>CM055825.1:1617812-4389042 GCA_029582265.1 Zoroaster sp. YZ-2022 | reverse complement strand
CGAAAATCCTCATTTGCCGATAGGGCACTTATAGAATGGAGACAAGTGAACGACAGAATCATCACAGCAAGATTTTACTCCAAGTACATAAAAGTGACAATAATCCATGTATACGCACCAACTATGGATGCAGCAGATGAAGCAAAAGACAGATTTTATGATCAACTCCAAACAGTAGTAGAAGGTGCACATAGACATGACATGGTAATTATAACCGGAGACATGAATGCAAAAGTTGGTGCTGATAATAAGGATAAGGAAGCAGTCATGGGAAAACAAGGAACTGGAGTCATCAACAACAATGGAGAAAGACTAATACCTTGTAATAACAGGAACATTGTTCCCACACAAGAATATACACAAGAACACCTGGACCTCTCCAGATAAAAGGACAAACAATCAAATTGACCATGTGTTGATCAACAAGAAGTACAGGTCTTCAGTCAGAGACACAAGGGCAATGAGAGGTGCCGATGCTGCAAGTGACCACCACCTTGTAAGAACTCAAGTAAAACTGAAACTCAAGAAACAAGACAAGAAAACCAATTCAAGTAGGAAATGTGATGCGAGCAAACTGCAAAACCCGACGATCAAGAATAAATTCGCAGTAGAACTCAAGAACAAATTTGCAGAGCTTGAGGCAGTATCAGGCGATGCAGACATAGAAGCCAAATGGGGTAATTTCAATCGAGCATTTAACCAAGTAGCCAAAGAGGTCTTAGAAACCAGGAAAATGAAACAGAAGCCATGGATAGGTGGCGAATCTTGGAAGAAAGTAGACGAGAGAAAACAAATCAAAATGAAAATTGAAAATGCAAAATCCATCAGGATCAAACAGAAACTTCATGCAGAATACAGGTCTAAAGATAAAGAAGTCAAATCAAGCATGAGAACCGACAAAAGGAAGAGTTTGGCAGATGACGCTCAAAGAGCAGCTGGAAATGACAAGGCAATATCATCACAGATGATGAAGGAAAAAGGAAAAGATGGAAAGAACACTTTGAGGAAATTTTGAACAGAGATATTCCAACGAACCCAGTGGAAAAGGCAATTGATGATACTGCAGAAGTCGAAACCATTGTCACCACACGAGTGACTAAAGCAGAGGTAAAACATGCAATTAAAAGGCTGAAAAATGGAAAGGCAGGAGGAATAGACATGATTACACCTGAATTGTTAAAAACAGACATTACAACAACTAACAAGTTACACAGCATCACATGTGGTATCTGGGAACAGGAAAAAATACCAAATGACTGGAAGAAAGGTCTAATCGTGAAGCTACAAAGAAAGGAGACTTAGCTGAGTGCGGAAACTGGCGGGGGATAACGTTGCTACCTATTGCAAACAAGATATTGGGGGAAAAAATATAAACAGGATTAAGTCGGGAATTGACCAAAAACTTGTAAGCAAAGAAGGAGGTGGAGACATGAATTGCAGAATAAACAAGGCAAGAGTTACTTTTACAAAATTGAACAAGATATGGAGATCCAAACAGTATGGAAGAAAAACCAAAATCAAGCTTTATAAAACATTGGTGAGACCAGTGCTTCTCTATGGTTGCGAAACATGGAAAATGAACAAAAGCGACGAAAATAAACTAGACTCCTTTCAATACCAGTGCTTGAAGAAAGCACTACAAATATTCTGGCCAAATATCATTTCAATGGATGAACTCAATGATCACACCCAAACCACAAGGATAAGCTATGAAGTAAAAAGAAGAAGATGGAATTGGATTGGCCAAATGATCATCATTGTATGACTGCCCTGACATGGCAGCCAGAGGGAAAAAGGAAGGTTGGTAGACCGAAAACAACGTGGAGGAGGACAGTGGAAAAAGAAAGAAAGCAAGGCGAGTGGAGGACTTGGAACGGGGCAAGGGGAAGAGCGCAGGACAGAGAAAAGTGGAAACAGAGCGTGGCGGCCTTATGTGCCATGAGGCATGAAGAGGATAGTTGAGTCTATATAACAAACACACTTTGACCGATGTGGTTGAATAACCGTGGATAGGATTGTATACACTATTCGTCAATTCATGCTGCCTATTGTTATAGTTGAAGGCATTTTCTTTGGGGTGGAAGCCAATTTACCGACTGGCACCAGTGACGTAGCCAGGATTTTTAGAGTGGGGGAAAAACATTTTTTGGGATAAATTTACCGACACAAAACTAATACTGTACAGACAACTTCGTTTACTTTGTTTTCCACCAAAATGGACAATCTCCAAAGTCGCTCAACGGTGGGTGGGTGGGGGGGGGGGGGTGAAAATACAATGTATTACAAAGTAAAAACAACTGATAAACAACTCGGCAAATTTTCAGTGCTTAGAAACACGGTATATTTTGTTATAACTCATTTTTATAATACACCATAAAACAGAAAAACATTTCTGCAAAACTAATTAATTATCACAAAATAATAGGCTATTAAGTGCGGAATTTAAGGTGTGGTTCGAAAATAACCCACTTTGCCCTGACCCAAGCACCGAAACTTCCCCCTTTTAACGATTATTAATACAATTGTTACCCTTTTCGTGTTTTTTGTTCACTTCACGATACACTGCATCCACACAAAACCTGTTTACCAGCAGCTGGAGGCCAGGCGGAATGTTTGGTAAATCACCACCCCCGTATACAAACAGTTGAAATGGGTTAATTGTTCATTTGATGTACTCCAATACTGTGACGTGGTACCTTAGATTTGTATGTTCTGCAGAATATAAAGTTCTGACAGTATAACCGAGTTGTTATTTTGTAAAATATCGATATCAAGATACAACATGATGATGTGGGTTCGACGTGGAATTCTCAGGTTCGAAGCGGTTTTCTTTCTGCTCACCATCTTCACTGTCATATCTGCCGCTACTAATGGTACGTAGTTAAAAACAATGAGCTATTTTTTTCTCGCTTTTTAACACTAATTAACAGTTATTTGGTAGGAAACGTGGTTAAATTATAACCTACGAATAGACTCCGTCTTGTCTGGTCAGAATTCAAAAAATAATACAAGTGAGCATGTTAATTTAATTCAAGCGGTAATAAATATATATAGACCTATACTTATTTTGTGTTTTCCATTCCTGGGGTTTGCCTGATAGCCTATTATAATATCAATGAGAATCAAGAAAGAATAATATTGTTTGTCATCAAACCAAAACGTACTCGACACTGACTTGCTATGAGAGTGGCCGAAGCTTGCGCACAAATACACCCCCCCCCCCCCCCGTCCACACTGCAAAAACAGGTATTAAAATATATATTGAACAACTTGCACAATATGAACACCATGGATCTGGATCTGGATCTGGATTGTTTTACTCCGTAAAAGCGGTAAATCCGCATCACTACAGAGTGTTGACTTGACCGACTAGTTTGAGTTGTGGGTTGTGGTTTCGTTCAGGTGTTTAACAAGTCCGGTTTTGAAGCTGGTTAGCTTTATTTGATCGAGTAGATGGTGTGGTAAATCGTTCCAAATTTTAGTAGTCCATGGAAAAAAATTTAATTCAAGAGTTTTGGTCTTTGTTTGCGGTCGTTGGCAGGAGAGGTCGTGGGTCTTTTTTAATCTGCGTTGAGGCTTAGTGAGGTAATCCTGCCATTTAATATCA
Organism: Zoroaster sp. YZ-2022; assembly: GCA_029582265.1. Taxonomy (NCBI): domain Eukaryota; kingdom Metazoa; phylum Echinodermata; class Asteroidea; order Forcipulatida; family Zoroasteridae; genus Zoroaster; species Zoroaster sp. YZ-2022. The sequence continues at coordinate 4,385,435 of CM055825.1, read as the reverse complement.
ACCAGGTTGTGGGTTATTTTGAATAACATGGTGAGCCTAGTAATCTTCCTCCTGGTGTCTAAGCTGAAATAAGTTGACACCCTAGATTTTGCTACACCCATTGAAATACTCCTAGAAAACAAACGTACTCTGGGGCGTAGCCAGTAGCGGAACAAGTTACCGCCGGGCCGGGGGGCAGAGCGCACGGTCGCCCCAGGCATCATTCCCTAACCACACGTGATTTCCGAGAGACCCGTCATGATTACACTTCATGTTTTCAGGGAGCTCAAAATAAAGAAAGGGCGCGGTTGATTTGTGTAAGTTCCAGCTCGGGCCCGGTCCCCCAACCACCCCCACCCCCCACCCCCCTCCACCAGAATGTTAAAAAAAAAATTAAAATAAAAAAATTCTTTGGGGAGGGGGTCCGGGCCCCCGCCCCCTCCGGGCCGGGGGACGGCTGCCCCCCCCCCAGTCCCCCCTGACGGTCCGCCACTGGGCGTAGCGAAGGCATTTTCTTTGGGGGTGTGGAAGCCAATTTGCCGACTGACAGAGTTGGGGGCGTAAATATTTTTTGTTGGTAAATTTTGGGTTGGGGGAGCTGGGGGCGAACTTCCACCCGAAACTGAAACTTATAACAAACAGCGCGGCAAATCTTCGATCAGTACTTAGAAACACGCTACATTTTCAGTCGGCAAACCCATAGCTCTAGCTTTGCCGACTGAAAATATATTCTGGGCCAACCCTTGTTCTAGTACCTTTGAAGCTTCATTTGCCGACTGAGGCTCTAAATGCCGACTGAGAAAAATTATTGGGGGATGTCACACCATCCCCCCCCCCGCTCCCACTCGATACGGCCCTGAATGAACTACAGTTTAAGCTCCGCTTAGGTGCCCCTATGAAATTCCTGTGACCTGACGTGTCTTGACGCCCTTCCCAGCCCCTGAAAATCCTGGTTTTATCGTAACTGGTGTTTCGTTGGATTGGCTTTTGTGAAGTGGACCTTTTGCTGAAGAATGTGATGAATGATATAGGATTGCCAGTTGTTTCAATCAAAAAACAGTCAAAAAGTTTACAAGCCACCAACTAGATTGGGTGGGGACTGGGGAGGGATAATACCAGCCCTCCGTAGCCTTGATACCTAGGTGTTGTATTTTTAATATGATCTAGATTGAAACTAGGGTCAGACAGGTTACTGTCGGCCAAATCTTTGGCATTTCATTCACAGAGAGCTATTGTTATCACACACAATTGACTGTTCAGACACACCGACAATAGGCATATATACCGCATTTGAAAAGATATCTGAATTTGCAGTTTGTACGAATAGAACTTGGCTGTGCCTGAGGCTTTCTGTACCATTTTCTGTGGTTTTCCTCACAAAGTTATTCAGGTTTACGCCCTGACGTCCTTGATACTGTAGTGACACCAGACAACATACAGTGGCGTAACCACGGAGGAAGGGTTAAGGGGTTGCTGATTTTTTTATTTTTTTATTTTTTGTAAAAAAAAAGGAAAAGAAAAAAATAAGGGAGTTGTTATGGGGGAACAAAAGTGGACAACTCAATTTTCTGTCATTTGACAGTAGAAAATGAGATTTAAATAACGTTTTGGTAAAACCCAATTTTCCAAATTCCCATTTTTTCAGCTATCCAAAATTTAGAGTTGACATTTTCTCATACATTGGCGGTCCAAAAGTGGTTATGTGTCATTCTGATTTTCTACTAAACGAAAAGCAGATTGAACGTTTTGGACCAAACCCATTTTCTCATTTTCTACTTGCCGAAAAGCAGCTTGAACAATTTGGTGAAATTTTCCACCCTATATTCCGGTTCCATTCACCTGCCATAAATGGACGCTTCTTGGATCCGTGTATGGTTGTTCAGAACATCACCTTCAAAACCTCACTGAGTAACAACGCACCCAGAAACCAGAATTGAAAAGTCGGCTCAACAAAGTCACAAGTTACGTTTTGGTTCCTTTGTTTCCTTGCAGCAGCTGTTGATTTTATTTATTTTATTTATTTAAAACCATCTTTAACGAGGGTAACCCATCCAGCACAGCTGATCATTTGGGGCCCTCATATTATATAAAAATATATCAATATTATACAAAAATTATTACAGGAGGTACAGATGAATTAATAATAATGATAAAACAGTCTTAACGGACAATTACATACGAAATAAAACGTAAAGGACTAAATTGCACAAATAGACCCCCCTCCCAGTCTACCATACTGATTAAAGATAGGACTAAAAGGGAAGATTAAAAATGAAGCAATAAACTAAAAAACAATAACAAAATGAACACAACAAAATTTAGAAATACGAGCGCCCCCATCCTCCCCCAATAAAAACCATCAAAGCAAATTAATTATCAATTGTATACCAACATCTCGGGCAAAACACAATCGTATCTAATAAAAGTAATACTAATAACATATTTTAGGGACTGGGTTTAAAACGTGGCTGCAGTGGCGGCCAGACGGGGGGGTGGGGGGGGCGGAGGAGGAAATTCCCTTTGAAAATTTCTTTGCCCTCCCACAGTTCATTCCCCCAATTTTAAGAATATCACTGATGTAATGTCTTGGTAAATTCATATTTTTCATTGCCGATCAGCAATATAAGACTACCGGAATTTCCCTTAAAATTTTGTTTTGGCCCGTAAAATTTAAGCACTCCCCCACTTCCCCCTAGATTATATGAGCTGGCGCCGCCGATGCCCAAAGCTGTGTTATTGTCTGAACTATACTTTGGCCTTTCCCAACAATAATTGGAAAGGCCCCAACTACAGTTTGGAAGGGCCAAACTATAGTTTAGTTGTGACATGGTCAAGCGGTTTAGTGCATCGGATTTGTGTTCTGATGTCTGAGTCGTCAGAATGTGGGTTCGAATCCCAACCGCGACCATGGTGCTTGTGTCCTTGAGCAAGACACTTTACCATTGCTTCTCTCCACCCAGGGGTAAATGCATAGGTACCTGTGAGGGCAGAGTTGGTTGTTGTGTTTGATTAGCCCTATATGCGCTGTAATGGCAGCAATTGAACTGTATACTCCCCAGGGAGCTGAGATGGTTTCAGGAATGATTTATGAGCCTGATGAGCAGGGGGTAATAATATAATGCGCCTTGAGCACCAGTTTGGTGGATACGTGCGCCATTTCACCATGCATTACAACAGTATCAACAAAAAGGTCCGTAGTAAACTATGGTGCGATGTATCCATTATTAATTACAATTTATTTAGCCTTCCGCAAAAGGGGCTGGTCGCTACGTATACGGGTGTTTGAGGAGTCCATGGGCGGGATCAGTGGGGGACGGGGTGTACATGTCCCCCACTTCTTAGTAGCGATCGACGTCTATGGGGGAAGTCAGGACATAAAAATGAATGTTCACAGCCAAATAAGAGCCAAAACCCCAACTTACCCGCTTTAATATATGGGTTCTAAAGCAAGTATTAATGTTATACGGTAACTGTCTAAAAAAATATATAAAAATAAATAAATAAATAAAGGAAAAGGAAATCAGGAAACAAATTAACTGAAATCACTTTTAGTCTTTAAACTCAAGTGAAATCTTTCTTTTTCTCTGAACCCCCTTTTCCGCAAACTCACCGTTTCCTTTGAATGCGGCCTAAACGAGGAAGGAAGAGAACATTCCTCCATGATAAAAATTAATGTTATTATGTTAGTTTTCTTTTCAAGGATTGATTTATTATTATTTAGAAGTCAACCATTTACAGCGATGTAAAGCCATTGATCAGTGTAAAAGCAGGCAAGCTGTGCGTAACAGTACAACAGGATCCGGGATGGATTCACTGTTTTCTTTCCTATAGGATTTTCATCTCAGCATGCGCATGACTGTACCCCACTGCACACTCTATAATAATAACTCTGACACAAAACCAACTCACTCACACACATATGCATATTGGATTACAGACAGTGACCTCACGTTGTATGTGTTGACTGCTGCGCGAGATGCAAACTAATTCGTCTTCCCTGTGACATAAAAAAAAACTTGGGTAATAGGTGCGAATTGAAGGGTCATTAAATTGCTTAACTTTTTCTTTACAAACCCCACTCCTGTGGGGTTGTCACATACACTGTACTAGAGGACAATCTACACGACAGTGTGTTCCTACTGTAAGCAGACAGAATCTTGCCAGAAAAATTGCTTAGTAGTTTTCTTTGGTCAGCAGCCAAACATTCGTACAAAATGTATCCATTGTAGCTGGTAGTCTGTTTTCCTTCCTCCATGGTCTGTTTTAGCAAAAATATTTGCTTAGCTAAATTTTCTGCTTAGCAAATCTAGGAAATTGGCTCCAGGTCTAGAATGCGCGACGAACTTTTATTCCCTATATAATTAGAAAGCAGAAATAGAAGGAGAAATTTAATATGTTTTCTTCATTCATCTCCAACTAATCGGAATCTGTGCCAACCTCAAACATTTCCGGTTAAATATCTATGGGTCTGGTTTAAGTCTGGCAGGGGATGACTTGTGATGGTTAAGTGATATGATCAGAATATGGGTCACGAACCCTGGCAAAATTAGCGGTGCTTCAAGTCTATAGGGTGGGTACAGATGGGTACGTCAGGGTAAAGGTGTTCGGGCACGGCCACGGTGGCGAACACCTTCGAATTATTTTAGGTTTTCTCGGCCAATTTAAAAACTTTTTTGTTCATTTTCGTTAAAGACTTCACACCATTTTTACTGATCCGATCAAATTAGGGTTTCTTGTTTTAGATTGTTGTGTTCAAATTAATTCCCAAATTAATTCCCAGCATTTAGTTCTGTTTCGATTTTTGGCACCGGTATTTGTGAAATCTTTTCGATGCACGAAGGATTTTGTAGACTTTTTTTGTTTCGCTTTTGTTTAGACCCTATGGACAACCCGCAATTTCATCTGAAGAATATTCAAATGTGCCCTTGGAAAATGTTAGTGAGGTTTCAGATGTTTTTTGTTGTTGTGGATTATGAAAGTTAATAAGGCCTAAAAGGCTTTTTCGAAACTTCTTTTGTGTCGCTATCCAATATCTTGACTTTTATACCAATGTCAACAATTTGAAAGAATATGAGCATCATTACGGGGTCATCTTGCATAACAGATGTGCTCTCCGTTGTAATATTTCCATGTCATTCGTTATCCCGACACGCTAGGCAAATGAGTTCGTCCCTAATTTGCCATAGTGACCAATCCCGAATTAAGTTGGCATAGTGACCAATGCGGCATTGGTCACTTTGCCAAATTACAAACATAGCCAGTTAGAGCATTTGAATGCATACTCTATCTCCAAAACTATAAGGAATACGTGCATGTGGATTAGATACAACGGTAGTCCTTTTCCTGAATGTACTAATGGGCGGGAAACTTAATATTGAAAAAAGTCTGATTGGTCACTGTATGGCAAATTAGGGACGAGTTAAGAAAGGAATCTGTCCTAATATTTCATGCCCAGGTCTGAGAATTAACAGTAAAAATGTGACAAATGAATGCCGATTGATGAATGCCATGGCGGTGAGTTGGGTTAAATGACGATGAATGCTCAACTGATGAAATTGAATGCTGATTGAATGATGATGTAAAGTAGTACTTTAAGTTCAGTTGGAAGATATTTAAGGTTCAATTTACATGTAGTATAGTCGACCTACATCTACCCATGAAGGCTAATCCGATTTGTAAGAATAGGACAGATCTGGATGCTTTGGTAGTAGTTGTCTAATTTGGTTGCCTTACCCCTTATAATTCAATTATTTCGGATTTGGGGTTCTTTCGAATATTGCTGTTTAACTTGAGGAAGTGAAACCAAGTGTTACATTTCTCAAAATAGCCTAGTCATGATAAGCATGGTTTTACAGTAAATTTGTTAAAGCAAGCTTCGGACAACTGTTTCGTGAAACATCATTTTAAAGTATTAGTTTCCTTTCTAGAAGGAAATTATCAATGTTTCAATCAAAACAAATGTCCGGAAATTGCCGGTAAAGCACATCTTCTATTACCAACCGTTATATACCAAATTATATACCTTACAGAGACATCAACCGTGTCAGACACAACAAATTCGACAGAGACGTCGACCGAGGCCGGAGCGGCTAATTCGACAGAGACGTCGACCGAGGCCGGTGCAGCTAATTCGACAGAGACGTCGACCGAGGCCGGAGCAGCTAATTCGACAGAGACGTCGACCGAGGCCGGAGCGGCTAATTCGACAGAGACGTCGACCGAGGCCGGTGCAGCTAATTCGACCGAGGCCGGTGCAGCTAATTCGACAGAGACGTCGACCGAGGCCGGATCAGCTAATTCGACAGAGGCGTCGACCGAGGCCGGTGCAGATAATTCGACAGAGACGTCGACCGAGGCCGGTGCAGATAATTCGACAGAGGCGTCGACCGAGGCCGGTGCAGCTAATTCGACAGAGACGTCGACCGAGGCCGGATCAGCTAATTCGACAGAGGCGTCAACCGAGGCCGGTGCAGATAATTCGACAGAGACGTCGACCGAGGCCGGATCAGCTAATTCGACAGAGGCGTCGACCGAGGCCGGTGCAGATAATTCGACAGAGACGTCGACCGAGGCCGGATCAGCTAATTCGACAGAGGCGTCGACCGAGGCCGGTGCAGCTAATTCGACAGAGACGTCGACCGAAGCCGGTGCAGCTAATTCGGCAGAGACGGCGACCGATGCAGGAGCAGGTGATTCGACAGAGACGGCGACCGATGCAGGAGCAGCTGATTCGACAGAGACGGCGACCGATGCAGGACCAGCTGATTCGACAGAGACGGCGACCGATGCAGGACCAGCTGATTCGACAGAGACGGCGACCGATGCAGGACCAGCTGATTCGACAGAGACATCAACAATCATTGTAGATTCTGACCCTAGTACAACAGGTGAGGAGTCTAAGACTTAAACTCCAGATCGGTGCAGGGTCTTTTTTATGACCGTCATATCAAGGGTGCATCCAGAGGGAGGTCCACGTGTTTCTGACGTCCCTTCCTCTTTGAATGCCATTTTGTAGGTTTCCTACGTAGCAACTTACAACCTATATATTGTTTTATAAAACCCATATGGACAACCCTTTTCAAAAATCCTGAATTTGCCCCTTTAAAAGCTTATACACAAGCCTTATGGAATCAAAATATGTGCAAAGCTTTTTTATATTTCAATAGTATAGATGTAGGTAAGACTAATTGCGGTGACACCATGTAAGAATCTCAATTGAGTAGTAATTAGGTTATTACAACAGATATTTTACTAATATTTTACTAAATTAAATACTAAAATAGTATTGCGGTATACCGGGTAAGTTATATGTCACAGAGCTCATTAGTTTTTGCTCAGTTTAAAACTTCCCAATCTGATCTAGTAATAACATTTGAATTGCTTTGTTATTTTAAAGAGTGCTCTCTTTCGTCGTCTGATTGTCTCAACGGGGGAACTTTTTCCTCGATGTTCTGTGAGTGTCTCTGTCCGTCTTCATCATCTGGACCAACATGTCAAGGTATGTCCAATATTATCAATACATTAACGGGGACAGACTATATTTTCCTGCCAGTCTCAGTTTGGTCACATGGACTCGTATGGAAGATCAGAAATGCAAAATGGCTGCATCTAATAGATATCTCGAAATTTCCTCTTCTATAGGCGTCACAGGTTGGGGGTGTGAGGGAGTTTGGTGCAAATGACCCCTATAAACACCATTTTAAATCAATTTTGTTGTTCATAAATTATTTTATATTCATAAACGTATTTTATGTTTAAGTTGTTTTCTTATCAATGTGCATGTCTTTGTGTATAAATTAATTAACTAATTAACTGTATCAGGAAGGCGTTTAAACATATTGTTTTTATTTTAAGTGTGTGGGAAATCACTTGATAGATCCTGGGCCTTTGTCTGACCGTTATTGAAATGTGATTCGTTTGTAGACAGTAACCCGTGTTTCAGCGACACATCACTATGCACAGGAACTGAAGGGCGATACTGTGTATCCGATTCCACTACCCAAGATGGATACTCATGTCAGTGTCGATTCTTCGATGGTTACATTGACCAGAATGGGGTTTGTGCCAGTAAGTATATCGTGTTATAGTTACCTCAGTGTCGATACTCTATTCAGTATCGATTCTTCGATGGTTACATCATGGTTACATTGACCAGAATGGGTTTGTGCCTGTATTTTTAGTTGATTCATTTAGTGCCCTCAAAATGTTCAAATTCCCCCAATTTTCACGATAAAGAACAGGGAATAACAATGAAATGTAAAACACAGAATAAGTTAATTGCATTGTTGTCCTCGCTCATGTACAGACTGACTCTTCGCGGGTTTGCATGTCGATTTTGTTGTGCTGTTTATCCACATTGACAAAATCACAGAACCTGTCACACAACTTCTGTAAAATGTAGGAGATAAGTAATATTTTGCGGTGACACAATGTGAAAAATCTCTTTTGAGTAGCAATAAGTGGATTTTTCAGGCGGTAAGTGATTTTAAAGAGTTGGTTAAGTTGCTGGGTAAGTGGATCTATCCATGTTTTTATGTCATGTCCCATAACAACATGGCCAGACACTGAAATCGGGTAAGTGACTTTTGGAAATGGGTAAGTGAAAATACAAGGGTGGGTAAAGGGTGGGTAAGTGACAAAAAATTTAATTTCGAGGCTTGCACCAGTTTTCTTTCTCAAAAGAGATTTTTCACATGGTGTCACCGCAAACAGTCTTTACTTAAATGTAGGAGTGAAAAACAACAACAATGAATGCCTTCAATATCTTCATTTCTAACATAGGTTATTATAAAATTGTAAACATCTGCAATCATTTTTACTATTTTCCATGCTTTGGCATTGATTGATTTCAGAGAGGGCGGCTTTCTCGTCAAATTTAAGGCTTACCGCCGAAACATTCTTGGAGGAGTACCGGGATATAAATTCAGCTGCATCCAGAACGCTGTTAGGGAAACTGGAACGACTGGTAATAGCTAGTCTTATTAATCAACATCTGTTTTCTTTCAGTCATCCTAATTCTTTTCTTTTTCCATTAACCCTTCTGTGACTGCAAGGGTCAAAATCACTCAAAATGTTGATATACTTGTCAAGGTATATCTAATGCACTTATAAGTCAAACACTGTCAAACCTTATACGTGTAGTATAAGTACGGTACATTTACAGGTCAAAATGAGTCGACTGTTTTTGACTGGTTTGTCTGGTATTGTTCAGGGTGGTCAAAATGACAGTAAAAACCAGTCAAAAATTACCCTGTCTGCACATTTGGGTCAACAGTCAAAACACTATAACCTACCACTAAAGTGCAGCTATAGTAGGAGGGTTAATAATAATAGTTACTATTTACTATTATTCTACATGTCTCGCTTTACATATTACCCCTGGTCATTGGGACAGTATCATTCCTGTAATCTTTCTCATCTCCCTGGGGAGTATACAGCCCTGTGCTACCATAGTGCTTCAAAGGCTTTTTCAAACACAATATCAACCTCTACCCTCACAGGTACCCATTTATACTCCTGGGTGGAGAGAAGCAATGTACAGTAAAGTGTCTTGCTCAAGGACACAAGCACCACAGTTGGGATTCGAACCAACATTCTGAGACTCGGCCATCAGAACACAAATGCGAATTCCATTGATATCTTTTCAAGACTCAGTACAGTACACCTTGAGTAAAGTTAATCATTTTTATTCATAGTTCACGGCCAACAAACGGGCAAATAAACCAAAATGCATTGATACCAATCATTTCAGCTAAATTGGTCTGTAGGCATACACATGTTTCTGAGAAAATACATTATTTTAACTTTAAATAAATTCAAACTTGTCAAACAGTCCGGGAAGCATTCTTTCTCAAATTGGAAAGTAGTTTGAGAAGCAGTATTTTATGAATTTTAAAAGAATTGTTGTCCAAATTCATTTGCCATTTTACAAAATTATCTTAAATGAAAGGAGACTGGTTTCCCTAGATGCTTAACCCCAACTTAATTGTACACCAAGTATGCTTTCAGGCATCTGTCATGTTCTCTATACTGAATGCATAAGGCCAAACAAGTCTCTGCATTCTGGTCATAGGTCGGCTTCGAAAACGGTGCGGTGACGCGCTTTTTTGTATGTTTTTATTTATTTATTTATTATTATTTTTTGTAATCTTTTGCCAAACAGTGAATTGCGTGATACATGTATACGCGGTTATTGGAACCAGACCAAATTTTCTATACACAGAGTATGGTGGCTAAGAGAGGCCTCACAAATCGAGCAAACATTCATACCTTTTGTGTGAAAAAGTCGTTTAAAACGCAGCACGGCAGCATTCCAATCTATCCAACAATTTTGGCTGCAATTGGACATCGTTATATAGCACAAAAAAAAAAAAAAAAAAAAAAATGCTGACGCGCGGATCTGAGGCGACGCGCGTGGAGACTTTTTTGGCTAAATGGTGTGTTTTTAGTTTCATCAATGTTTGTTATTTATGTATGTTATATATTTTGTTTAGGTTCTTGAGCTCTTGAGAGGTGACTCCAAAACAAGCAACGTTGAGGAAGTGAAAGGTACCAATCTTGCTCCAGGCAGCGTTATTGCGACTTTGGTGGCAACATATCCAGTGAATGCCGCCCCGTCAAGCCAAGATATGAAGGATGTTCTGACAAGCAGTCCAACACTTGGTACAGGTGCTGATGCTTTTGTCGTAGATACAAGCTCCATTACTGTTAGTGGTGAGTACATGCGAGCGATTCTAAAACCATTAATGTGATTCAGCCTCTTTGGAGTTTTATATAATAATAATAACGTAGACTTATATAGCGCACGTATCCACCAAACTGGTGCTCAAGGCGCATTATATTATTACCCTTGCTCATCAGGCGCATAAATCATTCCTGAAACCATCTCAGCTCTCTGGGGAGTATACAGCTCAATTGCTGCCATTTCGGCACAACAACCAACTCTGCCCTCACAGGTACCCATTTACCCCTGTGTGGAGAGAAGCAATTATAGTAAAGTGTCTTGCTCAAGGACACAAGCACCACGGTCACGGTTGGGATTCGAACCCACATTCTGACAATTCAGCCATCAGAACACAAATCCGATGCACTAAACCGCTCGACCATGCCACTCGACCATGCTACTCGACCATGCTACTCCATATGAATGTCTGGTTCATATCCACGGACTAAATTCAGAGGTGGGTGCATATAACGCAGTTGGAAACATTTCGTCCTTATTAGAAGTAACGATTCTCAACTAAATTTAAATTCCATGTCACATCCACAAGACCCCTGCCAACAAACATTCCTTTTAACCTTGAAAAACCAATGTTTGATTTGTGGAGCAACCAACTTTAACTCTGTTCTGTTATGAAGGAGGTTTATAAGGGGGGGCATTAGCCACCTCTTACTTAGTTTATCTCCTTTTTTGGGGAAAAATTTGATTCATTGAAAATTGATTCATTAAACACAACTTATTATTCAAAACCACGAAATTGTACTTGAAAAAAATGCGATTTGCTTATTTCCAATAAGGACAAAATGTTTCCAATCGCATTATATTTGAACAAGTCACTAAAACGATGAGTTTAAAATTGTATTTTTCTAAATTAAATTAACTTTTGACGGAATAATTAGCATCAGGATGGTCGTTAGGCCTTTCTTGTACCAACTTTGGATCAAGTGAAGTTTTAGACAGTAGTTCAATAAAATTATAAAATGGTATTTATGGCTTTAACATGACCTTATTTTTCTTCTTAAACAGAAACAAATGAATGTCCTCTTCAGTGTAACAATGGTGGTACGTGTCAGAGGTCAGGTATCTTCCCAGAATTTACATACACATGCAGGTAATTACATTACCAGTGGATGATTGAAACATTGTTTGATTGTCTTAAACGATTGGCTGACAAAAAAGAGACAATTGGTAAAACAGGAGTGTACATGTACATTTTTTGATAAATGCAGATTTGATTTGTTCTTAATCAATGACATTTATTTTAATGTTAACAAACAACAACAACAATATTTAACAGCAATGTATCATACATTATACACTCTAAAAAACGAAGTGCTGAATATAGCACCTTGAGTGCAGTCACTATACAAGCTCCTAAAAAGTGCTAAACAATTAGCACTTGAGGTGCTATATTCAGCACTTCGAGTGTACTTTATATATGCACTCTAAAAACGAAGTGCTGAATATAGCACCTAGAGTGCATTCACTATACAAGCGCCTAACAAGTGCTAAAATTAGCACTTGAGGTGCTATATTCAGCACTTCGAGTGTACATTATATATGCACTCTAAAAACGAAGTGCTGAATATAGCACCTAGAGTGCATTCACTATACAAGCGCCTAAAAAGTGCTAAAATTAGCACTTGAGGTGCTATATTCAAGCACTTCGATTGTACATTATATATGCCCTCCAATACCGCAGTGCTGAATATAGCACCTAGAGTGCATTCACTGTACAAGCTCCTAACAAGTGCTAAAATTAGCACTTGAGGTGCTATATTCAGCACTTCGAGTGTACATTATATATGCACTCTAAAAACGAAGTGCTGAATATAGCACCTAGAGTGCATTCACTGTACAAGCTCCTAAAAGTGCTAAAATTAGCACTTGAGGTGCTATATTCAGCACTTCGAGTGTACTTTGTATATGCACTCTAAAAACGAAGTGCTGAATATAGCACCTAGAGTGCATTCACTGTACAAGCGCCTAAAAAGTGCTAAAATTAGCACTTCGAGTGCACATTATATATGCACTCTAAAAACGAAGTGCTGAATATAGCACCTAGAGTGCATTCACTGTACAAGCTCCTAACAAGTGCTAAAATTAGCACTTGAGGTGCTATATTCAGCACTTCGAGTGTACTTTGTATATGCACTCTAAAAACGAAGTGCTGAATATAGCACCTAGAGTGCATTCACTGTACAAGCGCCTAAAAAGTGCTAAAATTAGCACTTCGAGTGCACATTATATATGCACTCTAAAAACGAAGTGCTGAATATAGCACCTAGAGTGCATTCACTGGACAAGCGCCTAAAAAGTGCTAAAATTAGCACTTGAGGTGCTATATTCAGCACTTCGAGTGTACATTATATATGCACTCTAAAAACGAAGTGCTGAATATAGCACCTAGAGTGCATTCACTGTACAAGCTCCTAACAAGTGCTAAAATTAGCACTTGAGGTGCTATATTCAGCACTTCGAGTGCACATTATATATGCACTCTAAAAACGAAGTGCTGAATATAGCACCTAGAGTGCATTCACTGGACAAGCTCCTAAAAAGTGCTAAAATTAGCACTTGAGGTGCTATATTCAGCACTTCGAGTGTACTTAATATATGCACTCTAAAAACGAAGTGCTAATTTTAGCACTTTTTAGGAGCTTGTATAGTGACTGCACTCGAGGTGCTATATTCAGCACTTCGTTTTTTAGTGTACAAAATGTAATTATTTGATTTATGAATAATTTACCAATAGACTTTTGTACATGCAGTGAATACATGCAATATATTTTTTTTTAGAAAATAATGTTAACATTAGGGAAATTAGGGAAGCCAGAAGTGGCTTTTTCACTCTTCCCTTTTTAACAGACAAAACAAATTAACAAATTACTTTACGATTACATTTACAGAATGGACGAACAAAAACAAACAGTATGCACCATTTGAATAATATGAAAGATGTTCATAATTTCTTAAACATTTTCAGGCATGGGAACCCGTACACTCTAAAAAACGAAGTGCTGAATATAGCACCTCGAGTGCAGTCACTATACAAGCTCCTAAAAAGTGCACTTGAGTATATTCAGCACTTCGTGCACTCTAAAAACGAAGTGCTGAATATAGCACCTCAAGTGCTAATTTTAGCACTTTTTAGGAGCTTGTATAGTAACTGCACTCAAGGTGCTATATTCAGCACTTCTGGAGGTCCCGTGTGTTGAGTAATGCACGTAAAAGAACCCCAGACACTTATCGTGAAAGAGAAGGGGCTTACCCTGATGTTTCTGGAATGGTAGCAAAATGCGCCAAAGTGCTTTAACCTTCAGGGAAAAGGGTGTTTTATGCCATTAATCTCAGGATATCTTTCTGGGGGCCGACACATATTTCACTTCGGAATATTGTTATTGAGCCACAGTGCCATATGTACACACATCTTGACGTTATGGTGCAAAATTCTACAAATGTTATAAATGTTATGATTTTCATTATTATTGAGTTTATTATTTTGATTACAGTTGTGTAGGGTCTTTTACTGGTACCGACTGCAGCGCATCAATTTCAACAATGGACACGCCCACTACAGTTACTCCTGTCGGTATGTGTGCGTTTTGGCTCTTATATAACTCTTACCGAATATTATAAGAAGTCTTATATCATTCTATAAAGAGGATTTGCCGTGACGTCATGTGAAAGTAGTCGCTCTTGAGTCATAGGCATATGGTTCTGGGTAAGAACCTGTGGTTTGAATTTTCGATATTTAATTTGCTCTAATCGTCTGTCGTCTTTAGAAGTAGGAAACACAGATTAATTATCAGTCGAGATGACATTCACGGGTTGCCACGACATTGTTCACTGTACAAAACCTCAGAGATGTACAATCTGTGTGAATCTTATTTATTTTTCACCAAATAAGTGAACTGAGCAAGGAGTAAAAAAAAGTGAATGAATTAAATTATGATGCAGTGTGATAAATTGCCGGTTTTGCAATGTTTTTCAAATATCTCTAGTGAAAGTAATCTGCAGGTGTACATATTTACCGATGAAAAACAAAAGTGCTGGTAGTGAAATAGCGAAAAACACGGATTATACATAGGTCTGGTGTTACTTGTAAATGACTGAAGCCATTTTCACACTACAGAGCCAATTCCCGGGAAAAATATTCCTGGGAAATTCCCGGGAGTTTTAACCCCACCAACACTCCAGACCTATGTTTATATCAGGCCCCACACCAAAGGTGTGCGAAGTATATAGGTGTACGCTCCCCCAAAAATGTACCGTAAGGTCCACTTCTTCCCGGAAAGCAATGTATTTTTCTGAGATGCTATTTATAAGCAGTTTACAAAAGACGGTCACTGCCATAGGTCAGGGCTGTAGGTCAGGGCTGTAGGCCAGGGCCGTAGGTCAGGGCCGTAGGTCAGGGCCATAGAGAGCCTCAGTCGGCAAATGAAGCATCACAAATGCATCGTGTTTCTAAGCATTGAAGATTTGTTTGTTATCAGTTGTTTTTACTTTGTAATACATGGTATTGTACTCACGAAAAGAGCTGCGGTTGAAGTCCTGGCACCCCCCCCCCCCCCCCCCCCTTCCTCCGTTGAGCGACTTCAGACATTTGGGGAAAAACAAAGTAAATTTGTCTGGTCATATTAGTGTTGTGTAGGTAAATTTTCCACCAAAAATGGCCCCCACTCTGAAAATCCTGGTTACACCGCTGATGTCAGTCGGCAAATTGGCTTCCACACCCCTAAAATAAAATGTCTATGGCCCGTATTCTAAAACCCTCCTTTAAATAGGCCTAAAGTAGACCTTTATAGAGGCTTCCTTTACTGAGGAGTTCCTTTGCTAAAGGCTCCTTTAACAAATGGTATTCAAGAACCACACTTTAACTTCCCTCATGTTAAGGTCGTCCTTTACCACAAATTTTTTAAAGGCTCCCTTTAAAGAAGGGACACTTTCTCTAAGGCTCCCTTTATGCTCCTAAATGATCTGTTGTAACAGGATGATGTCAGTTTTCTAGTCCCGTGTAATACCTCTGGTGATTACGCTGCCATTGTTATTGTATGCAGTAGAATTTCCTTTTGTTTGCAACAGCGTCCTGTCCAATTGGAAAACTAATTACTTCGGCCCGTTTTCTTGCTATCACTGCTGAAACACTTCTGACGATTCTTGAAGCCGATGGCTGGGACACTCCTTGCAAATCTCCGTGAACAATCTGAAACGAACCCGTCGCATAGTAACGGAGTGCAACCAGCAGTTGGGTCCTTGGTGACAGGGGGCGTCCACGATTGTTCTCAGGTTCTGGTATGTCGTCGCCGATGAAGTTCATCAGGTGGTTAAATCCATCCTTGGTGAACCGAAAGCGTTTAAAAAAGGCGTCATCACAGAAATCATCCTCTTGAAACTGAGGAAGACGTGTCCTGATACGTGGCATACCCCTAATGACGTCATAGAAACGCGCTAGTCGGTTGACGTAATCACCCATCGCTGAGGTATCAGAAGAGATCCTTGCACGTTGGCTGCTAAAGGAAGACTAAAAGATACTCCAGACCAACCTTACGTTTAAAGGCCTCCTTAAGGCAAAATAAAGCATTTCCTGTAATAAAGGAAGGGTCTTGAAACGACCCAACCTTTGCTAAAGGAAGGTACCTAAAGGCGTCCTTTGACCCGAGATAAAGGTTGGTTCTTGAAATAAAATTTAGCTAAAGGTTGACTTAAAGTCTCCCTTAACGCTAAAGGAACGTTCTAGAATACGGGCCTTACTCTCCGATATAGAGTTATATATGGTATTAGGCTTACTCCAATAATAACACCCATTGGTATTTCTATATCAGGCGTACATCATTCATTATCTTCATCTCCAGGTGGTTTGTCAATGGGAGAAGTCATTCCTATTGTCTTTGGCTGTGTAGTGTTCGTCGTTATTGTCGTCGCCGTAATACTCTTCATATTTATGGCCCAAATACGTCGGCTTCAGAATGGGTACCCGGCTAGCAATCTGAAGTCACGTGGTGTTATGCATAATCCAGTGGCGTTGCACGTGGACCGTCACGTGGACCGTCTCATGGACCGCTCACTCAGTCGACAAACTGTAAGCCGTTATTTCAAGATTGTATTATATCAAAATCATGTCAGTAATTGTATTCCTGGAAACTGATAGGCCTGAAGTGTGTCTTGGCAGAAATCCAATAATGAAACAATCCAATTCGAGCATAAACATAGCACACCATGCTGCAGCGAGCTCGATTTTCTTTGGAAAGGTATATGACATAAAACACAAAATTTTAGGGTAATTAAAAAAAAAATAATAATAATCAACTCAAATTATCTTTAGGATAAGCATGCATGTCTATTCAAATGTTGAAATTCTTTTTGGGTGGTTTCAGATATTAAAAAAAAAAATTACAACCATTAGAAAAACTGCTAATGTGACGGTAGGAAAGTGGCCCCCTTTATTGTGTTTTATGTCATATGCTTTTAACCAAAAATATTGATACCATTATTAATTTTTACATAAGTAAGCCTAATAAGTTTAATGTAAAACTGTCATCATTATGTTTTTTCAAGATTGTCAAAAGTGTGTGACGCATAACAGTGGCGTAGCTATAGGATTTTCTGACTATAGGTCTATATACATAACAGCAAAAGAAACGTCACCCCTAAAAATATTTATTATTTTCATTTTATAATTAATATAATTTGTTTAATGAAGAATATTATGAGTATGGAGTGTAACACGAACACAATGTGGCAAATTTGGTTGACCTCAAAATTCGTCATGCATGACGTCTGAGGACACATAAGCTAAACACGTTCTCAGACTTATCAAAATGTAGGGGGTGACGTTTCTTTTGCTGTTATGTATACATTAATACAATCTTTGCCAGTATGAGTCAGAGGTTGGGATGACTCAAGTAACTTAATTAGCTCAAAATCAGGGTTTAAGTCACAATCCGTCCAACTCTAACAATTAATATTTCCATGAGATGACAAGATTTTACCCCATTTTTTTTATTACAGACTTTCCGAGACAGTGGATATATGGTGCCCATGTTTCTAGATCCTGAGTATAACTATGCAATTGTGAGTATTGTGTAGAATAATATTCGAAAAAATTTAAAAAAAGAGAGAGGGGGGGGAGGGGAGGGGAGAACACACTCTCATTTCCCCCTCACTGTGCTTTGTTTTTCTCTCCCTTTGATTATTTCATTGTAATTTTTGTAGTACTGAAAAATAATTGTTTTTGATTCTCAGCCCCCCCCTACAAAATGTTCTGGATCCGCCCATGAACTTGTTATACATTTCACGTTTTCTCAAAATACACAACTAAACAAAGACTCGATACCAAACTAAGAATGATCGATCTCATGGGCCAACCCCTGTGCACTGTAAAACATTGGGCAACATGGGGTTGGGTAAGGTTATTTCTCCCAGAATTGGTCAGTATTTACCACAACTGTTGTCACATATTTTGGCAAAATATTTTCCAACATTGGGCAATGGTAAACCAACTGTGTAACCTGTTAATATGTTGACCAGTGTTGGGCAACATATCAACCGTGTTTGCCCAATATTTCTTACAGTGTACAATATTAAGAGGGTTTATAGGTCATCCCTTGAGAAGTTATTTTTAAACAATCAACACCAATTTTAACAACATCGTTAGTAAAATACATGTTGAGTTTAAAATAATCTTTTCCTCCGATGTTGCAGGATTCTGAAGACAGACGAGCCAAGACCAGAAGTCAATTTACAACACCTTATATGGCCACAGGCTTTGAGTTAGATGAAATGGCACCGGTAAGCTACTTTCATTTGCCTATAATTATAGACAGACATCACTGGATTGGCGGCAATAGTTCTAGATGTTACATCTAGAATTATTGCCACTTCCGTTGAAAAAGGCGGATCAATGCGGGATTGCAGCAGCGATCACACAGCGATCACAGATTGTAGTTGGAACCTGGTGTGTGATCATGATCCTGCAACACGGGATCAAGTGGGAACGGAGTCATTCCTTCCTCCATGGTCATGCTGACTGGATATAAGATTATGTACTTCCATTGAATGAAAGCCACTTGCGCTCACATAAACCACGTTTTACAACGTACATTCCTTTGCCCGTACGTTCCTTTGTGAATTCCATGTGTGTTCCTTTTGTACAGTGGAGTACCAACACATTGGCGGATCCAGGGGGGGGAGGCTAAGGGGGCTGTAGCCCCCCCCCCCCCTAAAATCGTTAAAAAAATAATAAAATAAAATTTAAAAAAAGAGAAAGAGAGAGAGACAGAGGGGGAGGGGAGAACGCACTCCCATTCCCTCACTGTGCTTTGTTTTTCTCTCCCTTTGATTATTTCATTGTAATTTTTGTAGTACTGAAAAATAATTGTTTTTGATATTCAGCCCCCCCCCTAAAAATGTTCTGGATCCGCCCATGCAACATGGCCCTGCAATTATTTGTTTAGACACTAATGGGAAACCCTCTATCCAGTCACAATAATAGAGATCAGTGATAGATAATTCATTCATGCTGAGGCCATCTTGGTTACAGTACTTTTACTGTCAATGTAGTGACTGGCTCTGGCAAAACCCGAACTTGGACCCAATTTTCAATAAGTCAGATTTTTTTTCTTCTGATTTCTATAAATCTGGTATCAAATAAAAAAAGGAAAATCTAGAGAATCAAACTATACCAAAATCTCACTTTTGAAAATTGGGTCCAAGTTTAGGGTTTTGCCAGAGCCAGAGCCAGTCACGCATATAGGTGTCAAACTATAGTAATTCCTTTCAGCATCAGTTTTGTCCCGGACGTTGATTTGTACAAGATGGCTGTGCCGTGTCCCAGAGAAGCATGTTTTAAAACACCTGGTTTATAACTGACCCAGATATTAAAGGTATAGGCCTAGTATCTACGAGCAACAAACCCATTTCAGGGTCACTGACCCAGAATCCTTGTCATAAATTCTCATTGACTTAGAATACGGGTCAGTCTGAATAATATTTGTCCAGTGACCATTTCAGGTTTTGTCATTTCACGTTTTGTTTATGTATCCATAACTCTTCCCAATGTTTAGGAATATCAGACCCGGTCAATGTACAGGAATAAATCCAGATATGCGAGTCCCTACATGCTTCCAGGCCCCGAGGTTTATGGAGCAGTAAGTTTCCTTTCATTTCCTCTAACGAAAACAAGTATTTGTTACCCAATCTTACAAAATGAGCCTGAAACATCCTTAAAGACTCTTTCGTGTTTACGGGATCTTCATGTGGGATCCTTAGAGATAACTTTGCATATGCAAATATTCGTGTGGGTTTTTTTTCTAAAGAAAGTACATCAGACACAATAATTATTCGGGATGATTGGTATCTTTACCAACTAATTAACTTTCTGATAATAATTAAGTAATTTTGTACTCAGATTATTATCAAATAGTGTACCTCCCGTTCAATATAGTTGGAAATACAAAATAACTGACGAAGATAAAACAATTATGTAAGACTTGGAACTCTGTCCTTTTAATTTTTTAATCAAATAAAACACATTTTTACTACAAATTATCTGTTCATTTTATTTTCGCGAGATTCGGTCCATAACGTCAGATTCACATTTATTTATTTAGATCCGGTAATACGTTACGAAGACGATATACTACATTATTAGTCATTAATTAATTAATTTCTCTCTCTCTCTCTCTCACAATAATTGACCAATAGGAACCGAGAGTCGGCAGTTATGGTCGTGGTGGATTCAGTGAGTGGGACGACATGTATTAGACAGAATCGGAAGTCTGTAGTCTTCGGATAGAATTCATATAGAATCCATATACTGTATTATATATCGATCATCGAAGGGCTGAAGATGCTGGTCTGCAACGTGGTTGTGGTGTCGGTAATGTTTATGTATAGTCTGTGGTGGTGTTTCGGCTGCAACGCGGTTGTGGTGTTGGTAATGTTTATTTATAGTCTGTTATAACTTTGGTGGTGTTGTGGTAATGTAATCATTTCTTACAATCACTGAGCAGAAAAGCACGTACGTGTGAGTCAAATTTACTTTGGATATATTGTTTTCTTGTGCCTTAACTGGCATGTGACAGTTCAATAATCTTCCATAAAATGAAACCTTTCAATCATTATTTAAATCTCATTGGGGAAATAGGCCTATACAGTTTAGCTGTCTGCTTGTTTGACTGTGTGAGTTCACCATCATTCAGACACAAAAAAGTACCACTTGATCGGGAGAAACGCTTCTGTAAATGCATCTATTGATTACTCACTGTGCACCATGATTTCACTGAGAGTTTTTCGTGTCAAGTTGGGCACCATGGCGTCTGGGGACGGGTATCCCACAGGGAGCAGTACTAGTACCTTCTCATTGGTTGGCCTGTCCAGCAGCTCTCGCAGTTGCGGTCCAGCATTCATCGGCGTGGTTGTAACCGTGACAAGACCTGCGTTCTGAAATTAGTAAGTTAAATCAAATCTGCATTGGTGTTGGACAGGATTTAGTAGCGGTAAATTGTTAACTGAAATGTTTAATAATCACCATAAATATTAAACATATGGTTAGAGTTATTTAATTACGCCCTGTATATTGTTACTACAGTTTCTTAAAATGCATATTGGGATTCTTATTTTCTTGTCATTGTTTGTTTAAAGTTATTTCAAAAAATGATCGATCGACCGGGCATGAGTAAAGGGTAATGAAGTGAATAAATGAATGTACAACTCAGCGTAATAAATATATTGCCGGTCCGAACACTTTTGCCGAACTGACTTTAAAACAAAATAATAATGTATTCAATAATCAATAATATATTTAACAATATATAATGTATTCAGAATATTTTATATAAATAAAATTTGTGTATAGCCAGAGATTTTGGAACCGAAGGTCCCTGTGTCACATTTATTAATATACATTTTTATGGATTTTTTTTCTTTTCTTGGCGTAATTGTACAGTAGGGATAGCACCATGTAACAATCTCTTATGAGTTGTAATAATTATTGGTTCTGAGAAGAACCGGTGGTGAGATATAACTTGACGTTTCGATCATTATACTATTCTCCTGAAGACGATCACAGCATACTGGTCGGAACGCCGAGTTTATCTTACCAACGGTTCTTCTCAGAATAAACAATGATTACAACTCCTACGGCCTTACTCCTGCTGTACCTATCATGTAAATATTCAAATCCTTAAATGGGCAGTATCGTCACGATCAGAGCAGACTTTCAACATGGCATGGAATCGGTGTCCTACTTTTAAGATGACTGAAAATTACTGGCTCATGAATGCAGCAGCAACGATAATATGACTTTATCATGTGGGGAATTATTTTCAGTCACTGAAAAGCAATGCCCTCTGTGCCCCCCCCCCCCCCCCCACTGAAAAAGTCCTGGCTACGCCGCTGTGATCATGAAGGAAGGAACCTTCCTCTATTATAGAGATCAGTGAGTGGTCCCCTATCATAGATGTACTTAGCCTGTAGTCAAGGCCCACGTAGCAACCTGGACCACAGCACATGAAAAAAGACAACGCACGCAAGTAGCCAGTTTTCAGGTGTTGTGTTCAGGACTGCCACGTTTGCCTTGACTAAAGGCTAAGCCGTAGTAGGAAGACTACAGAATGTCATAACATACATGCAGAGCCACTAATAGAAACCCCGTAGCGACCGACACACTGATCTCCTGGTAGTAAAACGTCTTCCTGTCTCCATCATCACTTATCCCATACAGTTGCTTAAAGACCACAATGATGAAAGGAGCTTCGGTCAGATAGGGTTTGCTCCACGTCGTCTTTATCTTCTTCAGGTCCCTAAGCCACTGGCTACTCATTCTTTTCTCGTAGTTGATCCGCTCTTCATCCTCAATGATGCGCCGCATTTGCAGCTTAGTGTCGGGGTTGCTGACCACGACAAAGGTCCATGGTTGCTTATGAGCTCCACTCGGGCTCGTGCCTGCATAATAATTGGATTATGGAAATGCAAGTTACCGTAGTTGCCAACATGATGACTCTAATATTAAAAGGTCTATTAAAAGATCTTTTGAATATGCCTCCATATTTGCTTCTGTCTTATATATTTAGGGTTTTTCTCTCTTAATAATTCACTGTTTACTTTTGTACAAACTTCCAAATTATTTTTTCATCATTTATTTTGTATATTACAATGTGAAAATAAATGTGTAGTTGAATTGAAATGAATATGAAGTAGTTTTACAGATATCGGTAAAACACAAGAGGTATATCCGTGTCTTCAATAACTGAGTATTTGGTTAGTTTTAATAATAATAATAATAATAAAGATTTTTAGCGCGCACATATCCACCCTGCTGGGCGCTCAAGGCGCGGAAACAAAGAAAAACATGAATACAAACAATATACAATGATAGCATAGGGGGGAAAAATTAAAATTATGTACCGAGATACATGTACCTACAATGCAATTACAAATATACATACTTATTATAAGAAAACAAATGTACAAATACTCACATAAAACGTCCAGTAGATTCCAGGTGTAATAAGAAATCCACTAGTATAAAAATGAAGACAAACTTGTAGCTACAAAACACTTACCAATCCAATACCAATCCATACCTCAGCATGCTTATAACAATTTAAACTAGTTTGCATTGCACAGGCTGCATGGTTTAAGACGTGTTTCCGCAACGGTTTAGTATAGTCAGCTGTAGGCCATATATGTAGTAGATATCCGTGTTTGACCTTTAGTGATATTATATTCTTGCATATCATAATCAGTGATCATTCAGTACACTACAATATCTATAATAGACCAATGTTACTGTGACCATGATTACTTGATTTAAATGTAGAAGTTTGAATGCACAAAATGCTCTTACAACAGTATTTTAAGCTATTGGCAAAATAGGCTTAATTTATATCTATTCTAGACTATGACCCTATCAGGAGGAAGTCCAACTTGGCTATCTATTAATGTCTAACCTGCCGTTTTAATACAGTTCTCAATCACTTCTAATGGTATCGGCCTGTCACAGATATGTCTAACTGAACGCCTCTTGTTCATGTCACGGTAGAAGCTCTCCGATCTGCACACCATTTCATCTTCAGTATACGCCAGCATCGAGAACGGTACATGAGCCTGAGGGGTATCTTCATCATCGTATGGCGTTTGCGGCAAGTCTTCTTGTACCGACGAATCTTTCCTTTCATCTGCCGGCCTTCGTGATGGCGATTGTTGTATACTTTTGACGATCAATCCAAGTAAAAAACACGTGACAAGCGAAAGAATATGTACCCAATATGTGGTGAAAAACGGTGCACTTTGTGCAAACTTTTCCATGGCTGACACGGTGCATAGACTACGTGCAGTGTATTCGTGCAGCTTAAAGGTACGGTCATAGGTCAATAAATGCCGAGGGCATAGGTCTCTGTGAATTTTCGTTACACATCAAAATGAATGGATGAGTGATTTTACCGATGAAATCAATTGGAAGGTCTGGTCCTGGCCTCCCAGCTGCAGCGCAACGTTATTCTAAGTAATTAAGTAATTACCAGATAATAACCTAATTTTCATATACAAAATGTTTGCACATTGAAATCGTCCGTCCAGGGCGAGACAGCGTGTGGATACGAGGTTTACATGCATAATAACTATTGGAAACAAAATAAAATACTACTGAAAAAGTACTGGCTTGCATACATTACGATAGAAAATAATGATTTGAAATGGTTTGGTTAACTTAATGATAAAATTAAGATTATTTGGCTGAATACACGTTTTCAGATCAATGCAAGACTTTACACTGTCACAAATGCCATGGTTGTAACAGTCATAACTCTTAGGGGAATTTATAACTATTTTTCTGTTAGCATGGTTAAAAATTACAGTAAACAATGAGGCATTTCTTTATTCTATGAATAAGTGTGTTTCTATACGATAAGTTATCATTCGCCTCACAGTTAAGCAGATGAGATGAAACCTCCTTGATTTTAAGTCATTCACAAACATTTGTGATAATAGATCAATCTGAGAAGATAAATTATTATAACATCTTAAATTTTTGGTAAATTAATAGCATGGAGTAGTGGAGTGGTTCTACAAAACTTAGGAATACCGAGGGATGCTTTTATCAGTTTTATTTTATCCATATTATCAATATTATGAGTATTGATGCACTCACA
Organism: Zoroaster sp. YZ-2022; assembly: GCA_029582265.1. NCBI lineage: Eukaryota > Metazoa > Echinodermata > Asteroidea > Forcipulatida > Zoroasteridae > Zoroaster > Zoroaster sp. YZ-2022. The sequence continues at coordinate 4,360,583 of CM055825.1, read as the reverse complement.
ACCATAAACAAGTATAGGAACTAATACTGTATTCCAAACATGCAGTTTTACTTCTGTGCAAGAACCCTATTTACACATGCCAGCACTCTGTAATGAAACAAATGTTCTTTGACATTTGCAGATACGCTTATATTGCAATTTACTCATTAGATTACTACAAAGTGTTACTCCCAAAAACAGAGTCAGTAACGTTTAGCATACAGTTGTCTAGATACCAGTTGGGGTTTGGTGTCATAGTGTATTTGCCAAAAACGGTACATGTTTTTATTGGGTTAAAACGAAGACCGTGAGACACTGTAATCATTGGCGTAATCTATAAGCCTTTGAAGACCAGCGACTATTAAACTTGTTATGAGTAAATCATCCGCATAACAGAACACATTAAACTTAGAATTTGCAATAACGATACCGCAGTCAAGATCGTTCAGACCTGAAACAAGATCTTTGTAAAAAAAATTATCTCCTTGTTCCACTTAATATTATCAGTAATGTTGGTATACCAAACATACATACAACGCCACCAATCATCACTAATAACTTTTCCCAATTTCCGCGCTGGTGTATACATTGTGAGGTTGTTTACATTCGGCAAATTTCGGATACCAGGATAATAATAATAATATTTATTAGAACATACACTTTTAAATCATACACTTTTAAATCATGATGACCGTTGAACTTTGTGTGCGCGATCGATCAATGATCCGTTCATGAGTTTGTTTATGGACGTCACGGTGAGTTCTTTTTTATGAAATATTTGTCGCACCGAGCGGCAAATATCTAAGACTTGGCTGGTTTTGGAGCGACTGTTTGGAGTAACTGTTTATTACACAGGCCATTTCCCTGTAGAACTTGCATGTAAAAGTACACATAGTTCATATATCGGGTGTCCAATGTCGCTAATGTTCAATACATACACTTTTTTCATGTATTTAAAAAATCTGCGTATCGAGACGATAATATCGTATATCGCCGATATCATACCGTCGATAATCGACTATCAAAAAAATTCAGTATCGTCACCCCTAGTGTGTCCTCCAGGTCCCTCCTCTCCTTTTGGTTACTGTCCATGTTTTCTTTTTCTTTGCCGCTTCTCCAGCCGAACAACCTGGGGATCCACAGGGCATACTCCCCCACCCGTCCACCCCCCCTCCCCTGTTCTTAAGACAAGAGGATTCCAATAACTTTCCCCTGAGGCTGTGTGTTGCGTACTACAGAGCTCCAAGCTTACTGCCGACGAAATGGACATTTTGAGGGCAGTGAAAGAGTGGGCAATGGTAAACTCAGTAAGTCTTGCAGGATCTGAGCCTTAGAGCATGAAAACTAAAACACCAGTGCTGGACCCAGAGGAGTTACAGCAATGGGAGAACGAGTACGAGACGCAACAAATAATTCCTGTAGGTAACCTGTTAGTGCGTGGGTTATAGAACGGTTGGAATAGCACCCATCGTGATTACCATATTTAGAACATCATGTCATATTTGAACAAATTTGAACAAAGCATCCGAACAAAAATAATTTTCCAGGATTCAAACTGGGATTGGTGAAACAGTGTGTAGGTGTTTACATAATGTGTAGGTGATTGTGCCCAGGTGCAAATAACTGCCCAAATACCAATTACTGCCCAGGTACGAATTACTGCCCAGGTACAATTACTGTCCAGGTGCCAATTACTACCCAGGTACAATTACTGTCCAGGTGCCAATTACTACCCAGGTACCAATTACTGCCCAGGTACCAATTACTTGTACACCTTCTCCAGCATTCACGTCATTTGTCAGTGACGTATTTTTGTGAAAAGCACTATTTGTATTGATGGGTTATCTTGGCGGGTAAGGTCAGAACAATGCATATTTTAACACATTGTTTGCGGACTTGACTTGACTTGAATTGAATTGACTTGGACATAAATTACCTCTGATTTATCCTGTGACTTGACTTAGGGCAAATTTGACTTTCTTCAGTTTACAAAAAAATTGCACAAATCTGCAACCAAAATGGCAACTTTTTCTTTTGAATAATCATGGTTACAAAAAGTGGATGAGGATTCACTTTTAATTACATTTTGTAAGTGAAGAATGGGCAACAATAAAACTACCTGAAAACAATGACTTGTGACTTGACATGACTTGCAAAGAAATGTAACTGGCTCTGGCAAAACCCTAAACTTGGACCCAACTTTTTGGAGTGACCTCCCAAATTTATCGTGAACATTAACAATGTTCCAAACAACGTTTCAGGATTTTTCTTTTTCCATCAAAATCTAGAGAAAATACTCCAACTCTATATGGTGACATGAAAATCTCAAACTCGGGTCCATGGGGTCAGTTTTTGACCTTTTCATGGCTGTTACGCATTATGGTAATGTTACGAATCTTACCCTATGATTTTGATAAATATTAGCGCCCTCTATTTCACTTCCAATAATATTTTGCTTACGATGCAATTTCTAGTCCTTTAATTCCCAGGGAGTGTTTTCTGGACCCTCGATTGTTCGCTATGGATATGCAATCCATACAAGGACGCTACTTTTGCTCATGGATATCCAGCGCCAACACAATACATAATGCAACACCAGCGAGAGCCTTGTGTGCGTGCCACACCCTCCCGCCACGTGGCTTGGAGCCGTCCTTTGGACCATGGAGGAAGGATCTATTTTCCTTCCTCCATGTTTGGACTTAGTCTATTTTTCGCCTACTTTCCACGGTTCGTGGGTGTAGCACGGCCAAACAGTCACCGTGACTGACCCCCTCCGGCTACGTCATAGGCCTTGGTCCGTATTTCATGTAATTATTATATTGTTTTTCACAGTGCCGCTTACCGTTTAGCACAGAAAAAGCACGCTAACTTGCCAGCTTGCAAATGAGTGACGCAACAATACAAGTCCATCCACTTCAAAGAAAGGTAACACATTGGTTATTATCAAAAAAACAAATTATTGTCTGAACAATTACAGTTGGTTACCACATTACTCATCATGAGAAATTACTTCGTCTGAAGAAAACAGGAATTGTTTTGTCAAATTTTATAGACAAGGTGCCATGTATATGCATATATGTATGTATATGTATGTATATATATATATATGTCACAGGTTTTACCTCTGTTTTTATTAAGAGCCTGCGACTGTGTTCGATTGTTAAAAAAACGGAACTTTGCTCTTTAAAGAAACACAGCGGACAGCGAAATTTGTTTGATCCTCTTTTACCGGCTGTCAAGATATTTATTATTATTAGGTGATCATATCAAAGAAAAATCAACAAAACAGTATCGGTAAGAAATCATTAAAATTTAGTTAAAACAGTGTAAATGGATGAAAGCATAGGAAGACACTTCAGTGGTGTAATAAATGAATTTGAGTTTGGCAATCTACCAAAGACCTTGATCATAAAATAAACAACAAATACCGGTAATAACTCACAAATTGAGTCTGGGCAACTTCAGTCGGAAGTACGATCAAATATGAATTACTAGAGAAAGGATAAAATTAGACCACTGAGTTGTCAACAAATCAACAAGGAAAATTCACGAAAACATATTGAAAAAATACACGAAATGCTTATTAAATCCTACAGTGGTTTCTCTATGCAGCTAGTGTCAAGTGACAATGGATCTTGTAGGATTAAATGAAAAAATAATCAACCGTAAAAAATAATCAACATAAAAGTAGAATTTTTAAGAGTGAACCACTGGAGAAATTAATCAACAATGAATAGAATGTTCAACATATGGATATAACAATGATCTTAGCTGGGTTTCGCGCTTCAACTGGGTCTTGGAAAGGACGCAAATCTTTAAAGACGACTCAGGTTGGCTCCGAGTGCGGCGTCCTGGCGATCTCCAGAAGAGGCGACAAAAGGGGGTTGAGAAGCGGGCAGTGTGGGGAGATGAACCGGGTCAACTCCACCAAGCGAGACCTGGTGGACTAGTGTCTGTATCAACAGAGCACGTGATAGGGGACGTAAGAAGAATATGTTAGGAACATACTTTAGGGAAAGTCAACGCGTTCCTAAAGAAAACTACGCAAAGTGCGAAATAGGTTCTTCTCACATCTAGGTCTTGTTCGCTTCTGAGTAATGGGTCAATACTTTTCAAAATACAACTAACTAGAACTAAGTAAATTAACCAAAATAATAAAAGAAACCTAATAGATTGAAAATATAGTATGCGCTTCGTCAATACATTTGACAACTTAGAAATGTTCTTTCTAGAAATAATCGAGAGTAATTACTTGCTTTTCATTCATAAATCATACTGCGAAAAATCAAGGAAATGGTTCAAGCATAGGTTCGAACATGATAGTTGTTACGTGCGTGTGTCTAACACTCCTGTGGTCAACTGAGGGCAAAGGTCACAGTTGTTTATACGCTAAACAGCAAACGGTCGTTTAGTCTATTTAATTGAAAGGAATGTGTATAACTGTCTTATTTGCAAGGACATGGACAATACTCTACCCATGACCATCCATACAGTATGCGCAAATGTGTACAACAATATAGCACCACAACTGTGAATCGGTAAAACGGTCAGTTTGGATAATCAACTTGTAGTGAATTTGGATTAAATTAGAAGAGTGATTTAACCAACCTTAACAAATTAAGAAACTGGGTCATTGAATAATAAACACATCTAAACAGTAGAATAGGCTGGGTGTAAATTAGTAACAATTGAAATACATCAAAACTGAACAATAACTAGCTAAAGGATGGCATGGAAATTCTAGCAGCCAGCTAAATCTAACGGGACTCATGAATCTTTTCCGTACGCGCAATGAGTATTAAAGGTTACACAATGAAATATCATTTTATACAATTCAATATACATAAAGGCAATGTTCTACAAATATACTGGCGACTGATCTGAAACTCATATTGGACTGTTCCATCCGTCTTGAGTTTGTCTTTAACCAGTTTGTTGAATAATCAAATCACAATCATTGAAAAATTATACACGGAATATATTTATACATAGAAAGTAAAATAAGTAGCTTACCTGTATCAACAGAGCACGTGATAGGGGACGTAAGAAGAATATGTTAGGAACATACTTTAGGGAAAGTCAACGCGTTCCTAAAGAAAACTACGCAAAGTGCGAAATCGGGCACTTTCGAGAATAGGTTCTTCTCACATCTAGGTCTTGTTCGCTTCTGAGGAGACAGGAGCGGGACAAGGGATAAAACCATACTGGCCACGCACTCGGACAGGCGGGGTTTGACAATTTGATTGGTCAAAATTTAAAACAATGACGCAATTTCGCCTTCAGAGGAATTGGGACCAATCAGCAAAATATTAGTGGACAGCACTCTTGAAGAAAGCGTGGACACTAGATATTGACCAATCTGGAGGGGTGTTTATGCCATGTTGGCCGGCGTGGTCAAATATCCCATCACTTAAAACAAAGGGACTACTGATCGAGCTTGGGAAATTACGTAATGTCCTTGGGGTAGTTCCGGACACGAAAGAATGTCGTCGTCAGCAGATAACATCGTGGGAACAACAGTTAAGCCCTTTTTTCCCACGAGTTTGGTTTGGAAACATTGAAAATAAAAAAACGTGAGGGGTAAAATACAGCCTCGGGTGATTCACACAAAGGCAAGAAGCAGAAATCACCTTTAAAGTAACATTCGTCGGACCACCTTAAATGGGTTAAAATTGAAATTATAACAGGGTCCGACATATATATATATATATATATATATATATATATATATATATATATATATATATAGGCCTATATATATATATGTATAGGCTATGCCTATATCTTGTAAATGGCAATGATAGTTAAACTAAGGTAAGATTTACATGTAAGCATCTGACACTCCAATACCAGTTGTTTTTGTACTGCACTCAATTGTTTATTTATCCTGTACCTACATCTCCCATGTGGATATATTGATTATTTAATATTTTTTATATGTGTGAAGTTAAATGTTACAGTAATTCAGTCTATTTTTGTATGTCTACGATGAGCAGTTGTGCTTAAAGGCCTAATGAAGATTTTTTAAATAAACTTTTGATTTTCAGAAAAGGTTATTCTATAGGGTTGACTCTTTGTGACGTTTTTTGGTGTTGAATCTTTTTTTAAAGATCGAACAAAACTCAAAGCACAATATTGACCCATGCTTTGACTTCCAGCACTAACATGTAGTTTACTGGCATAAACATTTCTCATCCATGAATAATAATTTTAGTATATGAAGTAGTTATCTATTATATAATACTTAAAACAATTTAGGGAACACCGGATTTTTAACATCAAATAGGTTTGAAATGTTCCATGAACAGGGATTTTCATTTGCAACCCCCTCTCTCTTTCAGTAGTCATGTCATGAAATGTGTAATCACTATACATGCATCCTTTATCATCTGTTTCATTGTGCAGTTGTTTCTCATCAATTCTGTGAAACATCAGTGTTTATCTGAAATAAATGATCTTGTTAACTGAGATTATTCCGGTGTTCCCTAAATTGTTTTGAATAGTATACATGTATCTGAATAAGTTCCTACAAGTTTATAATCTAAGCTTAATTAAGGCACTTGATAAAAAATTACTTTAAAACCTACATCTTACAATCGAAAATATAAACAACTTTGAAAATACAACTCGTGAGCACATACATACAAGATATACATATATATATATACATGTATATATATATGTATATATACATGTATATATATTGTATATATATATATATATATATATATATATATACATGTATATATATATATATATATATATATATATATATATATATATACAGATGTTGCTGACACAGGTGAGTGAACGAATTAGATAAAGAGGTACTGAAAGCAGGACTGTGACAAGTTTGCATATTTGAACAACAAATCTCAACCATGCAAGTGTGCAGAATACCAAATGCCTTTGCTTTTTCAACACATTCTTGAAAACAAGGAATGTACCTAAAACAATGTAATCTGCTTTGTTTTCGCTATACCTCAAAAGTTTAATGTGCAGGTTTTTAAAAATGCTTTTTGGACCTTTGTTATTCAAATATGCAAACTTGTCACAGTCCTGCTTTCAGTACCCTTAACATCTGTCTAGTTTGTTCACTCATCTGTGTCAATAACATCACAAGCTGTATACCATTGCAAAGAGGACATTCTGCCCTTTCTAGAGATATATATATATATATATATATATATAATGTATATATATATATATATATATATATATACATGTATATATATATATATATATATATATATATATATATATATATATATATATATATATATATATATATATATATATATATATATATATATATATATATATATATATAGGCCTACACCTACTTACAGGTATATGTATATGTATATATTGTAGTTGGCAATGAAAGTTAAACTAAGCAAGATTTACATGTAAGCCTCTGACATATCGATACCAGTTGTTTTTTATACGACACAATTGTTTATTTACCCTGTACCTACATCTCCCATGTGGATATATTGATTATTTAATATTTTTATATATGTGAATTTAAATGTTAAAGTAATTCAGTCTATTTCTGTATGTCTACAATGTGCAGTTGTTTAACAAACAGCACAGCCATGAATAATAATTTTGGTATAGGCCATGAATAATATTTTTATTAGGCCATGAATAATCTTAGCATTGGCTATGAATAATAATCTTAGCATTGGCCATGAATAATAATTTTAGTATAGGCCATGAATAATAATTTTAGTATAGGCCATGAATAATAATTTTAGTATATGAAGTAGCTATCTAATATACATGTACCTGAATAAATATACAAGTTTATAATCAAAGTTTACAGTAGACTCGCATACAAAAAACATAAATTCTTACTTCACCTAACCCTAACTGGGTACATAATTATGTATACAATATAGGCCTAGATTAATTCACTGTATTAAAAAAACTCCTGAATATTATCACAAATAGGCCAAGCATTTCACCAGATTCTAGTATTATTTTCAACAAAGGCACCTGATAAAAACAATTACTTTAAAACTTACATCTTACAATCGAAAATATAAACAACTTTGAAAATACAACTCCAAAATCGTGAGCGGATCCGGAGAGGGGAGAAGGGTCACCTACGCATTGCAGTCAGGCCAATTGCTGGACTTGGAACCAGGCGTTACATGTATGTGGAGGGGGTACAGATAATGGCTATGTATATGAGTATTCAAGGACACATTGCATTGACCGTCTTGCCGCACGGGGAGGTGGGAGGGGCTCCATACCTTGATAGGGGTCTGATAGCAGTTATATTCGTCTTCCTAGTCGGTCATGACATCACCTATCACACTTCATGCTGCTATCTAATACATGTCCCGCTCACTAAAGGAGAATTCATCACGACCGTACCTTCCGTCTCTTGGTTCCTGTTAGTCAGTTATTATGGGAGAGAAATAAAATACTGACTGTTATAAATACGCTACCATCTTTTAAACAGGCCTGTGATATCTCAGGATTTTTCCTGATTTCAGGATTTTTTACAAATCTGCCTTTGCCTCAAAGAAGAGAAGTAGCCACCAAAGAAAGAAAGATGTAGCCTGTATTTGTGTCCAAACCTCTAGTTTCTTGTTTGTGGGGATGTTGAGAGTCTGTAAATCCTCCAAAATTAAACACCCAGGAGGTTCAGGGGGCTTTGTCCTCTAGACCAAAGGGACACCCAGGCCCGCTACCCACAGGAGGTTCAGGGGGCTTTGTCCTCTAGACCAAAGGGACACCCAGGCCCGCTACCCACAGGAGGTTCAGGGGGCTTTGTCCTCTAGACCAAAGGGACACCCAGGCCCGCTACCCACAGGAGGTTCAGGGGGCTTTGTCCTCTAGACCAAAGGGACACCCAGGCCCGCTACCCACAGGAGGTTCAGGGGGCTTTGTCCTCTAGACCAAAGGGACACCCAGGCCCGCTACCCACAGGAGGTTCAGGGGGACTTTGTCCTCTAGACCAAAGGGACACCCAAGCCTGCTACCCATTTTTCAAGATTTTTTACATTTGTCAAATCACACCCCTGTTTAAGGGAAAGGTTCAAAGTGGCGGATCAAAAATACAATTGTTGTTCCATTTTTTTTTACCATTTCTTTTAATTATTATTTATTTATTTATTTAATTAATATTTTTAAAATTTATTTATTGTTTGTAGGTGAACTTGAAGGCAAAATTATAAAATCCTTTTTTTGAGAAATTTGATGACAAACTGCAAGCAGGTTTCTTGGTACAGTAAGCGTTTTTGCGTATACAAGAAAACACAATGTTATAATTTGCCACAATAGTTCTTATACGTCCTTCGGATGGGACGTAAAGGTGGATGCATCCTGTATGTTGTGTTTTGCACGTAAAATAACCCAGAACACGTACGGTATCGTGAACGAGAAGGGTCCCAGTGTTTCTGGAATGGCAGAAAAAAAATCACCAAAGCGCTTTGTAACCTTTGGGGGAAAAGTCGCTATACAAATGATAGTATCTATTTATCTATCTATCATTCGGTCTGGTGTAACGGAAACAAAAACTTACTGCTTCGTATTCATCATGATTCGCATATCTAGATTTACGACTCCTCGACAGTGGGCGGCTCCGATAATCCTTGAACATTAGTGAGAAAGTTGTAAAAAATAAGGGAAATGTTTACATTCTAAGTTGAGAAATACAGACGCCAGACCCATTATGGATCAGACTGACCTGGAAACTGGGACAAGAAGAACTCGACTGACCCAGAAAGTGTGTCAGAAAGACAACGCGTCAGATATTTATGATTAAGATTTCGGGTCAGTCTTTCCAATTTCAGGTTGTGGTCTATCCTGGAATTAGTTTGCCACGGTCCCGTTTTTCTGACAAATATTAACCGTTGTTGTCCTCTTTCGGCTGCATGCTCCCGTTAGGGGTCGCCACAGCGGATCATGATCGGCATATTTGATTTGGCATAGGTTTTACGCCGGATGCCCTTCCTGACGCAACCCTCCCATTTATCCGGGCTTGGGACCGGCACTAAGCATGCACTGGCTTGTACATCCCCAGTGGTTGGGTGCAATTCGGCCCTCGCAGCAATTATGGTAAAGTGTCTTGCTCAAGGACACAAGCACCATGGTCGCGGCAAGGCTTCGAACCCACACATTCTGACGACTCGGCCATCAGAACACAAATCCGATGCACTAAACCGCTCGACCATGGCACCCCACCTGACAAATATTGACCGTGGTGTTAACAAAAAATTCTCTTGGGTTTACTAGTATATTAAGAACTTTATAATTGTTTTAAACTAAACTATTTCTTACCGCTGCCATTTCCTCTAACTCGAGGCCTGTGACCATGTAGGGTGTTACAAATTCACTTCTGAACAGTCGATCTTCTGAATCCTGCAACATCAGGGAAAACATACGGGTGTTTTTAAACTTCAGTGAACTTTACAAGAGATGTATTTTAAATTGGTATTTCTTTCATTAAAAATCCCAGGTGATAATGCCATTATTAAACAATTTTTGAATGAAATTCAGATGTCGAAAACTGCATAAAAGCGATATTTAAAATTAAAAAAATTCATTCTGATTGACAGCCGTGCTGGCCATTCGGAAGACTGCACACGCCCTCGTGCAAGCTGAGGATTAAAACAGTGGGTCCGCATTTTATTAATTTGAGTTTTTATTTTACTGGTACTAATCCTTGATGGATTATTTCGTTCAATGTCTTAAAATGAAAGCTTATAACTTCCTAAACCCCAGAAAAATAGCAATTCAATATTTAAATATATTATTACTGTCAAATCGGCCCAAACACGTGTTATAGAACTACTTTATATGTATGGGCAAGGATATTATGAATACTAAGGATCCCGGACTATTTAAACCTGGGCGCAGCTTTTGAATACCAGTGGCTGTTGGGCTGGATTAGGACATCAGTTACGTGTAGTCTCTGCACTACAGGTACATAACTATGTATTTATGGTTTGGGAATTTCAATTACATGTTCTATGTAGACGAAGCCAAATTGTGTCCACATCTTTGCGTATTATTTGCTTTGAGATCGTGGATGGCAAATATTGAACGCCACTAACACGTCTTGAATTTATACGTACTGTTTGTCGATTGCTGGGTGAACGGTTTATCGCCTTCATGAGATGGTTCCCACGCCTGTAGTCATATCTTGGCCTAAAGGACAAGTCATGGCTGTGCGCTGGGTTACGTACACCACCACTCGACCGCAAAGTTTTTTTGTACAAGTGGTCACTAGCCGGATACCCACGCTGAAACGGGCGCAAGCTGAACATATATAGATAGATGATTACGGCGATTACAATGATGATGAGCACCAAACCACCAATGACAATAGGGATGATTTCTCCCATTGTCAAATCACCTGGAGATGGAGATAATGAAATATATACCAATGATATAGAAATGATATATCTAAAGGAATTATACTATACGGTAATAATAACTCTATTTGAGTTAGTCTTATACATAAGAAGTATAAGTGAGTGTAGGTCTTCACTATCGATAAATGTCTGTATATGCCATCCATACTTGTTAAGAATCAAGATATATATATATATATATATATATATATATATATATATATATATATATATATATATATATATATATATGTATATGTATATGTATATGTATATATGTATATGTATGTATATATATATATGTATATATATATATATATATATATATATATATATATATGTATATATATATATATATATATGTATATATATATAGAAACCAACCTGTGAGTTGTGACTCATTTCAAATGTGTAATACATTTCACGTTTCTCAGGTCGTTTTTGTTCCATCAACAACTTCAAATCAAGTAAGTTTTTCGATTGTAGTTCAGTAATTTTCAAATGTCACTGCAGATCTGTAATTACTGTATCAATTAAGATTGGGGGATATCGATTTTTTTCATCCACGATATATCGGCAAACAAATATCGCGATTTTCGATATAATCGCGATTATTTTTTCATTCATGCATGATTGCATTAGAGCCGATAACCACAGGTATGTACCCCTCTACAAGCGTCACAATAAATCCCAAATTCGTTTGCAGAGCGTGTATGTACTTCTTAAGTAGTTCACTTTTGTTTCTCACTTCCAAAAGCTGAAAAGACTATTCTAATTTTTGTTTCCATGGAATTTCTGACTTGACTCACAATGGCGTTTTTTTAATCGCGATATATATTTTTAATCGCGATTTACCGATATCTCGTTAATATAAAAAGGTTCTCGATATCGTAATCGAATAAAAAAAGGTATCGCGATATTCGATATTATCGTGTTATCGCCCAAGCTTCGTATAAAGAATTAATGTACTCAGTCACATCATGACTTGGCATCAGTGGCGGTCGCCCCCACTTGTTAGCAAAATATATACAACAGCAAAACAAACGTCATCCCCTAAATTTTGATAAGTCTGAGAACGTGTTTAGCTCATGTGTCCTCAGACGTCATGCATGACGAATTTTGAGGTCAACCAAATTTGCCACATTGTGTTCGTGTTACACTCCATAATCATAATATTCTTCATTAAACAAATTATATTAATTATAAAATGAAAATAATAAATATTTTTAGGGGTGACGTTTCTTTTGCTGTTATGTATATGTTTGTCAGTAAATTCACAAACTTGCATGGTATTTCTGAACTTCTGAACGTCTGCTAAAGAGTGACGTAATTTACCCCTCCCCCAACTCTGAAAATCCTGTCAACGCCAATGCTTGGTATTTTGGATAATTTGTCTTAATGCCCAACTCTTGATTTCGATCTCGATATTGTATAATTGATGACCGATCTATCTGTGGATTTTGTTGTGATGAATTGTGTACATAATTAGGCCAGTAAGTTTGATTAATTTCTGTCTACTGCATAACTGTGAATGATCTATTGTGTCACGAATTTGTGTGAAGATATATAAGAGTCAGAACGTACCACCGGGAGTAACCGTAGTGGGTGAGTCCATTGTTGAATTAGGTGTGTTGCAATCATCACCAGTAAATGACTCAGTACACCTGTAATCAGAACAATACTTGATAAGGATGAATAAGAACAGGGACATTGGTAGATTTGGAGGAGGCAAGGGGTTTCCCCCTATTTTATTGCTTTGCATGTTAATTTACTCCCTTTTCGTCATTGTGTACCCCTATTTTGTCAGTGTGTACCCCTATTTTGTCAGTGTGTACCCCTTTTTGTCAGTGTGTACCCCTTTTTGTCAGTGTGTACCCCTTTTTGTCAGTGTGTACCCCTTTTTGTCAGTGTGTACCCCTTTTTGTCAGTGTGTACCCCTTTTTGTCAGTGTGTACCCCTTTTTGTCAGTGTGTACCCCTTTTTGTCAGTGTGTACCCCTTTTTGTCAGTGTGTACCCCCTTTTTGTCAGTGTGTACCCCTTTTTGTCAGTGTGTACCCCTTTTTTGTCAGTGTGTACCCCTTTTTGTCAGTGTGTACCCCCTTTTTTGTCAGTGTGTACCCCTTTTTGTCAGTGTGTACCCCTTTTTGTCAGTGTGTACCCCTTTTTTTTGTCAGTGTGTACCCCTTTTTGTCAGTGTACCCCTTTTTGTCAGTGTGTACCCCTTTTTTGTCAGTGTGTACCCCCTTTTTTGTCAGTGTGTACCCCTTTTTGTCAGTGTGTACCCCTTTTTGTCAGTGTGTACCCCTTTTTGTCAGTGTGTACCCCCTTTTTGTCAGTGTGTACCCCTTTTTGTCAGTGTGTACCCCCTTTTTGTCAGTGTGTACCCCTTTTTGTCAGTGTGTACCCCTTTTTGTCAGTGTGTACCCCTTTTCTTTTTTTTTACCCCTTTTTAGTCGGTGTGTACCCCTTTTTGTCAGTGTGTACCCCTTTTTGTCAGTGTGTACCCCTTTTTGTTAATGTGTTACTCCTTTTCGGGATCCTCAGCTTTGTCGAACAAAAGGCACTTACAGATTACCTTTGTTCAAATACAAACATTCTTAAGTGGAAATTTGCTTGTCTCTTTATGGAAGTATATCCTTATTGTCTAATTTTCATGGGAACTGTCTTTTCTAAAATCTTGTAATCGACTCATTACCGGTGTATACATTTACCTGCATGTGTATGTAAATCCTGGGAATATACCTGACCTCTGACACGTTCCACCATTGTTACACTGTAGAGGACATTCGCTTGTTGCTGTGTATCGAGAACAGTTTAGTACATGATGTTAAAGCCGTGTATGATATTCACCTTTAGTCAATACAATATTACCATAATTACAATTTACTAAGCTTGATCTGAAGTTGGTAAGGGTACGCCTGTACCGATAATCCTGATATTAAGTTAGTCCATCTGAAATTACACATTTAAACAAAATCCCCCTTTTGGAAAAACTATATAACGCCTATTTCGTGACCCCAATGACCTTTTACTATGGCAAAGGTCATAGTTCCAATAATCATTTTAACCCTCAGCCACACCCCTCGAAACCAATGTTTTTAGAATATACTCACGAGTAATATCGGTGGTATCTATGGTAACGGCATCGTCACCTGTACCAAGTGTTGTACCGTTTGTCAAAATAGTCATCATATCTGGGATCGATGGGGCGGCATTCTCTGGATATGTTGCAACCAAAGTCACAATCACGCTGCCTCTCTTTATCATTGTTCCCTTCACATCCTCAACATTGCTTGTTTTTTCGAAACTTTTCAAACGCTCAAAAAGCTATAAGAACCAAAAAAGAAGGAATTGGAATTGTATAATTTTATAGCCCCAATAATTTTCTCATCTCCATTAAGTGTAACCTTAAGCAAAAAAACGGTTTCTGGTCTCCACGCGTGTCGCCTGATACCCGCGCATCGGCATTTTTTTTTATTTATTTAAAAAACATTTTTTTTTTTAATTTATTTATTTATCAGCCAAAATTGCTGGTTCGATTGGGATTCTGCCGAGCTGTGTTTTAAACGATATTTTTCCACATAGGGGTATGAATGTTTACCCGATTTACCTCAGAACAGAACAGAACAGAAAACCATAACCAAAACCAAAGACTACATTCGACTACATTCGACTACATTCGACTACATTACGATACGTTAGAATATTACCAGTTTTTCCAACTTCATTAGTAGCCTTCTGGATGCAGCCGAAAATAGATCCAAGTAATCCAGCAAGAATGGTATATCAGTAAACGTCATTTCGTATGTGAAAGCTGCCTTTTCTGTAATAAAAACATCCATGGAGAAATATTAATATCAGTATCCAATTCGGTATTTACATATTGGTTAGCTATTCTTTGTCCATTAATACAGTAAGTTGTTTTGTCAATTGGAATTACAGAGACTTCTTTATTATACAGCATTTTCTTTGTTATACAGCAGAATTTTCCCCTTGTGCATCAACAGCAGATCTGCTGTAACTTTACAGAGAAAAGGAACGTAACCATTTAGAAACGGCACATTTCTGTATATTCACAGGAAAATCTGAAAACAGCATTTTCTGTTGTAAATATGTAATTTTCAACAGAAAAACTACTGTGAACCCACACAGTTGTTTATAGTGTAATTGAAAAACGAGCAAGCGTACTGTCAATACGCGCGTTCCCCCGCCGGCCGAGGCCTGTGCTCCCCGGGTACCCCCATCCCTCCCACCTCTGCTCAGAATTCAGATGCCTATAATAAAGAAAACCTAACGGCCTGTAAAGATGTGCCTCATGTTCCCCCTACTAAACCAACCCTAGTTGTTCTTCTGTTTAACTCATATTAAAATCGGGTCTATCTAATTATTCATTTGGTTCTTTATCCATTTTTGAGAAGTGAAGATAAACAAATGATTTTGAAGACAACTGAGCAGAATGAACATTGTGCTGTTAACAATGGTGTACGGGTACATCTCCATAAGACGACGAAAGCATACTGATAACTGATCGAAACGTCGAGTTGTAACCACCAGTTCTTTCCGGACCTAATTACCGTTCAAAAGAGTTTTTTCACATAGTGTCACAGCAAACAGTCTTTACTTATCCTTTTCACCATGCAAAGCTACAACGCTTACATGGTATACCGGGTACTTACTGACACATTTTCCATTCTGGTTCTTGTAACCATCAAAGAATCGACAATAGCAGGAGTACCGATCCTCGGTAGTATTATCTCTCTTGCAGTACCTTCCTATCCGTTTTGTGCACAGTGTCGTGTCAATTGCACATGGATTGATGTCTGCAAACGAATGCAATTTTTTACACAACAATTAGTCAACACTGCTGATAAAGACAGGTCACCGGGATTTTAATTATTTATTCTCCACGATGATAATAAATATAACAAAAACATGTTTAGTGATGGTGTATTACATGAATTCTGTACCGCATAATAATTCTACCCCTTGCGATAATTTTTTTAAACCAGATCCTCACCAGTCACCACACTGGTGAGGATGATCAGGCTTAAAGGTATTAGTACACATATTGACCTTAAGAAAACAATCATTTGTTTGGCATTTGACATTGCAAGAAATTGAAACAAAAAAAGCTGATAAAATAAAGATATATCGCTCGCGTTTTTTGTTTGCTATTTTTACCAACAATTTTCCTAAATCTATAATGTATTAATTATCAGCGCTTGGATCGTACTTGCGTTCATGGAATCCGACAAAGATTTCTACAGCGTGATTCAGGCATATGAGTATTATAATTATTCAAGACGTACATTTGCACTTGGGTCCAAATGATGAAGATGGGCAGATGCATTCACAGAACATGGAGCTCAAGGTTCCCCCGTTGAGACAATCGGACGACGAAAGCGAGCACGCTTTAAAATGATAAAAAGTAAAAGTGATGATTAGTCTGTACAATCAAACAGGCTTTTTTAAACATACAAAGTTTATTGGCCCTTATTTTGTATTTTGTATCAGTATGCCTTTTTTGGTAACTGATTTCTTTTTATCATTAATAAAGAAGTTATTCTTGCCTTATTACTATCAAATTTGATCACAATCATATCGAATGGCATCGGAGTTTCCACGGGGCGTTACCAATTTGACAAGAAAGTGACGTTGCTTTTGGGGAAAAAATGACGAAAAAAACATCTTGAGTGATGGTGTTTTACATGAATACTACCGCATAATAATTGTACCCCTTGCGGTGTAAATGTTATGTTAAACTGGGATATCACCACACTGACTGATTCTTAGTATATAGGGCCTAAATTGCCTAATTAGACATACAGTTATATAGGTCTGAAGAAAACAGTTGTTTATCATTTCATGTTGCTGAAAGTGAACTGAACCCTTTTTTATTTTTTGTTTGGTTTTGTGATATTTTACCAGAAATTTCCTTTTCATTGGAACACTGCTCTTTTAGGTAAAACTTTTTTTTCATTTTTAAGACTAATTGCGGTGACTAACAAAAACGTGTTGCATTTAATCCAAATTTTAAGAGTTTTTCCAAAAAATCTCGTAGAATTTACAATTATTGCTTAATATTTTGAGAATAACACATTAAGATGCCCCTCAGTAAATTTTGACCATGTTGTAAGAATATTTACAGCTGATTATTTTTTTTAGGGTAATGACGAACTCCCGCGTTTGCTCGTGAAATATCTAAAGCTTCGAGAGTATGTTTGTGTAACTCATTTGTAAACACAATATTACCATAATTACAATTTACTAAGCTTGATCTGAAGTTAGTAAGGGTACGCCTATACCGATAATCCGGATATCAAGTCCGTCTGAAATTCTCAAATTGCATAGAAATTACACATTTGAAAAACTTTAACGCCTATTTCGTGACCCCAATGACCTTTTACTATGGCAAAGGTCATATATTATTATTATAACCCTCAGCCACACCCTCGAAACCAAGGTTTTTAGAATATAAAAGTGTGCTTTGTTTTTCTCTCCCTTTGATTATTTCATTGTAATTTTTGTAGTACTGAAAAATAATTGTTTTTGATTCTCAGCCCCCCCCCTAAAAAATGTTCAGGATCCGCCCATGACGTGATTCAGGCATATGATTATAATTATTTCAGACGTATATTTGCACATGGGTCCAAATGATGAAAATGGACAGATGCATTCACAGGACATGGAGCTCAAGGTTCCCCCGTTGAGACAATCAGACGACGAAAGAGAGCACTCTTTAAAATGATTAAATAAAGCAATTCAAATGTTATTACTAGATCAGATTGGGAGGTTTTAAACTGAGCAAAAACTAATGAGCTCTATGACATATAACTTCTACCGCAATACTATCTTAGCATTTAGTAAAATATTAGTAAAATATCTGTTGTAATAACCAACATCCATACTATTGAAATATAAAAAAGCTTTGCACATCTTTTGATTCCATAAGGCTTGTGTATAAGCATTTAAGGGGCCAGATCCAGGAGTTTTGAAAAGGGGTGTCCATATGGGTTTTATAAAACAATATATAGGCTATAAGTTGCTGCGTTAAAAACGTGTTCTCTTTAGGAAACCTACAAAATGGCATTCAAAGACGAAGGGACGTCAGAAACACGTGGACCGCCCTCTGGACATACCGTCGATATGGTCATTCAAAACAACTGCACCACTGGGATCAGTACGTGGTTGAGTCGATAGCTCCGTCGATGGCTCAGTCGATGGCTCAGTCGATGACTCAGTCGATGGCTCCGTCGATGGCTCAGTCGATGGCTCTGTCGATGGCTCTGTCGATGGCTCTGTCGATGGCTCAGTCGATGGCTCAGTCGATGACTCAGTCGATGGCTCAGTCGATGGCTCCGTCGATGGCTCCGTCGATGGCTCCGTCGATGGCTCCGTCGATGGCTCAGTCGATGGCTCAGTCGATGGCTCAGTCGATGGCTCTGTCGATGGCTCTGTCGGTGGCTCAGTCGGTGGCTCTGTCGATGGCTCTGTCGATGGCTCTGTCGATGGCTCTGTCGATGGCTCTGTCGATGGCTCAGTCGATGGCTCAGTCGATGGCTCAGTCGATGGCTCTGTCGATGGCTCTGTCGATGGCTCAGTCGATGGCTCTGTCGATGGCTCTGTCGATGGCTCAGTCGATGGCTCTGTCGGTGGCTCAGTCGGTGGCTCCGTCGATGGCTCTGTCGATGGCTCAGTCGATGGCTCTGTCGGTGGCTCAGTCGGTGGCTCTGTCGATGGCTCTGTCGATGGCTCCGTCGATGGCTCTGTCGATGGAAAATGACATTGAAAATAGCACCTTCTATCTGGCATACCGTATACTATAGCGCAAGATAGGCAGGAGTGGAGAAAGAAAATCCGTGGAGCCAACGTTCCCCGGGACATGGTGCAAGATTAGATTATATTAGATTAGCCATATGCCGAGATATAACATTCATTGATACATCGATCAGTGAAATTTACAATTAATTTAATGAATCATACAGTTCATCAAACAATATATAATTAAATCATTGAACAAGTTAAATTTATAAATTACAGGCCAGCCATACCATTTTGGAGACCATCATCACATGTACAGTTGAGCAAACTCCATCTTGGACACACGTTGATGTAACACGGTCTAGTTATATTCACTGCATATCGGTCAACACAAACAACAAACAAAACCATTTAAGAATTATAATGATGACGTTTATGGCAAAACAATACAAAATATGGGACTTTTTATTCTTTCTACTTTGGTGGGAATCTTTTGAACATATTTTTCCGCCTGAAACTGGAGACGGTCACAGCCAACCAGTCAAGGGATGCAGGTATGTTTTGGTGGAAATGTACCGCCAAATATTACATATTATATAATATTACAAAATTAGCAGTCCATGGTTTGCCAAACATATACTTCCAAAAAACTGAAAATCTGAAGATTGAGTCAAAGACTCCTCACCTGTTGTAAAACCTGCTGTTGTGTCCAGAGTGGTAGAAGCGGTGGGTGATGGTTCTGTCGATGGCTCCGTCGATGGCTCTGTCGATGGCTCTGTCGATGGCTCTGTCGATGGCTCCGTCGATGGCTCCGTCGATGGCTCAGTCGATGGCTCTGTCGATGGCTCTGTCGATGGCTCTGTCGATGGCTCCGTCGATGGCTCCGTCGATGGCTCAGTCGATGGCTCTGTCGATGGCTCTGTCGATGGCTCCGTCGATGGCTCCGTCGATGGCTCCGTCGATGGCTCCGTCGATGGCTCCGTCGATGGCTCCGTCGATGGCTCAGTCGATGGCTCTGTCGATGGCTCTGTCGATGGCTCCGTCGATGGCTCCGTCGATGGCTCCGTCGATGGCTCCGTCGATGGCTCCGTCGATGGCTCGGTCGATGGCTCGGTCGATGGCTCGGTCGATGGCTCGGTCGATGGCTCGGTCGATGGCTCTGTCGATGGCTCTGTCGATGGCTCTGTCGATGGCTCTGTCGATGGCTCAGTCGATGGCTCTGTCGATGGCTCAGTCGGTGGCTCTGTCGATGGCTCTGTCGATGGAAAATGACATAATTGAAAACAGCACCTTCTACCTGGCATACCGTATACTATAGCGCAAGATAGGCAGGAGTGGAGAAAGAAAATCCGTGGAGCCAACGTTCCCCGGGACATGGTGCAAGATTAGATTAGATTAGATTAGATTAGATTAGCCATATGCCGAGATATCACATTCATTGATACATCGATCAGTGAAATTTACAATTAATTTAATGAATCATACAGTTCATCAAACAATATATAATTAAATACCATTTTGGAGACCATCATCACATGTACAGTTGAGCAAACTCCATCTTGGACACACGTTGATGTAACACGGTCTAGTTATATTCACTGCATATGGTCAACAGAAACAACAAACAAAACCATTTAAGAATTATAATGAGACGTTTATGGCAAAACAATACAAAATATGGGACTTTTTATTCTTTCTACTTTGGTGGGAATCTTCTAAACATATTTTTCCGCCCTGGAGACCGTCAGAGCCACCCAGTCAAGGGATGCAGGTATGTTTTGGTGGAAATTTACCGCCAAATATTACATTATATTACAAAGTTAGCAGTCCATATTGTAAAGCCTAGAGGTTTATACCTAATGTGTAATTGAGACACAAACTAGAGACAATGTAGAGACTACACATACGGTTTTGTTGTGACAATTGAACATGATTTATTTGACCCTTGACCGATGGCTCTGTCGATGGCTCCGTCGATGGCTCCGTCGATGGCTCTGTCGATGGCTCAGTCGATGGATCAGTCGATGGCTCTGTCGATGGCTCTGTCGATGGCTCTGTCGATGGCTCAGTCGATGGCTCCGTCGATGGCTCCGTCGATGGCTCCGTCGATGGCTCCGTCGATGGCTCCGTCGATGGCTCAGTCGATGGATCAGTCGATGGCTCTGTCGATGGCTCAGTCGATGGCTCAGTCGATGGCTCAGTCGATGGCTCCGTCGATGGCTCCGTCGATGGCTCCGTCGATGGCTCAGTCGATGGATCAGTCGATGGCTCTGTCGATGGCTCAGTCGATGGCTCAGTCGATGGCTCAGTCGATGGCTCAGTCGATGGCTCTGTCGATGACTCAGTCGATGGCTCAGTCGATGGCTCAGTCGATGGCTCTGTCGATGGCTCTGTCGATGGCTCCGTCGATGGCACCGCCCGTCGATGACTAGTCGATGGCTCAGTCGATGGCTCAGTCGATGGCTCTGTCGATGGCTCAGTCGATGGCTCAGTCGATGGATCAGTCGATGGCTTTGTCGATGGCTCAGTCGATGGCTCTGTCGATGACTCAGTCGATGGCTCATTCGATGGCTCAGTCGATGGCTCTGTCGATGGCTCTGTCGATGGCTCTGCCAACGTTCCCCGGGACCGGGTGCAAGATTAGATTAGATTAGCCATATGCCGAGATATCACATTCATTGATACATCGATCAGTGAAATTTACAATTAATTTAATGAATCATATAGTTCATCAAACAATATATAATTAAATACCATTTTGGAGACCATCATCACATGTACAGTTGAGCAAACTCCATCTTGGACACACGTTGATGTAACACGGTCTAGTTATATTCACTGCATATCGGTCAACAGAAACAGAAACAAAAACAAACAAAAACAAACAAAACCATTTAAAAACAAGGTTTGCTAAACATATAGGCCTACTTCCAAAAAACAAGGTTTGCTAACTTACGAAAAACAAGGTTTGCCAAATATATACTTCCAAAAAACAAGGTTTGCTAACTTGCGAAAAACAAGGTTTGCCAAACATATAGGCCTACTTCCAAAAAACAAGGTTTGCTAACTTACGAAAAACAAGGTTTGCCAAACATATACTTCCAAAAAACAAGGTTTGCTAACTTACGAAAAACAAGGTTTGTCAAACATATACTTCCAAAAAACAAGGTTTGCTAACTTGCGAAAAACAAGGTTTGCCAAACATATAGGCCTAAGGCCCTTTCACACGAGACCGTTTTAACAAGGGACCTTGACTAAAAATCGCATCCGTGTTAAAAAATAGCAAATCCCAGTCGTGTGAAAGCTATCCTTGTTAAATAATTACCACGGACCCTCGTTATTTATAACAGAGATCGAGACCTCCTCCAAAAAATCGCATCGATGTTAAAATCGCCACGATAGGTCGTGTGAAACGCTTCGTGCGCCCAAACAGGGGACCCTTGCTTTGGCGGTATCATATCGCATGCGCAGAACGCGTCACTAATCAGCTTGCAATAAATCCCGGATGTGTGTTGGTAAACAACTTGTACGTCCCCATCACGTTGATCAGTGAATGAAATGGTTTCATCGTAACTCCAAGAGACTTTCTTGGCCCGGACACGTTTATTTTTCTCGTTGGATAGCCTTACGTTAGAAATCTGGCTCTGTGAATCCGTCGGAATTGTTGCAAGTATACTTGATTCGATATCCATAATAAAACGAGAATAAAATTGTCGGGAAATGGGAAGGAAATGAAAACAAAATGTGGGAGAAAGTAACGTTTGACCACTGAGGAAGGAAGACATTTTGACTTCGCACAACGCGTTTTTCTTCGCGGGAAAACCACTGGTAACGTAGAAGAAAGCGTTCAGTGAATAAGCTCTGCGCGCGGTACCAGTGAAATATTGGATTGCACAATCATGACCTTTGACCCTCCATGGAAAACGAGGGACGTTAGTTTTGGCGTGAGTGGAAGTCGTGTGAAAGTTTGTTAAAAAATCGCAAACGACCGAGGCGACAGACAACTGCATGGCGCCCATTACCAAGGACCTTTGTTATCGGTGCTCGTGTGAAAAGGGCTCTACTTCCAAAAAACAAGGTTTGCTAACTTACGAAAAACAAGGTTTGCCAAACATATACTTCCAAAAAACAAGGTTTGCTAACTTGAGAAAAACAAGGTTTGCCAAATATATACTTCCAAAAAACAAGGTTTGCTAACTTACGAAAAACAAGGTTTGTCAAACATATACTTCCAAAAAACAAGGTTTGCTAACTTGCGAAAAACAAGGTTTGCCAAACATATACTTCCAAAAAACAAGGTTTGCTAACTTACGAAAAACAAGGTTTGCAAAACATATACTTCCAAAAACAAGGTTTGCTAACTTGAGAAAAACAAGGTTTGCCAAATATATACTTCCAAAAAACAAGGTTTGCTAACTTACGAAAAACAAGGTTTGTCAAACATATACTTCCAAAAAACAAGGTTTGCTAACTTGAGAAAAACAAGGTTTGCCAAACATATACTTCCAAAAAACAAGGTTTGCTAACTTGCGAAAAACAAGGTTTGCCAAACATATACTTCCAAAAAACAAGGTTTGCTAACTTGAGAAAAACAAGGTTTGCCAAACATATACTTCCAAAAAACAAGGTTTGCTAATTTACGAAAAACAAGGTTTGCAAAACATATACTTCCAAAAAACAAGGTTTGCCAAACATAATATACTTCCAAAAAACAAGGTTTATAAAATTACACCATCCCCATTTTGTATGCAGTGTACATACCAATGGTGTCTCCTGACGTGACGGCGAAAGCATCACTGAACAGCAGGAAAACTACCTCGAACCTGAGAAGTCCACGTCCAACCAACATCATCACGCCTTACAATCGTTACCAGTACGTTACAAATACTTGGTCTTATCGTTACAATGTTAGTTTCTGCAGAATGTTAATCTTAGGTACCGGTAACACGTCACAGCATGGAGAGCTTACATCGAATGATAGGCATAATTATAATGTTTTATGGTGTGTTTTTTTTATATGTCACTGAACATAGCTCATTCAGGAAACGGGGTATTTATATGTACCGTGTAGTTAGTCTGCATATACGGCTTTCAACTACTCATAAACATTGTGTTGTATGGATGAATGCACCGTGTCACTGGTAAATTCACTGCACCATATTCTTTATGGCGAGAAGATAAATACATTCCGATTTGCTTTGATCATACAATTGCATAGTAAAATCAGGGGAAATTCAGGGGGAAACATAACAATGTGTCTATTGAATAGCTTTTATTTTAGGCCAACAAAAAAAGTATACGGTTTCTGGTCTCCGTGCGCGTCGCCTTAGACCCGCGCGTCGGCATGTTTTATATATATTTTGTTTTTTTGTTTTTTGTTTTTTTTCGTTTTTTCTTCTTCTTCTTTTCTTTTCTTTTTCCTCCATTTTTTGCTATGAAACGATGTCCAATTGCAGGCAAAATTGCTGGATCCATTGGAATTTCTGGATCCATTGAACGTTTGCCCTATTTGTGAGGCCTCTCTTAGCCACCATACTTTGTGTATGGGAAATTTGGTCTGTTTCTAATAACCGCATATACATGTACCGGTAGCTTATCACGTATTTCACTGGTTGGCAAAAACAATTAATAATAAAAAGCTCGTCACCTCACCTATTTTGAAGTGGACTTATGACCAGAAACCGGAGACTTTTTGTTATTGGCCTTAGGGACCGGTGTTGGCCTAATGGTGATTGGTGTACTTTGAGGTCTAACTTCTTTATCTCATCGTAAGGGGGCGCTATACAAATTTGTTGTCATTTAAAAAAAATCTTTTGTCAGTATTTTCCCTATATTTTCCTTATTATTTTATCCGTTAGCAATCAAACCTGGCACAGGTGTCCTGCAATAATGTGACCTCAATTAGATCACCACTAGAGGGCGCTATAACAAAAACATTATTATTGAGGATTTTGACACAAAATTTGAAAAGTGCAAGAAATGCAGATATAATCACATCCATACTCTCTATGATCCACAGCACTGGGTATGTTTGAGAAGACATGTATCAAACCTGATCGATCACGTGCCGGCCACTGATCCATTTTGACTGTCCCTTGAACGACAAAATGAAATAATTATGAAACATTTCTATTACTTTGGGTTCTTATAAAATATGGATCGGTAACCAATAGTGTAAATTAAGAAGTTCATAATGAACGCCATCATTTCATGGAACTGGTTATTTTGTTTATCTCATTTCAGATGAATAAACACCAGATAGTCGTGACAATATGCCAGCACTCATAAGAACCTTATAACAAAAATGATGGGTGAAAGAACGATCGTTCAGTAAACATGATTAACCTTTGTCCGTACAGCTATTTGTTGTTAAGACGCGACCCCCATATACAGAACAACGGTCCCTGGCTTCTTGTTGGATGATAGTCTGAAATCAGCAGTCAGTGTTATAACAACAGACCAGACGATTTAATCCATAACGAAGCAGTCAATTGGATCTTGATAGATTGTTGGATTAGGAGTGCACGGGTGAGTGAAAACTTACGTTCATTGACCGATCGCTTGGTAGACTTGGTTCCAAGTCTGTGATCGTGGTTTTTTGTCTGCCTGAAGCCAATACAGTATCGCATTAAATAGCGCCCTCTTGTGTATTAACCTCCGACATTAACCTTCGATCACAGACTTGGGAATGTTGTTCGTCGGTTTGTACATACCCTATTGCGAATTAGTCCAAAAGTGGACGGAACCATCTGATTGGTCGGAAATCCTTCCGTAACATGAATATTCAAATTAAACCTTCTACATGCAGTTGGAGGAGATGTACTCAACGATTCCATTTAAACTGTAGGTAAGACGTTTTTTGTAGAGAAGGAATTATGTATTTTATTTTGTGCTTTTTTACAACTCTAAGATCTCATTAAATTTACCTATCATTTCAAATACTATTTACGTACCAAGCACTATACAAATTTAATATCGAATGAATATTACAGAAAGAATTTTAAGCGAGTGTAACCTGTTAGTAATAGACGCTCTACCATATTTGCTTCTCTCCACCCAGGGGTAAATGGGTACCTGTGAGGGCAGAGTTGGTTGTTGTGTTTGATGAGCCCTATATGCGCCGAAATGGCAGCAATTGAGCTGTATACTCCCCAGGGAGCTGAGATGGTTTCAGGAATGATTTATGAGCCTGATGAGCAGGGGTAATAATGTAATGCGCCTTGAGCACCAGTTTGGTGGATACGTGCGCCATATAAATCCACATTATTATTTTTATTATTATTAACGGTATAGTTCTGCATGTGTATTTTTATTATATATTTTTTTCAACGCATGGAAAATTCTGGGTGGATGATCATGGACCAAAAGTGGGGGTGTATCCCCCACCCCCCGCGATTTACGCCCGTGAAGTGGAGGGCCGTCTCCCCCCCCCCCCCCATTTTCAACACACCCCTGGTATTCAGTGGGGATGTTCCCGTTTTGTTTGGCGACCATGTTTTGACACTTTTAAAAACAAGTGTTGGGAAAAGTAAAAAAGGAACTGTCCATTCAGTGGGGATAACTTTCTAGAAATACATTCCCTTCGTTTCTGATAGCCTTTGTCGGCTTAGAATAGCAGTTTCCACACTCGAGGCAAAGTTTACTTACAACTGAGACTTTATACCGAACCACAAATGTTCCAATTGGGACACGTAGAACCTTTGCTTTCCATTTTACTCTGTATACAAACAACTTTTCCAAAGTGACAAAAACGTACTCTCCCTCGAATTGAAAAGTGCCCTGTAAATCAATGTTTCTATGGTAACGACCAACGCTGCGCTTGAGGGCTCGCAACACGGTTGTAGAAAAAACGTGGCGTTTGTCCTTGTTACATCAGGGACAAACAGGCAATTTACGCCCCGAGTGAAATTGTGGTAAATTGGTTATTGTCGTTTCCAAAGAGGAAAAAACCATACAATCGCGGGTAGAAGAAAAATTACTGGTTGACTGTGCTGTACCTATTATACAATCACGAGGTGGGTGCTTGTTGAATAGCTTGCTGTATGATTCACGAACTCAGACACTTGGTGAATAACAAACACTACAGCAGCAACCAAATGACGTGCATGCCACGAAGTTGAGAGTTAATCGTGCGCTATTACTTGTAAGTATTCACGTTAAATTGATTTTTACTTGTTCTCTATCGACCATGCGTATCTTTACATAGTACAAAGTCCTTTATGATTAATATTACACAGCGCGACCAAAGACACTAGGATAAAGTGCTTAACTTCACTAGATTGCAGCATCGCTTTTGTCAGGAATTTCCTGCCAAATTGTGATTACGGAAAATATTCCCTGTAAACAAAGTACACAAACATATTATTATAATATTCAGTATGCCAGATTGGACTTTCACCGCCACGTACTATACTGTCCATATGGACAGAGACAGGGTTCATATTTGGGCAATATATTCAGATGTTTTTAATTAAAGGGAAGGTAATATTAGGAAAAACTGCTGTACCTTCCCTTGAAATGGAAGGTACAGCATTGGTTTTGGTGAATATACGTTCATTTCAACCCTCAAGTATTCATCATGTAATAATTATATCCTAAAACTAACATGTTAACATTTCACCACAATAGATGCTCACTTTTTGAGACAAACTATACACTGTAAAAAAAAAATCTGTAAATTCACATCAAAAGTGATGGTAGCAGCATCGCCAGACACTTTGATGTAAAAATACAGATGTTTTTTTTTTTTAAGATAACGCCCCAATTTGCTTTTATAGTTTACAAAAATCTGTAAAATAATTTTACATCCATATGTTAAAAATACAGGCAATTTGTTATTTGAAATCCAAGAAAAATGTAATTTTTACATTTAAAGTGTTGTGAAAATAAACAACATACTGTTTCTGTGAAATTTTCTCTGTAAAAATACAGATTTTTTTTACAGTGTTAGTGTTACATGTCTGTTCGTTTTTGTGTTTTACAAAAAAGGTTTTTGTAAACTCAACATAACAGTTCCTTTTTTTCCTCTAAGATGAAAGGACTTCAGACCGATTAATTTATCAGTATGGTTGATCCTTGTGCCAACTTTACACCTTTACACCTTCATTAATATCTGAAATTGTTATTTAGTTCACACAAATCAATTAGGAATGTGTCTGACTGCTGTTTATATGGTATTCTTACGTAGCAATATTTGTAGTTCAAAACATGTAATGCACACACAAATTCTAAGTGGCTGTAACAACATGACCCGCTCCAAGAAGTCACCGGAATTTTCTTGAAGGTTGTACCGGTTGTCACAGCGACTGCACCTGTCGACGTAAGTATAGAGTACGAGGTCATGACCCCTGTGCTGTTGACATAATAAATACGAAATATATTTGGAATGATTTATATCCCAGCGGGTCCCTTGGGTGCAAGAAAATGGTTTGGTTGTTTTGTTCTATTATGAGTACGACTAGACACGAGAACAGTTCCTTTTTCTTGTCACATATGATTCTCCTGAGGACGATCAGAGCATACTGATCGAAACGTCGAGTTGTAACCTTTTCAGAACTTTTCATGTGTAAGTTTTACCTACATATGATTCAGCTGAATGCAAACTACGAATTTTCTTGTTGAATGATGGCGCTTTTGAAAAAATACTCAAGCTGATCTGATATAACTGACAAAGATTATTAAATGCGCCATTATTAAATGCATCCATACTGAATATCAAGGAATGACAATAGTTGTAGCTTTGCATGGTGAAAAGGATAAGTAAAGACTGTGATGACACGACGTGGAATTCTCAGTTGAGAAACAATTATAGTTCAAAGAATGTGTACAGAACTGACAAGTCAAAGTTTCTGCTAAATTAGATCACAATTGTATGATATAATAATTGTGAGAATTCATTTACGGCTTTGTTCCCCTCACATCAAATAAACAACAATGGAAACTGACAGTTAAAAGCTTTTCAGAATTACAGTATTCGGAAATTGTGTGATTGTAATACGACCTCCAGGTCTAGCCTTTCAGCTCTGGGCTCTCAGGGTCAGTAAGGTAGGGGAACATAACGCAGTCTTAAGATTGCCGCTGAAAAAAAAATCGAAATGGGGAAAGTTTAGTACCTGCCCATGGCATCCATATTTAGACGGAAAACATCTTCGCTTTTTTGTTCCCAAGAGGCCCTCACAATGCCTTTACTGGACAGGACATACAGATGTACATATAGTATCAATCTTGACTGACGTACATCCCGTGTACAACTATAATTACTATCTAATTAGTAACCATTCAACTTTTAATAAACTAAACAATGGATTATAAAGTTAAAAATTCCCTTAAGAATTATGACCTTTAAGTTGACGATGGCTTGAAAATGTTTTTGAAGTTCTATCGTTTTAAAGAATTGTCTTTTTTCATAATTTTTCTTCATAATGTACGTTAGAATTTGATAACGAACTGTATCAACATTCGATTAAAAGGAACGAATACGTTTGCTGACCGAAACTTCAGAATGCATCTGCACTCATTTCTCGGTAGTATTGACACCGCCTAACGAGCTGTAACTGTAACGGTCGGTCGTTCACGATACGGACCCCACTTAATATTATCTCTAGGGCTTATATCGGCTTTCAGAATAAGCCTCCATAGTTAAGTTTTATTGCTCCTTTGTACATACTTATCTTGTAGTAAATTTGTATTTTTGTAGGTCCCACGGGGCCTGTTACTATCTACAATATGTGTTAATATACCCGAAGGTATGGACATGAATATACATGTAATTGTAAATTTAGAACTTAAAAGTATTCACATGGAGTAAAATGTAAGATTACAAATGGTATACTTTCTCTCCAAGTGTAAAATTAGTGTGTGTTGGGTGTATGTGTACTGTGTCTGTTATCATTTTGGTCGTCAAGGGCCGGCTATGACGACAAAAATATATTGTATACGTTTGTTTTTTTGGAATAGGTCCAAACTTGGTTTTCAATAAAGTACCGTAGCCTTTTGTACGAGGTCTAAAAGGACTCCGATCAATGCACTTTCCACACTTGAAAGAACCCTGTCACAATTATTACAAGGTTATACTGTGATACTTTTATTTAGTGTGACCTTTCTCGTTGCTGCGTTCCCATTATCTCGCCCCAAGTTGTATGTTATGATGCAGTGAAACGCTTTTGGCTGCCAAACCGTTGAGTGCATGTACATGTACATGTATATAGTTATATATACTACTCAAAACAATTTAGGGAACACCGGGTTTTTAACATCAAATAGGTTTGAAATGTTCCATGAACCGGGATTTTCATTTGCAACCCCCTCTCTCTTTCAGTAGTCATGTCATGAAATGTGTAATCACTACATGCATCCTTTATCATCTGTTTCATTGTGCAGTTGTTTCTCATCAATTCTGTGAAACATTGTGTTTATCTGAAATAAATGATCTTGCTTTAACTGAGATTATTCCGGTGTTCCCTAAATTGTTTTGAGTAGTATACATGTACATGTGTTTTTAAAAAAACAGCAGCGAATGTTATGAATTCCGTTCATGTACGCTGAATGACCCTCTTTAATGTTAACAAAAATCTTCTACGATTTACGTCCGCGACACTGAAATAAGTAGACCTATATACAGTCAAGAAAAACCGCCTTCTGTTATCACAGTAAACATGGTGTTTAGAATTTAAACATATGCAAAAACCGTTTACATTAATAACTCCCTAGGCATACTAAAACAATAAAAATCCTTCAAAATCCTCCAACTGGCTTTGTTGTCTAGGGAGTTAGAGTTAAACACGTTTAGGAATGCTTTTAAATGCTAAACGGCCATCCTCTGTACATGTCACAAAGCTAAACGTGCTTAGCTTTTTGACACCCGTTCATATGGTATTTAGCATTCAAACACACATCACAGAAAAGCACAATCTAAACATGTTTTAGGCTGAACATGTGAACAAAGTGAGTACAAGCTATGTGTCTATAAATGTGTTTGGATTCTGCATTGGCTGCCAATATCATATCGTATTATTTATGAAATATTGCTTATCGTTTTCAAATCTTTGAATGATTGTGCACCATGACTTTTTGCAGTGTACTGCATGAAGTAGGCTTTGAAGCTTTGCGTGGTGGAAGTACAGTAGGAGTAAGGTTCGTTCACAATATTATTACGACTAAAATATTGTTACCGCAAGTCTTACTCCCATTTGACTGTTTTAATTTTATGCAGTAATTATTCTTTGCCCATGTGACTGACACAGCCAGTTGCTTGGCAGTAATATTTAGGGTATGGCTGATCTCGTTGCCATGGTGACCGGGAACTAGCTACACCCTGTGGTCGAGGTTGGGTAGGGCCGGAGGCAGATTCATGATTTCTTTATTACACTGCAGTCGTCTTTGTCATATTTCCTGTGTACTCAGTCGCGATTTTGAGTGCTGATACTCTCAGTGTAAAAAAGGGGCCAGACTATTTCCCCTTCCAGCCTCGGTTTGGTGACGTGCATTTGTATGGTAGAAAACCAAGATGGCTGTGATTAAGGTCTACACTGTAAAAAATGGTGTTTAGAATTTAAACACATTTCTGAACACTTATCTTGTACTCACATTTTTCACACGTGTAGCCTAAAACATGTTTACATTGTGCTTTTTCTGTGATGTGTGTTTGAATGCTAAATACCATATGAACAGGTGTCTAAAATCTAAGCACGTTCAGCTTTGTGACATGTACAGAGGATGGCCGTTTAGCATTTAAACGCATTCCTAAACGCGTTTTTTTTTTTTTTTTGCGTGTGTTTAAATTCTAAACACCGTTTTTATAGTGTATAGCCCTTTTTCTCAGCTCTTGCTGTCCATAATGCGTGTGTATATCCAAAATAGTCTATAATATAGGCTTAAGTGGTTTTTCAAAGAGAACTACCAAAGTGAAACCAGTCCCCGGTAATTTGCGAGTGTGATTTGGTCCAACCAAAGAACCATTTTAACGCGGCATATACTGTGCCCATTTAATTTGTTCCTCTCATCTTTATTTCTTCATTCAGAAAGTGATCGTTATCTTATATAAAGATCTACACGGACTGGCACGTGGGATAAAACGTGAAATAAGCGCAGAGCTCACTAAGCGAGTCTTCAAATTAAGGAGACGATAAGCTTCAATAGTTGGTGATCCCGTTTGCCTCCTGATAACATCAGCACCATGGCAGCCCTAAATGAGAAAAATCTGGAGCAGTTCAACAGCCAGGGTGGCAGTATCAAGTCCCGCCGTCAATCTATTGTGTCTCGCAGGAGCTCCGTTAGCCTCTCCACAATAGGTGACGGTGGAGGCGGTGCTGGCCACGCACGCTGGCGGCGACTTTCAAGGGCGTACTCCACCTCCATGGGCAACCCCAACTTCCGTGTGTCCACAGTCCGCTCGTCAGACACCCCGGCTGCGGTCAACAAGCCGCAGGTTCGGTTCGAGAACACCTTCAAAATGACCCCGGACCCCGGCACTAAATTTGTCCCCAGTGCCGTTGAGAAGATCGCCCAGCAGGTCCTGGAAGCTAACTTGACGGACAAGACGCGATACGAGCCTCGGACCTGCTCCATCTTCACGCAGCGGATCGCCGAGGAGATCAAGATGAGGGTGAAAGAACTGAAGATGCCTCGCTACAAGATTGCCGTCCAGGTGTTCATGGGGTCAGTCAGTGGGCAGAGTCAACAGATGGTCAGTCGAGCCGTCTGGAATACGGACACGGACAATTTTGCCACGTACTCCTACCAGAACAACTCAATGTATGCCGTAGCGTTGGTCCACTGTACCTACTATGAATGAAATAATAATTCCATTCAAAATTTTGACACTGTATTTGAAGAAATGAGGATACTCAAGTTTACAAAACCAAAAATCTGTAAAGGCCTACAAAGGTTTGTTTTTTAAATTTTATTTTAAAAAAAACGGATTGTTTTCCACTACAAATGATTTTGGACGCTCCTTATTTCAAGAATTATATTATAAAATTAAATTTTGAGAAAACGGTGAAAAAACTGTTGCATTATGAGTAAAATAAAATAAACTGTAAAAATGAAAGTGAAATTTCAACTCTGAATTGGACGCCCATGCCTGATACAGACTAATGAAGCAAAATTTATTTAAAATGGCTTTTGCTTCACTTTTCTCAGAAATGTGTGGATCAGGAGTAAGACCAAAAAAAGGGTTTTTGGTCATATGTCGGCTTCAAAATCGTTGCGGTGACGCTTTTTTATTTTTTATTTTTTTATCAACAGGTAAATACGTGATACACGTATACGCGGGGACCAAATTTCCCATAATTATACAAAAAGTGTGGTGGCTAAGAGAGGCTGCACAAATCGATCCAGCAATTTTGCCTGCAATTGGACATAGTCGTTTCATAGCAAAATAAAAAAAGAAAATTAAAAATGTCAACATGAGGCGACGCGCGCGGAGACCAGAAACTAGAGACTTTTTTGTCCAAATTGAGCTTGGATTTTTATCAGTTTGGGTTCTGTAATTATATATTTTCTTGATGTAGTATGAATAGACCTACATTATTAATTAATGACCATGAAGAGTTGCTATTATTTATACGTTTTTATTATTTAAAGCTTTGCAGTGATTTATTCCAATTCTTTATAAGTAAAGTTTATATACACAAATATATATAAATATAAAGGTGATTTTTTTTAAAACTTTTAAGTTCCATACAGAGGAAGGTACAACATTGAAAATAATATGAGGATCAAATTGACGAATTATTATCTCAAATAATGTCTGTCCTTGGCATAGTATTAACCAGGAATACCTTTAGGTGTCTTATGGACGCCCTGTTTGCTAAATGGACACCCTGTTTTATGTGTAACACACATACAAAAGTATTGTAAGTTAAATATTTCGACACCCAAATCCGACACCCACAAATTTCCAAATCCTAGCTTATACTCTGGTCCTTGGTGTAAAGTTGGTATGGTATTAAGCGGTCAAACATTTTGGGGGGGTAAGTCTACCGACTCAAAACTCAAATGAACCGACCTTCAGATGTTCAGAAAGACCAACAAGTTTGTGAATTTACCGACAGACATGTGCCAACAAGTGGATGCGACCGCATCATGGGAACTTATTCAGTCTCAACTGCTTTCATCTTAAAGAAAAACAACGTCGTGTCAAATTCTGGGGGAAAAAATGGCGTCCGACAATTTTTCAAAAACATTTTCAAACAAAATTTGTTACAGATTTTTTGTCTTTTTCTCAAAAACGTGAGAACCCGTTTGATAACATGTGATGGGTTCTTTCGGGTAGACCCGTGTGTTAAATCTCTTCTTTGAAGAAGTGATGGCTCTGAGAAGAGCCTGTGGGTTTGTTCGCAACTGTTTGATAACACTTCACAGGTTATATTGTTTTAAGATTTTAAGATTTTAAATATTTTATTCTGAATACCAATGTTGTATCTTCCCTTTAACTTTTCTCAATAATATGTGATATGATCTGAGAAAAAACCTTCACATGATGAAATTTGAAATTTTTGTGTTTTTGTATACATCAAATTAATGAGGACACTGTTCTCTTTCCAAAACTGTTTTATTCATGATTCTAGGATATCTATGACTTGAGTTACGCTCGGAGGAAGTTCAAATGATATTCTGTAAAGTTTGATTTTTCAAAACGAGGTCAGCTCTTTCTTTCGAACCTGCTGAGAGCATAACTCCCGGATCATAATTCATAATTCATTCCCAGATCTTCAAAAAGCCAACTACACATTTGCGGCTAACAAGGGTTTCTATACTGCTGCACCCAGCATTTGGAATGAGCTACCATCTGGTATCCGTCATGCTTCTTCATTGAGTCAATTTAAAACATCTCTCAAGACTCATTTATTTTAGGCACTGTGTATTTTTAAATTGTACTTGGATCTCACTGTAAAGCGCTGTGATACCTTTTGTGTAAGAGCGCTATATAAATGCCTTCATTGTATTGTATTGTATTGTATTGTATTGTAACTCAAGTTATAGAAAACCTAGAATCATGAATAAACAGTTTTGAAAAGAGCATTAATTTGATGTATAAAACACACCATTTACAAATTTCACCATGTGAAGCCTTTTCCCAGATCACATCACATATACTTTACGTGACTGAGTATAACCATAGAGCAAGTCATTGCTCTATGGTATAACAAACAACACTCCTATATATTGGAGGACACATCTTTTTGGTGACAGTTTTATAACTTTGCCATACCCTGGACGGCCTCACAAATTTGTTGTCTTAAGATTTAAAATGAATGTAATGTAACACAGAGGGAGTTGGAGGTCCATGACAGCCAATCTGCTGGGAGCAGAGGACACCCATAGATAGAATGTAAGCCATGTTTGACAGGTGTTCTATCCTGAAGGTTAATTATACGGAACTCTTGAGATAAATTATCTCAGGATCTCAACAAGTCGGATGGCACTTCCAGAGCTCCGTGTTATTGAACCGGTATACGATGATGTGATTTATTGCTCCCTGTTCCCCGGTTTCACGGGCCTGCATTGTGAAAAGAAAATAATTTTTGTTTTTGGTTCATAATGTTCTCTGCTGCAAAGCTGTCATTATAATAAACAACGATATCATCAGGGAGGGGACGAGAGGAAGAGTTTACCGCAATTCAATCAGCAATAAGAAGAACGTTTTTAAATTTCCACGCACGTTTGTCACGTATAGCCATATGAAAATGTACTCATTTTAAAGGTTTGTGCATATTTGTTAATAAATCAATAAAATCATGTTTCAGTTGCGTCATTTCTTTTCATTTTCTTACATAAGAAAATCAGAATTAGTATGATCAAAATCAATGTGATCATGCAAGGGTATTCATGGGCGGATCCAGAATATTTTTTAGGGGGGGTGAGAATCAAGAACGATTTTTCAGCACTACAAAAATTACAATGAAATAATCAAAGGGAGAGGAAAACAAAGCACAGTGAGGGGGAAATGAGGGGAAACATGAGGGGGAATACCTTACCGTTTGTATCTGATTCTGTTTTTTTAAATAATTTTTTTTAAACGATTTTAGGGGGGCTACAGCCCCCTTAGCCCCCCCCTGGATCCGCCAATGGTATTGTCAATTTCAATCATTTTTTTTTTTTTTTTTTTTTTAGGGATTGGAGGGGTGCGCATTCGACACAGGGGGCCTACACAATTAAAGGGACAGTATCGTCACAATCAACAGGGCATGGAATCGGAATGCTAGTTTTAGATTAACTCAGTGACTGCCATAATACCCCACATGATAAGGTCATAATTATTACCGTTACTGCTTCATAAACGAGCCAGTAATTTTCTGTGTTAACGGTGTTAACGTTAAACTAGGCCATCGATTCCATGCCCTGTTGAAAGTTTGCTCTGATAGTGACGATACTGATAATAATGGAGGTTTATTTTCATAAAAGTTCGCGATCACTTTTACGAAACACATTTAAGTGGACAAACCGAGGGATAGGCCTCTATGTAGTAACAGTGTTGGAGTATACGCAAGGCCGGGTCCGGTCTCAAAACAGATTGATCTTCATCTTGCGTGGTCTTGTCTTGGACTCGAACAGAAAGGACCGAATCTTAGTTATGACACCTGTTATAATGGACTTGATGAATGATTCGGTAATAACAAATCAGTGATTGTTCATAGAAAGAAGCCAGATGTGTTGCTGGGGGCGAGGAGGGCTCCCATTGTACAAATAATGGCACTCATTATTTATTTTTGCAACTTTGTACCCAAACATCTACATCGTTTGGTGGACCTCTTCCTTTCTCCATGAGTGGAGAGCATGGAGGATTTTCCTCAGTCCTCCGTGGGTGGAGGGAGAAGTGGGAGAGGCTGCTCAAAGCCTTGAGGCCAAGGTCTATCCCGAATATCAGGCGTTGATTTTTTTTTTGGGGGGGGGAAATCTCCTGCTAGGTGTTATAATATTGTGCGCATAAAAGAAAAACTATATTTGATGACACGTGACGTGTGCTTCACAAGTCAAATGACAATAATCAGTGTGAGTTCTACTCCGTTAGTACACATGAAATAGGCTGTTCGAATTCCTCGTATCCTGGACTAAGCCATTTTAGTAAAAATAAAGCATATCACTGACATTGGATTCCTTGTATAAGGATATACATAATTGTTTGATAAACACCAATAATATGGGATGCAATGGGATTTGTATTTAGAGAATTACATTTAAATTGGCACATGCACATGTTGCTCCGTACCCACAGTCATTCTGAAAAAGAGTTTCTGCACTACGGCACTTGAGGGCGCTGTCGGGATGCTTCTCATTTTTAGTTACTGGCTGCTGTCATGCATGTCAGGCAGCGCGCGCGTGCGCATGCAGTTACATATAGGCAAATATAGGTGCACACGACAGGTAGCTCGTAAAACTTATTCGTCATTAGTGAATCACGGTTCATTGGACAACAGGCACAATAAATCACTGCGATTTGTTTATTCCTAGAACTATAAACAATGTTACGAAGTTTAGAAAATGTCTTTCTACTTTTGGGAATGTGTATCCATTATTCAATGAGAACTTGAACAAGACCGGCTGCTAACGGTATACGACTCCACAGCAGACGGGACAAGAACTCGGGCTTCCTACGTCCATAGTCACAGCAACACAGCACTGAGAGAAACGAGGAAGACTTTATCATCGAATTTTGTGCGAACGTTAGGAGCTAGCAGCTTGGAAACATTTGCCAGCAAATATCTAACTTATCGGTGAGTTATTACTAATGCATGATTAAGGTTGTGTAATTGTCACGTTTGTGGGTAGCCCCATTCTTGGGCCAATACACTGGACTCCTGTATCCTTGGCCCTTGGCTAGCCCCACATGTACAAAAAGGAGCGATTTTTTTTTCAACTTTTGATCTGCTAATTATTACAATCTAAAATTTTGTGACAAGGTAAGCTTGTACAAGCAGACACTTTTGGCATAAAGTTCACTATTGTGAGATCAGTAATTTTTGTGAAAGTTTATTATTATTATTATTTTTTTTTTTCAAAAATGTTTTGAAAATTTCATGAAAGTGAGCTATCCCAGAATATTTATATTTTATGCCAAAAGTGTCTTCTTCAGGCAAGGTTACCTAATCACTCAGTTTTATGGTTGTAATAATTAGCAGATCAAAAGTTGAAAAAAGAAAAATCGCTCCTTTTTTGTACGTGGAGTTAGGGCAGAGCAAGGACATATTATTATGTCGTACTGTTCCGTGAACATTTTTAGGTCAAGCAGTTAAATATAAATATTGGAGGCCTAGAATATCATTAGTCATCTCCAAGTTAGCTGAAAAGCATGTAGAATACAAGTTCTGCCACTTTTCTATCCAAATTATGACAAATATCAAGATTTTCCTTTAAAATATGATAGAGGATATAGGCCTACTTAATTAAGGAGAGGAAAGTGTAGTCAAGTGAGGATTGGAAATGATATTTTGGGAGATTTTGAGCAATGAATGTATGCACATCTAATGAGATGTTAGCCATTTTGTCGTCTGCTAAAACCACATGATTAGACATTTTGCACAAGTGGCGGTTGGGTTCGACATTATTTCCCTCTAGCCTTATCAAAATAATATTAATTCAGTTTAGCCTATCAGCTGTGTAGTTGAACTTCCGTACTCTGTTGCATTCCAACAGAAGAGTATTGTTGATGGCAGCTATTGTGGCGCACCCCTTAATTAATGCATATACAATACGTGTGGCACTGCACAATTTCTCTTCTTGTGGGCTTCTTTTATTATCATTTTAATAAATAAGCAATATTTTTGTGAACACCAAATTGCCAAGGAATCAAGGTTCACTTGGTTTTATCAATCCTCGTAGTATATTGAGTACTTGGTGTTGGATTTTTTCTTTGGAAGAAGCACAAAGTTAATTTTGGTTTGATATTTCTAAACGTTATTAATTTATGGCAAATCCGTTCGCCAGAAAAATAAAACAATTCAGAAATAAATCTTTGTTAAAGCAGGCCTGTGATTTCTCGGGATTTTTCCTGATTTCAGGATTTTTTTTTTACAGATCTTTCTTTGCCTCGAAATTTTCTTGAAAGAAGAGAAGTAGCCACCAAGGAAAGAAAGAAGTAGCCTGTATTGTGTGAAATCCTCTTGTTTGTGGGGATGGGGAGAGTCTGTAAATCCTCCAAAATTAAACATCCAGGAGGATCAGGGGGGCTTTGTCCTCAAGACCAAACGGAGGCCCAGGCCCGCTACCCATATTTCAGGATATTTTACTTAAATTGTCAAATCACACCGCTGGTTAAAGAACAAATTACAAAGAATCATATTTGGGAAATTAAGGGAACTCCATCATACATGTACATTACATGTACGTGGAGTAACGATGTTCAACCAGAGTTACCCATATAAAGGAACATATACATGTGGTGTAGGCCTACACATACACGTATGTGGTCTAAGATACTCAATATTGGAGAATTAGCTACTGAGAATCTGTGACGACAAACCTGAAAAGTCAACAACAAAATAAAATTAAAAATACCAAAATAATAAATCTGTAAGTGTTTTTTTAAATTTTTGATTAACCCTCCTCCTGTTTGACCATTTGAAACCATTCAAAATTTCCACTTACAGTGTACCAAAATGGACATTGGTTTTGTACACACATGGTGATACCATTTGAAAAGTGTTGGTACATGTAGCAAGCTTTACTACCATTCAAATCCATTCAAATGGTTTTTGAATGGTGGATACACTACACCTTGGTGTGTTTCCATAGCCGAATGGTTTCAAATGGTGAATATACTACACAGTGGCTTATAAATCATTCAAATGGTTTTGAATGGTGGATACACTACACCTTGGTGTGTTTTCGTAGCAGAATGGTTTCAAATGGTGAATGTACTACACAGTGGCTCATAAATCATTCAAATGGTTTTGAATGGTGGATACACTACACCTTGGTGTGTTTCACAAAACAAATGGTTTCAAATGGTGCATCAACTTGTCTGAAAAAGGCACCAAAAGTAGGAGGGTTAATTTAGATTTTGGAAAGAATGTCGATTTCCAACCACCACATGTGCACAAAGTATGCATATTTAGCAGACAACAAAATGGCCAACATCCCAAAGGATGTGCACAAATTCAATGCTCAAAAACTTCAGTAATAATAGACCTGATGAATATGATGTCACAAAATGAATATCGCCCTCATTCAGAGGCCAGAGAAGGTCACTCATTGGTTCATGTATGCGCGCTGTGAGTGCGTATACGCACAGCGCTTACATGAACCAATGAGTGACCTTCGTTTGCCTCTGATAGGGGGCGACCTTCAGTTTGCGACGTCATATGCATAAGGTCAATTGTTTGCAAACATCGCTTGACTGCATTTTCCTTTCCTTTTAGTTGGTCCTCTATCACTTAGTGATGTTGGCCATAGTTTGCGAGAACAGTTGCGGCCAGTGTCATCTAACTTCTTTCCTAGTTTTTACAAATAGTGATATTTTGTCACTCCATAATTGTCATATATTTTGATAATCTCGCAGTGCCAGTACCTCATTGTTGACTCGTCAATGCTACCGGTTGTCCCAGAGAATGCATCCCCACAGATGGCTGAGGCACCCGCCTTGCCTCCTGTTCCCCCTCCCCCTCCCCCTGTAAGGGAGGGGGGTGTAGGAAGGAAGGAAGGTTCCCCCAGTGGGAAGGGGAAACAGAATGGCTCCCCGACGACAGAATCCAACAAGCATCATTTCCATCTGGAGTTGCCTGCCGTTATTATAGATCCAAACACCGGGAAATCGTACCATAGAGGGCGTCTGCTGGGAAAGGTTAGTATTAAGGCCCCAGACACACAGAACCTCATAAAAACTTAAATAAATGATCACAGTTTAACATTAACCCTAACTCCCTAGGCCCATTTGCTTACACATAACCTGAATCCTTCCTAACTCCCTAGGCCCATTTGCTTACACATAACCTGAATCCTTCCTAACTCCCCAGGCCCATTTGCTTACACATAACCTGAATCCTTCCTAACTCCCTAGGCCCATTTGCTTACACATAACCTGAATCCTTCCTAACTCCCTAGGCCCATTTGCTTACACATAACCTGAATCCTTCCTAACTCCCTAGGCCCATTTGCTTACACATAACCTGAATCCTTCCTAACTCCCTAGGCCCATTTGCTTACACATAACCTGAATCCTTCCTAACTCCCTAGGCCCATTTGCTTACACATAACCTGAATCCTTCCTAACTCCCTAGGCCCATTTGCTTACACATAACCCGAATCCTTCCTAACTCCCTAGGCCCATTTGCTTACAC
This sequence comes from Zoroaster sp. YZ-2022, assembly GCA_029582265.1. Taxonomy (NCBI): domain Eukaryota; kingdom Metazoa; phylum Echinodermata; class Asteroidea; order Forcipulatida; family Zoroasteridae; genus Zoroaster; species Zoroaster sp. YZ-2022. The sequence continues at coordinate 4,319,193 of CM055825.1, read as the reverse complement.
ATAACCTGAATCCCCCCCTAACTCCAAAGGCCCACTTGCTTACACATAACCTGAATCCTTCCTAACTCCCTAGGCCCATTTGCTTACACATAACCTGAATCCTTCCTAACTCCCTAGGCCCATTTGCTTACACATAACCTGAATCCTTCCCTAACTCCCTAGGCCCATATACTTACACATAACCTGAATCCATCCCTAAACCCCAGGCCCATTTGCTTACACATAACCTGAATCCTTCCTAACTCCCTAGGCCCATTTGCTTACACATAACCTGAATCCTTCCTAACTCCCTAGGCCCATTTGCTTGCACATAACCTGAATCCTTCCTAACTCCCTAGGCCCATTTGCTTACACATAACCTGAATCCTTCCTAACTCCCTAGGCCCATTTGCTTACACATAACCTGAATCCTCCCTAACTCCCTAGGCCCATTTGCTTACACATAACCTGAATCCTTCCTAACTCCCTAGGCCCATTTGCTTACACATAACCTGAATCCTTCCTAACTCCCTAGGCCCATTTGCTTACACATAACCTGAATCCTTCCCTAACTCCCTAGGCCCATTTGCTTACACATAACCTGAATCCTTCCTAACTCCCTAGGCCCATTTGCTTACACATAACCTGAATCCTTCCTAACTCCCTAGGCCCATTTGCTTACACATAACCCGAATCCTTCCTAACTCCCTAGGCCCATTTGCTTACACATAACCTGAATCCTTCCTAACTCCCTAGGCCCACTTGCTTACACATAACCTGAATCCTTCCTAACTCCCTAGGCCCATTTGCTTACACATAACCTGAATCCTTCCTAACTCCCTAGGCCCATTTGCTTACACATAACCTGAATCCTTCCTAACTCCCTAGGCCCACTTGCTTACACATAACCCGAATCCTTCCTAACTCCCTAGGCCCATTTGCTTACACATAACCTGAATCCTTCCTAACTCCCTAGGCCCATTTGCTTACACATAACCCGAATCCTTCCTAACTCCCTAGGCCCATTTGCTTACACATAACCCGAATCCTTCCTAACTCCCTAGGCCCATTTGCTTACACATAACCTGACTCCTTCCTAACTCCCTAGGCCCATTTGCTTACACATAACCTGAATCCTTCCTAACTCCCTAGGCCCATTTGCTTACACATAACCTGAATCCTTCCTAACTCCCTAGGCCCATTTGCTTACACATAACCTGAATCCTCCCTAACTCCCTAGGCCCATTTGCTTACACATAACCTGAATCCTTCCTAACTCCCTAGGCCCATTTGCTTACACATAACCTGAATCCTTCCTAACTCCCTAGGCCCATTTGCTTACACATAACCTGAATCCTCCCTAATTCCCTAGGCCCATTTGCTTACACATAACCTGAATCCTCCCTAACTCCCTAGGCCCATTTGCTTACACATAACCTGAATCCTTCCTAACTCCCTAGGCCCATTTGCTTACACATAACCTGAATCCTCCAAAATCCTTCAGTAGTAAAGCAAGCACAAGCAATGACCACTACCATTGTATGCTGATGACATGTATGCACACATGTGTTGCTAATCTGTGATACATGTACATGGCCCAGGTCCAGGGACCCTCCCTGCATGCATGGAGCAATAAACTTTCCACTGACCCAAGCACTGACTGACCTTGCAATCACTACAACAAACATGGACGTACATGTACCATGGAGGAAGGAAGGCAAATATGCCTAATAACCTCAATCCTCCAGAATCATTTTTTGGACAGACCAACATGTATCATGTAACCTCAATCCTCCATTTTTATCCAATGTCAAATACAACCTGATAACCTCAATCCTCCATAATCCACCAAGCCAATAATCACATCTGCTCTCAATCCTTCAAAATCCTTCACCACTGCAATTTCCGAATAACCTCAATCCTTCAAAACCCTTCACTTTAGCAAAGAGGATTTTAAAGGATATTTGGGAAGGCTAGGGTTAAAATTACTTGGTGTAAAGTTGATGATCGTATCAAACGTCCCTTGAAATAATTCATATGAGTCATTCCACCAGGTTGGGGCAAGTTTTGTGACACATGTAGATGTCCCTTGTTATGTAGGTAAATGTACCATTTATTATCATTTATGATGACTCCTAATTAACATTATCGTAACTTCCTATTCAAGGCACAGAGATTGATTTCATTCTAATTTGAAGTACATTTGATGTACTGTTGAACACATTTACTTTAACCCTAACCCCTTGGGTATTTTTACTAGAAAGTATCCTGAATCCACCAAAATCCACCATTTTTGTCACACACAAAATGCTGGTGTCCTGAATCCACCAGAATCCGCCAGTGTAGATATTGAACATATCCTGAATCCGCCAAAATCCACCACTAAATTTCTGGCGGATTTTGGCGGATTCAGGATACCATGCTCGCATGAAAATTTGTATAGTATGTTGCTGCATAGAATCCATCAAAATCCGCCGAAATCCTCCAAAACAGGGGGATGGATTTTGATGGATTCAGGGTGGTTAGGGTTAAAACACAGAAAGGGCTCATTACTTTCCGGCTTCTCTCCTATGGTTTGACCTTTCAAAACCTTTCAAAATCTGCTTACTGGCAAAATGGCTATCAATAATTATGAACCCTTTAAAACACTCCAGAATTTGTTGCTACTGAACGACCACACCTTTCAATACCCTTTGAAAGGTATTGAAACATTTCAACACCAGTTTGTTCAGAGAGTTGTTTCACCTTTCGAAACCTTTCATAGGTCCCTTTTGTCAGACAGTTTTCTCACCTTTCAAAACCCTTCAGTCCAGCAAACTTGAAAGGTTTTGAAAGGTCTGACAATTCTGTGGCAACTGCACTGTACATAGGAGGGTTAACCCTCCTACATGTATGTCTGCAAGGGTCAAAATCAGTCAAAATGTTGATATACTTGCCAAGGTGTATCTCGTGCACTGAAAAGTTGGACACTGTCAAATGTGTCGTAAGTACATTTACAGGTCAAATGAATAAACTGTTTTGACTAGAAAAAGCATTGCCTTGTATTGTTGAGGATGGTCAAAATGACAGTAAAAACAAGTCAAAAATGCCCCTTTGTGCAACAGTCAAAACAGTCAGTTGACTGATTTTGACCACTACAGCTACTTGCCACTAATGTTCAGCTGTAGCAGGAGGGTCAGTAAGGGTGTAAAGGTAGTCACAAGTTCTTCACAGCAGTATAAAGATCAATTTGGGCCATGGCCACAGGGTGATAATGATCAAGCTTAAAGGCGAAGTCCAATTATCACTTACTAAAATGACCCAAGATTTCTTGATCCTGTGGTGAAGACCAATCCTTCAACGTTTATTCCCATTAAGTACTAATTGCCTGTACTGATCTTGTCTCCAAAATTGTACTTTTTTTTTTTTGAGGAAGAACAAAGTTGAAACTGTCAAATTCATGATGAAACATCAACTGAGTGTATGAGTCAGCAAGATGCAACTGACAAACTTTGATTGGATCAATTCTGCATTGCATGTCGTGTGGTCTGCCGGCATCGTGCTCAGCTTGCACGGGACACATTATACACGCTGGTCTGCTTTTGATAATGATAATGGTCGATCAAGCCTCCGAGGCCATTAATGATCCCCCGTGATCTATCTCGACCAATCAGATTGTGTAAACTATCTGGGGCAGTGCAGGCATGTGATTTCTAAGGATTTTTCCTGATTTCAGGATTTTTTTACAAATCTCCATTTGCCTCAAAATATTCTTGGCCTGTATTCTCTCCACACCTCTAGTTTCTTGTTTATGGGGATGTGGAGAGTCAGTCTGTAAATCCTCCATAATGAAACATCCAGGAGGTTCAGGGGGCTTTGTCCTCTAGACCAAAGGGAGACCCAGGCCCACTACCCATTTTTCAGGATTTTTGTTCACTCTTGTCAAATTACACTACTGGGCATTGGCATAGCTAGGATTTTCAGAATGGCACCAAACATTTTTTTGTCAAATTATGTCAGAAATACCAAAAATTCACCAAAATTATTTTTAAGTCGAGTGCAGAAGAATTTGTTTTAACATTCTCCCACTTGTCTGTTTATCAATACTGGATACTATACTTTCTACAATTTAATATGGGTCTAAAATGTACGTATCTTACAATGTATGTAATGACGATCTGTGTCAATTCACTGTGAAAGATTTCGCTTGTGTTACAAAGCAAGATGATACACAAAATTTACAATTTGCTATTAATCAGAATTCAAGATTTGCCATTTACACACAAAATGTTGTGCCTAAAAATGTTGCAATGCAAAGTATGTGAAAGAAACTGCTTCCCGATTCAACATGAGTGAATCACCGCTATTCACCAGGGTATGAGTGCTTTTTTTCCTGCGAATTATACCCAAGGAATGACGTAGAATCATCATTTCCTGTCTCTTACTCCCTTTGTGATGACAAAATGCCGTGGGAACATCGATCTTGCACCAAGCCTTGAATGCTTGTTTGCCCACGCTAGTCGATGATACAGTTGAGGTTACTTAGTGCAGTGTGTACGCATACAAACTTACACAGATTCCTCTGAATTCATGCATAACTTGACCATTGTACTTGCTTAGTGAATAGGTGAATATACCAAATGAAAAATATGTATAACAGTAAGTGCTTTTTAGTGTACGTGTGTGAATTTGCGCGTTAATCATGCATTATTTGTCAACTCAATTTCAATAGGATTATTAAAGTGGACACGAAAGCAAGTAGCTAAATTTGTACTTTTATTGCAGTTCACTTGTCCACATTTCCTCTGAAAAGGTTCTATTGAATTATATTATAAAAACATTTATTTGATACGGGATCTGTGATTTGGGTTGAAATAAAGTTCATGCCCTGTGGCCTACAGGTCATCAGGCTGAAGAAGTTTAACCCTAACTCCCTAGGCCCATTTGCTTACATACACTGTACATGCATGGAGGAAGGTTCCTTCCTCCATGGTACATGTAACCTTCAAAATCCTTCAGGAGTAAAGCAAGCACATGACACATGTATGCACACATGTGTTTCTAATCTGTGATACATGTACATAGCCAGGGACCCTCCCTGCATGCTTGGAGCAATAAACATCTGATCTGTGTCTTTGAAAAAAAACCAATAGATGCACTGAATTGTACCCTCAGTCTCTAGTTAGACTCCAAGTATGTGTGTTCCCACAGATCAGCTGTCCTCTGTATGTGACTTTCAACAAGAAGATGAAAATCTACACATTGTACAGTGCTGTACATGTATTAAATTAAATCATGGCTTGATAAAAACCTTGCAGGCTTGTAATTTCATTCTTGTAGGAGCAAGGCCACATTTACTGTTTAACCAGTTGACCTCGGGAATATATATTTTTTTCCGGTCCCCCCCCCCCCCCGTGCGGGTTTATTTTCAGTGAAAAATCTGAAAAAATTTCTAGCCATTAATAACTTTTTTTGTCAATGAAACTAAGTTCGGACAACCAAATAAACACCTTTACTCATTGACATTTCTAGAATTAAATGGCTAGTTTTTTAATTACGGTTGTGTTTGTTCAGCACAATTAGACCGTTGGCAAGCTCCGATGCAATGGCCTATTAGCGACCAGCGCCCGGTCTTTTCGACGGCATACCTACAGAGAGATTGAATGCCTCGTAAACAATGGATATAAATCCGTCATACAAATGCTTGGCTGGTACGTCAAAGGAACAGGTCTTGGATAAAGGGATTAGGCAAAAATCAACAAAAAGAGTGAACTCGTTCAGTATTTGCAGTGCATTTTGTCCGGGGCCACCAAACTGTGACCCCATGGACTCTGAGAAACGATTGCGTGTATACAAGTCAGCCGCCACGACGGCACGCCACGTGTGGCGTGTTGATCAAGTCTCCCGGTGACACACACAAAAATCGGAATGCGTGTTTAGACGCTCTCCAATCCGCTGTACAAAAAAAAATTGTGTGTATACACGGCATCCGAAGCGAACTGGTTAAGGTTGCTTATCAATATACAGTGTATGTAATGTACACCGTAAATTTACAATCACGTATGTAGTTTGTAATGAGTAACTCATTTCAAATTGCCCATGATGACATCCTGCGGTGTGTGTGTAGGGGGGGGGGGGGAGTTGGACTACAATACCCTGCACAGTGTACATTAGCAGCTCTGCAAGTAAGCACTTATTACCACATCCACAAGTACATACATACTACAGGCCTGGGATTTCTCAAGATGTTCCTGCTTTCAGGATTTTTTTTTTTTACAAACCTTGCCTCAAAATTTTCTTGAAAGATTCTTGAAAGAAGAGAAGTAGCCACCCAGGATAGAAAGAAGTAGCCTGTATTGTGTCTAAACCTCTAGTTCCTCATTTGTCTGTAAATCCTCCAAAACTAAATAAAGGTTCAGGGGGCTTTGTCCTCTAGACTAAAGGGATCAGAGACCCAGGCCCGCTACCCGTTTTTCAGGATTTTTTTACTTAAATTGTCAAATCACATCCCCTGATACTGTATTGTGTACATGTACAGTACAGTACATTGTATCTGGAGATGTTGTTCTTGTGTTTTTTTTCAAGAATAGCAAATCCATGGTCCTGCCATATGTACTTCTACACTGACTTCATCCTTGAACAGGTCACAGCAGACTGATTGACTGTGAAATTAAATTGCCCAGAACAAAAACCAGTCTGCCTGTTGTACAGTCAGTCAGGCCACTTGATTTGTTCTGACTGCCAGCATCTGAAAAGACTCAGTTTGGAACAATCGGTGAACTTTTCACCCTTCTCTTGTTGCATGATGTTCAGTATGCATGTACTTGTTAGTTTATTGAAGGTGACGTGTTCATATGTGTGTACAATGTATGTGTGTGGACCCTTTAAAGGGACAGCATCGGTCATGATCAACAGGGCATGGAATCGGAGTGTTAGTTTTAGATTAACTCAGTGACTGAACATAATTTTTTTATTTTTTTCATTTTTTTTTTTTTCATATGCTATCATTGTAGATTGTTTGTATTCATGTTTTTTCTTTGTTTCCGCACCTTGAGCGCCCAGCAGGGTGGATATGTGCGCGCTACAAATCTTTATTATTATTATTATGTTGCCGCTGCATAAATGAGTCAGTAATTTTCAGTCATCGTGTTCATCTTAAACTAGGACACCGATTCCATGCCCTGTTGAAAGTCTGCTCTGATCGTGATGATACTGTCCCTTTAAATTTGTACTGTACACACAGTGCCTTTGCAGGGCTGCGCCTTTGAGAGATTTTGGTTTCCTTACAGCATGGAGGAGCTTCCTCCATGCTTACAGTAAGTATTCAGGATGTGTATTGTGGCTGCAGACATACTCGAAAAGGTGTTTTTCTGTCATATTATTAGAGAAAACAGTCACAAGTTTTTCTTAATAACCAATTCTACAGAAAAACAATGTCTCAGTGGGGGGTTGTGTTGTACATTAACCCTAACTGCCCCAACTCCATCAAAATCCACCATGTGGTTTTGCTTGATTTTGATAGATTCAGTACTCCATAGTTATAGCCCAGCGAATAGAACATGTAGCCATGTGTACCAAATCCATCAAACTCCACCGGCTGCTTTTGTTGGATTCAGGACTGTGTATAGCCAAGCCATGGATGCTTTGCATTACTACTGTACCGATTCCATCAAAGTCTGACAATCGGGGTACTTTTTGACTGCATGTTGATGGCTTTTGGAGGCTTTGGGATGGTTCCAACAAAAATGCTTCTGAGGGAGTTTTAATGCACATATATACACGTGTGTGTGTGTGTGTGTGTGTGTGTGTGTGTGTGTGTGTGCGTAATCTAAATGTATTAACCAGTTCGCGTCGGAGGCCGTGTACACATGCAATTTCTTTTTGCACCACGGATCGGAGAGCGTCTAAACATGCCGTAGGAAACTCCGGAATATTTGTATGCATGCTCGGTTGAGCCACGCATGTACGGTGACATGCTCGGAAGTGCCGGCCACCCGCTGTGGAAGCTTCCATTAACGTGTGTGTGGGAAAAAGAAACCCGCCATAGGGGCCCATAAAAACTTTTTTATTTCTGACGCTAACTGGTTAACATTCATACATGTACATGTATAATTTTTGCACATACATGTACACACAGTCTTTTTCCGTAATTGTGGGGGACATACACTCGCTTTTACATACAGTTGTGACGACCATAAATGCTATGGGGACATGAAAATGTCCCCACAGATACGGTGTCATGGCCTACCCTTTTGTTATAAGTCCCCACAACCCCGCGAAGGCCTACCCTATTGTACAGTGTGCACCACAACCCCCCAAGGCATTTTAGCTCGAAACCATCCCAAATCCGCCAAAATCCATCAACATGCAGTAAGCATGGAGTGGGTTGGCTTCTCAATGCCCTCAATTGGACCCCACCATTGAAGAGGTTGATACATGTAACTGCACCGTTCACCGTATTGAGTCAAACACAGCCACGCAGTGTTACAACCTTGATCCCACCGGTAATCCTACTGATCCCACTGTGGATTGCCCGGAAGTAACAAGGAAATGAATAAGCAATCATTGTCTTCCTGCTCATCAGCGCCCTGTGACCGGGGATGCCGTTTCTAGATGGAGGACATGTGCTAATCACAATTGCAACAAGAATTACAATAACTAAAACTGAAAAATAGTGAACAATAAAGGATAATGAAATTACCTGTAATTATGTCAAGTAGAGACTCAACAATGATGTTTAAAAAACAAAATAAAAATAAAACTAAAAAAAAACAAAAAACTGTTTGGTATTAAAGGGAAGGTCGTCACGATCAGAGCAGACTTTCAACGGGTCATGGAATCGGTGACCTAGTTTAAGATGATATAAAATGAAATAAAAAACCCAAAAACTGTTTGGTATTAAAGGGAAGGTCGTCACGATCAGACTATCAACGGGTCATGGAATCGGTGGCCTAGTTTCAGATGAACACAGTGACTGGAAATTACTGGCTCATTTATGCAGCAGCAACGTTAATATGACCTTACCATGTGGGGAATTATTTTCAGCCACTCCTTAAACTAGCACTCCGATTCCGCGCCCTGGTGATCTTGACGATATTGTCCATAAAGTGAATATTTGAAACAAAATTTACTTAGTATTACATGTAATGCGTATTACCAAAATCAATTGTTTTCTTCATTTTCTTAAACAAAATTAAAAGGTGTAATTAGCATTCATGAAGTACACAGTTAATGTATAATATACATGTGCATGAACCTACATGTATTTGTCCAACAAAATACAGTTCTTTATAGAAATCTATTGACAAGTCTATGCGATCTTTGTACAATCTGTATGAGTATTATACGACTCAAAACAATTTAGGGAACACCGGAATAATCTCAGTTAAAGCAAGATCATTTATTTCAGATAAGCACAATGTTTCACAGAATTGATGAGAAACAACTGCACAATGAAACAGATGATAAAGGATGCATGTAGTGATTACACATTTCATGACATGACTACTGAAAGAGAGAGGGGGGGTTTCTTTTCTTGGAGCCTGTATTGTGTCTAAACCTCCGGTGTTTTGTTTGTGGGGATGTGGAGAGTCTGTCTGTGAATCCTCCAAAATTAAACATCCAGGAGGTTCAGGGGGGGGCTTTGTCCTCTAGACCAAAGGGAGATTCAGGCCCGCTACCCATTTTTTTCAGGATTTATTTTACTTTTGGGTCATTCCATGAACGTGGGACACTTGTGTTTTCCGTGTATATCAGATATTGGGGCCTGTGTTGTTCCTTACATCGTACGAGCTGATGATTATAACTTTCACCTATTGTTGCATCTCATACAGACCTACTATGACAACAAACAAAAATTTCTTGGGTCTCCCCTATTTTGATCCATTAACTTTAGTCAGTATATTACACAACGTAACAAGACACGGTGTCCCCTTGTAATTTTGTTACATCGTTAACCTCATATCAGGTGAAGCAGGAAGTAAATACATGACACTCAGTTTTAATGTTTGTATCTATTATTTTAAAAGATGACAACCTACAAAACTATGTTAAATAAGGTAACAAAACTGATATTTTTTTTCTTTATTTAATGAACTTGAAATTTTGCCCTCCATGTCACACTTTGGGTCCCACGTTCATGGAATGACCCTTTTGTCAAATTACGCCCCTGTAAAATCTGCATTATTTCGGAGTTTTTATTTTTGGTTTCCGTGCATAATGATACAGCTGTCCATGCTTATATGTACAATGTGTGTATGCATCAGCTCTGTCACTCCTGTGTAATATGACTCACTCGGCAATAAGAAGCCTTTGCAGCAACTTGTGCATGAAAACATACGATGTCCGACTAAAAGATCAAGGGTCATCGTGCAAGTGTTCGAAGCCATGTTCAGACACACAGAAGAATTAGGGTTTATTTACACATATTTGTTTCTTCGGGCAACTGTCTGGGTTAACATGTTCAAAGATCTTAGATGTTGTGTGCATGTAAATATGCGGCACTTAAGCACATTACATGTATGTGTTCAATTGAACTGTACAATACCTCTCGTTCATCATCACTGCCTGAGATTTTTTATAATGCTTAGGAAATCAAATTTTAGAACATTACATATGAATTTACAAAAGAACATTTTCTCTGCATTCTTGTTGTTTGCGAAATACATACTCATGTTAATACATGTTTATTAATTTTAAAAAAAATTAAATAAAAAAATCCCGAAAATTTATGTGAATTTATGCAATTTAACATATAAGTGTCTTGGTGATAGCCACATTGTCATCAAGTGAGCGTTGTGCGTACACTCTATGCGCGTATGTTATGGTACTAAGCGCGCGTGTACTTCTACCTGCCAATGATCGCTGGAGATATTCCGCGCATACGCACATCAACTGCAAAATACGCAAAACGCGAAGCACTATCGCTGCCCTTTCGCCCACAATGGTCTAACAACATGTGCCCTCAAACAGCTCATGCACGGTGTGAATACTGAATTGATAATTACTAATTACAGACAAGTATTTGTGCTTCTTTTGTAAAGCTGTGATATGTATACATGTACTCTTATCTTCAAAAAACATGTGATCCTCGAGGTATTTAGAAGGAGGTGACTGAGCCGAATGGATACAGCCGAAAGCCTATATCCGGTTGCTTATAAAATAACATTGTGTATTAACCCTCCTACTGTTTGACCATTTGAAACCATTCAAAATTTCCACTTACCAAAATGCCCATTGGTTTTGTACACACATGGTTATACCATTTGAACAGTGTTGGTAGCAAGCTTTACTACCATTCAAATCCATTCAAATGCATAGAGGGTCCATTGATTCACCACTTAGAAGTATCCAAACAAGGTTTTGTATTAGCTGCACTACCATTTGGAAAGATCCAAACAAGGTTTCGTATTAGCTGACCTACATGTACCATTCAAAACCATTTGGGGAAATCAATATTGTACACAGTTATTTCACCATTCAAAACCACAAAAGCGAATGGTTTCAAATGGTGGATCAACTTGTATGAAAAAGGTACCAGAAGTAGGAGGGTTAAAGCATTCAAGTTTTTCCCTGATTCTTGTTGCTCAAATGCATTTCACTGCGAGAGGGATATGATCTAGGCACAAGTGGATAGGTCCACATTTGCCCTTGTCACTACACGTGCGTTATTTTGTTTGTAAAGCCTATACACTAAAAACTAAATCCAGTAAACATGATAAAAGCAGGCAATCCTGTTAGCATCGCCGAGCAACTTGACCCGTATGTTTTTTACGGATACAGGGAATATGAATCCATGTAATTGACATAAATTGCGTTAGTGCTGCTGGAGCTACGTGTGTCTAGATAGTGTCTAGTGTACAGACTGAAGATACGCATTAAACATGATTTCTGAGCAATTTGAAAATTGTATACACACAATTTGCTATCATTAAATAATCCACAAAGGACACTACATATAATAATAATAATAATAATAATGTGGACTTATATAGCGCACGTATCCACCAAACTGGTGCTCAAGGCGCATTATATTATTACCCCTGCTCATCAGGCTCATAAATCATTCCTGAAACCATCTCAGCTCCCTGGGGGAGTATACAGCTCAATTGCTGCCATTACATCGCATAAAGGGCTAATCAAACACAACAACCAACTCTGCCCTCACAGGTACCCATTTACCCCTGGGTGGAGAGAAGCAATTATGGTAAAGTGTCTTGCTCAAGGACACAAGCACCATGGTCATGGTTGGGATTTGAACCCACATTTTGAACACAAATCCGATGCACTAAACCGCTCGACCATGGCACTCCATATGCATGTAACTCGAGTGGTACCTTACATGTACAGGGGTTACCCTTAACTTTTTTTTCACTAGCCGGTGATAGTAGAGTAACCTTCAAAGGAGAAGGTACAGAAATATCAGGATTTAGCGAGAGAACTCCGCAAGCTGTGGCAAGTCAAGGTGAAGGTTATTCCCGTGGTAGTGGGAGCACTGGGTACAATCCTGAAGGCGTTGGAGAAACATCTCAAGGAGATAGGAACATCTGTTAGAGTAGAATTACTACAGAAGGCGGCACTCTTAGGGACAGCAAGGATTCTGCGAAAGACACTCGAGATCTAAGGCTACAGGACGTAGCTTGACTCGAGGTGTAACCGGCAGAAAGGAAAACAAGATCTTTCTTTTCATGCTGTGCTAACACGAAATAATAATAATGTAATGCACAGGTATCCGTAAAAAAAAAAAACACTTGTGGCGCAGCGACGCAACATGTACAAAAACAGACTATGAACAGACTTAGATTATGAGTATGATTTATAATCCTCGTTAGCCCTCCTACATGTACTATCGCTGAACTTTAGTGGCAAGTAGCTATAGTGGTCAAAATCAGTCAAATGACTGTTTTGACTGTTGACCCAAATGTGCACACAGGGGCATTTTCGACTGGTTTTGACCACCCTCAACAATACCAGACAATGTATACATACTCATTTTAACCTGTAAAATTAATTTATTACACATAAGGTTTGACAGTGTTCGACTTTTTAAGTGCACTAGATATAGCTTGGCAAGTATATCAACTTTTTGACTGATTTTGGACCCTTGCAGTCACAGAAGGGTTAATAAATGTGTCTTGAGGGCATTTTTGAATGATGTCAGAGATGGAGAAAGTTTGACATGTTCCGGGTAAGTCGTCCCACAATGAAGAAACAGCTGAAGCAAATGATCTTTCATCCTAGGATCTATACACAGGGTATGCATTCCCGCATGAAACCTCTGTGATGAAACCAACTACCTTGCCTTTCAAAACCTTTCAAAGAGTTTGAAATCATGCAAGGGTTACAGCTATACTTTAATGTAGGGGTGAGCGTTTTCGGATATTTTTTGGAACCGGATACCCGAAATCAGGAAACTTCGGATACTCGGATACCTGTTTTCATTTTTGTTGAAAACATGCCTCCGGTGGTGCACGAATACATATACTGTAAATGGTAACAAAATTGACCTTTATAATACAGAGGATACCATACTTAAATCGATCTTTTATTTACTGTGTCGTTTTTATGAAAACAATAGGCAAATATTCCCCCCTGTGCTGCTGGTTTGATAAGTTGTTTGAAGCAGCTGCTGCCAGGCCCTTTGTGCAGTCTTAACGATTCGATACAATGTATTACAAACAGTTAGAGAAAAATGTTTGGAAAATGTCCGTAAAATACTAGGCCTACAAAAGCTTCATTGGAGTGCAATCTCTTGAATTTAAAGATAATAGTCTGTAAAAGTGTAAACATTACATTGTTCAAGAGTGACGTATTTCTGTTCACCCCGCTCAAACGTTAAGTCCGAATTTTAAAAGTCGTTTACGGGTAACTGGAACCGAAAAATGGAACCGGGTAATGACAGTTTCGGTCGGGTAGCCGGATACCTGGATATCTGGCACAGCTCTACTTTAATGCACACATTTTATTATTTGTACTGTGCCACAGGGCGGATTCGCCAGATGCTACGAACTCATCGACATGGAAACCAGACAGATTTATGCAGGCAAGATTGTGCCGAAGTCCCGCATCGCCAAACCAATACAAATGGAGAAGGTATTGTAATATGCATGAATGAAAAGCCTGTGAGCATTTTGTGGGTGATAAGGTTTCTTTCAGGTAATGGAACCAAGGTTTGCTCTGAAGTGTCTTAAACCACATGTACAATGTAGCGTGCATGCCTGAATTGGAGACACCTGTGAATAGAAGACAGTTTTACTTAGTGTTCTATAACAGCAAAAGAAACGTCACCCCCTAAATTTTGATAAGTCTGAGAACGTGTTTAGCTTAATGTGTCCTCGGACGTCATGCATGACGAATTTTGAGGTCAACCAAATTTGCCACATTGTGTTCGTGTTACACTCCATACTTATAATATTCTTCATTAAACAAATTATATTAATTATAAAATGAAAATAAATATTTTTAGGGGTGACATTTCTTTTGCTGTTATGTATAGATGTACGTGTAGGAGGAAAACCCCAGATAAATGACGAAGGTAAGACCACGTCATCTTTGTAAGGACTGAAAATTCAATGCACATGTTGGCTCGGTTTTTAGGAGGGATTCAAACCATAGCAGATCTTTTGAAAAATCATACAAATTCTTCAAAATTCCTCAATGCAAACTGGGCACATTTGGTTTGGAGATTTGGTGAATTTTTTGTCACGATAGTTTGGAAATATTATATACAGGCCTGTGATTTTCCAGGATTTTTCCTAATTTCAGGATTTTTTTTACAAATCTCCCTTGGCCTCAAAATGTTCTTGAAAGAAGAGAAGTAGCCACCAAGGAAAGAAACAAGTAGCCTGTGTTGTGTCCAAACCTCTAGTTTCTTGTGTGTGGGAATGTGGAGAGTCAGTCTGTAAATCCTCCATAATTAAACATCCAGGAGGTTCAGGGGGCTTTGTCCTCTAGTCCAAATGGCCAGGCCTGCTAGCCATTTTTACAGGACTTTTAAAAGCAGCTTGCCAAATCTGATTAAAAATTCTTGGAAGGTTAAAAAGTTATCAGGCACCATATTTCTGGCAGCAAGAATGTGGATAATCTTGAAGTTTGTAAGTTATGTAAAAAAAAAAACAGCAAATGGGAAATCAAAAAAATGTGAGTTGGGTCGGGCGACTACCCTTTATCTGAGAGTTATTTACTATCTAAGGCTGTGCATTTTCAGTTATTTCGGGATCCAGATAATCAAAATTGGAAATCTTCGGATAACCAGGTACCCATAAACAATTTTGTAAAAACACATAAATACTCCTGAATGTATAAAATAACCAATGTGAACACAAGATTCTCTTGTTTTATTAGAGTCATAATAAATGTGGACTTACTCTAATAATTTCCCTCCCTCTATATTAAAAACGACTCGTAGCATCCCCATTCCCCACATGAACAAAATCAGAGACTTGCATTTGTGTGGCTTAAAATGTTCAATCAAAATTTTCAAAAGTCGTTTACGGGTAATTGGAACTGAAAAATGGAACCGGGTAAAAACAGTTTTGGTCGGGTATCCGGATACCCGGCAGAGCCTTATCGCTATCATATCAAAAATGAGAATAAAGAGGGTGAACGTATACAAATTTCTACATTTCTGTTGCTTGTAAAATAATGGTTAAGTTGTGGAAGATGCCTTGCAAGAATACAAAAGTATATGATAATTTCCTGCAATTTTTCTTGACTCGCTTTTCTTGACGTTTTTTATTTTTATGGTACGTCCTTCTTAATATCCTCAGTCCCTTGATGTTTGTACAAGGCCCCAACTTTTATTTTGCCAGCCGAAAAACTCGGCTGTTTAAAAATGTCAGACATCTATCAGGCAATCTCGGATGCTGATAATGTAATATCCATCGGTTTGAAAAATAGACCAGCAGAACCCCCCCAGGGCAGACTCTTGTAGCACGTTTATTAAAACGTCAACTCAAACTATGTCACCCGTTACATGAACAGGGCAAATACTGTTGGGGGGTCGGTATCGGACATTAAGCATGTATTAATTTGACCCGCAGCAAGTCTGCCTGCTTATTTAAATGTCAGCAAGGATGTGTTGTTCTTACAAGTCTTGGATTAGAACTTTACTTCCAAACGTTTATTTCCTGTCGTACAATAAAATTAAATCTTAGACATTGAAATGAAAAAAAAATGCTCTTGAAAATTTGATAAATTAAAATTTGGTGTGTATGTGTATATAATTTACATCAAAATTACATGTAGCTTTAAATATAATTAACAACATTTGTATTTAGGTTTTTCGGTTATTTCAGGAACCAGATACCCAAATTTGGAAATCTTGGGATAAATACCCGGTTACCCGTAAATAATTTTGTAAAAACACATAACTACTCCCGAATGTATAAAATAACCAATATGAACACAAGTTTCTCTTGTTTTATTAGAGTCACAATAGATGTGGACTTACTGTAATAATTTCACGCCTCTGTATTAAAAATGACAAAAGCATCCCCACGCACACACACACACACACAAAATGTTTACTCGAAATTTTAAAAAGTGGTTTATGGATAATTAGAACCGAAAAATGGAATCGTGTTATGACAGTTTCAGTTGGGTATCCGACATTTAGCAGGTAGACGTAAAATTAAACACTTACAAATGAAAGAACACTTAAAAAAAAAGAGAAATGTTCTTTACAGTTTGATCAATTAACCAGTTCGCGTCGGGAATAAAAAAGTTTTTCTGGGCCCCTGTGGCAGGTTTCTTTTTCCCACACACACGTTAACCCTTTAAACTCAGGCCTGTTTTGGTGAATTTTGTTCTTTGTAAATTCTGCCTTACTTCTCAAAAACCTTATCACATTATATACCATTGGAAAGCTTACATATGGGCGTACATTTTTATCAAAGTTTTGACCCCCACCAACCTTTTGGAAAAAAAATGGCGTACAGATGTTGTGTAAGAATTGATTTATTTCATCGGACGCCGGCGTCCGATATTCTACAGGGCTGAGTTTAAAGGGTTAATGGAAGCTTCCACAGCGGGTGGCCGGCACTTCCGAGCATGTCACCGTACACGCATGGCTGAACCGAGCATGCATACAAATATTCCGGAGTTTCCTATGGCGTGTTTAGACACTCTCCGATCCGTGGTGCAACAAAAATTGCATGTATACATGGCGCGAACTGGTTAAAAGTTGGTGTGTACATGTAATGTGTACATGTGAATACAATTTACATCAAAATTGTACATAAATGTATGTAGCTTCAAATTTAATTAGGAACATTTGTATACATAATTGTACATATATGGGGTACATTGTACATAAAATTAACCAGTTAGCAGGTAGACATAAAAATAAACACTTACAAATGGAAAAACACATAATTAATGTGCAATCCTGCATGCAGCCATTTTGTTCAGCAAATTTACAAAGCACAATTTCAAGGCTAAAGCATTTTTGTGTTAATGTTAATTGCTAACGTCATTGAGTAACAAATTCATGAATTTTTGGTTAGCAAATTGTTTATTTTGTACAGCATTTTTTGACTTTGGCTGTACATAAAACACAAGTGAGAGAAATCGTTTCCAGCGTGCCACACTCTAATAATTGTCCACAATCACATGAAAGAAATTCAATTAATTATTGATTGATTCCAGGCAATTGGAACAGTGTAGGAATTCCCTCGGGGGGTGTCTCTGGAGAAAAGATTGTTCTCCATGACTAAGGATGGGACTGTGTTTTATCGTTTCCCCGTTGAGCTAGAACTGTGCTTGTACATTCTTAATTTACAAATCACATCACATGTACTTGTATCCAGTAATTGAGCAGTACATTGCATGCAATACATTAGGCCAAACAAAAAAGTCTCCAGTTTCTGGTCGTAGGTCGGCTTCAAAATCGGTGCGGTGATGCAGGTTTTTTTTTTTTTTTGGCCAAACAGTGATGTGACATCAAACACAATAAAGGGGGCCACTTTGCATCCGTCACGTTAGCAGTTTTTCCAATGGTTGTTATTTATTTTTAAGTACCTGAAACTGACCAAAAAGTGTTTCAACATGTGAATGGACATGCATGCTTATACTAGAACTAATTTGAGTTGATTTATTTTATTTATTTTATTTTTTTATTTATTTTTTTACCCTCAAATTTCCATAAAAATTGGACGGAAAAAGTTACCTCACTTTTCCGTCCATTTGTTGATGGAAATTTTAGGGTAATTAAAAAAATAATAGTAATAATCAACTCTAATTATCTTTAGGATAAGCATGCATGTCTATTCAAATGTTGAAATTCTTTTTGGGTGGTTTCAGATATTTAAAAAAAAATTACAACCATTAGAAAAACTGCTAACGTGATGGTAAGAAAGTAGCCCCCTTTATTGTGTTTTATGTCATATACGTGATATGTGGTTATTTATTTTCTTTAATTTTTTTTTTCGTTATTTTTTTTTTTAATCTTTTTTTTTTTGCCAACCAGTGAAATGCGTGATACATGTATATGCGGTTATTGGAACCAGACCAAATTGCCCTTACAAAAAAGTATGGTGGCTAAGAGAGGCCTCACACATCGGGCAAACATTCATAATACCCCTATGTGAATAAAGTCGTTTAAAACACAGCACGGCAGAATGCCAATCGATCCAGCAATTTTGGCTGCAATTGGACATCGTTTCATAGCACACCAAAAAAAAAATAATAATAATGCTGACGCATGGGTCTGAGGCGACGTGCGCAGAGACCAGAAACCAGATACTTTTTTGTTGTGGCCTTACAAATGACTTACACAGTTGTTGAAATTCGTGCGTCGGGTGATAAACATTTGATTTGATTTTTGGCCTTACACCGACGTAATGTATGAAGCAATATATGCTCAGTGATTTCCTTGTGTGTGTGCGATTTGTTTTAGAGTACATTTTCTTACATGTTTAAACCACACTATTTGAGTATAGGTTTTCGCAAGAAAAAACACATAAATCAGCGGTGTGACTTGTCCAGATTTTTCCGGATTTCCAGATTGTTTACAAATCGCATTGTTGTGATCTTCCATATTTGAAAGATTTAAGCAATAAAGGAAAGCAAAGCAAAGCAAATGCTCAGAACGATAGATTTCACCCCAGCGCTGTTCACAACAGTGTAGGGCTGTGCCAGGTATCCGAGTATCCGGATACCCGACCGAAACGGTCATTACCCGGTTCCAATTACCCGTAAACGACTTTTTAAAATTCGGACTTAACATTTGAGCGGTGTGAACAGAAATCTGTGACTCTTGAACAATGTAATGTTTACACTTTTACAGACAATTATATTTAAGTTCAAGAGATTGCACTCCAGTAAAGAAAAGATCGATTTAAGTATGTATCCTCTGTATTATAAAAGTCAATTTGTTACCATTTACAGTACATGTATTTGTACACCACCGGAGGCATGTTTTCAACAAAAATCAAAACGGGTATCCGGGTATCCGATGTTTCCTGATTTCGAGTATCCGGTTCCAAAAATATCCGAAAACGCACAGCCCTACAACAGCGGCCCCAATACCCCTAGCAAAATTTACGTGGATTTTTCAAAACTGCCCAATCACACCCATGATACGGGTAAATGATCGCAGATTAAAATAACTTGGTGTTAAGTTGACGATGGTATCAAACATCCTTTGAAATAAACCACAAGGAAATAAGCTGAAACAATTGTTTATTTTTATTATTATTTTTTTTAATACATGGATCTTTTGAGTCTTTTAAAGTCTGAATTATATTTACAGACATTTTACCAATGTGTATACTTTGAAGGGACAATATCGTCACGATCAACAGCGCATGGAATCGGAGAGCTAGTTTTAGATTAACTCAGTGACTGATAATAATACACTACATACATGTACATGATAAGGTCATATTACCGTTGCTGCTGCATAAATGAGCCAGTAATTTTCAGTCACTGTGTTCATCTTAAACTAGGACACTGATTCCATGCCCTGTTGAAAGTCTGCTGTGATCGTGACGATATTGTCCCTCTAAAGGCAATGCACTTTTGGCGAGATGTTTGTGAGTGCATCTGGACTTTATCAAAAATGAAAATAGAAATCTATGGGTGTGAAATGTCAGCTCAGTTCTTTGTGTTGTTTGCAATAAAATATTAGAAACTTTTGCATTCATTATTACTCAGAATTCAAGTTCGTCTCATGTACGTGTAGTTATGTGTTGTGACGAAACTTTCAAAGGGTAATTTTTGTTTTCTTGAATACAATTGTACATACATGGTTTACATGTAGAGTGTAAATGGTTGATTTCATGTGCTGTACACACATTGTCAATGTTTTGAAATGTCAATTTTATACTGTATTGTATCTTTTCAAGGCCAAACCAAAAAAGGCTTTGGTTTCTGGTCTGCGTGCGTTGCTTCAGATCCTTGTTTATTTATTTATTTTTTGGCAGTGGAACAATGTCCAGTTGCAGCCGATTGGAAATCTGCCGTGCTGTGTTTTAAACGACTTTTTCATATAGGGGTATGAACGTTTGCCTAATTCGTGAGGCCTCTGTCAGCCACAATATTTTGTATGGAAAAACAGGTTTCCAATAACCGTGTATCACGTATTTCACTGGTTGGCAAAAAAAAAAGGGGCATCACCGCACCAATTTTGAAGCCTACATATGACCAGAAACCAGAGACTCTTTTTTTTGGCCTAACCTTCACAGAAATTATTATTTTGGAAAGAATCTTTCTATTGGAATACAGTGTATGTTTTTTAAGGTTGTACCCACTACGGCACTTCATTGATCTGAAAATTGTAAGTTATGAGCAACTTCTCACACTTGAGAATTCCATATTGCTGTGCCCACATGGATAGACTTGAAAGAGATTTCATTTTGCATTTCAAAAGACTTGACCCATTTCAATGGGTCACCCACACTGCGTGACATTTTCTTTTCTCAGTCCTGATTTCAAGACTGACATGTTCAGTACACTACACACACACGGTAACATGAAGATGAAAGGTCAAAGTTATCAATTCCTAAAGTAAATTTGAAATATTTTGTTTTTGAGTACATGAATGCATTTCTCGGAAAAGAACAGGAATTGTCTTGTTTTATTTAAATTCTCTGTAAATAAATAAACATGTACTAAAGATGTTTTGCCAGTGTCTTAGGCTATTTTTATGGCAATTTCCTCGAAATTCTCTTCAACGGAGCATAATTATTTTAAAGTTCACTATTTAGTTATAAAAGGTTTAATAGGAAAAAGCTGATTCTTCATTCCTCACAGGAGTCGAATATACCAGCTTTTATCATTTAGCAGACCAGTAAGTTTCTCATTGGACCAGAAATTATTCAAAAAATTGAACACTATAGGGTCTTAATACTACATGTAGTTCAAAATGCTGGTACAAGAGGCCAAAAAAGTGTCTAGTTTCTGATCATAGGTCAGCTTCAAAATCGGTGCGGTGATGCATTTTTTTTTTTTATTTCTCCTTAAGTAATCTTTTTTTTTTTGGCCAACCAGTGAAATATGTGTACTGTGTATGTATTGTATATGTGGTTATTGGAACCAGACCAAATTTTCCCATACACAAAGTATGGTGGCTAAGAGAGGCCTCACAAATCGGGCAAACATTCATATGTGAAGAAGGCTTTTAAAACACAGCACGGCAGAATTCCAATTAATTTTCAGTAATTTTGGCTGCAATTGGACATCGTTTCATAGCAAACTAAAAGAAAACTAAAAATGCTGACACACGGGTCTGAGACGCTACGCACAGAGACCAGAAACTGGAGACTATTTTTGGGGGGCCTTAACTAGACCAAAGGATTATTTACTGTAGACCTGTGATTTCTCAGGATTTTTTACAGTTCTTCCTTTGCTTAAAAATTTTCTTGAAATAAGAAAAGTAGCCACCAAGTAAAGAAAGAAGTAGCATGCATTGTGTCCAAACCTCTAGTTTCTTGTTTGTGGGGATGTAGAGAGTCTGTAAATCTTCCAAAAGGAAAGGTTCAGGGGGCTTTGTCCTCTAGACAAAAGGGTGACCCAGACCGGCTATCAAATTTACAGGATTTTTTACTTTTGTCATATCACACCCCTGTTACTGGACCTTGCCAAGCAGACCCGGTATCAATTTTAACCCCCCCCCCCCAACCTGATAATCTCACTTAAGTTATTTTGATTGAT
Source organism: Zoroaster sp. YZ-2022 (assembly GCA_029582265.1). Lineage (NCBI taxonomy): Eukaryota > Metazoa > Echinodermata > Asteroidea > Forcipulatida > Zoroasteridae > Zoroaster > Zoroaster sp. YZ-2022. The sequence continues at coordinate 4,297,083 of CM055825.1, read as the reverse complement.
CAAAATAAATTATTCCTGTCCACCCCACAGATGCAGAGGGAGATTCACGTCCACTCACGTCTCAAGCACCCCAACGTTGTTGGCTTCCACAGACATTTTGACGACGATGACAATATTTATATCATCTTAGAATTATGCAGTAGAAAGGTGGGTCAAGTCCCTGAATTTTGTCATAAATCCATTCTGATTTTAATATAAAATTCACCCAAGGTTAAAGGGGCAATCTGCAAGTTCAAACTGATCTGATTAACCCTAACTCACAAGGCCCATTTGCTTACACATAACCTGAATCCTCCAAAATAAATCCTTCAGTAGTAAAGCAAGCACATGACATGTATGCACACGTGTTGCTAATCTGTGATACATGTACATGGCCAGGGACCCTCCCTGCATGCATGGAGCAATAAACAGTGTCCACTGACCCAAGCACTGACCTTGCAATCACTACAACAAACATGGATGTGCATGTACCATGGAAGGCAAGTATGCCTAATAACCTTAATCCTCCAAAATCCTTCACCTTAGCAAATAGTATGTAGCATGTAACCTCAATCCTTCAAAATCCTTCACTTTAGCAAAGAGGATTTTGGAGGATTTGGGAAGGGAAGAAAAGCATCCACTAAGGAAAGAAAGAAGTAGCCTGTATTATGTCCAAACCTCTAGTTTCTTGTTTGTGGGGATGTGGAGAGTCTGTAAATCCTCCAAAATTAAACACCCAGAAGGTTCAGGGGGCTTTGTCCTCTAGACCAAAGGGAGACCCAGGCCTGCTACCCAGTAATATTTACTTGACAAATAATGTACAAATTTCACTTCAGTCTTTAGTTCAAATGTTGAAGCTACGCAAGACCTTCACCGAGCCAGAGGTCCGTTACTTCATGAAACAGATCGTAGAGGGAGTACGTTACCTTCACAGTCACTGTGTCCTACACCGAGACCTGAAACTCGGCAACATGTTCCTGACGGACGACATGGGGGTGAAGATCGGCGACTTTGGGCTGGCTGCCAAGCTGGAGTTCCAGGGAGATCGTAAGAGGTAGGATTAAGTTCCAAGGTAAAAACACTTGTGTCGGGAAGCGAGATTATGTTTAAGGTCATTTATAATACAACTTGGGAAAAGGCCAGAATTTAGTTGTTAGAATATAAGGCCAGAAAGCAATAAAAAGGTATGTTTCCCATTTGAGAACATTAGAAAGCTCAGGACTTGCATTCAACATACAGTATGTGTTGTAAAGACTCAAAATCTTATTAACCCTAACCCAGACTCCCAAGCTACCTGATTGTTCCAAAGATTTTCCTATGAATAATTCCTTTTATAATTATCCTCACTCTTGAAGGACAATGTGTGGAACACCCAACTACATTGCCCCGGAAGTCTTAGGGAAGATTGGTCACAGCTTTGAAGCAGATGTATGGGCCCTCGGATGTATATTGTGAGTAGGTTTTTTTTTTTTTTTTTTTTTTTAGTTTCAGATGTTTCAGTCTGCCTAATCTTTATACTGATTATAAATATTCGAGGCAGCAGGCCTGTTTAACCCTCCTACAATCAGTGCAATTTTTGAAACAACCCATTCAGGTCACTCCAAGTTATTAGCTTTTGCCAGTGGCCTCCTATGGTTACCCTTCTATGCACAGTCACACCACTGAGATTGCAGGGTAAGGTGGTCTCCCATTGATACATTGCAGGCCATACTAATATGTTGAAACATTTACAGTGGCCTTGGGTGGCACACAGTTGATTTTGTAAGATTACTTGGAAAGGACAGCAGGCTTGTACTTGTATGTACTGAAGGTTGCTCAAGAACAGAATTTTGTAGATCGGAGTGGCCTCCATGTGTAGGAGGGTTAATGGAGTGTCGTGGCTGAGCAGTCTAGTGCATAAGACTCAAGTTCTGGTGTTGTCAGAATGTGGGTTCGAATCCCCGGCCTGGCTGGTCGCGGCGCTTGTGTCCCTGAGCAAGACACGTAACCAAACTTGCTTCATCCTTCGGACGGGACGTTAAGCCGTAGGTCCCGTGTACTAGATTATTAAAGTAATGCACGTAAAAAGAACCCAGAACACTTATCGTGGAAGAGTAGGGGTTTACCCCAGTGTTTCTGGTTCACATAGCAAGCGCCCTTGTTTACAGGTTTCCTCAGGCTTCCGAGCTATAGTGCTTAAGTGTGCTTTTGAGGGATCCTTGGTTTCATTATCAGAAATGTATAATAATAATAATAATAATAATAATAATAATAATAATAATAATAATGAGAAGATATAGCATTGATAAAATGTCTGTAATTGCATCCATAGTATACGCACAAAATTTCAGCTAATTTCATTGTATTTTGAGCGAAAAAATAGTGAAAATGTATTCTATTTATATGCATTCTTATGTAGAAAAAGAATTGCGGCTGCTCAACTCAACTGATTGGTCATTAACCCTCCTACTTTAGCTGAACTTTAGTGGCAAGTAGCTACTGTGGTCGAAATCAGTCAACTGCCCGTCTTGACTGTTGACCCAAATGTGCACACATGGGGCATTTTTGACTGGTTTTCGCTGTTATTTTGACCACCCTGAACAATACAAGACAATGCTTTTACCAGTCAAAAACAGTCGACTCATTTTGAGCTTTAAATGTACTTACAGTACTACACGTAAGGTTTGACAGTGTTTGACTTTTAAGTGCACTAGATATACCTTGGCAAGTATATCAACATTTTGACTGATTTAGTCCCTTGCAGTCATAGAAGGGCTAATGGTATTTGATTGACATTAGCTAATAATAGGCCAATCGATGGCTTCTTTCCATTGTCAGATTCACAATGCTGGTAGGGAAACCTCCGTTTGAAACCAGCTCGCTCAAGGAGACGTACTCCCGCATCAAACACAATAAGTACATCATCCCCGACAACCTATCCATGGGTGCCAAGTCCATCATCACGGCCCTCCTCTCGTCTGACCCCGACGAACGGCCCCCTCTAGATGCCATTCTCGACCACGAGTTCTTCACAGATGGGTACATTCCAGAGACGCTGTCCCCGAGTGCTTGCACGACAGCACCCACATTCCCCATCACCAAGGTGTTGATCAGCGACAGCTCGGGCGGCATTGTCACAAATGATTTTTGCCGGCTGCATCGGGAGAGTACATTGCAGCGACGGGATGTGACGGCGCCTTTAGCGCAGCTGAAGATGTACTCTGGCGGGAATGTTCCCAGCACACATACAAAGTCTTCCTTAGGCGGGGTGTGTATACAAATTTTAAAAATCCACTTTGAGTACAACACTAAACAAAATGAAATTGGGGGGGGGGGGGAGGGGGTAGGGGTGGGGGTGGGGGGGGGGAGGGGGAGGGGGGAGAGGGGGGAGGGGAAAGAGGGGGGAGGGGAAGGGGGAGGGGAAAGGGGAGGATTTCTTTCCCCAGTGTCCTAAAACCACAAATTTTTGACCAGTTCCCTTGGGGGTATTATAATGAGCTCATTATCTCAGCTCCCTGAGGAGTATACAGCTCAATTGCTGCCGTTTTGGCACATACATGTATGGGCTAATCAAACACAACAACCAACTCTGCACTAAACCGCTCGACCATGGCAGTCCACTATTGTAGTGTTCAGAGAGTGTAAACCCAGTGGGAACTGGCCAAAAACGGGCGATAAATGGAGGTTTGGGAAAGATGTCCTCTCTGTTTTAGGACCAGCAAATTCAAACAGTCAGTTTCTACCAATTAAAGATTTACAAGATGCGTTAAAATAATGTTGGTGACATATGTCTTGTTTGCCGTTTTTGTTTAGTCTGGTGCCAAACAAGCTAGTACACCAAAGCTAAGGTCCAAACACAGTCATGGGTCAAGACCCAAGACTCCTGTGACCTCTGTCCTGAAGAACGTCATGTCAACGGTTGTTGAAAAGAAAGGTAGGCTGAATCGGTTTCACTCAATTGTAGGGTTGACCAGTACCTTAAAGGGACAGTATCGTCACGATCAACAGGGCATGGAATCGGAGTGCTAGTTTTAGATTAACTCAGTGACTGAAAATAATACCCCACATGATAAGGTCATATTACCGTTGCTGCTTCCTTAACCCTCCTATAGGTTTAACAATCAAAGACACTCAAAATGTGTATGTCACTCCCAACCCATTGACTTTGTGCAGTGCACTCAAATAAATGCAAGGACATGTGGCTCTGGTAGGAGGTCAAACCAAAACCACTCGACTGTAACTTATGCAGTACATACACAGCTGTGTGTGACTCTGCATATAACTTGTAAGACATACACAAGTGTGTTTGACTTTGCCACTATCTCCAGCACTCTTATACACATGTGTGAACAATTGGCAATGCAACCAAAAATACTCAAGTGACTGTCTGTGGGTGCGGTGCTTACTGGGCCAAATTTCAGCCTGGGCATAGGAGGGTTAAATGAGCCATAAATGTTCAGACACTGTGTTCATCTTAAACTAGGTCACCGATTCCATGCCCTGTTGAAAGACAGCTCTGATCGTGACGATATTGTCTCTTTAATACCATGTTGGCTTCAGTCAAATAGAACTGTGAATATTTATTACGATTTTTAAAATATGAGATTGAAACTTTATTGGGGGGAAAGGCCGTTCCTTTCTGAAGTGAGTGAAAATTTTGAGAAAATTTACTTATAATGGATTCTATTCAGAGAAAAAAAAAAAACTCAATCACAGGTAATAGAAAGTATAACTGTGTATTACTGTGTCAAATTTTTGTTTTTACAATTTTCAAAGTTTGTTTATCATGTGACCCCCAAGTTGAATTGTTAACTTTCGCATGCGTAAAATCTTATGTTTTTTCTGTAGTTGTTGTGAGCAGACGATCCGTCCCTGTTGCCATAGAAACGGTTGCCGAGATGTTACATACATGCCTAGAACACTTGCCAAAAGGTATGTTTGATTGTAAACACTTGACGAAAAGTGTCAGGAACCAGAGAATTTTGCTTAGCATTATAAAATCGACGACCAGCCAAAGTACACACATTTTCCTATGGAACTTTGGATAGTTATTCACGAAACTTGCTGAACAAATTTTTTCTGGGTCGAGTTTTGGTGAACACGAACAGAAACCTGTTTCTGACTGAAAATTGTTGACCAGTAACAAGACGGCACAGCTACGCGAAAACGAGAATGTAACCAGTAGTTTGTGACGTGTTCAATCCTCAGCGTTTCTCAAAATACACAGTGTAATTAACATTTTGGCAAAATGGAACTTACTCGTGAGTGCTATTTCTAAACTTGAAAGATATACTGGTATATGAGCAATCATTTCATCATGTTTTAACAATTAACAAAACTTCTGTTACTTTTTACAATCCACCATCTTGAAACCAAGCGTAACCGATAAGACTTCATGTTTGGTTAGAACAATGACATCATCGCAACACAACCGAACTCGCGAAAACGCTTAACCAGTGACCGAAGCCCAGACATGTTTACGGTCACGAAAACGGGCCCCTGGTAAGCATTATTTCTGCTTAAACAGCTCCATGAAATGGGGCACAGGTTGGTCGTGGTCACGGTCGCGAAAACGTACCCGTGGTTATTATTTATTTTTATGTTTTTCAATTTGCATATTTTATCTATTTTTATTGTACACCTGGAAGTAGATTTTCATGTTTTTATACATGACTAATAAATATTTTGAAATTTTTTTTTTTTGAATTTTTTTTTTTTTTTTGTGGTAAGCATTTATTTCTGCTTAACAGCTCCATGAAATTGGGCACAGGTTGGTCAAATAAATGGCTGCACTCTACAGATTTGATAGTTATCATTGTCCTCTCTCTGTCGTGTGTAGGTGAACACCAGGGTACGTCCAAGTACAAACCACAGGCCAATGAGGTTCTGTGGGTTACCAAATGGGTGGATTACTCCAACAAGTACGGCTTTGGCTACCAGCTATCGGACAAGACAGTGGGCGTCATGTTCAACGATAAATCCCGTATTTCCTTCTCTCCAGATCGGAGGTGAGAAATTTCGTCTGTGTTTCGGTCGTCTGTGTTGGAAAATATTTGTGTCGGTTATATTTAGCATATATATATATATACGCATTGATTGAGTGCCTTTTTTGCAAAATCTACCTTTTTTTATTTCCATGTTTTTCAGGCTAACTTGAATTAAACCTTACCGTGGCATTTGTGTCCTTGAGCAAGGCACTTTACTGTAATTGCTTCTCTTCACCCAGGAGTATAAATGGGTACCTGTGAGGGTAGAGATGGTTATTGTGTTTGATTAGCCCTGTAGCGCCTAATGGTTACACATAATGGGCTGTATACTCCCCAGGGAGCCGAGAAAGATTACAGGAATGATCTTGGCCCAGTGACCAGGGGTAATAATGTAAAGCGCATTGGGACATTATGTGAAATGCACTATATAAGAATGAAATGTTATTATTATTGTTATTATTAAACCTGGAACCGTTATCTCAAATCCCTGAAAAGTTTATAACTCACTGACGAGTTTATAGCGCTGGCTGTGTGTTACGTACTTTCAAATGATCACATGATGATGATGGTTGTATGCTATGTCGATCTCACAATGAAGTCCATAAGCCAGTTGACGGCCAGGTCCTTAGCCCGGTGAAGGACTGTGATGCCACCATTAAAACAAAAGAGTGGGCAGTCGTCCACCATATGGTGCATCGTCTGGACTTCGCTACAGTCACAAAGCGGTGATGCAGCGTATCCCCAATTGTGTAGGCTGCTGCGGAATGGCCACCGCGTCGGTGCGGAACCGGTTCAGGAGGCTGCATTGACCGCGGCGGAGGTCCATTTCCTGGAGATAGATAGTGGGGTCGGCAACCAGGAACTGTCACAGCTCTGTCTGAAGATTATGTCTGAAGATTTTTACTTTTAAAAAAAATCAAAATATGGATATCTGGCAAGTGTGCCAAAGTCAATATTAAGTAAGACTAATTGCGGTGACACTATGTGAAATGCTCAATTGAGTAGTAATTAGTTCTGAAAAGAACTGGAGGTTCTCAATTGAGAATTCCACATGGTGTCACCGCAATTAGTCTTACTTATCCTCCTCACCATGCAAAGCTACAAGTTTGACCTAAAGTCAATATTGTTTGCTATAATGTTTCCCTCTTATTTTTTGTTTCTCCCCATTTAAACAAAACAATTTTTTTATTTTATTTTATTCATTTTTGGCACTCTGTTTGAAAATCAGTGTTATCTTTGTCATTGTAGTTCAGTGCAATATCTCTCGACGGACGACAAGGCGCACATATTCAGTCTTTTGTCTGTACCATCAAGACTTTCCAAAAAGGTTACGCTTCTCGACTACTTCTCAACCTACATGGATGAACATCTTGTCAAGGTAAGAGCAACTGATTATAAGAAGGGTTTGTTTTAAAAAAAATAAATAAAGAACTTTCTTAAAATGTTTTTTTCAAAGATTAACCCACCTACTACTACAAGGGTCAAAATCAGTCAAAATGTTGATAGACTTGCCAAGGTATATCTAGTGCACTTACAAGTCAAACACTGTCAAACCTTACGTGTAGTAAGTACATTTACAGGTCAAAATGAGTCAACCGTTTTTGACTGGTAAAAGCATTGTCTGGTATTGTTCAGGGTGGTCAAAATGAAAGTAAAAAAACAGTCAAAAATGCCCCTGTTAACTGGTTAAATGCCCCTGTTAAAATGCCCAGGCAGTTAACTGGTTTTGACCTCTACAGCAACTTTTCACTAAAGTGCAGCAATAGTAGGAGGGTTAATCGCAAAAAGGCGGTCACATCCTGCACCTTGTGAACTGCAATTAAAGCAGAAATTTGTTTTGGGTGCCGTGCATCCACAGGTAATTTTGGAACCTGGTACCCAGCTGCCGTAATGGTCCGGTTCCCAGGTACCCAGCTGCCGTAATGGTCCGGTTCCCAGGTACCCAGCTGCCGTAATGGTCCGGTTCCCAGGTACCCAGCTGCCGTAATGGTCCGGTTCCCAGGTACCCAGCTGCGTAATGGTCCGGTTCCCAGGTACCCAGCTGCCGTAATGGTCCGGTTCCCAGGTACCCAGCTGCCGTAATGGTCCGGTTCCCAGGTACCCAGCTGCCGTAATGGTCCGGTTCCCAGGTACCCAGCTGCCGTAATGGTCCGGTTCCCAGGTACCCAGCTGCCGTAATGGTCCGGTTCCCAGGTACCCAGCTGCCGTAATGGTCCGGTTCCTAGGTACCCATAAAAAAAAGGGAGAAAAAAACGGATTTCAACCGAGCTGCCGCACTCAATAATTCCTCGCGAGATGCATAGGCCTAACACTGCACAAGACAGATTTACCATTCCGTTCATTACAAAATGAGCCATTCTCCATTCTCCTGAAGACGATCAGAGCACACTGATCGAAATGTCGAGTTGTAAACCACCAGTTCATTTCAGAACTAATCACTACCTCCAGTTCTTTTCAGAACTAATTACTACTCAATTGAGATTCCACATGGTGTCACCGCAATTAGTCTTACTTATCATCCTCACCATGCAAAGCTACAAGTTTTACCTAATCACTACTCAAAAGAGAATTTGTTCACATGGTGTCCCTGCAAACTAGGGCTGTGCGTTTTCGGATATTTTTGGAACCGGATACCCGAAATCAGGAAACTTTGGATACCCAGATACCCGTTTTCATTTTTGTTGAAAACATGCCTCCTGTGGTGCACACAAATTGGTAACAAAATTGACCTTTATAATACAGAGGATACCATACTTAAATCGACCTTTTCTTTACTGTGTCGTTTTTATTCAAGTAAAACAATTAGGCAAACAATTAGGCAAACATTCCCTCCTGTGCTGCTGGTTTGATAAGTTGTTTGAAACAGCCGCTGCCAGGCCCTTTGCAGTCTTAACGATTCGATACAATGTATCACAGATCAATGTAACAGTTGGAGAAAAGTGAATGGAAAATGTCCGTAAAATACGACAAAGGCTTTTCTTGGAGTGTAATCTCTTGAATTTAAAGATAATTGTCTGCAAAAGTGTAAGCATTACATTGTTCAAGAGTGACAGATTTCTGTTCACTCCGCTCAAATGTTAAGTCCGAATTTTAAAAAGTCGTTTACGGGTAATTGGAACCGAAAAATGGAACCGGGTTATGACAGTTTCGGTCGGGTATCCGGATACCCGGATACCCGGCACAGCCCTACCGCAAACGGTCTTTGCTTACAAAAAAAAAAAAATAACACAAAAAGAAAATAATTAAAAGATATAATATCAAATAAAACGAAGTACCTGGAACTTTAACATTATTATAAATTTATTATAAACATGGAAGATCAGTGAGTATTCATCTTAAAGACAGACATTTTTCCTGAGTGCACACCCATTAGAATATCAGAATGTCTGCGGGAGGCCATCGCCTCCGTGAAATTTGATTGCAATTCTATTTTGTGTGTTTTTGTTTGTTTCAGGGCCCTTCGTCTGACCCTTCAAGCCCCACGTCACCAATTGGATATTTGAAGGTTAGTGTTTTAGGTCAGATTTATCCGTTTATACCAAGGTTTTGTTGTTCGTATTGCTTGTAATTTCCTCTTTTTTGTTAATTTTGATTAAAAAAAACAAATCTTTTTCATGACAGTTTTGTACTTTTGTTTGTTCCTTGACCTTTAAACTTTATTTTTATTATATATATTTGTCCAAATAGTTTAAATAAATTAACCCTCCTGTTGATTAATCAATTAATATCAATCGAATGGTTTTGAATGATAAAGGTACTATGCCAGCGTGTGTAATGCTTGCCAAATGGTACTGTGTGGTGAATGCATCTAAACTGTACACGGTACTGTTATCTACACAGCTAATCCATCATTCATAGACAGACAGTTGTCAAATGGTACTGTGTGGTGAATGCATCTAAACTGTACATGGTGCTGTTATCTACACAGCTTATCCACCATTCATAAACAGACAGTTGCCAAATGGTACTGTGTGGTGAATGCATCTAAACTGTACACGGTACTGTTATCTACACAGCTAATCCATCATTCATAGACAGACAGTTGTCAAATGGTACTGTGTGGTGAATGCATCTAAACTGTACATGGTACTGTTATCTACACAGCTAATCCATCATTCATAGACAGACAGTTGTCAAATGGTCCTGTGTGGTGAATGCATCTAAACTGTACATGGTGCTGTTATCTGCACAGCTTATCTGCCATTCATAAACAGACAGTTGTCAAATGGTCCTGTGTGGTGAATGCATCTAAACTGTACATGGTACTGTTATCTACACAGCTAATCCACCATTCATAAACAGACAGTTGTCAAATGGTACTGTGTGGTGAATGCATCTAAACTGTACATGGTACTGTTATCTACACAGCTAATCCACCATTCATAAAGAGACAGTTGTCAAATGGTACTGTGTGGTGAATGCATCTAAACTGTACATGGTACTGTTATCTACACAGCTAATCCATCATTCATAGACAGACAGTTGTCAAATGGTCCTGTGTGGTGAATGCATCTAAACTGTACATGGTGCTGTTATCTGCACAGCTTATCTGCCATTCATAAACAGACAGTTGTCAAATGGTCCTGTGTGGTGAATGCATCTAAACTGTACATGGTACTGTTATCTACACAGCTAATCCACCATTCATAAACAGACAGTTGTCAAATGGTACTGTGTGGTGAATGCATCTAAACTGTACATGGTACTGTTATCTGCACAGCTTATCTGCCATTCATAAACAGACAGTTGTCAAATGGTACTGTGTGGTGAATGCATCTAAACTGTACATGGTACTGTTATCTACACAGCTTATCCACCATTCATAAACAGACAGTTGTCAAATGGTACTGTGTGGTGAATGCATCTAAACTGTACACGGTACTGTTATCTGCACAGCTTATCCACCATTCATAAACAGACAGTTGTCAAATGGTACTGTGTGGTGAATGCATCTAAACTGTACATGGTACTGTTATCTACACAGCTAATCCACCATTCATAAACAGACAGTTGCCAAATGGTACTGTGTGGTGAATGCATCTAAACTGTACATGGTACTGTTATCTACACAGCTTATCCACCATTCATAAACAGACAGTTGCCAAATGGTACTGTGTGGTGAATGCATCTAAACTGTACATGGTACTGTTATCTACACAGCTTATCTGCCATTCATAAACAGACAGTTGTCAAATGGTACTGTGTGATGAATGCATCCAAACTGTACATGGTACTGTTATCTACACAGCTAATCCATCATTCATAAACAGACAGTTGTCAAATGGTACTGTGTGGTGAATGCATCTAAACTGTACATGGTACTGTTATCTACACAGCTAATCCACCATTCATAAACAGACAGTTGCCAAATGGTACTGTGTGGTGAATGCATCTAAACTGTACATGGTACTGTTATCTACACAGCTAATCCACCATTCATAAACAGACAGTTGTCAAATGGTACTGTGTGGTGAATGCATCTAAACTGTACATGGTACTGTTATCTACACAGCTTATCCACCATTCATAAACAGACAGTTGCCAAATGGTACTGTGTGGTGAATGCATCTAAACTGTACATGGTACTGTTATCTACACAGCTAATCCATCATTCATAAACAGACAGTTGTCAAATGGTACTGTGTGGTGAATGCATCTAAACTGTACATGGTACTGTTATCTACACAGCTAATCCACCATTCATAAACAGACAGTTGCCAAATGGTACTGTGTGGTGAATGCATCTAAACTGTACACGGTACTGTTATCTACACAGCTTATCTGCCATTCATAAACAGACAGTTGTCAAATGGTACTGTGTGATGAATGCATCTAAACTGTACATGGTACTGTTATCCACACAGCTAATCCACCATTCATAAACAGACAGTTGTCAAATGGTACTGTGTGGTGAATGCATCTAAACTGTACATGGTACTGTTATCTACACAGCTAATCCACCATTCATAAACAGACAGTTGTCAAATGGTACTGTGTGGTGAATGCATCTAAACTGTACATGGTACTGTTATCTACACAGCTTATCTGCCATTCATAAACAGACAGTTGTCAAATGGTACTGTGTGATGAATGCATCTAAACTGTACATGGTACTGTTATCTACACAGCTTATCTGCCATTCATAAACAGACAGTTGTCAATTGGTACTGTGTGGTGAATGCATCTAAACTGTACATGGTACTGTTATCTACACAGCTAATCCATCATTCATAAACAGACAGTTGTCAAATGGTCCTGTGTGGTGAATGCATCTAAACTGTACACGGTACTGTTATCTACACAGCTAATCCATCATTCATAGACAGACAGTTGTCAAATGGTACTGTGTGGTGAATGCATCTATAAACTGTACATGGTACTGTTATCTACACAGCTAATCCATCATTCATAAACAGACAGTTGTCAAATGGTCCTGTGTGGTGAATGCATCTAAACTGTACACGGTACTGTTTTCTACACAGCTTATCTGCCATTCATAAACAGACAGTTGTCATATGGTACTGTGTGGTGAATGCATCTAACCTGTACATGGTACTGTTATCTACACAGCTTATCTGCCATTCATAAACAGACAGTTGTCAAATGGTTGTCTATTGGTCAATCATATTCTGAGATGCATCTATTTCTCATGTTTTATTTAGTCGAATGAGGTCAGTGAGTGCGCTGTCCGGTCACCATCACCGAAACGCAAAGGAACTGACCACTCCCAGTCTGGGAGTGGAGCTTGCCCGTATCTAGTGCAATGGAACCGCACCCCAAAGGCAATCTCCATGTATCTCAGTAATGGAACATTCCAGGTAAGACTGGTGCTGTCATTTATATATTATGTGAGTGTGTGATGTCAGTGTGAGAGTCCGGGTACTAGCTCATACCAGACAGTTAGCTCAATGGAAGAGCAAGTGGTATGATTGCCATAGTTAAAGGGGCAGTATCGTCATGATCAACAGGGCATGGAATCGGAGTGCTAGGTTTAGATTAACTCAGTGACTGAAAATAATACCCCACATGATAAGGTCATATTACCGTTGCTGCTGCATAAATGAGCCAGTATTTTTCAGTCACTGTGTTCATCTTAAACTAGGACACCGATTCCATGCCCTGTTGAAAGTCTGCTCTGATCGTGACGACACTGTCCCTTTAAGCAGCGTTGACCACGGTCAGTACTTGGATGGGAGACCATTCCATGAATTTGTCATGGTCGCATGGCTAATCTAAGGGCATACGTCCCGATAATATCGTCAGGGTTTGCTTCCTTCAGACGTAATAAGCTGTAGGTCCCGTGTGTTGCGTAATGCACGTAAAAGAACCCAGGACACTTATTGTGAAAGAGAAGGGGCTTGCCTCGGTGTTTCTGGAATGGGAGCAAAATGCGCCAAAGTGCTTTGTAACATTTGGGAAGAAGGCGCTGTGTAAATGGCAGTATCTAACTATTTATCTCATTTATGGTCTTGATAATAAGTGATTTCAATAATTATTTGAATAGTATCATTACAGTTGAGTGTCAGTAAGCAACAAACTTATTTTTGGTGTTTCCAAAAGTTGCTCAAATACCTTAAACACTGCCTGAAAGGTTGATTAAAGCCGTGTTCGCACTGGACTTTTTTTGGTAAAACTTACCGAGACGATGGGTACTTTCCCATTTTAAGTCCAGTGCGGACAGCCTGGGACATTTTCCTCTCAGTTACTTTTCCTGAGTCCAGCGGTTACTTCTACTGGCCAACTGCTGCCCAGGAAAACTAACCAGGTAACTTTTCCCGAGACGATAAGTCCAGTGCGGACAGTGCGAGTCGGTAAAAGCGGCTCAGGAAAGCGTACATCCGGCCCGAGCGCAAGGTCGTGCTACACAGGGACACCATGCATGCGCTTTGCATTGTTTCACCGCGCGGTGGGGCGGGCCGGGCGCATTTAATGCATGTGCATGTGTAGCAAGTTTTCTGTGCGTTGTTGGGTCAATCGGGTCAACGTAGAAAGGTCACGCAAAGCGCCCTCATGAGTCATTATACTGACAGCTCGGTTACTTCTACCACGGTCTCGGTAAAATTTTCCCGTGTCAAAAGTCCAAGTGCGGACAGAGGTTACATTTGACCATTTTTCATTTTACCATCGTCTCGGTAAAACCTTCCCAAAAAAAAGTCCAGTGCGAACACGGCTTTTGGTAAATATAGTGATGACAATTAATATTTAAACCAATTACTCTGTTTTTAGTTTAGTTTTGTTTTGTAAATTGTCATCTATCATTTTCAATCGTTTGATATTTCTAGACTTTCAAAGTATATGAATGCATGTAATGAACTCGAGCAAATCATGTATTCAGTTTTAACCCAAGAAGGCTGTTACTTTTTAAAAATTTGCTTTGAAGATGAATTTTCTCTTCCACCAGATGAATTTATTCGACGACCACACCAAGCTGGTCCTAAACCACAACGAGAGTGATCATCTGATCACATACATCAACGAGGAGCGCATCGCCAGCACCTACCGTTTGGTCCAAGTCACCCACCACGGCTGCTCGTCCGCCATCGCAAAACGGCTTCATCTCGCCCGTGAACGGATGCAGGAGATGATGGGTGTGAGTAGCGACGTATCGGAAGAGGACATTGTGGAAGAGAGTACAGACTTATAGGAGTCCTTAAGGTGACTCGTGTCGAATATTTTCCTTTTTTTTTATTGCCCTTTAATAAAATAAATAAATGAAATAATAAGGCCAAGGAAAAAAGGTTTTTGGTCGCGTCGTCTCAGACCTGCACGTCGGCATTTTTAGTTTTTTTTGTTGTTGCTATGAAACGATGTCCAACTGCAGCCAAAATTGTAAAAAGACACACCAAAACAGTATTATTTATATTGTAGTATTATTTGAATATAAATATGTGTATAGTTGATGGAGTGATATCAAATATTTAACCCTAACTCCCTAGGCCCATTTGCTTACACATAACCTGAATCATCCAAAATCTTTCAGTAGTAAAGCAAGCACATGACATGTATGCACACATGTGTTTCTAATCTGTGATACATGTACATGGCCAGGGACCCTCCCTGCATGCATGGAGCAATAAACTGACCCAAGCACTGACCTTGCAATCACTACAACAAACATGGATGTACATGTACCATGGAAAGGCAAGTATGCCTAATAACCTCAATCCTCCAAAATCCTTCACTTTAGCAAAGAAGATTTTAGAGGATTTGGGAAGGTTAGGGTTAAGGTAAGGTAAAACATGGATATTTTATTAGTGTAAAACTGATGATGGTATCAATCTTCCCTAGAAATAATATTGTCCGAGGAGCTGGTCCTTAACCCTCAGATGACTGCAAGGGTCAAAATCAGTCAAAATGTTGATATACTTGCCAAGGTATATCTAGTGCACTTAAAAGTCAAACACTGTTAAACCTTATGTGTAGTAAGTACATTTACAGGTCAAAATGAGTCGACCGTTTTTGACTGGTAAAAAGCATTGTCTGGTATTGTTGAGGGTGGTCAAAATGACAGTCAAAACCAGTCAAAAATGCCCCTCTGTGCACATTTGGGTCAACAGACAAGACGGGCAGTTGACTGATTTTGACCTCTATAGCTACTTGCCACTAAAGTGCAGCTACAGTAGGAGGGTTAATTGATAGAACTCGTGACCTTTACCAAGAGGTTTGAATCACACAATTTCTTTAACAGTTACAAAATATGCACATGTGTCAGAAATCCTTCCCCGCCCCTTCACACACACACACACACACAATCCCGCACGGGGCGTTGTGGGGACAAAATACAAAGGATTTTGGGGATTAAAAACGTTGTGGGGACAATGAAAATGTCCCCACAGCTAAGTAATTCCGGATCCCTCTTTTGTTCTCTGTCCCCATAACGTGGCCAGTGCTTGAACACACACACACACTCTCACATATGCCCACTTGTGGGGTACTTCTTTGTTTCGTTCTATTATCCCTGTTTTCGTTCTATTATCCCTTTTCTATTGAATTCCCCTGTGGGGTACCAGCATTTCTAAAGATTCTCTGTGGGGTACCATTGTTCCATTGTGTTTGGTACCCCACAACGAATGGCGTGTAAGTACACACACACACACACACACACACAATCCCGCACGGGGCGTTGTGGGGACAAAATACAAAGGATTTTGGGGATTAAAAACGTTGTGGGGACAATGAAAATGTCCCCACAGCTAAGTAATTCCGGATCCCTCTTTTGTTCTCTGTCCCCATAACGCGGCCAGTGCTCGAACACACACACACACACACACACACACACACACCCTCACGTTGATTTGTGGGGTATTCCTTTGTTCGTTCTATTATCCCTTTTCCTTATAATTCTCCTGTGGGGTACAAGATTTTCTATAGTTACCTTGTGGGGTCCAATTGTTCTATTGTGTTTTGGACCCCACAACGAATGGTGTGTACGTTCACACACACACACACACACACACACGTGTGTAAACACCGGCATTCGGGGACTTCCTTTGTCAAATTCCTTTGTCCAAAAATACGGGGACGGATTGTTCTCCATTGTGAGAGCAACCGGGGACCATTGTCCCTTTTGTTATACGTCCCCGGTTTGAATGCGCTCACACACGCCCTCACGCACATTGATTTGTGGGGTATTCCTTTGTTCGTTCTATTATCCCTTTTCCTTATAATTCTCCTGTGGGGTACAAGATTTTCTATAGTTACCTTGTGGGGTCCAATTGTTCTATTGTGTTTTGGACCCCACAACGAATGGTGTGTACGTTCACACACCCTCACGCACATTGATTTGTGGGGTATTCCTTTGTTCGTTCTATTATCCCTTTTCCTTATAATTCTCCTGTGGGGTACAAGATTTTCTATAGTTACCTTGTGGGGTCCAATTGTTCTATTGTGTTTTGGACCCCACAACGAATGGTGTGTACGTTCACACATGCCCACACACACACCCATACACACACACACACACACACACACACATGCCCACACACACACCCATACACACGCACACACACACACGTGTGTAAACACCTGCAATCGGGGACATCCTTTGTCAAATTCCTTTGTCCAAAAATACGGGGACGTATTGTTCTCCATTGTGATAGCAACCGGGGACCATTGTCCCTTTTGTTATACGTCCCCGGTTTGAATGCGCTCACACACGCACATATGCTTGTGTTACATACCTTATATGGACATTCTTTTGTTCTTGTGTAATTAAGAAAAACACATTGTTCAAACCATTGCACTGAAGATTCTTTTCGGAGCGGATTTTTCTCTCAGTCTTTCCCTCGAATAATCTACTCCAATTTTGGCACAGCTGATGACATTATACTAAAATGCTTCCTTTTTGAGAAAATTGAGATGTTCTAATTCGTGAAAACCTTGTGTGGACGTGTGTAGGCCCACATAACGTCTCAAGACCCCCTGCGCTGTGCGGACATCTTTTGTTCTCAGGTCCACATAGCATATATGTAACGCTTACTCATGAACGTTTGTTTAAGATGTAAACCAAGGACCTCATATTGTTCCCATCTGTTGTCCCCTTTGCTGTTAGACTTTAACTTTTTGAGACATCTCCCATTTGATTTGTACATGTTTTACAACCGAGGACTTTGCAAACGGTAACCGCCAACCGAGGACCCATTGTTCTCTTTTGTTTTAAGTCCTCGGTTTACACCATAAACAAACGCATATTTTGTTTACTTTGAAAATCCACCAAAACCTTAGAATACTGACGTGTGACGTCATGTTCCCATGGCATCAAGACGGCTGGTTCAACACATTTGTTGTTTTATTATTGTTATATGACACAACACTTAACAAAATGTTTTATTGATTTGGTGAACATGACATTTTTAGGGAGGAGGACCAAAGTCATGGTACAGCCAAGCCTTTGAGAAGCCCAGCCAGGCCCAGGCTTTGCCCAGACCCAGAGGCCTATATAATCCTCTAGCTGAGCACAAAAGACCCTTTACTAATGAATAGATGTCTAATGTATTTTGTTCACAACTGCGGCCATTATAATGAGCTCTACTTGGCTGGGCTAGGCTGCCAGGTAGCCTGGGCCTGACTGGGCTTCTCAAAGGCTTGGCTGTACCATGACTTTGGCCCTCCTCCCTTACTTCAGCTCCAAATATTGGACTGGCACGAAAGAGCTTTATAAATTAACTCTTAAAATATATTGTCTCTCTGTGTTGTGGACAAATATCTTGTAAATTTTGCATTGTAAATAATGTTTCTGCCAAATACAAGAAGACAGACATAAGGCCAAACAAAAAAAGTCTCTGGTTTCTCGTCTCCGTGTGCGTCGCCTCAGACCGGCTCGTCAACATTTTTTTTGTTTTCTTCTTTTTGTACTGATTTCAAATTGCAGCCAAAATTGCTGGATTGATTGGAATTCTGCCGTGCTGTGTTTTAAACGACTCTTTCACTTGCTGTGTTTTAAACGACTTAGGGCATGAACATTTACATACTTCATGTATTTGAAATTTGGTCTGGTTTCAATAACCGCATATACACGTATCAGGTATTTCACTGGTTGGCAAAAAAAAAATCCGCCCCCCCCCCCCAAAAAAAAGCAAGCGCGTCATCGCACTGATTTTGAAGCCAACCTATGACCAGAAACTGGAGACATTTTTCGGGGTCTAAGTACATGTATGTCTAAGTGCATTGTGTAAGTGATACTACAAGTGTAACTCAATCCTGTGTCAGTATAATGTAGTCATTGAAATGTGCAAACAATGCTAATGATCAAGCCAAATTTGGTTTATGCTCCAACTCTTGAGGGCGCTGTTGACAAAAAACCAATTGGGCAGATGGCGGAATGTGATTTCTCCTGTCGTTGACATTGAAATAATGTTGTTTACTTGTTACATGGACATTTAGATGCATGTGTATAATATGAGCCGCTTTTTTGATCTGTCATCGGAAATCTGTTTCTCATTTGTCAAAAAATGTAAACAATCTTAAAATTTGTGCAGTGTTTTCACACGGGGGTAAAATATCGTCTATATTGGTCAAAATTTGGTACTTTGTATTATAATCTCATACAGCTGAAGTTGGGCGAAACTGACGTCGACAGCCAGTCAGATAAACAAGGTGCAAAGAAGTGGAAAAGATTAAAAGGTGCACTATTTACAGATGCTAGAATAGAAAAGGAAAATATGTACATTTATGAACAATGACACAGTAGCTCACGAAAAGAACGAGAAGAGAGATATTTTTAATTTAAAATTGAAATTTGTTTATGTTTTAAGAAAAGATTTTTATCAGGGACACATCAAAAATACTGATGTCATTATGCACGAAATTAAAGGTTTGTATTCATAATTGTGTTGTACAGACTACAACCTGTATATTATGAACAGAGAATATTTTTATTTATTATATTTGCTTAGAGCGCTTTGTTTTCGTGGTGCTATGTTTTGAGTTTTATGAAAATTTAACAGATTGTTATTCCGTTTTCGTTGGGTCTTGAAATAGACTGTATGAAATAGATATGTAGATGTACATGTACATGTAGAATATGTACATGTTATGTAATAGACCGTGAAATAGATTTAAAATGATCTGACATTGATTTTTTTATAGTTAGGGCCACTACAGTAGTGGACCTCACCAGATATAACAGGGAGTCCTTTATCGAATTGGCTGATTTCAGTGGATTATAATGTATTCACATAATATGTTAATTATTGAATTAACATATGTTAATTATTGAACATATAACAGGGAGTCCTTTATTGAATTGGCTGATTTCAGTGGATTATAATATATTCACATAATATGTTAATTATTGAATTAACATATGTTAATTTTAGCATCTATGTTAATTTCAAGTCCTAGGCAGACGCCAAGACTATTTTTGGTGAGTGTTCCACCAGCCAGATTCATCCCTGGTAGAAATGGAACCGAGTGAATGGTGGGACTGTTTGGACACTGTTTTACAGGTCACTGCATACTCGGTGCTTTTCGAGTGTCTGTGAAAAAAAACTTCACAGGCGACTCGGGTGGGATTCGAACCCACGACCTCCTGTTTTACAGATTGTAGATGCAATAATCAGCATGGTTTTACATATATCATATCGAGGGATTAAAACCAGAAATGGTTATGTCCATGTTTGCCTCAAATGTGTTGTAGGGGAGTTTCTGATTTTTTTCAGAAAGATTCAAACTTATTTTTTTGACACAGGCCTGACCAGTTATGGTTTTAAGCCCTCGATATGCCCTGTAACACCAGTGGTGTTATTTGAACACACCTGGTTTCTGCTCAAATTTTTTATTTTGAGGGGTGGTGGGGGGTGTTGAGAATTCCAAAATTTGAGAATTCCAAAATTTGTTTTGTTCATAGTAAAAACCTGAACAGTCTAAAACAAAAATAGGTTTTGTCTTCCAATATAAAAATGGTTCGTTCTTATTTTCCTGATTTTCCCCTCAAAATTTTAAATGGATTTTGTTGAACAAAATAATAATAATTAATTTGCATAAACATAATTTAAATATTTATTTGCATGTATGTTTAAATATTCATGTGCTGCAGGTTATTATCTAAGATCAAATGTTTTGAGTATCAAAACAAATATTTGCCATTTTGTTACAAAGCAACGAGAAAATGAAATAACAGACCAGTCTGGTTAGATTTTTTTATTTCTATACAAATGTTTATTGCATATTTTAATTTTGTATTTTTGCATGTCTTAAAAAAACTCATGTCTTAAAAAAACAAGGTCCATTTTACACATTAAAAAAAAAAACGAAAAGAAAATAATGATAAGAAAAGTGCGGCCTTCATGGATATCTTCAAAAAAGTGAAGTGTAAAGTAGAGGGATAGAATTTCCGTTTGATACAAGGGACAGTATCGTCATGATCAACAGGGCATGGAATCAGAGTGCTGGTTTTAGATTAACTCTGTGACTGAAAAATAATACCCCGCATGATAAGGTCATATTACCGTTGCTGCCGCTGCATAAATGAGCCAGTAATGTTCAGTCACTGTGTTCATCTTAAACTTGGACACCGATTCCGTGCCCTGTTGAAAGTTTGCTCTGATCGTGACGATACCTTCCCTTCCAGTGTCGCGGGATTGATGGTGCTAGGGCTGTGCCGGGTATCCGATACCCGACCGAAACGGTCATTACCTGGTTCCATTTTTCGGTTCCAATTACCCGTAAACGACTTTTTAAAATTCGGACTTAACATTTGAGCGGTGCAAACAGAAATCTGTGGCTCTTGAACAATGCACTTGTACAGACAATTATCTTTATTAATTCAAGAGATTACACTCCAATACAGAAAGGATCGATAGTATGGTATCCTCTATATTATAAAAGTCAATTTGTCACCATTTACAGTACATGTATTTGTACACCACCGGAGGCATGTTTTCAACAAAAATGAAAACGAGTATGCACGTATCCGAAGTTTCCTGATTTCGGGTATCCGGTTCCAAAAATATCCGAAAACGCACAGCCCTAGATGGTGCAAGCGGCTTATTACTGGACTTATTATCCGATACCGGAAAATTAAGTGGGAAATAATGTTAAAATTATCGCAATGATGTTTGATACTGTAGAATTTTACACCAGGTAAGTTTTTGTTGATTTACCTAGTGTTGTGCAAGGGGCTTTACATACGAATATTATCTTTGTTATGTTAAAGGGACATTAAGTCTTTAGGTGTGTTTGATATGCAATATTAAACCTAACCCCCCTAGGTATTCTGGCTAGGAACCTTCCTTAACCCTCACCCCCTATAGGTATTCTGGCTAGGAACCTTCCTTAACCCTAACCCCCTATAGGTATTCTGGCTAGGAACCTTCCTTAACCCTATCCTCCTATAGGTATTCTGGCTAGGAACCTTCCTGAATCCTCCAAATTCCACCAGTGCACTTTTAGAAACATGCCCTTATCTTCAAAACGCACCATGCATTTTCGTTGATCTTTCATATTCAGCACTTATGGCCTGTACTTCTTGCCAGGTAGTAATTTTGTCCCATTTGAAGAGGTGAAAGTACCAGTTTCCAACAGTGCTGAATTTTTTCCCCAAAAAAAGTGCCCCTTGGAGGATATTGCAGGATTTGGGGTGGTTAGGGTTTTAAAGTATGAAATGCAGTGGGGTTACTTTGGGGACTGCAGCCCTCCAGATGTGCACACAGAAACAATTGATTTCCCCTCCCCCTACGGTGAGAGATCTGTAGATTTTTCGGGGAAGAATTGTTAATGCCTACCCCTCCCCCCAAAACAAATGATTTACGCCTACTAAACGATACACTGCCTTATTTGGCAGCAACCATGTTGCACAGCACCAACATTGCATGGAAAATAAAGACTTAATTTCCCTTTATCAATAAAATATCAATAAAATGATGTTAACAGAATTGGGGTTATCGATAAAATATCAATGTGAATTGTAATAAGTAAATTGTTGACTTCATAACAAATTTCTAGTAAACAAATGTAATATGTGTGTTTAGCTTAATTGCACACAAACCCTTGGCACTAGCCAAACTTAAAACCTAAAGGGTAATTCCATGGTTACTCATGTTTCATTTTTGAGGTTTTGGGCCCACTCTTAGTGCCATAATATATATTTTACCAACCCTTATCATTTTATTCACAGTAGTTGCATTAATAATAATAATAATGTAGACTTATATAGCGCACGTATCCTCCAAACTGGTGCTCAAGACGCATTATATTATTACCCCTGCTCATCAGACTCATAAATCATTCCTGAAACCATCTCAGCTCCCTGGGGAGTATACAGCTCAATTGCTGCCATTACAGCGCATATAGGGCTAATCAAACACGATAACCAACTCTGCCCTCACAGGTACCCATTTACCCCTGGGTGGAGAGAAGCAGTTATGGTAAAGTGTCTTGCTCAAGGACACAAGCACCATGGTCGCGGTTGGGATTCGAACCCACATTCTGACGACTCGGCCATCAGAACACAAATCCGATGCACTAAACCGCTCGACCATGGCACTCCATTATACTTGAGTTCTTTCGGGTGACACCATGTAATGATTTCTTCTTGGAAGAAGTGATGGATCTGAGAAGAGCCGGTTGGTTTGTTCTCAACGTTTCGACTAGTCTGGAGAATGTTCCAGCACAAAATAATAATTTCTGAAATTTTTTATATGCACGCTGTATAAGAGAAAACACAACATTTTCAAAAAATGCATTTTCGAAAAATGTAACGTGAGTAACGTAACCAGCATTTTTCTCTTATGGCGTACATATTACAAATTTCTTAAATTATATTTTGTGCCGAGTATTACTCAGTGAGTAACGTCTGGGTATAATGTAACTACTGTGAAAAAAACTGATGAGTGAAATATATAATTAAGGCCCAATACCTCAAAAATGTAACGTGAGTATCCATGGAATTGCCCTAATGTGTATTTGAAGAGATCTGAATTAAAAACGATATTTGCAAAAACTACTCTTATGATGTGTGTGTAACGTGAATTTTCAATGTAGTAGTAATGTTTAAATGAGTTTTACACTTTTTTTGTATTTTCTTCTTGATTTAATACTGTTCCACCGTTTATTCAAATTTGTCACACATGTAGTTAAATTCTTGAGTCCTCAGTGTGTGGTCTGAGTCATGAATCCTTGGTAACAAAAAATTGGATTCAAACGTGTAATAATTAATATTTGGGGTTCATTGCCACGCCCCCCCTTCGTTCTGTACTAACAATTGTCAGTAGACTTTATGGGCATCGCCATAATTTTTTTTTTTAAATAAATAAATGTTAGCCTATCCTGCCTACTGAGGAGTTGGCTGCGGTGTTTTTCCTGCAACACCAAAATATAAACAAAACGATCAGAATACACCACAAAGCGGATCCCAGAGTGAACAATTTTCGTGACTATTGAACAATGGCGCCTCAGCAGCAACGCGCTCGCACAGAGGAGGCGAATCTACAATATTGGACCATGGAGGAAGGAAATAGATCCTTCCTCCATGATTGGACATCCTACAATTGTTAGGACAATGGAGCAAGATTTGATAACCCACATTATTCCCTGTCCATTGATCGGTTTTGATTTGAGGCCAATTTGGGGGATTGCATTTCCATTGGTGGATCGGGGGGGGGGGCTAAGGGGGCTGTAGATCCCCCTAAAATCGTTTAAAAAAAAAAAAAATTAAAGGAGAGAGGTGGAGGGGAGAACGCACTCCCATTCCCACAGTGTGCGGGATAAACATAAGTACTGTACTAACCGTTGCGCATAGGAAGTGGCGGCACCCTTTGTAGTACTGAAAAATAATTGTTTTTGATTCTCAGCCCCCCTAAAAATTGTTCTGGATCCGCCCATGATTTCCCACTTTTGAGAGTGGGGACGACAGTATATCAATAATTGTCACTCACTATTTTGATGGCCTATTAAAAATCATGCCCAAAATAATTAAGTATGTCTACCCTGAATCCTGAGGAGTATTCTACAGTTTTTCTTGAAACCTCATCAAAAGTAAAAAAAAAAAAAAAAAAAATTAAAAGTCGTCATAAAGCGCTCATAATGCACTACTGAGCATCATTAGCCAGAATACTTTACAAACTTGAAAACTCACATATTGTATAAATGAGCGCCTAGAACCATGTGGTACAATCAACACATTTCCATGGCTCTTAAGCGGGCCTCGGACTCTGGAAGCTCAGTTCGAGCTGGGTTTATGTAGCCTATTTCTATTATTGTTTGTTTACTGCAAGAACAGAATTGTTTTGCCCCAAAAATTATGTCTAAAAGCAGGGTAAGGCTGTGTGACTCAGGGTCTGCTCCCATTATTTTAATACCAAATCCTGGATCCGACAATGCCTGCATGCTCCCCCCCCCCCCCCAGTGATCGATGATGGACGCCCATGGATTAGCAATGTATACATTGAAGTAATAAACCATAAAAAGTACGTGCTGTTCTAGGTCCAAACTGATAATTATTGATAAACCGACATCCGATCTACCCACACCATCACCTCATGTCGATTACGTCATGAGCTGATTATACTAATTTTAAGAACCCTGGGACAATCAAATGTTATTTTATTTTCTACGCACATTCCAGTACGGTTGACTGGCCTTTAGCAGAGTATAAATCGAAGAAACACATGTTGGTCAACAGAGGGCGTTTGTCAAAGCTGCAGTATCTTTTAATTTTGCACCGTGTGGGTGTAATTTCTGGTTGGATTTTTCGTAGGCGAGGCCTTAATAATTTGGTGCTGTTCTCTCTGAGGTCAAATATACCGCATAATATGGATGTAAGTGTAAATAGTAAGAATTATAACATGTGTTTTATAGTAATATTTGTAGTTCTAACTAATGGAATCAAAAAGGAGGCTCACCTTAATGTTAGCCTAGTTTCCGGACATTTGCTCAGACTTCACAAAAATCAACATGCACAATTCTTTTGACTTGCCAATTCAAATACTTAAAGGGACACTATCGTCACGATCAGAGCAGACTTTTAACAGGGCATGGAATCGGTGTCCTAGTTTAAGATGAACACAGTGATTGAAATTTGAAATTTACTGGCTCATTTATGAATCAGCAACAGTAATAATATGACCTTATCCAGGGTATTATTTTCGGGTAGAATGTCGTATCCAACTGCCACTTTTTCTCATTAAATATAACCAATAATGTAATCTTACCTACCTAGTTAGGCAGTTTCATGAAAATTTGAAGTTGCTTCAATGTTTTTAAATGTCATATCACTGGATAGAACAAAAAATTAGAAAGAAAATGAGAGGTCAATGGTCATGATAGGTTAACCCTATGCAAAGTTACGAATTTTTGTTGATTTAAATATTTGGTAATTTTTAAGATCCAGTTTTATTTGAAAAGTTGTGACCGAATTTGCCTACAATGTATCCTTGTAGTACTAACAAAGTCTATTTTGCGCAAGTTGCACTGTTTTTGTGCCAACATTACAGTTGGCATGGACTGATCAATTAAGATAACCACGATGTGTAGTATCCATTTATCGACACTAGAAGTGACTACATCCGTAGACTACCCTTTATATTAGAATTTTACCATGAAAGTTCGGCGGGTCACAACTTCGACAGAAAAAAAGGATATGAAAAATAGCGCCACCATCGGCGGTTTGCGTGAATCTGCCTAACCTAGTATTAGGTGGAGAACATATGGAGGATAATGGTCCTTTAAGGATTTGTCAACATGTGTCGTCAAATTCAGAAAAATGTTGGTTGTGCGTTTACTGCTTCAGATCTGTTAATTTAATCTAGAAATAACCAATATGGTAGGCTACCTTCTCTTTTATAAGAAAATAGTAAAAATGCATCCAGAATTTCAGCTTTGTTTTTATTCATCTTTTTTATTCAACGCAGAATTAATGTGCTAAATTCAAACTGGAAATTATATTTTGGAAAGAATGTTGAACCCAACCTCCACTTGTGCACAAGTCTAAGCATGTGTATTTAACAGACGACAAAATGTCCAATATCTGATTGGATATGTGCATACATTCATTGCTCAAAATCTCCCAAAATATCGTTTCCAATCCTCACTTGATTACACTTTCCTCTCCTTAAGTGTGTCCTCTATCATCTTGTTAAGGAAAATCTGTGATATTTGTCATATTTGGATAGAAAACTGGTGGTTTTATTGTACATTCCTTCCAATTTGTCCATAAAAATGGCAACACTTTTTACACCAACAAGATCCTATATTGGTTATTTTTAAATTGTCACGCCTATTATCTTGAACAGATTAAAATATTGGATGCAAGAAACAGTAAGGAGCTTCTCACATTAACAGGGGTAAGTGAACACAAGTTCTACAAAGTTCTTGTAAATTATCCCCCTACCGGTCCTACCATCATAAGTTACCCTCCCCCTCCCACAACTTGCTCCCCCAGTGTCAATACACTGGACATCCCTTCGTATCCTTGTCCTTAGCACCACATGTAAAAACAATATACTTTGTACTACCATGAAAATGTTGACAACTAATGTATCAACTTTTTTTTTCTTTCTTTATCAACAGCTTGGCAAAGCAACGACCATTGCTGATGTTAAAATCCAATTCCATCTCAAAAGTGAGTGTTTTTATTAACCTTTCTGTGACTGCGAGGGTTAAAATCAGTCAAAATTTTGATTATACTTACCAAGGTATATCTTGTGTACTTAAAAGTCAAATGCTGTCAAACCTTAAGTGTAGTAAGTACATTTACAGGTTAAAATGAGTCGACTTTTTTTGACTGGTAAAAGCATTGTCTTGTATTGTTGAGGGTGGTCAAAATGACAGTAAAAACCAGTCAAAAATGCCCCTGTGTGCACATTTGGTCAACAGTCAAAAACAGTCAGTTGACTGATTTTGATCTCTAGCTACTTGCCATTAAAGTGCAGATATAGTAGGAGAGTTAATTTATGAAATTACTGCGTCAGGTCACTCAAGATAGTAAACAGTTGATATGATTTTTGCTCTTCACTGACTTAGCTCAGCAATTTTGTGGAGTGTCGTGGCCGAGCGGTCTAGCTTACCGGACTCAAGTTCTGGTGTTAGCAGCAGAATGTGGGTTCGAATCCCGGTCGTGACACTTGTGTCCTTGAGCAAGACACTTAATCATAATTGCTTATAGGGGCAGAGGCAGTTTAACAACTGCCTTGTTCTGGACTAGTTACCCCTCCCAGTCCTATTCGCACCGTGAAGAGGCTGGTTATTAACTTGTCTTGTTTCGGTGCGAGGGGCTGGTTTCTTCAGTGTGGAGTCGTTGTAACAACTCAATGACTTAGCAGCCCCCACCTTGGAGTGGCCATTGGTCTTGTGTGGGGCGAATTGCATAAAAAAATAATAATAATAAAATAAAAAAATAAAAAATAAAATAAAAATAATAAAAAATAAAAAATCAAGTTGATCACTGTTTTGAAATACTTTGTAAAGTTTAAGTTAACCCTACCCCCCCCCCCCCCTACAGACATTTCACAAGCACCCTGTTGAATGCAACACAATGCAACAACCGAAAAAGTGTGCAGGGCTACTCAATGCAACAAGATCCACCAGCTAGAACAATAGTTCTTTTGTTCTCTTTTGTACGGACAACAACTTTTAACAAATATCTGTACTTGGCCTTTAAATCGGAGAAACATCTCATTGATTTTTTTACTAGTTTTCTTTTCTTGTTTTTTTATGTATTTATTTCAGAGACAAGTCTATATCCAGACCGACAGTCGTATCGTTCATCCCCAAGTGAGTAAATAAACAACATTTTTTTACCATTTCTATTTTACCAGCAATTTTCATTTAAAACATCAATTACCCTTTTCCTTAAAAATAGGACAACATACTTTTCATAATAAAACTATTAGATGCATGGTTAAAAATGAAAATTAAATTCAGAAAGCAAACATCCCAGCATTCTGAGAAATTACCCCCTTTGTCTTAAAAAGAGGAATTCCTTGTCTAAAAAAATGAACATTGGAATATTTTATTTGTTATTATCGGGAACAATATAGTTAAATTCTTTGTCTTGAAAAACTCTTAGAAAATAATAATAATAATAATAATAATGTGTGGATTTATATAGCGCACGTATCCACCAACTAAGTGGTGCTCAAGGCGCATTATATTATTATCCCTGCTCATAAGGCTCATAAATCATTCCTGAAACCATCTCAGCTCCCTGGGGAGTATACAGCTCAATTGCTGCCATTTCTAGCGCATATAGAGCAAACCAACTCTGCCTTCACAGGTACCCATTTAACCCCTGGGTGGAGAGAAGCAATTATGATTAAGTGTCTTGCTCAAGGACACAAGTGTCACGGCCGTGATTCGAACCCACATTATGTTGCTAACACCAGAACTTGAATCCGGTAAGCTAGACCGCTCGGCCACGACACCCCAAATGTCCTTCCTTGTTTTAGAAAGATTGAGAATGATCTTTTTTGTCCTGTAAAACTTGTTGAAAATGAGCTTCCTTTTCCTAGAAAACCCCTGGGAATTGGAAATTGTGGAAAATCTGTCGTAGTGTTTTTTTTTTTTTTGAATTACCAACTAAAGCTTGTGATTGTCATGTTCATAGAGAGCAAGTCTCTGAAGGATGACTGTACCCTGGAATCATTGGACCTTGGGAGTAATGGGAAACTCTACTTCAAAGACTTGGGTCCTCAAGTTGGCTGGAGTACGGTGAGTAATAAAGCAATAACCACACTTGTGTTTGAGGCCTCAAACTTTATGACCGAGTTTGAGATTTCGTTGTCAAGTCCGAGTCCGTCACGTTGCTCACATGTACATAAAGTCTTACATACATGTCGGTTTAGTCTCATGAGTTGTGAGCAGTGTTGGAGTGAAGGCCGGGACCCTCAAGGCCAAGTCCGGGACCTTCAAGGCCAAGTCTAGGACCCTCAAGGCCAAGGCCAAGGCCAGAACTGCCAAGGTCAATACCAAGGCCAAGACTAAGGCCAAGGCCACGATTATTATTATTATAAAACAAGTCACATCTTTAAAAATCGCTGGTATACATGTAACAACAAAGAAACTAAAAGAAACTAAAATTTTACTTAAGTAAAATTTTCAAATTTGATATTGGTTTTTTTTTTAGCCGAATAGATGTTTATTTCCCCATTTTCCCATTGTTGCTACTATACCAAAGTGTGTAGACTGTGGATGGCAAATAAATATTAGTTTCTTTGTTGTTACATGTGTACCAGCGATTTGTAAAGATGTGACTTGTTTTATAATAATAATAATCGTGGCCTTGGCCTTGGGGGGTCTTGGTCTTGGCATGAGGGTCCTGGCCTTGGCCTTGGCATGAGGGTCTTGGCCTTGGCCTTGGCCTTGGCATGAGGGTCTTGGCCTTGGCCTTGAGGGTCCCAACCTTGGCCTTGAGGGTCCCAACCTTGGCCTTGGCATGAGGGTCCTGGCCTTGGTCTTGGGGGTCCCGGCCTTGTCCTTGAGGGTCCTGGCTTTCGTTCCAACACTGGTTGTGAGTCATTTATGTATGGCAATATCACATGTAGACAAGGATTTGGGTTACTTCCAGCTATTTTTGTTTTAATTGGAATGAATGCAAACAGTCTTAATGCATCTTCCCATTTTTGTGAACAACAAAAGGACATAAGCTGAAACTTTCACAGGTCTCTGGATTCTTATAATGTATGGATGCATTTACAGATTAGCCCTGTAGCGCCAAAAGGTTGCACATTGGCTGTATACTCCCCAGGGAGCTGAGAAAGATTATAGGAATGATATTGGCCCAGTGACCAGGGGTAATAATGTAAAGCGCATTGGGACATTATGTGAAATATAAGAATGGAACATTATTATTATTATTATTTTACCAAAATGTGTATACCGGCTTTAAATGAAGACACTCGTTCATTTTGTTGTGGGCATTATTGTTTATTGATGCAGGTGTTTCTGACCGAGTATGCAGGTCCGTTATTCATCTACCTACTGTTTTATATGCGACCAGCAGTCATTTACGGAGTAGAGAATGTCGACAAACCAAGAAGTCTGGTGGTTCAGTAAGTAGTTTAGTGACCTGACACTTTGACCCTATGTTAGGGTTTCTATCATAAGTAAAGGAGCGTCTCAAAACGTAGAAAAACTTGGAAAGTTTCTTTGGGAACACTGACTGTTCTCATCAGGAACGCACACTATTCTTATTTTCCCCAAAAAAAGGTTTCCATTTTCTGGTCCCCAAGCATGACGCCTCAGACCTGTGCATCAGCAAATTTGTTTCCTTTTTTTTTTTTGGCTATGACAAAATTGCTGGATCTATAGAAATTCTGCCGTGCTGTGTTTTAAACAATTTCTTTTTCACGTAGTGGCGTGAATTTTTGCCCGATTTGTGAGGCCTCTCTTAGCCACCATACTTTGTGTATGGAAAAAAAGAACGCATCATTGCAGCAATTCTGAAGCCGACCTGTGACCAGAAACTGACTACTTTTTTGTTTTGGCCATTGGGCACAATTCTGTTTTATAGGAACGCTTGGTGTCCCCATAAAGAATGTTCCGTTTGGAAGATTCCATTAAACAAGTTTGCCTGATGAGAACACCAGGCCTTCCCATTTGGAACAGCCGATGTTCCCGGTGGGAACAGTGAATTGTCATTTAATTTCCAAATGAATTGGAAACGTTGCAGGTTTTGAGATGTTCCTTACGCAGTATTCGCGTAGCTCAGGGATCCTCTCCAGGCTAAATGTTTTTTCAAACGTGTACATCATTTGTAATCTCCTATTCTTGAATGATTTACAGACTCGCGGCTGCATGCTGGACTCTGCACTATGCCAAGAGGCTTCTAGAGACAGTGTTTGTACATCGATTCTCCCACGCCACCATGCCGATCTTCAACATCATTAAGGTATAAAGAAGCTTTGTCCTTAAGACATAACAGTCTCTGCTTCATAATCACTCCTTTCATGTGGAAATGTCTTTATTTCTTAAAGATCTCTTATTAAACATTTCTTGCATCTGGACTTTACAATCCACCAAATTCAATCCAAACCAACTGAACATTATCCACCACATTCAAACCCAATTTAACCGGCAAACCCCACTCCCACAATTCCAGCTCAACCCGCAAACCCACCAAACCTCACTCCGCCAATCCCAACCCAAATCAACCTGCAACCGCACCAAACCCACTTCCCCATTCCCAACCCAACACAACACAACCCATAACCCCACCAAATCCCACTCCGCCAATCCCAACTCAACCCGCAACCCCACCAAACCCCACTCCGCCAATCCCAACACAACCCATAACCCCACCAAATCCCACTCCGCCAATCCCAACTCAACCCACAATCCCACCAAACCCCACTCTCCCAATCCCAACTCAACTCAACCTGCGACCCCACTCTCCCAATCCCAACCCAACTCAACCCACAACCCCACCAAACCCCAATCCCAACCCAACTCGACCTGCATTCCCACTCCCCCAATCCCAACCCAACTCAACCTGCAACCCCACTCCCCCCAATCCCAACTAACTCAACCCACAAACCCACCAAACCCCAATCCCAACCCAACTCAACCCACAACCCCACCAAACCCCAATCCCAACCCAACTCGACCTGCATTCCCACTCCCCCAATCCCAACCCAACTCAACCTGCAACCCCAATCCCAACCCAACCCAACTCAACCCACAAACCCACCAAACCCCAATCCCCAACCCAACTCGACCTGCATTCCCACTCCCCCAATCCCAGCCCAGCTCAACCCGCAACCCCACCAAACCCAACTCCACCAATCCTAATCCAAATCAGCCTGCAAACCCAACCCCACCAAAACCTAACCTCAAATCACCCAAAGCCATCCTAAACCGGCTCCTTTATACACAACCCATAAAAAAAAAAACCTTCACATACCAAATCTAAGTGGCCGTCCATAGTTTTCATCATTATCACAAGTGTACATACCATACGCTAGGGGGAGGGGGAGGGGGTTAAGACCCGACGTACGCTTTTTAGAAATATAGAAAATGATGATCCGTATCTCGCGTCGGCCGTATTTTTGACCGAATGAGGGCGCTATATCGACATCTTTTTGGGGTAAAAAAAATAGTAAATTATGCAAAATTGCCAAGTTGTCATTGAAGATATTGTGTATAATAAATTCTTGTAATTAGCTACTTTTATTGATGTATTAATTTTATACTATGTATTATTAATTTACTTCATTAAAAGCGTATTTTGGCATCGATACAGCGCCCTTATTCGGTCAAAAATATGGCCTAGACTGGTTCCCGATCGTACGTACGCACCATTAGTATAGGCAGTATAGGATCGGGAACTAGTCCAGTGTCTTCGTGCAGCTTACTGCATTCCGCTTTGCATGACAATTATGGCTGACCCAGATTTAGATTCATTCTGGCTATTGAGAGGATTGTGCATTTTTATTTTTATACAGAATCTGGCCATGTGGAGTACTACTACTAGTATACTGTGCCTGCATCAGTACATGTATATCAATTATCATGGGCAATGGCGAACCATCATCATTTTTTCAGTTGCCTTGTATGCTTTGAGGGGGGGGGAGGGGGTTGTAAAAAAGAGTACTCTTTGTACACTTGTGATAATGATGAAAACTATGGACGGCCCCTAAACCATCACACCAAATCCTCGGCCACAATCACTTGAACCAATGACAAACACAATGTAATGTCTTCTTATATATTGATTGCCCTCTTGACTTCAGAACAGCAGTTATTACTGGGGATTTGCTGCATTTGTAGCCTACTTCATCAACCATCCTCTGTACACACCACCAGGTAATCCTTCATCTTGCTTTATATTGTTCAGGACTGTATCCAGTACAGCAAAAAGGAGGCGGGGGACATGGCTTGTTTTGAGGGGGCCATGTCTCGCATCCCTTGAGCAGGGTTCTGGCATTGAATTTCATTCTTGTAGGGGCAATGATACTTTCCTGAGTAAAGGGAACATCCAATAGAATATCAGAATGTCTATGGATATATTTTTAAGGGGCACAGATGCCTAGATCTGGGGCACATATGCCTAGATCTGGGGCACATATGCCTAGATCTGGGGCCAATTTGATATAGCTGCTTAGCAGAGAATTTTGCTCAGCAAATATGTGATGTGATCTGGGAAAACCCTTCACATGGTGAAATTTGTCATTTTTGTGTTATATACATCAAATTAACGAGGACACTGTGCTGTTTTCAACATTGTTTTATTCATGATTCTAGGTTGTCTATAACTTGAGTTATGCTATCGGGAAGTTATAACCGCCGCTGTCCTTAAAAAACAATGGCGGAAACGAAAAACAAAGACGGCTTTTTAATGATCTATCATCATATGTTTTTACATCTAAAACGATGGAATTTTTATTTAATATTTTCAAGAATGATCATTTGGATATTAATAGTTAAAAAACTCAAATTGTCAACAACAAAAATTGGGGGACTATTTTGCCATTATCTTTAAAACAAGTTTGCCGACATCCGATGGGTTTTCCCACATCGCATCACATATTTTTGCTAAGCAATATAAAACAGACTACCAGCCAAAATGCATACATTTTGTATAAACATTTAGCTGGTAACCAATAAAATCTGCTAAGCCAATTTTCTCAGCTTAGCAGCTCTGTAAAATTGGCCCCAGAGCCACGGATTGGAGGACATGGCCGAAATTCTAGGCTCAAGAGTTGAACCGAGTTGAGTTCACTCTGTTCATAAGTTGAGTTCGCTCTGTTCATAAGTTGAGTTCATTCTGTTCATGAGTTGAGTTCACTCTGTTCATAAGTTGAGTTCATTCTGTTCATAAGTTGAGTTCGCTCTGTTCATGAGTTGAGTTCACTCTGTTCATAAGTTGAGTTCATTCTGTTCATAAGTTGAGTTCGCTCTGTTCATAAGTTGAGTTCGCTCTGTTCATGAGTTGAGTTCACTCTGTTCATAAGTTGAGTTCACTCTGTTCATAAGTTGAGTTCGCTCTGTTCATGAGTTGAGTTCACTCTGTTCATAAGTTGAGTTCGCTCTGTTCATAAGTTGAGTTCACTCTGTTCATGAGTTGAGTTCACTCTGTTCATAAGTTGAGTTCACTCTGTTCATAAGTTGAGTTCACTCTGTTCATAAGTTGAGTTCACTCTGTTCATAAGTTGAGTTCACTCTGTTCATAAGTTGAGTTCGCTCTGTTCATAAGTTGAGTTCGCTCTGTTCATAAGTTGAGTTCGCTCTGTTCATGAGTTGAGTTCGCTCTGTTCATAAGTTGAGTTCATTCTGTTCATAAGTTGAGTTCGTTCTGTTCATAAGTTGAGTTCACTCTGTTCATAAGTTGAGTTCACTCTGTTCATAAGTTGAGTTCGTTCTGTTCATAAGTTGAGTTCATTCTGTTCATGAGTTGAGTTCACTCTGTTCATAAGTTGAGTTCACTCTGTTCATAAGTTGAGTTCACTCTGTTCATGAGTTGAGTTCACTCTGTTCATGAGTTGAGTTCACTCTGTTCATAAGTTGAGTTCACTCTGTTCATGAGTTGAGTTCGCTCTGTTCATAAGTTGAGTTCGCTCTGTTCATAAGTTGAGTTCGCTCTGTTCATAAGTTGAGTTCATTCTGTTCATAAGTTGAGTTCACTCTGTTCATGAGTTGAGTTCACTCTGTTCATGAGTTGAGTTCACTCTGTTCATGAGTTGAGTTCACTCTGTTCATAAGTTGAGTTCACTCTGTTCATAAGTTGAGTTCACTCTGTTCATAAGTTGAGTTCGTTCTGTTCATAAGTTGAGTTCATTCTGTTCATGAGTTGAGTTCACTCTGTTCATGAGTTGAGTTCGCTCTGTTCATGAGTTGAGTTCGCTCTGTTCATGAGTTGAGTTCATTCTGTTCATGAGTTGAGTTCGCTCTGTTCATGAGTTGAGTTCGCTCTGTTCATGAGTTGAGTTCGCTCTGTTCATGAGTTGAGTTCACTCTGTTCATGAGTTGAGTTCACTCTGTTCATGAGTTGAGTTCGCTCTGTTCATGAGTTGAGTTCACTCTGTTCATGAGTTGAGTTCACTCTGTTCATGAGTTGAGTTCACTCTGTTCATAAGTTGAGTTCACTCTGTTCATAAGTTGAGTTCGCTCTGTTCATGAGTTGAGTTCGCTCTGTTCATGAGTTGAGTTCGCTCTGTTCATGAGTTGAGTTCGCTCTGTTCATGAGTTGAGTTCGCTCTGTTCATGAGTTGAGTTCGCTCTGTTCATGAGTTGAGTTCGCTCTGTTCATGAGTTGAGTTCGCTCTGTTCATGAGTTGAGTTCGCTCTGTTCATGAGTTGAGTTCGCTCTGTTCATGAGTTGAGTTCGCTCTGTTCATGAGTTGAGTTCACTCTGTTCATAAGTTGATGTTGGTTTTAAAGGAAAGGTATAACATCAGTAATAACCTGATTTCTGTAAGAATTGTGGATGGCTTTTTCACACTTTGTTTTAACGACTACACATTGAGCTGGTAGATGATCTTGAGTAGAGAGTTTTACAAGCATTGCATTACCAATGTTGTACCTTAAAAATGTTTACTTTGTTTAATTAGTATAAAGTCTCTTCTTTTTTCTTCTTTTTTTCTTCTTACAGCTGGTGGAGATATGCAGATTTATTGCGGTCTTGCATTTTTCCTGGTAAGTACCTTAAAACCCTACCCCCCTAGACATTTTGGCTAGGAACCACCCCAAATCCTCCAAAATCCATCGACATGCAGTAAAATGGTGCCCCCAATCGTTAGACTTTGATGGAATTGGTACAGTAGCAAATGCAAAGCATCCATGGCTTGGCTATACACAGTCCTGAATCCAACAAAAGCAGCCGGAGGAGTTTGATGGATTTGGTACACATTGGTACAGCAGCAAATGCAAAGCATCCATGGCTTGGCTATACACAGTCCTGAATCCAACAAAAGCAGCTGGTGGAGTTGGATGGATTTGGTACACATGGCTACATGCTCTATTCACCGGGCTATAATGTGGAGTACTGAATCCATCAAAAGCAGCCAGTGGAGTGTGATGGATTTGGTACACATGGCTACATGCAGTAAAAATGTACCCCAATTGTTGGACTTTGATGGAATTGGTACAGTGGCAAATGCAAAGCATCCATGGCTTGGCTATACACAGTCCTGAATCCAACAAAAGCAGCCGGTGGAGTTTGATGGATTTGGTACAACATGGCTACATGCTCTATTCACTGGGCTATACTGTGGAGTACTGAATCCATCAAAATCAGGCAGAACCAGGAGAAGGATTTTGGAGGATTTGGGGGTAGTTGGGGTAATAATTAAAACAGAGCAAGTTCCTTTTTTGGCTTCGGTCCCAGCCGGCCACTGAGAGTGCAGTCACCACACGATCCTAATTAGCAATTACTTACATACAGGGCCCACTTTCATAGCGCTGCTTACCAGTAAGGAGATTTTTACGTGCCAACTATAGCAGAAATTTGCTTAAGCAAAACTGTATTTCATGGGTTAGCAAGAAAATTCAGAGCAGCACATGCATTCACCATGTATTTGTATTGTTGCGTCACTCATTTGCTAGCAATAACGGCCGGCAAGTTAGCGTGCCTTTCTCTATGCTTAACGGTAAGCAACACTATGAAAAACGTTCTATGAAGTTAGGTCCAGTACAGACACACCATATAACTAATTCCAAATCACCAATTACCTAAGCAAACAATCTGTTAGGCAAATTGGTGCCAGGCCTAAGGGATCTAGATGCAGACCATAAATTAACCCTCCTACACTAGCTGCACTTTAGTGGGAAGTAGCTATAGTGGTCAAAACCAGTCTTGACTGTTGACCCAAATGTGCACACAGGGGCATTTTTGACTGGTTTTTACTGTCATTTGGCCACCCTGAACAATACCAGACAATGCTTTTACCAGTCAAAAACGGTCAACTCATGTTGACCTGTAAATGTACTTACTACATGTAAGGTTTGACAGTGTTTGACTTTTAAGTGCATTAGATATACCTTGGCAAGTATATCAACATTTTGACTGATTTTGACCCTTGTAGTTGTAGGAGGGTTAAGTGCATTAGATATACCTTGGCAAGTATATCGACATTTTGACTGATTTTGACCCTTGTAGTTGTAGGAGGGTTAAGTGCATTAGATATACCTTGGCAAGTATATCAACATTTTGACTGATTTTGACCCTTGTAGTAGTAGGAGGGTTAAGTGCATTAGATACACCTTGGCAAGTATATCAACATTTTGACTGATTTTGACCCTTGTAGTAGTAGGAGGGCTAAAGAGAAGTTTGTGGGGATGTGGAGAGTCTGTAAATCCTCCAAAAAACAAACATCCAGGAGGTCAAGCACGCAATGTCTTCTAGACCAAAGGGAGACCCAGACACACTACCCATATTTCAGGATTTGTTAATTTTATTTATGTGAAGTCACATCCCTGAGTGTTTTGCTTTGTTTGTGCACAGCTGTGTGAGTACGGCAATCTCTGTATCCACTTGGCCTTCCGGAACCTTCGCCCGGCTGGTACCAAGGAGCGTCGCATTCCTCTGCCCACCGGTAACCCTATGACGCTACTCTTCAATGTAGTCAGCTGTCCCAATTACACTTATGAGGCAGGTGCCTGGATCGGATTCAGTATCATGACCCAGTGTCTTCCAGGTAATAATTAATAGTATACATAATATTCGGTGCCTTACAGGCCAATGGAGTGCCATGGTCGAGCGGTTTAGTGCATCGGATTTGTGTTCTGGTGGCTGAGTCATCAGAATGTGGGTTCGAATCCTGTCCGTGACCGTGGTACTTGTGTCCTTGAGCAAGACACTTTACCATAATTGCTTCTCTCCACCCAGGAGTAAATGGGTACCTGTGAGGGCAGAGTTGGTTGTTGTGTTTGATTAGCTCATATGCGCCGAAATGGCAGCAATTGAGCTGTATATTCCCCAGGGAGCTGAGATGGTTTCTGGAATGATTTATGCGCCTGATGAGCAGGGGTAATAATGTACAGCGCTCTGATACCTTGTTTAAGAGCGCTTTAAAATGCCTGACATTATTATTATAATGGGTGTATTTATGCAGCTTTTGGCCAAAGAAAAGTCTCCGGTTTCTGGTCTCCGCTCGTGTCACCTCAGACCCGCGTGTCGGCATTTTAAATTTTCTTTTTTTTGTTGCTATGAAACGATGTCCAATTGCAGCCAAAATTGCTGGATCGATTGGAATTCTGCCGTGCTGTGTTTTAAATGACTTTTTCACATAGGGTATGAACGTTTTCCTGATTTGTAAGGCCTCTCTTAGCCACCATACTTTGTGTATGGGAAATTTGATCGCCACGCATACCTGTATCACGTATTTCCCCGTTTGGAAAAAAAAAAAGATTACCAAAAGAAATAAAAGTAAAGTGCGTCACCACACCGATTTTGAAGCCGACCGATGACTAGAAACCGTAGACTTTTTTTTTGTGGCCTTAACTTCAGCTGTCACAGCAGGCCGCCAAATAGAGAATTAGCTGTTTCAAACTGCTTACCAACCTAAAGGACCTGTAGTATAAATGCAAAATAATGGTTATTGGCCTTAAGTTTTGAACCTAGCAGGTTCTTTCTCAAAGGCAAAATGGGACAAAAAGACATACATACATGTACACAAGAGTGAGCAGAGGTTAGTCAGGTGTGAAATGAACCCAAAAGAAAAAAGATACTAAAAGCAGAGTCATGCACTGGTCCTGGGACCGGACTAACGAGGGATTACGCAGAGCGGAGTAGATAGATCGGGTACAAGGAGTTTTTGGCTGGAAGAAGATTATGAGTGAAAAGCAATGAGTCAGACGGGGAGTAAAACTAAACGACAAATTGCGCATAATTTACAAATAAACATTGAACAATATTTAACTTTTGTACTTAAAATGTTTTACGATACGGAACTAAATCGAATTTTTTATAAATTCGTGAAACTACACCCCCAAATCACCACCAAGGATCAATAAATGCATGCATGCTTGAAGCTCTTATGTGTTGATTACTTACAGCGCTGTTATTCACCATTGCTGGATTCTGTCAGATGTCTATCTGGGCCCTCGGGAAGCACCGCAACTACAAGAAGGAGTTCTCAAATTACCCACGAGGACGCAAGTCAATCGTCCCTTTCATTCTCTAACCCCCACCTCGTTAGAAGCCTCTGTCCAGGCCAATCAAACATTAAACAAATCATGACTTGATTTTCTTATGATACTTTTTATAAATGATTTATGTTCAAAGCATACGTACTATGAAGGGAAGGTACAACATTGGTTATGTTGGCAAAACGAACTTTAAAAATATTGATATTTATAAACGGGAACAAATTTAATTGCCGTAAAGTAAAATGTTGATAACTACAACCAATGCTGTACCTTCCCTTCAATGTATATCTTGATTCAAAGAGTAAGCATACTCATAGAAGCAGTTTGGTCAACATTACCAATGTTGTATCTTCCCTTTAATGTATATCTTGATTCAAAGAGAGTAAGCATACTCATAGAAGCAGTTTTACCAACATTACCAATGTTGTATCTTCCCTTCAATGTATATCTTGATTCAAAGAGAGTAAGCATACTCACAGAACCAGTTTTGACAACATTACCAATGTTGTACCTTCCCTTCATTGTGTATCTTGATTCACAGAGTAAGCATACTCACAGAACCAGTTTTGACAACATTACCAATGTTGTACCTTCCCTTCATTGTGTATCTTGATTCACAGAGTAAGCAAACTCATAGAAGCAGTTTTACCAACATTACCAATGCTGTATCTTCCCTTCAATGTATATCTTGATTCAAAGAGAGTAAGCATACTCATAGAAGCAGTTTTGCCAACATTACCAATGCTGTACCTTCCCTTCAATGTATATCTTGATTCAAAGAGAGTAAGCATACTCATAGAAGCAGTTTTGCCAACATTACCAATGCTGTACCTTCCCTTCAATGTATA
This sequence comes from Zoroaster sp. YZ-2022, assembly GCA_029582265.1. Lineage (NCBI taxonomy): Eukaryota > Metazoa > Echinodermata > Asteroidea > Forcipulatida > Zoroasteridae > Zoroaster > Zoroaster sp. YZ-2022. The sequence continues at coordinate 4,256,771 of CM055825.1, read as the reverse complement.
TCTTGATTCACAGAGTAAGCATACTCATAGAAGCAGTTTTACCAACATTACCAATGTTGTATCTTCCCTTCAATGTATATCTTGATTCACAGAGTAAGCATACTCATAGAAGCAGTTTTACCAACATTACCAATGTTGTATCTTCCCTTCAATGTATATCTTGATTCAAAGACAGTAAGCATACTCATAGAAGCAGTTTTGCCAACATTACCAATGCTGTACCTTCCCTTCAATGTATATCTTGATTCAAAGAGAGTAAGCATACTCATAGAAGCAGTTTTGCCAACATTACCAATGCTGTACCTTCCCTTCAATGTATATCTTGATTCACAGAGTAAGCATACTCATAGAAGCAGTTTTACCAACATTACCAATGTTGTATCTTCCCTTCAATGTATATCTTGATTCACAGAGTAAGCATACTCATAGAAGCAGTTTTACCAACATTACCAATGTTGTATCTTCCCTTCAATGTATATCTTGATTCAAAGACAGTAAGCATACTCATAGAAGCAGTTTTGCCAACATTACCAATGCTGTACCTTCCCTTCAATGTATATCATGATTCAAAGAGAGTAAGCGTACTCATAGAAGCAGTTTTGCCAGCATTATCAATGCTGCAATGTTGTACATTCCGTTTATATCTGTACACTGCTTTCTTGTTGTGAAGAAAGTAATTAATTTTCAAACTTATTTTATTAAGAGGTTGTCTTGGGGCATGGACAAAGAGTAACAAAGTGAATAAATTAATTTACAATGCAGCTGGATAAATTAGTTGCTGGTTAAATAAAAGACAGCTGTGGACTGTTCAATGTCATTTATTTTGTAACATATTCTACTTCCATTCTTATTTTCCACTTTTCTTCGGTCTCCTGACAATGACTAGAGCAGACAAGTCGAAACGTTGAGAACAAACCAACCGGCTCTTCTCAGAGCCGTCACTTTTTCCAAAAAGAGATCATTACATAGTGTACCTGAGAGAACTCAATAACATTCTTAGTCGAGTTGACAGTAAAAAGAAGATTGAAATGTTGCATTGCTATTTTTCTGGGGTTAAAGAAGTCATTAGGTTCCATTTGAGACATTGAACGAAAAAAAATCCGTCAAGCATTAGTACCAGTAAATTAAAAACTCCAATTAATAAAAGGCAGGACCACGCATTTTAGTCCTCAGGTTCCACTTGACAACACAGTTTATTGTATGTAACAGGCCGAGGGCGTGGATAGTCTTCCGATTGGTCAGCGCGGCTTCAATCAGAATCAAACGCGTTTGAAATATCGCTTTTATTGACAGTTTCCAACATACAGATTTCATCATTTTTGGTGTTTTTTTTCGTTTAACAACGATATTTTCTTTCAAAATGTGTTCACTTTGTAAATTCTATTTTGTGGGTCGTCTTAGACAAACACAGGCAATATGTCTGTAACCCTAACCCCCCTAGGTATTCTGGCTTGGAACCTTCCTGAACCCTAACCCCCTAGGTATTCTGGCTAGGAACCTTCCTGAACCCTAACCCCCTATAGGTATTCTGGCTAGGAACCTTCCTGAACCCTAACCCCCTAGAGGTATTCTGGCTATTCCTGAACCCTAACCCCCCTAGGTATTCTGGCTAGGAACCTTCCTGAACCCTAACCCCCTAGAGGTATTCTGGCTAGGAACCTTCCTGAACCCTAACCCCCTAGAGGTATTCTGGCTAGGAACCTTCCTGAACCCTAACCCCCTATAGGTATTCTGGCTAGGAACCTTCCTGAACCCTAACCCCCTAGGTATTCTGGCTAGGAACCGTCCTGAATCCTCCAAAATCCATCAGTGCACTTTTGGAAACATTCCCTTATCTTCAAAATGCACCATGCCTTTTCGTTGATCTTTCATATTCAATGTTTATGGCCTGTACTTCTTGCAAGGCAGTAATTTTATCCCATTTGAAGAGGTGAAAGTACAAGTTCCCAACAGTGCTGAATTTTTTCCCAAAAAGTGCCCCTTGGAGGATTTTTCAGGATATGGGGTGGTTAGGTTAACCAGTTCGCGTCGGGAATAAAAAAGTTTTTCTGGGCCCCTGTGTGGGTTTCTTTTTCCCACTCATGTTAATGGAAGCTTCCACAGCTCGTGGCCACGTCTTCCGAGCATGTCACCGTACACGCGTGGATCAACCGAGCATGCATACAAATATATCGGAATTTCCTATGGCGTGTTTAGACGCTCTCCAATCCGTGGTGCAAAAAAAACATTGTGTGTATACACGGCCTCCAACACGAACTGGTTAAGGAAAACAATTAAATTGCCAATGGATATTCATATTTAAAGGGAAGGTAAAACAGTGGTATTTAGTCACATACGTTCATTCAACACTCTAGTTTTCAAGAAATATATCGTAAAACTAACCTGTGTAAATATCATCACATGAGGTTGCTCATGTTTTAAACAGTTCCCGTTCAGCAATTTATGGGTATTATGTTCAGTCACTTAGTTAAACCAAAATTAGCACTCCGATTCCATGCCCTGTTGATCGTGATGATATTGTCCCTTTAACCCTCCTACCATAGCTGCACTTTAGTGGCAAGTAGCTATAGTGTCTTAGAGTGTCGTGGCCGAGCGGTCTAGCTTACCGGACTCAAGTTCTGGTGTTAGCAGCAGAATGTGGGTTCGAATCCCAGCCGTGACACTTGTGTCCTTGAGCAAGACACTTGACCATAATTGCTTCTCTCCACCCAGGGGTTAAATGGGTACCTGTGAGGGCAGAGTTGGTTGATTAGCCCTATATGCGCTGTAATGGCAGCAATTGAGCTGTATACTCCCCAGGGAGCTGAGATGGTTTCAGGAATGATTTATGAGCATTATGAGCAGGGGTAATGATATAATGCGCCTTGAGCACCACTCAGTTGGTGGATACGTGCGCTATATAAGTCCACACATTGTTATTATTATTATAGTGGTCAAAACTGCATGTTTTGACTGTTGGGCAATTTTGACTGGTTTTTACTTTCATTTTGACCACCCTCAACAATACCAGTAAAAAATGGTCGACTAATTTTGACCTATAAATTTACTTACTACACATAAGGTTTGACAGTGTTCGATTTTTAAGTGCACAAGATATACCTTGGCAATCATATCAATATTTGGACTGATTTTTGACCCAGTTATAGGAGGATTAATTGGATAAGAACCAATGTTGCACTTTCCCTTTTACAAACCCAGACTTGAAACAGTCCTGCAATGCACAAATGTACACAACACAGAATGGCTAGTAAATGATGGTTGCATGCCACTGCAATCCAGACAGGAAATGGGATTATTCTGACACTTGACAATAATTCTCTGCAAGTGCCCCATTGCAAGTTGCAAGTGCCCCATTTATAAGGTTTTGCATCGGGGTGCAAAATGTGGGTCTCCACTTTTGTATAATTGTTATTCATTGCACAGGGTTTGTAGAAAGCAGGAAAATCCTTGTTCTTTGTAATGTTACAACAGAAAATTAAAACTTTCTATCACCTACTTGATATGTATACGATATTGACATGTACTATAATTATTGACCCCCGCCCCCCAAAAAAATAAAATAAAATAAAAAATAAATAAATGAATAAATAAATTTAAAAAAACAAATACAAATTTTAAAAATTAAAACAAAATTAATTAATGTCCAGGTTTTTTTTCACAAACTGTATAACAAATCCAGTGACAATTTCACCAAAGTAATTGGGTTTCATATATCTGGAAACATTCTTATTGCAGATTTTGAGTTGTTGTGGGTTGTAGCATGTACATGTGAACATGTACTTAGCTTCCCAACCCATCGGCTGTCCCCTGTACCCTTCCTTGTACATCTAAGTTTACATTAGTCTCAAAGAACTAGTTACCCCTGTTCATAAACTACATTTACAAAGGTTTAACTGTACATGTGAACATTTACCTTAATTGCTTCCCAACCCATCGGCTGGCCCCTGCATCCTTCCTTGTACATCTAAGTTTACATAGGTCTCAAAGAACTAGTTACCCCTGTTCATAAACTACATTTACAAAGGTTTCACTGTACATGTGAACATGTACCTTAATTGCTTCTTAACCCATCGGCTGTCCCCTGTACCCTTCCTTGTACATCTCAGTTGACATAGGTCTCAAAGAACTAGTACCCCATGTTCATAAACTGCATTTACAATGGTTTCACTGTATGTGTGAACATGTACCTTAATTGCTTCCCTACCCATCGGCTGGCCCCTGCATCCTTCCTTGTACATCTAAGTTTACATAGGTCTCACAGAACTAGTTACCCATGTTCATAAACTACATTTACAATGGTTTCACTGTACGTGTGAACATGTACCTTAATTGCTTCCCTACCCATCGGCTGGCCCCTGCATCCTTCCTTGTACATCTAAGTTTACATAGGTCTCAAAGAACTAGTTACCCCTGTTCATAAACTACATTTACAATGGTTTCACTGTACATGTGAACATGTACCTTAATTGCTTCCCTACCCATCGGCTGTCCCCTGCATCCTTCCTTGTACATCTAAGTTTACATAGGTCTCACAGAACTAGTTACCCATGTTCATAAACTGCATTTACAATGGTTTCACTGTACATGTGAACATTTACCTTAATTGCTTCCCAACCCATCGGCTGGCCTCTGTACCCTTCCTTGTACATCTAAGTTTACATAGGTCTCACAGAACTAGTTACCCCTGTTCATAAACTACATTTACAAAGGTTTAACTGTACATGTGAACATTTACCTTAATTGCTTCCCAACCCATCGGCTGGCCCCTGTACCCTTCCTTGTACATCTAAGTTTACATAGGTCTCACAGAACTAGTTACCCCTGTTCATAAACTACATTTACAAAGGTTTCACTGTACATGTGAACATTTACCTTAATTGCTTCCCTACCCATCGGCTGGCCTCTGTACCCTTCCTTGTACATCTAAGTTCACATAGGTCTCACAGAACTAGTACCCCAGTTCATAAACTACATTTACAATGGTTTCACTGTACGTGTGAACATGTACCTTAATTGCTTCCCTACCCATCGGCTGGCCTCTGTACCCTTCCTTGTACATCTAAGTTTACATAGGTCTCACAGAACTAGTTACCCCTGTTCATAAACTACATTTACAATGGTTTCACTGTACATGTGAACATGTACCTTAATTGCTTCCCTACCCATCGGCTGTCCCCTGCATCCTTCCTTGTACATCTAAGTTTACATAGGTCTCACAGAACTAGTTACCCATGTTCATAAACTGCATTTACAATGGTTTCACTGTACATGTGAACATGTACCTTAATTGCTTCCCTACCCATCGGCTGGCCCCTGCATCCTTCCTTGTACATCTAAGTTTACATAGGTCTCACAGAACTAGTTACCCATGTTCATAAACTGCATTTACAATGGTTTCACTGTACATGTGAACATGTACCTTAATTGCTTCCCAACCCATCGGCTGGCCTCTGTACCCTTCCTTGTACATCTAAGTTTACATAGGTCCCAAAGAACTAGTTACCCCTGTTCATAAACTACATTTACAATGGTTTCACTGTACATGTGAACATGTACCTTGCTTCCCAACCCATCGGCTGGCCTCTGTACCCTTCCTTGTACATCTAAGTTTACATAGGTTTCAAAGAACTAGTTACCCCAGTTCATAAACTACATTTACAATGGTTTCACTGTACATGTGAACATGTACCTTAATTGCTTCCCTACCCATCGGCTGTCCCCTGCATCCTTCCTTGTACATCTAAGTTTACATAGGTCTCACAGAACTAGTTACCCATGTTCATAAACTGCATTTACAATGGTTTCACTGTACATGTGAACATGTACCTTAATTGCTTCCCTACCCATCGGCTGGCCCCTGCATCCTTCCTTGTACATCTAAGTTTACATAGGTCTCACAGAACTAGTTACCCATGTTCATAAACTGCATTTACAATGGTTTCACTGTACATGTGAACATGTACCTTAATTGCTTCCCTACCCATCGGCTGGCCCCTGCATCCTTCCTTGTACATCTAAGTTCACATAGGTCTCACAGAACTAGTTACCCCTGTTCATAAACTACATTTACAATGGTTTCACTGTACATGTGAACATGTACCTTAATTGCTTCCCTACCCATCGGCTGTCCCCTGCATCCTTCCTTGTACATCTAAGTTTACATAGGTCTCACAGAACTAGTTACCCATGTTCATAAACTGCATTTACAATGGTTTCACTGTACATGTGAACATGTACCTTAATTGCTTCCCAACCCATCGGCTGGCCTCTGTACCCTTCCTTGTACATCTAAGTTTACATAGGTCTTTGGTTTTATTTTGTATAAGCATTGCTGAAGCACAAGGAATTATGAATATAATGAACACAACTTGTAAACGTTTTGGATTAACAATTTCTTTCAAAAAAACTAAAGTGATGCAATTTAATACATCTACGAGTGACATAAATATTGTCATTGATGGTACTGAACTTGGAAATGTGTCTGAATTTTGCTATCTTGGCCACACCATCTTCAATGATGGTAGAAACTCCACTGACCTAAGAATTGCAAAGGCTACAGCTAAATTTTATGAACTTAAGGGGGTTCTTTGTGACAGGGAAGTACGTATGTCCATTCGGACTAAAATCCTTGAAGCATGTGTTCGTCCTAGACTAGCATATGCTACCCAATGCTGGAGGCCTAGTGAGAAATAAATAAAAAGGATTGAAAGTAGTTGGTATGGTTTCCTAAGGCGAATGATTAAAGATGGTTTCCGTAGGAAACCTTCACTTGTAGAAGGTGAAGTTAATCATGCTCTTTACTTTGCTAATATAGATCTAGAGCGCATAACAAAAAGTCAACCACTTCGGAATTATATTAACTCCCAGTATCTGAAATACATAGCTCATACTTGTCGTAGGGAAAATACAAATTTGACCAAGCTTAGTTTATTTTTTATTCCTAGAGTCCCATACTATCGAGATCCCTGGATAGGTATCTCAAGACTTCTGGGTGATATTTCTATTGAGCAGATTAAAAGAGAAACACAGTCAAAGACTGGTTTCACCAGGCTCCTAGGAGTCCTGACTCATATGAAGCCTAAAGCTTCAAAATGAGGACCTAAACTGTACTGTACTGTAAAGAACTAGTTACCCCTGTTCATAAACTACCTTAATTGCTTCCCAACCCATTGGCTGGCCCCTGCATCCTTTCTTGTGACAAAGTCACAACAAATTTTCTCGGTTTAAACTGAATGTTTTCTTTATTTTGATTGTTTAAACTGGTAATGATATCAGTATGATATGGCCGCGGTGGTCTCACTTCAGAGAAATGAACGAAATTCCAAAATATTTCCGAAAGGCAATACTTGTGTCTATTAAAATAATACATGCACGCTACGAGTATGTTTGCATTGACAAGTGTGAGCGAAGGTACAACATTGATGATGTTGGCAAAACTGGTTAAAGGGACACTATCATCACGATCAACAAGGCATGGAATCAGAGTGCTAGTTTTAGATTAACTCAGTGACTGAAAATAATACCCCACATGATGAGGTCATATTACTGTTGCTGCTGCATAAATGAGCCAGTAATTTTCAGTCACTGTGTTCATCTTAAACTAGGACACTGATTCCATGCCCTGTTGGCAGTCTGCTCTGATTGTGACCATATTGCGTCTTTAATATGAATGTTAAACTACCAAACTCTGAATGTTTGAGCTTATTAAGTTGTGTCATTTATGGAAAAAATATTTAAAATGTATTCAGTGATCAGCTCTCAGACAATATTATTCCTGGGAATGATTGATATATCATCAGCTTAACATCACATGTTTTAGGTAAAACTTGTAGCTTTGCATGGTGAAGAGGATAAGTAAGACTAATTGCGGTGACACCATGTGAAATTCTCTATTGAGTGGTAATTAGTTCTGAAAAGAACTGGAGGTTACAACGCGACGTTTCGATCAGTATGCTCTGATCGTCTTCAGGAGATCATGATGATCAGAGCATACTGATTGAAACGTCAAGTTGTAACCTCCAGTTCTTTTCAAAACTAATTACCACTCAATAGAGAATTTCACATGGTGTCACCGCAATTAGTCTTACTTATCACATGTTTTACCACCCGTTTTACAATTTGCAATTTATTTTAAATTTAAATTACTAATTTTATTCCTATAACCTTACCTTTTAAAACACAACAGACTACAAGTGTCTTTGATAAGTACTGTCTTAAGTATTAGTGTGAAAACCATTTAATGCTTTTAATTTTGAATTAATTATGAAATGAATTACTCATAATCTATCAACTATCCCATGGGATTATAAACCACATTCGGGGGGAAAACAGCCGTATGGTTGTAGTCTTTAAGAATAATTACATCTGACATTTCAGATTGAATGAGTATTTAAAATGGTTTGATGTTGATCATATGGATTATATATACTGAGACGCAATAGAAACTGACCACTTTTTCGACCTTAAATTATCAGTAATCACAATGCACAAATGTAATATGTGCACTCGCGGTGAAGTGGATACAGATGGGATCGAGTACAGTGGACAAAACGTGGACATTTCCTCAATAAAATGCCAACATTTCTAATCCAAATTGTTGTGTTTTATTTTGAACCATTTCACTTTTATGCTATTCCAAAACAAGTGGTAAGTTTCTATTGCGTCTCGGTATATATCCTCATAATACTGTTTGTTTCAATGTTTTAAAGTATCTTGAATGACCAAACTTTGTATTTGATTTTTAATGTGCAGTTGTGCTATAAATGAATTCACTTGTTACTTGCTTGCAATAATGTGTCAACGTGTCTTTTGAATTTCTACTTGTCTTTAGTGATTTTGGGTGTTTATTTGTTTTCTTGTTTATCATTTGTGGCGTTGTCTATTTCTGTGGCGTCAATCCGTGCAGAAAATTGTGGGGTGAAATTGAAATTTGTGTGTATATTGTACAACAAGGTACTGCAGCGTACAACCAATCAGAATCCCACAGCTGTAATAAAAATGACACCCATACGGACATACAAACAATAAATATTTAAACAAACCAAATGTTTTCCCTTTTTTGATTGTTTTTAAAGAATTATTCGCAATAAAACAAAGTCTGGGGGTGATCCTATGGACCACCCCTGGGCCAAGAAGTGGGCACTACATATCCCCCACCAGTGGCGTTAACTATGAGGGGGAGCTGTGCCTGACCCTGTGCCCCCTGGGTTCCCCCCATTCGGAATTGTGAAAAAAATAGGTCCCCATTTGAGGCTGCCCGATACAAAATATTCAAGTGCCCCCCCCCCCAGATAAAGTGGTGCACCCCCTAGTTCCCCCTGCAAATTGGACCCTAGTTACGCCACTGTCCCCTACCCCAATTTTGGGGAAAAACTACAAAGCTTACTCCTTAGTAAGAAAAACTACATTATTTAAATAAATAAGTATTTTCTGTGCGGTTTTTATACCAGACGATCTTTATAGGAGGTTTCAAAGTAAAGGGGAAATCCCCAAAAATCTAATCGCACAGGAATCGGTTTTGTGTTTTTCCCACTTCAAACCACATGAGAACGTTTAAAAAATGTAATTAAAATAATAATGAATAAAAACTACAATATTAAAGAAATCACACGTTATAGTTCTCCACCAAAATCTTGTTTGTTTCTCTAGAAATCAGCTTCAACACAGTCACGATGTTCGATAGGGCTTGAAATAGTTAACCTTCCTTCTTGATTATCAGATAACGTCGTAGTGTAATGCGATGACACAAAGTTTCAGACCCATAGACCCGGTTTCAAATCCCACTCACTGCAAAAAAAAAAATTCGTTTTGTTGTTGCGTAATGACAATTTTTATTTAAGTAGTTTAAATTGCTTCTCCAAGTACCAACGGGGCTCGGTGGCTCAGTCGCTTAGCCGCTGGTTTGTTCAATCGCGGACATTCCAGAGTTGGTACGCCCGGTTCGAATCCAGCTCCTGACACAGGGACATGATAGCTGTCGACACAGCAATGGCTTGGGAACCGTCATGTCTCTCCCCTAAAGGAGTGGGGTAGTACGGGCGGGGAAGAACAAAGAGGGACCGGGGGGATAGTCACCCCCCAGAAGGGTGCGTAAGGAGATCACCACGCTGGTTCGCCAGACTTTGAGTCTCCCCAATGCCTGCTGCAGCCGATTTCACGAAAGAGTGCGTAACTTACGCCATGTCATAACTTTACGCAACATAAATGTTGCGCAGCTGCGACTTATCATTAAAATCGATTTCACGAAACTCTACTTAGCTGCGCAACGTCTATTTCCTTGTAAATAACTTTAAACATTGCGGACGAGGATACAAAATGTTTGTGTTTAACTTTTCAATGACTTTATTACAACATGCATGAAACAGTCGTAAAGCTTCCTAAAAAGTTTTCTTCATGACTCTGGGCGCGGCCATCTTGAATTGCCGGCTATAGTTTGTATGCAAAGTTCACGGACGAGCATCGACCTGTATTTTGGCGGGTGAGTAAAGTAAGAATATTCTCAAAATTCTAGATTTTGTGCAGAGTAGATTGCGGCTAATTTGTATACACGTTGTTTAACGTTAAAGAAGAGTTGCATCATTCTAGGTACGTCGAGCCATACCTTTCCCCCATAAGTTAGAAAATACGTTAGGCCGAACTTTTTACGAACGTTTGGCAAGGCAAGGGCCAAGGCAAGTGCTCACTACTAACACAGTTACACTCGTCGACATGGCGACTAACGTTAATAATAATAGGCCTAGTAATAACGTTAGTAATGCAAAGAGAAATACAAATTGGTCGGAAGAGGAAATTACACTTATTTGTGAGTTTGTGCGGCAGCACAGCGACCAATTGTTCGGCAACAATAGAAAGGGCGACAGAGCACCTGCCAATATAGAAAAGGTAAAAAAAATATATTGGCAGAAAGCATCCACAGCCTTGCGAGAAAGTGGTGGAGATCACAGAGACTGGATGAAAATAAGAAAAAAATGGGGCGAATTGGTATCAAAGGCAAGATCATACAAGAGAGAATGTGAAAAAACAGGTAGGCCTAGGCCTTATTTATTATGTTTTTGAGTAAATTTGTTAGAACTTCATGTAACTGTTAGGCCCCAATGTTAAAAAGTTACTTGTATAATTTATCCTTGATAAGTTAACCTGTATTTTGGTCATGTTGCAGTGGATTTTATGTAGGCAACTAACGTTAGGCCAGTTTCGCGAAATCGCCTTTTGTTATTTTTTCCTTACAAAATATGCAAGGTGCTTCCATCCTTGCATGATTTGGAAGTGGAAAGAATGTTGTCTCTGTAAATCAAACTTGAGTTTGTATATAACTTAGGCCTAACTTTACTGATTAAAAAGTAGGCCTAATGCCTTTATGTCAATGCCTTTTAATATGAAGTTTAGGCAAATTATTAACTTTTAAAAAGTAACAATGTCACTGGTTTATTTCTTGCTTCAAATTATAGGCCTATACATCTCATTTTCAACATTAACGTTACATTAAAACTGATGTATTAAAACTGATTGGTAACCAGTTTAATTTGCATTTAATTAAATTTTGGGTGAACAAAGAAAATTCTACAGCGGATTTAAACCTCATTCCAGATTGACACATGATGACGTGCCGCCTACCAACTGAGCAAACTAGCCCTATATTGGCAGTCTCCCTATTTTGTCAATATCTTTGTTCGCGCCAGTCATAAGTAATTACTAAATTATAAGTGTATGTGTAGAAAGTATGAGAAAATATGGAATTAAATTGTCAAACAATTACTTAAAAGAATTTTAATTGTTGTTTTCTCATAATAAAAAGAAGATTTCATCTAGATTGCAATGACATTTTCACAGGTTAATGTTAGTTATATATGAAACTCTTTTTAATAAGAAAATTTAAATGGATGCACATTTCAGAAAACCATTGCTGTATCATGAGAAAGAAAAACAGTTTATGATAAAACAAAAATTAAAATGTTTTGTCTCTCCCCATCCTCTCTTCTGTGTCTGTTGTTAGGTGGAGGGATGAAACCCAAAACAAATATCACTTTAGAGAGTGTGTTAGATGTATTGGCACCTGCGAGCAAAGATGGTGTGGCGCCAAGGGGCATGGCCGAATCAGTCCCCAGTCTTCCAGACTTTGATAAATTAGATCAACATTGTAAGTACAAGCTGATTTCATTTTGTTAATGGGGTTCATTGTCAACATAATATATAGGCCTTCTCTTCTAGCAAAACTGGTTTTGATATACATGTATTTTAAAATAATAAAAATCCCCCTGACAAAAAAGTGAGACAAAAGTCAAGTCCAAAGAAAAAGATTGTTGGATATAGATGGGAAATTGTGTCTTCTTATTGGATTTTTTAAACTGTTCAGTACAAATTATTGGGTAATAATAACAAAAATAGCAAATAGCAGAATATACACAATTTGGTACTTTGGTTTCATTCGTTTTACCGGCAATTTCGGAATTTTTTTTGTTTTTATTTGCACCTTATAATTTGGACAATTTGACCATGAGTAATGAAATAAAAATATTCCCAATAATGATCCGAGGTGAGGAATCTTGGACTAGTGCAAGTGGTGATGACATCGAAGGTGGTAATGAGGAGATGGAGGTAGAGGAAGCAGATGTGCCTACATCTTCATCAGCTCTACCGTCAGCATCAGCCAACACTTCAGCCAACACTTCAGCCAACACTTCAAGGAGGCCAGCTACCAAAATGTCTTCTAAAAGCCCCATATTAGAAATAGAAGAAGCTAGGCTTCAAATTGAAAGAGAGCGCCTCCAGGTAGCAAAGGAGCACCTGATCGCTACTAAGGAACTCAATAACAATATTCAATTGATACTAGCTGTTCTTTGCAACCAGCATGGGATTTCAATTGTACATGCAGATGAGCCTGCAGGTGACCAGTGAACCATGCTAGCTAGTTTCATTTTTATGTTGATATTGATAAGTGTACATCATAGGCAACATAACTGAATTAGTATTTATTTGAAAGCTCACTCATTTTAAATTTGTATGTGTTAAAAGTCTTCATTTTTGAGAAAATAAGTAAGCTTTACAACATATTGAATTTATGCAAGAGTACTCGTTCCTTAATTCATACAACAAAAACAATTGTTCTCTCTTAATAACCAGTGAGCACATACTGATAAACATGTACAGGTTTATTCTATTAAATATTTCCCAGTAACTGTTGAAATTGACTTATTTGAAATACTGTTGGTTTTAGCCCATTTTGAAAAATTTATATTCTATTTGAATCCTTATTTTATTTCAATTACTGTATGCAAACTTTTGTACAATGATGAATTTATTTATGCATTGCTAAAATGCTGATTTATGATACGAATTCTACTGTTGACCATCACGGTGGACCCACATAAGGTGGCACTTCGATCTCATCATTCACATCATCACCTTGAGGATCTGGCTCTCCAAAACTTTTGCCATATTATGTAGCACAGCACAAGCAAGTACAATTGTACTTGCTTTAGCTGGGCTCACTCTAAGCCCAATTGTCAAACAGGAAACCTCCGCTTGATTTGGCCGAAGACTTGCTCTATTAGCACCCTTTGTTCTTTTCAAACTTGGCGTTGTAAGCGCTCGCTCTGCTATAGTGACAGGGTTTGCAACCGTGTCATCAGCCATGGTCGTAAGGCATAGCCTGTATCGCCAATGAGTATGCCATTGAGTCTGTGATAATAATAAGACAGAAAAATATTCATAGAATCGGTTGTGGAAATTTCCAGTGCATATCTGAATATGAATTTGAAGATGTAGCGTTATTTAACTACATATATAAACCATCGACTCATTAAATTGTTGTTTTCCATTGACACAAGGAAATAAGCTGAAATTTGTTCTTGACATAGTCATACCTTCCATTTTCAAACATTCCTCCAATGACACTACCTTGCAGGATTGCACTATCATGAGTGCTACCTGGCCATCTTGCCACCACATTGGTAATCCCATGATGCATTACAGATGGCCTGGATATTTAGACTGTGGTAGCCTTTATGCGGTTGACAAATACATACTCTTCGTCACCCATGGGTGATCCATACAGGCGCATCGTGGTGTCAGTCAATTGCACCTACAACACCTAAAATTAATGTGAATGAACATTTTAATTGATAAATTGTAAACAAACATGATTAAGAATGCTTATTCTCTTTTTTAATTAAAATAACTTATCCTGTATCTGAATGAAAAGTAGTTTAAATTAAGTCTACCTGGGAAACGAGCCTTGACAAAAAAGTCATGTTTTGCTTGAGCGACGTCTCTGGCACTGTGGGAAATTTAATTTTTCATTTACTGTATCTGCCAGTGCCTCGTGACTGGCAGTATTCGCAACAGATGCGGAGGATACATCATGCAAGTCTCCATGTATTGAGTAGAATGTGCCAGTCGATAAAACCTAAGTGCAGCCAGCAGTTGATGGCAGGTGAAATTGGGTTGCTGCGCTGCAATTGGGAAGATAAAACTTTTTTCTAAAAACATTTCTTCAAATGCAATCCTTGTATACATATGGAAGTCTGATTAAATATTATTTATTTGCTGGAATTATAATAGGCAGCAGCTGTCATTTTATTTTAATTTAATTTTTAATTACAGTTGCATTATAATTACCATTCGTTGTTTTTGTGCAAGTTCAACTGATGAGTCATGAATTTGACTTAAAGGCCAATCAGCAGCATCCAAATGGAAATACTGTTCCTAGATATAATTCACTTGGTTTCCATATTTTAAATTATCCATTGAAATGGAATTTTTTAAAGAAAATTCTGGAGAGAAAAATTTAATAAGAAAGTTGCTAATTGGCCTCTTGAACAGAGCATTATCTGTATGTTTCTTTGAATGTGAGACAACAAGGAAAAGAAAAAGACGAGGAAGATAAATGCAGCTGTACATAGATTTAAAACAAGATGAATTGATATTTTGTGTTATTTTAAAACTGCACATTATTATCACACACTTTTAAAGATGAAATGTACATTGTTGTTTTGGCGCAACTGCTTCACTGAGTGACTACAATCTCTTTGAGTCAGTGTAAATTAAACAGCTTAATATGTTGTGAAGTTCTTACAATACTATTATAAAGATTGATATTATTATTATCCCTAACTAAACAAAGTAAGTTTTAAATTGTAGAGAAAACAACCAACGACGTACTATATTTTAGTGGGTAATAAAACAACCACCTTTTCCAAATTCTCAAAATTTTTTTTTTTAATGTGAGCTTCTATTGTGATGAAATTTACATAAGTTTCTTTTAAAATATATTCTTGGCGAAATAAAGGTGAGGAATGAGCGTACATTTCAACAAACAATGGTGTACCTTTCATTTAAAAAAAAGGGTACTCTTCCTGAATTCCACATTAGAATAGGGTTTGTACTAATAACAATCATCCTGCTGATAAGTTATTTGTCCATTTGGCTTTCATTTAAGAGGAAATAAGGAATCATGTCAAACTTATTTAATTTTGCCCACACCGACGTGTGTGTACAGCGACGTCTGCACTAGTAAGCAGGAGGTCGTGGGTTCGAATCCTGCCCGAAATCACCTGCCCAAGGACACTCAGAAAGCACCGAGTATACAGTGCTATACACACGTCGGTGTAGGGAAAAATTAAATCAATTGTTTATCACCCGACGCAAGAATTTCTTCAAATGGCAAAGGCAATTTTTGGTGAGAATTTTTTTTAATTTTCTCTAAAATGTGATCACTATTTGGATAAATATTTCACATGTTGGTCTATATACAAACATTCTTAAAACTAAAGGATTGGAATGGATGTACAATTCAAAATCAAGTGTTGTAGTTCTAGTCCTAATGTATTATCCGAATGAAGTAAGCCTACTATAGAAGTTTGCAAACTTAACTGATACTTTCCATGCTATTAATGTGTTTTAATGTGTGTTTTGTGATGTATGATTAAATCGAATGAATGAATATAATGTTGATCTATATTGCGAAGACGTATTTTTTCATAAATGGTTTATTCAATAAAAACTTCCATAAAGACCTAAGGAGAAATCTACAATGAAATTTACATAGTGTTTTGGAAATTAAAAAAAATCGCTTTGGTCATATACTAGAGGGTAGGGAAAGAATGGGCAAGTGGACTCAGTGAAGTGGTTGATACTTTTTGTTTTGTTTTTTAAGTGTTATTAGGCCTAGCCTATATCGTTGAATAGAAAGTTGAATAAGTACCCTAGTTCTACGCTCCAACACAGGTTGTACGTCGCCAAGAATTCTGAAAATTGCTCCTCTTGTAAACCTGTATCTTGTGCGAATTTCGGTATCTTCAAGATGATCTAAAGGATTTGTCCTATCACGAAACAACCTTTCGCGGCGGAGAGCTCTACGATGCTCGCGTTCGGCTAGCAACATCAGCGCCATTTTACGGCATAATTTACCGACTTACGCAGTCGTTTTCGACTGCGTATGTTATGCCACATTTTGTTGCGTAAGTCTCGGACTTACGC
This sequence comes from Zoroaster sp. YZ-2022, assembly GCA_029582265.1. NCBI lineage: Eukaryota > Metazoa > Echinodermata > Asteroidea > Forcipulatida > Zoroasteridae > Zoroaster > Zoroaster sp. YZ-2022. The sequence continues at coordinate 4,240,295 of CM055825.1, read as the reverse complement.
ACTGTTGGGACGTCGCGTAAGTTTCGTGAAATCGACATTAACTTGTGGCGCAACTTACGCACTAAAATGTTGCGCAAGTGGACTTACGCAGTTGCGTAAAGTTTCGTGAAATCGGCTGCTGGTCGACACTCTGACTAACTTCCTGCAGAAATTTCATTTAACAATTTTTATATATATATATATATATATATATGTGATAATGGTTCACCCCAATGAAAAAAAATCAAAATCAAAATCACAAGGTATTTTGTGGAAAATAGTTGTGTTTGTGAGAAAATATTACAAGGTTTACCACTGGTGATTTTGAGGGGAAAAAAACACAAGGTTTACCTCCTTATGATTATGAGGAAGAAATACAAGCATTACCCTCCTTGTGATTTTTTGACAAAAACTACAAGGCTTACCCCTTGTAATTTTGAGGAAAAAAACAAGACTTACGCCTTGTAATTTTGTGGAAAAACCCTTGTTATTTTGAGCGAGGAAATACAAGGCTTACCCCTTGTAATTTTGAGAAGAAAAAACAACTACAAGGTTTACCCTTTGTGATTTCGTGGAAAAAAAAAACTTGTAATTTTGAGGGGGAAAATACAAGGCTTACCCCTTGTAATTTTGAGGAAAAAACAAGACTTGTGATTTTTTGAAAAATTACAAGGCTTACCCCTTGTAATTTTGAAAATAAAAATACAAGGCTTACCCCCTTGTAATTTTGAAAAAATACAAGGCTTATCCCCTTGTGATTTTGTGGAAAAAACCTTGTTAGTTGGAGGGGAAAAATACAAGGCTAACCCCTTGTAATTTTTGGGGAAAAAACAAGACTTACGCCTTGTAATTTTGTGAAAAATTACCCCTTGTGATTTTGAGAAAAAACAATTTTGAAAAAATACAAGGCTTACCCCTTGTAATTTTGAAAATAAAAATACAAGGCTTATCCCCTTGTGATATTGTGGAAAAAAAAACTTGTAATTTTGAGGAAAAAAACAAGACTTACGCCTTGTAATTTTGTGGAAAAACCCTTGTTATTTTGAGCGAGGAAATACAAGGCTTACCCCTTGTAATTTTGAGAAAAATACAAGCATTGTGATTTTTTTGAAAAATTACAAGGCTTACCCCTTGTAATTTTGAAAATAAAAATACAAGGCTTACCCCTTGTAATTTAACTACAAGGCTTACCCCCTTGTAATTTTGAGAAAAAAAACAAGCCTTACGCCTTGTAATTTTGTGAAAAATTACCCCTTGTGATTTTGAGAAGAAAAAAAATTGAAAAAATACAAGGCTTACCCCCTTGTGATTTTGTGGAAAACAACCTTGTTATTTTGAGGGGGAAAATACAAGGCTTACCCCTTGTAATTTTGTGGGGAAAAAAACCTTGTAATTTTGGGGGAAAAAAACAAGCCTTACGCCTTGTAATTTTGTGAAAAATTACCCCTTGTGATTTTGAGAAAAAAACTTTTGAAAAAATACAAGCTTACCCCCTTGTGATTTTGTGGAAAAAAACTTGTTATTTTGAGGGGGAAAATACAAGGCTTACCCCTTGTAATTTGGTGGAAAAAAGACAAGACTTACGCCTTATGATTTTTTGAAAAAATACAAGGCTTACCCCTTGTAATTTTGAAAAACAACTGCAAGGCTTACCCTTGATAAAACAAGCCTTGCCCCTTGTGATTTTGAGAAAAAACTACAAGGCTTACTCCCTTTTAATTTTGTGGAAAAACCCTTGTTATTTTGAGGGAGGAAATACAAGGCTTACCCCTTGTAATTTTGAGAAAAAATACAAGACTTGTGATTTTTTGAAAAATTACCCCTTGTGATTTTGAGAAAAACAATTGTGAAAAAATACAAGGCTTACCCCCTTGTGATTTTGTGGAAAAAACCTTGTTATTTTGAGGGGGAAAATACAAGGCTTACCCCTTGTAATTTTGTGAAGAAAAACAAGACTTACGCCTTATGATTTTTTGAAAAATTACAAGGCTTACCCCTTGTAATTTTGAAAATAAAACTACAAGGCTTACCCCTTGTAATTTTGAGAAAAAATACAAGACTTGTGATTTTTTGAAAAATTACAAGGCTTACCCCTTGTAATTTTGAAAATAAAAATACAAGGCTTACCCCTTTGTAATTTTGAAAAAATACAAGGCTTATCCCCTTGTGATTTTGTGGAAAAACCTTGTTATTTTGAGGGGGAAAATACAAGGCTTACCCCTTGTAATTTTGAGGAAAAAAACAAGACTTACGCCTTGTGATTTTTTGAAAAATTACCCCTATAAGGCTTACCCTTTGTGATTTTTTGGGGAAACAAAAAACAAGCCTTACCCCTTGTGATCTTGACAAAAAACTACAAGGCTTACCCCCCTTTTAATTTTGTGAAAAATACAAGGCTTACCCCCTTGTTAGTGAAAAAACAAGACTTACGCCTTGTGATTTTTTCAAAAACTACAAGCCTTACCCCTTGTAATTTTGAAAAACAACTACAAGGCTTACCCTTTGTGATTTTTTGGGGGAAAATACAAGCCTTACCCCTTGTAATTTTGAGGGAAAAAAAACTACAAGGCTTTTAATTTTTCAATAACTACAAGGCCAACTAAACCCTTGTAATTTTTAAAATAAAACTACAAGCCTAGCTTGGAAAAAAACCAAGGCTTACTCGATTGTGATTTTGAGGGGGGGGGGGGGAATACTACAAGCATTACCCATTGTGAATATTTGGTGAGAAAATATTATCCCCTATTATTAAAAATAATTTTTTTTTTTAGTTAAATGAAATTTCTGCAGGAAGTTAGTCAGAGTGTCGACCAGGCATTGGGGAGACTCAAAGTCTGGCGAACCAGCGTGGTGATCTCCTTACGCACCCTTCTGGGGGGTGACTATCCCCCCGGTCCCTCTTTGTCCTTCCCCGCCCGTACTACCCCACTCCTTTAGGGGAGAGACATGACGGTTCCCAAGCCATTGCTGTGTCGACAGCTATCATGTCCCTGTGTCAGGAGCTGGATTCGAACCGGGCGTACCAACTCTTGAATGTCCGCGATTGAACAAACCAGCGGCTAAGCGACAGAGCCACCGAGCCCCGTTGGTACTTGGAGAAGCAATTGAAACTACTTAAATAACATTGTCATTACGCAACAACAAAACGAAAAAAATTTTTTGCAATGAGTGGGATTTGAACCCGGGTCTATGGGTTTGAAACCTTGTGTCTTCGTATTACGCTACGGCGTCATCTGATAATCAACAAGGAAGTTTAACTATTTCAAGTCGTGCACTGAGTATCGAACTAAAACATCATGATTGTGTTTAATTAAGTTGAAACATGATCATAGATTAAACGTGGTGATAAAATATTCTTAAAACTTCTAAATCATACTATTGGCAAACTTATTGTAGATATAAGAACAAATTAAAAGGTTACAGCCTTGAAAATGTTCGCCCTGACTGGCTTTCTTATTATACACTTAAGTTAAGACAGCCCTGGATGGCTATAGGAAACCCTAAAACAATCATTAATACAACGGTATTTTTTCTACCAGACGTTTGTGAAAAAAGGAAGGCTTAAATTACCCCTTGTGAATTTTAACATTTTTAGGAAATTCATCAAATTTGTTATGAAGATACCATCGACTTAAATATACCCTTTGAACTAAAATGAACATCATTTGATTTTTTTTTGGAAAAATGCCTTGTGTTCACTTTTGGAGAAAAAAAAATAAGCCTTTTGATTTTGAGAAGAAAACTACAAGGCTTACCCCTTGTGATTTTGTGAAAAATATCTACAAGGTTTACCCGTTGTAATTTTGTGGGGATAAAACAAAGCTTACCACTTGTGATTTTGTGAAAAATTTACAAGGCTTACTTACCACTTGTACTTTTGAAAAAAATACAAGGCTTACCCCCATGTGATTTTGAGAAACAAATACACGGCTTAGGCCTACCCCTTGCGATATTGAGGGGGGGGGGGGAATAAAAGGCTAACAACACCTTGTGATTTTGTGAAAATGTTTTTAAAGATTTTGGAAAACTAAAAGGCTTACTTACCCCTTGTAATTTTGTGGGGGAAAACGATTTGGAAAAAACTACAAGGCTTACCCCTGGTGATTTTGAGGGGGAAAATACAATTTTTGGTAAAACTAAGGCTTAGGCCTATACCCCTAGTAATATTTTTGACAAAACTGCAAAGCTTATAAACTGATTTATATTTCGTTATTGATTGACTTATTAATAACTTTATAATAACCTTGACATGGAGATGTTGACATTTGTGAAAGCTTACAGCTTCTTTGGTTAAATGCCTGTATTTCATTTATGACGCAATTTCTTCATAAATAACTTTAAAAAAAGTTGAATTCCCAGTAATTGTTTCAGACCTGGCTTCAGACGGATTATTTGTTTCCTATTTTCTTTGTTATTGCAACCGGATATGCATCTCAGTCCAGGAAGCTATCACTTCAACCCATGTAATTAATAGCTTCCAGCGTTTTCGTTATGAGTAAAAATAGATAAGGGTTGTGTTCTAAATTTCTTTGATTTAGTAAAGGTACCTCTGTATTCTAAAAGATATTAAAAGCTTTCAAACACTACATTTATCTTAGATGAAATAAATTGTTTTGCTTGTTTTAACCTTTCCTTAGCAAGGGTGTGATTTGACAAAAGTAAAAAATCCTGAAAATTTGGGAGCAGGCCTGGGTCTCCCTTTGGTCTGGAGGACAAAGCCCCCTGAACCTCCTGGATGTTTAATTTTGGAGGATTTACAGACTCTCCAGATCCCCTCAATAAAACAAGAAACTAGAGGTTTGGACACAATACAGGCTACTTCTTTCCTTCCTTTGTGGCTACTCTTCTTTTCTTTCAAGAAAAAATTTGAGGCAAAGGGAGATTTGTAAAAAATCCTGAAATCGGGAAAAATCCTGAGAAATCACAGGCCTACCTTAATGTAAGGTCATTGATGGTGACATCAAATCATCCCAAGTATGTTAGTCATTCATAGTTATATACATAATAGCATTAATCCTGATAATTTGGGGATCCGAAGACGTGGCCACATTAGACAGGCGTTCATTGTTCCTTTAGAATCATCAGCACTCGGTACTTTCAAAGGCTGCTCACTTTAAACACGTGGCAATTTTCTCGTTCTGGAGTTGTCATTCCTACGAAACCAAAAAGGCGCAAACAGGGTTTTATTTCACATAAGAAAAACAAAAGAACATTCTAACATATTTTGTTAAAAAATATAATGTACATGTATGTACATTTTATTTTAATAGATTTAACAATCCTGTTGTGTTTACACAATATCAACATGGAGTGTAATATATACAATATTGCTACATGAATAATCACAAAATGGGTGAATTATAAAATGGTTGCATTTATAAACATGCGTTAATAATGAATAATTTAAAGTCATATAATGAATACAGCTTACAGCCAATGTTATTAATACCCATCTTGCTACAGACTCTTAATGAGATCTTCATCTAACTAACGCTGATGGGGTTGTTGTCACCCAGGGTACTCCCCAATGGTACCCAGGCAATCTCAGTCCTATGTACCTAAGAGGATTGGGGAGTACCCTGGGTGACAACAACCCCTTCGGCCTAACTAGCATAGCATTCGTGGATCCAGGGGTGGGGCCAAATGTGGGTGGGTCCAAATGTGGGTGGGTCCAAATGTGGGTGGGGCCAAAAGTGGGTGGGGTGTTAGCGCACCTTATTTCATCGCCATGCTTGTAAATTTACCATACTTATTTTGTGTCCCCTTTATTTGGCAGTGTAGCCCCGCCCCTTTTTGAGACCATAGATCCACGCCTGCCATGCAGTTTAGATTTGTCACTTTACAAAGATAATGGCCTTTACCACTCGCATACTGATCATTTACAAATCCTGTAAAATTAATGAAAGGGTGATAATGGTAGTGTTCTACTGTTACTTATTTACATGAAAACCTTCTTTGGATACGAGTGTGTGCACTGTACACAATATGAATCAATTCTTGATGATCTTCAAGTGTTTAGGTTTCTTTCAATTGAACTCAAACATCAATATCTGATTCCAATGTTGCTATGTACTAGCTGACATTATCTTACTGACATTATGATTGTTGTTGTGCATGGATTTTCCATTTACTCTGTTTAAAATATGTAGTGAACATTGCTTTTTTTTCTAGAAGCTGGGAAATACATTAATCTCAAAAACCTCATTACACAATCCAATTGACCAGTGTGTGTATAAAGAGTAATTACAGAAATAAATAAACTTATGGCAGACAACATGATAAATGCATAGCTTAATAAATAAAAAAGCACCCTTTGCTTCAGTCAATTATATAATGTATCTTTTCTGTGACTGCAATGGTCAAAATTAGTCAAAATGTTGATATACTTGCCAAGGTATATCTAGTGCACTGAAAAGTCAAACACTGTCAAACCTTATGTGCAGGTAAGTACATTTACAAGTCAAAATGAGTTGACTGTTTTTGACTGGTAAAAGCATTGTCTTGTATTGTTGAGGGTGGTCAAAATGACAGTCAAAACCAGTCAAAAATGCCCCTGTGTGCACATTTGGGTCAACAGTTAAAACAGTCAGTTGACTGATTTTGACCACTAATAGATACTTGTCACTAAAGTTCGTCTACATCTAAAAGTAGGAGAGATTTCTGTGAAATATCTCTATGAAAGTAATTGATTCTTCAAGGAAAACATAAATTACTACATTGACCGGTTAAAATCAACATTGCCTGTACCAAAATCAAGTAACATGTCTGGAAGGAAGCTCTACCCCTCCACTTCTCCCCCTCACAAGAACACCTGTACTTCAACCTTGCTTGGTGAAAATTTACTGGTCAGGAATAAATTTCCATTTAAATTAATGGTAATTATCGGACGGTGACACAATAGGAACTAGGTACTTAACTTCTTTGGACCAATAATTGACCAATTACTAGAGAGAGGAAAAACAAAAACAGGACAGGTCCAATCGTGTAGGTTTGCCATCAAGCAAGGACGATCACTAGTTGTATTTAAATGGCATTATGACATTTCGTTTTAGTTTTTGCATTGTGTGCATGTACCTATCTTTGGTCTTCTGGACTGTCATTGTAGCCATGACATAATTGCTTCAGTGAACACCGTGTGTGGACCACATCCTTGTTGTTAAACAGACAATATCTTCACAATCAGATCAGACTTTCAACAGGGCATGGAATCAGTGTCCGAGTTTAAGATGAACACAGTGACTGAAAATTACTGGCTGATTTATGCAACAGCAACGGTAATATGACCTTATCATGTGGGGTATTATTTTCAGACAATGAGTTCATCTAAAACTACCACCCGAATTCCATGCCCTGTTGATCGTAACGATAGTACCTTTAACCCTCCTACTACTACAAGGGTAAACAAAAATCAATCAAAATGTTAATATACTTGTCAAGGTATATCTAGTGCACTTAAAAGTCAAACACTGTAAATTTTACGTGTATTAAGTACATTTACAGGTCAAAATGAGTCAACCGTTTTTGACTGGTAAAAAGCATTGTCTGGTATTGTTTAGGGTGGTCAAAATGACAGTCAAAACCAGTCAAAAATGCCCCTGTGTGCACATTTGGGTCAACAGTCAAAACAGGCAGTTGACTGATTTTGACCTGTATAGCTACTTCCCACTGAAGTGTGGCTATAGTAGGAGGGTTTTAATATTCATGTTCTATGAACATTAACATACTGATATGTGTATTTACATTTACATGTCCATTTTAAATGAAACTTTATAATACAAATCTTGGTACAACGTAGAACGTACGCTATAGCTTTGCATGGTAGAAATAGTACACTACACAGAGAAGTTGGCAATCTTAAGTTTGATTTGCACTGCAAGTGCTAAACTTTTTTAATCCTAACCATGCTGATTGCAACAGAATTCTACAGATGTACACAGCTGTCGGATCTTTTGGAAGTGAGCAGAGAACAAATGATCTTTTGAAAAGTCTTGTTGGATCTTGTTGCACTCAACAGGCATCACACCTGGACAACTGATGGATGTTGTTGCGCTGAGCAGGGTGTCTAACCAGTTATTGAAGGGGGTTCGGGTTAATGTTTTGCTTTGTTTCGCTCGATGTCACACAGTGCAAAACTGGCCATCTTTACAGAAAATGACAACGGTTACTGAACGCACAAATATACTTGACACATAAATACATCGCCCCTCACAAATTTTGTGCGTCATTGGTTGGTGAAACACCTCACTGACTTAGAGAACTTGTTGCTGGAAAAGACGGTATCTATCATGAACTTTCTACATGTATAGGGCCAAAAAAAGGCTCCGGTTACTGTTCATAGGTCGGCTTCAAATTTGGTGCGGTGACGCGTTTTTTTTTCTTTTTTTTTTGGTAGTATTTTTTTTGGCCAATCGGTGAAATATGTAATACATGTATGCAGTTATTGGAACCAGATCAAATTTGGAACCACAAATCGGGCAAACGTTCATACCCCTATGTGAACAAGTCATTTAATACACAGCATTGTAGAAATCCAATTGATCCAGCAATTATGGCTTCAATTGGACATTATTCATAGCAACAAAAAAAGAAAAAAAAGAAAAAGAAAAAGAAAAATGCCAATGTAGTCTGAGGCAAGGCACACGGAGAGACCAGAAACCGGAAACATTTTTTTTTTGGCCTAACAATATGTCAAATAAACTTTAATGCCCACTTTCATCAAAAGCACATATCTCAAAAATTTACAGATACGATGATACAGAACCTTAAAATAACACTTCTGCTTTCTTTAATTTATATTTGTATCTTTACTTTTGTATCATATTAACCCTCCTACTGTTTGACCATTTGAAACCAATCAAAATTTCCACTTACCAAAATGCCCATTGGTTTTGTACACACATGGTGATACCATTTGAACAGTGTTGGTAGCAAGCTTTACTACCATTCAAATCCATTCAAATGCATAGAGGGTCCATTGATTCACCACTTAGAAGTATCCAAACAAGGTTTTGTATTAGCTGTACTACCATTTGGAAAGATCCAAACAAGGTTTTGTATTAGCTGACCTACCATTCAAAACCATTTGGGGGAATCAAAGTACAGTTATTTCACCATTCAAAACCACAAAAGCGAATGGCTTCAAATGGTGCATCAACTTGTATGAAAAAGGTACCAAAAGTAGGAGGGTTAATGTCATGATAAACATTTTATCCAGTGTTTTCCTTCTATTTATTTTTAAGTTACATGTACTGTAGCTATCAAGCTTTCCCTGAGAAACATGCCATGTAAAAAAAAAAAAAGTAATAATATTGATGGTTTTTAAAAACTTTTCATTAAACAATTTCACAGCCATTTTTGATTTGTCTGATGTATACATGTCGTGAATTTGAAATAAAATTAATGCCATGTTTCATAGATTGCCTGCACCACTTTCACAAGTTTAAACTTCCTTTTATACAATAAATAATATGAACAAGATTACACACATTTCAGCAACAAACAAAGTTTGGCAACTATAATAAATATTTTCTTTGTCTTTTAACATCAATTACAAATTAATGAAATTAACAATTTCAGGTTTGTTCTATTTAGGGCTTCACAGATCTGCAAGTACATGACCTGTATGTATGAGTAATGTGCAACAGTGTTACTGGATATCACTAACCGTTTATAAATTTGCTAACCGGCTAACCAAAACCAATATTAACAAAATACCACTAACAATTTTGGAAGAATTTACTGACTTTTTGTTGTTCTAGACTAGAATTTTTTGCAGCATTGGTTATTAAACAATCATTGCAGCAAGTTTATTGATGCTTTTCGATTGAAAATTTATACACATTGTTCCATTTGTCCGGCGACGATTTGTTTGTGTGGCCATCAGATGCTGACAGCGTTTTAGCCAGCGAGCCGTGCAAGCACGGCCAGTTTTGAAAAATCACTGCCCGTTTTTCCAAGCATGGCTTGTATTTATAAATCAAAGCCGTGCTAAAATATCAAATAATTTATTTTGAATAATCGGCAATTTCATGTAAAGGGTCTGTGATTTTATTCTCTGAAAGGAAAAACTTATCAAACTTTTTCTTATTTTTTCTACTGAAATTCTTTTTTTAAAAAGACGTAACGTAGGCTAACGTTAAACTAAATTTATTTAATTTCCGGTGCAGTTTTGTGCACAACGGATCTATGGACTGCATTATACAGTGGATGCCGACTTGCAGTTAACTGGTTAACCAACAGTGAAAGATCGGTTAAACGGTTAGCAAACTAACTGGTAACTCCCAACACAACTGGGAAAGAAGAGTCATTTGTATTCTTTTGCATACCCTAGTAAATTAACATGAACAGATGGCATGTTGAGGTTGTCCAACGAGCCATGGAGACAAACAAACAATGCAATGATACCTATGACAGTGTCAATATTTTACATTGTTAGGAAATGTTACTTTCCATGTGGGCTGTATAGTAGATAGTGCATTTGATGTTTTGCACTAACATGTGTCGATACAACCTTGACAACTGTAACCGTCCCTAAATAGTATTAACTTCTACTCATTGTATTACAGTCTATCAGAAATTATCCTTCTGAAATACATTGATCGCTTATAGCCTTTTTGCCAGAACAGATTAGTACGAAACTAATTTTTTGAACTTTATAAAGCCAGCATAACCAATCCACGCTATCCCAGGTGATATCAATTCCATTGCAACTGGTTCGACATACATGTAGGACCGATGACCAGTTTATCTGAAATTTACATTTTGAAGAATACATGTACTTAACAGATTATTACACACCAGTTCACACAAGTCAAACAGCTGACTTAAACCAAGCTTCTCTGCCAAGATGTACATATGTAGGGCGCCCCCTAGAGGCATACCACTGATGCGTATGCGCACTTCTATACACACAAAAAATCCATTCACTGATATCCTTCTATTTAAATCTGTAGAAAGTCTGCGTGTGTCATTTGAATACATCAGTCAAGAAGTCCCAGTGTGAAGCCAAATTAAAACTACAAAGGATGAGCCATGTTTATTCTTTCTATTGCACTTCAGGGAAGGCAGTCAGATAAGACCTCCTTCGTTGAGTTGTTGAGATAATCTGGGAAGCAGATATCAAAGCTTACGATCAGATCTCCCTTGCGCGACGGCTGCTTTGGCAGAGGGAGCCCCTCTCCACTAACTCTTTTCGTGGAGTTGGGTTTGATAATTTCTTTGCACTGCACAGATATGGTGCCTCCGTTGATCGAGGGAACACGTAAGGTAGTTCCAACTAGTGCCTGTACAGAGAGAAACCGAGAGAAAGAGGAAGTTTAGTCAATGTAATGTACAAGTTGTAAATAAGTCAAGTCACAAGTCATCTCTTTGCAAGTCAAGTCACAAGTCATTTCTTTGCAAATAAAGTCAAGTCATAATTCATTTCTTTGCAAGTCAAGTCAAGTCATAATTCATTTCTTTGCATGTCAAGTCAAGTCACAAGCCATTTCTTTGCAAGTCAAGTCAAGTCACAAATAATTTCTTTGCAAGACAAGTCACAAGTCATTTCTTTACAAGTCAAATTACAAGTAATATTTTTGCAAGTCAAGTCACAAATCATTTCTTTGCAAATCAAGTCAAGTCATAATTCATTTCTTTGCAAGTCAAGTCAAGTCATTTCTTTGCAAGTCAAGTCATTTCTTTGCAAGTCAAGTCAAGTCACAAGTCATTTCCTTCTTAGTGAAAGTCAAATTGGCCTTAACCAGCAATAAGTTCTTGCTATTTTAGTGTTGCCTATTCTTCACGGTCATATTCTCTCTTTGTAATCATGGTTATGCCAAAGAAAAAGTTGAATACATTTTTGTTACGGCATCCACAAGCTCGAGTCAACAAGTCTGTGTCTACCTACATGTAGTAACATCAATATTATATGTGGTCAATCCCATGCATGTCACGTCTGTCAAAACAAGAAGATTTTCAGGTAAAGGAAGATTTGTAAAAAAAATCCTGAAATCAGGACAAATCCTTACCTGTTTAAGTGAAATCTTAGATTTGTAGTGTAAATTACTGCCATCTCTCTGAAAATACTGATGAGGTTTGTCCTTCAATGTGAATACAATATCAGCTGGTATCCGGTTAGGAGATTGGTCCCCTTCTTTTGGAAATGTTATTTTTGTTCCAGCCTTCCAGCCTGGCTTGACGTTGATTTCTAGTACTTTATCTTCAGTTTTCTTGGAGCGCCCGTCAGGGTTTAGAACTTGTCTTGAAATCTTCATTCGTTTTGTGCAACCTCTGTTGATGTCTTCTAGGGATACTCTAAGGTCATGGTGTACAGATGGATCCTGGCGTTTCCCTGAAGACTGCTGCATTCCTGGCATTCCTGGCATCCTTGGCATTCCCGACATCCCAAAACCAGGGAACCCACCAAAGTCGTCGTCAATGTCCATCGGGTCCCCTCCGGTGGAGAACACAGTGTGATGGCCCCCACGACCACCACTACTGCCCTGCCCGCCGAAGTTCATGAAAATCTTAAAAGGGTCCTCGCCCCCAAAGAAACTCTGAAATGTTGCATTCGGATCACCGTGGTAGGTCCATTTGAAATTTCCACCACTACCTCCTCCGCCAGGCGAAGGGCCAGCCCCTCCCTTCAGGCCTTCCTCGCCGTATTGATCAAAAACAATTCTTTTTTCTTTGTCGCTCAAGACCTCGTAGGCTTCGGATATTTCCTTGAATTTCTCCTCGGCTCCTTTGCTTTTGTTTTTGTCAGGGTGGTACTTCAGGGCCATCTTACGGTAAGCCTTTTTGATTTCCTCCTCGGTGGCGTTGCGGGCCACCCCGAGAATTTTGTAGTAGTCTTTTCCCATTGTTCTTTGTAAGTTCCAATTTCCACTGTCCTACTTGAAGAGTTTTACAAATTTAAAACAGAGACCTACGTGTAGTCAAGGAAGTAAAATAAAACAAAAATTTATTTCCTTTAACTAACTGTTAGTGATGAATGTAAATTAAGACCATGACAATTTTAAACATTACGTCATCACTGAAAGAAAGTTCAACAAACTTCTCCACATAAGTTTTATTTCAAAGGACCGTCGCTTACATAACGGCAACCTTGCCCAAGCAGACACTTTTGGCATAAAATCTTGGATTATTCTGGGATAGCTCTCACTTTCATGGAATTTTCAAAACATTTTTTAAATTAAAAAAAAAAACTAAATTTAAAATATCACAAAAAATTTCCCCATAAGCTTACCTAACGTTAAAGTTAATCACAAAATTTTAGATTGTAATAATTAGTAGATCAAAAGTTTTAAAAATCATCCCTTTTTATACATATGTGGGATTAGGGCCAAGGATCAGAGGTGAGAGGTGAGGACTCCAGTGTACATTGGCCCTAGAATGGGGCTATAGACTAGTGAAGATGGCAAATTATTTGCTGCAATAATTTATTTGTAACGTCACTGAACTTTATTTGTAACAAGTTATTATAGGCCTTAACTGTAACCATGGTAACAAGTAAAACTAGTAGGCCTAGTTAATTTGTTAGTAACCCAGTCATCTTATTGCCCAATATTGGAAAGAATGTAGAATACAACTGCCACTTTTCTATCCAAATATGACAAATATAACATATTTCCCTTTAAAAAATGACAAAGCCTAACGTTACACACTGTCTTAAGTAAGGAGAGGAATTGTTAGTCAAGTGAGGATTAACTGTTAACCGTTAAATTTTAGTTAGAAACGATTTTTTGAGAGATTTTGAGCAATGATTGAATGAATAAGTCGTAATTATCCGATCTGAGACCCCGAATCTTTCCATTGGCCTTGGCCCTTGCACGACTTACCGTCAGTTTCTCTGCTATAGATACCCCGTCGATAGTTTCAATCTGTCGGCATTAAATTGATCCAGCAAAAACATCCAAGTTCATATCCTTTTTCCAGACAATTCGACACTGATGATTCTCACTGACTTACTCTACACTCACTAACGTTACAGTTGATACTAAACACCTACCTGCTTGTGTTCAGCTTTTTAAACTGCAATTCAAATTTCTAGAATATTGAAGAAATTTCAGGATACGCCTACATAATGTATGTCACCAATTATGTGTTTACAATTATTTCACTGGTACTGCCGGCTAGTGGATTTAATGATAAACGAATACAACAAGTGATTGGAACCAGCGAATTCGAACTTTCTAGATACGTAGATGATGTCATCGGTATTCCTACCACAATTTAGACTTGCGTGTCAGTCGTTTGAAAAGTTTCCGCTGCAGAGTGTTAATGTTTAATTAAACAATGGTTAATCAATTATTCAGGTTCCAACATCTCAAAATAGCACAACACAATCAACGCACAAAAATAAATAAAAAAGAAAAGAAAAGAAAACAGAAGATGTTGATAGATCAGGATAACACATAAAGTCTAGTTTAGTTATAGGCGTGCATTCAAAAGTCAGTAATGGAAAAGTGCAAGAAAACTGATAACAAATGAATAATAGTAACAACATTATAATAACAAAATCATATTTCAAAAAACAAACAAATAAAAAACATGCACTTCCAATGACCCAAACGGAGATCTATACGTGCATACTAGCACGTACTGGGGACACGAGATGATGGATGCATCAAAGAATGCCCCCCCCCCCCCTTCAGTGGTTTATTATCTTTGCTGTGTGCGCTCAAATTGATCTGGGATGCGAGTGAACCTTTTACGTCAATGTCGCTCCTTTCTGCTCGCTCGTTTGTAACTGTAAATTCAAAAATTATTCCGACGCCCACATCATTATAACTCCACTTCTATGGTACGGAGTTGAGTTCAGGCCCCAAAAGAGTGAAAACCACTGGGCAATTAGAGCTATACGGCGGACAAGTCTTTTTGGAGTAGATAAAGAGTAAAATTAATATAATAATAATAATAATGTGGACTTATATAGCGCACGTATCCACCAAACTGGTGCTCAAGACGCATTATATTATCACCCCTGCTCACCATCTCAGCTCCCTGGGGAGTGTACAGCTCAATTGCTGCCACTAGTACAGCGCATATAGGGCTAATCAAACACAATAACCAACTCTGCCCTCACAGGTACCCATTTACCCCTAGGTGGAGAGAAGCAATTATGGTAAAATGTCTTGCTCAAAAAAACAAGGACACAAGCACCACGGTCGCGGTTGGGATTCGAACCCACATTCTGACGACTCCGCCATCAGAACACAAATGCGATGCACTAAACCGCTCGACCATGGCACTCCATTAATAGTGTATATAGCTCCAGTGGCGGACCGTCAGGGGGGGCTGGGGGGGCAGCCGTCCCCCGGCCCGGAGGGGGGGGGGGCCCGGACTTCCTCCCCAAAGAATTTTTTTTTTTTTTTTTAACATTCTGGTGGAGGCAACGGCGGATCTAGGCCCAAAGTTTAGGGGGGGCCAAATGCTCAGTGGAGGGGCGTATTTGCGAGCGCAAAACGTTTCTGGTGGGGTTTGTTTGTTTAGTGGCGCATGTATGTACCCAGGATTTTGTGTTGGGAGGGGCTCATTTTTTTCTGTAAAAGTTTCCATTGACACTTTCCTTTCCTATAGCTACGTGCACAGGAGCTAGCCGGCTCCACTGGGGTGTGGCGTTGTATGATTATGACAAACTTACGCTGCTAATCGTGTGCAAGTTGTAAAAGTTATTAATGCAAATTAATGTTTAAATAAAGCCGCCTGAAATAATCCATTGATGACACAGAACTCTGGAATTAACGGCAGTTATTATTGATCAAAATTGATCCTTTCTACAAAAGGGTAGATTTTCAGAAAAACAATCATTGACATGTTTTAAGATATGGCCACTCATCTGGGTTAGGCTGGTGCCCGCATGGAGTCCCCAGAGTGTTATGGTATGTACATACATTATTGTGTAATCTACACAGTGCTGCAAAAACAGCCCACTGTATTTTACGTTGATACTTACTGCTCATATGACGATGGAAGACGAATCTTTCAAGTCACTGCTCCTGCTCGTACTCACAAGATTGAAATGCGTTTTATGCACGCGATGTTCGCGCCAAGTCTACGTAGGCCTACATTGCGGACGTTGCATGGCTCACCTAATATCCAGGAAACCCCACACAACCAGTCGCGTGTGCATAAGCCATGCATACAATCACCGTGTACGCCTCGTCTAATGCAGCTTGGCTTAACTGCACAAACTACCATTGCAAATTTTGTGGCAATGTTGGATCGTGAGTAGGATTATGAACACATTCATGTAGCCAATCAGTGTGTTGTAATTTGCATACTTTAACAAAAGCTGAACGTATAAGCAAGACTTAGCTGCACAAGGAGGGGAGTAAAGTTGTGGGGTTTTGTTTTGTCTCTCTTTTCCCCTTTTTTTACTTCTTTTCTTTTCTTTTCTTTGTTTTTTTTTGGGGGGGGGGGGGCGTACAGCTTCGGTTTTTTTGGGGGGGCCATGGCCCCCGTTGGCCCCCCCTGGATCCGCCGTTGGGTGGAGGGGGGTGGGGGTGGGGGGTGGGGGTGGTTGGGTGGGGGTAGTTGGGGGACCGGGCCCGAGCTGGAACTTACACAAATCAACCGGGCCCTTTCTTTATTTTGAGCTCCCCTGAAAACATGAAGTGTAATCATGACGGGTCTCTCGGAAATCACGTGTGGTTAGGGAATGATGCCTGGGGAAGGGGAGGGGAGGGGGGCCCGACCGTGCGCTCTGCCCCCCCCCCCCGGCCCGGCGGTAACTTGTTCCGCTACTGTATAGCTCTTCAAAAGAGTGATTTTCACTCTTTTACATTAAGAGAGTAAGGGCTCCGAGAAAGATATGCTTCCGGGAATTCAGCCAGTGTGGAGGATCAGGACTACTCGATCCACTACAGACAGCTGCCGTTTGTATACGGTACGATGAAAGGGGTCGAGAGATAGACCTATAGGCTATCGGCATAACGTACCCGCAAAATGGATCCGCTTAACTTAGGTCTTATATAACTCCCTCAATTTACCCGATTTACATTTTTGGGCGATTGCACATGGTAGAAATGATATGATCGATAATGTTTAAAGGGACAATATCGTCACGATCAGAGCAGACTTTTGATAGGGCATGGAATCAGGGGCGTCGCGAAGGCGGGGTGTGGAAGCCAATTTGCCGACTGACACGGTGACTTAGCCAGGATTTTCAGAGTGCGGGACGAACATTTTTTGTGGCTATATTTACCGACACAGCACTAATATGACCAGACAAAGTTCACACCCCAACACCCCCGCTCGCTACCGGCCCTGCATAGAATCTGCCAGTGTGTCCTAGTTTTAAATGAAGTCAGTGAATGAAAATAATACACCACGTGCGCGCGCTGGCCTAGATAACAGTGTGCGATAATTAAGATCATAATTACCGTGGCTTCATGCTGCGTAAAATACAGTGGCGTAGCCAGGACTTTTTCAGTGGGGGACAGGGGGGCGGGCATTGCTTTTCAGTGGGGGGAGGGGGGTCCCAAGGGTATGGGTTTTTCCCTTTTCTTTTTCTTTTCTGTTTTTGGGGCACTATGAGGATTTTTCGTAGGGGGGGGGCTGAAAATTTGTGCGGCCCCCAGCCCCCCCCCCCCCCCCGTGGCTGCGCCGCTGATAAAATATCATTCATAAATGACCAAGACAGTTTAGACAATCTGATTGGACAAAATGTAATCACGTGGGGTATATTAACGGATAGTTTAATAAACAAAATCAGAGCAGCTCGTATGTGCCAGCATGCGCCGGACTCTTTGAAAGTGTTTCGTGTGTCACAAAAAACGTGAATTTGCCCGTTTCTATTTGGCTTTATTAAAAAAAACTTTTGAAAACGAAATCGATACGGTCATTTATGATTGGGAATAACCATAACAGTTTGACGCTTGGTCTTGACTGCCGCGACTCAGGTCCTTATCGCCCGTGGCCACGCCCAAAACCGGTCATAACCTGCGATAAAGACCGCTCGACAAACGAACCACTTCCTCGTTATTTATGATCTTATCGCGACCTCTAGGGTATTATTTTCAGCCACATTGATTCCATGTACTGTCAAAAGTCTGCTCTGATCGTGAGGATATTGTCCCTTTACACTGTAAAAACGTTGGGCAACATGGGATTAGCTAAGGTTATTTCTCCCAGAATTCGTCACTATTTACCACAACTGTTCACATATTTTAGCCAAAAAAATATCCAACATTGGGCAATGGTAAACCAACTGTGTAACCTGTTGATATGTTGACCAGTGTTGGGCAACATATCAACCGTGTTTGCCCAATATTTCTTACAGTGTAATATGTCTTTAAAAAAAAATAGATACAAAGAAAGTAATTAAAACAACCAGGTTGACATGACTTACCCCAAAAAAAATCACTATTTTCTTTATCATTTTCTAACCAAAATGTATTATTTATTAGCACCACGATTGTGTTTACATAAAAACAGGAAGCACTAAATAGAATTATTACTAGGATAAATGCTTTTGGAATTACTGTTAAGAAAATCATTCAAATTTATTTATTGGCAGTCTACTAGCAATGATGCTAGTAATAATAATATAAAACAATTAATATGCTTTAAATGTTAATTAGATATATATGCCTACATATATTACTGTTAATTCTTTTTCCCCGTCAATGTATCAAAATCAGTAAATTGTTATTTTTCCTGCAAGTAAATGATAACAAATTATTTTCAAAAAATAATTGACTGGGGCATTGGTAAAAAGTAATAACATGATTACATGATTTCAGCACTACAATGGAACACCCTTCCAGATGACTGCTTTCCACCAACTTACGATCTATTTAAGTTTAAGAAAAACATCAACAAATGTAATCTTGCTTAAAATTTAATGGTGAATGGCATAGGCTATCGCACATGTAACCCCTTACACTCTACTAGTGATTATTGGCTTTGTTTAGGGTGACTGACAGTTAATAAAATAAAATAGTAATAACAAATTATATATTTTTTTGAAATGACTGGGATACATTTATGAAGCTGGCCAAATAACGGCACTAATAATTGACCTTTGCAAGATACTACAGTCTACTGATCAATGATCAAGACAACGTCATATTCAAAGAAATCAAACGGTATTAGTTTTAGCTGTTGAGATCTTTCTGAGAAAACGAAGATAATTTATTTAAGTAAAACTTGTAGCTTTGCATGGTGAAGAGGATGAGTAAAGACTTTGCAGTGACACCATGTGAAATTATCAATTGAATATAATTAGTTCTGAAAAGAACTGGAGGTTACAACTCGACGTTTCGATCAGTATGCTCTGATCGTATTCAGGAGAATTTATTTAAACAAATTATGAGTTTCACGAAAAACATCAAATCTCTTTTCAGAATTAATTACACATTTTAAGTTTGGAGGCTCTTCACCTATGATTTCAATGCAATTCCCGGTAGTATTCCGATCAACGAAATATTGGGACATTATAAAAAAAACATTTTAATGGAAATTGTCACAATATTGGTTACGTGTGCAAAACTGCCTCTGTACATTGACTTTCTTTCAATCAAGATAAACATTTAACATGTGAACTATTTACTGCAGATTCTAAGTCATGAGAAAAGTGTGAGAAATATTAACAATTTGTACAGAAAACACTTAAACCAACTTTTTGAAAAAGTGAATATTTTTTTTCTGTTTCGTTTTATAAATGCAACGTAATAATGGCCTTACATAGTTAATGGCCATTCCTGTTTTGTCTGGTCCCAGAGCTAGAACCTGGACTCTTCTCTTTGTAACCTCCTGTTTTCTGTTCCTTTCGCACCTGACTAACTTAAATTCAATTCAATTCAACATTTATTTCCATTCTCCAGATACATAGATGGGCAAATTAATGACATGTACAATGCAGAGTCTATATTATGTTTATATAAGTATGTGTGTGTTTGTATATATCACTCATTTTGCCTTTCAGAAAGAACCTGCTAGATTCGATACGTAAGGCCATTTATACTACAGGTCCTTTAGGTTGGTAAGCAGTTTGCAACAGCTAATTCTCCATTTATACTACAGGTCCTTTAGGTTGGTAAGCAGTCTGCAACAGCTAATTCTCCATTTATACTACAGGTCCTTTAGGTTGGTAAGCAGTTTGCAACAGCTAATTCTCCATTTATACTACAGGTCCTTTAGGTTGGTAAGCAGTCTGCAACAGCTAATTCTCCATTTATACTACAGGTCCTTTAGGTTGGTAAGCAGTCTGCAACAGCTAATTCTCCATTTATACTACAGGTCCTTTAGGTTGGTTAAGCAGTCTGCAACAGCTAATTCTCTATTTATACTACAGGTCCTTTAGGTTGGCAAGCAGTTTGCAACAGCTAATTCTCCATTTATACTACAGGTCCTTTAGGTTGGCAAGCAGTCTGCAACAGCTAATTCTCTATTTATACCACAGGTCCTTTAGGATGGTAAGCTGTTTGCAACAGCTAATTCTCTATTTATACTACAGGTCCTTTAGGTTGGTAAGCAGTTTGCAACAGCTAATTCTCTATTTATACCACAGGTCCTTTAGGTTGGTAAGCCGTTTGCAACAGCTAATTCTCTATTTATACTACAGGTCCTTTAGGTTGGTAAGCAGTTTGCAACAGCTAATTCTCCATTTATACTACAGGTCCTTCGATGTTCTTACAGACAATCTACAACAGGGCATGGAATCGGTGTGCTGGTTTAAGATGAACACAGTGACTGAAAATTACTGGCTCATTTATACAGCAGCAATGGTAATGACCTTATCATGTGGGGTAGTATTTTCAGTCACTGAGTTAATCTAGAACTAGCACTCCGATTCCATGCCCTGTTGATCTTGACCATACTGTCCCTTTAATGAGCTTTCAGTAATAAATTAACACAAATGCACTGTTTTAAAAATATATGTTTCTATGAGCAGCCTATGTAGCATTCTAATTGATTGTTAAACTACAGATTAAATAAAATCAAACTATATATTATACAAACATGTTTGTAATACTGTGATAAAGATATTCCAAGAACTTA
The DNA here is from genome assembly GCA_029582265.1 of Zoroaster sp. YZ-2022. Classification (NCBI taxonomy): domain Eukaryota; kingdom Metazoa; phylum Echinodermata; class Asteroidea; order Forcipulatida; family Zoroasteridae; genus Zoroaster; species Zoroaster sp. YZ-2022. The sequence continues at coordinate 4,219,328 of CM055825.1, read as the reverse complement.
TTTGCTTTTATTTCCTATAAAATGCAAAATTATGATGCTTAAAATAAATTTAGTTTCATTTTAATTTCAAAGATTCAAGAAAGACTTCAGACAAGCGAAATATTGTTTTACTTCAGTCATGAAAAAAATTGCATTTTATTGTTTTGAGTTACTTAATAAAAATATAAATACCTGTTTCTTAAACACAGAAATGCGTGTTAACTACTTTTAGTTAGATACTGAGGCGTATCCACACCATTCACTACACCATTGTCTCAACATACAGGAAGGGGATGACTAATTTATTTTCTTTCTCCACAGCCATTTGTTTTACATTTGATTTGCTTGTTAGTCTATTTGTCTGTTTTGTTATACTCCCCCTGTCTGACTCATCGCTGTTCGGTCATCTTATTGTCTTATTCCCTGAATACAAGAGGTTGTGTACCTGTACATGCTCATTATAGTAACCTGACTAATTGTGTCTGTTTGCAGGGGCAACCTTGCTTTCAAATGTCATTGAGTTTTAAGTAAATTAATGGAAATAGCTACATCCATTTATTTATTCCTTATGTCAGGAATGAACTTTTCTTTGGAACTATCAGATTATTGGGTCTTCTCGCTGGTGCATGCAGCATGTAAGCTACAGAGTGTGGTTGCTAGAATTACAGCCTCACTTGCGTATTTATCGTATTTATCGTATTTATCGGCAAATTTAATTATCAGACTTAAATAAAGCATGGTTTTAAATGAAATAAAAAGAACAAATGATTTTGAAAAAGAAAAGAACAACAGAAAATTACCACAGTTGCTCATAATGTCTCAACAAAGAAAAACAAATTCAGTCGGGTTCCTGGTTTTTCCAGTGCCGGCCACATGTTATTCAGAAAGCATTTTTATGCATATTAAAACTAAGGTAAAAAAAAAAGTCTCTGGTTTGTGGTTTCCGCAGGCGTCGCCTCACCCGCATGTCGGCATTTTTATTTTTTTCTTTTTTTTTCTTTCTATGAAACGATGTCCAATTGCAGCCAAAATTGCTGGATCGATTGGAATTCTGCCGTGCCGTGTTGTAAATGACTTTTTCACATTGGGGTCTCAACATTTGCCTGATTTGTGAGGCCTCTCTTAGCCACCATACTTTGTGTATGGGAAATATGGTCAGGTTTCTATAACTGCGTATACATGTATCACATATTTCACTGGATGGCAAAAAAAAAAAGTTTAAAAAAAGAAAGAAAAAAAAAAGCATGTCACCACACCGATTTTGAAGCTAACCTATGACCATAAACCAGAGACTTTTTTGTTTTGGCCTAAAACTGTTTCAAAACAATGACTGCTTGTCGCTATCGTCATAATCGTTTTTCACACATGTACAAATGCTTGTTCTTGTTGCATTTCTTCTCGTTCCATCTTGCGTGGTTGTTGTACGCGGCGCAGTCCCGGTCACTCTGGCTGCTGGGCAGCGGGGAGCCAACTTTCCAGCGGGTGAAGGTCACGGGGTCACCAGAAACCCACTCCCATTGGTCACTGGTATGCTTGTCATTTAATCCTGAAAACATAAACAGATAAGGCGTAACATTGCATAACAGAAAAACAAAAATTCATAAAAATAACAGCAAAACCTGAAGCACAAAATGTCATCGTACAAAACCTCTAAAGATACATAAAATTCCATATTAATACACACAGTGTGGTTTTTGTTATGGTGTAAACCGAGGACCTCCCATTGTTCCCCTCTATTGTGATAGCAACCAGGGATGTATTGTTCTACATTGTGATAGGAACCGGGGACGTCCCTTTTGTTATAAGTCCTCAATTTGAATGCCTACACAAACTCGCCTATACACCCCTAGCTATACCTAGATGTAGAACAACAATACTATACTAACAGCCTTTTTTCCACACGCTGCATCTCTTTGGAATTCCTCAGGGGGGAGGAAGGGTTAGGAAAAAAGTGCACCACCAACGAAGCTACACTCACTGGCCATAAGTATTGCAACATCCCCAAAGTTCAGTTTGGAGAACTGTGTTACAATAATTTATTTTATTTTATTTACACTACTTAAGACTTCTTGAAAGTGCCTGTGTTTTGAAGTCAATGTTCTTTTTTACTGTTCTTGCTCGGAAATTATGTAATACACGATCGATGAAATCGGATTAAATGATCATCTCACCTGTTACTTGTAAAGTGCTATTTTGAGCATGTTGCAATACTTTTGGCCAGTGAGTGTACATGTCTCATTCGCAAATGCAGACGCGCGTGGTGGACATTGTGGTTCATAAATAGGTACACTGACTGTGTGTAAGCACATACGTATGCACTGTTCAAATAGCTTGTGTGCGTCAATAACATTCTCTTGCGCACTGCAAACGTATACGTGCACGTACGTGTATTATAACGGCTTGGCGACAACATTTTCTGAATCATTTACATTAGAAATCCCAAAATATCGGCAAGGGTCAACGGACAGATTTCTTAAAACTCTCTTGAAAGGTAAATCAACATTATTTATTCAGATTAAGGGGAAAAAGTCAGAGGGTCAACGGTAAAATTTTACAAAATCTTCTGTTCGTTGACACTGTTTTTGTTGCAATTCAGGGGTGTCATTTCATTATGAGGTTCTGTAAAAAAAATAATAATACATTTATAAAATTTTAAATTTAAAAAAAAAAATTGAAAAATGTGACAGTTGTGTTTTTCATTGTGATTATTAATGGTTAATTAAATTATGATAAAAGGTATGAAAATGTTAATATTGAACCATTTCGCAATTGTTTTTTGCCCTGTCACATTAATGGTATGGCCTACAATGTGCGTCAAGCCTCGGATCACATGAGACCCTTCCTCCCCCCTAGGAATTCCTTGCCTGGGGCATGTTTCATCCTACGATCTATTCCTAAGAGGAATCTCAATTTCCACATTCAGCTTCACTGAGTCTTTTAATTTGTTATTTATCTTCTATTGTATTCCCGTATCTTGAGTAGCTTTAAGCCTTGGTCAGGGTGAATATGAATATCAGAAAATCCTAATTTTCTTGTACTTCCTCCTCCTCCCCCCCCCCCCCCCTCCCACCCATCAATCCCTCACCACTAAAAGTCTTTCTCACCTATCCAAATTTCACGTCTCTCCAAAACTGTTCGCATCCAATTGTAGATCTTGCTGGTAGATACAGTAACAAGGTTGCCATTGTACCTGAACAAACACAAAATACACACACAACATTTGCACAATTTATTTTTTTTAACCAGTTTGCGTCGGGAATAAAAAAGTTTTTCTGGGCCCCTGTGCGGGTTTCTTTTTCCCACACAAACACGTTAATGGAAGCTTCCACAGCGCGTGACCACGTCTACCGAGCATGTCACTGTACACTCGGCTCGTTGCCATGTCAACCGAGCATGCATACAAATATTCCCAAGTTTCCTATGGCGTGTTTAGACGCTCTCCGATCCGCGGTGCAAACAAAATTGCGTGTATACATGGCCTCCGACGCGAACTGGTTAAAGGGAATGTATAGCATTGGTGATGTTGGGAGGGCTTTTTTTATTCTTATTTTTTTGTATATATTATTTCATATATCCTTCTGTTAATGAAACCACATATTCCTCAAAAACGTTAATAACATGTGACCCTGAAGAAACCTGTGAAGAGAAGATGATGAAGAAATGCTCAGTTTTGGATGTGGGAGAAAAACTTCAGACAAATAATGTAGGGGAAACCCACGCTCTCGGGTAGAGACTGAAAGCCCAATCCACATGTTGTCTTGGGTCCGAGTGGGATTCAAACCCGGGTCTGCAGAGGTGAAATACAAAGAAAGTATCCCTGTGCCAACGTTTTCTATGAACCAAGACATAAATCGAGCAACCAACCTGAGAAAGTTTCAGCCCATTACAGTTTGTCCTAAACGATCAAATATTGAAAATATACGACTCAAAACAATTTAGGGAACACCGGAATAATCTCAGTTAACAGCAAGATCATTTATTTAAGATAAACACAATGTTTCACAGAATTGATGAGAAACAACTGCACAATGAAACAGATGATAAAGGATGCATGTAGTGATTACACATTTTCACGACATGACTACTGAAAGAGAGAGCGGGGTTGCAAATGAAAATCCCGGTTCATGGAACATTTCAAACCTATTTGATGTTAAAAATCCGGTGTTCCCTAAATTGTTTTGAGTAGCATATATCCAAAATTCAGTTTGGAAACAATTCTACAAATGTTGGGCACCTCAGACAAAGATTTTAAATGAAGGGTGGGTGGGGGGGGGGGGATGAATGACCTGTGGTCAATACCATGACATCAAATGTCAACTGCTCCATTAAAGGGGCAATATCGTCACAATCAACAGGGCATGGAATTGGAGTGGTAGTTTTAGATTACCTCAGTGACTGAAAATAATACCCCACATGATAAGGTCATATTACCGTTGCTGCTGCATAAATAAATGAGCCAGTAATTTCCAGACACTGTGTTCATCTTAAAACTAGGACACCGATTCCATGCCCTGTTGAAAGTCGGCTCTGATCGTGACGATATTGCCCCTGTAAGATCTGCATTGGCTGCCAATATCATATCGTATTATTTATAAAATATTGCTTATCGTTTTCAAATCTTTGAATGATTGTGCACCATTATATATATCTGACTTGTTGAAATGTTATGCCCCTCTCGCAAGTTCTCGCAAGTTCCAGCGCAGAATTTCTGCTGGCTGAACAAAAGTCAAAACATTCTTGGGGTGACAGATCTTTTGAAGTTGTGGCTCCACGCCTTTGGAATGAATACCTCTGTACATTCGTGAATCTCAATCTGTTGACTCCTTCAAGAAAAACTTTAAAACTCATCTTATGTGTATTGCCTATAAGGACTACTAACATTCATTTATGCATTTTTTTTTTTTAAATCTTTTGTTTAGTATTATATTGCATTTGCTATTGTATTGTTATGCTATTGTATGATTTCTTGTTTACTGTAAAGCGCCTTGAGCACTTCTTGGTGGATATGTGCGCATTATAAATCTTCTGTATTATTATTATTTAATGAGGCAATAGATTGCTAGTGCCTCACCATGAAAAATAACCAACAGCTATTGCCTTGTGAAATGAAGCATTCAATATTTCAACTCATGATATAGTTTTACTGTTGTATACACTTCGAATACGAATGATTTTACCTTTCTCTACATATTCTCTGAGCATTGTTCCAGGTTTCTGGCTCCGTAGACATCAAGTAGCAAATGCCATCAAACTCAAGCCATCCTACATCAAGAATTGTTTTTGGGGTTATTAATCATTTTGTTTACAAGTTCAACATTTGATACCTTTAAAATGCCCCGCTGAACCCTACTTATCGTCGCGATCGTCAGGGCATGGAATCAGAGAGCTAGTTTTAGATTAACTCAGTGACTGAAAATAATACCCCACATGATGAGGTCATATTACCGTTGCTGCTGCATTAATGAGCCAGTAATTTTTCAGTCACTCTGTTCTTAAACTAGAACACTGATTCCATGCCCTGTTGAAAGTCTGCTCTGATCGTGACAATATTGACCCTTTAACAAACCCCTCGCCCAACTTATTTGATGGTCGTGTGGATGTAAAAAATAAATGTCCATTTTCAAGTTTCCAGTTTATTTTGAGAAGAGCGTCTATCAATTGTTTCAGCCACTTCACTTCTCTATTCTATGATTAGTGTAGATATAAAGTCATTATCAGGGATGTGATTTGACAAAAGTAAAAAATCCTGAAAAATGGGTAGCGGGCCTGGGTCTCCCTTTGCTGTAGTGGACAAAGCCCCCCTGAACCTCCTGGATGTTTAATTTTGGAGGATTTACAGACTCTCCACATCCCCACAAAACAATTTCAGAGGTGTGGTTTGACAAAAGTAAAAAATCCTGAAAAATGGGTAGTGGGTTTCAGTCTCACTTTGGTCTACGGGACAAAGCCCCCCTGAACCTCCTGGATGTTTAATTTTGGAGGATTTACAGACTCTCCACATCCCCACAAAACAATTTCAGAGGTGTGGTTTGACAAAAGTAAAAAATCCTGAAAAATGGGTAGTGGGTTTCAGTCTCACTTTGGTCTATAGGACAAAGCCCCCTAAACCTCCTGGATGTTTAATTTTGGAGCGTTTACAGACTCTCCACATCCCCACAAACAAGAAACTAGAGGTTTGGACACAATCATTCTTGCCTTGGTGGCTACTTCTCTTCTTTCAAGACAGTTTTGAGGCAAAGGGAGATTTTTAAAAAATCCTGAAATCAGGAAAAATCCGAAATTATATTCTCACCTTCACCACATCCGTTGTCCTGATTGGTGGAATCATCTGCTTGGACGTGGCTCCATTCAACTCGGATCCACCGGTTCCCATCACACTTGTACAGGGAACCAGTTGCCTCTTCTACTATAAAGTCATCCTTACTGGTGGTCGTACAATCGTGCGGCTCGGCCTACAAACAAGGACAAATGAGAACAGAAATGAAATACGTTTAAACAAAAATTCACATCAGTGTAACTAGGCTTGGGCGATATTGATTTTTTTCATCCACAATATATCATCAAACATATATCGCGATTTTCGATAATATCGCGATTATTTTTTTCACGCATGAGTGCTTTACAGCCGATAATAACAAGTGTCACAATAAATTGCCAGTGCTTACCTGAGAGACATGTGCAATCACGCGGTCACAAGTGCACCATATGGCCATTGGCAAATTCGTTTGCATAATAATTATGTGGGACGGTTACTGCGTCGTGCGTCCCAATCAAATCATCAGCCCGAGTTCACGTGATTCGTGTTCCATGTGACTGGGTCATAGTATAAACATGTGACTAGGTTTATTCCTGCATAGTACCGTGGAGAATAAAACCATGTGATTGTGACATTTGCACTTCGGAAAATGTGACCGAGATTGGATTGTACTCACACTATTTAAAATAAACGTCACATGGTTTATCAAGAGTATGTGTATGTGTTTTGTCACTAGACAAGAGTCCCAGTATGGTATAATAGAATAGTGTTCTAATCCCCCAACTTTGATCGAGCCGGTGCCGATCCATGCTTTGATTTAATTCATGACTAATGTGAGCACAGAGCACCTGTAATTACTGCAAATGTTATTTTTGTTGTCGATTTTTAAGGTAACGCCCATATTCTGATCTTGATGGTTTAGTCGGTAACATATCCATGGATACAACTCACCAATGCATATATTTAAATATGCACGATATAATGTACTCGCACGTGATGCGCCAGCCAGAGACCACCATGGCTAGACAGTGAGACTAAACATTGTCTACGCATTGTTGGATCAAATACCCCATTCAATCCCCAACACTGAATAGATTTCTTTGAATAGATTTCTTTGAGTGGCGGTGGATTTTAAACAATGCCCTGTCAGGCGGCGCATTTATGATCTGACAGTCGGCTTACCACAGAAGTAGTTCGATTTTGTTTCTCACTTCCGAAAGCTGAAAAGACTTCCCTAAGTTTTTTTTCCATGGAATTTCTGACCCGACTGACAATCGATAATTTTTATTAATCGCGATATATTTTTTTTCATCGCGATATATTTTTTTCATTGTGATTTGCCGATATCTCGATAATTTGAAAAGTTCTTGATATCATAATCAAATAAAAAATAAATTGCAATATTTGATATTATCGTGTCATCACCCAAGCCCAAGTGTAACAACTATTCTGTGGAGTTTGCAGTCTTACCAATTTTTTTTTGGTTGAAATGGGCTAAATTTTATCAATCAAGCTTACTGGCTCAGTCGGCACTGACAATCCTGATGTAGACTGTCCATCCCTTTGAGGATCAGTGGGTATGGATGGTCGTCCCTCGATGCCAGTTGAAATCGGCTGCTGGTGTTGCGATGACGAGGATGGTGATGATGAGCCTGTAGAGGACTGGCGGCCATGAACAACGGTAGGTGAAGATGCTATTCCGTGTAGCTGTGTTTTGAGGAATGGAAAATATAAACAACCTCAAGGGAGGAGGGCCACAGTCATGGTACAGCCAAGCCTTTGAGAAGCCCAGCCAGGCCTAGGCTTTGCCCAGGCCCATGGGCCGGTATAATCCCCTAGCTGAGCACAAAAGACCCTTTACTAATGAACAGATCTCAAACAGCTCTTATTGATGACTTGACTGACACCTCAGCTGTACTTTGTTCACAACTGCAGCCATTACGCAAAAAAAAAAAAATGTTGAGTTGCCCTCCACCGACCGACCCAAAAGTGCTGAAATCTCGGGTCGGTTTTTTTTTTTTTTTTTTTTTTTTCCCGTCATTCATAGGCCTATTTATTAATGAAACTTACCAATTTTCTGTGTATAAAACATAATACGTTTGATTTGTGAAATTTTCCACTTTTTTTACTGGTAAATTTACCGGTACCCAAGACTCAATCTACATGTTTTCAAATCGAATGGCCCCGGCCCCCACATGGTGCACTGCCTTCTCACACTGTGTGCCAACGATTGCGACTCAAATCTACACGTTTTCCAATCGAATGGCCCCTCACATGTTTTCCACTGGCTTCACAAGACTGTTTTGTATGTCAACGATTGCGACTCAATCTACACGTTTTCAAAGTCAAATTTCAGAAGTTTGAAGTCAAGAACTCAAAATATAAACAAAACAAAACCTGTGTTTAACAGTACAACAAAAATGCTTGGGATACTTTTATTCTGAAGCAAAAAGGTATACAAATGTCTTAATATCATATGTCAACCAATGGGATGCATAAAGTTGTTAAGAACAAAAGTGCTAGAAACAAGTGTATGAAATGTTGAAATAAAGTTGAATGTGCGATGTATTTTTATTCTTTAGGTACTTGTGCATACTGCTAGATCATTGTCTTTGAAAAACATGGTATGTGGTTTCAGTTCCAATGCATTTCAATCTTAAAATGACAGTCAAGGAGGGGAAAAAAAAAAAAAAAAAAAAAAAAAAATCCCGACCGACCAACCCCTTCAAATATTTTCACTTTTCACTCAACATTTTTTCTTTTGGCCTTATAATGAGCACTACTTGCCTGGGCTAGGCCCTCCAGAAACCCAGGTTAGGTTGATCGGCAGTTACTGTATTGTTACAGGATTAGGACTCACAAAAGACAGATTAGGAGATGGTAGATGGGCCTGGCCAGGCTTCTCAAAGGCTTGGCTGTATCAAGACTTTGGCTCTCCTTCCTAAGACATGGGTAGTTTCAATTCTAACAATTGTCTTGGTTTGTGTCGACAGCCAGATGCACAACTAGGATTTTATACTAGACACTTCATCTTTGTTTTGTCCGTCCCCCCCCCCCCCCAACATCAAATTAAATATTACTTCATATAAAAAGGTGGCTACGAAGCACATCATGTGAGCTTTATTTTGATTCAGATGCATAGACTTGCATAAGAAAATATGATGTCTGTCTTCTTAAGGAGTAGGGTGGTCAAAGCAGGAAAAACATTTCATTTGACCTACCGTCCAGACAGTTGTTGAGCCATTGGTCCAAACATCAACAGGCTGGCCGGCTACCCTTGTACTTGGTCTGGAGAGGATATACTGGCCATTGGAAACACTGCCAGGAACAAGGGGCTTGCTGCCACTTGGATTAGGGTTAGGGTCTTGGCCAGAATAATATGGAGTTCTCCCCCTTGAGTTTGCTCCAGATTGTGGGTACTGGGGATTCGCACCCAGGCTGCCAGCATCACTAACAGGGACTTGAGGGTTGCTACCACCGGGATTTGGGTAAGGGTTTTGGGCTGGATAATAAGGATTTCCACCTTGTCGGTTTGCCCCAGAGGATGGTAACCTGGGATTCTGTCCTTGGTGAGATGGGTACTGAGGATTGCCGTCTTCTTGGTAAGGGATGCCGCTGTAGGTTCCCTGGTTGGAGGTACCCTGTCCTTGTTGGTAGGGTCTTCCAGGACCTGGATATGGCCTCCCTTGAGAATCGGTTGCAGGAGGGGGATTACCATATGACTGACTCGGAACATATGGTTGTCCATCTGTTGTGTAATACGGCAAAACCGGATGACCTTGGCTATCTGCTTGAGAAGGCTGATATTCATCTGGATTTGTCCTGGCTGCTGTTTCTCCACCAGTGGTGCTATCTTGGTGAGTTAGCCCTCTTCCATCAGGATAATAAGGGTTCCACTGGCCTGATTGAGGATTGGGATACGATGGGTTGGGTGCAGTATATTGCGGGTAAACTCCTCCACTGTCCTGTGGATAAACTCTAGGGTCTGGTGGGTAACGCGGATCACCTCCGCTGTCCTGTGGATAAACTCTAGGGTCTGGTGGGTAACGCGGATCACCTCCGCTGTCCTGTGGATAAACTCTAGGGTCTGGTGGGTAACGTGGATCACCTTCGCTCTCCTGTGGATAAACTCCATGGTCTTGTGGATAAACTCCAGGATTTTGTGGGTAAACTCTAGGGTCCTGTGAGTCAAAACGAGGATCTGGCTGCAGAGGCAATCCATACCTTGGATCAGGCTGGTGAGGGTATGGGTATCCAGTTTCTCCCTGGCCTGGGACTGGGTCTGGAGGACAACACTCGCCATCAGGATTTGGTACAAACCCAGTGTCTCCTTCGGCATAAACAAACCCTTGATCTGGATTTCCGGGTACAAATCCTCCATACTGACCCCCTTGAGGTATGTACCCCTCGGGTGCAGGATATGGTCCGGGAATAAACGGGTACCCACCAGGGTTTTCTGGGAGTGTACCTTCCCTGGGTTTTACCGGGAAGACCGGATTGAAAGCATCCTCACCAGGTATGGGAGGGTTTTGTTGAGGGATGATAGGTCCTAAATATGGGCCATCTGGGAAGATGGGTCCTTGATCAGGGCAACATGGGGGTCGGAGGTCTGGTTGAATAGATCCTTGATCTGGGCAGCATGATGGTAGGGTGTCAGTGATGGTTACCCCGTGGTTCTCCCCCTGGCAAGCACCTGAGCAAAGAAGAGGAACAAATTGAAGATGACTCAGCAAAGAGCTTCATCAAAGAAAATGCACACTGGTCCTTTTTTAAAGCCCAAATTCCATTAACCCCGAGCACGAGCTAATCGAATGAGCATCTCGTCAAATGTTCGCCCTCTTGTGGTCATTAAAGCGATGTGAAGAATGTCAAAGGTCACACGGACGTGTAAACAAAATATCGTACAACGAAATGATCACAAAATTATTTCGAAATTAGTTCCTTATTTCCCATGTAAAAAAGGAACTAATGATCGTATTACTTCTCAGGTTTGTACAAAACAACACATCTTCTAGTACAAGAATAATCTCTACTCACAAATTCATTGTTTAAGGGTTGAAAATGTATGTCAAACTTCACAAAATTGTCGCACTGAAAACAAAGACGGCGGCCATTCAGAATATTCTCAAAGTGATGTCACGTCACGTCACTTACCCTAGAGTATGATTCAAGTTACCTGCTTCACAAGCAGGTTACTTGAGGCTGACCCAGGTAAGCCCCAACAATGACATCAGACCTATTCAAAGCTACTCGAACGCACCCATTAAGTATGTGTAATATTATATAAATCTGTGGTCAGAAGGGAAGAAAAACAATTAAAATTACCATCCTTTGAATCCTTGATAATAACTGTCAGTTTTTCATGTTCCCCCAAAATAGCATTCACTGGAGTGGTCAGCTTCAGTCTGAACCTCTCCCTGTTCTCCTCGAGCTCGTCTGCGACGATGCCCACATCCCAGGTTGCCATGGCAACGCCAGGGTCAAACTGGAGCTGGCGTGCTGTGGCTGGGGCATAGTCCAGCCCAGCGACGGCGGTGAGGTCACTGACTTCAATGTTGACAAAGGAGGAGAGTGACAGGTAACCGACGCGCAAGACGTTAATTTGCAGGGTACCGACTGCTTCACATACCATGTAGTCAGCGCGCATGAACTGAATCATTGGCCACTTCATTTCAAACCTGCAGATAAAAACAAAACATATGTCTGAAAAGAAAGCAGAGTAGTGCTTGAATATCATAATTGAATTTTTTTTGTAGTTGTTAACTTGATGGTTTTTGTTGTTTTGCTCTTGAATACATTACTTCACGATCAGAGAAGACTTTCAACAGGGCATTGAATCGGTGTCGTAGTTTATGATTTGTACTTGTTAAACTTGTTTTTGTAGTTTTTGTAGTTACTCATCAGAGCAGTTGTCTGGTGTCCTAGTTTATGATGAGTGCAGTGACTGAAAATTACTGGATCATTTATGCAGCAGCAACGGTAATATGACCTTATCATCTGCGATATTATTTTCAGTCACTGAGTTAATCTAAGCACTCTGATTCCATGCCCTGTTGATCATATATTTAATCAACTGAGAATTTCATATGGTGTCACCGCAATTAGTCTTACTTAGGGACAAGGGCCAAAGTCACGGTACAGCCAAGCCTTTGAGAAGCCCGGCCAGGCCCAGGCTTTTCCCCTGCCTACTTGCCTATATAATGAGCTCTGCTTGCCTGAGCTAGGCCCTCCAGAAGCCCAGGTTATGCTGATTGGCAGGTACTGTATTGTTACAGGATTAGGACTCACAAAAGACAGGTTAGGAGGCCAGGTAGCCTGGGCCTGGCCAGGCTTTACAAAGGCTTGGCTGTACCATGACTTTGGCCCTCCTCCCTTATCCCCTTCACCATGCAAAGTTACAAGTTTTACCTGTTGATAGTGACGATATTTTCCCTTTAAAGCTATGATACACTATTTGTAATCTCAAAAAAACATACACGTAAACGATTACAGTTATACACAGCGAATGATTTCCCCTGTATCGCATCGCAAAATGCGACGTAATTTGGACAATCTGTGACGGATTTCCAAACAATACATCGCAGATTTTGCGATACAAATTGCGACAATCTTTTTGGAAATAATATTCACAAACCTTTCCTGAAATAACGTTTACATGTATATATCCAACGAAAAAATATCAAGGGTTCCGTCCTGCCCGGGTTTGTTTCCGTATGGTAAAATTTGGACATCATATACATATAATGAACGAAACGACAGTAAAGCCTTGAAAAACAACACCTGTACCTGTACACACTGCATACTGTAATTTTAAGCATTTTAAATTTGCTATACAAACTTCACAGATTGCTATACAAAAAATGATTTTGCTATGCAAATTCTTTTTTTTGCATCGCAGTTTTGCTGTGCAAAATTTTCGAACGAAATCATTCCCTGATACATGAAATGTACTTGGTGTAAAGTTGATGATGTATCAATCATTCCTTGTAATAATTCTTTCTCATGTGCTATTGTTTTAGTACTGAAAACGAGTGAGATAATTTTCCAAAATTAATTTCTGTGGTTAAAAGAAAAAAATTGGAATGAATACACACAATCTGAATGTATTTTCACAGAGAAATACTATATAAGTGGAATCTTTCACAGGTTGGATTTTACACATAAATGTCTCGATTATTTAAGGTACAAAAAACCGTCTCTGGTTTCTGGTTTCCGCGCACGTCACCTCAGACTTGCGCATAAGCATTTCTATTTTTTTATATTTTATTTTAATACTGCCGACTTTTTCACATAGGTGTATGAACGTTTATTTGTGAGGCCTCTCTTAGCCACCATACTTAGTGTATGGGCAATTTGGTCTAGTTCCAATAACCACTTATACATATATGACATAAAACACAACAAAGGGGGCCACTTTGCATCTGTCATGTTAGCAGTTATTTATTTTTAAGTACCTGAAACTGACCAAAAAGTGTTTCAACATGTGAATGGACATGCAGGCTTATACTAGAACTAATTTGAGTTGATTTATTTTATTTTTTAATTTTTTAATTTATTTTTTTACCCTCAAATTTTCATAAAAATTGGACGGTAAAAGTTACCTCACTTTTCCGTCCATTTGTTGATGGAAATTTTAGGGTAATTAAAAAAATAATAGTAATAATCAACTCAAATTATCTTTAGGATAAGCATGCATGTCTATTCAAATGTTGAAATTCTTTTTGGGTGGTTTCAGATATTTAAAAAAAAATTACAACCATTAGAAAAATTGCTAACGTGACGGTAGGAAAGTGGCCCCCTTTATTGTGTTTTATGTCATATCACGTTGGCAAAAAAAGATTATCAAAAAAAAAAAATGTCACCGCACCGATTTTGAAGCCGACCTATGACCAGAAACTGGAGACTTTTTGGGCCTAAAAGTATGGATGCATTTATAGACATTTTTACCAAAAGTGTAACAGGTTTAAATAGAAATAACAATGAATCTTACTTTTGTCTCATCAGTGCATTACCATTACAGTCATATATCGAAAACAAAAAGCTGTCATTGGTTACTCTTGTGTCCTCCCTCAAGATGTACATGATACTGCGATCATTAACCTCCTGTTGTGTAAACTCCCCCTGAACACGCCGTCTCGTCGCCAGATTCTCGAGATGGCCGTGCAGTGGTTCACGCGTGATCATGTAAGTGATTCCCTCCGGTGGACACTCATCCTCCGAGTACAGGATCTGTTGACTCAGGATGAAACCATAACGTTGGTTCCTGGACTCCATCTTGAACGGGATCAAATTGGTAATGAGCCGCGGTGGTTGACTGTCCATCCGGTCAATGCTAATGGTGAATTTCACCGGCTGGGATTGGATGGAATTTTTCACTGTGAAACCGTCATTGGTGTTGTCCGTGACGACAAAGTAGAATCCGTCACTGTCGGCATGCTCCACTTGTTGCTGATAGGAAATCTCATAATTGTTAAGGTCATGCTGTGTGAACCGATCAACGATTGGCACAGCACCAAGAAAGAGGGTTCCATACTGTGGAGGCTGTACAATGAGGAACGTTACCCCGTGCGGTGGCGTATCCTGATCTATCGCTTCCAGATTAGAAGGGGTTAAAACATGAGAACCGCCTTCTGGAACCTCAATGGGTTCGTTGATTATCAGAACAGGGAGAGCGTTGTCAACAGCTATCACCATAATATGGAAAGTATCATTCCTCGTCTGGTAACCATTGGTAACGCTGAACATGAAATTATCATTGTTGATACGGTCTGTTCGTTTATGAACATAAATCACTCGTTGTCCCACTATCTCTAATTGGGAGAACGATGTGATAGGATTTCCAGGCCGGGATATATCTTCCATCTGTCCCTCAGTCGGTGGATTGTGTATTGTAAAGGAGATTTCGGCGAGGTTGTTGTTGTTATCGAACGCGGCCAAGGCCTCAGGTGGTATGATGACAAATTCTCCCTCCCGTACCTCGATGCCTGTATTTATCAACTGCAACGGCTCCCGTTTGGTGTTCGTGATATCAATGCGGAAACTCTCCTTCCCTGTTGAGTGAACCCCATCTGTGACAACAAACCTAAAGCGGTCCAGACCTTTGGAGCCTAGCTCAGAGGAATGTAAATATCTAATGATATTCAAGTCCAGTTCTTCTTGAGTGAAGTTTGTGTTTAATACTGTGATGTCTGTCCATGTATTGTCAGGTTGTTTGCGTTGGAGGACTCCTCGTTTGGGAAGGGTTACGATCCTGTAAAAAAGCTCATCTGCTGGAGTGTCTCTGTCTTTTGTGAGAAGAAGTACTGGGGAGATGACACGGCTTTCATGTATATCCACGGTCACACCTGTGTTTTTAATTATTTCTGGGGGTTCATCATTTACTGGGTTGATTGTAATGTAGATCGACTTCTGCACTGTGTGTTTCCCATCTGTGACCCGCACGGCGAAATCATCACTTGTGCTCTCAGAGCCGTCGTGGATGTATGTAAGGCGTAGTGTGTTCAAGAGTTGATTCAGATTGAAATCAAAGATTGGGATGCGGGATTCTAACGGCTGAGCCCAGTCGACCAGACTGCCATGCTGTGGAGATTTGACCACCGAGAACATCAGCATCTCCATCGGGATGTCTAAGTCACTGGCGATGATGTAGTCAGTATTCAGCTTGAAGAAGGAATTCTCAAAGACGCTGAAGTTTCTCACAAGTAACGTTGGCTTTTCATCATTCACAGGAATTATATTAACAATGAAGGAAACATTCGGAGAAAGATGTTTACCGTCTGAGACATACAGAACAAAGGAATCAGACATGGGTTCGACACGAGAGTGGTTGAACTGAACATAGTTTATATTCCCGTCAACGATGTCTTGGTAACGAAAGAAAGTGATTGGCTTTCCTGCATTGCTCTTCTCATACCCAGGGCTAGGTAGGATATTTTCCACCAATCCCCATTCTGGCTGACCCACGATGTGAAAAGTAAGTTGGTCAAGGTTGGAATCCCTATCGATGGCACTCAGAACGGCAAGGGTCAGGGGTGCTTTGTCACCCTCGTTGACAAAGAACGGATTCCCAAAGACAATGCCGGGTGCCTGGTTATCGACCGGGGTGATGATGATGTTGAGGTCGTGAACCGGAAGATTGGCAGCGGATGGAATGCTCTTGTCCGAGACTACAAAGGTGATGGAGTCTACA
Source organism: Zoroaster sp. YZ-2022 (assembly GCA_029582265.1). NCBI lineage: Eukaryota > Metazoa > Echinodermata > Asteroidea > Forcipulatida > Zoroasteridae > Zoroaster > Zoroaster sp. YZ-2022. Next base: position 4,202,904 of record CM055825.1, on the reverse strand, counting down.
ACAGGGTGTTTTCCAGTCTCCCCGCCCATGTGTACATAACTGATACTCCCCTGATTCACATCCAGCTGAGTAAAGCGATTCACAATGATGCCGTTCCGCAACACGACGCCCCGCTTCGGGTGCTGCACGATTATGAAGTGCAGCAGCATGTCGTTGGTGTCGACATCCGTCGCCGCAAGGATATCTGGTGTTAAGAGGATCTCTCCCCCCTCTGTAATGGTGAGCTGGGTGACCAACCCAGGTAGGATCACTGGTATTTGATCGTTTACCGGGTTGACGCTTATAATGACATTACGGGTTGCACTGTGAACCCCATCTGATACAGACACTGTAAATTCATCTCTTGGAACTTCTGTACCACCATGGATGTATCTGTAACAAACAAAACAGGTGAAAACTGTTAATTGTTATTTTTAATATAACACAATGGGGTTCCCCTTTAATATTTCAAACACATCAGTCTATTAACAATAAAAAAAAAAATATTTAAATGAATAACATTTGGAAAAAAATATTTACCAAAATACCAAAAATATTTAAAATGTTGAAAAACAAAATAATATTAAGAATACATGTATATCGGCTGTGTTTTTTCCGCTATTTTTACTGCCATTTTTACTGCCACTTCCAGAAATTGTCTTTTTCATCAGAACATAGCTATTTTACTTACGGAAGAGAAAACAAATGCTGGAGACGATCAGAGCATGCTGATTGCAACATTAAGATAATTTTTACATGGTGTCACCGCAAACAGTCTTTACTTTACTCACTAAATGTGTCAACTAATGAGCCATTTTGATTACAGAAAAACACTCTACAGTGTGTAAGATTCTCTTTTGGTATACTGTACCTAATTCGACCAGCATTGATATCACCAACAGAGAATGTTCCATCCAGGGTCAGATTCACATTTCCAACAACCAGCTGTCCATATTTTGGGATTGAGGTCAAGGTGATCACGAGGTCTGACGCCACTGTGTCCATGTCAGTAATCGTAAAGTGGGTAGGTTGTATGGTCATTACACCTCCCTCAGACACCATAAGGTTATTGGTGAAGATCACAGGCGCTTGGTTGTTAACAGGTATGACGGTTATGTCAAAGAACTGTCCTAAAACAATATTACCATACAGGTCAGATACTGAGTACACAAAGCGTATTTCCCGTGGATTAGGCCCGATTTCTTTAAACGGAGGCATGTATGCTATAGTGTGGTGGTCAATGTCTCGCTGTTGGAACGTACGGGCACCTTGGATGGTTGGGTCTTTCATAGGCATGACGACATCGATGGTGGAAAAGATACGACCGGCATCTGTTAAACTGTGAGTTGCAATGACGTAGGGAGGGGTGGTGATTGTATAGCGAAGTTCCGCGTCTTCCGACTCTGCGTCAGTGTAACGGAGATGCTCGCGAGTGATGTAAGCAATGTCTGTTTCCTTGACGGCAATGGAGCCAGTCACTCCAGGGAAAATTTCCGGAGGAAGATCGTGGACAGGTGAAATACTGACAAGGACAGCCTGGGTGGGGGAAACATTGGGCGGGATGTGATTGTCAAGAAGGACTATATCAAAGGAGTCCATGAACTCTTCGTGACCGAGATGGTGGTAGTAAATCATACCGCGGAATAAATCACGTTGGGTGAAGTCGGTGACCGGATACCCAAAACTGTCCGCCGAATATTTTTTCAGGATTTCGCCGGCCAAGGGAGGGTTTGTGATCCTGTACACAATGTAGTTGTCATTTGAGTCTTTGTCCGATGCCAAAAGAGTAAAACGTGTGATGCGCACGGTCTGACCCTCATTGACCTCAATTTGAATATTGCGTATCAGCGAGGGCGCACTATCGTCATTTGGCAGTATGTTGATCGGAAATGAGGTATGGACTGTGTGAGACATATCGCTGATTCGCAGCTCAATGCTATCCTTCAACGTGTCGCTGTCATCATGACGGTAGACCACTGAGCCCGCTTCGATATCGCGTGGGGTGAACATGATCATTGGACGGTTGTTTAAGAGCAACCTACCGTGACGAGGACCACCAACAATCTTAATCCTCACCATGTTGATGTTGTCATTATCAACCACCTCAAAATTCTGTGGGTGGATTGGACGGGACTGCCCCTCCAACAGTGTAAGCCCACGATTGACAGAAACTCTCGGGGCATTTGTCTGGGTGGGGTGCACGGCAACAGTGAGTGTAATCGGGTTGCTTTTGGCAAAGTATTCATCGTAGACTTCAAACTCAATTGCGATAAGTCTGACTTCTGGGAAACTCCTGTCGGGCGGTTTGTATGCGATGTTGAAGCGAGTCAGCTCTGCCTGGCTGAACGATTCAATTGGCCGACTCTGATCGTCCAGATGGACGATGCTGCCCTCCCCAGGGCCTGGTGGCTTAGAGACGTAAAAAACCAGATCATTGGATCGTGTTTCATCATCTGTGCCAGACATCACATCGGTGGTGATTGTTGTCAGGATGAACTGGTCGACGTCCATGATGTACTGAGCCAAGAAAGCCTCGGTGGGATTCTGGTTCTCAAAAGCGGGAGCGATATTCACCATGAGTTGGAATCGCTCCGTAAGGGGTCGGTTATACTTCGCCGGGTCCTCCACCTCCACTGTCAATTCGATATAATCAACATTGGGCGACGGAGGCAAAATATGCTGATAGCGAAGATTCAAATACAAAAAGTCATCACAGTTTTCGTAGAGCGCCCTCACGTCCCTTGTTTCATCCCCTTCTCCTTGGATCAACTGCCCATACTGCGGCAGGTCGCTCGTTATCGTGTTTATCCTGACAAAGCAGGTGGTGTCCGGTGAGCTACGGTCAAAGTCAAAATCTAATATGCGCATATCTATTGGATCTGAGATGCCGTTAAACTCGTCCACCTCTATGTACATCATGGGGCGGATCACGCGGTACGCTTCTTGGGTTACGTTGACCGTGAGATAGAAAGTCTCTATGATGGTGTCTGTACCTGTCAGCATGTAAACACGGAGTTTGATGATGTCGTGGTCTAGAAGAGGTGATCCTGAGTGAATGTACTTTATACTCCCTGGGAAAAACTCACAGTCAAACACCTGAAATTAAATCAAATGGTCAAAGGTCAAAAAGTCAAAATCATACTAACCAACAAATCACTATGAACAATCAGAAGTCTGTTACCTACTGTACATGGAGTGTGTATGTGCCAGCTGTTCACCGGCTGTTCTATGACCGGCGTGCGAAGCACGACACGGATTTGAACCCAATCATTTGAACCCATCATTTTCGTATCACGCTGACTCATGTACTTTGAAAGTGTTTCGTGTGTCCCCAAAATGTGCCCAGTTCTATTTAGCTCTATTCAACAAAAATTTGTTCAAAATTCAATACAGGCAATTAACCCTCCTACTTCTGGTACCTTTTTCATACAAGTTGATCCACCATTTGAAACCATTCGCTTTTGTGGTTTTGAATGGTGAAATAACTGTGTACAGTATTGATTCCCCCAAATGGTTTTGAATGGTAGGTCAGCTAATACAAAATCTTGTTTGGATCTTTCCAAATGGTAGTACAGCTAATACAAAACCTTGTTTGGATACTTCTAAGTGGTGAATCAATGGACCCTCTATGCATTTGAATGGATTTGAATGGTAGTAAAGCTTGCTACCAACACTGTTCAAATGGTATCACCATGTGTGTACAAAACCAATGGGCATTTTGGTAAGTGGAAATTTTGAATGGTTTCAAATGGACAAAGAGTAGGAGGGTTAAGAATGGGAATGAAAGTTTGACGGTTGGTCTTTACTGCAGGATAATGACCTGTTTTGTGCGTGGTCACAGGCGATAAAGACCTCATCTTGCTGTACGTAATAATAATAATAATGTGGACTTATATAGCGCACGTATCCACCAAACTGATGCTCAAGGCACATTACATTATTACCCCTGCTCATCAGGCTCATAAATCATTCCTGAAACCATCTCAGCTCCCTGGGGAGTATACAGCTCAATTGCTGCCATTTCAGCGCATATGGGCTAATCAAACACAACAACCAACTCATGCCCTCACAGGTACCCATTTACCCCTGGGTGGAGAGAAGCAATTATGGTAAAGTGTCTTGCTCAAGGGCACAAGCACCCTGGTGTCGCGGTCGGGATTCGAACCCACATTCTGACAACTCAGCCATCAGAACACAAATCCGATGCACTAAACCACTCGACCATGGCACTCCACGGACATGAACATGTAGCTCTGAGTAATTGCTGTAGTCAGTAAATTTGTCTACAATGTACACCATACATTTACATGTGTTGTAAATCAACAGGCCAAAGAAACAATACAATAAAGTTACACTGTACACCGTACATATGTACTCTCTTTAATACCTCTTTAAAATTTAAAACCCTTCTGTGACTGCACGGGTCAAAATCAGTCAAAATGATGATATACTTGCCAAGGTATATCTAGTGCACTTAAAAAGTCGAACACTGTCAAACCTTACGTGTAGTAAGTACATTTACAGGTCAAAATGAGTCGACTGTTTTTGACTGGCAAAAGCATTGTCTGGTATTGTTCAGGGCAGTCAAAATGGTAGTAAAAACCAGTCAAAAATGCCCCTGTGTGCACATTTGGGTCAACAGTCAAAACAGGCAGTTGACTGGTTTTGACCTCTATAGCTACTTGCCACTAAAGTTCAGCTATAGTAGGAGGGTTTTAATACCTCAAATTTTAAACAAAAAACTGAATATTTTTGCATTCGTACTTTTTGTACAAAGTGTAAGGCCAAAAAAAGTCTCCAGTCTCTCAGTCGGCTTCAAAATCGGTGCAGTGACACGTTTTTTTTTTTCGGCCATCTTTTTTTTTGCCAACAGGGAAATACGTGATACATGTACATTGTATACGCGGGGACCAAATTTCCCATACAAAGTATGGTGGCTAAGAGTGGCCTCACAAATCAGGCAAACATTCATACCCCTATGTGCAAAAGTCGTTTAAAGCACAGCACGGCAGAAATCCAATCGATCCAGCAATTTTGGCTGCAATTGGACATTGTTTCATAGCAAAAAAATAAACTTAAAAAATGCTGACGCGCTGGTCTGAGGGGACGTGCGCGGAGACCAGAAACCGGAGACATGGAGGGGGGGGGGGGGGGCCTAATGTAGAGCTACAATAAACCAGAAAATGGTATTTAAACTTCCAAACATAATTACCAAAAAAGTATTTTCAAGAAATTTCTGAAATAGATTGTACAATGTATATGAATGTAGAATGCACTTCAAGACAAAACTATGCTTGATAGAAATTGTATGACCACACTTCATCCTGTACTTAAAATTTATGGTACGGTATAAATAAGGCCAATAATAAAAAGTCTCTGGTTTCTGGTCTCCGCATGTGTCGCCTCAGACCTGTGCATCGACATTTTTAGTTTTCTTTTTTTTTTTGCTGTGAAATGATTTTTGCTGGATCGATTGTCATTCTACCGCGCTGTGTTTTAAACGATTTTTTCACCTCTATAAGGGTACATGTATGAACGTTTGTCCGATTTGTGAGGCCTCTCTAACAACAGCAACTATACTTTGTGTATGGAAAATTTGGTCCGGTTCCAATAACCGCATATACATGTACATGCATCATGTTTTTCACTGGTTGGAAAAACAAAGAAAGATTACCCAGAAAAAAGAAAGAAAAAAAAGCGTGTCACCGCACCGATTTTGAAGCTGACCTATGACCGGAGACTTTTTAGGGGGCCAAAAAGTTTTCAATTTAAGAATCTGGTAAACATATTCAGCTTGCTCAAACTCGAACGACAATGTTCCTCCTGAGTCATCTGACTGCATGGCCAAATGTGGAGTCAAGGAAATTAATAAAGGAACTCTTATGGCATTGACTTTTCAGATTATAAAGTTAAAGCTCACTAAAGTGCACCCGACTAAATAGTGACAAAATCCATCAAAAAATTGCTCTCATGTTCCGTATACATACTTGATTTTGGAAGCAAAAAATGTTAACACTAAGGCCCAAAAAAAAAAGTCTCCGTTTTCTGGTCATCAGTCAGCTTCAAAATCAGTGCAGTGACACACTTTTTTTTTTGTAATCCTTTTTTTTTTTTTTTTTTGCCAACAGGGAAATATGTGATACATGTATATGCGGCAAACAAATTTCTCATATATACAAAGTTTGGTGGCTAAGAGAGGCCTCACAAATCGGGCAAACGTTCATACCCCTGTAATGTGAAAAAGCCGTTTGAAACACACCACGGCAGAATTCCAATCGATCCAGCAATTTTGGCTGCAATTGGACATTGTTTCATAGGCAAAAAAAAAAAAAATAAATTAAAAATGCCAATGCGCGGGTCTGAGGCTACCAGAAACCGGGGACTTTTTTGGGGGGGCCTAAAGACATTAAAGATAAAATTGGTATGCTGAAAATAATTTTAATGTAAAATTTACTTGGTTTTAAACTGATGAGGGTATCAGTCTAAATAACTTTGTCTGCATGCATACATTTATGCTATATTCATTACTTTCTCATTAACCCTAACCTTCCTAAATCCTCCAAAATCCTCTTTGCTAAAGTGCAGGATTTTGAAGGACTGAGGTTACATGCTACATGCTCTTTGCTAAAGTGAAGGAATTTGGAGGATTGAGGTTATTAGACATGTACTTGCCTTTCCATGGTACATGTACATCCATGTTTATTGTAGTGATTGCAAGGTCAGTACTTGGGTCAGTGGACACTGTTTATTGCTCCATGCATGCAGGGAGGGTCCCTGGCCATGTACATGTATCACAGATTAGAAACACATGTGTGCATACATGTCATGTGCTTGCTTTACTACTGAAGGATTTTGGAGGATTCAGGTTATGTGTAAGCAAATGGCCCTAAGGAGTTAGGAAGGATTCAGGTTATGTGTAAGCAAATGGGCCTAGGGAGTTAGGAAGGATTCAGGTTATGTGTAAGCAAATGGGCCTAGGGAGTTAGGAAGGATTCAGGTTATGTGTAAGCAAATGGGCCTAGGGAGTTAGGAAGGATTCAGGTTATGTGTAAGCAAATGGGCCTAGGGAGTTAGGAAGGATTCAGGTTATGTGTAAGCAAATGGGCCTAGGGAGTTAGGAAGGATTCAGGTTATGTGTAAGCAAATGGACCCAGGGAGTTAGGGTTAATGAAACAATGGAATAAATAAGCTGACAACTTTACAGGTTAGTTGGATAAATATCTTGATTCAAAGAGAATTAAGTAAATACTGTTTGCAGTGACACCATGTAGAAATTCTCATTTGAGTAGTCAATAGTTCTTAAAAAAACCGGTTGGTTACAACTCAACGTTTCGATCAGTAAGCTCTGATCGTCTTCAGGTGAAGAGTTCAAGAGTTGCAACCAACCGGATCTTTTCAGAACTATTTACTACATGTAAGTACTCAAAAAGAAAACGTTTACGTCGCGTCACCACAAAAACGTCTCTACTTATCCTTTTCACCATGCAACGCTTGTACAAGTCAAAGAGAGTTGACAAGCAATTTCACAGTAGTACTGGGCGAGTAGTGCGATTACTTGAGTACTCGCGAGTAGTTATTGCCAATCGCACTCGTAGTCTTTTTACTACTCGATTAATTGTCCCACTGTAATTATCTCAAAAGTACTCGCGTGTAGTAACACACTCATGAGTAACAACTGATTCTCTTGTCATTGTTTATTTATTAAACATATAAAATCTGAAATAAAATCAGATGTTTTCAGAATAATTATCATAAAACATAATAACAAGTACATTTGAAAATGTATACTTTTGAAATATGTGAATAGCCAATGACCTAGGCTATGACTAGTGTGAGTAATGTATACAGTTTAAAGGGTTAAAAAAACTTTTAAAAGTAATGGTTCTGAGAAGAGCCGGTTGGTTTGTTCTCAACGTTTCGACTACTCTGCTCTATATAAGTTTTGAGGCTTTGCATGGTGGAATATCGATATCGTTTCGGTTTGCGGTAACACCATGTGTTTATCTCAACTAACGTGAAGCTGAGATACAGGTTCTGAAAAGAACCGTATCGCACAATCGTATCTCAACCTTCGTTAAGTGAGAAAGGTTCAAGGGAGAACCAATTTCGGGCAACTCTGCTCTAGTCATCGTCTCCTGATGACGGCTAGAGTAGACTAGTCGAAACATTGAGAACAAACCAACCGGCTCTTCTCAGAGCAATCACTTCTTTCCAAGATGAGATTAATACACGGTGTAAGCGAAAGAACTCAATAACATCTATCTTCACCATGCAAAGCCTCAAATCCTACATCTTTTAAATGTAATGTTAAAAATGAGGTCAGTTACTTGCAATAAATCGAGTACTCGCGAGTAATTGCTGTGCGATTACTCGAGTGGTGAATTTCACTAATCGCCCAGCACTATTCACAGACCACGGTTGCAGTTTTGCAAACACTACCAATGCATCTTTAATACAAAAATTCATTGACAGTATAGTGGAAGTTGTCAATCAATCCGTTTATTGCATACTTCCTCGAGTGGGGGATTTTATATGTCATGACGTTGAAAATAGATCAGAACCATTCAGGACTTTGTTCTTTCAGATAGGCATATCTATTAATAGAGCTAGGAGTTACTGGTTAGTTCGCTAATCATTTAACCAAAACATTTAGGGCTGTGCGTTTTCGGATATTTTTGGAACCGGATACCTGAAATCAGGAAACTTTGGATACCCGGATACCAGTTTTCATTTTTGTTGAAAACATGCCTCCGGTGGTGTACAAATACATGTACTGTAAATGGTAACAAATTGACTTTTATAATGCCATACTTAAATCGATCTTTTCTTTATTGGAGTGTAATCTCTTGAATTAATAAAGATAATTGTCTGTACAAGTGCATTGTTCAAGAATCACAAATTTCTGTTTGCACCACTCAAATGTTAAGTCCGAATTTTAAGAAGTCATTTACGGGTAATTGGAACTGAAAAATGGAACCGGGTAATGACCGTTTCGGTCGGGTATCCGGATACCCGGCACAGCCCTGAATACTTTCACGGTCAGTTAACCGGTTAACCAAAAGTCGGCAGCCGACAGCCACACAAACTAGATCATCAGCAAATGGTCAACAATGTGTGTAAGTTTTCAATCAAAAAGCATCAATAAACTTCCTGCAAAGATTGTTTAATAACCAATGCGGCAAAAAAGAAAGTCAAAATGGGTGGCAAATTTTTTCAATATTTTTTTTTTTTTAAATTGTTTTATTGGTTTTGGTTAGCGGTTAACAAATTTCTGACTATTCACGCTCAATCCCAGGACCAGTACATGACTCTGCTTCTTGTACCCTCTTCTATTGTGTTTCCTTTCACACCCGACTAATTTCTGCTGTGTATCGTCCATTTTGCCTATTTGAGAAAGAACCCGCTTCGAAATGTTATTTTGCATTTCGTAGTATGCCGGAGTAGGTCATAAAAATAAGGCTCTACGACCTTCTTCCAACTTTTTGTCCCAGCAGAAGGTCGTAAGCAATAAAATGGCTCCTTTGAAGAAAAAAAAAAGGGGCATAACTGTTGTATATTTGTTGCTAGAATTACTCCCAAGACATGTTTTTCCATTCCCATGCAGAATTTAACTTTCCTACAATGACTTATAAATGGCAGAAAAAACGACCAAACTTTCACACTTAGTTTTCTTGAAACACAATTTTGCACATTAATTCCGTATGACCTTTTGCCGGTCACACTTTCGTTATGTCCTTCTTCCGGGCACACACGACGATTTACTCTACGGGTCCTTTAGGTTGATAAGCAGTTTGCAAAGAGCTAATTCTCTATCTAACAAATTTCTAAATATTAGTGCAGTTTCGGTCAGTTAACCCAGTTAACTGGTTAACCATCCCAGCACTAACATGTAAATCAAGCTCACAGAACCCCTTTAAGTTATAATGCAGTGTACATGTACTGTACAATGTACACTGCATTTATATTTACTTGAATTCAGCACCAGTGACCCAGTAATGGGGCCAGACAGGATAAACAGTCATGAGGTAGTTAGTTACCCCATTAAGCTTGCCTTAAGTTGCCTTAAGCTGAAGCAGCACCTCCTGATCCTGTCAAATGTCACACTGAATCATCTGAGAATAAACACGTCGAAGGAAGAGGTTTATTTTAGTAGACTATATTCTTTCTAAAGTGGATACTTTATGTGTGCATTACTCTCATGAGCCAATTGACAAAGTGCAATTTTCACTATTAAAGCTCGTTTTTATCAGCCTATAAATTTGTTTTTGTCTGCCAGACTTTAACGCCCCCCCCCCCCCCAGAAAAAAAGTCTCTGGTTTCTGGTTATAGGTTAGCTTCAAAATCAGTGCGGTGATGTGCTTTTTTGTTTATGGTAATCTTTTCTTTTGTGCCAAACAGTGAAATACATGTATGTGATGTATACGTGGTTATATTGGAACCAGACCAAATTCCCCATACACAAAGTATGGAGTGCCATGGTCGAGTGGTTTAGTGCATCGGATTTGTGTTCTGATGGCTGAGTCGTCAGAATGTGGGTTCGAATCCCAACCATGACCGTGGTGATTGTGTCCTTGAGCAAGACACTTTACCGTAATTGCTGCTCCCCACCTAGGGGTAAATGGGTACCTGTGAGGGCAGAGTTGGTTGTTGGGTTTGATTACATTACATTACATTACATTACAACAAGTATTTATCATGCGCCATTCCCGAGAGGCTCATGGCGCTTACAAAAGTTAATATGACATAATAAATACAAATCAGGATAGAATAAGACATAAATTGATGCAAAATTAATGAGGAAACAAGTGAGTTTTAAGAGCCTTCTTGAAGGCATTAACAGAAACAGATTGTCTGATATAAACAGGAAGATTGTTCCATAGCTTGGATGCACAAACAGTGAAAGATCTATCACCAGCTTGGACTCTTGTGATAGGATTGGCACTACATGTATGCGCTGTAATGGCAGCAATTGAGCTGTATACTCCCCAGGGAGCTGAGGTGGTTGCAAGAATGATTTATGAGCCTGATGAGCAGGGTTAATAATATGCGCCTTGAGCACCAGTTTGGTGGATACGTGCGCTATATAAGTCCACATTATTATTATTATTATTAAGAGAGGCCGCACAAATCGGGCAAACGTTCATATCCCTATGTGAAAAAGTCATTTACAGCACGGCAGAATTCCACTTAATCCAGCAATTTTGGCTGCAATTGGACATCGTTTCATGGCTCAAAAAAAAAAGGAAACTAAAAATGCCGATGCGTGGTTCTGAAGCAAGGTGCGCGGAGACCAGAAAACGGAGACTTTTTTGTGGGGCCTGGAAGGAAAGGTACAACATTGGTAATGTACATGTTTTTTTTTTATAAACAAATATTTATCTAAACACTTTATTTGCTGTCATGTTGGTTCACTTAATCATCCTGAGAGATGATTTCACTTGTTTTCAAGTGTTTTCTATCTTAGGAAAAACAGGAATTGTTATACATATACATGTATGTATGTCAAATTTACAACAACAAAAAAGATCTTGTAAAACAATTGAAAATTCATGTAACAGTTTTTAGTTTTTTCCCTTAAAACAAAAGCATCTTTCTGTGTCTGGTAAAACCACTTTAATTTTCTCAGCTTTAGGTATAGCAAGTAAGTTTTGCTGAAAAGTAATGCTAAGATCAGATGGTCATCAATTTGTACAATGTATATCATCTATGGTTTGTACACATACTTGTATGTAAAAAAATCGTAACAATTAAGGAATGCAGAGTTGCAAAGTAACTTTTCAACATTTGAATTTGTCTCATAAATGTAAGTTTTATCTCACATTGGTATTTTGTAGTTTTAGGAATGTAAACATTGTACCGTCCATTAAATTCAGACAGACCGTTTGCAAGCCAAAGCCAAACTAGAAATCTTTTCTCAAATTACTGTAATCAATTCTTGAATAAGAAAAGTACCTGAGGCTCAATAGTGCCAACGCGTTGATAAAACGGTTCATCCACTGCAACCTCCACCTTACACGCTTCATCCTCCTCGGGCGTCTGGAATGCCAGGACACTCTCATCCAGCGCAACCGTCCGACCAATCGCAACCTCCAATGGCTGGTTGACAAGCACCAACTGGCCAATCACAGTGGCGGTCAGACAGAGAAGCAGAAGGAGTGGTATGGGGGTCAGCGCAGCCATGCTGGACGTCCCAGATGATCCCCTGATGTGACCGGTGACAGGACACTTGCACAGTGAGGTCAGACTGACCATGGACTGACCATCAGAAGCTCACAAGTGACCACTGGCTATGATCAACTCAGTTGAGTTCATAATGGACCCTGCAGGATGGCAAAAGAATTCTTTGTGAAAGAAGAATTAAAATAAACACCATTGAATTAAGCATAGGCCTATAGGATACATGTGACTTGCAACCTGTCCTTTTTTAACCCTTTAGTTAAAGGAACAATATTGTCATCAACAGGACATAGAATTGGAGTGCTAGTTTTAGATTAGTTCAGGGAAAGAATGTCGTATCCAACCGCCACTTTTTAAGGATTTTTTTTTTTTTTTTTTTGCAACCACTAACCAATTAAAAAAATGATTCTATCGATTTTTGGGGGTACAGAAAGTGAAAATTATCTTTAAAATCCACTTTTATGATGGTTTTCGGACTTAATTTCCCTTCTAAAAAAATCCTCCCCTTCAGAAAATAGAAGGATCCTATTATATTTGCCACTGTGCAATGACAGTGTTGGTCACTATATATGGTGGAGTTGACAAGATCAGACTGACATGACTGAGGAAGTCATCGTCTACCAAAAATGCCTGATTTTTCATGAAATAAATATCCTGTAATAATTTGAAGTATATGTCCATATCATCATTCATATATTCTCCACCTTACTAGGCAGGCAAGATTACATTATTGGTTATTTGAATGAGAAAAAGTGGTGGTCGGATACGACATTCTACCCTAATTCAGTGTTAGAGCATGCATCGCATAATAAGTGCACTTTATAAATGTTCTATTATTATAATTATCAATGGTACATAAGAGACTCCTATCACAAAGTTTGCCCCAACCTGGTGGAATGACCCATTAACAGACAAGCTTTAACCAAAAGTACACTGCCTTTTTACTGTAGGCAAGCATGCATGTAGTTTATTTTGTCCAAGAATATGTAACAAATCTGCATCACGCATGAATGTACTTTTTTATTAAGTTTACTATTTTAATGGTTTCGTGAAGGCACCGGTTGTCTAGATTTCTAATTTGGTGTCTGGGAAGAATTTGTTAAGCTCAAACAGTGTGCTCACAATACAAATCTATTTTAGTGGTTTTACAGTTCAGATCATTTCCTGTTAGCATAAACCATTAACTTGAACAAACAGTTGCTTTATGAGGGCAGTGGTTTGCTTAAAAATACAACAGATGGGTACTTTCCTTACAAGGTGTACTCCGCGTGTGGTACATATTTTAATATAATACACCTACTGATGCGGCAAGTCAATGCAGAAAACATGAACAGGTGTGTACTTACAGGTCTAGTAAGATTTGTAGAGCTTCGCATGGTGAAAAAGGATAAGTAAAGACTGTTGAGGTGATACCATGTGAAAAAAAATTTGATTGAGTAGTAATTGGTTCTGAAAAAAAAACTGGCGGTTTGAACTCAATGTTTCGATCAGTATGCTCTGACTATCTTCAGGACTTACAAGTCTGTTTAATGCCTACTTTCCTCCATGATAATCATTTTAATAGCAAATGAAATTGGAATACTTTTTAAGTCAACCCAAAACTTAAACATTAATTTCAAAACTCTAAATTCAAGAAAAGAAATTGTACTAATAGTCTGTGTATACGTAAGTGTTGAAATGAAATGTAAAAAAAAATCCGGCAAAAAGTCTAGAACAACAAAATGGGTGGCAAAAGCTTTCAAATATTGGTTTTGGTTAGCCGGTTAGCACATTTATAAATGCATAGTGCCATTTCAGTCGGTTATCCTTCCCAGGGCTCCAAGCACTAACTATTGACTCTTCTTGTTCTGAAGGTTACAACTCGATCAGTATGCTCTGATCATCATCAGGAGATAACAATCAGGAGATGCTCCAGATGACAATCAGAGCATACTGATCGAAACGTTGAGTTGTAACCTCCAGTTCTTTTCAGAACTAACTACTACTCAATTGAGAATTTCACACGGTATCACCGCAATTAGTCTTTACTTATCCTCTTCACCATGCAAAGCTACAAGATTTATCTTGTTCTGAGGTTATAACCTACATGTATATTAATGTACATGTAAATTCCACCATTTTTGGGCAGTTAGTTCCTTCCTCCAAGGTCAGACATTTCCCCTATGTCTGTCATTGGCCTTCCAGACCAAGCTTCCTGTAGTATAGCTACATGTATTTGTCATCCCATCATAATTATTCACAACCTAAAGGTCTGACCATGGCCAACATGCTTCAAGTCATCAAGAGGAAATCACCAAGGGCGTTAGTTTTGTAAAACTATATTTAACAGTTCAATTTCATGCATGAAAACCCTCCTAGACTAATGTAATGCGCCTTGAGCACCAGTTTGGTGGATAAGTCCACATTATTATTATTATTATTACTATAGCTGCACTTTAGTGGCAAGTAGCTACAGAGGTCAAAATCAGTTGCCTGTTTTGACCGTTGACCCAAATGTGCACACAGGGAAATTTTTGACAGGTTTTACTGTCATTTTGACCACCCTGAACAATTCAAGATAATGCTTTTAGCAGCTAACGGTTGATTCATTTTGCCCTGTAAATGTATTTACTACAAGTAAGGTTCGACAGTGTTTGACTTTTAAGTGCACTAGATATACCTTGGCAAGTATGTCGACATTTTGACTGATTTTGACCCTTGCAGTCACAGAAGGATTAAGTGCATTCATGAGTATGCCAGTAACCATTTTGATCGACTGTTAGCAACTGAAGTGAGTCAGTACAGTAAAATTACCTGTAAATGCACCCATATGTGTACATTAACTAGTTCGCGTCGGAGGCCATGTATACACGCAATTTTTTTTTGCACCACGGATCGGAGAGTATCTAAACACGCCATAGGAAACTCCGGAATATTTGTATGCATGCTCGGTTGACGTGCCAACGAGCCGAGCGTACAGTGACATGCTCGGTAGACGTGGCCACGCGCTGTGGAAGCTTCCATTAACGTGTTTGTGTGGGAAAAAGAAACCCGCACAGGGGCCCAGAAAAACTTTTTTATTCCCGACGCGAACTGGTTAACCCTAACCATGCTGAATGCAACAAGATGGGACAAATGTAAATAAACGTTGTTGCATCTTGTTGCCTTCAATAGAGAACAAAAGAACCATTGTTCTAGCTAGTGTATCTTGTTGTATTAATAAGCAGGGTACCTGTGAAATACCTGTAGGGAATTAGGGTTAAAAAGAATCAAGATTTGTATAAAAATCAACTTGTGAATTTCAGCATAAATCAATTTAACCCTAACAACCTCAAACCCATCAAACTCAAGTGGCTGGTTGTGTTGTATTTTGATGGACGTACTGTATAGCCCAGACAGGGATACTTTACATGTACATGGGGCCGGGTGTCCCAATTCCAGCTAAGTCCAACAGTTGGGTGGTAGTGTTACTGCATGGTGTTGTATTTTGATGGACTCAGTAGGCCTACTGTATAGCCCAGACAGGGATACTTTACATGGGGCCGGGTGTCCCAATTTCATCTAAGTCCAACAGTTGGGTGGTAGTGTTACTGCATGGTGTTGTATTTTGATGGACTCAGTACTGTATAGCCCAGACAGGGATACTTTACATGGGGCCGGGTGTCTCAATTTCATCTAAGTCCAACAGTTGGGTGGTAGTGTTACTGCATGGTGTTGTATTTTGATGGACTCAGTACTGTATAGCCCAGACAGGGATACGTACTTTACATGGAGCAGGGTGTCCTAATTCCAGCTAAGTCCAACAGTTGGGTGGTAGTGTTACTGCATGGTGTTGTATTTTGATGGACTCAGTACTGTATAGCCCAGACAGGGATACGTACTTTACATGGAGCAGGGTGTCCTAATTCCAGCTAAGTCCAACAGTTGGGTGGTAGTGTTACTGCATGGTGTTGTATTTTGATGGACTCAGTACTGTATAGCCCAGACACAGGGATACTTTGCATGGGGCCGGGTGTCCCAATTCCATCTAAGTCCAACAGTTGGGTGGTAGTGTTACTGCATGGTGTTGTATTTTGATGGACTCAGTACTGTATAGCCCAGACAGGGATACTTTCATGGGGCAGGGTGTCCCATTTCAGATCTTATTTTCCTTTCTGCCGGTTACACCTCAAGTCAAGCTACGTCCTGTAGCCTTACATTTTTTTTGACCCCAAAGTACATTGTTCACATTCAAATAGTACATGTTTATACAGGTACAGTGATCTTCCTTCACACCACAACTCCCCCCCCCCCAACAAACAAACAAACAAACAAAAACCAAAAACCTAAAAACCAAAAAAACAACCCCCAGCCCAGTATGACCTCCTCTTGGGAATTGACCTCTCCCTTTTTCATGGAACAGGCTTTCTCCCCGATTTAAACTGTGTGGATATTAGTCATAGTTTTGATATGAGCAAGATTAAGTTCTAAAATTGACTACAAATTGATGTGATGTTCCTGTCTGCCAGGGGGCCATTTTAAAGCATGTATCAGACAGGGCATATTGCTTTATCACAGTACAGTCACTTTTTGTTTTTCTTCAATACAAATAACATGTGACCAAACCGAGGCTTGGAGGGAAAATAGTCTGGTCCCTCATATACACTGATAGTAAGCACTATAATCGTAATTGTGTATACAGGGAACCAGACAAAGATGACCACAGCGTGATAAGGTTTAAATACCAGTAACACTGAACAGGGTTTTCCAAACAATAAATGTCCTTGTTTTTAAAAATTTATTTAAGGGGGTTGGGCTTTTATGATTAATTTCCAATTATTTGTGTTTTTTTATACTCAGTATTTACTGAATTATGTGGTGTATACATGTGTAGAATCGGGTTGTTAATTATTATCTTAACCAGTTCGCGTCAGGAATAAAAAGGTTTTTCTGGGCCCCTGTGGCGGGTTTCTTTTTCCCACACACACATTAATGGAAGCTTCCACAGCGGGTGGCTGGCACTTCCGAGCATGTCACTGTACACGCGTGGCTCAACCGAGCATGCATACAAATATTCCGGAGTTTCCTATGGCGTGTTTAGACGCTCTCCGATCCGTGGTGCAAAAAAAAATTGCGTGTATACACGGCCTCCGACGCGAACTGGTTAAAACATGATTAAATGTTCTGCTGGTGTGAGTGATGTCACATTTGTGCTTGTTTATAAGGCAGGAGGGCCAAAGTCATGGTACAGCCAAGCCTTTGAGAAGCCCGGCCAGGCCTAGGCTACCTGGCCTCCTAATCTGTCTTTTGTGAGTCCTAATCCTGTAACAATACAGTACCTGCCAATCAACATAACCCGGGCTTCTGGAGGGCCTAGCCCAGCTCATTATACTGGCTGTAGTTGTGAACAAAAGACAGCTGAGGTGTCAGTCAAGTCTGTGTTAACAATAAGAGCTATTTGAGATCTATTCACTTGTAAAGTGTCTTTTGTGCTCGGCTAGGGGATTATATAGGCCCATAGGCCTGGGCAAAGGCTGGGCCTGGCCAGGCTTCTCAAAGGCTTGGCTGTACCATGACTTTGGCCCTCCTCCCTAAGGTTCCATATTTGGTCTTATTTTGTGAGCACAAGACTGAACTGTACAAGCAGTCAGTGGAACACCCCCTCCTCCCTGTTAATAAATAATGAAATAAGAGTACAAAATATTGGTTACCAAATTTACTAATTGTGTTCTCTCTCTTTTTTAAAGTAAAGGACATTGAGGAATTAGGGATGGGGTAAGGCTATGCCAGGTATCCGGATACCCAGATACCCGACTAAAACTGTCATTACCCGGTTCCATGTTTTGGTTCCAATTACCCGTAAATGACTTTTGAAAATTTCAACTGGACATTTAAGCCACACAAACGGAAGTCTCTTATTTTTTGTTAACAAAATGTGTGTGGGGAATGGGGATGCTACGAGTCATTTTTAAAATAGAGGCGGGAAATTATTACAGTAAGTCCACATTTATTATGACTCTAATAAAACAAGAGAAACTTGTGTTCATATTGGTTATTTTATACATTCGGGAGTATTTATGTGTTTTTACAAAATTGTTTACGGGTAACCGGGTATCCAAGGATTTCCAATTTCGGGTATCCGATTCCCGAAATAACCCAAAAACGCACAGCCTTGGGATAGGGAGCCACCAGAGCACCCCACTGTCACTGTTACAGAGTTCTCATTTTACCACTAAAGCCCTTTTCACACGAGCACCGATAACGAATGTCCTTGATTATGGGCGCCGGTCGTCTGTCACCACGGTCGCTTGCGATTTTATAACCACCTTTCACACGACTTCCAAACCACGTCCAAACCACCAACGTCCCTCATTTCAGAGTTTTTCTTATTAGTTTCACACGACTTATCGTGGCGATTTTAACATCGTTGCGATTTTTTGGAGGTCTCGATCTCTGTTATAATTAACAAGGGTCAGCGGTAATTATTTAACAAGGATATAGCTTTCACACGACTGGGATTTGCTATTTTTTTTTAACATGGATGTGATTTATCGCCAAGGTCCTTTGTTAAAACAGTCTCGTGTGAAACGGTCTAAAGTGTCCATTTTGTTGAAATCATTCTGTGTGGTTTGATAATTTTCTGGTCCATTAGACCACAGAGAAGCAGACGCTGAGTGCTAGACCTACATGTAGATACAAAATACCCAGCTGTAAAAACATGTTATTGCACAGACAAAACCAGATCCAGCAGTACTGCCTCTGGCTTATTAAAGGAACAACATCGTCACGATCAGAGCAGACTTTCAACAGGGCATGGAATCGGTGTCCTAGTTTAAGATGAACACAGTGACTGAAAATTACTGGCTCATTTATGCAGCAGCAACGGTAATATGGGTTACTATTTTCAGTCACTGAGTTAATCTAAAACTAGCACTCCGATTCCATGCCCCATCCCTCTTTAAATGGTCAAGGATTAATTAAAAAAATAACCAAACTGGTCAAATTAATGTTAAACTTAAAGCCAATTATGGTTTTAATCTTCCCTAGAAATATTGTATATTTGTCTGATCTTCTGTCATTTAAAATACTAAGTGCAGGTGTTTTACAAATAAAACAGGGTGCCCATTAGAAAACAGGTCGTCCAAAAGACACCCCAAGGTATTGCTGGCTAATACTAAACACATGTTTGGCTCTTTGTGCGTCTTCAATTCCTATTTATACCTGGGCTGTAGACATAAATTGCATACGTGTACAGTACATATTAAATTATGCCAATAAACTTTTGGCTATATAATCCCCGCTCACCCATAGCAATGCTGGAAACCTTGGTTGTGCACCTGCATAAAAGCAAATAGTGTGACCGACAAAAAAGTAACAATTCTCATGGAAAGACATAACCCTATTAACCCTCCTACTCTAGCTGCACTTTAGTGGGAAGTTGCTATAGAGGTCAAAATCAGTCAACTGCCTGTTTTGACTGTTGACCCAAATATACACACAGGGGTATTTTTGACTGGTTTTGACTGTCATTTTGACCACCTTCAACAACACCAGACAATGCTTTTACCAGTCACAAACAGTTGACTCATTTTGACCTGTAAATGTACTTACTACACGTAAGGTTTGACAGTGTTTGACTTTTAAGTGCACTACATATACCTTGGCAAGTATATCAACATTTTGACTGATTTTGACCCTTGCAGTCACAGAAGGGTTCAACGTACTGTTTGATTGGCAGGATGGATAGGTGTTAATCCCCAAACAAGGTGTTCCTTCCTCCATGGTTTGTGTGAACATGGAGGAAGAAAATGGTGTGAAGAAGGAAAATCATAAAGGAAACTTGGATTGGAAACAAAAATGTTTGGTGAAAACAATGAAACAGAATGAAACATTGCTCTTTAAAACAATTATTGAATAGATTCAACCGGTAATCATATTTTTATGTACTTGAAGTAGTAACCATGAAATAACAAAGCTAATGTGATTTCCTGTTCCCGGCATATTCTGATGGAAACCTTTCAGTCATTGACATTCAAACACGTACACATGCAGGTGACATAAACTTAGTTTAACCTTTTAGTTTAACCATGGTTTTAATGTACAAACCATGTGTTCACACCAAGCGCCTGGTGGTATGTGTCTAAAAACTAAAAAGACCGCAAGGGTTAAAATCAGTCAAAAAATACCGAGGGACAGTTCCATGGTTACTCACGTTACATTTTTGAGGTATTGGGCCTACTCTTAACCATAACCACCCCAAACCATTCAAACTCCAACAGCAAGGTTTATTTGATTTTGATGGACTCAGTACTGTATAGCCCAGACAGGAATACTTTGCATGGTGCCGGGTGTCCCAATTCCAGCTAAGTGCAACAGTTGGGTGGTAGTGTTACTGCATGGTGTTGTATTTTGATGGACTCAGTACTGTATAGCCCAGACAGGGATACTTTACATAGGGCCGGGTGTCCCAATTCCAGCTAAGTCCAACCATAGAGAAAGGTCCGTGGTCCTTTCTCTATGGTCCAACAGTTGGGTGGTAGTGTTACTGCATGGTGTTGGATTTTGATGGACTCTGAACTGTATAGCCCAGACAGGGATACTGTGCATGGGGCTGGGTGTCCCCATTTCATCTAAGTCCAACAGTTGTGTGGTAGTGTTACTGCATGGTGTTGGATTTTGGCGGGTTGAGGAAAGTTCTTAGCCAAAATACATGTAACTAGAGGGTTAGGGTTAATGCCATGTAATATTTTATGTATACATGTAATTTCCTTACTTACATGTTTCTCTCCTCAGTTTTTTCACAGTAGATTCATTATACCCAGACCGTGCTCAGCACAAACAAATTAATTTCAGAAATTTGTTATACGCAATATAAGAGAAAAATGCTGGTTACTCACGTTACATTTTTCAAACATACATAAAATATTGTGTTTTCTCTTATATAACGTACATAAATTTCTGAAATTATTATTTTGAAGTGAGTAAGGTCTGGGTATAATGCAACTACTTTGAAAAAAAATGATGTAGGCCTAACGCGAGTACCCATGGAATTGCCCCAAGATATATCTTGTGCACTTAAAAAGTTGAACACTAGTAGTAGAATTTCACAGGGGCAATGGCATCTGTGGCTCTGATCTAGGCCTTGGAGCCCCCTTAAAAATGTTTCCATTAGACAATCTGAATGGAAGTGCCCTTTGGGCTTTACTCAGGAAAAGTGGATTTACAAAACTACAAAATTTAAATTCCAGGCCTGTAAACATGAAAGCTGAAAACAAGACATTTAACGTTACTACCTCCAGCCAGCGGCGACGGTAGCCACGGGGGTGGGGGGCCTGGGGGAACTCCCCCACAGATTTCTAGAGCCCCCGGGGTGCCCCCCCCCACGAAAAATCCCGATAGTGCCCCAAAAAAAGGAAAAGGAAAAGAAAAGGGAAAAAACCCATACCCCGGGCCCCCAACTGAAAAGCAGTGCCCCCCCCTCCCCCTGCCCCCACTGAAAAAGTCCTGGCTACGCCACTGCCTCCAGCAGGTTTCAAGTGAGTATAAAGTAATCTCTACAAAATAATTCCCGAGTTGATTATGTGACCCATGGACGGATCATCATGAGCACAGGCCCTGGGCACAAATTCACCACGGGCCCATACACGCGCATAATACTAGTACTAGTACTAGGCCTACTATGCTTTTTTTTTTTTTTTTTGAAAACCAAGGGGCCCCTATTGGCTCCTGGGCCCGGGGCACGTGCCCAGTTTGCCCGTGCGGTAATCCGTGCATGATGTGACCGTTAACTCGTGAACAGTCACCCGGGCGGTGGTGCAGTGTAGACCCATGGAGGTACCTCCATGGTAGACCCATCACGATCTCCATAGCGCAGCCGGTCATCCTGTGATTAGAAAGCTGGACCCTCAAACTCGACATTATGACAAATCGGCTCGTTATATTCAGTTTTAACAGCACACACATACATGCATTTTGTAATGATACTTACCAATACAAGGATAAAGTTATTCCATCTCAATATATCACAAAAGAATTGGACCGCTCACCACATTGTCCCTCTACACGATCCACGTAATTGTATTTTGAGATGGCAAATTATTATGAAAGCTCGATCGATCGAGCACCCGGTACCCCCTTTGAAACTTCTTTATATGGAGCGCATAATGGATAATAAATACATTATTTCATAATTTCGCTGTGTTCGGTCTAGCTCGGTGCGCTACAATGTGACTTCACCGTTCAAGGGTTGAAAGTAAAAGTTTAACCTTTGTGCTTTGTACTTCTTGCTCTTGAATTTGCTACATATGGTTAAAACAATAATGTCAACACCAAATTGAGGAACAACAAATAACTGCGAATTATGTGTCCACAATAAAGTGCAATTACAGAGACTGGTCGTGTGGGTACCAGTTACATATTTTATATTTATCTATTAGAACATAATTCAGGCAAAATACATTTACATATATTAAAGGGACAATATCGTCACGATCAACAGGGCATGGAATCGGAGTGCTAGTTTTACATTAATTCAGTGACTGAAAAAAATACCCCACATGATAAGGTCCGCCGTTGCTACTGCATAAATGAACCAGTAATTTTCAGTCACTGTGTTCATCCATAGCTGTATGATATTATGTAACGTCTATACGATTGTACAACATAAAGCCATAGGTGTCATAGCTCAGCTTCAAAATTGGTGCAGTGATGCTCTTTTTTTTCTTCTGGTTATGTTAAATTTTGGTAATCTTTTTTTAAGTGATATATGTTTATTAATTCAGTTCAGTTGATTAATTCAGTTTATCTTTCGAATATTGCTATTTTAGGCCTAAAAGGCCTGCGGTTTCTGGTTGTAAGTTGGCTTCAAAAATCGGTGCGGTGATGCAATTTTTATTTTTATTTATTTATTTATTTTTGTTTTGCCAACCAGTGATATACGTGCACTGACACATACGCGATTATTGGAACCAGACCAAATTTCCCATACACAAAGTATGGTGGCTAAGAGAGGCCGCACAAATTGGGCAAACCTTCATACCCCTACATGTGAAGTTGTTTAAAACACAGCGCGGCAGAATTCCAATCAATCCAGCAATTTTGGCTGCAATTGGACATTGTTTCACAGCAACACCAACCATGGAGGAAGAATCTGTTTTCTTCCTCCATGCACCAACAAAGAAATTTAAAAATGGCGACGCGCGCGAAAACCAGAATACAGACAATTTATTTTTGCTACACATGGATCGCCATACTTTTAAAACAAAGTTCCCCGTTCCCATATCATTAAATGCTTCATGTAAATAACGGACTTTAGTTAGACAAACGGAAGGAAGTGGTCGAATGACACGGACCAGTGGTCTTTTGTACCACGTTTGTACTCAAAGCTTGTTTTCTTTCAGCCAGATAAATCCTTTCGAATAAACAAATATTCCCTTCCATTGTTTGATCACTAGGCTCGTCTGATCTTATGTTATGACTGGCGATGCTTGGATCTTTTTGTGATACGGAATCCTCAAGAAAATCATTGCGTGATGAGAGATTGCGCGACATGCGGTTAGTCTGTTTCCTTCCTCCATGGTCTGAGTAATATATTTTGTCAAAACTTCAGAACTTGGGCGTCAATCGGGGGGGGAGGGGGGGGGGGGGGTGGCCAATAAATATCACCGATTTTGAAGCCGACCTATGACCAGAAACTGGAGACTTTTTTGTTTGGCGTAACTCCTTTGTAGCAATTGATTTAAATCAACATTTGTAAATGATTGAGAGCTACCACTGTTATCAAATATTAAATAATCCCAAAATTTCACTAAAACTTTCCAAGTTTTCAAAATTGGTCCAAGATTGTTAAAAACATTCTCCCAATTAGTTATTCTTGAAATATTTACTCAAAATAATGAATTTATTGTTTATAATTCTTTTGTGTCAAAGTCCATACATTTTTCGAGAGGGAGGGGTGGTTCTCAATCAGCGGTGACAGTAAATGAATTGGATATTTTGAATCACCCCCACCCCCACCCAGCCTTGGAATGCCTGTTACCAGTATTTAAAAAGAAAAGTTTGATATTTCAAATGAATTTTGTTCACTGTTATTAGATTGCAACAACTGTTCCACAGAAACCTATAAATTTCAACAAATGTTTGTTACCAACTCACGGCCTAGGTTGTGATTTGACAAAACTACAAAATCCTGAAAAAAATGGGTAGCTGGCCTGGGTCTCCCTTTGGTCTAGAGGACAAATCCCCCTGAACCTCCTGGATGTTTAATTTTGGAGGATTTACAGACCCTCCACATCCCCACAAACAAGAAACTAGAGGTATGGACACAATACAGGCTACTTCTTTCTTTCCTTGGTGGCTACTTCTCTTCTATCAAGAAAATTTCGAGGCAAAGGGAGATTTGTAAAAAAAATCCTGAGAAATCACAGGACTGCAACTCTTGAAACAGAACGAGTACCCAAACATTAAACCACACAATGGAAACGTGTTATTGCTGAAAACATTTCCTCATTTTTATTCTCATGTTACATGTTCAAATTGAGTTGGTGCTGAACATGCAGCTATAAGCTAGGCTATCTGGCTACTCCTGAAAAGTACAGAGCTGCGATAACCAAAATACTTGGTTTGTAAGAAATAATCACTTAAAAGCTTCACACATCTGATAATTTTATCTAATCCATACATACATATAGTTCCACTTCTGAATGAAAACAGGGTTATATGTGTCCTGTCGATTAAACTATAACAATCTTATAAAATAATTCGGTGAGTAATGTAACACCAAGATAGATTGTGCAAAATTTTAAGAAAAACATAATCACAGTTCCAAGAAAAACCAACAAGCATGTACATTTACAAAAACAGTATTTTCTTGAAGAAATAAAATGTGAATGTTTTTTTTTACACTATCAATCGCCTTATTGAGATGAAACTTTCACATGATGGTTGTTAAATTAACCCTAACCCATTGGCGGATCCAGAGGGGGCTGTAGCCCCCCCCCCCCATAAAATCGTTTAAAAAAAAAATTAAAAAAAAAAAAAAAAAAAAAAGAGAGGGGGGATGGGAGGGGGAACGCACTCCCATTCCCTCACTGTGCTTTGTTTTTCTCTCCCTTTGATTATTTCATTGTAATTTTTGTAGTACGGAAAAATAACTGTTTTTGATTCTCAGCCCCCCCTAAAAAATGTTCTGGATCCGCCCATGTAACCTTCCAAAATCCTCCAAAATCCTCTTTACTAAAGTGAAGGATTTTGAAGGATTGAGGTTACATGCTACATGCTCTTTGCTATTAAAGTGAAGGATTTTGGAGGATTGAGGTTATTAGGCATACTTGCCTTTCCATGATACATGTACATCCATGTTTGTTGTAGTGATTGCAAGGTCAGTGCTTGGGTCAGTGGACACTGTTTATTGCTCCATGCATGCAGGGAGGGTCCTGGCCATGTACATGTATCACAGATTAGAAACACACGTGTGCATACATGTCATGTGCTTGCTTTACTACTGAAGGATTTTGGAGGATTCAGGTTATGTGTAAGCAAATGGGCCTAGGGAGTTAGGGAGGATTCAGGTTATGTGTAAGCAAATGGGCCTAGGGAGTTAGGAAGGATTCAGGTTATGTGTAAGCAAATGGGCCTAGGGAGTTAGGAAGGATTCAGGTTATGTGTAAGCAAATGGGCCTAGGGAGTTAGGAAGGATTCAGGTTATGTGTAAGCAAATGGGCCTAGGGAGTTAGGGTAGGCCAATCTTTATTCAAAGAAACTGTGCATACTCATTGAAGCAGTTTTGCCACAAATGATGTGCCTTCCCTTATGCATGACAACACACCAAGCTAACCCTGAAAGATTCAGCTTATTACATTGTGTTGCGTTAATATACTACTCAAAACAAATTAGGGAACACCGGAATAATCTCAGTTAAAGCAAGATCATTTATTTCAGATAAACACAATGTTTCACAGAATTGATGAGAAACAACTGCACAATAAAACAGATGATAAAGGATGCATGTAGTGATTACACATTTCATGACATGACTACTGAAAGAGAGAGGGGGGATTGCAAATGAAAATCCCGGTTCATGGAACATTTCAAACCTATTTGATGTTAAAAATCCGGTGTTCCCTGCTTTTTCAGCAGTATAAAATTACATTAAAGATTAATGTTTGCCCCCATTAAATTTAAGCTTCCCCCTCTTGCCCCTCTTGCCTCCCCAGTTTAACAGGTCTGGTGCCACCGCTGGTTGATGGTGACGGTATTGTCTTTTTAAATCTAATCTTGATCTTATAAAAACGTAAATTCATATCAGAAAAGTTTTACTGATGTTCCTAAGATGATATCACCTCAGACAGAAAGATTTCAAGTGATGTTTGACACCATCATCAACTTTACACCAAGAAAGTTTTATGTAAATCCGTGATTGCTTTTTAACAAACAATGCATGGGGTCTGCTTTGAGTAATTCGCCTTGTTCATGATAAATACAAAAATGAGGCTGTAATTCTCACAACCACACTGTGTAGCTTACATGCTGCATGCACCAGCGGGAAGGCCCAATAATCTGATAGTTCCAAAGAAAAGTTCATTCCTGACGTAAGGAATAAATAAATGGATGTAGCTATTTCCATTAGTTTACTTAAAACTCAATGACATTTGAAAGCAAGGTTGCCCCTGCAAACAGACACAATTAGTCAGGTTACTATAATGAGCATGTACAGGTACGCAACCTCTTGTATTCAGGGAATAAGACATAAGATGGCCAACTCATGAATAAGATATATAGACTGTTTAAAAGATTAGCGGATATGGTTCTACAGTTAAGCCATCACAGCCCTTGTACACTTTAGTAGTCTGTCCTATTTCTCTCTAGATTCCAGAACTAATATGGTAGAAAGTTTGTATAATCAAACATTCTCATAAATTATCCACTGAAAGTTAGTTTTATTTGGAGAAAAATTAATCAAAACGTATTTTCTTGCTTAAAAAAAAAATCATGGTATTTTAACTCATGAATCATTCTCCTGAAGACCATCAGAGCATACTGATCGAAACGTCGAGTTGTAACCTCCAGTTCCTTTCAGAACTAATTACTACTCAATTGAGAATTTCACATGGTGTCACCGCAATTAGTTTTACTTAAACTCATGAGTAAGGTGAACTGAATGATTTCGAATAATGGTAACCCACAAGTCTAAGAAAAATAGTACCAAGGTTACTGTGGTCCCACTTATAGCACACATGTGGAACTATTTATGAAATAAAAAAATAACTATGTGGTTTGCTGCATATATTTAGACAACATATGTTGACATGCTGTGCACCAAAAATTAAACAAAATAATTATACATTTTATTACAGACAACATAATAAACAAATAAATCAACATAATTGTGTTGGTAATGTCAGCAACACTACTTCTATGGGTATGCTTACTTTCTTTGACTCAAGATATGACATAAAACACAATAAAGGGGGCCACTTTGCATCCGTCATGTTAGCAGTTTTTCCAATGGTTGTTAGCAGTTTTTCCAATGGTTGTTATTTATTTTTAAGTACCCGAAATCGACCAAAAAGTGTTTCAACATGTGAATGGACATGCAGGCTTATACTAGAACTAATTTGAGTTGATTTATTTTATTTTTTTATTTTTTTATTTATTTTTTTACCCTCAAATTTCCATAAAAATTGGACGGAAAAAGTTACCTCACTTTTCTATCCATTTGTTGATGGAAATTTTAGGCTAATTAAAAAAATAATAGTAATAATCAAGGTAAAACTTGTAGCTTTGCATGGTGAGGATGATAAGTAAGACTAATTGCGGTGACACCATGTGGAATCTCAATTGAGTAGTAATTAGTTCTGAAAAGAACTGGGGGTACAACTCGACGTTTCGATCAGTATGCTCTGATCGTCCTCAGGAGAATGCCGTACTCTGGAAAATGCTGCTGCTTAAGTAGGCTGCTGGAGGATCATCCCATGAATGGATGCTGGAGGATTAGTTCGTTGAGGCGCGCAGGCCATAATCAACTCAAATTATCTTTAGGATAAGCATGCATGTCTATTCAAATGTTGAAATTCTTTTTGGGTGTTTCAGATATTTAAAAAAAAAATTACAACCATAAGAAAAACTGCTAACGTGACGGTAGGAAAGTGGCCCCCTTTATTGTGTTTTATGTCATATACACAAAAGGGGCAGTATCGTCACGATCTACAGGGCATGGAATCGATGACAAACATACAATATTTCTAGGGAAGATTAAAACCATAATTGGCTTTAAGTTTAACATTAATTTGGCCAGTTTGGTTATTTTTGAATTAATCCTTTACCATTTAATTAAAGAGCGATGGTCAAGTTGGGAATTAAAGGGACAATATCGTCACGATCAACAGGACATGGAATCAGAGTGCTAGTTTTAGATTAACTCAGTGACTGAAAAAAATACCTCACATGATGAGGTCATATTACCGTTGCTGCTGCATAAATGAGCCAGTAATTTTCAGTCACTGTGTTCATCTTAAAGTAGGAGACCGATTCCATGCCCTGTTGAAAGTCTGCTCTGATTATAACAATATTGTCCTTTTAACCCTCCTATGTACAGTGCAGTTTGCCATAGAATTGTCAGACCTTTCAAAACCTTTCAAGTTTGCTGTACTGAAGGGTTTTGAAAGGTGAGAAAACTGTCTGACAAAAGGGACCTATGAAAGCTTTCGAAAGGTGTAACAACTCTCTGAACAAACTGGTGTTGAAATGTTTCAATACCTTTCAAAGGGTATTGAAAGGTGTAGTTGTTCAGTAGCAACAAATTCTGGAGGGTTTTAAAGGGTTCATAATTATTGATAGCCATTTTGGCCAGTAAGCAGATTTTGAAAGGTTTTGAAAGGTCAAACCATAGGAGGGTTAATGAAAAAAACTCAAGAAATCTAAACCCCCCCCCCCCCGATATAAGTTGTTACAAAAAACACATTCCATAAAAAAAATTCAAATTTAACTTTTTATATACATGTATTTCATATGTACAGGAACAGAATTCAAGTCTAACTGTGACTAACTGATCACACTTTTAAACTTTTTCTTCTTCTTTTTTTGGATTAGATATAAGCTATAAGCTATGTTGTGAGTTATTTACACTTTTCAGTACATTAAACATGAGAAATTGCATAATACTTTAAGTATTTCTTCTTATTAATTAATACAGTATCCATCTTGAATATGGGGTTGATCAGAAATTGAAATACATTCCAAAAACATTTAATATTCTACCCTCGATATCTATACTCTTACGGGGAGGGGGGTCAATGGTATATTTTAAAACCCTCACCACCCTAAATCCTTCAAAATCCTCCAAGGGGAATTTTTGGGGGGATAAAATTCAGCACTGTTGGAAACTGGTACTTTCACCTCTTCAAATGGGGCAAAATTACTACCTGGCAAGAAGTACTGGCCATAAGTGCTGAATATGAAAGATCAACGAAAATACATGGTGCATTTTTTGAAGATAAGGGCATGTTTCCAAAAGCGCACTGATGGATTTTGGAGGATTCAGGAAGGTTCCTAGCCAGAGTGCCTAGGGGGTTAGCGTTTTTAATCAAATGCATCAATGTTAACTATTGCTTGGTTTTGTGCGTTTGCGGGTTGAAGGTGAACTCGAATTAAACCTACAGTGGTCGCTCGCTGTGAGTATAAAACATCAATAACCTCTCTTCTATTTGACACAAAGATAAAAAACCAATCTCCTATCATCAAGGTAAAAATGTGCAGGAATTGGAGATAAATTCTGTATAATCAGAAATGTACATACAATCACGAGAGATCTAGATCAGTAATGTATCTACAGGGTCACAGCCCATTACACCAAACGAAATATCCCGACTAGAATTTGGCCTGTGCATAAACATTTAAAAAAGTTTTTGTGAAAATCAGTTATTTAAGCACCCAGAAACATTTACATTTCACCTATTGAGCAAATACTAAAACATTTGTGTACTAACCAGGGGTTATTTTCATAGAGTTGCTAAGCAGAGTTTTACTAAGCAATATAAAACAGACTACCAGCCAAAATGCATACATTTTGTATGAAAGTTTGGCTGGTAACCAAAGAAATCCGCTAAGCAATTTTATCTGCTAAGCAGATCTATGAAATTTGCCACAGTACTAAACATAATCATTCATTGGTGGGTTTACAATCCGTATGCACTTTGTACAGTTTTGTACAATGATTCCAGTTTTGCGGATTCCAGTGTTAAGGTAACTGCTCTAACACCGTGGTAAGTTTGTCATGTATCCTGATAATGTTAACCTATCATATCTGAAGGCATACATGATAAATACAAGCTACAGTGCTAAAAGGTGCATTTTAAGAATCTTTGGTTTCATTATACGTGAAAGATTGTATAGCTACTACCAGAAGTCTATTCAGACATGCAACTTTGTAATTGCCACAAAAAGAGGAAATGGCCGAGCTCACAAAACTTTGTACAGTGTTTTTCAGTTTTCTATACCACTATTATTAAAGAAAAAAAAAGCGGAAATCAGCTGAAAAGTTGCATGCCTGTCTATTACCTACATGAAGTGTGCCAGCCTTGCTGTAATCCATACCCCGGTATTGTACTCCAAATGTGCGCACGCACAACGAGCTTGGTTACGGGTTTTTCTCCCCCTGCCCGGGCTGCCGTGGTGCATTATGGGACAGGCGTTCCACGCGAAGCTAGTTCCTAGAGAACTAGATGCAATCTTAAACTAGACACAGGCGAACCATCAGCTACGGGGAGAATTTGCTAAAAAAAAAGTTGTTTGAAATTAATTTTCAGATAAATTGCGTGCACATTGTAATGGCAGCTGTGCACAGATCCATTCTTTATCAGTCAAGACCGTTTGCGGTGACACCATGTAAAAAAATTCTCTTTTAGGTAGTAAGTGGTTCTGAATGGAAACCAGTTGGTTACAACTCGACGTTTTGATCAGTATGCTCGGATCATCTTCAGGAGAATGCCGGACTCTGGGAGATGCTGGTGCTAAAGTTAAATGCTGCATGGGGGGAGGGGGGGGGGGATTTAGCGCAATGGCTTGGATCCTAGGTTTGTGGATGCATGCATGCGGGAAGTGGTGTCACCGCAAACAGTCTTTACTTATCCTTTTCACCATGCAAAGCTCTTACTTCCATGCTTAATTTGAGCCGAATATCCACATTTGCATCTCCAAAATACTGAATCAAAGTTTGACTCTAATACAAAAATTACCTCTTTTTACATAAGATTGGTCTTTACATTAAGTTGTCAGTATTCAGCAATGAATTTTTACTTTTTAACAGCCTATCTGACTCATAGAGTAGCTTTAAAACACAATCATCAGAATTTCGACAAAATTATTGCACTTGTTTTTACTTTAAATTAGTTGCACATGATTTTAATTGGATAATGTCTTTTCCATCTGTGCCTGCATTAACTCCAATGTTTATTTACAAATTTATTAACACAGAATCCCTTTAATTTTACAGAGATTACTATACAATATACAGAAAACCATGGCAATCAGAAAGACAACAAAACAAAAACCACTCGAATACACCAATCTAAATTGTCAAGCAAACAGCCTCGTAACGACACACCCCTTGGTCATGAACCACATTAAAAGGTAGCAAGAAACGAGGGCGGGCTTCATTTGTCACGGTCATAATCTCGCTGTACCTCACAGTGTGCATCTTGGAATGCACAAAGCCTTTTTAGAACCAGCAGACCCCAATTTCCAGCGGCGCTACAGGGGCATGGGTGGGCAATGCCCCCGGTTTACTTTCTTTGCCACCCCCCCCCAATTTTTTCCCCTGTGTTAAGTCAATGCTTTTTCAGCAGTACAAAATTACATTAAAGATTAATGTTTGCCCCCCCTTAAAGTTAAGCTTTCCCCCTCTTGCCCCCCCCCCCCCCAGTTTAACAGGTCTGGCGGCGCCGCCGCTGCCAATTTCATACAGCTGCTTAAGCAAATATTTTTGCAAAGCAATGTAAAACAGACTACTACAGCGCCTTGATCTCGTCGCTAGGATATGTGCGCGTTATAAGAATAGTGTATTAACAACACGCACCAAATATCATTGGTTGGGGTCAGCACAGTGCGCAGGCTGTAAATATATCAGTACCATGTAGATGGTATGCGTCTATGTGCACCCATGGCACCAACATGTGGTATGTGGTACCAGCATACCAACATCCAAAATTAACAATATGTGATGCGATCTGGGAAAACCTGTCGGATGTCGGCGAACTTGTTTTGAAGATAATGGCAAAATAGTCCCCCCAATTTTTTGGGGACAATTTGAATTTTTGGTAACATTTTAATTGTTAATATCTAAATGTATCATTCTTGAAAATATTAAATAAAAATTCCATCGTTTTATATGTAAAAACATAGTTTTATGACAGATAATTAAAAAGCCGTCTTTGTTTTTCGCTTCCGCCATTGTTTTTTAAGGACAGCGGTGGCTATAACTTCCCAGGAGCATAACTCAAGTTATAGACAACCTAGAATCATGAATAAAACAGTTTTGAAAACAACACAGTGTCCTCGTTAATTTGATGTATATAACACAAAAATGACAAATTTCACCATGTGAAGGGTTTTCCCAGATCACATCACAAATAAGTAATCCTGTATCTGGTGTTATACAGCGTGCTAATGCTGTTATTTTCAGGCTAGTTGAAGGTAGGCTTGAGAGTACATTTCAGAGGTCAATACGTTTGGGATGAGTGACTCCATTGACTTGTGATTCCCAAGAAAACTGAAGTGTTCAACTAAAGACATGGTGTCTTTAAAAAAAAAAAATCAACCTGGCTTTTTTTTTTTTACACACTTGATTCAAATGAATACATTTGAGATTAAATTTTGCATGGCAGCAATTAAAGTTAAAGGGAATATACAACATTGGTATAAGGTAACATACATGTGTGTTCATTTTATGGAGGATGGACAAAGTCTTGGTACAGCCAAGCCTTTGAGAAGCCTGGTCCTGTCCAGGCTACCTGGCCTCCTAATCTGTCTTTTGTGAGTCCTAATCCTGTAACAATACAGTACCTGCCAATCAACATAACCTGGGCTTCTGGAGGGCCTTGCCCAGCCAAGTAGGGCTCATTATACTGGCTGGAGTTTTGAACAAAGGACAGCTGAGGTGTCAGTCCAGTCTGTGTTTAACAATAAGAGCTATTTGAGATCTATTCATTAGTAAAGGGTCTTTTGTACTCAGCTAGGGGATTATATAGGCCTCTGGGCGTGGGCAAAGACTAGGCCTGACTGGGCTTCTCAAAGGCTTGGCTGTACCACGGCGTGTCTGTACCACGACTTTGGCCGTCCTCCCTTAACCAGTTCGCGTCGGAGGCCGTGTATACACGCAAATTTTTTTTGCACCACGGATCAGAGAGCGTCTATACACGCCAGAGGAAACTCCGGAATATTTGTATGCATGCTCGGTTGACGTGGCAACGAGCCGAGTGTACAGTGACATGCTCGGTAGACGTGGCCACGCGCTGTGGAAGCTTCCATTAACATGTTTGTGTGGGGAAAAGCAACCCGCACAGGGGCCCAGAAAAACTTTTTTATTCCCGACGCGAACTGGTTAACCCTCTAGTTTTCCAGAAATATATTATAAAACTAACCTGTGAAAGTTTCATAAAACGACAAACTGTAACATGTTTTTAATTTTGTTTTAAATGTTTTATAAAAACTTGTCGCAATTGTTTGTAAATTGGACATAGCAATTCCTGCCTTCTCTAAGAGAGGAGGGCCAAAGTCATGGTACAGCCAAGCCTTTGAGAAGCCCAGCCAGGCCTAGGCTTTGCCCTTGGGCCCCTACGTAATCCCTAGCCGAGCACAAAAGACCCTTTACTAAGGAATAGATCTCAAATAGCTCTTATTGTTAAACACCTCAGCTGTCTTTTGTTCCCAACTGCATCCATTATAATGAGCTCTACTTGCTGAGGCTAGGCTCTCCAGAAGCCCAGGTTATGTTGATTGGCAGGTACTGTATTGTTACAGGATTAGGACAATTAGGAGGCCAGGTAGCCTTGGCCTGGCCAGGCTTCTCAAAAGCTTGGCTGTACCAAGACATTGTCCTTCCTCCCTAAGATGGCAGCACTTCAGATGAAATGATTTCTCGGGATGCTTGCTACATGTAACAACACCAAGTCAGTTTAAAAAATAATAATTCATTAATATGATTATCGGGTAATTACTAATGTTGTACCTTCCATTTAAAGTAAACGGTGACATTTGAAAAAACATCAAATATGTAATATCATTGGTTGAGCAATGTCTTCATATATGCATAAATCTGGAACACAATTAAAATATAAGTACAGTGCTTGATTGTAAATTTTAAATATTTTTTTAAACTTTGTTTGTCCTGATTTTCTTCATTTATTTCAGAAAATGTGTAAATAAAAAACATCTTTCAAAATAAATTCTCTTCAGATGGATTCAAAAATTGCAGAAATTTCACAAGACTCACTTGCCAGTGTTTCTGTTCGTTTTATATCACTGTTTAAGTACCCTTCTGTGACTACAAGCGTCAAAATGTTGATATACTTGCCAAGGTATATCTAGTGCACTTAAAAAAAACTTACGTGTATTAAGTACATTTACAGGTCAAAATGAGTTGACCATTTTTGACTGGTAAAAGCATTGTCTTGTATTGTTGAGGGTGGTCAAAATGACAGTCAAAACCAGTTAAAAATGCCCCTGTGGGTCAACAGTCAAAACAGACAGTTGACTGGTTTTGACCACTATAGCTACTTGCCACTAAAGTGCAGCTATAGTAGGAGGGTCAACCCTAACCTTCCCAAATCCTCCAAAATCACTCTTTGCTAAAGTGATGGATTTTGAAGGATTGAGGTTACATACTACATGCTCTTTGCTAAAGTGAAGGATTTTGGAGGATTGAGGTTATTAGACATACTTGCCTTTCCATGGTACGTGTACATCCATGTTTGTTGTAGTGATTGCAAGGTCAGTGCTTGGGCCAGTGGACACTGTTTATTGCTCCATGCATGCAGGGAGGGTCCCTGGCCATGTACACGTATCACAGATACTGAAGGATTTTGGAGGATTCAGGTTATGTGTAAGCAAATGGGCCAAGGGAGTTAGGGTTAATGAATAAATTACATTCACTTATACTTGAACTGTGCTTTCAGTCATCTATGAGTCAATCTTCAGAGCTTTATCTTCAAATGGGACATACAATGTATTAGGTGACGAAAATCCACCTGCATTAAATGTCTTGTTGCTAGTTCAAGTATGCCTCTTATTCAATATCTGATTAGCCCTCCTACCAACATGTACACTGTACATGTACTGTATATTATGAAATTGTCACACAGTAACTGCGGCATTGCAACACTGAGAATGTAACAACCGTTCATCAACTCTTGAGATGTGAAAGTGAGAATTGGGATGCGGACATTGAGATGCCTTTAAGGTAAGATCGAGTTACTATGGTAACAGCTGTTCATCAACTCTTGAGATGTGAAAGTGAGAATTGGGATGCGGACATTGAGATGCCTTTAAGGTAAGACCGAGTTACTATGGTAACAGCTGTTCATCAACTCTTGAGATGTGAAAGTGGGAATTGGCATGCGGACATTGAGATGCCTCATAAAGGTATGACTGGGTTACTATGGTAACGGCTGTTCATCACCTCTTGAGATGTGAAAGTGGGAATTGGGTTGCGGGCATTGAGATGCCTTTAAGGTAAGACTGAGTTACTATGGTAACAGAATTGTGATGATGTTACAACAATGTCTTCTGTAAATTTCAATTTAACGATTTCAACCTAAATATACAAGATTACAAAACTTAAAATGCGTATCTTACGCCTGAAACTCCAACAGCACCACTGTTATCATTATGAATACCATAAGGGCTTATCAGTAAGGAATTGCTGTTCTGTAACCACATCATAGATCACCAGCCACCATCATGCTTCCACCGTGGTCATTTAAAAAAAAAAAGCATGGCTTGACTGTGTAACGTTACTCATAAACATTCAGAGCAACAAACTTCGTCATCAGTTCTCAAAAGTGTGCACTTTTATTCCCATCGAGTTCACTTCAAAATATGAACTATGAAGTAATTTTGTTGAAACAACCATTTCAAATCATTGTATTTTGGTCATGGAACACCAGCTCATACAGCCCACCTGTCGACACAGCACCAACAAAACTTATACACTCTGTTTGAGCTAGTCTGAAGTAAGATAATCGTGTTGATCATCAAATGATTGCCTGTGGTCTGATGACGTCAACTGCACATCATCTATACCTAGACTCAGATTGCCTTATATGTGTGATGAAAACAGCACTTGTTCACCCAGGCGAGGCAGCAATGTTCAAGTACTTTTAAAACTAGTTCCAGGTAGTGGCCAGACAAATACCCAGCCAACTGCAATGATACTGCCGGCCAATCAACCCAACCACTGATGAGACCACTGGCCGCCAGCATGCAGGCTACCACCCATTAGGCTTCAAGCCAGTACACCAACAGCTAGCCAACAGCAATCATATTTCTAGCTACTGGCCACCAAATCAACAGCTAGCCACCAGCGATATTACTTCTAGCCACTGACCAGGAAACCAGCAGCTAGCCAGAAGCAATTGTACTACTAGCTACAGGCCAGTAAAACAACAGCTAGCCACCAGCAATCATACTACTGGCCACTGGCCAGTAAACACGCAGCCAGCAGCCAGCCACCAGCAATTGTACTACTAGCTACTGGCCAGTAAACCAACAGGCCACTGACCACCAAACTACCAACCATCAGGCCACCTGACAAAGTAGATTCCTTCTAAGCACAATGGTTTGTCAAAACCATTGTCTTACCTCTGTAACTGAACCCACTGAAAAAATGCAGCTAATCTTAATGACAGACAACTGAAAGGACATTACAAGTTTCTTCCAGTTTCTTCTCCATTTCCTCCACACCTTGGATCTCTCGTGCTTCCTGGAACAGCTGTTAAAATGGATGGTAATTTTATGTTAATTTTATGTTACTTTTATGTTAATTTTATGTTAATTTTATGTTAATTTTATGGTAATTTGTATTCAAATGTTTCAATTAAAAAAAGAAATGATTCAGGGGTGTGATTTGACATAAGTGAAGAATCCTGAAAAATGGGTAGCGGTCCTGGGTCTCCCTTTGGTCTAGAGGACAAATCCCCTTGAACCTCCTGGATGTTTAATTTTTGGAGGATTTACAGACTCTCCACATCCCCACAAACAAGAAACTAGAGGTTTGGACACAATACAGGCTACTTCTTTCTTTCCTTGGTGGCCACTTCTCATGCTTTCAAGAACATTTTAAGGCAAAGGGAGATTTGTACAAAATTCTGAGAAATCACAGCTCTGGGATTTTTGTCACTATGTCACTTTTGAAGTGGTTGAGAAGCTTTACCAAGAAGTTGTAAATAATTATTATTATTCCATATTAGTCACCTTTGAAACCCCCTGGTCCGCAAGGCAGGATAATACCCAAGCAGGCCTCCCAGTACCTAATCTACCAAATATAGGTTTTTTAAATGTTTTTAAGCAAAATACAGGTTATTATAGGTTTACCAAATGCCAAAATATAGGCTTTTATACATGTAGGTTATTTCCCGTGATTATGCAGTGTTAAGTGGGGTGCCATGGTCGAGCGGTTTAGTGCATCGGATTTGTGTTCTGATGGCCGAGTCGTCAGAGTGTGTGGGTTCGAAGCCTTGCTGCGACCATGGTGCTCATGTCCTTGAGCAAGACACTTTACCATAATTGCTGCCGAATTGAACCCAGCCACTGGGGATGTACAAGCCAGTGCATGCTTAGTGCCGGCCCCAAGCCCGGATAAATGGGAGGGTTGCGTCAGGAAGGGCATCCGGCATAAAACCTATGCCAAATCAAATATGCGGATCATGATCCGCTGTGGCGACCCCTTACGGGAGCAGCCGAAAGAGGACAACATTATGCAGTGTTAAGTAACAAGTTTTTGGTAAATTGCCTACCTTCTGAGTACTTTTTGCAACAAAGTACATTACCCCATACCCTGTCCGGCAGAAAATCTAAGAACGGTACACATGTTACTGTTTGGCTACCGTTTTGGCTTCATCTCTTTATACTTAGGAAGTAATTTTTCTTCAAAGCCGTGAGGATTTTATGAGGAAGTTGAAAATGTGTTGCAGGAGATTAAAAATATAGATTTTATAGGTTAATACAGGTTCCCATTTTGAAATATAGGTTTTTATAGGTTTCACTGGGAGGCCTGCTTGAGATATCACAAAAACCATTTCATGTAAACGTACCTCTGTATATTTGAGATCCTGGAAAAGCTCTTGAATAAAACGTCGGGCTGAGAGACGATAACCGCAGTTACCTAATAGATACGCCACGTCGGAATACAGACACACACTTTCAAAAGTGGAGGGGAATTTCTCTCTCAAACTGACGAAATAAAAAAATTAAAAAGGCAGTCTAGACAGTGATATTCAAAGGCCAATCCAAAATAAAATACAATAAATTTGTAACAAATTATGCCGGCATAAAAATCTTATTTTTGGTGAAAATCAAGAAATCATAATTGGCAATTTTTCTTTTTATACTGATTTTGGTTCAGATATTAAAAATTATTTTTCTCAGACATCTAAGTTAGGAGGTCCAAAGTCATGGTACAGCCAAGCCTTTGAGAAGCCCAGCCAGGCCCAGGCTTTGCCCAGGCCTAGGGGCCTATATAATCCTCTAGCTGAGCACAAAAGGCCCTTTACTAATGAATAGATGTCTAATGTATTTTGTTCACAACTGCGGCCATTATAATGAGCTCTACTTGGCTGGGCTAGGCTGCCAGGTAGCCTGGGCCTGACTGGGCTTCTCAAAGGCTTGGCTGTACCATGACTTTGGCCCTCCTCCCTAAGCATTGACCTAAAACTTTTCACTGATGATACTGTATGAATGCTTACGGGGAAGGGGGGGAGACATTTGACCAATCAATGCGACATTATTACAGCTTTGAGTAGACCTTTATGCATATGATGTAACAAACTGAAAGGCGCCCTCGTTGACAGGCAAACGAAGGTCACTCATTGGTCCATGTATGTGCGCTGCGCGTATGTGTCCTGTATCTTTGAGTGCATGTACGTGCAGCGTGCATACATGTACCAATCGAAGGAAGGCACACTTCAGTCTGTGATGTCAATTAGGGCTATGATTTAACAAAAGCAAAAAATCCTGAAAAATGGGTAGCAGGCCTGGGTCTCCCTTTGGTCTAGAGAACAAAGCCCCCCTGAAACTCCTGTGGGTAGTGGGCCTGGGTCTCCCTTTGGTCTAGAGGACAAAGCCCCCCTGAACCTCCTGTGGGTAGCAGGCCTGGGTCTCCCTTTGGTCTAGAAGACAAAGCCCCCTGAACCTCCTGTGGGTAGCAGGCCTGGGTCTCCCTTTGGTCTAGAGGACAAAGCCCCCTGAACCTCCTGGATGTTTAATGTTGGAGAATTTATAGACTCTTCACATCCCCACAAACAAGAAACTATAGGTTTGGACAGAATACAGGCTACTTCTTTCCTTGGTGGCTACTTCTCTTCTTTCAAGAAAATTGTTAGTCCAAAGGAAATTTGTAACAAATTCTGAAATCCTGAGAAATCACAGGTCTGATCAATGCAATCAAATAATCACAGATTTGTGTTTCCACAATTTTGTTTCACCTTAGGAGGCCTTGTTCCTGTGCCTTCATTCCCACTGAACTGCCCAGGTTGATAACCAGCCGGAGCACCTCTTTACGAATCATAGCCCTCCCCCGTGGGGTGTCCTGTCTCATACGAGACGATTGACTCGAGTCTGAGCTGTGTGCGCTCCCCGTGCTGGTGGAGGACATATCAGCGCTGGTTGGTGTGTAGCGGCCACTGGCAGCGCTCGAGCCTCGCAGGCGGGGCCGTGTTTGGGGCAAGTTGCTATCTGCCTCACTGATGGAGCGAAGTCGATCATCATCTTGAAACAAAACGGAAATATTATTCACCTTATTAACCCTAACTCCCTAGGTCCACTTGCTTACACATAACCTGAATCCTCCAAAATCCTTCAGTAGTAAAGCAAGCACGTGACATGTATGCACACATGTGTTTCTAATCTGTGATACATGTACATGGCCAAGTCTTACATTCAAATTCAACCATATTATTTTTAATTTAACAATCCTCTAACTTTTGATTTAATTTTGCCCTACACCGACGTGTGTATAGCACTGCATACTCAGTGTTTTCCGAGTGTCTGTGAAAAAACTACACAGGCGAGTCGGGCGGGATTCGAACCCACGACCTCCTGCTTACTAGTGCAGACGTCTTAACCTCTCGACCACCGAGCTTGCCAGATGATGATTGGCCAGCTAGAATCCTATATAGCAGCAGGTTCCGCGATATATATATATATATAGGTTGGTGAAATTCTTGCATTGGGTGATAAACAATTGATTTAATTTTGCCCTACACCAACGTAAATTTAATTTTTTTTTTACTTTTACAAAATAATTTGAAAAAAAAGGGCTGGTTTTTTGCTGTGATTATTAATCTTCATTTAAATTACAAACAATGGCTTGAAATTTGTAATATTTAATTGATTTGGGACGTTTTTTTCCCCTGAAACAATAATGGTACGACATACAATAGCCGCAAAGCATAGTATCACGTGAGACCCTTCAACCCCATGAAAGTTGTGTAGGATGTTATTTTCCAGAGAGTTTTTTCTCTTTCTCAGGGATGATATTGTGAGAAAAAATGAAAAGGTAGGGAAAATGTTTGCCATTATCATTAGGCATATACCAGCCTATATAGCGGTTTACCTCTATAGCCATGTATAGCAAGGAAACTGTTTTTATCTTGGTATTTACAATAAAATGATACACAAGGAAAGTTTCCATGGTCTGAAGTTAGTCGGAACCCGGTTTCATTGTAGGATTTTCAAAATCAAAAGGTAGGATTTCCTACAAAAGTAGGAAGCATATCATGTCTGCTTTCTGCCCCCCCGAATAAATGACCTACCATCTTCTTCCGCGTGCTGATTTGTCAGTGGCCTCATCTTGGTACAGATCAAGCAGTGCTCCACAAGATGCTTGGTGTCCTCGGTGAACTCTATCTCGCCCCGGGTGCTTCCCTTGCGACCCCGGAACTCACTCTGATTACCGTAGCTGTTATCCTCCGAGCTGGTGAACAAAGACATCACGCTCTGCTCCATGTGGTTCAGATTCTCTGAGTTCTCATGCTTGCCGAGGCGGCGGCGACCGTCGGGGACGAGGGCCGAGGTGTCGATGCTCGAGAAATCTTGAAAACCCGAGTTTTCCGAGGACGAGCAGGATGGTGGGCGACGGCCTCCACGATACTGACTCTCATCAGTCTGAACAAAGGCGTACACACAAACTCATGAATATTCATTGGATGAATTATAAATATTCATTTAAATTCAATACGAATACATGTATGTGCTTTTCTTTTTTTTTACTGGAATTCTCAAATTAAAACAATTTTTTTTGGATAACTTACATGAAATATGAGACTGACATCAACAGGCAGACACAGACCTAAGTATTCTCCAGTGACTGATTGCGTGGAGGTGTGTGTATTGGACCGAGGCTTGGGCATGCCTCTGATGACATCCAGCGAGCTTATGCTAACCGTTCGGCTATCGAGAAACAAACAAAATGGGGGAGTAAAATAAACACTTTCTAACCTCTCAATGGTAATAATTTGAAATTTTTAATTCCAAAAGAATCTATCACCGCGCATAGGCATACAACTGACCAATTTAAAAAAGAAAAAGAAAAAAAAAAGGAAATCTTTGGATTTAGACTGCGAGAGTGAAGCGCGAAGCCCATACAGCCTACTGTGTGGGAAACCCTGAAAACGTTTGCTCTGTGGTGCATTCTAAGGCAATATTAGTATTTGGTAACGTACGTTCATTTCAACCCTATAGTCTTCAAGACATAACCATTGTACAGTTTGATCCTCAAAACCCTATAAAAAACGAATGGTTTTGAGAATAAGAGGTAATAAAAACAATAGGTGCTCATGTTATTATTGGAAAAAAAAAAAAAAAAAGTTTGAAAATTCAACAATTTTATTTATTTTTTCAGATCAAATAATTTCTCAAAAGGATTGCTACTTTTCCAACTTACACAAAGTAAGGTTTAAGATAACAATTCAAAGGGATTTTGCATTTTATTATATGAAGATTTGCCAACATGCCCGAGGCTGTATTGTCCTTTAAAATAATGTAAGGTCAAAGGTCATAGGTCTTAGGTCATATAAACTTACTCAATAAGAAGCCCTTTTTTCCTTTCTTCTACGTGGAAAGCCAACTCATCATGACTGCTGATGGATGCCGGACGACGTGTGCTGCTCTGAACAGATTCTTCTCCCGACGCCTGACGATGAATACGTAATGCTTTCAACGCAGCGTATCCGTGCGCATCCCGGCTGGTCGTGAACACGGCACTCGTCTCGAGGACGTTGGAATACGGCGTGTTAAAGTTTGACGACACCGTCTTGGAGAGGCACTTCATGAAGCTAGGCGTCCGCTTCAGATTGTGCTGCTTACGCAAGGTGTCGGAGGAGTGGATCCCCTTGACGGTTTGACTACTCGTGATGGTGTTGACGCTGGAGTTGGACGATTCGGCCGGGGGGCTACCTGGGTTGGAATGCAAGGAGCTGATGCCGCTGGTCTGGGTAGTGTCGGTTGCAAAACTCTCGCTCCGACTCTTGGTCCCGAAGCTGCTCCGTCCACTTTCGTTGCTGTCGCAGCGCCGGCCGAAGCTGCGCTCACGCATCGAGTGTGCCCGTGAACGGTCGGGCATGATGTCGGAATGAAAGCGCGCCATATTTGGGTTGGGAGACGATGACCGCATGGGTTTGGAACTAGCGTCACTGTTGCTTCTCAGTTTTGTCGTTCGGCCATTTTTCCTTTGGCCGTTGGGTTCCTCCATAGCGGGCATAGTCTGCACACGTCTCAGTATACTGCTCCGCGAAGCGACCCCGACATGTCCAATCGTTGCATATTTCAGAAATCTAGCATTATCATAATTGTGAGTTCTAACCGGCATGTCGCTGTGCGAGCCCGACCTGGTTCGTACTTCCAGGTCACTACCGACGACCCTTGACCTCTTTTCAATCTCACTCGTGCTGGCATGAGTCCTTTGCTCCGCAATGCCGACCATCAACATTTTCGTTGGGCTTGATTTGGTTCGATCCCTCCTTCCTATCCTCTGAATGGGAGGGGCAAGCGATGGCGACTTCTCGTCTGACATGAACTGAGAATCACTTTCATCCTCTTCCGAGAAGCCAGGCTGTGGACTGGTACTCCGGCAGGGGCTTACTTCCCCGCCGACGAAAAACACATTTTTCCCCTCGACGTCGTTTTCAATGATGAGCTTCGGGCTCTCCAGTTCAGGCAGCTTATCACGAACAAACAGCTTCGGACTGTCAAGGGTGTAAGTGGATTCACTCAGTGGCGAGTACGGGGCTGGCGAGGCACTGGCGCGATCCGTGAACCGGCCCAGCTCATCAAAAAGGTTGTGACGCTCCTCCAACACTGGGAAGTAATCCGTGCGACTATGGCGGACACTCTCCCATCCAAGGGAGCTCAAGAGATCAGCCCCTTGGCGCGTCTTGGAGAAGAGGCCCAACACGTAAAAGCAAGTTCTGATGACAAAGAAGAGAGAATCTCGTTTGTCATGTCAAATACATTCTGTGTTTAGAAATGACATTTGGGGAAAAAAAAATTTTCACCAAGAATCACAAAAATTAATTTCTAGTTTTCATTAAAAACATTTAAATTGTACAATTTCTACAACAAAAGCAACAACTGAAAGCTGGAAAATTAAAAACTTGCCTTAGGTCGGCATAGGTCGGCTTCAAAATCAGTGCGGTGATGTGCTTTTTTTTTTATTGGGGTAATCTTTTTTTGCCATCCAGTGAAATACATGATACATATATACACGGTTATTGGAACCAGACCAAATTTCCTCACAAATCGAGCAAACGTTAATAATAATAATAATAATAATAATGTCTGGACTTATATAGCGCACGTATCCACCAACTGAGTGGTGCTCAAGGCGCATTATATCATTACCCCTGCTCATAAGGCTCATAAATCATTCCTGAAACCATCTCAGCTCCCTGGGGAGTATACAGCTCAATTGCTGCCATTACAGCGCATATAGGGCTAATCAACCAACTCTGCCCTCACAGGTACCCATTTAACCCCTGGGTGGAGAGAAGCAATTATGGTTAAGTGTCTTGCTCAAGGACACAAGTGTCACGGCCGGGATTCAAACCCACATTCTGCTGCTAACACCAGAACTTGAGTCCGGTAAGCTAGACCGCTCGGCCACGACACTCCACGTTCATACCCCTATGCGAAAAAGTCATTTAAAACACAGCACGGCAGAATTCCAATCGATCCGGCAATTTTGGGCTGCAGTTGGACATTGAATGAAATCCTATTCAGGGTTTGGAGGGGGTTTTTTCGATAGGAAAGTCTGCCGTTCATATCTGAAGTGGTCTTACCCACGTATCGAGAAGACCTCACATTCCTCCGCTAGTCTGATTATATCAGGTATGATGGTTTCATTTGAGAGAAGCTGAAGACCATAGGAGGCCGTTCCTGTGTGGCCCTATGGGTGGTAAAAACAAAAACAAGTTGTTGGTTCCACTGTCATTTATATTTATTTATTTATTTATTTATTTATTTATTTTTTAAACCAAGTTGTCC
The DNA here is from genome assembly GCA_029582265.1 of Zoroaster sp. YZ-2022. Taxonomy (NCBI): domain Eukaryota; kingdom Metazoa; phylum Echinodermata; class Asteroidea; order Forcipulatida; family Zoroasteridae; genus Zoroaster; species Zoroaster sp. YZ-2022. The sequence continues at coordinate 4,158,042 of CM055825.1, read as the reverse complement.
ATCCAAAGTTATTACAAATATAATCTTTCATTTTCGTAAATGGGAAAAACTTTTGTCATTATCCTCGCAACCTTATTTATAAACATAAACTCACTGAATTAAACAAAGAGGCAAACAGGTAGAGGACATCTGACCTACATGGACAAGCTGTGCAGGGACATAGGCTTAACTACAACAAGTGAGCTATCAACCTGCATGAATGACGGGGGAATTTGGAGACCTATATCTCGTGACATCATTACCCAAGGATGACGGGGGGAATTGGAGACCTATATCTCGTGACATCATTACCCAAGGACACCACTCGACATTTAACTCAACATTTCTGGCTCTGTCAACATAATTTATTTTAAACCTTAGATTACGAGTTTTCATTATCAGAATGAGTCACTAATAAACTAGGTAAAGAAAGGCTTTCTATAATAACTATAAAAAAAACATCATCCATCTGAACTTCCAAAGACAAATCATAACCTTTTATGTTACTCACAATAGTGCTGGGAGTTACCGGTTAGTTCGCCAACCATTTAACTGACACTGAGTATAAAGTGTTCTATAGATATGTCAATGAAGAGCAATACAATACAATACAATGAAGGCATTTATATTGCGCTCTTACACAAACGGAATCACGGCGCTTTACAGTGAGAGCAAAAATCAAATCAATTATTCTACATCCCCGCACAAGAATTCCACCAATAAACTACATTTTTGACCAAGTTTTAACCATCACAAGTGTGATACAAAGACAGAGGAGGGAAGGGGGGGGGGGGGGGGGTTGAATTGTCAGAACTTACCAGTGCCCACAAGGCTGCTTTCAGGGTTAGGATACTGGTGTAGGTAGTGACGTCTGCATATCTTACAATATCACACAGCTCTGGAATGTGTTGCTGTTAAAGATAAATAAAGCTGTTGAATCGAGTCACAAACTTTCACAAGTTGGTTGTTTTGATTCAAAGAGAGTAAGCACACTCACAGAAGCAGTTTTGCCAACATTACCAATGCTGTACCTTCCCTTCAATGTATATCTTGATTCAAAGAGAGTAAGCACACTCACAGAAGCAGTTTTGCCAACATTACCAATGCTGTACCTTCCCTTCAATGTATATCTTGATTCAAAGAGAGTAAGCACACTCACAGAAGCAGTTTTGCCAACATTACCAATGCTGTACCTTCCCTTCAATGTATATCTTGATTCAAAGAGAGTAAGCATGCTCATAGAAGCAGTTTTGCCAACATTACCAATGCTGTACCTTCCCTTCAATGTATATCTTGATTCAAAGAGAGTAAGCATGCTCATAGAAGCAGTTTTGCCAACATTACCAATGCTGTACCTTCCCTTCAATGTATATCTTGATTCAAAGAGAGTAAGCATGCTCATAGAAGCAGTTTTGCCAACATTACCAATGCTGTACCTTCCCTTCAATGTATATCTTGATTCAGAGAGAGTAAGCATGCTCATAGAAGCAGTTTGGCCAACATTACCAATGCTGTACCTTCCCTTCAATGTATATCTTGATTCAGAGAGTAAGCATGCTCATAGAAGCAGTTTTGCCAACATTACCAATGCTGTACCTTCCCTTCAATGTATATCTTGATTCAGAGAGAGTAAGCATGCTCATAGAAGCAGTTTTGCCAACATTACCAATGCTGTACCTTCCCTTCAATGTATATCTTGATTCAGAGAGAGTAAGCATGCTCATAGAAGCAGTTTGGCCAACATTACCAATGCTGTACCTTCCCTTCAATGTATATCTTGATTCAGAGAGAGTAAGCATGCTCATAGAAGCAGTTTGGCCAACATTACCAATGCTGTACCTTCCCTTCAATGTATATCTTGATTCAGAGAGAGTAAGCATGCTCATAGAAGCAGTTTGGCCAACATTACCAATGTTGTACCTTCCCTTCAATGTATATCTTGATTCAGAGAGAGTAAGCATACTCATAGAAGCAGTTTGCCAACATTACCAATGTTGTACCTTCCCTTCAATGTATATCTTGATTCAAAGAGAGTAAGCATACTCATAGAAGCAGTTTGCCAACATTACCAATGTTGTACCTTGCCTTCAATGTATATCTTGATTCAGAGAGAGTAAGCATACTCACAGAACCAGTTTTGCCAACATTACCAATGTTGGACTTTCCCTTCAATGTATATCTTGATTCAAAGATAGTAAGCATACTCATAGAAGCAGTTTTGCCAACATTACCAATGTTGTACCTTCCCTTTAATGTATATCTTGATTCAAAGAGAGTAAGCATGCTCATAGAAGCAGTTTGGCCAACATTACCAATGCTGTACCTTCCCTTCAATGTATATCTTGATTCAGAGAGAGTAAGCATACTCATAGAAGCAGTTTGGCCAACATTACCAATGTTGTACCTTCCCTTCAATGTATATCTTGATTCAGAGAGAGTAAGCATACTCATAGAAGCAGTTTGGCCAACATTACCAATGTTGTACCTTCCCTTCAATGTATATCTTGATTCAGAGAGAGTAAGCATACTCATAGAAGCAGTTTGCCAACATTACCAATGTTGTACCTTCCCTTCAATGTATATCTTGATTCAAAGAGAGTAAGCATACTCATAGAAGCAGTTTGCCAACATTACCAATGTTGTACCTTGCCTTCAATGTATATCTTGATTCAGAGAGAGTAAGCATACTCACAGAACCAGTTTTGCCAACATTACCAATGTTGGACTTTCCCTTCAATGTATATCTTGATTCAAAGATAGTAAGCATACTCATAGAAGCAGTTTTGCCAACATTACCAATGTTGTACCTTCCCTTTAATGTATATCTTGATTCAAAGAGAGTAAGCATGCTCATAGAAGCAGTTTTGCCAACATTACCAATGCTGTACCTTCCCTTCAATGTATATCTTGATTCAGAGAGAGTAAGCATACTCACAGATGCAGTTCTGCCAACATTACCAACGTTGTACCTTCCCTTTAATGTATATCTTGATTCAGAGAGAGTAAGCATACTCACAGAACCAGTTTTGCCAACATTACCAATGTTGGACTTTCCCTTTAAAGGCACCTGGAAATAGGTTTTTTATTGATTTAAACAATAAAGTATATGTGTATTAACAATAAACAAATTGTTTGAGTGATTATTTGTCAGGATTTATATGTTTAAAAAAAATATGAAGTTGTTTGGAGGGTGACTCCGCCCATCCCTTTTTGTGACGTCATTCGAGGAAGGATTCGCCGCTGATGGAACATCGACCCCCCTCGACGCCCTCGAGAATTGCCTGTGTTTACACACGCAAGTAGTGACCCGTGTGGTTTGGTTTGTTATAAAAAGGCATTTTTCCGGCATTTTCCCAGCAATGCCGACCAGGTGTATTGCTGCTGGATGCAACAAAACAACTAAAGATGGGGTCAGCCTGCATCTGTTTCCAGCTGATCCCAAATATAGGCGGTTATGGGCAGCGAAAGTCAGGATAACGAGGGCAAAGTGGTCCGGTCCGACGTCGTTTTCAGCGTGCAGTGACCACTTGAGCCGTCGTGTTTGAATCCGGGATGTACCACACATTTGACATGACTAAAAAGTAATTCTGAAACATGACGCCATCCCAACCATATTCCCAGTTAGTGGGAAATCTAAGAAGCAACCGAAGACGTGACAAACCTACAGGAGCATTTGCCAAACGTGAAAAAATCCGGGTAAGTTTGAACTTTGAAGTGCATGTTGTGTTCTCTTTATACATACTATGTACATGTAACGTTATACTACTTTTACTAGTCAGTGTAGGTACCGTTTTCGTAGCACTAGCGGCATTGCTGCACCTATATCGTGAAAATATCCCCGCCTCGAATGACGTCACGAACAGCGCCACCATGTGTCAATGTAAAGGGGGGGCCTATTCTAAAGTCGTAAATACAATAAAACCACTATTTCTGTAACCTTAGTTACTTGTTTATTCACATTCCACTCATAAAAATGTATATATTTATGACAAAAGCTACATTTGGACAAAATACCAGTGCCAGGTGCCTTTAATGTATATCTTGATTCAAAGAGAGTAAGCATACTCATAGAAGCAGTTTTGCCAACATCACCAATGTTGTACCTTCCTTTTAATGTATATCTTGATTCATAGAGAGTAAGCATACTCATAGAAGCAGTTTTGTCAACATTTGTACCTTCCGTTTAATGTATATCTTGATTCATAGTGAGTAAGAATATGCATAGAAGTAGTTCTGTCAACATTACCAATGGTGTATCTTCACTTCTAATAATTCAAGTTATCCCTTCATAAACGGTTTACCTGTTTCTCTAAGGTTTCACACCCAGCTTTGTGCTGTACTAACTGCCCATACAGGTGGACGGGAACGTACACATCTTTCCTTTTCTTCTTCTCGTCCCGAGACCGCCGAATGAAACCGCCCTCAAAGATGGGTTTCTGATAACAGGTGAATGCTTCATTGATCTCTGTCTCCACCAGGGTGACATACTTGCAGTTGTAGGAGGTACGCCATTTCTCCAGCTCGTGGGTGACAAAGTTAACCTCGGACAGGTACTTGAAGCCTTTGGGAGTTGAGAGGAATCTGACAGGATAGAGTGGAACATAATTATTATTTTTTCCTTCAAATCAGGTGTGTGATTTGATTCGGGATGAAGATACTAGCTCAGGTAAGTGTGATTTGAACCTACAATCCCGGCCAAATCTCACTGCCCCCCGGGCCCCCGGATAATGTTGACTCTCATTGGCCGGTCTGTGCTCCAGCTGGAGATGACAACATTGGTGGGGGAGCGGGGGTAGGGGAAGTGGGAGTGGTGGGAGTGGGGGGAGTGGGAGGGGGGGAGTGGGAGTGGGGGAGTGGGAGTGGGGGGAGGTGGGAGGGGGGGTGGGAGGGGGAGTGGGAGTGGGGGGAGTGGGAGTGGGCGACAGGGGGAATGGGAGTGGGGAGAGCGGGAGTGGGGGACAGGGGAGGGTATGTTTATTGTCACGTGTCCCAACTATTTTGGCCGGGATTGTCTGAATTTTCTCTTAGTTTATCTATAAAGCCGTGACCAGACGCGAACAAACTGCAGTCTTTGGGGACACGTGTCCCAACTAGTTTGGCCGGGATTGTAGGTCCACAAAGGTGAAAGCCAAGGAAAGTACCACTATGTCAATCTCCACAGACAATTTTAGACGTCAAACACTTTGATTTTGACACCCACCAAAAGGACTTACACCCGTACCTTGTTAGGAGAAGCACCCCTCTGTCCCCTATGTGGAGTAAAGATGGCCTGATCTGTACCAAGCTGTGTAGGTTGGTGTCGTCTTCACAAGCCTCCTCAATGATCTCGATAGCCTCCGAGGCGACCGCCGAGTTCTTATCGTAGAGCTGGGTTACGAGAAGTTCCATACCCCAGTTCTGGAAGAATGGGATCTGGGCACGGAGTTGGACTCTGAGAAAGCCAGTCGCATACAGACGCATGGACTAAAGAAATGGTCAGAAACAGGAATACATCAAGAAAAATTGGGGCTATAGAAGACTTGTTGACCCTCCTACTACTACAAGGGTCATAATCAGTCAAAATGTTGATATACTTGCCAAGGTATATCTAGTGCACTTAAAAGTCAAACACTGTCAAACCTTACGTGTAGTAAGTACATTTACAGGTCAAAATGGGTCGCCAGTTTTTGACTGGTAAAAGCATGGTCTTGTATTGTTGAGGGTGGTCAAAATGACAGTCAAAACCAGTTGAAAATGCCCCTGTGTGCACATTTGGGTCATCAGTCAAACGGGCAGTTGACTGATTTTGACCTCTATAGCAACATCCCACTAAATTGCAGCAATAGTATGAGAGTTAATAATAATAATGAACAGTTCTTATATAGCACATAATACCTTCAAATGAAACTCTATGCGCTTATTATTTCCCCTGGTCACTGGGCCGATATCATTCCTGTAATCTTTCTCAGCTCCCTGGGGAGTATACAGCCCATTATGTGCAACCATTTGGTGCTACAGGGCTAATCAAACACAATAACCACCTCTACCCTCACAGGGACCCATTTATACTCCTGGGTGAAGAGAAGCAATTACAGTTAAGTGTCTTGCTCAAGGACACAAGTACCGCGGCTGGGATTCGAGCCCACATTCTGATGACTCGGCCATCAGAACACAAGTCCGGTGCACTAAACCGCTCAGCCATGACACCCCATCTGCTTTGTTATTATTACTGTTATTATATTTGATTAAAATACCTCCGACGCAGACGTGAGCAGTTTACTAAGAATAGTTCTCCCTAGACCCTCTCGGCTGCAATCCAAACAGGTAGTGATGAGCTTCTGAAGAATCTCATGGCCCTGTGAGGAGCACAGGTCAAGGATGCTGGCGGGGGAAAGAAAGACGATATAAGACATGAAAACATCGAGGAAAGTATCAAACGAATAAACTGGTGAACATGCACACACCAGACCGGATTTTCTTCGTAACTTATGAAATACAGAAATGTTTATCAACCCTTTTTTTCCTGCCAGATTTAGCAGAAAAATCTGCTTACATATAAGCATCACTTTGACATTGCTCCATAATATTACTGATCCATACAGGCCAGACCTGCGATTAAATTGAATTAACACTAACCCCCCTAGGCATTTTTGCTAGAAACCATCCCAAATCCGCCAAAATCCAGTTAAAAAAAAGGTAATAGGTACCCTAATTGTTGGACTTTGATGGAATCGGTACAGTGGCAAATACAAAGCATCCATGATTTGGCTATACACAGTCCTGAATCCAACAAAAGCAGCCAGGTGGAGTTTGATGGATTTGGTACACATGGCTACATGCTCTATTCGCTGGGTTATAACTGTGGAGTACTGAATCCAACAAAAGCAGCCGGTGGAGTTTGATGGATTTGGTACACATGGCTACATGCTCTATTCGCTGGGTTATAACTGTGGAGTACTGAATCCAACAAAAGCAGCCGGTGGAGTTTGATGGATTTGGTACACATGGCTACATGCTCTATTCGCTGGGTTATAACTGTGGAGTACTGAATCCAACAAAAGCAGCCAGGTGGAGTTTGATGGATTTGGTACACATGGCTACATGCTCTATTCGCTGGGCTATACTGTGGAGTACTGAATGCATCAAAATCAGTCAAAAAACAGGAGAAGGATTTTGGAGGATTTGGGGGTAGTTGGGGTGGAAACAACTCACTATTGAAACATCCCGGTTTTCTCCATCAGCTTCTCTCCTTTGGGAGAGTGTGCTATCTTGCCGATGAAGAGGAAGTAATCCTGACTGAGGGTACCCTGAATACTGACAGGACTGAAGACAGACTCAGGGGGGATGTTGTTGTTAGGTACTAGGGTTATCTCAAGGAGGCAGTCGGCGATGTCCTGGGCCAAGTCTTTGAGGAGCTGTAACGCCTCGTTCTAATTCATGAGAGAACAGAATTTCTTTCAAAGGTAAGATACAGAATTGGTAATTCCAAAACAACTAAAAGGTCAAATTTTAAAGGAAAATTTCATGGAAAACGTCCTGGAAATAATGACCCCGAAACTGTTGAATTCTAGATGTTCTGTGATACATTCTGAACAAGACTAACCAGTTCGCGTCGGAGGCCGTGTATACACGCAATTTTATTTTGCACCACGGATCGGAGAGCGTCTAAACACACCATAGGAAACTCCGATATATTTGTATGCATGCTCGGTTGAGCCACGCGTGTACGGTGACATGCTCGGAAGACGTGGCCACGAGCTGTGGAAGCTTCCATTAACGTGTGTGTGGGAAAAAGAAACCCGCACAGGGGCCCAGAAAAACTTTGTTATTCCTGATGCGAACTGGTTAAACGGAAACATTAGTTTGTATTATGGAAATCTGTGAATCTATGGATTTCTTGTTTTATTAGTTGCATGCCTGTGTACAAACAAAATAGATAAACAAAAATTAACAAAAAGGTTTGGTAATTCAAAAACAACCCAAAGGTCAAATTTTAATTGAAAATTTAATGGGAAAACTCCCTAGAAATAATGACCCCCAGAAATTGTCGCATTCTTGATGCTCTGTGATGCATTCTGAACAAGATTAAAGGGAAACTTTAGTTTTATTATTGAAATCCACAAATCCACAGATTCCAAGATTTTGTTGTTGAACGCCAGTGTACAAACAAAATTGTAAAACAAAAATAAAAAAATTTAAAAAAAATCCATAAAAAAACCCCCCCAAAAAACCAGTTAACAAATAGACGAGAAATTCAGTCAACTTTTACGCACAAATCAACCATGATGTTTCATCCGATCCTGCTGTGACATCACTGATATCCTCATGAATATGCACCATTTTATTAGCACAAACAAGAAAATGGAGGTTTGGACAAAATACAGGCTACCTCTCTTCTTTCAAGAAATTTGGAGATTTGGAAAAAATCCTGAAATCAGGAAAAATTCTGAGAAATCACAGGCCTGATATAGACCAAAAAGTTTAAAAAAATTTTTTTTTAAAAGGACAGAAATTTCTATTTCAAGCCGTTTAAACAACTAAACCAAGCTGATCACAGCTTCCTGTTGGTCCAATACAAATAAATACATAGCATAAGGCCAAAAAAAAAAGTCTATAGTTTCTGGTCTCCGTGTGCGTCGCCTCAGACCCGCGTGTCGGCATTTTAATTTTTTTATTTATTTTTTTTTGCTATGAAACGATGTCCACTTGCAGCCAAAATTGCTGGATCGATTGGAATTCTGCAACGCTGTGTTTTAAACAACTTTTTCAAATAGGGGTATGAACGTTTGCCCGATTTGTGAGGCCTCTCTTATCTAATAGCCACCATACTTTGTGTATGGGAAATTTGGTCTGGTTCCAATAACCGCGTATACATGTTTGATGTATCACACACACACACAAAAAAAAATCACAAAAAAATAAATAAATAAACGCGTAACCACACTGATTTTTAAGCTGACCTACGACCAGAAACCAAAGCCTTTTTTTTTGGCCTAAACAAAATAAACCTTTCTTTGGATATAATACCTCATCTCCATCAAAAAGGAATTCGATGAGCTGGCAGCCAACGAGTGTATGGGTCTGTAGACTGGCTGGTCTCACAAGAGACTTGGGGAGCTCAATATTTGAAAACTGCTTGCTCGATGGCTTGTAGAAATCTATAAGGCGTCTGAAAAACCTGGATAAGTGGAAAATATTAAATATACAAATCTATCTCAACTATCGCTAAGTGAGGTTGTGGTTCTGATAAGGTTCCAATCTTCTCCACATTTTGTCTAGCCTGCTTCATGACTTTCCTTCATGAATTCATTACTTCCCTTCATGAATTCATTACTTCCCTTCATGGCTTCATGACTTCCCTTCATGGCTTCATGACTTTCCTTCATGGCTTCATGACTTCCCTTTATGAATTCACGACTTCCCTTCATGAATTCACGACTTCCCTTCATGAATTCATGATTTCCCTTCATGAATTCACGACTTCCCTTCATGAATTCACGACTTCCCTTCATGAATTCACGACTTCCCTTCATGAATTCACGACTTCCCTTCATGAATTCACGACTTCCCTTCATGAATTCATGATTTCCCTTCATGAATTCATGACTTCCCTTCATGGCTTCATGACTTCCCTTCATGGATTCACGACTTCCCTTCATGAATTCATGACTTCCCTTCATGAATTCATGACTTCCCTTCATGGCTTCATGACTTCCCTTCATGAATTCATGACTTCCCTTCATGAATTCATGATTTCCCTTCATGAATTCACGACTTCCCTTCATGAATTCACGACTTCCCTTCATGAATTCATGACTTCCCTTCATGAATTCATGATTTCCCTTCATGAATTCATGATTTCCCTTCATGAATTCATGATTTCCCTTCATGAATTCACGACTTCCCTTCATGAATTCATGACTTCCCTTCATGAATTCACGACTTCCCTTCATGAATTCACGACTTCCCTTCATGAATTCATGATTTCCCTTCATGAATTCACGACTTCCCTTCATGAATTCACGACTTCCCTTCATGACTTCATGATTTCCCTTCATGAATTCATGATTTCCTTCATGAATTCAGTACTTCCCTTCATGAATTCATTGACTTCCTCATGAATTCATGACTTCCTTCATGAATTCACGACTTCCTTCATGGATTCACGACTTCCCTTCATGAATTCATTACTTCCTTCATGAATTCATGACTTCCTTCATGAATTCACTACTTCACTTCATGAATTCATGACTTCCCTTCATGAATTCATTACTTCCCTTCATGAATTCATTACTTCCCTTCATGAATTCATGACTTCCCTTCATGAATTCACGACTTCCCTTCATGAATTCACGACTTCCCTTCATGAATTCATTACTTCCCTTCATGAATTCATGACTTCCCTTCATGAATTCACGACTTCCCTTCATGAATTCACGACTTCCCTTCATGGATTCACGACTTCCCTTCATGAATTCATTACTTCCCTTCATGAATTCATGACTTCCCTTCATGAATTCACGACTTCCCTTCATGAATTCACGACTTCCCTTCATGGATTCATGACTTCCCTTCATGACTTCATGACTTCCCTTCATGGCTTCATGATTTCCCTTCATGACTTCCCTTCATGACTTCATGACTTCATGACTTCATGTATTTTTGTGTAGTTCCTTCCATGCCCTCCATATTTCATTTCCCCATTTTGCAATTACAAATAAGTCTAATCAATTTAAGGGAGCAGGGCCAAAGTCATGATATAGCCAATCCTTTGAGAGGCCCTGCCAGGCCTAGGCTTTGCCCAGGCCTAGGGACCTATATAAACCCCTAGCTGAGCGCAAAAGACCCTTTACTAATGAATAGATCTCAAATTGCTCTTATTGTTAACGCAGACTTGACTGACACCTCAGCTGTCTTTTGTTCATAACAGCTGCCACTATAATGAGCTGGGCTAGGCCCTCCAGAAGCCCAGGTTATGTTGATTGGCAGGTACTGTATTGTAACGGGATTAGGACTCACAAAAGGTAGATTAGGAGGCTAGGTAGCCCAGGCCTGGCCAGGCTTCTCAAAGACTTAGCTTTACCAAGACTTTGGCCTGCCTCCCTAAATTATAAATACCTGTTGATGTTAGCATCTTCGAATTTCTTCAAGAAGGGACTTCCTTTCTGTAATCAAAAGAAAATGTATTATTCAGAAGGGTTATTTATTGGGCTAATATGAAGACTTATGTTTGAATTGTATGTTGATCAGTATGGCTGTCTGTTTACAAAACCCTCCTACTGTAGCTGAATTTTTGTTGTGTAGGTCATTTAGGTGGTTGTCAAAATCAAAGTTTTGACGTCTAAAATTGTCCATGGTGGATGATATAGTGGCACTTTCCTTGGCTTTCACCTTCGTGGACATAGGTTCAAATCATACTTACCTGAACCAATATGTGCAGTCCGTACTTGATTATCCGGGCATTTTTCCCTTAAATAATTATCTTGGGTTTTCATCCTACTTTAGCTGAACTTTAATGGCAAGTAGCTATAGTGGTCAAAATCAGTCTGTTTTTGACTGTGCCACGGAAGCATTTTTGACTGGTTTTGACTGTCATTTTGACCACCCTCAACAATGCAAGATAATGCTTTTAACAGTCAAAAACGGTGAACATGGCCCACAATTGTTTTATATAGCCCTCAATTGGGTTTGACTTGTTCAAGGTTAATTGAAAGGTAAATACTACCATTAGCGTATTGTCTGTCCGTCCATGTTCATACCTTTATTATACAACCGATGACTTCCCAGTTCCAGCAAGTATAGTCCTTTGCCGATAGCACCTGTGTTTCTTTCAGGCTGGCTTGTGTGCTGATGTCATCTGTGTCCTAAACACCAACAAATAATAAATCACATCTTAATGATTTGTTCAAGGGACGGTATCGTCATGATCAGAGCAGACTTTCAACAGGGGCACGGAATCGGTGTCCTAGTTCAAGACGAACACAGTGCGCGAGGTCCACAGCCGTACAGGGTTCATCTAACGGAAGGCATCGCAGGAGATGATCCATCATCTGGGGTTCTGTACCGCAATCACATGTTGTTGAAAAATTATAATGGTCTTTAACATGCATGGTCTTTAACACAGGTTAATGACCGGTTTTGGGGTGGTCACGGGAGGTCCTTATCGCCCATGACCACGCACAAAACAGGTCGTTAAACTGCAGTAAAGACCAATCATCAAACTGTTATTCACATTCATAAATCCCCGTAATCGAGTTCATTCTCAAAATGTAAAAAAAAAATAATAATTTTTGTTGAATAATGCCAAATAGAAATGGGCAAATTCACATTTTGGGGACACACGAAACACTTCCAAAGTACATGAGTCAGACGCGTGATGCCAATCTTCGTCACTCTGATTGGTTGAAATCCGCATCGTGCGTCGCACAATACAGCTGGCGAACAGCTGGCACATACGCGCTACTCTGATTTTGATAAGCCATGTCTTTACCAACCATTAATACACCCCCTACGCATGCACGGATTACCGCACGGGCAAACTGGGCACGTGCCCCGGGCCCAGGAGCCAATAGGGGCCCTTGGTTTTCAAAAAAAAAGAAAAAAAAGCATAGTACTAGTAGTATTATGCGCGTGTATGGGCCCGTGGTGAATTTGTGCCCAGGGCCTGTGCTCATGATGATCCGTCCATGCCCCTACGTGATTAAGTTTTGTCTAATCAGATTGTCTAAACTGTCTTGGGCATTTATGAATATTTATTCATCAAGGGTGTGATTTGACAAAAGTAATCCTGAAAAAAATGGGTAGCAGGCCTGGATGTTTAATTTTGGAGGGTTTACAGACTCTACACATCCCAACGAACAGGAAACTAGAGGTTTGGACACAATACAGGCTACTTCTTTCTGTCCTTGGTGGCTACTTCTCGTCTTTCAAGAAAATTTTGAGGCCTGATTCATATGTTTCTGTCAGCATGAAAAAAATGTTTTCAAAATGAAATCAAACCTGGTCCTGACCTTTGTCAGACACTGAGTGAGTTTGTCCCTGTTCAGCTTCGACTTCCTGTCTGCCATGAACGTCTGAGACAAGCTCATGATGAAACTCAGGAACAGACTGCATGGCACAGGCCCTCGCTTGTTCAACTCATGAAGTCGATCAAGGTGTGTTACTGCAGCGCTGGCACGACTATAATTATGAGAAAATTCAAACAAATTATGTTGCAATTGTTTGAAAAATATGTGATATTGTTGTGCGCCCGGAAGAAGGACGTAACGAAAGTGTGACCGGCAAAAGGTCTAATGCAATTAATGTGCAAAATTGTGTTTCAAGAAAACTGAGTGTAAAAAATTGGTAGTTTTTCTGCCATTTATAAGCCATTGTAGGAAAGTTAAATTCCACATGGGAATGGTAAAACATGTCTTGGGAGTAATTCTAGCAACAAATATATAACAGTTATGCCCTACTTTTTTTTTCAAAGGAGCCATTTTATTGCTTACGACCTTCTGCTGGGACAAAAAGTTGTACTTTGTGTGCCTGGAAGAAGTTCGTAGAGCCTTATGACCTTCTTCCGGGCACACAACGATATCGTGCATTACTTTATTTGATGATTCAATATTATTCATGACTACGGTAATATGAACTTATCATGTTGGGTATTATATTCAGTCACTGAATTAACCCTAACCTCCTAGGTATTCTGGCTAGGAACCTTCCTTAACCCTAACCCCCTATGGGTATTCTGGCTAGGAACCTTCCTTAACCCTAACCCCCTATGGGTATTCTGGCTAGGAACCTTCCTTAACCCTAACCCCCTATGGGTATTCTGGCTAGGAACCTTCCTTATCCCTTAACCCCCTAGGTATTCTGGCTAGGAACTTTCCTGAACCCTAACCCCCTATAGGTATTCTGGCTATAGGAACCTTCCTGAACCCAAACCCCTTAGGTATTCTGGCTAGGAACCTTCCCGAATCCTCCAAAATCCATCAGTGCACTTTTGGAAACATGCCCTTATCTTCAAAACGCACCATGCATTTTCGTTGATCTTTCATATTCAGCACGTATGGCCTGTACTTCTTACCAGGTAGTAATTTTGTCCCATTTGAAGAGGTGAAAGTACCAGTTTCCAACAGTGCTGAATTTTTCCTCAAAAAGTGCCCTTTGGAGGATTTTGCAGGATTTGGGGTGATTAGGGTTAATGTAAGTATGAAAACATGTAGAAGCCAACATTACTATACTTTACCTTGTCTTTAAGAAAAGTAAACTTTGAATCATATGAAGACAAGACAGACTTACTTTCTGTGAAGTACTGGGACATCAAATGAAGCGGCTAAGATCATAAGAGTAGGGAGACAATGATGATGTTGCTCACACTCCGGAGGTAAAATCCGATCAGCCTAGGGGTTGTAAATCAAGACAAAATATTGCTTTTCTCAAACTTAATATTCTGTTAAGGCCCCCAAAAAAGTCTCCGATTTCTAGTCATCGGTTGGCTTCAAAATCGGTGCGGTGACACGTTTTTTTTGGGGTTTTTTTTGCCAACAGGGAAATATGTCTTACATGTACATAGCCGCCAACATTTCAAAATTCCAATTCGTAATGAAACCGACCAAGACATAACAATTTGTATTAAAACTAAAATGATGGTCAAGATGACCAACTGCAAATAAATCAAAACAAAAACCTACTACATATATGTATGTACATGTAAATCAATTTGTAATAATTACGAAACATTCGTAATAGTTGCCAGCTGTGCATGTATCCGTGTTATCTGTTGGGGGAGGGCACTTATACCAAATTGGATACTTTTAAAATTGTCAAAGGTTAGCCATGAAAATAATAATAATAATAATAATGTGGACTTATACAGCGCACGTATCCACTAAAATGGTGCTCAAGGTGCATTATATTATTACCCCTGCTCATCAGGCTCATAAATCATTCCTGAAACCATCTCAGCTCCCTGGGGAGTATACAGCTCAATTGCTGCCATTACAGCGCATATAGGGCTAATCAAACACAACAACCAACTCTGCCCTCACAGATACCCATTTACCCCTGGGTGGAGAGAAGCAATTATGGTAAAGTGTCTTGCTCAAGGACACAAGCACCATGGTCGTGGTTGGGATTCGAACCCACATTCTGACGACTCGGCCATCAGAACACAAATCCGATGCACTAAACCGCTCGACCATGGCACTCCGACAGGTTACTTTTGACTCACCATGTGTAAGAATTCTCCCAACAAGATGGTGGCCATGATTGAGAGATGCTCACAACCCGAGGTGATTACTTCAACAACACTCTGAAAAAAAAAAATACAACACACATACAAGAAATAAGATTTTAAAGCTTTGCACAGTGAAAGTACAATGAAGGAAGGTTTGTGTTAGGACCATGTTAATTCTCTCTCCAATGAAACAATGTGATTTTAGGGACCAAGGCCAAAGTCATGGTACAGCCAAGCCTTTGAGAAGCCCGGCCAGGCCCAGGCTTTTCCCCTGCCTACTGGCCTATATAATGAGCTCTGCTTGCCAGGGCTAGGCCCTCCAGAAGCCCAGGTTATGTTGATTGGCTGGTACTGTATTGTTACAGGATTAGGACTCACAAAAGACAATTAGGAGGTCAGGTAGCCTAGGCCTGGCCGGGCTTCTCAAAGGCTTGGCTGTACCATGACTTTGGCCCTCCTCCCTTAGCGAACAGGACATTTTAACGTTGCGAACAGGATATTCTGTAAAGACTATTTGCGGTGACACCATGTGAAATTCTCAACTGAGTAGTAATTAGTTCTGAAAAGAACTCGACGTTTTGATCGGTATGCTCTGATCGTCTTCAGGAGAAATTCTGGACTCTGGAAGACACCACTGTGTAGACCGCTGGAGGATCATGCGATGACTGGATGCTGGAGGATTATGCGTTGAAGCGTGCAGGCAGGAAACTGGTGGGACGGGGATCCTTGTAGTGGGGACGGGGATCCTTGTAGTGGGGACGGGGGGGACGGGGATCCTTGTAGTGGGGACGGGGATCCTTGTAGTGGGGACGGGGGGGACGGGAGTGTGTGCTCACTGAACTGAATCAGTTGTTAACAAGCACAGGGGGAGGAAGGGTGGATGACTTTAGGATGTAGGGGATCCCTCAGTCTGGGAAGGATACTCTGCTAGGGGTTAGGGTTAAAGAAACTGTATACCATTGGTAAAATCTTGTTCATAAGTCGATACGTAATGGTTTTGGTAGAATGCGCATTCTTTTCACCACTTACGGTTGCACAGCTGGCATACCGTTGAGTGTAATTTAACTTTAATTCCTCGATTATAACGTTCAATAGTGATTCTTTAATCAGAATACTTTGTTAACCCTTTGCGGACGGCCGACGGCTATAGCCGCAGCTTGCGGAGATGCCACTGGGCCGGTGGACATGTATAGCCGCATTCCAGCACGTACGGAATTAATTGATTTTCCAGCTGCATTTGCTGGGGGTTTCGCCTTGAATAGAAATCTTCAAGAAGGCTGATAGTTTGGTGAACCATATTGTTCTTGAATGGTTGGCCGCACTGCCCTCAGTCGGTAAAAATAATACCAGCGAACCGTCCAGCGGTCCATAATATTGCGCCGTACGCAAGGGGTTAATAAGATTTTAAGTCTTTACAACACATACGTTAACCCTAACCCCCCAGGTGTTCTGGCTAGGAACCTTCCTTAACCCTAACCCCCTATAGGTATTCTGGCTAGGAACCTTCCTTAACCCTAACCCCCTATAGGTATTCTGGCTAGGAACCTTCCTTAACCCTAACCCCCCAGGTGTTCTGGCTAGGAACCTTCCTGAATCCTCCAAAATCCATCAGTGCACTTTTGGAAACATGCGCTTATCTTCAAAATTCACCATGCATTTTCGTTGATCTTTCATATTCAGCACTTATGGCCTGTACTTCTTGCCAGGTAGTAATTTTGCCCCATTTGAAGAGGTGAAAGTACCAGTTTCCAACGGTGCTGAATTTTCCCCAAAAAGTGCCCCTTGGGAGGATTTTGCAGGATATTGGGTGGTTAGGGTTAAGGGAAGTCCCGAGCTTTCTAAAATCCTTTAAGAAAATGGTGGTCAATGCATTCCCAATGGGCTTCTGATGATCGTTGGAGCCAGCACGTGCGAAATGGGCGTGGTTTACGTTGGAATTACAAACAGGATTAAGGTAAAATTTCAAATACAGCACTTTGAGTATCACATGGTAGTTGATTTAGTACCATACTCCAAAATTATTATTTTATGACAACCCAGGAAATTGATCCGAGTAAACTATTTTCTGTTTAGTATAAAACACAGCGCTCTTACCTCTAGAAGCCCAGCATTAGTGAATGCTAGTAATATAAGAGCCAGTTGGTTTTCCGTCAGATTGGTTCTCGTGGCTGCTCGGTGAGGTAATACGGCCTTGCCTTCCTCTACAACAAACCCCTCCGTTAACGTCCACGATGATTGCATCTCGTAACGATCTATAAAGAAAGATCATATTGCACTTGAGTAAATACGCAAAATTATGTATGTAATGTAATAAGCAAATACAAAGAGGCAAAAATGTTTCTGGTTTCTGTGCACGTCGCCACAGACCCCTGCGTCGGCATTTTTAGTTTTATTTTTATTCAATATCCAATTGCAGCAAAAAAATTGCTTTCGATTTGAATTCTGCCGTGTTTTAAACGACTTTTCCACATAGGTGTATGAACGTTTGCCAGATTTGTGTGGCATACTTTTCCCATACCTTATGTATGGTTATCACTTCAAGGTTATCACTCTTATGTTCAAAGCATACCATAAGCAAGCTCCTAAGTATATCACAGACATGCTCCACGTTAGACCTCAACGGAGACAACTTAGATCATCTACCTCTGGTTCCCTACATTTTGTTGAGCCCAGAACTCATTCTTCTTCTTTTGCTGATAGAGCATTCTCCGTCTATGGCCCCAAAATCTGGAATAAGCTTCCTGCATATATCAGAGATGCCAGTTCAATCAACACCTTCAAGTCACTTCTGAAAGCTCACCTGTTTCAGGAGACTTATTAACAATTTTCATTCTGTGCCTCGGCGCCTTAGAGCAAACTTTTGATTTTGGCGCTATACAAATGACTTTTGATTGATTGATTGATATGGGAAATTTGGTCTGGTTCTAATAACCGCGTGTACATGATAACGTGTATCACTTTAGGGAGGAGGGCCAAAGTCATGGTACAGCCAAGCCTTTGAGAAGCCCGGCCATGACGAGGTTTTTATTGTTAACACAGACTTGACCGACAACTCGGCTGTCTTTTTGTTCACAAAGTCAGCCATAATAATGAGCTCTAATTGGCTGGGCTAGGCCTTCCAGAAGCTCAGGTTATGTTGATTGGCAGGTACTGTATTGTTACAGGATTTAGCACTCCCAAAAGTCAGATTAGGTGGCCAGGTAGCCCAGGCCTGGCCGGGCTTCTCAAAGGCTTGGCTGTACCATGATTTTGGCCCTGCTCCCTTAGTAAAGATGCACCTTGCTTTTGTACATACTAGATAGACGTCTAAATGCAAATGTGTGGACTTACCTATGCTCTGCAGCGCAATGTCAAAGTCATCCGTCCAATCGGGTATCGGAATGTAGAAAATATCAAACAAGACTTGTAGGAGGTATCTCTGTATTGAACAATTAAACAGAGCAATCGACAGTGAAGGATTTGGCTTGTATTGCATACCAAAATGCAACACTAAATTCACAATTTGTTATTAGTTCAAAAATTGCTACTCAAATTAATTTTTTTTTAAACGCAAAATCGTTGAACAAAACCATGTGGATGTGCTAAAATAAAGCAACCCTTCTTTAACCCTAACCCCCCTAGGTATTCTGGCTAGGAACCTTCCTGAATCCTCCAAAATCCATCAGTGCACTTTTAGAAACATGCCCTTTTCTTTCAAAATGCACCATGCATTTTCGTTGATCTTTCATATTCAGCACTTATGGCCTGTACTTCTTGCCAGGTAGTAATTTTGCCCCATTCGAAGAGGTGAAAGTACCAGTTTCCAACAGTGCTGCATTTTTCCCCAAAAGTGCCCCTTGGACGATTTTGCAGGATTTGGGGTGGTTAGGGTTAATGGGACAATACCGTCACGATCAGAGCACACTTTCAATAGCTCATGGAAACGTTGTCCTGGTTTTATTTAGATGAATACAATTACTGGTTCATTTATGCAGCAGCAATGGTAATATGACCTTATCAGTGGGGAATTATTTTCAGTCACTGAGTTAATCTAAAACTAGCACTCCGATTCCATGCCCTGTTGATCAGTAAGTATGGGGTCTTCACGGAATGTCGTAATTTTGGGCTGTAAAAGACAACAAACGTGCGAAAGTAACATCACAGATTATCGATTGCAATGGAAAACTGAATTTTTGTAGCTATTCATGTCATTGATAATACCTGTCGGAATCAATGAGAAATAGCTTCAAATCTGGCATTTGCCATGTTGAATACAGCGGTGAAAGCACAAACATCAAGTCCTCAGTTGTGTCCAACTACATGTACCGGCAAACCTTTCAGAAGTGGGTCACGTGATCAACATGCTAATGTGCAATTCCATGGTTACTCACGTTACATTTTTGAGGTTTTGGGCCCACTCTTAATGCCATAATATATATGACATAAAACACAATAAAGGGGGCCACTTTGAATCCGTCACGTTAGCAGTTTTTCCCAATGGTTATTTATTTTTAAGTACCTGAAACCGACCAAAAAGTGTTTCAACATGTGAATGGACATGCAGGCTTATACTCGAACTAATTTGAGTTGATTTATTTTATTTTTAAATTTTTTTATTTATTTGTTTACCCTCAAATTTCCATAAAAATTGGACGGAAAAAGTTACCTCACTTTTCCGTCCATTTGTTGATGGAAATTTTCGGGTAATTAAAAAAATAATAGTAATAATCAACTCAAATTATCTTTAGGATAAACATACATGTCTATTCAAATGTTGAATTTCTTTTTGGGTGGTTTCAGGTATCAAAAAACAATTACAACCATAAGAAAAACTGCTAACGTGACGGTAGGAAAGTGGCCCTCTTTATTGTGTTTTATGTCATATTTCACTCATCAGTATTTTCAAAGTAGTTGCATTATACCCAGACCTTACTCGGCACAAAATAATAATTTCAGGAATTTGTTATATGTACGCTATATAAATGTAAGAGAAAAAGTAACATTTTATGCATGTCCGAAAAATGTAACGTGAGTAACCAGCGTTTTTCTCTTATGTAGCGTATACACATGTATAATAATTTTCTGAAATTATTTTTGTAGTGCCGAGTAAGGACTGGGTATAATGCAGCTATTGTGAAAAAAAAATGATGAAATATTTAAGTAAGGAAATTATGGCATTTAGGAGTGGGCCCAATACCGCAAAGAAATGTAACGTGAGTAACCATCGAATTGCCCTTCTGATCAAGTGTTATTTGAAATGGTGTACTGTCAAATGAAATCTTTGCCACTGGATGTGAACTTACCCTGTTCTCGTCGTGTGGTATACACAGGATTGACATGAGGGAATGAAGACCGCTGGCCTCGGGCTGGCATAATCGAATCATACCTAAAAATAACAAGGGTTCAATCAGTTATCCATTCAAAAGGCTGAAATTGAGGCAGAAATTGACTTTGTTAATAAGATTTGGAGTCTTTACAACACACACAAGTCCCAAGCTGTTTAATTTCTTGCGTAACTCCTTAAAGAAAAGGGTAGTCAATGCATTTCCAATGGGCTCTGATCGTGATGATATTGTCCCTTTAACCCTCCTATGCCCAGGCTGAAATTTGGCCCAGTAAGCACCGCACCCACAGACAGTCACTTGAGTATTTTTGGTCACGCATGTGTATTTTTGTGCTGGAGTTATCTGAAATAATTTTTTTTTTTAGTGTACAGGTGATGATGACTAGGCATGTATTAACACACAAATTATTCTGTCTTAATACAAGTGCTATCATTTTTAAAGGTGAGTTCTAGATTAACTCCGTGACTTAAAATAATAGACTAGTTTTAGATTTAGGCTAGTTTTAGATTAACCCCAACCTTCCCAAATCGTCCAAAATCCTCTTTGCCATAGTGAAGGATTTTGAAGGATTGAGGTTACATGCTACATGCTCTTTGCTAAAGTGAAGGATTTTGAAGGATTGAGGTTACATGCTACATGCTCTTTGCTAAAGTGAAGGATTTTGAAGGATTGAGGTTACATGCTACATGCTCTTTGCTAAAGTGAAGGATTTTGGAGGATTGAGGTTATTAGGCATACTTGCCTTTCCATGGTACATGTAAATCCACGTTTGTTGTAGTGATTGCAAGGTCAGTGCATGGGTCAGTGGACACTGTTTATTGCTCCATGCATGCAGGGAGGGTCCCTGGCCATGTACATGTACATGTATCACAGATTAGAAACACATGTGTGAATACATGTCATGTGCTTGCTTTACTACTGAAGGATTTTGGAGGATTCAGGTTATGTGTAAGCAAGTGGGCCTAGGGAGTTAGGAAGGATTCAGGTTATGTGTAAGCAAGTGGGCCTAGGGAGTTTGGAAGGATTCAGGTTATGTGTAAGCAAATGTTCCTAGGGAGTTAGGAAGGATTCAGGTTATGTGTAAGCAAATGGGCCTAGGGAGTTAGGAAGGATTCAGGTTGTGTAAGCAAATGTTCCTAGGGAGTTAGAAAGGATTCAGGTTATGTGTAAGCAAATGGGCCTAGGGAGTTAGGAAGGATTCAGGTTATGTGTAAGCAAATGTTCCTAGAGAGTTAGGAAGGATTCAGGTTATGTGTAAGCAAATGTTCCTAGTGAGTTAGGAAGGATTCAGGTTATGTGTAAGCAAATGTTCCTAGGGAGTTAGGAAGGATTCAGGTTATGTGTAAGCAAATGGGCCTAGGGAGTTAGGAAGGATTCAGGTTATGTGTAAGCAAATGGGCCTGGGGAGTTAGGAAGGATTCAGGTCAAGTGTAAGCAAATGGGCCTAGGGAGATAGGAACAATATGTATAATTATTTATAACTTTTTATAGTATTTTTAACTATGTAAATTTGACTGTTTTCGGTCCACCAGCTGCTTTGTCAGATTTTAATAAACCAATAATTTAATAATTTAATAATTAAAAACAATATTGCCAAAGAAAAAAAAAATCACCCATATAAAAATGAAAAACACAGGGGAGATTCATCTATTTAAAAAAATAATTATTAGTCTTCTTTAAGTAATTTCAGTCTTGGCCAGGGCAGATCAGACCGGAAATATTTTCAGGGGAAAATCAATTTTCTAAGAAAATCCAAGCTACAGTCAAGCTGAAACTCCCTACGGTGAGTTTCTATGCATATTTCTTGATACTCATATGGTGCTGACCTTTTATCAAAAGTATAAATTCAAGCTGAAAGGCTAAATCCACTCTCGAACAAGGTATTTTTATGAATTTACAAATAATGAAGATCAATAACAGGATACCATTTTAGACAGAAACATCTCAAGGGATGTAGCGAAAGAGAGTTACGTAAAACTTTATTTCTTGCAATTACAGGCACACTTCCAATACTGTAAAATACTGTAAAATTGCCCCATGGCATTTTGAGTAGAAACCATCCCAAATCTGCCAAATATATTTTGTGAAATCTCTCATTTTAAATTATTTGTTTTCCATTTTTCAAGGACAATCTTCAACTTTAGATTAAAAACAAAAGTGCTGGAAATTGTAGCTGAAACAGTGAAAAAAAAAATCTTTAAAGGGGCAGTATCGTCACGATCAGAGCAGACTTTCAACAGGGCATGGAATCAGTGTTCTAGTTTAAGATGAACACAGTAACTGAAAATTACTGGCTCATTTATGCAGCAGGAACGGTAATATGACCTTATCATGCGGGGTATTATTTTCAGTCACTGAGTTAATCTAAAACTAACACTCCGATTCCATGCCCTGTTGATCGTGACCGTACTGCCCCTTTAATGGTCAGGTGGATGACTCAAGGAAGCGGTGTCTACATCTTAAAGTGGGTCACATCAGTTAAGGGTAAAAGGTCGACAAAAATCAGACACCAACCAAGAACAAGCACACATCAAGCGCCACCAGTTCTCTGCATTACCATGGTTTCACCACTGTGGGAATGCAGATGTCGAGACACCGTCTGTGTCCTAGGATGACTCAGCACCACTGTGCACATTATTGTGTTTTCCCCCTTCGCTCATGTCTTCCCCCAGAGAAAATCTATTGTATCCCAATGTGAGGACATGATCACTGAAGACTTATTTTTCCATATTTACATTTCCACAAAATCAATACCGATGTCACCCTGCTGGAAAGTTTGGCAAAATCAAACATTCTGAGGAATTATTCTGGCTGAGGTTCCCTTAATGGGGCAGCATCGTCACGATCAGATCAGACTTTCGACAGGGCATGAAATCAATGTCCTAGTTTAAGATGAACACAGTGACTGAAAATTACTGGCTCATTTATGCAGCAGCAACGGTAATATGACCTTATCATGTGGGGTATTATGGTAGTCACCGAGT
Organism: Zoroaster sp. YZ-2022; assembly: GCA_029582265.1. Taxonomy (NCBI): domain Eukaryota; kingdom Metazoa; phylum Echinodermata; class Asteroidea; order Forcipulatida; family Zoroasteridae; genus Zoroaster; species Zoroaster sp. YZ-2022. Next base: position 4,134,553 of record CM055825.1, on the reverse strand, counting down.
TAACCCTAACTCCCTAGGCCCATTTGCTTACACATAACCTGAATCCTTCCTAACTCCCTAGGCCCATTTGCTTACACATAACCTTGAATCCTCTAAAATCCTTCAGTAGTAAAGCAAGCACATGACATGTATGCACACATGTGTTTCTAATCTGTGATACATGTACATGGCCAGGGACCCTCCCTGCATGCATGGAGCAATAAACAGTGTCCACTGACCCAGGCACTGACCTTGCAATCACTACAACAAACATGGATGTACATGTACCATGGAAAGGCAAGTATGCCTAATAACCTCAATCCTCCAAAATCATTCACTAATAGTAAAGAGCATGTAGCATGTAACCCCAATCCTTCAAAATCCTTCACTATGGCAAAGAGGATTTTGAAGGATTTGGGAAGGTTAGGGTTAATCTAAAACTAGCCTTCTGATTCCATGCCCTGTTGATCGTGACGATAATGTCCCTTTAATTGTACTTTCGCGGGGGAAAATATAAAATATTACTTCAAAATTAAAATAATAAAATTACAGTGTCCTGACCTCAGACATAATGAAGTCAGGAAACCGTGAATGCGCCTGACCATGGACAAATGAGGTTTACACGCAGTATGGTCATACATGTAGGCCTGCTATCCTTATGCGTGAATGCGTAAATATGTACGCACACGTAATCCAGTGCTTCAGACTACACATCCTCATTCCCTACGGTTTCAGAGAATCCAAGTTTACAGTCTGTGCGCACGCTGCTGTCCGTCTAAAGGTTATTTATGTCTGTGGTCCTCACCAGGACAAATTAATTAATTCTTCGTCATATAATGAACATACTAAAAAAAAAATTAATTTAAAATGAAAAAATACGGGCCATTGGAAGACTTTTGTGCACTGATGGCAGGAGACTTACCGATCCTTTTTCGTTCTTATCTTGCGCATGCTCAGAATTATGTGAACAATGGGAAAAGGACAGCCAAGCCTTTGAGAAGCCTGGCCAGGCCTAGGCTACCTGGCCTCCTGAACTGTCTTTTGTGAGTCCTAATCCTGTAGCAAGGCAGTGCCTGCCAATCAACATAACCTGGGCTTCTGGAGGGCCTAGCCCAGCTTGTTATACTGACTGCAGTTGTGAACAAAAGACAGCTGAGGTGTCAGTCAAGTCTGTGTTAACAATAAGAGCTATTTGAGATCCATTCATTATTTAAGGGTCTTCTGTGCTCAGTGAGGGGATAATATAGGCCCCTAGGCCTGGGCAAAGCCTGGCCCTGGGCAAAGTCGGGGCCTGGCCGGGCTTCTCAAAGGCTTGGCTGTACCACGAATTTGGCCCTCCTCCCTAAAGTCTCCCACTGAACTCAATTTGCAAAGGTTTGTGTGTTTTATTCTTACCTGGCCATGATCTGATGAGTGTAACAATGGCCATCCGACTTGCAGCGTGTCTCATCTCCCTCTCTTCTCTGTAACAAAGAACATACGACCAAATCAGCAAATCTGCATACTCGGTACGCTGGAAGACTTTTGAGTTATGTTCAGTTGGCTGTATAATGTGCATGTACGTACATGACGCGTTCAAGTACTCATACTAGTAATCGAGTATATTTTTCTGTACTCAAAGTACTCAAAAAGTACTCAAGTACTCAAAAACAATTCTGGAGTTGGAGTACTTATACCTGAGAGCATTTTTCTGTACTCATGAGAAAGTACTCAAAAACAATTCTGGAGTTGGAGTACTCGAACCCGAGTCCATTTTTCTGTACTCATGAGAAAGTACTCAAAAACAATTCTGGAGTGTGAGTACTTAAACCTGAGTCCATTTTTCTGTACTCAAGAGAAAGTACTCAAAAACAATTCTGGAGTTGGAGTACTCATATCAGAGTGCATTTTTCTGTACTCACGAGAAAGTACTCAAAAACAATTATGGCGTTGGAGTACTCATACCCGAGTCCATTTTTCTGTACTCACGAGAAAGTACTAAACTACAACTCTGGAGTTGGAGTACTCAAACCTGAGTCCATTTTTCTGTACTCACGAGAAAGTACTCAAAAACAATTCTGGAGTTGGAGTACTCATACCAGAGTCCATTTTTCTGTACTCATGAGAAAGTACTCAACTACAATTCTGGAGTTGGAGTACTCATACCCGAGTCCATTTTTCTGTACTCATGAGAAAGTACTCAACTACAACTCTGGAGTTGGAGTACTCATACCCGAGTCCATTTTTCTGTACTCATGAGAAAGTACTCAACTACAACTCTGGAGTTGGAGTACTCATACCCGAGTCCATTTTTCTGTACTCATGAGAAAGTACTCAACTACAACTCTGGAGTTGGAGTACTAATACCGAGTCCATTTTCTGTACTCATGAGAAAGTACTCAACTACAACTCTGGAGTTGGAGTACTCATACCAGAGTCCATTTTTCTGTACTCATGAGAAAGTACTCAACTACAACTCTGGAGTTGGAGTACTCATACCCGAGTCCATTTTTCTGTACTCATGAGAAAGTACTCAACTACAACTCTGGAGTTGGAGTACTCATACCCGAGTCCATTTTTCTGTACTCATGAGAAAGTACTCAACTACAACTCTGGAGTTGGAGTACTCATACCCAGGTCCATTTTTCTGTACTCATGAGAAAGTACTCAACTACAACTCTGGAGTTGGAGTACTAATACTTGTTGACTTTCTCACAACCGGTTCTTCTCAGGACCAACAATTATTACAATTCCTAAGAGATTATTTACATGTTGCTACTGCAAACCTTACTCCTACTGTACTTCCACCATGCAAAACTTCAAATCCTACATAAAATATATTTGAGATCAAAAGCTCACTCACAGAAAAGCTATAGTGTACTTGAAACAGGTAAGCAAATTCTTTAAATATATTATTTGAGATCAAAAGCTCACTCACAGCCAAGGTAATCTACTTAAAACAGATTAATTTCGTACTGAAATAAATCAAAAACTCACTCAACTCAAAGTCAATGTATTCTACGAAAACAGATTAGCAAAGGTATTGTCTACTTAAACAGGGAAGCAAATTGTTTAAATATAATTATATGAGATCAAAAGCTCACTCACAACTTAGTCACAGCCAAGGCATACTACCTAAAAGCACAGCCAAGCCAAGCACTCCTACTGCACTTCCACCATGCAAAGCTTCAAATCCTACAGAAGTAACACTGCACTGTACGTTACCTTGTTTGTTCATTACTGTCTCCATTGTGTCTGTAGTGGAAGTCTGTATATGGCGCTATGACTTGCTGTAAATTAATCCAATAATTAATTCAGTAAAGATACATTCTAATTACATTTTTTTTAAGGTAAGGTATAGTACTAAGGCTGTGCCGGGTATTCGGGGTATCTGCCTGAAACTGCCACTACCCGGTTCCATTTTTTGGTTCCCATTAACCATAAACGACGTTCAAAAATTGTGACTGAACATTATTTAAGCCACACAAATGGAACGCTCCGATTTTTTGTTAAAATTGTTTGTGTGGAGAATGGGGATGCTACAGGTTGTTTTTGATACAACGGTAGGAAAATTATTACAGTAAGTCCACATTTATTATGACCCTAATAAAACAAGAGAAACTTGTGTTCATATTGGTTATTTTATACATTCGGGAGTATTTATGTGTTTTTAATAATGGAGGCATTTTTTTTAAAGCGATCTTACACGAGGTATCACAGCGCTATACATTATTACCCCTGCTCATCAGGCTCATAAATCATTCCTGAAACCATCTCAGCTCCCTGGGGAGTATACAGCTCAATTGCTGCCATTTTGGCGCATATAGGACTAATCAAACACAACCAACTCTGCCCTCACAGGTACCCATTTTCTCCTGGGTGGAGAAGCAATTATGGTAAAGTGTCTTGCTCAAGGACACAAGCACCACGGTCGCGGTCGGGATTCGAACCCACATTCTGATGACTTGGCCATCAGAACACAAATCCGATGCACTAAACCACTCGGCCATGGCAAAAAATTGTTTACGGGTACCCGTCCATTTTGCCTTTGAGAAAGAACTTAGATTTGAAACATAAGGCCAATAATTACTATTTTGCTATTTTTATACTACAGGTCCTTTAGGATGGTAAGCAGCTAATTCTCTATTTATTAACTTCACATTAACCCTAACTCCCTAGGCCCATTTGCTTACACATAACCTGAATCGTCCAAAAACCTTCAGTAGTAAAGCAAGCACATGACATGTATGCACACATGTGTTTCTAATCTGTGATACATGTACATGGCCAGGGACCCTCCCTGCATGCATGGAGCAATAAACAGTGTCCACTGACCTAAGCACTGACCTTGCAATCACTACAACAAACATGGATGTACACGTACCATGGAAAGGCAAGTATGCCTAATAACCTCAATCCTCCAAAATCCTTCACTTTAGCAAAGAGCATGTAGCATGTAACCTCAATTCTTCAAAATCCATCACTTTAGCAAAGAGGATTTTGGAGGATTTGGGAAGGTTAGGGTTAAGTTAACTGCCGGATAACAACTGGGTAAGTTTGTAACAAGAAGGTTGTACCTTCCCTTTAAAGAATAGATAACAGATTTCATACCTTGATGGTATGCATGTACCTCAAAGATACTTTATCTAAATATAAAACATCAGAACAACCTTTCCCTAACCCCCTCCCACAAAGGGGCAGATCACGGGTCTCGAAAAAGGAGGGGGAACATGGCAAAAAGGGAGTACTCAAAAACATATAATTTACATGCAGTGATAAAAAAGAATGCCCCCTGGATCCGCCAATGCAACCCCCCCCCCTCCCACACAACAAAGCCCTCACATGTGAAGATTTGTCATACCTCTATGTCGACATTGAGTCTGATAAACTTGCGTGTGTGCGGGTGATTAAGTAGATGAAGAACTGTCATCATAATAGCCTCGTTGATGCGAAGGTGTTGGGTGTCTAGAATGCTCTGAATCAGGGTGGCCAACCCACCTGCCACTGCAAACACCTCCGTGTTCTTTATTGCTAGAGAATTGGGGGGGGGGGGGGAGAGACAGTACTGTTAATTGAACTGATTTGAATCCCAGGGGGAGGGTTACAACAAAGATTTCAAAAACAAAAAGAGATTTTGATAATAAAAAAAACATTTAATAACAAAGGGATTTCATTAACAAAAAAGATTTCATAATGAAATAAAGATTTCGATAACAAAGAAAGATTTCAATAATGAAAAAAAATGTCCATAATAAAAATAGATTTCATTAATAAAAATAGATTTCAATAATAAAAATAGATTTCAATAATAAAAATAGATTTCAATAATAAAAATAGATTTCAATAATAAAAATAGATTTCAATAACAAAAAAAGTAATAATAATAACATGGAAAAATTAACAAATTTAACCTGCTTTTAGACTCCACCCCCCCCAAAAAAAAATTCTTTAAAAGCTGTGCTTTCTGATCCCACAAAGAAGTCATCTTAAGACTGATCTGGTTCTCACCTAGTTCACAGAGTGTCTCTAAGGATGACCGAACCATCCTATCTCTCATTTTCTCTCCGTCGTTGCCAATGGCAACCAAAGTGTGCACCAGCGAGATGGGGCATGATGACGGGGCAACTGCGATTATCTGTAAACAAGAAGAACCAGTCATGTACATGTATGAAAAATAAAACAAAATATGATAATCTTAACAAATCAACAGAACAGAACTTTCTGACATTTAAAAAAAAAATCCGGTTTCAGGTCATAGGTGGGATTTAAAATTGGTGTAGTGATGTTGGTTTTTTTTGGCCAACCAGTGAAATGCATGTGACATAAAACACAATAAAGGGGGCCACTTTGCATCCGTCACGTTAGCAGTTTTTCTAATGGTTGTTAGTTATTTTTAAGTACCTGAAACCGACCAAAAAGTGTTTCAACATGTGAATGGACATGCAGGCTTATACTAGAACTAATTTGAGTTGATTTATTTGATTTATTTTTTTATTTTTTTATTTTTTTACCCTCAAATTTCCATAAAAATTGGACGGAAAAAGTTACCGCACTTTTCCGTCCGTTTGTTGATAGAAATTTTAGGGTAATTAAAAAAATAATAGTAATAATCAACTCAAATTATCTTTAGGATGAGCATGCATGTCTATTCAAATGTTGAAATTCCTTTTTGGTGGTTTCAGATATTAAAAAGAAAATTACAACCATTAGAAAAACTGCTAACGTGACGGTAAGAAAGTGGCCCCCTTTATTGTGTTTTATGTCATGTACATGATTCATGTACATGTATAAACACAGTTATTGGAACCAAACCAAATTTCCCCATACACAAAGTATGGTGGCTAAGACAGGCCTCACAAATCAACTAAACGTTCATATCTCTATGAACGAGCACGGCACTGCAGAATTCCAATCGATCCAGAAATTTTGGCTGCAGTTGGACTGCAATTGGACATAGTTTTAAAAATAAATAAATAAATAAATAAAATAAAAAAGCTGATGCATGGGTCTGAAGCGATGCGTGCGGAGACCAGAATCCGGAGATTGTTTTTTTCTTTGACTTAAGGTAAAGTAACTCCGAACAACTGTCCAATTACTAATGACTGACTAATGGTCAACAATGCTATCTCTCAATGCTCATGCTTTAATGTTTATTCATAAATACCCAAGACAGTTTAGACAATCTGATTGGACAAAACATAATCACATGGGGGTGTGTTAACCCTAACTGCCTAGGCCCATTTGCTTACACATAACCTGAATCCTCCAAAATCCTTCAGTAGTAAAGCAAGCACATGACATGTATGCACACATGTGTTTCTAATCTGTGATACATGTACATGGCCATGTACCATGTACATGGTACATATACATTTTTATCCAGGTTTGTTGTAGTTATTGCAAGGTCAGTGCTTGGGTCAGTGGACACTGTTTATTGCTCCATGCAAGCAGGGAGGGTCCCTGGCCATGTTCATGTATCACAGATTAGAAACACATGTGTGCATACAACATGTCATGTGCTTGCTTTACTACTGAAGGATTTTGGAGGATTCAGGTTATGTGTAAGCAAGTGGGCCTTGGGAGTTAGGGTTAATTTATCAAAAGCTCAAGACCAAACTTGCCTACGAATGCCGACAAGACTTACCCTTCTGATGAATCGGATTGCCTGTACCCTCTCTATGTCATTAGCTAGGCAGATATCTAATGATCTCATGATCAGGTAGTCCACGTGTAATGTCAAAATGGCTTCCAGAGTCGTCTCGTCCTGGAGGAGGTAGCGCAATGCTCGGATGCCCGCACTGCGGACTTCTTTGGTACTGTGTAAGAGGGAAAGCCTCAAGCTAGAACGGTGGGGGGGAAAAAAAAGATGAGAGAGTCTGTTGTGGATGTGGACAAAGCCCCTTAGCACCCGGCAAATATAACTTGTTTAAATGTAGGATTTATTTAAACGTTTCGTGAATTTGAAAACATTTAGTGAAATGTATTTTACGTGTAAACGTGTTTACAAACATCCCGACCCTAGTCGAGTGGCGATTTCAACCAATGCTTCCTCACGACAATTGCTGTGAACCATCTTTAGACCAAGTAAGTTTTAATTAATACATGTACTTCATCAGTGGTAATTATAATCTGGTAACTACCGACGCTGTACCTCCCCTTTAAAAGGGGCAGTATCGTCACGATCAGAGCAGACTTTCAAGAGGGCATGGAATCGATGTCCTAGTCTAAGATGAACACAGTGACTGCAAATTACTGGCTCATTTATGCAGCAGCAACGGTAATATGACCTTATCATGTGGGGTATTATTTTCAGTAACGGAGTTAATCTAAAACAAGAACTCCGATTCCATGCCCTGTGGATCGTGACGATACTGTCCCTTTAAGTACAATCTGGGCCAGAGCGTTCAAAGCTGTATTGGCGGGGAAGGAGGGAAGCTTAGCAGGAGGGGGCTAGATCAGAGGAGCATGAGTCACATAACCTGGTGATCCCTTCCCTGGGGGAACACTCATTCATTGTTATATCCTAGGGGAAGGGGAAACCCCCCACCCTTGTACATATAAATCATCATCACCATCCTCTCTATGCAGTGGCAATGGTTATAGCCCAATATACACACATGTATGCAATATATATGTACATGTACATGTATTTAACACCTACAGAAGTCTTGCTTTACACGTCGATATAAAAAATATATAAAAAATCCCTCGGAACTAACTCCCACAAAATGCAAGATTTGAAGCTTTGAGTGGGCGTTACAGATAAACAATTTGACCGCTGTGTTTAGTCTGGGTCAAAGCCATCATTATTGGCAGCCAAATTCTGGATTTTATGCAATTTTCTGCAGTGTATATTATGCATAGTATGTGTATAATACATATTATAAATGATTTTGTTTTTACAAAGTATTTATTTCAAAATGAAGCTGTTTAACCCTTTATTTGGTTGAACAGAGAAAATACAATGTACTTGTACAATATACATGTACATTTAAGTAAATATGGAAGATGAAAAACTAACAAATCAAACATGCTATAAGGCAACCCTCTCCACTCCCCTCCTTTCCCCTCCCTCCAGTCCACACACCCCCCCCCCCCATTTTAATATTAAGTAAGTCAGTCAGTCAGTCAGTCAGTCAGTCAGTCAGTCAGTCAGTCAGTCAGTCAGTCAGTCAGTCAGTCAGTCAGTCAGTCAGTCAGTCAGTCAGTCAGTCAGTCAGTCAGTCAGTCAGTCAGTCAGTCAGTCAGTCAGTCAGTCAGTCTTGTTATAATTATGCTCTCTGGTCTCATCAAAGAATTCATTTCCAGATGCCCCATTATAGACGCTTTGTTTTTATCATATATAATGAATTGTGCTAAAAGTAAACACCATTTTCATTTTTAATCTTTAAAATTCAATGCAAGTCATAAATATTTCACCAAACAAAGTGGCTGAGTTGGACTTGGGTCTGTGTGGAGTGTTTATGTCATTGTACTGATAGTGTTACACAGTCCGAGTTCAACAGTTCAATTTCAAAGACTACAATGTCCTTGATAGTAATCGTCCAAGTGCGCTAACATGTGCAATGTGTCTTGACAAGAGGGTTGAACCTTGTCCCGTGTACAGAGGCTCTTCACAGGCACAAGGTGGCACAGTCATTTCTGTTGTTGTTTTGTGAATTTCTTTTTCAGGGGTGTATTTGACAAGTAAAAAATCCTGAAAAATGGGTAGCAGGCCTGTGTCTCCCTTTGGTCTAGAGGACAAAGCCCGCTGAACCTCCTGGATGTTTAATTTTGGTTGATATACAGACTCGCCACATCCCCACAAACAAGAAACTAGAGGTTTGGACACAATACAGGCTACTTCTTTCTTTCCTTGGTGGCTACTTCTCTTCTTTCAAGAAAATTTTTAGGCAATGGGAGATTTGTAAAAAAATCCTGAAATCAGGAAAAATCCTGAGAAATGACAGGCCTGCTTTTCATAGCAATAATGTACGGCATTAACGTCAATATACACTTTGTAAATTTTTTATACATTGTAAATTAATCCATACATTATATGAATCAAGATTTATGTACAGAACATAAGATTCAAGATTTATGTATAAAAACAAAGCAAAATATTCCGGTTATTTCATTGTGTCATTAATTAAAACAAAATAGTAAAACCTTCCTACTGTATCATAACCCTCATACTGTAGCTGCACTTTAGTGGCAAGTAGCTATAGTGGTCAAAATCAGTCAACTGACTGTTTTTGACTGTTGAACCAACTGTGCACACAGGGGCATTTTTGACTGGTTTTGACTGTCATTTTGACCACCCTCAACAATACCCGACAATGCTTTTACCAGTCAAAAACGGTCGACTCATTTTGACCTGTAAATGTACTTACTACACATAAGGTTTGACAGTGTTCTACTTTTAAGTGCACTAGATATAACTTGGCAATCAACATTTTGACTGATTTTGACCCTTGCAGTCAATGAATAACTTCATATTTAAGCTCTGATCGTCCTCAGGACGATCAGAGCATACTGATCGAAACGTCGAGTTGTACCCCCAGTTCTCTTCAGAACTAATTACTACTCAATTGAGATTCCACATGGTGTCACCGCAATTAGTCTTACTTATCATCCTCACCATGCAAAGCTACAAGTTTTAACTTCATAATTATCTGTAATTATTTATGTTTTCTGAGACTTCAATTTCGTGTACTGGGACTTTTACTGAGAAATTTAAATTATGGTGCATAGTGAATAATTAATTTCTGGTCAAACAATGCCCCCAATGAATGGTTAATTTATGCTTTGGCCAGTTAAGGTTAGGGTATTTTGAGAAATGTGACATTCGAAAGTTATCTTAATTCCTCTTTTCAAGGGAATCAAAACAGTGTAGTGATGACAAAAAATACAACCTTGCTGATGGAATAACAGAAAAATTGCACAACATCCACCATGAATGATTTTGTAAGGATACTGTTTTGACTAAACAAACACTAATTAAACAGCTTATTTTCCCCCACAAACAAATAAGCCATTTCTGATTATGTATGTGAATCAAACCATGCGTATTAGGTCTGTATTATTCATGTACGAGAGAGCAAGTCTGATGCCCTGTGCCCCAATTTCATATCAATAATTGACTGAGATAATAATGTCACAGACGTGTACAATATTCTGTCATGCCAGACGGCAGATCAGTCTTGATATTCAGGTGATAAAACTTGCTGCTTACGGCATTATTCCGGGAGTATTTTGTATTTAACTGATTGTATCGCCGGGGGCGAATTTACAATATATGTGTCAATGTCTTTACATACATGTATAGGGCCTGACACGTTTAGGATGAATGTTGAGAAATGGAATGGGCCATGAAAAAGGCATTGGAAAGTCATGAACAATAGTAAATAGACCATTAAAGTTAAGTGCATGTAAATGGAAATGATTAATCAAACCATGAAGTGTGGGGGATTTCAGATTAAAAATTAAATGTTTTTAGCACTGGATCCTCTAGTGTCGGAACAACGAGAAAAATAATTTGTTTGTGTAAGAACAAACTATTTTTTTTTCCTTCAAAGTGACAGACAAGATGGGAAGATTGCTACAATCATTAGTTTAAAACCAAGTAATAATAACTAGAAAAGCACTCTTAGAGTGCATACCTCCGCCAATTAGAGCTTTTTCAGAGAAAAATTCCTAGAAGTCGTCAATTACCCTATTTGATTATGCTGTACACATAGATAAATTTTGTAAATTTTAATTTTATTTTTTATTTTAAAAAGGTCCCCAGGTTTCGAACCAGGGTCTACAATGTAACCTGCTGAGCTACCAACGATGTGTGTCACCACACCGACCTACATGTACATGTATGACCAGAAACTAAAGACTTTTTTGGGGCCTTAGGCATGGATAACATTTTTATCAAGCAATTATTTTGTAAAATATCTCATTTGAAAGACATCTACTTCCCATTTTAAAAGCAACACTGATTAAAAACAGGTGAAATAGCATAAACCACATAATAGAGAAAAAATATATTACCTACCAGCCTACTATTTCCATAACAGGATGACCCAGTTTCTCAACGCTAGAGACATGATTGATGATCTACACAAATGGGAAATAAACAAACAAACAAAAACATTCTTTAATTTCAATGATAAATGTCACAAATGCCACATACATGTACATGTACCACAGAAGAGAGGTGTGATTTGCAAAAGGTAAAAAAAATCCTGAAAAATGGGTAGCGGGCCTGGGTCTCTCTTTGGTCTACAGGACAAAGACCCCCCGAACCTCCTGGAGGATTTACAGACTCTCCACATCCCCACAAACAAGAAACTAGAGGTTTGGACACAATATAAGCTACTTCTTTTTTTCATTGGTGGCTACTTCTCTTCTTTAACCCTAACTCCCTAGGCCCATTTGCTTACACATAACCTGAATCCTTCCTAACTCCCTTGGCCCATTTGCTTACACATAACCTGAATCCTTCCTAACTCCCTAGGCCCATTTGCCTACACATAACCTGAATCCTTCCTAACTCCCTAGGCCCATTTGCTTACACATAACCTGAATCCTTCCTAACTCCCTAGGCCCATTTGCTTACACATAACCTGAATCCTTCCTAACTCCCTAGGCCCATTTGCTTACACATAACCTGAATCCTTCCTAACTCCCTAGGCCCATTTGCTTACACATAACCTGAATCCTTCCTAACTCCCTAGGCCCATTTGCTTACACATAACCTGAATCCTTCCTAACTCCCTAGGCCCATTTGCTTACACATAACCTGAATCCTTCCTAACTCCCTAGGCCCATTTGCTTACACATAACCTGAATCCTTCCTAACTCCCTAGGCCCATTTGCTTACACATAACCTGAATCCTTCCTAACTCCCTAGGAACATTTGCTTACACATAACCTGAATCCTTCCTAACTCCCTAGGAACATTTGCTTACACATAACCTGAATCCTTCCTAACTCCCTAGGAACATTTGCTTACACATAACCTGAATCCTTCCTAACTCCCTAGGAACATTTGCTTACACATAACCTGAATCCTTCCTAACTCCCTAGGAACATTTGCTTACACATAACCTGAATCCTTCCTAACTCCCTAGGCCCATTTGCTTACACATAACCTGAATCCTTCCTAACTCCCTAGGAACATTTGCTTACACATAACCTGAATCCTTCCTAACTCCTAGGAACATTTGCTTACACATAACCTGAATCCTTCCTAACTCCCTAGGAACATTTGCTTACACATAACCTGAATCCTTCCTAACTCCCTAGAACATTTGCTTACACATAACCTGAATCCTTCCTAACTCCCTAGGAACATTTGCTTACACATAACCTGAATCCTTCCTAACTCCCTAGGAACATTTGCTTACACATAACCTGAATCCTTCCTAACTCCCTAGGAACATTTGCTTACACATAACCTGAATCCTTCCTAACTCCCTAGGCCCATTTGCTTACACATAACCTGAATCCTTCCTAACTCCCTAGGAACATTTGCTTACACATAACCTGAATCCTTCCTAACTCCCTAGGAACATTTGCTTACACATAACCTGAATCCTTCCTAACTCCCTAGGCCCATTTGCTTACACATAACCTGAATCCTTCCTAACTCCCTAGGCCCATTTGCTTACACATAACCTGAATCCTTCCTAACTCCCTAGGCCCATTTGCTTACACATAACCTGAATCCTCCAAAATCCTTCAGTAGTAAAGCAAGCACATGACATGTATGCACACATGTATTTCTACTCTGTGATACATGTACATGGCCAGGGACCCCCTCCCTGCATGCATGGAGCAATAAACAGTGTCCACTGACCCAAGCACTGACCTTGCAATCACTACAACAAACATGGATGTACATGTACATTGTGTACCATGGAAAGGCAAGTATGCCTAATAACCTCCAAAATCCTTCACTTTAGCAAAGAGCATGTAGCATGTAATCTCAATCCTTCAAAATCCTTCACTTTAGCAAAGAGGATTTTGGAGGATTTGGGAAGGTTAGGGTTAAAGAAAATGCTGAGGCAAAGGGAGATTTGTAAAAATAAAAAAATCTTGAAATCACTGCACAAAAGGGAATAGAAAGTAAATTGGGTCCTGGTACAGGTATGTATAAAATATTTCTCACAAACATTCATACATTTGCAGGAATCGAAATTAACATTAGTCCGCTAGCCCAAGGCTAGTGGTCTTAGCAGCGGGACTACTACATGTAGCTGCTGGGGTCCTGATAGTACGATGGGCTAGTGAAATAAATGAAATAAAAATACGCAAAAAAACATTCAGTCTAAAAATTTACGGTCTAAAAATTGGCTTCGTGTCCGCATTTGCGTGAAACATAAACCGAGCTTAAGCCTCCAAGGTAAGTAATACCTTTTGCCTACAAGGGCCTTCTTCACATGTTAATAATAATAATAATACAGAAGATTTATAATGCGCACATATCCACCAAGAAGTGCTCAAGGCGCTTTACAGTAAACAAGAAATCATACAATAGCATAACAATACAATAGCAAATGCAATATAATACTAAACAAAAGATAAAAAATGCATAAATGAATGTTAGTAGTCCTTATAGGCAATACACATAAGATGAGTTTTTAAGCTTTTCTTGAAGGAGTAAACAGTTTGAGATTCATGAATGTACAGAGGCAAATCATTCCAAAGGCGTGGAGCCACAACTTCAAAAGATCTGTCACCCCAAGAATGTTTAGACTTTTGTTCAGCCAACAGAAATTTTGCACTGTTATGTGTATCTCAAAATGATCTCTCACAAATTCTGCTGGCGTTGAAATGGCAGTGACAATTTTTGTGACATCTTGCCCTTTAACCACAATAAATACATGGCGGACTACAGTCCTGTCCCCCGTCCCCCGTCCCCCCCTCACCCTTCACTATACAAGCTCACAATCCTACGTATGGATGTACCTCATTTATCACAAAAACGCATTAGAGTAAATGTCACTGACGTTTCTTGTCAGACAATGCCTCACTTCCTGCCCTGTGTAACGCTCGCTGTCTCTTTAAGGTATATATGAAAAAAATGGATTCTGCAAATTATGGCTGTCTCTCCCCATCACTGTTTCGTTCAGTTTGAGGAATATTTGCTGATGATTTGATGAGAATACATCGGTCACACAAACAACTGAAATTGATTTAGTACCATAACTCAATGGAAGGATGAAATACAAAAGCGTGAACCCCCCCCCTCCAAAAAAATAATAATAAATAATAAAAAAATAAATTATCCTTGATTTGTCATGCCCTCAAGGTTTTCCTTAATTTCAGAGAAACTATACAATCCAAGAGCATCAAATTCAATATTGGTGATGCAGGAATAAAATTTGACGTGTCTCATTTCATTGTAAAAATCTGATCAACAAACAGGCCAAGCTTTATGTGCAGACTATCTTTGTGCATTGTGAACGGGGACATTTTTATAATGAAGCAGGAATCTATAGTCAGGGGTGTGATTTGACAAAGGTAAAAAATTCAGTAAAAATGGGTAGCGGGCTTGGGTTTTCCTTTGGTCTAGAGGACAATGCCCCCTGAACCTCCTGGATGTTTAATTTTGGAGGATTTACAGACTCTCCACATCCCCACAAACAAGAAACTAGAGGTTTAGACACAACACAGGCTACTTCTTTCTTTCCTTGGTGGCTACTTCTCTTCTTTCAAGAACACTTTGAGGCAAAGGGAGATTTGTAAAAAATCCTGAAATCGGGTAAAATCAGGCCTGCCATGACAGGCCTGACATGGAGAGGATGGAGAGGATTGACATGGAGAGGATTTGCCAAATTTCAAACTCGGCTATTTATGTTGTGTCATTGTATTCAGATTATGTGTACTCATTCTAATGTTTAAATAGATCACCGGCCATTACTTCATTTCCGATTTGAGTTTGTACTCTCAAAAATAACAACATGTCAGATGAAATAAGCTGTTAGAAAATGATTCTCCATGTTTCTTTTGGTAGTAAGGCTGTGCGTTTTCGGTTATTTCGGGAACCGGATACCCGAAATTAGAAATCTTCGGATAACCAGATACCCGTAAACAATTTTGTCAAAACACAAAAAAAATACTCCGAATGTTTCTCTTGAGTCACAATAAATGTGGACTTACTGTAATAATTTCCCGCCTCTATATATTAAAAACGACCCGTAGCATCCCCATTCCCCACACACATACATGTACAAAATGAATTCATGCGTCCCACACTCGCACTAATCCAATAACTGTGAACAATAGGCACAAATACCAACTCGTGATACTAGCATGACAGCAGTTAACTCAAAACAAACTATACTGAGCAAAAATATAAACGCCCCATGTAAATTATTTATGTAACATGTAATGGGCGACCCTAAATGATTGCCAGACGCCACTATCGTGTTCTAACGGACAGTAATCTGTAGCATATTGAACAACAAAATGAATTTTGTATGATTTTGCAACCCCTAAGGCTAATAAAAGTTTCAAAGTGCCACATGGGGCGTTTATAATTTTGTTCAGTGTAGATATACATCAGACAAAAGCCGACAAGTCTGTGAAAGGCTGTCGGCAAATGTTACTTCTTAGCCTTTGTCCGAGTTTTGTTCATTTTGTTATAAAAAAAAATTCAGAGACATCTGCATGGCTTAAATGTTCAGTCAAAAGTTTTAAAAGTCGTTTACGGGTAATTGGAACTGAAAAATGGAACCAGGTAACGCTGCTTCAGTCAGGCATCCAGCCTTATTTGGAAGTAATTACAAACCAATATATACTGAGACGCAACAGAAACTTACCACTTGTTTTGGAATAGCATAAAATTGTAATGGTTCAAAATAAGACATCACGTGCTGCTAATTAAAATCATCACATACCCCTTAAGCAATCGCTGATGGTCAAACCAGGTGTTACGCACCTGGGCCATGAAGAGAACGACTCAAAGGTCACGTGACCATGTGTGACCGATTTGTCTGTAGGGGGTACACTGACTTGCCAAAATAAGTGCACATATTACATTTGTGCATTGTGATTACTGATAATTTAAGGTCGAAAAAGTGGTAAGTTTCTATTGCGTCTCAGTATGCTTTTGGTAAAATTCATGCACAGTTAATAAGAATCAAGATATTTAAGATTTGTAGCTTTGCATGGTGAAAAGGATAAGTAAAGACCGTTTGCAGTGGCACCATGTGAAAATGGAATTAGTTCTGAAAAAAAGAACTGGTGGTTACAACTCGATGTTTCGATCAGAATGCTCCGATCGTCTTCAATTTACATTTTTCAAGATTACCAATAGCATATGTAGAGGCTTCAATGAAGACTCCAAGACGAGTAAGAAACTCATTGCTGTGTTTCCATCAATGTTCACATCTAGGTATCTGACACCATAATGCAACTGCCGCATCTGATATGACTACATGTACGTGCTTCAAGAGAGCCACCCTCTGGGCTATTGCCTTGAAATATCACAAGCGTCCATTGAGAAGTCTCCCCCCAAAAAAAAAATTTAAAAAATAAATAAAAAATTACACATTTGCGTTGTTTTGGATAAAATGATACACACAGGTAAAACATCTTGACATTTAACCATATAGGCTTACACCATATAATAATAAACATGTGGACTTATATGGCACACGTATCCACCAAACTGGTGCTCAAGGCGCATTACATTATTACCCCTGCTCATCAGGCTCATAAATCATTCCTGATACCATCTCAGCTCCCTGGGGAGTATACAGCTCAATTGCTGCCATTTCAGCGCATATGAGCTAATCAAACACAACAACCAACTCTGCCCTCACAGGTAACCATTTAGCCCTGGGTGGAGAGAAGCAATTATGGTAAAGTGTCTTGCTCAATGACACAAGCATCCCGGTCGCGGCTGGGATTCGAACCCACATTCTGACGACTCAGCCATCAGAACACAAATCCGATGCACTAAACCGCTTCGACCATGGCACTCCATATGTCCATATTATGTATGCACAAGAGAATGTACACATGTACACATTTATATTGGGCCATTCAGGCATGCTTTTGTAATGGTGATCATTTGTAAATGTCAAGAGCTTTCATACAGGGCAGGGCACGATTCATCAAAATCAAAAATCTACAGCACTCTCTAGGATCCAGCATCCAGTTTCCCTCTAACGCTCATCATCAAACTAATCAAATGCCTCTGGATCCTCCACCCATGGCACATGAACATTATTACCGCCTGTCATCGGGCCAGTTATATCATTCCTAGAACCATCTCAACTCCCTGGGGAGTATGCAGCCCATGCTGACAAATGTGTAGCGCAATGAGCTTAATCAAACACAATTACCTTCTCTGCCCTCAAAGGTCCCCATTTATACTCCTGGGTGAAGAGAAGCAATTATAGTTAAGTGTCTTGCTCAGGGACACAAGCACCCCGGTCGCGGTCAGGATTCAAGCCCACATTCCGACAACTCGGCCATCAGAACACAAGTCCGGTGCACTAAACCGCTCGACCATGGCACCCAACATTGGGAGTCACTTACAGTCCATGAAGACGGAGACAGTTTGAGTCCATGACAGTACAAATCCAGACAAATAAAAAAAAAAATACTATACATACAATGTCCATAGTATGTAATACGTAACTCACAAAATCACCAACTGAATGTCTAATTTGTTTAATCCTAACTCCCTAGGCCCATTTGCTTTCACATAACCTGACTCCTCCAAAATCCTTCAGTAGTAAAGCAAGCACATGACATGTATGCACACATGTGTTTCTAATCTGTGATACACGTACATGGCCAGGGACCCTCCCTGCATGCATGGAGCAATAAACAGTGTCCACTGACCCAGGCACTGACCTTGCAATCACTACAACAAACATGGATGTACATGTACCATGGAAAGGCAAGTATGCCTAATAACCTCAATCTTCCAAAATAATTCAGTTTTAGCAAAGAGCATGTAGCATGTGAGCTCAATTCTTCAAAATCCTTCACTTTAGCAAAGAGGATTTGGGTTTTAAACTGTAAAAGTAACATCAGAGATTATAGATTGAAAACGAAAAACCTCAATTTTGAAGCAATGTACATGTAATTAGATGTAATTGCTCATACGAGAAGTTTTGCAAATATACCCTTGTTGGACATGTACACGTACCTTCCCTTAAAAACAGAACCTTGTGGGTAGGGGGAAGGTAAGCTTGGGTGATATCGATTTTTTTCATCCACGATGTATCGGCCAATATATATCGCTTTAGAGCCGACAACCACAGGTACATGTATGCATTCAATTCCCAACGTTTAATCTGTCCGAATAGATTTCTTTGAGTGGCAGTGGATTAAGAGAAATAACAGAGTTCTGGGTCCAGACCCTGTATGACGGCTCCTTTGTGATCCGACAGTCGGCTAACCACTTAAGTAGTTTCTTACTTCTGAAAGCTTGAAAAGACTGGCCTAATTTTGTTTCCATGGAATTTCTGAATCGACTCACAACAGGGATGATATTGTGAGAAAATGAAAAGGTAGGAAAAATGTTTGCCATTATCATTAGGCATATACTAGCCTATAGCGGTTTACCTCTATAGCCATGTATAGCAAAGAAACTGTTTTTTTAATCTTGGTATTTACAATAAAATGATACACAAGGAAAGTTTCCATGGTCTGAAGTTAGACGGAACCCGGTTTCATGGTAGGATTTTCAAAATCAAAAGGTAGGATCTCCTACAAAAGTAGGAAGAATATCATGCCTGTCATGTATTCAATACTATCATGTTATCGCCCAAGCGTAGGGGAAGGCGCCAAAGAGGCACAGGAGTTTAAACAGGGAGAGTCTGGAGATAACTTATCTACACACCTTGACAAAGTTATTGAGGAATGCCACTCTTCTTCCTCTGTTGATGTTGCGTTCCTGGACAACATGGACGAGGATGTCCCGGACATTATCAGCTGTATCTGGGAAAAACAAGAAGAATCAACGATTATCTCAAGAGGGTTGTTTTCCCATGCAGATAATATACATAACAGCAAAAGAAACGTCACCCCCAAAATTTTGTTAAGTAATTTTTATTATTAAACATAATAAATATACATTTTTTATGTTTTCGTGTAGAGGAATGTATGACAGATTCATTTCATGCTATAAATGTGTCTTTTGAGGGTTAGGGTCATTATCATGGGTCAGTGACACAGGGAGGGAAAAATCACAAGTTCACAGGTAGCCGAAAGATGGTACATCTTATGACCCCAAAACAGCCTGCTACAACTCCTACGGTGGCTCCTCCTTCCAGTAGGCCCAATGCTCTATGACGCTCGTTTCTTGATAATCGCGGCATTTCCAGAGCTGCCAACTCTTCCGGATTCTGCGGAAGACTTCACGTGTGTGACGGTAATTTACTTACTTAAAATATATGCACGGAGGCCTCTCCTTTTGGCCCCAAAAGGAGAGGCCTCCTTGCATATATTTTAATTAAGTAAATTACCGTCAAATACGCGAAGTCTTCCGCAGAATCCGGAAGAGTTGGCAGCTCTGCATTTCGTAACAAAATGATGAATGTTGGATTTTGACATGGCCTTTTATAGGGATGACCTTGCACATTGCTTGGACCAAGCTGTTGTGTTTATTGCAATTCGTGCATTATCCCTATGTCTGAGAACGTGTTTAGCTTATGTGTCCTCAGACGTCATGCATGACGAATTTTGAGGTCAACCAAATTTGCCACATTGTGTTCGTGTTACACTCCATACTCATAATATTCTTCATTAAACAAATTATATTAATTATAAAAGGAAAACTAGAAATTCAGAGTTTGTGAACAAACTCAAGGTGTTCGGAAGTGACGGTAATTGATGTCCTCATCAATTGGGATCATTGTTAAAATGTGACTTAAGATTGTTTTCAAAAGTAAGTTGCCTTACTCATTTCAAAGAAATAGCTTTTCGGTATTGGCTTTTTCAACAGCCCTTTCCATTCGTACAAAAATGACACTGCAGTATTAAGTTAATACGATCTATGGTTTTAGAAATATTGTAGCGCATCCGTTATTGGCTTAAACGCCCAACCACACATCTATAAAATATATTTTATCCTGCAAGAGCTTTAGCCTGTGACACCAAGCAACGCCCCGTGAAGACCGCCAGCTGTTTTCCAGTAGATAACGATCTCAGTCTCTGCGGTTTGTAAACAATGGGCCCCAGAACCACGAGTGTCTGTTAAGTCAATGGGATTTTGGCCCAGAAAAGGAATTTTGAAGAAAAAAAACAAATCAAAACTTTGACCTTCCGGTACGACCGGAAGCAAATGTCAGACGATTTTGACGTTAACTTTTCAAATGTTGCCTAAGCCTTGATCTATCAGATCCCAGATTATGAACATCATAGCTTTAGTATATTTTGATACAGTCGATAGCAAATGGTCATTTTTAAAACTTAAATGGCTTGTAATTTGATACCTGATGACGTTACGTAACAACTTCTAGATTCATCTACATGATAAGGTCTTTATATGTGTGAAGTTTCAAGGTTGTGTGAAATTGTTAACTTGCACTTTCGATGTAGAGAAGAGTTAAGGAGAAGAAGGAGAAGTAAAAAAAAATTTAAAAAACGGAACAATAACAATAGTTGTTCGGCTGAAAAGCCGAACACCTAATAATAAATATTTTTAGGGGTGACGTTTCTTTTGCTGTTATGTATATAAATAAATAAAATTGGTAGAATTTGCCACTCATTTTATTGTTCTACCATACAGGTAATATCAATGAAAGTAGTGGTGGTTAACCGGTAAAACCAGTTAACCGACAGAAACTGCAATAACCGTTTAGAAATTTGCTAATTGGTTAACCGAAACCAATATTTAAAAAGGAAATAAAATAAAATTGGAAGAATTTGCCACTCATTTTCTTGTTCTTCCATGCAGGTAATATCAATGAAAGTAGTGGTGGGACAGTTTACCGGTAAAACCAGTCAACCGACAGAAACTGCAATAACCGTTTAGAAATTTGCTAACCGGTTAACCGAATCCAATATTTAAAAAGGAAATAAAATAAAATTGGAAAAATTTGCCGCCCATATTGTTGTTCTACCATGCAGGTACATCAATAAAAGTAGTGGTGAGACAGTTAACCGGTAAAACCAGTTAACCGACAGAAACTGCAATAACCGTTTAGAAATTTGCTAACCGGTTAACCGAATCCAATATTTAAAAAGGAAATAAAATAAAATTGGAAGAATTTGCCACTCATTTTGTTGTTCTACCATACAGGTAATATCAATGAAAGTAGTGGTGGGACAGTTAACCGGTAAAACCAGTTAACCGATAGAAACTGCAATAACCGTTTAGAAATTTGCTAACTGGTTAACCGAATCCAATATTTAAAAAAGAAATAAAATAAAATTGGAAGAATTTGCCACTCATTTTATTGTTCTACCATACAGGTAATATCAATGAAAGTAGTGGTGGGACAGTTAACCGGTAAAACCAGTCAACCGACAGAAACTGCAATAACCGTTTAGAAATTTGCTAACCGGTTAACCGAATCCAATATTTAAAAAGGAAATAAAATAAAATTGGAAGAATTTGCCACTCATTTTATTGTTCAACCATACAGGTAATATCAATGAAAGTAGTGGTGGGACAGTTAACCGGTAAAACCAGTTAACCGACAGAAACTGCAATAACCGTTTAGAAATTTGCTAACTGGTTAACCGAATCCAATATTTAAAAAAGAAATAAAATAAAATTGGAAGAATTTGCCACTCATTTTATTGTTCTACCATACAGGTAATATCAATGAAAGTAGTGGTGGGACAGTTAACCGGTAAAACCAGTTAACCGACAGAAACTGCAATAACCGTTTAGAAATTTGCTAACTGGTTAACCGAATCCAATATTTAAAAAAGAAATAAAATAAAATTGGAAGAATTTGCCACTCATTTTGTTGTTCTACAATACAGGTAATATCAATGAAAGTAGTGGTGGGACAGTTAACCAGTAAAACCAGTTAACCGACAGAAACTGCAATAACCGTTTAGAAATTTGCTAACCGGTTAACCGAAACCAATAAAATAAAATTGGTAGAATTTACCCCTCATTTTATTGTTCTACCATACAGGTAATATCAATGAAAGTAGTGGTGGGACAGTTAACCGGTAAAACCAGTTAACTGACAGAAACTGCAATAACCGTTTAGAAATTTGCTAACCGGTTAACCGAAACCAATATTTAAAAATAAAATAAAATTGGAAGAATTTGCCATTCATTTTATTGTTCTACCATACAGGTAATATCAAGTAGTGGTGGGACAGTTAACCGGTAAAACCAGTTAACCCACGGAAACTGCACTAACCGTAGAGAAATTTTCTAACTGGTTAACTGAAATCAATATTTTAAACAAAATAAATAAATAAAATTGGAAGAAGTTGCCGCTCATTTTGTTGTTCTAGACTTTCTTTTTAAAATTAAAAACTTTAAGGCTATATGTAATTAAATAAGTCTCAAATTTTTTATTTAAAATAAAAGTATAAATAAAAAGTATAAAAAATAAAAATAACAGTAGAAATCTACTTAGATAATATTAAAATAAACAATCAAATAATAAAGCAAATATTTGTATTGCTGGAAAAATGGCGAATAAAAAAGGACAACTTTGTATTTTGTAAGATTTTGTAATATTTGGTTAATCATGAACATGTCACAACAGTTAATGATTTCATTGTAGGGTTTGGGTTTGGGTTTGGGTTTGGGTTAGGGTTAGGGATAGGGATAGGGATAGGGACAGGGTTAGTGTTAGCAAACAAGATTTACAGTTTCCTAATCAAAATTCAAGATTTGCTATTCAAAATTAGTATTTCCTATTCAAAATTAGTATTTCATAGACATCAAAATATAAACTAAAAATGTTTTTATTTAAATTTCGTGAACAAAATTGTTCATTGGACACAATGTGAATTACATAACAACATGTATTCAATTTCAATCATCAAATGCACTTTCAAATTGGAACAATTGATCCGCAGTCTCTTGCTGAGCTCATTTCTTTGAGGACAAGCTTCCGGGATATTTCTTCTATCCCAGCTCAACAACAACACTCAGATGCGTTGTTTTCAGATCGCTGACACCCCGAGAATCATGTAATATTCATCAGTGTTCTCTTACCCGCCGCCCTTTGAGCAGAATCTTGAAATTAGATACTAAAGATGAAGCTGTTTGTGAATAAGTACTGAATATGTACTCTTAACCCTCCTACTACTGCTGCACTTCAGTGGGAAGTTGCTACGGAGGTCAAAACCAGTCAACTGCTCTTTTTGACTGTTGACCCAAATGTGCACACGGGGGCCATTTTTGACGGGTTTTCATTGTCATTTTGACCACCCTGAACAATACCAGACAATGCTTTTACCAGTCAAAAACGGTCGACTCATTTTGACCTGTAAATGTACATGTACTTACCGGTACTACACTTAAGGTTTGACAGTGTTTGACTTTTAAGTGCATTAGATTTGGCAAGTATATCAACATTTTGACTGATTTTGACCCTTGTAGTAGTAGGAGGGTTAAAGGGGCAATATTGTCACTATCAACCGGGCATGGAATCGGAGTGGTAGTTTTAGGTGACTCGGTGACTGAAAATAATACCCCACATGATAAGGTCATACTCCGCATTGAGTAATCCTTTCTTTTTTTTTTAACTGGAAATTAGATCACTACTGTTAAAGTGGCAGCACCTTTTTGAAGGGAAGATTAAAGGGACAGTATCGTCACGATCAACAGTGCATGGAAGCGGAGTGCTAGTTTTAAATTAACTCAGTGACTGAAAATAATATTCCCATATGTTAAGGTTATATATTACAGTTGCTGCTGCATAAATGAGCCAGTAATTTTCAGTTTAAATTATCAGTTGAACTTCCTGGGAATTGTGATATAATAATAGCGGTCCCACTGGTCGTACTTTTAAATATAGGATTTGTTTACACGTGTCGTGAATTTGAAAACATTCAGTGAATTTATTTTCGTGTACACAGGAAAACGTGTAAATGTCCAAATTCTAATGTGGACAAAGGATAACAATTGTGATTCATTTTATATTTGTCATGCTTCACATTTTCTCAAAAATGACAGTGGAATGATTTATCCGACTGTTTGGTACCATCGTCCATTTTGCATAGATTTTATAATTGAGTTATTTTATAATTGGGTACATGTGTAATTACCAATACGCCTTCAAGGATACACATTAGACGAGACTCAATGGTCTCTCATTTCTAAAAGGTCATGATTTCTGGGTTACGGTACATTAAATAATTCCATCCATAACTGGAGAGGGTAGCAATTATAATGTTCAGTACTTATCTGCATTTCAAGACCAAGGAATCCTTGAACTTAAAAGCTGATAATTTTAAGTACGCACTGTACTTGAACCTACATGTAACACAAGTCTTGCATGTTGTTGTTAAAAATCGTGGCACAGTTTTGAAGGATGTTTTACAGAAAATCAATATGGCCCAAAAAAAAAAATTATTCAGGGAGCAAAATGTCTGTGCTCTGTGACATTTGTATTCATCCAACAGGACATACTCAGGCTTAGCCCCATTGGGTTGGCATAGCGTAAAATATATGGTGGATCTCAAAACAGCATGCATGATGTATGTAGTCCAGTGTATACACACTTATAATGCATGGCGACCCGTGCCTTGTGTGCTGATCACGATCGGTTCCTTCTATTCTGCGTACAGAATCCCAAATAATCAAAGCACTTTTTTTTGCATTCCAAGACAGACGTCTGATTGTCATGGAAACTGGTGCCAAATTTCTAGAGCTGCTTGCATAAAGTTAGTCTGAAGATCTGACGTCACGCTTCGAGGCTCGCGAATTACATGGCAGATACTGGCCTCTCAGTTTGGGGGAGATTCAACTTTGACCTTGGTTGGTAGCTAGCGTGCAAGCCTTGGAGCATGACACCAGATCTTCAGCACAACGTATCCAATGAAATCCCTTGAATGGTGTGCCTGGAGCCCGTCTCCATTCCCAATAGGATAAAGACTGGGGACCAGTCTAGCTTAGAAGCAGCTTTCAATAATTTTGCTAATGAGCTAATTTGCTTAGCTGGTTGTAGAGTTAATTTTTGGATACCAGTCAAACTTTCGACTCGTACAAATTGCAGCTTTGGCTGGTTCCGTGCTTTCAAAGCAATTAATCATTTACCGTAGTAACATTTTCTGCTAAAAAGCCGTAGCTCTATTGACCCCAGGAGTAGCTTTTAACCAGTTCGCGTCGGGAATAAAAAAGTTTTTCTGGGCCCCTGTGCAGGTTTCTTTTTCCCACACAAACACGTTAACCCTAACCCCCTAGGCTCATTTTCTAGAAACCTTCCAAAATCCTCCAAAATCAACCGGTGTTCTATTTTGTGTGGTGCCCACTGCCTAAATCCTACAAAATCAACCGGTGTTCTATTTTGTGTGGTGCCCACTGCCTAAATCCTACAAAATCAACCGGTGTTCTATTTTGCATGGTGCCTGGCTTGGCAGGTGGCATAGTACCACAGCGTTAATCAACCTCGAAAAATTTTCTAAGCTGCCAAAATCAACCAAAATCAACCAAAACCTCCGGTTGATTTTGGTTGAATTTGGAAGGTTAGGGTTAATGGAAGCTTCCACAGCGTGTGGCCACGTCTACCGAGCATGTCACTGTACGCTCGGCTCGAAACCACGTCAACCGAGCATGCATACAAATATTCCCGAGTTTCTTATGGCGTGTTTAGACGCTCTCCGATCCGCGTGCAAAAAAAATTGCGTGTATACACGGCCTCCGACGCGAACTGGTTAAAGAACTGTTACACATTTGTTCTAAAGATACGTCAGGGGCACATCCGGGGTGGATCATGTCAGGGGCAGATTGGGTTGTGATAAATAAGGAATATGGGCGGGCCTCCTAGATGTTTAATTTTGGAGGATTTACAGACTCTCCACATCCCCACAAAAAAGAAACTAGAGGTTTGGACACAATACAGGCTACTTCTTTCTGACCTCGATGGCTACTTCTCTTCTTTCAAGAACATTTTGAGGCAAATGTAGATTTGTAAAAAAAATCCTGAAATCAGGAAAACATTTTTACACATGTATTTAGCCCTCTCTTTCAAGCTGCGGAGAATAATATATGTATTTCTAATCTTTTCAGTGTGGCATACTACTCACAAGGCCAATTTCTTTGCATGGCAGGAAGATTTTGTTGTAGCGACTACTGTACACATCGTGACTTGATGATAGCAATTTTACCTGTTTAGGCCACAAAAAAAAGTGTCCAGTTTCTGGTCACAGGTCGGCTTCAAAATTGATCCGGTAACTCAATTTTTTTTGGTAATTTTTTTTTCTTGCCAACCATTGAAATACGTAATACGCAGTTATTGGACCCAGACCAATTTCCCATACACAAAGTATGGTGGCTAAGAGAGGCCTCATAAATCGGAAAACCCCAATGTGAAAAAAGTTGTTTACAACACAGCACGGAAGAATTCAAATCGATCCAGCAATTTTGGTCGCAATTGGACATCGTTTCATAGGGAAAAAAATAAATAAAAATAAAAAAATAAATAAAAAAATTAAAATTGCTGCCACGCGGGTCTGAGGCGATGTGTGGAGACCAGAAACCGGAGATGGTTTTGTGTAGATGGTTTGTGAGCGAAACGTATACATGTTTCACAAATTAAACGAGAAAAAAACCTAAAATCCTAACATTGTATGAGGGTACGGGGGTGGCAAACAGCTTGGCACAATAATAAAGCTCTATGCAATGATAATGTAATATAAGTACACTGGCTGAAAAAAAGCAGTTAGCATCCTGTAACGGATCAATAATTTCAGGGTGAGGGTTTGCCTCAAATAGTATGAAATCTCAGAATCTTTTTTAATCATTTCAATAACTGATTCCTGTTTTTTGTCTTGAGAGTGAAAGACACATATGGATTGTGAGCTTGGGCGATGTCAATTTTTTTCATCCACAATATATCGGCAAACAATGTTCGATAGTATCGCGATTATTTTTGTTTGCATTCATTCATGATTGTTTCAGAACCGATAACCACAGGTATATACCCCTCTACAAGCGTCACAATAAATCACAAATTTGTTTGCATTGTGTGTATGTACATGTACTTCTGAAGTAGTTCGCTTTTGTTTCTCACTTCCTAAAGCTGAAAAGAGTCTACAAATTTTGCTTCGATGGAATTTCTGACTTGACTCACAATGGCGATTTTTTTTTTTAATCGCGATATATTTCTTTTAATCGCAACTTGCCGAAATCTCGCTAACTTCAAAAGGTTCTCGATATCGTAATCGAATAAAAAAAGATATCACAATATTCTACATTATCGTCTTATCGCCCAATTAACCCTTACCACCCCATATCCTGCAAAATCCTCCAAGGGGCACTTTTTTGGAAAAGTTAAGCACTGTTGGAAACTGGTACTTTCACCTCTTCAAATGGGACAAAATTACTACCTGGCAAGAAGTACAGGCCATAAGTGCTGAATATGAAAGATCAACGAAAATGCATGGTGCATTTTGAAGATAAGGGCATGTTTCCAAAAGTGCACTGATGGATTTTGGAGGATTCAGGAAGGTTCCTAGCCAGAATACCTAGGGGGTTAGGGTTAATAGATTGAGCCAAATATAATGAAGAGGATGTTACAAAACGTTTGTTTATGGTGTAAACCGTGGACTTTTAGCATAAGGTCCACAGTTGATGGTTGTTTGTAAACGTTCTCAGTTGAAAAACGTGTACAAATCAAATGGCAGATTCCTAAAAAAATGTTCAACAACAAAAAGAACAAAAGGGAACAATAGGAGGTCCTCCGTAAACAAACAAACCCGTAAACAAATAAACAAGCTCATACATGTGTGTAGTTTTACAAAATTTATAAAAGGTAGAATTAAGAGGGATACATGTAATCTTTTTTTAAATTATCCAATTATTTTTACTTTAAAACCCTCCTACTATATAGCTGAACTTTTGTGGCAAGTAGCTACAGAGGTCAAAACCAGTCAACTGCCTGTTTTGACTGTTGACCCAAATGTACAAACGGGGGCATTTTTGACTGGTTTTGACTGTCATTTTGATGACCCTGAACAATACCAGACAATGCTTTTACCAGTCAAAAACAGTTAACTCATTTTGACCTGTTAACCCTCCTACTAAGTACAAGGGTCAAAATCAGTCAAAATGTTGATATACTTGCCAAGGTATATCTACTGCACTTAAAAGTCAAACACTGTCAAACCTCACGTGTAGTAAGTACATTTACAGGTCAAAATGAGTTGACCGTTTTTGACTGGTAAAAGCATTGTCTTGTTACTCTTGTATTGTTGAGGGTGGTCAAAATGACAGTCAAAACCAGTCAAAAATGCCCCTGTGTACACATTTGGGTCAACAGTCAAAACAGGCAGTTGACTGATTTTGACATCTATAGCAACATCCCACTAAAGTGCAGCTAGAGTAGGAGGGTTAATGTACTTACATTGTACTACATGTAAGGTTTGACAGTGTTTGACTTTTAACTGCACTATACATTGTACCTTGGAAAGCATATAAAATATTTTAATAATTTTGACCATTGTAATAATTTAGCTCGATGCAGTCTAAACCCCTTGCGTTGCTAATTTTTGTTATCTACATGTTTACAATTAAATAGGTTTTACTTGAATAACACTGGTCAACAATTTTTTTAAAGTTGTCTGCTTCGGAGATAAAATGTGCTATTTATTATGGATTTTGATGTGCTGAATTCAAATATGACAATTAAAATTGCTGATTGGCTACTGTTTCCAAGATATTTAAGTTTTTACATTTTACGTACTATGTATATGGTGTACATAGCAGATTTTTAATCATGAATTATCATACACTATTCCCATACGTGTACACATGTACATGTACATGTAGATCTTGAAAACTAGAGCCAATCAACAATTTTAAGCATCATTTCCATTCTCAGTGACCCATAATTAGTCAAGTTTGACTTCATTTGTTTAGGAAGCATTTTGGCTGTAGACCAGTGTAATCGAAGTGCACTAGTTATGAGGGGTCTCCAGTTGACAAATTTGTAATTGGAGACCTCCATCACTTACATGTAATAACCCTCGTCTTATTTCTATGCTAATACTTGTTTTTGTACATAGTATTGATTGAGTGGAAAAATAACTGAACAGAACGTGTACACATACTGTACTGCAAGGATGTGTGTACAATGGTCTATACATGTACAAATAGGGTTGGGATGTTTACATACAAATAAATTCGCAAAACGTTTACAAATTCACAAAACATGTAAATGAATCGTATATTTAATGGGACACTAAGTACGACTAATTGCGGTGACACCATGTGAAATTCTCATTCTCCTGAGGACGATCAGAGCACACTGATCGAAACGTCGAGTTGTACCTCCAGTTCTTTTCAGAACTAATTACTACTCAATTGAGAATTTCACATGGTGTCACCGCAATTAGTCTTACTTATCCTCTTCACCATGCAAAGCTACAAGTTTTACCTAAAGGGACACTATCACCACGATCAACAGGGCATTGAATCGGAGTGCTAGTTTTAGATTAACTCAGTGACTGAAAATGAAACCGCACATGATAAGGTCATAGGGGTTGCTGCTGCATAAATGAGCCAATAATTTTCAGTCCTTGTGTTAACCCTAACTCCCTAGGCCCATTTGCTTACACATAACCTGAATCCTTCCTAACTCCCTAGGCCCATTTGCTTACACATAACCTGAATCCTTCCTAACTCCCTAGGCCCATTTGCTTACACATAACCTGAATCCTTCCTAACTCCCTAGGCCCATTTGCTTACACATAACCTGAATCCTTCCTAACTCCCTAGGCCCATTTGCTTACACATAACCTGAATCCTTCCTAACTCCCTAGGCCCATTTGCTTACACATAACCTGAATCCTTCCTAACTCCCTAGGCCCATTTGCTTACACATAACCTGAATCCTCCCTAACTCCCTAGGCCCATTTGCTTACACATAACCTGAATCCTTCCTAACTCCCTAGGCCCATTTGCTTACACATAACCTGAATCCTTCCTAACTCCCTAGGCCCATTTGCTTACACATAACCTGAATCCTTCCTAACTCCCTAGGCCCATTTGCTTACACATAACCTGAATCCTTCCTAACTCCCTAGGCCCATTTGCTTACACACAACCTGAATCCTTCCTAACTCCCTAGGCCCATTTCCTTACACATAACCTGAATCCTTCCTAACTCCCTAGGCCCATTTGCTTACACATAACCTGAATCCTTCCTAACTCCCTAGGCCCATTTCCTTACACATAACCTGAATCCTTCCTAACTCCCTAGGCCCATTTGCTTACACATAACCTGAATCCTTCCTAACTCCCTAGGCCCATTTGCTTACACATAACCTGAATCCTTCCTAATTCCCTAGGCCCATTTGCTTACACATAACCTGAATCCTTCCTAACTCCCTAGGCCCATTTGCTTACACATAACCTGAATCCTCCCTAACTCCCTAGGCCCATTTGCTTACACATAACCTGAATCCTTCCTAACTCCCTAGGCCCATTTGCTTACACATAACCTGAATCCTTCCTAACTCCCTAGGCCCATTTGCTTACACATAACCTGAATCCTTCCTAACTCCCTAGGCCCATTTGCTTACACATAACCTGAATCCTTCCTAACTCCCTAGGCCCATTTGCTTACACATAACCTGAATCCTTCCTAACTCCCTAGGCCCATTTGCTTACACATAACCTGAATCCTTCCTAACTCCCTAGGCCCATTTGCTTACACATAACCTGAATCCTTCCTAACTCCCTAGGCCCATTTGCTTACACATAACCTGAATCCTTCCTAACTCCCTAGGCCCATTTGCTTACACATAACCTGAATCCTTCCTAACTCCCTAGGCCCATTTGCTTACACATAACCTGAATCCTCCCTAACTCCCTAGGCCCATTTGCTTACACATAACCTGAATCCTTCCTAACTCCCTAGGCCCATTTGCTTACACATAACCTGAATCCTTCCTAACTCCCTAGGCCCATTTGCTTACACATAACCTGAATCCTTCCTAACTCCCTAGGCCCATTTGCTTACACATAACCTGAATCCTTCCTAACTCCCTAGGCCCATTTGCTTACACATAACCTGAATCCTCCAAAATCCTTCAATAGTAAAGCAAGCACATGACATGTATGCACACATGTGTTTCTAATCTGTGATACATGTACATGGCTAGGGACCCTCCCTGCATGTATGGAGCAATAAACAGTGTCCACTGACCCAAGCACTGACCTTGCAATCACTACAACAAATATGGATGTACACGTACCATGGAAAGGCAAGTATGCCTAATAACCTCAATCCTCCAAAATCCTTCACTTTAGCAAAGAGCATGTAACCTCAATCCTCCAAAATCCTTCACTTTGGCAAAAAGGATTTTGGAGGATTTGGGAAGGTTAGGGTTAAACTAGCACACCGATTCCATGCCCTGTTGAAAGTCAGCTCTGATCGTGACGATACTACTCCTTTAAAAATGGAAGCTTCCTTTTCCACGATATTTATATTAAGTGCGGCCAGTGGGCCCACTTTTATTACATCATGATTCCCAGGAAGTTCAACTGATAATTTGTTTTTTTAATTTAACCCTCCTACTGCAGCTGCACTTTAGGTGGGAAGTTGCTATAGAGATCAAAATCAGTCAACTGCCTGTTTTGACTGTTGACCCAAATGTGCACACAGGGGCATTTTTTGACTGGTTTTTACTGTCATTTTGACCACCTTGAACAATACCAGACCAGTCAAAAACGGTTGACTCATTTTGGCCTGTAAATGTATTACTACACATAAGGTTTGACAGTGTTTGACTTTTAAGTGCACTAGATATACCTTGGCAAGTATATCAACATTTTGACTGATTTTGACCCTTGTAGTACGAAGGTTTTAATACAACCAAAAATTTTTGATGATTTTTGTGCCAGGCTTGGATTTGTTTAAAACCCTTAAATAATTTGATCCAATACAAACCCTACAACAGATGAAGGGATTGGAGAATAGGAGAGATTTATTCTGTACTATTTTTGTCTAAATCCCTATTGCCTTATTTTGGATTATTTTCTGTCCTAAACACGAACAATCTGTCTGCATCATGCCATTAGTGATAACAATATTCGTTTACATGTGTACATGGTCTGTGTCAAAACGTGTATACGTTTCGCAAATTAAATGGAAAATGCCAAGCCTAAGGCCAAAAAAAAGTCTCCGGTTTCTGGTCATATCAGCGTCAAAATCGGTTCAGTGACATGCTTTTTTTTGTATTTTTTGAATTTTTTTTATTTGTAATTTTTTGTAATTTTTTTTTTTTGCCAACTAGTGAAATACGTGATACATGTATACACCGTTAATGGAACCAGACCAAATTTCCCATATATGATACACTGGAAGTACACATGTATGGTGGCTAAGAGAGGCCTCACGAATCGAGCAAAAGTTCATACTCCTATGTGAACAATAATTCCAATCGATCCAGCAATTTTGGCTGCAACTGGACATCGTTTCACAGCACAAAAAAAACAAAAAACTTTAAAAAAACTTTTAAAAAATAAATAAAAATGTTGATGGGCTAGTCTGAGGAGATGCACACAGAGACCAGAAAGAGAAAACTTTTTTATTTGGCCTAATATACACTACATGTACATGTGTACATTTATATGTACACAGGTATACCATGTACATCATGTATTATGTATGGATGAATAGTAACCTACACGTATTGAATATTATACTGTAGTCAAATACACTCACTGGCCATAAGTATTGCAACATTGAAATTCACACCAAAGTTCAGTTTGGAGAACTGTGTTACAATAATTTATTTTATTTTATTTACACTACTTAAGACTTCTTGACAGTGCCTGTGTTTTGAAGTCAGTGTTCTTTTTTACTGTTCTTGCTATGTAATACACGATCGATGAAATCAAATTAAATGATCATCTCACCTGTTAATGTAAAGTGCTATTTTGAGCATGTTGCAATACTTTGGCCAGTGAGTGTACAAGTTTATCATGACCACGTATACCTATATACTTCCAAGGACTTGATAACAAAAGGGAACAATGGAAACAAAAGAGGAAGAAAATCTCATAGTCCTCAGAGTACAAATCATATGGGACATGCTCACAAACAATAGAGGGGAACAATGGGAGGTCCACTCAGGTCCTGAGGAAGAAGAGTTTTAATGAGCTGCCGTTTGCTGATAAATTAATAGATTATACTTTCAGTCTCAGCAAAGGCCTGAAAATTGCACATCTAAATATTCAAAGTCTTCGTAATAAAATTGATCATTTAAATATTCTCTTACATGATGATAATATTGACATACTCTGCATAACAGAAACTTGGCTTACAAATGAAATTGACGATAGTGAAATCTCTATACCAGGGTATAGTATCTGTCGCAATGACAGAGATAATTTAGAACGGGGACATGGTGGGATCATTAATTACATAAGAAATGGTATTAATTACATAGATAGAACCAGTATCTCAAATAATAATGCACTTGAAGTTCTTCTAGTTGAAATAGTATTACCTATTACTAAACCTTTGCTTTTATCTACAGTATATAGAGTTCCAGATGCGAATACTGAATATCTAAATAATATTGATGATCTGTTTCAGAACTGTCTTACTCTTTATACTGATATAATTATTGTCGGGGATTTTAATCTAGATATATCAAAGACCAGTAATTCCAAGAAGATCAACGGTTTTGCCAGAAGCTGTAGCTTACATCAACTTATACATGACTTTACTAGAGTTACTGATAGAACTAAAACCATAATAGATCTTGCTTTTGTTACTCGTCCTGAAACTATTTCTGAGTCAGGGGTTCATAGTCTTGGTTTGAGTGACTATTTACTTAGTTAAAAAACATAAACAAACTAAACCGCCACCAAGGATCACAAAGTCACGCTCATATAAAAAATTTAATGCTTTAGAATTCTTGAATACTGTAAACAATAAAAACTGGGGGAAGGTTACCACTTACAACAATGTCAATGGAGTTGGTCTTGTTGGGTTACCATGTTCAATGACGCATGCAATAAGCATGCACCAATCAAACAAAAGAGGGTGAAAGGTTTCTTGCCAGAATGGGTTACTAGTGATTTCCTACAATTAAGTAAAGACAGGGACTATTGTTATGCTAAAGCACACAGAACAAATAATGTACAGGATTGGGCCAAAGCTAAAGCACTAAGAAATAAGGCTAATAATCTGAATAAATCTCTTAAAAGTGAATTCTTTCAGAAAGAAATTAAAACTAACATCAAGGACTCCAATAAATTATGGAAATCTATTAAGAAAGTTATACCGAACAAACACACTAGCATTGGAAATATAAAGACTAATGATAAGGGTTTTACAACTTCTGACACTGATGCTGCAAATAAATTCAACGATTATTTTACATCTATTGGACTTAAACTGGCCAGTAAATTTCAAACTGATCATGATGATAATGATAATATAACAAATGATAATATTGTAAACCCTGGTATGAGTGATGCAAGTGTCAATAGTTCACCCTCTGTTAATAATAATGATAATCAATTTGTATTTTGCGAAATATCCTCTAGCTATGTTTATAAACAAATCTGTAAAATGTCCAATAGTAAATCTCCTGGAATTGATTGTATTTGCCCGAAATTACTAAAAATTGCTGCACCTCTTATTTGTTCTTCTCTTGCTCATATTTGTAATATATCTCTATGTACATCAGTATTTCCAAATGACTGGAAAGCAGCAAAAGTTACTCCAATTTATAAGTCTGGTGACAAATCAAATGTTGATAATTATCGTCCTATATCTGTATTGCCTATTGTTTCTAAAATTATTGAGCGGTCTGTTCACGACCAGCTGTATTCACATTTAATGTCCAATAATATACTGAATGATTGTCAATCAGGTTTTAGGAAACACCACTCTACTACTACCACACTATTGGATGTTCAGGATTACATTTTAAATAACATTGATAATGGTTGTATTACTGCTGCTGTATTTCTTGATCTCAAGAAGGCTTTCGATACTGTAAATCATAGATTGCTTATAAATAAACTTAATATGTATGGTGTAAGTGGGGATGAGCTATGCTGGTTCATGTCATATCTTGACAACAGAAAGCAAGCCGTTAACATTGGAAGTAGTTTATCCTCATTTCAAAATATTAATATTGGTGTTCCTCAGGGATCCATACTGTGACCATTGTTGTTCCTTATATATGTAAACAATCTTCCAAATTGTGTAAATTGTAAAACTGTAATGTATGCCGATGATACTACCTTGTTATTTCGTTCATCACATCCAAATAGTCTTCAGGAGGATCTTAATAACAACTTTAGCAATATTGGAAAATGGTTCTTAGAAAATAATTTAACATTAAACATTAACAAAACAAAGTTAATGATCTTCGGTACGAATAAGAATCTGGTTAAGTTCAAAGGGATTTCCTTAAACTATAACAATGATATAATTGAACGTGTTGACCATTTTAAGTACCTTGGAGTAATTTTTGATAACCAAATGACATGGCTTGATCATATTAATCATGTATCAGCTAATATTTCAAAACGTTGTGGTGTTTTAAATCGTGTTAAATATAATTTACCAAACTGTACTCTAAAAATGCTCGCTGAAGCAATGATAATTCCTAATTTTGATTATTGTAGCCCTGTATGGTCAAACTGTAACAATGAACTAAAAACAAGGTTGCAAAAACATCAGAACAAACTGGCTAGAATTATTTTATCTGCTGATATTAGGACTCCAATTAATAACATGATGACTTCTCTTAACTGGCTTAAATTAGATGACAGATGGACTAACCAAATGCTCATAATGATTTTTAAATGTTTAAATGGTACTTCTCCTAATTACTTGTCTTCTAAATTTATATCTCATTCTGTACATAATTATTCAACTAGAGGTCAGATTTCAAATTCCCTTATTATTCCACAGTGTAACTCAAATTCTGGTAGACGTATGTTCACTAGTAGATCTTCCCAAATATGGAACAACTTACCACAAGATATTCGTATTAATTATCAGACCATGTCATTAAACCAGTTTAGGAATAACGCTCTTACACTTTTACACTAAAATTACATGTCATCCATTGTTATTTATATTGTTATGTATGTACCACTAGTTTGTATTATGTTATGGTTAAATTGTTTTGCCACCTACATGTACATGTACATGTATTTTGTGTATGTATAATTATATTCATTGCTGTAAACATTGTACTTATGTCAGGGCCACCTTGGAAAGCAGTGTTTTTCACTGAATGGTGCTACCCTGAATAAAGAAAGCTGAAATAAATAAATAATACTGGCATGGGTGTATTATCATGTGTTATGACTGGGTAAGATCTTTCTGGAAATGTCATTAACACCCTTGTATAACTGCAAGGGTCAAAATCAGTCAAAATGTTGATATACTTGCCAAGGTATATCTAGTGCACTTAAAAGTCGAACAGTGTCAAACCTTACATATAGTAAGTACATTTACAGGTCAAAATGAGTCGTCCATTTTTGACTGGTAAAAAGCATTGTCTTGTATTGTTGAGGGTGGTCGAAATGACAGTAAAAACCAGTCAAAAATGGTCCTGTGTGCACATTTGGGTCAACAGTCAAAACAGGCAGTTGACTGGTTTTGACCACTATAGCTACTTGCCACTAAAGTTCAGCTCAAGTAGGAGGGTTAAAAAAAACATATTTTACTAAATAGAATTCTTGGTTTACCTATTTTCACATTGAACAATATTTCAACTGTAAATAATACAAGTACTTGTACTTCAGTCAGTAAATCTG
Organism: Zoroaster sp. YZ-2022; assembly: GCA_029582265.1. NCBI lineage: Eukaryota > Metazoa > Echinodermata > Asteroidea > Forcipulatida > Zoroasteridae > Zoroaster > Zoroaster sp. YZ-2022. The sequence continues at coordinate 4,097,211 of CM055825.1, read as the reverse complement.
TAATATACCTACATAATGACCCACTTTATCCACTATCGTTCCATCCTGTTCCTTTTTGAAAAAACATGGGCCTTGCATAAATTTCCCTTCAACAAATACTTCAGAGATCCAAGGGCTATTCCTCTGGCATGTCTGGGCCATGAGCGATATGCAATTTCCATTTACCGTGTACATGAACATAACACAACACTGAACCATTAGCATAGCAAAAAGCTTCATGAAAATGACCAATTTGCTAATTTGCAATTACCAATTTGCTCATCACAATTCAAGATCTATAATTGTAATTATAACTGTGACACTGGTAATTAGGTAGTAGGCTTGGGTGATGTTGATTTTTATTTTCATCCACGATATATCATAATAATAATAATAATAATGTGTGGACTTATATAGCGCACGTATCCACCAACTGAGTGGTGCTCAAGGCGCATTATATTATTACCCCTGCTCATAAGGCTCATAAATCATTCCTGAAACCATCTCAGCTCCCTGGGGAGTATACAGCTCAATTACAGCCATTACACCGCATATAGGGCTAATCAACCAACTCTGCCCTCACAGGTACCCATTTAACCCCTGGGTGGAGAGAAGCAATTATAGTTAAGTGTCTTGCTCAAGATCTATAATTGTAATTATAACTGTGACACCGGTAATTAGGTAGTAGGCTTGGGTGATGTCGATTTTTTTTTTTTCATCCACGATATATCGTCAAACATACATGTATATTGTGATTTTCGATAGTATCGCGATTTTTTTTTTTCATTCACGCATGATTGCTTAAGAGTCGGGTATCCAAAGATTTGCAATTTCAGGTATCCGGTTCCTGAAGTAACCAAAAACACACAGCCTTAGGAGAGGGATTGGAAGGGATGAAGGGGAAGGAGGACCGGGCAAGAAGGGTGAGGGAAAGATGGGTGGTATTAACACATATAAACGTACATTAAAATTAAACAAAAAATTTCTACAAATTAACCCAAACCCCCTAGCTATTTTGGCTAAGAACCTTCCTGAATCCGCCAAAATCCAACGCCATGCAGTAACACTACCACCCAACTGTTGGACTTGGATGGAATTGGGACACCCTGCCCCATGTAAAGTATCTCTATCTGGGCTATACAGTAACGAGGCCATCAAAATCCACCAAACCCTGCTGTTGGAGTTTGAATGGTCTGGGGTGGTTAGGGTTAATTAAAACACTGCGCTGCATGGTCGCAATATAAAAACACATACACATGAAGGCACTAAATCATTTAGTACGTATGAATACCGTGTAAAACGTTCATATAGGGGCACAGAATCCCTTCTCAAATGGTGTAAACAGACTAATAGAGACCCTCTAGACCCAAGAAAACAATTTGAAGCCAAATATAAAGTTTTACATGGGTGCCAGCCCACAATCCCTTCAAAAAAAGAAATTGTTACCCAAAACCAATTTTTTTGCACATTTTTTATACTGCTGACATTCTAGTGTCGTGGCAGAGTGGTCTAGCTTACCAGACTCAAGTTCTGGTGTTAGCAGCAGAATGTGGGTTCGAATCCCGGCCGTGACACTTGTGTCCTTGAGCAAGACACTTAACCATAATTGCTTCTCTCCACCCAGGGGTTAAATGGGTACCTGTGAGGGCAGAGTTGGTTGATTAGCCCTATATGCGCTGTAATGGCAGCAATTGAGCTGTATACTCCCCAGGGAGCTGAGATGGTTTCAGGAATGATTTATGAGCCTTATGAGCCTTATGAGCAGGGGTAATAATATGCGCCTTGAGCACCACTCAGTTGGTGGATACGTGCGCTATATAAGTCCACACATTATTATTATTATTATTATTATTATTATTATTATTACAGAGAAACCAAGAGATTCTATTTGTCTGGCCATTCTAATACCCACAACCAGACCTCAAAATAAACATCTCAGGTTGCTGGAATGTCTGAGCAACGACAGCATGTGACAGGATGAGTGATTACATTGGGATTAGTGCGGTAACATCAATGGATTACAGCTGTACAGTTTCAATGGGTTGTCTGCTGGCAAGGGGGGGGGGGCCTTACTTTGAAAGCTGCATACCGGGTCAATGGTTCACCCCAGTTTGAAATTGTTTTTACCATGTTATCAGGCACTGTATCAATAGAGAACTTATGCAAAGTGGTTGAATTTGAGTTTTCCATGACGTAGTAAACAACAATTGTTTACAAACACACTAAATGGTTTAGAGCGACGTCCCGGCGCAGGGTTTTAAAAAGACATGATTTGGTAATTTTGTACATGTAATTAGGTTATTTCCAATGTTTATTCTTCCTCCCCCCCCCCTTAAATGAACAACTTCATTGAACATTAATAATGCATTTTACCCACACCTACATGTATGTACCATTGAAAATTTGTCATCACTTTCCTAACATTACAAAAATAGAATTGAATTTCTTTCACCACTTCACGGTTCAGAAAAAGAAAAAAAAGCTTTGATTGAAACGTTAAAGATGACCCTTCAGATATTTTGCTTTGTATCAAACCCATATTCTTAATTTGTTATTTCCACACGGATTAATCAGTGGCACAATAGCTGTATCTCATCAGGCTCCATCAAATTAATCTCTTCCTTTGGCTTTAATGCTGCAAAACACATCTGAAATTTGGAATTCTTATACACGCTACATGTACGTATGTGCCAATAATAACTCCCTTAAACAACAGCCTATGGGGACAACTAGACAAGAAACAGTGCAGAGGGTTGGGGCTGTTTTGAAACATTTTGGTAAAAGTTAATTAACCCTCCTACTATAGCTGCACTTTAGTGGGAAGTTGCTGTAGAGGTCAGAATCAGTCAACTGACTGTTTTGACTGTTGACCCAAATGTGCACACAGGGGCATAGCTAATACAAAACCTTGTTTGGATCTTTCCAAATGGTAGTACAGCTAATACAAAACCTTGTTTGGATACTTCTAAGTGGTGAATCAATGGACCCTCTATGCATGTGAATGGATTTGAATGGTAGTAAAGCTTGCTACCAACACTGTTCAAATGGTATCACCATGTGTGTACAAAACCAATGGGCATTTTGGTAAGTGGAAATTTTGAATGGTTTCAAATGGTCAAACAGTGGGAGAGTTAATCACTAGACCCCGATGCTGATAGGTAAATTCAAAATGAACACATAATGTAGGAATCTAAATCATAAAGTCAATACAACATCCATCTAAAAACATTACCCCAATTATTTTATTTGGTCAGCGTAGTTTGGAGAGGGAAATCATTTTACCTGCGCATTTTCCACAAAAACAAAATTTACTTATGATGAACTAGAGGATACGTTAAAACCCTGGCCTAACCACCCCAAGTTTACCTTATCACAAAATTTTAGATTCTAATAATTAGCAGATCAAAAGTTGAAAAATCGCCTCTTTATGTACATGTGGGGCTAGGGCCAAGGATACAGAGGGAGTCCAGTGTATTGGTCCTAGAATGGGGCTATGATAAAAGCAAAGGTCAAACCCAACCGCCACTTGTGCACAATGTCTAAGCATGTGTTTTTAGCAGATGACAAAATGGCCAACATCTCACTGGATGTGCATACATTCATTGCTCAAAATATCACAAAATATCATTTCCAATCCTCAATCGACTACACTTTCCTCTCCTTAAGTGTGTCCTCTGTTATCTTTTAAAGGAAAATCTGTGAAATTTGTCATATTTGGATAGAAAAGTGGCGGTTGTATTCTACATTCTTTCCCATAATAATACATGTAAACATTAAAACAAGTCACATTTTGGCTGTTGGAAATGCTCATTCTTTGATAGCTGGCCCTTAACATTGTACACTTGTATGTATAAAATTTGCAGTAATGTAATTGTAAACACTGACATTAACCATCATGACCATTGTTGACACTGTTGACACTCACTCACTCACTCACTCACTCACTCACTCACTCACAACTCACAATGAATCATTTGCTATGTCACAGGATCAGTAACTCAATCAGGGGATCAGTAACTCAATCAGGGGATCAGTAACTCAATCAGGGGATCAGTGACTCAGTCTCAGGGGATCAGTGACTCAGGAGTCAGGGGATCAGTGACTCAGGGCCAGGGGATCAGTGACTCAGTGTCACCCCGATTGCAAGATATTTTTATCCTGCTTAAAACACAATTCTCCCAATAAGGATAACAATGAGCCCCAATGGGAAAACCCTTGCCTTGGACACATTTTTCGTAACGTTACTCCATTGCTTCGGCTAAACAGACAACGCACATTCACTTTGGTACACAAAATGATCTCGCTTCCAAATTACGGTAACCTACCTCTGGTTAAATCGAGTGGAACATCGGTATCTCCACTATCATGGCGACCTGAAATAAATAGATAACACATTATTAATTTCTTTATCAATCTGAACCAATAATCAGTGAGAGTAGACGGGAATTCGTAAAAATCAAGCCAACCTTTTGAACGCCTGCCACTTCGTCTTGGGTACATGGTCGCCGCCATACTAGATGACACCATCGCGCATGTGCGCAATCGGAAATGTGTGGCAAGGACGGTTATTTTGTTATCAGCATCAGTACGCGTTGTACAACACACTGCAGAAGTGCATTATAGCAAGGTCAGGTTGGCTGGCTCGAGCTCGATCGAACTGAGTAGTGAACCGGTCAGTGCCGGTGGACTCAGTGGAACTGGAGCGAAGTTCGCAGCTGATGATATATCTTTATTGTCTCGACTGAATAGTATATTTTGCAATCTGACAAACATGAGAATCTGTAATGTCAGTCTGTTTGTGTAGGCGGAAAAATAATAAAATGTTCATCATCTGTCTACATCTCTGGGGATATACATGGATGCATATTTGAAATGGCATAGGTTAGGTGAGCCAAATTAGTGGGGGCGTGGTCCCTCGACAGTGCATCAGCTCATCAGCTGGAAGACAAAATTAAAGAAATTTTCTTGAGCTCCTTTTCCGGGGTTCATGTTAATTTATCAGCTCTTAAATGTCTGAATTAGCGCAATGCATGCCCAGTGCAGTGAAGTAGCAGGTAGGGGGATGGGGTAATCGATATAGTGTGACAAGATTTTTGAGCGAAATCTTTTTTGGACGGCTCAAATTTTAAGGTTTTTTTCCTGTCCTTTATAATCCTATGATTGACCTGTCGCCGCTGACTACGCCCCTCCCCCCCCCCCCCAAAAAGAATATCATAAATTATTTAATTTTTTACTGACTGGCTGCTTCGTGTTCATATTATTTGTGCCTTCAGTTTGCACTTGTAAGTAAACTGAAAGAGGGCGCTGTCTGACCTCTTACAGGCCCTGATGTTGGTGGAGATGATGATGATGATGATTAAAATCATGTCATTTGTATTATGTGTCTCCAGATTAAATCTCACAGAACCCTCATTACCCCAATCCACAAGACCTAACTAGACTCGGCTCAAAACAATTTGAGAGCGTCACACTGCTCCCTCCCGTGTCCTCACAGCCTATATATATAGTGCAACTAGGTGAACCCAAAGCCTTCATGAAACACATACGCCCTCGGCTGTCCGCTTGTTGAATATTGCCATCTTTGGTATATGGATTTGATTAAAGACATAATTAAATCATTATTTGTAAAGCGCCGCGAGAGGCACAACTGGGTCATCATTGGGTAGGGAGGAGACATGCTGAATCATTCTGAATTAGGGAACAACTGGAATTAGGGAGACATTACAACTGTCTCCCTAACTCCCTAAGTCCCAATACGTTGGTAAAAAATAAACCTGAATTTCAAAGTTGTTTGTTTCATATTTTGTGCTATCCAATATCAAAAACAACAGTAGGCCTAAATAGGACAACTATAATCTGTGTGCTGTGAGTAGGGTTCGTTTGGAGGGCGATAATTATTATTGTGGGACATTGCCATTACCATTCCCCCTCATAAATATTGAAAGGGACGTGTTGCCCCTCCCCCTCCCCCTCGGCTAATAGTTCCAATCCCCAATGGAATTTTACCATTTAAAAAAAATGTTACCCCGCTAGTCATCAAATGTGATTTATCCCAAAATCTAAGCAATCAATTTCGGGCCATACTCCCACACCTCCCCCAAATTGTATGATCCACGAAAAAATAATTATTAGGCATAATGTTCTTTTTCGAAAAAGTTGTGGGGGCGCGCTTTATATGCTAATAATCTTGCACATAAATTCTGACTCCTAATTTTAGTGTGGTGCAATTAATTGTACACGGTCACCCGGACCCCAATCGTCATACTGCATGTACGCTTCCATTCGTAAAAAAAATTAAACAAATAAATCCTTCAAAAATGTCGATGCTTAGGAACATTTTGAGGTTATCTGCCTCCGTGAAAACGTGTAGAAGTCCTAGAATTGCACAGCCACTTAGATACTATGCAGAAGAAGCATCAAAACCAGCAGCAGTAACACAGATGTCGTTTACATTTGGCATGCCGGGACAGGTAAATGGTGCGACGCTAACGTTTGATAATGATGTATTAAATGTGAGGGCCTAGCGTTAAGCTTCTATTTCCGACTCTAAGGCATGGGATGAAATGAAACGGGTTAAGACAACTCGACCCTTGTGACAACTCGACTCTTCCCTATGGATTTATGGGGTCACTTTAGGACTATCTTACAAAATTTAATTGCCATGTAATACTATGTAGGTATGTGCGTATCCCACGCATTGTCGCAAATCTTTTCGGCCGCGGCCTCAATCTCGGGTTGAATCGCCGTGGCGAAGACACCGTGGAGATAGCGCTTGCCTTTGTAACGTTTCACTGAGGCTGTTCTTTTTGACGTACCCAGGAGTTTTTTTTTCAAGACGATCACATATTCTACTTCAACCTCGTTCTAATATTTTCTGTATGCTGCATCTTTAAGTTTCCAAAAATATTTCTCGATATTTTGGTTTGTTTTTGCTCATAAAATAAATCGACGATTTACTCAAATTTTAGTAAAACACCTTATCAAACCACAATATTAATTTTTTCTATACTTGTTTTCTACCTCTTGGCCAATTTTGACGGGCGATTGGACGTATTAGCAGATACGCTTTTTGATTCACAGAAATCTATGTCAACCAAAGATTGTATTGCGCCGCTCAGCACGTTAGACCTACTAATTTTCAGTCCGATAAATCGTCCGTTTAAACCTAATATACATCGATACAAATTGCAATCCCTATTCATTTTCTAGAACTCATTTTAAATCAACTTGGGTTCCAATGGTCATTGTTAGCTATATGATTGATGGTACACCCTCAGATTTGGTGTCGCGCGTGCATCCCTTGTTCTGGACAACACCTACGACGTCAAAACTGAGAGTGTATCATCACACATTTTTGTATCTTGTTAATTTGCTTTTAAATGTGTTTTGTATTATTTATGTGTATGTGTGTCGGACGCACCGCCTTTTGGCCGAGTGCCACTGTTGTAAAAGTGTAAGTCCAAATAAATAAATAAATAAATAAATATTCTCATAATTCTGTGGTTGTACAAAAATACCTTTCACAAATCTATCAATATTGACTTAGCCATTAGGCCTACCTGATGATGCATTAAATCTCTATTTGTTTCTATTGAGCGAACAAATAATGCCTAACATTAAACTTAAACAATATAGGATTTAAGGCTTTGCATGGTGGGAAATGGTAATTAGGAAAGTTTTCGGAAGCACCATGTAACAAATCTCTAAAGTAGAGGTGTTCTCAATGTCCTGACGACGGCCAGAGCATACTTGCCGAAACGTTGAGAACAAAACCGGCTCTTCTCAGAGCCAACACCGCTACTTTAGAGATTTGTTACATGGTGCTTCCGAAAACTTTCCTAATTAACTTAAACAAGTTAACGTTAAACTTCACGCAGTGGATATAACAAAATAATCAGAGACAGAGGAAATTACGTAGCCATTGCATATTATCCAGCAATTGTTTGAAATTAACATTTTTAAGTAGGGTGTCCATTGGAAAAGTTATCAGGGATAAATCATTGATAAAAAGTACAAGGTGAACATTATGATAAATAATTCCTAAGCAAAATAGCTCTGGATTTGGAGAGGTTTACTGCCATGGTCGAGCGGTTTAGTGCATTGGATTTGTGTTCTGATGGCTGAGTCGTCAGAATGTGGGTTCGAATCCCAACCGCGACCATGGTGCTTGTGTCCTCGAGCAAGACACTTTACCATAATTGCTTCTCTCCACCCAGGGGTAAATGGGTACCTGTGAGGGCAGAGTTGGTTGTTGTGTTTGATTAGCCCTATATGCGCTGTAATGGCAGCAATTGAGCTGTATACTCCCCAGGGGGCTGAGATGGTTTCAGGAATGATTTATGAGCCTGATGAGCAGGGGTAATAATATAATGCGCCTTGAGCACCAGTTTGGTGGATACGTGCGCTGTATAAGTCCACATTATTATTATTATGTTTTCTCAATGAAATCAACGGCCATTATCCATTATTGCGCATTGCTGCACAAATAACTTTTTAGAGTATTTTTATTTGTTTTTTTTATTCTCCCCCTCCTTTAGTACTAACCTGCAATTTGAGTGGCTTTTAAGAGCCTTGTGTTTTGGCAACCTTTCATAATTTTTTTTTTTTAAAGTTGTTTTTCTGGTGCGCTAGTTCAAACAGGATAATCATGGCAGCTAACTGTGACACAATCGCTGTGGATGGTTTTTCATGTCGATGTACTGTGCATGTTCATATCTTGCGTCGATGACTGTGCTTGCGCAGGATGATCATCAAATGTATGTTGACACGTTAAAAGCCGTCCACAGCGATGACATCATGAACTCATAAGTCAGTTTGGGAAAGGGCGTCCATATTTGTTCTTGAGGTTGAGAGGTTAAGATGTCTGCACAAGTTAGCAGGAGGTCGTGGGTTCGAATCCTGCCCGAGTCGCCTGTAAAGTTTTTTCCCACAGACACTCCGAAAGCACTGAGTATACAGTGCTATACACATGTCGGTGCAGGGCAAAATTAAATCAATTGTTTATTACCCGACACAAGAATTTCATCAACCTTTTAACCTATTTGTTCTTCTTTGAAAAAACTATGTTTTTCATCTACCAAACACTGTCCAAAAGACACCCAAATGTATTATGGTAGTAATACTATGGTAACTGTGATTCATATCTCAACAGATGTTTTACAGTCAGGCAGATGTGAAGCAGATCGATGTCCCATCAGGGACCGGAACCTTCGGCGTTCTCCAGCAGCATGTCCCAGCTTTGGCCGTCTTGAAACCAGGCCTACTCAGCGTGCTGGAACATGATGGCACCGCCAATAAATTCTTTGGTAAGTGAAGTCTTAAAGGGACAGTATCGTCAGGATCAGAGCAGACTTTCAACAGGGCATGGAATCGGTGTCCTTGTTTAAAATGAACACAGTGACTGAACATTACTGGCTCATTTATGCAGCAGCAACGGTAATATGACCTTATCATATGGGTATTATTTTCAGTCACTGAGTTAATCTAAAACTAGCATCCTGATTCCATGCCCTGTTGATCGTGACGATATTGTCCCTTGAACCCTAACCCCCCTAGGCATTTTCACTAGAAACCTTCCTGAATCTGCCAAAATCAACACGCGCTAAAACATCAACCAGTTGGTGGACTTTGATGGAATCAGTACAGTAGTAAATGCAAAGCATCCATGGCTTGGCTATACACAGTCCTGAACCCAATAAAAGCAGCCGGTGGAGTTTGATGGATTTGGTACACATGGCTACATGGTCTATTCGCTGGGCTATACTGTGGAGTACTGAATCCAACAAAAGCAGCCGGTGGAGTTTGATGGATTTGGTACACATGGCTACATGGTCTATTCGCTGGGCTATACTGTGGAGTACTGAATCCAATAAAAGCAGCCGGTGGAGTTTGATGTCATTGGTACACATGGCTACATGGTCTATTCGCTTGGTGTAGATACATGTACATGATACATACTGAATCCACCAAAATCAAGCAAAACCAGGCGATTGAGTTTGATGGACTTGGAGTTGTTATGGGTATTTTTTTATGTTTGCGAAAAGAAGCGTGACAGTTTATAGGGAACAGATTAGTGGTTGTAAAAACAAATCAAAACACATGGAAAAAGTATGGTCCATTTATGTGCATTGTAATCATATTTTATTTATTTTTTTATTTTTTTACACAAATCGCCCCACACAAGGCCAATGGCCACTCCAAGGTGGGGGCTACAAGTCATTGGGTTGTTACAACGACTCCACACTGAAGAAACCAGCCCCTCACACCGAAACAAGACAAGTTAATAACCAGCCTCTTCACTGTGCGAATAGGACTGGGAGGGGTAACTAGTCCAGAACAAAGCAGTTGTTAAACTGCCTCTTCCCTATAAGCAATTATGGTTAAGTGTCTTGCTCAAGGACACAAGTGTCACGGCCGGGATTCGAACCCACATTCTGCTGCCAACACCAGAACCTGAGTCCGGCAAGCTAGACCGCTCGGCCACGACACTCCACGAAATGGTGGGAGAAGAGGAAAATGGGCTTCTTTCATTGGGTTATCCAGGGGGACGGGAGGGCAATGGGAACATGTGCCCCCCCTTTTTTTTAATTGCCATGTATGTAAATTTACCATATGTTTTTTGTCTTCCCCCTATTTTTGGTAGAGTGCCTCCCCCCTCTTTTGCCTTGCCATGTGATTAACCCTAAGGCTGTGCGTTTTTGGTTATTTCGGGAACCGAAAACCAGATATTTAAAATGTTCGGATACCCGGGTACCCGTAAACAATTTTGTACAAACACATAAATACTCACGAAAGTATAAAATAACCAATGTGAACTCAAGTTTCTCTTGTTTTATTAGAGTCATAATAAATGTGGACTTACTGTAATAACTTTCCGCCTCTATATTAAAAATATACACCCAAAAAAAAACAAGTTTAAAAACCGAACAAAAACAATAGGTGTTTCGGGTACATACCCGAACACCTAAAAAAAAATCAGCGACTTCCATTTGTGTGGCTTAAATGTTTAGTCAAAATTTTCAAAAGTCGTTTATGGGTAATTGGAACCGAAAAATGGAACCGGATAATGACAGCTTCGGTCGGGTATCCGGATACCCGGCACAGCCTTAACCCTCCTATGCCCAGGCTGAAATTTGGCCCAGTAAGCACCGCACCCACAGACAGTCACTTGAGTATTTTTGGTTGCATTGCCAATTGTTCACACATGTGTATAAGAGTGCTGGAGATAGTGGCAAAGTCAAACACACTTGTGTATGTCTTACAAGTTATATGCAGAGTCACACAGAGCTGTGTATGTACTGCATAAGTTACAGTCGAGTGGTTTTGGTTTGACCTCCTACCAGAGCCACATGTCCTTGCATTTATTTGAGTGCACTGCACAAAGTCAATGGGTTGGGAGTGAAATACAAATTTTGAGTGTCTTTGATTGTTAAACCTATAGGAGGGTTAATTGACCCATAAGTATAATGTTTGATGTTTCATTTGTTGCAGTAAGTAGTGGATCAGTAACAATCAACGCTGATTCATCAGTGCAGATCCTAGCCGAGATGGCCGTTCCCTTAGAGCAATTAGATCCTGCCGTAAGTATATACAGACCATAAATATCAGACTGTCAACAGGGCATGGAATCGGTGTCCTAGTTTAAGATGAACGCAGTGACCGAAAAAAAATGACTGGCTCATTTATGCAGCAGCAACGGTAATATGACCTTATCATGCGGGGTAATATGGCAGTCATGGAGTTAATCTAAAACTAGCATTCTGATTCAATGCCCTGTTGATCATGATGGTAGTGTCCCTTTAACTATTAATTTGCATTTTTTGTATTAAACATGACAAATAAAAATTTTAAATTTTGAATTGAATTGAATGTGAAGGAGGCATGGCTTGTGTTGAAATGAAGTCACACTTACCAACCGGATACCCATGATTCTTTATCCTTTAACCTTCCTACTGTTTGACCATTTGAAACCATTCAAAATTTCCACTTACCAAAATGCCCATTGGTTTTGTACACACATGGTGATACCATTTGAACAGTGTTGGTAGCAAGCTTTACCACCATTCAAATGCATAGAGGGTCCATTGATTCACCACTTCGAAGTATCCAAACAAGGTTTTGTATTAGCTGTACTACCATTTGGAAAGATCCAAACAAGGTTTTGTATTAGCTGACCTACCATTCAAAACCATTTGGGGGAATCAATACTGTAACACAGTTATTTCACCATTCAAAACCACAAAAACGAATGGTTTCAAATGGTGGATCAATTTGTCTGAAAAAGGCACCAGAAGTAGGAGGGTTAATCTACAGAATTGATTATCTATTGTTTCTAACGCAGGCTGTCAAAGCGGGTTTGACCAAGGCCCAACAAGAATTAGCAGCGGCCAACACAGACCTCGCTAAGGCAGAGGCCCAGACAGCTATAGAAGCCCACGAAGCCATGGATCAAGCACTGTCTGCCAAATAGCTCCATGTCTGATGATCTAGTTTGTATATGATTTGGTGAGCATAACACCTGTTTAAGAATATTAACCCTAAACCCCCCCAGTTATTCTGGCTAGGAATCCTCCAAAATCCTCCCGTGCACTTTTGGTTGATCTATCATATTCAGCACTTATGGCCTGTACTTCTTGCCAGGTAGTAATTTTGCCCCATTTGAAGAGGTGAAAGTACCAGTTTTTAACCAGCTCGCGTTGGGAATAAAAAAGTTTTTCTGGGCCCCAGTGCGGGTTTCTTTTTCCCACACACACGTTAATGGAAGCTTCCACAGCACGTGGCCACGTCTTCCGAGCATGTCACCGTACACGCGTGCATACAAATATTCCGGAGTTTCCTATGGCGTGTTTAGACGCTCTCCGATCCGCGTTGCAAAAAAAATTGTGTATATACACGGCCTCCGACGCGAACTGGTTAACAGTGCTGATTTTTTCCAAAAAAGTGCTCCTTGGAGGATTTTGGAGGATATGGGGTTGTTAGGGTTTAATGGTTAAAGGGACAGTATTGTCACGATCAGAGCAGACTTTCAACAGGGCATGGAATTGGCGTCCTAGTTTAAGATGAACACAGTGACTGAAAATTACTGGCTCATTTATGCAGTAGTAACGGTAATAATTATGACCTTATCATGTGGGGTATTATTTTCAGTCACTGACTTAATCTAAAACTAGCGCTCCGATTCCATGCCCTGTTGATCGTGACGATATTGTCCCTTTAATTACATTTATATCAAGAGAATTTTTTACTGGATATTGTTTGCTTTGTGTTACTTTTCAAGATTATTTTGTTTCTTATTTCTATGGCGACAGTGTTATGATACAGACGTTTTTCTCTTTTCTCACCATCAGATTTTGGTTAGCTGAAGTTTCAACAGATTTTTATTCAAGTCGGCAAGTTTTCCTGCATGAAAGAGACCGTAGTCTTCACTATGAAGAAGAATCGATAGGGGAAAGATCAGTGCAAATAGCAATGCGACACTGGAGTAAATGCGCACATTATTTTGCAGGGGTGTGTTTTGGTGACGTGCGTTCATTTTCACCATCTGGGGCGTGTTTTGGCGAACACAAACGGATACTTGTTTCTGACGTCACGTTCTTGACCAGAAACAAGACGGCATAGCTACTCGAAAACAAGAACGTAACCAAGTAAATTGTTTTCAGTTTTGTGATGTGTTCAATCGTCAACGTTTCTAAAAAAATATACGGTATTATTGAAATTTTGTCAAAATAGAACTTACTCGTGAGTTCTAAAAATAAACTTGGTGTATCTGCTTGTACACGAACAATCATTTCATCATATTTTAACGAATAGTTAACAAACTTCCATTACTTTTTACAATCTGCCATTTTGAAACCAAGCGTAACCGATCACAAACTTCAGTTCACGTTTGGTCAGAACAATGACGTCATTGACGTAGTACAACCGGAACTCGTGAACCAAAGCCCAAACATGTTTCTGGTCAGGGTCGCCAAAACGCGCCCCTGATATATCTACTTGTGTCACTTGATTGATTCCGGTTATTCGGCATTCAACACGTATTTCATGATTGGAGTTATAACTCAACTTGTCAGGGTAGTCTTCATAAGGGCTGTTTCATTTATTTGTGAAAGTTGGACCCAGAACATAACTTCAACAGTACACAAACTTATTCAGGAGTTGTTTTAGATATAACATAAACCCCCGTGTCATATCGTGATTATTCTTACAACAGACGTTTGTTGCAAACGGGGAACTCAACCGAGTATGTAACTTGTTCACCTGGTTGAAAAATTTACATATATACATAACAGCAAAAGAAACGTCACACCCTAAATTTTGATAAGTCTGAGAATGTGTTTAGCTTATGTGTCCTCGGACGTCATGCATGACGAATTTTGAGGTCAACCAAATTTGCCACATTGTGTTCGTGTTACACTCCATATTCTTCATTAAACAAATATATTAATTATAAAATGAAAATAATAAATATTTTTAGGGGTGACGTTTCTTTTGCTGTTATGTATATATATATATATGTATATATATATATATATATATATGTATATATATATATATGTATGTATGTATATATATATATACATGTATATATGAAAATAAAAATATTTCTAAAATCTGTTCTGTTGTTATTCTTGCACATCAAATTAGCATGTTGGCAAGACAACATTTCAATATGACGGTTTAATTGTTCCCACATGCTACCAGTGATTGTGAACCGCAACGTTCAGGGGCCAATGACACACAGCCGACAAGCAGAAAAAAATTTGCTTACCAGAATGTTTTGCTTAACAGATTCATTTGGTTACCAGCCACAATTTCATACAAAATGTATGCATTTTGTCTGGTAGTCTGTTTTATAATTGCTTAGCAGCTCTTTGAAATTGGCCCCAGGTGTCCTTTTTTATTCACAGTTATGTTCAAAGTTCATTGAACTTCAAGTTAGAGCAGGGCAAATGAAATTAAGTTTATTTTTTCTTTAACCTGGGTAACTCATTCAGTGGATAATACAAGTAATCCTCTGTTGTTCCATGAGGCCCAGGGATAATAATAATAATAATAATGTGGACTTATATAGCACACATATCCTCCAAACTGGTGCCCAAGGCGCATTATATTATTATTACCCCTGCTCATCAGGCTCATAAATCATTCCTGAAACCATTACAGCGGATATCAAGCACAACAACCAACTCTGCCCTCACAGGTACCCATTTACCCCTGGGTGGAGAGAAGCAATTATGGTAGTGTCTTGCTCAAGGACACAAGCACCCCGGTCGTGGCTGGGATTCGAACCCACATTCTGACGACTTAGCCATAAGAACACAAATCCGATGCACTAAACCGCGGCACTCCATCAATACATACCAGGGTAAACCCCTACTCTTGCACGATAAGTGTCATTATGGGTTTTTTAACGTGCACTGATGTTTTATAGTACACGGGACCTACGGCTTAACGTCCCATCCGAAGGACGAATATTGGATTAAGCGTAGGATTGAAATGAAAACTTACAATACAGAAAGCTGAATACCCTTCGTCTGTTGTAAATGGCTCTGCACAAGATAGGTTTGGTGAAGAATTTTGTTGCGAGTGAAATAAAATTGATGAAAATGAATTGAAATTTTGAGTTTTCTGTGGGGTTTCTTTAATTAATATTCACTATTCAAGACAATCTGATTGGGCAAAACGTAATCATGTGGGGGTGCATTAACGGATAGTAAAGACGTGGCTTATCGAAATCCGAGCAGCGTGTATATGCCAGCTGTTCTGTGCGACACGGATTTTAACCAATCAGTGATGAAGATTGTTTTGCATCACGCACGAGTCATGTACTTTAAAAGTGTTAAACAAAATCAATACAGGCATTTATGAATGGGAATAACACCAAGCTATCAAAAAGTAAGCCACATAAGCACTAATGTTCAATGTTACCAAACTGCTTTAATATCTTCACAAACCGTAAAATCTTTAAATTTTTCTTGCACATTCAATCCATCACGTTACTAGTTTTATTCAAAAATTTCCTTTAAGAGGTTGTATCTAACATCAACAATCGTAATATGTAAAATTCAGACTGGATAGTTCCATGAACTTAACTGAAAAACAGACGATGCTCAATTTTTCCATAAAGTAATCATTAAAGTGACTTAAGAAAACCTGACCTTTCTTTTTTTCACAATTAGTTGTGGATTGTAATCCTATGCAATCGGTTAAATATATACTGAATGAAGGAAAAGAACAGTTATGAAAGTGAATGCTAAGTAAAGTTTTGAGAGGAAATATCAACTGATCTATGTATAAAGTAAAATAACACAAGCAAACTTCTTATAAATCATGCATATATTTCCGTCACGCAAAGAGCCCTCATCAGAATTCTGAACAAGTCTTGTTCCTCCACATACGTATGTGACCTGTCACCACAAAATAAGCTTAAAGTCGGAAATTTAAACAATTGAGTTCTTGGTATTTCTGGATTCAGTAGAACAAGAGCTTTCCAATGATATATAACACTTGGGGTTTGTGGCAACACGATAAATGCTACCAACGACAGGTTTTTAATTGTCTGATCGAACTGAAAATTTGGAATTCGATATAAGTAGATTTACAAATTGCAAATATAATAACAAAACCAAATAGACCTCATTCCGATTTTTCACGTTTCCCGCTGTACTGTGAAATGGTATAGTGCGACAGGTCACATATTCAACAGTTAAGATAATCTAACTAGTCTACATGTAAATATCTTTGGGAAGAAACAGGTGAATAAAGTATTGCATCATGGTTTGGTACATTTGGAATTTCTTGTTTCAAAAGTGGACTATTCTCTGAAGAGCGAACCTCAAAAATAAGCTTTACAAATTATCAACTAAATCACCCTTGAAAATTTTAAATGAGTGGTTTTATAAGTCTAAATTTGACTAAAAATCAGAGTATTTTTTTTGTGCTAATGTGTGGAATGGCACCCCTTGACTGACATCAGAATTAAGCAATAGAGAGGTTGCATGTGATAGCACAGACCCAAAGGGCGCCCTCGCTGAGGTCAAAAGATAGCTCATTGGCTTGCATAAACGCGACTCAAGAACATACACATGTAAGTGCATACCCTTCGTTTGACTTCAGCCGTGGAAGTGAGAGCAAGCTCTCTATGTTACGTTGAATTACCAAATGAAAATGAGCTGTTCAACACGTCGTCAAAAGTAATTAATTCTATGTGAATGATATCACCTGTTGCTGTTTAACCCTAACTCCCTAAGCATTGTTAGTGAACAATAAAAATCCTTCAAAATCCTCCAACTGCCTTTGTTGTCTAGGGAGTTAGGGTTAAATAATGTTTGCTGTAAAAACTCTTCCATGAGATGCTCTAACCCTGTACGAGCAATAACAATCTAAAACTATCTCCAAATTATTTATAAAAATTGTTTCCTGATACATGTAGTGCTAATTGAGGCAAGTATTTTATGATAGTTCAGGGGGTCGAAATTAACACTAGTCTGAGGCTAGTGGTTTTAGTGGGACTACTGGCTGCTGGGGTTTGGGTAGTCCGATGGGCTAGTGAAAAAATTAAATAGAAATATGCAAAAAACATTCAGCATGATCTCAGCAAGAACATGTTGCTGACCAGCTCACGGTTCATTTCTTTTTCTTGTATTTATATTCACTTTTTTTCAGGACTACTAAAAAATGAGGCCTACTAAAATTTTGACATAACTTGTCCTGTGGGCTACCATAAAATTCAAGTTAATTTCGACCCCTGTAGTTATAGGTGGTTGACGAGAAAACTGCAGGCAGGTTGGTGAAGATGCAACGTTGCTGGGTGATCAGGATGAGACGGGGGGGCACTACGAGGCATCTGAATGAGGACCCAGATGATGAAATCAAGTCAAGTAACTACAGCCCGGGTATTTACATCATTTAACATGCTTGAAGATCTTATCGGCAGACTAAACAGAAAAAGAGGGGGAAAAAAATCAATTTTCAAAATACAGACAAGTTACTACTGTATCTGCTAAAAAACAAATTTTTGATGGCCTTTCTTTTTATCAACGTTTAGGCCAACAAAAAAAGTCTCTGGTTTCTGGTCTCCGCGCATGTCGCCTAAGACCCATGCATCAGCATTTTAATTTTTTGTGTGCTATGAAACGATGTCCAATTGCAGCCAAAAGTGCTGGATCAATATCGTCATAGGTAAGACTTGTAGCTTTGCATGGTGAGGAGGAAAAGTAAGGCTAATTGCGGTGACACCATGTGAAATTCTCAGTTGAGTAGTAATTAGTTCTGAAAAGAACTAGAGGTTACAACTCGACGTTTCGATCAGTGTGCTCTGATCGTCCTCAGGAGAAATCGTCATGATCAACAGGGCATGAAATCGGAGTGCTAGTTTTAGATTGACTCAGTGACTGAAAATAATACCCCATATTACCATTGCTGAGTTGCATAAATTAGCCAGTAATTTTCAGTCATTGTGTTCATCTTACACTTGGACGCCGATTCCATGCCCTGTTGAAAGTCTGCTCCGATCGCGATGATATGGTCCCTTTAAAGTAAATCCACACAGCCACCTCGGGGCATTCATAGTGTACACTCACACAATGATCGACACAGTGAATGAAATCAAACAGCTCCTGTGTGCAGGTCTCCTCCGTGTTACTGCGACTTGTGACACGGTCTGTGCACACCTCAAGTTCCTTCTTAAACCCGGCGCAGTGATGGTCCTCACGACAGTCCTCTACGATTTGATCACGTGGATCCTGGCAGATGAAGAGAAAACATATTACAAAACACACAAATTGATTACTAGCCAGCAATCAGACATGCAATTTTGTAATTACAAAAAAAAAAAAAAAAAGAGGAAATGGCCGAGCACACAAAACTTTGTACAGTGTTTTTCAGTTTTCTATAGCACTATTAATTATTAAAGAAAAAAGGATTTTGAAGGATTGAGGTTACATGCTACATGCTCTTTGCTACTGTGAAGGATTTTGGAGGATTGAGGTTATTAGGCATACTTACCTTTCCATGGTACATGTACATCCATGTTTGTTGTAGTGATTGCAAGGTCAGTGCTTGGGTTAGTGGACACTGTTTATTGCTCCATGCATGCAGGGAGGGTCCCTGGCCATGTACATGTATCACAGATTAGAAACACATGTGTGTGTACATGTCATGTGCTTGCTTTACTACTGAAGGATTTTGGAGGATTCAGGTTATGTGTAAGCAAATAGGGAGTTAGGGTTATTGGAAAATCTGTTGATATCTGTCATATATGGATAGAAAAGTGGCGGTTGAATTCTACATTCTCCCCCCCCCCCCACCCCCAATAGACCTTGTGCATATGACGTCGCAAACGGAAGGTCGCCCTCTATCAGAGGCTAGAGAAGGTCACCTCGTTGGTTCATGTATGCGCGCACAGCGCACATACATGAACCAATGAGTGACCTTCTCTAGCCTCTGATAGAGGGCGATATTCAGTTTGTGATATCATATGCATAAGGTCTATTACTACTTAAACCCATTTTCAAGACAATTCCAAGTAGTAAGGACGGTATAGTGTGGCAGGTTTTATTCTCACCACAATATCTTCCTCATCTTCTTCCTCCGCCTCTTCCTCATCCTACAAGAAAAAAATCAACAAAATAAAATGGATGATCAACTGTGTATTTTGTTTCATAGCGGTTATTACGACTGAAGGGATCCTCGTCACCCAGGGTACTCCCAAGTGGTACCCCTTTGTATTTTTGTAATGGTTATGAAAGTAGGGCCTATCTTGTAAATTAACATTGGACAATTTAAAGGGACAATATCATCACGATCAACAGGGCATGGAATCAGAGTGCTAGTTTTAGATTAACTCAGTGACTGAAAATAACACCCCACATACATGACATGATAAGGTCATATTAGGCCTACCATTGCTAATTTTCAATCACTATGTTCAACTTAATTAAACTAGGACCCCAATTCCTAGCCCTCAAGGCCCCCTCCTTGTATTATTATGTTGGAATTATCACCATTTTCAAGTAAAATTTTACTTAATCAAGGGCCCGGCGACCATCATGAGGTTACAATCACTTACATACAAACAGAAAATGTACTTTAAGTTTAACTTAAGTTAAACGGACGAAAACGGGAAGATGGTGGAAACATGCATCATTTTATTCAACATATTGCATGTACGGGGGGAATGATATTTAATCGGGAGAACCCCACCCAAGTGCCGTGCCGTGCCCCCCCCCCCCCCACCCCCACCCCATGTACCAGACCCAGCAGTCCCGATCCTGTCTGTTCATGTCTCATCAAGCAAGGGACAGAAAGTTATATAACGTTACTCGTTAGTCGTTACGCGTTAGCTCGCGACTCTTGCAGACGAACAATCATGGTATAAAAACAATACAAACTTCAGGCCCAAAGCCTGGTAAATGATGAATCTAACGTATATTTATGGTGTATTGCTATAGCAATTTACCGGTAAATTTTTAACACGTTATTATACTTAAAAGAAGCAGAAATTATACCTCAGGAGGATCGTTCTCGAAAAGTCTTTCGTCGTCGATCGCCATCTTGCAGTAGATAGAAAAACCATGCGCAAAATACGTAACCGGCATTTGCTGTACATACAGTACTTTTGATTGGCTGCAAGTGCCTAAACTACATTTGTCTAACGAATCAAAGTGGTTGTTTCTTGAAGTTAGGGTTAAGGAAAAAATGTGACGAATGGTGGCGCTATTTATGAAATACGGTCATGAGGGAGGGGGGGCTAGGCCGCCTAGCGCCTAGCTAGTACAGGTACGGGTAGGGTCGCGAGAGCAGCTGCCGGGATAAATTTAGCGCTACATGAAAGCCAGAGTCATCTTCTTATTGGCATTTATTAAATAAAACAATTTGAACTTTTGGGAAATCACGCATATTTTGTCAAGTAATTAGCTAACTTAATTAATGTGGATTATAAACCATGGATGAGGAGCTTTTTGCACTAATTGTGATTTATTATACTATAGACCTGTTTTTTTAAACCTAATTCCTGAAAATCTCTGAAATCCTGGTACACAAACAACATTGACAAAATGTAATTGGCTAGTTATATTATGAGGGTGTTCATTAGCTTCAACCAGCTTTCTGTAATTGTTCACATAAAAGGGACAGTATCGTCACGATCAGAACAGACTTTCAACAGGGCGTGTCCTACAGACTATCAAAACACTAAACTGAAGTTTTACTTGATGGGCAAACAATCTTAATTTGAACATTTCACAAGTCATATGCATAAGAATGTGCCATGGTTTTTATACAAATCAACTCCCTAAATTAATTCATATATATTTATATAACAAAAGGCTAATAAAATCATTTGGGCACTTTATAATGAATGTTAAACCAAGCTTTTTAAAATAATTTTACTGTTCCTTTCTGAAGGAAATAAGCAAAGTCCCCATTAAAAATAATATTGCTGGTAAAACCATGGTAAAACATTGAAAACAATTGCGTGTTAAGGGACCAGGACCAAAGTCATAGCACAGCCAAGCCTTTGAGAAGCCCGGCCAGGCTCAAGTTTTTCCCCTGCCTACTGGCCTATATAATGAGCTCTGCTTGCCTGGGCTAGGCCCTCCAGAAGCCCAGGTTATGTTGATTGGCAGGTACTGTATTGTTACAGGATTAGGACTCACAAAAGACAATTAGGAGGCCAGGTAGCCTAGGCCTGGCCGGGCTTCTCAAAGGCTTGGCTGTACCATGACTTTGACCATCCCCCCTAAGCCTACTTAACCAAACCACACCAGGGATAGACACAATTTAGACATACTTGTATACATAAAACCAAACTCAGTTTTCCAAATAACTGATGCATGTATCATTTTATTATACATAATGTACTTCTTAACAGCAGTAGTTTCTACAAAGAAGTTTAATTTAATATACAAAATAATTTTTGTACAGATAAATGCAAAAACTATTAAAAATTGTAAAATATTTAAAGCTTTTACATTTTACAGATAATTTATTAAACCATTGATGCAGTATATCTTTAGTTTGTGGATTTATTAAGATATGTGATACATGTATACATGGGGACCAAATTTCCCATATACAAAGTATGGTGGCTAAGGTAGGCCTCACAAATCAGGCAAACGTTTATACCCCTATGTGAAAAAGTCGTTTAAAACAAAGCACGGCAGAATTCCAATCGATCCAGCAATTTTGGTTGTAATTGGACATTGTTTCATAGCCCCCCAAAAAAAATATATATATAAAAAATAAAAATGCAGACTCGCGGGTCTGATGCGACGCGCGCGGAGACCAGAAACCAGAGATGTTTTTTATTGGGCCTGAAGTGTAAAAAAAACAAAATGCAAATTAGAAACCTTTCTGTACAAGTATTCAATGGTCGGTAAAAAATTTGTCATAAAAATTTAAATGGTAATTGGTAAATTACTCTTTATTGGATATATACTCTTTGTAAAATTAAATTTACTGGTGCAATGTTAACTGGAAGTGCCTTAAAATATGGAGTGGGAACACCACTGACCAGTTAACTGAATTAACGGCTGAATTGAACTTAAATATATGGGGGAAAGTAAGTGCTTTTATGCAGTGCTCAATCTTCTTGACTTGTATGTACATGTATTACGTGCTATTTAACCAGTTCGCGTCGGAGGCCATGTATACACGCAATTTTTTTTGCACCACGGATCGGAGAGCGTCTAAACACGCCATAGGAAACTCGGGAATATTTGTATGCATGCTCGGTTGACGTGGCAACGAGCCGAGCGTACAGTGACATGCTCGGTAGACGTGGCCACGCGCTGTGGAAGCTTCCATTAACGTGTTTGTGTGGGAAAAAGAAACCCACACAGGGGCCCAGAAAAACTTTTTTATTCCCGACGTGAACTGGTTAATAAAATGTTGCAAAGTTATTTTTGAAGTGAATACATGAAATTTAAGCGTAGTGCTTAACCAAAGATGCAATTATTTTCTCTGAAGCTTCCTTTACATCAAACCAGCCTGTTGGTGATCACAGATCTCAGCACTTTAAACACATCATAAATTGCAGCCTTAATCACTTTAAAAAACCTCTTACGAAAGTTCAACAAATGTTTGTCTCAATTTCTCTCCATTTTTACACCATGATTGATGTTTATTACAAAGGCACCAACAAGTTGTCAATTTAATCCACTATGTGACTTACAACATGTCTTGGGATGTTTGGTACGTCAGGACTGGGATTTTGTGGAGG
Source organism: Zoroaster sp. YZ-2022 (assembly GCA_029582265.1). Lineage (NCBI taxonomy): Eukaryota > Metazoa > Echinodermata > Asteroidea > Forcipulatida > Zoroasteridae > Zoroaster > Zoroaster sp. YZ-2022. The sequence continues at coordinate 4,074,011 of CM055825.1, read as the reverse complement.
TCACGGTCTCTGTTGCCCTGGTCTTGGCCTTGGTGCCCTTAAAAATGTTCTGATATTCTAATGGAAGTGGCTTTTACTCAGGAAAAGTGGCCTTACCACTACAAGAATGAAATTCAAGGCCTGGTACATTACCATAACCTGCCAGTTTCAGAGGCGTGATTTGACAAAAGTAAAATCCTGAAAAATGGGCAGCAGGCCTGGGTCTCCTTCTAGTCTAGAGGACAAAGCCCCCTGAACCTCCTGGATGTTTGATTTTGGAGGATTTACAGACTTCACATCACCACAAACAAGAAACTAGAGGTTTGGACACAATACGGGCTACTTCTTTCTGAACTTCTCTTCTCTCACGAAAATTTTGAGGCAGAGGGAGATTTGTAAAAAAAAAAAAAAAATCCTGAAATTGGGGGAAATCCTGAGAAATTGCAGGCCTGCTTTGGGTAGAAACTAATGACGTACACCTCTGTTATATATAAAGCTTGATTTAGCTGCTGAGCCAGTCTTTCTCTTTCAATAACGCAAACCTTTCCCGTTCATACAGTCTGTCCTTTCAGTGGAGGAGGGTGTCTAGCGGATACTTTGCCTGAGTTTGAGTGTACTTGAGTCGGTCTTCTGGTCTCTTCCCTTCTTGGCTGATTTCCCTTGGGTATCCGACTGGAAGCACTTCCACAATCTCAGGGTCTCGTCACCGGCAGCGGTGGCTACCGTAGTACCATCTGGACTCATGCACATGTGGAGAATGCGCGACGTGTGACCTGTACGATGATGGGGAATATGGAATAAAGAACACATTCAAATTGAGGATGTCTCCATTCATGGACGATCGACAATCACAGCACTCCACCACAAGTTGTGTGTGTACAAGTCGCTTGGAGGCATGTCTTGGCCACAAATTATGGTGATAGGCAAATTGGTAACAGCTTGTCAGCATCATCATTAGTTTCAAGTTTCCAGTTTAATGTATACAACAATATTGTTACTATTTGTTTGAGTTTAGGGAAGAGGGCCAAAGTCATGGTACAGCCAAGCCTTTGAGAAGCCAGGCAATGCCCAGGCTTATGGGCCTATATAATCCCCAAGCCGAGCGCAAAAGACACTTTACAAGTGAATAGATCTCAAATAGCTTTTATTGTTAACACAGACTTGACTGACACATCAGCTGTCTTTTGTTCACAACTTCAGCCAGTATAATGAGCTGGGCTAGGCTCTCCAGAAGCCCAGGTTATGTTGATTAGCAGGTACTGTATCGTTACAGGATTAGGACTCACAAAAGACAGATTTGGAGGCCAGGTAGCCTGGGCCTGGCCGGGCTTCTCAAAGGCTTGGCTGTACCATGACTTTGGCCCTCCTTCCTTAATCAAAACATGAAAATTTCATATTGGGATGAACCATAAATTATTTACAAATAATAAAGGGGGTGGAGGAAGTCTCCGGACTGCTGGTCTAAGTTTTCAGTAGACCAAAGTTTGTTTTTACTGCTCTTTGTCCTGTAAAGTCTAAACATCTATTGTAATGCGCATTTGAAAATTTTATAATTGACATTTGCGCAATATAAATGAATAAATTATTATTATTATTATTACATTCTTGGGGTGACAGATCTTTTGAAGTTGTGGCTCCACGCCTTTGGAATGATTTGCCTCTGTACATTCGTGAATCTCAAACTGTTTACTCCTTCAAGAAAAACTTTAAAAGTCATCTTATGTGTATTGCCTATAAGGACTACTAACATTCATTTATGCTTTTTTTAAATTTTTTTTTTTAAATCTTTTGTTTAGTATTATATTGCATTTGCTATTGTATTGTTATGCTATTGTATGATTTCTTGTTTACTGTAAAGCGCCTTGAGCACTTTTTGGTGGATATGTACGCATTATAAATCTTCTGTATTATTATTATTATTATTAAAGCATTCTTGACTTCTAAACCTGATTACAGTATACTACATGAGTTTTTTTCCCGTAATGTTTCAGACGGTTGACTTCAGACTTACCAAGGAGCTCAGCTATTCTTGTCATAGTTGGGTACTTCCAGAGGACGAGTTGATTCTGAGCAAAGCCGTGGGCCGAGACCAACTCCCGATGCTCTTTGGACCAGAGAACCGAGCAGACCTACCATAAGTTAGCAAACAGTAGACCATTATAAAACTGCTTCAACTGGTGTCCGTTTTCCTTGAACCTCTTTTTTTTTGGTTGACATCCATTACGATTGTCAGATATTGCACGTATCGGTTTGTTAACCTTCCTACTACAGCTGCACTTCAGTGGCAAGCAGCTATAAAGGTCAAAATCAGTCAATTGCTCGTTTTGACTGTTGACCCAAATGTGCACATGGTGGGCATTTTTGACTGGTTTTTACTGTCATTTTTGACCGCCCTGAACAATACCAGACAATGCTTTTACCAGTCAGAAACGGTCGACTCATGTTAACCTGTAAATGTACTTACTACACGTAAGGTTTGACAGTGTTTGACTTTTAAGCGCACTAGATATACCTTGGCAAGTATATCAACATTTTGACTGATTTTGACCCTTGCAGCCACAGAAGGGTTAATAATTGCTGATTAGAGGGAGTCTATCTTCTTGCACTTCAATGAAACATGAATAGTTTTAACTCTTTGGTGTATTCTGCTCTTTAGCATGTAACATTTTGTCATTTAAAGCCAGCATACACTTTTGGTAAATATTTCCATAAATGCAGCAATAATTCATAAGAATCAAGAAATATGTATAAAACCAAACTGTTAGAGGAAATAGCGAAAACGTATTTAGGGGAAAAAAAAAATATGAATGTGTCTGAGCCCATCCCACAACTAACAATTTGTTAATTATTAAGAAATGAAGGGAGAAAAAGAGAAATAAAAATGCAATATATACATAACAGCAAAAGAAACGTCACCCCTAAAAATATTTATTATTTTCATTTTATAATTAATATAATTTGTTTAATGAAGAATATTATGAGTATGGAGTGTAACACGATCACAATGTGGCAAATTTGGTAGACCTGGCAGCCAACCATGCCACAACATTGCATATTTATTATGTTTAATAATATAATACTTAACAAAATTTAGGGGGTGACGTTTCTTTTGCTGTTATGTATATAAATTGCGATGGGAATCCAGTTTTATCCGTACCTGTGATTTGGTGTCGATGCTATTCAGGCAATTACCGTTGCTGACATTCCAGAAACGCAGATGTCTATCAGCCGTGCCTCCTCCACTTACAAGAACGCTGGGTTGCCAAGGGCACCAAGCTAATGCCTGCAGAGAGACGCAAAATAATTTACAAAAATAATTTTTAATTTTCCCCCCCTAAGGCCCAAAAGAAAGTCTCCGGTTTGCGGTCTCTGCATGGTCGCCTCATACCTGCACGTCAGAATATTTAGCTTTTTTTTTTTTTGCTATGAAATGATGTCTGATTGCAGCCAAAATTGCTGGATCGGTTTGGAGTTCTGCCGTGCTGTGTTTTAAACAACTTTTTCACATAGGGATATGAATGTTTGCGTGAATTGTGAGGCCTCTCTTAGCGACCATAATTTGTGTATGGGAAATTTGGTCTGGTTCCAATAATGGTGTATACATGTATCACGTAATTCACTGGTTGGCAAAAAATAAATAAATAAAAAAAAATTACCAAAAAAAAAAAGCGCGTCACTGCACTTTGAAGCCAACCTATGACCAAAAACCGGAGAGAGACTTAATATTTAGCCTAATGCATGTTTTCAATGAATGTCAAAGCAAACAATATGTGCAAAGTTTTTTTTCAGCAGAAATATATCACAGCTCGATAACAAGTTAAACCCTCTCTCCTCTGTGCTGATTATTAACCGATTCAGTTCAGTGACCACACACTCCTCTCCCCCCACTCCAAGGATCCCAGTCCCACCAGTTTCCCGCCTGCACCCAACAACTCATTAATCCCTTAGCATTCAGTCTTCACGCAAACCCCCCAGTAGCCTACTTAAGCAGTTCGCGTCGGGAATAAAAAAGTTTTTCTGGGCCCCTGTGCGGGTTTCTTTTTCCCACACAAACACGTTAATGGAAGCTTCCACAGCGCATGGCCACGTCCACCGAGCATGTCACTGTACGCTCGGCTCGTTGCCACGTCAACCGAGCATGCATACAAATATTCCGGAGTTTCCTATGGCGTGTTTAGACGCTCTCCGATCTGTGGTGCAAAAAATAATTGCGTGTATACACGGCCTCCGACGCGAACTGGTTAAGCAGCAGCATTTCCCAGAGTGTGGCATTCTCCTGAAGACCATCAGAGCATACTGATCGAAACGTCGAGTTGTAACCAACCGGTCTTTTCAGAGGTGAATTTCTAGGTGGCGTGACCACAAAGAGTCTTTACGTTTGAAGATAGTATTATACCCCAACAGAAAACATAAATAAAAATTAATATTAAAATTGTATTGTAAGTCCAATTTCATAGCGCTGCTTACCAGGAAGCAAATTTTTCTGCTAATTATAGCCGAAACATTTGCTTATGAAAGCATAAGCGTATTTCACAGGTTAACAAGAAGCTTCAGAGTGGTGTGTGTGTGGTCACCATGGATTTGTATTGTTGCATTACTCATTTGCTAGCAATAATAGCCGGCAAGTTAGCGTGCCTGTCTTCATGCTAAGTAGCGCTATGACATGAAAATGTACAGTTAGCAAAAAAAACAAAAAAACGGCCAATTAGAGGCTCTATGATATTGGGTTGTGGTTTTTGCCGCATCGGGTCACATAACTCACCTTGACAGCAGCTTGGTGCTGTGTGAATGTATAGACAGGCACTGAGGGATCGCTGTGTGTTGCAGACGGCCAGATATTCAGAAGGTTATCGTTGCCCCCACTGGCTAGGTACCGCCCATCGGGGGACCACTTGAGCCCACATACCTCCTGGGTGTGTCCAGCTAGGGAGGCTATCTGGTGGTTCTGAATCCGGACATCGTGGTGGTGGATGGTACCCGAGCGTGAACCACTGAGAACAGATGATAACACAAGTCTATTAAGGCTGTGCGGTTTCGGTTATTTCGGGAACCGGATACCCGAAATTGGAAATCTTCAGATACCCGGGTACCCGTAAACAATTTTGTAAAATCATATAAATCATGCCGAATCTACAAAATAACCAATATGAACACAAGATTCTCTTGTTTTATTAGAGTCATAATAAATGTGGACTGTAATAATTTCCTGCCTCTATATTAAAAACGACTTAAGCATCCCCATTCCCCAGACACATGTTGTTAACAAAAAAATAATAATCGGAGACTTCCATTTGTGTGGCGTAAATGTTCAGTCGAAATTATCAAAAGTTGTGTACGGGTAATTGGAACCGAAAAATGGACCCCAGTGATGACAGTTTCGGTCGGGTACCCGGATACCCGGCACAGCCTTAAAGTCTATTACCTACATGAAGTGTACTAACCTAGTCCACGGCACAGTACTCCAAGAACAATGGACTTGGTCCATTCATGACGTATTGTTCCACAGACTGATGCGCAAGGTCTCAAAAAGAAGCAGTGTAGTCTGGGAGACTTACATGTACCCAGTGTGTGAAAGAACTGTATTTCGTATGCACACCCAAGTGTTAAGTACGTTCGCCACACAGAATGGTTCTCCACACAGAATGGTTCGCCACACAGAATGGTTCTCCCGCATCTAGTTTAAGATTGTTCAACAGACTGACGCGCAAGGTCTCAAAAAGAAGCAGTGCAGTCTAAACCGACGTGTGAGAGAACTGTATCTCGTGTGCACCTTAGCGTTTAGCGCGTTCTCCCTACAGCTGATGGTTCACCCGTGTCTAGTTCAAGATTGCGTCTAGTACTGGCTTTGCGTGGAAATGCCTATCCCATGATGCCCCACGGCAGGCCGGGCAGGGGGAGCAAAACCTGTAACCAAGCTCGTGCATGCGTGTGTGCATACTTGCACCAATAGTTTATTCGATATTCATACATATGGCGGCCAAATGTTCATACCCCTATGTGAAGAAGTCACTTAAACGCTGCACGGCAGAATTCCGATCGATCTAGCAATTATGGCTGCAACTGGACATCGTTTCATAGCAAAGTAAAGAATAGGGCTGTGCCGGGTAGCCGGGTATCCGGATACCCGACCGAACGGTCATTACCCGGTTCCGTTTTTCGGTTCCAATTACCCGTAAACGACTTTTTAAAATTCGGACTTAACATTTGAGCGGTGCGAACTGAAATCTGTGACTCTTGAACAATGTAATGTTTACACTTTTACAGACAATTATCTTTATTAATTCAAGAGATTACACTCCAATAAAGAAAAGATCGATTTAAGTATGGCATTATAAAAGTAAATTTGTTACCATTTACAGTACATGTATTTGTACACCACCAGACTCGGCATGTTTTCAACAAAAATGAAAACGGGTATCCGGGCATCCGAAGTTTCCTGATTTCGGGTATCCGATTCCAAAAATATCAAAAAACGCACAGCCCTAGTAAAGAAAACTCAAAATGCCGACGCGGGGGTCGGAGGCAACGCATGCGAAGACCAGAAACTGGAGACTTTTGTTTTGACCTTAAGTGTTTTGGGCTTAAAGATACAGACAACGTTACCTGCTGAGGATGTAGCTATTCCAGGCAAGTGATCCGACCCTTGATGAGTGACCTGTCATGTTCCGTAGTCTTTTGGTTGCAGATATATCCCATAGCTACAAGAAAGAAAGCATCAATGAAAAATGTTCAGGCAAATATATATCGCGATTTTCGATGGTATCGCAATTTTTTTTTTTTCAGTCATGCATGATTGCTTTAGAGCCAATAACCACAGGTATGCAACAAGGTTGTATCTTTTTACACCACTCCAGGATGAACGATATCAATTTTTTTTTCATCCACGATATATCGGCAACATATATCGCGATTTTCGATGGTATCGCGATTATTTTTCCCAGTCATGCATGATTGCTTTAGAGCCGATACCCACAGGTATGTACCCCTCTACAAGCATCACAATAAATCCCAAATTCGTTTGCGTAGTGTGTATGTACTTCTGAAGTAGTTTGCTTTTGTTTCTCACTTCCAAAAGCTGATAATTTTGTTTCCATGGAATTTCTGAATTGACTCACAATGGTGAGTTTTTTTTAATCACGATATATTTTGTTATTATCTCGATATCTCGATAACTTAAATAGGTTCTCGATATCGTAATTGAATAAATAAAAGGTATCGCGATATTCGATATTATCGTGTTATCGCCCATGCTTATACTACACACCTGAACATCTCCAGTGCTCGTCCCGATTGCTAGGTAGTTTCCTTCTTGTATCCAAGACACGGAGCAGACATAATCCTCCTGGCCTTCCAGCTGCATCAGATGGTTGATATTACCAGTGCTGGCATTCCACAGGTACACGTTATTGGCTAAGGCTACGGCCAGGTGGTTATTAACACTCCAGTCTATCAGATTCAAATCTGGAGTACAGAAAAAGATTTATGGAGTAACCTTCAACGTTCAAGCATATCACTTTCACAAACTGTTAGGCCAAGAATAAAAAGTCCTCAGCTACAGACCCTAGAGTCATATTTTATTTCGTTTAAAACCCTCCTACTGTCGCCGAACTTTTGTGGCAAGTAGCTATAGTGGTCAAAATCAGTCAACTGACTGTTTTTGACTGTTGAACCAACTGTGCACACAGGGGCATTGTTGACTGGTTTTGACCTCATTTTGACCACCCTAAACATTACCCAGTCAAAAATGGTCAACTCATTTTGACCTGTAAATGTACTTACGACAGATTAGGTTTGACAGTGTTTGACTTTTAAGTGCACTCGATATGTACATCGGTATATAAATAGAAATTTTGGCTGATTTTGACCCTTGCAATCATTATAGGGTTTTAACCCTTCTGTGACTGCAAGGTATACTTGCCAAGGTATATCTAGTGCACTGAAAAGTCGAACACTGTCAAACCTTACATGTAGTAAGTATTTTACAGGTCAAAATGAGTTGACTATTTTTGACTGGTAAAAGCATTGCCTGGTATTGTCTTATACTCAGTTACTAAAAAATATAAATTGAGCTCTGACCAGCAACCAAAACCTAATTTTGCACCGTAGACAATTAATACTTACAGTAATCATCTAGAATGTCGGGGGCGTCCAGTATCCTCTCTGGAACCTGAGGGATGTGTCTCACCGACTTCTTGGTGGAGCCTGGTGTCTTTGTCTGACTGTACAGCACTTTCAAGTTGTTCTGAAACCCTGTCGTGGATACAATCAGTTGAATGTTATTATAAAACACATATCCATCCTCGAGGAGAATCCAAAATTAAAGATGTATTACCCGTGGTTTTTTGGTATTTAATTTGCGATTGCTGAATATTTTCTTCTTCATTGGAATACTACTATTTTACTTGTTTTTCAGTAAATACATTTGTATGTCCCAAAATGAATTTATTTGGGCAGTGAATAATTGTTCCAATGAGTTTCCAACAATTATTTGTAAAATATATTCATCCAAAGCGTTTTGTTTTCCTTTCTAAGTGGACATAATCATTGTTCAGATGAATGTTTTTCCCCCATAAATGGCGGGTAAAGTAACAAAAAACTGGGGCGATAACACCTTTAAAAAGAACTCTATCTCTTGTACTAGTCTACACCTCCAGGCTAATTTGCCGTCTACATAATTATACCAGTGGTGTGATTTGACAAAAGTAAAAAGTCCTGAAAATGGGTAGCGGGCCTGGGTCTCCCGTTTGGTCTAGAGGACAAAGCCCCCCTGAACCTCTTGGATGTTTAATTTTGGAGGATTTACAGACTCTCTACATCCCCGCAAGAAACTAGAGGTTTGGACACAATACAGGCTACTTCTTTGTTTCCTTGGTGGCTATATTTCTCTTTTTTCAAGAAGATTTTGAGGCAAAGCGAGATTTGTTAATAATCCTGAAACCAGGAAAAATCATGAGAAATTACAGGCCTGTTATACAGTTGACTTTTTGCTCTGAAAATACTTTGTTGTGATGTGGTGTTTAACAAACGGCCTGCCACAGAAATTGTCTTAAAAATTCATCAACAAAAACTCTCAAAAAAGTTTATAAAAAAATTGAAAAGTATTTGTGTGGGGTGATGACTTCAGTGAGCAGACCAAGAACAAATAAACTTGTTATGTCTTTTCCTGAAGACGATCAGAGCATACTGATCGAAAAGTCGAGTTGTAACCACCAGTTCTTTTCAGAACTAATTACTACTCAAAAGAGATTTTTTTTTCACATGGTGTCACCGCAAACGGTCTTTACTTATCCTTGTTACCATGCAAAGCTACAAATCTTACATAAACTTGTTTCTGATGTCAACATGACCAGAAACAAGTTCACAGAGCTGCATGGATACATTTATATCATTTAAAATCAATTACATTTGTGTACCTTCAGGGGCGACTGGTGGTTTATTTTTATAGGACAAGATCTTTGCGCTCAGTAGGTCTCCGTTTAGATTATCTGACATCATTCTGCAGTAGTCGATCTTCTGTGGGCTCTGCATGGCCTGGTTTTCTTGGTTCAAGGAGCAGTTTTGAAGTTTGAAGGAACTGACTTCAAAGTTGGTGCCACTGCGGTTAGGTATGAAGCGATCGCCCACTGGCATCTTTGAAGGGGTCTTGCCTTTATTGAGAGATCAAAAGGAAGCTGAACGTTAAACCCTATCCCCCTAGACAGTTTGGCTAGGAACCATCCCAAATCCTCCAAAATCCATCAACATGTAGTAAAAAGGTACCTCAATTGTTGGACTTTGATGGAATTGGTACAGTAGCAAATGCAAAGCATCCATGGCTTGGCTATACACAGTCCTGAATCCAACAAAAGCAGCCGGTGGGTTTGATGGATTTGGTACAACATGGCTACATGCTCTATTCACCGGGCTATACTGTGGAGTACTGAATCCATCAAAATCAGGCAAAACCAGGAGAAGGTTTTTGGAGGATTTGGGGTAGTTAGGGCTATTTTAGATTACGGTATCACCGGCTGGTAATCAATTTCAGACTGAATGTTCCAAAATACATTCACTTTTCCCCAAAGAATTGCAACATGTAAGACGAAGTTAATTCTCAGGATGTTTGGTACCATGACCATCTTACAACCAAGTAAGCTTTTAAATAACGTTCAGTTATGTTTCTGGTTATAAATTACCCAATGGTGTATCTTTTAAAAGGACAATATCATCACGATCAGAGTTAGCCCCATTCTAGGGCCAATGCACTGGACTCCCTCCGTATCCTTGGCCCTAGCGCCACATGTACAAAAATGGAACGATTTTTCTCTTCAACTTTTGACCTGCTAATTATTACAACCTAAAACTTAGTAATCAGGTAACCTTGCCCAAGCATACACTTTTGGCATAAAATCCATTATTCTGGGATATCTCACTTTCATGAAATTTTTGAAACATTTTTGAAAAAAAAAAATAATAATAAAATTTAAATTTCACCAAAATTACCGATTTCACAATAGTGAACTTTATGCCAAAAGTGTCTGCTTGGGCAAGGTTACCTAATCACAAAATTTTAGATCGTAATAATTAGCAGATCAAAAGCTGAAAAATCGCTCCATTTTGTACATATGTGGCACGAGGGCCAAGGATACAGAGGGAGCCCAGTGTATTGGCCCTAGATCAGAGCAGACTTTCAACAGGCATAAAATCAGTTTCCTAATTTAAGATGAACACAGTAACTGAAAATTACTAGCTCATTAACCCTAACTCCCTAGGCCCATTTGCTTACACATAACCTGAATCCTTCCTAACTCCCTAGGCCCATTTGCTTACACATAACCTGAATCCTCCTAAATCTTTCAGTAGTAAAGCAAGCACATGTCATGTATGCACACATGTTTCTAATCTGTGATACATGTACATGGCCAGGGACCCTCCCTGCATGCATGGAACAATAAACAGTGTCCACTGACCCAAGCACTGACCTTGCAATCACTACAACAAACATGGATGTACATGTACCATGGAAAGGCAAGTATGCCTAATAACCTCAATCCTCCAAAATCCTTCACTTCAGCAAAGAGGATTTTGGAGGATTTGGGAAGGTTAGGGTTAATGCAGCGTTAATATGACCTGATTATGTGGGGTATTATTTTCACTCAGTCACCGAGTTAGTCTAAAACTAGCACTCCGATTCCATGCCCTGTTGAACGTGATGATTTTTTCCCTGTTGATTATGACGATATTGTCCTTTAAAGCATGATTTGTACCTGGTGTCTTAGTCTTTTTCCCATTAGGCGTCTTGGACTTTGAGGGTGTCTTGGACTTTGAGGGCGTCTTAGAGCCGAACGAGTGATTTGATGCCTTCATAGGAGACAAACCACTGACATTGTTCAAACTTTTGCTGAGACTCTTGTTAAGACTCCTGTTCATTGATGTATTGCACATAGAAGTCTCTGAAGCCTTACGCTGCCAGCGCATCGCTGGTCCTCCCATGGGGCCATCCAGCCTCAACAGGCTGTTAATGTCCGAATCAAAGTTGAAATGCGACATTGTAGGTTGGAGTTGTTTTCAAGATTCTTTCGTGTGATGAACTGATTAGAATTCTAGAAATCAAACGGAAAAACTTAACAAATTAATGGAAGGTACATATAAGTTACAACATACACTTTCATGGTAATACACATATCACCTTGCGGGTCCTACTAAAAACCGACAACTCACGACAACACAATACACTGAAAACTCAAAAATAAAGTTATAAGTATGTTTATAAGGGACAATGGCATACATACAGTGTTTCAGTTTTTGAAAATGTGGTTTTAATTAGCAATAAAAAATGATTTTCTTCGCTGCAGTAGTATTGGCTGTAAAAGGACTGTACCATTATGTCAAAGGGTGAAAGTAAACCAGACTACAAAGCGGGTGACATCATAATGCGGGCTGTGTCCGTGTGCCTGTGTCCCACCGGCGTGAGTTGTTGGTTTTAGTAGGACCGCACCTTGATAGGGTTTACTGCTTGTAAAGTTGTGTGCGGGCAAGGCAGCATGGCCCAATTTTACATCTCTGCTCACGGTAGCTTCTGTTAATACATCACAATCCTAGTTTTTTCATACTTTGCACAAAATCTTTGATAAGTCTTTATCCTGTGACAAACATTTATTTCCTTTCTTGGAAAGAATGTTGTATACGACCGCCATTTTTAAAGGTTTTTTTGGAATTTTTTTGCAAACACTAACCAGTTAAAAATTATTCTATAGATTTTTGGGGGTACAGAAAGCGAAAACTATCTTTAAAATCCACTTTTATGATGGTTTGACGTTTGTGGACTTTATTTCCCTTCTAAAAAAATCCTCCCCTTCAGAAAATAGAAGAATCCTATTATAGTTGCCACTGCGCATGTATAATGACCGTGTTGGTCACAAACGTGGGAGTTGACAAGATCAGACTGGCATGACTGAAGAAGTCATCGTATACCAAAAATGCCGATTTTTCATGAAATAAATATCCAAGAATAATTTGAAGTATGTCCATCATCCATCATCCATATGTTCTCCACCTTACTGGGTAGGAAAGAATAAATTTACAATAATGTAGCATTATTGATTGGTTATATTCTGAGAAAAAGTGGCGGTCGGATACGACATTCTAGGCCTAACTAGGCTAGTAATGTTACACCCTTTCTTTAACGTTAAATTATTGTCAATCTTCATCAACTCGAAATTACCATTATTCCATACCGTGACTGAATTCGCCGTGACTAAAACAAAAGCAATGTACCCCAAAAATACACCATACAGAGTGTCGTGGCCGAGCGGTCTAGCGCACCGAACTCAAGTTCTGGTGTTGCCAGCAGCAGGGTGTGGGTTCGAGCCCCGGTCGTGACACTTGTGTCTTTGAGCAAGGTACTTAACCATAATTGCTTCGTCCTTCGGATGGGACGTAAAGCCGTAGGTCCCGTGTGTTGTATAATGCACGTAAAGTGGATTGTCGTGCGGTCTAGCGCACTGAACTCAAGTTCTGGTGTTGCCAGCAGCAGAGTGTGGGTTCGAGCCCCGGCCGTGACACTTGTGTCCTTGAGCAAGACACTTAACCATAATTGCTTCTCTCCACCCAGGGGTTAAATGGGTACCTGTGAAGGCAGAGATGGTTTGCTCTATATGCGCTAGAAATGGCAGCAATTGAGCTGTATACTCCCCAGGGAGCTGAGATGGTTTCAGGAATGATTTATGAGCCGGCTTATGAGCCTTATGGGTAGGGATAATAATATAATGCGCCTTGAGCGCCACTTAGTTGGTGGATACGTGCGCTATATAAATCTATACATTATTATTATTATTATTATACAAAAGTCGACTTGTCACAAAGGTCGAGTCGTGCCGATAATCGCGTTTTTAAAGGTCGACTTGTCGCAGTCGAAGGTCGAGTACGCTAACGTTAACACGTTAGGCTATGCGTAAAAACTAAAATCATAAAAAGGCCGACTTTTTCAACCCAAAAACAAAATGCTAGCCAACCATTTATTAATTTCATCTATTTATAATATAAAACACTACCATCAAAATGATAATATGGTCATAAACGTATTCTTTATCTTAATCTAAAATATCAGCTAAATTCTTCAAAATAATATAATAAAAATATATTGTTTACCGTTCTCTCGCGTATCATTCATCATTTTCGTGTATCATAACACAACATGTTTGCATGCGCGCGTGGGTTTTAAATGACTCTCGTTTTGATTGGTTCCCAGAGACGCAAGTGTCTTCTTCGTGATTGGTCCATTTCAGAAATCTCGTTGAAATAGCTTAGATTGCTAATTCTTTGTGCATAAAATAAACTAGTTTTGTGTACTTTGCCAAAATAACAATTTTTGTGTATTTAAAACACATTTTGAAAGTGTTATTTAGATTTTTAAATTTATTTTATGGACAGTTATTGTATGCATCCCATTGAAAATCTCGTAACGCTCGAGACTATTTCAAACAAGATGGCAGCCTCCATGAAGATTTCGACGTGTCAAAATCGTCTTCAATGTTTATCTCGTGTTTCAATTTCTTATGCGACATTCTTCTTCTGTTCTTTCTTTTTTCTCGCAAATGGGGATTTTTATTCCTATAGAGTTGAAGACGTTAAGGGGAGGGAAATTTCTTTGGAAGTATTCCGGGGAAAGGTGATGAAATATTGTTGCCCAACGTTAACGTTAATTCCTCCGTGTACTGTTACTGAGTGTTAGGGCCAAGTACTACTGTATCTGTAGTAGTACATGTATGTACATTACGGCGATGGGCAGTTATGAGGGGCGTCATGACGATGGGGCGTTATGGTGGGGGGCGTCATGGCGATGGGGCGTAACGACAGGATACCGTTAGTACATGCCCCGGGGGGAGGGGGGGGGGTACGCATCAAAAAAGTAGGCACACTGTGGCATAAAAAATTACATACATGGCGATAAACAACATTATACAAACGAACTTGTATCCACAGCAACATGTACAGTAGTTATTGTTTTATTTAGTATTACGGCATTAAAGTTTATAAAGCCTGAACTGTCATAAATAATAAACTATTGTGTGTTATATAATTTTATATAAACAACATATATGCGTTACAGATTTTGCTGAACTGTCATAAATAATAAACTATTGTGTGTTGTATAATTTTATATAAACATGTGTTAAGATTTTGCTGGTGATCAGGAAGCTTCGTCGAAGTAGTAAAACTATAGTATAAGAAAATGAAGGTACACAATCTGAACATTGTTCTGCCGAACTTATATACTCGTGGTCTTGCATTAGGCGTGCGTGGATGGATTTTATTCGTTCGATGTCTTGTTTGTAAGTTCAAGGAAATAGCAATTCAAATTCTACAAAATGTTTCAACAGTAAAGTCGGTCATGCAAGGAACATGTACATGTGTATTGTTATTTATGTTTATCGCAATATTATTTGAATAAACAAATGTACATTCTCAAAGTTACACATCGTCCATTTAGAGTAGAATTATAGCAATTATAGAATACAAATGTACCATTACAATAAAATACAATAAAGGCATTTATATAGCGCTATTACACAAACTGTATCACGGCGCTTTACAGTGAGATGCAAGTACAATTTAAAAATACAGTGCCTAAAATAAATGAGTCTTGAGAGATGTTTTAAATTGACTCAATGAAGAAGCATTACGGATACCAGATGGTAGTTTATTCCAAATGTTGGGTGCAGCAGTATAGAAACCCTTGTTAGCCGCAGTTAAATGTGTAGTTGGGTTTTTGAAGATCTGGGAATCAGAATTTGAACGGAGTCCACTGTGGTTAGGAATAATAAGCCACTAAATAGTAAAACCAGTAAAAAATAAGATTTAACAAAATCACTACGGTGTATAATGTATATATAATTACTTTTTATGTGGTAAAACAAAGTAATTATAAGGCCAACACTCACAAATCAGACAAGCACACCAACTCATGAGAGTTTACATGATGGTACCGCAAAGTTTCAACTCCGATATTTCAACATCGGTCATGTTGGCGAGAGTTTACAAGATGGTACCGCAAAGTTTCAACTCCGATATAAAGGGAATGTACAACATCGGTCATGTTGGCGAGAGTTTACATGATGGTACCGCAAAGTTTCAACTCCGATATAAAGGGAATGTACAACATCGGTCATGTTGGCAATTTTGTTAACAAACAGTCTGTGGGGGAATGGGGATGATACGAGTCGTTTTTAATATCAATGTCCACAAAAGTCCACATTTAGGATGATTAACTTGTGTTTATATTGGTCATTTTATACATTCGGGAGTACAATGTATTTACGTGTTTTTTTTTACAAAATTGTTTACGAGTACCCGAGTATTTCAAATTGGTCATAAGACAACTCGACCCACGTGACAACTCGACCCACGAGACAGATTTTGGGTATTGGGTTCCCGAAATAACCGAAAACGTACAGCCTGAAAATGAATTCAGATTTGTTGTTTAAAGTTTTTTTTTTTTTTAAACATGGAACTGAGAAGTGAAGTTATGTTCACTTTCAAAACAAAATTAAAGCACCTCGGACAAAACAATTTTAAGGTTAGATTAATACTGTACATACTATCAGCTTGGCGCTAAGGTACACAAGCATCACAAATAATTTATTGGGGCTATCAAGGGCTTTCATTTATCCAATATCTTTAACCAGCTTTCAATGATTAGATGTTCAAAATAGTTTCCTGATAAAGGCATTGGCGGATCGGGGGGGGGGGCTAAGGGGGCTGTAGCCCCGCCCCCTAAAATCGTGGAAAAAAATTTGAAAAAAAGAGGAGAGAGGGGGAGGGGAGAACGCACCACCATTCCCTCACTGTGCTTTGTTTTTCTCTCCCTTTATTTCATTGTAATTTTTGTAGTACTGAAAAATAATTGTTTTTGATTCTCAGCCCCCCTAAAAGATATTCTGGATCCGCCCATGAAAGGGATAATATCGTCACGATCAACAGGGCGTGGAATCGGAGTGGTAGTTTTCGATTAACTCAGTGACTGAAAAGTCACATGTTAAGGTCACGATTATTACCGTTACTATTGCATAAATGAGCCAGTAATTTACAGTCACTGTGTTCATCTTGAAGTAGGACCTCAATTCCACGCCCTGTCGACGATATTGTCCCTTTAATAAAATATCGGTTGTATTGCCTTTTGTTCTCAACAGCCAGCTCTTGTTGTCAATGTCGCCAGCGAGTGCGGATATACAAAGAGCCATTATGAAGACTTGGTATGGGTCAGTCAGCAACCGGAGATAAGTGATGGACTGCATATCTTGGCCTTTCCGTGTAACCAGTTTGGCGCGCAAGAACCAAACGAGAACGAAGAGATTCTGTCATTTGCCCAGCACACTTATGGAGCGACTTTCCCCATCTTCGGTAAAATCGATGTCATCGGTCAATATGCTCACCCGGCATTCACATATTTGATAAGTATGAAGCTTGTATAATCATCTATTTAAACACCTCAAAAAAAGAAAGTCCCCACCTGTATGTTTTAAAAATATTTTTAAATTTTAGAGACTTATGAGCATAAACATGATATGACGATTTAGCCTGATCATCGACACACATGTTGCAAGCAAGATTTGTGCGGATAACGTTGCGCAGCAGTGCACACAACTCGGTTGATTGTGTGGGGGTACCTGTTCATTTCTCACAACTTTGCATTGTGGCTCAAAATAACGCCCCTGAACTCAAGCAAAATGGGTTATCCCTTTTGTCATCAGCTTTATTTGTCTGTTACATAATGTCTTGGAGCACTTTTAAACTAAAGACCTCATTATTGGAATGTTCATTTGCATGGGAAGGTATTGCCCAGGTCCGCATCCGTCGCCTCATAAACAGTATGCACCGAAGGTGTTGGGCAGCAATCGACAATCGTGGCGGTTATACCCCTTACTGAACAAACCCAACATGCTGCTTATGTCTTAAGTATTGGTCAATAAAGCTGATGACAAAAGGGATAACCCATTTTGCTTGAGTTCAGGGGCGTTATTTTGAGCCACAACGCAAAGTTGTGAGAAATGAACAGGTACCCCCACACAATCAACCGAGTTGTGTGCACTGATGCGCAACGTTATCCGCACAAATCTTGCTTGCAACATGTGTCGATGATCAGGCTAAATCGTCATATCATGTTTATGCTCATAAGTCTATAAAATTTAAAAATATTTTTAAAACATACAGGTGGGGACTTTCTTTTTTTTAGGTGTTTATAACATCCATGTAAAAATTAAGTCAAACACCAAATCGGATGTTTATATTTAAAAATACAATTACTTTATTGATGTTCTTGGCGTACATATGAAATATTGCGGGTACAGGCTTACGTTCCGTTGGCAAAACTGCTTCTAGGAGAAGGCCTATACATTCTGTCTTGGAATCAAGAATCTGTAACTATCAACCAATTTGTGAAAGTTAATTTCGTTTTGACAAAAAATGAAAATGCATTCGTACCGTTTGTATGCAATCTAACGCAGAATTAATGCAGAATTAAGTATTTTCCTAAATTCATATTGGAAAACTCTTTTAAAGTGACAATATCGTCACGATCAGAGCAAACTTTCAACAGGGCATGGAATCGGTAACCTAGTATAAGATGAACATAGTGACTGAGAATTACTGGCTAATTTATGCGGCATCAACGGTAATATGGCCTCGAGTGTTTTTTTCAGTCGCCGAGTTAACCTAAAACTAGCACTCCGTTTATCATGTCGATGTTTTCCTTTTAACTACATATATGTATTAAAATGACTGCAAAATTTGGGAAAATATCTAGGGAAAATTGTAACTGTCAGGTTCGAGCCCCGGCCGTGACACCTGTGTCCTTGAGCAAGACACTTAACCATAATTGCTTCTCTCCACCCAGGGGTTAAATGGGTACCTGTGAAGGCAGAGATGGTTTGCTCTATATGCGCTAGAAATGGCAGCAATTGAGCTGTATACTCCCCAGGGAGCTGAGATGGTTTCAGGAATGATTTATGAGCCTTATGAGCAGGGATAATAATATAATGCGCCTTGAGCGCCACTTAGTTGGTGGATACGTGCGCTATATAAATCTATACATTATTATTATTATTATAGCTTTCACATCAAAGTTCAACTATTTGGATTTTTGATTTACAATTATACATTAAATTTATAGTTGGTTAAAGTTTAGGGGTACAGACAAACCGGGGTGGTATATGAAAAAAAAAGCAGGTGATCATGGTTTGGAACATTGTACAGAAAAAAAACTTCTCATGAACTTATGGCTCATTACCATTTATTCAATTGGATAACAATGGAGAATACATATCCCTATGTCTTCGCCTTTTCAGATGCGTCTGGAAAACGGCCAAACTGGAATTTTTGGAAGTACCTCATTGACAGACAGGGGCGGGTTATTGATGCATGGGAACCAACTACCGGAGTGCGAGAAATATATGGATTTCTTGTTGCTGCAACCAAGACACCACAGCCAAGACGAGTCGAGTTTTGAACCAGGAACATTTTTATAAACCTTATCAAAATTGCAAAGACTGATTTTAGCCCAGCCTAAAATCAACGCTATTAAAACACTATGCAAACTAAGGTAACTAAGTTTATTGTTACATTACTTAAATTATGCACGTGTTTACGAGTACGCTTTTTTTTAAATCTGGATATGCAAAGTCAATTTAGTAAGTAACATGTAAAAATTACCAAAACATCATTACGATGTTTGTATTCATTCTAAATTGGAAAACAGGAATAGTGGGTAGCACCAATCTTTCTTCAGAACTAATGTTATTAGCGCCACAGTCTGTTTCAGATTAAAATATCTTAAAGATTAAATGGCGTCATTCTTTAACTTCATTCTGTACATGTACATTGCTATTAAATATTAATTTAATACGATAAACAGCTTTCATGTAATATACCGTCTATTAAAATAGAATTTTATACCAACAAATTAAACTGCTCTATCGCAAACAAGCTCTCTACTGTAATTTTTGAATGTAAGTTTTAACTTATCGTTAAATTGTTATAGTTTGCGAGATGCTTAAAAACTGAGTGAAACATTCATCACGTCTTAAATTGATATGTATTCCTTATATTAAGTATAACATCTCATTCTCACGATGACCATCCGATTGTGAAGATGACCTCCGTCTGGTTAGTCTGCGTTTAATTGAAGATGTTGCGCGTGATTTTGACAAGTGAACAAATGGCAGTATGTGGGCACAGCTGAGCGTTTTAATATACACAGCTATGCCAACATCTTGCCTTCTCCACACTCGCTATGAAGCAACTTAAAAAACGCCGTCCAAAGTAACTCGGCTTCCCTTGACCAACTGGGAAACGAAACTCGGCACCTGCAAACCAAATAAGAACGGTAATGAAAGATAATGGAAACGGGTCAGCTCGTGCCCAAGTCAACCCGTGCCCAAGTAATTTTTTGCGTTCTTTAGGCTATATTTGTTTTCGCTACGGGGTAATGACATTTTATTTTATATTTTTCAGAAGAATTGACTAGAAGACAAGAGAAAAGGAAGACAAGAGAAAAGGAAGAAAACGAAGGAAAAGATTCAGAAAAAGAAAGATCAATAAAAAGAGAAAAAGAACATGAGGAATGGAAAAACGAATAGGAAAATAAAATGAAAAAAATTATATCCACGCAGTATTAATTAAGGAGGTCTTCAAAGGCGTCCTACATTTAATAAAATAAAATAGGGACTGATTAAGCGTTAGTGGAGCCGTCAAATTGGTCAGTTTCCATTCCTTTCCTCTTGTCTTCTAGTCAAGTCTTCTGAAAAATATAAAATAAAATAATGTCATTACCCCGTAGCGAAAATACCAGAAATAGTCAAAATAACGACAAAAGTACTTAACCAAAATTATATCTTTCTTTTTTTTATAAGAATTCAGCGATAAAACAAAAAACAACCCTAAATAACGCAAAAAATTACATGTTTCCTTTATTACTTTTTTTCATCGAATGACTTGAGCACTTGGGTACGAGTTGACCTAGGTACGAGTTGACCTGGGTACGAGTTGACCCGAATTCGCGATAATACTAGAAATGAACATTAAGTTGTTATAAGGCTAGTCCCGTTTTCTCAAGCCCATCTGTACGTACTTACCGAGGAACCCCTTGGCCAGTGTAGTGTATACGTGTAGCAACCACATTTGGATATTTAACTTTTTGAAGCAAACACATGAGCCCTAGATTATTTTATACATGCATTATGCATAATTATTAGTGGATTTTCAATTGGCGTTCGTCACTGAACTGTTGGGGATGAATCATGCAGTCGCACTGGCTGGTAGATACCTTGCAGGATTCCTCGAAGTTGTCTGACAAGTGCACAAATGGCAGTATGTGAGCACAGCTGAACAAGAATGAAAACAGCTATGCCAACATCTTGCCTTCCGTTCACTCGCAATGGTCTCATTGAATGTCATTTTTCCATGTTTTAAATGCAGATACTCTATCTCTTGAAATTGGCTACTAAAGATGCACATACAACGTATTAAGCAGCCGCTTTGAAATTCTAAGTCACGTAACACTGTTGGCACCAAGATCTGTTCAAGCCAAATGTAGATAGATTACGGTAAATAAAAATGACTTCAGGTCCTGAAATGTTCTCGAAGATATTTTGATTACATGATGGAAGTAACATTTGTTTTGACCCTTCAGGAATGACTGAGGGCAGTGACATGACCAGGTGAAATAACAAGCAACAAAATGGCAATATGTAGGTACAGCTGGGAAGCGATTACAGCACTCAGCTATGCCAACATCTTGCCTCTTTGGCACTCGTTGGAGAAACAGCATATTACACAGACCTGGTTTGCATTAACAGATGAGGCAAGATGCAACAGGCAGTTGGTATAGTAACCAACCATTACCCAGGTCATGATGAGCAAATGCTAGATTGATTTGCCTTAATTAAGACTAATATGTATATACATTACATTAGACGCGGATGGCTCTGCAAGCCAATTATTGCTGCACCATTAGGCGAGCAGTAATCCGTGCAGGAGGCCATCATAATGGTAAAAATTCACTTCGAACGAAAGGGAGAAATATATTTGTTCAGTTGCGTTCAGTATGATGTTGGGCCTGTTAAGTTGACGCGTATACAAAAGATGCACACGGTTTGCATCAATGACTTCAAATAACCATAAACGAAAGGCATACCGTACCTGTGCAATAGTGACCTATGCGTGCCATACTTTAACATGCATTTTTAACGTCCAGTATTACCACACTGTCCCGGTAACTCTTGCAGCAAAAGACCATGTAATTCGTATTGCTAAAAACACAATCATGCAAAAAAGTTGCCGTTGACTATTACCGTGTGAACTGACCTTGGAATGCCACTATTGGTCCACCGTGTATCATAATGCACGGCAGAAACGCTCGTACACTAGCGGTAAAAGGCCATACTTCCACGGCATTTACCAACGGACCAAAGGTCTCTTTGCATTGTGATAAAGATAAGCCGGGGTGTGTTTTATGTATACAGGTTTGACTTAAAAAACGTATAGCGTGGTTTATTTATCTAATTGATTGAGCATCACCACGTTTCGGTTCAGCCGTAAATCACATTTGTGACCAAAGTCAAAAATACAATATTCTTGGATATAAAAACTCATGACCTCTTTAAGAAAATAATCACTAATTCCATGATGCATTAATACATGAACATGTTCTCTTCAGAACATTGAGATAAGTCATTACGTAACGTACAAATTAAGCTTTTGTACTTTGGTTACCAGTGTGAATTACACCCGCCCCCAACACAATGAAGACACATGTGAAGATAGTGTGGTTTCCTAGAAAAGAAATGGCGGGAAAATAACCATAGAACCAGTCAGTTAAACCATGGAGGTTTCCTTCCTCCATGGTTAAACTCGATACAGACATTTCATCAACGCGATCAGAGTTGTGTTATCTGTTCGTCTTGTCCCTCTGCAGTGACATTCCCAACATAGTGACACCCCACTTTTTTTTTTTTTTTTTTTCTTTTTTAGTAAATGCAAATGACAAACAACTTGGGAAGTGGAGACGCAATACAGGTATATGTATTTATTTAGGTTTCACAATTGTAGCAAAAATGATATTGATAGCCGATAAATTCAGATTTGGAAGTGATTTTATGAACCTTGTGAACAAACCTACCAAAAATAGGCAATGGCTTGCATATTGCTAGGCTCTATTGAAGCGAACAAATTTAGAAACACCGACAAAAGGCTTAACAATGGCTACTGGGGTTTGCTATTCAATTGCTGTGTGGTACTATCAGGTCAGTGAACACTACAGTGATGAATACATTGGTTTTCGAGTTGTACAATTTTCCGAGGTCGGGGTAAAATTCCCTCAAGAGGCGAGTGTTGGATTTTGTCAATGCTGATCGTGGGAAACTATATAGATGTATTTCTTATCAACTAGAAATTAACAGTGCTATTCAAATCATGATCATATAGTGTGTCACTACAACTTACAAGTGTGTTACCAATTCATCGTGAACCTTCCATCGTGGAATTAGCAATGTAAAAAATACCACGGTAAATGCTTTAATCATCAAATCATGCAGGTCAAATCTTCAATGCATCAAAACGATCGAAACGGATATATATATATATATATATATATATACGGCCTCTGTACATCATGAACGTATGAAACCTTATAATTATACAGTACAATAATTGTGATGAAAATTATAGTATAAACAGTCCTATACTTACCACTACAAGAGAAAAACCGAACGTCGTTCAGTTGGTCCGATCCTTGCTTGCTATGCTCTAAGCTACCTGGTGATAGGAATGGGTGCTGCGCTAACTAAAGACAGGTCAAATTTCGGGCATCCTTGATTGCAGAAGTGGTGATCATCAGAGCATGAGGTGCAATCCGTACTTCATCGACGACGGTTATGCCAGCACGAGGCGCCGACCCACCTTTAAATTCACACGGCCGAGTGGCTTTCGATTTCAGTAGCGAATTCAACAAGTGAATGGGATGAAGCCATGCCTTCACCAGTGTGGTTTAGTACATGCGCATGATGCAGCATTCCTCCACTCCATTGTTAGATGGGCGTTATAGGAATACTGAGTGTACTGGCGTAGTAATTGATATTCAAATTACTGGGCTTTGTGTTTTGTTTGACCCATTGAACAATGCATGACACTCGTGACGAAAGCCACGCATCAGTGCATTTTCAGAGCTAGTTCGTTAACGTTGGCACTCGGTATTGTCCACGAACTTATGTATCAGTCAGTTCCAAACTATGGGCGTTATTATCTAACTCAGGAATTCACGCTTAATCCGGTTTTAGAGGTTTTAGGCATAACAATGCCACACCAAGTGAGGACTAATTGTGTTGTCTAGGATACAGCAAACCAATATGGAGATTTCCACACATATAGCCCGTACCCAATGCAAACACTCTATAAAATAACCCACATGCTACGTATAGAAAAGAGCTTTGTGGCGTGACCAAAGCTTTTTTTACGCAAAGGCTGCTTGTGCGAAGAAAGAGCTTCATAATGGCGTATGCTTTAATTTGACAGGCTGAGTGAAAACGAGTTAATTGTTTGGTGAAGGCATCATTACCGAGGCTTTCTTTTGAGAATGACGTGCGCAGGAACAACCATCATGAGGGGGTCGGTCGACCATAGGGGGGTTGACAACTCTCTCGAAATGTTTTATTTTAGGCTTTTATTACTAACTATAATATCATAAACGCGATTGGAAACATTTTGTCCTTATTGGAAATAAGCAAATCGCATTTTTTTTCAAGTACAATTTCGTGGTTTTGAAATATAAGTCGTTTTTAATAAATCAAATTTTCAGTTTTCCCCCAAAAAGGAGGCAAACTAAGTAAGGGTGACAATTAGCATCTCTTATAAACCTCATTCGTAACAGAAAAAAGAGTTAAATACATAATAAATACTATTATTTATGAAAGCAGTCTTTAAAGATCCTGTAAGGGGTAGCAATTGCCATCCCCTTATAAACTTCCTTCATACACAAGATCCAGAGAGTTAAATTTGGTTGCTCCGCAAATAAATCATTGGTTTTCAAAATTAAAATGCATATTTATTGGCAGGAGTCTTGTGTATGTGAAATTTATTTGAGAATCGTTAGTTCCAATAAGGATAAAATGTTTCCGATTGCGTTCATGTTTTTTTTTTTTTTTAACATGTCAGAATCATGTTGTCCTTCGATGTATAAATGAATTTGGAACGCAAATAATAATTATTCTTACAAAACTATCCGAGGGTTTTGTAAATTTTACCAATCGCTATGCTTTGCATAATATTACTAATTTTGGACCAATGTATAACTGTGAATAACGAATGCCCGATATAGACCCCTATCAGATTAGGCCTAAAGCTTTATAATTCCCAAGAAAGGATTTTGCCCAAAGTGCTGTAAATAATTTGTTTTAAAGGTGAAATAAATTTAGGAAAGACTACTTTTAAAAAAAATACAAAAAATCTGAGTGCATTCTCCCTATTTTATTTAACAACACTCTGCTTAATAAGCTGAATTTTTTTGCGGGACGGTTGTTTTGTGTCTGTCTTGATTCAAAGAGAGTAAGCATACTACTAGTACACGCAGTTTTGTTAACATTACCAATGTTTGTTTTTGTTTTTGTTTTTTTGCAAGCAAATATTATACAAAAGTAATAAACACCACAATTTGAAAGAAAATACAAACAATATATTACAAAAACCAAAATAAATATATGCACATATACCAGGACCTCTGTACAATAAACAATGTACATTTAATTTTAGCCATTGACATTGCTAAAAGTAAAAAGTAACATTGTGCTTATTTAGCATATCAATGAAGAATGGTATTTACTATTAATTATATCAATTAAGAAATTTATTGAGCTTTTTCGTATTGGTTTTGGCATCTAAGAGTAGATACAGTTTATTACTGTTTCTTGAATTATTTTTCTTAACAGGAGGAAGACAATCTCTATATTGTTCTGAGTCTAACCAAAAGAAATACACATTGTTCGCGCCTCTAAAACAAAGGAGGTATGTTGAACCTTCCATTTTAATGAAAAGTTTATTAGATTTTTGATTCTTGTATTGTCCCCCGTTTTCCAAAATATTGCATATTAAATATCAGTTGTACACTATTGTATTATATATTGTTCACTGTGCATTAACACTTTTCAAAGGTATACTTTTTAATGCAACTATAAAAAATATTAATTATTTTTTTAAATGAATGTACAACAAGGTTCGGTAATTACCAGAAGTTATCAAACTGATGAATTGCTATCTGAAAACTTACTTGGTTTAAAGTTGATACAAGTATCAATCATTTTGAGATATGATTCCATCTGGATAGCTCTCATCTTGTAGAAAAATTTTCAAAAGTAAATCGTTTTCTCAAAACTGCGTGAACACCTATTTTGTGATGAAACTTTCAAAGCGGGTTAGATTTATAAGACTGGGGTTAAAATGAACGTATATTAACATTTTGTAGCTTTGTATGGTGAAAAGGATAAGTGAAGACGGGGATGAGAAGACGATCAGATAATACTGAAAACGATCAGAGCCTACTGATCGAAACGTCGAGTTGTGACCACCAGTTCATTTCAGAACTAATTACTACACAATTTTCACATGGTGTCACCGGAAACTTGAATATAATTATAACTGGATTTATAGAGCGCCAAATTGCCAAATGATACAAGGCGCTTTTACATTATTATCCCTGGTCATTGGGCCAATCAATCCTTAAACTTTCTCAGCTCCCCGGGGAGTATACAGCCCTGAGCTATCGTAGCGCATCATAAGCTTTTTCAACCACAATATCGATCATCCCCTATACCCTCACAGGTACCCATTTATACTCCTGGTAAAGAGCACTGTACAGTGAAGTGTCTTGCTCAAGGACACAAGTACCATGGTCGCGGCCAGCAAACCATGCACATTCTGACGACTCGGCCATCAGAACACAAGTCTGATGCGCTAGACCGCTCGGCCTTGTTAGCAAACACCAATGTTGTACCTTCCCTTTAAATTTGATTCCAATATTGTGTAATCCAAAGTTTCGCATTCCCCAGTGGCTTAACTATGGGTTATCGAGGGAACGCTCCCACATACCCAAGGCCTGCTTCCCCCACATACCCAAGGCCTCCCTCCCCCGCCCCGTGTTCCCCAATCAGAATGTTGATCCCTAGGCTAAGACAATTCACTGCAATTGACAATGATTGGTACATTTAGTGAGTGAACGGATGAGAATAACACAAAGAGGAGAAAGTTCCAAGTGCTTTGGTCATTGTCAGGCCTGACACAGACTGGAGACAGTTTGAGTTTTGTATAGAGGCATATACGTCAATTTACTCCACAAAAATATGTAAATATTACTAAGTTTCAGTTGAAGTATATATATAAATTCAAATCTTGTCATAGTATAACCAGATTTAAGTCGATGCTTAAAACTCATCTTATGTCACAACTCTTCAAAGATGATGTATATTTGTAATTGCATTGTAGGTACATGTATCTCGGTACATAATTTAATTTTTTCCCCTATGCTATCATTGTATATTGTTTGTATTCATGTTTTTTCTTTGTTTCCGCGCCTTGAGCGCCCAGCAGGGTGGATATGTGCGCGCTATAAATCTTTATTATTATTATTATTATTATAAAACAAACAGAGAAAACAAGATATAGGCTTAATAAGCAGAAGTTTGTCAATGTCGGCTTTAAACAAAAAAATATTTAATTAAAGTAATACATGAGCTTGACCTACAAATGTCACGGTGCACAAAAACAACTTAGACGGGAAAACGGCGTCAAAATTCCCGCCCTTCCATCCTCTGAACAAATATTTGGCATTTGGATTTTACCCGAAGTGACACAACATGCAAATGAAGAGGTTTGGTTTTTGGTTGAAATTGAACGCAGGCGGTCCCGGATTTGGCCATGGCTCTGTTGTGTTCTGTCAACAAAAGCGACCAGGCATGGGAAAATGTTCCCATACATCAGATTTTTAGCCAGTCAAGTATTTCAGCAGAAGTGACAAAAGAAGGGAATAATACTATTCACAGATGATAAGAAGGAGTTGTGTACCGTGAGAAGATTATAGACGATGTGACCAAATAACATCACGATGTTTACAAAAGAGCCCCAAAGGTCATACTAGTGCGCCGGGCACAAAATGTATACTGGTCTATGGCAAGAAACCATCAAATCTGTTATAGTGAGACATCAGCAGAATAATGTTTAAGGGTTAATTTGATGAAAATATTTTTAAAATTGTATCTGAAAATTAAACAAATTCTTGATGTTATATGGAGAAATACAAAATGCACAAACTCTCCATACAATACACACACCTTTTCCCGGCGGGAAATCACACTGGTACTCTAAAGGTCACGCAATGTGTAAACAAGTCACATGGTTGATCTATGTTATAATCATGCTTTTTCATAAGAAATTTGAAGATTTTTTTTAAAAGGATTTATGTAATTCACACAGACTAGCTATAACTGTGGCGTATTTCGTGGATATATAATTTTAGGCCTATAAAGTTGATGATGGTATCAAATATATAAACATTTGAGATGTTTCAGTCTGAGATGCTATTAATTAGTCAAAACAGTTCGAATTCAAACATTCAAAGTCAACATGAATTAAGGGGCCGTCCAAAGTTTTCAACATTTTTAAGGTCGTACAGAGAGTACTACTTTTCAAGACCCCCCCCCTCCCCCCAAAGTAGTACTTTTCCAAAAAAAAAATTCAATGTTGATGCGCATGTTTTATATAACATTTTACATGTGTGCTGCACTGACTATCATGTAGGCAGGTCACACAAATTTTAATATTGTGCGTAAATCATTTCAAATGGATCTTAACTTGAAGGGCTTGATGAAAGAAACACAAATCTGAAAAAAAAATTGAAATCGGACCTACCGTTCTTGAGTTATGGCAAATTAATGAGGTCAAATTTAAATAGCGGTTTTAGCCATTTTGGTCAAAAAAGAGGAAATTTGAATATTTTACATTTTTACTTTTATATTTCAATATCAATTAGCAGATTTGGTCAATCAAGTTTTAAATTTTACCAATATTTGGGCAGGGAAATTAATCAAACTAAAAAAATAATGCCACATTTCTTTTTAGTTTTGGACATAGGGCTCGTTAAATATGGTCCATTATGCTATGGTCCTATCACGGGACAAGATGGATTTCGTGAAAAATGACTAAGTCCAACTAATTAATATGCATAAATGCTCTAACTTGAGAACGGATCATCTGACAAGCCTGAAATTTGGCACAAGTATTGTTTGTACTAAAAGCTAAGTTTGGAACTCCTTGCCAGTGATCTGTTGAAAATAAAAAAATTAAGAAAAAGTTTTTAAAATTAAATCTTCATAAACTTTATTCGTGTTTCCCATGATAAAAGTCAAATTTTTTAAAAAATAAGTCAAGGTAATTGAAAAAGAAAATATCGTTTTTCCATAAGTGAAAAATTCCTTTTAAATTTTAAACAGTACATGTTGGAAATAAAGCTAATTTTATGATGAAAAATTCTGCCTTTTTTTAAGTATAAAAAAAATCAAAATTACGGGAGTAACACTACAGGATAGAACAGCCGACAAATCAATGACGGTGACGTATGCATTGCGTTTGTAGTTACAAGATATCACGTGACTCCTTACATTGCCGTTTCGTTTATTGTGCATGACCCCCCATGCAGTATGAAAAACAACGTACGTTTTTTTCTGATTTTTTTCCTCGTTTAATCTTATTTTCTGTGTTGAACTAGGATATATTTTACAAGATTGCAAGTAACTGCACACTTAAAAACAAGAAACTAACATGGAAGTCGATATTCTGAGAGCAGAAGCTCGAGTTCATCGCTGCTCCATCCCGACACGCGCTCGACCGCGTTACAAAAATCCAACTCGTCGTCGTGGTCAGTGGTTTCCGAAACTGATTTCGTAGCGTTCTTCATTGATTTTCTTTACAAACTAAAAAGTAAAATAAAGTTCAACTCCTCTACTTTAACATAATTATTCCGAAATTTTATATTTCGAGGTATTTTTGGGGAAAAACATTAATTCCTTATCCTGTGTAAGTGGGAACAAAAATGGCAGATGAAGTTCAACATATCAAAATGCTATGCTATGCACATCACCCACAAGAAGAACCCACTCAACACAGTATACAAGATGGGAGACTCGACCCTCGAAATAGTTTCTAACCACACCTACTTGGGAATAGACTTAAATAACAAGTTAAATTGGGCTGGTCACATCCAAAAGGTAACTTCAAAAGCAAAGCAAATCCTCGGATTGCTGCGCCGAAACCTTTATAGTTGCTCATCAAAAGTCAAAACAAGAGCCTACAAGACACTTGTTAGACCTCGACTCGAGTATTGTGCATCAATTTGGGATCCGTACCAGATTAACTATAAACTTCAGCTGGAGGGGGTTCAACGACGATCTGCCAGGTTTGTTGTTAACAATAATAACAAGGACAGCGTCACCAAAATGATTTCCCAACTGGAGTGGGAGCCTCTGGAACACCGTAGAGCAGCCCAACGCTTAACACTCCTTTACAAATCTGTCCACAAGATCGCTGCTTTAGACACTGATTCATACCAGACCAAGATAAACAGGGAAGGGGTTTCGACTAGACAACAGTCTGCAACTGCTTTCATCAAGCCTTCCGCACATAAGGATTGTTACAAATTCTCCCTTTTCCCAAGAACCTTTGCAGAATGGAATAAATTACCACCAGACACTCGTCAAGCTTCAACCATAGACATTTTTAAGGGGAAACTTCAATCACTGGACATGGGAAACATCATCAGGGGGGCTCACTTTAAGTAATTCATGCTGCTCAGTCACCTGCATGTGTACATCCCAATATGTGGAGATTATGCAGTATTTCACCAGAACCAGAACCAGAACCAAAATCGTCATTTGCCATTCCGGGACGCCATTTTGAAAATTCTCGGACCATACCCATGAAAGCTTGGGCTTTTCCGAGTCTATTTTTAGATTCTGGATCGCTTACGTTGACAGGAACGCATCGGAATCTACAATTTTGCGAGCGCTATCGGGGGACCAAAATCGCCCGGTGCTGAAGTCCCTCAACGATAAACGGCGCTTCCGCGATTCACGGTCGATCGGAGATGTTTTTCAAATGGTGTTTAATTTTCAGACCCAATCAACCCCAAAAACACACGATGGAATGATAAAACAACACACATCACTATACTGGTATTAAAAAAAACACCAATTATATAATTTTCCTTCGCTGATTGTACGGTACAAAATCAACATTTTATTCACCATTTAAAGTCGTACGCGGCCTCCGACCCCCCTCCCCTCCCCCTCCCGTCGTACGCTTTGTACGACCATTAAAATGTTGAAAACTTTGGACGGCCCCTAAGCCTGTGCGTTTTCGGTCACTCGGTAACCGGATACCCGATATTTGAAATATTCGGCTCGGTAACCGGATACCCGATATTTGAAATATTCGGATACCCGGGTACCCGTAAACAATTTTGTAAAAACACATTCATAGCCTACTCCCGAATGTATAAAATAACCAATATGAACACTAGTTTCCTTCTCTTGTTTTATTAGAGTCATAAAAATTGTGGACTTACTGTAATAATTTCCACCTCTGTATTAAAAACGACTCGTGGGACTAACATCTCCATTCCCCACACAAACAAAGTTTTTTTTTTTTTAAATAGGAGACTTCCATTGCTTTTCAGTGGGGGGGCGGTCAGGGGGGAAGTTTTTCCTTTCCTTTTCTTTTTTTGGGGCACTATCGGGATTTTTCGCTGGGAGCATGCACCTGGGGGGAACTGGAAATTTATGGGGGGAACTTGACCCCCAGGCCCCCGTGGCTACGCCGCTGTGTACATCTTGGGTTAATGAAAAGTCGAAGAGCGTAGGCCTGCGTCAAGCCAACGGGACACGCCAAGGAGAAACGTGTGTGTCCCCCACCCATACCACGACGTGTGTGCTCACTATATTTACCGCCGCAATTTTTCGCCACATTGGATCTGTTCCTTTTTCCTATGTAAAGCTAGAAGACTTTTATGGTTGTCTGGGTGACAAATACCCCTTCACAGCCGTAGTAACCTATTTAGGCCTCACATGCACTCAAATCTTTCATTATTTTTTTTTTAAATGGACATCAACAATCAAGGAGAAAAGGAGCTCCTTAATTGAGACCCTAATTCTTATGCAGTACATTCTGTGGATCCCAGGTAATTTTGAAGAAAATAAACGTTCTTCTATTTCAATAAAAAAAAATCCTAAATAACAAATCAATATGCCTATTGTATAACAGTAAAAATTATTATCAGGCCTGTGATTTCTCAGGATTTTTCTTGATTTCAGGATTTTTACAAATCTCCATTTTATTTGCCTCGATCAAAAATGGCTACCTAGGACAAAAAGAAGTAGCATGTATCAATTTGAAAAAAAAGTAATGACGTGTCCAAACCTCTAGTTTCTTGTTTGTGGGGATTTTGAGAGTCTGTAAATCCTCCAAAATGAAACTCCCTGGAGGTTCAGGGGGCTTTGTCCTCGAGACCAAAGGGAGACACAGGCCTGCTAGGCTGCTACCCATTTTCAGGATTTTTTTACTTTTGTCAAATCACAACCCATGTTACTCTTTCACGATTTTTCAATTCAACCTCTGATGGCAGAGAGAGAGCGCCCTCTTGTGTTGGTGAATCTTATTGTTTTGATATTAACAATGTCAATACTTCCGTGTGAAATTCTTGGAAGGTGTCTGCCCTCTGGTGATTTTCTTTGTTTCTCTCTCGAGTCAAGGTCCCAAAAGAATTGAATCAGTTTTTTCTTCGTTGAAGGATGTCACAATTTGTGTAAGTATGCAAGCAAAAGGAAAGAATGTCGTATCCGACCGCCACTTTTTAAGGGCTTTTTTGGAATTTGTTTGCAACCACTAACCAGTTAAAAAATGATTCTATCGATTTTTTGGGGTACAGAAAACGAAAACTATCTTTAAAATCCACTTTTATAATGGTTTTTGGACTTTATTTCCCTTCTTAAAAAAATCCTCCCCTTCAGAAAATAGAAGGATCCTATTATAGTTGCCACTGTGTATGTACTACAATGACCGTGTTGAAGGAGTTGACAAGCAGACTGACATGACTGAGGATTGTCATTGTATACCAAAAGTGCCTGATTTTTCATAAAAGGGTATAATTTGAAGTATATGTCCATCATCATCCATATGTTCTCTACCTTACTGTGTAGGTAAGATTACATTATTGGTTATATTGAATGAGAAAAAGTGGTGGTCGGATACGACATTCTACCCCATACGCATGGCATAGTATTTAGCAGTTTTGTCTTCATAACTGATGCATTTTATTATTCTCTTGTTTAGTTGTTAACGTCACAGTGAAATAAGCTGAAACCTTTCCCAGGTTAGTTTTCATAAATATCTTGATTCTTATCGAGTATGGATGCATTTACAAGGCAAAATAAAAAAGTCTCCGGTTAATTTTCTTTTTTTTGTTGCTATGAAACGATGTCCAATTGCAGCCAAAATTGCTGGATAGATTGCAATTTTGCTGCGCTGTGTTTTATTTAAATGACTTGTATGATCATTTGCCCGATTTGTGTGGCCTCTCTTAGCCACCATACTTTGCATATGGAAAATTTGGTCCCCATGTATACATGTATCACGTATTTCCCTGTTGGCAAAAAAAAAAGAAAAAAAAAAGCTGCACCGATTTTTGAATCCGACTGATGACCAGAAACTGGAGACTTTTTTTTGTTTGGCCTTATTCTACACATGGACATGTACATACTTTGTGTATGAGAAATTTGGTCTGGTTCCAATATCCGCGTATGTATACATCACATGTATCACATATGGTTGAAAAAAATATATATATTTCAAAGCGTTTCTCTGCACTGATTTTGAAGCCGACCTAGGACCAGAAACCAGATACTTTTTTCGTTTTGGCTACATCCTTGAATGATCACACCTTGACCATAGAGTGCATTCCACGGTAGGTCATGAATGAAGAGTAATTTGTGGCTTTGATGGGCCGGGGAGGAGGTAAGCGCAATTTTGTTTCCTGCTACCCTCTATAACCATTTCCTTGTAAAAAATACTAACTATTGCACATTTTTTGGATGGTAAATATTTCCTGTTCATTGACAGTATACTAGTTATAGTATTAACAGAAGACTAGTTTTTATTGGCATTGCATTTAAAAATCTGCAGACTGCAGACACTATACTCGTTATTCGTATTGGGAAAAGTGAACTACGTATGTAAAACAAGAGAAAATTCTAAGAAAAATCAACTACTGAACAACTTTCACATTCGTGATTAAAAAAAAGAAGTTATTTCATCATTTATAGGGTGAGACGGGATGGAAAACAGGCAAATGTTCATCTTGTTAAACGTATGCACAATGGACGCATAGCTTGATGTTGATTGGTACCCACAGGATGGGTCGGTTCTCCAAGTGTGCCGTCAGTCTTTGTTACGCTTCTGTGGTACTTCTTCTCGAGTTGTTCTGGAACTCTTCATGGGGTCTGGTTCACACGGAGAGCTTAGCCAACTGTAAGTTATCACTGGGCAAATCCATGGTTACTCATGTTACATTTGTGAGGTTTTGGCCGGTAGGGCCCACTCTCAATGCCATGGAGTGCCATGGTCGAGCGGTTTAGTGCATCGGATTTGTGTTCTGATGGCTGAGTCGTCAGAATGTGGGTTCGAATCCCAACCGTGACCATGGTGCTTGTGTCCTTGAGCAAGACACTTTACCATAATTGGTTCGCTCCACCCAGGGGTAAATGGGTACCTGTGAGGGCAGAGTTGGTTGTTGTGTTTGATTAGCCCTATATGCGCTGTAATGGCAGCAATTGAGCTGTATACTCCCCAGGGAGCTGAGATGGTTTCAGGAATGATTTATGTGCCTGATGAGCAGGGGTAATAATGTAATGCGCCTTGAGCACCAGTTTGGTGGATACGTGCGCTACATAATAATAATAATAATAATAATGAAACTTATAAAGCGCCATCTATCTAGAAACCTAATCCGAGGCGCTGGTGATAATGAAATAGACACAAAGATATGGAACATTAGATAAACAAAGATAAATACATGAAACAAAATGCACAAAATTAACATTCATTATAAGCTTGTACAAAAAGGTGAGTTTTCAAAAGTTTTTTGAAAGAATTTAAATTGTCACACAGTCTTAAACTTTGTGAAAGCATATTCCAAAGGGAAGGGGCTGCAACAGAAAAAGCCCTATCCCCAAAAGTTTTACAAGTTCCATGTGGTACAGTAAGGAAGTTTTGGTTTGCTGAGCGTAGTCCACTGCGATTAGAGTTGTGAATGATAAGATCTTGAATATATGAAGGTGAGTTGCCATGTAGAGCTTTCCATGTAAGAAGACATATCTTGATCCGTTGTTGAACTGAGAAGCCAGTGTAATTGCTTCAGTGAGGATGTTATGTGATCTGACTTATGAATCATGAATATGGTCCTTGCCGCAGCATTTTGGATTAATTGAAGTCTGTGAATGAGGTTTTTAGGTATTCCATAGAGCAAAGCATTACATAAGTCCACATTATTATTATTGTTATTATTATAATATATATTTCAATCATCATTTTTTTTTTACTAAGCACAAAATAATAATTTCAGTTTCATAACTTTGTTATGTATGCTATAACAGAAAAAGCAACATTTTTATGCATGTCCGAAAAATGTAACGTGAGTAACCAGCATTTTTTTCTCTTAGCATACATAAATTTCTGAAATTATTTTTGTTCAAGGAGTAAGGTCTGGGTATAATGAAACTACTGTGAAATAATGATCAGTGGAATATATCTAATAAGGAAATGATGGCATTAAAAATGGGCCCGATACCTAAAAAATGTAACGTGAGTAACCATGTAATTGTCCGCTGTAGACAATGTGAGTAATAATATTAAAGGTACAACTATTGCTGTGACGGTTAACTAGTTAACCGACTGAAACTACACTAACCATTAATTAACCGGCTAATTAAGCTTGGACGATATCGATTTTTTTTTCATCCACGATATATTGCCAAACATATATCGCGATTTTCGATAGTATCGCGATTATTTTTTTCATTCACGCATGATTGCTTTAGAGCCGATAACCACAGGTATGTACCCTTCTACAAGCATCACAATAAATCGCAAATAAATCGTTTGCGTAGTGTGTATGACATAAAACACAATAAAGGGGGCCACTTTCCTACCGTCACGTTAGCA
This sequence comes from Zoroaster sp. YZ-2022, assembly GCA_029582265.1. Lineage (NCBI taxonomy): Eukaryota > Metazoa > Echinodermata > Asteroidea > Forcipulatida > Zoroasteridae > Zoroaster > Zoroaster sp. YZ-2022. Next base: position 4,038,251 of record CM055825.1, on the reverse strand, counting down.
GTTTTTCTAATGGTTGTAATTTTTTTTTTAATATCTGAAACCACCCAAAAAGAATTTCAACATTTGAATAGACATGCATGCTTATCCTGAAGATAATTTGAGTTGATTATTACTATTATTTTTTTAATTACCCTAAAATTTCCATCAACAAATGGACGGAAAAGTGAGGTAACTTTTTCTGTCCAATTTTTATGGAAATTTGAGGGTAAAAAAAAATATATAAAAAAATAAATAAAAAATCAACTCAAATTAGTTCTAGTATAAGCCTGCATGTCCATTCACATGTTGAAACACTTTTTGGTCGGTTTCAGGTACTTAAAAATAAATAACAACCATTGGAAAAACTGCTAACATGACGGATGCAAAGTGGCCCCCTTTATTGTGTTTTATGTCGTATGTACTTCTAAAGTAGTTCACTTGTCACTTGTTTGTCACTTCCGAAAGCTGAAAAGACTGTCCAAATTTTGTTTCCATGGAATTTCTGACTTGACTCACAATGGCGATTTTCTTTTAATCGCGATATATTTTTTTAATCGCGATTTGCCGATATCTCATATCTTCAAAAGGTTCTCGATATCGTAATCGAATAAAAAAAAGGTATCGCAATATTCGATATTATTGCGTTATCTCCCAAGCTTATGGCTAAACGAGACCACTATTTATATTTAAAAAAAAAATGGAAGAATATGCCGCCCTCTTTAGCTGAACTTTAGTGGCAAGTAGCTATAGAGGTCAAAACCAGTCAACTGCCTGTTTTGACTGTTATTATTATTATTATTAATCATTTCTGGTAATGAAACCAAGGGATGCCTCAGAAAAGCGCACTTAAGCACTGTAAGCTCGAAAGCCTGAGGAAACCTGTAAACAAGGGCGCTTGCAATGTGAACCAGAAACACCGGGGTAAACCCCTTACACTTCCACGATAAGTGTTCTGGGTTCTTTTACGTCATTACTTAATCTAGTACACGGGACCTACGGCTTAACGTCCCATCCGAAGGACGAAGCAATTATGGTTAAGTATCTTGCTCAAGGACACAAGTGTCACGACCGGGGCTCGAACCCACACCCTGCTGCTGGCAACACCAGAACTTGAGTTCGGTGCGCTAGACCGCTCGGCCACAACACTCCACACAAGTGTGCACACAGGGGCATTTCTGACTGGTTTTTAACCCTTTCACTACCATTGGCGACTTTAGTCGACAACACACATACCCCTGTTGCTTACCATTGGCGACTTTAGTCAACCAAGGTCATCACACACACAGCACTTAACTGGGAGTATCATGACCAGCTTTTGAAACAGCTGTATTTTTTTCATTCTTCGCAGTCCATACCCATGCTATATATGGTTGGAAAGACTGATTCCTTATCTTTCATTATCTTTTGGTATAGCCCAACCTACATGTTGCTATTATAGAAATCAGACATAATACAAGTCAATCCTTTCAATGGCCATTTGTGCTATGGAACGCCATACACGTGTGTACAAAATGCTCTCTGTGTTTGTGAACGAAGTCAGGGGAAGTAAAATGAATAACCCGATCATTTTATACGCAATGCCAATGATTTTGGTATCATATGAAAGGGAATTTCATAAGCAACAATCATTTCATTGAATGTATCTTTCTCCAACAAATTCTTCATGAAGAAAAACGAGTTTAGAAAAAGTGCCTGTAAATGGATGCATACTGTTGTGCAATAATGTGTGAATTCATGCATGACTGGGCAAACAATTCGGTAACCAGTGGGACATCCTGTTGAAACAAATTGGTAATGAAAGGGTTAATGTCATTTTGACTACCCTGAACATTACAAGTCGATCCTTTCAATAGCCATTTATTTAAGTAAGACTAATTGCGGTGACACCATGTGGATCTCAATTGAGTAGTAATTAGTTCTGAAAAGAACTGGGGGTACCCCCAGTTCTTTTCAGAACTAATTACTACTCAATTGAGATTCCACATGGTGTCACCGCAATTAGTCTTACTTATCATCCTCACCATGCAAAGCTACAAGTTTTACCTAGCCATTTATTTGTGCTATGGAACGCCATACACTTGTGTACAAAATGCTCTCTGCATTTGTGAAACAAAGTCAGGGGAAGTAAAATAGATAACCCGATCATTTTATATGCAATGCCAATGATTTTGGTATCATATGAAAGGGAATTTTGTGAGCAACAATCATTTCATTGAATATATCTTTCTCCAACAAATTCTTCATGATGAAAAACGAGTTTAGAAAAAAGTGCCTGTAAATGGATGCATATATACTGTTGTGCAATAATGTGTGAATTCATGCATGACTGGGTGGGGAATTTGGTAACCAGTGGGAAATCCTGTTGAAACAAATAAGTAATGAAAGAGTTAAAGCATATAAACCATTGCTGTCCTTTTCATGTAATCTTACAAAATCAACCCAGTGCCACTACCAATGCCACTGTAAGACCATCTCCGATTACATACTCAACACAGGCTGAAGGCCATTACAAACCACAGTCTTTAGTGGTTTTGTATCCTGTGTTTACAGTAAAAAATACATGGACAGCTGGCTGTAGCTGGTCGTTTGAACATATTAGTACGGCCTGCAATTGTATCAATGGGAGACCACTTTACCCTACAATCTCAGTGGTGTGACTGTGCAAAGAAGGGTAACCATATCATGAGGCCACTGGCAACAACTACAACAGCTTGGCCGGAGTGGCCTGAATGGGTTGTTTCATAAAATTGCACTGATCGGAGGAAGGTGAAGCAAGACACGTGAGTACTTGACCATAATTGCTCTTGTCCATCCTGGAGTATAAATGGGGACCTTTGAGGGCAGAGATGGTAATTATATTTGATTAAGCTTGTTGCGCTACACATTTGGCAGCATGGGCTGCATACTCCCCAGGGAGTTGAGATGGTTCTAGGAATGATATAACTGGCCCGATGACAGGGGGTAATAATGTTCACAGTAGCAGTATTTATTTATTTTTGTATTTGTAGTGACCATCAAAGCAGATAACCCAATTGCTCGAGTTGGTAGCACAGTCAGGATTAACTGCAGCGTAGCAACCGTTAACCAGTCTAACACGGCCAGCGACATAGTATGGACCCACAATGCAACGAACCTCGTGGGAGTCTGGAGTCGGACCCTAGATGCGGTGTCAGCCCAGCTAAACCTCGACGATGTACAGATTGACGACAGTGGTGTGTACAGTTGTTGCCTGGGGAAGACTGCAGGAACGTGTGATGCGATCACTGATTCTATAAGTATAAACATCCACATTGGCTGTAAGTCTCTGATTAGCTCTCCTACTATAGCTGAACTTTAGTGGCAAGTAGCTATAGAGGTCAAAATCAGTCAACTGACTGTTGACCCAAATGTGCACACAAAGACATTTTTGACCACCCTGAACAATACAAGACCATGCTTTTACCAATCAAAAACGGTTGACTCATTTTGACCTGTAAATGTACTTACTACACGTAACACAGTGTTCGACTTTCAGTTTCAAGTGCACTAGATATACCTTGGCAGTCATATCAATATTTGGACTGATTTTGACTCTTGCAGTCAAAATCATCATCATCGTCATCGTCATCGTCATCGTCATCGTCATCGTCATCGTCATCGTCATCGTCATCATCATCATCATCATCAAGGATTTGAAGGATTGAGGGCAGATGTGATTATTTGCTTGGTGGATTATGGAGGATTGAGAAGACAGATATCTCTTAAATGTATGTGCAGAATGTGCAATGCGGCGGAGGAGACTGTATTTCACATTGTCAGTGAATGCAGAGTGCATGCTCAGACAGGGTACAAAGGCAGACACGACAAGTTGGGCAAGGTGATCCAAGGTGATCGAATTGGTACGACCATGTGCCGGAAAAGGTTGAAGAAACGGACCATGTCAAGATTCTCTGGGACTTCAACATCCAGACAGATCATGTTATAGAACATAGACGGCCGGATGTTGTTGTCTTGGATAATAATAATAATAATAATAAAGATTTTTAGCGCGCACATATCCACCCTGCTGGGCGCTCAAGGCGCGGAAACAAAGAAAAACATTAATACAAACAATATACAATGATAGCATAGGGAAAACAAATTATGTACCGAGATACATGTACCTACAATGCAATTACAAATATACATCATCTTTGAAGAGTTGTGACATAAGATGAGTTTTAAGCATCGACTTGAATCTGGTTATACTATGACAAGATTTGAGTTTAGTTGGAAGATGATTCCAGAGTCTCGGAGCTGCGACAGAAAACGACCTATCACCCCAGTTCCGTTTTGAAGTTGCTTCCTTGAGGAGTGACATGTTGCTGGAGCGCAAATTGCGTGATGGAGTGTAGACTTTAAGTAGTTCAGAAATATAAATTGGAGCAATGTTATTAAAAGATTTGTGAACAATTAGCATAAGTTTAAAAACAATTCTCTGTGAAACAGGAAGCCAGTGCAGTTCTTTCAAGATTGGCGTGATATGGCATGACTTTCTGGACAAAGTCACAACACGAGCTGCTGTGTTTTGTATGTGCTGAAGACGAGATATTTGATTCTGCGGAAGACCGTAAAGGAGAGCATTCCCGTTATCAAGCCGTGATGTGACAAACGCATGTATAATTTGTTCAGCAGCACTTTTATTCAAGTATTTCCTAATTCGGCTTATATTTCTGATATGAAATGATGATATGCGAACAATGTTGGAGATATGTGGTTTTAAAGTCATTGTCGAGTCAAATATAACACCCAAATTACGTGCATGTAATGAGGGAGTTATCTGCGAGTCACCAATTGTAATAAATGGAAGAGAAACTTTAGACAATTGCTGACGTGATCCAAATAGAACAAATTCTGTTTTTTCATCGTTCAATTTCAGGAAGTTTTGTCTCATCCAACTTCGAATCTCTTGAAGATGTGTCATCTTATTGATGTAGCTGTGCCGGGTGATAGTAGAGTAGCATCGAAGGATAACCTCAATCCTCCATAATCCACCAAGCAAATAATCACATCTGCCCTCAATCCTTCAAAAATCCTTCACCACTGCAATTTCCGAATAACTTCAATCCTTCAAAATCCTTCACTTTGGCAAAGAGGATTTTGGAGGATTTGGGAAGGTTATTATTGTTTATCCATAAGGCAACTTGTACACATTTCACATGTTTTTTTTTGTGAATCCCCAATTTGTTCTGCATGCATTTGGAACCTCCTGCCAAAAACACATTTTTTTGTAGTTGGCTTTATTTATATTTTTTTATTCAATGTTTTTCCATACTGGCCCAGGCCTCGATCTTCACCACAGCTGCTGCCCCTCCGTAGTGCCCCTCCGAGGTGGCCGTAATGCCCTTTGGTTAGCCTTGAAATTTGGAGGCAGCCAAGGCCAAAGTGGCCGTGCCCTCTCAATCCTTAAGGTCGAGGCCCGCTACCCTTTTGGTACATTGAAATTTAATCCGCAACTTTCCAATATTGTCTAATACTGCAGTACCTCCGGAGCCAGCGACTTCATTAAAATGTCGCAGCAACGACTTTGAACATACCAACTGTACGTGGGTAAAAGGAGGTCTGAACAGCAACCTGGTAACCACGGACACCCTTTTGCGAAAACAGAGGTGATACACGCATCATTTGAAAGTTTAAGCTTCTTAACATTGTCATAAATATTAAGCCCAAAAAAAAGTCTCTGGTTTCTGGTCTCCATGTACATCACCTCAGACCCGCGCGTCAGCATTTTTAGTTTTTGTTTTTTGGGGCTTAGAAACGATGTCCAATTGCAGCCAAAATTGCTGGATCGATTGGAACTCTATCATGCTGTGTTTTAAACGACTTTTTCCACATAGGGGTATGCACATTTGCCCAATTTGTGAGGCCTCTCTTAGCCACCATACTTTGTGTATGGGATATTTCAGTAGTTGGCCAATAAGAAAGATTACCCCCCCCCCCCCCCCCAAGAAAAAAAGCATCACTGCACCGATTTTGAAGCCAACCTATGACCAGAAACCAGACACTTTTTTGGGGAGCCTTATAAATGCATTTACATTTTTCGTATTTTTATGTGGAAATTGATTACCATGGTGATCCATTTCAAATTAAAATTACAGAAAGTCAGACGGATTAATTTCTCAATATGTTTGGTACCATCACCAACTTTACATAAAGTTTTAGATTATAATTCAGTTATTTTTGTAAAAGGGTCATTGTCAAAGATATACACTTCCTCAAGCTAAAATAAATGCAAAATAGTATACAAATAATGAATGTTTATGAGTGCAATGGTGAGAATATTTTCATGAGTTGAAAGATGGAATGTTCCATTCAACTCGGCTTCTCCTCGTTGAATGGAACATTCCATCTTTCAACGAATGAAAATATTCTCTCCATTGCACGAATGCAAAACATTCATTATTTGTTTTATATAACATCCAAGTAGATCTTTGTCATTTGATTGGAGGATAAAACTGTAAGAATAAACAAAATATACAAGATTGCATTCTGGCATCCACTACTTTATTTTTCGGCTTATGACGCATGGTTTGCTCGAATGGTTGTGTCTTGTCAAAAGAGGGCGTTTTGTAATGCTGTGGATATAACGCATGATGTGGTCTAGCGTGCAGTAGATCAAATGGGATGGAACAAAAATGCACGGTGAATGGAACCAAAATGCACGGTTTATGACGTAGTCATGTAATGGTTTTATTAACCCAACCCCCTAGGTATTCTGGCTAGGAACCTTCCCAAATCCTCCAGTGCACTTTTGGAAACATGCCCTTATCTTCAAAATGCACCATGCAATTTCGTTGATCTTTCATATTCAGCACTTATGGCCTGTACTTCTTGCCAGGTAGTCATTTTGCCCCATTTGAAGAGGTGAAAATACCAGTTTCCAACAGCGCTGAATTTTCCCCAAAAATTGTCCCTTGGTGGATTTTGGAGGGGGTGGTTAGAGTTAATGAATGCTGCGTTATCTACAATCAAATGACAAGGATCTACTCGGGTGTTATATAATAGTTAATAGCCTTACATTTCGAACCTAGCAGGTTCTTTCTCAAAGGCAAAATGGACACCTAACAAACATGCACGGATACATAAACACAAGAGTGAGCAGAAGTTCACTGCTCAATCTTGTGGTTATGTATGTGCTTGTATGTTTATTGTCCATTTTGCCTTTGTGAAAGAACCCGCTAGGCTCCAAACGTAAGACCAATAACTACTATTTTGCATTTATACTACACGTCCTTTAGGTTGGTAAGCAGTTTGCAACAGCTAATTCTGTTTATAAAATAAATAAATTTTGATATTTTGACTAAATTGGGCTGTGGTGACACTCGATAAAAGGACAACGACCCCCCATTAGTCTTTATCTTGCTGGAGTGTAAAGACAGTGTTTCAAACTTTTTATTCCTCCCCACCCAGCAGCAGTGAAACATGGAAATCGTGTACATGTATCAATGACGCAGAATGTAATTTCAAACCAACCTGCTCGGGAACTACCTGTTATGTCTACTGTAGTGAACTAGGCATGGAAGCAACGTATCGCGTCTGTTCAGACAATCAGCTTGGTGTAAACTACTCGGAAGAAATCTCTTTTAATACTGATGTTGACAGTAAGTTATATGTTAGTAGATGTGTAACATCATGTGAGATAATCTTATATGGGCAACTCCACGATTAATCAAAATTATTGTTTCAGAAATTACACTCCATTTTATGCATGATGAAAAATGTAACATGAGTAACTAGTATTTGTCTCTCAACGTACATATAACAAATTTCTTAATTTTTTTTCCCTGCTAAGTTTAAGGTCTGAGTAAAATGCAACTTCTGTGAACAAAAAATGATGAGTGAAATTTATAAGGAAGGAAATTATGTCATTAAGAGTGGGCCCAATACATCAAAAATGTAACATAAGTAACCAGTATTTGTCTCTCAACGTACATAAAACAAATTTCTGAAAGTTTCTTTTCCTGCTAAGTTTAAGGTCTGGGTAAAATGCAACTTCTGTGAAAAAAAAACTGATGAACAAATTAGTGAAAAAGTTATTTAAAACACAGCAAGGCAGAATTCCAATCAATCCAGCAATTTTGGCTGCAATTGGACATCTTTATATAGCACCAAAAAACCCAGAAAACTAAAAATGCTGCTGTGCGGCTCTGAGGTAACTTAACTCTGTATAAACTGATAACTGAACGTATATATGCCCTCTGTAATATCTAGCAATACCACCTCCTCCATATGATGTGACTGTACGCAATAAGTCTTCATCTTCATTAATTGTTTCCTGGAATCAACCGCAGATACATGAGATCACTCTGCAAAACTTTGTGAAATACTCTCTGAAATATCGATGGGAGGACCAGAGGAAGTGGACCACTATCAAGGTATATAAGGGAGGAGGGCCAATATCGTGGTACAACCAAGCCTTTGATGAGAGGCCCAGCCAGGCCCAGGCTTTGCCCAGGCCTACTGGCCTATATAATTCCCTAGCTGGGCACAAAAGACCCTTTACTGATGAATAGATCTCAAATAGCTCTTGTTGTTAACACAGACTTGACTGACACCTCGGCTGTCTTTATTTGTTCACAACTGCAGCTGTTATAATGAGCTCTACTTGGCTGGGCTATGCCCTCCAAAAGCCCAGGTTAGATTGATTGGCAGATAATGTATTGTTACTCACAAAAGACAGATTAGGAGGCCAGGTAGCCTAGGCCTGGCCAGGCTTCTCAAAGGCTTGGCTGTACCATGACTTTGGCCTTCCTCCCTAAATGCATAATGACTTAAAACACAATAAAGGGGGCCACTTTGCATCCGTCACATTAGCAGTTTTTCCAATGGTTGTTATTTATTTTTAAGTACCTGAAACCGACCAAAAAGTGTTTCAACATGTGAATGGACATGCAGGCTTATACTAGAACTAATTTGAGTTGATTTATTTTATTATTTTATTATTTTATTTATTTTTTTACCCTCAAATTTCCATAAAAATTGGACGGAAAAGTTACCTCACTTTTCCGTCCATTTGTTGATGGAAATTTTAGGGTAATTAAAAAAATAATAGTAATAATCAACTCAAATTATCTTTAGGATAAGCATGCATGTCTATTCAAATGTTGAAAGTCTTTTTGGGTGGTTTCTGATATTTAAAAAAAAATTACAACCATTAGAAAAACTGCTAACGTGACGGTAGAAAAGTTTGTGTTTTATGTCTAATGCCATTTTTATCTTTTCATCTTACACTACGAATAACTTTACCCTGAAAATGCCCTGAAAATCTGTTTTACCGTGAAATAAATAGTTCACAGCAATTTCATGATGACACAACACCGTGAAAACGCCATGAAATACTCTTGGAATTTCTTCGCAGTGAAAACGCCATGAACTTCCTGTGGCAGTTTTGGGGTAGCTTATTAATTCTCAAGATGGGCGTGAATTTGCCCTGAAATCACAGTGAACATTATTGCCAATATCTGAGAGGAAGAGACGCCATGAAATTGCCGTGAAATCATGGTGAACTATTATTTCACGATAAAACGGATTTTCAGGGCATTTTCAGGGTAAAGTTATTCATAGTGTTATTTATAGGGAAAGTACACCATCTTTTTTTTGCAGTTTATGACATCTGAGTTTCAGAAGATGTCCTGAAAACTAGGATAGTTTAAAGGGCTGGTCATATTGGCTGGTCATATTGGCTGGTTTAAGGCTGTTTTTTTTCTTTAAAAAGTCATAAAATCACAGATAACTGTAAACAAAGGGCTAAATTAAGAGCACCCTCTTACTGAATCTCTGAATGTTCCTAGCCAGTTTTATGAGAGATTTCTTGTGAACGAGAAGGTTGAGATGTGCGTACGTTTTCCAAATTTCCTCGCCATTTCTGTGTATGTTGAGAAACGAATCAACTTTGTCCGTGGTGTTCATTTTAGGAAATTGCTGGCTCATTGAAAACATATACCCTGGACAAGCTGAACAAGCATTCGTACGGCCTGTACTTCGTCAAAATGAATTCTTATCCCACGTTCTTCAAGAAAAGTAAGAGTGCCTTCTCAGCAACAGCCTCTGGACGTACCACAGAAATTGGCAAGTTATTAAAAAAAAAATGTGGCATTTTATGTTTTACTTTATTTTGATGTTGGATTAAAGGAACACTATCATCATGATCAGAGCAGACTTTCAACAGGGCATGGAATCAGTGTTCTAGTTTCAGATGAACACAGTGGCTGGAAATTTCTGGCTCATTTATGCAGCAGCAACGGTAATATGGCCTTGTCATGTGGGGTATTATTTTCAGTCAATGAGTTATTCTAAAACTGGCACTCTGATTCCATATACCCGGTTGATGTATGGTCGAGTGGTTTGGTGCATCGGACCCATGTCCTGATGACCGTGGCTTGTGTATTTGAGCGAGACTTTACTGAAAAATGCTTATTGGTATTCTTGTAAAAACATTATCACAGTTTAACATGATTGGTGGACAGTTGATAATGATATCAAACATCCTTTGATATATGTCTGTCTGAGGTGTTATCGCTTTAGTTCAATTAATATTCCTACTTTAGCTGAACTTTAGTGGCAAGTAGCTATAGTGGTCAAATCCAGTCAACTGCCCATTTTGACTGTTGACCCAAATGTGCACACAGGGGCATTTTTGACTGGTTTTTACTGTCATTTTGACCACCCTCAACAATACAAAACAATGCTTTTTACCAGTCAAAAACAGTTGACTCATTTTGACCTGTAAATGTACTTACTACACATAAGGTTTGACAGTGTTCGACTTTTAAGTGCACTAGATATATACCTTGGCAAGTATATCAGTCACAGAAGGGTTAATCAACTTATTTTGAATTTCCATTTTGCAGCGCCTATTGATGTCCCAGGTAATTTTACCTGCGTTAATATTCTTAACTACAACGGCAAAAGGAATGTTATTCTGTCCTGGAAGGTAAGATTCAAGAATCCTGGTCGAGAACAGGAATGAGCTTTTGATTGATTTAATTTTGCCCTGTATAGCACAGCATACTCAGTGCTTTCCGAGTGTCTGTGAAAAAAAACTACACAGGCGACTCGGGTGGCATTTGAACCCACGACCTCCTGCTTACTAGTGCAGACGTCTTAGCCTCTTGACCACCGAGCTTGCCCGATGACGATTGGCTGGCTAGAATCCTACATAGTAGCAGTTTCCGGAATATTTATAGATTGAGGAAATTCTTGCCGATTTTGACTGTTGTCCCAAATGTGCACACAGGGGCATTTTTTACTGTCATTTACTGGTTTTTACTGTCATTTTGACCACCCTCAACAATACCAGTTAATGCTTTTACCAGTCCAAAACGGTCGACTCATTTTGACCTGTCAATGTACTTACTACACATAAGGTTTGACAGTGTTTGACTTTTAAGTGCACTCAATATACCTTGGCAAGTACAGTGACTTATTTTGACCCTTGCAGTCACACAAGGGTTAAAAAGTCAAAATCACAGATCACTGCAAATAAAGGGCTAAATTAAGAAACACAGGCGATATATCTCTAATGAATGGAATAAGGTTAATTCTTTGAAAATAAAGTTCCATGTTTTGTATTTTCTTCTCTACAGCCATTGCCTAATAAATACAAGCAAAACGGAGAGATACGCAATTATCTTATCACTGTTCACCATATCTACAGCATGGTCTTTGACAAGTGGATTGTTGGGCCGAACGAGACCAGTTACATACTCAAAGGTAAGGGGGTAATATAGTGTCGGTCATTTACATCGGCCACCATCGGGTTTTTATGACCAGGAGCCACTTTCATAGAGCAGGTAAAAATTGCTTACCGGAAAAATATGCTGAGCAGATTTCTTTGGTTACCAGCCAAACTTTCATACAAAATGTATGCAGTTTGGCTGGTAGTCTGTTTTATATTGCTTAGCAAAAATATTTGCTTAGCTATCAATGACATTTATTTCAATGTTAACAACAACAAAATATATAACAGCAATGCTTTATGACATAAAACACAATAAAGGGGGCCACTGCATCTGTCACATTAGCAGTTTTTCCAATGGTTGTTATTTTTTTTAAGTACCTGAAACCGACCAAAAAGTGTTTCAACATGTGAATGGACATGCAGGCTTATACTAGAACTAATTTGAGTTGATTTATTTTATTTTTTATTTTTTAATTTATGTTTTCACCCTCAAATTTCCATAAAAATTGGACGGAAAAAGTTACCTCACTTTTCCGTCCATTTGTTGATGGAAATTTTAAGGTAATTAAAAAAATAATAGTAATAATCAACTCAAATTATCTTTAGGATAAGCATGCATGTCTATTCAAATGTTGAAAGTCTTTTTGGGTGGTTTCAGATATTTAAAAAAAAATACAACCATTAGAAAAACTGCTAACGTGACGGTAGGAAAGTGGCCCCCTTTATTGTGTTTTATGTCTTATACAATATACAAAATATACTACTCAAAACAAGTTAGGAAACACTGGAATAATCTCAGTTAAAGCAAGATCATTTATTTCAGATAAACACAATGTTTCACAGAATTGATGAGAAACAACTGCACAATGAAACAGATGATAAAGGATGCATGTAGTGATTACACATTTCATGACATGACTACTGAAAGAGAGAGAGGGGGTTGCAAATGAAAATCCCGGTTCATGGAACATTTCAAACCTATTTGATGTTAAAAATCCGGTGTTCCCTAAATTGTTTTGAGTAGTGTATAATTATTTCATTTATGAATAATTTATCAATGGACTTTTGCACATGCAGTAAATACGTACAAAATAAATTGATTAGAAAATAATGTTAACATTAGGGAAAATAGGGAAGCCATAAGAGGCTTTTTACTCGTCCCCTTTAACAGATTAACCTTCCTACTTTAGCTGAACTTTAGTGGCAAGTAGCTGTAGTGGTCAAAATCAGTCAACTGACTGTTTTGACTGTAGACCCAAATGCGTACACGGGAGCATTTTTGACTGGGTTTTGACTGTCATTTTGACCACCCTGAATAATACCAGACAATGCTTTTACCAGTAAAAAAAAACCCGGTAAAACTTGTAGCTTTGCATGGTGAAGAGGATAAGTAAGACTAATTGCAGTGACACCATGTGAAATTCTCTATTGAGTAGTAATTAGTTCTGAAAAGAACTGGAGGTTACAACTCGACGTTTAGATCAGTATGTTCTGATCGTCTTCAGGAGAAGACGGTTGAATCATTTTAACGTATAAATATACATCATTTTATAATAATAATAATAATAACTGGATTTATAGAGCGCCAAATTGCCAAAGGATACAAGGCGCTTTTACATTATTATCCCTGGTCATTGGGCCAATATCAATCCTTAAACTTTCTCAGCTTCCTGGGGAGTATACAGCCCCGAGCTATGTACGTAGCGCATCGGAAGCTTTCTTCAACCACAATATCAACCTCTACCCTCACGGGTACCCATTTATACTCCTGGGTGAAGAGGAGTGTCTTGCTCAAGGACACAAGTACCATGGTCGCGGTCGGAATTCGAACCCACATTCTGACAACTCGGCCATCAGAACACAAATTGATGCACTAAACCGCTCGACCATGGCACCCCATTTTGGCTGATTTTGACCCTTGCAGTCACAGAAGGGTTAACAAATTACTTTACAATTACAGTTACAGAATGTACCCCAAAAGATTAGGTAATTCTGTAATTGGGTCATTACCAATATGAATGTTCCTTCTGTTTGCTTCATCTTCATGCCCAGACATGGATCGAGAGGACGCGTACAACATAACTATAAAAGCTCGCAACTCAATGGGTCACTCAAGGAATGCAAGCTTTTGTAGCGTCAAAATTGTACCAGGTAAGACTACGAAGCATAACTGGTTGCTAACAACCCCAAACTATTCAAACTCCAACCACTGGTTGTATTGGATTTTGATGGACTCAATACTGTCTGTATAGCCCAGACTGGGATACTTTACATGGGGCTGGGTGTCCCAATTCCATCTAAGTCCAACAGTTGGGTGGTAGTGTTACTGCACGGTGTTGAATTTTGATGGATTCATGAAGGTTCTTAGCCAAAACCATCAGGGGGTTAGGGTTTTAAACAACAACGTTATACCCCTGCAGTATCATCAAAAGCGGCAGACAGACAGAGTACATATATGTACAGTTTTTGCATTATATCGGGTTCTTGAAGCACAAACATAGCAAGTGCATTTTTGGAGTTTGGAGAAATACGCGATTCAAGGTTTAGACCATTGTCAAAAATCAGGTTTCTGTTCATGTGCAAATGGAAATACGCACTTATTTCTCATGCAATTTTCACCATTAACCCTAACCCCCTAGGTATTCTGGCTAGGAACCTTCCTTAACCCTATCCCCCTATAGGTATTCTGGCTAGGAACCTTCCTTAACCCTATCCCCCTATAGGTATTCTGGCTAGGAACCTTCCTTAACCCTATCCCCCTATAGGTATTCTGGCTAGGAACCTTCCTTAACCCTAACCCCCTAGGTATTCTGGCTAGGAACCTTCCTTAACCCTATCCCCCTATAGGTATTCTGGCTAGGAACCTTCCTTAACCCTATCCCCCTATAGGTATTCTGGCTAGGAACCTTCCTTAACCCTATCCCCCTATAGGTATTCTGGCTAGGAACCTTCCTTAACCCTAACCCCCTAGGTATTCTGGCTAGGAACCTTCCTTAACCCTATCCCCCTATAGGTATTCTGGCTAGGAACCTTCCTTAACCCTAACCCCCTAGGTATTCTGGCTAGGAACTTTCCTGAATCCTCCGAAATCCTCCAGTGCACTTTTGGAAGCATGCCCTTATATCTTCAAAATGCACCGTGCATTTTCGTTGATCTTTCATATTCAGCACTTATGGCCTGTACTTCTTGCCAGGTAGTAATTTTGTCCCATTTGAAGAGGTGAAAGTACCAGTTTCCAACAGTGCTGAATTTTTCCAAAAAAGTGCTCCTTTGGAGGATTTTGGAGGATTTTGGAGGATATGGGGTGGTTAGGGTTAATGCATGTCATTGGCATATATATTTCATTCTTCAGGTTTTTCACATTAATTTTTCCACACAAAATAATAATTTCAGAAATTTGTTATTTGTACGCTATATTATATATAAGAGAAAACAACATTTGATGCATGTTAAAAAACGTGAGTAACCAACATTTTTCTACTCTCTAGTGTATATATATAACAAATTTGTAAAATTATTTTTTTTGTGCTGAGCACGGTCTGGGTATAATGCAACTTCTGTGAAAAAAATGATGAGTAGAAATATATAAGTATGGAAATTATGTCATTAAGAATTAAAGGGGCAGTTTCGTCAAGATCAGAGCAGACTTTCAAAAGGGCATGGAATCGATGTCCTAGTTGAGGATGAAACGGAAAGGCCTCTATTTACTCTATGGAGTGCTATATCATGCATAAATAAATGGCTGTATAATTTCTGTCATTGTATAATTATTTCAGTTGGATTTTCCTCTGGATTGATTGCGTTCGTCATTGTCTTCTGTATCGGTCTGATTTTGTCTCTTATCGTGGTGGCTTGCTGGAGGTACTTGAGAACTATGAGAACATTTCCAGAATTGTTGCTGCCATTACAACTCAGGGTGAGTGACTATCTCTTTCTTCCTCCATGGTATAAAAGATCTTCTTTGGCCTGGGTCATTTATTTTGAATTTCTTGGATTACGGACCTGCTCCCCAAAAATCTCAGATTTTAGAAAGAAAAATCGCCACCCATGAATCACAGTTTTCGGAGATTAAAAGAAAGAAAAAAAAAGAAAAAGAAAAAGAAAAGACTTTGTATTGCATGCAGCGCATATAGTTGATCTCACTGTGCCGTGCCTCAACTTGCTTCCCTTCCCTTACCTGCAAATCTTCACACAGCTGTTCGCGAAGGCGGTCGGGAAAACTTGTCTAGTTGCCACTCAATGAGCCACGATTCATCGGTGTTGTGAGTCCGTGTACAGACTATGAAAGCATACAACGATTGAGGGCGCCCTCAATTGGTGGGGTGTTTTTTTTTTTTTTCCTCGTTTCCTGCCCAACTTCTGGAGAAAGAAATCCGTAACCCAAGTAATTTAAAAAAAATGGCCTTATCATAGGAAAAAATGATCCTTTAGAAAAAGACGATAATTTATGAATTCTGATAGTTTGGTTGAAAACTAATCTGACCTTTTAAAGCCTTTAAGTGAGCAAAATATTTAAAAAAAAAAATTATCAGCCAAGTAAGAAGAATTAAATAGTTAGGCCAAAAAAAAAAGTCTCTGGTTTCTGGTCATCGGTTGGCTTCAAAATCGGTGTAGTGATATATATATATTTTTTTTTTGGTAATTTTTTTGTTGCCAACTGGGAAATACGTGATACATTGTATACGCAGGGACCAAATTTCCCATTTACAAAGTATGGTGGCTAAGAGAGGCCTCACAAATCGGGCAAATTTTCACCCCTGTGTGAAAAAGGCATTTAAAACACAGCACGGCCGAATTCCAGCAATTTTGGCTGCAATTGGACATCGTTTCATAGCAACAACAAAAAAAACAAAAAAAATGCTGACGCGCGGGTCTGAGGCAATTGCATGCGGAGACCAGAAACCGGAGACTTTTTCTTTTTGGCCTTATCTTCTAAGAAGTCATCATCATCATCAAAATCCTTCGGCTGCAGAGCAGGCAACCAGGAAGTATATAAATATAATCTTATAAACCACAAAGGAAACTGACAAGGTACATAAATTCATTGTTTGGAGTGAACCAAGAAAAATTTAGTGAGGTTTGAGCCTGCAACCTCCAGGTTAACGTGTCGTCACTCTTCCAACTGAGCCATCTAGCCCTATATATTGGCAGACTTGCTAGTAAAAAGTCATTGAACCAAAGTATGCCTCCATAGCCAGGCAATCAGGCATCGTGCCCCATACAACCAAGGAAGCGACATTTATCTTTTTTCTTCTCTTCACAGAATAACAACTGTTATCATTTAACACATAGTCCTCATCGTGGCTTGGTCAGAGAAAGGGAGGTTTTTGATGAATTGTTGCCGTGTCAACTGTTTGTTGATCTGACGTCGGAGAAAACTCCCTTGGAAAGTCCAGGTGTGGCCTGTGATGTAGCATTCTCTGATGGCTTTGATCTTGGCGACAAGCCACAAGGCGCAATGGGTTTCCAACAAGCAGTCCCCAAGACGGGCTTTCAGACTGAACTAAAAGATGGTTGGCTGCTCAAGAGTGTTCCTACAGATTCCAACACAGACCTACCCGACCAACGCAACCGACACCCCTCTACAGAAACTTGTAGTGGATCATCACTCCACAGTCCAATCAGCGTAGGTAGTGGCGGCAGCTATTTTATTCTTCAGGATGTGGACAAAATCAGCTACTCGCACATGACTAGAGATGGCCTGTCCCCCGTGAAGAAGAATGACATCGAAGGTCAAAAGTTGAGAGGTGAAGGGGCATCGGCTTGTAGTCCCACCAGAAGCCCCAGAAGGAATTTGGGTCCAGAGGGTGATGCCGAAGGGATGTTGTCGATTTTCGGTGAGGAACCTATAACCAGTGACATCACATTGGGTTCATCACAACAGGTGTTGTATAAGCCGATGTCACCTCGTATGACAGGCTTGTATGGAGAGGTAGATACTCCTGCCAGTTCTCACAGTCAAACCGAAGAGACTGCAGGGATCTTCGGTTTAGACCAGGTTGTCGAGGAGAAAGAAGTCGATGGCCTTTCTGTAACAAACCAGGAACTTGACGAGGGTGCTGAAGGTGGAGTCGGAAGTGAGCAAGAGGATTTAGATGAAGATTCTCTGAATGGGATAGAAACGTACGTTCTTAGTGCGGGCATATTGCCAGTGTCAGAAGGCTGTACATCGCCGATTCTGGATGGGTTTCCAGTGCAGAATGAAATCGAAGAAGCCATCGTCTCTCCAAGAAGAGCAGCTGCACATCTTGACGATGAGATCAATGTACCAGATTCGAATGGTTTAACTCCATCAGCTGACGCTTTGAATGAAAGTCCAGTACTCGCAGTTTGCAGTGAAACCAATGCAAATGTAAACCTACCATCGGCAGACCATCTGATCTATGTAGGTGTGCTTGAGGACAGTGGGTGTGTAAGCCCCGATAGTCAGGGAGAGTTGAGTAATGGTTTTACGGCATCAACCGGTTCCATCAACGAATGTGGTGGCAGTCTGAATTATATAGCTGTCGGTGGCGATGACGAGAGTCTTGATGAGGAATATGAGGATGCGAAAGAGATGAGCGTTAATGGATTGTCAGGGCCTGATTCATCCGATGCCACCCTCCAGCTTAGTCACACTGATGACAAACGGGGCAGCAGTGGTGGTGGCTACATCGATCAGATACAGCTTGATAATATCTCCCCTCTTGCATCTCCGACACGTGCAGGACCCAACAGGTGTAGACAGGTCGGGGATGAGGTAAGTGTCCCATGCTCCAGCAACTCTGGGGGTGGGTCAGTAGATGCAGACAAAAAGCCCGGTACACACTGGTAAATCTGTGTAATAGATATTAGTGGTGTGGCGTGTCGTGGCCGAGCGGTGTAGCTTACCGGACGCAAAATCTGGTGTTAGCAGCAGAATGTGGGTTCGAATCCCGGTTGTGACACTTGTGTCCTTGAGCAAGACACTTAACCATAATTGCTTATAGGGGCAGTATGCAGTTTAACAACTGCCTTGTTCTGGACTAGTTACCCCTCCCAGTCTAGTTACCCCTCCCAGTCTAGTTACCCCTCCCATTAACTAAAAAAATGTAATTATAAAGACATCAGTGCAGCAAGGTCGTACCATAGTTACGACCTTGTTGCAGACATGGATTTTGCTCACTGGAACAAGGTCGTATCTTTTGACAAAGTTCCAGAATGAACGCGCAAACCTCTGGAAGAAGAAGTTGTTGCTCTCAATTGTTTTAATGTATGCAAATATATGCACATACGACCTTGTTGCATTTTTAGATACGACCTTGCTGCACTGATTTGTCCAATTCTTTCAGAGGAATTTCTTCAATCTGTTTATAAAATTGGGTAATATTGGATGAGTCATAGGCCTCATGTTGACAAAGTATGAAGGGTCGAGTCCAAGTTATAGCACAATTTCAAAGACTTTTCATCATTACCTATTTTTTAGATTTTGCTTCCTACTAAAGCTAATAACTTTAATTACAAAGAAATGTCGGTATCTTTATCATAGAGATTGTAATTAGTGCGGAATTACTTTCCAAACATATTCGTCACTTCGTAAAAATGCAAAAACAAGACCTCGCGTGCTGTATATTAATTAAACAACGTATTAAGCGATTCGTCAATTTCTGAAAATGCAAAATCAACAATACCCGTTTTGGCATGTTGCCAATCGCTATGTATTCCAATGTATAAAGCGGAAAACAGCTTAGCCAAGTGATTTGCCGGGTATATTAACACTTGAAACTTAGCAGAAATGTCGGCAACAATGAATACACCTCAAATATCTACAAAACTGAATTTGACAAAAATAATGACTTTTATTGGATTTGTGAAAACGGTGACGCATTGGCTGCTTAAGAGAGTCATGTAAAATTGCCTCTGCACTTGCCGTGTAATTTAGAGTGCTAGTTTCATGAAACTCTGCAAATGTGAAACAGCTATATTGAACTTTATTACGGTGCGGCCATTTTGTTTTTCTTCCATGCAAATCCACAAGACCAAACCGAGGCTGGAAGGCATGGTCGCTTGTATGTAGTGAGAATGAGCGCAATAATCGTACTAATTAATGCATAGGGAATCTGACAGAGATGTTCCGCAGTTTGGTAAAAGTCGATTCTCTGTGAGATTTTGACAATTGTGAAATAATCCCATTCCAGTAAAGTGTACAAGGTTGCGAATACTTATTTTTAAATTTGGTTGTACCAAGGGATAGTACAACATTGGCAAATTACCTGACAACATAATTATTGGGAGCTTCCTTAACCCTAACCCCCTAGGTATTCTGGCTAGGAACCTTCCTGAATCCTCCAAAATCCATCAGTGCAATTTTTGGAAACATGCCCTTATCTTCAAAATGCACCATGCATTTTTTTGTTGATCCTTCATATTCAGCACTTATGGCCTGTACTTCTTGCTAGGTAGTAATTTTGCCCCATTTGAAGAGGTGAAAGTACCCGTTTCCAACAGTGCTGAATTTTTCCGAAAAAAAGTACCCCTTGGAAGATTTTGATGGATTAATGTGAAGTTGGTACAGGTAGCAATTATAGTAAAAAAAATAATTATGCGAGAACATAAGAATGAGGTACAGGTTCTGAATAGAACCTTATTGCAAAACTCGTATCTCAACTGTCGCTAAGTGAGATTATGGTTCAGGGGAGAATCAATATCGGGCAACTCATTTCTCAACCATCGCTAAGTGAGAATGTGGTTCAGGGAGAACCATGGGGACTTCACGGGGCGCTGAGGTAAACGCATGGTGTTACCGCAAACCGAAACAATATCAATACTCCGCCATGCAAACCCTTAAATCTTATAACATAAAAAATATGATCATTTTCAAAGACTACTTTTTGTTCCTGATATTTTCAAACGCTTGTTCCTCCATGTTTCTCTCATAACATAGACTGTTGTACCTTCCCTTTATATTAAAAGGAATTCAAACGGGAAAATATTCTTTCAAGGTAGTTGGGGTCGACCGTTTTTGACTGGTAAAAGCACCGTCTTCTATTGTTGAGGGTGGTCAAAATGACAGTCAAAACCAGTCAACTGTAGCTATTTGCCACTGAAGTTTTGCCAATATTACCAATGTTGTACCTTCCCTTCAACAGAGTTTTTTATTTTTTTATACAAATTTGTATACCACAACTCTGGGGGTAAGAATCAATATATTTGTTGATTGTTGTCCAACTTTCAACAGGGTATGATATCGGTGTCCTTGTTTTAGATGAACTCAGTGACTGAAAATAATACATATACCTCACGCTCTGGTTTAGATAACAGGGCGTAATTAGATCATATCACTATGGTTGATAAATATTATCCATAAATATGGAGTGTCGTGGCCGAGCGGTCTAGCTTACCGGACTCAAGTTCTGGTGTTAGCAGCAGAATGTGGGTTCGAATCCCGGCCGTGACACTTGTGTCCTTCAGCAAGACACTTAACCATAATTGCTTCTCTCCACCCAGGGGTTAAATGGGTACATGTACCTGTGAGGGCAGAGTTGGTTGATTAGCCCTCTATGCGCTGTAATGGCAGCAATTGAGCTGTATACTCCCGAGGGAGCTGAGATGGTTTCAGGAATGATTTATGAGCCTTATGAGCAGGGGTAATGATATAATGCGCGTTGAGCACCACTTAGTTGGTGGATACGTGCGCTATATAAGTCCACACATTATTATTATTATTATTAACAATGCCCAGGTGTGCACAGGTTCAACAGTGAAAAACAGGCAGTTGACCGATTATGACCACTGTAGCTATTTGCCACTGAAGCTCATCTATACTAGGAGGGTTAAGCATAAATGTTGGTGGCAGTTTATGAGCAGTTTTGCCAATATTACCAATGTTGTACCTTCCCTTCAACAGAGATTTTTTTTATTACAAATTTGTATACCACAACTCTGGTGGTAAGAATCAATATATTTGTTGAGTGTTGTCCAACTTTCAACAGGGTATGATATCGGTGTCCTTGTTTTAGATGACTGAAAATAATATACATAACAGCAAAAGAAACGTCACCCCTAATTTTTTTTATTATTTTCATTTTATAATTAATATAATTTGTTTTATGAAGAATATTATGAGTATGGAGTGTAACACGAACACAATGTGGCAAATTTGGTTGACCTCAAAATTCGTCATGCATGACGTCTGAGGACACATATGCTAAACATTATTATTATTATTATTTCTGGTTTATTAAAACATTGCACTTGTAGCCAAAGGCTAAATTGAGGCAAAGTATACAATTAACCACACTCAACAAATACTAAATACATAATAAAACATTAAAAATACATGCACAGAATAGGACACAAAACTAATTACCATTCAAAATATTGACAAAATAAGGGATAGGACTATTTTTAAACCGATTAGTCTTACACTTAAATTGAGTTAATTTGTTAGCATGTCTAAGCTGATATTGCACAGTAGTATGTCTTTGTTGTGGCAACCAATCTCCAAATAAATCAGAGTTTTGCAATGAAGTAGCAAACTTCAGGCATAAATCCTTTCTCCGATTTTGCAAGGATACAATATTACATTTAGAAAGAGACGAATGATAATCACCATAATCTTTACCCAATATAATTTTAAGGGTTCGTTTCTGAATGGATTCTAATTTATCATTGGTCAGTGGATAACTCGTTTTGAATGGCTAGATGTTTATTCTTCTGGGGGCACTCAGCAGAAATGTTCTCAGCAAACATGTTCTCAGACTTATCAAAATTTAGGGGGTGATGTTTATTTTGCTGTTATGTATACATATACCTCACGCTCTGGTTTAGATAACAGGGCGTAATTAGATCATATCACTGTGGTTGATAAATATTATCCATAAATATAACCTATTAAATGATTGTAAACTCAGGCAAAACAATGTTCTATTTATTTGTAAATATACCTGAAGAAAATGTGCAAAACCACCAAATATGTATACCCAAAAATTGTTATATTTATGATGATGAAAATACTAACCATTCCACAAATGTTTGAAAATAGAAAATACATATAGTTTATTTTGAATACAAAAATAGTAGTATATTAGTGGCAATAAGACAATTTGGCACCTTGGCTTTGTGTTGTCGCCCCCCCCCCCCCAACTTACCAATCTGGATCCACCGTTACCCTTCTCCTTGACCATAATGATATAAAGGTGCTGTTCGTGCCCACTGAAATATTTAAAAAAAAATTATATGGTTTTAAAATATATTTTACTAAATATGTTTATTTTTATGTGAATATAACTGTATTTTGCTTAAATCTGAAAATTGCACAGGGTCCTTCCATGCCAACTCAACGAGACGTTGTCAGTGACGGACTCAGTGACTGGTTTGTTCATTAACACAGCTTTGTGGGAGTATAACACACAACAAATTTTTGCTCCGAATTCCAAGTCGTTTCCGAGATATTGCCCCCCTTAGAAATATAGCCACGACCCCTTTTTCTCCCTCCCAAGTTGCATCGATGATTTTTTGGCATTTTCAGAGGCCAATATCGCAAAATCGGGTGAAGATATTTTGCTGCAGATTGTTAATCAGGGTGAATGGCACCCAAACTTCTAGAATCTGCTGTCAAAAGTATTATATAACATCTCCTTTTCAAGTTAAGGGTCCTTCAAACCCACAATTCGTCCCTAATTTGCCATAGTGACCAATCCCGAATTAAGTTGGCATAGTGACCAATGCGGTATTGGTCACTTTGCCAAATTACAAAAAAAATTGCCAGTTAGAGCATTCGTCATTTGAATGCATGCTCTATCTCCAAAACTATAAGGAATACATGCATGTGGATTAGGTACAATGGTAGGTCTCTTCCTGAATGTACTAATAGGCGGGAAAACTTAAAATTGAAAAAAGTCGGATTGGTCACTGTATGGCAAATTATGACCGGAATTGAGCCGACGTAAGTGATTTTTTTTGGGCATTTTTGCGCCCCTCTGGTGACCGCAATAGTGGTCAGAAAGCTTTTTTGTTTTATATTCATACAAACTAGGTGCGCATATGTCTGCCCCATACAAGGATGGACCAATCATACCTATATTGGATGTTTGGCTGAGGTCTTCACCCCATTTCTTCACCCAAATTTGAAATATTGGCTTCTGAAAATGGCAAAAAATTGCTGATGCAACTTGGAGAGAGAAAAAGGGGGCGTGGCAATATTTTTTCAGGGGGCCATATCTTGGAAACGACTTGGAGTCGGGAGCAAAAATTTGTTGTGTGTTCATTACTCCCATACGTCACCGAGAAGTTATCAAATATTTAGGTGATTTGGCATGGAATGACCCTATATTAATGACCCCATGTTTTTCAATATTTTATCGGCGATTTCTTGTTTTGTTTTTTCATCAGAACATTGATAATTTCCTATTCAAAAGAAAAATAAATACTTGTACTTTGAAAAGAGACATTTCACAAAAATATTAGTCAGAAATGTTATCTGGCAGGTGCCAAGATTTATTTACAATGGGACGTATCATAAACTCATTTCGGAACATATTTATTGAAAAAATCATTCCTTTCCTCCAGTAGAATAGCAATGTTTCGATGGTAAAATATTGGAAAACATAGACAATACATTTTTTATAAATGTACTCGAGGCCTTAAAAAAGTCTCCAGTTTCTGTTCATAGTTCGTATTAAAAATCACTGCTCAAAACAATTTAGGGAACACCGGATTTTTAACATTTGCAACCCCCTCTCTCTTTCAGTAGTCATGTCATGAAATGTGTAATCACTACATGCATCCTTTATCATCTGTTTCATTGTGCAGTTGTTTCTCATCAATTCTGTGAAACATTGTGTTTATCTGAAATAAATGATCTTGCTTTAACTGAGATTATTCCGGTGTTCCCTAAATTGTTTTGAGTAGTATAAATAAAAAACTGCTGATGCACAGATCTTGGGCGACACGTGCGGAGACAAAAAAATGACGAGTTTTTGTTCGGCCTTAAACATGATCATAGAAGTATGTGTAAAACTGGTGCTATGTAAACAGTAATTACCGCCTGCCATCATTTGAAAATGCCAAACTTTAATGCTTAGAAATGCAAAATGCTATGCTGCCAAGACAACGTAATATTTGAATAAATGATTTATTCATGAAGAATGGATGTATGTTGATGTACTAATATTTGAATAAATGATTTATTCATAAAGAATGGTTTTGTATGGAGTGTGATTTGACAAAAGTAAAAAATTCTGAAAAATGGGTAGCAGGCCCGGGTCTCCCTTTGGTATAGAGGACAAAGCCCCCCGAACCTCCTATAGATGTTTAATTTTGGAGGATTTACAGACTCCACATCCCCACAAACAAGAAATTATAGGTTTGGACAGAATACAGGCTACTTCTTTCTTTCCTTTCCAGGCTACTTCTTTCTTTCAAGAAGATCAATAACATTTTGAGGCAAAGGAAGATCGGTAAAAAAAAAATCCTGACCAATCACAGGCCTGACTTTAATAATGCTTGTGTTTAGAAATCAAAAACCAAAAAAGTACCAAATAAACAAGTTGTACAGCAGTCAAATCTGAAGTATATCAAACCTTTTTGTGGCACAAAAAGCAAACAACAGCCACATAGTTGTGTTGCTTAGGCTTCAACCACAAATTAATGGCTTTGTTTGGCCTGAAACACTGCCGTAAATCCTTGGGGTAGGGCATTGGCGGATCCAGGGGGGGCTAAGGGGGCTGTAGCCCCCCCTAAAATCGTATAAATAAAAATTAAAAAATTAAAAAATTAAAAAAAAGAGAGAGGGGAGGGGAGAACGCACTCCCATTCCCACAGTGTGCTTTTTTTCTATCCTTTTGATTATTTCATTGTAATTTTTGTAGTACTGAAAAATAATTGTTTTTGATTCTCAGCCCCCCCTAAAAAATGTTCTGGATCCGCCCATGGTAGTGGTGTGTGTGTAATAAGCGAATAATTTGTGACAAATCGTCCCTAATTTGCTATAGTGACCAATCCCGAATTAAGTTGGCATAGTGACCAATGCGGTATTGGTCACTTTGCCAAATTACAAAAATAGCCAGTTAGAGCATTCGTCATTTGAATGCATGCTCTATCTCCAAAACTATAAGGAATACATGCATGTGGATTAGATACAATGGTAGGTCTCTTCCTGAATGTACTAATGGGCGGGGAAACTTAAAATTGAAAAAAGTCGGATTGGTCACGATGGCAAATTAGGGACGAAATAAGCACAAAAGGGGACAAATTTGGTTTGTTTAAATATTTATTGTTTCTTTGTCCGTTTGTGTATCATCTTTATTATAGCCTTGGGAGTGCCATGGTCGAGCGGTTTAATGCATCGGATTTGTGTTCTGATGGCCGAGTCGTCAGAATGTGGGTTCGAATCCTGGCTGTAATCATGGTGCTTGTGTCCTTCAGCAAGACACTTTACCATAATTGCTTCTCTCCACCCAGGGGTAAATGGGTACCTGTGAGGGCAGGAGTTGGTTGTTGTTTTTGATTAGCCATATATGCGCCGAAACGGCAGCATTTGAGCTGTATACTCCCCAGGGAGCTGAGATGGTTTCAGGAATGATTTATGCGCCTGATGAGCAGGGGTAATAATCTATGCGCTAGGATATGTGTGCTTTATAAGAATCATGTATTATTATTGTTCTGATTGGTTGTGCGCTGTAGTACTTTGTTGTACATAATGCACACAAATTTCAATATCACACCCCACCACTTTTCAACACGGATTTATACCACTTCAGAGGTGTGATTTGACAACACAGTCTGCGGGAGAGCTCATGCGTGAATAAATTAACAGCCATCTTGCTGATGGGAAAGCTGAATAGATGTGGGTACCGGATACCTGCACTGTCCCCTTCTGAGATGTCAAATTCCGGAGAGAACTTATGTGCCAGAGACGACAGGTTGATGATCTGACACAGTAAGTCCAGCAGAAGGTTAGTGAGTAGGAATGGGCCAAAGTGGTTGACCCCAAATGTGAGGTCAAATTGATCCTCAGTTCGTCCATCTCAGTTCGTCCATCATATATATATATATATATATATATATATATATATATATATATATATATATATATATATATATATATATATATATATATATATATATATATATATATATATATATATATATATATATATATATGATGGACGAACTGAGATGGACGAACTGAGGATCATTTTGACCTCACAATTTTGACCTCACAATTTTGACCTCACAATTTGACCTCACATACATATATATATATATATATATATATATATATATATATATATATATATATATATATATATATATATATATATATATATATATATATATATATATATATATATATATATATATATATATATATATATATAAAAACTTCAATTCCTTTAATATTTCTAAGCACTATATTTCACCTGTGGGCAGTGTAACAGACATGCAACTTTGTAATTGCAAAAAAAGAGGAAATGGCCGAGCACACAAAACTTTGTACAGTGTTTTTCAGTTTTCTATACCACTATTATTAAAGAAAAAAAGAGGAAATCAGCTGATCAGCTGAAAAGTTGCATGCCTGGTAAACCCCTGCTATAGCCTATTGTGTACCGGTACGTTTTACTTTCCCCACTCCAAAAAAACTGGAGCCGCCGCTGCCTCATCAAGGAAAATACCAGGTAAAACTTGTAGCTTTGCATGGTGAGGATGATAAGTAAGACTAATTGCGGTGACACCATGTGGAATCTCAATTGAGTAGTAATTAGTTCTGAAAAGAACTGGGGGTACAACTCGACGTTTCGATCAGTATGCTCTGATCGTCCTCAGAGTTGAGTCGAGTTGTACCCCCAGTTCTTTTCAGAACTAATTACTACTCAATTGAGATTCCACATGGTGTCACCGCAATTAGTCTTACTTAAGGAAAATACCCTTAACATTTCCAATGGGGAAAATAGGCCTTGTGGTTTATATAATGAATTCCAGTCAGTCAAAACTAACACTGGGATCGTCTGGTTTGGAAGAGATTCATCCAGAATTGGCCACACTAGCTGCTTACCCGCGTACGCGTGTCAATTGACCGCATTTTGTTCACATATAGCTTTATAATAACACTTTACCCGTTCGAATGACTTACTATGCATTTCGAACGACTTAGTATCTCATTCGAATGACTTGTCTCGTTCGAAAGACTTATTATCTCGACTTTTTACCCTTCAATTTGGCAGCAATGTGCTTCCGTAGAAATGTCAGGCACGGTTTTCAGCATAAATTCTTTTCCAGTCACCTGCCCACTGAAGCAACGCACACATCCATTTTTTTCCCTTAAATATTTTCTAGAATACCCATCCTGTCTCCTGACAAACATATTCGAGAAATATGATGAACTGTGCCAAGTAGGCTAAACGTCACGCACGCCTGGTTTTCAGGAAATACAGAAAACACAGAATTTGAACTTAAAAATAAGTTCAGATTCAGATAAGTTCAAATTCTGTGAAGTGTGAAGTAAACATTTCCTGAAAAAACCCCCATTCATTTCCATTCACCCGCCGCCACAATATGTATGCCACATGCGTGACATCATGTATCATTTGACATCATCATATTTCCCGGAAATGTTTGTCGGGATTGGTATTCTAGAAATTATTCATATATACACAGTGTGGTGTACGTGTAGGCTTATGCGCATACATATGTTGTGTTGACCATTATAGGGTCACCCATTATATACTTTGCGACTTCATTCACTTCCTCAATTTACCCTAAATGACGCACCTAAGGTTATAATAATCAACTGGACGGTAACTTACAAAGGAAATTAGCAGTTTGGTGTTTCAGTTTGTTTCAGTGAAGGATTCTCTTGTAAAATGCTGAATTTCCAATGCATGATCATACGCGTGGACGTCTTGAGCGCCGTTTTTTTGAGACGCACAGAATTGTGGTCATCAGCAAAATTGATGTTGGTATAATCATGGAGGAAGGAAATATTTCCTTCCTCCATGGTATAATGACTCACCCCCAAACTGTTGAGTTGGTGGGAGCACAGAAAATGTACCCAAGAAGAAAAACAGTTGAATCATGTTTTTAATCTTATTACAGATGGTTGTAAAAAAAAATTAATCTTGAAAATAAAAATATTGTTTTCGATTTTAAAAGAAAAGAAGGTATAATTAGGAGAAGCTCTCAAAACTTTTAATCAATATTCTTGAAAGACCAAGTGGAAGGTGGTAAAAAAAATTGCAAAAAGTACTTTAAAACTTTGAAATGTGTAAAAATGCTGTTAACATTTTGTCAAATAAAATATTTATTTTCATAACCATGATATTAATGTTTCATTTTCTCAATAATTTTCCACTACCGTCGAAATAAACACCAACGAATTAAGTAGTCTTCGTTCGCTTCTTCGCGGACCGTACGGTATATTTTGAGGATCAGTATTCCTTTAAAAAATCATTGCAAATGCAAAGCATTCATCATATATTTTGGTTTCCACAGACAACAGCTTATTGACGGCATAGAACAAAAAAATCACAGATGTTCGTGAAAAAAAATTGAGGTCATGTAAATCTCTATTTGTATCTAGTAAAATCAGTGGTTAAACAACATTTTCCACTTTCACAAGCACTAACTTTCCAGTAAATCATACAATTTCACTGTAATTTTTATTTCTGTAACAAACACGACTTAGATAAGTTTATGCAACCAGTAATACGCCATAGTTTTGTAAGTTTTTCGAAAAATGCTTATTATTGCACAATGAAAAATTGCCAAAGTCAGTGTAGCATTATGTTACAACGGTGCATACCAGGATATTAAGATTGACCAATAAAAACCATTTTGGCACGAAAATCCCCAGCTGGAAAACATAACAGCCTGGACTTAGCGGACTACAATGACAATATTTTGCTATGATTTATCAGAAAAGACTGTTTGCGGTAATTACTATGTGCAAATTCTCCTTAGTAGTTATTAACGTTAGTTCTAAAAACTGGTGGTTTCCTCTTCTCAGAACTACCGTCCTCAAATTTTCAAACTGTGTACGTCGTCACCGGCACCGCAAACAGTCTATCCGGATCCAACAAGCTATCCTTTATATATGCATGGCAAATAATTTACTGATTCATATTTATCCTCTGCTGCCCTCTCTTGATCCCCAAGCAAGGCATTCGCTCGAGCCCGCCGCCCGCACCCACCGGTACAATCCAATTCGTTTCACAGGATTTTGTGAAGGAAGTCACAAGTATCATGGGTGACCCTATATGGTCAACACATGTGTACAAGCCTATATGTACAGTACCTACACCACACCGTACACACATTACATACACGTGTATATTTATGTGTATTCGGTGTATAGGCCTACAGTGGATGTAGTTAACGTTTTATTTTAGAGATAAAAAACTGAAGCCACAAGTATGTGGAAGTTGTATTTCTATCACGTTATTTATCAGTGAAATATATTCTGACTTGTGCTGCTCAATGATCGTAGTAGTAGAGATGTATAAAGTAAATTTTTGCTCCAATAATCACTATCATCTGAAAGGAAAATGTACTTATTAGCCTTGTACTCATCCAGCATTTACAAATTTCAAACTGCATGCACTCAGAAGTGGCAACGATTTATAGTGATAGATTTGGGGGCGGTGCATGCAGTGGGAATGGTAGGGTGACCTACTGCCACCCCCATGCCTTCCACTCCCCTACCTCTTTCCCACACCAACCCCGCTGAATTAATTAAGTTTAATATTTACTGTTTTTTCTTTTAAACAAAAAAATCCCCCATTTTTTTTTCAATGTTGTTACAGTAGGCCTACTGGTCACTATGGTTAAAGGCGTATATAATAATAATAAAAATAAAAATAATAATAATAATAATAATAATAATAATAATAATAATAATAATAATAATAATAATAATAATAATGTGGACTTATATAACACACGTATCCACCAAACTGGTGCTCAAGGCACATTATATTATTACCCCTGCTCATCAGGCTCATAAATCATTCCTGAAACCATCTCAGCTCCCTGGGGAGTATACAGCTCAATTGCTGGCATTACAGCGCATATAGGGCTAATCAAACACAACAACCAACTCTGTCCTCACAGGTACCCATTTACCCCTGGGTTGAGAGAAGCAGTTATGGTAAAGTGTCTTGCTCAAGGACACAAGCACTCCGGTCGCGACTGGGATTCGAACCCCATATTCTTACGACTGAGCCATCAGAATACAAATCAGATGCACTAAACCGCTCGACCATTGCACTATGTTAAGTGAAGATTTTTATTTAAAATATTACGACCTAAAAAGGCCAAATTTGAAAATTCCAAACACTTATGCAGTCTGAACTAATATTATTTAGCAGGTAGGGGATAATTTCTTCTTTTATTATTATTATTATTTTTATTTGAGGGGGGAGGGAGACTATCTTAAACACTAATTCTGTCCCGCGGCGTCCGGCCCAGTATGATAACATAACCCCTTCAAAGCCTTGCAGAGAAAAACCAAATATGGGACTGAAAATATTAATAAGCAAAATGTCAACCTTGGTGGATTTTAAATTCTACCTGTTTAATATGAAACCTAGAATAAATAATTAAGCACATACTGCCTTTCTCTAGTGTTTTATTAGTAGTGTGCATGTACACGCGCACTGGCCAAAAGTATTGCAACATGAATTTGTACGAGACATTGCCTAGACGGATGGCCGCAATTATCAGGTCACGTGGTTACCCAACAAAGTATTGAAGGACTTTGTTTCCGAGCAAGAACAGTAAAAAAGAACATTGACTTCAAAACACAGGCACTTTCAAGAAGTCTTAAGTAGTGTAAATAAAATAAAATAAATTATTGTAACACAGTTCTCCAAACTGAACTTTGGTGTGAATTTCAATGTTGCAATACTTATGGCCAGTGAGTGTACCGCTATCCGATATCATGCTTGGGGCGTGCTTGATCCGCGGGATCGGGAAGCTTCGAAGAAGCAAACAGGAAGTAGCGACCGCAGGTTACACGTACGTAGTCATAAAAATTGCCAATGAGAGCCTAGAGATATCGGTGTGTACCAGCGCCTTTGGTGGATAATGGGGATGGGGATGAGGGTAACGGATGGGGGGTAAGGCACAATCGATCGATAATAATAAGACAACTCGACCTGGCCCTTTTGACAAATCGATCTTTGAAAAACTCATATTTGACAATTCGAACGTCACACAATCACACCATTGGGTTCTCCAGAAACACCATTGATCCTCATGCATTTTGAACGTTGGGTACCATCACCATCAAGGTTTTTCAAAGATCGACATCTCACAAAAAAGGTCGAGTAACGTTAACATTAACGTTAGTCTCTCGAAAGTCACTCGGCCTGCTGCGCCCAGCTAGCCCCAGGGACGTTAAAATTGACAGTAATCAAAGATAGGGGCCTAACCCCTAGGCCTTATTAACTTAGTATCTTTGCAGTCACGTTAATTAATAGAATACGCTTCGCCGGCATTATTCGTGCCTCATTGCTTCACCAACGCAGCCACAACAACTCTGCGGAGGTCGAAAGCTGCATTTACGGTGGGAAAAAATTTCTTAAATCGCCCTAAATGAGAGTTCTTCTGCAGACCGTGGCCGGCAGGAGTGAGCAGGAAGACCATGTCTAAACGGCATGCAAGCTGCAGTAACGTTTCTTCACCTTGACGACGTTACTTATTTATTAAACATATTGACTCGCTACGATCTGTCCTCTGATCTCGGATCATGTTGACAGTGAGTTGTTGAGCAATTGCCATTGACTGATTGAGTGAAAGAAGATGAACTAGTTAGGTAAGTAAGGAGTAGCCCTAGCTATTTAAATCTAGGGCCAATACACTGCAATCCCTCCGGCTCCGTGTATCCTTGGCCCTAGCCCAACATGTACAAAAAAGGAGACTTGATTTTTCAACTTTTGATCTGCTAATTATTACGATCAAAAACTTTGTGATTAGGTAAGCTTGCCCAAGCAGACACTTTTGGCACAAAGCTCACTATTGTGAGATATATAATTTTGGTGAAATTTTAATTTTATTATTATTATTTTTTTATTAACCCTCCTATGCCCAGGCTGAAATTTGGCCCAGTCAGCATGGCACTCACAGACAGTCACTTGAGTATTTTTGGTTGCATTGCCAATTGGCAGGTCAAACCACAGAGTCACACAGAGCTGTGTATGTACTGATTTATGTGAGTGCACTGCACAAAGTCAATGGGTTGGGAGTTACATACAAATTTTGAGCGTCTTTGATTGGTTTTGGTTTGACCTCCTTATCACAGCCACATGTGCTTGCATGTATTTGAGTGCACTGCACAAAGTCAATGGGTTAAGAGAGACCATGGAGGTATAAAATCTATTTTATACCTCCATGGAGAGACATACAAATTTTGAGTGTCTTTGAGTGTTAAACCTATAGGAGGGTTAATTTCAAAAATGTTTAGGCTAGGACATTTCATGAAAGTGAGCTATCCAGAATAATGGATTTTATGCAAAACGTGTCTGCTTGGGCAAGGGTACCTAATCACTAAGTTTTAGGTTGTAATAATTATTATTAAACATTGCTCCACTTTTGTACATTTGGGGGTAGGGCCAAGGATACCGAGGGAGTACAGTGTATTGGCCCTAGAATGGGGCTAGGCGAGAAGCTGTCATAAATGAGTGATCACGATGATACTGACAGTAATGTCAGACAGTAATGTAATTATCAAATGTAATTATCAAGCGAAAACTATCTTTAAAATCCACTTTTATGATGGTTTTCCGACTTTATTTCCCTTCTAAAAAACCCTCCCCTTCAGAAAATAGAAGGGAAAGAATGTCGTATCCGACCGCCACTTTTAAAGGTTTTTGGGGTAACTTTTTTGCTGCCACTAACTAGTTAAAAAATGATTATAAATATAAATTTTTGGGGGTACAGAAAGCGAAAACTATCTTTAATATCCACTTTTATGATGGTTTTCAGACGTTATTTCCCTTCTAAAAACATCCTCCCCTTCAGAAAATAGAAGGATCCTTTTATAGTTGCCACTGCGCATGTGCAATGACCGTGTTGGTCACTAAAAGGGGAGTTGACAAGATCAGACTGACATGACAGTCATCGTATACATGTACCAAAAATGTGAAACAATTGATACATGTTACCCGTGTATAAATTGGAGACAGACTTGGTGAATGATGTGGGATGGCTTCTAGCCACAATGCCTAGAGGGTATTTGTGGGTTAATAATATGCACCTAGTGTTTTTGATGGAGCAAAACTGTTTATTTCCAACATTCATTGCCATCCGCGACCCGGCGCACGAACTTCATGCACGTGTCTGGAGGGTGTGTGAAGTTCGAGCGCCTGGTCAGAGATGGCAACGAGTGTTCGAAATAAACAATTTTGCCCCGTCAAAAACATGTCGCATATTACCGTGACAGGGTTTATAGCAAATGAGAATTAAACAAATTATAAATTATTAATTTTCACTATTTTATCATTAACCACTCAACAAGATAAGCTAGAGGTTTCACAGGTTATTTCCTAGATCACTTCATTCTTATAAAAAATGGATGCATAGAAAATTGTCAAAAGAAATGGTGAAAATTCCCTTTAAAAGAGTCACTAGAGACATGTAGGTCTATGAACCCTTTCAAAATGCTATTGACACTAGCAAATAAATAAGTTAAACCACTTGACTACATAGAAAAAGCTATTTAAATGTTACTTAGTATTTAATGTATTTTCTTTCATTGAAACTTGGCACTTGTGTAAAGTACTCGGTACAGCTGATGATTTTCTGTTTCAGCGGAAAATGTATATTTTTGAAACAGAATTCAGCTTTTCAAGCAGACCATAGTATTTGTGTATAGAACCAAAAAGTTGTATCTCAGCAGAGAACAAAAGAACCATTGTTCTAGCTGGTGGATCTTGTTGCATTGAACAGCCTGCATACGTTTCTGCTGTTAAATTCTGTTGCATTCAGCAGTGTGCCTGGGATATGCCTGTAAGGGGTTAGGGGTCATTAACCCTAACTCCTTAGGGCCATTTGCTTACACATAACCTGAATCCTCCAAAATCCTTCAGTAGTAAAGCAAGCACATGACATGTATGCACACATGTGTTTCTAATCTGTGATACATGTACATGGCCAGGGACCCTCCCTGCATGCATGGAGCAATAAACAGTGTCCACTGACCCAAGCACTGACCTTGCAATCACTACAACAAACATGGATGTACATGTACCATGGAAAGGCAAGTATGCCTAATAACCTCAATCCTCCAAAATCCTTCACTTTAGCAAAGAGCATGTAACCTCAATCCTTTAAAATCCTTTACTTTAGCAAAGAGGATTTTGGAGGATTTGGCAAGGTTTAGGGTTAATTAAATATAATGTGAATTTCCCTAATTATACCAGTTGTTATCAGTCTCAAAGATATTTTACATAATGTGTCTTCTGATGGTATTTTGGAAAGTTATAGAACAAAATGATGATCCATTGTATCCCTAACCACCCATATCCTCAAATCTTCCAAGGGGCACTTTTTAAGAAAAATTCAGCACTGTTGGAAACTGGTACTTTCACCTCTTGAAATGTGGCAAAGTGTACTACCTGGCAAGAAGTACAGGCCATAAGTGATGAATATGAAAGATCAACGAAAATGCATGGTGCATTTTGAAGATAAGGGCATGTTTCCAAAAGTGCATTGGAGGATTTTAGAGGATTCAGGAAGGTTCCTAGCCAGAATACCTAGGGGTTAGGGGTATACCACTTGTTGATTCATTATGTATATTAACCCTCCTACTGTTTGACCATTTGAAACCATTCAAAATTTCCACTTACATGTACCAAAATGCCCATTGGTTTTGTACACACATGGTGATACCATTTGAACAGTGTTGGTAGCAAGCTTTACTACCATTCAAATCCATTCAAATGCATAGAGGGTCCATTGATTCACCACTTAGAAGTATCCAAACAAGGTTTTGTATTAGCTGTACTACCATTTGGAAAGATCCAAACAAGGTTTTGTATTAGCTGACCTACCATTCAAAACCATTTGGGGGAATCAATACTGTACACAGTTATTTCACCATTCCACAAACCACAAAAGCGAATGGTTTCAAATGGTGGATCAACTTGTATGAAAAAGGTACCAGAAGTAGGAGGGTTAAAGAGGGCTCTAAGGTCAAATTCATTTTTGTGATGCACTCATTTTCCAATAGATAGAGTCCTTATGAAAGTGCACAAAATATCACAGGTCTCTTGCCTCACATTAAAACGGTGCAAAAAGCCATTGTTTTTTAATACCCTTCCAGCGCGAAATTTGTTAACCAGTTCGCGTCGGGAATAAAAAAGTTTTTCTGGGCCCCTGTGCAGGTTTCTTTTCCCCACACAAACACGTTAATGGAAGTTTCCACAGCGCGTGGCCACGTCTACCGAGCATGTCACTGTGCACTCGGCTCGTTGCCACGTCAACCGAGCATGCATACAAATATTCCGGAGTTTCCTCTGGCGTGTATAGACGCTCTCCGCTCCGTGGTGCAAAAAAAAATTGCGTGTATACACGGCCTCCGACGCGAAACTGGTTAACATCCAAAAACATCCAATGACATCACATTTAAAATATATGGGTCTGTATATTTTTGTACGGGGAATTTTTAGTTCATTCCTGAATCTCCATGATATTCAATCGAAAAATTCCTGTATGGAATGTACAGACCCATTTATTGTTGACATCCAATGACGTCATGTTTCATAAAATCAAACATAAAATCAAGCCAAACTGGCTGCAGCAGGTACGTAAAACAACACATGGAACTATGCTATTGGTAAAAATGGCAATTTTTTACCTTTGACCCCACATTTTGACCCATATTATGACCCCTATGATTTTCAAAGTGCTTTCTTCAGCAGTGATGCTTTGCATAAAATCACCGATCACTTGCCTTTCAAGGGTCATTATACAAACATACAGCTTATTTTAGTAAAAATAACCTAATTCCTCCATTATTAAAAAGTCATCTGACTTCATGGATCTTGAGGCAGCATTGTCTGAACAAAATGCCCTACACGACCATGTGGGAATCATTTCCCTGAAGCTTCTAATTTTATGCTACATATATACATGTATCAATGCATGTTTTTCCGGGAAATAATTTCATGTATTTGGATGAAATTATTTGTATAACGTGATTTTGTGCAAACTATAGACTTCCATTCTGTTGATGTGTCTCTGCACTTCATGTTTTGGGTTGGTTGCAAAGGATTATCAACTTACATACTACAACCAGGTAATATGCTTTTTGATTCAGTTTAGTTTATTTGTTTAACATCAATAAATAATATAACAATATAGGGCATGGAATTGGAGTGCTAGTTTTAGATTACCTCAGTGACTGAAAAAAAATATCCTGCGTGATAAGAAAATTTTTCTGCTGCATAAATAAGCCAGTAAATTTCAGTCACTGTGTTCATCTTAAACGAGGACACCGATTTCCATGCCCTGTTGAAAGGCTGCTCTGATCATGACTATAGTGTCCTTTTAAGGTTGAACGAATATAGGCAAAATTATTGGACAAATAATACAAGATTATTCTGAATAGAGTTGTACACATTTGTACATTGTATCTATACATGTATGTAACAAAGGTAATACTGTATGTATACGTGTATAGTGCCTTTACCTCTCCTATGACATACAGTGGAGTGTCGTGGCCGAGCGGTCTAGCTTACCGGACTCAAGTTCTGGTGTTAGCAGCAGAATGTGGGTTCGAATCCCGGCCGTGACACTTGTGTCCTTGAGCAAGACACTTAACCATAATTGCTTCTCTCCACCCAGGGGTTAAATGGGTACCTGTGAGGGCAGAGTTGGTTGATTAGCCCTATATGCGCTGTAATGGCAGCAATTCAGCTGTATACTCCCCAGGGAGCTGAGATGGTTTCAGGAATGATTTATGAGCCTTATGAGCCTTATGAGCAGGGGTAATAATGTAATGCGCCTTGAGCACCACACAGTTGGTGGATACATGCGCTATATACATTGTAAGTCCACACATTATTATTATTATTATTAAGATGTTAATATACTTGCTAAAGTACATG
This sequence comes from Zoroaster sp. YZ-2022, assembly GCA_029582265.1. Lineage (NCBI taxonomy): Eukaryota > Metazoa > Echinodermata > Asteroidea > Forcipulatida > Zoroasteridae > Zoroaster > Zoroaster sp. YZ-2022. The sequence continues at coordinate 4,000,508 of CM055825.1, read as the reverse complement.
TGTATCAAGTGTACTTGAATATCGAACACTGTCAAACCTTACGTGTACTAGTACAGTGTAAGTACATTTATAGGTTAAAATGAGTCGACCATTTTTGACTGGTAAAAGGAATATCTTGTGTTGTTCAGGGTGGTCAAAATGACAGTAAAAACCAGCCAAAAATGCCCCCGCGTGCACATTTGGGTCAACAGTCAAAAACGGACAGTTGACTGGTTTTGACCTGTATAGCTACTTGCTGCTAACGTGCAGCTAGAGTAGGAGGGTTTAACCCTCCTACTATTGCTGCACTTTAGTGGAAAGTTGCTGTAGAGGTCAAAACTGTTGACCCAAATGTGCACACGGGGGCATTTTTGACTGGTTTTTCTGTCATTTTGACCACCCTCAACAATACCAGACAATGCTTTTACCAGTCAAAACCAGTCGACTCATTTTGACCTGTAAATGTACTTACTACACGTACAATGTAAGGTTTGACAGTGTTTGACTTTTAAGTGCACTATATATACCTTGGGAAGTGTATCGACATTTTGACTGATTTTGACCCTTGTAGTAGTAGGAGAGTTAATATCCTTATATGACTGCAAGTGTCAAAATCAGTCAAAATGTTGATATACATGTACGTGCCAAGGTAGAGATCTAGTACACTTCAAATTCGAACACTGTCATTTATCTAATGTGTAGTAAGTGCATTTGAGTTAAAATGAGTTCCCTGTTTTTGACCGGTAAAAGCAATTATCTTGTATTGTTCAGGTTGGTCAATAAATGACAATTGAAACCAAATCTGTAAAGAAATGTGTGGTCAATGCATTTCCAATTGACTTCTGATGGTCATTGGAGGCAGCATGTGCAAAGTGGGCGTGACTGATGTTGGAATTACGTGTACGTCACACTTCGAACAACATAGCCACATGTACACGTACTTGATAAGCTTTGGCGATATCGATTTTTTTTCATTCACGATATATCGGCAAACATATATCGTGATTTTCGATAAAATCGCGATTATTTTTTTCATTCATGCATGATTGCTTTAGAGCCGATAACCACAGGTATATACCCCTCTACAAGCGTCACAATAAATCACAACTTCGTTTGCAGAGCGTGTATGTGTTTCTCACTTCCAAAAGCTGAAAAGACTGTTCTAATTTTGTTTCCATGGAATTTCTGACTTGACTCACAATGGCGATTTTTTTAAATTTTTTTAATCGCGATATATTTTTTTAATCGCGATATATTTTTTTTAATCGCAATTTGCCGATATCTCGATAACTTAAAAAGGTTCTCGATATCGTAATCGAATAAAAAAAGGTATCGCGATATTCGATATTATCATGTTATCGCCCAAGCTCAGTACTTGCCATAAAGGTTCAGCTACAGTAGAAGGGTTTTAATTATAACATTGTGGCCTAGTAATTAATCTGCGTGGTGTTCCATGTGCAATTTTAATTCCAACCAGGCTTACATGCGTATCCCAATTTAATTTGTTGGCTATTCTCCTGGGGCCAATTACACGGAGCTGCTCAGCAGGAAAAAATTGCTTAGCAAGTTTTATTGGTTACCAGCCAAAGTTTCATACAAAGTGTGTGTGTAATTTGGCTGGTAGTCTGTTCTATAATGTCAAGTGAACATGTTTGCTAAGCATAATGAGCACATGGGTCAGGTTTATTCAGCTGTAATTATGTACATATCAAGCCCAAAAAAAGTCTCCGGTTGCTAGTCTCTGCGTGCGTCGCCGAGCAGACCCGCGTGTCACCATTTTTAGTTTTCTTTTTATTTTGCTCTGAAATGATATCCAATTTCAGCCAAAATTGCTGGATAGTGATTGGAATGCTGCTGCGCTGTGTTTTAAACAATTTTTTTTTTTCACATAGGGGTATGAACGTTTGCCCGATTTGTGAGGCCTCTCTTAGCCACCATACTTTGTGTATACGGGAAATTTGGTCTGGTTCCAATAACCGCATATACATGGATCACGTATTTCACTGGTTGGCAAAAAAAAAAGTTTACCAATTTTTTTTTTTTAAAGTGTCACTGCACCGATTTTGAAGCTGACCTATAACCAGAAACTGGAGACTTTTTTGGGGGGGCCTGTACATGTGTGTAGTAAGATGAATTTCTACTCGCAAATATGTTTGCTGTGCAATAAACAGTTATTCAAATGTACACAGTATGTATGAAACACTGGCTGACCAATTAATGAAACAACTTGGTAATTGCATGTTTCTGTTTACAGTAGACTGTAGATCTCTTCAAGGGACAATACCGTCACGATCAACAGGGCATGTCGGAGTGCTACTTTTAGATTATCTCAGTGACTGAAAATAATACCCCACATGATAAGGTCATATTACCGTTGCTGCTGCATAATTGAGCCAGTAATTTTCAGACACCGATTCCAAGCCTGCTCTGATTGTGACGATATTGTCCTTTTAATAGCAATGCTAGTTTTAGATTAACTCGGTGACTGAAAATAATACGGTACCCCACATTGATATCGTCATAGTACCGTTGCTGCTGCATAATTGAGCCAGTAATTTTCAGTCACTGTGTTCATCTTAAACTAGGACACTGATTCCATGCCCTGCTGATTTAGTGCTGAAAGCTGCACTCTGACCGTGACAATACTGCCCCTTTAAGCAGCTCCTACTCTTGCGTATACATGTAATGTACAATCTATAAGAGCAATGTGATGGGTAATTAATTATTCCCCTTGACAAGACGCTAATTGACTTGCGTGGATTCCCAGGTCAGTGTTTATTACTGAGCATGTATTGACAGTTAGTTGTCCATGGTTCTATTGGGGTACAAACGCTGAAGCAACACATACATGTACATGTACATGTAGCTAGGTGGGTCCATGAAAAAAAATAGAGATGTAAATGCAAGCGTGTTCCTTGTAGCAGGGGCATGTAAACCTATCTGTCAGTGCAGTAGAGAAATAGGAGCTTTGTGTTCATTTGATCTTCATATGTGTACATGCAGGTCACAATGTACATTTGTGTGCATTGATATCGACACCCAAACCAGTAAGTACATGTATTTTGTTGGATTTGATGGTTCAGTACGACGTGTTTGTATCGTGGATTTTGAGAGTGGACGAATCTCTGATTCTACTCTGTTTCAAGTACTGTCTCTTGGCTCACGAGTTAAGGGTCGGAGGATGCTATACACATGTAAAGAGATTGCCATCAGGTTCATGTAGGGTGTACGTGTGTCCATGTTAGTACCTAGAGTCATTGCTGTACGTTGCAGCCACATACGATTGCGTATGCTCTGTGCCATTAGTGAGTACTTTCTGCATTTTCAGTTTTTATAATCAGTGTGTATTTTCATCTCAGAATGTGCACTATGCAATGCATACAATGTAGCAATTTCATTTGAATTTTCATATTTCATATCTTTCATTAAAAAATATGAGTATTTTTCCTGGTAATCGTTGACCAGATATTGCTTCTAAATGTATTGATATTAAAATATTCAAATGCAACTCAATACTATTGATAATAATTTTAACGTGTACATATGTACATATGTGTATGCATGTTGTCATGATTTAGGAGGAACTACCTAAGTTGTTCAATCTTTAGGTGAGGTGTGGTATTGTTTGTTTTATTACAATGTAGGTTGCCTATACACTGATAAGCAATCATGCAGTTTGTAGGTTTTTATGCTAAGGGACAGTATCATAGGCGACTTTCAACAGGGCATGGAATCCTCGTTTAAGATGAACACAGTGACTGAAAATTACTGGCTCATTTATGCAGCAGCAACGGTAATATGACCTTGTCATGTGGGGTATTATTTTCAGTCCCTAAAACTAGCAGTTGGATTCCATGCCCTGTTGATCGTGACGATATTGTACATGTACCTTTAAGTTTTGTAATGATTTCCTATTAATATGTGGACATCATAATTTGCCTTTTTGTTGATTTTTCTGTTTATTTTGTGTACCAGTGATATAAGGTATTTGGTAGGCTTGGCATTTTCCGTTTAATTTGCAAAACGCACACGTTTTGACACAGATCGTGTACACATGCAAATGTACATCACGAATATTGTTATCACCAAAAATAATGAAAAATACAGCAATATGGATTTAGAAAAATAGCACAGATTTTAAAAACAAATCCAAGCCTGGCACAAAACATCGTCCAAAATTTCTGGTTGTATTCAATTAACCCTCCTACTTCTGGTGCCTTTTTCATACAAGTTTATCCACCATTTGAAACCATTCGCTTTTGTGGTTTTGAATGGTGAAATAACTGTACAGTATTGATTCCCCCAAATGGTTTTGAATGGTAGATCAGCTAATACAAAACCTTGTTTGGATCTTTCCAAATGGTAGTACAGCTAATACAAAACCTTGTTTGGATACTTCTAAGTGGTGAATCAATGGACCCTCAATGGATTTGAATGGTAGTAAAGCTTGCTACCAACACTGTTCAAATGGTATCACCATGTGTGTACAAAACCAATGGGCATTTTGGTAAGTGGAAATTTTGAATGGTTTCAAATGGTCAAACAGTAGGAGGGTTAAAAACAAATTATCAGTTGAACTTCCTGGGAATCGCAATTTAATAATAGCAGGCCCACTGGTCGCACTTCGTGAAAAAGACCGGCCAAATATTGTTGAAATGGAAGGTTTCATTTTTTTTTAAATGTAGGATTCGTTCACACGTTTTGTGAATTTGAAAACTTTTTGGTGAATTTATTTTCGTGTACGCACATGTGTAAATGTCCCAACCCTAGTATTTAGGCCTTCATGCAACAGTTATTTGGTGATGATATTAAATTAATCTTCCCATTGCTCCAATTTATATTTCTGAACTGCTTGAAGTCTACACTCCATCATGCAATTTGCGCTCCAGCAACATGTCACTCCTAAAGAAACCAACTTCATAACGGAACTGGGGTGATAGGTCTTTTTCTGTCGCGGCTCCGAAACTCTGGAATCATCTTCCAACTAAACTCAAATCTTGTCATAGTATGCTTAAAACTCATCTTATGTCACAATTCTTCAAAGATTATGTATTTTTGTAATTCCATTTTTTTTCTTTTTCTTTGTTTCCGCGCCTTGAGCGCCCAGCAGGGTGTGCGCGCTACAAATCTTTATTATTATTATTATTAAAAGTAATTTTAAATGCAAAATAATGGTTATTGGCCTTACGTTTTGAACCAGGCAGGTTCTTTCTCAAAGGCAGAATGAGACAGAATACAAACATACATACATGTACATAAACACAAGAGTGAGCGTCATATGTGAAATGAACACAAAAGAAAAATGGAACATGTACAAAAAAACAGAGTCTGGTTCTGTCTCATTTTGCCTTTGAGAAAGAACCCGCTAGGTTCGAAACGTAAGGCCAATAACATTTATTTTGCATTTATACTACAGGTCCTTTAGGTTAGTAAGCAGGGGCGTGTTTTGGTGTACATGAACAGAAACTTGTTTCTGACGTCATATTCTTGATCAGAAACAAGACGGCATAGCTACGCGAAAATGCGAAGGTAACCAGAATTTTTTTTTTCAGTTTGCAGCGTGTTCAATCATCAATGTTTCTCAAAATATACGGTGTAATTCAAATTTTGGCAAAATAGAACGTACTCGTGAGTGCTAGTAATAAACTTGAAAAATATACTGGTGTACGAACAAGCATTTCATCATGTTTTAACAAATAATTAACAAAACTTTCGTTACAATCCGCCATCTTGAAACAAAGTGTAACCGATCAGAAACTTCAGTTGACGTTTGGTCAGAACAATGACGTCATCGCAGCACAACCGAACTCATGAAAATGCTTAACCAATGACTGAATCCCAAACATGTTTCTGGTTAGGGTCGTGAAAACGCGCCCCTGTTTGCAACGGCTAAATATAAAAATTTTGTTTGGGGTGCTGTCATTAAAATGATTGTTTATACATAAGAAAATAATACTTTCAATGAAAACAAAACATTGTCAGTGTATTTTCTATTTAAACCCACAACGAAATAAGGTTGAACTTTCACATGCTGTTTTCTACATCTTCATTCTTATAAATTTTTCAAAGAAACGGTGAACATTCCCTTGAATAAGAGTCACTAGAGGGTATTTACATAGGTCCATGAACCCTTTCAAAATGCTATTGAGACCATTCCCAAACAAATAGGTTTAATGGCTTCACTTCAGAGAAAAAGGTTATCACCAGATGTCTACATGTATATCGCGGAACCCGCTGCTATATAGGATTCTAGCCGGCCAATCGTCATCGGGCAAGCTTGGTAGTCGAGACGTTAAGACGTCTGCACTAGTAAGCAGGAGGTCGTGGGTTCGAATCCTGCCCGAGTCGCCTGTGTACCGGTGGTTTTTTCACAGACACTCGGAAAGCACTGAGTATACAGTACTATACACACGTCGGTGTAGGGCAAAATTAAATCAATTGTTTATCTCCCGACGCAAGAATTTCACCAATCTATATACCAGATGTCTTGTTGGTAATAAACCACACAACTTATTTTTTGGCTCTTTTTTTGTTCTCATTTTCATAATTTATTAAATAACTTAATTAAATGAGTGATTGCATGCTGTAATGAATGCAACTTACTGACTATTGACTGCTTGTCCAATTAACCCTCCTACAATCAGTGCAATTTTTGAAACACTAACCCATTCAGGCCACTCCAAGCCATTAGCTGTTGCCAGTGGCCTCCTATGGTTACCCTTCTGTGCACTGTCACACCACTGAAATTGCGGGGTAAGGTGGTCTCCCATTGATACATTGCAGGCCATACTAATATGTTCAAACATTTACAGTGGCCTTGGGTGTCACACAGTTGATTTTGTAAGATTACTTGGAAAGGACAGCAGGCTTGTATGTACTAAAGGTTGGTGAAGAACACATTGAAAATTTAGTGGATCGGAGTGGCCTCCATGTGTAGTAGGGTTTTAACTTAGTATCAAGCCTGTCAATCAGACAGCAAGGATTGACCAATTCAGGTTACACTTTACCTGTCTCAGACCTGTGATTTCTCAGGATTTTTCCTGATTTCAGGATGTTTTACAAAGAGGAGTAGCCACCAAGGAAAGAAAGAAGTAGCCTGTATTGTGTCCAAACCTCTAGTTTCTTGTTTGTGGGGATGTGGAGAGCCTGTAAATCCTCCAGAATTAAACATCCAGGAGGTTCAGGGGGCTTTGTCCTCTAGACCAAAGGGAGACCCAGGCCCGCTACCCATTTTTCAGGTTTTTAAAAACTTTTGTCAAATCACCCCCTTGCTGTCTGTTAATGGTTTCTGCATTCTGCGAGGGAAGCTTTCCTGCGGCCGATTTCACAAAAATCGTTTTATCTTACAACCCATTCTGGGTTTATGAAAAGTTCCAGGTACCCGGTACTACATGATGAAACTAATAGTTTATTGAATGAGGCTGTTTTTTCTTCTGTGACAGCTGTTTTATTTCAGAAGTTGAGATTTAACACATGGTGTTTCCCGCAAACTGAACTGATGGAATGAAGATGGTCTATAAATGTACAATAACATGCACATGTGCACTTGTGCATATGACATAAAACACAATAAAGGGGGCCACTTTCCTACCGTCACGTTAGCAGTTTTTCTAATGGTTGTAATTTTTTTTTTAAAGATCTGAAACCACCCAAAAAGAATTTCAACATTTGAATAGACATGCATGCTTATCCTAAAGATAATTTGAGTTGATTATTACTATTATTTTTTTAATTAGCCTAAAATTTCCATCAACAAATGGACGGAAAAGTGAGGTAACTTTTTCCGTCCAATTTTTATGGAAATTTGAGGGTAAAAAATAAACAAAAAAATAAAAAAATAAAATAAATCAACTCAAATTAGTTCTAGTATAAGCCTGCATGTCCATTCACATGTTGAAACATTTTTTGGTCGGTTTCAGGTACTTAAAAATAAATAACAACCATTGGAAAAACTGCTAACGTGACGGATGCAAAGTGGCCCCCTTTATTGTGTTTTATGTCATACATATGCACATTGTATTTCCTAAGTTAACAATTGATGTTTTTACACGGCAGAACTCGCTTGTCTAGTGGTCCTCTCTGCATGATATTTAATTAACATATTGATAAATGTGCCATTAACCTTGAAATTCATACGTGTACGTGCCCAAAGACAACACACTGCACGTACACTAGTCTGTACACATGTACAGATAGAGTGCCATGGCCGAGATGTTTAGTGCATCGGATTTGTGTTCTGATGGCTGAGTCATCAGAATGTGGGTTCGAATCCCGTCCGCGACCGTGGTGCTTGTGTCCTTGAGCAAGACATTTTACCATAATTGCTTCTCTCCACCCAGGGGTAAATGGGTACATGTGAGGGCAGAGTTGGTTGTTGTGTTTGACTTGGACCATATGCGCCGAAATGGCAGCAATTGAGCTGTATACTCCCCAGGGAGCTGAGATGGTTTCAGGAATGATTTATGAGCCTGATGTGATGAGCAGGGGTAATAATGTACAGCACTGTGATACCTCGTGTAAGAGCGCTTTAAAAATGCATACATTATTATTATTATTATTATTATTATTTTGTCTACTATTTTACGAGATAGTTATGGACAGCCAAAAGGGCCAAAATTAATACCAAAGAACAAAACAACAATCAATGAAAAGAAAGACGAAGTCCGAATCAAACTAAAAAATGCAACAACAATCAAAGAAAATAGTTTTTAAAGAAAGACGAAGTCCTAATCAAACTTTAAATTTTTTTTTTTAAAAACCGCAACAAACCAAGTATTTTTTATTACAAAATGATGTTTTATCCCTTTCTGATTGTTCCGGTATATATTGTCGGTGTGACAAAAATGAGTCTAGGAATAAATGACCTTTGGGTTCTGTTATTATCAATATTTTCATAATTTTTTTTCAGAAATATTAGTATTGATGTAAAGATGAAACTTTAGCTTTGAAAAGGTCACATGTCAACAGTAATTTCGTCCATGGAAGGCACGCCCAAATACAATATCATGTTGGGTGCAGACCCTATAAAAGTGCTTTTCAGTTAAACTTCCAGTTTCAACCTGAAGGAGAGGTCAGACTGGGTCATGTCTGTGTACGAAATGTCACATACATGTAATTCAAGATCTGTAAGATGATGCAAAAATTTTGTAAATATCTGTGAACTTTGGAACTGTTTTTTTGTTTGACAAGTCTCATCGAGAAGGAGAAGAAGAAAAAACAAAAAAACAAATGTGCATTGTTTTCGTCTTCTGTTTTACTCATAGTCTGTTTTAGGGAAGAAAAACCACCAATTTTATGCTTTCTTAGTGATACGGTTTTAACACTCCCTATCAATAACATAACTGTTGCTATGGGCATTCAAGAGAGTTTATTTTTAGCTCATTTCTTTTTCCACAGGCTATGTTTAAAGGGCTGTATCTCTGAAGGCACTTTTGTTAAATAGTAAAATATGAGTATGCAAATACATAATGTATTAATGTATCTCCAGAATGCAAAATGCCACAGGGGTCAAACCTGTACCAAATTAAAGCTTATAAATAATGTGACCAATTCAACTGTGTATATAACTCATTGTTTTTTAATTTTGCAACATAACACCCATTTTTGTGGAGCCGGTCACAATTGGTAAAAATGGTGGAGTCTGTTAAGAGATGGGATATTTTTTCAGATCCTTGGCAATATAGCATGCTCAATTACATTGCCTCAAACGCAGGCTATCTTCAGTTGCGATTAACGTTCAGATGAACCGGGTTGACTCAGGACTGTCTTATCCTTGGATGAGACATAGTTTGGTTTGCCAAACTGTTGATTTTGTTCATTGAATTGTTTGTTTGAGTGAGTTTGTCCATTTTGATTATGTTATGTGTTCCTCTAATAAGGAGAGCAGAACATTCTGGGTTTTCATCTGGTTTTTCTAGAAAGTTGGAGTCATTTTGGGAGGTAGCCAGCTCTTGATTATTTGATTCTTTCAGTGTTGTTTTTTTTAGATTCGCTCTGATAAGTATTTCCGGAATGTTTTGGGCCTTTTTGAAAGCAACGATTGGTAATTATGTTTTGTTGTATCGCCAACGTCGAAGAGGAAAACCAAAATTGCACTTCGACAAATATGTTGCAGAACTCATCAGCCCCAAATTGCCACCGACCGCCCAGGAAATAAGAAGTGCTGCCCATGACTGGGATATCTGGAGAGAAATTGTTGCCGCCTGCAGTCTGCAGTCTACCGATGGTGGTGGTGATGGTGGTGGTGATGGTGGTGGTGATGGTGGTGGTGATGGTGGTGGTGATGGTGGTGATGGTGGTGATGATGATGATGATGATGATGTATATGATGTATCATAGGCTAGTATCTGTTTACTGCTCATTTCACATCTTTGTGATTATTGGATGGATTATATGTTGTTGAGAAGACAGGCGGTGCTCTACACGTATTGTTTAGTTTATCCGTTTGTGATTTGTGAATCAGTCTGGCTCGGTTGGCCTGAGAATGTCCAGTTTGTAAATATATGAAATGACTTTATTATTGTACAGACTGATGCGCAAGGTCTCAAAAAACAATGCAGTCTGGGAGACTTAGGAAGGCATGTGAGAGAACTGTATCTTGTGCGCGTGCCTTAGCGTTTATCGCATTTTATCAAGACGGAATGGTTCGCCTACGTCTAGTTTAAGATTGTGTCTTGTTCTTCAGAGGAACCAGCTTTGTGCGTCAAGTGCGTTATCCCATGATGTCTTATGGCAGGCCGGACAGTGTAGCAAAACTTGTAACCATGCTCGTTGTGCATGCGCGCATTTGGAGTGTGCGCATTTGGAGTACGCACATTTGGAGTACGCGCATTTGGAGTACAATGCTGTGGTATGGATTACAGCAGGCAGGCACACCTCATGTAGGTACCGAAGTAGTCTTCTGACAAAACATGTTTACTACATTTTTTTTTTTTTTTTACATCTTATCTGAACTATATTAATCTACATACTGCAGATGTTAAATCAATTCAAATCCCAGAGGAACGCTGGAAACAACTGATCGATCTTCCATGGTCGAAATACGCAATAAACACATGCACATGTGAACATGTTATTAAGAAACTTTGAACTGTACATCCTTGAGTGAGTTGATCGAATGACCATATATTGTTTGTTGACTGGTTCGTTAGTTTATATTCCTTAATTTGTTTTGTTTGTTTTTTGGTATTTATAGAAAGTGTGCATGCAAGTACATATAGTTTCACTGTCTTGTTCTGTGTATGTACATGTTCTGTACTAAATATGTGTGTACAAAGAACAGTTACCTCAGTATAAGCCAGACTGAGGTGTGATCCATTTCCCCAATAAAAAAAAACATGTGTAATTAATTAGAGGACCCAGATTGCTGTCCTAGTTTAATGATAACCTGATTTCCCATTGGTCAATTGATTTGATATGTGGAAGATACATGTAGGGCACCCAAATGTATTCTTTGAAAAAGAAGTCTCCGATTTCTGGTCTCCGGTTTCTGGTCCCCACAGTCATTGCCTCAGACCCACACGTCAGCATTTTTAGTTTTGTTGTTGTTGTTGTTATGAAACGATGTCTAATTGCAGCCCAAATTACTTGAAATTCTGCCATGCTGTGTTTTAAATGACTTTTTCACAAAGGGGTATGAATGTTTGTGAGGCCTCTTAGCTTTGTGTATAGGAAATTTGGTCTGGTTCCAATAACCGTGTATCACGTCTTTCACTGCTTGGCAAAAAAAAAAAGAAAAAAAAAAAAGATTTCCCCCCCCAAAAAGTGTCGCTGCACTGATTTTGAAGCAGACCTATTACCAGAAACTGGAGCCTTTTTTTGTATGGCCTTATGTACATACGTATTGAAAATTCTACTGGGTTTACAAAATGGAATGTCCAAAAGACAAGACACTCAATGGTTCTGAAGACACTTTTAAAGGTAGTGTTAGCAACATAAAGGGATTGTACATCTTTGGTATAATTTCTTGGAATTTGCTGAATAACGACCTTAAATAACTTGATAGGAAGCTGATGCTACCAATCCTGAGAAAATGATTACATGAACATCCGACATCCGCTTTGAAAACCTACATGTACATGTACTTAGTCAATAGGGCACGGTCTCATGAAATTCAGTGACTGAAAATAATACCCCAAATGATAAGGTATAGTACCATTGCTGCTAGGACACTGATTCCATGCCCTGTTGAAAGTCTGCTCTGATCGTGATGATGTAGTCTTGGTTCAAGACTTGTGTTTGTATGATTTTGATGTACACAATCCATCGTCGCACGCCACAGGAGGGCGCTCTCTACACAAACCGCTAGATCACACACACGAACCACTATCAAGCACAGTCTTGGGAAACTCGTTGTGTCTCCCTCCCGTTTTATGTTTATAATTAAACAACCATTTAATTTATTTCCCAGAAATGTGGGCCACGCTAACATATCAAATTGACGCATGCGTAGTGGTTTCCCCCTTGTTTTCGGGTTGAAATTTGACAAGTTTGCCAAGACTGTGTTTGGTAGCGGTTCGTGTGTGATAGCGGTTCGTGTCGAGATAGCGCCCTCCTGCGGAGTGTGGCGATGGACTGGGAAGATAACAATCTTGTATAAGATTCAGAATGACGCTTGTGCCCCGAGTACACATTCTGCATAGGAGGGAATCCTCTATTCAGCCAGTGTATGTTTACATGACCTGGATAACAGTTGGGTTTACTTGTACTCTGGTAATATCACATACACGTCCTTGGAAATTATAAGTTCATGATGGGGGTGAATAAATTGCCAAAAATTGGGGTCATAAATTTGGTAATCTAGTTGAGTATGGTGTACAGTTTGATCTTTGCCCTCTTGTATGTATAAACCACTGTCATATATGTGTAAGGGTTTGTAGGTCTGATGTTACCGTACATATATGCCCACATGAGGTACAGTGGATAATAATAATAATAATAATGTGGACTTATATAGCGCACGTATCCACCAAACTGGTGCTCAAGGCGCAAGGAGCTCATCAGGCTCATAAATCATTCCTGAAACAATCTCAGCTCCCTGGGGAGTACAGCTCAATTGCTGCCATTACAGCGCATCTACATGTATATAGGGCTAATCAAACACAACAACCAACTCTGCCCTCACAGGTACCCATTTACCCCTGGGTGGAGAGAAGCAATTATGGTAAAGTGTCTTGCTCAAGGACACAAGCACCATGGTAATGTAGCTGTTGGGATTCGAACCCATATTCTGACGACTCAGCCATCAGAACACAAATCCGACGCACTATACTGCTAGACCATGGCACTCCATAAGGAGAAGTTCATGATGGGGGTTAATAAATTGCCAAAAATTGGGGTCATAAATTGGGGAGTATGGCGTATAGTTTGATCTTTGCCCTCTTGTATATACATGTATAAACCACTGTTATTACATGTATGTGTAAGGGTTTGTAGGTCTGATATTACCATACATATGTCCACATGAGGTACAGTGGATGTGTACGTATAATGGATGTCATTATAAAATATAATATGTGTGTACATAATGTAAGCATGTAGCGATCCAGTTGGTGAGTTGATACGTAATATATATGGACTTACTGTAAAAATTTGTGTCCTTTTGGCATTTTAAGTCACGGTATATTTTCTCTTAAAACTGAGTGCTGTATCGTCCTTTGTGGGAGTTTAATCTGTTTTGTTCCTAGGTGTATGGTTATTTTAACATTTTTGTCCTTTTAGCCTCTTTGAATTTTGTTAATTTTTTAACTTTTACATTTTTGTATGTATTCGAGACGTTTTATGTTTTACACTTTACATTTTACCATGTTAAGCGCCTACATGTAGGAGCATGTCTTCATGGATTGTGATACTGGCACGACGGCAGTCAACTCAAAACAAACGAGATATACATCAAACAAAACCCGCCAAGTCTGTGAAAGGCTGTCGGCAAATGTTACTTCTAATTATAAAGCCTTTATCTGAGTTTAAAAAAAAATCAGCTTAAATGTTTAGTCGGAATTTTTAAAAACTTGTTTTATATGGGTAATTGGAATTGAAAAATGGAACCAGGTAACGATAGCCGGGTACCCGGATACCCGGCGCAGCCTTAATACATCACTGGCGTAAATTCGTGGTGAAAAGGGGGGGGGGGGGTAATTTTAAAATTTGGTTGCACGGAAGATCTGCATATGTGCATTTTTATTATATTTTTTCAACGCATGGAAAATTCTGGGGGGGGGGGGGATTATCCTATGGACCACCCCCCAGGATTTATGCCCGTGCGTGGTCTTTCCCATGAATACGTTGTGTTCCGGATTGTTATCATTGGTGATTGAGCCTTGACTTATAGGTACATGTAGGTGTTCATGTTTACAAAGTACATGTACAGCTGTACATCAAATATATTGTTTACTTTTGGACCAGATACACTTTCCTGACATTTTTTTACCTGTTGAGTATTTTTACATCCTGTTTTAGGATATCTCTTATAGTACATACAGTGTCTATGATGTACAGTTGTACACGTAAACTTGAACCCAATCACCCCAAATCCTGCAAGATCCTCCAAGGGGCACTTTTTGGGAAAAATTCAGCACTGTAACTCCCAGTGCGCGCACACGAGATACAGTTCTCTCACACACCGGGTAAGTCTCCTTTCTAATGCACTGCTTCTTTTTGCGTGTCAGTTTGTGGAAAAATATGTGGTGAATGAACCAAATCCATTATTCTTTGAGCACTGTATATGCCATGGATTACCGTGTAGGTTAGTACATGAGTGGCACACTTCATACGTACATGTAGGTAACGGACTTCTGGCAGGACCTATCGTTTGTCGTACATACATGATAGGGGTATTGGTGTTAGTGTACAGTGATATTAACTTTAATACCTTCATGCCTTTCAAACTCACGGTTCATTACTAATGAGTTTGACCTGTATACATTGTACATGAGCATGCACATTTTTTTTTTTTTTACAGAGGAATTTAACATTGCACCCGAATGGGTTAACATGTAATCTGAAGATCTGAGGTGACGCTTCGAGGCTCGTGAGAGATGCCTTTGTTGGTAGCTACTATAGCTTGCGAGCAATGAAGCGTGACATCTGACATTCAGCATAACGTATCCAATAGAATCCACACCCAGAGCCTGTCTCTATCCTTGATAGGATAGCGTCACCACTTGAGGGCTTTGATATGCACAAAGCGTAGATAGAAATGATCGGATTGCATTTAAATATATTAGTTGACAATAACAACGGCAAATTCCAAGTTTCCAACAATATTGTTTATTTGGTATTTGGCTGTTTTTCCTCTCGAAGCCTCCCCCGCGGGAGTATAAATACCTTAAAGGTTATCTTGAGAATGGTCATAAATGTCTTAACGAATGACTTGTGATTTATGTATATCGAGTGTGATGAAAGATCAATGATGTGATTTGAGCGGAGGTTTCAGTCTGGTGTTTGGGGGGGGGGGGGGAAATTGATTCTATATAGATCTAGATTGTCGTCGTTAGGGTCATCTGCGGAAATATTGCATTAAATAGACAAAGAAATTAAGCTAAAGATAATGCCATACACTGAATTGTCTGAGCACTTAGCACAGGGCGAGTGAGATAAGCCATGCAGTTTTGTTGAATAATATCCTAGAAAAATAGAAGTTCCTCCTTTTGTTGACAAATTTATTTTCGACAGTGTAGCATTACTGTATAAACGAGTCATTGCAGGTGCTGAAATCCAACCGTGGGATGTACTTCAAGTTGTGTCTCACATTACAAGGTAGATTTACACAATACAATGGCACCTAATAGGAAAGCGGAAACATTCTAAACTCTGTATTGTTTAGATATCAATTTTGAAATAGCAGACCAGGCTATTTTTAGGGGATTGTCTTTGTAAAAAATTGTTTTGACAAAAATCTTACATGCACATGTAAATAAATATGTATGTACCATGTTTTTTTTAAGGGACCGAATGTTGAATATGTAACGGTTTTTTTCGGGTGGCATTTAATCAACTTTTCCCAGAAAGCCACATCACCAGTGGTGGTGCTTAACCCCAAAAATTGAGGGGGGGGGAGCACAAAGGTGGCAATGAGGGGAGGGAAGGGTTAAGATTCGTCATTTAACCCTTCAATGACTGCAAGGGTCAAAATCAGTCAAAATGTTGATATACTTGTCAAGGTATATCTAGTGCACTTAAAAGTCGAACACTGTCGAACCTTACGTGTAGTACATTTACAGGTTGAAATGAGTCGACCGTTTTTGACTGGTAAAAGCATCAGGGCGGTCAAAATGACGGAAAAATCCAGTCAAAAATGCCTCTGTGTGTGCACATTTGGGTCAACAGTCAGTTGACTGATTTTGACCTCTATAGCTACTTGCCACTAAAGTGTAGTAGGAGGGGTAAAGTTTAATCATCCTAACTTTTCCCAGAAAGCCACATCACCAGTGGTGGTGCTGTATCCCCAAAAATTGAGGGGAGGGGGGAGGAGGAGGGGGAGGGAGCAGGGAGCAAGGTGGAGGGAGCAAGGTGGCAATGATTAGAGGGAAGGAATAAATTGTCATTTAAAACTAATCAAATGGTCAAATTGTAATGTGAAACTTGCTTGGTGTAAAGCTGAAGTTTCTATCAATCTTCCCTTGAAATAATTTTGTCAGAGTTGTATATGCCAGCTATAATTTAAGAATGGATATTCCATCTGGTCTCAGTCCTTCAAATCTAATGTTCATCATCATCTGATTAATCTGCCACCTGCTCAGTATAAATGAACTTTAGCTTGGGTATCCATCATGCTTCTTGTTCTCTTGGGCAGTGTTTAAAAAAACAAAAAACAAACTTAAATAAATAAATTTCATGTTAAAATAAACTGAAAAAATCTAGTGAATTGCACTATTAACGACACAATTTTATTAAACTTTCACATACAGTGGGTTGGTTGTACCCTAACCCCCTAGCTTCCTAAATCTGCCAAAATCCAACACCATGCACATACACTACCACCCAACTGTTGGACTTGGGACACCCGGCCCCATGCCAAGTATTCTTGTCTGGGCTATGAAGTACTGATGTGCATAAAAATCCAACACACCCTGCTGTTGGAGTTTAAATGGTTTGGGGTGGTTAGGTTTAATGAACATGTACACGTATGCAAACTCGTTAACCAGTTCGCGTTGGGAATAAAAAAGTTTTTCTGGGCCCCTGTGCGGGTTTCTTTTTCCCACACACACGTTAATGGAAGCTTCCACAGCTCGTGGCCACGTCTTCCGAGCATGTCACCGTACACGCGTGGCTCAACCGAGCATGCATACAAATATATCGGAGTTTCCTATGGCGTGTTTAGACGCTCTCCGATCCGTGGTGCAAAAAAGAAATTGCGTGTATACACGGCCTCCGACGCGAACTGGTTAAAGCAGCTTAATTGCCAACTTTACCAATGATGTACTATTCCACCAATCGTATTGATGTAATTTTTGTACAGGAACCAATGCATGCGTACACTGTATTTAGACAGACAACCAGTTAACGTGAGTACATTTTTACAGGGGTCGAAATTAACTTGAATTTTATGGTGGCCCACAGGACTAGTTATGTCAAAATGGTACTAGTCCTTCAAATTTGTTAGTAGTCCTGAAAAAGGTGAAATTCTGGAGTCTGTACCTGTACTTGCATACAAGTATAGTTTACCCAACCCCAGCAGCTAGTAGTCCCGCTGCTAAAACCACAAGCCTTGGACTAGGGGAATAATGTTAATTTCGACCCCTGGTTTTATATGAAAGTTCAGCTTATTATCAAAAAAATACTGCTTAGTGAATAACATGTATTCTGCTCTTTAGAAGAATTTATCTGCTGCCCCCCCCCCCCTCCCTCCCCCCCCCCCTACATGATTGTACTGTAAATGTCATACCCAATCAACATAATACACAAAGATGTTTGTACTGTAATCTGCCACTCGGGCAACATTAGTTAGGAGTAAAGATGCAAGTTTTCAAACTGAAATACACATGTACATGAATCAACCAGTAATGAAGGCTTGAAGTTATGGCAGAGTGGCGCCAGCAAATCATTCAGAGTCCAGACAGACACTGCCACAAAATGAACCAGCCAATAAATAACATGACATTAGGATAAATTAAGGGCTGTGGTCCGTGTATTCACCATTAATCTTGCTAGATGAAGTGGAACATGTTATTTTTAAATGGCTGATAAAAAAAACCTGCTTCATTATTCCATGAAATGTTATTGAGTTGTTTATGAGATGAAGCAATCAAATTATATGGGTAATTAAAAAAAAACTGTCATTTTTGGTGCCTACATGTACATGTGCCTGTATTCCATAAAATATTATTGGCATGGTTATGAAATCAGACAAGTAAGTTACATGGGTTATACAAAAAACTGTTCCATTTCATGAAATTTTATTTGCTTGTCATGATATTTAAATAAAAGTTTTACCATGATTGTTTTTTTTAAAGAATAGATAAGGCCACAAAAAAAAGTCTCTAGTTTCTGGTCTCTCTACACGTCGGTATTTTTAGTTTTCTTTTTTCTTTCTTTTTTTTTGCTTTGAAACGATGTCCAATTGCAGCCAAAATTGCTGTTTTTTTTTTTGTTTTTTTTCCCCTATGCTATCATTGTATATTGTTTGTATTCATGTTTTTTCTTTGTTTCCACGCCTTGAGCGCCCAGCAGGGTGGATATGTGCGCGCTAAAAATCTTTATTATTATTATTATTATTATTCTACCAAGCTGTGTTTTAAATGACTTTTTCGCATATGGAGGCCTCTCTTAACCACCATACTTTTTGTATGGGAAATTTGGTATGGCTCCAGTAACCACATATACAAAAGTATCACATATTTCACTGGTAATTGTATGATTTCTGAGAAGGTTTCTTTCTCTGTAATCAATTTGTCAATTGTCAGTTTTCTAAAATAAGGGAAGTTTTTTTATGTTCTGGACTGGACATTCCACTGCTGGAATCTTAGAGGGAATTGTATTCAGGGCGTTTTGACTCAGTAAATATGTATTCAGTATTTTGACATTTTTGTCGTATGCAAAGTACGTCATGGAATTATTTGTCAATGCACTTTACTTTGCATGAAAGACTGATTGGCATGGAAAGCCGTTGAATACATCACGTTATAGAAACTCATTTATTTTCCAAATGAGACAAGCAGATTAACTGCGGGAAGGTTTGCGGGAAAAGGCTTGGGAATAAGTTTAAAAGGTAAGGTACTGTACACTGGTTAAATGTCATTATGTGCATGAATTACATGAACAAATTACAAATGAAATCTCAAATATTCTGACTGAGAAAACGGACGTAATCATAGGGATTGAAAGCCATCTAAATGTTGGACCAGATCCAAGTGGGATTCTAATCTGACTTGAGCCAACAGATTGGATAAAAAGATGAGGGAAGTACCAAACTATATACTGGTTTTCTTGGAGAGTTTCTTTGATTCTCAAACTAAAAGAGGTTCCTAGGTCAGGCTTGGATGTTTGGTTTCTTTCTCGGACATTAGATTACTTGACTGTCTAGTTATAAAGGGAATGTACAACATTGGTAATTGATTTAATTTTGCACCTACTGTACACCGACATGTGTATAGCACTGTAAACTCGGTGCTTTCCGAGTGTTTGTGAAAAAAATTCACAGGCGACTCAGGTGGGATTCAAACCCATGACCTCCTGCTTAGTAGCGCGGACGTCTTAACCTCTCGACCACCGATGACAATTGGCCGACTAGAATCCTGTATATACAGTGGAGTTCTCTACATTTATGCGTTGAGTATGCAGTGCTGTACACACGTCGGTGCACACGTATAGTGTAACTTCTCTCATTAGTAGTTCCACTGGTCAACTCATTTCCCTTACATGTACTACACCACTTAGCAGTGTGATGAATGTACAAAGTCTAGCTGGCTGTGGCTGGCACTTTCCTCTTTTGGACAAACTGCAGTTGCATGCCTGACTTACTTCATGTAAGGTTTGACAGTGTTCGACTTTTAAGTGCACTGGATATACCTCGGCGAGTATATCAACATTTTGACTGATTTTGACTCTTGCAGGGTTAACATTTATTTAAAAAAAAACACTAATGTGTCCTGGCCACAAACAAGATTATTTACTATATTATCCATTAAAATCCCTCCTGTGGACTTGGTAGAGTAGTAAGTCAAGTTTTTCCATCAACTTCTCTGCATATTTGCAGTAGATTTGCATACATACATTTGTCTGATTTGCAGACATACTGTTTTCAATTGTGTTATAGGGTTGATTATAGAAAAGAAAAATGTGATTTATCAGATAAGATCCTTGCAGCTGTTGACAGGAGGTTAAAACCCTCCTACACATGGAGGCCACTCCCAACCACTAAATTCTGTTCTTCAGCAACCTTCAGTACATACATGTACAAGCCTGCTGTCCTTTCCAAGTAATCTTACAAAATCAACTGTGTGCCACCCAAGGCCACTGTAAATGTTTGAACATATTAGTATGGCCTGCGATGTATCAATGGGAGACCACTTTACCCTGCAATCTTAGTGGTGTGACAGTGCACAGAAGAGTAACCATATGAGGCCACTGGCAACAGCTAATGGCTTGGAGTGGCTTAAATGAGTTGTTTCAAAAATTGCACTGATTGTAGGAGGGTTTTAATCTTACAGATTTGAGCTTGATCAGGATGCAGCATGGCAAAATATTGACGTTGTCATGACAGTTACCCGTTTTAACAAACTTCAAACCTTAGTCTACAGATGAAGCAGGCATGTTCAAAGTACTCTGAACTATGATTGGTTTTGTTGTCAAACTTGGCCAGCAATCCTCACATGCTTTGACAAGTGTTCCATCTGCCAACAATGCATGTATTGTCACATCTATCACAATGCCTTTCAAAGTACTCTGAACTATGATTTAAGACTGCTTTTTCAGTTATTTCAGGAACCGGATACCCGAAATTGGAAATCTCTGGATATGTGTTCCCGTAAACAGTTTTGTAAAACACATAAATACTCCCGAATTGTAAACTAACCAATATGAACACAAGTTTCTCTTGTTTTATTTGAGTCACAATAAATGTGGACTTACTGTAATAATTTCCTGCCTCTATATTGATTGAGGTTACATGCTACATCATTCCCCCAGAACATTTCATGCTGCTAATTTTGCTAGTGGTCGCTTTGTACAATTTGTCATTTTTTGATTCTTTTTATGCTGTGTAGTTTGTCAGACTTTGAATTTTTTTAATTGTAAATTGCAATATTTCAGCCAAGTGCTGCTTTTGTGATGTACATATGTTTTAAACCTTGAATAAAATAAAATATCATGCTTTTTGCTAAAGTGAATGATTTTGGAGGATTGAAGTTATTAGGCATACTTGCCTTTCCATACATCCATGTTTGTTGTAGTGATTGCAAGGTCAGTGGACACTGTTTATTGCTCCATGCATGCAGGGGGAGGGTCCCTGGCCATACATGTCATGTGCTTGCTTTACTACTGAAGGATTCTGGAGGATTCAGGTTATGTGTAAGCAAATGGGCCTAGGGAGTTATGAAGGATTCGGGTTATGTGTAAGCAAATGGGTCTAGGGAGTTAGGAAGGATTCAGGGGGTGTAAGCAAATGGGCCTAGGGATGAGTTAGGAAGGATTCAGGTTATGTGTAAGCAAATGGGCCTAGGGAGTTAGAAAGGATTCAGGTTATGTGTAAGCAAATGGGCCTATTATTTACCACTTTTTATAATGAATAGAGAATTAGCTGTTGCAAATTGCTTGTACCAACCTAATTGGACTATAGTCTAAATGCAAAATAAATGTTACTAACCTTACGTTTTGAACCTGCGTAGCGTGTTCTTTCTGAAAGGCAAAGTGAGACGAGGTACGTGCATAAACAACACATATTACACACACATGTGAGAGTAAGAAGAAGTTAGTCAGGTGTGAATTGGACACAAAAGAAGAAGATATAAAAAGCAGAGTCAGGTACTGGTCCTGAGACCAGAGAAAAGGGGGATTAAGTATGAATAGAAGTACCAGGAGTTTTTGGCTGGGGGGGGGGGGGGGAATCGATTAGTGAACTCAATAGTATCCTTATCATTCATAAGTGATAAACTACAAATTTAATTTCCAGGGAAACAGGAAGTACGTACTTGTAAACACATGCGTGCAACACCTGTCATAAGTTTCAGCTTTTTATATTCACCTTGAATCGCAGGGAATTGGTACACGCATGTCATCAAAAGTGTACGTAACATATACATGTATACTACTCAAAACAATTTAGGGAACACCGGATTTTTAACATCAAATAGGTTTGAAATGTTCCATGAACTGGGGATTTTCATTTGCAACCCCCCTCTCTCTTTCAGTAATCATGTCGTGAAAATGTGTAATCACTACATGCATCCTTTATCATCTGTTTCATTGTGCAGTTGTTTCTCATCAATTCTGTGAAACATTGTGTTTATCTGAAATAAATGATCTTGCTTTAACTGAGATTATTCCGGTGTTCCCTAAATTGTTTTTGAGTAGTATATATATGTTTGTATATGATATTTCGTTTAGGGGCCGTCCCAAGTTGTCAACATTTTCAAGCTCGTACAAGAGAGTACTATACTTTTCAAGACCCTCCCCCTTCCCCTCAAAGATGTACTTATTAACATTTTATTTTACACGCATGCAGAGACCACAAACCGGAGACTTTTTTTCTTGCCTTATTATATAACGCTAATAATCCCAAATCCATCAAAATCCACCTCCTGTTTTTGCTTGATTGTTGGTGGATTCATGATCAGTATGCATCATGTACATTTTGTGTACATGTATACATAACAGCAAAAGAAACGTCACCCCCTAAATTTTGATAAGTCTGAGAACGTGTTTAGCTTATGTGTCCTCAGACGTCATGCATGACGAATTTTGAGGTCAACCAAATTTGCCACATTGTGTTCGTGTTACACTCCATACTCATAATATTCTTCATTAAACAAATTATATTAATTATAAAATGAAAATAATAAATATTTTTAGGGGTGACGTTTCTTTTGATGTTATGTATATTTAAACCAAGCGAATTGGTGTACCAAATAAGCTTGGGCGATAACACGATAATATCGATTATCGTGATACTTTTTTGTATTCAATTACGATATTGAGGACCTTTTTAACCGTAACTCCCTAGGCATTGTACTAAAACAATAAAAATCCTTCAAAATCCTCCAACTGGCTTTGTTGTCTAGGGAGTTAGGGTTAAGTTATCAAGATATCGGCAAATAGCGATTAAAAAAAAAAATCGCCATATAGTGAGTCAAGTTAGAAATTCCATGGAAACAAAATTAGAACAGTCTTTTCAGCTTTTGGACGTGAGAAACAAAGGCTAACTTCTTCAGAAGTACATACACGCTCTGCAAACGAATTTGCGATTTATTGTGACGCTTGTAGATAGGTACATACCTGTGGTTATCGGCGATCTAAAACAATCATGCATGAATGAAAAAAATAATCGCGATATTATCGAAAATCATGATATATGTTTGCCGATACGTATATCGTGGATGAAAAATAATCGATATCACCCATGCTTTTTAATAGTACCAACTCCACCGGCTGCTTTTGTTGGATTCAGGACTGTGTATAACCAAGCCAGCAAGGTGTTAGCCAGGACTTAACCAGGACTTAACCAGGATGTCCAAATTTGCTGGAAATTTCAAAACGGGGTGTTCAAATTGTTCACTTACAATACTTTTACATGTAAATGGCAGATGAAATAGGGTGTCCAAAGAAGACACCCAGACACCCCTCTGGCTAATTCTATGCAAGCCATGAATGCTTCGCATTTGCCACTGTACCAATTCCATCAAAGTCCAACAACTGGGTGACTTTTTAGTGCATGTTGATTGATTTTGGTGGATTCTCTAAGGAGGGGTTGCCAGTAGGAATATCTAAGGGGTTAGGGTTGAGGCATATTCATGTATTAAACCATCAATTCAAGACGATCGGCTAATCTTTCATGAGTTTCTGCAATCCCCTATAGTACAGTGTAAAGGGCATGAACTCTAGCTACCAGGGGCTGTAAACCTTGGCCCTGTTCATCTCCGTTATGCGAGTTCAGATTTTGTGCAAAATCATGGGAAACCAAGCAGTTGGGTCCAAAAAAGCGAAATCTGAATTGGCCTTGACCGTGTTTCCTTGTGTGTGTTGGATAATCCGGAAATAATCTGCCAAGGCTAGTAGTCTTGGTGCATCTGCAGAGATGCCAACATACACGATTTGGGCGTAGCAAATACGATTTTGAGCCGTGAATACGACTCTACGATAATACTTCATTGAAATACGCTAAACAAGCCGCCCCAGTATAATTGTATATAGTTACAATACAAACAAACAATGAATGAACTATTAAGTGGAAATAAAAATGATGAAAAATAATTTAAAAAATGAAAAAACAAAACAACAACCTTTTAAATGTAAACCGCAGTGGTGGTAAAAAGCGATGATAGCATAATAATTGTGCTCGCGCACGTGCATTACCTTTTAATTCCTCGAAGCTTCTTTAAGCTTTGGAAGTGCGACTTCAGTGTCAGGCATGCACAGGCACTGCTTACTGCGGAATTCTGCGCTTACGGCGCATAGAATCACACGCTTTTTATGGCGCCGTAAGCGCAGAATTCTGTGGTAAGCAGCGCCATGAAATTGGGCCCAGGTCAGCTAGGGCTAGCTAGGCCTAGCTAAGGCTATCAATTTGTTATTTGCCTTCGAGACCCCAAGAAAGCTAGAGAACAGTTAGTATTAATAATCAAAATTTCTAATGTGATTGATGCATGGATTACTAATTCGGAAGATCATTATTGTGAGCTTTTTAAGATAAGATACGTCTAGCATTGTTATAATTTCATAATTTTTTCATTGAGTATTTTCCTCCAATTTACTCTGCCCCCGGTCCCACTACCGCTAGCGGGGTTCACACCGAGTGCGGCGCTGACATTGCCCAAAATCCGGACATGCATTTTTTAGCGTTAGATTTTTGCGATTTCTTTTTTCAATAGATGCTACTCTTTTTTGGAATTCAATGTTGGCATCTCTGCATCTGGATAGTTTGGCCACAGCATTTTCCCAAGGTCTATAGATAATTGCCACACTTACAGTAGCTAGCTATCCAATCTTTGGTCGCAGCGCACACAGACACAGCTAGCTGCGCACACAGACACAGCTAGCTGCGCACACAGACACAGCTAGCTGCGCACACAGACACAGCTAGCTGCGCACACAGACACAGCTAGCTGCGCACACAGACACAGCTAGCTGCGCACACAGACACAGCTAGCTGCGCACACAGACACAGCTAGCTGCGCACACAGACACAGCTAGCTGCGCACACAGACACAGCTAGCTGCGCACACAGACACAGCTAGCTGCGCACACAGACACAGCGCTCATTCTTGTACTCGTACTCAAGTACATTACTCGTACTCAAGTACATTTTTCTGTAATTGCACTCGTACTTGAGTATGCATGCAGTGGCATAAATCCGTGTTGACAAGTGGGGGGGAATGATTTTGAAATTTGTTTGTATTATATACTGGAACGTCGCTCAACACTGCAAAAACATTTCTCTTCATTTTTTTTTTTTTACAATTTTTTTTTTAAATGGGCATGTTGTGTGTGGGGGGGGGGAACCCTCATGGTTATGCAACTGGTGCACAACCAATCAGAAAACCAGATAATAAATATTTAAACAAACCAAATTTCCTCCTATTGCACGAATTATGCACTTATTATATAGTCTATTATTTTTTTTACCACATGACAAAACCATCAACCCCAAACCCCCACCCTCTGGCCAAAAAGTGGGGGGTATATATATCCCCTCCATACTCCCGGGATTTTATGTTTGTGTATGCGTACATTTTTCTGTACTCGTACTAAAAAAAAAAGTGTACGGTTCAGTGTACATACAAATGTATGTATGCATATACATGTGTGTAAATGTGCACCTGTATGTATTGTCCTGTATTGTATAGAGGGATAATCTGTTGACTTAATTACAGTAGTACGTATACGATGTTCTAATTCACATCTGTTATACAAGACTCTATCCAAGTACAGTGTGTATGTCGGACCTGTGATTTTTTTCAGGATTTTTCCCGATTTCAGGATTTGTTACAAATCTCCCTTCCCTTCAAAATATTCTTGAAAGAAGAGAAGTAGCCACCAAAGGAAAGAATAAGAAAGAAGTAGCCTGTATTGTGTCTAAACCTCTATTTTTCTGTTTGTGGGGATGAAGAGTCTGTAAATCCTCCAAAAATAAACATTCAGGAGGTTCAGTCCCAAGTCTGCTACCCATTTTTCAGGTTTTAATTTTTTACTTGAAGTATGCACATGTGGAGTGCCATGGTCGAGCGGTTTAGTGCATCGGATTTGTGTTCTGATGGCTGAGTCATCAGAATGTGGGTTCGAATCCCGACCATGACCATGGTGCTTGTGTCCTTGAGCAAGACACTTTACCATAATTGCTTCACTCCACCCAGGGGGTAAATGGGTACCTGTGAGGGCAGAGTTGGTTGTTGTTTGATTAGCCCTATATGCGCTGTAATGGCAGCAATTGAGCTGTATACTCCCCAGGGAGCTGAGATGGTTTCAGGAATGATTTATGAGCCTGATGAGGAGGGGTAATAATATAATGCGCCTTGAGCACCAGTTTGGTGGATACGTGCACTGTATAAGTCCACATTATTATTATTATGTACATGTACATGTCCAGTAGTGTATCACAGGTTCACATAATCTGCAGATACATGTACCGTTCCTGTAGGCCTATAGTGTCAATTAATTAGTAAAGACATGTTTTCAGCATTACATGGGAGTGGCTTGCTTACAGTAGGGCATGGAAGGGCAGTAGGAAATGACTAATAAACCTCTCCAATTTGTCTCAGTGACTGAATAACTATGTTTATTGTCAGACTTGAGACGTACAGTAATGAAGTTTTTCCCCAAATTTATCCTTGGCATGGTCAAAACAGCAATTTTCACTTTGCCTTAAAATGTGTATCTGACACAAAAAGTAGGTTGTAAACTTGTAATAATTTACATACAGCTGCCCTTTGCTTTTAAGTGTAATTGATGTGGCGGTGTTGCATGGTTACACACTCCCGCCCACTCGCAATCGGGCTAACAATGTACAAAAGCTAGGAATTGGAGAACAATTGAACAAAAGATATTGCATCTATGTCACACCTGCAATTGACAGCTGCGTCAACACAGTCTGTATAACATGCATTAATAACAGATTATGCCTCATTTTTGGCATTGGTGAGAGAGATTATAATGTCAGGCTGTTAGTGTTAAACGTTTACAGCAGGGGTCGAAATTAACTTGACTTTTATGGTAGCCCACAGGACTAGTTATGTCAAAATTTTAGTACTCATTTTTTTAGTAGTCCTGAAAAAAGGTGAATATAAATACAAGAAAAAGAAATGAACCTTGAGCTGTGGTGAGCAACATGTTCTTGCTGAGATCATGCTCAGATCGTATTTGATGAATCAGATGAATATTTTTGGTGTATTTTTATTTCATTTTTTTCACTAGCCCATCGGACTACCCAAACCCCAGCAGCAACTCATCCCGCTGCTAAATAAGCCACTAGCCTTGGACTAGCGGACAAGTGTTAATTTCCACCCCTGGTTTAGTACAGCATGTATATTTCCACAGGCGATTCCAAGTTGTTTTAACTTGTCTGATTTTTGTTTATATTTACAGAGGATTTTCTTGCGCCCTTGCTGTCTACCATAGCCGAGAAGAATGAAAACACTTGGTCTCATAAATTTGCATCCTCAAGGCACAAAAGGACTGTGTGTTTTGTCTGCAATCTTTATGCTTGCATCAGGGGCCTCCGCTGGGGCCTATGTCAACTGTAAGTTTACTCGAAACTCTCACTCCAAAAGTATCTGATCTGAACATGGGTCTGATTTGCAAATGCTCAGAACGATAGATTTCACCCCAGCGCTGTTCACAACAGCGGCCCCAATACCCCTAGCAAAATTTACGTGGATTTTTCAAAACTGCCCAATCACACTCCTGCTGAAAAATGTTGTAAATAATTGTCATTTGCACTTCCTTCTCTGTCGTCTTCAAGAGTCCATTATTACGACCCTCGAGTGCATTTTAGTCTTTCTCAAAAAGCAATTTGCAGGCCTGTGATTTCTCAGGATTTTTCCTGATTTCAGGATTTTTTCTCCCTTTGCCTCCTTTAATTTGCTTACACATAACATGGATCCTTCCTAACTCCCTAGGCCCATTGGCTTACACATAACATGGATCCTTCCTAACTCCCTAGGCCCATTGGCTTACACATAACATGGATCCTTCCTAACTCCCTATGCCCATTGGCTTACACATAACATGGATCCTTCCTAACTCTCTAGGCCCATTGGCTTATACATAACATGGATCCTTCCTAACTCCCTCGGCCCATTGGCTTACACATAACATGGATCCTTCCTAACTCCCCAGGCCCATTGGCTTACACATAACATGGATCCTCCAAAATCCTACAGTAGTAAAGCAAGCACATGTATGCACACATGTATTTCTAATCTGTGATATATATGTACATGGCCAAGGACCCTCCCTACATGCATGGGGCAATAAACAGTGTCCACTGACCCAAGCACCGACCTTGCAATCACTACAACAAACATGGATGTACATGTACCATGGAAAGGCAAGTATGCCTAATAACCTCAATCCTCCAAAATCCTTCACTTTAGCAAAGAGCATGTAGCATGTAACCTCAATCTTTCAAAATCCTTCACTTTAGAAAAGAGGATTTTGGAGGATTTGGGAAAGTTAGGGTTAAGGTAGCCAGAAATGCTTAACCCAGGCCTCCCAGCGAAACCTATTAAACCTATAAAAACCTACATGTATATTTCAAAATGGGAACCTTTATTTCCCACCAAATATCTACATTAACCTATAAAAACCTATATTTTTAATCTCCTGCAACACATTTATTTAGTTATTTATAATTTAACCTTATACATGTGTATATTTAACCTTTATATTTATTGCTTCTTGTATTCTGTGTATCCATTCAACTTGGAGAACCCCTAGACAGAAACAATGTTTCTTTTGGGTAATCCTTCGGGAGTTGAATGGTATTGTGTTATATTTTTGTATGTAAAGCATTCGTTTTATGTATTCCTTGTAATTTTTGTCATCTGTGTGTTTGTTGATGTATACCGAGAAATAAAATAGAAATAGAAATAGAAAACCTGGGGAGACCTTTCAGTGAAACACTGTTTTTCAAAGGTGCCCAGGAAACCTGCAAACAAGGGTGCTTAATTGCTACATGTATGTGAACCATGAACACTGGGGTAAACCCCTAATCTTCCACGATAAGTGTTCTGGGTTCTTTTACTTGCATTACTTTATGCATTACATAATCGAGTACTTGGGACCTATGGCTTAACGTCCCATCTGAAGGATGAAGCAATTATGGTTAACTGTCTTGCTGAGGGACACAAGAGTTGAGCCCAGCTAGGCCTCATAAAATCCTCATGGCTTTGAAGAAAAATTACTTCCTCAGTATAAAGAGATGAAGCCAAAACAGTAGCCAAACTGTAACATGTGTACCGCTCTTAGCAATTTCCCGAAAACTTGTTGCTTAACAACTGCATAATCACAGGAAATAACCTATAAATGCCTATATTTTGGCATTTGGTAAACATATAATAACCTATATTCTGCTTTAAAAACCTATTTAAAAAACCTAATGGTTTTGGCTAAAAACATGCAGCAGGTTCAGGGGATGTTTTCCTCTAGACGGGAAATTACCTCTAGACGGGGAGACCCAGGCATGCTACCCATTTTACAGATTTTTCACTTATCGCACCCCTGATATGTATTTGTAATTTAGTGACCGTCGTAGGAGAAAAAACTGTATTTAGAGTCAATGATACAGTACAAATGATCTGCAGAGTAAACCACCGAAACCAGACAATCAGCGCCAGTAACATTGTGTGGAGTGCAAACGGAGTCGAATTGAAGAACGCAAACGTACAAATATTGGACTCAACGACATCCAACCTTACCCTTGAGAGAGTGCAGTTTGAACACAGCGCACAGTATGAATGCAGACTCGATGGATGGTTTGATCATGATACCTTGGAAATTGAAGTTGGGCGTAAGTATCTTGTTAATTCCAAAAAAAAGAAAAAGGGAACATTAGGATTGGGTTTGGGCGGTTTTAAATTTTTGGCTATACCATCAGGGGGAGGTGGGGGGGTGGATACCACAGTTTTTGGTTTTACAGTGATTTTGTTTTTAATAACAGAAAAATAATAACAGTCCTTCTATAATTTGTTTCTGATGTTTGTTTACCTAATTGCTAGAGTGCAATACAAAAATGCTGTTCTTTACATTGTGTGTATTCCATTGTTATTAATTTGTATCAAAATGTTTTGAAAACAAAAGAATTATGAAACATAAATCTTAACGGTGATCCGCTGGCCTGACCATGTCAAATACCAGTTAAAATGGTGGCGGACTAGTTAAAAAATGTCTTCAAAAAGGCTTCTGGCAGCTCAGACAAAAATCACAAAGACTGCATTGAATCCTAGTTCTTTTTACTTGTAACTAGTGTAATGTCAACAGGTTTCTCTTAACTTGACTAATTTTCTTGTTAGCCCTCACCTTGAGTGGCCTTTTGGCCTTGTGATGGGCGACTTACATTAAAAAAAAACAAAAAACAAAACAACAACTTTTGTTATAATTTCATCGTTTTCAAATATAATAGCATTGTGAAATTCAACGAAGAAATATTCCCTCATAAAAAGGGATTTATCGACACAAAGTTTTGAAAGGGAATTCCCCACAAAGATGCAATACACTACATATTAGTGTAGTGTAATCGGTATATCTCTCAGTTCGGTTTTGGTTTTGAAACAAATACCGTCACTAATCGGTTTTACCCCCCAAAAAACTGCCCAAGCTGAAATATACATGTAGGAGTCCTCAGTTTACACCATAAACGAATGTGATTATACGCAAGCTTATATTTGTTCAAATGTTTCGGGGTTATTCTCCTTTGATAAAGATCTTGCTAGATTTGAAACATGAGACCACTAACGACTATTTTGCATTTACATTACATGTATTTTTGGTTGTTAACTGAAACTGAATTCAGGCGGAAGTGGGCAGAGCTCAGAACTGAGAAATAGACCAAAAATGAATAAACATGTATATACATGTAAAACCCTTAATATTCACATGTATATGTGTATATGTACATGACAATATAATTCTTCCGTAATGCCCGTTGCTAGGGAAAATGTAGTACTTACCTTTTGTAAGAATTTAATTACTTAAATTATACCAAATGAAATTTGTAACTGTAAAGGGCAATGGCTCCGTTTTGAGTTTTCGTAAAGGCAAACTTAAAAAATACATAATATTGCTTTTGCATGTCCAATTAAAATAAGAAAGCTATCATTGTAAAGCTGAAGATATCTATTTTCATTTTCAGTGACCAACTCAATTTTGAGTTCTTGCCCAAATATGCCTGATTTCGGTAGAAAATATCACATATATTTACATGTGTATGCCCTACCACTCTCTCCATAGTCAATCTCAATTACTAATTGACACACATGCACCCTTTACAAGTTAGTACATTTTAAAGATGTATCTCCCATATTGCAGTCCGAACAATTTTCAAACTTTTAGGCAGAAATTTGTTTGTGTTTAGGCAAAAAAAAATGTCTTCGGTTTCTGGTCTCCGCACAACAGCATTTTTAGTTTTCTTCTTTTTTTTGTTGCTATGAAACGATGTCCAATTGCAGCCAAAATTGCGAGGCGATTGGAATTCTACAGTGCTGTGTTTTAACCAGTTCGCGTCGGGAATAAAAAAGTTTTTCTGGGCCCATGTGGCGGGTTTCTTTTTCCCACACACACGTTAATGGAAGCTTCCACAGCGCATGGCCACGTCTTCCGAGCATGTCACCGTACACGCGTGGCTCAACCGAGCATGCATACAAATATTCCGGAGTTTCCTATGGCATGTTTAGACGCTCTCCGATCCGTGGTGCATAAAAAAATTGCGTGTATACACGGCCTCCGACGCGAACTGGTTAAACTTTTTCACATACTTTTTCACATACACGTAGGGGTATGGATGTTTGCCAGATTTATGAGGCTTCTCTTAGCTACCATACTTTGTGGTCCCATATACATGTATCACGTGCTGTACAGGTATATTTCACTGGTTGGTAAAAAAAAGATTTTGAAGCCGACCTGTGACCAAAAACCAGAATTTTTTTTATTTGGCCTTACATGTACATCTAGATGTAATTCTAAATTTGAATAGAAATTCTTGAATTTACATTTTGTTGACAAGTTTTCTGATAATTTTGTTTGTATTGCTTCTCGATTCTTACTCATCAATTATTGTTTATCAACAGTGCCGCCTGGGAAAGCAACAAACGTGACGTGTATCAGTCATGACTTTGTTTCATTGGACTGTACATGGGATAATGGACCATTCACTAATCTGGACACATCATATACATTGCAGTATAAGCCAGAGTAAGCAACAATATTATTCTCATTTATCTTAACTTTTCCCAAATCCATTTAAAATGTATTCTTGGTGGGTTTTTAATTTAGGAGATAATTAGGGAAAATGAAAGACTTTTTGAACAGTACTTGATTAGGTATAAAAAAATAAAAATTCTGGTTTCTGAGCGTGTTCACCTCTGACCTGCACGTCAGCATTCGTTTTTTTGGCTGAGAAACTATGTCTAATTGCAGCCAAAATTGCTGGATCAATGATAGGTTATTCTCCATTCTGTGTATGAACGTTTGCCTGATTTGTGTGGCCTTTTTTTCGTCACCATATATGGGGAATTTGTTCTGGTTCCAATAATCTTGTATACATTTACATACATGTATATTTCTGGTTGTCGAAACAAAAAAAGATGACCAAAAAAATAAATAAAGATTTTGAAGCCAATCTGGGGACTTTTTTGGCCTTACAACACATTCTGTGGTCCATGTTTACTTCCATTTTCTCCAAAGTAAAATTTCTAAACATTCAAACTTGATTTGATTGTTCACATGAATTCCCTCTCCTTGCAGGCTTTTGACAAAATGGTCAGATTGCAATGTGACAAATGGATGCCCACTAAATATCTTTATGGTGAATGGAATATTTAAAGAATATTATATGACCTACAGGATCAACTCTTCAAATGCACTCGGTTCAGTCACCAGTAAATCAGAGGATATTAATATGAAAAGAGACAGTAAGTATAGGAGCAATTCCATGGTTACTCGTGTTACATTTTTTTAGGTATTTGGCCCACTCTTAATTCCATTATTTCCTTATTAACCAGTTCGCGTCGGGAATAAAAATCTTTTTCTGGGCCCCTGTGCGGGTTTCTTTTTCCCACACACACGTTAATGGAAGCTTCCACAGCGCGTGGCCACGTCTTCCGAGCATGTCACCGTACATGCGTGGCTCAACCGAGCATGCATACAAATATATCAGAGTTTCCTATGGCGTGTTTAGACGCTCTCCGATCCGTGGTGCAAAAGAAATTGCGTGTATACACGGCCTCCGACGCGAACTGGTTAAATATATTTCACTGAACATTTATACACAGTGTAGTTGCATTATACCCAGTCCTTACTCAGCATGCAAAAATATTTTCATACATTTGTTATATGTACGCCATGAGAAAAATGCTGGTTACACACGTTACACTTTTCGGACATGCATAAAATTTTGCTTTTTCTCTTATTATAGCATGACATAAAACACAATAAAGGGGGCCACTTTCCTACCGTCACGTTAGCAGTTTTTCTTATGGTTGTATATATTTTTTTTAAATATCTGAAACCACCCAAAAAGAATTTCAACATTTGAATAGACATGCATGCTTATCCTAAAGATAATTTGAGTTGATTATTACTATTATTTTTTTAATTAGCCTAAAATTTCCATCAACAAATGGACGGAAAAGTGAGGTAACTTTTTCCGTCCAATTTTTATGGAAATTCGAGGGTAAAATAAATAAAAAAATAAAAAAATAAAATAAATCAACTCAAATTAGTTCTAGTATAAGCCTGCATGTCCATTCACATGTTGAAACACTTTTTGGTCGGTTTCAGGTGCTTAAAAATAAATAACAACCATTGGAAAAACTGCTAACGTGGCGGAATCAAAGTGGCCCCCTTTATTGTGTTTTATGTCATACATGCATAACAAGCTTATTATTTTGTGCTCAGTAATTATATAAGGTCTCATTATAATGCAACAACTGTGAAAAAACTGATGAGTGAAATATAAATTATGGCATTATGAGTTGGCCCAAAACCTCACAAATGTAACGTAACCATGGAACCAGGGTTTCATCTAGGATTTAAAAACTGAGCGTCCAAAATGGTCAGACGAAGCCTAACATTGCCGCGCGGCACGGAGCTAGGACACAGTCTACGAGCATGCAGTCTGTGGGCTGGAGGGGTCTACCGTGCACCCCCCCCATAACCCACCGCCACCGATATTTTTTTGTTCCTTTGGATGTCCTAAACACGAAAAAAGATGTTAACATTGAAAATTTTGGGTTGCACTATCTGTTCTGGCCCACTATTGGTTACCCTTATAATGAGCTTACGCTAGGGGTAGAAGAAGATCAAACATCTCGCCATTACTCCATCATGATTTGACCTATTATCCATTGTAACCCAACATTTTCACATTTATCCTTTGTTTTTCTTACACTAGAGTTAACATATATCCAGTTAAAACTTAATTCCATTCGACACCTCCAGCCCACAGACTAATGTTTTTAACTCGGCCTTGTCCCTGTTCTTTGTTCTTTAACCCTAACCATGCTAGGGTAATTTACTTTCTTATCACCCGGCTGAATGCAACAACATACAACAGTGGTCAATGATCGAGGCCTGCTAGGTGCAACAAGAGCCATATGTGATTCTTGTTGCAACTAGCCGTGAACGGTTCAGTACATTGGACTGTGTTTTTTCAAGCACAGTGCTGTCTGCAACAACATACAACAAGGGGATCTTGTTGCATTGAGCAGGGTAATGCTGAAGACACAACACAGACTATTTTCTGTACAAACACTGTCCAGTGCTGAATGCAACAATAGATACAACAGATTGAGTCATCAGTACTGGCTGCTGAATGCAAACAACTCTTGCATCCTGTTGCATTTAGCATGGTTAGGGTTAATAGACGAAGATAGAATAGGCAGAAGCCAATGATGCGCTGCAAGATCATAACCATCGGGAACGCAGTTGCTTTAGAGTACGAGCGGCTAGAGCACGAGCCGGCTAGAGCACGAGCCGGCTATAGAGCACGAGCCGGCTATAGAGCACGAGCCGGCTAGAGCACGAGCCGGCTAGAGCACGAGCCGGCTAATCACATCAGTGTGTAGTCGGGAACCAGACATTGTTGTTCATGTTTAATTTCCCACTAACTTTGGGGGATTATGCGCATCCTCTATGTCATTGGGTACTGTACATTGTAGGACTACAGTACATAACATGTGTGCGTGTGTGGAGCGTGCATGTATACATTTGGTGGCTGGCTGCACGTGCAATTAGCATGGAATTTGTTAGAATTAAACCTGATTAAAGAATTATTATACTTCAAACATTATTTTTTATAAAAAAAAATGTCCGGTTTTTGGTTATCGGACGGTCTAAAAAATTTTGTGGTGACGTGCTTTTTTGATTTTGGTAATCTTTTTTTATTTTTTTATTTTTTTTTGTTTTGCTAACAGTCCAATCGATCCAGCAATTTTGGCTGCAATTGCACATTGTTTCATAGCACAAAAAAAAGAAAATTAAAAATTCCGTCACGTGGGTCTGAGTTGACGCGTGCGGAGACCAGAAACTAGAGACTTTTTTTGGGGGGCCTAAACGTAAGCCTACATAATCATGTACTAATGATGGACACTGGACTGGGCCGTCATGACGGCTAGCCCAGGCAGGTAGGGTGAAAATAGTCCCCAACCTACTTGTCAAAACCAATTTTTACTTGTCCTGTGGATGGGTGGACAGGTTGCTGGATGAGATGTTGCATGGAACTGCCCATAGCAAGTTCCTTTATACTGACACCAGTGCACCATTAGTTCCAAGGTTACACAATTAACCACAACTACATAATTCAGATATGTGTACGTGTACCAACTGATATGTGTACCAACTTAACGCCAAATTAGTTTTTAGATAAAAATTTGTTAATTTGATGATCTGGCAGTGCAAAACCTCTACTTTCTTATTTACATGTATGGGGAGAGTCTGTAAATCCTCCAATATTAACCCTAACTCCCTAGGCATTGTACTAAAACAACAAAAATCCTTCAAAATCCTCCAACTGGCTTTGTTGTCCAGGGAGTTAGGGTAAAACATCCAGGAGGTTCAGGGGGGCTTTGTCCTCCATTATTCAGAATTTTTTGACTCAAATTACACTCCTGCTGATAAGCTTGATAACACTTTTATTTATACACATTGACTTTGTCAGATCGTTTAGAGGGGCATGGATAAACTGTGAGACATCTTTCAATTCTTCTTTTCCTGTAACTTATGATGGTCATTTGTGTTTTTCTTGTTCAGTTATATTAAATCCACCGCGACTTTTACGTGTGACCAATGCGACCAGTTCGTCTCTTCATGTGTCATGGCAGGCTCGGAAGGAATATATGAAGTACGGTTCTGATATTCTAAGATATCGCTCAGATATATTGTATAAAGTGCTTTGGGAATCGGAACAATCTGGAGGAACTAAGGTGATAGAAATGGTAAGAAAGCCAAGAAACTGGCACTGCAGAGAACATGATTTTTTTGTTGTAAAAACTGTGATTTCCCATACAATCATCTGACTTGTTGGTAGTCACACGACTTGGTGATGATGAACTTCCGCCTCCCCAAGAAAACCATCAAACCAAGCCAAACAATTATTATTTGTTAAAACATGATAGAGTGATTGTTGGTATATAAGCAGATTATTGCTAGAAGTTTTTACTAGAACTCACGAGTGAGATCTGTTTTGACAAAAGTTTAATTACACACCGTATACTTTGAGAAACGTAAATGATTGAACATGTCACAAAGTGAAATCAACTTTCTGGTTATGTTCGCATTTTCGGGTACATTGTATATGCCGTCTTGTTTTTGGTTAAGAATGTAACGTCGGAAACATGTTTCTGTTCGTGTTCGCCAAAACACGATCCAGATTTACTCAAAACCTGGCATTAATTACATGTACACCATGATGAAAACGGTTGTTCTTCAAATTAGGATGAAATTAATCTCTGTGCCTTGAATAGTAAGTTACGATAATGTTAATTAGGAGTCATAATGAATGGTACATCTACCTACGTAACAAGGACACCATGTCAGAAAGTTTGTCCCAACCTGGTGGAAAGACCCAAGAATGTGCACTCATAATAAGGATAATGAATGGTACATCTACCTACGTAACAAGGACACCATGTCACAAAGCTTGCCCCAACCTGGTGGAATGACCCAAGAATGTGCACTCATAATAAGGATAATGAATGGTACATCTACCTACGTAACAAGGACACCATGTCACAAAGCTTGCCCCAACCTGGTGGAATGACCCAAGAATGTGCACTCATAATAAGGATAATGAATGGTACATCTACCTACGTAACAAGGACACCATGTCACAAAGCTTGCCCCAACCTGGTGGAATGACCAAAGAATGTGCACTCATAATAAGGATAATGAATGGTACATCTACCTACGTAACAAGGACACCATGTCACAAAGCTTGCCCCAACCTGGTGGAATGACCAAAGAATGTGCACTCATAATAAGGATAATGAATGGTACATCTACCTACGTAACAAGGACACCATGTCACAAAGCTTGCCCCAACCTGGTGGAATGACCAAAGAATGTGCACTCATAATAAGGATAATGAATGGTACATCTACCTACGTAACAAGGACACCATGTCACAAAGCTTGCCCCAACCTGGTGGAATGACCAAAGAATGTGCACTCATAATAAGGATAATGAATGGTACATCTACCTACGTAACGAGGTCACCATGTCACAAAGCTTGCCCCAACCTGGTGGAATGACCAAAGAATGTGCACTCATAATAAGGATAATGAATGGTACATCTACCTACGTAACAAGGACACCATGTCACAAAGCTTGCCCCAACCTGGTGGAATGACCAAAGAATGTGCACTCATAATAAGGATAATGAATGGTACATCTACCTACGTAACAAGGACACCATGTCACAAAGCTTGCCCCATCCTTGTGGAATGACCCATTTACAAGTCACAGTTATCACAACTATCACAATCTTACAATACATTTAAAAACGTTTACATTTATCTGATGATCTTTAAAAGCTCTTAAAATTTTTTCTTTCAGGATCAGAAGTTAGAGCATACTTTCACTTCACTTAAACCAAACAGCGTTTACTATTTCAGTGTCAAGGCCAAATGTGAATTGTGTAAAAAATGGAGTGAACAAATAGAGCCTGTTAAAGGAAGAACCAGCGAAACAGGTAATTAACCCTAACCACCCCAAATCCATCAAAATCCTCCAAGGGGCTCTTTTTTTGGAAAAATTCAGCACTGTTGGAAACTGGTACTTTCACCTCTTCAAATAGGAGAAAATTACTCCCTGGCAAGAACTACAGTGCTGAATATGAAAGATCAACGAAAATGCAGGGTGCA
Organism: Zoroaster sp. YZ-2022; assembly: GCA_029582265.1. Lineage (NCBI taxonomy): Eukaryota > Metazoa > Echinodermata > Asteroidea > Forcipulatida > Zoroasteridae > Zoroaster > Zoroaster sp. YZ-2022. The sequence continues at coordinate 3,961,806 of CM055825.1, read as the reverse complement.
TTTTGAAAATAAGGGCATGTTTCCAAAAGTGCACTGATGGATTTTGGAGGATTGTGGAAGGTTCCTAACCAGAATACCTAGGGGGTTAGGGTTAATGGGGTTGGTGGGAGTTGGTGTTGCAATGGGAGAGGTTCAGTTTTGTTCCTGCAAATTTTTCATGAGTATGGGTACAGAAGAAAATGAAGTACAATCGAATCAAATCTCATGAAGTCAACAATGGTTAAGGAGTTCAAATGTCATGAAATATTTTATCTTTCTCAGCCCAAGTAGTGAAGATAAAAAAGGTCTTCCTTAGGCCCTCCCTAAAAAAAAATGTCTTCAGTTTCTGGTTTCTGACACATCGCCTCAGACCCGCGTCTTCGCATTTTTTAGTTTTCTTTGTTATGAAACAATGTCCAGTCACGATAAAAATTGCTGGATTGATTGGAATTCTGTCGTTTTCTTTTTCTTTTTTTTTTTTTGTTGTTGCTATGAACAATGTCCAACTGAAGCCATAATTGCTGGATCATTTTGATTTCTACAGTGCTGTTTTTTAAATGACTTTTTCACATAGGGGTGTGAACATTTGCAGCCTCATCTCTTAGCCACCATACTTTGTATATGGGAAATTTGGTATAGTTCCAATAACTGCATTATACCATGTGTCATATATTTCACTTGTTGGCAAATAACAAGATTTCCAAAAAAAACCACAAAAAAAACAAAACATGTCACCGCACCGATTTTGAAGCCGACCTATGACAGAAACCAGCCTTACACAGAAATTTGTGGATCAGTGGAGTCCTTAAATTTATGGTTCTTCTAGTATTGATCTTGATGAACACACGCAATAACCTTTTTGAAGAAAGTGTACTTGGGTTTGAAGATAACCCTTAAATCCCAAAGCATAATTTGATAATGTAATTAGTTTTCGGTTCTTTAGCACCAGATGCTGGGGTAAGCCTGAATCTTCACTGCCGGAAAATCAACAAGACGAAAGCTGAGCTAACATGGGAGGTAAGACTGAAACCAGCTGTAAATATTATTGTAATTTTGTTAAAAGGATATCTATTGCATGTTTATACTTATTTTACCCTTTCTTTTAATTTGTATGTTTCTATTTTCAATGTAGAAAGGAGTTTAAAATTTTTTTTTTTTTTACGCATTTCGCCCCACACAAGGCCAATGGCCACTCCAAGGTTGGGGCTACTAAGTCATTGAGTTGTTACAACGACTCCACACTGAAGAAACCAGCCCCTCGCACCGAAACAAGACTCTTCACGGTGCGAATAGGACTGGGAGGGGTAACTAGTCCAGAACAAGGCAGTTGTTAAACTGCCTCTGCCCCTATAAGCAATTATGGTTAAGAGTCTTGCGCAAGGACACAAGTGTCACGGCCGGGACTCGAACCCACATTCTGCTGCCAACACCAGAACCTGAGTCCGGCAAGCTAGACCGCTCGGCCACGACACTCCACGAAAGTTACTTTTAAAATTAGTCATTTCACACAAATCACACGAATCGGAGTGCCAGGTTTAGATTAATTCCGTGACTGAAAATAATACCCCACAGTGATTGCTTGTTAGTCCGTCATGTGATTGTGCTATTTATATTTCAGGCCTGTGGTTTCTCATGGTTTTTCCTGATTTCAGGATTTTTTAAAAATCTCCCTTTGCCTCAAAATGTTCTCGAAAGAAAAGAAGTTCAGGGGGCCAGGTCCTCAAGAGCAATGAGAGACCCAGGCCTGCTACCCATTTTCCAAGGTTATTTTTACCTTTGTCAGATCATACCCTAAATATATATATATTTTTTCCTCTTTTTTAAAAACTTTTTTTTGTTACAGAGTTTCCCAGAGAATAAAAGCAACGGGAGAATTCAAGCTTATGTCATTAACATAACAAACACCCAATATAACATTATCAGAGGACCAGACGCTACAAAGTATGAGACTGAAGGTGAGGCAAATTAATCTTATCAAGAAGAATGAATTTATCTTGTTCAAAATCAGTAATGTGATTTCTCAGGATTTTGTTACAAACCTCCCTTTGCCTCGAAATTTTTTCTTGAACAAAAAGAGAAGTGGCCACCAAGGAAAGAAAGAAGTACCCTGTACTGTGTCCAAACCTCTAGTTTCTTGTTTGTAGGGATGTGGAGAGTCTGTAAATCCTCCATTATTCAGGATTTTTTACTATTATCAAATCACATCCATGCAAAATTTCAAACAATTTTATTCATTGAAAACCAAATGATTAATATGGCAAACTTTTTTAAATGGTGAAGCTTACTGCCCAGGGCCCAGTTTTATAGAGCCGCTAAGCAGGTTTTTTGCTTACTGTACGTTTTTCATTTCTTAGCGCTGCTAACCGTTAAGCACAGAGAAAGGCACGCTAACTTGCCGGCCGTTATTGCTAGAAAATGAGTGATGCAACGATACAAATCCACGGTGAACGCGCACGCGCCGCTCTAAATTTTCTTGCTAACCTGTGAAATACGCTCATGCTTAAAAGCAAATTTTTCTGCTGTAGTTAGCACGAAAATTTGCTTACCGGTAATTAAGCAGCACTATAAAATAAAATTGGGCCTTTGTGTCATGGCTTTATGTGGTTAAGGCATTTAAACTGTCAATCTTTCCCAAAGTTTGCTCAGCTTTTCCTAATCTGTTTTCCTAAATGCCCAAATCTCCAAATACTTGGCAAAATCGGACAAGTGACCCCGTCCCCATCTGGCAGCTACATGTTTATAGTACATTATTTAACTTATAGGTTACTCCCAGTGCTACATTAGTGAATTTGTACATTTTTTTTTCTTCTCACTTCCTCTGTTTTCAAAGAGGGTGAGCAAAAGGCCGATCTGCCACTGGAAACCGTGGACTGAAACGTGAACAGTTTGTTTACTGTAAATGTCCACAAATAGCGCATAAACAGAAAACATATCCTCACTTTCCTTTGTTCCAGGAAGGGGAAACATGAAACTGTATTTTTTGGTGTTTTTGGCGTTTCCTGTATTGTCCACAAACAGTGTATAAACGGTGAAAAAAACATACCCTCCCTTTTCTCACTGGAAACCGTGGAAAGCAACGTAAAATTGTGCATTTGTTTGGTGTGTATTTTTTTTATGTTACCTGTAATGTTCACAAATAGCGCATAACAGGAAAAAATATATCCTCGCATTCCTTTGTTCCAGGACACAAGGAAAGAGAAAGCACACTAAATTGCAAATAAACACGCGTTAACCCTAACCCTGCAACAGGATGCAGCAAAAGTACAAAATGTTTGCATCTTTTTGCCCTCAGCAGAGAACAAAAAAAAATATATTGTTCTAGCTGGTGGATCTTGTTGCACTGAGCAGGCTGAACACTTTTCTGTTGTTGCATTTTGTTGCATTCAACAGGGTGCTTGTGAAATGCCGGTATGGGGTTAGGGTTAATGGACCTACCAGATGGGCGGATGTGTTCAGAGTGGGGAGGGGCACTCCCACTACTCCCACTACTCTGAATTGTTATATTAAAAAAAGTCCAACTACGGTCTAAAAGTATTTTCTGTAAAAATTGTGAGTGCCTAATTTAGACACTTTCCTCATGAAATAAATAGAGAATTAGCTGTTGCAAACTGCTTACTCGCCTAAATGACTTGTAGTATAAATGCAAAATAATAGTTATTTGCCTTATGTTTCGAACCTACTTTCTCAAAGCAGCAAGAACCTGCTAGGTTCGAAACGTAAGGCCATTAACCATTATTTTGCACTTTCCTCATGACTTTGGATTCTCCTTGAGCTGAAACTTTCCCAAGTTGGTTGTTCAACCCTCCTACACATGGAGGCCACTCCGATCCACAAAATTCTATTCTTTAGCAACCTTCAGTACATACATACCTGCTGTCCTTTCCAAGCAATCTTACAAAATCAACTGTGTGCCACCCAAGGCCACTGTAAATGTTTGAACATATTAGTATGGCCTGCAGTGTATCGATGAGAGACCACTTTACCCTGTAATCTCAGTGGTGTGACAGTGCACAGAGGGGTAACCATATGAGGCCACTGGCAACAGCTAATAATGGCTTGGAGTGGCCTGAATGGGTTGTTTCAAAAATTGCACTGATTGCAGGAGGGTTAATATATTTCTGAAGATAAGAGTATACTGATCGAAACATCATGTTCCTCACCACCGATTCTTCTTTTGATGGATTTTGGAGGATTTGGGATGGTTCCTAGCAAAAATGCCGAGGGAGTTAGGGTAGCATGGTAGTTGTGGCACGTTTCCACCTTCCCTTAAAATGATGAACGTTTTGATGCTTGTCCTTATTTGGCACAGAGTTAGACTTACAGCAGGATTACAACTTTTCCATTGTGGCTCGTAACTCCATTGGAGACTCTCAAGCAGACAGCTGCTCTATTCATGCTGAACCCCGCGGTAGGCATCTGCATATTTCCGTTTTGTGTGTACAGTTCTTGTCTGCTTTATTTTAGAAAAGAAAGGGCCGAGACAACCCCCTATAAATTTGTACCTTCATTCTGGGACAAATTTCACAGAGCTTATTAGCAGAAAGTATTTTTTACCAGAAAAACTGGTTTAGCAGGTTTTCTTGGTTACCAAGAATTCGCACAAACTGCATTCACTTTGACCTGTAGTCGGCTTTTGTTATGCTGAGCAATGATAGCTGCTAAAAGCCAAGTTCTTTGCATTGTGTGTGCAAACTCTGACATAATTCTGGTACACTGACTCAAGTCGGTGACAAGTGCATGTTTAAATTTGACTACATCATGTGAAATGCACAGGCTTGTTGGTCTGGTTCCATAATCCATGTGTCTGTTTTAGTATTATTCTATTATCCACAATTTTTTGTTTTTAATTAATACATTCTCACTTAATTGTCTTGACTAAGGCTGTGCGATAGTTGAGAAACTAGTTGTCTTACATTGGTTCTTCTTGAACCATAATCTCACTACAGTCGAGATACGAGTTGCCCGAAAAAGTTTCATTTTAGAACCCTATACCTCACTTAGCGATAGTTGAGATAAACACATGGTGTTAACCTCAAACTGAAATGATATCAGTACTTTACTATGCAAAGCCTCAAGTCTTATGTCATAAAATTACTTGAAATAAATCTGACAGTCTGTTCAATGTCCGTTCATACCGCAGCCCCATCAGTCGTACCAGTCGTTGGCATCATAGTAGGTTCTGTTGGTCTTCTTCTTTCCATTGTCGGTATGTTCTTGGTCTATCATCATTACAAGAAAGTAATGATTAACTTCCCAGACATAAAACTGCCACATCATATTCACGTGAGTATCTCTCTTTGGCAATCACATAAGTCTCTGGTTTCTGGTCATAGGTTGGCTTCAAAATTGGTGTGGTGACGCGCTTTTTCTTTTTGATCAACTTTTTTTTTTGCCAACCAGTGAAAGACGTAATACACGTGCAGTGATTGGAGCCAGACAAAATTTCCCATACACAAAGTATGGTGGCTAAGAGAAGCCTCACAAATCTGGCAAACATTCATATCCCTATATGGGAAACTCATTTAAAACACAGCGCGGCAGAATTCCAAATGATCCAGCAATTTTGCTGCAGTTGGACATCGTTTCATAGCAACAACAAAAAAGAAAAAGAAAACTAAAAATTCTGACGCACGGAGACCAGAAACCAGAGATTTTTTTTTTTTTTTTGCCCTAAAGCAAAAATGTTTTAAAGTTTTAAAAGGACAATATCATTTCGGTTAACCAGGGCATGGAATCGGAATATATCAATCTCAGGTGCCATCGTAATAATACAAATTAGTGAAATAATTTTCAATTTCTGTCATGGAGTGTCATGGCCGAGCGGTCTAGCTTACCGGACTCAAGTTCTGGTGTTAGCAGCAGAATGTGGGTTCGAACACTTGTGTCCTTGAGCAAGACACTTAACCATAATTGCTTCTCTCCACCCAGGGGTTAAATGGGTACCTGTGAGGGCAGAGTTGGTTGATTAGCCCTATATGCGCTGTAATGGCAGCAATTGAGCTGTATACTCCCCAGGGAGCTGAGATGGTTTCAGGAATGATTTATGAGCCTTTGAGCCTTATGAGCAGGGGTAATGATATAATGCGCCTTGAGCACCACTCAGTTGGTGCGCTATATAAGTCCACACATTATTATTATTATTATTATTATTATTATTATCCGAGGAGTGAGTACAAACAATCTGAATGCATTATCACATTTTTCTCTTCAATGAAACAATGAAATAAGCTGAAAATTTCACAATTTTTCAGTGTGATTGCATCTATAGACATTTACCAAAAGTATATATTGTCGTTGAGTGTGCTTGTGCATTTAAAAAAAAAACCAGCCTGGGGAACTGTTTACTCATTAAAGGGGCAATATCGTCACGATCAGAGCAGACTTCCAACAGGGCATGGAATCGGTGTCCTAGTTTAAGATGAACACAGTGACTGAATATTATTGGCTCATTTATGCAGCAGCAACGGTAATATGACCTCATCATGCGGGGTATTATTTTCAGTCACTGAGTTAATCTAAAACTAGCACTCCGATTACATGCCCTGTTGATTGTGACGGTAGTGTCCCTTTAATACATGTAAGTCTCCATTTAATGTTTTTTTTCTTCTGTACAGAATGACAATTTTTATGCAGACGGAGGCCCACAGCGTCATCCACCTCGTGAGAAAGAAATGTACGATCAGTTAATCACGCAAACTCCCACTGTCGAGTTCACTCTGGAAACAGAAATAAGTGCTTCTTCTCATGGGGTAATTACCAATGGTTTTACCCATGACTCGAGTACAGAACCCATAATGAAGCCGGAAGATACAACAAATCCTTATTCTAATTCTTAAATACTCTAAGGGACCAACACGACAGAGACACAGAGAGAAAATTGAAATAGAGAAAATTTGTTATATAGTGATGTAATGTCTGTGAGATATATCGTCCTTATTTGGCTAAGACGACCCACAGAATAGAATTTCTAAAGCAAGCAAATTTTGAAAGTTAATTTTTTTTGTTAAAATAAAACATAAAAAAAGTATGAAATTCGGATTTCGGAAACTGTAAATAAAAGTGATTTCAAACGCACATGATTCTGATTGACAGCCACTCTGGCCAATTGGAAGACTGTCCATGCTCCTCGGCCCGTTACATAAAAAAAATTGTGTTGTCACGTGCAACCTGAGGTTTAAAACGCAGGGTCCCGCCTTTTATTTACTCAAGTTTTTAATTTACTGGTAATAACCCTTTCATGCAATGTCTCAGTTGAAGAAATGTGCTATTGGTGAGATTATTTCCCATTTCATCCGTCCAAAAGAGATTTTATGTACTGTAAGTGAATTATAATATGACTGAAATTAATGCCGAGTATTTTCAGTTAGAGTCAGTGAAGCCACACACGTTTGGGTATCTTGAAAAACAAGAATGATCCCAGTTCTATATGAATCTTTCTTGCTCTAAATTGATGCACATCAAACATCCCTTAACCTTATCCTTCCCAAATCCTCCAAAATCCTCTGCTAAAGTGAAGGATTTTGAAGGATTGAGGTTACATGCTACATGCTCTTTGCTAAAGTGAAGGATTTTGAAGGATTGAGGTTATTAGGCATACGTGCCTTTCCATGGTACATGTACATCCATGTTTGTTGTAGTGATTGCAAGGTCAGTGCTTGGGTCAGTGGACGCTGTTTATTGCTCCATGTATGCAGGGAGGGGGTCCCTGGCCATGTACATGTATCACAGATTAGAAACACACGTGTGCATACATGTCATGTGCTTGCTTTACTACTGAAGGATTTTGGAGGATTCAGGTTATGTGTAAGCAAATGGGCCTAGGGAGTTAGGGTTAACTGTCTCATGTGTTATTAATTTAGTAAAATTAATGAACTAATTTCCAAAATGAATTGGTATCATCCAATTACAGTCTGCTGTAATAAACCAGTCTGCTGTAATATAGTATGGTTCTGAGTTTTGCTATCCTGCCTGGCCCTGCCGTACACGTGAAGCTATTGGGGGGTGGGGTTAGCAATGTAATTTGTTTTAGAGTTGTAGGGAACTTAACCAGATCTTAGTTGTCGTCCTGCAGAATGTGGGTTTGAATCCCAGCCTGGCTGGTCGTGGAGCTTGTGTCCTTGAGCAAGACACTTAACCATAATTGCTTCGTCCTTCGGACGGGACGTTAAGCCGTAGGTCCCGTGTACTAGATTATTAAAGTAATGCACGTAAAAAGAACCCAGAACATTTATCGTGGAAGAGTAGGGGTTGACCCCAGTGTTTCTGGTTCACATAGCAAGCGCCATTGTTTACAGGTTTCATCAGGCTTCTGAGCTACAGTGCTTAAGTGTGCTTTTGAGGCATCCTTGGTTTCATTACCAGAAATGTTTAATAATAATAATATAGTATAAAACATGTCTGCATAGATTGGGGGTGGGGGGGGGGGGGGAGGGAGTCGTTGGGGACTTGTACATAACCAGTATTTATGTATATAAACAAACTGCAAGATCTAAATAGTACATTACAGTGTACATGAATATGTAAAGGAGCTGCAGAATAGTTGTCATTCTGTAGATGCATGTCTGTAGATTGATATACATGTAATAATCTAATACTGAGGTTTGTCCTTGTGCTGTATCAGGCATCATATTCTTCCTACTTTTGTAGGAAATCCTACCTTTTGATTTTGAAAATTCTACCATGAAACCGGGTTCCGACTAACTTCAGACCATGGAAACTTTCCTTGTGTATCATTTTATTGTAAATACCAAGATAAAAACAGTTTCCTTGCTATACATGGCTATAGAGGTAAACCGCTATAGGCTAGTATATGCCTAATGATAATGGCAAACATTTTTCCTACCTTTTCATTTTCTCACAATATCATCCCTGTGTATGGACATGTTACACAATCAGTTCAGTTGTCAAAACTGGAAACACCAAGCTAGTCTTCACTTCTTGTGAAAAAAAAATATATATATATATACTGAGAATCAAAAGAAACTTATCAAATCCTTTGGAAGGACACTCATTAAAATCCTCCACGAAAAAATGAAAAATATTTGAACACGGGTAAACTTCAGTAATCTTTACTTAAGTACATGTCAATAAACAAGATTTTTCCGGAGAGGATTTTAATGAGTGTCCTTCCAAAGATTTGATAAGTTTCTTTTGATGCTCAGTTTAATTATGTAAAAAAAAAAATTTTTTAAATTAGAATTATGTATTGTATCATGAGAGTATATTAACAGCTGTTCTATTTAGTCTGCATGTGACACGCAACGTGAATTTGAACCAATCAGGGTGACGATGCTTGTTCTGTATCACGCTTACTTTGAAAGTTCTTTGAAAGTGTTCTGTGTGTCCCTAAAACATGGACTTGCCCATTTCTACATGTATTTGGCTTTATTCAACAAAAATTACATTTCAAAAATGAAATCGCTACGCATGCATTTATGAAATGTATGCATTTTGGCTGGCAGTTCGTTTTACAATGCTTAGCAGAATAATCTGCTTAGCATTCCTGGCCTTTCACTTTGACGTGGCCTGTAGGTGTGAGATCAGAATCCTATTTCCTTGTTTAATAAACTCGTCACACACAAATCTGATTGATTGCTCACATGTATATATTATTCTGTATCCAAAATGCTGCTGTGTATGTAAGAGTTATTTTGTGATGTTTGTGTTTTTATTGATTGTTTGGTTGCCTGGGGGCGTTGTTTGGTAAGTCCCTTCAGTACATGTATATGTTTCATTGCCTCAGAAAATAAGAAATGTACATGTACTCTTTCCTCATTCATTGTCGCAACTGCCAAGATAATTGGTCTGGTTACTTGCACAGTGCATGCCATCATCATGAGATCAGACTAGCAATTCCTCTTGATAATTACTATTAGGTAGAATGAAGTGTACTTCTCTGGGAAGGAGTCTGTTTTTTTTTTTGGATTTTGCTTAATGTTGGAAAAAAAATCTTGGCAGTGTGTTTAGGGCTGGACTTGATTAGCAAGTTCACTATATATCCATTGTGACCCATTGTAATCAGATCTATTTTTAAGTCTTATATGTGTGTTGCTATATGTTATTTAAGGTAATAAACCAAACTTGTTATACAGGAGGTACACATATCAATCATCGTGATATATGATTTCATCTGAAAACTGTTTATGTTGAATTGGGAACTTTGGAAATCATAAGAGGTGTTTTCTCAAAAACGTGAGTCTGTACTGTAATGTTAGCTTAGTTTCATGATGTATTTATTGAAAACTAGAGGGTTGAAATGAAGGTATATATATTACCAAATACAAATGCTATACCTTCCCTTAAATGGACAGTATCGTCACGATCAACAGGTCATGACCAACCATTGCTGCTGTATAAAGAGCCAGTAATTTTCAGTAACTGTGTTAGTCTTAAACTAGGACATAGATTTTTTTATTTTATTACATTTGCAATCAGATTACATCAATTAAATATAAAACCAAACCCTAAAAAACTACAAATACACAAATTAATTTTAAACTAAGCCAGTGAGTGGTAAGATAGAACAGGTGACCAGCACCTCGACAAGGCCATCCTACCCACAAGAAACCCACTAAACATTATATACCTATTTACACCCCCATCCCCCCCCCCCCCCCACACTGGAGGGCCGCTGAAGCAAGTTAGGACGGAAAAGACAACATTAAGCAACAAATTAATTACGCCGACAGAGAGAGCAATGGCAAAAAGACATCCATGCCTTGTCGAAAGTCTCCTCTGATTGTGACAATACTGCCCCTTTAAAGACATAAATATTGTATAACTTTGACGGAAATGGAAAAATATATTTTGAAATCAAAACTGTATCTTTATTGGCAGAGTTAGAAAGTCATGCTTTATTGTACATTGTAAATACTCTATATTTGTTACTTCTCTATTTGTGTACTAACCTTAAAGGCTATAGGTAATATATTATTATAAATGTAACAATATTTGTATATAAATTTATTTAGATTTTATTTTTGGAAAGTGATGGTTGTTTCGTTTGGTTGATATCGATATAAAGTAAGACTCTCTGAAGGTGTGATGACATGGGTTAAAACACCCAAGAATGTGAAGATGTTTCAGTAACCTGTCCAGCTGTGATCAAAAGTAAATGGAATTGCTAATGTTTTTGCAGTTATTTGTAAACGACTTTGACAGAAATGTAGTTACTTAACCTCATATTTTTGTTATAATTTAAGTGATAGAATACCCACCTTTTTTGTTCAATGTAACAGGAATAAAGAAACGCAGTACAGATTGTTTTTTTATGTTCAAATGTTACCCATAGTAACATTATCGTCAGGATCAGAGCGGACTTTCAATAGGGCATGGAATCAGTGTCCTATTTTAAGATGAACTCAAGAGAGACTGAAAATAATACCCCATGAGCAAGTGCTGGCCAACATAAGAGGACAACAATCATTGGCTGATGCATAAATATTATCATCAGCTTACAGTAATATATTAATTATTGCGCCCTGTTATTTAGGCCAATTTGTGCTTGTGGGGTATTCTTTTCAGTCACACCGGTGTTACGTCTTTGTAATAATGGTAGATTTATATATTTTTTTGCAGCTTCGTATATATTTACAGAAATGTTATATTAAATATAAAAGTATACATGTAATTGAAGTTGAAATAAATAACCACAGGCCTTATTTAAATCTGAGTTTTTTTGGGGCCTTACTACCAACAATGGTTGGAGAGTCCCTTTAATTGAGCACCATATCAGAACTACATTTACAACAGAGCAAGAATATTAATACTTTTCAGGTATAAATGCAAAGAAAATGAAGTGGGTATTTTACATGCAGCAGCTAATTTAATCAATTACAAATTATTGTTCAGAAACCGGTTTTAAAGCACATTTAAAACTAGAGGTATTGAGTTTGTTAAAAACAAACTCGGGGTGTTCGAGTGTGCATCATGTGATGTCATCACCCAAAGTTGTTAAAAAAAACAAGGTTTACTTCAGGAGATATGAGTTTTCATAATTCTATAATAAAAATAACAATGTGCTATACTGAATACATTAACTTCATTCATACTTCACAAAATCACATTTAAAACTAGAGGTATTGAGTTTGTTCGAGTGTGCATCATATGTGATGTCATCACCCAAAGTTGTTTAAAAAAACAAGGTTTACTTCAGGAGATATGAGTTTTCATAATATATAATGAAAATAATGTGCTATACTGAATACATTAACTTCCGGTGACGTCATTCATACTTCACAAAATCTTTCCTCATAATATGGGTGTCAATTGTGCCCAATTATTTTTAAGAGCGATGACGTCACCAAATATATTTTTGAAAAGAGCAGATCCCACTTAACATATATACCCAAAATGTTATTTCGAATACCCTTTCAGATTTGCGTCAATTTATAAAGAACGTGAACTTCCAGTTTGGACTGGAAGTAAGGTTCAATAAGGTCATGTCTTTGTATCAAATGTCGAGTCCTGCATGATTGTGAAGGAATCAAGATATTATCTATTGTGGTTCACGAGATATAAAATATATTGTTTTAATCATAATTACGTAATAATTCATCAGATGACCTCACCATGACGTCACAACATGTTAAGGTCTGTTTGTTAAGCTTTAAGGTTCTTTGAACTCCGCAACTATGTTTTGACACATACATTTACAGATTATTATACAGTCCATTTTCGCAGTTTACAGAGCGCCTACATTCGTACAGACAAGGTATAACAATAACATATATTTATGAGCAATCGAATAGCCAATAAGAACGATGGAAATTTATCCAATCACGATGCGCAGAAAGAGGCACGTGATCCTCAAACACTTCCTGGGCACACAGCCATCATCAGCACCACTCGGTCTCACAGCTGTGAATAGAAATTCTAAAAGAATAATAAACTTTGACTGGTGTAAAAATAGATCAAGAAGGATTGTACACTATGAGCTAGCATTAATTATCTGGAAACATCAACACAATTACATTAATAGTTTGGTTCAATTTTCTGAGATGGGGGCATTGTGATCTGTGATGTCATGAAACATTTTTTAGAAAAATTAAGTCAGTTTATGAATGAAGAAAAAAACTTACTTTTTATTTATTTATTTATTTTTTGCTGTTTTTAGATATATCAAAGACTAAAAATATAATGAAACATCATTTCGTTATTGCATTAATTAAAATGAAAAAAAACATGCACTAACCAAAACCAATATATAAAAATAAACACCCAACAATTTTGGAAAAATTTACTAACCATTTGTTTGTTCTAGACACTTTTTCTGCCACATTGGTTATTAAACAATCATTGTTGGAAGTTGTTGGTTTAAAAACTATACACATTATTCCATTTGCAAAATTAAATTTAATTAAGTTTATAAAATAATAAAAAGAAACATTAAAGGGATAATATCACAATCAACAGGGCATGGAATCGGAATGTTTTGGATTAAATCAGTGACTGAAAATAATACCCCACATGATAAGGTCACAGTACCTTTGTTGCTGCATAAATGAACCAGTAATTTTCAGTCAGTTTTTTTTAAAACTAGGACACTGATTTCATGCTTTGTTGAAAATCTGCTCTGATTGTGATGACATTGTGCCGTTAATAGACCAGTACTTTAGTACACATTATACATGTAGGTCAGTATAATAACACATGGCTGAGACGTGACATGGTGTCTATCAGAACTGTACCAGCCGTGGTAATATCATCTTATGTTTTTGGGTTATTTCGGGTACACTATGTAATGATCTATTCTTGGAAGAAGTGATGGCTCCGAGAAGAGCCGGTTGGTTTATTCTGTACTTAACAAACCAACCAGTTCTTCTCAGAGCCATCACTTCTTCCAAGAAGAGATCATTACATGGTGTCACCCGAAAGAACTCAACAACATCCATTCAAAGCCTCAAATCCTACATTAATATGACCTTATTTATATATTTATATATCTATTTCCAGAAATGTTATCTAAAAAATATTTAAAAAAAAATATATATATAAATATACGTATTAAATACAAAATAAATATTATCATTGTAGTTATTTGTCCAGCCCCTTTTTACATGCTAACTGTCTATTCTTGATGCTAACTGTCTATTCTCCTGAGGACGATCAGAGCATACTGATCGAAACGTCGAGTTGTACCACCAGTTCTTTTCAGAACTAATTACTACTCAATTGAGATTCCACATGGTGTCACCGCAATTAGTCTTACTTATTCTTGATGCATACACTATATCCAGGATGCACATAGATTCTAGAACATTGCGCCGCACACGACAACCCAATGTCATATCACATTTTTGTATGATATGATTACCAGAATGGGAGTAAAATTCCAGTCTCCATGGAATTTCACACTTACATATTACTTTACTACCAACAATTGGTGGAGCTACATTTACAGTTTTCTACCCACGGTGGTCGGTGCGGAAATCCTGACCGGCACTCAAGATCAAGCGTCAACCACTGGCAAAAATTTAGGTTTTTTTTCCGCCCACCACTATTTTCCAACATTTTAAAATAAACTTGCCGATTTCCTTTCACAGATTATCAATAAAAGATGACAGATTTGGTCTTTACCAGTAAAAATTTAAGCATTTCTATACTGGATAGCTCCAAATTACGTACCCATTCTGTGGCACGGGATACCAGTTCTGAGACACAAGAAAGTCCAGACATGCAATGTCATGTGCAACCTTTATCACGTCTAAAGCCACCCCCCATGGTGTCTGTCAGATTATTGACTTCTGATATTTTTCATCCCAACATGCCATTCTGTGTTGTACTTGCAATGTTTTGCATTTCATCATGAGTTACATAACCCCCATCATTATCCTGTCCCTCACCCTGTTTGTCACTGTGTTTGTCGGCACTTACAGAGGGCTCACCCCTGTCTCTGGGCTCATGTTCGATATTATTAGTTTCTTCACAAGAAATGTCATCTTCATCATCTGAGGTGTCGTCACCATTATCAAAATTGGGCTGAGGAATTGAACTGGGAAGAGTGGCAAGTTGTTCAGTAGTAACATAATCCTGACTGCATGGAGAGCTTAGAGTAGCATTGTTAACTACAATGTCAACGGTGGGTTCATCATTTGATGCAATTTGATTCACTTGTGCTGCATAACCTCTATCATCTTCAGATTCGTTGGTTGAGATCGAGGCGTCAGATGCACCACATGTTCCAAAGTTGTTATTATTCATCGGGGTTAATCCATTTACAGAGCTGGTTGCTGGACCAGATGACATAATACCAAGAACCTGTTCAGGGGTAACATAACCACCATTTCCTGTGGCTCCCATTTGTTGTGATCGGCTATCATTGATTGGGGATGGTACAGATTGTGGCATGGGGAAGCTGGTAAGTTGTTCGTGATCAATATATTCAGATGTAACATCACCATGTGCTGGGCTGTTACCAACATTGTTTGTGTCTTGCCGAGGGCTGGGGAAATCCGACATCCATCCTTGGGTGACATAACCATCAAGTTCTTGTACTGTTTGGTTGTCCTGTTGAAGACTGTCTGAGTCTTTGCCAACAGTCACATAGTTGAGAGTCTCTTCCTCATCAGTGAGTGTCTCGATACTCAGAGGTCTGGCTACTTGTAAATCATTAATACCTTCTACTGACTCTCTTACTTCACTGTTTATATTACGGGAGACTGGCTCCCTGAAAGGTGAACCAGCCTGAGGACCTATATGGTTTGAAGCAGGATCTGACTCAAGACCAATTTGTAGAGGATCTGGCAAGGTGCCAGCACTCATGACATAGGAGCCGATGTCACCTATGGGATTCTCGTCAGATTCGTTGTCATCTCCATTGTCTGGGATTTCTTGTCTCTCATAGCTGGGCGACAATGGTGAGGCAAAAACTCCGACCCTCTGGTACGTGTCGTTTGGTCCTAATATCTCAGCTGCCTGATTCCGATTGTCTGTCTCAATGACGGAAGGCAATGGGGCTGCACCGATCTCTTCTTGAATCCCAAGTTGACTGTAAGAAGCAGCATGATTATTGGGGAGGACAAAGGCAGATTCAGCATTATCATGAGAGGTTGTACCTGGCACAAATCCCTGCTGGACATAGTTTGAAATGCTACCGTCACCAACATAACCAGATCTTGCATTATCCGCAGCCTCTCTCTTAGGTTGGGTGTGTACAGTTGTCTCCTTGGGGTGCTTCTTTCGCACAGGGGCAGGTTTACCGCCCTGATTATCCCTCCAACAAGCACCTGCTCCTTCACCTGAACTGACTCTTTGAGAAGGCAAAGAACCAGCCATTTTGGTGTAGGAAGAGTCAGCGTCTGCACTGTGTAAATTGGCTTCCTCCTTGTCAACACTCTCTGTTGGTCTTTCACCTCTTAACCTTTTACCTTCAATGTCGCTCTTCTCAACAGGGGACAGACCCTCTCTTGTCATGCAGGTATAGTTTATCTCATCGTCATCACGGATATGCAAGTAGCTTCCACCACTGCCAACACTGACAGGACTGCTTGGACACGCACCACAATATTCGTCGCCTGAAGACAGGTATTCCTCTCTCTTTGGGCCAGGGAGGAGTGGGTCTGAAGACAAAGGGGCGTCATCCAGCATAAGATCTCCTCTCCTTCGTAACAGAGGATGACTTTCAAAGTCTAGCCTTGTGATTGGATCTTGGAAGCCTACAGAGCTTCTTGGCTTTTCACCAATGTCAAATCCATTGAAGGTGGCACCTCCATTGTCCTCTTCTGGACCCAGATTGACAAACAGTGTATGTTGAATCAGCTCATCAAAAACCTCCGCTTCTCTGACGTGGGTTTGGTTTGAATCACCAGTGAAGTACTCATTGTTTGTCTGCAAGTTAGATTTTTAAAAGGTTTATAATTTGGTGGTTAATTTCAGATATTAATGATAGAATTGTCAACATGATATTCAAAACTGCCCCCGACAGTTTAGACATTCTGATTGGTTGAATTGGTATTATGTACTTTCAGACTTTTAGCTGGCGGTCTCCCAGTTATTGTTATCTTATAATCTCATCTGATGTAAATTATGTAAAGTCATACCATTAGGGAGGAGGGCCAAAGTCTTGGTACAGCCAAGCCTTTAAGAAGTCTCGCCAGGCCTGGGCAGCCTGGCCTCCTAATCCTGTAACAATACAGTACCTGCCAATCAACATAAACGGGGCTTCTGGAGGGCCTAGCCCAGCTCATTATACTGGCTGTAGTTGTGAACAAAAGACAGCTGATTTGTCAGTCAAGTCTGTGTTGACAATAAGAGCTATTTGAGATCTATTCATTAGTCAAGGGTGTTTTGTGCTTTGACAGCCTGGGCCTGGCCGGGCTTCTCAAAGGCTTGGCTGCACGACTTTGGCCTCCTCCCAAAGTACATGATGGCTTTATCGGAACATGATGGGTTGATAAGTAAATAGAAATACTCACCACAACACGTAATAGTATAAGTACATCTGGAAACTTTCTGATGGAGCTTGTGATCTTTTGCACGATGAAAACAACAATGATGATCAGTATGATTACTCCAATGCAAACACCGACTACCAATCCAATATCTGTAGGTGCAGCTGAATAAAAACAAAATATGAAAGATTATAGGTTCACTCAACTTGATATGAGATTCAGGTTGTGTTTCGTGGCCCAACAAAATTTGGAATGGGCGTACACCCTTTATGTTCTCCTGATGTGAGCCTCCTCCATGGGGAAATCCTGGGTGCACCACTGCACCTAGTTGACATAATTCAATAAATGAATACAGTGCTTCTGAATATATCAGTAAAGGGCAAACAAAAAATGTAATCAATTGAATTAGACTTACGTTTCACTGGGGCAATTGAGCATGTCTCTGGTTTAGATGTTCCCATGGAGTTTCGGGTCCATATACTGAAGGTATAGTGCTGATCTGTTGCCAGACCTATGGAAGAATCACAAGATCTTTGATACACCAATCCAGATTAAAAATATATTGCCCGTGTTTGGGCTTATTTGACGATTAAAAAATAGATTTAAATGTTGAATTGCTATTTTGCTGGGTTAATGAAGTTATAAGCTTTCATTTAAGACACTGAAGAAAAAATCTGTTAAAGATTAGTACCAGTAAAATAAAAATTCAAATGAATAAAATGCTGGCCCACTGTCTTGAAAGTCTATTCCAATGCAGGGTCTCATCTAGACTGGTCCCCTGTCTTTATCTTCAAGAGGATAAAGACAAGCTCCTGGCGTACCATTCAAGGGATTTCATTGGATAAGTTGTGTAGAAGATCTGATGTCACGCTTCGAGGGTCGGGCGACAGCTACCAACCAAAGTCAAAGTTGAATCTCGGGGAAAAACATGGCGGCCTCGCAGCCAGTATCTGGCGTAATTCATGAGCCTCAAAGTGTGACGACAGATCTTCATGCTAGGTCTCATCTCACCTATCTACATGTCCCCTCGACAGGCAAAAATAGGTTTGGACAGGTTGGGACTATTTAGACCCTACCTGCCAAGCCTACCTGTCCAGGACAGTCAAGTGTCCATTATCTAGTCTGTCCTATTAATATGTTCATCAGTGGTGTGATTTGACAAAAGTAACAAATCCTGAACAATGGGTAGTGGGCCTGGGTTTCCCTTCGGTCTAGAGGACAAAGGCCTCTGAATCACCTGGATGTTTGATTTTGGAGGATTTACAGACTCTCCACATCCCCACAAACAAGACAGACACTACATCTTTCTTTCCCTGGTGGCTACTTCTTTTCTTTCAAGAAATGTTTTGGGCAAAGGGAGTTTTTAAAAAACATCGTGAAATTAGGAAAAATCCTGAGATTTCCCAGGCTTGAAAAGCCTCTGGAGTGAATCTTAAATCAAAATATTCTAGGGACCCCAATATCCCTACAATGTAATGGCTTGTGTGCTCACAATTGGTGCTTCGTGCTCAAAGCTTGTTCAATTTGGACAGGAAGTTTCAAAACCCAATTGTTTTTGGACAGGCAGTTTTCAAATCACTAATAGTGATAGTTGAGATAAACACATAGTGTTACCGCAAACCGTAACAATATCAATACTCCACCATGCAGAGCCTTAAATCTTATATAGTTTTCAAATCACTAATAGTGATAGCTGAGATAAACACATAGTGTTACCGCAAACCGTAACAATATCAATACTCCACCATGCAGAGCCTTAAATCTTATATAGTTTTTAAATCACTTATAGTGATAGTTGAGATAAACACATAGTGTTACCGCAAACAGTAACAATATCAATACTCCACCATGCAGAGCCTTAAATCTTATATAGTTTTTAAATCACTTATAGTGATAGTTGAGATAAACACATAGTGTTACCGCAAACCGTAACAATATCAATACTCCACCATGCAGAGCCTTAAATCTTATATAGCTTTTAAATCCTAAATGCAACTCTGAAACAATGACACATGAACTGTAACCGATTTGTTATCTTACCAGGCACTGTCAGTTCTGTATCATTTGGTCCCACAGTTTGAGGTTGTGGTTTATCCATCTCACTGCTTCTGTAACTGATTTTATAGCCTAGTATTTCTCCATTCTCTTTGAATGGATTTTCCAAGGCCTGCAGAAAGAAATGCAGATATTCCACGAAAGAAATTTGATTATTTAACAAATATTTGTAAATTGTAACATGAACCGTCACATGTCAGATGCATGTTCTATGGAGTACTGAAAGAGAAGTATGGAAATAATACATGTTAGGTAAAATAGAATTCTACTTTAATCCTTTAAACTCAGCCCTGTAGAATATCGGACGCCGGCGTCCGATGAAATAAATCAATTCTTACACAACATCTGTACGCCAGTTTTTTCCAAAAGGTTGGTGGGGGTCAAAACTTTGATAAAAATGTAGGCCCATATGTAAGCTTTCCAATGGTATATAATGTGATAAGGTTTTTGAGAAGTAAGGCAGAATTTTTTTATACAAAGAACAAAATTCACCTAAACAGGCCTGAGTTTAAAGGGTTAATATCACTTTAATAAACATAAAACATTAACCCTCCTATGCCCAGGCTGAAATTTGGCCCAGTCAACACGGCACTCACAGACAGTCACTTGAGTATTTTTGTGTGCATTGCCAATTGGTAGGTCAAACCACAGAGTCACACAGAGCTGTGTATGAGTGCACTGCACAAAGTCAATGGGTTGGGAGTTACATACAAATTGAGTGTCTTTTGGTTTGACCTCCTATCACACAGCCACATGTGTTTGCATGTATTTGAGTGCACTGCACAAAGTCAATGGGTGGGAGAGACATACAAATTTTGAGTGTCTTTGGGTTTGACCTCCTGTCACAGCCACATGTGTTTGCATGTATTTGAGTGCACTGCACAAAGTCAATGGGTTAAGAGAGACATACAAATTTTGAGTGTCTTTGAGTGTTAAACCTATAGGAGGGTTAATAACACAAAATTTGGTCCGAAATTCAAAAACCAATATCTGTAAATACAGGGTAGAAATTGGCGCAATTGTACCATTCAAAAGTTATACCAGGAAATATGTTTTAAAAATAACAATGTTTTTTTTCAAGTTTTCTTCTTGTATTTCTGGTAGTTTTAAAATGGTTTCGCTGCACTGAATGCTGAAAAGTAAGAAAAATACACTGCTCAAAATAAAATAGGACTCAAAAGTATTTCTTGGTCCATTTTGTCCATGTGAGGACACAAAAGCAGTTTTTGGTGGAAGTAAAGTACTAAAGGTTACTCTGCAACATTTTTCACGTGTCGTGCATGTCTAATGACGGTTTAAACTGGCAGATCATGTGATAAGGCATGAAAATGCAGATAACAGTGTGGATCACCCAGATGGTCGTATTCGCATCTGCAAGTGTTGGACAGTGCCATAATCCTCAGTTTCGTGTTGAACAAAGCCGATGGGGTTTTGGCAGTGTCATGGTGTGGGGTGGAATTTCGACACATCACAGAACTGAGTTGCACATCGTGCAAAGGAACATGAATGCTGTAAACTACCGGGATAATGTGTTACAGCCCATTGTTTTGCCGATGGCAAACAGAATGGGAGATGTTTTCATTCTAATGGATGACAACGCCCGTCCTCATAGAGCAAGAATCATAACAGCGTTCCTTACAGATAACCATATTCAGCGTCTGGAATGGCCTGCCATTTCACCAGACCTTAACCCAATTGAGAACATTTGGGCAATTCTCAGTTGCAGAGTCAGAAGTCACAACCCTCCTGTAAGGAAGGTTGCCAACCTGACAGCAGCTGTACAGGATGAGTGGAACAACCTCGACCAAGCTGTGATCCGGAACACCATACTGTCCATGAGGAGGCGCCGTGCAGAATGTGTGCGAGTCCAGGGTGCTGCAACATCCTACTGAATTGTCAATTGGTGAGTTACACATGAAGAACTAAAGCATATTTGACAAGTTTGATATTGAGTACATCAACCTGTTATCTGCATTTTCATGCCTTATCACATGATCTGCCAGTTTAAACCGTCATTAGACATGCACAACACGTAAAAAGTAACCTTTAGTACTTTACTATCACCAAAAAATGCTTTTGTGTTCTCACATGGACAAAATAATACTTTTGAGTCCTATTTTATTTTGAGCAGTGTATGTTCAAAGTAATAAATGCTTTGGCCAGCTTTAAATATTTGTAAATTGGGGCTGTTTTGATGACATTGACACCTACCTTCCAAGTCAGATGTACATTCCTTGTCTGACTGTCTTGCTCAGCCTTGCAATGGAATTCTTCTGGCGGATCATTAGGGGCTTAAAATGGGTGAAACAAAGGAAAATGTCAAAATTAAAATATGATTAATGTCAACCATAAAATAAATAATGATTGATGAATGCATGCAGCTTAAGTTATTTTAAGTCAGGTAGGCTCCAGGGTCCATGTACAATGTTTCTTTAAAATGTCACTATTTTTGGTTGAAAGATAATTTGGTGGGAAGGTGCAAATTGGAAATGTCGGCAAAAGTTCATCTATGCATAGATGAACTTTTGATTTGAGTGTGTACTCACAGCTAAGAGTATGGTTACTTTCTTTGAATCAAGATATATTTTAAACAACCAACCTGTGAACGTTTCAGTTCAAAGTGGAGTCAAAGTCAGAACTTGTCTGATAAAGCATTCACAATTTTTACAGAAAGTACTTTTCCGTCTGCCCATTTTTTGAAAATGTGCATATTTGTTTGTGTTTTCTCTGAAATAAAAACACTTCAGCCAGCTAAATTCCAAGGTAGAATAAATACAACATAATTAGAAATGCATTTTCACTATTCTTTTGTTACTGTATGGATGTGAAGCCTAGACAATTAACATCAGCGCTTGAAAAACAACTAGACGGCTACTACATCAGAATGCTACATGAGACACTTGGTGTCAGGTGGGAGGAGCGCATGTCCAATTTAGATCTCTATGCAGGACTCCCTAAGCTTAGTGAAAAGATCTGTGCAAGAAGACTTGAGTTTTCTGGGCACTGCTATCGTCACCCTGAGCACCCCGTCAGCAAGCTTGTATTATGAGAGCACTAGCATGGCCAAGCTCAAAGAGAGGAAACGGGCTTAACTACAGCAAACAAGCTATCAACCTACATGAAAGACAGGTTGTTAGAATGGAGCAGGGCTGGACAGGAGGGCAGATTGGGGTATGGTGGGGTATGGCGGGTACGGTTGGGTATGGTGGGGCATAGGGGTCAGAATAGGACAAATTGAAGATGGACGAGACAAGGCGGGTACCCAGAAAATTTAACTTACCTATTTCTGAAGTACGTCCTTCGGCTACTGAAAAAACACTTGATATCGTCGGATTTCGCTCTGTGTTCTGTGCCTTAACCCTGACATAGTATAAGCCATATGGATGCAAAAGGCCTTCCAAGTCTTCTAAACCAATCTCACCACTAACCTCAATATCCTTATCAGTATCCTTCTGAAAATTGACAAAAACACATATATAAATGTAGTTGTACTGAATAAGCAAATAAGGAAAGAATTTTTTTAATTTTTTTTTATTTAGTGAACAAATGTACTACTGTAGATCGGGAACGCAACGTGGATCTGAGCCGTATCAACGATCTTTGAACTGAGCCATCTAATAAAGCCCTATATTGCAAATATACATGTATGAAACTACAATTGTGAATAATAGCATTTTTAATGTAAGGTATAGGATCGGTAATTAACAAAATAATCAACGGTTGATTTTTGATATGAAACATACCGAGTTTAAAGCTGTTGATGGTATCAATCTTCCCTAAAAAAAAATTTTTTTTCTGAGGTGTCACCACTTGTAAGAAAATAGAAAATAATATCAAGTTTGAATTTATTCAACGTAAGAATGAATACAATAAATCTGAATACATTTTTATGACACAACATACTAAACTGAAACTTTCACAGATTGAAAGAGTAAAGATGGTGACACCATGTAAAAAATTCTGGTATTTGTGGTTCTGAAAAGGTTGGTTACAACTCGACGTTTTGATCCGAATGCTCTGATTGTCTTCAGGAGGTACATGTAATGATCGAAACGTCGAGTTGTAACCAATTGGTTCTTTTCAGAACCACTTACTACTCAAAAGAGAATTTTTTACATGGTGTCACCGCAAAGAGTCTTTACTTGTCCTTTTCACAATGCAAAGCTACAAGTCTTACTTAGGATGAAAGTAAGCATGCTCAGTTTTTGTCTATGTAATTCGTGCTGTATCTTCCCTTTAAAAAATATAATGTGGGAGAACTGATTGTTACAAGGAATTACATACAAAAGGTAACCCAAATTTTCTTGAGTTGGGGATACATTTGTACAAGCATTGAGCAAGGACAGGATAGGATAGGACATAAATGCAACATGAAAACGGATATTATATAAACAAATAAGAAAATGTAGTGTTGCTTACATAAAATGAAGTCCATGTGTCAATTTCCCCCTCCCATCTGTACTCCAATTTGTACTTCACACTTTTGCTATGAAGCTCCACTGTAATTCCCACTGGAATATGCCATGTTATCTTCAGCTTTGTTGATGACATGTTAGTAACTGTGACGTCATATGGCGGATTGAGTTTAGCTTTGTGTAAGAAAAGAAGCTTTATGGTATCAATTCTACCTAATTCCACCGTGAGAATATGAACCATGATTCAACTTCTTTGATGAAGCGAATATTCAGATAGGATTTATCAAGTTTTGTGCATGAAATTTAGAATCAATTCAGTATCTTTTCCTGTTTGGAGTCATACACCCAGTTCAACATTTTTGGAAATTCCCAAGCCTCGTTAACATCAAGCAAAATGGTATTGCGGGGGGGGGGATGATATAAATCAGATATAAGATTTTGTTAAACACAACATCCCTACAAAGTTTCTTGAAAATCTGTTAAAGATTAACCCTCCTACTTTTGGTACCTTTTTCATACAAGTTGATGCACCATTTGAAACCATTCGCTTTTGTGGTTTTGAATGGTGAAATAACTGTGTACAGTATTGATTCCCCAAATGGTTTTGAATGGTAGGTCAGCTAATACAAAACCTTGTTTAGATCTTTCCAAATGGTAGTACAGCTAATACAAAACCTTGTTTGGATACTTTGGATACTTATTTGGATACTAAGTGGTGAATCAATGGACCCTCTATGTCCATTTGAATGGATTTGAATGGTAGTAAACTAAAGCTTGCTACCAACACTGTTCAAATGGTATCACCATGTGTGTACAAAACCAATGGGCATTTTTGAAAGTGGAAAATTTTGAATTGTTTCAAATGGTCTATCGGTAGGAGGGTTAAAGAAAATACAGAGGCGTCCAACAGTGTCCCCCAGGCCTGAGAAGAAATAAAATAGCCCAGCTCTGATATGGCAAGTTTTTGCTCTTGTTGGGAAAAAGGTTATAGGGTTTTTGTTTATATTTTCAGGTATGGAAAGGGGTCATGACAACTTTTAAAACTTTATTTCTTGAAGTTTTTAAAAACATTTTGGTTTAGCCATGTGGAGTTTTATTGCCGAGAATTAAGATAGTAACACTGAGGTCTACACTTACTGTCACTCCAAGGGTGAAAGGTGATATAGTCTGAGACAACTGAACCACAATTATTAGTTGTGACGACTCGAAAGTGGTTCAAATAATTAATGTGTATATATAATATGTTGCATCTGTTTTCTGTACAATTATCTGGTTCTCTGCCATTAGACCAAGTAGAACTAATACTGTAAAAAAAAATAATAAAAAAATCAGTAAACAAGAAAGAGACAAATACAATTACAAATGTCAACACAATAGTAAATTGCATGTACAGCTTTAAGCCTTTTTTAATCACTTGGATTACGGACCTGCCTCCCAAAAATCTCAGATTTTGGAGAAAACAAAATAAAAATCACCGCCGCTAAATCACAATTTCCTAATATTAGAAGAGCGCCCTCAATCAGTGTTTCTTTTTTTATTTTTTATTTTTAAAGGAGAAAAAATTCCATAATCCAAGTAATTAAAACAAAAATTGGTCTTTAAGCTAAGCTGCATTTCTAATGTCCAATCATGCCATGTAATGTTTCCCATGTTCAATTCTTATTATGCATACTGTACTGGCATACATCGAGTTAGCACTGACCGCCTACAGTTCACAAATCCTGAACAGGAAAATAACAACATATTACTTCAATAAACCAATTATTTTAAACACATGGACACTAGAAGTCTATTACCTTGGATGTAATTCAAAATGCTGTGGAATGATATAATATTATGTGTTTACAAAATACTGGCAAACTTTTAGGCAAAAAAAAAGTCTCCGTTTTTTGGTCATAGGTCGGCTTCAAAAATCGGTGTGGTGACATGCTTTTTCTTTGGTAATCTTTTTTTTTGCCAACAGGGAAATACATGCTAATGTACATGTATATGCAGGGACCAAATTTCCCATATGGCGGCTAAGAGAGGCCTCACAAATCGGTCAAACGTTCATACCCTTATGTGAAAAAGTCAAATTACAATCGACCCAGCAATTTTGGCTGAAATTAGACATCATTTCATAGCAAAAAATTATGTTTAACCCTAACCACCCCAAATCTATCAAAATCCTCCAAGGGACACTTTTTTGGAAAAATTCAGCACTTTTAGAAACTGGTACTTTCACCTCTTCAAATGGGGCAAATTACTACCTGGCAAGAAGTACAGGCCATAAGTGCTGAATATGAAAGATCAACGAAAATGCATGGTGCATTTTGAAGATAAGGGTATGTTTCCAAAAGTGCACTGATGGATTTTGCAGGATTCAGGAAGGTTCCTAGCCAGAATACCTAGGAGGTTAAGGTTAAGGTGACGCATGCGGGACCAGAAACCAGGACTCTTTTTTTTGGCATTAAAGTAAGTAATAAACTTTTCTGTACCTTGTTGATTTATGCTGTAACTTATCTGTTGCATTACGGTCTCCCCTTATCCACGTACAGTTAGGATTATAGAAATTGTTACTGGTACATGTTAGATTGTATGCTTTTTGTGGCACTGAAACACAAAGATATTATGTACAAATGTTATTCAAATCTAGTGTAAAGTTTGGTCATAAAAGGTTAACTTTTACAGAATACTTAAAACCAGTATACATGAATAAAAATATCTGTAAATTATACATGATCCATAAATTCATCCAAATAGTTAAAATTTTCGGATACCCGGGTACCCGTAAACATTTTTGTAAAAATGTGTAAATAATGCCGAATGTTTCTTGAGTCACAATAAATGTGGACATACTGTACTAGTTTCCCGCCTCTATTAAAAACGACTCGTAGCATCCCCATTCCCCACACACAGAAAAGTAATTGATGTGTCCTACACTCGCACTAATCCAATAACTGTGAAAATAGGCACAAATAACAACTCGTGATACTGGCTCGACGGCAGTCAACTCAAAACAAACTAGATATACATCAGACAAAAGCCTACAAGTCTGTGAAAGGCTGTCGGCAAATGTTACTTCTAAAGCCTTTTTCTGAGTTTTGTTCATTTTGTTCAGTCAGAATTTTCAAAAGTTGTTTACAGGTAATTGGAACTGAAAAACACATACACGTAACCTGAATCCTCCAAATCCTTCAGTAGTAAAGCAAGTACATGACATGTACAATGTATGCACACATGTGTTTCTAATCTGTGATACATGTACATGGCCAGGGAGCCTCCCTGCATGCATGGAGCAATAAACAGTGTCCACCGACCCAAGCACTGACCTTGCAATCACTACAACAAACATGGATGTACATGTACCATGGAAAGGCAAGTATGCCTAATAACCTCAATCCTCTCAAATCCTTCACTTTAGCAAAGAGGATTTTGGAGGATTTGGGAAGGTTGGGTTAATGAGGACTATGACAAAAGTACATAATTCCTTCAATTGCACAACATATTTAGAAAGTTATAATTTCAATCATTGATCTGGTGTAATATACATTTTTACAAGTTGTACAAGTTACACTTGTCTTTTGTATCTACCTTTAACTACAAGTACAGGTAGGTTATATCCTCAGTAATTCCGCTACAATATTCACTTGCTCATTTGTCCGTTTGTCTGTCCTTTTTGTTTGTCAGTCAGTTAGGCCCCCCCCCCAAAAAAAAGTCTTCAGTTTCTGGTGTCTGTGCATGTTGCCTCAGACCTGCGTGCCAGCATTTTAAGTTTTGTTTTTTGGTATGAAATGTCCAATTGCAGCCAAAATTACTGAATCGATTGGAATGCTGCTGCGCTGTGTTTTAAACGTTTTTTTTTTTCACATAGGGATATGAAAGTTTGGTTGATTTGTGCAGCCTCTCTTTGCCACCATACTTTGTATATTATGAGAAATTTGGTCTGGTTTCAATTACCGTGTATACATGTTATCATGTATCACATAAAAAAAGAGATTACTAAAAAAAAACTAAAAACTAAAAAAAAAAACATTTCACTTTTGAAGCCGACCTATTATCAGAAACCAAAGACTTTTTTGGGGGGCCTTAAGTAATTAAGTTCATTCCCTTTTGTTTTAATTCTGTTCTATATTGGTTAAAGATACTTCAATACATGTCATGGCTTTTCTTAGGACTTACACAGTGTACTATTGCCGTCTCCACACGTAAGTTCCTCATTCACTACACTTAGCACACCAACCATCACACCAAACATCAGGTGAAGCAGTACAGCGAGATGGCACCAACTTAATGCAGGGAATCCTTTCCTATAATACATGTTGTGTTTCGTCTGGTTTCTGTAGTAGGAGGGTTAATTATAAAAATGTTTTGTTTATAATTTAAGTGATTTCTTAAAAATTTTCTCCATAATTTTGCTATAAAACATAAAAACTTTCTCCTTCATTGACTTTGTGCACAAACGTGTGGTAAGTATTTTACATATATATTATGACAACATTACAGAGAATTTTTCTTTGAAATTGGTTAGATTTCAAATAATAATTTAAGTATTGTGTTTATGATCTTATCCATTTCGAGGAAAAATTCTCTATAATCCTGTAGTTACGGATACCAATTACCATTTAAGCTGCGCTTTAGTGGGAAGTTGTTTAATATAGAGGTCAAAACCAGTCAACTGCCTGTTTTGACTGTTGACCCAAATGTGCACACCGGTGGTGTACAAATACATGTACATGTACTGTAAATGGTAACAAATTGACTTTTATAATACAGAGGATACCATACTATCAATCTTTTTTTAATTGGGGGTAAATTATAGAAAATTTAATCGTATTTAAAAACAAGTTAAACATAATGGTCACACTGTGGTCAAACCGACAATAGATTAAAAATAATGATGATTATAAATTGGGGGTGTCGGTCGAGCATAAAATTAAAAACATTAAAAACAAATTAAAAATAAAAAATAAAAAATAAAAAATAAAATAAATACAAAATTGCTGCCACCCGAAAAACAAACCATTAAAAAAGTAATGAAAATCAAACAAAGTGCTAGTTGAGACAAGAACTATTATCTTATCAAGAAACTCTTATTATTATATTATTTTGGGACTGTCTGATATTATACCGCACGTTCCCTGATCGTAGATTGGGGCATGGATCGCCGCTCATCAGATCTAAAGTGAGACTTGCCTGTTTTAATCCCCTCGGGTGAAATATTGTATTAATTTATGTAGCTTTTGTCAAACACCAATAAATTGTTGTTCCTACCGCTAATCAGATTGTATACAAAATAATAACAATTGAATATCAGGAACTTTTAAAAAAGGCAAGTGGCAACGTTTTCTCCATTTTACCATCCTGTAGTTTATATGCAATATATATTTTTTGTCGATGGGGAGGATATTTCTAAAAGAAAATATGTTCCGAAAACTGAATTGAAGAGCTTCTCGAACGTTAGTAGCTCGTGCTCGAGCATGCAAATCATGTTCATGATGAACAAATTAGAATATAACATTACATGTAAATCCAGAAATCAGCTGAGAAATCCTGTTTGCGTGGTTTCTGGGAATAAAAAATAATTCTTTTCTTATTATACAAATATTCTGTATGCATATTTGAAGACTTTCAAGCAATAACTTGCAGATTTATTGATATTTATTCTGAGGAACGATAAACAAATTTATATTTGAATGTCTTCAATGCATTATGGGTAATCTCAAGATGATCCCCATCTCAATATTCACACCCCGTGAGTCATAACCTTTATTTTGTAGTGCACCCAGGATTTGATTGGGGGGGGGGCTCAAAATATTTTTATTTGAAATCCAATAATGGGGAGAGACATGGCTGACCCAAACCATAACCGCTGGCGCGGCTGCAGCCATGTCCCTAGTCGTGCTCGTCAGTGAACCTACGGCACATGTTAAATGTTTCCTGGTGGTTTCTAGTCATAAAAAGAAGACATTATGGAATGATTCGGACTCGTAGGGTTTTACCTTCCATATAATTTCCTCCTCTTGATGTAAAGAACTTGAGCTTGTTTCGTCTGCAAGATTTCTGTAGTTAAATACTTTCATTGTGTGGACGTAAAGTTTGTGATCATTCCGGGCGGAGCTAAATTTTTTCAAACACGAATTTGGTGGCAAAACCAAATCCCAATATTATCCAATCGGTGTTTGCTAAAAGAGTGTCACATAATCTTTGTAAATTAAAACCCAATCCTGGGCCATTGTGTACAAACTGGAAAGGAGTTGATTATAATGCGGGCGTGTTTAAATTTTACGAGTAACCTCAACGACAGTCAACGACCTCAACAAGAGAAACGGACAACAGAAAATGAAAATAAAATTAAGTAAAGCTGCTCCCTGATCAGGGTGCACCATGGCACGGGGAGAATGTGTAAAAATGCTTGTTATATATACTGGTGGCCCTTCAAGCTTACATGCACATGCATACTAGCGCCGTAAAATATAATAGTGAGTGGAATAAATGGAAAACTTTTGGAGGGGAGCTTGAGTCTCCTGAGTCCCCATCCCTTGTACCACTGCCCTATACTCCTTGCCGAACTCCTCTGTAGACAAGACTTGGGCTCAGATTTTGCTCTCTTTCCTGGCTCCTTTAAAACATCAGCGGGCCCTTGGGGCTCGAGCCCCAAGCCCCCTTGCGCGCCACTGATTTTGATACCTTACCCTCCTCAATTGGCAAAAGATGAACAAAATATTCATTATTTCCACACTTGACCTAGCCCTGATAGGACCCTATCTACAGTGCAAAGTACACTTCTGATAGGGTCCTGACCAAGAGTTCTTCCTGTTCGTATAAGTTTGCACTGAATTTTCTCCTTTTTTTACCCGTCTTCGTTGGCTGAACCGAGGAAATGCAGGCACTGGCCACTGTAACTTCTTATTCTTAACTGCCTCTTGGAGAAATGATTTTGGCTGAAAGGTGTCTGAAAAAAGAGGATTTCCCCGACATTTCTCAGAGCAACGGCCAATGTGTGTACAAACTTTTCATGCCGTTCATGCTGAATAATGCGCATGAGCGATGACCTTGGGGTCAGAACATCGATTGCGCGGCAGAACACGTCTCATTAAATCGCCTACACTGTAAGTAAAGTCCTGTCGCCGTTGCGCAATTGATGTTCTACTGCGCAATTGATGTTCTACTGCGCAATCGATGTTCTGACCCCAAGGTGACAAGGTCATCACTCGATGAACGGCATGAAATGTTTGTACACAGATTGGCTGTTGCTCTGAGTAGGGTTTTCAGGTGAAAAATTATTCCTAAACCAATATGCTCAATATTTATAATAAATTAAAGGTCTTGATGAAAGAAATACAATGGTTTTTAAATCAAGAAAATCGGACCAGTAGTTTTTGAGGAATCCTATTTTATTTAATCAAATATACAGCATTCGATGAAGCGCGACTGTCCATACACTGTGTACATCCCTAATAACACCAAAACCGTTGAATCAGCCTACACACACCGTGATACACACGCACAGCGTTCGTGCTCGTTTCCCTCATAAGAGCTTTTGAAAGGGTGTTAAAAATACTCTCCGGTCAAAACTAAACAAAATTACGGCTCAAAACTTTCACATATGATAGAAAAGAGGTGTAAAATTCATTTAGACACCGCTCTTACCTTTCAACTTGAAGATTTCACCTCGAAAAAACTGTTTATTTTTTATCTCTTCGTAACTTCGGTTGTAGAGTAGTTATGGAGATTGAGCAAGCATGGGTATGTAAAGGAGCCCTTTGACTCACTAGGGAAACCTGTTTTCATGTCAATCACAAAGTATTCGGGTGCGGAGGCAGCTCCGAAGTGGATGCCCTCAGCAGAGCGCGGCAAATTTTACGGGCTGAATGCAACCGATCTCGGAACACTTCGCGAAAGGCTGGGCGGGACAAGAGTGGTTCATTAAAAAAACCTAGGCTTTCGCACGTACTTCCGATTGCTATTTTATGTACATTGTTTGATAGCTGAAACTATAAGCTTTCCAATGAGCTATTAGTAGTATTACATGTAAGATTTTGACAGGTAAAAGTAGTAAAAAAAATTATTTAAAATTTTGATGTTTTTTGTTGCGGGCGATGCGCTGTATGTGTGGCAGGCTTCGGTCAAGCACGTCTAAACTGAAAACCCTACTCTGAGAAATGTCGGAGTAATCCTCAACAAAAATCGTTTCTCCAAGAGGCAGTTAAGAAGTTACAGTGCCTGCATTTCCTCGGTTCAGCCAATGAAGATGGGTAAAAAAGGGAGAAAATTCAGTGCAAACTTTACAGGTACATGTATACGAACGGGAAGAACTCTTGGTCAGGACCCTATCGGAAGTGTACTTTGCACGAGGGCTACACTTGACCTTGATCGTTTACAGTATCAAATTACAATAAAAACAATTCCGTCCATACACGTGAAATAATTCCAGGTAGAAAGAGTTAAAGTCGTAACTACAGAATGCAGGGCCAAATTTTTCCCTTTTTCTGAATTTGACCAAGGCCATGAGGATGAAAGTCATAGATTTGCGTCCACCGCCCGCATGTCCCGAAAGGTACCGCCTAAATTTTTCATTATTTGCCAAACAAATCATTATTTGCACAAAAAAGGTATTTCCACCAAACAAATTTAGTTCCAAATCATCCACATCAGTAAAACAAAGTTTTTACCAAATTTTCACCAGTATGTGCGCTATAATCATTAGCACATGTTCTCTTACAGTCTTAGTCCCGCGTACGTCGTTCACAAAAAAGGTCGCATCGCGCTAAAACTGTATAGTAAACTCCATCCGATCCGCACCTGCAACTGTACCGCCTTCACATCGCTGTTGAGCCTTTGTATCTTATGCCTGTGTGTGCGGCCCGCACGTATAATGGATGCACGTATGTACACAGGCGACCATACGTACGGCGACACGTCAAATTGGAAGAAACATCTTGTGATTGCGCTGTTATTAATGATCAATGCAAATAATGAATAATGAATAATGAAAAAAAAGCCTCATGTTAGGTATGTGAAGATACGCATCGATCGCGGCCGATATTTTCTGCCCGATTTCTGTTCCGCATCGCGTCATGCACGCTGGGGAAATCCCCATAAATTCGCATTCTGATTGGCTGTAGACGATGATGACGTGGAAAATCCTCTTACATCCGCCATGTTTGATTTTTTTATTTTTGGAATGTTTTGACCTTCGCTGGAAAAGTTTAAGAAATCACTGTTTTGACGGCACAAATACCACTCTAAGGCCCAATCCTACATTATTGAAAGGTTAGTCTACATTATTGTTGTTATTTCATATTTAAAATCCCAAAGTTTCATTGTATTTTATGGGTCCCAAAACAAATTGACTTACCCGGAGTCTGACGCGGCCGGGTCGACGCGACCCGGTCGCAGCTGATTAATGAAGGAATCACAAGCGTTTTTGTTCAAACCACAATCGTTTTTATTCAAAAAAGTCGCGTTTTCGGTCACAAAATTCTAATCAAGTACCTGTCAGAGAAATGACGCTAATAATGAGCTCCAAATGCGTGTAATTTCCTTATCAATTAAGATATCTCAATAACTTTGGTACCACTGTGTAGGATTTTTCAAACTCTTTCCAGTGGTACTAATTGCATTGGTATTGGTTCACTTTGAATATTTTCTTCACATACCTACTCATGTGTTTTCGAAATTTCCCGGACGCAAATCTATGACTTTCATTCTCTTGGCTCAAGTCAGATTACATAAATTTATAAAAAGTAACCTTCGGTGTGGCCCTGCATTCTATAGTTGTACCATTTTAAATAATTTTGTCCATAATTTAGCTATAATACGCAAAAAAAGGCAATTTTTTCTGACCGACCACCTCTCCTCCATTGACTTTGTGCACAAACGTTTGTTTACAACCTTTTTATAAAAAAAAGCCAACTCCCATAATTCATTGCGCGCACAATTCCGAGAAGGCTTCCTGCGTGATCCACTCGTTTTCATACTGCTACAAATACGTTCCCGTTAACAAACAACCATCATCAACTTACATTTGCAAGGGGTGCAGTTTTCCTCCTCTCGACTAAAAGTAACTTAAATCATAGAGAAAGTGTCGTTGTCATTCATGTAGTGTACGTTAGCACATGGAGGAAAAAATAGAGCATGGTTAGCCAGTTTGATTTAAGCATGGAGGATTCTACCTCCATGATTTAAGCTAAGCAGAATTAGATCTGACGTCACGCTTTGAGCTAGGCGCGCGCGTGTATTAGGTCCAATAGGATAAAGGATAGGAAAGACAGGGGACCAGTCTAAAATATGATTAAACGTCCTGGCCATGCTTTGTATGCTGCTTTTAAATTTTGAGTTTGACGCCGATGCGATTTACACAGTGTGTACAGACCGTAATGGCCTGTGTGAACGGCTAGTTACTGCGTGAGCTTAGGTAAAGAAAAGCAGATAAAATTATTTGATAAATCTACTCCCCTATCCAGAAAGTTATGGACAAATCCTACCGTCACAGTTCCGTTCCGCTTCCGTTTCATCTGTGACGTGCCCACTGACCGTGAGCTCTATTTAATCGTCTGTATGAAGCCTAATTCTCCGAACTCGTGAAATGACGCATTTACCTTGAGATTAGCATTTCTCGGAAAACATACAAAATAAATATTATGGCATATTACTTATTCTACCTCCATGCATAAACTTATCTAATTTGGGTGTTATATTTGACTCGACAATGACTTTAAAACCTCATATCTCCAACATTGTTCGCATATCATCATTTCATATCAGAAATATTAGCCGAATAAGGAAATACTTGAATAAAAATGCTGCTGAACAAATTATACATGCGTTTGTAATTGTCACATCACGGCTCGATAACGGGAATGCTCTCCTCTACGGTCTCCCGCAGAATCAAATATCTCGTCTTCAGCACACTACAAAACACAGCAGCTCGTGTTGTGACTTTGTCCAGAAAGTCAGGCCATATCACGCCAATCTTGAAAGAATTGCACTGGCTTCCTGTTTCACAGAGAATTGTTTTTAAACTTATACTAATTGTTCACAAATCTTTTAATAACATTGCTCCAATTTATATTTCTGAACTGCTTAAAGTCTACACTCCATCACGCAATTTGCGCTCCAGCAACATGTCACTCCTAAAGGAACCAACTTCAAAACGGAACTGGGGTGATAGGTCTTTTTCTGTCGCGGCTCCAAGACTCTGGAATCATCTTCCAACTAAACTCAAATCTTGTCATAGTATAACTAGATTTAAGTCGATACTTAAAACTCATCTTAGTGTCACAATTCTTCAAAGATGATGTATATTTGTAATTGCATTGTAGGTACATGTATCTCAGTAGCCTACATATTTTTTTTCACCTGTGCTATCATTGTATATTGTTTGTATTCATGTTTTTTCTTTGTTTCTGCGCCTTGAGCGCCCAGCAGGGTGGATATGTGCGCGCTACAAATCTTTATTATTATCTTTATTATTATTATTATTATTATTATTATTATCTAAGTCGTGCTTGTTACAAAAATAAAAATCATAGTGAAATTGTATGATTTACTGGAAAGTTAGTGCTTGTGAAAGTGGACAAAGTTATTTTTTCACGAACATCTGTGATTTTATTGTTCTATGCTGTCAACAAACTGTTTTCTGTGGAAACCAAAAGGTACGAATGCTTTGCATTTGCAATGATTTTTTTAAAGAAATACTGATCCTCAAAATGGACACATTCCTTATAGAAGAAGCGAACGAAGACTACTTAATTCGTTGGTGGTTACTTCGTCAGTAGTGGAAAAATTTTCAGAAAATGAAACATTAATATCATGGTTATGAAAATAAATCTTTTATTTGACAAAATGTTAACAGCAGTTTTTACACATTTCAAAGTTTTAAAGTATTTTTTGCAAAAATTTTAACCACCTTCCATTGGTTTTTCAAGAATATTGATTAAAAGTTTTGAGAGCTTCTCCAAATTATACCATTTTATTAAAAAAATCTAAAACAATAATTTTTATTTTCAAGATTAAAAACAATTTTACAAGCCATCTGGAATAATATGAAACATGATTCAACTGTTTTTCTTCTTGGGTACATTTTCTGTGCCTCCATGCACTTTAACAATTTTCTGATGTGCATATCAAAAAACGGCGCGTAATACGTCCACGCATAAGATCATGCACTGAAATTCCGCGTTTTACAAGAGAATCCTTCACTGAAACAAACTGAAACACCAAACTGCTAATTTCATTTTTAAGTTTCTGTCCAGTTGATGATATATCCTTAGGTGCGTCATTTAGGGTAAATTTAGGATATGCCGCCCCCTATTTTTCAGTGACGGTTATCGCATACATTGTATTGGTGCATTGGTAGGATTCGTCCATTATTTTGTGGATGAAGGAGTAGATTAAATCATTCAATCTGCTTTTCTTCAAGGGCAAAGCAGACTTGTCCACTCACTGTTGAGAAAACGTTCGATCCGCATTTTGGGAAGCAGGAAAGCAGACTAAAATGGATTTGTCCAAACGTTTGTTCTACTTTTCGGGTTGTGGGAAAGCATGTCCACATTTAGGCCACTGTGTGACAAAACGTCTAATCTGCTTTTCGGCTAGTAGAAAAGTAGAAAAATTGATTTGTCCAAAACGTTCGATCTACTTTTCAGGTTGTAGGAAACCAGAAAAACAGATGTCCACTTTTCGACCGCCAGTGTAGGTGAACAAGTAAAATCTGCTTTTCTTGAAACTGAAAAGCAGAAAAGTAGAAAAATGTTTCCAAAATGTTCAATCTACCTTTTAGGTGGAAGAAAAGTAGAAAAATGCACTTAAAAGCCAACAACGTTCAATCGGTTTTTTCATTATTTAGAAAGCTGGAAAGCAGATGTTCACATTTGGACCTGCATATTATGGGATATGTGGGGCCTGCTGAAGGGAATTATTTTTGAATGCTTCAAGCTTATCATTAAATTCTAAGTGTCTATTTCCAGTGGCAATTTGCCACGTTAAATATTCAGTTCAAACACCTGGTTTCGTTACCATAAGATGTGTGAAACGACACAAAACTAGTTGTAGAAATTGAAGCACTGAAGTAGGCCGGCACTGTAGACTGGTAGTATAGACCATGGGGCAAGTGGTGTACTACTATACCGTAGCTGTCAAGTACGGGGACGGGACCACTTGTCCGACTTTACCAAGTATTCAGAGATTTGGGCATTTAGGAAAAGAGATCAGGAGAAATAGAGAATAGAATGATGTTGTCATATTGTGACAGGTAGAATTGACATACCCTATTTTATATATTGCGCCCTCGCTTGACCCTTAAAAGTTTGATACCATCTAAGAAGTTGCTTTGTCTTGTGGTCATAACCACCACAGCTTCTGTTTGGGCCACATCATCAAAATATTGTGCTGTCCATACGTATACAGTGTACACTTAATATTCAAGTTCTTCATTGCACCTCATAATGGCTTCCCACTGATTAGACTGGGGTGAGTGTACTTTCATTTAATTTGTTCTTTTATCACACTTATTATCAAGTTATTAATTAGTGTTTTCTGAGTATTATTTTGACATCTAGTCAGAAAATTAGTTGGTTTATTCAGTAGTTTACTCGGTGGAAAGTGAATTATTTGTTTAACTGATTTGCTGATTTGTTTAAATGACATTGAGTTCATTTACAAAATGAATTACTTTTTAGCTTTTATTCTCTTTAGTTACTTTTAATAAGATTGTCTTCATTTATACATTTTTAGGAGTATTTGTTAACTTTCTTTAGTTCCTTTTAATTTCCTTTTTCACTTTGTATGAGTGTGCTCCTTTAAGGATGGATGCATTTTTAATCATCTGATCTATTTTAGAATATTCACCATAGTTTAGTATTTTATACTCAGTAAATTTAGTTTGGAAACATTCATAAATTTAATACTGTGATCAAACTGCTTTTCTTTAACCTTATACCACCACTTAAAATATTGTACACGTATCAACTATAGGAGTGACCTAGCCATAATAACATGTGGTTTTCCTCAGCTGCAAGTGAAAGGTTGAAGGTTATTGGTACTTGGTAGTAGTGCAAGAAACCTTGATTTATTATGGCATGCTCATTTCGTTTCTGGAGTATCAAGTCCCTAGACTATTAGCTGAGTGTTTCTAGAGCATATGAAATCTAATTATCAATTGCCTATAGGTTTGCACACAATTCTGTCCATCGATATTGCTTTGTTATTGATAATAGTATGGTTGTTCTTATTCAAGTTTTCTCCAGCAATTGATATGTGATCATTTCTATTTTCCATTCCATTAGGAACCACTAGGAATGACCACCAGTTTTATTGTCCTCTTGGGTATTTAACTTTCTAGAGCATAGGGTCAATAACAACTTAGCCTAAAATACTTGTATTTTATTTTTGTTACTTATTAGTTTTATCCATTGCTGTTTACATAATTTCTTATTCTTCATCATTTGACTGATTATTTTTTATCTTTAATTTATCTAGTTAATAGTTATCTTTTTGATTATATTTCCTATTATTATATTCACACTTAATTTTCTTACATTATTTGAATGGTGAATAGACTGGGTCAAGTCTGTGATTTATTAACTTCACATTGATAGAGGTCGTTCAATTACACTTGTGCTATACATAGTTATTTGTTTCTTTATTTGACTTTGCAAGTTAAAGCATTCCCATGCCTTGTATTTTCTTATTTGACAATAACTTAACTTTTGAGTTAAAGTACGCTGTGTAAAGAGAGTTCACATTTATTATTTTTATTAGTATTTTCCAATTCATTATATTTATACAGGAATTGTATTTTGTATCTTTTCATGGTTTTTCCTTTTGAGTAAATGTAGTCACACCATTAAAAGAACAAGACCGCTTAAAATGTACACCATCCGTGTCGTGATATATTCATTTTGAGCTGTCACAATATAATTAACACAACAAATATTTGTGGGTTTGAAGGACCCCTGTAACTTGAAAAAGAAGATTTTTATACACTACTTTCGCCAGAAGATTCTAGATCCAGATTACCAAATTTCAAGATATAGCCCTCTAAAAATACCCCCAAAACCAGTGGCCCCAGGTAAAGAGGGGGCCCTAAAAATCTGTAAAATCTGATTGGTGGGCCCCCTGGGATCCGATTCACCCCCCCTGGCGAACATAGCCAGCTACGCCACTGCCCAAAATCACTGAAAATCAATGGGTGGAGGTTCCCTTTAATTTAGCACCATATGCATATCAGAACTACATTTACAACAGAGCAAGAATAGCAGAGTTGTTGACTCGAGTCGGTGACTCGGACTCGAGTCCGACTCGAGTCGCCAATTTTTGTGACTTGCGACTTGACTTGACTTGGACAAAAATGACTTGGGACTTGACTTGACTTGGACAAAAATGACTTGTGACTTGACTTGACTTGAGTAAATTTGACTTGACGACATTGCAAGTCATCATGTATTTTAGGTTGTTTTATTACATGTATTTTTCTGATCAATCCGGCCACGGCAGCCGAATACTTTTGTGACGGGAAAAAAATGCCGTCGCGAATTTTATATCTATACGTAATACATAATAATAGTGTATACTGTACACGTATGTGTCTTGTACTGTAAAGTGTACGCTACATGTCTAGTCTTCAACACAATCCGTCGTAGTGGAAGAAGTGGGCTATTACTGGTAAAGGCATTGCATTAATATTCAAAATAATTTATACAAACGGCTGGAACGAGGTTATAGGGACATTGTTAATTGTATTAAGAATTTGTCAAGTGTTGAACAAATTATCACAAATTTTTCGTAAAACAAAACCGAATAGCTATTTTGACTCAAATTATGTTTATTATGTGTGTAATCATTAAAGGGTACATGTTTTTTTTTTAAATGTTTTACTCCGTAAAAAGGGAATTTTAAAATATTTTACGAACGTAATTTTTAAATTCTCCTTAGCTACATCACCTATGCAAGCGTTGTCAGAGTTGTTAACACAGAATCAGTAAGGATTTCATGCACAACGTTGTAATACACTGGATCCGGAGACCGTGATTTTAACAAATGTATTGTTTGTGACAATTAACAGCGACCGAATAACTAAGAAGCAGCAATTACTAGTTTTTGGGGCGTATACAAAATGTATCTTCTTCCAAATTACCAAATTCCGAGGCCCATATAAGAGTGTAAATTACCATCCGTCGGTTTCCGTCCTGGGAGAAAAATGAATTGTCCCGCGTGTAACAGCTTCAACCGTCTGCAAATTTTCGTACAAATATTGAAATGAACCACTCTAAATACATGTTACCTACGCTAGATTGATAATTTTCAGATTAAAAAAAATTAAAACCTCAATCGCTTCTTTCTATACTTTCCACACAACCCCCATAATTTCTGGACCGAATTGATGAAAAACTACCTGGTTCCCTGTTTTGTAAATAACATTCAGCTAGACCTGCACGTCGGCATTTTATTTTATTATTTTTTGCTATGAAACGATGTCCAATCGCAGCCACACTTCTTCACATAGGGGTATAAACGTTTGGCTGATTTGTGAGTCCTCTCTTAGCCACCATACTTTGTATAATGGGAAATTTGGTCCCCGCCTACACATGTAAAACAAAATTAAACAAACAAAAAACTAAATCGCGTCACCGCACCAATTTTGAAACTGGAGACTTTTTTAGCCTTATTCGGGACGATAAATGACTTGTGACTTGACTTGACTTGAGAAAATTTGACTTGTGACTTGACTTGACTTGGGAAAATTTGACTTGTGACTTGACTTGACTTGAGAAAATTTGACTTGAGACTTGACTTGACTTGAGAACATTTGACTTGTGACTTGACTTGACTTGAGAAAAAATGACTTGGTTACAACACTGAAGAATAGCATGGGGTAAATACTTTTCAGGTATAAATACGAAAGGTATAGTGGGTAATTTACATGCAGCAGCTAATATAATCAATTACAAATTATTCTTGGTTCAGAAACAGGTCTTTAAACCAAACGTACATTATACATGTACTTATACACCTTTTGATAAAAACATTAAAGGGACAATTATCATCACGATCAACGGGGCATGGAATCGGCATGCTAGTTTTCGATTAACTCTGTGACTGAAAATAAATAATACCCCACATGATAAGGTCATATTACCGTTGTTGCTGCATAAATGACCCAGTAATTTTCAGTCACTGTGTTCTTGAACTAGGACACTGATTTCATGCTTTGTTGAAAATCTGCTCTGATTGTGATGACATTGTGCTGTTAATAAACCAGTACCTTTAGTACACATTATAGATCAGTATAATAATACCGTGGCAACAGCCGAGATGGTGTCTATCAGAATTGCACCAGCCATAGTAATATGAGTAAATTTATATATTTATATATCTATTTCCAGAAATGTTATCTAAAAAATATATATATATATATACTAAATATATATAAAAATATATAAAAAAATATATTTAAAAAATATATATATGTACATGTAACTGTAAAATTATCATTGTAGCTGTAATAAACAACCACAGGCCTTATTTAAATCAGAGCTAATTGTTCCCCTGGGTTTCTTTACATGGCGCTAGCTGTCTATTCTTGATGCAGACACTACATTACAATAATGCAGGCACATATTGCGCCACACATATTGCAGCCAACCCAGAGTCAAATAACAACATTATTTGTAAGATACACTTTTTGTATATATCACATTTTTGTTTGCATATTACTTTACTACCAACAATTGGTGGAATTCCCCTTTAATTTAGCACCACCATATAATATCAGACCTTCATTTCCAGGGAGAGCTGCCCACGGTGGTTGGCGCCAGAAAACCGGCACTCAGGATGCCGCGACAACCAGTGGCAAAAAGATTTCCGACCACCACTGTAAGTAAGTAAACATGCCCATTTCCTTTCACAGATTATCAATTTTTTTTTTTGCATTTACTACTGAGCAATAATAGTATGGAGGAAATTCTTTTCATGTACAATGCAAAGAAAAATACAGTGGTAATTTACAGCAGCTAATTTAATAAATTACAAATGATTGTTCTTGGTTCAGAAAAAGGTCTTTAGAACAAATGTACATTATACAAATAAGTATATACCATTTGATATGGGCCAATATCAGCATGATCACCAGGGCTCTGAATAAAAACGGGAGTGGAATTATCCCTATAATAGACAAGTATTTTCGCACACATTATAGGTCAGTCTAATAAAACATTGCTATGGCCAAGATGGTGTCTGTCAGATTATTGACTTCTGATATTTTTCATCCCAACATGCCATTCTGTGTTGTACTTGCAATGTTTTGCATTTCATCATGGGTTACATAACCCCCATTACTGTCCTGTCTCTCGCCCTGTTTGTCACTATCTTTGTCAGCACTTACAGAGGGCTCACCCCTGTCTCTGGGTTCATGTTCAGTATTATTGGTTTTTTCATAAGAAATGTCATCTTCATCATCTGAGTTGTCGTCACCATTATCAAAATTGGGCTGAGGAATTGAACTGGGAAGAGTGGCAAGTTGTTCAGTAGTAACATAATCCTGACTGCATGGAGAGCTTAGAGTAGCATTGTTAACTACAATGTCAACGGTGGGTTCATCATTTGATGCAATTTGATTCACTTGTGCTGCATAACCTCTATCATCTTCAGATTCGTTGGTTGGGATCGAGGCGTCAGATGCACCACATGTTCCAAAGTTGTTATTATTCATCGGGGTTCCATTTACAGAGCTGGTTGCTGGACCAGATGACATAATACCAAGAACCTGTTCAGGGGTAACATAACCACCATTTCCTGTGGCTCCCATTTGTTGTGATCGGCTATCATTGATTGGGGATGGTACAGCTTGTGACATGGGGAAGCTGATAAGTTTGATATAGGAAGAGTCGGCGTCTGCACTGTGTAAATTGTCTTCCTCTTTGTCAACACTCTCCATTAGCCTTTCACCTCTTAACCTTTGACCTTCAATGTCCCTCTTCTCAACCGGGGACAAACACTCTTTTGCCATAGGGTGCCTCTTTCCGATGTGAAATCCATCAGGCAATATTCCATTGCAGGTGGTACCACCATTGTTCTCTTCTGGCCCCAGGTCATCAAAAACCTCTGCTTCTCTGACGTGGGTTTGGTTTGAATCAACAGGGAAGTACTCGTTGTTTGACTGCAGGTTAGATTTTTAAAAGGTTTATAATTTGGGGGTTAATTTCAGATATTAATGATGATTGTCAAAATGATATTCAAAACTGCCCCCGACAGTTTAGACATTCTGATTGGTTGAATTGGTATTATGTACTTTCAGACTTTTAGCTGGCGGTCTCACAGTTATTGTTATCTTATAATCTCATCTGATGTGAATTATGTAAAGTCATACCATTAGGGAGGAGGGCCAAAGTCTTGGTACAGCCAAGCCTTTAAGAAGTCTCGCCAGGCCTGGGCAGCCTGGCCTCCTAATCCTGTAACAATACAGTACCTGCCAATCAACATAAACGGGGCTTCTGGAGGGCCTAGCTCATGATAATGGCTGCAGTTGTGAACAAAAGACAGCTGATGTGTCAGTCAAGTCTGTGTTAACAATAAGAGCTACGTGAGATCAATTCACTTGTAAAGTGTCTTTTGTGCTCTGATAGGGGATTATATAGGCTTCTAGGCCTGG
Organism: Zoroaster sp. YZ-2022; assembly: GCA_029582265.1. Lineage (NCBI taxonomy): Eukaryota > Metazoa > Echinodermata > Asteroidea > Forcipulatida > Zoroasteridae > Zoroaster > Zoroaster sp. YZ-2022. The sequence goes on along the minus strand of CM055825.1, from coordinate 3,918,334 downwards.
GCAAGGCCTGGGCCTGGCTGCGCTTCTCAAAGGCTTGGCTGAGCTTCTCAAAGGCTTGGCTGTACCATGACTTTGGCCTCCTCCCAGACCCTTAGTACATGATGGCTTTATCGGAACATGATGGGTTTATAAGTAAATAGAAATACTCACCACAACACGTAATAGTATAGGTATATCTGGAAACGTTCTGATGGAGCTTGTGATCCTTTGCACGATGAAAACAACAATGATGATCAGTATGATTACTCCAATGCAAACACCGACGACCAATCCAATATCTGTAGATGCAGCTGAATAAAAACAAAATATGAACGATTATAGGTTCACTCAACTTGATATGAGATTCAGGCATGCAACTGCAGTTTGTCAAAAAAAGAGGAAAAAGCCAGAATTTATACACTGTTTTTCAGTTATCAATAGCACAGCTGAAAAACCACAAAAAGAAAATCAGCTGATCTGCTGAAAAGTTGCATGCCTGGAGATTGTGTTTCGTGGCTCAACAAATTTTGGAATGGGCGTACGCCCCTTATGTTCCCCTGATGTGAGCCTCCTCCATGGGGAAATCCTGGGTGCACCACTGCACCTAGTTGACATAATTCAATAAATGAATACAGTGCTTCTGAATATATCAGTAAAGGGCAAACAAAAAATGTAACCAATTGAATTAGACTTACGTTTCACTGGGGCAATTGAGCATTTCTCTGATGTAGATGTTCCCATGGAGTTTCGGGTCCGTATACTGAAGGTATAGTGCTGATCTGTTGCCAGACCTATGGAAAGATCACAAGATCTTTGATACACCAATCCAGATTAAAAATATATTGCCCGTGTTTGGGCTTATTTGACAATAAAAAATAGATTTTTCTGGGTTAAAAAGTTCTGGGAGTTAAGGAACTTATAAGCTTTCATTTGAGACAATGTTGAAAAAAAATCTGTCAAGGATTAGTACCAGTAAAAACTCAAATTAATTATAAATGCTGGCCCATTTTTTAAATCCTTACACGAAGGAGCGTGCTTTTAATGCATTTTCCGACATCTGAATTTCATAAGTTTTTTGTTCGTTTAATAACGATATTATCTTTCAAAATTCGTTCACTTTTTAAATTCTATTTTTTGGGTGTCTTGAGACAACACCGGCGATATATCTTTAAGCATCGGACATAGTCTGCCATCAAGACAATAAGTGTTCGTGGTAACCTGATGTGAACACATTAACAAAATGTCTGGGCTCAAGTTCAACTTCCTTCTTAATGTTCAGACTGGTGATGACGAAAGAAAAACATGGCTTTCTTGCCAAACTCAATGTGGATACATATGTATAGTGTTGGATGACCAAATATGCCTTCTTAAAGAGCAGCGTTTTTACAAAGGAAGAAAGGTTTCACGATAATCTGGCAAAATATGCATGATTTTGTTCACCCCAAAGTGGATACTGTAAGACCACATAACCCTGAGAAGCTTGTCTGAAAAAATGGTGGATACCAAGAATCAGGTATAGTGTAACCTGATTGACAGGTAGATAGATGTATTCGAGTCAAAGTTGGTTACATGCTTTTATCAGTGACCAGCAGTAAGGCCCCCCCCCCTCCCCCCAAAAAAGTATCCGATTTCTGGTCTCTGTGCGCGTCGCCTCAGACACGTGAGTATTAATTTTTTTCTTTTCTTGTTGTTGTTGCTATGAAATGATGTCTAATTGCAGCCAAAGTTAGGCTTGGGCGATATTAATTTTTTTTATCCACGATATATCGTCAAATATATATCGCGAGCGTGATTATTTGTTTTTCGTTCTTGCATTATTGCTTCAGAGCCAATAACTACAGGTATGTACCCCTCTACGAGCCTCTACAATAAATCGCAAATTCGTTCGCATAGCTTTTGTTTCTCACTTCCGAAAGCTGGCTGTCCTAATTTCATTTCCATGGAATTTCTGACTTGACTCAGTTCCCGCCTGCACGCCTCAACGAACTAATCCTCCAGCATCCTGTCATCGCGTGATCCTCCAGCAGCCTACTTAAGCAGCAGCCCTTTCCAGAGTCCGGCATTCTCCTGATCGAAACGTCGAGTTGTACCTCCAGTTCTTTTCAGAACTAATTACTATTTGAGAATTTCACATGGTGTCACCGCAATTAGTCTTACTTGACTCACAATGTTGTTTCTTTTTTAATCGCGATATATATTTTTAATCGCGATTTGCCAATATCTCGATAAATTGAAAAGGTTCTCGATATCGTAATCGAATGAAAAGGTATCGCGATATTCGATATTATCGTGTTATCGTCCAAGCTTCGCCAAAATTGCCGGATCGATTGGAATTCTGCCGTGCTGTGCTTTAAATTACTTTTTCACATAGGGGTATGAACGTCTGCCCGATTTGTGAGGCCTCTCTTAGCCACCATACTTTGTATATGGGAAATTTGGTCCCCGCGTATACAATGTATCACATATTTCCCTGTGCCGAAAAATGCCGAAAAATGCCGAAAAAAAGCACGTCACCGCACCGATTTTGAAGTTGACCGATGACCAGAAATTGAAAACATTTATTTTGGCCTAATACAAGTAACGTTTGATAGAGTGGGTATGGGGGTCAGATAATATCTCATCCAATCAACCGCACTAGCAGTTTTAAGGTAATTCAGCAGTGACATAAAGTGTCAAGGGGAAATTGTTCCTTGGTAAATCTATGGTTGAAAGTCAAAATGGAAAACATCACCCTGCCACTGATTGACAAAATCAGTTTTAATTCTACCTGAAAAATTATGTTTTTGAATGCCATTTGGTTGAACGTTTGTTTATTGCATCAAAACCCTTTCCCCACAGGTCTATTCCAATGCAGGGTCACCTGTCCACAAGACAGGCAGAAATCAGTTTGGACAGGAGGGGACTATTTAGACCAACCTGCCCAGCCTATACCAGCCTATACAGGTGTCCAGGACAGTCCAGTGTCCATTATCTAGTCTTATTAAACATATGTTAATAAGACTGGATAATGGACACTTGACTGTCCTGGACAGGTGTCCAGTGTCCAGGACAGTCCAGTGTCCATTAACTAACATGTTTGTGGAGTGTCGTGGCCGAGTGGTCTAGCTTACCGGACTCAAGTTCTGGTGTTAGCAGCAGAATGTGGGTTCGAATCCCGGCCGTGACACTTGTGTCCTTGAGCAAGACACTTAACCATAATTGCTTCTCTCCACCCAGCGGTTAAATGGGTACCTGTGAGGGCAGAGTTGGTTGATTAGCCCTATATGCGCTGTAATGGCATGCAGCAATTGAGCTGTATACTCCCCAGGGAGCTGAGATGGTTTCAGGAATGATTTATGAGCCTTATGAGCCTTATGAGCAGGGGTAATGATATAATGCGCCTTGAGCACCACTTAGTTGGTGGATACGTGCGCTATAAGTCCAAACATTATTATTATTATTATTATTATTATTATTATTATTATTAATATTAATAAGACTAGATAATGGACACTGGACTGTCCTGGACAGGTGTCCAGGACAGTCCAGTGTCCATTATCTAGTCTTATTAACATGTTCATGTAAGTCTATTTTTAGAGTCTAATTGAAGCCATGACTATTCGTGGTAAGTCCGTCTTAACAATTTTGAAACTAGAAAAGCCTCAGATTGCACCAAAGTGAGTCTTAAATAAAAATATTCCAGGTAACCTAATATCCCCACATTGTAATGGCTTGCGCACTCACAACTGGTGTTTCGCGCTCAAAAATCGTCACCAGCTAGTTCAATTTGGACAGGCTGTCTTAAAACCCAGTTCATTTTGGACAGGCAGTTTTCTAATCCTAAATGAAACCCTGTTCCAATGCTGCTCCAACATCCTATAAAACTTCATAAATCAGTTTTGCCGACAATGTTGTACCTTGTTGTTACAATGACACATGAACTGCAACCGTTATCTTACCAGGCACTGTGAGTTCTGTATCATTTGGTCCCACAGTTTGATGTTGTAGTTTATCCATCTCACTGTAACTGATTTCATAGCCGAGTATTTCTCCATTCTCTTTGAATGGATTTTCCAAGGCCTGCAGAAAGAAATGCATATATTCCATTTGATTATTTAACAAATATTTGTAAATTGTTAGATGAACCATCACATGTCAGACGCATGTTCTATGGAGTACTGAAAGAGAAGTATGGAAATAATACATTTTAGGTAAAATAGAATTCTACTTAAATATCACAAAATAAAAATAAAACATTAATATCACAAAATTCAGTCCGAAATTCCAAAACCAATATCTCTATATATAAAATACAGGGTAGAAATTGGCGCAATTGTACCATTCAAAAGTTATACCAGGAAGTATGTTTTAAAAATAACAAATATTTATTTTCAAGTTTTGTTCTTGTATTTCTAGCAGTTTTAATATGGTTTCGCTCCACACAATGCTGAAAAGTAAGAAAATATGTTTAAGAACCAAAATGCTTTGGCCAGTTTTAAATATTTGTAAATTGGGGGCTGTTTTGATGACATTGACACCTACCTTCCAAGTCAGACGTACATTCCTTGTCTGATTGACACTGTCTTGCTTAGCATTGCAATAGAATTCTTTTGGTGGGTCCTTAGGGGCTTAAAATGGGTGAAACAAAGGAAAATGTCAAAAAAAAAATACAATTAATGTCAAAAAAAAAATAAAATACTGATTGATGAATAACGATGCGTGAAGTTTCATTTATTTTAAATCAGGTAGGCTCCAGTACAATGTTTCTTTAAAATGTTCCTATTTTTGGTTGAAAGATAATTTGATGGGAAGGTGCAAATTGGAAATGTCGGCAAAAGTTCATCTATGCATAGCTTTTGATTTGAGTGTGTACTCACAGCTAAGAGTATGGTTACTTTCTTTGAATCAAGATATATTTTAAACAACCAACCTGTGAAAGTTTCAGTTCAAAGTGGAGTCAAAGTCAGAACTTGTCTGATAAAGCATTCACAATTTTTACAGAAAGCTCTTTTCTGTCTGCCCATTTTTTGAAAATGTGCATATTTGTTTGTGTTTTCTCTGAAATAAAAACACTTCAGCCAGCTAAATTCCAAGGTAGAATAAATACAACATAATCAGAAATGCATTTTCACTATTCTTTTGTTACTGTATGGATGTGAAGCCTAGACAATTAACATCAGCGCTTGAAAAACAACTAGACGGCTACTACATCAGAATGCTACATGAGGCACTTGGTGTCAGGTGGGAGGAGCGCATGTCCAATTTAGATCTCTATGCAGGACTCCCTAAGCTTAGCAAAAAGATCTGTGCAAGAAGACTTGAGTTTACCGGGCACTGCTATCGTCACCCTGAGCTCCCCGTCAGCAAGCTTATACTATGGGAGCACAAGCATGGCCAAGCTCAAAGAGAGGAAACGGGCTTAATTACACCAATATCAAACAAGCTATCAACCTGCATGAAAGACAGGTTGTTAGGATGGAGCAGGGCTGGACAGGAGGGCAGATTGGGGTATGGTGGTGGGGGGGGGGGGTATCGGGCATGGGGGTCAGAATAGGACAAATTGAAGATGGACGAGACAAGGCGGGTACGCAGAAAATTTAACTTACCTATTTCTGAAGTACGTCCTTCGGCTACTGAAAAAACACTTGATATCGTCGGATTTCGCTCTGCGTTCTGTGCCTTAACCCTGACATAGTATAAGCCATATGGATGCAAAAGGCCTTCCAAGTCTACTGAACCAATCTGACTACTAACCTCAATACTCTTATTAGCATCCTTCTGAAAATTGACAAAAACACAGATATAAATGTGGTAGTACTGAATAAGCAAATAAAGAAAGAAGTTTTTTTCGTTTTTATTTAGTGAACAAATGTACTACTGTAGATCGGGAACGGAACATGGATCTGAGCCGTATCAACGATCTTTGAACTGAGCCATCTAATAAAGCCCTATATTGCAAATACACATGTATGAAACTACAATTGTGAATAATAGCATTTTAAATGTAAGGTATAGGATCGGTAATTTAAAAAAATAATCAACGGTTGATTTTTGATATGAAACATACCGAGTTTAAAGCTGTTGATGGTATCAATCTTCTCTAAAAAATTGTTTCTCTGAGGTATCACCACTTGTAAGAAAATAGAAAATAATATTAAGTTTGAATTTATTCAACGTAAGAATGAATACAATAAATCTGAATACATTTTTATTTTTATGACACAACATACTAAACTGAAACTTTCACAGGTTGAAAGAGTAAAGATGGTGACACCATGTAAAAAATTCTGGTATTTGTGGTTCTGAAAAGGTTGGTTACAACTCGACGTTTTGATCCGAATGCTCTGATTGTCTTCAGGAGGTACATGTACTGATCGAAACGTCGAGTTGTAACCAATTGGTTCTTTTCAGAACCACTTACTACTCAAAAGAGAATTTTTTACATGGTGTCACCGCAAAGAGTCTTTACTTGTCCTTTTCACAATGCAAAGCTACAAGTCTTACTTAGGTTGAAAGTAAGCATGCTCAGTTTTTGTCTATGTAACTAGTGCTGTATCTTCCCTTTAATAAATAAAATGTGGGCCTTCATTCGTTAAGTGAGAACTGATTGTTACAAGGAATTACATACAAAAGGTAACCCAAATTTTCTTGAGTTGGGGGATACCTTTGTACAAGCATTGAGCAAGGACAGGATAGGATAGGACATAAATGCAACATGAAAACGGATATTACATAAACAAATAAGAAAATGTAGTGTTGCTTACATAAAATGGAGTCCATGTGTCATTTTCCCCTTCCCATCTGTACTTCAATTTGTACTTCACACATTTGCTATAAAACTTCGCTGTAATTCCCACTGGAATATGCCATGTTATCTTCAGCTTTGTTGATGACATGTTAGTAACTGTGACGTCATATGGCGGATTGAGTTTAGCTTTGTGTAAGAAAAGAAGCTTTATGGTATCAATTCTACCTAATTCCACCGTGAGAATATGAACCGTGATTCAACTTCTTTGATGAAGCGAATATTCAGATAGGATTTATCAAGTTTTGTGCATGAAATTTAGAATCAATTCAGTATCTTTTTCTGTTTTTTGGAAATTCCCAAGCCTAGTTAACATCAAGCAAAAATGGTATTGCAGGGGGAACCCACGGTGATATAACTCAGATATAAGATTTTACTAAACACAACATCACTACAAAGTTTCTTGAAAATCTGTTAAAGATTAACCCTCCTACTTTTGGTACCTTTTTCATACAAGTTGATGCACCATTTGAAACCATTCGCTTTTGTGGTTTTGAATGGTGAAATAACTGTACAGTATTGATTCCCCAAATGGTTTTGAATGGTAGGTCAGCTAATACAAAACCTTGTTTAGATCTTTCCAAATGGTACCGTAGTACAGCTAATACAAAACCTTGTTTGGATACTTTGGATACTTGTTTGGATAATAAGTGGTGAATCAATGGACCCTCAATGTCCATTTGAATGGATTTGAATGGTAGTAAACTAAAGCTTGCTACCAACACTGTTCAAATGGTATCACCATGTGTGTACAAAACCAATGGGCATTTTTGAAAGTGGAAAATTTTGAATTGTTTCAAATGGTCTATCAGTAGGAGGGTTAAAGAAAATACAGAGGCGTCCAACAGTGTCCCCCAGGCCTGAGAAGAAATAAAATAGCCCAGCTCTGATATGGCAAGTTTTTGCTCTGATACGGCAAGTTTTTGCTCTTGTTGATAAAAAGGTTATAGGGTTTTTGTTTATATTTTCAGGTATGGAAAGGGGTCATGACAACTTTTAAAACTTTATTTCTTGAAGTTTTTAAAAACATTTTGGTTTGGCCATGTGGAGTTTTATTGCCGAGAATTAAGATAGTAACACTGAGGTCTACACTTACTGCCACTCCAAGGATGAAAGGTGATATAGTCTGAGACAACTGAACCACAATTATTAGTTGTGACGACTCGAAAGTGGTTCAAATAATTAATGTGTATATATAATATGTTGCATCTGTTTTCTGTACAATTATCTGATTTTCTGCCATTAGACCAAGTAGAACCACTACTGTAAAAAAAAAAAAAAAAAAATCAGTAAACAAGAAATAGAAAATTGCATGTACAGAGTTAAGCCTTTTTTAATCACTTGGATTACAGACCTGCCTCCCAAAAATCTCAGATTTTGGAGAAAACAAAATAAAAATCACTGCCGCTAAATCACAATTTCCTAATATTCTTTGTTTTGTTTTTAATTTTTTTTTTACATTACCTGCCCAACTTAAGGAGAAAAAATTCCATAATCCAAGTAATTAAAACAAAAATTGGTCTTTAAGCTAAGCTGCATTTCTAATTTCCAATCATGCCATGTAATGTTTCCCATGTTCAATTCTTATTATGCATACTGTACTGGCATACATCGAGTTAGCACTGACCGCCTACAGTTCACAAATCATGAACAGGAAAATAACAACATATTACTTCAATAAACCAATTTTTTTAAACACATGGACACTAGAAGTCTATTACCTTGGATGTAATTCAAAATGCTGTGGAATGATATAATATTATGTGTTTACAAAATACTGGCAAACTTTTAGGCAAATAAAAAGTCTCCGTTTTCTGGTCATAGGTCGGCTTCAAAAATCGGTGTGGTGACATGCTTTTTCTTTGGAAATCTTTTTTTTTGCCAACAGGGAAATACATGCTAATGTACATGTATATGCAGGGACCAAATTTCCCATATGGCGGCTAAGAGAGGCCTCACAAATCGGTCAAACGTTCATACCCTTATGTGAATAAGTCAAATTCCAATCGACCCAGCAATTTTGGCTGAAATTAGACATCATTTCATAGCAAAAAATGATGTCTAAGGCGACGCATGCAGGACCAGAAACCAGGACTCTTTTTTTTGGCCTTATAGAAAGTAATAAACTTTTCTGTACCTTGTTGATTTATGCTGTAACTTATCTGTTGCATTAAGGTCTCCCCTTATCCACGTACAGTTAGGATTATAGAAATTGTTACTGGTACATGTTAGATTGTATGCTTTTTGTGGCACTGAAACACAAAGATATTATGTACAAATGTTATTCAAATCTAGTGTAAAGTTTGGTCATACAAGGTTAACTTTTACAGAATACTTAAAACCAGTATACATGAATAAAAATATCTGTAAATTATACATGATCCATAAATTCATCCAAATAGTTAAAATTTTCGGATACCCGGGTACCCGTAAACATTTTTGTAAAAATGTGTAAATAATGCCGAATGTTTCTTGAGTCACAATAAATTGCTGAGAATTAAGATAGTAACACTGAGGTCTACACTTACTGCCACTCCAAGTCTCAAAGGTGATCTTGTCTGAGAAAACTGAACCACAATTATTGGTTATGACGACTCGAAAGTCGTTCAAACAATTTAGGTGTCCGGATAATATGTTGCATCTGTTTTCAATACCGGTACAATTAGGTTCTCTGCCTTTAGACCAAGTAGAATCGTTTCTGTAAAAAAAAAATCAGTAAACAAGATAGAGACAAATAAATTTACAAAATGTCAACACAATGGTAAATTGCATATAAAAATGTTAAAACTTTATGTACAGCGTTAAGCCTTTTTATAATTACTTTACGGACCTGCTGCCAAAAAATCTCAGATTTTGGAGAAAACAAAATAAAAATCACCGCTGCAAAATCACTATTTCCTAAAATTATCAGAAGAGCGCCCTCAATCAGTGTTTTTTGTGTTTTGTTTTTTCAAATATTTTAACATTACCCACCCAACTTAAGGAAAACAATTCGGTAATCTAAGTAATAAAAAAAATGGCCTAGCTAAGCTGCATTTCTAATTTCCAATCATGCCATGCAATGTTTCCCATGTTTAATTCTTATTATGCATACTGTGCTGGCATACATCGAGGCGTGAGTTAGCATTGACCGCCTACAGTTCACAAATCATTAACAGGAAAATAATAATACATTGCTTCAATAAACCAATTATTTTTTTAATTGCCAAACACGTGGACACTATAGAAGTCTATTACCTCGTATGTAATTCAAAATGCTGTGGAATGGCATAATAATATTGTGTTTTTACAAAATACTGGCAAACTTTAGGCAAAAAAAAAGTCTCCAGTTTCTGGTCATAGGTCGGCTTCAAAATCGGTGCGGTGACACGCTTTTTTTTTTGGTAATCTTTTTTGCCAACAGGGAAATACGTGATACATGTATACGCAGAGACCAAATTTCCCATATACAAAGTATGGCTGCTAAGAGAGGCCTCACAAATCAGTCAAACGTTTATACCCTTATGTGAAAAAGTCGATTTCCAATCGACCCAGCAATTTTGGCTGCAATTAGACATCATAGCAAAAAATGAGGTCTAAGGCGACGCATGCGGGACCAGAAACCAGGACTCTTTTTTTGGGCCTTAAAGTAAGTAATAAACTTGTATGTACCCTGTTGATTTATGCTGTAACTTATCTGTTGCTTCAAGGTCTCCCCTTATCCACGTACAGTTAGCAGTCCAGAAATTGTTACTGGTGCAAGTAAGATTGTATGCTTTTTGTGGCACTGAAACACAAAGATATGTACAAATGTAATTCAAATCCAATGTAAAGTTTGGTCATAAAAGGTTAACTTTTACAGTATACTTAAAACCAGTATACATGAATAAAAATATCTGTAAATTATACATGATCCAAATTCATCCAAATAGTGAAAATGCATTCAGATTGTTCGTATTCATTCCAACATGGAATGTCCATCTTTGGATAACACAAATTCATTTAAATTAAGTCATCTCAGACAGAAATACTTCAAGGGGTGTTTGATAAATCATCAACTAAACACCCAAATCTTTGTTCGTTAATATTTTTGTGAATACCAAAAGTATAGAGGCTTTGATGAGGACTAAGGCTGTGCGTTTTCGGTTATTTTGGGAACAGACTAGATACCCGAAATGGGAAATCGTTGGATACCCAAGTACCCGTAAACAATTTTGTAAAAACGTGTAAATATTCCCGAATGTTTCTCTTGAGACAAAATAAATGTGGACTTACTGTAATAATTTCCCGTCTCTTTATTAAAGGGTCTATGAAATAGACCGTTTTAACACTGTAAACAATAACGTATGCCTATTGGAGAATATATTTGCCCTTTGTCCATTTTTTCTGCGTCCGTTTGTACAATTAAAAAATTAATTCTAAATTTAGGGGGGGGGGGCGCCGCGATCCTCCCATTCCTCCTTATTAACATAAAATCTTTGATGTATACCTAGAAGATTTTAGCACTAGCCCGTGTTTACATGGCACTCTATGTGATGCTTTACTGTTGAAGTTTCAATTTTCTTTTGTAATTTAAGTCTTTACTTATCCTCTTCACCATGCAAAGTACATGTACACACGTTGCTAGCAGTTCATGACTGTTTTATTACCTAGTGGCAACAATGATGGCCAACAATAATGGGTTAACAAAGGCATGCTAGCAAACAATGAAATCTTTGTTTGTTTTGTTCTCTCGGGGAATCTTGTTGGCAGTGATTGTATATTATGCACAGCACATATGACGACTCGACGCACTTATGGTTAAACTGGTAGCCGTACCGTACCGCCACTGGGCACGTCGCGTCGTGCAAAATTTGAAACAACTTTAAAACAAATTTAATTAAAATTTAAAAAAATCCACTCAAGACACAAAACAAACTTAAAATTGTTTTTTATTTATATCAACTGATAATAACAATAACAAATAAATTAAGACAAAAACACCTTCATAGACCCTTTAAAAACGACTCGTAGATTTATAAAGTTATTTAAACAAATACACAGTTTCATGTTTCAGTCCACGGTTTCCAGTGGCAGACGGCACCAGAGGCCTCTGTCACAGACGTAAGTCCCGGGGGGTATGGCAGATATATACCCCGCAACTTATTGTCCTGGGGGATGATCCAGAATTTTTCACACGGTAACAAAAATAATAAGCGAATAATTCATGCAAAAAAAAGGGGGAAATTTGTTTTGTTTAAATATTTATTGTCCGTTTGTTTCTTTATTAAAGTGTTCCAAACATTAAAAATGTATGATAATTAAAACAAATACACGCAGAATTTCAATTAATGATTTTAATTGAAATGCATAATTAATGATTAGGCCTATGTCAATACTGACGCCAATAGTAGTATCGGTAAATTATATGAATGAAAAATGACACATCATTTCTGTTGACATGTTTTACACCAAATTGTTTTTTCAGTACAAAAATGAGGTCCATGTGTGACTATTTCTACAGTTTGCCATTTGACATAATGTTTCTCAGAAGAAGTTGACCTTAGCCTATAGGCACCAATTTGACCATTGGGTACGAATATATATGGAATTAGTTCAGAGTTCCTATAGATCCAACATCTTCCGTCATTGACTATTCGAGTCCTACACTGTAAAGAAAAACATGTAAATTTACAGCGAAATGCAGACAACTCTATTTCCAAGAATTTACTCCATTATAATTTTACATAACAAGCGTGTTAAACCGATTTACACAATTTCTGTAAACGCTTAATAAATGAAACTGCAGTACGTTTCCATATTTGTTTGTTTTACCCATTCTGATTCTCTTTTTCGGCCAACAAAGAATATGTCCAAACCAAATGACAACCTTATCACAATGTTGTATAATGTTATAGCAACGTTAGTGTGTTAGCTGGGACAGCCTTAATGAGGACCATGGCCAAAGTACATGCAATTCATACAATTGCACAAAATATTGACAAGGTTATAACTTCAATCGTTGATCTGGTGTAATGTACATTTTTATTGAACTGTATTTGCATAATTTATATTAAAATATATTCCCTGTGGGGAATTCCCCTTACGCTGCCCCTGGATAACATTCTATTTTTAGGTTGACTTCATTTGCATAATTATGTGTAAGTTTGGACTCATCACGCACTTTGGTAGTTTGACCTCAAATCCATTCTCGGTGAAAGCATGGAAGAAGGAAATATCCAAGGTTAAAGCAGATGCCTGTTTTCACAATACTGTTTATTACTGAGTAATATACTGTTTATTACTGAGTAATACTTATACATTGTTATATAAAATTTATACATGTAACATTTTGATGTTGTGGGAGGGCAGGACATAGGCCTAACTCCGTTTCTTTTTGTTGTTGAAGAACTGAGGAAAAGGTTTGCGGGATTTGTCCGCCCATATTGTATATTTCTTCACTTTTGTGTCATTGTACGTACATGGCTTTCCCCTGCTATTTCCTTCCTCCATGATCTAGCCATAGGCTATTTCCAGAACACCTGTGGTGAGTGTAATTTTATGTATTTTTGTGGCGAAAAGTGATATATTTTATGATATTTGTTTCATGCTAATCCTTGACATGTGTGGCTATTCATATTCGCTGTTATAATACCATGCATAATTATAATATATAATAGTTCATTTCATTCATGTACGTGCGTATGTGCATACGCACATACATGAATGAAATGAACTATTATTATTACAATTATCAGAGGTTACTCCATGGTATGTGTAACCTCTGACCGCCACTGTGTGTGTGTGTACAACTAGTCACTTTGTTTACATTGTATTCTTACCGAGTGTATGTTTATTTATTTTGTTACAAAGTGATTTCCATCGCACATAGGGATTATTTCCGTTGGATTATTTTCATGCTTTGTGCTGGAGTTATACTTGTGCTGGTTATCTTCGTGGATATATACACTCATCACAACTTCTAAGTTCCCCCTAATAGTTTTTAGAATATCTCAACAAGTATTGCATGAATTTTAAAAATTCAAAAAGCAAATGACAGAATGACATGTTCTACACAGCTCGTAATGAAATGGTTGAAATTCAATCATGCATGCACAATTGACAGTGATTTGAATGAAAATTCAGCTGAAAAAAAGTTGCAGTACAAAGCATTGCTTCAATGGCATGTTACACATGTAGTTTTCTTTGCAGTAGTACTGCAACTTTTTTTCAGCTGAATTTTCATTCAAATCACTGTCAATTGTGCATGCATGATTGAATTTCAACCATTTCATTACGAGCTGTGTAGAACATGTCATTCTGTCATTTGCTTTTTGAATTTTTAAAATTCATGCAACACTTGTTGAGATATTCTAAAAAATATTAGGGGGAACTTAGAAGTTGTGATGGGTGTATATAGTTTGCCTGATTTGTGCAGCCTCTCCATAATTTGTATATGAGAAATTTGGTCTGCTTCCAATAACTGCGACATGTTATCATGTATCACTTAAAAAAGAGACTGCCCCCTCCCCAAAACAAGCACGTCAACGCACCGACTTTTAAGCCAACCTATGACCACAAACCAAAGACTTTTTTTGGGGGGGGGGGCCTTAAGTAATTAAGTTCATTCCCTTTTGTTTTAATTCTGTTCTATATTGGTTAAAGATACTTCAATACATGCCATGGCTTTTCTTAGGACTTACACAGTGTACTATTGCCCTCTCCACACGTAAGTTCCTCATTCACTACACTTAGCACACCAACCATCACACCAAACATCAGGTGAAGCAGTACAGCGAGATGGCACCAACTTAATGCAGGGAATCCTTTCCTATAATACATGTTGTGTTTCGTCTGGTTTCTGCAGTATAAATAATGGTAATTGGTATCCGTAACTACAGGATTGGTAAATTCAAAACTATACCAAATGGTTGAATGTTAAAGGTTTGCTGAAATAGAAGCTCCCAACATAATATTTTGTTGGTACACTAACATTAGCAATCATCCTGAAAAATAATTTTGTCAAAATGCTGCATCGCAGTGGATGGCTTTTCGTGTTGACGTAACAGTTGATGATCATCACGTGCAACAAAATATAATGAAATGAAAAGTTCTCACATTAGTGAACGGTATGCCAAAAGTGTCAGCTTGGGCAACATTTTAGATTGTACTAATTAGCAGATAAAAATCGCCCATTTTTTGTACATGTGGGAATAGGGCAGGAGCCAAGGATATGGAGGGAGTCCAGTGTATTGGCCCTAGAATGGGGCTAACTGGATGGCAGCTATTTTATCATCCCGATGTTTCAGTTACCTTGGTATGTGATCTTTCACTCGTTTCATACATCTTTCTACACTAACCCTCCTACTATAGCTGCACTTTAGTGGGAAATTGCTATAACGTTAAAGGTCAAAATCAGTCAACTGCCTGTTTTGATTGTTGATCCAAATGTACACACAGGGGCATTTTTGACTAGTTTTGCTGACACTGGTTTTGCTGCCATGGTCGAGCGGTTTAGTGCATCGGATTTGTGTTCTGATGGCTGAGTCGTCAGAATGTGGGTTCGAATCCCAACTGCGACCAGGGTACTTGTGTCCTTGAGCAAGACACTTTACCATAATTGCTTCTCTCCACCCAGGGGTAAATGGGTACCTGTGAGGGCAGGGTTGGTTGATTAGCCCATATACGCTGAAATGGCAGCAATTGAGCTGTATACTCCCCAGGGAGCTGAGATGGTTTCAGAATGATTTATGAGCTTGATGAGCAGGCAGTAATAATGTAATGCGCCTTGAGCACCAGTTTGGTGGATACGTGTGCCATATAAGTCTACATTGTTATTATTATTATTATTATTTTGACCACCTTGAACAATACCAGACGATGCTTTTACCTGTCAAAAACTCATTTTGTGGACTCATTTTGACCTGTAAATTTACTTACTACATGTAAGGTTTGACAGTGTTCGACTTTTAAGTACACTAGATATACCTTGGCAAGTATCAACATTTTGACTGATTTTGACCCTTGTAGTAGTAGGAGGGTTAATGGGTACATATGATAACTATTGGAGTTTGACTCGGGAGGGTAAAATAAAGGCAACTATTCTGTCCCACTCTATTCCTGAACATTCCTTAGTATTTAATGATTGTGCATACCAAATAATAAGAAAATATTATTGGTACTTTGCATCATCTTTAAGACATTATGTTTGTAACACGACATTTTGTTTTAAGATTGACCGTGAGGAAAGTGATAATATAATTAAATGCTTTTTCATTTAGGCCTACTACATCCCTAACCCCTTTTGGATTGTTATGAGCCAAAACTAAGACATCCGTTCTGGGTATTTTTTTTTAGAAATTAGCATGTGAAATATACCACGTATGTAACGCGGACAGACAATTTGTGACAAATGTCTGTCCACATTACAAACATAATATTTTGAAGATGATACCCTGTTAGGTTATATAATCAACTGGACAGTAACTTACAAATAAAATTAGCAGTTTGGTGTTTCAGTTTGTTTCAGTGAAGGATTCTCTTGTAAAATGCTGAATTTCAATGCATAATCATATGAGTGGACGTCTTGAGAGCTGTTTTTTGAGACGCACAGAATTGTGGTCATCAAAAATTGATGTTGGTATAATGACTCACCCCAAACTGTTAAAATTGATGGGGGCACAGAAAATGTACCCAAGAAGAAAAACAGTTGAATCATGTTTCATCTTACTCCAGAAGGTTGTAAAATTGTTTTTAATCTTGAAAATAAAAATACTGATTTTTAAAATAAAATGGTATAATTTGGAGAAGCTCTCAAAACTTTTAATCAATATTCTTGAAAGACCAATAAAATGTGAGGTGGTTAAAACTTTTGCAAAAAGTACTTTAAAACTTTGAAATGTGTAAAAATTCTGTTAACATTTTGTCAAATAAAAGATTTATTTTCATAACCATGATATTAATGTTTCATTTTCTCAATAATTTTACACTACCGATGAAATAAACACCGACGAATTAAGTAGTCTTCGTTCGCTTTTTCGAATGTGTCCATTTTGAAGATCAGTATTTGTTAAAAAAATCATTGCAAATGCAAAGCATTCATATATCTTTTGGTTTCCACAGATACTTCAGATCATTGACGGCATAGACTAATAAAATCACAGATGTTCGTGAAAAAAAATGAGGTCATGTAAATCCCTTACTATTTGTATCTAGTAAAATCAGTGGTTAAACAACTTTTTCCACTTTCACAAGCACTAACTTTCCAGTAAATCATACAATTTCACTATGATTTTTATTTTTGTAACAAGTATGACTTAGATATGTTTATGCAACCAATCATACGCCATAGTTTTGTAAGTTTTCCGAGAAATGCTAAGCCAAAGGTAAGTGTCATTTCACGAGTGCGGCGAAGTACATACAATGGACAATCACCAACTTACGCTTGCAAGGGGTTGCAGATTTCCTCTCCGATATGACAAGTGTTTACCCACAAGAGAACACAACATATCTCGACTAAAAGTAGGAGGGCGTCGTCGTTGTCGTACATGAGTATCACTGCTGACTACTAGCTTTCGTAATTGTACAATGCAAATGGACTGGACGACACTCGACTTCCTTGACGCTACACACAGTATAGAACGCCTATTAGGCCACACAAAAAGATGTTGAGTTGCCCTCCACCGACCGACCCAAAAGTGCTGAAATCTCGGGTCGGTTTTTTTTTTTCTTTTCTTTTTTTTCCCGTCATTCATAGGCCTATTTATTAATGAAACTTACCAATTTTCTTTGTATAAAACATAATACGTTTGATTTGTGAAATTTTCCACTTTTTTACCGGTAAATTTACCGGTACCCAAGACTCAATCTACATGTTTTCAAATCGAACGGCCCCGGCCCTCACATGGTGCACTGCCTTCGCACACACTGTGTGCCAACGATTGCAACTCAAATCTACATGTTTTCCACTCGAATGGCCCCTCACATGTTTTCCACTGGCTTCGCGCACTGTTTTGTATGTCAATGATTGCGACTCAATCTTCACGTTTTCAAATCAAATGGCCCTCACATGTTGTGCACTGGCTCCCCGCACTGTACGTGTGTCAACGATTGCGACTCGATCTACACGTTTTCAAATCAAATGGCCCTCACATGTTGTGCACTGGCTCCCCGCACTGTACAGTACGTGTGTCAACGATTGCGACTCGATCTACACGTTTTCAAATCGAATGGCCACTCACAATGTTGCATGTTGAGCATTGCACGCAATATGAATGAATTTGCTGTGTCAATCACAGCGAAAAGTACAACAAAAATGCTTGGGATACTTTTATTCTGAAGCAAAATTCCTTGCTGATAGGTATACAAATGTCTTAATTATCATATGTCAACCAATGGGATGCATAAAGTTGTTAAGAACAAAAGTGCTAGAAACAAGTGTATGAAATGTTGAAATAAAGTTGTTGAAAGATTATTATAAAGTTGAATGTGTGATGTCTTTTTATTCTTTAGGTACTTGTGCATACTGCTAGATCATTGTCTTTGAAAAACATGGTATGTGGTTTCAGTTCCAATGCATTTCAATCTTAAAATGACAGTCAAGGAGAAAAAAAAATAAAAATAAAAATCCCGACCGACCGACCCCTTCAAATATTTTCACTGGAGGGCAACTCAACAATTTTTTGTGTGCCTTACTTCAAGATCTATCAAAGCGTTAATGCAAAAGATAAGACAACCAACCGCGCCCGATCGAATTACAACTAGGCCTATGTTACGAATTGATGAACAAGTTTTTTGGTACATCAACCCTGGTTGAAGAGGTCGTTGAAGAAGAGGAAGAGGAAGATATTTCACCAACTATAGGAAGATACTGATTGGGGTTTTGTTTATTCGAACGAAAAATCCTGAAAAATACACGCGTGACCGACTTCAAAGATTTCATAGAAAAACAGTAGCTGAAATTATTTGCCCACATCGGTGACAACTCCGCAACCCAGAAGATCTTGACTTTCGTCGTTCCCAGAAAAGTCACTGGAAAACATGGGGGAAAACCGGCGTTGTAAAAGCACAGTGCAAATACAAATCTGATGATCAACAGCTCTTGAGTGAATGTTTCGACCGTCGCTACTAATCTTGAACAACTCATGGACTAACAACTCGAGTTTTTGCCGAATTAGGAATGATTTTTTCTGGTGGAATTCTCTTTGTATGTATGTATGTTCATTATCTTTAAATGTGGAATAACGATTTGATTACTCTTAGGGTAATTGGTGTTCCATACTAACCTGTAGCACGTAGGCCTACATCCTCCACGAAAAATGAAGTACTGAATTGCATTTTGATCATTGTTTAGCAGAAATGTATAACTATTTTCAGAAAATATCAAACAAATTGGTTTGTAACAGTTTAAAAACCTCGATAATCATACTATTTTCCTTTCACATTTCCGTAATGGTTTATTAGATGTCTTACAAATATTGTGGACAATGGTAATGCTGTATGCATTGGTGAGGAAAAAATAGCCTATGCATGTACAACATAATAATAATAATAATAATAATAATAATAATGTGTGGACTTATATAGCGCACGTATCCACCAACTAAGTGGTGCTCAAGGCGCATTATATCATTACCCCTGCTCATAAGGCTAATAAGGCTCATAAATCATTCCTGAAACCATCTCAGCTCCCTGGGGAGTATACAGCTTAATTGCTGCCATTACAGCGCATATAGGGCTAATCAACCAACTCTGCCCTCACAGGTACCCATTTAACCCCTGGGTGGAAAGAAGCAATTATGGTTAAGTGTCTTGCTCAAGGACACAAGTGTCACGGCCGGGATTCGAACCCACATTCTACTTGCTAACACCAGAACTTGAGTCCGGTAAGCTAGACCGCTCGGCCATGACACTCCATGATTAATTTGTATGCATAATTTTTATGCATAATTTGTATGTATTATTAATTAATTAATAAAGTTATCAACAGATTTGTTTTTGTTTCATTAGAAGAACATCTTTGGTTATCTTTATGCTATAAATGTCAATTGTATTGCCCATTTGCAGTTAGTGAATAAATGTTCAACAGATGACTTGTATATTAAGGGTCAATAACTCAACTAATTTCTTGCATGATATGTATCTGTCTCGCGTTTTACATAATTATTTGTTGCCCTGTGATGGTAACAATATGGACATATTAAAACCAGTACAATCCACTTGGCACTGCCTGAAAATCCAACTGGACCCAAAATCCCGATACTGACTCAAAATAATATGCACGCACACGCTCATCAACGGGGTGATGGGGGGTGGGGGAGGGGGTCTCACGTGATCCGCCGAGGCTTGACACGCATTGTAGGCCATACCATTAATGTGACAGGGCAAACAAAAAAAGAAAAATTGCGAAACGGTTTAATATTTAAAAGTTCATACCTTTTATCATAATTTACATTTTAATCTGAATAAATAGTCCTAATGTAGATTTACGGAAATATGTCCGTTGACCCTTGCCGATATTTTGATATTTCTAAGGCCAAAAAAAGAATAGTTGTGTTTCCGGTTACCCAACCCACCCTGGAAAATCACGCAGAACCTTTACGCTTGAAATCAAATTAGGACCACTTTTTCAGGGCCTAGTGTATCCAAAATATTCACAGTTGGAAGTCAAGGATCCCAGGTTATGATATTTGGAAATTTTTACACAATCCATCAAATGTATGGGCCTGAAATCTTTGTTTTTCAGAAAGAAATAAGGGTTTACACTTTATGATAAACAGCTTGGCGCATGAATTCCTTACTATTTAGTCGGGTGCACCCGTAAGGCCTTTTTCCAAAATAGATGCTTTTCAGTGTGGGCGTTTTCACTACTGTAGAGGGTGGTTTCACTGGGATGAGAATAACTCCCAGGAAACCTGGACTTTAGACAGTAAATAGAGAATAAAATAAAAGGTTATATATCGATCAATATTTTTCTTTTGGTTTTAAAAACTGTGGGACTTCGAAGTATTTTTTAACGATTTTTGAATATTTTGTGTTTAGCACTGTTTACTATGGAGTTTATTTAGTGGCGTGCACCCCTTTGCTGCACGCTCATGTTCCAATTGTCTCGTACTGCACCTCTCTCTGTTATACATGTACTACTGATAGAGATCAGTGGTTTTACCCTCCTTTTGCTGAATGGTTGGTGCCACAGCTTGCAAAGAGTTCACTATACCTTTCCAGTCCTCTCTGCATGTAATACTAATAGCGAGTCATGATGTCCAGGTGGAGCTGGCTTGTCCCTATTGCTGCATCCGTTCAATATTTTCTTGTGTATGGATTTCTATATAACTACAGCATTTTATTTGTTAGTCTTCAGGAGGAGTTTGGTACCGGCGCTGCTTTCACAGGTACGGAAACTAGTCATTGGGGAAACACAGGTGCTCACGTTTTAGAAAACTGTACGATTATTTTTTGTTTTGTTTTACAAAATGTTGCCGTCTGGCAACTCATTGTAAATTCGAAAAATTAATTAATATTTTCTCTTAGATGAAAGCAATTTAGACAACTAATTTATCAAGATTGGTACGTGTACCAAAGACGGTTCTAAAACCCACAAACGGAGAAATTAGGCTTCAAAGTTGGCTATGTAGTAAACGTAAATCCCTTGAACTATTAATAGGACAGGATCAGGACTAGTGTAGAGCTTTCCATTGATGGGTTATTCATAGGGGGCGTGCTTTGGGAGAATTCATGAGCGTCGGCCAAAAAGTGCATTGTTTTAGAGTGAATTTTTTAAATCTTATAAGTATTTTAAAATGCATTGGGTTCAAAAACATCCCAAAAATACATTTTATACTTTGATTTTTCCTTTAAAAAAAAAATTTAAGAGGAAATTTAAAGACAACAACTTCCATTTGGAACCAAAATCTCAAATATGACACTATGGTAATTGTTTACGTAAATCGGTCCATAATTACAAAATGTGCGTGGCGACTTCCGACGGGTTTTCCCCAACTGCCACACATATATTAAGTTTCAAAGTGAAAAAATACCCATCTGGGCTAGTATCTCATAATTTTTACGAAACCAAAGATTTATTTCCAAAATTATCCATGCAATATGCGTTTTCGGTTATTTCGGGAACCCGGGACCGGATACCCGAAATTGGAAATCTTCGGATACCCGGGTACACGTTAAAAAATTGTAAAAACACATACATACTCCCGAATGTTTAAAATAACCAATATGAACACAGGTTTCTCTTGTTTTATTAGAGTCATAATAAATGTGGACTTACTGTAATAATTTCCCTCCCTCTATATTAAAAATGTCCAGTCAAACTTTTCAAAAGTCGTTTACGGGTAATTGGCACAGCCTCACACTGAATTTCCATCCATCCCTCCATAACAATGTTGATCCATCGTTTGAATAGAACTATTGCAGAATGGAGATCATGATTAATTTTGACGTTGTCAAGTTTAAAGATCCTTAAGTCTGATCGCCATTATAGCACTGTCATCTTTCATCTGTATATATTAACATTAAACCGACATGTTCACTGATGTTATATAATCATAATAGTTGGAAATGCCTTTATTTTTTATATTTTTATATCAGGCAATTGACAAATTTAAATGTTTGAAATGTTGCTTCATGAATGACACAAAGTTTCCTATTCTTTCTAAAGAGGTAATTGCCGTATTACTTTAATATATATTACCACAGAGCAAAATGTCATCTTCTTTCTAAAAAAAAGATGTTTTATTAATAGGTCACATGAGTGTACAATAGCAATTATTGTGCGCCAAAAGTGTTTTGCTTCCTGGTTGATATTGTGCTTTTAATGGAGTAAAGGAAGTGCAAGGTATTGGTGAAAAATAAAGTGTTGAATTAACACGGAGTCAAGTTTAGTCTAACTTTATCAATGTTATAATTCAACACTTTTAAAAGTTAAATCCAACTTTATAAAGAGTTATCACTGAGCGAACTCTTTAAAATGTTGATTCAACACATTAGATTTAAGAGTGTACCCCATTACATTGGACCCACTCTTGCAGCCCAGTCTGTACCTATGCAAACTCAAACCTCCCACTAATGCGTATCGGACTAATATTGGTTCCTACAACAAGCCCACCCAAAACCCACTTGCCAAGCCCTCTTACAAACTATACTGCCGGTGGGCCGTTTAGGGTTTCAGAAAGGGTTTTTATTTTTTGAGGGTCCCAGTTTAACCCGGTTTTTCTTCTTCCAGCGAGTTGCCACATGCTGGTGTTGTCTATTTTGACCTTCCTTTTGTTATAACTATAATTAGGCTGGCCAGGATCGTTGGGCAATGCTCTTGCTAACTTGACTAGCCCTGTCACTGCCTTGATTCTTCGACGGATAAAATGCCGCACAGTGGTGATTCTTGGTCACTTCATCTTCTGCGGAGGAGTGCTCCTGACATCATTTATCTCTGAGCTCTGGTATGCCATCCTGACATACGGCGTCTTCGTCGGAGTTGGAGCAAACATCGTAATCCAAACAGCGATGAAGGTGGCTTTGGACTGGTTTGCAGATGGCAACTTCGCTCGAGCAAACTCCATCGTCAGCATGGGTTCCTCTTTAGGTAATATTGGTTATTTCTTTGTTGTATAATAATAAAAAAAATCCCACGGGAAACGGACAATGTACATACTAAATACATTGTTGGAGTGAACGGAACAGTAACTACATTAACTATTTTTTAACTACAAAATTAATTGAGAAACAAAGCCTTTCTATATAACAGTAATTAACGGTTGTGGATGATTTTTTAAAAGGAAAATAAAGTAAAAATTTAATTTTTAATATAATTATATTTAGTATGTATTTTAGGCTGGTTGACGAAGTGTACTGCAGAACGAACTCGCATCCGGCGGTCAATAGATTTAAGTTCTCCTTCAATAATGTTTTATGTTGTGTTGGTGGGGTAGCACCGACTTATAAAATACTGAAGAAACTGCAAAGAACAAGGGTAAAATAAAATAGTTCTTGTAAGTTTGTGCATGTTTACAGGTGCCCGTTTGAGTCCTGAGCACGACTTTTATTATTGTTGTAGGTCTCGTGAATAAATTTAAAAGACGATCATTCGAAATGAAATTGAAGAAAATATGAAATAAATTGAATAAAACTCTGACAAACCAGGTTTTATTGTGCAGGTTTGTTGGCTGTAAGTTACCTTCTCACAGCCAGTATCACCAGTTACGGATGGCGAAACGCTCTGAGAATTATGTCCGGTGTGATATTGGTACTCGGTATAGCCGATGGGATATTTCTAACACTAACAGACCCACCACTTACAGACGATCCTCATGAACCCAAGAGCGACCAGAAACTCCAAAAAGAAGACACAAACCTTAAGGAAGATGAGAAAGAGCAGATTTCCTTAGCTGAGAAAGCAAACGATCCAGAGACGGTGACTGAAGCAACTCCAATGAATCATGAGCAGCAGAAAGATGTGAACGACCTAAAATGTGACTGGCGGGAAAAAGATTCAAGTGTTCAATGTTGTTCATCCACTGATTGTGAGATATTCCATATGATCAAGGATCTAAATGTGTGGATGTGGTGTATTGCGATAAATCTAGCGATGAGCGGTTGGACCTTTTTTATCATCAACTTCGTAAGTTAATGGGAAGGTTCCGCTTTGGTATTTGGTAATCTATACGTTCATTTCAACCCTCTAGTTTTCGAGAAATAATCGTAAAACTAACAGGTGAAAGTTTCATCAGAGTTGGACCTGAAATAAATAGAGAATTAGCGTCCATTTTAAATGTTTCAAATATTTCTTCAATGTTTGTTGTTGTAAAGATGTACCCAGGGCCGGCCGATGAGGACCCTATAATTATGTTGGCCACCTGTGGTTCGGGCTTTTGTGCCCGTGATTTAATTCTTAATTCACTAATGCCCAAGACAATCTGATTGGACAAAACGTAATAACGTTGGGGTTTATTAACAACATGGCTTATCAAAATCAGAGCAGTGCTTATGTTTCGGGTGCCCCAAAACGTGAATTTGCCCATTTTTGTTACATTTTGAAAGCGAAATCGATACCGGCATTTATGAACAGGAACAGTTTGACCGCAGCGTAGGTCAACGACCGGTTTTGGGCGTGGTCATGGTCCTATTTTCTGTGACCACTCCCAAAACCGGTCGTTAACCTGCGGTAAAGACCGTCTGACAAACTTAATCCCTTAATAAATACTTTTTCATTTTGATTCTTAATAGGCAAGCTATATGGATGGCCGTGGAGTTACTAGCGACCGAATATCAATCGTCATCATGTTGTTCGCTGTTGGAGAGGCTGTTGGGAAAATTAGTATTGGCGTTATTGGAGACCGTCTTCCTTTTCAATGGATATACGTTATGGCCGTTTCTTTTCTCGCGGAAACCGTTGCTCTGAGTTTCATGACCACTGTACACACGTTTACCCAAATGTTAGCTTTGTCGATAAGTAAGTTAAACCTCAGGAAAGGTACAACTTTGGTTATAACCACATCAATTAACGTGTAAAAATACTGTAAAGTTCGTACATTTATCAATCATAAAGAGAAATTATTTCGTCTGAAGTGCTTTCCTCTGAAAACTGAAAACAGTAAATGGAATATAGGAATATGTCAAATTTACATAACGTCGCCGGATGGCAACTAAATTTGTAAAATGTAAAAAAAAAACCAATGTTGTAATTTCCCTTTATGATGGGACGAACAACACTGAGAAAACTTCTTCTTTACTTAATTTCAATGAATCAATATATAAAATTTACAAACCAAACTTTGAAAGTTTCATCTCAATGCCGAGTTTAAGTCATAATAAATGTAAATGGAGAATTAGCTGTTGGAAACTGCTTACCAACCAAAAGGACCTGTAGTATAAATGCAAAATCAATGTTTTTGTCCTTACCAATGTTACTGGCAGATTGAGACAGGAGAAAGCAAGGAACATTTTTTAAAGAAAACCACTTGGAGGAAAGTTGCCATTTGGCTACTTTGTGCTATATTTTGTCTGGAATGGAAGCACTTCAAACTGTAATTTTTCAGGATGACTGTCACCTTTACCAACTTCACATCAAACTGATAATGTCGTAATTACGTAATTAGATATAATAACGGTGTACGTTCACTTTTAAACCGTATGTGTAACCGGGAAGTCCTCTGACCAATAAAGGTATAGGCCTACTTTAACTTTGTTTAACCTTTCAAGTCTCTCTAGCCCCCCCCCCCCAAATCAAAAATCCCAAGTCGGTAAGGCCTTTATGCCATGAGTGCTCTCAACAATTCGTATAGTCCACTCCTACTCCAACATTCCATTTTCCCCAAAATGTGGGCGTATAGCCTATGTAGCCAAGAAGGGGGGGGGGCTGGCGAAGGGGACTGCCGCCTTTGGCCCAATTTTATTCTTTATTTAATTAATTTGTTTTAATAATATAAATTGAAAAAACAAATTGGCCCACGACGAATTATGTGATCACACTTTACCCTTTAAGGGCGGGGAGTAGTTGTTCTGTGACCCCAATCAAAATACTCCAGGCGAATTTTTTTTTTTTTTTCAAAAACATTGTTTGCCGCCCTTCCTTTGACAAATGGGTCTGGTAAGATGTTATAAGATCATCACAAATGGGCATTTACACAATCGATCCGTAGTTTAAATATTTGCTCACATTTGTAGACCTCTTGTCTTTGGGTTTTTGTCTATTTTGTTCGTTTTTGTCTTATATAGACAAACCTACAATTTTTGCCTCTTCATCTTCCTCGAAATGCAAAAATTGATACTGATATAAAGTAATGATCAGACATCTATTTCCTCTAAACGATTATTTTATAGACCTTTCTCATTGGTTATTCTCCTATTTCAAGTTTCAGGCTTTCTAAGATCAGCATTTTATGGAATATCAAATGTAGTAACGAACGATACATTTAGCAGCTCGTACAGCAACAATGGAATCACGGTATTGGCACTGTTTCCATTCGGCTTGGGAACATTAATAGGTGCGTCGTTGTCGGGTAAGTTTGTCCGTTTTGTTCTCATTAAAAAAACCAGTATACACTTTCGGTAAAATGTTTGTAAATGCATTCAGAATCAAGATATAAAATGTATAAAGCTTCATTTGCATAAGATATGTGACGTAAGGTCGGGAAGATCCGATGTGTACATGATGTACATGTACATACAAACGTTTCACACACGTAGCGTCGATTTAATTTCTTCCGTGATTTTTGTTTCCGGAACTAATAAAATGCTGGGAAGATGTGTTTCTGCAGGATGCAACAACACCACCAAAGACGGTGTTAGCCTTCATCTGTTCCCAAGTGACCTAAAAATCGCCGTATTTGGACAAGCAAAGTTCGTGGCCGAGCGGTCTAGCTTACCGGATTCAAGTTCTGGTGTTAGCAACATAATGTGGGTTCGAATCACGGCCGTGACACTTGTGTCCTTGAGCAAGACACTTAATCATAATTGCTACTCTTCACCCAGGGGTTAAATGGGTACCTGTGAAGGCAGAGTTGGTTTGCTCTATATGCGCTAGAAATGGCAGCAATTGAGCTGTATACTCCCCAGGAATCTGAGATGGTTTCAGGAATGATTTATGAGCCTTATGAGCAGGGATAATAATATAATGCGCCTTGAGCACCACTTAGTTGGTGGATACGTGCGCTATATAAATCCACACATTATTATTATTATTATTAAGAGTAAAGTGGTCAGGTCCATCGGCTCACATAGTTTTGTGCAGCGATCATTTTGAGCCGAATTTCTCTTCCCGACATGACGTCACGAACAGCTCCTCCGTGCATGCAGGGCGTAAAAGTGGGGGCATTTTTACAATGGTAAAATAACACTCTCAAAAACAATAAAAACACAAAACAAAATTTTTATTGATCTTTTACTGATATAAAAGAATAAGACGATCACATATTTAACTGTTTGATTTAAATCCATGTCGGTCCCCCTTTAAGCTTTCACGAAATATATGTTTGTATGTTTTACAATAAGTTGCTTGCAGGTAAGATAACATTACCTGCTTTCTCTAAGATGAAAGCACAGACGAAATTATCAGTCGGGATGATTGGTACGTTTACTATTAAACTTTACACCAAGTAAGTTTATAGATAATATATGAATTACCATCGCTAAAAGTAGCCCAAAAGTAGCCCAAAAGGCACCATGGGCCTATGCCAAATATTGTTCATTGTAAGTTAAAATATGAATATTAGGCCAATAGGGGCCAACGGAAATCAAAGTGCATTATGTAAAAACTATACAATACAAACAAACATTATACGCAATCCTTTGGCATGTTATAAAAATGTCATGGTATATTGACAGAGTAATGTGCTCATGTTGATATGGCCTGTTGCATCATGGAGGAAGAAAGAGACCTCCATGGTTGCATCATGCCACTCGTTATATAATTCGTGAAACGAAAACAATATTATCACGACAACATCTTTATTGTTCGTTTCACATTACAGAGCCAGAGATTGGGTCCGATCATTAGTCTATGTTCTGTTTGCTTTCAACATAAAGCAAGGTTGTGGTCTATTTTTGTTTGAACTGCCATATTTATTGCACCGCTCATGTTATTGTATTCGCAATGTGTTGACAGGTGGATTGTATGACGTCACAGGTAACTACGTTGTAAGCCTTCTTGTTATCGCCGCCATCTCTGTTTGTAGTTCGGCCTTCTTGCTGTTTATTCCGATACGGAAGAAGTTACAGTCACGTTGCTGTCAAACCGCACCACCGCCTGTACCGTTATGAACAGTGAGATCTGGACACCCTGAACTAATACATACGAAGGGCTTCTCGATTGTACTCATTGTCAGTTTTTGTTGATTTGGACAAAGTCCACTTAAAATCTCTCGCCATTACCACTATGCTATCAGTCGTCAAACTCCGGCTTGAAAATATTGAGTTCTTCATAGATGGTTGGTGTAAAAACAAATCTATTAAGATAAATAAATAAAGAATTAACTCCAATCTGCTTATATGCATGGCTATTACATTTATCCGTGCGACACGGGACGCGGGTTAAACAAATCAGAGTGACCAAGTTTGTTTCGCGTCAGGCCTACTCGCGCGCTTCGTTTTGGCTTTTCAAAAATATTTGAAATTTTGAAAACGGATGATACGGGCAATAAAGATCGGTTTTGGGCGTCAAGTTCGGCTCAGTCCTTTTTTCGCCCATGGCACCCGCTCCCAAAACCAGTCATATTTCTTTGACCGTGTGACAAACTTTTATTCCCTAATTATTGATCACACCACACACAGTTCAGCAATACTATGTAATTACACAGTTGCCCTCGGCTGATTAAGAGAACATGAAATGTGAACCTACTCGTGTTAGGCCTAATCTGAAGAGTTGCTCATTTGTTGCAGGGTGACCTTGACTTCCCTGAAGCTTGGACGGTCTCTTGGTTTTTTCTTCCAGCATTTCAACATCAATTCATAGCTAGTTAATTGCCAAAGGAAATCAATCAAACAATTAATTAATTTATATTATTTTATAGGGCATATAATTGTCTCGTATTTTCGTAAGGCCTGATTCAATTACAAGAATATAAATATAAATAATGTTAGCCATGTAAATAATTTAGTGAGATTGTCCCCCTTTCCCGTAACAAAAACATTATAATTATTGATATAAAAATTATATAAAATAATTGATAAATAATCAGATCCTGAGGACGATCAGAGCATACTGATCGAAACGTCGATTTGTACCACCAGTTCTTTTCAGAACTAATTACTACTCAATTGAGATTCCACATGGTGTCACCGCAATTAGTCTTACTTATCATCCTCACCATGCAAAGCTACAAGTTTTACCAATAATCAGATATGGTCCACTTTTATTAAGTTGGTTGGGCGAATTTGTATTTGTTTGGTGTCGTTTAAGCATCAATAACAACAAATTCAAATCAATACATCGATCCAGTTCTAGCCATAATCCCACCCACCCACCCTTAGAAATGCCGACAACTCGGTCACGTCACTTGCACTAAAAACCAAGCGCTTGACCGATACATAACATATTTTATGGAAGGCGTTAACTGCGATTAACCTGTGCTGTTAAATTGACGGACTGGATTGGTGTATTGACGGCATACTTTGAACTTTCCGTTAAAAATCGTTACCGGTACCAATAATTGGACGACTAACGTTGTTTGGAGTTAATAATTTAAAAAAAATATACCATCCTGTCATCCTTACATTTTATTTGTACAAGTATCTGGCTTTGGCATTCGGTATCCTTTCATCAGTTTCTCGGCTAGGGAGCTGCTCTCTACATCCGGGTAGGGCGTTCTTCCTAAAACAATAGCATAAATATTCTGTAATATTTTTTAGATGTTGACATTGTGATTACACTTATAACACCTTCTTTCCTTGTACCTCTATCCATTCATGTGTAATTTCTCTTTTGTCCGGTCCCAGGACCAGAACCTGACCCTGCTGTTTGTACCTTTTGGGTTCATTTCACACCTGACTAACTTCTGCTCCTTCTTGCGTTCATGTATGCGTGCATATCGTCCATTTTGCCTTTGAGAAAGAACCTGCTATGTTCGAAACGGAAGGCCAATAACTACTATTTTGCATTTATACTACAAGTCCTTTAGGTTGGTAAGCAGTTTGCAACAGCTAATTCTCTATGTTTTAAAGGGAAGGTACAACATTGGTTATTATACCAATTATCAAATTAACAAATCATTATCTAAAAACTTACTTAATAATAATAATGTGTGGACTTATATAGCGCACGTATCCACCAACTAAGTGGTGCTCAAGGCGCATTATATCATTACCCCTGCTCATAAGGCTCATAAATCATTCCTGAAACCATATCAGCTCCCTGGGGAGTATACAGCTCAATTGCTGCCATTACAGCGCATATAGGGCTAATCAACCAACTCTGCCCTCACAGGTACCCATTTAACCCCTGGGTGGAGAGGAGCAATTATGGTTAAGTGTCTTGCTCAAGGACACAAGTGTCACGTCCGGGATTCGAACCCACATTCTGCTGCTAACACCAGAACTTGAGTCCGGTAAGCTAGACCGGTCGGCCACGACACTCCATATATACTTAGTGTAAAGTTGGAACAAGTATCAATCATGTTGAAGAATTATTATCGTATAAACAGCTTTCATTGGAGAACATTTATAATGTCGAATTTACAAAACGTTGCCGTCCAAAGATAAAACATAACCAACCTGCAACATGCAGTTTTTCGTCAGCATCTATTTTGATGTAAACCAGGGGGCAATTTCATCGAGCTACTAAGCAGAGAAATTTTGCTAAGCAAATATTTGTTACTAAGCAATATAAAACAGACTACCAGCCAAACTGCATACATTTTGTATAAAAGTTTGGCTGGTAACCAAAGACATTTGCTAAGCAAATATTTTTTACTAAGCAATATAAAACAGACTACCAGCCAAACTGCATACATTTTGTATGAAAGTTTGGCTGGTAACCAAAGACATTTGCTAAGCAAATATTTGTTACTAAGCAATATAAAACAGACTACCAGCCAAACTGCATACATTTTGTATGAAAGTTTGGCTGGTAACCAAAGACATTTGCTAGGCAATTTTTTCTGGTAAGCAATTTGATTTCTTTTCTGCCTAGCAGCTCTGTAGAATTGGCCCTGGTGTTTTGATATTATAATTCAAGGAGGGTTAAAATGAAGGTCCGTTTTTCAAGTGCAAATGTTGTACCCTCCGTGACATTAAAAATGAATAAACTTACCAAACGTTTCGATCTCCCATAGTAAGATTCCAAAAGACCAGCTGCAAGTCAAAGACAAAGATGAGACAAATATAAATGAAAATTGCAGAAAACAGAAACAGGGCATTCCTTGAAATTGTAATAAAAACGAGCTGAAGACTAGGAAGGGCAATGATATGTCAATATAATAATTTCAAACTGCAATTCCCCATGTGGGTTCGAATCCCAGCCGCGACCATGGTGCTTGTGTCCTTGAGCAAGACACTTTACTATTGCTTCTCTTCCCACCCAGGGGTAAATGGGTACCTGCGAGGGCAGAGTTGGTTATTGTGTTTGATTAGCCCTATATGCGCCGAAATGGCAGCAATTGAGCTGTATACTCCCCAGGGAGCTGAGATGGTTTCAGGAATGATTTATGAGCCTGATGAGCAGGGGTAATAATGTAATGCGCCTTGAGCACAAGTTTGGTGGATATGTGCGCTATATAAGTCCACATTATTATTTTTTATTATTATTATTATAAAATCGCAAAAAATTATACGAGTATGTATGACCTTAGCACAGTCGTTATGAATTTTTTTTGAATATAACAGCCTTTGATAAAGAGACAACTAACTCATGTATGCATTTATACTATTGGTTTGTAATCAGTTTGCAATAAAGCTAATTCTTTATTTATTTTATATAAGTACTGGATCCAGTATATAGTGGAGCCAAGAAACAAAAAAATAACTGAAGGAAAACCACACAATATTTATGTACACAGGCCTATCTAGCGGAGTTGGCGGAACAGGGACACACATTTTTACTCATGGACAAAATAAAGTATTGTTAATAAGGAAACAAACTTGAGATTTCCGACATTTATTTTTTTAGAGTTGCCCTACCCGTCCTTTCTGAAAATCTGCCCGTGCCATAAGTGGGAGAATGCTCTTTGATCAACGCCGATTTTAGTTAGCCTGTTACTTACACATCACTCCCATGTACATAGATATCGTGTGTCAACGACTCAATTGCCAACCAGCAGGTAGGTACCTGAATCTACATAGGTGGATAGATAGATACAAACGTTATCATCTAAAACGGGAGACTTAGTTCTTTGATTTGGAACTAACATAAGGCAATCACTTCCTGGAAGAAAAGCTCAAGACTGGATCTAGACATCATGATGTTCACATATTCAGTTCACATATTTGAAACAATATCTGAAACAGTATGTTTGTTAAGATGATTATAAAACAGACTGGCGATATTTAAAGCAACATGGCGGTATATTCAGAAGCCAAAGGGTTTGTAGTGAAATGCTTAAGAACAAGAAATCACAGAGAGGAATTAAACAGACAAGACCAACAAACGGACAAGGCGGACAAGAGAACAGGAACACATGCAATATGAGGAAATTACCAAACTGACCTGGACTGAGTTATCCTCCCCCTTGGACAGGCCAAAATCTGAAACTTTAGCCGTCATGTCCTCTCCAACAAGTATATTCCTTGCAGACAGGTCACGGTGAATTATCTGCAATAAGACAAATGCCACTGTTGATTTGAAATGTATGGCATAGGATTTGTAATAAAACAATAACCAAATTGTTGAATTTCAATGCAAATTTTACTTAGTGGAAAGCTGAGGAGGGTATAAACCCCACCCCATGAAATGGTGCTGTCATTTTTAAGAAAGTGAAATAATTTTCAGTTTGATTGAATAACACGAATCTGAATGCAGGTTCACTATTTTCTCCTTAACCACACTTCATAACTCCTTTTAAGAACTCCTTTTAATTACTTTTTATTAGGATAACTGCTTCTCTCTCTATTATGAGTCCCCCCCCATTCCAATTTCCCCCTTCATATTTTGCTTTCAGCTTTGCATTTAATCATATCTCTAGCTGTTATAAACATCCACCTGTTTGTCTCGGTGTCCTGTTTATTTTCTTTGCCTTGTCCGCTCATTTGTTTGTCCTTGTAAGTTGTATTGTCCCCGTAGATATTTTGCAAACATGACCGCTTAGCTTTTAAGATAATTGGACTTTGTTTAGTTGATACGTTCGATATAAGCCTTCGTAAACAATATAATGTACATGTACATACACCGGAGTTAGATAAGTGTTCCATTCCGTTAGCAACGTCCACGCCGAATCTCCTCACGTTTGAGAAAGCCAACGGGGGCATTCCATACTCCAATTGCGTCCGTTTCAGTTGTATTGGGCGATTATTGCGCAGGACGCTTTGTAGGTTGCCTTTAGAAAGATATTCTAGCGCCACATAGAGATTGCCTGAATACAATTGATAAGTAATATAATAATCGATTCCAAAAGTTAGAGATAGAAATAAGAAATTAGGGTTTTCGTGGAACTCAACATTCCTAGGAAATTTCATGAAAATACGCATGGAGGTGGGGTCATTGTTTCCTCCAGGCCTGAAAACGCACAAAAAGAAAACGGGGTCTGATAGTTTACATTAAATATAAAAGTGAGGCTGTAATTCTCACAACCACACTCTGTAGCTTACATGCTGTATGCACTGGCGAGAAGGCCCAGTAATCTGATAGTTTCAAAGTTTTGTAATTTCTGACATAAGGAATAAATAAATGAATGTAGGCCTAGCTTTTTCCATTAATTTACTTAAAATTCAATGACATTTAAAAGCGAGGTTTTCCCTGCAAGCAGACAAAATTAGTCAGGTTACTATAATGAGCATGTGAGGTACACAACTTCTTGTATTCTGGGAATAAGACATAAGATGGCTAACTCATGAGTAAGGTGAATAGGGTTAAGACCGAGGACGCAAAAAATTAAAAAATGGGCTGATGATAGGCTTAGGACCTTTATGGGCTAAAAATAATTGCCAATTATTTGCAAAGTGCTAAGTACAAAGTGCTATGTTTCAATTCAATTCAATTCATTTTATTCATCATGTGACACACATGAAATTTGTTATCCTTTGTACAGCAGTAAAAATTTCTTTAAAATATCAATAAAATACACACATTGCACAATAATAATAATAACAGAAAACGAAATGTTTTCTAAATTTACAAAACTTAATAAAAAGATTTTATCACCCCGACTAAACTAAATAGAATAGGCAAATGATACAAATTTCAGAAGCCAGATAGACAAAGTATACAAAAATACAGAAACAATGATAAATGGTAAATGGCGAAGGAAAAACAAAAGTATAATGTTAAAGGAACCGATAACACAAAAGTGAAATGCCCAAATTGAAAATTACACTTTTAAGCAGTATGGGCCCTACCTTAACTTCTTCTTTTCAAATTATTAGATACAAATAGGACTATATTTAGCGGAAAGTTTGTTATAACATAAGATATCAATTTAAGCAGTTTTTATGTATTGCATTTCGTCACAAGCTTCAATTTGTTTTAACTGCATTCCTCGATGAACCTCTAACGACCATTACTTAACCTAGTATTTGGTTTAATTACCTTGTAATTTTTACAGTCTTGTGCAAATTATGGAAATAAATGTGAAATGAATTAATCAGAAGTTATAATGTATTTTAAGGTCTTCCCCTATGCTTCCTTTAAACTGTTGAATTTTGTTTTGTACCGCACAAATCCTTGGGTCCGAATTTGTAAAAAAAACTTTTGAAATTTTCACAAAAACCTGAAGATAAATGAGCTGAAACGTATAATATAAAGTATGGTTGCATTATGTGACATCTTACCAAAAGGGTAATTTCCTTCAACCAAATACAACTTATAATGTACGGATAGGTTACCTCAGTCCTCTGCTTAGCATAATATGCTAAATAAGTTGAAATATTCTAATTCTTACCTTTGTGAAAACACGCCCCTAATCGACCGACGATATTCGGGTGTGGACCAATAAGAATCATGGTCAGAAATTCTCTCATGAAGTCATTAACAGCCATCTTGGAAGCATCTGCTTTTATTTTGTTGGAGAAATAATGATAAAAGTGGAACATCATGAATTTGAATAACTCTCTCTTCAGAACATAGACCTGTCACCCATCTGCAGAATTTTACAAATGGTACATTTATCACACATCGACAACATACACAAAAACAAAACGATCTGAAGATATATAATGCGATATAAAGATAGTCTTACTCTTAGGCCCTATACATATTCTAAAAACTATCAATTAAGGAGGCATTCTTTACTAGCTATGGTATGGTTCCAAACCTATTACTACTACTAGTCCATTATTACTAAAATATCGTATGGTGTCAGTATTTTACCTTTGAGTATTTTCACTGCTGCTTTAGTGATTTCGCCTCTTCTTCTTACTCCACCAGCTCGCACTTCAGTAAACTTGCCCTTGCCAAGGAAGGTGTCCTCAATAAAAAGGTTTTTCCATTTTATATTGCATTTGGTTGTCCAGGGTACAAGACCAATTTCATCGTACATCTCATTGGGTGATTGTACGGCTCTTGGTGCTTCTGTTTCCCTAAGATTGGTTGGCTCCTGAAATTGAGATTCAACCTGTTTGTACAAATACAAATAGTACCTATGTTAGCTCTGACGTTTACACCTTTTTTTGCATTAAATTAACTTCGTCAAAAGTAATATAATATTTATAATAATATAAGTAAAGAATTTAGTTAGAAAGCTGTTCCTAACTGCTTCCAACCCAAAGGAACTGTATTAATACAATGCAAAATATTAATTAATAGCCTTACGTTTCGAACCTAGCAGGTTCTTTATCAAAGGCAACAATGGTCTTCTTGCCTTTGATAACGATACTGCAAGGTTCGAAACGTTAGCCCACTCTCTTTCTTCCTCCATGCTACTACATTGTATTTATAATAACGTACACTAAACTGGATCGTTGTTTGCTCTGCAGTCAAACGCCAAAGAGAATATACAAACGCACTCAATAACAAACACACTAATTTATTTATCTTCAACAAAAGCAACTTATTCCAACGCTCACTCCCTGAATTCCAGTCTGTCAAAAACAAAAACACCTGGCTGACTGCTAAAACATTTCACACCAAGTAGCCTTAATTCCTAAAGCCAATCATAGCTGACTTGGTCTGGCCATGGAGGTAAAAATACCTCCATGGTCTGGCGTGCGTTCGTTGTTCCCACCGGCGGTTCCTTTGTTTCACCGTCGGTTGTCGAAGCCTTCGTTACAACATGGAGGTAAAAATATTTTTACCTCCATGGTTACAAGTACAAATGAGTTTGTGAACAAACAGCATGAGGAAGTTGTTCTTATTTGAAACATGGAGGATGTGAAGGGGCCAAACTACATATTAAACATGTCACGGCAAACAAAGTTGGGGCAATACTTCCCGGTGCGACTGCCTGTTTAGACCTACTTTTATTATTTGCCTTACCAGTTCTTCAGTGGTCCTATGGCCGACAGCGGAAGGGTTTTGTTGAGTTCTCCTCCACATAACACGCGCTAAGATTAAACTAGCAACCAGGACTAAGACAATAATTCCAAGAACGCTCACTGCTGCAGATAGTTTATCGTCACATGACTCTCGGCTTTGGACTTGAGTTACTGAAAAACGAAAGATTAAAACATTGTCTTCGCGTTCAATTCAATTCAACTCGACGTTTATTTCCACATTGCATGCAACATACAAAATAAATAATGAAAAACAATTTGGAAGTTTGTACAAAAGTAAACAGTCAGCCCAGCAAAATCTTTGAATCTGCTTTAATTATACACCGGTATGAGCGTATAATTATGAAATAATTTGAAAATAACAAGGAAATAAATGCAAATGAGGCAAGACCCCTTCAAAACTTACCTGTTACCGTTACTGGCTCTGAAAATGTCACTGATACCTCCTACAAGTACAAAACAGACCATGAAATAAGCATTGCTGTGACATGTGAAATGGGTTTAAAGAGTTAATGTTTACAAAATCTGCAGGTAACCCTGGTTAATCATGGACTCCCAAATCGTACCGTGCCATTTCCCCTACTGACAAAGCCGACACGAATGTTGTATCTTGCGCCTCTGTCCAGTGGAGCGTTGAAGTAGCCTCCGTACGTCTTGGCGTCTCCAACTACAAACTTTCGTATTGCATTCTGTTTAAGGATTTCAGCTGCAATGTAATCGTTGGGAGATTCCTCGTAATGCATTGGTTCTAGCGCGTCCCTCTTAGTCGTAGATGAAGATGCAGTCTTCTTCACGTAAACGACGTATGACCTACAGGAGGAACACATCATGTGTTTTGAAGCCCATGGAAACAATACATTATTGCATTCTCGAAAAAACATAAATGATCGTCCCTTTACATGAGTCATACAGCACTAAATGTATGATGTTTATGTTATTATTAAGCATCATTTGAACTATTTCCATCTGAGATGCTGAAGTTTTAGTACAATAGGCTTATTAATAAAATTATTATGAAAATTTTTGTCTTCCAGAGACGTAAATTCCTCGTTGGAATGAATAAACAAAAATCTGACTGCATTTCCACAATTTCCTTGCTGACAACACAATGAAATAAGCTGAAACTTTCACACAGATAGTTTTTATACTTTCCTTTTGATTCTTATAAAGCTTTATGGTACTTGTATTTTACTGAAGGCGTTTCCTGGCTTCAATTGGGTAGCGATGTGAAGAATAAGTTATTCAAACATGTCGAATTTTATAATACATACTGAATATTGTACCCCACCCCTCCGATGTCCGAGCAGTATAAGGCACATGGGAATGGTATGCAACCTTTCTCGTTGAGAGTAGTGATTAAAGCTATTGGTTCCCTGATAGAAAAAAATGTGTCAACTGATTTGTGTCCTGTACTTTTGATTCATTTTACTTAGTTTGCATGGTTTTGATATATTCAAGATGGCGGACGCTGCCTAGGTTTTGGCGCGAACCGCAAATAATTAATTGTTTAATCAAGTGATCCTATATTTTTGTTCTTTGCATTTTGATACTTTAAATTATTTTGTTAAACCTTCACTCTATTTTCTGTCGAAGATCCATTTACATGTCTTTGTCTTCATATCATTTCAGAACAGAACAGAAAAAGATTTGTCGCCGTTCCATGCCTCTATTCATCTGTCAATGACCCGACCGAATAATAGGATCACATTCATATTAATTATCATATTAATTATCAAAAAATGTTTATCATATCCAACCATGGAGGAAGGAATCCAACTAATATGATAACAGGGTCTGGTGCCTTTTATTTCACCAGCCAGACAGGTCTTTATTTTTAGCCTTGCAGTTTCCAAAGTCGGTTTTGAATGCGTACACAATATACTCATCACTGGAGATTTGTAAACCAATAGTTACGGTAGTATCGGTGCCTTCGTCTGGGTACGTTTCGGGTTGAGTCGGTTCAGGAGGATCTGTAAGTATAAAACATCAATTTGCGGAATATCAACTACTTTTGAGGTCATCATAATCAAATTGTCAAGTTAATTAGCAATAAACAAACATACAAAGTGTCCTAATTAGTCCTGTAAACATGGCGTGTAGTCTGTAATGCAAGTAAAATATGGTAAGTCATCGCATGCGAAATTATATTAGACGTTCTTTAGGCCAAAAAAGTCTTCGGTTTCTGATCATCGGTCGGCTTCAAAATCGGTGCGGTGACGCGTTGTTTTTTTGTTTTTGTTTGTTTGTTTGTTTGTTGTTGTTGTTGTTTTTTTTTGGGGGGGGGGATGGTAACAGGGAAATACACGTGATACATGCAGGGACGTGCACAGGGTTGTAGAGGGGCAGGGGCTCAGAGTCTGAAAAGGGCAGTGTAATTGCATGCGAGCGCGCGTAGCGCTCGAGCTAAAAAAAACTTTGGGCGTTTATTTATTAATAAAAACGCATAATATGGTTTTTAACATTACAATCAGATCAGATTATGTTGATGACTGGTTTTCATTTACAATCTGATCTGGTGGTTAGTGAGCCTATAGTCAAGGACCAAGTCCACCAAGTCTAATTATCCCCTTAAGTCTCAAATTTATAATAAACGTATCATATCACCTGATATGAGATTATGTCAATTTCGTGTTTCAGTGACAGCGTGTGCCTGCCTATCAAAGACGTATAGGCGCGCGCGGCTATGCGTGAAATCTAGTTTCGCGGAGGGGCACATGCAGGCCCGTGCACAGGAATAGTAAGGGGCATCTCTGCTGACCTAATATTTATTCTAATTTTATTCTATCCTGACATCTTTCAACTAGGCAGGGCAGTCTATGCGCAACAGGAACTTAATAATTCATTCAAAAAAAACCAAAAAAACAAAACCTTGGGCTAAAAAGGGCACTTTTTATACTAGGCAAAAAGGGCAGGGGCTCAAGCACCCTTTGGGACCTATGTATGCACGTGCCTGGATACATGTATATGCGGGGACCATATTTCCCATATAGAAAGTATGGTGGATAAGAGATGCCCCACACATTGGCCAAACGTTCATACCCCTATGTGAAAAAAGGTCGTTTAAAACACAGCATAGCAGCAATTTTGGCTGCAATTTGACATCATTTCATAGAGAAAAAAAAGAAAATAAAAAATGCCAACGCGCAACAATACTGTTGGGTTAAAAGGAAAGGTACAACATTGGTATATAGAAATTTACCTACATCTCAATCCTTGTACCAACAACATGCGCCCTCAACAGGTCATGCACGGTGCGAATATTTATGGCCTCCGAGTTAATTAAAAAAAATTGCCCGCAGTCAACTTGTTCATTGCCTGTTAAAAGAAGCTTCTGTGTCTTTTTAACCCGTTTTGATAGCTGTAGTATTTTATCCCTTCCACTATATTGATTGCTCTCCTCGTTAACTTTCTTAGGTAGTATCATGTCTTTCTTATTATTAACCAGTCAAATAAAACACGGTATTTTTCCTTTTTGTGGTCTGGTAAACACTTCTTTCTTAGGTAGTAATATGTTTTTTACCAGTCAAATAAAACACGATATTTTACCTTCTAGGGGTCTTGTAAACACTTCCAGGTATGTGGAATTTCCTATGGCTATCCGATTCTCAGCTGAAACTTTGAACTCATATTTTGTGCTTGTTTCGAGGTTATCTATCATGAACGGTCCCATCTCAATCTCTGTTCTTATGTATCCCTCCACTGCTGAGAAATCAAGTTGATGGACTTTCTCCACCAGTCTATACTCCACCTATTTTGAAAAAGAATGTGGAACGTTGATTCCAATATTACTATTGCAATTTCTTCATAATTCTCTTATTTGCTGTTAATTACTATTTGTCATAACCTGCTGCATGTATTCTCGTTCATTGCATTATTCATTATATCCAGACAGCGCCCTTTCTCAGTGTATATGTTTTGTAACATGGCACTTCTCGGTACACACATGTTATTCGTAAGTTGTTTAATAAATCTCTTGTTGAAGCCATAAGACAGAATCTTTGTGTGTGTGTGTATACTTGCAAGTTACTACACTATTATATTATTATAATTAGTATAAGCCAGGACTTGGATATAGGATGTCCAAATGTGTTATTCTTTGAAAAACAGGGTGTCCAAAAAATTAATATTTAACTTACAATGCTTTTGCATGTGTAACAAATAAAACTGGGTGTCCATTTAACTAACAGGGCGTACGAAAGACACACAAAGGTATTGATAGCTAACGCTATGATTTTACGTACTATGTAGTGTTGTATTAACCCATTGGGGTAGAGCGGTGGGTTCCAATCCAAGGTAACTGACGCTTCGGTTCGGTCTGTCCAGCGCAGATTCTGAATAAGTCCAGGAACTGCACAAAATAATAGAAAACAAGAATCTGAATTATGCTTCTAAAGAGAAGACAGCATTACCTGATGAAATTGCACAATTTCTTCCTGCAAGCTGTAACTATATGGAAAGTTATTCTGTCTGAAGTACTCCCATTTCTGAGAAAACACGAAAAATGTGCACATTCACAAACTTTTTACAAACGGTAACTTATTTTGAAAAAGCGACTGAAATCTTCAGGGCATAAATCCCTGGGGAATGGGGATGGGGGATATATCCACCACTTTTGACCCGGATAGGATCATTCCCACATAATTTTACATGAGGTAAAAAATAATAATAAGCATATAATTCGGGAAAAACGAGCAAAAAGGGGCAAATGTTGGTTTATTTAAATATTTATTGTTTGTTTCTTTGTCCGTTTGGATGTTATCTTTATTATAGCCACGGGGATTATGATTGGTTGTGCGCCGCATATAGTTATCCATTATGTACACAAATTTTAATATCATTCCCCCCGTTTTCGACAAGGATTGACGCCACTGGAAATATTGTATGGACAGCCCTGAATCATTGCAGAAAACTTACTTGTTAAAAAGAACTGAAACTTTACAGTTGATGCTTATTAACTGCAGCAACTTCACGTCACTTTTAGTGATTAGTATTTATACCTCCTTTATCTGATGTAGTTGTAGTCACACCGGTACCATACGGTCCAGCGGCCCCATCACTCATGTTCGCAGCGATCTGGGAGACGTACTCTGTGAACGGCTTCAAACCAACGATGGTCACCGATTCCTCCCAGGTACTGTTTATTTGTATCACCTCACTAATCCCGGTACCTAATTCAGTCACCTTGACAATATACCCCGACGAACAGTTGTTGGGATGCCATGAAGCGGTCAGCTCATAAGGACCGTGTGATTTAACTTCTAGACCCTGTACGAGCGCTGCAATTATTACAAACAGAGGGTACTGCCAGTTTTCAAATGATTTACTCAGCTTAAACGTGTACGTGTGCATGCTATTGGTTTTCTCCCGAAAGAATTTGACATCGAACTTGCTGAAGTGAAACAACAGTAACAAACTCTCTAAAGACATGATGTAGGCTTTGAGGCTTTGCATGGTGGAGATAGATGTAATTGAGTTTGGGTGACACCATGTAATGATCTCTTCTTGGAAGAATTAGTGATGGCTCTGAGAAGAGTGTCTATAAAGACGCTAACAAGATTTATTTTTGAAATAACAAATA
The DNA here is from genome assembly GCA_029582265.1 of Zoroaster sp. YZ-2022. NCBI lineage: Eukaryota > Metazoa > Echinodermata > Asteroidea > Forcipulatida > Zoroasteridae > Zoroaster > Zoroaster sp. YZ-2022. The sequence continues at coordinate 3,875,957 of CM055825.1, read as the reverse complement.
AGCCTGCAGAATGTCTGTAAAACGCGTTTTACTCTACCCAAAATATAAATGTAATTTTTCTGCTACAAAAGGATATTTACCAAGAGAACGATATAAAATAAGTTTAAGTGTCTTACTTGAACATTGGCAGTACGTCCCGTAATATGGAGGTTTACAACCTGTAGAAAGTGACGATGTACAAAACAATTGCCAAATTAATATGGTCCCTGTGATTATTAATAATTATAATAATAATAATAATAATAATAATAATAATAATAATAATAATAATAATAATAATAATAATAATAATAATAATAATAATAATAATAATAATAATAATAATAATAATAATAATAATAATAATAATAATAATAATAATAATAATAATAATAATAATAATAATAATAATAATAATAATAATAATAATAATAATAATAATAATAATAATAATAATAATAATGGTTGGTGATTTAGCCTACTCACCCCCACTGCATACCCCTGTATCCTTGAGACATATTCTTCTGTTTTCGCAGTGACAGGTCTGCTTACAGTCCGTCCCATACTTATCGTCTTCACATTCTGTAAGGAAAAATAAACTTTCACAGGTTGGTCGTTTGATGTGATGTATATATTGATTCAAACAATGTAGAAAATATACCCATAGAAACAGTTTTGCACTGCACACATTACCAATGTTTACATTCTCTTTAATTGGTTAGATAATGGCATTTATGGAATACTAAACAACGCTTTGGTCATTTATTTTGAGCAATATGCCTATAGTCATTGAAAGTAATTTTCTTTGAGAAGGTGCATCTTTGAGACAGTGATTGAACCGCTTCATCAAACTCCCTTGTTTCACCGAGTGTTTCAGGCCTCCCATAAAGTGGTTTCTGGTCTCTGTGCGCGTCGCCTCATACCCATGCGTCGACATCTTTATTTTTTTATTTATTTATTTATTTTGCTATGAAACGATGTCCAACTGCGCCCAAAATGCGCGTCGCTTCATTCATACCCATGCGTCGACATTTTTAATTTTCTTTTTTTTGTTTTGCTATTAAACGATGTCCAACTGCGGCCAAAATTGCTGGATCGATTGGAATTCTGCTGCGCTGTGTTTTAAACGACTTTTTCACATAGGTGAATGAACGTTTACCCTATTAGTATTACTTGCGGCCCATCTTATGGGAATTTGGTCTGGTTCCAATAATCGCATATACATGTATCACGTATTTCACTGGTTGCGGGGAAACCCCCCTCCCCCCCCAAAAAAAACAAACAAAACAAAAACAAACAAAAAACGAGTAAATAAAAAGCGCATCACCGCACCGATTTTGAAGCCAATCTATGACCAGAAACCGGAGACTTTTGTTTTTGGATTAAAGTGGTATTTGTTTCTTAACTAACTCGGTCAGGGCCACAGTAAGGGGGGAGGGGGTAACACCCCCAAATAATTTTTCTCAGTTTAGAGCCTCAGTCGGCAAATGAAGCACCAAAGGTACTAGAACAAGGGTTGGTCCAGAATAAATTTTCAGTCGGCAAACCAACTGGAAATGTATCATGTTTCTAAGCACTAAAGATTTAACGAGTTGCTTAATGTCAGTCGGCAAAATGGCTTCCACGCCCCCCTCCAAAAGAAACCTTCGCTACACCCCCTGAACTAGGTATTCCCTCTTGACAACATTACTCACCTGCCATACAGTCTAGTCCCATGTAACCGGTAGCACACGAGCATCCATATGGATCAGGGAGACAGAACAAATGACCCTGGCAGGCGTTGTTGGGAGTATCAGTGCTGTTTGAGCAGCTCCAACCTGCATTCTTCCCGAAGACGTGGCGGCCGTGAACTGATGAATCAAACATATTAATGCTTTAAGTTTAGTCTACGGCACAACTAGACACAACATATTCGACCGACCAGAGGGCGAGCTGTTAAAACTAAGCGGACCCCGGGAAATATTTAACTATGGAGTGTCGTGGCCGAGCGGTCTAGCGCACCGAACTCAAGTTCTGGTGTTGCCAGCAGCAGGGTGTGGGTTCGAGCCCCGGTCGTGACACTTGTGTCCTTGAGCAAGGTACTTAACCATAATTGCTTCGTCCTTCGGATGGGACGTAAAGCCGTAGGTCCCGTGTTGTATAATGCACGTAAAGTGGATTGTCGTGCGGTCTAGCGCACTGAACTCAAGTTCTGGTGTTGCCAGCAGCAGAGTGTGGGTTCGAGCCCCGGCCGTGACACCTGTGTCCTTGAGCAAGACACTTAACCATAATTGCTTCTCTCCACCCAGGGGTTAAATGGGTACCTGTGAAGGCAGAGATGGTTTGCTCTATATGCGCTAGAAATGGCAGCAATTGAGCTGTATACTCCCCAGGGAGCTGAGATGGTTTCAGGAATGATTTATGAGCCTTATGAGCCTTATGAGCAGGGATAATAATATAATGCGCCTTGAGCGCCACTTAGTTGGTGGATACGTGCGCTATATAAATCTATACATTATTATTATTATTATTAACTCTAGGTGCTCTTTGACGCAGTATTACCAGCAAAGTTTGCGAAGCATTCTAGCTCATGATGCAGTTGTGAGTAACATTTTCACTTCATAAAACACAACCGACGACGATATGTGGGGCTGGGGTGTGGGAGCTGGGGTGGGGAGCTGGGGTGAGGACCTGGGGTGGGGACCGGGGGTGGGGACCGGGGGTGGGGACTGGGGGTGGGGACCGGGGGTGGGGACCGGGGGGTGGGGACCGGGGGTAGGGGCCGGGCTTTGGAATAGGTTTGAAATAAGTTAGTTAATCATGCATGATGCAGCCCACAAATCTTTGCTGTTAAAACTACACAGCACACACACATAAAAAGTAGTCGTAAAATGCAATGAATATGAACATTTAAAATGGCTGATTTTACCTTGTTGGCAAGTATCCCCACTGAAACCCGGAGCGCAGATACAGGTTCCTGTCTTGTCATTACATATTCCTCCATGATAGCAGCGACTGCAGTTATTTGAACAAGATGGTCCCCACATTCCCGCTGGACAACCTGTTTTTAATCAATCCGATCCAAAGGATTAAGTGTCTACACTGTGGTGCATTTTCAAAGCGCTATATGTGATTTTGTAGAGTCGTTGCGTACTCCCACATACAAAAACCAATATTTGTGCCCCTGCATATTCTGATGCTGCCTCACATGTCATTAATCAACACAACATAGCAATATCCCTATATTAGTGCAATTGGTAGAATACATGATCATTAATTCTGTTATTTATATGTTAAAGTGGAAGAAAACTGTTTTAAGAACCCATTTAAACAACATTTAGTCTCCAACTTAGGACAGTTGCTTCTATTTATAATACGAACTTTCCATTGCAATATATTATTTTAGCTTTAAGTGTTGTAATTTAAACATCCGCCTGTTTGTCTGTCCTGTTATTTTTTCTTGTCTGCTTTGTCCACTCGTTTGTATTGTCCCCGGAGGCATTTCTGTACAAGCCATGGCTTTTGAATATGCCTCCATATTTGCTTCCGTCTCTTATAATTTGTTTTTTCTTCTCTCTAAATAATTCACTGTTTACTTTTGTACAAATTTCCAAATTGTTTTTCTATAATTTATTTTGTATGTTCCAATGTGGAAATAAAATATGATGTGGAAATAAAATATGATGTGGAAATAAAATACGATGTGGAAATAAAATATGATGTTGAAACCTCGCACGATCAGTCTCATAATGCCGTGATGTTGTTCATGTTCTCGGGCGTCTGCGAAGCAGCTGTATATTCCTGCATCTGTTGAAGCAACACTTGGAATAGTCACCGTCAGCTTGTCGTTCCATTCATCAATAGTAGCTCCATTATGCTTCCACCTGTAACTATCGGTAGGTGAATTCACGTCGACCATGTACAGTGTAACCGACTCCCCGACATTTGTCGTGAATGTTCGATGTACTGGAAGAATATGGGCACTGTTGTCTGAAAGAAAAACACAAAATTAAACTGTCTCAGAAATCTCATGGAGAATTCCTTTTCCCTTTAACCCCAACTACCCCAAGTCCATCAAAATCCACCACCTGGTTTTGCTTGATTTTGATGGATTCAGTACTCCACAGTATAGTCCAGCGAATAGAGCATGTAGCCATGTGTACCAAATCCATAAAACTCCACTGGCTGCTTTTGTTGGATTCAGGACTGTGTATAGCCAAGCCATGGATGCTTTGAATTTGCTACTGTACAAATTCCATCAATTGGGGTACCTTTTTACTGCATGTTGATGGATTTTGGAGGATTTGGGATTATTTCTAGCCTAAATGCCTAGGGAGTTAGGGTTAATTTATTTTCGAAAGAAGTCGCTTTCAAGGTTAATTTGTTTGAATTGTACTTTCAAATCTTACCATTTTTTGGAAGAATTATAGTCTGTATTCTGGTGGTCATTTCATTATTCGTAGCCTCCGAATAAAAGACACCTATCCTGTCAATACCACCACCATATGGTAATGTCAGTAACCTTGTTGCACGACCGTAATAATGATGATCGCCTTCATATGATCCTATTGGAAGTCCAGCATCACTCCCTCCTGTCGTCAACTGTCGGCCAAATGAAACATCGGCAGTAATATCCCTACACTCTTTGTAGGCTTTGATGACCACGTCGTTATTGTCGCTTTGGCCAATGACAGGGGGCGTGGTGACAAGAGTAAATTCCACTCCATCTTCATAACAGGTAAAGACAGCAATTAAAACAACAGTGTTGAAATGATGAACTGGCAGTACAAGTGTTTCAGTGAAATGTCTGATGCTGTAAACCTCAATGCAGGATGGTAAGTTTTTGCTACAATGTTTTCTGTAAAAATGACGAATGCCTTTTCTCACCATGACTTTAGACTCCGTCTTCAGGAGAAACTGTCACAGGGTTGTAATGTATATGTTGAGGGACAGTACCGTCACGATCAAAGCAGACTTTCAAAAGGGCATGGAATCGGTTGACTGAAAATTACTGGCTCATTTATGCAGCAGCAACCTTATCGTGTGGGGGTATTATTTTCAGTCACTGAGTTAATCTAAAGCTAGAACACCGATTCCATGCCCTGTTGCTCGTGACGATACTGTCACTGCATCCTCCACACCCTTGTTACTCTGGAAAGCTGGGATGTGTTAGGATGCGCTACTTGACTATTCAGCCATTTTAGCAATAACCGTACAAAGCATTTCATGACATTGGAAGTCAAAGCTATTGGGCGATAGTCATTTAATACAGATGGATTCTTAAGCTTTGGCAAAGGAATGAGGATTTCCAGCAATTAGGAATAACACCACTGTCCACATTGGCGGATCCAGGGGGGCTGAGGGGGCTGTAGCCCCCCCTAAAATCGTTAAAAAAAAAAAATTAAAGGAGAGAAAGAGAGAGAGAGAAGGGGGAGAGAGAGAGGGGAGAACGCACTCCCATTCCCACAATGTGCGGGATAAACATAAGGAGGTGACCTACTTAGTACTGTACTAACCGTTGCGCATAGGAAGTGGCGGCACCATTTGTAGTACTGACAAATAATTGTTTTTGATTCTCAGCCCCCCCTAAAAATGTTCCGGATCCGCCTATGGTCCAGTATCAATTGGACTATTCTGTATATATTTATACTCACCTGCAGCTAGTCCGTTAGTATCTTGAACTGCGTCAATCATAACTTCAGCAAGTGTTAGCACCGCCTTGGTTTGGGGAATATCAATACTCACGTACCGGGCGGTGACAAGCGGATCAGGTAGGAAATACAGGCTGGCTCCAAGGAGATCCTCCGTCACCGTCATTGGGGATCCAATAATTCCGTTTAGTAGATGGTCGGAATTTAAACCAGCCCGGACTACTGCACCGTCCAATTGGTCGGCTGCAGGTGCAACACAATAAGATGATAACCAAGGTTTTAAGGTTAAAGGGAAGGGGTAGAATATCGAACCCAACCGCCACTTTTTCCCCTACATTATAAGCAATAACTTAATCTTACCTGCTCAGTAAGGCGGAGAGCATATAGATGATGGACATATACTTCAAATTATTCCAGAATATTTGTTTAATGAAAAAAAAAATCAGGCATTTTTGGTATACGATGACTTCCTCATCAGTCATGCCAGCGCTGCCTTGGCCAGGGCTGATCTTACTATACAGTTTTTCCAATAATCATTAGTCTGGTGTTTCTATTGTTCAGTGGCGTAGCTATGGGCGGGCCAGGCAGGGCCTAGGCCCGCCCACTTCTTGTCTAGGCCCTGCCATTGCCAAATAAAGAAGCTTTTTGTATAACTTTTTTTTTTTTTTAAACGATTTATGTTGTTTGCATTCCTCTTCTATGTATGTTTGTGTGATATAGGCTACAGTGCATTTTATTTTATACTGTATACTTTAAAAAGGACAGGGGCTATCATGCTTGTAGCCTACTGTTGCGTTCTTTATGAGCATGGCCTAAGGTGTCTCACAGCACATTTTGGTCTATGATTTAACGAATCAATTTAATGAAGTGAACCTTTTTACTAAATGATTTGTGGCATTATGACTTTCCATGCGTTTCATGGTGTGTATCGTGATCTCCAATCCTTGTAAATATTGTGTGTCAGTGTGTGCGTGTGTGCGTCGGTCGCTGTTCCACCGGCACAAACATAAATCGGCGCCCGTGTATGGATGGATTTATGGATGAATTCTATGGCCCGTCCATTTTTACTCAGGCCCAGCCGAATCTTTATTTCTGGCTACGCCACTGCTATTGTTACGTGCCCCTTAGCGCTAAAACAAAAAGGGCATGGCGGAAACAAAGAAAACTGCAACAAAAATTACGTATGTATACAACAATAATTTATAATCCAAGCAAAATAAAACTTTAATACTTTACAATAGATGGCAGCACAATTAATATGCATCAATGGATATTAAAAGGCCCCCCAAGAGTTCATTATAATAACCGGGTCTTGACCAGGGTTGCATTGCGTTGGCACTGTGGCGTGGACAGCAAAGTTGATGGCTCGTCGCTAGCTCGGCCATATTGCTCTAGACCTGTTCAAGGGCGGATCTAGGCCCAAAGTTTAGGGGGGGCCAAATGCTCAGTGGAGGGGCGTATTTGCGAGCGCAAAACGTTTCTGGTGGGGTTTGTTTGTTTAGTGGCGCATGTATGTACCCAGGATTTTGTGTTGGGAGGGGCTCATTTTTTTCTGTAAAAGTTTCCATTGACACTTTCCTTTCCTATAGCTACGTGCACAGGAGCTAGCCGGCTCCACTGGGGTGTGGCGTTGTATGATTATGACAAACTTACGCTGCTAATCGTGTGCAAGTTGTAAAAGTTATTAATGCAAATTAATGTTTAAATAAAGCCGCCTGAAATAATCCATTGATGACACAGAACTCTGGAATTAACGGCAGTTATTATTGATCAAAATTGATCCTTTCAACCAAAGGGTAGACTTTCAGAAAAACAATCTTTGACATGTTTTACGCTAGGGCCACTCATCTGGGTTAGGCTGGTGCCCGCATGGAGTCCACAGAGTGTTATGTTATGTACATTCATTATTGTGTAATCTACACAGTGCTGCAAAACAGCCCACTGTATTTTACGTTGATACTTACTGCTCATATGACGATGGAAGACGAATCTTTCAAGTCACTGCTCCTGCTCGTACTCACAAGATTGAAATGCGTTTTATGCACGCGATGTTCGCGCCAAGTCTAAACGTAGGCCTACATTGCGGACGTTGCATGGCTCACCTAATATCCAGGAAACCCCACACAACCAGTCGCGTGTGCATAAGCCATGCATACAATCACCGTGTACGCCTCGTCTAATGCAGCTTGGCTTAACTGCACAAACTACCATTGCAAATTTTGTGGCAATGTTGGATCGTGAGTAGGATTATGAACACATTCATGTAGCCAATCAGTGTGTTGTAATTTGCATACTTTAACAAAAGCTGAACGTATAAGCAAGACTTAGCTGCACAAGGAGGGGGCGTAAAGTTGTGGGGTTTTGTTTTGTCTCTCTTTTTCCCCCTTTTTTTTCTTCTTTTCTTTTCTTTTCTTTTTTTTTTGGGGGGGGGGGGCGTACAGCTTCGTTTTTTTTGGGGGGGCCATGGCCCCCGTTGGCCCCCCCCTGGATCCGCCGTTGGACCTGTTTGGTTCAGGCCATACGGAGAGTGCAAGACGCCATAAACTTGAAGGAGAAAATGAGTGGGGACTCACTGCCTCCAAGCCGTTGGGCCAACGCACTATGACACTGGCAGCGCCATTGTGTGGCACACAGGAAGAGTGGCACACATCATATCAGCGTGCCGCTGAGAAAAGAAGTGGACAGAGCCTCTGGCTAACCTCGTGATGATGTTCAAAAGAGTACAGCCAACGCGGTGCGAACCCGGTCTTAACTTAAATATAATTTACAAACAAACACATTGCATTCCGCTTGCGTAATAGCGGCGCAAAAATAGTACGTTGTACAACATAAAAGACACTGTGTCCTAAATACTCGTGGGCGGTGGTGCTTTTCTAAGATGCTTACATATATTCCTTGGGTGAACCAGTAATAGAAACACAACCGAATGTGGTAAAGGAACTAAACCTGATCTGTAACGCTATATCCATCATGACTTGATCCATAAGGCGCTGTGCATAATTAAACTCTGGTCCTTGGGATAAAATCATTCATATTTTGTCTATTTTTTCATGAATACTCCAATATTAATTAATATTGAATAACTTTAAATTAAAGCATCAGCCACAAACCCTAACCACAAAAACCTAACCCTAATCCTACCCTATAACCCAGATTAGCTCTGCTATACTCATCAGATCTAACCCTAACCCTAAAACCTATCCTTAACCATAAACTCAACACTGACCAGCATAACATAACCCTTAGCCTAACTTTTACAACTCCAGTAATTCTTACCACAGCAATCGTCTCTGGTGATCACTGTTATTTTACTCAAGCAGTAAGAATCCTCAAGGTCGATTCTCCACCATGGATTAGTTTCCCTCTCTAGAAACAAACAAACAAGGTCAAATAATAATTTGTAACCCTTCTGTGACTGCAAGGGTCACAATAATTCAAAATGTTGATATACTTGCCAAGGTATATCTGTAGTGCATTTCAAGTTGAACACTGTAAAACCTAAAGTACATTTACAAGTCAAAATGAGTCGACTGGTAAAAACATTGTCTTGTATTGTTGAGTGTGGTCAAAATGACAGTAACAACCAGACAAAATGTGTGCATTATAGCTGTACTTTCCACTAAAGTTCAGCTTTAGTAGGATGGATTTATAAACATTATGTCAGAAATAAACTTGTCAATGGAGTGGCGAGAGGGGCTTCATTGGTTGTTGTGTGGATATAGTGGGGGTGGGGTGGGAGCAATAAAGGGGCTAAGCAGGGAGAAAGGACATCCTCCCCACAAGCCCCCCCCCCCCCACTTTGATCCGCCACTGCATCTCCTAAAGATTAAAATAAAAATACATGCCCCCAAATGGCCGGTATTATGGTACAAATTTAAAATTACCACCCCCTTCCCTGGTTTAACAATTAAATACTTGTTGCCCGTGATTTGTGTGTGTGTGTGTGTGTGTGAGTGTGCACAGGCGTAGCATACACTATGTGGACTTCGGAAGAAAGGATGTCCACATAGTGTAGGAACTCTGTGCACTGTGTGGACTTACACACGTCCACACAGTGTTTTTGGACTTTGGAAAAGTACGAATATCTCTGAAATTAGTGATTTGTCTAGGCAGGTTCTTTGACTTAAATCGAAGGATATTATTAAAAGGGAAAAATAGAACGAAAACCGCTCAAAAAACACTCTTCTGTGTGAAATGGGAACGATTTTAAGAAATTACTGTGCTTAAGTACATGAGAACAAAGGAATGTCCACATAGTGATAGCAACAACGGTCTGTGTGTGTGTGCGTGTGTGTGTGTACTTACACACCATTCGTTGTGGGGTACCAAACACAATGGAACAATGGTACCCCACAAGGAATCTATAGAAATTCTGCTACCCCACAGGAGAATTTTATAGAAAAAGGGATAATAGAACGAAAAAAGGAATACCCCACAAGTCAGCATATGTGAGGGTGTGTGTGTGTGTGTGTGTATGGGTGTGTGTGTGGGCATGTCTAAGGTGTAAACCGAGGACTTATAACAAAAGTGAACAATAGGTCCTCGGTTGGCGGTTATTGTTAGCAAATGTCCTCGGTTGAAAAACGTGTACAAATCTAATGGGAGAAGCCTAACAACAAAGTCCAACAACAAAGGGAACAAAAGAGGGGAACAATAGGAGGTCCTTGGTTTACACCTTAGACAAGACTGTGTGTGTGTGTGTGTGGGGGGGGGGGGTTCAAACCCCCGAGGCCCCCTTTGGGGGAATGTATTATTTTATTAATCTTTAGGAGATGCAGTGGCGGCTCAGGGGGGCGGGGCTTGTGGGGATGACGCCCCTACAACACTGGGCCTCTGATATTTCCCCTCAGACTGTAAATCCAAACTTGCCTGTTGCCGAATATGTAGATGTACTTTTATCTACTGCACTTGATGCATCGTGAATCGAAAAAAAAGAACTCTGCTGAGGAATCTTGCCTTGCAAATTAAGCGCTTGACCTACACAATTTACATTTGAAATAATTATAAGTAATAGAATCATTAAAATAACTAAATATATTTATATATATGGCTTCTTAAGGTTTTTGAAAGCAGTGTTATTATTATTATTATTTCGCGTTAGCACATCATCATCATCATCATCATCATCATCATCATCATCATCATAACAAATCATGCTCAAGAGAGCAACAGATTAAAAAAATGATTTGCCTGATTTGTGAGGCCTCATTTATTTATTTATTATACATAGGCCTACATATAAATATAAATAAATATAAATATATAAATATAAAAATAAAAAATATCAATTTAGGCTAAGAAATAATAATAATAAGCTTAATCAAACCAATAAATAAAGTGAAACAGAGATACATTACACAGTAGCGACCATACTTTTTGTATGAGAAGTTTTGTCTGGTTCCAATGTCTGGTTATACATGTATCACGTATTTCACTGGTTGGAATTTTTTTTATTCCCACCCACAATAAGTGCGTCACCGCACCGATTTTGAAGCAGACGTATGACCAGAAACCGGAGACTTTATTGTTGGCCTTAGCTCACCTTTGTTTAGAAGAAGCAGCAATACCAATAGTAGCAACGACAAACAAAGACCCATGATTTATACGACTCTATCTAACTGCAGTAGCTTTGCTGAAGAAAGATTTTGTGCAGTGCAGTGTCGCAATCTGAAGTAGCGATATAGACGTCTACACAACTGCACTGTGCGCCTAAAAAACCGGTTGGTTTTTGTTAAGTTTTCATCCAGTTTACCACACCGGTATCACGGTACTAATAGGCCTATGCACCTTCTTCACATGTCAAAATTGTTATGATTTAGAACACACGATATGCAGTTTGTAGTTTGTATGTTGCCAGACAATACGCCAGCGTAGTCAGCTTGATTGTACGCATAAAGCTGTTCGGTTTAATTTCTTAGAGCGCTGTGTCTGATCTGCTGATCTAGTTTTGGACGCTTGGCGATGAGGTACACAGACGCACGTCGTGCGGAATTATGCGCGTTAGCGCGTCAAGTTGCGTCAAGCCAGCTATAGCGCGCCTAGTCGCACTCGACTCATGGAGCTACATTTAAATTTGTAATTTGGAGGTGCATGGCGCTATGACGTCACCATCATTACGATCCACCGGCCGCATGCAGCCGCTAGCTAGCTGCAGGACTGAGGTTCAGAAGTGACTCAGAAGTCTCTTGATTGCGTCCATGCACCGTTTCTACAACCACTGGTTCATCCGTCACTTTTGACTTCGACTCTAAACGGTCAATTCTTGTGGATAATTTCTCTGAGAGTTGTGATTTTTTCAATTGGATTAATTTCTTATGTATTTTCGCAGTGAACGTGATCTTGACAGCGAAGTTTTCAACTGGCAAAGATGAACTTTGACCTGGATATCATTCAGATCAATATGTTAAACGCCTGGTGGCGCTGTATCAACAAACTGCATAATGTACACGGTATGTTATAACTTATATCCTCATTGATCTCTCAGTGACTATCATGTTGGTAAGTGTTACGTAATTCCAACATAAACCACACCAAATTCGCACATGCCGGCTCCAACGATCAGAAGCCCACTGGAAATACATTGACCACACTTTATTTTAAGGATTTACGCAAGAAATTAGAAAGCTTGGGGCTTGCCTTTAACGTGTGTTGCAAAGACTCAAAATGTTATTAACAAAGTCGATTTCTGGACGATAAAACAAAGGAACTTTGGTTAAATTACACACAACCATATGCAAGCTTTGGAACCGGAAGTAGCGAAAAGAGTGCACGTCCCACAAATGCGTTCGCGTATTACGTATCGACTTACAAACAGGGTATTCGCACCGTGCATGAGCCGCTGAGGGCACATGTTGTTAGACCACTGTGGGCGAAAGGGCAGCGATAGTGTGTCGCGTTTTGCGTATTTTGCAGTTGATGTGCGTATGCGCGGAATATCTCCAGCGATCATTGGCTGGTAGAAGTACATGCGCGTGTAGTGCCATAACATACGCGCATAAAGTGTACGCACAACGCTCACTCGACGCAAAAGTGGCTATCATCAAGACACTGGGTGCAAATTCACCGCTAGAGGGCTATGAAGTCATCAGGGAGGCCCTTAGGGGTGCACCCAACTAAATAAACTTCCATAGTAAACAGTGTTAAACACAAAATATTCAAAAATCGTTAAAAAATACTTAAAAGTCCCACAGTTTTTAAAACCAAAAGAAAAAATATTGATCGATATATAACCTTTTATTTTCTTCTCTATTTACTGTCTAAAGTCCAGGAAGTTATCCTCATCCCAATGAAAACCACCCTCTACAGTAGTGAAAACGTCCACACTGAAAAACAGCCATTTTGGAAAAAGGCCTTACGCTTGAAATCAAATTAGGACCACTTTTTCAGGGCCTAGTGTGTCCAAAATACTCAAAGTTGAAAGCCAAGGACCCCCAGGTTATGATATTGGGTCATTTTTACACAATCCATCAAATGTATGGGCCTCAAATCTTTGTTTTTCAGAAAAATTTGAGGACATACACTTTATGATAAACAGCTTGGCGCATGAATTCCTCACTATTTAGTGGGGTGCACCCTTTGAGGATCGCTTAACTGCCCCACAGACGTACATGTATGTCTTTCTCTCCAGCAGTTCCGTGGCCAGGGTAACCGAGGTGTAGAGCTTGTCGCAATACTCCCAGCGTTATTGGTGTCTTTTGATGCGATGGGGGACCTTTGGTCGGATATGAACAGGAGAGGATTTCAGCAAGTAGAGTAAATCTCCCCGTGTCAGTTGTGGCAGCTGGATCTGGATCTGGATCAAATACTGCCCAACACCCCTAATAGGAGGAACACGGGCAGGTATATATTGGCATATACGGGCCTGCCAGAAACACCGGGGCGAACCCCTTCTCTTAGCGATAAGTGTACTGGATTTTTTTTAACGTGTGGATAGTTTTTAATACAGCTACTTTAGGGTTCCTCAAGGATGGTTCTGTTGACCAGTCATCTTCATAGTTTGTGTTTCTATGGACACCCTGCACCACCCTGATGCCGACCCATGCCTTTATTTCCTCCGCTGTAGTTGGCTTGGTGAAACGGGGATTGCTTCTTCCAGCGATGTTGGTGTATTTTCCTAAAGAGCATCATCGGAAAAAATGCCAAAAAGTACAGGAGTGGCACGTTGTTCTTGGGACGATCCATTGTCGGTCCTTGTGGTGCTTTCCCCCGGAATTTATGAGTGTGATTTTTCTTGAGGTTCCGGGACCACCCAAATCTGTCGGTTGGATAGGGTGGCTCATCTTGGGACGGTGGGTCGGGACCATCGTCTGTTCCGGGCTGAACGGCACTCCGACGACGCCCTCTATAGTTGGATGGGATAGGAGCTCATCAGACTCGGACTCGTCAAATTCAGAAAAAAAAGATCCGATAGAGGGGCTGAAGAGCTCGATGATAGTGTCTCATCATCAAGTCCGACAGGGCTGATGAGAGGTGGTACAATGTGTCTTCGCCATCTGCTCCTGCGTTCTGTTCTGCCGTATTCTCTTTTTGTCGTTTCTTCTCCCTTCCTCCTCACTGTCCTCTCTCCCCTCATCACCATTGTTTTCCTCGTTCACATCCACTCCATCCTGGTCACCGTATCTTGACTTACTGATGGGCTGTGAAGCTGTCTTGAAGGCCTTACTTAAAGTTACCCTTGCTTTCCTTTGTAAAATACTGGCTATTGTATGGTTTCATAACTTTATGTAATATTATATAACCAATATTTAAATAATAATAATTATAATATGAATACATACACAACTTATGATGCCATATATGGGCATTGCCATATGAAGCCCATCCCCCTTTTAAAAATCATACGATACTCATTGAAATATTAAAGCAAACCAGTAGACTTTGATGCAGTTTTAGAATGTTTTCTTTTATTTTTTATAAACTACCTAAACACTACATGTTAAACAATTACAATTTTAGTATTGCAAAGTACATGTGTGTATGTAATGTTGTGCTGGCACAATAAAAATCCCTCTATAGGGCCTAGTGAATTCACCTCTCCCCAAGCCATGAGAGTACATAGCCAACAGCTGGTTACAAATATAATAAATCTTAGACATAGCCTACAGACTGCTAGCATCCACTCTTCAGGTTATACTGTAAACAGACTCCCAATAATAAATCACCACCAGCCACTGAGACTTTGAACAAAATAAACCAATGCAAGCCTCCAGTATCCATTGTGATTTTCAGCAGTTATTTTGTAAACGCAGACTCTCTTGAGTAACCCACCACCAAGGCAGCCACTGAGACTGAAACATTATAGTATGCACGGCAATACATCAGTCAAAACCCACTAAAACCAACAGATATATGAGGTATTATGTTACTATGCAGTAGAGCCATTAGGAGCCACTGCCTACCATAGCAATGGCTTGGAGTGGCCTCAATGGTTTGTTCATAAAATTGTACTGATATTCAATCTTTGCTCGTCTGAAAAGTAATGTGTGGTGAGCATTAACAAAAATAAAGAACATTGAAAAAATGCCTTAGAATAATGTCCTTTTCCCAACATTTTGTGAAACATTTGAAAAGATTATGACAAGCTATATTTGTAATTTATAAAAATAAAAGCATTAATTTTCAAGAAAAATTACACAGAAATTAAAATTAAATGTATACAACGTTTATTCACGGGATTTTCTTTTTAAAAACTGCCAAAATAAGGAAGATGTTGTTCGATGAAAATCGACAGTTCTGATAGACATTGATACAGCCAGGATGTAGCGATTACTGTACAATCACGGCAAGGCGGCAGAACTACGAGACATGTATGAACACATGCCTTCGTCTGGGTACGTTTCGGGTTGAGTCGGTTCAGGAGGACCTGTAAGTATAAAACATCAATTTGCGGAATATCAACTACTTTTGAGGTCATCATAATCAAATTGTCAAATTAATTAGCAATAATCAAACATGCGAAGTGTCCCAATTAGTCTTGTATACAATGCTAGTAAAACCGACTGTGTTGATATCTTTTTTTTGTCTGGCAATCACACATGATGAAAGAACACAATTTGACGACTTAGTCTTGATATTAGGAGTGGGGTGTCATACCCTTCGGTCCTCGCCCCTTTTGGCTTCGCTCCTGGCCTAGCCCAATTATAATAAGACTGTTTGGCTTAAACCTATACTAAACATTGCCACTAGAGGGGGTATTTTAGGCGATGTTGTGTAAGCAGACTACGGAAGCTTAAATGACCATCCTGTTACCGCGTTACTTAGATAATTTATCGTGGGAAAATGCACA
Source organism: Zoroaster sp. YZ-2022 (assembly GCA_029582265.1). NCBI lineage: Eukaryota > Metazoa > Echinodermata > Asteroidea > Forcipulatida > Zoroasteridae > Zoroaster > Zoroaster sp. YZ-2022. Next base: position 3,860,063 of record CM055825.1, on the reverse strand, counting down.
ACATATTACGGATTTCAAAGATATTTTTCTCAGAAACACAGAATTCCAGGATGGTCATTTAAGCTTCCGTAGTAGACAAATACGGCAACTCAGGTCAACTAAAAAAGTCTCCGGTTTCTGGTCATTGGTCGGCTTCAAAATCGGTGCGGTGACGCGGCTTATTTTTGCCAACATGGAAGTACGTGTATACACGGGGACCAAATTTCCCATATACAAAAGTATGGTGGCTAAGAGAGGCCTCACAAATAGGGCAAACGTTCATACCCCTATGTGAAAAAGTCGTTTAAAACACAGCACAGCAGAATTCCGATCGATCCAGCAATTTTGGCTGCAATTGGACATCGTTTCATAGCAAACAAAAAAGAACATTACAAATGCTGACGCGCGGGTCTGAGGTGACACACACAGAGACGAGAAACCGGACACTTTTTTGGCCTTGGCGACTTGATCTCAACTATGATATTCACCCCCAATGGTTGGTGATTTAGCCTACTCACCCCCACTGCATACCCCTGTATCCTTGAGACATATTTGTTTGTTTTCGCAGTGACAGGTCTGCTTACAGTCCGCCCCATACTTATCGTCTTCACATTCTGTAAGGAAAAATAAACATAACTTTCACAGGTTTGTAGTTTGATGTGATGTACATATTGATTCAAAGAATGTATAAAGCATACCCATAGAAACAGTTTTGCACACATTACCAATGTTTACCTTCTCTTTAATTGGTTAAATAATGGCATTTAACGGCTTTGGTCATTTATTTTGAGCAATATGCCTATAGTCATTGAAAGTAATTTTCTTACTGGTGCATCTTTGAGACAGTGATTGAACCGCTTCAGCAAACTCCCTTGTTTCACCGAGTGTTTCAGGCCTCCCATAAAGTGGTTTCTGGTCTCTGCGCGCGTCGCCTCATACCCATGCGTCGACATCTTTATTTATTTATTTATTTATTTATTTATTTTTATTTTTTGCTATGAAACGATGTCCAACTGCGCCCAACATGCGCGTCGCCTCATACCCATGCGTCGACATTTTTAATTTTCTTTTGTTTTGTTTTGCTATTAAACGATGTCCAACTGCGGCCAAAAATTGCTGGATCGATTGGAAATCTGATGCGCTGTTTTAAACGACTTTTTCACATAGGTGAATGAACGTTTGCCCGATTTCGTGCAGCCTCTCTTATGGGAATTTGGTCTGGTTCCAACAACCGCATATACATGTATCACGTATTTCACTGGGTGGGTGGGGGGGGGGGGGATAAAAAATTACCCAACCAAAAAAGCAAGAAAAAAAGCGCGTCACTGCACCGATTTTGAAGCCGATCTATGGCCAGAAACCAGAGTCAGAGACTTGTTTTGGGCTTAAAATGGTATTTGTTTCTTAACTAACTCGGTCATGGCCGCAGTAAGCGTACTAGAACAAGGGTTGGTCCAGAATAAATATTTCTAAGCACTGAAGATTTAACGAGTTATTTGGGGGTAATGTCAGTCGGCAAAATGGCTTCCACGCCCCCCTCCAAAAGACACCTTCGCTACACCCTTGAACTAGGTATTCCCTCTTGACAACATTACTCACCTGCCATACAGTCTAGTCCCATGTAACCGGTAGCACACGAGCATCCATATGGATCAGGGAGACAGAACAAATGACCCTGGGAGGTGTTGTAGGGAGCATTAATGGTGTTTGAGCAGCTCCAACCTGCATTCTTCCCGAAGACGTGACGGCCATGAACTGATGAATCAAACATATTAATGCTTCAAGTTTACGGTACATCTTTGGCACACCAATAAACAACATATTCGACCGACCAAAGAGGGCGCGCTCTTCAAACTAAGCAGACCCTGGAAATATTTAACTGTATGTGCTCTCTGACGTACGGAAGCGCATTGCTGCCAAATTGAAGGGTAAATTTTTTTTTTTAAAGTTCGAACGAGATAATAAGTCGTTCGAACGAGATACTAAGTCGTTCGAACGAGATACTGAGTCGTTCGAACGACATACTAAGTCGTTCAAACGACATAGTAAGTCGTTCGAACGAGATAATTAAGTCGTTCGAACGACATACTAAGTCGTTCGAACGAGATAATAAGTCGTTCGAACGAGATAACTTCATACAACTCGATACATGCTTTCAATTCATATTGTACTCATCGAGTTTAGTTATGGGGCAATTGGTGACAGTTGTGAAATTCTACTTTCAATTGGGTTTAAGTCATCGTGAAATACTACACTGCTTGGTTCAACTAAATGGAATAGTAATAAGTCTCCGGAGTTTGAGACGGATTCTGTCGAGAGCGCAATTATTTCGGAGGAAGAATCAGTCGGATGTTTTGGACGTGGCGCTTTTCTTGATGGCAGAGATGGATACGTATGGACAGCTTCATGGATATAAAATGATGCACTTAAAATGTACCCAAAATGGACTGGTTGTTAGCCAAAACACCGTGAGATTATTGCTTCATATCATTGATCCTGAAGGACTCGTGTTAAGAAAACGTAATCGATTAAGGAGGAGGACATACCGGAATTCTGGACCTGATTACATGTGGCATGTAGACTCATACGATAAACTAAAACCGTATGGGATCTGTATAAACGGTGCTGTGGATGGATTTTCCAGGCAAATAATCTGGATGGAGGCGTACACTACTAACAGTGATCCAAAAATTGTGGCCAACTATTACATTAACGCTGTTAACATGAGGAAGGGTTGCCCGAAAATCATGCGAGCAGACCGAGGGACAGAAAATGCATATATCGAACAAATGCATACGTTCTTGAGATATGATCACCCCGACGAATTGGCTCACCGCAGTTTTCGATACGGATCGAGCAACCATAATCAGAGAATTGAGTGGTGGTGGGGTTTTTTGCGCAAACAGTGTGGCCAATTCTGGATGAATCTCTTCCAAACCCTCAAAGACGATGGTAGCTTCACAGGTGACTTCCTTGACAAGAATCTGATACAATTCTGCTTTCTACAGATGATACAGGTGAGGAATATACCTTACATGTGAACTTAGTTTATAATCCCGACTTGACTCTCCCCCAGCGAATGGCAGTATCATTATTAAAACCTTCATCTTGATTTCATGCAAAATCACCGTGGTGCAACCATACCATCGGGGGCCTCCATTCCTTTTATGGAATTAATCTCGTAAAATGTCGGCCCACGATGAAAAGGGGAACACACTGCCAAAAAAGGGAGGAACACAAAACGTTATTGGAAATTTGTACAAATTGCGAGAAAAACATGGAACGTGCTACCCTTTTCCCCTCCCACGATTGACCCGTGTGTATACAAGAAAAAGTGTACATGATGCAGGACAAGACATCCCAACCAGGGGATACAGCTATAAAATAATCGTTTTCCCAAGCTATGGGAATCATTTCACATGATATTACTTGAACTTAGATGAAAATATTGAAGACGGTCATAACAAGGTGAGTCGTCTCTCGACGATTCTCCCTCTCTCACAAATGTGGTCGCTGATCTGCCCTTTTTCGTTTTGCATAATGTTGGTTAATGTATTATCATAAAAAAACGTCAAATGCGTTGGGTTTTTCAAAACGTATGTAAAGAAAGGTCTTAATTAAAAATTCCAGCCGACGAACTCCCAGTAAAAGTAAGGGTTGGTCGCGCCTGAAATTGTTACATTGTGCCCCATACACAAACTTAAAATGCATGTGTTCAAAGAGCGTTAAATTAAAAGCATGATTTTAACATTGTCTTTGCATAACACTCTTTCTCATCAGGATAACCTTGACAAAGTCTTCTGTTATGGAATACTCATCGTATTCGTCCCTATCGGAATCGGATGAATCCAAGTGTTAGACCTCGCTCATCCTTCCACACCTCCATGGAGCACAGAACCACTTGTGCAGAATCACCGACGGTGAGATTCGTCTGTGTCGAGATGAATGTACCTCCAAAAGCTGCTACCCATGCGATAAAACTGTTTAATTTGTGTTGTCTTCTGATGGAAGAGTCTGGCTGGAACAAGCCGTCTTATCCAGATGAGGCAGCTGAGCTCTACAACTTCCTCCGAAACGCTATCATAATGAATTTGTGATATCCCAATGTTAGTTTGAATTAATATAAACCACAAGGCCTATTTTTTCCCAGTGGAAATGTTTCATAATAAATTGTAAGGGCCCACTGGTGAAATAAATAGTACTTAGAAATATTAAAGGGGCGAAAGTGTTTAATTTTTGAAAAAGTGTCCCTCACTAAGTTCTTGATCCACCGCTGTGGGCTATCTATAAGTTGTACAAACTGCAGACAACCAAAACAAATAAACAAACGAAAACAAGCAAACAATTATTTTAACAAGAACATCGTTTTAATGGTTCAAATATAAAGGAACCGAACACAAATAAGCGAACAAGGAACGTGAATTTTCTGTAATAAATGTTTCTGTAATAAATTTAATAAATAGTGATAAAATTTAAAAAATCACCTGTGTCTTTCATTTTAACTTTCATTGGTTGTTGAATACCTTCAAAATATTTATCATCCAATACATATCGGGGGAAATACGTTCAATACTACGTTGCAGCTTGATTTTTACATAAAATACTGGGATGTCATTCGATATTCTTTCAGGCATTACCCTCATTCGCAACTGTAAAAAGGGTATGGGTATAAATTCCTTGGTCAATTATTAGACACATTAAGCCATCAAGTGCGATTTTGTCTTAATTATCTCGTTCGAACGACTTATTATCTCGTTCGAACGACTTAATTATCTCGTTCAAACGACTTACTATGTCGTTTGAACGACTTATTATCTCGTTCGAACGACTTATTATCTCGTTCAAACGACTTAGTATGTCGTTCGAACGACTTACTATGTCGTTCGAACGACTTACTATGTCGTTCGAACGACTTATTATGTCGTTCGAACGACTTATTATCTCGTTCGAACGACTTTAAAAAAATGTTTTTACCCTTCAATTTGGCAGCAATGCGCTTCCGTACTGACGCAACACTACCAGCAAAGGTTGCTAAGCATTCTAGCTCATGACGCAGTTGTGAGTAACCTTTTCACTTCATATAAACCCAACCGACGACAATATTTGGGACCGGGGGCCGGTGGTGGGGGCTGGGGGCCGGTGGTGGGGGCCTGGGACCGGTGGTGGGGACCGGTGGTGGGGACCGGGGGTGGGGGACCGGTGGTGGGGACCGGTGGTGGGGGACCGGTGGTGGGGGACCGGGGGTGGGGGACCGGGGGTGGGGGACCGGGGGTGGGGGATCGGTGGTGGGGGACCGGTGGTGGGGACAGGTGGTGGGGACCGGGGGTGGGGACCGGTGGTGGGGACCAAGGGTTGGGGACCGGTGGTGGGGACCAAGGGTTGGGGACCGGTGGTGGGGACCAAGGGTTGGGGACCGGTGGTGGGGACCAAGGGTTGGGGACCGGTGGTGGGGACCAAGGGTTGGGGACCGGGGACTGGGGGTTGGGACCGGCCGGAGTTGGCTTTGGAATAAGTTTGATATAAGTTAGTTAATCATGCATGATGCAGCCCACAAATCTTTGCTGTTAAAACTACACAGCACACACACATAAAAAGTAGTCGTAAAATGCAATGAATATGAACATTTAAAATGGTTGATTTTACCTTGTTGGCAAGTATCCCCACTGAAACCCGGAGCGCAGATACAGGTTCCTGTCTTGTCATTACATATTCCTCCATGATAGCAGCGACTGCAGTTATTTGAACAAGATGGTCCCCACATTCCCGCTGGACAACCTGTTTTTATCAATCCAATCCAAGGATTAAGTGTCTACACTGTGGTGCAGTTTCAAAGCGCTATGTGATTTTGTAGAGTCGTCGCGTACACCCACGTACAAAAACCAATATTTGTGCCCCTGCATATTCTGATGCTGCCTCACATGTCATTATTCAACACAACATAGCAATATCCCTATATTAGAGCAATTGGTAGAATACATGATCATTAATTCTGTTATTAAGATCCCGTTGGAATATGGGATATTATTAGGTTCAAGTGGAAGAAAGCAAACTTGTTTTAAGAACTTGTTCTAAGAAACCCCTTAAAAAACATTTAGTCTCCATTCACTTAGGATAGTTGCTTCTATTTATATTACGAGTCTTTCCATTCCAACATATGTCAGCTTTCAGTGTTGGAATTTTTTGTTATATCTAGCTGTTTTAAACGTCCGCCTGTTTGTCTGTACTGTTCATTTTCTTGTCTGCTTTGTCCACTCGTTTGTTTGTCCTTGTGTTGTCCCGGTAGGCATTTCTGTACATATTTGCTTCCGTCTTATTTGTTTTCTATAATTTATTTTGTATATTGCAATTAAATGTGGAAATAAAATATGATGTGGAAATAAACATAATGATGTGGAAATAAATTGATGTTGAAACCTCGCACGATCAGTCTCATAATGCCGTGATGTTGTTCATGTTCTCGGGCGTCTGCGAAGCAGCTGTATATTCCTGCATCTGTTGAAGCAACACTTGGAATAGTCACCGTCAGCTTGTCGTTCCATTCATCAATGGTAGCTCCATTATGCTTCCACCTGTAACTATCGGTAGGTGAATTCACGTCGACCATGTACAGTGTAACCGACTCCCCGACATTTGTCGTGAATGTTCGATGTACTGGAAGAATATGGGCACTGTTGTCTGAAAGAAAAACACAAAATTAAACTGTCTCAGAAATCTCATGGAGAATTCCTTTTCCCTTTAACCCCAACTACCCCAAGTCCATCAAAATCCACCACCTGGTTTTGCTTGATTTTGATGGATTCAGTATTCCACAGTATAGTCCAGCGAATAGAGCTCGTAGCCATGTGTACCAAATCCACTGGCTGCTTTTGTTGGATTCAGGACTGTGTATAGCCAAGCCATGGATGCTTTGCATTTGCTACTGTACCAATTCCATCAATTGGGGTACCTTTTTACTGCATGTTGATGGATTTTGGAGGATTTGGGATTATTTCTAGCCTAAATGCATAGGGAGTTAGGGTTAGTTTATTTTCGAAAGAAATCGCTTTCAAGGTTAATTTGTTTGAATTGTACTCTCAAATCTTACCATTTTTTGGAAGAATTATAGTCTGTATTCTGGTGGTCATTTCATTATTCGTAGCCTCCGAATAAAATACGCCTATCCTGTCAATACCACCACCATATGGTAATGTCAGTAACCTTGTTGCACGACCGTAATAATGATGATCGCCTTCATATGATCCTATTGGAAGTCCAGAATCACTCCCTCCTGTCGTCAACTGTCGGCCAAATGAAACATCGGCAGAAATATCCCTGCACTCTTTGTAGGCTTTGATGACCACGTCGTTATTGTCGCTTTGGCCAATGACAGGGGGCATGGTGACAAGAGTAAAGTCCACTCCATCTTCATAACAGGTAAAGACAGCAATTAAAACAACAGTGTTGAAAATTATGAACTGGCAGTACAAGTGTTTCAGTGAAATGTCTGATGCTGTAAACCTCAATGCAGGATGGTAAGTTTTTGCTACAATGTTTTCTGTAAAAATGACGAATGCCTTTTCTCACCATGACTTTAGACTCCGTCTTCAGGAGAAACTGTCACAGGGTTGTAATGTATATGTTGAGGGACAGTACCGTCACGATCAAAGCAGACTTTCAAAAGGGCATGGAATCGGTTGACTGAAAATTACTGGCTCATTTATGCAGCAGCAACCTTATCGTGTGGGGGTATTATTTTCAGTCATTGAGTTAATCTAAAGCTAGAACTCCGACTCCATGCCCTGATGCTCGTGACGATACTGTCACTGCATCCTCCACACCCTTGTTACTCTGGTAAGCAAACTGGGATGTGTTAGGATGTGCTACTTGACTATTCAGCCATTTTAGCAATAACCATGCAAAGCATTTCATGACATTGGAAGTCGAAGCTATTGGGCGATAGTCATTTAATACAGATGGATTCTTAAGCTTTGGCAAAGGAATGAGGATTTCCAGCAATTAGGAATAACACCACTGTCCACATTGGCGGATCCAGGGGGGCTGAGGGGGCTGTAGCCCCCCGCCTAAAATCGTAACAAAATTTTTTTTTTTAAAGAGAGTAAAAGAGAGGGGGGAGGGGAGGGGAGAACGCACTCTCATTCCCACAGTGTGCGGGATAAACATAAGGAGGTGACCTACTTAGTACTGTACTAACCTTTGCGCATAGGAAGTGGCGGCACCCTTTGTAGTACTGAAAAATAATTGTTTTTGATTCTCAGCCCCCCCCCCCCCCCCCACCCTAAAAAATGTTCCGGATCCGCCTATGGTCCAGTATCAATTGGACTATTCTGTATATATTTATACTCACCTGCAGCTAGTCTGTTAGTATCTTGAACTGCGTCAATCATAACTTCAGCAAGTGTTAGCACCGCCCTGGTTTGGGGAATATCAATACTCACGTACCGGGCGGTGACAAGCGGATCAGGTAGGAAATACAGGCTGGCTCCAAGGAGATCCTCCGTCACCGTCATTGGGGATCCAATAATTCCGTTTAGTAGATGGTTGTAATATAAGCCAGCCCGGACTACTGCACCGTCCAATTGGTTGGCTGCAGGTTCAACACAATAAGATGATAACCAAGGTTTTAAGGTTAAAGGGACGGGTAGAATGTCGAACCCAACCGCCACTTTTTCTCCTTCATTATAACCAATAATGTAATCTTACCTGCTCAGTAAGGTGGAGAATGTAGGGATGATAATAATTTATAATCCAAGCAAAATAAAACTTTAATACTTTACAATAGATGGCAGCACAATTAATATCAGCAATGGAAATTAAAAGGCCCCAAGAGTTCATTATAATAACCGGGTGTTGACCAGGGTTGCATTGCGTTGGCACTGAGGCGTGGACAGCAAGGTTGATGGCTTGTCGCTGGCTCGGCCACTGGCGCTCTAGACCTGTTTGGTTCAGGCCATATACGGAGAGTGCAAAAGAAAATGAGTGGGGACTTACTGCCTCCAAGCCGTAGGGCCAACTTACAATGACACTGGCTGCGCCATGGTTTGGCAAACAGGAAGGGTGGCACACATCACATCAGCATGAAGAGAAGTGGACCTCTGGCTCTCGCTGACCTCGTGGTGATGTTTAAAAAAGTACAGATTACGCGGTACGAACCAGGTCTTAAAGGTCCTAGGAAGAGTCAAATTGTGCTTATTTATTTTCTTTTGTTATTTTATCAATTGATATGAATAAAAAACGATTTTACGTTTAATTTATGTCTGGATTGGGCTAATTATTTTTAATTTGATTTTTACAAAAATTGCCTCATCTAATTTCAAATGCTGCCCAACGCGCGGTGGCGCTGTTCGTGACGTAGACCTAGGAGCAATAAACCATGAATAAACTAAGCTCCAATGTTAGGCACCAATGTTGCCATTGTGTTTAGTTGCTCCATGGTTAAACCGTGGGATTATAAAAAAGGGTCATAAACTGTGCGCAACGTACACATGTACAGTGTATGTGCACACGACTTGCAAGTTGCATAGTAAACATGACCGTATAGCACCGATAAATCTGTACTGTAGGCTCTACCGTAAAACGAAGCGCAAGGCCCCGTCGAATCAATGGCATGGATACACATGGCCAGGAGTCATTGGTGAATTGTGTAAGCCGTCGTTATGACCGTTTCAAAACATAATTCTGCACTCGATGATTTTGAAACAAGATCCAAAAATCACAAACATAATTAACATTGTCAAAGAATTGTACAATGACATCTTCAGTGACTTCACAATGAAACGACATTTTTAGCGTTAATGTGGTGTGCGAAGTGTAACAATCGACCTCTAACGTTAGTAATAAGCCTATTGCTTGTGGGTGCACATACACATGTAAGTTACACGGAAAACAAAGCAACTTACCCTGAGACTTTCTCGCTTCAAGAAAGCTACTCTTTTCTTTTCTGGACGTTTCTTGGCCTTCTGACTTAAGGGAAATATTGTTGGTACTGCATCAGGGCGCAGCATGGCTTTAAATCTCATGCCAAACTGGCTCTGGAGCCCCCGGTCAAAGTATGTTGGCTCAAAGTGAGCGCTACATATCATAGAGTGCTCCGTTGGTCCTGACCATTTCGCCCCTGGTCAGCTTCACACTCGCCGTCCAAATTCGCCTGTATTTAGGGTCTGGTGGAAATCGGTGAAGGCTGACACCTTCCTTTGTGGTGTTGCTACACCCAGCAACAACACACCTACAAGGCATTTCCCAAAATGTGGGATATCTACTAAATTTAGCTGAAAAGAAGATCTAATATGACACATCAACTTCAGTGGTTTTGAGTACGACTTGACTGAAACTTCATCGCAGGCAGTGCTGGACCTTCCTAGGTCTACGTCACGGATTTGCGGATTATAATATGATAATGAGGAGGTAGGGGAGGAGCGTGGCGCCCCCCTAATTTCAGAATTAATTTTTTTAATGGTGCAAAGGGGCGGGGATAAAATAGACAAATGACAAATATATGTTCCAATAGGTATACTTTATTGTTTTCACTGTTAAAAATTTCTATTTCCTAGGACCTTTAAATAGAATTTACAAACGAACACATTGCATTCCGCATGCGTAATCGATGCAAAAAATAGTATTTGTACAACATAAAAGACACTGCGTGTACTCACGGGCAGTGATGCTTTTCTAAAATGCTTACAGATATTCCTTGGGTGAACCAGTAATAGAAACACAACCGAATGTGGTAAAGGAACTAAACCTGATCTGTAACGCTATATCCATCATGACTTGATCCCTAAGGCGCTGTGCATAATTAAACTCTGGTACTTGGGATAAAAATCATTCATATTTTGTCTATTTTTTCATGAATAATCCAATATTAATTAATGTTGAATAACTTTAAATTTAAACATTAACCACAAACCCTAACCACAAAAACCTAAACCCTATAATCCTACCTTATAACCCAGATTAGCTCTGCTACACTCATCAGACCTAACCCTAATCCTAAACCCTATAATCCTACCTTATAACCCAGATTAGCTCTGCTACACTCATCAGACCTAACCCTAATCCTAAAACCTATCCTTAACTATAGATCATAACACTGACCAGCATACAAAACATAACCCTTATCCTAACTTTTACAACTCCAGTCATTCTTACCACAGCAATTGTCTCTGATGATCACTGTTATTTTACTCAAGCAGTAAGAATCCTCAAGGTCAATTCTCCACCATGGATTAGTTTCCCTTTCTAGAAACAAACAAACAAGATCAAATAATACATTTGGGTCCGATCATGACTCGGCAGATACAGAAAAATGGAAGGGGAACTAAAATTTTGTAACCCTTCTGTGACTGCAAGGGTCACAATCATTCAAAATGTTGATATACTTGCCAAGGTATATCTATAGTGCACTTCAAGTCGAACACTGTCAAAACACTGTCATCTACAGGTCAAAATGAGTCGACCGCTTTTGCCTAGTAAAAGCATTGTCTTGTATTGTTGAGTGTGGTCAAAATGACAGCAACAACCAGTCAAAATGTGTGCACTATAGCTGTATTCACAAAAGTTCAGCTATAGGAGGGATTTATAAACATTGTTAGAAATAAACTTGTCAATGGGGTGGCGAGGGCTTCAATGGTTGTTGTGTGGACATGGTGGGGGTGGGGTGGGAGTCTTAATGGGGCTAAAGCAGGGAGGAGGGACCTCATCCCCACAAGCCACCCCCCCGATCCGCCACTACATCTCCTAAAGATTAAAATAATAATAGGCCTAATTTAAAATTAACATGCCCCTTCCCTCACTCTTAGAATTTGGTTTAATAATTAAATACTTGTGTATGTGGGGGGGGGGGGGGTCTCAAGCCGCCGAGGCCCCCTTTGGGGAATGCATTATTTTATTAATCTTTAGGAGATGCAGTGGTGGATCAGGGAGGGGGCCGGGTGCTTGTGGGGATGACGCCCCTACAACACTGGGCCTATGATATTTCCCCTCAGACTGTAAATCCAAACTTGCCTGTTGCCGAATATGTAGATGCACTTTTATCTATTGCACGTGATGCATCGTGAACCGAATAATAAGAACTCTGCTGAGGAATCTTGCCTTGCAAATTAAGCGCTTGACCTACACAATTTACATTTGAAATAATAATAGAATCATTAAAATAACTAAATATATGACTTCTTAAGGTTTGTGAAAGCCGTAAATGTTTTGAGTTTAAATAATGTCTTATTATTATTATTATTATTAATAGTATTAACAAATCCTTCTCAAGAGAGAAAAAGAAAAAAGAAAAAAAAAGAAAACAAAACAAAACAAAAACGGACTTTTTTGTTGGCCTTAGCTCACCTTTGTTGAGAAGAAGCAGCAATACCAGTAATAGTAGCAACGACAAACAAAGACCCATGATTTATACGACTGCATCTAACTGCAATATCTTCGCTGAATAAGGATTTGTGCAGTGCATAGTCGCGATCTGAAGTAGCGCTATAGACGTCTACACAACTGCACTGTAAGCCTAAAAAACGGTTGGTTTTTGTAAGTTTTCATCCAGTTTACCACAATAAACCCTGTCATGGGGCGCCCTTTTCACTGGTCAAAATTGTTTATTTAGAACACACAATATTCAGTTTGTATGTTGCAAGACAATACGCCAGCGTAGTCAGCTTGATTGTACAATATTGTACTTGTAATTGTACGCATGACGCTGTTCGGTTTGCATTTCTTAGAGCGCTGTTTCTGATCTAGTTTTGGACGCTTGGCGCGCAGCGATACACTGGCGCGTCGAGAGTTGCGTCTAGCTAGAGCGCGCCCATGCAGGCGCACTAGCTCCGTAGATTTGTAGCTACATTAATTTGGTAGATTGTTGGTCACACACCGACATCATGATCTATAGTTGCCGCAGCAGCGGCAGGACCGAGGTTAAGAAGTGACTCAGAAGTCTCTTGATTGCATCCATGCGCTGTTTCTACAACCACTGGTTCATCCGTCACTTTTGACTTAGACTCTAAACGGTCAATTCTCGTGGATAATTTCTCTTAGAGTTGTGATTTTTTCAATTGGGTTACTTTCTTGTGTCATTTCGCAGTGAACGTGATCTTGACAGCAAAGTTTTAAACTGGCAAAGATGAACTTTGACCTGGATATCATTCAGGTCAATATGTTAAACGCCTCACGTGGAGCTGATAAGAAATGTGGTGGCGGCATCGGCAAACTACAAAATGTACACGGTACCTTACCAATTGTGTTGGTAAGTGTGACGTAATTCTAACATGAACCACGCCAAATTCACACATGCTGGCTCAAACGATCACAAGCCCATTGGAAATACATACTGACTACACTTGCCTTTAACATAATAATAATAATAATCTGTGGACTTATATAGCGCACGTATCCACCAACTAAGAGGTGCTCAAGGCGCATTCTTTTTTACGTACATTTGTTGTAAAGACTCAAAATCTTATTAACAAAGTCGATTTCTGCCTCAAGAATCGCTTTTGGACAATAAAAGAAAGGAACTTTGGTTAAATTACACACAACTGTATGCTAGCTTTGGAACCGGAAGTAGCGAAAGGAATGCGCGCACGTCCCACCAATGCGTTCGCGCGCGTATTACGTATCGACTTACCAACATGATATTGGAGATCTATATTTTCTTCGTATTTGTTTAGATGCGAAGCAATGATCCCCAGCCCTAACGGTTGTATTATAACAACTTAAATGGGGGTAAAAACTTGTTTTGACCGGCTGCACTATAATACATGGTTTTGAAATATAGATGTCAAATAGGATTATCGCTACATGTGCAATCATACACGTATAAAATATTACTGTCGTACGAGGGCGCTGCTCAAGACCTTCTTGTATTACTTTGTTAAGAAGCATAATATAAACAAAATTTGGGATCCGTGTAACCATCCTATCTTTGTAATAATTAAATGGAGTGCGTTTTATTGCGTCACGTTTGTGTCATTTATTCGATGTAAAACTTGATCATCAAATTAAAAAATAATCATAAATCTGGATAAATTTGTGTTCAGATGAGTTGTGATATTGACAATAATGTGAAAGATTCCTGAATTTTAGGAATATAATCAAGAAGTATATATATATACAAAATATAAATTCTATACAAACTGATACTAGTGCATTAAGTTAAATGTGCAAAACAGATGAATGTAAAGAAAACATCATGACTGTGCCGTCCCACAGCCAAGCCATGGCCCCTTGCAGCAAGATGGACAATCCAATTTGTTTGGAATCATTGCGTACAAAGCCAGTATTATGTGCCCCTCTCATACTCCTGGTGTCCCCTCCCTAAAATCACCCTGCAATATTAACAATTCAAATAAACTTTTGTTAAAAGGTAAATCTTTAAGATATATTAATCAGTATAATGTATCAGCAAACATGTAAATGCATTCCCAAGTAGTGAAGATACAACATCAGTAAATACCTAGCCCCCCAAATAATGGACTATTTTTCTGTATACAAGGTGAAAGCTGAAAGCAATTTTGTCTAGTAATTACCCTAATACAAAATAACTAAAGCACTGAGCATACACTCCTCTCCCCCCACTCCAAGGATCTCAGTTCCACCGACTCCCGCCTGCACGCAACAATGCACTAATCCTCCAGCATCCAGTCTTCGTGCAAATCCTCCAGCAGTCTACTGAAGCAGCAGCTTCTCCCAGAGTCCGGAATTTCTCCTGAAGACAATCGGAGCATACTGATCGAAACGTCGAGTTGTAACCTCCAGTTCTTTTCAGAACTAATTACTACTCAATTGAGAATTTCACATAGTGTCACCGCAAACAGTCTTTACATAACTATTCAAAGTAACAATCAACCTGATCAAAAAACTATTGTCTAAAGTGCTCTCACTACAGACAAAAATACCCCCCAACAAAAAATAAATATTACCGTAATTTCCGGAATATAAGCCGCGGCTTATACGTTGATTTTGAAAGTTGTCTGTTCCTATATAAATTTATTTATAATCAATTCAAATCAAAACCACAAAAGATATCAAATTTTATATTTAACAAGGTATATACATTACAGCAAAAGAAACGTCACCCCTAAAAATATTAATTATTTTCATTTTATAATTAATATAATTTGTTTAATAAAGAATATTATGAGTATGGAGTGTAACACGAACACAATGTGGCAAATTTGGTTGACCTGGCAGCCAACCATCCCACAACATTGTATATTTATTA
This sequence comes from Zoroaster sp. YZ-2022, assembly GCA_029582265.1. Classification (NCBI taxonomy): domain Eukaryota; kingdom Metazoa; phylum Echinodermata; class Asteroidea; order Forcipulatida; family Zoroasteridae; genus Zoroaster; species Zoroaster sp. YZ-2022. The sequence goes on along the minus strand of CM055825.1, from coordinate 3,844,873 downwards.
TGTTTAATAATATAATTACTTAACAAAATTTAGGGGGTGACGTTTCTTTTGCTGTTATGTATATTATAAGTGGTTATGAAATATCCATTACCAATGTGTGACAAACAGAAATCAATATTCCTTAAGTTAACCTAGAGCTAAACACTGTGTATTTTCACATGTAATATTTCTTTACATTTATACAATGTCTAATTTAAATTGCAATTCTTGTTTTACAATTTTGTTCAAAAGAGAAAAAAACAATACTTCATAAATAATATATGTGACCCGCTCTGCGAAAAAGGGTATTAAGGGACGCTATGCTATTACCCGTAAAGGGCTGTTCTATGTGGAGAGGGTCAAAAAAAAATTCACAACGTGATTTTGTTGTTGGTTTATTGGCTTCTATTATATCAATACTTTCATAATTTATTTACAGAAATATTATTATTGATGAGTAAAGATGAAAAAACAAAAGTTTAAATTTTACACATTATGCAAATTAGCAAAAATATTTGAAAAAATACTTCAAGATGCTTGATAATTCAAATTTATATTGCACAAGCATTCCTAAAGGAGCTCAAAAGGAACATAACTGTTGCTATGGGCATTCAAGAGAGTTTCTTCTTAGCTCATTTCTTTTCCACTTGCTGTGTTTAAAGGGCTGTATCTCTGAAGGCACTTCCGTTAATTTGTACAATATGAATATGCAAAAATCAGTATATCTCCAGAATGCAAAATGCCACAGGGTTTAAACCTACACCAAATTAAAGCTTATAATGTAACTAATTCAGCTATGTATGTAACTCAATTTTTTAATTTTGTCCCATAAATATCCATTTTTGTGGAGCCGGTCACATATAGGCACTTAAACTTTGTGAGTCGGATGTTTTTTATGGCATCCATTTCACCATTTTTATGTCCTGTATTTCTCATCTTATTGTACACTGATTTATTAACCAGTTCGCACTGGGAATAAAAAAGTTTTTTCGAATCCCGTGGCGGGTTTATTTTTACCGCACAAACACGACCAATGGTGCTCACCAGAGCGTGACCGGGGAGACCACATCTTCCACCGTATGCTTATGGCTCGTTGCCACGTTGACCGGGAATCTATACAAATATTCCCGAGAATCCTGTGGTGTGTTTAGACGCTCTCCGATCCGCTGTCCAAAAAAAAAATGCGTGTATACACGGCCTCCGACGCGAACTGGTTAATACTATTATTTGTATACTGTGACTTTAGAATTGTGACATAGAAATGAATGTGAATGAATTGAAATAGAGATGCTGCCTTAATTGAAGAGTGTATCCCTATGGATAGAGTCAATGTTGCAATTTTTTTTCCTTTTTTTTTTCAGAAATTATTTTCTAGGTATGTATTTTTTCTTAACTCTTAAAAAGAATCAAGAAAATAAACCAATTGATTTCATGACCAAATTGGTTTAAAATGTATTTTTAAATATTGCACGTACGTACACATATATATGAAGAGTTTCATAGCAAAATGTTATATATCCATTTGGCTGAGAGGATATATTGCAGATTGCAGAGAAGCTGGCGTGGCGTTTATCGCGGTTTGGAATAAAACGTGTATAATGATTGAGTTTATATAGTGGTTATATTTCGTTTTGCTAAAAAATGAGTTGGAACTTGTGTTTGTGTACCTGTGAATGATGTCTGAGTGGTGTTGGTGCAATGAGTTGGAACTTGTGTTTGCGTACCTGTGAACGATATCTGAGTGGTGTTGGTGCAAAAGTTTTAAATATGGCGTTTATCGTGTTTTACTATGAAACTCTTCATATGCACATGTACATGCATGTATTGCATTTGTACACGTGCACGCATCAAATCCATATACAAAAATTCCCTACCTATCCATCATTTTTGTGAACATGTTACCAGAAACACAATATTTATTTTGTTTGGCCCAATCTTACTGTCGGGGGGGGGGGGGGGAGACGGGTATGAGGATATACTGTTAAATGCAAGCCACCTGCCTAGTGTTTTGTATACTCATTATTCTACTGTTTACCGGTTAACGTCGCCTTGTTCCACCAAACCCTGAAAATTGAGAAATAAACAAGAATAAAAATCATCAACAACATTAATATTTCAATCCTCTCCCCATCTTTCATAATTTTGTAAATGGATTTATAAAAAAAAGCAGTTTTTCACCATGTGTTTTTTTAAACAAAATAAGGTGAAACTTTGGTACACACTTTTGCTAAAACCAGAAGTGTGCCAGCCTGCTGTAATCCGCACCATGGCATTGTACTAAAAAGGCGCGCACACACAATGAGCTTGGTTACGGGTTTTGCTCCCCCTGCCACGGGGCATCGTGGGATAGACGTTTCCATGCAAAGCTAGTTCCTAGAGAACTAGACACAACATTAAACTAGATGCAGGCGAACTATCAACTGTGGGGAGAATGCGTTAAATGCTAAGGTGCACACATGTGAGATACAGTTCTCTCACACACAGGGTAAGTCTCCCAGACTGCACTGCTTCTTTTTAAAATTTTGCGCGTCATGAATGTCATGAATGTCTCAAATCCATTGTTCTTGGAGTACAATGCCGTGGACTAGGTTAGTACACAAGTGGCACACTACATGTAGGTAACAGACTTCTGGTGCTATGCTGTGGACTAGGTTAGTACACGAGTGGCACACTTCATGTAGGTAATAAACTTCTGGTGCTGTGCCTTGGACTAGGTTAGTACACGAGTGGCACACTTCATGTAGGTAACAGACTTCTGGTACTGTGCCTTGGACTAGGTTAGTACACGAGTGGCACACTTCATGTAGGTAACAGACTTCTGGTACTGTGCCTTGGACTAGGTTAGTACACGAGTGGCACACTTCATGTAGGTAATAGACTTCTGGTACTGTGCCTTGGACTAGGTTAGTACACGAGTGGCACACTTCATGTAGGTAACAGACTTCTGGTACTGTGCCTTGGACTAGGTTAGTACACGAGTGTCACACTTCATGTAGGTAATAGACTTCTGGTACTGTGCCTTGGACTAGGTTAGTACACGAGTGGCACACTTCATGTAGGTAATAGACTTCTGGTACTATGCCGTGGACTAGGTTAGTACACGAGTGGCACACTTCATGTAGGTAATAGACTTCTGGTGCTATGCCGTGGACTAGGTTAGTACACGAGTGGCACACTTCATGTAGGTAATAGACTTCTGGTGCTGTGCCTTGGACTAGGTTAATACACGAGTGGCACGCTTCATGTAGGTAATAGACTTCTGGTACTGTGCCTTGGACTAGGTTAGTACACGAGTGGCACACTTCATGTAGGTAATAGACTTCTGGTACTGTGCCTTGGACTAGGTTAGTACACGAGTGGCACACTTCATGTAGGTAATAGACTTCTGGTACTATGCCGTTGACTAGGTTAGTACACGAGTGGCACACTTCATGTAGGTAATAGACATGTAGGTAACAGACATAAAACATATGCACATGTAAATGCATACATACTTAATACAGGAGTGTATCTCCATTTGGTCTAGAGGACAAAGCCCCCTGAACCTCCTGGATGTTTAATTTTGGAGGATTTACAGACTCTCCTTATCCCAACAAACAAGAAACTAGAGGTTTGGTCATAATACAGGCTACTTCTTTCTTTCCTTGGTGGCTACCTCTCTTCTTTCACAGCAATTTTGAGGCAAAAGGAGATTTGTAAAAATATCCTGAAATCAGGAAAAACCCCGAGAATTCACAGGCCTGCAATGTACTTACCAGAGGCAGTTCTTGTGCCTGATGATCTACCACCTCCCCCACCGAAACCACCCCCACCGAATCCACCACCACCCCCGCCGAAAAATCCACTGTTTCCGTAACCACGGTTACCATAACCTCGTGCGCCGTAACCATAACCTTGACTATGATCAGAAACAAAAGAACACTGTATGTAATTTTCCATAAAACAAAAGAAATACAACTCAATCCTGCCCCACTAGCTATTTTGGCTTAGACCCTTTTTCTGAATCCGTCAAATGCAGTCATACTACCACCCAACTGATGGAATTGGGACACCCTGCCCCATGCCATGTGTCCCTGGATGGGCTATACAGTACTGAGTCAATCAAAATACAACATAACCAGCCCGTGGGTTGTTGAGTTAAATAACATCTATTAAATTCTGAAAGAGAACAGTTTAAGCTATTCTGACTAGCTGAGAGATGCAAGGGGATTTGCTGAGGAACTCTTTTTTTCTAGAAAGCATGCAATGTTATAAAATAATTTTATGAGATGAAAAGTATTTTCAGTCTGTAAGAATGAATATAATAACATTTTATTAAAAGTATTGTGGTCTTAAACTTGTTGACTTTAACGATTCGCATAATTACACTTTAACCAAAATTTGATGTGAAACTGCATAAATTGCAGTTTATAGACCCTTTAAGACTAACAAATCAAACTTACTTTCCTCTGCTACCGAATAAATATCCTAACATTCCACCGGTTGCAGCACCACTCCAAAATCCACCTCCACCTCCAGCACCACGACCTCCTGTCCCAAATCCCCCAGCCCCAGAGCCTGAGCAGCTATCAGACCCATAGCCAGGACGGAAGCCTGGTGGTGGGGGGTTGCCACCAGCACCAAAGCCGTAGCCAGCTCGCCGTGGATGGCTATCGTCTGGATCGTCAGGAGTGGGAAGGAGTTAAGGATACAAAAAAATTGTGTTTTACTGAATTCAGAAAATAATAAGTAATATCGTTGTGTGCCCGGAAGAAGGACGTAACAAAAGTGTGACCGGCAAAAGGTTGTAAGCAATTAATGTGCAAAATTGTGTTTCAAGAAAACTGAGTGTGAAAGTTTGGTCATTTTTCTGCCATTTATAAGTCATTGTAGGAAAGTTAAATTCCGCATGGGAATGGAAAAACATGTCTTGGGAGTAATTCTAGCAACAAATATGTTACAGTTTGCCCTACTTTTTTTTCAAAGGAGCCATTTTATTGCTTATGACCTTCTGCTGGGCCAAAAAGTTGTACTTTGACATTTGTGTGCCCGGAAGAAGGTCGTAGAGCCTTACGACCTTCTTCCGGGCACACAACGATATATGGATTAATTTCTTAGAATGATTGGCATTTCTAGAATATGATTTGGTAATTTTGTAATCGGTTATCCAAAGTGTACAGATGATACTTCATTTTAAAGGGACAATATCGTCACGATCAAACAGGGCATGGAATCGGAGCGCTAGTTTTAGATTAACTCAGTCACTGAAAATAATATCCCACATGATAAGATCACATTACTGTTGCTGCTGCATAAACGAGTCAGTAATTTTCAGTCACTGTGTTCATCCTTAACTAGGACACCGATTCCATGCCCTGTTGAAAGTCTGCTCTGATCGTGACGATATTGTCCCTTTAAAGGGAATGGAATGAATTGAATGGAATTGAACTTCTTTTTGTAAAAAAGGATATTTATGAGAACTTGTAGCGATGCAACTTCTGTAGATTCCATAGATGATGACACCAATTATAGCAAGAGTAATCCAATCACCAATGCCAGAGCTCTTCCTCTTGTAACTATAGTTACTACCTTGGTCATCACCATAGTAACTGTGCTGCCGCTGATACTGATTCTTCTGTGTGCCTTCCTTTGTGAGGTCCAAGGTGTATTCCAACTGGATAGGAAGATGAAACAAAGCTGTCTAAGGGAGCGTCTTAAGAAACTCGGAAGGTCTTGTCTACATTTCGAGAGTTCATATTGCATTTAGAAAAATAAAGTTCAGTGTTCCTACCAGCACTTAGGGTTAAACCTATCAGCACTTAGGGTTAAACCTAAGTGCTATTTTGCTCATGTTGATTGGTGTGACCATCCCTCGTGGCATGCCCCGCCCGGCATGCCCCGCCCGGCATGCCCCACCTGTGGGATTTTGTCAAATAAGAAAAACAAAAAACAAGGGTGGTGATATTAATAATAAAAAAAAAAACATTTTCCCTTGGGCCAAAAAAAGTCTTCGGGTCTCCGTGTGCATCGCCTCGGACCTGCGTATTGGCATTTTGAATTTTCTTTTTTTTTTGGCTATGAAACGATGTCCAGTTGCAGCCAAAATTGCTGGATCTATTGGAATGCTGCCGTGCTGTGTTTTAAATGACTTTTTCACATAGGGGTCTGAATGTTTGCTCGATTTGTGAGGCCTCTCTTAACCTCCATACTTTGTATATGTATCACATATTTCCCTGTTGGCAAAAAAAATAATAATAAAAAAATAAATAAAAAAACACGTGTCACTGCACTGATTTTGAAGCCGATCTATGACCAGAAAATGGATGTTTTTTTATTTGGCCTTATAATAACAAAATTGTCCCATGGCCAATTCATGTTTGACAATCCCCAGGGTAGATGCAGGGAGAGGAGGGTGGGACTAACACTTAATAGGTGCATTAGAGTGGGAGGAGGGGAGGGAAAGGGTGGGGTTACTTACCCCACAGGATCCCTTCAGGATATACTCATCATCGGGATAAGCATAACCCTCGCAGCTCACTTCAATCTGTCCTAATCTATATTCGTTGTCCATGTCTGTCTTGCATTCCCACTAAAAACAAATGAGGGGGAAAAAATAACAATAAATTAAGTATCAATCGGAAAGACTTGAAAAATAAAATGAACATGGTATAGTCAATCATGGGTAAAGTGGACACCTGGCCAATGTGGGCAGCCTTTGATAGTCCCAACACAACAACTGCAACAAACTGCCACCTGTTCATTGGTCCATTGGGTGGCCACATTACACAGGTCTGACTGTATTACGTTACAGAATTCCCATTTTAGCAAAATGCTACACACAATTTACTTTCAAGATTCATGCAAAGTTAGCATTACGTACACACACAAATATTGCCGCCTAAAATGTTGCATTGCACAGTTTAACCCTTCCCTGACTGCAAGGGTCAAAATCAGTCAAAATATTGATATATTTTCCAAGGTATATCTAGTGCACTTAAAAGTCGAACCTTATGTGTAGTAAGTACATTTACAGGTCAAAATGAGTCTACTGTTTTTGACTGGTAAAAGCATTGTCTGGTATCGTGTGGTCAAAATGAGTCAAAAACCAGTCAAAAATGCCCCTTTGTGCACATTTGGGTCAACAGTCAAAACAGTCAGTTGACTGGTTTTGACCACTTACTACTTGCCACTAAAAGTCAGCTATAGTAGGAGGGTTCATGAAATTTTTCGTTGAACCCCTTTCCCCATTCAATGAAATACTGAATTTAAAGTTGTCAATTATAGACATCCGCTTACCTGAATATCGTAACCATCTGATCCTCGATTGTAACACTGGACAACCTGTGGCTGGAAAGCAGAGCACCCAGCGGACCCACCAACACACTTCAGCTGATTATAAGAGAAATATAAAAATGGAATAAATCTAGCACCATAGCCACGATCTGTGGATCTTTTGGACGCCCCGTTTTGTAAAAATTTGTTATGCAGATATGCAAACTTTTTTTTACAATTTAACAAAACACAATTTAGCACTCATGAGTCCAAGTACTAGGGGTGTGATTTGACTAAATTAAAAATCCTGATAAATGGGTAGCGGGCCTGGGTCTCCGTTTGGTCTAGAGGACAAAGCCCCCTGAACCTCCTGGATGTTTAATGTTGGGGGCATTACAGACTCTCTGCATCCCCACAAACAAGAAACTAGAGATTTGGACACAACACAGGCTACTTCTTTCTTTCCTTGGTGGCTACTTCTCTTCTTTCAAGAACATTTTGAGGCAAAGGAAGATTTGTAAAATATCCTGAAATCAGGAAAAATCCCGAGAAATCACAGACCTGATGCACACTGTTTTTTTGTATGTGTTGTAAATTATACGGTTTTTGTTTAGGTGTTTTTTTTAAAACTATTTATATTCATGTTTGTAAAATAAATACAGAATTAGTTGTTGCAAACTGCTTACCAACCTAAAGGACCTGAAGTATAAATGCAAAAAACACACTCACTGGCCATAAGTATTGCAACATTGAAATTCACACCAAAGTTCAGTTTGGAGAACTGTGTTACAATAATTTATTTTATTTTATTTACGCTACTTAAGACTTCTTGAAAGTGCCTGTGTTTTGAAGTCAATGTTCTTTTTTACTGTTCTTGCTCGGAAACAAAGTCCTTCAATACTTTGTCGGGTAACCACATGACCTGATAATTGCGGCCATCCGTCTAGGCAATGTCTCGTACAAATTCATGTTGCAATACTTTTGGCCAGTGAGTGTAGTAAGTAGTTAATGGGCCTTATGGAGTGCCATGGTCGAGCGGTTTAGTGCTTCGGATTTGTGTTCTGATGGCCGAGTCGTCAGAATGTGGGTTCGAATCCCAACCACGACAGGGGTACTTGTGTCCTTGAGCAAGACACTTTACCATAATTGCTTCTCTCCACCCAGGGGTAAATGGGTACCTGTGAGGGCAGAGTTGGTTGTTGTGTTTGATTAGCCCACATGCGCCGAAATGGCAGCAATTGAGCTGCATACTCCCCAGGGAGCTGAGATGGTTTCAGGAATGATTTATGAGCCTGATGAGCAGGGGTAATAATGTAATGCGCCTTGAGCACCAGTTTGGTGGATACGTGCGCTATATAAGTCTACATTATTATTATTATTATTATTATTATTATTATTAAGTTTCAAACTTAGCTGGTTCAGGGAATGGCAAAATGGACAATGTACAAACATGCATACATACATAGACAAAAGAGAGGGCAGGTGTAATATAAACACAAACAGATTGTTTGTATTATATTTTACCCTCTTTTTTCTAATGAACGTGTCGTGGTTTTACAAAGGTTGCTCAACCACATGTAGTTTTGAATTTGATCTATTTCATTAACCCTAACCTTCCCAAATCCTCCAAAATCCTCTTTGCTAAAGTGAAGGATTTTGAAAGATTGGGGTTGCATGCTACATGCTCTTTGCTAAAGTGAAGGATTTTGGAGGATTGAGGTTATTAGGCATACTTGCCTTTCCATGGTACATGTACATCCATGTTTGTTGTAGTGACTGCAAGGTCAGTGCTTGCGTCAGTGGACACTGTTTATTGCTTCACGCATGCAGGGGGAGTCCCTGGCCATGTACATGTATCACAGATTAGAAACACGTGTGCATACATGTCATGTGCTTGCTTTACTACTAAAGGATTTTGGAGGATCAGGGCTCGATTTCACAAAGCACTAAGATTCATCTTAAGATGAGTTGTTAGTATTACCATAGTGATTTGTATTGTGACATCACACTTTGCTAAGCAATTAAGATTGATACACAGTTAAGATCAATCTTAGCTCTTTGTGAAATCGGCCCCAGGTTATGTGTAAGCAAATGGGCCTAGGGAGTTAGGAAGGATTCAGGTTAATTATGTGTAAGCAAATTGGCCTAGAGAGTTAGGAAGGATTCAGGTTAATTATGTGTAAGCAAATGGGCGTAGGGAGTTAGGAAGGATTCAGGTTATGTGTAAGCAAATGGGCCTAGGGAGTTAGGGAGGATTCAGGTTATGTGTAAGCAAATGGGCCTAGGGAGTTAAGGAGGATTCAGGTTATGTATAAGCAAATGGGCCTAGGGAGTTAAGGAGGATTCAGGTTATGTATAAGCAAATGGGCCTAGGGAGTTAGGGAGGATTCAGGTTATGTGTAAGCAAATGGGCCTAGGGAGTTAGGGAGGATTCAGGTTATGTGTAAGCAAATGGGCCTAGGGAGTTAGGGAGGATTCAGGTTATGTGTAAGCAAATGGGCCTAGGGAGTTAGGGAGGATTCAGGTTATGTGTAAGCAAATGGGCCTAGGGAGTTAGGGAGGATTCAGGTTATGTGTAAGCAAATGGGCCTAGGGAGTTAGGGAGGATTCAGGTTAATTATGTAAGCAAATGGGCCTAGGAGTTAGGAAGGATTCAGGTTATGTGCAAATGGGCCTAGGGAGTTAGGAAGGATTCAGGTTATGTGTAAGCAAATGGGCCTAGGGAGTTAGGGAGGATTCAGGTTATGTGTAAGCAAATGGGCCTAGGGAGTTAGGGAGGATTCAGGTTATGTGTAAGCAAATGGGCCTAGGGAGTTAGGGAGGATTCAGGTTATGTGTAAGCAAATGGGCCTAGGGAGTTAGGGGTAATAATATAAAATCTGAATCTACTTGCAGGTCTGCGGCGATGCACCCAAAGACCAGAAACCGGAGACCGTTTTTGGCCTTGTCATTAAAAGGAAACTTCCCATAAATCATCACAAGAAATCGCTGACACTGTGTCCACAGTTTACCCACCTGTGGTACTGGACTGCTGCGTCTGCCTGTGGTCATTTTGTTACTATATAGAGAGAGAACGTTAATGTCACTCAACTTGACTTTGTCATTGCCTGCAAAACAATAAAATCCATTGTAATCATGAGAAACATTGCTGGAACATTTCCTGAACCAAAATATTTATAAAATTAAGAGAGTGCAGATTATATTCAGTACTTTTATTGGAAAGAATGTCGAACCCAACCGCCACTTGTGCACAATGTCTTTTGCATTTAGCAGACAACAAAATGGCCAACAGTTCATTGGATGTGCATACATTCATTACTCAAAATCTCCCAAAATATCATTTCCAATCCTCACTTGACTACACTTTCCTCTCCTTAAGTGTTTCCTCTATCATCTTTTTAAAAAAAATCTGTGATATTTGTCATACTTTGATAGAAAAAGTGGCGGTTGGATTCTACATTCTTTCCCTTTTATTAATTAATAAACATGATAAACAACTGAGTGATAACACTAGCAGGTTAACTTACCACCACCAAATCCAAATGCTGCAGTTGCACTGCCGATGCAAATGCCAAAAAGCCATAAACATTGCAAAAACGTCATCCTGAAAGAAAATAGTTATAATTTGGGAATTGTAATTAATTCCAAAGTCAAAAATACTTAGGCCTAGTAGTAGTAGGCCTACTGTACTGTAAGTTTTAAATTTGTAACTGAAATTTCACTTGTAATTTGACATAACCTCATAAATGATAAACTAGCCCAGCCAAAAATGTAATGATTTTTACAGGCTATATGACTTTAATTTGTTTTCATATTAAAAAGTCATGGTATTTATAATCCAAGTAGTTGGTAGTGTGACGTGTCCTTATCCAAAATAAACAACAAAGCGTAGATAAGTTAGTCATCATTTACCATGAGAATTTGAACATTTTAAAATGATGAAACTCCATAATAATATTTTATTACTAATTATTAGTTATTACAAGGGTGCGGTACGCGACTCGACCGTTCAGTCCAATACTTTCAATTTCATGTATTTGTTATGACAGGTAACAGAAATAGAGTTTATAATGATTGACACTTACATATATCAGTTCAATGTGATTACAATCCTAACACAAAATAAGCAATTAGCAATGTATTCCTGGAACTAATAACATTCCCACCACCGGCCACAAACAAAAATGCAAACGACAGAGCCAAACTACCTTTATAAACACAAAGTAATCTTGCGCACGCAGCTTGGTTAGGGAAAAAATAGTGACGCAATAACAAATTCATTACCAATTATAAAGACATAATCGTTTTAAAAAGTTGCACTGAAATATAACTAAGATTTTATATAAAATATTTGTTTAAATATTCTTTGCTTTGTAGTCGCACCAAGTGAAACTAGTTATTTCAAAGTAAAATGCAGTTCCGGTTTTCCCACATTAGTTTTAGCTGCGCCAGTGAATTTTAGGTCAATAGTTCAAAGGTTAAAGGTTGACAGCCGGCCACCCATATCGCGATTCAGTGCAGCGGGCCGGTCAGAGGATCAGGATAACAACACCAGCCTCACAAATTTAAGTAATAAACAAAATACAAATATTCTAAACAATGGGATATTTTCGTTTGGATAACTTAGACGGTAAAGAGCCACTCAGTAATGTTGTGGAAACGACATCAGTAGGAGTTGTGGCAGGTAATATTACATTTAAAATAACGTTACGTTTGTTGTACTTTTTGTAATTGTAGGCCTACAGGCTACACAGCCAGCAGTTACTGACTGGTTAGCTCCAATCTCCATTATTAACGTTACACTGGACTCCCTCCGTATCCTTCCTTGACCTTAACCCTAACTGTTACTATATAAGTGTTAGTGTTAGCCCCACATGTCCAAAAATGGAGCAAATTTCAAACTTTTGATCTGCTAATTATTACAATCTAAAATTTTGTGATTAGGTAAGCTTGCCCAAGCAGACACTTTTGGCGTGAGTTTACTATTGTGAAATCGGTAATTTTGGTGAAATTTATGTTAAATTTGTTATTAATAATATTATTTTTTAATTTCCAAAATGTTTCAAAAATTTTATGAAAGTGAGATATCCCAGAATAATAGATTTTATGCCAAAAGTGCCTGTTTGGGCAAGGTTGCCTAATTACTAAGTTTTAGGTTGTAATAATTAGCAGATCAAAAGTTGAAAAAAAAAGAAAAATCGCTCCATTTTTGTAGTTATGTGGGGCTAGGGCCAAGGATACGGAGGGAGTCCAGTGCATTGGCCCTAACGTTAGAATGGGGCTAACAGCTAGTCAGCCTGATTACAGTATTGCATTGCATTGAATCATGGAGGTAGAATTCTAATTCTTATCTTAAACAAAAATATAACAAATTAGTCAGTTCTGTGGCAAATAAAATTGTAAAATCTTTGAGTTGTTTTTTGTCCATATGTTTTGTTTCAGGTGCGAGTTTCTCCGCACTTAATCTTGCAATGTACTTCCCAAAGACCTTCAGAGAAGCTGCAGGACGGACAGTAAATCATACAGCAACACTAGGTAGATTCAGCAATGAACATCCATACAAAAACATGGCTAAACCATATTTTTAAGATAATCCTCTTAGGCATTTTTGCTACGAACCATCCAAAATCCTCAAAAATCTACCAATATGCAGTAAAAAGGTACCCCAATTGTTGGACTTTGATGGAATTGGTACAGTAGCAAATGCAAAGCATCCATGGCTTGGCTATACACAGTCCTGAATCCAACAAAAGCAGCCGGTGGAGTTTGATGGATTTGTTACACATGGCTACATGCCCTATTCGCTGGGCTATACTGTGGCGTACTGAATCCATCAAAAGCAGCCGGTGGATTTTGATGGATTTGATACACATGGCTACATACTCTAGTCGCTGGGTTATAACTGTGGAGTACTGAATCCAACAAAAGCAGCCGGTGGAGTTTGATGGATTTGGTACACATGGCTACATGCTCTAGTCGCTGGGTTATAATTGTGGAGTACTGAATCCAACAAAAGCATCCAGTGGAGTTTGATGGATTTGTTACACATGGCTACATGCTCTATTTGCTGGGCTACACTGGGGAGTTCTGAATCCACCAAAATCAAGCAAAATTTGTGATGATCTATTTCTTTGCTTTCGTGTTTGGCAGCTATGCTGGGTGCAGTTTTCGGAACAGGAACCACAGTATCAGCATCTCTTAGGGGTAAAGACGACCCGTTGAATTACTTCATCGGAGGTTGTATGTCAGGTGCTGTCCTGGGTGCTAAAAGTAAGTCACAGTGATTAAGTTTCACATCATTCCTGTCTTAAATATGGATAGAAAGTGTGTGGAGATGTCAATCTAGGTCTGAAAGGGAAAATATTGCCACGATCAACAGGGCATGGAATTGGAGTGCTAATGTAAGATTAACTCAGTGACTGAAAATAATACCCCACCTAATAAAGTCATGTTACCATTGCTGCTGCAACTTAGTAATTTTCAGTCACTGTATTTATCTTAAACTAGGACACTGATTCCATGCCCTGTTGAAAGTCTGCTCAGCTCGTGACGATATTGTCCAGCTTTAACCTTAAATAACACCCTAGGCCCATTTGCTTACATATAACCTGAATCCTTCCTAACTCCCTAGGCCCATTTGCTTACATATAACCTGAATCCTCCAAAATCCTTCAGTATAGTAAAGCAAGCACATGACATGTATGCACACATGTATTTCTAATCTGTGATACATGTACATGGCCAGGGACCCTCCCTGCATGCATGGAGCAATAAACAATGTCCACTGACCCAAGCACTGACCTTGCAATCACTACAACAAACATGGATGTACATGTACCATGGAAAGGCAAGTATGCCTAATAACCTCAATCCTCCAAAATCCTTCACTTTAGCAAAGAGCATGTAGTATGTAACCTCAATCCTTCAAATAAATTTATCTTGGACTGTTTAGTTACTTTGGTTATGGGAAAAGGTTTCCCCGAATTTGGGTAAAATTATGGCACCTCGTGGTACTCATATGGCATTTCTTGCTTAGGAAAATTAGGCAAGTGTTTACATATTGGCTTAGCAAAATTCTCTGCTTATGAGCGCTATGAAATTAGCCCAGCTATGTCATAGATTGAAATGAGCCCAGCTATGTCATAGATTGAAATGAGCCCAGCTATGTCATAGATTGAAATGAGCCCAGCTGTCTCATAGATTGAAATGAGCCCAGCTATGTCATAGATTGAAATGAGCCCAGCTATGTCATAGATTGAAATGAGCCCAGCTATGTCATAGATTGAAATGAGCCCAGCTATGTCATAGATTGAAATGAGCCCAGCTGTCTCATAGATTGAAATGAGCCCAGCTATGTCATAGATTGAAATGAGCCCAGCTATGTCATAGATTGAAATTAGCCCAGCTATGTCATAGATTGAAATGAGCCCAGCTATGTCATAGATTGAAATGAGCCCAGCTATGTCATAGATTGAAATGAGCCCAGCTATGTCATAGATTGAAATGAGCCCAGCTGTCTCATAGATTGAAATGAGCCCAGCTATGTTATTTGAAATGAGCCCAGCTATGTCATAGATTGAAATTAGCCCAGCTATGTCATAGATTGAAATGAGCCCAGCTGTCTCATAGATTGAAATGAGCCCAGCTATGTCATAGATTGAAATGAGCCCAGCTATGTCATAGATTGAAATTAGCCCAGCTATGTCATAGATTGAAATGAGCCCAGCTATGTCATAGATTGAAATGAGCCCAGCTATGTCATAGATTGAAATGAGCCCAGCTATGTCATAGATTGAAATGAGCCCAGCTATGTCATAGATTGAAATGAGCCCAGCTGTCATAGATTGAAATGAGCCCAGCTATGTCATAGATTGAAATGAGCCCAGCTATGTCATAGATTGAAATGAGCCCAGCTATGTCATAGATTGAAATGAGCCCAGCTATGTCATAGATTGAAATGAGCCCAGCTATGTCATAGATTGAAATGAGCCCAGCTATGTCATAGATTGAAATGAGCCCAGCTATGTCATAGATTGAAATGAGCCCAGCTATGTCATAGATTGAAATGAGCCCAGCTATGTCATAGATTGAAATGAGCCCAGCTATGTCATAGATTGAAATGAGCCCAGCTGTCTCATAGATTGAAATGAGCCCAGCTATGTCATAGATTGAAATTAGCCCAGCTATGTCATAGATTGAAATTAGCCCAGCTATGTCATAGATTGAAATTAGCCCAGCTATGTCATAGATTGAAATGAGCCCAGCTATGTCAGATTGAAATGAGCCCAGCTATGTCATAGATTGAAATGAGCCCAGCTATGTCATAGATTGAAATGAGCCCAGCTATGTCATAGATTGAAATGTTTGTATCCACTTCCTAGTGGCATCTTTTTAAAATTGAAAACCGTAAAGAAATCTTCACATTTACATGTGGTATCCTTAAAGATATAGTAGAATTATTAAATGTGAAACTGTTATGAACATGACAAGAAGGGAATTCTCCTGACGACGGCCAGAGCATACTTGCCGAAACGTTGAGAACAAAACCGGCTCTTCTCAGAGCCAACACCTCTACTTTAGAGATTTGTTACATGGTGCTTCCGAAAACTTTCCTAATTACCATTTCCCACCATGCAAAGCCTTAAATCCTATAAGAAGGGAATTCGTTGGAGAGAACCGATATATTGAGCATTTACCCGTAAATATTGACCTAACATTTCGGCAAGAACCATCTCGCTTTGCAATTAATTCAGAATGTTATACAATATGTATGTATAATCAGAGGGCTTTTTCTATTTATTTCATTTCCCAGAGCACAGTTATTCCATTGGAGTAGGGTCGTGTGTCACTTTCGGCACCACAGCAGCATTCGCTAAATTATGGCATCGTCAAGGATGGGGGCCAGTCATTCCCCCACCAACAGTGTGAGAGAGACCAGGTGTAGAGGGAGAGATGACGTCTGTGCTACTCCTTGATGTAGTTTTGAAGTTTTAAGATGCATGTACCATGTGTTTCCCAATTTTATCGGCAATTAAAAACAGAAGTGAATCTCTTTCAAATGAGATATATCAAAGCATTTGACCGCAGCGTTGTTTAACTATCCATTTGCCTTATTCACGATAAATACGAAAGTGAGGCTGTAATTCTCACAACCACACTATGTAGCTTACATGCTGCATGCACCAGCGAGAAAGGCCCAATAATCTGATAGTTCCAAAGAAAAGTTCATTCCTGACATAAGGAATAAATAAATGGATGTAGCTATTTCCATTAGTTTACTTAAAACTCAATGACATTTGAAAGTGAGGTTGACCCTGTTTACAGACAGGGGCAGGATACTATAATGAGCATGTCCAGGTACACAACCTCTTATATTCAGGGAATAAGATGGCTAAAGGCCGGTTCATACTTCACGTGAAAGCGAATGCGAAGCGAAATTCGTGACGTCGACAATGGTTCACGGCAAATATTTGCGACGAAGGTTTGCAAAAGTTGAACACATTTCAACTTGCGCGAATCATTCGCTGCTAATTTGATGACGTAAAATTCGCTTTCGCGTGAAGTATGAACTCACGAATAAGACGACTGATACATTAATTGACCAGCAATGGATTTATTATGCTGCGCCATGCACAGATTTAAACAAAACAATTCGGAAGAATTCAGCATTTACACGGAATATGCACCTTGAGTATTGTATAGAGAGATTGCAGTTTGCATGCTAGGGAATGTTATTGAATTATGTATTGATCAAACATGTTACAGTCAGTGTACATGTGATAAATGAGCAATGCTGTTGTTAACCAGTTCGCTTCAGATGCCGTGTATACACGCAATTTCTTTTGTACAGCGGATCGGAGAGTGTCTAAACATGCATTCCGATTTTTGTGTGTGTCACCGGGAGACTTGTCAACACGCCACACGTGGCGTGCCGTCGTGGCGGCTGACGTTTATACATGCAATCGTTTCTCGGAGTCCATGGGGTCACGGTTCGGTGGCCCCGGACAAAATGCACTGCAAATACTGAACGAGTTCACTCTTTTTGTTGATTTTTGCCTAATCCCTTTATCCAAGACATGTTCCTTTGACGTACCAGCCAAGCATTTGTAAAGACGGATTTATATCCATTGTTTACGAGGCATTCGATCTCTCTCCAGGTATGCCGTCTTTTCGACCGGGCACTAGTCGCTAATAGGCCGTTGCATCGGAGCTTGCCAACGGTCTAATTGTGCTGAATGAACATACACAACCGTAATTAAAAAACTAGCCATTTAATTCTCGAAATGTCAATGAGTAAAGGTGTTTATTTGGTTGTCCGAACTTAGATTCATTGACCAAAAAAATTATTAATGGCTAGAAATTTTTTCACCCGCATGGGGGACCGGAAAAAAATAAATATTCCCGACGTCAACTGGTTAATATTAAAGCCTTTTGTCCACTCTTGGTCAAATATTTTTCATAGAGCTGCTAAAGCAGATAAAACAGATAAAATTGCTTACCAGAAAAATTTGCTTAAGCAGATTTCTTTGGTTACCAGCCAAACTTTCATACAAAATGTTTGCATTTTGGCTGGTAGTCTGTCTTATATTGCTTAGCAAATCTGTGAAATTGGTCCCTAAAGCTCAAGTAGGTAAAGGCGTGACATACACGTGTACCAGACTAGAGTGTCTGCCGAGTTAACTACACAAAATACAAAATTCATAAAAAATGAAAATTTTGGAGATCTTTAACAAACAGAAGCTTTCAAAAAGTAAGATCATTTTAATATGTATAACGTATGGTCACACAAATACAACATGGTTTATTTTGGTTGGATATGTGACGCTACTACCCCTCAGTATTGGAAGTTTACAACTTCTCTTGATTTTTGCCTCGGGAAGTAATTTTTCAAGTTTTGTCGGAAACTTTCACAAACTGATTGCTTTTTTTTATGTAAATAAAAGAGAAATTCATAAAGTTATTTAAACGTGTATGAATTTGAAGTTATTTGGTCAGTGACTGTCAAGTGTAAATGGGTGAAGTGAAGGAATACGTACTTATGTAAACATAAAAGAGAAAATGATTATTAGTGCCGAGATGGTTAACCGGTTAAACAAGCTAACCGAAACCAATGTTAAAAAATTAATAAATTTTGGGAGAATTTTTCGCCCATTTTGTTTACTTTCTTTTTTACCACATTAAACAATCATTGCAGGAAGTTTATTGAAGCTTTTTGATTGAAAATGTATTTTTCCAACTGTCTAGTTTGTGTGGCCGTCAGGTGCCGACTCTCGGTAAACCGGTTAACCGACTGAAAGTTTCAGTTAAATGGTTACTGAACTGGTAACTCCCTGCACTAAAAAGGATAAAGCCTTGCAAGAATACATGAAAAATTCTTATTTTATTAACAACACACACGATAAAGTTACAAACTAGAAGCAGTACTAGTTGCAAACAATTGGTAATTAAATGAATGTGTATATCAGGTTTAAAAAAACATGTAAACGTAAAAAAAAACACAATGACTTATATACAACTTTGTAGCAATTCATTATGTAAGGCACCAATGCCATATTTTTCATGGTGCATGGGCAGTTATTTAACAATAAAACTTTTAAAAAGAATCTATGAATCTACGACCACTGAAATACAACAAGTATAAAACTATTAAGCCACAATAGTATGTATGAATAATGCAATCCATGCTAATTAATACAAACATTCATGCTGTTGTTCTGACCCGTACCCTCCCACAACATCCACCCTTGGACTTGTCAAACATGAACTGATCATATCCCCTCATATGGGACTCTCAAAAATGTGACCAACTCCGCCTTGGGAAATAACGAATAAGAATTGATACAACGCGTTTACTTCATGAACAAATTCCGCACCCTTGGGCTTCAACTTTTTTTATTTCCCAGGTCAGCCCCCTGACGGCATAGGAAGGGACAATAAATGTCATGATCAGAGTAGACTTTCAACAGGGCATGGAATCGGTGTCCTAGTTTAAGATGAACACAGTGACCGAAATTAAGACTCCACAAGCATGCGCTGGCCTAGATAACAGGGTTTGGTCATATAACCATGACTGATGCATAAATAATGAGCCAGTGGTTACATAATCAAGATATTTATGCTGTTGCCATGGTAATATGATGACGATATTGTTTCTTTAAACTGTACATGTATTATTGCACATACTTGGTAAATCTAATTAGTACTATTAGTCTTATTAATGCTAATTTCAACAATTTACTCAACTTTTGCATCAAGCAATTTTCCACATATCCCTCCACCTACAAAAAAATAATAATAATCCTTCAGCAAGGCTCCCAAAATAAACCCGATACAGGCAAGAATCTTTTGGTTACTTTCAACTCGAGTCAAATGGTTGGTACCCCATGCAGCTACATGTATGGATGCTGTGGGTGTGTACACATACATGCCTAACACGCTACCAGCTACACATTGGCACGTTTGTTTATGGTGCAAACCGAGGACCTCCTATTCTCTATTGTCCCTTTTGCTATAAGTCCTCGGTTTGAATGTGTATACACCTACAGCACGTGAATACTGCGTCTAACTCTAACCATTAAAATTTCACGCATTTCAATAATAAGTGATGAAGGCATAGAACTATACATCTATATTGTCAAATCACGGGTGTGATTTGGCAAAAGTAAAAAAAATCCTGAAAAATGGATCTCCCTTTGGTCTAGAGGACAAAGTCCCCTGTACCTGCTGGATTTTTAATTTTGGAGGATTTACAGACTCTCCACATCCCAACAAACAGGAAACTAGAGGTTTGCACACCAATACATGCTACTTCTCTTCTTTCAAGAAAATAAATTTGAGGCAAAGGGAGATTTGTAAAAAATCTGGAAATCAGTAAAAATCCTGAGAAATCACAGGTCTGTCAAATACATTTTGTTAATGTTTTCCCGTTTTGCCCTAAACCATGTTAATACTTTATACTTATTATTAATTTTTTAATTGATAAAACAAATAAGTCTTTTCAGTTTGTTGATATGGGGTGACTCCATTTCAATGATGAAACACATATAAAATAACATATACTGTTACGTAAGCTCAAGGAAGGTGTCAAACCCTTTAAATGGTAGGTACAACATTAACCCTATACCCTTACCATGCTCAATGCAACAAGATGTACAGTTGTTGCATCTTGTTGCCCTTGGCAGAGAACAAAAGTGTCACTGGAATGTTTACATACGTGTAGGTCTATGAACCCTTTCAAAATGCTATTGACACTAGCAAATAAATAGGTTAAACTGCTTCACTATACAGAAAAAGCTATTAAGCTGTAATAGAAAAATGCTATTTAAATGTTACTTAGTATTGTATCTACTTTCATTGAAAATGGGCACTCGTGTAAAGTACTTGTGTAAATGTATATTTTTGAAACAATTCAGCTTTTCAAGCAGACCATAGTATTTGTGTATAGAACCATGCACAATGCAACAGTTTGCAACAAAATGTAAAAAGTTGTATCTCAGCAGAGAACAAACGAACCATTGTTCTAGCTGGTGGATCTTGTTGCATTGAGCAGCCTGCACACTTTTCTGTTGTTACATTTTGTTGCGATCAGCAAGTGTCTGTGAAATGCCTGTACAGGGTTAGGGTTAATGAAAATATACATTTATTTCAAGAAGTGATTACAATAACCTGTTTCATCAGGTACTCACGTATCTAAGAAAACAATAAGTGTTTACAGCAAGGTTTTGAAATTCAACATAACAATACTTATTTAATTTAGATGAAAGCACTTCTATGGAATAATTAATCTGGAATGTTAATTTGATACTGTGGTTTGTTGTACCTTAACTTCAAAAATGATGTCACATTTTCCAAAAGAGGTAAATAAGGTGTTCTTATAAAAGAGACTACATTGTGCAAATATGTTAAATAGCAAATATGTTAAATATGTCAGGTCAACAAAAAAAGGTTTCTGGTCATAGGTCGGCTTCAAAATTGGTGTGTGACTTTTTTTTTTTTTTTTTTTTTTGCCAAGTGAAATACGTGATTATGCAGTGATTGGAACCAGACCAAATTTCCCATACACAAAGTATGGTGGCTAAGAGAGGCTGCACACATCGAGCAAACATTCATACTCCTATGTAAAAAAGTTGTTTAAAACACAGGGCAGCAGAGTTCCAATCGATCCAGCAATTTTGGCTTCAATCAGACAGCGTTTCACAGCAAAAAAAACAAAACAAAACAAAATGCCGACTCGTGGGTCTGAAATGCTGCATGCGGGAGACCAGAAACTAACGCATTGGTGGAGGAGGTTTTTTTTCCCTTTATTTAGTACTACCATGTACTATTTCATGTTCTCCTTTTTAACTACCCTGAAAATGTAGTTTTAATGGCGTATCAATTGATTCTCTTCCTAACCAGCCATTGGCTAACGATTTCTTGTATCTTGGTAAAACTTGTAGCTTTGCATGGTGAGGAGGATAGGTAAGACTAAATTGCGGTGACACCATGTGAAATGCTCAATTGAGTAATAATTAGTTCTGAAAAGAACTGGAGTTACAACTCGACGTTTCGATCAGTATGCTCTGATCATTCTCCTGAGGACCATCAGAGCATACTGATCGAAACGTCGAGTTGTAACTCCAGTTCTTTTCAGAACTAATTACTACTCAATTGAGCATTTCACGTGGTGTCACCGCAATTTATTCTTGTATCTTGCTGTGATGGGTCAAATAGCTACCCCGTCTCTTCTATGTTTAAGATACTACTGCAGCCAGAAATAGTATAATTGACTACAGACACTGACCCGGTATTCAATTAAATCTTACGTTTCGAACCTAGCAGGTTCTTTCTCGAAGACAAAAATGGACAATGTGTGTCTGTTCCTATATCGTCCATTTTGCCTTTGAGAAAGAACCTGCTAGGTTCGAAGCATAAGGTCAATTTTGCATACTATTTTACATTTATAGCACAGGTCCTTTAGGTTGGTAAGCGGTTTGAAACAGCTAATTCTCTATTTATTCAATTAACCCTAACCCTCCAGGGTATTTTGGCTAGAAACCCTGCCAGACGCATCAGATTGCATCGTTTGTCAAAGTGACTTGACTGCCCAGTGCAGCAAAATCCATCAGGTCACAAATCTCAAGGCCGAACTGCCTCAGAGTCTGTGGTCACCAAACGCAACAGGATACAACTCTGGCATTGTTCAATTGGACCAGCTCTCAATAGCCTCAGACTTGGCTGCTTATGCACTGGTGTTGACAGCTGAATGCATCAAAGTGCACCAGACTTTTCCACCTGATGCACTTTGCTGCGTCTGGCAGGGTTAGGGTTAACCAACCAACAACCATGTCCTACTATTTTTGTTTTTAAATAAAAATAAAACGAATACTTTCTTAATCAAAAACCTTCCCCTCAAAAAATGAATAAATTAACTTCCTGAGAATGTGGTGTGCATTGCATTTACTATGGATTCCTCTGAGACAATGTATACATATTTTGTAACAAGTAGTTCAAGTTAACAACATTCCCTTGCAATGCTATGAGCGTGTACTATTCGTAGTAAAGTACTGAAAATCTGTAGAAAGAAAAACAATCTGCAAAAGTTTACACACAAACAAACAATTACTGCTGTAATGGAAAAAGCCTTTTTGGTTACAGTGGGTCATAATGGTATATTTTAACCCTAACCCCCCGATGGTTTTGGCTAAAAATCGTCCTGAATCCACCAAAATCCAACACCATGCAGTAACACTACCACACAACTGTTGGCCTTAGATGGAAGTGGGACACCAGGCCCCATGTAAAGTATCCCTGTCTGGGCTATACAGTACTGAGTCCATCAAAATCCAACACCATGCAGTAACACTACCACACAACTGTTGGACTCAGGGGCATAAATATAGACAGTGCAGGCAGTGCGGCTGCACTGGGGCCCGTGGGGTGGTAGGGCCCATAGAGAGAGCAGGCCATTCGACATTGTGTTGCAGAGAACGGGCCCTGCACGCACTTCGAATCGCCACCTTGGAAGTACGTCTGTGTTCAAAGAAGAACTGACTTAAAATTTAAGAGATGCTATTTGCTATATGTCCTCGAAAAGGCAAACCCATGTCAGTCATGGTTCGACTGTAAAATTCAACACATTGTTGGTAAAATATATAGGCCTACGCTTTGATGTGTGTGTGTGTGTGTGAACGTGTACATGGTTCAGTGTGGGGTCCAAAACACAATGGAACAATTGGACCCCACAAGGTAACTATAGAAAATCTTGTACCCCACAGGAGAATTATAAGGAAAAGGGATAATAGAACGAACAAAGGAATACCCCACAAATCAATGTGTGTGAGGGTGTGTGTACGTGTTTATGGTGTAAACCGAGGACACATAACAAAAGGGAACAATATGTCCTCAGTTTGCGCACGGTGTCCTCGGTATGTAAACGTGTACAAATCTAATGGGAGAAGCCTCAAAAAGTTAAAGTCCAACAACAAAGGGAACAAAAGAGGGGAACAATAGGGTGTCCTCGGTTTACACCATATACACGACTGTGTGTGTGTGTGTGTGTGTGTGGGTAGGCACTGGCAAGGTTGTGGGGACATAACAAAAGGGACGGCAAGACCGCCGTATCTGTGGGGACATTTTCATGTCCCCATAGCATTTTTGTCCCCACAACTGTGTCTCAGAGCATGTAAATGTCTCCACAATTACGGTGCGTGACTGTGTGTGTGTGAACGTGTACATGATTCGTTGTGGGGTCCAAAACACAATGGAACAATTGGACCCCACAAGGTAACTATAGAAAATCTTGTACCCCACAGGAGAATTATAAGGAAAAGGGATAATAGAACGAACAAAGGAATACCCCACAAATCAATGTGTGTGAGGGTGTGTGTGCTTCATAACTAGTAACTAGCGTGCACTAGGGCCCGTTCATAACAGCGTGCACTTGGGCCCGTCGTAACTACGCTACGCCACTGGTTGGACTTAGCTGGAATTGGGACACCCAGCCCTATGCAAAGTATCCCTGTCTGGGCTATACAGTACTGAGTCCATCAAAATTCAACACCATGCAGTAACACTACCACCCAACTGTTGGACTTTGCTGGAATTGGGACACCCAGCCCCATGGAAAGTATCCCTGTCTGGGCTATACAGTACTGAGTCCATCAAATTACAACACAACCAGCGGTTGGAGTTTGATGGGTTTGGGGTTTAAATAATATTACTAAAATCAGCTCAAAATCATGCGAATGGAAGGTACAACACTGGCAATTAACCGATTACAAAATTACCAAGTTATTATCCATATACTAATTTGTTGTGAGGTTGGGCAAGGGACAAATCATTCTGAACAATGTTTCTCTCTGAAGAGCTCTCATTTCAGGGAAAACAAAGACACAATATGGGACAACAAGTTGCAGATAGCAAACTTTTTGCTCCAAGTGTATTTTGACAAATTCTGAAAGCTTTTGCACACTTTTCTCATGCCGAAGACTCTGCATTGAGATTAGATGTTTAACCCTCCTACTACAAGGGTCAAAATCAGTCAAAATGTTGATATACTTGCCAAGGTATATCTAGTGCACTTAAAAGTCAAACACTGTCAAACCCATGTGTGTAGTAAGTACATTTACAGGTCAAAATGAGTCGACCGTTTTTGACTGGTAAAAGCATTGTCTGGTATTGTTCAGGGTGGTCAAAATGACAATGAAAACCAGTCAAAAATGCCCCTGTGTGCACATTTGGGTCAACAGTCAAAACAGGCAGTTGACTGGTTTTGACCTCTACAGCAACTTTCCACTGAAGTGCGTCAATAGTAGGAGGGTTAATATATATTGATTCAAAGAAAGTAAGCATATCCCTAGCATAGTATTAGCCAGCAATACCTTTGGGTGTCTTTTGGACGCCCCGTTTTATTTGTAACACACATACAAAAGTATTGTAAGTTAATTTTTTTTTCACCCTGTTTTTCAAAGAAGAACAACTTTGGATGCCTTATTTCCAAATCTTGGCTTATACTCTGACCCCTTGGAGCAGTTTTTGCCAACATGACCAAGTATGTACCTTCCCTTTAACATTGATAAATTGAGTTAATATGAAAAAAGCTCTGCCATTTTGAGTACCACTTCTGACTGCCAATCTAACATGATACATATGTAAATATAAAAATAAGGGTTCTGAAGTTTCTCAGATACTAATACAATTTTCGGTTTTCCTTGTATTATACTTGAAGAGAGTTTGGAAATTTTGGAAATAATCATCTTTGTGTGTTCATTGATTGCTATAATTGTTTTAGACCACCTACATATATGTAGACCGAATTATGCCGGACTTCGACCACATCACAAATTATTGAATTTCTGCCAAAACAAGTATTTCCTAATCCTAATAAAACATCATTTGCCTCCAGTTTCCCCGAACTTCAACTGTGCTGCTTTTTCCTTTGCCTGCCTTCGTAACTCCTTAGCCTTCGCTTTGTACTGATCCGCAAGCTTCTCATTCTTGGTGGTACCGTCTCCTAACTTGTACATACGGCTAAGGTTGGCACAGCCATAAATATGGTCCAGCTTACAGCTCTTCAGTGTATATTTGAAAGCTTTGTCCATGTCCTTCTGGACAGTGTCAAGACCCTGGATGTAGATGCTTCCGAGCTGATAGCAGCTCTCCTGATGGTCACTGTCACAGGCCTTCTGAAGGAACTCGGCCGCCTTGGGGACGTCTTTCATTTCGCCTCCGCTGAGGGCCACGCCAGCGCCGTAGCACCCGGTCATGTAGCCCCCATTGCAACTCTTGGTGAAATACTCCACGGCCTTCTTTCTGTCTTTTTCCACACCTGGACAAAATGGAGTAAAATAAAATCAATATTTCCTTTTTGTGTCTAGTAATTGTTACTGAAGCGTTACGGGGAAAAAAGACAAGTTTACATAAACTCAAATTCTTAGCATTATTTTGCAGAGATGTGTATAGTTTCAGAGATGGACATGTACGTTACCTTTTCAACAATACACTAGTTTTAAGTAATAGCATTATTCCAAAGTCAATTGATCATTCAATAGCTTCGACGCCATGTCTCTGGGAAAAACTCTTGCAAAAACAATGTGTCTGTAAAATATGTACAGACAGACACGTGCTTATCTAGGGATTGTCAGAGATAATGGCATTGCTTTATGCGCGCATGCAGAACATCGACAAATCTGATTGGTTAATTAGAGGTTTGATTGACAGCTGTCGATTGACCAATTGTCACTGTATTGTGATCCTTAAAGGGACAGTATCGTCACGATCAACAGGGCATGGAATCAGAGTGCTAGTTTTAGATTAACTCAGTGACTGAAAATAATACCCCACATGATAAGGTCATATTACTGTTGCTGCTGTATAAATAAGACAGTAATTTTCAGTCACTGTATTCATATTAAACTAGGACACTGCTTCCATGCCCTGTTGAAAGTCGATCTGCTCTGATCGTGACGATATTCATGCACATATAATGTTTGACTTGTGCTGTGTGATGTCATCGTCAAACAGTTGCATTTGAATATCATTAAATCCAAAGTTCTGGACGTACCTCTGCCATAAAGATGCAATGCTCCCAACTTATTGCAAGCCACAAAATGATTGTACTTGTTACAGCTCAGACGATAAGCAGTGGGAGCCTTCTCAAAGTCATCCTTAATGGCTGCGTAGAACTCGGCAAGTCTGTAGCAACCTAAAAAAACATACACTGAACCGCATGAATGTTTTAATCAAACAGTGGTTTGCCATGATAACCATATGTTAAAGGGAAGGTAATACTAATATAGTCTTAAATATTTACAAAATATTAGGACAGAATGACAAAACCAACCAATGTCTGAGCATGTGTGTTTAGCAGACGACAAAATGGCCAATATCTCACTGGATGTGCATACATTCATTGCTCAAAATCTCCCAAAATATCATTTTCAATCTTCACTCGACTTCACTTCCCTCTCCTTATAAAGTGTGTCCTCTATCATTCCTTTAACCCTTTCACTACCATTGGCGACTTTAGTCCACAACACACATACCCCCTGTTGCTTACCATTGGCGACTTTAGTCCACAACACACATACCCCCTGTTGCTTACCATTGGCGACTTTAGTCGACCAAGGTCACCACACACACAGCACTTAATTGGGAGTATCATGACCAGCTTTTAAAACAGCTGTATTTTTTTCCCTTCTTCGCAGTCCATACCCATGCCATATATGGTTGGAAAGACTGATTCCTTATCTTTCTAATGGGAAAGAATGTCGTATCCAGCCGCCACTTTTTAAGGGCTTTTTTGGATTTTGTTTGTAACCACTAACCAGTTAAAAAATCATTCTATCGATTTTTCGTGGTACAGAAAGCAAAAACTATCTTTAAAATCCACTTTTATGATGGTTTTCGGACTTGATTTCCCTTCTAAAAAATCCTCCCCTTCAGAAAATACAAGGATCCTATTATAGTTGCCACTACGCATGTACAATGACTGTGTTGGTCATTAATTGTGGAGTTATACAAGATCAGACTGACATGACTGAGGAAGTCATCGTATACCAAAAATGCCTGATTTTTCATGAAATAAATATCCTGGAATAATTTGAAGTATATGTCCATCATCATCCATATGTTCTGCACCTTACCAGGTAGGTAAGATTACATTATTGGTTATATTTGATGAAAAATAATGGCGGCCAGATACGACATTCTACCCTTCTAATGGTATAGCCCAACCTACATGTTGCTATTATAGAAATCAGACATAATACAAGTCAATCCATTCAATGGCCATTTGTGCTATGGAACGTCATACATGTGTGTACAAAATGCTCTCTGTGTTTGTGTAATGAAGTCAGGGGAAGTAAAATAAATAACCCGATCATTTTATATGCAATGCCAATGATTTTGGTATCATATGAAAGGAAATTCATAAGCAACAATCATTTCATTGAATATATCTTTCTCCAACAAGTTTAGAAAAAGTGCCTGTAAATGGATGCATACTGTTGTGCAATAATGTGTGAATTCATGCATGACTGGGCAAACAATTCGGTAACCAGTGGGACAACCTGTTGAAACAAATCAGTCATGAAAGGGTTAAAGGAAAATCTGTGACATTTGTCATATTTGGATAGAAAAGTGGCAGTTGTATTCTTTCCAAACATTATTCTTTGGAATATCATCTTTTTATTTCAAAGTTGTTTTCATATTTTTGTGTCACTTTTCAAATGTTGAACAATTTTAAAAACGTGCCAAAATTAACTTTGTCCAAATTCTTGAAATAGGCTCACTTGATTACATTTTCCCCTTCTTTCCTAGTTTGTCCTCTCACAAAATTGGGACTTTTTAATGTATTTTTCCCCCAGCCGCAAAGAGTTGCCTTTACATACACTAGCGCCCTCTATAGGCCTAGTGTAAACCAGACCCAATTTTAATAGAAACTATGCATGTCATATTCAATGAGTGACCTTCATAAAATGATCGACATGATCGATGAATGAATTTTTGTCACATACCTTCCCCCGACTTCTCACGATAACACTGGTAGTTGTACTCCGTCTCTAGATTACGCAGATAATCCTTTACTTCCTCTTCACTTTCAAAGTTTACATTATTCATATTTACACAATATTTTCCTAAAATAAATTTGCTGTTGTTATTGTTATGATTCTAGTACGTGACCGTGTTCCTCATTATGTAATTTATATATGCATGACCGGCGCCGCTGGCTGCATGGACTAGACTGTACTAGACTATAGTGTGCCGTGTGCTAGCTGGATATCTAAAGCGTATTACACGCATGAGAAACCGTAGACTGGTCCCCTGTCTGAGACGCGGCCCAAGCTCAAAGCGTGACGTCAGATCTTCAGGTTAGGGAAACCGGAATGGAAATGCCCTACTAGTAATAGCGCCCTCTTTTGATGGACAGTGTATCAATACCAAGTTATTTCGAAAATCGCTCGAGCCGTGAGGCACTAAGATTGAGTTATTTCCCTTTCTCCCACCCATATCCTTTCATGGTTTGTTACTTCTGCCGACGATTTGGTTATGTTGACAAAACTACTTCTATGAGCAGGCCCTATTTACTTCATTCTAAGCTCAGGATTTACATTAAACAACCAACATATATTTATTTAAACATGTTTATTTTTATTTATTTAAACCATCTTTAATTGAGGGTAACCCATCCAGCATAGCTGATCATTTGGGGCCCTCACATTATATAAAAATACATCAAAAATAAAACACAAATACCGAAAATGAATGGGCAGGAGGCAGAAATTTTTTAAAATAAAAAACAACCAGTCTTAACAGACAATTACATACGAAATAAAACTTGAAGGACTAGATTGCACAAAAAGACCCCCTCCCAGCTTACCACAGTAATTGGTTAATTAATTTAGTTTAAAAAATTAGTTAAATTATCTTAAAAGTGACAGCACCTTAGTCAAGATTAGTACCATCATTGGCCCAAGTTGCATGGACCAGAATTTTTTTTAGGGGGGGCTGAGAATCAAAAACAATTATTTTTCAGTACTACAACAATTACAATGAAATAATGAAAGGGAGAGAAAAACAAAGCACAGTGAGTAGGTCACCTCCTTATGTTTATCCCGCACACTGTGGGAATGGAAGTGCGTTCTCCCCTCCCCTCCCTCTCTCTTTTTCTCTCCTTTAAATTTTTTTTTTTTTTAACGATTTTTTTTTGCTGGGGAGGGGGGAGGGCTACAGCCCCCTTAGCCCCCCTGGATCAGCCAATGGGTTGGACTTCGTCGTGTGCCTCACTTTTCAAGCTCGCACAGTATTTTTCAAATTGCAGTGAGGACCTGAAATAAATAACATACACTGCATATAACACTGTAAAAGGGGAAAGAATCCGTCAAGACAAGTTGAATTAAAAAGTAATAGTTCATTAGACGCTAATCAAACACGTTCTTCTTAATTGTACTAAACTGTGATTACTAAAAATGGTTTAACGGATGCAATTTGGTGTTGGTTGTCAGTCGTGGGGGTCGTGTCAGTCGTGTTTTTTATGACGGTCAAATTTTTCTTAACTATAATAAGCTCGAATGGATTTGACTTGAAACAAACGTACACAAAATTGGCCTCACTTTTCGACCCTAACATCAGTCTTTTTCAAAGGCAGTAAGGACATTGAAAATAAATAACATACAATCAAAGAAGACAGTTAAAAAAGGAAAGAACCAGACAAATTGAAAAGAATAATAGGATTAAAAGAATGGGCAAGTCAGAAGGGAATTGTGAACAGCGGAGAATTCCCCATATGGGATGGCTAGCTACTGGAACAAGATCAGGTCAATCGAACAGACACATATTCAGATAATGTGGATTTCTTTATTCGGACAGTCATTATAATTTCAGAACTATATTATTGAATTTCAGAACCTCCGTTATTCCAGTAACCAAATATAATCGATTATTATTCCTTTTCAGCACTATCACTCTGTTTTCCACACAAGCACGGGTACTTCTTGTTCCTGTAAATTCAAATAATAAATAACAAAAACATGCATGCCTATATGCAAATGTTTCGAGAAGTAATGCTTCCAAAAAGTCACTAAACTCCACGCACTGTCCTTTGATTCGTTCCAAACTGTAAATTTTTGTATCTACATCTATACATAACAGCAAAAGAAACGTCACCCCTAAAAATATGTATTATTTTCATTTTATAATTAATATAATTTGTTTAATGAAGAATATTATGAGTATGGAGTGTAACACGAACACAATGTGGCAAATTTGGTTGACCTGGCAGCCAACCATCCCACAACATTGTATATTTATTATGTTTAATAATATAATTACTTAACAAAATTTAGGGGGTGACGTTTCTTTTGCTGTTATGTATATATTGTTCCCCACAAAACATTATCGAAAAGATTGCAAAATTAAAATTAAAATTAAAAAGTCTTCAATGTTCATAGAAACGGATGGTATAATTCTACTTCATCAACAAAAATCACTGTACACTATTATTCTCTGTATATAAACTTTTAAGAAATGTCTTTATTTGCCTGAGGATATGTAAAATACTACACATGTTTACCTACACGTTTATTTACCTACATTATTTATATTGAGATATGGTATACAAGCCGAGTAATGTTTCTAGCCAATACACACCATTGTATTAGATTTACATGAAAGCATACTCTGTAGAGTTTAAAGTGGAATCAATGTTGTGTGCTATTATGAAATTATAGCGCCTGGAAGAATGATCTGACTGAATTAGTTATCATATGATGATGCTAAGAAACTCACACCGATGAAAAATCTCCATGGCCTGACATGAAATCAAAGGAAAACACCAAGTAAGCTGATCTAACTTCCAGACTTTTTATGTACATATCTACAAAAGGGGTAGTTCATTTGTTTTTCATATTCAAAAATGTACAAAACAAATTAGGGTGGGCCGGGGGGGGTGTCAAGACATAAGCATATTTTATTACACCAGTCAGTTCATGTAGCTAATACAAATGTATTTAATAAAATATTAAAACAATTATTATTTGAATCAAGATGAACTACATCATTGATGGATTGACCGGTTTGAGGTAGCCGATTTTATTTTGTATTGGAACAAATTATGTCACCAAGTTTTGTGGGGAACCAAACTGACTGAGGGGCAACCTGAGAAAGACCTTTGTCATGGTACGGCCATCTTGTTTTGCTCCCATTCAAATCAATGTAACCAAACTGAGGCTGGAAGGGAAATAGTCTGGCACCTTCTTTTGTATAATGAGAATCAGTATGCACCATTGCTGTCGCATACGTGGAACATGACAAAGACTAGTTAACTTGTCTTAATAACTAGTTAACTTGTCTTAATAACTAGTTAACTAGTTAACTTGTCTTAATAACAAGTTAACTTGTCTTAATAACTAGTTAATTTGTCTTAATAACTAGTTAACTTGTCTTAATAACTAGTTAACTTGTCTTAATAACAAGTTAACTTGTCTTAATAACTAGTTAATTTGTCTTAATAACTAGTTAACTTGTCTTAATAACTAGTTAACTTGTCTTAATAACTAGTTAACTTGTCTTAATAACAAGTTAACTTGTCTTAATAACTAGTTAACTTGTCTTAATAACTAGTTAACTTGTCTTAATAACAAGTTAACTTGTCTTAATAACTAGTTAATTTGTCTTAATAACTAGTTAACTTGTCTTAATAACTAGTTAACTTGTCTTAATAACTAGTTAACTTGTCTTAATAACTAGTTAATTGTCTTAATTTTGCATCCTGTTTCCAAAGTAGGGTTTGACTCGATTATACGTACTAACTATTCCATTATTCTGTATATACACATGAATGCCACTGCCCTTCAAGATTTATCGCCCAATTTTGGGTCGATTTGACAGTAAAAAAATAGATGTTCAGGGGTTAAAAAAGTTATAAGCTTTCATTTGAGACAATGAACAAAAAATTCCATCAAGGATTAGTACTCAAATTAAAAACTCAAATTAATAAAATGCTGGCCCACTGTTTTAAACCTCAGCTTGCACGTGACGACACAATTTATTGTACGTAATGGTAGAGGGCATGTGCACTCTCCTGATTGGCCAGCGTGGCTGTCAATCAGGATCAAGCGCATTTTAAACATCGTTTTTATTTACAGTTTTCGACATCCAAATTTTATGGTTTTTTTGGTTGGTTTAATAACAATATTATCTTTTAAAATTCGTTCACTTTTTTAATTCTATTTTTTTTGAGTCTGTTGCACCAAACACAGGGGATTTAGACAGCTTTATTTCAAGTAACTGGCTTGATCGTAACATGCAACACTAAAAAAGGTCTCTGAGCAAATGTAATTTACCTTTTCTCCATTTTAGAGAGGTTGTGTCATAAGGCCAAAAGAAAAAGTCTCTGGTTTCTGGTCATAGCTCGGCTTCAAAATTGGTGCGGTGACACGCTTTTTTTCTTTTTTTGGTATTTCTTTTTCCAACCAGTGAAATACATGACTTTATGTATACACGGTTATTGAAACCAGACCAAATTTCCCATACACAAAGTATGATGGCTAATCGGGCAAACATTTCCTATGCAAAAAAGTCGTTTAAAACACAGCACGGCAGAATTCCAATCGATCCAGCTATTTTGGCTCCAATTGGACATCACTTCATATATATAAAAAAAAAAGAAAATTAAAAATGCCAATGCACGTGGAGACCAGAAACCAGAGACTTTTTTGGGGGCTAAAGGAAACTAAACAACACGAGTTTTTTTTTATCTCAATCACTGACGATACATCTTTAAACCCATAGTATGAGTTGGTGAGGTCTGCATGAAGGGCTCACTTGACCAAAGGTCTGGATTTGTCTTCGTCTGCACACACATGAGCTTTATATTTCTGCACCTCGGCCATGTACTTGGACCACGAATCCGGAGGTTTGCTTTCCTGTGATGAAAAATAAATTAACAATTGAAGTGAAATTCTGAAAAATTAATATGAAAATATTTTTAAGAATTGCACATTAACATGCAAACCTCTCTTCTGCTACAAACTTTGGCTAAAAGAGGGGGATCAGAAGATGGAACCACAGTCCCAGGGGTGTAATTTGACACAAATAAAAAATCCTGAAGAATGGGTAGCAGGCCTGGGTCTCCCTTTGGTCTAGAGGACAAAGCCCCTTGAACCTCCTGGAGTTTTAATTTTGGAGGATTTACAGACTCTCCACATCCCCAGAAACAAGAAACTAGAGGTTTGGACACAATACAGGCTACTTCTTTCTGTCCTTGGTGGCTACTTCTGTTCGTTCAAGAAAATTTTAATAATAATAATAATAATGTGTGGACTTATATAGCGCACGTATCCACCAACTGAGTGGTGC
Source organism: Zoroaster sp. YZ-2022 (assembly GCA_029582265.1). Lineage (NCBI taxonomy): Eukaryota > Metazoa > Echinodermata > Asteroidea > Forcipulatida > Zoroasteridae > Zoroaster > Zoroaster sp. YZ-2022. Next base: position 3,810,805 of record CM055825.1, on the reverse strand, counting down.
TCAAGGCGCATTATATTATTACCCCTGCTCATAAGGCTCATAAATCATTCCTGAAACCATCTCAGCTCCCTGGGGAGTATACAGCTCAATTGCTGCCATTACAGCGCATATAGGGCTAATCAACCAACTCTGCCCTCACAGGTACCCATTTAACCCCTGGGTGGAGAGAAGCAATTATGGTTAAGTGTCTTGCTCAAGGACACAAGTGTCACGGCCGGGATTGGAACCCACACTCCGCTGCTAACACCAGAACTTGAGTCCGGCAAGCTAGACCGCTCGGCCACGACACTCCACGACACGACACTCCACTTTGGCTAAAAGAGGGGGGATCAGGGGATCAGAAGATGGAACCACAGTCCCAGGGGTGTAATTTGACACAAATAAAAAATCCTGAAGAATGGGTAGCAGGCCTGGGTCTCCCTTTGGTCTAGAGGACAAAGCCCCTTGAACCTCCTGGAGTTTTAATTTTGGAGGATTTACAGACTCTCCACATCCCCAGAAACAAGAAACTAGAGGTTTGGACACAATACAGGCTACTTCTTTCTGTCCTTGGTGGCTACTTCTGTTCGTTCAAGAACATTTTGAGGTAAAGGGAGATTTGTAAAAAAATCCTGAAATCCTGAGAAATCATAGGCCTGCAGGGCAAAAACTAAATGTGGGGCACTGAACAATTTTAAAGTAAATTTTACATGTATGGCAATAAAAAGGGGAGGGTGTTGCACCAACCCCCTCTGCACTCTCCCCATGTTTACAAAAACAACAATATTTGTTCTTATTGATGGCTTATGTATTGTTATTAGAGACAAACTTTCACTTGACCTTATGGTGGTTCCAATTCAAGGTGAGGCAAATGGAGAAATAACTATAACAAAGCAACCTCCTTTCCTGAAAAAATACCCCCTTCCACATTTGGTAAAGTACTATGGATGTACCCCCCCCCCCCCAATCTTAGTGAATATTCCCCTTCATTTATGGCTTTTCTATGACATTATACCTGAGTGTCGTTAGTTCTTTGCTTCTTCACGGTTCCTGTCTTGAGAGAGAGCTTCCCTCCCCTCCGCTTGCCAACCTGATGAGAAGTACATGGAGAATACCGTGTTAATTCATTGAGTCAGATGGAAACGAGCTGCCAAATCATTATTTCTGAATGCTGTGGCTAGCTTTACGTTAGTGTTGGGACGGTTAACCAACTGAAACTGCACTAACTGTTTATAAATTTGCTAACCGGCTGTAGTGTTTGTGGGCTCTATAAATAAAATATTACTCACATGATTATTAACCCTCCTGCTACAACAAGGGTAAAAATCAGTCAAAATGTTGATATACTTGCCAAGGTATTAGTGCACTTAAAAGTCAAACACTGTTTGACTGGTAAAAGCATTGTCTGGTGTTGTTCAGGGTGGTCAAAATGACAGTAAAAAGCAGTCAAAAATGCCCCTGTGTGCACATTTGGGTCAACAGTCAAAACAGGGCAGTTTACTGGTTTTGACCTCCGTAGCAACTTCCCACTAAAGTGCAGCAATAGTAAGAGGGTTAAACAATCATTGCGGTTGTGGTAAGTTTATTGATGCTTTTTGATTAAAAATGTATATGACATAAAACACAATAAAGGGGGCCACTTTGCATCCATCACGTTAGCAGTTTTTCCAATGGTTGTTATTTATTTTTAAGTACCTGAAACCGACCAAAAAGTGTTTCAACATGTGAATGGACATGCAGGCTTATACTAGAACTAATTTGAGTTGATTTATTTTATTTTTTTATTTTTTTATTTATTTTTTTACCCTCAAATTTCCATAAAATTGGACGGAAAAGTTACCTCACTTTTCCGTCCATTTGTTGATGGAAATTTTAGGGTAATTAAAAAAATAATAGTAATAATCAACTCAAATTATCTTTAGGATAAGCATGCATGTCTATTCAAATGTTGAAATTCTTTTTGGGTGGTTTCAGATATTTAAAAAAAAAATTACAACCATTAGAAAAACTGCTAACGTGACGGTAGGAAAGTGGCCCCCTTTATTGTGTTTTATGTCATATACATTTTGCCATTTGCCAACAATCTAGTTTGTGTGACTGCCAAGTACAGACTTTTGGTTAACCGGTTAACCGACCGTGAAAGAGTTGGTTAGGTTAGTGAACTAACAGGTAACTCCCAGAACTACTTTATGTTAATTGTCTAAACAGCATGAACTGAGGGTCACAATATAGCATAAATAGAGGTAGCTAGGATGATTCTAGTGGAGTGTCGTGGCCGAGCGGACTAGCTATACCGGACTCAAGTTCTGGTGTTAGCAGCAGAATGTGGGTTCGAAACCTGGCCGTGACACTTGTGTCCTTGAGCAAGACACTTAACCATAATTGCTTCTCTCCACCCAGGGGTTAAATGGGTACCTGTGAGGGCAGAGTTGGTTGATTAGCCCTATATGCGCTGTAATGGCAGCAATTGAGCTGTATACTCCCCAGGGAACCGAGATGGTTTCAGGAATGATTTATGAGCCTTATGAGCCTTATGAGCAGGGGTAATAATATAATGCGCCTTGAGCACCACTCAGTTGGTGGATACGTGCGCTATATAAGTCCACACATTATTATTATTATTATTATTCTATTGGTTATGTCAGTAATGAACATAGGATATCCTAGCTAGAGGATGCGTGACTGCCTGCATCACAGGCTCGGTAAAACTAGCCACAGAGATATCTGATGACTATTTAATGCAAACAATGGGGGGAGGGAAACCATTGATTATCGCCGAGGTTTGCATTCACAATTCCCTTTATTTTCACCACCCATCAAATCCATTGTTGTGACATATAATCTGTTTCAACATTCAGAAGTAAAATCAACTCAATCATGTTCAGATCAGACTATCTGATCTGCCTGTCAAATATAAATAGACCAAAAGCACATTTTCTGAGATAAGAAGTTGTTGCACTTCGTAATCTGGTACAATACACAAACGTAATCGTATCGGGCTGTGATGAAGTATTGTCACGCATGCTGTCTTTGTGTAATTAATGAACATTGCCTAGGTCTATGCCCGGACTCCGTAATTTATCCAGTGAATGGAAACATTTGAACGATTATTTCTTAAATACCCAACAACAATCCCCCCTCACCAAACCATGTTACAAACACCGTTACATAAAGTGTTAGTACCTAGTAGGCTATCGAACTTAGTCCTATCCATTTACACAATAAATTGCATTTGAAAATTCGCCAATGAAATTGATATTGGAAAGAATGTCGAACCCAACCGCCACTTGTGCACAATGTCTACAGCATGTGTTTTTAGCAGACGACGAAATGGTCAACATCTCACTGGATGTGCATACATTCATTGCTCAAAATTTCCCACAATAGCGTTTCTAATCCTCACTTGACTACACTTTCCTCTACTTAAGTTTGTCCTCGATCATCTTTTAAAGCAATATCTGTGATATTTGTCATCATTTGTTTAGGAAAGTGGCGGTTGTATTCTACATTTTTTCCTTGAGGAAAGAATGTCGCATCCGACCGCCACTTTTTAAGGGTTTTTTTGGAAATTTTTTGCAACCACTAACCAGTTAAAAATTGATTCTATCGATTTTTGGGGGTACAGAAAGCGAAAACTATCTTTAAAATCCACTTTTATGTTTTTCGGACCCTTCTAAAAAAATCCTCCCCTTCAGAAAATAGAAGGATCCTATATTATAGTTGCCACTGTGCATGTACAATGACCATGTTGGTCACTAATTGGGCAGTTGACAAGATCAGACTGACATGACTGAGGAAGTCATCGTATACCAAACATTTTTCATGAAATAAATATCCTGGAATAATTTGAAGTATATATGTCCATCATCATCCGTATGTTCTCCAGCTTACTAGTATAATACTAGATAGGTAAGATTACATTATTGGTTATATTGAATGAGAAAAAGTGGCAGACGGATACAACATTCTACACTTCCTTGATTTTTGTTTTACTTTCTATTGTTGATTATTATTAATGCTTAGCTGTACTTATTTTATATAAGGACATTTTTCAAAATATTTCAATTTCATGATGTTCTCAAAACATTTTGTGTAGTTTTGTTACATCCCCTATCTATTTAGGGTGATATGATTTATATTTCAAAAAAAGTTCATTATAATTACAAAAAATACATAAAAATCGGTCAAGATAGAAGATTGAAAAAAGTGGTTTTCCTATGTGGTTAAAAATCTTACATGGGACAAAAGGCTGTATTTCTTTTGAGCAGAAATGGTAGTGGTTTTAGGCACGTTAGTGGCATCTTGTGACTGTTCCTTGGATGTCTTGTTCCCTGTACTTGATTCTTCCTGTTCTGAATTATCATTTAAATCCGGCGTGGGTAATCTATGCAAACTAACACCACAATTTTTGTCAACAGCAGAATCGGTATTTCTGGCACGTTCGGAGAGTTGTTCTTGTTGAAGAGCTGCCGATCCGCTGGGGACATCACAAGTGTCCGAGTCACCAAGCGGCTCTCTCTTTTCCCCGCTCACTGACTGACTCTCCTTGGTCGTGTTTGAATGGAGTTTTTCCTCTTCCATCCTTTTTCTGAACATTTCCATGAAGCTTCCATCATTAGCAAAGACATTTATGCTTTCCTTTTCCTCCATTTTTGGCGATTTTCATGAAACATTTAAGTGAAATACATTACTTGTTACTACTTCTGTTTTCCTTCCTCCATGCTTTAACTAAGTTAGTTTAACTAGCTTATTCTGCGTTGTAAATGCATAGGAAAAATGCTGTCGGGTACCCATTGTCATGCAACAGTATTCCATACCTCAGCTCACTATTGAATGGTATCCGACTGCTTTTCTTTTGTTATAGCGCCACCAAGCGCCTCTTTCCCGTCAATAACCAGCTTTTTCACACTGAATAAAGTTTAAACAAGTATTTAAAATACATGGAAATGTAAAAGATGTACTGCCCGTCTATTTCTATTTCACCGGTGATTTTAGTTTTTTTTTTGAGTTTTAATTTTTTTGAGTTTTAGTTTTTTTAATCAAAAAATTGCTGGTTTCTTTGAAGAATAGAAATCGAAAACAAATAGTATAAAATTGTCACAAAATATTTGTCCAAAGCATGGGTTAGCAGCAATTAAACGCCTCAAGCTGTTCCTCTGAAAATGTGCAATTTTCAAGTAATTATTTCCCTTTCTACAAGTGAATTAAAACAATGTTCCAATGAAAAAGAAAATTTATGGAAATCACCAGTTAAAAAATACGGTTAAAAAGCCATAAATAAATATTATGCGAAAAAATAGACCTTTAGTGTTGTGGGTTCGAATCCCGCCCGAGTCGCCTGTGAAGTTTTTTCCACAGACACTCGGAAAGCACTGAGTATACAATGAGTATACACACGTCGGTGCAGGGCAAAATTTAATCAATTCTTTGGTGTTTTATTAGTGTAATAATTAACAACTTCTTGTGATTAATAGAAGAATATGCTATATGGGGAGGGGGGGAGGAGGGCAGGGTGGGTAGTGCCCAGTGAGTGAGGGTTACGTTCACTTTATTTTGACGACCCATAAATCCATTGTTGTAACTTATACAATGTACAATCGGTTTCAACATTCAGCAGCAAAATTAACCTGATCTGATCTGATCTGATCCACCACCCGTCGACGAATATAAAATAGAGACCAAATACATACATGTACTTTCTGAGATAAGAAGTTGTTGCACTTCCGTAATCTGCCGTGGAACAATACACAAACGTAATCGTATCGGGCTGTGATGAAGTATTGTTACCCATGCTGTCTTTGTATAATTAATGAACATTGCCTAGGTCTATGCCCGGACTATGCCTGGAATTTAACCGGTGAATGGAACATTCAAAACAATTTCTTCTGAGTTTTTGTTTGTTTTTGTTTTTGTTTTTGTTTTGTGTTTGTTTTGTTTGTTTGTTAGTTAGTTGGGGGTGTTTGGGGTGTTTGTTTGTTTGTTTATTTTTTGGGGGTATTATTTTGAATTATTTGATCCTCGTTGAAGGACCACATGGTTTGACTTTGAGGGGTTAGCGTATCGCACATCAATTGGCATTTAAATGATCAAACATCTTGATAATTCATTTTATCTATAAAAGTAGATGTACCAAGCGATAAAAACTAAATATTGCATGTTCAACAACCCCGGTCTTGTATAATTTAGGTAGAATCTCTATTGCTAGGCCTATTTAATCTCTTTGAGTAAATCATTTGCAGTTCAACTACACAACATGTCTATGACTGGACTCTGTCCGGTGTCTGTCCGCTCAACAAGACTTTGAAGTGCTTTAAACTCCACCCATGTGTTTGTTTTCAAGACAATAAACGCAGTCAACCTACTACATTAATTAATGATGTACTGCCAACTTGGGAGAATGCCATACAGTTGACAACAAAATATACTAAAAGCTTTGAGCAAGTAATGGAATTTCTTGTCACAAACAACTACGTATGCAACAATTTTGTATCGAGACTGTTTTGGTGCTGGGCCAAGCAAGAAATCATCAAAATATAAATAATTTGATATTTGGATTAGAAAATATACAATAATAACACAGCATTGTTTTGGAATTGGTAATAAATAAAGGAGCATATCTTAGGAAATAAAGGGGAAATTGAAGGGGAAGGCGCCTCATGGACATCAGGGGGAGGCAGTCAGTGAAAGGTCACAACTCCACCAAAACAAATGGGAGTGCCCTCTGCAAACAAATAAAATGAACATCATGATACTCGACCAGGCTATGACGCCCTCTTCGACAATTTATGAATATCGAATAAGCAAATTTATTCCTGTATTTATACTCATTCAGCAAATAAGATTCAACTTCCCCAACTTCGCACTTCTTTTCCATTTTGCTATTGGGACCAACAATCTGGAACAACCTCCCATCTAATATTACAGGGATTTCCCTCTGCCTACTTTCAATCGTTTCCTTCTTGGCCAATATCTAAAGTGATCGTCGTATCTCTGAATGTTTATAATTGATTCGTTTTGCATGAATAGAACCCATGTTCAATTTGTCTCTAGGTACCCTCGTTCTCACCTCTAAAATTCAGCTCTCGCTATGCCTGCCTGAACAAAGCTATGTGTATTGTACAGTGTTTTTGTCCTCGTTTTAAGTCCTGTGTTTTTGTGTGGTAATAATTATGCCCTTCAAGTAACTCTTGGTACTTGCCAATGAGAGTCAGAAATGCCCCTTGTCAAGACTTTAGCTTCTGTTGTCTATTTATGCCCTTTCGTTTTTCATTTGTCTGATGCTCCTTATTGTTTTTCCATGTGAAACGGTAAATAATTGCATTGAGGCACCAGAGGGTCATCCATACAAGCCCCAAGGGTTCCTAGATGACCTTACAAAAGGTCATCGATGCAAGCCCCATGGGTTTCTAGATGACCTTACAAAGGGTCATTGATACCAAGCTCCATGGGTTTCTAGATGACCCTACAAAGGGTCATTGATACAAGCCCCATGTGTTTCTAGATGACCTTACAAAGGGTCATCGATGCAAGCCCCATGAGTTTCTAGATGACCTTACAAAGGGTCATTGATACCAAGCTCCATGGGTTTCTAGATGACCTTACAAAGGGTCATCGATGCAAGCCCCATGAGTTTGTAGATGACCTTACAAAGGGTCATCGATGCAAGCCCCATGGGTTTCTCGATGACCCTACAAAGGGTCATCGATACAAACCCCATGGGTTTCTAGATGACCTTACAAAGGGTCATCGATGCAAGCCCCATGTGTTTCTAGATGACCTTACAAAGGGTCATCGATGCAAGCCCCATGAGTTTCTCGATGGCCCTCTGCTCATGAATTGTTTTTGTTCTGAATAACTGTCGTGAACATTTTTATATGCGAGTGGAAATAAATAATATAGGCTTGTTAGTTAAGGCTTATATGTATTATGTTTGAGTGTGCAATAAAGAATTGGTCATTTCTGTTACATGTATACACCCCCATGCGCGTTTAGCGAAATCGTTGGTATTTCAGAATTTTCTTTCATTGAAAATTTCTCCATCCTTTTTTTTGGGGTGGTGGGGGGGGGGCGGGGCGACCACTGGCCGTGCGTACAGTAATTAATCTTCCTATTGTGATACTGAAGCTTAAAAAACAATAGGGAATCTTACGAACCGGCGTTCACTTCATACACTTTTGAAAAAATATTTTTTAGAAAAGCCATTTTTGTAATTCAACACTGAGTAAACTTTTTTGAGACCAATGGCGTAACTATGGGGGTAGGGGGGGGGGCACGTGCCTCCTGCTGAGGTTTGACCTCCCAGGGTTCCCCCATTCAGAATTGTGAAAAAATAGGTTTCCGTTTGAGGCTGCAGGATACAAAATGTTCAAGTATTGACATGCCCCACTCGAAAAGGTGGTGCACCCCCTAGTGCCCTCTGAAAATTGGACCCTAGTTACCAAATCATTTATAGCTATAAACAATTAATATTATTTAAAAAAAAATCTATATCGCTACAGTTTATAATTTTAATCATTATAAAAAATGTTTTTTTTTAATCATACAATATAGTTTGCAGCAATTAGATACAGAATATATACAAGTTTTGCGAAAAAAACAAACAAATCAAGCACATATTTACAGCAGTGTTTGAGCTGAAATGTAAAATGTTTCAAGTTCAACACTCATGTATGACTTAAAATATTGAAATTAAATCTACCACACTATATATATTTTACATCATTTAGCCTCTGCTGGAGAGATGTGTATTTGCTGACATCGAATATTTAAAAAATGATTAGAACACTCGAAGCGATTAGCTAGTATAGTCCTTGTGCGAATGCCATTTTATCGCGTGCGCCGTACAACCGGCCTTCAGTGCATACCATTGGTAAAATCACTGTAAATGAATCCATATTTTATCAGAATCAAGAGATATGTACAAAAAACCAACCTGTGAAAGTTTCAGCTCATTCAAATGAGTCGTTATCGAGAAAATATTGAAATATATTAAATCTGACAACAGTATTAATCTTCCTAAGAAATATTTGTTGTCCAGTTTGAATTTCACGGGTGTGAAAATTACTGAAAATGGGTAGCGGGCCTGGGTCTCCCTTTTGTCCCAGAGGACAAAGCCCCCTGAACCTCCTGGATAATACCTGAGGATTTACATACCCTCGCATCACCACTATAAGAAACAACTAGAGTTTCGGACACAATACACGCTACTTCGTTCTATCCTTGGTGGCTACTTCTCTTCTTTCAAGAACAATTTGAGGCAAAGGGAAATTTGTAAAAATCCTGAAATTAGGAAAATCCGGAGTAATCACAGACATGGGATTTAGGAACATTTTAAGAGTACCCCTTGCTTAATTCTAAATTCAGTTGGGGAAGTTTTTGATTAATGTACATGATAACACCTCGGACAGAAAGAATTCAAGGGATGTTTTAAACCAACATCAACTTGACACCAGGTAAGTTTGTTTGGTAAAAATGTGACTAATTATATTTTTTTTGAGATTACCAATAGTGGCTTTAAAAGAGAAGAAAATGTATTTTGTTTAACAAAGGACTGTGAACTCACACTTTCCACCGATCTCATACAAGAAAAATGTTTCTGCAAAGAAATATTCATGAAATATTCATGTAGTATTTTCAAATGACCAAAAACTAAAATAATAAAAGTTATAGCAAAGCGCAATGCAAAACTAGCATTCACGACACATATAAAGACTGTGCAAACTAGATTTTGAGTGTTTGCCATAATAGTCTTATTAACGTCTTTACTTCAATGTTATTTTCGAGAAGATTTTCCCATTGCTTCTTGAGTTGTTTTTCTCTTGACGAGTTCCTTCAGCCTTACCACATCCTTATGTAACAAAGATGTCTCGTTGCGCAACTGAATATTTTCTTGTTCCAGGTAGGCTGAGCGTGCGGCCCGGTAGTCAATCAGAAGACGCTTGGCGTCTCGACATTTCTTCGCGGCTTGGTTATTCCGTCTCCGCTTGTCCCAGTATTTCGCGCTGTCGTCCATGGACATTGGTTGATTGCGACTGGTGCCGTGTTCAGAAAAGCCCTCTGCATCTCCCTTGTTCAGAACAGCCAACGCCTGTGCTGCCTGTACCATTCGGTCATGGGTTTCGTTTAGAGTCATATCGCTTGATACCGATGGAAGGAATTCGTTCTTCACCGAGTACTCACAGACGGAACTACCATAGTTAGGGGAAGTATTGCCATCAATCGAGGAGCATGGCGAAGGGGGAGTACAGCTGTCAAGTCTCAGGCGGGCAGTACCGAGATCTTCCGTACAGGTCTTAAAAGTAAAACTCGTCGAAGGAGGACTCGGACCGCTGGACGGTTCAGAAGGCAATGTCCGTTTCACCTTGTGCTGTGGCCCCTCGGGTGTTGAAGTTTTCAAATCCAAGGCCTCTTTGCTTAACGCAAGCGAACGCTTCATCTTCTCCCGTAGTTTGTGGGGAAGTTTGGAGAGCTCGATGCCAGTGGAGAAAGCACTGTGTGGGGAAGGCGGGGACGGAGGTTTCGTGTGGGTCCCAGATGTCGCACTCTGCACCGATGATCTGTTTGGAGATACCGGTACACGATATTCAGGATCATGTGTTTTGGATACACTGTTATTAACGCTATTCCCCAATGGAGAAGTCGCTTCAATGTGTCCATTGAAGGGAAGAGGTGTCGTCTGTTGAAAATGATCATTTTCATGGGTCAAAAGGCGCTTTGTGTTCTTGAGATGTTGGTGGATTGCATCTATATGCAACGGCAGTTTCTGAGTAGAAATACCATTTCCACCAACCATAGAGGGGAACTGCTGCAAGGGAGGCCACGTCCCTTGTGCCAACTGGGGCATTCTCAGGGTGAGGTTTTCATTGGTGGGACGTACTTGGGATTGCAGCGCAGGAAGTGGAAATGAACTAGGCATCGATGCTGCTGGATATGATATAAAGTTATTCGAATGGTTAGATGTGTTCGGTTTGGCAACAGCTGCCTGAAAAACGGGCATCTCTTGATCATAACAGACAGTTGTGAAGGGCACCTCTTGATCATAACAGACAGTTGTGAAGGGCACCTTCTCATGTTTTGCAGCCGCTGTTGTCTTGGTGGTTCCGTAATCTTTAGCCGATTTCTCTTCGTTAGGTAGGCTGAAGCCCTTCATAGCCTGCAGCCGAGCCTTTAGATCGTTATTTTCCACAGTGAGGTTCATAACCCTAGTTTCAAGAACCAAGTCCGTGATTCGTTTTTTCTCCCGTGATCTCTTGGCCGCAGTATTGTTCTTCCGTCTCTTATTCCAGTACCGCAAATCCTTCGATTCCTCTGGGATGAACTCTCTCTGCTTACGGCTCAAAATCAGCTCAGGCATTTCGGCTTTCGTCAAGTCTATAGTGGTTGAGCAGTTTGAAAACATCACTGGTGACATCCTTGATACGCTCTCGAGGCCAGGGAAGCGCTCGTTTGGGTGGACAAGCTGGACCGGTTTTCCACAGTATGGGCGCTGTGTGAAACGCCTGCTGTCTGTTGCTGACTTGATAGATAGATTCAACGCGGCAGTCTGGGGCAGTTGGGAAACAGCTGCCATAGTGGTTACGTCAGTTTGAATTCTGTTGCAAGAAAAGAAAAGAAAAACCCAAAGTTTTAAAACTTATAAACGCTTTATTACGGTCAAAATCTCAAAAGGTATATACATGCTAAATGTTCCCATTGGAGTAGCTCTCTTCCAGTTTGTTAAAGGCCAACTATAATAATTATAATAATCACCCTCTAACCACACACCGACTGACGTTGATGTCAATAATAATAATAATAATGTGTGGACTTATATAGCGCACGTATCCACCAACTAAGTGGTGCTCAAGGCGCATTATATAATTACCCCTGCTCATAAGGCTCATAAATCATTCCTGAAACCATCTCAGCTCCCTGGGGAGTATACAGCTCAATTGCTGCCATTACAGCGCATATAGGGCTAATCAACCAACTCTGCCCTCACAGGTACCCATTTAACCCCTGGGTGGAGAGAAGCAATTATGGTTAAGTGTCTTGCTCAAGGACACAAGTGTCACGGCCGGGATTCGAACCCACATTCTGCTGCTAACACCAGAACTTGAGTCCGGTAAGCTAGACCGCTCGGCCACGACACTCCATAATAGATGTAACGTAACATCCTCAAGCTCTTCACAACTGGTCGAGATTCTGCACATACGGGCACAATCTGTATCATACGTATTAATTTTCACACTGCTTAGCCCCCCCCCCCCCCAAAGTGTCCGGTTTCTGGGCTTCACGATTCTGCCGCGATGCGTTTTAAACGATTTTTTTCACACGTTTACCCGATTTGTGAGGCGTCTCTTAGCCACCATACTTTGTGTATGGGAAATTTGGTCTGGTTCCAATAACGTTTACATGTTAACATGTTATCACCTTAAAAAGCGTTACCGCACCGATTTTGAAGCCGACCTATGACCAGAAACAGGAGAAATTTTTTGCCTTAAATACATAATTCATGTTTCAAGCAATGATTATGAAGCAGCCCAATCTTAAATTCACCCATCCTTCTCCAACTTTTTCCCTTTCCTGGCTACCACTTTTTGAAGAGTATTCACCATTATCAATATTTTAGGTAATAATACAATAATTATCTAGTCTGCGAAAATGTGCATCGCAAACGTTTCATAATTAATGACTTGTATATTTTTTTCTGTTTCAGTAGCACCAAACAACCGTCGGTCAAAAATCAGTATACAAAAGACATACTGATCAGATAAGCTGACACAAGAAATCAATGGCAGTTGAAAATTACCAAAATCGCAACCACTTCCGGTACTGACTTCAGCTGACATCAGTATTATACAACAAGCAAACTGCCTATACAACTGATATACAAAATCACCATGCATCTAAACCACTGACGGAGTCACATTGATGCCAACAGATGTGACGTAACATCATTGATCCTCCACACACGGTTACATCACCAAAGATAAAACATACAAAGATCTTAGTGATAATGGAGAAATATACAATGCTGATTCAACATGTTACATAACATTGTTTCAAAACTGCTTCTGTGAGTATGCTGATTTCTTTGAACTACAATATGCATTAAAGGGAAGGTACAAGTTTGGTTATAAGGAGATTATCCAGCTATTAAACGAATAAAAAATCTTAAAAACTTATTTGGTATAAAGTTGATATACACATATTAACCATCATGAGAAATTAGTTTGTGTGATGTGTTTTTCCGGAAGGCAACTTTTGTAAAACGTAATAACAGAAAACAGCATGTTACTGTTTTCAGTGTTTCCTCAAAAACTTCAGCACTTATTGTGATGCTGTTGTAACAGGCTACTGAGTTTAAATGATATTTTTCTTGAAAACTAGTGGGTTGAAATGAACGTATGTTACTAAATACCAATGTTATACATTCCCTACAGCTTCTTAAGCTGTGTCGTTGACGAAAAATAGTGAAAGGCAATCAAATTTGTCGTATTTATTATTTATTATTATAGTATTCTTTTAACGCATTGGTAATAGTATCCGTTTGTTTAATAACAGCACCTCTGGAGAAGATTAATTAACTTTAAATAGCTTTACATTAACATCGAAACAACAATTTTTGGCCGCCCATTTTGTTGTTGTAGACTTTATTTGTTAATAATAATAATAATAATAATAATGTGTGGACTTATATAGCGCACGTATCCACCAACTGAGTGGTGCTCAAGGCGCATTATATTATTACCCCTGCTCATAAATCATTCCTGAAACCATCTCAGCTCCCTGGGGAGTATACAGCTCAATTGCTGCCATTACAGCGCATATAGGGCTAATCAACCAACTCTGGCCTCACAGGTACCCATTTAACCCCTGGGTAGAGAGAAGCAATTATGGTTAAGTGTCTTGCTCAAGGACACAAGTGTCACGGCCGGGATTCGAACCCACATTCTGCTGCTAACACCAGAACTTGAGTCCGGTAAGCTAGACCGCTCGGCCACGACACTCCACATTGGTTTATTAAATAATCATTGCCGCATTGGTTTAATAATCATTGCCGCATTGGTTTATTAAATAATCATTGCGGGAAATTTATAATGCTTTTTGATTGAAAATGTATACACGTTGTATATTTTATACCTCCATGGTTGTACTATATCTAGTTTGTGTGGCCGTCGGGTGAAAGTTTCGGTTAAACGGTAAGCGAAATTACCGGTAACTCACAGCACCAGTAATCAGATTTCTCGTATTTTTAATATGTGAAAAGGACTAATTCTACACCGTATATTTATTATAGTAAGATACATTTTTGGGGTAGAATGTTGTATCCGACCGCCACTTTTTCCCATTCAGTATAACAAATCAGGCATTTTTGGTATACGATGACTTCCTCAGTCATGTCAGTCTGATCTTGTAAACTCCACAATTAGTGACCAACACAGTCATTGTACATGCGCAGTGGCAACTATAATAGGATCCTTCTATTTTCTGAAGGGGAGGATTTTTTTAGAAGGGAAATAAAGTCCGAAAACCATCATAAAAGTGGATTTTAAAGATAGTTTTCGCTTTCTGTACCATCAAAAATCGATAGAATCATTTTTTAACTGGTTAGTGGTTGCAAAATAATTCCAAAAAAGCCCTTAAAAAGTGGCGGTCGGATACCACATTCTTTCCCATTTTTGTTGTATACTTGAATTGTAAACAATGTTCACAGACAATAGCATGATGTGAGTGAAGTATGTGAGATGGAAGGGTGCCCATATTTAAATAAGACGGACAAATTACCTCATTTGGAAACACAAAATAATACCCGCAAAACTTAGAGAAGTCTCACATCATGACAAAGTACAAATCAATTTGTCACAAAATAATTATAGCCAGGCTATCCGTGTAATCAAAAACCCCACTTATAATCAATTTAGTAACAGCAAGTTAAAAATTAAGTTTTGTCTAGACACGAGAAATTGATTACAACCATGCTGGTACTGATGAGCCAACGTCAATATTCTGGTCGTGCCCTGTAAAAACTGTTAACCTTATTATTCCATGGTGTTCATAAACCACTGGCAGTGTTCTTATTACCCTATGTTTTATATCTGACCAGTGATCTGACAAAGATGAGACCACCTTGTCAAAACATGGACATCGACTCATGGTAAACCCGACTCGTCAGAATGACGAACAAGTAGATGACCCACTTGTGATATCAACCCAACATCTTTGGCACATCCAAGAATTGTAATGACTTATTCTGATCATGTCGCGCCACCTCCAGATAAATTATGAGATTTGACCGCACTCTATTGGGGCCGTTATTACATATTATATATTTGCCACAAAACAAATGAAATTAATAAATAAAATTAAAAACACGCACAAGGATAGCAACAAAAATCATACAATACAATACAATACAATACAATGAAGGCATTTATACAGCGCTCTTACACAAACGGTATCACAGCGCTTTACAGTGAGATGCAAGTACAATTTAAAAATACACAGTGCCTAAAATAAATGAGTCTTGAGAGATGTTTTAAATTGACTACACACGGTTGGCTGAACAGGTCAACACTGTAGTAGAATGATGCTACTACTCTGGTCCTTCTGCAGTTGAGCAATACAAGATATATTTCCTTCAAAAACAGACAGAATATTCCATCAAATGATATACAAATAGTCCAGTGGTATCCTGATGGTAAGTTGTACTACTGGTTCAAGTTTTGATGATAACACCCAGCAAAAAATATCAATTTCAGAGGCAAAATGTAGAGCTGTTGTGGAGGTGCTGCCATCTAATGGGGCGCCCAAAGTGTCATCAAAAGAAAAAAGAAAAAGTACAATATCCTTGTTTCTAATTCTAAAAACCAGATAAGTACGGAACAAGTTTAAGCAGTTGCGAATTCGCTCAAGTAAAGCACGGAGGAAGGAAAACTTCCTCCATGAGTAAATTAAGTGTCCACACAGTTTGAGGCATGGATGATGCAATGTTTACCTTCAGGGAAAGCGGTTAATTTGGAGAAGCTGTCGAAGTTTCTGCCAATCTGCATGGACGAAACCCAAGTACGAAAAATCCTACGTGCATCTCTGGTAAATAATCACACTGGTGGTATCTCGTTTTCAAAACTATTATGTTGAAAATGTAGGTTACATATTTACGTACTATTACATAAATGAGGGCTACATGATCATGACTGAGCTTACTCTGAGCGTGCCGACTGACTATTCTGGTTTTGTCAACCCCTACATAACTCTTTCCTGTGTGAGCAGTCTTACGTAATACGTTGTGCGCACGCGCAGTGGATACCATTTTGTCACATACTATGCACAGCGAAGGTTGCGTAACGGCTCAATGGTGGTAGCCAACCTAAAGAAGGAACGAGGGGATCAAGTCTTGTTTGTACTTCATATAGGGAAGGGAATGCAGTTGTTATCAGCATCAGAGACCACTTTCAGATACTGATACTGTATATGGTGCACGGATAGGTGAAGGTCGTCTCTATCTTTTGTCTGGGCAGATGATACCAATCCCAGGGTCGATGTCCCTTTTGTATAATAAACCCTCAGTTTTTCCGATTTTAGTTATCACCTCCAAAATGGGAGTGTCGCAGGGAGAATGACCTCTAAGGATGTTTTATTAATAACGTCACCAAGTATATTTTCTCAAAGGAAAGGTACCCACTGGTATAATGTTGGCAAACCCTTTTAATATACTTACTTTCTTTGAATCAAGATTGTTTTCTCTGAAATGAGAGTAGCCTACTTCAGACAGAAAATTGTCATTAACTTACAGATAACATTCGTTACTTTTGAATTGAGATAATTACCTGTTGGTTGTACCTTAATTCTCTTTAATCTGTAGTAACTGGGGCAAATGGAAAGATGCACTGGGAATGTATAATTACAGAAAATAAACCTTTATCCCTGAGACCATGGTTTTTTAAACAACGTTATCCGTTTGAGTAAAGTTACGTAATAAGCTGTGCGCACGCGCAGTGAATACCGTTTTGTCACATTCGTGTGCCGTTGCCACAACGGTTACGTAACGAGCTCAACGATGGCGGTAAACTAAGCCACGCCCTCAACGATGGCGGTAAACTAAGCCACGCCCTCAAGTTTGTTTATATTAATTTACTTCTTATATTTACCCAGGGTAGTCCTTACAACCAGAAGATGGTCTTCACCTCTCACAAACAATAAATACATTAAAACAATTTAAATTAAAAGGTTACAATCATATTTTCAATTATCAAACAACTGAAACAAAATGCAATAAAACATTCAAAGCACACACAATTTACAAAAGCCGCTGTATCATGTGTAGGGACAACAAACTATACACTCAAGTGACAAGAGTTAAACACCCCAAACGGTGCGAAATGCCATGTTGCAAAAGAAACCCTTGCCTAAAAATAATGATCCACCAAGGTCAAATTGAGCAAAAGAACGTGTCAACATAATTGTTTTCGTTGGTGGTAACTTTATGTCGAGTACTTACTACTTCTTTGAGCTGTAATGGTATGTGAGCTGTGATACAATGTTAAAAAAATAACATTTATACATGCATACTGCAGTCTGCTACGAAACAGCTTAGGTTTACTCTCGTCTTCCTTCCTCCATTGTTCACTCAAGGGTACTGAGGCAGACCGACGCTGTACATTATTTCAATGGGAACCCTCAAATCTCAGTGATCTGAAAGTCCCTATAGACCATGTGAATTGTTTACACTTCGCGTGTCCTAAAGAGTAACAGGGAAATTTGCTAGCCAGCTATTCGAAACTAACATTTAAAAAACAACAATTTTGTAAGATCTTGCCGCCCATTTTGTTGTTCGAGACTTTTTTGCCGCATTGGTGTATTAAATAATCATTGCGGAAGTTTATTAATGCTTTTTGATTGAAAATGTTTACACAATTGTTCCATTTGCCGACTATAGTTTTGTGTGACCGTTGGGTGAAAGTTTCGGTTAAATTAACTTAAATGGTTAGCGAAATAACCGGTAACTCACAGCACGAGTACATCTCACATAGTAGGCTTTGTGGGAACAAAGGTTAACAATGCCTGGAGATCAATTACTTCCCTTTGTGTATATGGAGTGTCGTGGCCGAGCGGTCTAGCTTACCGGACTCAAGTTCTGGTGTTAGCAGCAGAATGTGGGTTCGAATCCCGGCCGTGACACTTGTGTCCTTGAGCAAGACACTTAACCATAATTGCTTCTCTCCAGGGGTTAAATGGGTATCTGTGAGGGCAGAGTTGGTTGATTGTTCCTTCCTCCATGATTAGCCCTATATGCGCTGTAATGGCAGCAATTGAGCTGTATACTCCCCAGGGAGCTGAGATGGTTTCAGGAATGATTTATGAGCCTTATGAGCAGGGGTAATAATATAATGCGCCTTGAGCACCACTCAGTTGGTGGATATGTGCGCTATATAAGTCCACACATTATTATTATTATTATTATGTTACCAATGAAAGCACCTTGAAGAGACATCGCAAGGCAAGACACAAAAACAATCAAATCAAATTAAGCAGACGGAGAGTTACTGGTAAAAGCCGGAAGGGGGACTCTCCAAGGATCTTGTCCATGGTCACGCCCCTCCCTCTGTAAAAGAACTCAGTAGCAAAACAAAGAGGGCCTTGAGAAGAAAAAAAAGAGGATCAAATTGGTGACCGAAAGATAACCACGTGATCCTCTTTGAGATAATACCCGTGTTTGTTTTCATTGTTGTTCTTGTCATTGTGGTTGACAATCCATGTCTTGGATCTCTGAGACAATACACATGTTTTTGTTCTTTGCACTGTGATGGACGTGTCTTTTAGATCTTGGTTTTTCTGCTCTGATGCAACACTGGATACCCCTTTCATCCGAGTTAATATTGATCTGACCATGAATGACTCGTACAGGCGCGTAGCCATAAATTTGTCAAAAAAGTGTCGACGAACAATTTTGTAAAAATGTGGCCAGCAGAAACTTTGGCTCTGGAAAATATTTTTGATTGAGGTCACAGAACAACCACCTCCTTTCAAGGATACAAAAATGGGGTCGAATAAGTCGCAGTTTTTCTTTCAATTAACTTTTGTATAATTAAAAAGAAAAGAAAATGGTAAAGCATTAAACTTAAAGTAAGATTGCATGATTGAACCAACATCCATGTTTGAATGATGTGTCTTGAATCGGGAAAACAGAAGTAATTAACTCATTTCACTGCTTCAGTTTAAAAAAAAACTCTATTCACAAAAATATTTTCAATATATCACATTGAACCAAATTAAAACCAATATTTACACGCTCGCACAAAATACCAGATTGTCTATCAATGTATGCGTTTAATTATTTTATAAATAGTTCCCCAAAGAGTCCCATGTCAGTGAGACGGTAAGTTTGTCACCAAGGAAATTTAAACTCCCGGTAAGTCACTATAAAATGGAAATGTCACCAAGTCAAAAATGGGTTAAAACTCAGTGCCTACTTTCATCAAATTTTCTTTCTCAATAAAGTATTTCTGAAATTCAAAGCTTGTATATCCCTTTTAAATCTTGCTCTATGATGAAGTACAAAAATAATGTGCATTTCCTTATTCTATGGTATAACCATCACAGGATCAAATGGAGGTTGAACTTCTCAACTTCAATTTGTCAAATAACGTCCTTGCTCTACATTGTGGAAATGATGATCTCTTGTCATAGTATAACCAGATTCAAGTCGATGCTTAAAACTCATCTTATGTCACAACTCTTCAAAGATGATGTATATTTGTAATTGCATTGTAGGTACATGTATCTCGGTACAAAAGTTTTTTTTTCCCCTATGCTATCATTGTATATTGTTTGTATTCATGTTTTTTCTTTGTTTCCGCGCCTTGAGCGCCCAGCAGGGTGGATATGTGCACGCTAAAAATCTTTATTATTATTATTATTATTATTATTATTATTATATATGCACTATACGCAATGTTAAATAATTATTTACGTCGGTGCCCTGCTGCCCTCCGTGTCACCCGCTTAATTAACGGTACTGTCCCCGAAATGATCCCGCGGCCAGCTCGTATAAAGCAGTCTAATTTATTAGCCTCGGGTCTAGTCTAGCAAGGTGTAGCCATACAGGAATATGATTTAGCCATGGGTTACTTCAGGGTCATTATTTATCAGACACATCAGAGGACAACCGTCCATTGAATCATTATTTTTAGTGCATACAACAGTACCGTAACGTCCTCGCCGAGGGATTATGTAATCGCCTGATATACCTACGAGTCACGTCGCGAAATGTGAGCGGGGTCAGCCCACGGTCAGACAATCGTTGCAAATAGGGTCAGTCTACGGTTAGCCGGTAATGGCCAAGCGGGGTCACCAAGCCAGCTGCACCATTCTAAAGCCCTCGCCCGGCGCATATTGTTCTTTGATTAGGTCAGATAATATCTAATAAGCAAATTTCTTAAAATAATGACTTTTTTGGAAACGGATTTCCCTAAATTTCCCTGCGAAATTATAAGTGAATAAATGAATTTATGACGGAGCGTTATAACTTTATGATGGCCATAATACTAATGGCAGCACAGCCTGTCTAGTAACAATTTACTGGAATATTATGTGAAATGCCTCATTTGAAGTGATTTCCCTAAATTTCCCTGCGAAATTATAAGTGAATAAATGAATTTATGACGGAGCGGTATAACTTTATGATGGCCATAATACTAATGGAAGCACAGCCTGTCTAGTAACAATTTACTGGAATATTATGTGAAATGCCTCATTTGAAAGTGATTTATTTCCCTTTTTCGAAGCCATTTGACCAAATTTACAAAGTCACTGACCAAACTCTTTAAAATGTATAGCTTTAAGAGTGTATAAGAAAAGTGAAATAATTTCCTGCTCGGATTTAGGAAACTTCTCATTCCTAAATTCCACGTAGGCCTATTAAGCAAATAAAAAATCTATAAAAAAAACCTAAAAACTAAAAACCTTCTTTCTTGTTAACTATACAACGAAATAAGCTGAAACTTTCACAGGTTGTCTAATGTTTATATAATGTCAATATAATACAAACGATATACATCTTCTCTTTCACCAAAATTCGAAAAGTATGACGGAAATCATAGGCAACCTTAGTTACCTGAGCATGCGCTAGTTGTGGTTGGCGGTCACCCACGGCCAGCTGCATGATGTACAGCGCAGAAAAATACAAAGACCTGCACTTTTATATCGATTCGTAGCCTACACTTACCAACATTATGTGAGAGATTTTGTCAATGTTTGTGAAATATTGCAAAATGAGCTTCGTGTGAAAGGACACCAATATTTAAGACTGTCCTACATTCCTTGAGAGATTGTCTCAAACATTGAGATGAAGGGACACCAGGATGCCAAGATTTTTAAACATATCAAAAGAGCCATTTTAGTATGACATAACCTCCCTTCATATAGATGTTTCACTATCTGAACGGCCGCTTTCGCTATTTTAACTCGAGGAAGTGAATGCAGATGTTGTAAAATGAGACAATTCTAAAACAAGAAGTTGGTTAAGGGGCCAATCGTTCTGAAAAATATGCACTTTTTCAGGCAACTTTTTGCTCCACTTGTTGTATGCATCTCAGATAAGCAGACTCCACATTGACCTGAAATCTTCACAGGTATAGGCCTATGTTTGATTCAAAGAAAGTAAGCACATATACTCGTATAGAATCATTTTACCGACATTTATGCACAATTATTATTTGAATTCCGCGCCTTGAGCGCCCAGCAGGGTGGATAATTTATGTGAGCGCTATTATTCCATTTCCTTCATCATCGCCAACCATGCGTGATCTGTGATATCATGGTGATATTGTGAATAAGTACCTGCACAGTGATTCCAGGGGTTGAAAGGGTAAAGTGGACAGCAGTGGGTAAGTTACCGTCATCTTAGGATACGGCTGACGGCTGCAGTGACGATAGAGCACTCTTTTTTTATTTAAAAAAATGTCTGTAAATACTAAATACATCCATTCTCTAAAAGTATATGTATATAAACCAAACTGTGAAAGTTTATACCTAATTTCATTGTTGTCATCGCGATAAAAATAGTGAAAATGTATTCTGATTTTTTCGTATAAAATGGGGGAAAGGTTGATTATGAAACCCAGTCCTCTTTTATACCCCAAGACGGGTTAGCCAAACTCATTACCAACCGCCTCCTCCTTGTGTGTGTGGGCGCATTTGGAACTCAATGCCGTAGACTGGAATATAGCCATCTGCCACATCTAGTGTAACTTCGTATGTTATCAATCCTTTCCATCCTCCATGGTAAAAAATAACAATGCGTTAAACGTAGACGACTTGTGAATGGACAGAAATCCACGTAGACCTGGGAAAAACACATGGCGCGATAATGTTGCAAAATAGAATCTCAGATGATTGAGTTTGAAGATAAAGTTAGGTCAATGATAATTGTGAAGGCCGAACTGAGCAAATAGTTAGTTAGTCCTACCCAACCTGATGCAGCTCTACACCATTATCAGTCACTGGATTATCCAGGAGTTTTTCCAAGATTTTGTCACTGTGAGTGAAATCAGTGAATAGAGGTTCCGTCATTTCGTCAACGATTTCATACGATGGTGACGGAAAATATGAATGATTTTCATAATTTTTTTGTAAAAGAATCTCGCGCCAAATGTTAATCGCGTGTGATATTTCGACACTTTTGATCCTCCCAATTGCAACTTCGGAACCTCAAATTTAGTTCTGTTTCTTTTTTCATTCATTTGTAATTATTCTATAATCTTGCCGCTTAAAATGAACACATGATGGCGGAATATTAAATGTACCTATACAGTAATCGAAATGACCTATATATACCACAGACATAAACATGATACACAATCATGACCAAATGCGACCCGATCAAAGTCAAATACAATCCACAAACCTCGTGGAAGCTTATTTACAAATGAGATAACCTGTTGCCCTCAGTCTTATACAGCAATACGAATGTTGTGTTCAAACATTGCCTGATGCTCGCTTAACATATTATCACATTCAGTAAACAAAAGACAAGTTCAAAGCACACTATATTTACGCACTGTCTTTACATAATTTTTTCCCGAAATGAAAAGTTGGCGAAAGAACCAATGAATCGTGAAATAAATTTCGAAATTGTACAACTATAGTGCATCTTGAATTATCTTCCAAAGAAGAAAATAATAAATAAAATTACCGGTTGTATATTCAACATTGTGGTAAATGAGACCTGCATGCTCTCACAAAACTGGGACAAAGTCGCCTGAAATACTTGATGGTTTTTGAATGTTTGTTTTTAATGTTCGGGGTTTTAACACCTAGACCCATCCCCAGTGTGTGGTACAGTTGGGTATCACCCACTGGGGATGGGATCAGGTGATACAAACTCTTAAAACAACCTGAAAATTTAGGAAAAAAACATCAAGTATTTCTGCCGACTTTGTCCAGGTTTTGTTAGAACAGGACTTAAAAACAAGTAATGAATTTTTTAAAATTTTATATATATATATATATATATATATATATATATATATATATATATATATATATATATATATATATATACATATACATTTCACAAGATGAAGCTAATTGATGTTGTTGTATAATATCGGATGTTCTTAGAACAGAGCGGGCAGCGAAACCAGGTTACTCATCCGGTGAATTTCTGTGTTGAGTTCAGCATAATATGTTCCTTTCCAGTTGTTAATTTCCCTAAGAGTAAGAGAACCTTGACCTGTGTGAACTCACGCCAATGCGGTTTCACATTTTTAGTTGTGCAAATAGTGTGTAGACGTTTTTTTTCTTAAAATGTTTTTGAAAGCATTCTTTTAAAATCTCAATGCCGTGTCTTGCAATGTTTTGCGCGCGGCAGAATCACGATGGCAAGAGGTTGGGTCATGGAACAACATACTTAACTGAGGCAATTCATTGCCAAAAGTTTAATTGCTTTTAAGATAGAGGGTCTTATAATGGTACTAAATATTCTAAGAAATAACTCCGTACGACATTAATGGGACAATATCGTCACAATTAACAGGGCATGGAATCAGAGTGCTAGTATTAGATTGAGAGCATGGTAGAGATTATTATTGAGTTCTTTATTTTTTGTAAATAAGCCTACATATGAAATAAGCCTATATATGTTATTGGCTTTTCGGGTTATCCTTGGATAAATATGGTGTTTTTCTTGTATTTTTGTAATGTGTCTTGTACTTTTATCATCTTTTTATCCGAATAAATTCAATCAATCAATTCAATCAATCAATCTCTTCGAAACGTTGAGAATAGATTGAGAAGTGTTAACATTAGTTTTAAGAAGAGATTATTACATAGGTAACCTTGCCCAAACAGACAAATTTGGCATAAAATCCATTATTCTGGGAGAGCTCACTTTCGAAACATTTAAAAAAAAAAAAAAAAATAACAATAAAATTTAAATTTCACCAAAATTACCGATCTCACAATAGTGAACTTCATGCCAAAAGTGTCTGCTTGGGCAAGCTTACCTAATCACAAAAGTTTAGATTGTAATAATTAGCAGATCAAACAGTGAAAACAATCACTCCTTTTTTGTAGTATGTGGTGCTAGGGCCAAGGATACGGAGGGAGTCCAGTGCATTGGCACTAGAATGGGGCTAGGTTCATCTTAAACCAGGACACCGATTCCATGCCCTGTTGAAAGTCTGCTCTGATCGTGACGATACTGCCCCTTTAAATGTAGGCCCCATGTGTGTCTTCATATGATGATCCAGTTCAAGGTATAAGAAATTATTAGTGAATACAACAATTTCCCCCTTTTCATTAATTTATATCCATATTTTCTTATTTTTATTTTGATACATTTCTGGTAAAGAAACCAAGGATCCCTCAAAAGCACACTTAGTACTGTAGCTCGGAAGCCTCACCTGTAAGCAAGGGCACTTGCTATGTGAACCAGGGGTAACCCCTACTCCTCCACGATGTTCTGTAATTTTTCGCAATAACACAATGTAGAAATAAGAAATAGATTTTTTTCCCTCCATGGTCGAAGCAGGTGAATTTTAATCAGTAACGAATACTTCTTTTAAGGATCGAAGTAAAATTTGGTGGAATATTTTTTTTAAATTATATATTTTTTAATGGTTGTAAACCAGTTGGTCGTGTTAGGTTTTAGTTACGACAGTCAACAGCATCGTAGCAGTAATAATAAGACTCATGTTTTGATTCAGTGCACTACTGAACAAAAAAAAAACCCACAAAAACCCTCCAAATCAACAAAAAGCCAAAACAACTACGATAAAATCTGACTCACTGGTCTGATGTGATTTTAATGCACAAAATTTCACGGACCAATAACAACAAATGGCACGAATGGTGATATTCCAACAAAGTAAATATTTTGTTTTACCTGGTTAGCTAGCTCAGTCAAAGTAAAGTGCAGTTCGTTTCTCGCCAAAGAGGCAACCGGTACCTCAGAAAATTAGAAAACGTGTTGGCCGGGAACTAACTCCGCCTGGTGTCCCCCGTAGCCAGAGCACTATGAGACGGGGCAAATGCTTTCTGGGAAGCACCAGTATATATGGCATGTTAGACCATTGCCCTTGCACTTGGACGCCCTGAATAGATTATCCTTAACCCTGCGCTTAAAGCGTGTCAGCCCAGGTCATTTAACCACCCTGCTTGCTTCCCTATTGGCTCATGCTTCTGCCCACGGTCTGCGTAACCGTGACAGTGAGCATTGCATAACAGTGGTCGGCCGTCTTGGATGACATAAAGCGTTGCTTCCCAGCCCGAGTTCCCTGCGGGCGAGATTGTGTAACAGCGTTTGTGATTGGCTTGCTATAACGGGCTGGTTCGCGGTCTGCCGTTTACATTCGATTAGCATGGAGCGTAACTGGGGCAATAACATCCATTGACATTGGCAGCTGCCGAGTATGTATAGAACCACACCGCAACCAGTCTGGAACAAGAATTGAGTGAGCAGAACTCGGTCACTGTCATAGGGATGACCTCGGAAAACGACAACAGGATTAAAAAACAAACTTACTACACGCCATCCTGTCTATCCATGTTTTTGTAACTATATTGAATTAATGTTTTCCTTGAAACTGAAACTATATCTACAGATGATGCTTACTAAGAGACCAGGGCACTATAGGTAAAAAGTAAAAACTAAAAAAATGCAAAGTAACGCAATCATTTCCGACTCATTTTAATATTCATTTTCATATTGGACTGAACTATGTTAATGTCCATCAGACCCACTTAAAGGGGCAGTATCGTCACAATCAACAGGGCATGGAATTGGAGTGCTAGTTTTAGATTAACTCGGTGACTAAAAATAATACCCCACAAGATAAGGTCATATTTTCAGCCACGTGTGCTCATGTTTAACCAGGACACCGATTCCATGCCCTGTTGAATGTCTGCTCTGATTATGACGATATTGTCCCTTTAAAGGTAAGGTATAAGGCTGGTAATTCAAAAATAATTGCTGGTCATGGTATCAGCTCGTCCATACATAATGAGGTGCTTTCCTGTTTAAGAAACGCGATTGAAATAATCTAAATGCAATGTAACTATTTTCTCATGAACCCGGACACAATGAGATGAAACCGTTGGTTGTTTATTTAATATCTATAGAGAGTAGGCATACTCGTGCAGTTTTTGCCAACACTGTCACCACTGTTGTACCTTCCCTTTATAATCATGCATTTTCTGCTCGCATTTAGTCTGGTCACGGTTCTCTGTGCCCGCATCTTTTAGAGCATGTTGCATGTGGGTATGTTCCATGCGCCAGACATCATGCCAGCAACTGTGAATGTGGCGGGCATGCTTTCTTGCATAATCCATATGGTAAAAATAAACATTGACTCGACTGTAACTAATGTCGACCGTTACTGCGACTAGAGTGCGCATAATTAACTCATCTGTCCAAAGTGCAGTGCATGCAGTGTCATTATGTCTATCTCTATGTGTCTATGTAACACATTATGCCATATATGTACATTTTTATCCATGTAACACAAAATATTCAAACATTTGTACTTATTTCATCTCTGTAAAATGAGTAATAGTTTCATCCCATCCGTATGCACTAAGCGAAATAAAGGCTTAAAATGAAAGTTAAAAAATGAAAATAGTGCGTGTGTATCGCTCATTATATTTCTTTTAACAATATTAATTTTGACCTTGGGTTGACAAAATAAAACTTAATAATGTTGTTATTAGTTTCCTTGTAACATTTAAGCTATACACGAGAAGGTCAATTATATATTGATACTTGCATAGAGCACCTCTTTAAAGGTACATTATTGTCACGATCAACAGGGCATGGAATCGGAGTGCTACTTTTTAGATTAGCCTAACTCACTGACTAGAAATAATACACAACGTGGTAAGGTTGCTGCTGCATAAATGAGCCAGTAATTTTCATTCACTGTGTTCATCTTAAACTATTACAATTGATTCCATGCCCTGTTGAAAGGCTGCTCTGATCGTGACGATATTGTCCCTTTATAAAGTCAATATATGCCAATATTTGACTATAGCAAATGAATTATTTATCACGAATTTAATACTCATAAATTTATGTTTTCCCCCATACCCTGGTCTTAGTCAGTTGAAGAAAACCTTATATTTGAAAATAACGTGTTTTCTTTCTATTAGTTAAAGATCAGTGTACAGATTTAAAACAAAGATGACGCATTATTAATGAGAGTTAGCATGGTACGTATTTGAAGCCAGATCGGCAATTATCTGTCCAGTGTCTCCAATAGTACTTTTACAAGAATCAAGAAATATGTATAAAACCAACTTGTGAAGATTTCAGAGTATTTCATGGTAAGTGATGTACAACTGCAATCATTATGGTTTTTTGAGTTCACCAACGTATAGTGAGTTCACTGACATGATGCATTAAATATGCATGAACTCTGTTTAAACTAGGCCAATGCATAATAACGCCTTTGTGAATATTATGACTATCGTGATCAGAGAGAGAATAAAGCTACTGACAAAATGTCATTGACTCTGTAGTATTCAAACATACGGCTCCCTGGATACTCATTGAAGTTATGTCGTATAAAAATGATAGTGAAACATACTATTATAGGCGTATCCCCTCGACGAAACAAATCACTCTCGCTGGTCACATGGCCAAAAAAGAAATCTGTTGGAAATTAAAAAACAAACTGATTATTTCCACAAATTGCCACACTGATGATCACTTTCCCCATGGGCGCGGTGAAGACATTTTGGGGGGGGGGGGGGGGGAGGTTGGAAGCCAATTTGCCGACTGTCATTACCCTGAAACAAATGATAACAGAATAACAATAGGCAAATATTCAGTGATTATATAGATACACTATACATCTTCAGTCAGCAAATCCGTAGCGCTATCTAGGTTTTCCAATTGAACAATTTTCTTGGTCAACCCTTGTTCTAGTACCTTTGATGCTTCATTTGCCGACTGAGGCTCTAAATTCCGCATGAGAAAAAAAAATTTGAGGGGGGGGGGTGTCACACCTCCACTCGCTACACAGCCTTGACTTCCCCCATAAAAATTTGCCGGGGGCTGGCCCTTCTCAGACCAAATCGCAGAATGTGTGAATATAACTCCATAGGGGAGGGAAACATGAAGTTCCTTTCTAAATGTACCAAATTTATTTATATATACATGGCGTTATGGTCTTTGATGGATATGCACCAGCGGAGATGCTCATTGTCAACGTTTCAAGTACACTGGATATGGAAAACATGGATATATCATGGAGGTATAAAATGGATATATGTACATGTACATGGCAGGGCCGATACAGTCCATACCATCCACTCCCATAATAATTGAAAGATTGTTTATTGAAAAATATGTTGTGCTTACATATCAAATCATGTGTAACATGTTCAGAAAGGCATATTATTCTAAATAAAAACCTTTAGTCTTCAATGGCAATATATTTTGAACAAAGCTAGGACGTGCCTCGATACATGTTCAGCGATATAATTTGCACATGTTCGAAACAATTAAGTTGCACATGTTCCTATTATGCCTCATTTGCATACCCTCTCGTCGCTATTATAAATCATTACGAATTTTTTTATTTAGACTGAACTCCAAGGCCGCGACTACACCACCGGTACCACAAACGCCCAGGGCTTTCCATCAAAACAAAACACCGGTCGGCCTCCGCTTATAATTAATTGTTCGTTGTTCATTCTAGGCCGGACCTGATGTTACGAAACCATTTGTTGTTTGGAAGCTTATGCAAGACAGTCCCTGAAATACGGAACGTGACACGAGCTAGCAGTTGTCCTTGTTCAAAGGGGTGAAAGACCGCTAAGCGCCCTTTGTACTCGAGAAAATCAGTCAGGGAAAATAGTACATGGCACCGAGATGAGTCTCTAAAGTGTGACGCAACAGTGCTGTGCGATAGCGAATATCAATATCAAGATACATCGATGGGTTATCGATGGAGGATGGTAATTTACGGTTAATCGGTTAACCGAACCGAATTTTAAAAACTAATTCGAAGATGGTTGGAAAATAAAGTTAGGAAAAAAAGGATTAGATGTAAAATTTATGTTTTTTATTCACTATATCTGGTAATTTGTGTAGATTGATTGAAGAGATGTTGACAGATTTTGCATGGGGTTATTGCACAAAAAGGTAGCAGCAATTTTCTATAAAAAATTCAGATAACCGAACTGTAAAAAATAACCGATTAACCGTATAAACATTCGGTTAACTGAGCACTACAGTGTTCATCCTGTAGGTTAATTGTTTATGAAAGCAGTACTGAATTGTTCAAATAGGTTATTGTACACTCTGCTTGGTTACACCATGGAGGTGACACTATTCAAGAAAAACGTGTGCAATTTTGCACGATATTTTGTAGTGCTGCAACGATTACTCGGTTATTCGGTTGGATTGGACAATAAGTGTACAGGAGAATTGAACCACCCCCCCCCCCCCAAAGTCACATCTGTTTGTTGAGCACAATTAAAACAATTATCATCAACCCCACAATTCAGTGCAATACAAGCCTGGGTGCAGTGGAAGATGTACGTACATTTCACTGAACCTCTGGTATGTACATGTAAGTGCATTCGGGGAGAGTGAAACATTGCCTAATATCATCAAGGTTTTTAAATTAATGTCATCATTCTATTGAGTTTCTCAGACAAGCGAAAGAGTGTACCGTACTAGTAACACTTGCTTTCTGCCAAAAGGAGAGACAGGCGCGTAGCTGGGGGGGCTGGGGGGGGGGGGCGAGGGGGCAGCTGTTACCCTCAGGCCCGTATTCTAATTTAATTTAAAATTCATAACATAATTTGCAGAGCAGTGATACATTTGACCCCATTTTTACCCTTAAAATGCGGAGGGGAGGGGTGTAGTTGTTCTGTTACCTCAAAATTTTCCAGGGCTCCATTTTTCAAACAAGTTGTTCACTGCCCCTCCTTTGTCAAATTTATGGCTATAAGGGATCTTTCAGATTTATTTTGATACCGAATAAACACTTTCTGGCGGCTGTTTGGTTTTAGTTTCTTTCCAGACCGGAGTATCTCAAAAAGTCATGGGAAAACCCACATTAAACTCTTTGTAGTCTGAGTAAATAACTGCTTCGGCAATTTCATGGGAGATGACGAAGAGAAACAAAATTAACTAAAGCAAATTGAAGAAAGGTTTATGAAATTAAAGTTTAAAATAGTCTGCATTATTCTACTGTTTTGGTATTTTTGATGATTTATCCAAGAAAAGAAATTACTCGTGCCTGAAAACTTCACTACTGCCTTAAATTCTGATATCGCTGTTCGTGTGACACACTGAGTGTAATTCGTGCGCAACATCCATAACTCCAAAGTAGTTTCGCGCGTCCCAATCGCCTTGTTCAAGGCGCTGGGAGACGATTGAACCAAGAAAGTAGAAACCGTTGAATGGCGCCCCTAACCGCCCAGACTTAGAGAGTACGAGACTTAGAGAGCGAGGGCGCTGTTACAATATCGTTACCCTCTATCGATCTCAGCTCTGGACATGCGATTGCTTAATTTAAGGACTCGGAAGACATGTCAAACTGTAATAACGTGGCGATGAAAGAGATGATTTATTATTTAAAAAAAATAATTATGTGCTTTTACTTTCTTTTGGTGATTTCCTTATTTTGTATGAAGTGTTTTCTGTGTTACTGATATATATCATTAGAAACATATGGTGTACCCAAGATATTCAATTCGAAGGTGCAGACGAGCGGATACAGCTCGAGCTGGCGATGTGTACTTCGAAATATGGGTGAATCCCGTTCTCATTGAGGTCGAAGGGGGAAATGGGCCGCGTTTTAGGGGCAAGGTTATTGGGTGGAGGGGTGGGGTAAATTTTAGGGAGTTCACTACACTGGGGAGGGGGTGGCTTCAATGACCTCTGGATCATTGTTCATACTTTCGCCATACTGGTAAGATCTCAGTGCGATTAAATACGTTTGTGTGTTACAACCTTTGTGATTAAAATATTATTATCACCGTAGATGGCGCCAAACATTTTATAGAAAATAATCGGCAGGTATATAACAAACAACAGTCGTCACCGTCACGCAACGCGTTGTTTGCAAATGAATATCTGGCTGAAATAGCTCTAGTGTACGGTGACGTCAGGCAAGCGCCCTCTAGCGCTTTCAGGATTTCATCTAATTGCTTAGCATATCACTGAGTAAGTGGCTCGATGTCCTATTCACTTTCACTATGTATATTATCCCGTTTTGCAACTTAATGCCGACAGAATTTCGCGATTCGTAAAAAGAGGCGAGCTTCGTGACTTTGGTTTCCTTTTGCCACGGTCATGGCATCTTCCGGGACATTTCCCTCCGTCAACATCCGGCGACTGAAACTCTGATGTTGTCCCCGTGAGCGAGGCGAGTCATTATACTGACAGTATAGTGTGATGTGTTGTGCGTGACTAGGTTAGGATAGCGTGTACTCGGACGACTAAATGATTATCATAAATTAGTAGTAGAAATTCGATAATACAATGTCACAGGCAAAAAATACAGGCAGAAAAATTTAGCTCAGTAAAGAGACATGTATAATAAGGAATGATATTTGGAATACAACAAACTTCAACTGAATTGACCGGCGGGTATGTCCACACACCTAAATTTCCGCAAAATGTTTGAGAGAAACAAAAATTTAAATACTGTGTTCACGGAATCAATACAAAATTTTCCCTCTGGGCTTACGTGGGTCTATATTACAAAATACGCCCACTCGCAAAGAAGAGCAGAACTAAAGCATTAAATCCGGTAATTTACCGTTCGTTTCCACCACACATTATTTCAACCGCATATCCCCAAAATTGCGGATTTGTCTTTACCTTTTAATATGTCGCCGTATCAATAGTTGATGATCATTCCGTATAACTGTCGTCGCCACATCAAAGGAAATGTCTGACCTACTTTAGAAGATTTATCCTGGATACCCCTTGTCCAATTTGCACTATTGGTCTTCTTGTGGACGGTTTTATTTTTTAATATAACTAAAAATGATGATAATAAGACTATATGTGTGACGAAGGGAACAAGTATTACTGTCTTCATGGATGTATGAGGGCGCCTGCACGCACTACACTGTAGCTATTGGAGGGCTGTTGCCATGGATCTTTCTTTTTATGTTGTAAACATTTAGCGCCATTCTGTATGGACTGCCATCAGTGAGCACATTCCATCCGTGGTTGGCAACATATCGTGCCCCAAATTACAAGTTTTACACTTTAAGTATTTAAGAGGAGATGTAGTTTATTTTGATTTGGTAATATGAGTTGATTTATTAGTGTTTTTAATAGTCCATAGTATTTTGTTTTGCACTGGGGGCTGCCCATAGCTTTAGCAACCACCGGTTGGAAAACTGTGGCTGTGAAGTAGGAAAGTTAGTATCACTGGTTCGCGTGTGATACACTGGCTCTAGTCTTTTGTTTTAACGGTTACCAGGAAATAATGGCCGACGAATTTGTCTGTTTTTTCATGTAGAAAACTCCTCTTACTCAAGGATAAGCGCAGCAAGTATTCAAAAGTATGGAGCTCTGGAAGTGCTAACCGACTTATCTTGAAATAATTTATCTCAGGATAATGACATCCTAAAAGTAGTAAGTCGTCTTCCCAGGATAATTTATCTCGGTATAATAATAATAATAATAATATGTGGACCTATATAGCGCACGTATCCACCAACTAAGTGGTGCTCAAGGCGCATTCTTTTTTACGTGCATTACACAACACACGGGACCTACGGCTTTACGTCCCATCCGAAGGACGAAGCAATTATGGTTAAGTACCTTGCTCAAGGACACAAGTGTCATGACCGGGGCTCGAACCCACACCCTGCTGCTGGCAACACCAGAACTTGAGTTCGGTGCGCTAGACCGCTCGGCCACGACACTCCATGTCGACATCCTCAAAATAGGATGTCGTCTTCGTGAGATAATTTATCTCAGTATGTCGACAATCCTGAGAGTAGGATGTCGTCATCCCGAGATAAGTTTAGGATGTCGACATCCCGAGATAAATAATCTTGGGATGACGACATCCTACTTTCTGGCTGTTGACATCCTGAGATAAATTATGTCGGGATGTCGTCATCTTTGTAAAACTGATTTGCATTGCCATACCTTGTTCGTAATTTCAATATTAGTTCAATATACCCTCTTTTATAATTTTTAACTAATTTCTAATTTCATTTAAACTGTACAATTGTGGTATATTTGTACAGTTCCTCTGCCCGTTTGTTTTTTTTACTGATAGCTGATAATACCCTCTATTTTTAACTATATTTATAAATATACATTTAAATTCTCCAAAAACTATTTTTCTGGTTGTCTGTTTTTAATTTCCATGTGCAATTTGAGTTGTTCTGTCTGTATTTTTTGTTCTTTTCCTTTTTTGTCTTTATAACGGTACTTTCTTAAATTTTATTGTAAATTTACCTGTAATTCGGCAGATGCCGCAATTTGTAAATATATAATAAACCATTATTGAATTGAATTGAATTGATGATGTCGTCAACCTGAGATAAATTATCTCAGGATCTCAACAAGTCAGCTGGCACTTCCTGAGCTCCGTACAAAAGCATAGGATAAGGTATGTATTTGGAAGGAGGTGGGCAATTGAACGGAATTCAGCATTTCCGGTTTGCATATAAATTGCCCTTGTTTAACATTTAAGCAACGCTGCGACGGAACTGTGGTGATACGTTTAATTCTTGTGCAGTAAACGTACCGTAAAATAGCACCCAGTCTCTCAGGACCGAAATGCATTTCACTGTTTGATTTGCACAAAGCGAATACAATTGGTAATTCAAAACAACCAAACTATGGTCGAACTGTCCTGTACTGTGAAACTTACTAGGTGTAAAGCTTATGTTAGTATCAATCTACCGTATAATTTATTTTGCCTAAGTGCTGTCCCTTTTAAGAAAGTACAATCTTTTCCAGTTCGAGTTTATAGGAGAGTACTCGCCTCGTTGTATAGAACAAACACGATAAATCTGAATGCATATCCCACGTGAACATCACTTTGCTAGCGTTTTATTGCCAATTTCTTTTAAACATGTAGGGTACTATCTGTTTATCATCTATGCTAATAAAAATGGCATATTATTTAGTCATCTATGATGCGAACAAATACTGCAACATCATGTTTGGTTTGTACATACAAATTGATGGAATTCCTGTTATTTCACAGTTAAGTTCTCCGGATATATTTTAGTTTTCTTGTGAACTGAGTATAATTGCTTTCCCAGTCAGTAAACTTGCTGAGATTT
This sequence comes from Zoroaster sp. YZ-2022, assembly GCA_029582265.1. NCBI lineage: Eukaryota > Metazoa > Echinodermata > Asteroidea > Forcipulatida > Zoroasteridae > Zoroaster > Zoroaster sp. YZ-2022. Next base: position 3,776,062 of record CM055825.1, on the reverse strand, counting down.
AATCCATGATTTCCCTGGCAAGGTTTCAGGTAATGTGGGTGTTCACTTTATTAATGCATGTTCTATGAATATTTAGTTTTCGTTTGAACTGAATGTGATTGCTTTTCAGTCAGTAAATTGCTGAGATTATCTACGATATCTTTGGCAAGGTTTAAGGTAATATTTGTCTTCACTTTAAGTTGTGTTCACTTTTATAAGCCGAGTTGTTTTTGTGATTACACATAAAAGCGCCCTCATGTGTCCAAAATAAGCATGAACCTTTGTATAGATTTTAAAAGTCCACTCAATCTTCATTGCAGCCCAAGTCAAAAATACATCCTTAGACTCACAGCAATATAATTCAAATTGTTTGTCTAACTGTACAGAAATTATAACTATATACAAAGTATATGTTAATTGAAATCGGCTTCATCAGTCTAATCAGCCAATAAGAAATCATTAATTAAACTCCTCAGTAGCACTTTAAATTTGAAAAATACATTTGAGCTAAGTACCATTGTTTTCCCAAAATTTATTAAATCTCAAAAACATTTCCCGCAAAAGGTTTAAAACATTTTAATACTTTTACTCTAAATTTATTGAATTTAATCCAATGTTTCTAATTCCTAACATTTGTACTCAAGAGAGGAGGGGTTAGGATGGGGGTGAGATTCATAGGCGCTCACTGGAATTTCACATTTAGAATCAAGACATTTGACACCACTTCCCCATCATTGCTGATCACGCTCTCAAGAAATACACAATTAGAGAAAGTGATACCCTCTAATACTTATAATGTTTTGTAGTGACCTGCCATTACCAGCAAACTCTGTTGCGCTGTTACTGATAAAAAGCAATGCCATAACATGTTATCCACTTCGTGCATATCATTGCCCTCTAGCGGTGAAAGTACACCTATGCTCCTTGTATTTCGCTTCACCGTTTCATGGGTGCATAATTATACGACATACAAACGTATACAATGATATCGCTGCAGCTGGCTGTACTTAAATAAAGTCATTTTATATACAAACCTGAAATGCTTCCTGCTTTATCCGATCCTCATCATACCACCTACTTCCCTTCCAAATATTATACCCTTGCTGGACGTATCATTGAGTACGAGGTGATTTAACATGACACACGGGTTTTGCTTGCACCATTTTGTTTTAAAATGTTACACCAGAAAACGCTTCTATGGTAATCAGTACTATTTGAATAAGAATGCATCCAAAAGCAAAATACAAATCAGCGACCTGTTGGAGACCAGCTGCTTTCCTAAACAGCGCCCTCAGCGTTCGAAGCCGAGAAGCAGTGCATTAATATTTGAAACGCCATCAGGCAGGAATGTATGTACATTGTATACGTATTGTACGTCGTCATCCATCCATCAATGAATTGTTGACATCAGCAATAAACTACTGAACTGAGATTGTATTGTTATTTTCTTATAATTATGCACAAAAACTGTACAAAAAGCTTATCAGTATAGAATATTTCACGATGACTACAATATACAAAGATGTTGCTTAAAGGCACCTGGCACTGGTATTTTGTCCAAATGTAGCTTTTGTCATAAATATATACATTTTTATGAGTGGAATGTGAATAAACAAGTAACTAAGGTTACAGAAATAGTCGTTTTATTGTATTTACGACTTTAGAATAGGCCCCCCCTTTACATTGACACATGGTGGCGCTGTTCGTGACGTCATTCGAGGCAGGGATATTTGAAGAGAAAATGTGTAGTCTGACACATTGGTCATTGCACTATAGTCTATACACAACTGTCAAGTCTGTCATGAACTGCCAGCACACATACTTACAAAATGTATGCCTAACCTGTAACCTAGTTTCAGATGAAACGACAACGTAAAACAAGGCCCAAGGGGAAGCATGCAAGTTTTCACGATATAGGTGCAGCAATGCCGCTAGTGCTACGAAAACGGTACCTACACTGACTATAACGTTACATGTACATGTATAAAGAGAACACAACATGCACTTCAAAGTTCAAACTTACACGGATTTTTTCACGTTTGGCAAATGCTCCTGTAGGTTTGTCACGTCTTTCGGGTTGCTTCTTAGATTTCCCACTAACTGGGAATATGGTTGGGATGGCGTCATGTTTCAGAATTACTTTTTTTGTCATGTCAAATGTGTGGACTGTGGTACATCCCGGATTCGAAACACGACGGCTCGAAGTGGTCACTGCATAGCGCTGAAAACGACGTCGGAACGGACCACTTTGCCCTCGTTATCCTGACTTTCGCTGCCCATAACCGCCTATATTTGGGATCAGCTGGAAACAGATGCAGGCTGACCCCATCTTTAGTTGTTTTGTTGCATCCAGCAGCAATACACCTGGTCGGCATTGCTGGGAAAATGCCGGAAAAATGCCTTTTTTTTATAACAAACCAAACCACACGTGTGTAAACACAGGCAATTCTCGAGGGCGTCGAGGGGGGTCGATGTTCCATCAGCGGCGAATCCTTCCTCGAATGACGTCACAAAAGGGATGGGCGGAGTCACCCTCCAAACAACTTCATATTGTTTTTAAACATATAAATCCTGACAAATAATCACTCAAACAATTTGTTTATTGTTAATACACATATACTTTATTGTTTAAATCAATAAAAAACCTATTGCCAGGTGCCTTTAAGGTTGTGACAAAGCGTACTGATGTACTGATGAGAAACAGCAGACTTGGGGAACGTTTCCGTTGCCGTATTTTTATGATTATTTATGCATCCTTTGTTGTAATAATTACCTTTGACAATACGTACCAAAGGATCTATTTTACCTATTTTATATATATAATATAATATTTCAGGTCACGTAAAAGGCTTGTATCCCGTTGTGTGATCCCCATTACTGCCGTTACCCAGGTTGTTTGCATCTGACCCAGAGCATGATCCCTGGCTACTCGGCAGATATGGTTTGGCCTCTGACTTGGCCCCATAGAGCAATAGATAATTGTCATAAGTGGACCGCCCACCAACATAGGGGCTGGTTAGCTCAGTTGGTAGAGCGCTCTTACGGTATTCGAGAGGTTGCGGGTTCGAGTCCGGTATCAGCAATTTTTTCTTTGCTCGCTACCCGTTTATATATATATATATATATATATATATATATATATATATATATATATATATATATATATATATATATATATATATATATATATATATATATATATATATATATATATATATATATATATATATATATTTGTGAAGCCTCTCTCAGTCACCATACTTTGTGTATGGGAAATTTGATTGATTTATTTGGATATTACCAACAATGTACAGTCTTCAATAATGATATGTCGAAGCATCCCTAAATAATGAATAGTCGATAGTTTTACCAAGAAAACCACCAAGTCTGTGATATATCAGATGTCAACGAACTCCGTGGTTTCCACCGCTGGCTTCGTATCAGAAAAAAATTGTTCAATTCAATTTCACGAATGGATGCGAAGATTTATCATGATATAGAATTTGCTGGACGTGCGCGCGCCGTTTCTTGTCTCATGACTAAAGGATAAATCGTAGTCAAGTTGTGTAATCTCACGGCGAAGCTTCCATGCATGTTAATGGCATAACGGTATTCAGTGTTTTCATTTGTAATTTATGAATCACCCAGCCCGGTAAACTGCTGAAGAAAGCCTTTTGGGTCTTGCAGTTAACTGTGACATTATCGTTACCGACTCTTCGCCCAGAGGTTTGGGATTTGAAACAGTCATATGCCTGACTTGATATTTATGAAATCAAATTCACGGTTCATGCATGGGAAAGTTATGCCTTCGAGAACTTTTGTTTGTGTACGGAAACATTGTGTGGGAAAACGGGATAGGTTATGTATAAACGAGGTGTTAAAGGTAGGATACATTATTGTAAAGGAACTTATTTATAAGATAAAATTAAAAAATATAAAAACATAGTTTTTCATAGTATTCTGAAATATACGTGATCATCAGTTGTAAAAAAAACGTTCACAGGTACGGTATATGTATGGTATATTTCTTTTCAAACACATTTCTAAACAGCTTGTACTTACTTTTGTCACATGTTTAGTCTAAATCATGTTTAGATTGTGCTTTTCTTTGATGTGTGTTTGAATGTTAAATATCATATGAACAGGTGTCAAAAAGCTAAGCACGTTTAGCTGTCTCAGCCACCATACTTCGGTCTGATTCCAACACCCGCATATACCTGTATCACGTATTTCACTGGTTGGCCAAGAAAAGAAAAAGAAAAAAAAAAACGCGTCACTGCACCGATTTGAAGCTGAGCCATGACCAGAAACCGGAGACTTTTTTTGTTTGGCCTTAAATTACCAATAGTGTGTGGGAAGAGAGGATAGCTGCCGCGACTTTTCAGTTAAAACATTATTTGACGACAGACATGTATGTGAGTTGTATGAACACTATAAGAGCACTTCTTAATCTACCGTTGCATTCTTGTTTTGTAATTAAAACGTATTTTAACAATCATAAGTGATTTGTTTTGGGCCATCTGTGATCGGACCGCAGATACGCTGTTGCCGAAGGGGAAACTAATGGTTTTATGTGTGAGCAATCTCGAAGTATTGGGATTTACAATACTATAAATCTTCAGATGGATTTTCCCTGTAATTTGTTTTATTGACGTTTACTTACGTTTTACAAACGTTTGGATGACGTCACTCTCGGATAATTTCTTGTTTTTCTGTACAGTGCTAGACCTATAATCGTCCATTATTTTGATGGACTTACAATTGAATTGATAGAAACGCCAACGTCATAGACGTCAATTGTCCATTTGGAAATAAAATCCGAAAATCACTAAAAATGATTGTGAGCGTCAGAGTGAATTGACCGGAGATTCATTGGTTATATCTTAAATCTATTATGTAAATACGAATCACTGTAATAGATGTATATATTTTTGATACAAAACATGCTATAATTGTGAACGCAAGGCGTCAAGTTTTCAGACACATTCATCAAATTGGATTTTATCTTGAAGGCGTTTTGCGCAAATGACAACTAACCGCCCTAGCAGTGATTTTTTGTTAGTTCTGTAGACAGGAACTGCCATTGTATACACTTATAATTATTCATTCGTATGGATGTTGAACTTAAAGGGGCAGTATCGTCACGATCAACAGGACATGGAATCGGAGTGCTTGTTTTAGATTAACTCAGTGACTGAAAATAATTTTCCACATGATAAGGTCATATTACCGTTGTTGTTGCATAAACGAGCCAGTAGGCCTAATTTGCAGTCACTGTGTTTATCTTAAACTAGGACATCGATTTCATGCCCTGTTGAAAGTCTACTCTGATCGTGATGATACTGCCCCTTTAACTTTCTTTTAATTCTCATTTAAATTCCTATTATAAGGCAGGATTTGCATCTGAGTAAATATTGGTATTTAAAAAGAGTCTAACACAAAATATAAATAAAACTAATAAAATATAAGAAAAGGCCGGCCACACTACGGTGTGTTTGTTTCACTGACGATCGCTGATCAAGATCTTGTGATACTGTGAAACTTTTCGGGATCAGATCCATGTCGTAGCTCATCCGCTAGATAATGCCTGTTGTATACGGCTGAGTACCAGACTACGGCTGAACCGTGCCCGTGGCAGAATCCATCCGCTAAATTTAGATTTTTGTAGTGACAAACTGTTTCAGATATCATTCGATGGCAATGATCATTTGTTTTGACCTTCAAATAAGAAACTTTTTATGTTATTCAGTTGATTTTATGAATTCTGTAATGATTTTCGTCTTGTTATTTTCGTTTGCGCCATCTTGGATCTCATGAGCAGGATCAGAAAATACAGGATCTGGATCAGTAAACTGTCTTAACCGTACGGACTGTATGGTGATCGAGATCCGGATATGTGCGAAACAAATAGACCCTTGGAATCGAACTTCCTCCACATCAGTGAGAGGCAAGTGTATATGCCACAACGAGTGTGTAAAGCAAATTGAAAAGTTGGGTAAATTAATTATCAGGACTTTCCTGTTAAAGCTTATAGACAATACCTATCTGCAGAAAATTGCTTCCCGGAGAACCAATGCCTTATAAATCTCTCTGCAGGCAACACGATTCACAAAATGGCTTGTCTTCTGTCGCTATAGCTGAAATATTCATAGCGTGTGCGACTACCGTTTTATCCCACTCTGGCGTGTCTGACTCTCAAACTCTATCAACATTTAAGTGTCCATACGAAGGGGAAATTGGTTTGATTTCGTGTGAAATCAAGCTCGCCTGGAGGCACTCTGACGGGTCCTGAGAAAGGTGGCTAAAAGTTCTTTTTGCTTAGAAGTGGACCTGTCATGCTGGTTACCGTTCGCTATGACTGCATAATGAATGTCACGGTTGATCTACGGGGAGGCACGGTGGGGCTAGATGCAAGGCATGTGATGTTTTAGATAACATTATAAATTATTATTGTTAAGGCAGTGTACTCTTTGAGTCCGTGAATCCGTCCATACTTTATACAAATCAAGAAATATGCGCAGAAACCAACCAACCAACTTGAAGGCGGCCCGATCAGATTAAGCTTATTTCTGAAAATGATGAGTCCCCGGTACTATCTTCAGTTAATTTGGAGTGAATCTTCGGTCGTCTGCTAATATAGAATAAACTCTTTTAACTCGTCTTTTTATCACATTTTTTAAATAGAAGTGTTTTGGTGTGTATGAAGTGTTATTCACAATAAAAGTATTTTGTTTTGTCTAATTTATTAACGCCTTAACGTGCATGTCTATTTGTCTATTTATTAACAAATAAACACCACAAAAACGTTTTATCTTTGGAAAATAAACGACAAAACGTGTTCAAAAAGGCGTTTAAACATTAACACTTGTTTTTACAGCGTAGGAAGACGTATATAACCTTGACAGCAAATTGTTGAAATGGTGAAGATGCCAGTTTTTTCTTCTTCTGAAATTGCAAAACAAACTACTTCGCTGCAATATTAACACAGTGACTGCTCTCATTGTAACGTTCATTAGGGCCAATTGACACCAGGATGCTGTAGGGCGCCCCCTAGAGTCTTTTTCATCTGCAACTAATTGCATTGAAGACAAAAGACGTCGCAAATGTCAGATTTTAAAATCTTTGACTGTGAAAGTCGTTGAACTTATTCAACATTTTCATCATAACAGTAGTTTGCCAGGGAGAAGGATGAATGGATGGATTGTTTTTTTGGGGGGGAGGAAGGATTTAAAAAAAAAAAAAAAAAAAAAACCCAGAGAAATTCTGTAGGCTAATGAATTGTGGGTGGTACCCGGCTGATCATTACACCATTGGTTAGATTGGTCAGTGTCTGGCGGCTGGCGATTGTTACGCGTTGCCGATTAGCAAAGGGGTATTTCCCCTGGGCCAGTGTTAACTGTATAAAGATCGACCGAAACACAACTCGTTAATCCATCACGAGCGGAACCACTCCGCCTCTCCTCGACACAAGACTACATCAGGCTATCAATTGAGCCGCAGTTCACGATTACTTCATATTAAATTTAGAAACATTCATATTTTATGGTAAACCCAAAATCCACTTTTTGGTACGAAATCACCATGTGCTTGTATACTTCCTATGAAGATTAACATCAGTATTATATGGAGAAACCAACATGAACAATTCAGATTAATTTGGTGCATAAATTTCTGCCAAAATATGATTTGCAATTCTTACATTGGCAATATATAAAATATGTTTAAATGGATTATACACCATTAGTACAATGTCTATAAATGCATCCATGAATAATGAATAAATATGCATAGAATTAACATGTGAAAGTTTCAGTTTATTTCGCTGTGACATTAACGAGAAATTAATGAAAATGCATTGAGATTTGTGTGTATGCTTTCATTCTAATGTAGAAAATGGATCACATTAATCCATTGTGAATCTTTAATACATTTCACGTTTTCTAAAGAAATTACATCCTGTCAGACGGAATAATTTCTCAGGATGTTTGGTGCTTATTTTTAGAAACTCCCAACGAATGAAAGTTCCCGCTCATGAGTGTTTTATTTTCTAAGAAAATTATGAAAATTTCACACTATTAAACAATAATAAGGGGTTCAGGCTGGGCCTGGTTAAAAATTAGAGTACATAATAAAAAATTGCTAATTCAAAAATAACAACTTAATTGTAAAAATGATAAAGGTATCAATCTTACCTGCAAATTATTTTTGTCTGGGGGTACTGTCATTCGAATTAAGTAGTACTCGTATAAAACAAGTCTGAATACAATTTAAAAAAAATTCTCGTTAGGGACTCAACGTAGTAAGCTGGAACTTTCACAGGTTGCGTTGTCTAATCTTGATTCAAAGAAGAGGTGCATAGGCCTACTCGTCTAGAAGTTGTCCCACCATAACCAACGCTGTACCCAATTCCGTTTAAATAGTTGGACAAATCTTAAACGGAGAACACGTACTTGGTAGGATATTAAATGTCACCACAAGGATTCTGTCAGATAGTATATCAGTTTAGTTTACCAAAAAGCTATAATATTTAGGGCTTTACAGCAAGTATACACCTTTGGTAAGACTATTGTAGGTAAATACATCCCCATGTTATTCTTATTAAAAAATAATATTATAATAATAAAAAAATTAAAAAAAGCCATTAACGAGAAAATTTTAAGGATGCATTCAGATTGTTCGTATTCATTAGAACGTGTAATTTATGTTCCCGGAAGACATACATTAATTTGAGAAATAATTTGATTAACGGGACAATATCGTCACGACCAACAGGGCATGGAATCGGAGTACTAGTTTTAGATTAACTTGGTGACTGAAAATAATACCCACATGATGAGGTCATATTACCGTTGCTGCTGCATAAATGAGCCTGTAATTTTCAGTAACCTCGGTAATCTTAAACTAGGACACCGATTCCATGCCCTGTTGAAAGTCTGCTTTGATCGTGACGACATTGTGTCCCTTTAATTATACTAAAATGATAGCAGCTCAGAGATGTGTTCTTTTGTTTTCCGAGAATACCATTAGTGTATAAATAGGGAGGACCCAGGGATTTGAAAAAGGGGGAACACTGGCAAAAAAGAAGCACCCAAAAAGAATTGTACATGAGAGTGGGGCGGGCACATGTCCCCCTGGATAATGTTTTGAGCTGAATACACTGTACCACATTAAGTCGTGTGTACTGAATAATTATCTTCAATATCTAGGTCAAACCCAACGTGTCTTACACATCACAGCACAATAGCAGCAACCCCAGGTGTTGTTGTTGTTGTTGTTGTTTACAGCAACGGAGACCGAAGAACATATTGCTCTTGCGATTACGCATACAAGCAACAGATACATAGGCCTACGTTGATATGTGTTTAATCTGTTAGTGAAAAACCGGCAACAAGCTCGCGACCAGCATCACGCGTAATCGGATTTGCCAGCATAATATCAGTGTTGTGGACATGGCTAAGGACATGAAGCTTTTTAGCAAGTGGAGCGCGTCATATTCTCCTGATTAATTGACCGCTGGTTGTTGATGTGCAAAGACGAAGCAAGCATTCAAAAGTTCACCCTGGGTTTAAAGCGACGCCATCCGCAGATAATCTCCCCGGTATCTATTTACGTTGACTGAAAGTGAAACCACTATGGCGGGTGTGAACAGCGGGGGAGGGTGTAGGGAGGGGAGGGGGATATTGAGAGGACAATAGTGGGTGTAGGGCCGTGGGGATTTGTCACTATCACTCCAGATCCCCAACTTTATTAAATTATATAAAAATAGAATTAAAAGCCTCCCAATTTAAAGTGTGGGCGTGACGAAGGGAGATTCTTGTTGCATAATATTAATCAATCATTTGAAAGTGTTTTTTAAAACACGTGATGCCCTATTGTGATGAAACTTTCACAGGATATATAATATATTTCTTGAAAATGAAGGTTGAAGCATAAATATGGTTGAAGGGAGCAATTAATTACTCTCTAAAGGATCCGTGTATGCCTAGGGGATCATACCACAAAATAATTGCTTTTATAATTTTCACATTTTATTCACAATTTAATTGTTAAACTTCATAATAATAATGGGAATGTACGACAACGGTTCTGTTGACACAAGCTGCTCCAACGAGTATGCTTACTCTCTGTGAAGTGAATCAAGAAACAACCTGTAAAAATGTCACGGCTCATTGTGGAGTCTAAGTCACGAGGAAAGTGTGAAAAGGCACTTTTCACAATTTGTACAGAAAACACTTGGAGCAAAACATTCCCGTCTGCAACTTGTTGTAAATGTACAAAGGGCATATTTTGTCATGTTTTCCACTAAGCTGAAAACAATTCAGACTGAAGATTTTTCAGGAAAATTGGAACCTTAACCAACTTGCTGATACTAATTCTATAGGCCTATTAGAAATCATACACTATTGGTAACGTGTTTGCAAATGCATCTAAATATTCGTTTTTAATCAATAGTACCCGGTACAGAAACCCACCAGTGAACGTTTTATTTCTGTGCCATTAAGGAGGAAATAACGAAAATGTATTCCAATGATTGTATTGCATTCATTTTAATGTGGACAATTGTAATACATTTCACGTTTTCTTAAAAATGTCAGACGGCATAATTTCTCATGGTGTTTGTACCATCACCAATTTCACATTAAATAGGTTTTTAGATTATAATTCAGTAATGTTGTTATAGGATTGTTATCAAAGTTATCATTTAATTTTTGTTTACATGTAACTGTTTTCCCGTTCCTATAATTATTGTTGTCTATGAACAATGCACGGTTGCTGTGATATACGCATATCATCCCTGTCAGAACTTGAAATAATGAATAAAAACACAAATAAACAAAAACAAACAGAAACAGATTGGTATAATCACACATCAACTCTTTAAACGGCCAAAAACAAATATTATGCGTGACAATATTTCGTACTGATTAGGTATGCGCCCATCACAAACCACACTCTGCAATAACATCCATGAATGCACATGCTCGCTTCTAGAGCCTCACCAAACCGTCTCTTTAAAATCACCGGTTGATTCAACACGTACACACTAATCCAACGTTCACTGCAGGCCACGCTAGGTTGACTTCGTGCAACCCGATCTCACAGATGAGAAAAGATGCTATCCCAGGCAATGGCTCATACTGGACGATGATTTTTTGGGTGAATTTATAATATCTTACAGGAGGATTCGTAGACTGGATGGCCCCGAGTGCAGACAGACAGGCCTTGTTCAGTCTCCATTCGGGATACGGAACGCGCTGGTAACATCCGGCTCTGCGATTAACTGAGTTCATCCCAGGGTGATTGAAGCGCATTAAGGACCCCGTTTCTGAATGCCAAAGAACTTCTGTTAAATTTATTATATGTTTATCGATCGTTCACATTTGAGCAGTTATATGTCCAGTATTTACATGATTCATATGAGGTAATAATTTTGTGCAATTATTGATGATACATCCACAAAAATTAAGATAATTTTATATATAAGCTACGTACATTAACCCAACCTGCAGAGAATGACGCTCAATTGATCTACACGTTTCTGTGAACGTTCGGTTGGAATTTCTGTCAAAAACCGCGATCACTGTGTTTCAAAATAATGTTTTCAACAGTTTTACTTTAAATAGAGCGATTCATGAAGAATAACTGTGGGTTATGTTCTATCACAGTACTACATTTCACCAGATACACTTGCAGGCCTAGTTCTATATAACACATTCATAATTTTGAACTTTGGCAATACATCGATCATGTTTATGACTAATTAACTGGCAATTTCCGGCTTTTCTTTCTTTAATCTAAAAAGTGTTATTTCCCATGTGGAAAGGAAAACAACCGTATATTAAAACATGAACAGCCCAAATTGCCGGTCCACTCAACTGTATTGTATCTATTTTATTTCGTTTTGAATGGAAGAACAGTCGACCTTGTGCCTATATAGGCCTACTGAAAAAATCTCAACGGTTTAAGCATCAGCAAGGATTTAAAAAAATACCCTCAATGATGAATGACGGCAATACTGATGTATTTGAGAAGAAGAGTTGTAGATAGCCGCACACGAATCCTATTACATCGCTTTCACAGTCATTATGGATGACGAGAGACTCTCAATCGGCCAGTGAACTCCACTTACTATCATGGAACTGAACTAAAATTGACAACCTCTAGCTTCATAAATATAGCATTTGGTTATTTTATTAAAAACGACAAAAACCGTTGCTATAGTGAGCCAACATTTGCAAAACTAATTTCTTGCTAACGTTTCAGTACACGTCCATTAAAGGGAAGGTACAGCATTGCTATTGGTACAGTACGTTCATTTTAACCATCTACGTCGGTGAAGGGCAAATTCAAAACCAATTGTTTATCCATCCGACGCAAGAATTTCATTAATCTATACATATTGCAGTACCCGCTGATATATAGGACTCTAGCTGGCCAATCGCCATCAGGCAAGCTCGGTGGTCGAGAGGTCTGAATTAGTAAGCAGGAGGTCTTGGGTTCGAATCCCGCGCGAGTCGGAAAGCACTGAGTATGTAGTGCTTTATACATTACGTCGGTGTAAGGGTAGAATCAAAACCAAGAAATATATCATGAAAAACCAGTGTAATTTTCATCAAAAATTGTGCTTACGTCACCTACCACAGCCTATGGTATTTGAGCATTGTTAAGTATAAATCTTTTATTGGTTAGGGATGAATTTGAAAACGGTTCACGTCATACACGATTGCTTTACTAAATGTGCAGGCTCGTAGAACATATCGGCCTGGAATGAAACAAAGTATGAGTGAGTCAGGGTTGTATTCGATCATTTAGTAATTCAATGCACGTCCAATCAGAGACATGACTTCCGCCAGCTTCGCCGGTCCTGCACCCTCTTCAAGTCAACACAAGTTACTTCCCCCTTTCAAATCATTCATTATTTCCTCTTCAGTGCGATGGATGGAGTATAGTTGCGGGTTCAAGCGAATAACAGGTAGCGAGCATATACCTGTAGAGAGACAGTGCCAATTATGTGCTTCATCTTACGCGATGACGCCATTTGTGACTCTTCTTCTTTATAATTACTTTAAAGGGAAGTCGAGTACTTCATGAGTGCGAGTACGAGTAAAGAAACATATACTCGAGTACAGAAACATGTACTCGGGCACAGAAACATGTACTCGAGTAAAGAAACATGTACTCGAGTACGGAAACATGTACTCGGGCACAGAAACATGTACTCGGGCACAGAAACATGTACTCGAGCACAGAAACATGTACTCGAGCACAGAAACGTGTACTCGGGTACAGAAACATGTACTCGAGCACAGAAACATGTACTCGAACCCAGAAACATGTACTCGAGCACAGAAACATTTACTCGAGCACGGAAACATGTACTCGAGCACAGAAATATGTACTCGAGCACAGAAACATGTACTCGAGTACAGAAACATGTACTCGAGCACAGAAACATGTACTCAACACAGAAACATGTACTCGAGCACAGAAACATGTACTCGAGCACAGAAACATGTACTCGAGCATAGAAACATGTACTGGGGCACAGAAACATGTACTCGAGTACAGAAACATGTACTCAACACGAAACATGTACTGAGTACAGAAACATGTACTCGAGTACAGAAACATGTACTCGAGCACGGAAACATGTACTCGAGTACAGAAACATGTACTTCGAACACAGAAACATGTACTCGGGCACGGAAACATGTACTCGGGCACGGAAATATGTACTCAAGTACAGAAACATGTACTGTACTCGAACACAGAAACATGTACTCGAATACAGAAACATGTACTCGAGCACAGAAACATGTGCTCGGGCACGGAAACATGTATTCGGGCACGGAAATATGTACTCAAGTACAAAAACATGTACTCGAGTACAGAAACATGTACTGTACTCGAACGCAGAAACATGTACTCGAGTACAGAAACATGTACTCGAGCACAGAAACATGTACTCGAGTACAGAAACATGTACTCGAGCACAGAAACATTTACTCGAGCACGGAAACATGTACTCGAGCACAGAAATATGTACTCGAGCACAGAAACATGTACTCGAGTACAGAAACATGTACTCGAGCACAGAAACATGTACTCAACACAGAAACATGTACTCGAGCACAGAAACATGTACTCGAGCACAGAAACATGTACTCGAGCATAGAAACATGTACTGGGGCACAGAAACATGTACTCGAGTACAGAAACATGTACTCGGGCACGGAAACATGTACTCGAGTACAGAAACATGTACTCGAGTACAGAAACATGTACTCGAGCACGGAAACATGTACTCGAGTACAGAAACATGTACTTGAACACAGAAACATGTACTCGAGCACAGAAACATGTACTCAACACAGAAACATGTACTCGAGCACAGAAACATGTACTCGAGCACAGAAACATGTACTCGAGCACAGAAACATGTACTCGAGCACAGAAACATGTACTCGAGTACAGAAACATGTACTCAACACAGAAACATGTACTCGAGCACAGAAACATGTACTCGAGCACAGAAACATGTACTCGAGCACAGAAACATGTACTTGAGCACAGAAACATGTACTCGGGCACGGAAACATGTACTCGGGCACGGAAATATGTACTCAAGTACAGAAACATGTACTGTACTCGAACACAGAAACATGTACTCGAATACAGAAACATGTACTCGAGCACAGAAACATGTGCTCGGGCACGGAAACATGTATTCGGGCACGGAAATATGTACTCAAGTACAAAAACATGTACTCGAGTACAGAAACATGTACTGTACTCGAACGCAGAAACATGTACTCGAGTACAGAAACATGTACTCGAGCACAGAAACATGTACTCGAGTACAGAAACATGTACTCGAACACAGAAACATGTACTCGAGCACAGAAACATGTACTCGAACACAGAAACATGTATGAGTTCCGGTCAGCGCTAAATAGTTGTAGTAACCTTTTCATGAGTACGGGTACGAGTACAGAAAAAATGTACCCGGGTACGAGTACGATTATTATGAGTTTTAGTATACTCTAACTATGGGAAGGAACAACATTTGTATTTTGAAACTCACGTTCATTTTAACCTCTTTACCTACAATGCAAAAACTGAAATGTTAACAACTACATCAGTGGTGCCCATGTTGGGCACAACACACTGCACCTTTAATTACAACACACTGCACCTTTAATTACAACACACTGCACCTTTAATTACTTTAACACTGCAGAATTAAAGGAACAATGCCGTCACGATCAACAGGGCATGGAATTGGAGTGCTCGTTTTAGATTAACTCATTGACTGAAATTACTATCCCACATGATAAGGTCATATTACCATTGCTGCTGCATAAATGAGTCAGTAATTTTCAGTCACTGTGTTCATCTTAAACTAGGACACTGATTTCATGCTTTGTTGAAAGTCTGCTCTGATCGGGACGATTCATCTGATCTGACTAATTTAAAAAGTTAATAGGTGCTCACAATCCCGAAGAAACGAAGAAACTGTTACAAACAATGGATTAATGTCTTTAAAAAGTTGCTGAATGGCAACTTTTTGAAATTCGACAAATTGATTTTCCTGTTTTTCAAGATGAAATAGTTCGTTTATTTGATAATCTGGTAACTACCAAATGATAAGGTCACATTTTGTTAGTTCTACCCGATTGTACATATTACTGAATTAACCTTGATAACGACCAAACATCACTAACAATTTTGTTTCCATTATTTGGAAAACGTAAAATATATTACAAATATATAGCTATTCACTATTTTCTCGTTAATAAAATTAGCTGAAATTTTCATGTTTGTTTATTTACATATATATCTCTTGATTCTTATAAAGTGTGGATGCATTTACAGACATTGGTTGGTTTCTGTATATATCTCTTGATTCTTATAAAGTGTGGATGCATTTACAGACATTGGTTGGTTTCTGTACATATCTCTTGATTCTTATAAAGTATGGATGCATTTACAGACATTGGTTGGTTTCTGTACATATCTCTTGATTCTTATAAAGTATGGATGCATTTACAGACATTGGTTGGTTTCTGTATATATCTCTTGATTCTTATAAAGCATGGATGCATTTACAGACATTGGTTGGTTTCTGTACATATCTCTTGATTCTTATAAAGTATGGATGCATTTACAGACATTGGTTGGTTTCTGTACATTATCTTGATTCTCATAAAGCATGGATGCATTTACAGACATTGGTTGGTTTCTGTACATATCTCTTGATTCTTATAAAGTATGGATGCATTTACAGACATTGGTTGGTTTCTGTACATATCTCTTGATTCTTATAAAGTATGGATGCATTTACAGACATTGGTTGGTTTCTGTACATATCTCTTGATTCTTATAAAGCATGGATGCATTTACAGACATTGGTTGGTTTCTGTACATATCTCTTGATTCTTATAAAGTATGGATGCATTTACAGACATTGGTTGGTTTCTGTATATATCTCTTGATTCTTATAAAGCATGGATGCATTTACAGACATTGGTTGGTTTCTGTACATATCTCTTGATTCTTATAAAGTATGGATGCATTTACAGACATTGGTTGGTTTCTGTACATCTCTCTTGATTCTTATAAAGCATGGATGCATTTACAGACATTGGTTGGTTTCTGTACATATCTCTTGATTCTTATAAAGTATGGATGCATTTACAGACATTGGTTGGTTTCTGTACATATCTCTTGATTCTTATAAAGTATGGATGCATTTACAGACATTGGTTGGTTTCTGTACATATCTCTTGATTCTTATAAAGTATGGATGCATTTACAGACATTGGTTGGTTTCTGTACATATCTCTTGATTCTTATAAAGTACGGATGCATTTACAGACATTGGTTGGTTTCTGTACATATCTCTTGATTCTTATAAAGTACGGATGCATTTACAGACATTGGTTGGTTTCTGTACATATCTCTTGATTCTTACAAAGTACGGATGCATTTACAGACATTGGTTGGTTTCTGTACATATCTCTTGATTCTTACAAAGTACGGATGCATTTACAGACATTGGTTGGTTTCTGTACATATCTCTTGATTCTTATAAAGTATGGATGCATTTACAGACATTGGTTGGTTTCTGTATATATCTCTTGATTCTTATAAAGTATGGATGCATTTACAGACATTGGTTGGTTTCTGTATATATCTCTTGATTCTTATAAAGTATGGATGCATTTACAGACATTGGTTGGTTTCTGTAAATATCTCTTGATTCTTATAAAGTATGGATGCATTTACAGACATTGGTTGGTTTGTGTACATATCTCTTGATTCTTATAAAGTATGGATGCATTTACAGACATTGGTTGGTTTCTGTACATATCTCTTGATTCTTATAAAGTATGGATGCATTTACAGACATTGGTTGGTTTCTGTATATATCTCTTGATTCTTATAAAGTATGGATGCATTTACAGACATTGGTTGGTTTCTGTATATATCTCTTGATTCTTATAAAGTATGGATGCATTTACAGACATTGGTTGGTTTCTGTATATATCTCTTGATTCTTATAAAGTATGGATGCATTTACAGACATTGGTTGGTTTCTGTATATCTCTTGATTCTTATAAAGTATGGATGCATTTACAGACATTGGTTGGTTTCTGTATATATCTCTTGATTCTTATAAAGTATGGATGCATTTACAGACATTGGTTGGTTTCTGTATATATCTCTTGATTCTTATAAAGTATGGATGCATTTACAGACATTGGTTGGTTTCTGTATATATCTCTTGATTCTTATAAAGTATGGATGCATTTACAGACATTGGTTGGTTTCTGTATATATCTCTTGATTCTTATAAAGTATGGATGCATTTACAGACATTGGTTGGTTTCTGTATATATCTCTTGATTCTTATAAAGTATGGATGCATTTACAGACATTGGTTGGTTTCTGTATATATCTCTTGATTCTTATAAAGTGTGGATGCATTTACAGACATTGGTTGGTTTCTATACAAATCTCTTGATTCTTATAAAGTATGGATGCATTTACAGACATTGGTTGGTTTCTATACATCTCTTGATTCTTATAAAGTATGGATGCATTTACAGACATTGGTTGGTTTCTATACACATCTCTTGATTCTTATAAAGTATGGATGCATTTACAGACATTGGTTGGTTTCTATACACATCTCTTGATTCTTATAAAGTGTGGATGCATTTACAGACATTGGTTGGTTTCTATACACATCTCTTGATTCTTATAAAGTATGGATGCATTTACAGACATTGGTTGGTTTCTGTACACATCTATTGATTCTTATAAAGTATGGATGCATTTACAGACATTGGTTGGTTTCTGTACATCTCTCTTGATTCTTATAAAGTATGGATGCATTCACAGACATTGGTTGGTTTCTGTACATCTCTCTTGATAAAGTATGGATGCATTTACAGACATTGGTTGGTTTCTGTACATCTCTCTTGATTCTTATAAAGTATATGGATGCATTTACAGACATTGGTTGGTTTCTGTACATATCTTTTGTTTCTTATAAAGTATGGATGCATTTACAGACATTGGTTGGTTTCTGTACATCTTTTGTTTCTTATATAGTATGGATGCATTTACAGACATTGGTTGGTTTCTGTACATCTCTCTTGATTCTTATAAAGTATATGGATGCATTTACAGACATTGGTTGGTTTCTGTACATATCTTTTGTTTCTTATAAAGTATGGATGCATTTACAGACATTGGTTGGTTTCTGTACATCTCTCTTGATAAAGTATGGATGCATTTACAGACATTGGTTGGTTTCTGTACATCTCTCTTGATTCTTATAAAGTATGGATGCATTTACAGACATTGGTTGGTTTCTGTACATCTCTCTTGATAAAGTATGGATGCATTTACAGACATTGGTTGGTTTCTGTACATCTCTCTTGATTCTTATAAAGTATATGGATGCATTTACAGACATTGGTTGGTTTCTGTACATCTCTTGATAAAGTATGGATGCATTTACAGACATTGGTTGGTTTCTGTACATCTCTCTTGATAAAGTATGGATGCATTTACAGACATTGGTTGGTTTCTGTACATCTCTCTTGATTCTTATAAAGTATATGGATGCATTTACAGACATTGGTTGGTTTCTGTACATATCTTTTGTTTCTTATAAAGTATGGATGCATTTACAGACATTGGTTGGTTTCTGTACATCTCTCTTGATAAAGTATGGATGCATTTACAGACATCTTACCAATGATGTACTATCCCTTTAAAAACAGGAATAACATACAAAGTGAAGATTTGATGTGAACTGATCTTGCTAAATAGGGCATTACTAATGTTTCTTTACTGAGTCAATCCCATCTATGCGCGCGCTTTATCGGTTCACCGAGCAACACGGCGATTTACCGTGCTCGGTATTTTCGTAAATCTTAAAATCGATTTAACATGTCGACCATGCACAGCTAGCCGCAGCGAATATCGACATGATTAACGTGTTGCCGTCGCATCTTTAATCTGACAACCGTAAAACTATCTTGTTTTCATAACTCTGTCTTTTTGGTGCTTGTGCGCGACATTGCTAAATGGATTGAGCATTGCTGTAGCAGTTTACAGACAGTTTAAACACAACATACTGTTGGGCCGTTATTTACAGTGAAGACATTACTGTATTTCGAGCGCTGGAAAAGACGGATAGAAATCAGCGCTGAACGGTTCCCCAATAAACGAGTACCCAATTGTCGATTTTCACCGTCTTCATAATTCTGGTCGCAGGCGATCCTGTGCCCCAGCACTTTATTTTATACATCCAAGTCGCCCAAAAATTACTTCCATCCGCGGAGACACAGCGGAAATTGCGAGGCGGCTGGCGAGCTTTTAATTAGGTTCCTTGGATGGACGATATAAAAAGGAAAAATGAAGGGAAATCTTGGGTCCGGCCGTCCGAGAGAGTATACATCTCAGGAAGAGACAGCGAAGACCCTGCCTAGCCCTTCAGAATCAAGTATAGCGAGGCTCGTGCATTTTGCCGAAACCTAACACGATTGGCCCAGTAGCAGTCCCGCTAGTGCAGTACTCTCAATATGTCACACCCGGTGATATGCAGAATGAATGGCAGACAGTTATATAGTCGAGTCATCACTTCTGCCTGTGTTCCTTTGCACGCGACAAGGTGTTAATTGCATCATTTGTCGCTAACTTTTGTCTATATTTTACATGTATTCATCTTGGAATGGTACTTGTGTCTGTCGCCAAACAAACAGTAAACGACTCAGAGAGACTTAGAACAAAGTGCACTACACTTTGGTCAGAGTACAAGTGAGCAGAATCACTTTAGATTTTTATCATTTTTTATCACTGCCCCCAGGGAATCCCCCCTCGGAAACTGCGATAACACACAGTCAAAAGCCTTCACAAAATTGGTCTTTAAATTTCACTATTCTTTTACACTCACACCGCTTCAAATAATTGTCTTTAAGAACTAAATTAATGCAACTTTGGGCACAAGTAATGGCACTCCTCTCTCATTGTTTGACAAAATCGAATAATATTCTTAGTAGTTATTTTCTCATTGTTGAGTCTCTCTCATTTTCAATACTTTCCATAACTGGTGAATTGTATAATGCTTACTTTAATTTCACGAAACCGATATATCAAGACTTGTCAGTTAATAGTCAAGTCTGAGGTCAAAATGTTTCACACGTTGAAACTCGTATAAGAGTAATTGCCCGAGGTTCCTTACTCTTCCAAACTGTGGTTTATAGGGTAAACTAACGCTATATGGTGGAACCGGTCACAAGTATACTGCTCTTTTTTCTTTCTTTTTTAGAGAATATTATTTATTTGAAAAGCAGAAATGGAAACGTGTCCTATATGCATTCAGAATATGAAATCAATATTTCTTTGAAATGCAATTTTTTATCTAGAACAACCGACGGGGGTACCTGCAACTGGCCCACGGGTGCTTTGATTGTTTCTTAACAACTAGTTTGTGCCCGTCATAATGAGGGTGAAATTTTAACTGGGCAGGTATTGCAGTCTATGACATGCCTCCAGACATGGCAACCAAGATGGCGACCCCCTGGCCCTCCGGCCTCGTTCGAGTGGATCAGGTGGTAGCAACTCGACAAAGACATGGTTTCCACATTATATCTCCGGAGGGATTGGAAACACGATTCGTGCTGCTGCCTGTGATTTTTGATGAAGCCACGGAGTTGGCTGTTCCGTGTTTTGAAGACCAGGTGATCAATTATTTCATCGGTGTTATTAGTCAAGATCAATGATGCACACAGAGACAGCAGCGGACAAATCATTGAAGAGCGCGCCCGGTACACGTAGCCGATATGACAAGATGGCCCTCCCAGCGGACAGCTCACAAAATGCACGTTGGAACACCGTCTTTTGTCAAACCACGTTAATATACCATCCTTCCGCGGGGCATGGACCATGGAGGAAGCCTCCATGCATGGACCAAATGCACCGGGTGAAAAAAAGGCAAATTATTTAAGCAAACAATCGACCGTAAGCAATGTATTTATTTGCCGAAGGATTACTTCAATATCGGCTGCATGGATGGATCAATATAAACAGAACAAGCAAAGGAGAGACTACAAAGAAATACATGTGAAATTTGACCCGAGGGGGAGACGAGACCGCCCCGATGCATTTGAAGACGGAAATGATATATGAAAAACACAGTAGTATGTTTGGATCATATTATGATAGACTAAAAACATAAGTTATGTGAACCTTTTCTTACGTATCTTAAATGAAGATATATGCTCATGCACGTGTGTGTATAATGCCGCAATTACCATCTAAAGGAAAACGAGGTTCATTCAAAAACTGCAATGAACTTTCGAATTAGTACAATCAACTCTTATGTCCGGTGCGGACATCAGTATTCTTCTATCGCAATTAGTTTGCTTATATAGCTGCGAAATGGTTACTACTGAGCGGCAACCGATGCGCTAAACATATTACCGTATTATTGTAGTGAGTTGTGCGATTCATAAAGGGAATATACAAAAAAACTATTATAAGGAATATTTTATTTATAAAAGGAAGCTAGGCCTATATGGTTTGTATAAGCAACATAATATGGTTTGTATAAGGAATATATATGGGTCATTCCATTAGGTTGGGGCAAGCTTTGTGACACGGTGTACTTGTTACGTAGGTACACTCACTGGCCAAAAGTATTGCAACATGCTTAAAATTAGCACTTTACAGTAACAGGTGGATGATCATTTAATCTGATTTCATCGATCGTGTATTACATAATTTCCGAGCAAGAACAGTAAAATTAAAAATGAACATTGACTTCAAAACACAGGCACTTCCAAAAAGTCTTAAGTAGTGTAAATAAAATAAAATAAATTATTGTAACACTCCAAACTGAACTTTCAAACTGAACTTTGATGTGTGTTGCAATACTTATGGCCAGTGAGTGCAGATGTGCCATTCATTATCCTTATTATGAGTGTACATTCTTTGGTCATTCCACCAGGTTGGGGCAAGCTTTGTGACATGGTGTCCTTGTTACGTAGGTAGATGTACCATTCATTATCCTTATTATGAGTGCACATTCTTGGGTCATTCCACCAGGTTTGGTGCAAGCTTTGTGACATGGTGTCCTTGTTAAGTAGGTAGATGTACCATTCATTATCCTTGTTATGAGTACACATTCTGAGTTGTTCTTCAAATTAGAATGAAATCAATCTCTATGCCTTGAAAGAAAGTTACAGTAATGTTAATTAGGAATCATAATAAATGATAATAAATAGTACATTTACCTACGTAATAAGGTACACCTATCACAAAGCTTGCCCCAACCTGGTAGAATAACCCATATGGGGTTGATCATAAAAATTCATATATCCTTGTGGAATACCGTTCTTATATACCGCCCTTATATCATAACTCACTTAAATATCTCTGACTTTAAGATAGTTGACTTCACCATAAAAAAGATGCCTTGTTCTTGTCCGTCTTCTTAAAAACATAATAATAAAATGGATGATGACTATGGCTGCCATATAACGATCATCCGTTTCCATTTGTTGAGGCCTACCATAGTTTTGCCCCAAACGAATGACATAGAAGGTCCAAAGTCCGTATTTGATTAGATTTAAATACAAGACATTACACCGGCCTCTGGATAACAAAATGACAAATCGGTTCATGTAAATCGCAAACCGCTGGTACATAATATACACGATATTTTGTGTACATTCTAACGTGGAGACGAACAATTTCTGTCTCGGGTGTTGCTGTTCAATTAGTGATATGACATAAATTTCACGTTGGAATGACTACGACCTGTCTGGATGCATTTGATATTTTGTCGTTAGCGGCCCAATGAAATAAGTTGGAACTTCCACGGGTCAATTTGTATACATTAGCGTATCGTGATTCTTATAAAATATGGATGCATTTACTGACATTTTACCAGAAGGTGTGTACTGGTTTTAAAGGTTTATCGTCCGTATTTCTTGTCATGTATATTTAATTCATATCCAATTTACTGATATTTTAGCCAAAGTGTATACTGGCTAAACAAATATCAGGAAGTTTATCAGAGGCAAATAATATTTGTTTGTGCAGTGAGCCCCAATAAGATCCTCCCATCTGCTTTGATCATGGATTACGTAACAAGAACTCACTTCTTTGATTTTCACAAAATGCCATTGATGGAAATTGGGGGTAACTTCGTGATAGGTGTCCCTTGTCACATAGGTAGATGTACCATTTGTTATCATTTATTATGACTCCTAATTAACATTATTGTAACTTGCTATTCAAGGCACAGAGATTAATTGATTGATTTATTATTTATTTGCTGTTTTATTTTAACAGGGTAGCCTCAGTTAATCAACTGCTTTCCTTGAGGACCCTGTATTTAAGACAATATTAAAAGTTTAAACAATCTACAATAAAATTGAAGTAAACATATAAAAAAAACACTCTAACCATTTCATTCTAATTTGAAGAACAACTGGGCATGTACATTCATAATGAATGGTACATCTACCTATGTCACAAAGCTTGCCCCAACCTGGTGGAAGAACCCAACGGAATGTGCACTCATAATAAGGACAATGAATGGTACATCTACCTACGTAACAAGGTCACCATGTCACAAAGCTTGCCCCAACCTGGTGGAAGAACCCAACGGAATGTGCACTCATAATAAGGACAATGAATGGTACATCTACCTACGTAACAAGGACACCATGTCACAAAGCTTGCCCCAACCTGGTGGAAGAACCCAACGGAATGTGCACTCATAATAAGGACAATGAATGGTACATCTACCTACGTAACAAGGACACCATGTCACAAAGCTTGCCCCAACCTGGCGGAAGAACCCAACGGAATGTGCACTCATAATAAGGACAATGAATGGTACATCTACCTACGTAACAAGGACACCATGTCACAAAGCTTGCCCCAACCTGGTGGAAGAACCCAACGGAATGTGCACTCATAATAAGGACAATGAATGGTACATCTACCTACGTAACAAGGTCACCATGTCACAAAGCTTGCCCCAACCTGGTGGAAGAACCCAACGGAATGTGCACTCATAATAAGGACAATGAATGGTACATCTACCTATGTCACAAAGCTTGCCCCAACCTGGTGGAAGAACCCAGCGGAATGTGCACTCATAATAAGGACAATGAATGGTACATCTACCTACGTAACAAGGACACCATGTCACAAAGCTTGCCCCAACCTGGTGGAAGGACCCAAGAATGTGCACTCATAATAAGGACAATGAATGGTACATCTACCTACGTAACAAGGTCACCATGTCACAAAGCTTGCCCCAACCTGGTGGAAGGACCCAAGAATGTGCACTCATAATAAGGACAATGAATGGTACATCTACCTACGTAACAAGGTCACCATGTCACAAAGCTTGCCCCAACCTGGTGGAAGGACCCAAGAATGTGCACTCATAATAAGGACAATGAATGGTACATCTACCTACGTAACAAGGACACCGTGTCACAAAGCTTGCCCCAACCTGGTGGAATGACCCAAGAATGTGCACTCATAATAAGGACAATGAATGGTACATCTACCTACGTAACAAGGACACCATGTCACAAAGCTTGCCCCAACCTGGTGGAAGAACCCAACGGAATGTGCACTCATAATAAGGACAATGAATGGTACATCTACCTACGTAACAAGGACACCATATCACAAAGCTTGCCCCAACCTGGTGGAAGGACCCAAGAATGTGCACTCATAATAAGGACAATGAATGGTACATCTACCTACGTAACAAGGACACCATGTCACAAAGCTTGCCCCAACCTGGTGGAAGGACCCAAGAATGTGCACTCATAATAAGGACAATGAATGGTACATCTACCTACGTAACAAGGACACCATGTCACAAAGCTTGCCCCAACCTGGTGGAAGGACCCAAGAATGTGCACTCATAATAAGGACAATGAATGGTACATCTAACTACGTAACAAGGACACCATGTCACAAAGCTTGCCCCAACCTGGTGGAAGGACCCAAGAATGTGCACTCATAATAAGGACAATGAATGGTACATCTACCTACGTAACAAGGACACCATGTCACAAAGCTTGCCCCAACCTGGTGGAAGGACCCAAGAATGTGCACTCATAATAAGAACAATGAATGGTACATCTACCATGGAGAAGTTCTTCCTCCATGCATCTACCTACGTAACAAGGACACCGTGTCACAAAGCTTGACCCAACCTGGTGGAATGAATACCGGTAATACATTAGAAGTAATAAGATGTTAAGGCGGCAGTGACAGGACATTATTCAGTATTTGCTACTCTCAATCTTCAAATAAAACCGAAAGTTTTTCGCTATACTTTCAATAATGGCCATGACGTAAATAATTCAGATGTTTTTGGAAGCTGAAACTGTGAATGGATTTGCGTTATTTTCTACGAAATGCGAGAAATTATTTTGCTCAAAATCTGCCTTGGCTGTTTTCTTTAGATACACACCATGTCTTCAACCCAATGTACATAGCGACCTTTAAATACCATATGTATTCGAGCATCAACGTCAATACTGTATTCTCCATTGCATAACAGCGTGTACGGAAATGCATCTGGAGAAAAATACTGACGATCATAATATAATAGAGGATAGTTATATTGTACTGGCTATTTTGACTACGTCACCAGTAAATCTAAACTGCACAATAGCTTTCAGGGAAAAAATACAATTCAAATATCATTCATGAACGATCTTCAAATAACGAGCACGTTTTTCCGTGTGCAAACACAACCTTCCCGGTAGAAGTCATTCATTTAATACAATATTAAAATCGGGGAAAATTACGGCCGCGAAAATTAAATCACAGCACAGTACAGAATGACTATGGGTCTCGTCAAAAACATCAAAGTCAAATTAGGGACACGGACGGCCGTACGTCGTAGATGATGTTACTCTCTTCAAAAATTAATAATTTGTTGTAATTTGATAACTGCGTCAATTCATACGGGAGAATTTACATCTTGTCCGCTTCTTTATGCTGGGTTTTCCAGCCCTTCGTACAATGATCGTGTGTGCGGAGACACGCTTTCCGATTCGATTACTAAACACTACATCGGCCAGTCTTCGTGTGCTGCGAAAATAAACACACACCGACTTGGTTTTAAATTTCTCGGCGGGTGAAACATAGTACAATTCCTTAAACCGCAAGTTGGTTTGTGAATCTCATTATTTCTATCGGATATATTCAGGCATAACAACATTATGTAAATAGATGCTTCATTAAAATATATTATTTAGAAAAACCAATAAAAATGGTATTTAAATTAAATCTAAATCAATTTGAGTAATTTTCAATGAATATTTTTGTTCGCAACTGATACAGATTCCACAGAAATTATAGCCTTTTAACTAATGGGGAAAATATTATGCATTCTTAAAGGTAAGGAATAACATAAATAACTGAAGAATGACACAATCATCGAATTGTAATGTGATAACTTGGTGTAAAGCTGATGATGATTTACATCTTTCATGGAAATAATTTTCTTTGAGATGCTGTCACTTTCAAGAAAAGTGAAATAAATTTCGATTCAAATTTAGGAAAGAATCTATTTTTTCAGAATGTTCTCCATAACGATACAATGTAAAGATGAATCAAAGATAATGGAAAATAATGGTTATGCCTTACGTTTCGAACCTAGCAGGGTCTTGTGTTTATGTATGTCGTCCATTTTGCCTTTGAGAAAGAACCTGCTAGCTTCGAAACGTAAGGCCAATAACCATTATTTTTCATTCATACTACAGGTCATTAGGTCAGTAAGCAGTTTGCAACAGCTAATTCACTACTTGAATAAAAGAGAGTAAGAATACTGATGTTGTATATTCCCTTTAACGGAATGAGCATTATCTGTAATTACCTGATTATAGCATTATCGAATTATTATTGATGTGATGTGAATGTTGGTGAAAGGTTACAATCATCCTAGAAAAAGAGCTTTCATTTTAGGTTAAACATTATCAAAATGCACATTAACAAAACAATTAGTTGCCGACGGCAAATGTAAACCTGTGTTTTCTTTGACAAATTGGGAAAGTTTTTGTTAACACTTTTTGTTGAAACACTCACACTTTGAATGTTTAATATATATCTTGATGCAAAGAGAGTGAGCACACTCATAGAAGCAGTTTTGCCAACATTACCAGTGTTGTACCTTCCCTTCAATGTATATCTTGATTCAAAGAGAGTAAGCACACTCATAGAAGCAGTTTTGCCAACATTACCAGTGTTGTACCTTCCCTTCAATGTATATCTTGATTCAAAGAGAGTAAGCACACTCATAGAAGCAGTTTTGCCAACATTACCAATGCTTTACCTTCCCTTCAATGTATATCTTGATTCAAAGAGAGTAAGCACACTCATAGAAGCAGTTTTGCAAACATTACCAATGCTGTACCTTCCCTTTAATGTATATCTTGATTCAAAGAGAGTAAGCACACCCATAGAAGCAGTTTTGCCAACATTACCAATGCTGTACCTTTCCTTCAATGTATATCTTGATTCAAAGAAAGTAAGCATACTCATAGAATCAGTTTTGCCAACATTACCAATGTTGCACCTTCCCTTTAATGTATATCATAGAAGCAGTATTGTCAACAATGCTGTACCTTCCCTCGAAATCAGATGGATATATTCCTATGATAAAAATCAGCAAAGGTCTGCACTAAATTGAGTAAATCAGGGGACAACAGTTAACGATTCTATTTAATAAATTATAGCACATAATAGAATAATTGTTTGAGGTCTAGCCTATATGTTTGAGGTGTAGCCTTGATGTGAAGATTGTGGCAATACTGCCACAATCTTCACATCAAGGTACCCAGGGGGGGAGGGGGGGTTTCTCCTCAGGATGTATGTCGATCAAATATATAGAAAAAAGAGGCGATACCTCTTAAAAGGGAAGTTATAAAATTGATAAATTACGTGGCGCCACTTTCATAGAGCTGCTAAGCAGAGAATTTTGCTGAGCAATATCAAACATACTACCAGCCAAAATGCATACATTTTGTATGAAAGGTTGGCTGGTAACCAAATAAATACGCTAAGCAATTTTATCTGCTGAGCAGCTGTAATGGAAACGGCTTCTGTTCAGACAACATTACTGTTCTAAAGCTTACTTTACTTGAAGTCAGGTACCAATCGTCCGGAAAAATTTTACTTTCGGAAATGCTTTCATTTCAGAGAAAAACAGTATGCATATTTTCAAAAAGTATAGCCGTTGCGAATACTTATTCACTTTTGTTTTTCTTATGACTGTTGAGTCCCCGTATTGAGCTGAAACATTCCCAGCTTAGTTGTTGAGTGCATATATCTTGATTCAAATAAAGTAATCATATGGATAGAAGCAGTTTCTGCCAACATTACCAGTCTCCTGAAGATGCCATCAGAGTATACTGATCGAAACGTCGAGTTATCTCACCACCAGTACTTCTCAGAACCAACACTTACTACATCTCTTAAGAGATTGTAACAGTGGTACCGCAAACCTTACTTCTCTACTACTGCAAAGCTTCAAATTCTACTAAACATGTATAACTCCTTTAATCTCAATATATTCAGGAAAACTATGAATGAATGCATTTTATCGCGTGATGCAGTCTAAGTATGGAATCTTCAACGCCCTTCAACTGCAGTAAGGGAGAATAGCAGTTGGAATTACCAAGCAGTGAGGTTTGTCAAGATTTGGTTCTAATTGTCCTCCTGGACTGTTGTGTATCACTCAGACGATCGAGTAGACCACAGTATAGACACAAACACGGGGGTAATAAATGAAGAGGCGTTTTACGTGCCTTGGATGCGTCACACACACAGTGCGTGGAACAAACAACGCTGGGGAACAAACAACGCTGAAACAAATGAACAATGAGCTTAATATTTTAGCGGTCTTCAAATGTGATGTTTATTAACATAAATGTACGTTCTCATGTGATGTAACGGTGCATTGTCTACCGTTGGGTAAAAGCTACTCTACATCGAAAAATATTTTAAAAAACACACACAACTTACTTGGTTGTAAAGTTGTGATGGCTTCACACATCTCTTGAAATGTTGTTGCCATTTGTGCTATTGTTTTAGTAAAATGAGTGAAATAACTTCCTAAATGAGTTTCTGTCATCAGAAGATAGAAGTTCCACTTTGGAATGGATATGGACAAGCTGAATGTATTTTCACGTAAACGACACAATGAAAGTTCAAAATTCGAAAACGTTAGTTTTTATACATAGCATAATATTTTGATTCTCATAAAGTACGGATGCATTTTTCCAAATGTATATATTCCTTTGAAGAGAAGGTATATGCCTATCATCTATTATTACCAGAGTATTAATTAATTCTCATCCAATGCATTTAGATTTTTGGTATTCATGTTATAAAGTGAAATCTAGGAAAGAGTACTTTTCCTAAATTCGAAGACTACTACCATCATCAGTATTATACAGTAACTTAGTTTTACATTAAAGGGACAGTATCGTCACAATTAGAGCAGACTTTCGACAGGGCATGGAATCGGTGTCCTAGTTTTAGGTGAACTCAGTGACTGAAAATGATACGTGCGAGCGCGCGCTGGCCTAGATAACAGGGTGCGATAAAATCATATCACCACGTAGTTGATGCATAAATAATGCGCAAATGACTGTATAATAATAATATGATCTTATCGTGGCCTCATATGTAGGCCAGCGCGTGTACGTGGTGTATTATTTTCAGTCATTGAGGTCATCTAAAACTAGGACACAGATTCTACGCCCTGTCGAAAGTCCGCTCTAATTGTGACGATATTGTGCCTTTAAGTTCAACCATTTATTTTTTAAATTACCAATCCTGTACCTTTAATACATTAAATGATATAGACGAGCAACTCCACTATGCTTTCCTGTCATTGTTCCGCAACAAAGCATTAACAGCATGAGTTCTACTGCAACGAATGAATGATTTCTGCGGGGATATGACATCACCCATTCATCACAGATGCCATGTAAGGGTTGCCTGGTGGAACATATGCTAAGCATAAATAGCAGCTTAGCATTGTGTATGGTTACCATCCAAAAACCCACACGATATATTATTACTACTGGCTGTTGTCAGTAATATTTCGCTTACCAGATATCTTTGCTGAGGAGCTATTCGGCTTAACAACTTCACGAAAGTGGCTTTTTGTACTCAATATCTGTACAGTGTTTTCATTGAAAATAAGAATTTCTATATTTGGAGACCTCCCATTGAATCTGATTGACTATGCCAATCCTCATATCTGTCTTAAAAACAACAAAGTTAATTGAAGGACGCAGTGTGTACCATTATCCATCTTAATTCAAGCTTATCATTAATTTTTCTCTGGTCTCAGCGCAGTGAATAGTTTTTTTTTCTAGATACAAGTGCTTTTTAAGTCTACGTTGTTCAAACAGTTGCTTATATTAAAACACAATTGGAAACATTTTGTCATTATTGGAAGTAACGATTCTCAAATAAATTTCAATTCCATTTCACATCCACAAGACTCTTGCCAACAAACATTCATTTTAATCTTGAAAAACCAATGTTTTATTTGTAGACCAACCAAATTTAACTCTGTTCTGTTATGAAGGAGGTTTATAAAAAATGTGAGTTGCTTATTTCCAACAAGGACAAAGTGTTTCCAATCGCGTTATTATTTTGTTTTACGTTATCTAAAGGTTATAAGAATTCACATAAGTTTAGTGATTAAGACAGAACGTGTACATCTTTAGTATTCTCAAAAATCATAAATGAATATATGAAACTTGCTTCGTGTAAAGATGATGGTCAGTGGCGTAACGAGGATCCAATTTTCAGGGGGGGGGGCACTAGGGGTGCACCACTTTTTCTAGGGGGGGGCATGTCAATACTTGAACATTTTGTATCCTGCAGCCTCAATCGGGGACCTATTTTTTCAAATTTCTAAATGGGGGCACCTGGGGGGGGGCACAGACCTCGTTAGGGGGGCACGTATCCCCCGTGCCCCCATAGTTACGCCACTGGTGATGATGTATCAAACATCTCTTGAAATCTGTCTGTATTTTAATGAATAATCAAATATTTGTCCCCGATTACGTGCATCAGATATCATTTGCAGTGTATCAACATTGCACGTTAGAATGAATGCGAAGCTCGTGTTGCCGATTGCAGTTGTTGATGCATTTTGAATTATTTTCTCATATATAAACGACACATTCTGATAAGCAGAAACATTCACAGGTATTTTTTCAGCATCCTTATTCACCAGAAATGAGAAAAGGCAGAAAAAAGCTTTAAAAAATACACATTTACAGATGGTATATGTTCCATTTAAAGGGACAGTATCGTCACGATCAACAGGGCATGGAATCGGAGTGCTAGTTTTAGATTAACTCCAGTGACTGAAAATAATACCCATGATAAGGTCATATACATGATAAGGTCATATTACAGTTGTTGAGCCAGTAATTGTCTGTCACTTCATTCATCTAAAACTAGGACACCGATTCAATGCTCTGTCGAAAGTCTGCTCTGATCGTGACGATATTGTTATTAAATTTTAAATTAATTGCTGAATTGTTATCCTGTTGTTGTTTGTGGAGTTTATTTGTTTTGTTTCATTTGTCTTAATGGGGGGGGGGGGTTAAAATGGATATACCAAATAATTATAACTACAAACTGATGGGTGCATTTTCCTCTTTGGTTTAAATTATCAGTGTAAGAGATAGTCTAACCACAGAGCAAGGACCCATAGGTCAAACGATGTAAATGTATATACATTAAATCTTTGCACGGCGAGTCAATTTGCTCATTTGATCAACGAAGAAAGAGTAACTTAATTGTTGTACAATAAGAAAGGGTCCCTAATATTGACTTTATTCAAAATAAAACATCAATTTCTCAGCTGAAGTAATTTGTAATTAAAATGTACTTTCAAAGATTTCAAGCTGATGAAGTCTGTTCAGCATGGGTGTTTATTAAATCACTTAATGACATAATATTTAGGACCAAACGTAAATACTAAATATAAACCACTGATAATGAACAAAGATCAATGTTCTTTACTATTATTATTATTTTATATTTGATCAAAATATACACACAATTCTGCAAAAAATAATGACTGAAATTAAAGGGACATTGTCGTCACGATCGGCGCAGACTTTCAACAGCGCATGGAATTGGAGTCCTAGTTTAAGATGAACACTGTGACTGAAAATTACTGGCTCATTTATGTAGCACGCAGCAACAGTGATATGACCTTATCATGTGGGGTATTTTTTCAGTCACTGATTTAATCTAATAACATAAAAGTAAACAGAGAATTAGCTGTTGCAAACTGCTTACCAACCTAGAGGACCTGTAGTATAAATGGAGAATTAGCTGTTGCAAACTGCTTACCAACCTATAGAGAACCTGTAGTATAAATGGAGAATTAGCTGTTGCAAACTGCTTACCAACCTAGAGGACCTGTAGTATAAATGGAGAATTAGCTGTTGCACACTGCTTACCAACCTCGAGGACCTGTAGTATAAATGCAAAATAAATGTTAATGGCCTTACGTTTTGAACCCTGCAGGTTCTTTCTCAAATGCAAAATGAGACATAAAACTAAACACAAATACAACAAGAGGTGTTTCGGGCACATACCCGAACACCTAATTACAGAAAATGATGCATCTCAAAAGAACAACTTGCAGTCACGATGTTTTCCTTGCAAAATTGTATTATGTAGTGATGTTTTGTGCATATGTTCGCGAAGTTAGCAAAAGCCTTCGGTAACATTCTATACTGTGCAACGAATTCTTATACAGGAAATCAAAGCTACGCACAGTAAAATACCCGCCGCGAAATAATTAAAGTCAAACATTTAGACTCTTGCAAAAAAGTAAATGACATTTCTCTTCGATTTGGCCAGTGCAACCATTCTGATTGGAAATTGTTGAAATATTATACAGGCTCCAAAACGTGACTACCAAGACAATTATTCGATTGCAACGCACTACTTACCTTATTAAAGAGAAAATACTCATTTCGGTTTACGGTTTCGATTGTATCATAGTCGATGATATCATCGAAGCGCTACATAGGCAACGCAGCGAATCAGATAAAATTACTGACACACCAACAAAATAGTTCACATTAATTTTTCTTTTTTGAATAATCATTGTATGCAAAATTGTAGTTCGTGGCCTTACGTTTGAACCTAGCGTGATCGTTATCAGAATAAAAAAACATTGGAATTAAATTCAAATGTAGTCCCAACCCTAAGAGAAATAGCTTGATATTCCAACTGGCTACTCGAGTTGAATCGGTCAGAGAAGAGCACCCGGAATTAAGATATCCTGAATCTGCCTGAACAATGCAGCTTTGGGATTTACCATAGATGTATTTCAATCGAAGATTATGTAGATGGAGGCTTAAGCTGAAATTTTGCATACAAGGCGATGGAGCAAGGAGCGAGAGCTGAGAGAGAAGCTAGAGAAACGAGAATACATCAGAGGGCCTTAGGGTATTAGGATGACTCCAGCTTGTGTACTCCAAACGCGGCGTGGCAACTAGTAATTAGCACGGCATGAAAAATTCATTGTTGGTTTCTGCGGAAAGGCCGCTGGTCGGTGGCCCAAGGCTCCCCGTTCAATGCCCCCTCTGATGGACACATTATTATGAATTTGTACGACACGTATATCGTTTTGCATCACCAACTAATATGTTCTGATTCATGGCGCGATGAACATAGTCATTAGGCAGATACTGTTAGTATTCTACCCCGTCTCAACCAAAGCTATATGTATCATCAGCAGTAATATTATTCCAAACATAATCTAAAAGATAAACGACCGTCTTATATTTATCTTTACGAAGTATTACCCAGGATTTGCCATTCTAGCAGTTTAACAAAATGTTGTTCTCATCGGAACATTGATCATTTCCTTTAAGAAAAAAAGTTTTCAAAAGCTTCGCTGAGCGGGAAATAATTGCTTAAATGAATTTATGATAGGACCCACCATAAATTCATCTCTGGACATAATTATATCCTGTTGTATCCTTTCTTCTCACAATTATTTTGAAAAAATGTGTAATTTTAAAACATATCTTTATAGCCATTTAAAGAAACATGCGAAAACTACGTGTCGTTCAGTCTGGCTTTTTACTATTACCGGGACAAATAAGTAAAAACGAACGTGGATCATTTTGCACTGTTCTGTTTGTGCAATGTTCTATGAATTATGACTTGGCTATTGAACAATTATAGTATCCTCACCATTATAAAACGGCAATAATATCCAATATACAGACTGCAAAATTGGTGTTAAAACTAAATCAGTGGTTTCTATTTCCATCGTTGGTGTTTGTATTTCGGCGAATTCCTAGATATAAACAACACCAGTGTTGTTTCTAACACATTATTTATGGCAGTGTCCAATCCCCTGACGACGATAATGGAAATCACGTCTGAGTCACCCATAACAGCAGAGTCACCAGTCTGTGCAATTTTCTGAGCGAGTACAAAACTACCTTACGCGTTTTTATGTCGATTGCAATCAGATAATTTGTTCTAGATATTCAGAAATTGCTTTCTGTTAATTCAGTTAAGAGCTGTATCCGAAAACAGTAATTAATCACCCAGAAAATGTCCGTTAAGGTACTCGTGCTGATTTGTGAATGAGTAACATATTTTTGGTAAGTACAAAATGTGTCACATCTTTGTCAAAACATGATTTGAAAGTGGCTAAATTGAACGCAACACTTCCAAACACTTGCAGTTTTTATTACTGACACGCCTCCCGTGTTCACCGTTAAATATAACATATTTGTTACACTTTGAACCTTATGGCGATGCCAGAACGATATTTGACAAGAGCATCAGAACACAATGATCTGAAATCATGACCAAAGCTCACGCGTCTCGTATTTTTCTTCTCTTTCTCGCAATCTATTACTCCAAGGAGATGAAAAAGTGCATTGTATGATCCATACCTGTAATTAAAGCCGACAAAATGAAATGGGAAAAAAACATCCATCAATATCTCATTCTGTCTATATGGATCACTCCGTCCGTCCCTCTCTCCTAGACTCTCACCCTATCTCTTCCCCTCTACGTCTCTCCAACGTCAAGGAGTGAATTAAAGTCTTGTCTTTGTGTAACAATGACACTGATGTAGACTCTTCTGGTTTGAGCAGGCCGCTGTGTAAACCCAGCAACTGCCCTGCCAATGAAAGCATCGGCCCACTCCGGCCGTGCTGACGGGAAGGAGATGGACAAACTCGGCACCACTGCTACTTTTAGCAAACTGTTCTATATATTTACTCGGTGTGATTAAAAGACCACGGTGGCTTCTCGCGAGCGTCAAAATGCCGTTCGGGTCGTCACTGAACATACACGTGGTAGTTGGGACGTGTGAGGTCTTTTCTCTAAGGCTTAATACCCATGCCCAAATTGATGGATTGATGCTTTCAATATAACTTAAAGCATTTTGAAGACGCGCTCATACATATCTTTGGGTCATTACCGAAAGTTGAAAAAAAAAACCTGTTTATTTTCAAAAATAAATGTTACAATGTGTTTTGAGGGGAGTTAGAATTAATCAAAAATTCAAAGTCATAATAATAATGATGTGAATTCTCATATATTTTCCAAAATCAGTGTAACATTGAAGAAAAGCTTTGAACGTTTAAAAAAAAAAATAATCCAACAAAAAATATTTACTTGGTAATGTCATGTCTGTAAAAACGATAGACAGGCATACGAGTTATTTTGCTCAACTGCCCGTTTTCAATCATTTAATGCATGAAGTTATTACACAATAATAATTTAAAAGGTTTCCTCTTACATACCCGTATGAAACAGTTTTACCGAGCCCAAAATATTAAGAGTAATATTCCAATTAATTATGTACCAAATAGAAACGACATCCTTAAGGATGTGTGACTTTAAAAAAAAAAAAATTAAATACTTTTTTAAAGGTAAACGCAATTGGAAACATTTTATCCTTGTTGGAAATAACGATTCTCAAATAAATTTCAATTCCATTTCACATTCACAAGACTCTTGCCAACAAACATTCATTTTAATCTTGAAAAAACCAATGATTTATTTGTGGATCAACCAATTTTAACTCTGTTCTGTTATAAAGGAGGTTTATAATGGGGTAGCTATTGCTACTCCAGACAGGACCGAAAAGGAGCTTTCATAATATAGTATGTGTAATGTGTTTAACTCTGTTCTGTTATGAAGGAGGTTTATAAGGGGTACCAATTGCCACTCCTTACTTAGTTTGCCTATTTTTTGGGGAAAAACTGAAAATTGATTGATTAAAAACGACGTATTATTTCAAAACCACGAAATTGTACTTGAAAAAAAAAATGCAATTTGGTTATTTCCATTAAGGACAAAATGTTTCCAATCGCAATGGTAATATTCGGCAAAATTTATTTTCCATCGGAGCTGGCTATTTTTACTTAAAGAAATAAAAATAAATACTTTCAAAATTTCACATTTCACAAAATAATTTTAAGAAGTAGGCCTATGATTTGACAGTAAAATTAGCCCTTCATAAATTAATTTGGGCACTAAATAAATGTCTTATGAAGCTTCTGACAATAAGTTTGAGAAAATATATGATGAATTTAAAGGAATGTATTTACCTCTCTTAAAAGGGAATATGCAATGTTCCGTTCAAAAATTTTTTTGTTGGAAATGGCTGGTAAAATATCTTTAAGATTCAACTGATTATAAAACATCTCTTCTTAGTCATAATTTATGGGACTTGCATCTTTTACAAAATAATAAGACACATTTAAGTGAACTTCGGTATAAATAACGCATATTTCGTTTAGTGAGACCTAGTATTTTGCTTTCGGGTCAACAAGGGAGTACAGCTGTAAATAGATTGTCTCTTTTCTGCAAATCAAACGAAGACATACGACACATTTCCCGTCAGGTAAGATGTACGGAATATTATGCTTGAAGCTCGACCTAAAAGCTTTTGACGGTAACAACAGAAGCCATCACCATGGGCGCCAAAATCATTCATTAACGGGGTATAGGCCGATACGTGAATGCGCATCGAGAACAGATGACCAAACCATTAGAAAATATTAAAACTCGCAAAAACGAGGAATGCATTTGTATAAATGAGCCGCAATAGCACAACAGAAAAAAAAAAACGTAGAGTTTTAATACATGCTTGCAAGCAGAATAAGGTATCATTGTCGTGATCATTATTATATGATTATGATGATTATCATCTGTTATTAGTTATAATAGAATTATAGATATTATCATAAGTAGTCGCCCTGATAACAGAAGTATTATCATAAGTATTATTTTCAGGAGAAGTAGCATTGCTTATGATAAGGCGACGCAGCAGCAACGAAACATACGGCGTGTACCAAAAATCAGCTGTATCAAGTACCGGTAATACAACATCTCATCTATATTCTAAAATTATCATAAATTCACACTGCTTTATCACTATAAGGTATACATGTATACTTACCTGCCAAACTCGTCCATATTTTAAGTGCCGTTGTCTGTCGGTCCAGCGTTCGGCGTTTTTAGCGAGGTGTCGACATAAGACAGTCGTTATTTGAGTTGTCGTCGTGGGAACCCTTCACTACGTGTATTCTCAAGCAATAACATCAATTAACTGTATTATTAACCCGAGAATACCCGTAATCAAGAGATCTTCAGTGTGTCTTGGCTGCCTGGTGACGAGTTGTCGACGGTTCAGTACCGATCATCTGTCAGTGGTAAAGGGTCGAATCAATCGTTGGTGCCGTCCGCTTGTCTTTGCCGCCACGGACAATCAGCAACGAAACCCCGCATAATACAAGTGGAAAACACTGAACGCATTGTGAATCATAAAATATACAGATGCATAATGGGGAAGCAGCATCGTTAGAGTGGAGTGCACCTCTCTCGACTGCTAGTCCGAATTCATTATTGTCAGTGATTCCCTCTTGCCAATCTCAACCAACGATAATTAGCGCAAGAGAGCATGTGCTGTGTTTTTCGGGCACTGTGCATTTAACGAGGAAATACGTCATCTATATGCCTAATGGCCGTTGGGTTTATTACACAAAAAGGTTTTAGAATAATTAGAGAAAGGGCAAGGGAATTACTAGTAGATTTACAGCACATGATCACTATTCACAAAATAACAAAACAAAATCAAATCTCAGATTATAACTCATCTTAGTTATGCAAAAGTGTCGAGTAAAATATGAAGATGGATGATATCTAATAAAACGTAAAGAAACATACCTTTCAGGGTACACATACAATAATCTGCCATCTACAATCTTAGCTGCAATGCTTCCATATGGATCATTTGAACTGGCACGTGCTAAACCTGTCGATGGTAGTGCCTTTGCGTATCGATCGGAAAATATGCTTCCCTGACGGATGTAAAAAATTATGCGCCTGTCAAGAGAGAGCCTATGCCCCTTTGGCTGTGTGATGTACGTGCTGGGCGCGACGGGCCAATGATCTAAAAAAGCGAAGAGGGAAGAGTAAAAAAAAAAGGGAAAAAAGGGAAACAGGAGAGCGTGGCGAATCGGAAGAAAACGCCGGGGCAGATTGAAAGCAACAGGAACGAAAAATCTCACCTGTAACGAGACATAATGTGGGTGATGATCGGTGCATGGTTCGTAGTCTTGCCACTTACACTCTGATCATGACGTGTACGGTGTGCGAGATAATAGAATGGTATCAGGTGGCCGGAGCATGGGAGTATCCCGTCTTGCCCGTTGGATGCCGACCAGATGGTATCAGCTGGACAGAGGACAAACACTCCTCTCACGACCACGGGGTTTAACATTGTTTCCATCTCAAACATACAACGTATTAAAGAAACTCGATAAATACATAAAAACGTCCTCCTGCGAGAGATAATTGCGATATTTTGATGATGTATTTGCAGTCTTATCACATAAATGCATACGGTACCGGTACCTTCAAAAGTCGTTCCTGGTCGCGTGTTGCCCATTTTCGCCCGGCTGATGACTGAGGCCCGACGCATAACGTACGCGCAGGCTAAGTGCAAGTCACAAGATAAATTGTTGTTGAAAAGCAGCCGGCGACGGAATATTTAACACTGGCCATTTATTTTCTCCCCTGTCGATGCGACGACTCGAGGACACGCCCATTTTAAAATCTTGCAGAACTGATTTCTTATGTGTAAGCGATCGTGACTGAGTGAATGAGCGAGTGCCTACGAGCGAGCTAGCGAGCGAGCGAGCGGCGAAGACAGCCATTGGGTATTGCTGTCTGTTCGTTAGAATACAGCATACGAACCAACGCGCATCAATGAAATATTTGCATTGACAAGGGCTCGTGTGCCGTACTGTAGGAATCACAAAGCCCGCCCATGCGGGCTGTAATTTTGGTCACGTAGTTCATGATATGAAGATTGACCCTCGTAATTGGGGCAGCAAGCCGAAGCTATGAAATGAAAAAGATATCTAATGTGGAGCATCTGCAAGCGTCAGTGACAACGTAAACAGAACTAATCGTGTCGCTTACAAGACACGAAGTTGAATGATAAAAATGTTTTTTTCACCATCTACACGTAAGTCAGCAAACACAAGACAAAAAGTGCCATGATCTCTATACATAGTTAAAATATTCCGATATGATTTTTTTCCTGAATTTATTATGCATTGTGTGGTTGGCTAGTTATGTTGTAATATTGTTTATGTTAATCTGCACATTTCAAGATTTACTCTTAAAAACCTCTGACATCCTCCACCTTTAAGAAGATTTCGGATGAAGACATTGATTTTCATGTATTTTTGATATTTTTCAAAAGCAAATCATTAATTTTCAGCGTTATTTATAATATCGAATATTGAAATTTATTCAAAAATGTATGCAACAAAAGATATGTTGTACGTATCATAAACAAGAAATGTTATCATTATCAATATGAATTTTCAGTATTGGTAAAACCATCTGTTCTCTATGGCAACATACACTAACAACATATTTTAAATATAATTTTTGATGTATTCAAAATAAATTGTAAGAACAATTTTATTCCTAATTTTCCTTAAGGCTGTAGAACGCAGAATGATAATCGTATTCATCTTGTGCAAATTGAAGATTTAATAAGCATACATTAAAATGTATTTCTTGATAATGCGATTAAATTACAAAGGGTATATTTATTGGGTTAAGGCTTCAAAGGCGACAGCTAATAACCGTTCATTGCCAGTAGGTAACCAACGGTTTATATTCATTTTCAAGTAGCACTCAAGAGAAAATAACCTGTCCAACTTTCCTGTAATGTTCAATCTTCGCCACGATGTGGCTGCCGCTTACATATCAAAGCCACTGGCAGGTTTTCGAGTTATTCCCTTCCCTTCTGATCCACAGCTGTCTCATAGAGAAGCCAGATATGATTCATATAGTGTGTTCAACGTTAGAATAGCGAGTGCACAGCTAAACATACACGCATTATGAATCGAACCATAATATACCGAGGAAAGTTCTAAGCGGGATTTCAGCTCTAGTGACGGAGGTATTTCTCTGTTTCTTGCACCCGCTAATCGGCACTTTTCACGGTGGAGGCTTGCGCTGTGTCCACCGGATTTGACAGGTCTCCCCGCGGACTTCTCGGAGATGTGAATTATTTCCAGATGCATTAAAAGGGACCATGGTTTAAAAGGGTACATTATAGCTCAGGTAACCGATGGCGAGTCCACATTATGGAACATGAAATGGAAAATGTGACCCATATGCCTTATTTCCATAATGGAAGACACTGCATTAGATTACTTTACTTGGATAAGCAACAATTTTATATTTTCTGAGTTTGAAGCTAGATGGCATATTTGACCGATACACAACATTGATCGCTTTCATGAATTGTATTTTGCTTCCATTCCAAGATTTAAAACGACCTTACTGATTCATTGTTTTAATCAGCGAAATACCTGCACCGGGAACGAAATAAAATACAAAATCTCTCTGAAATTGATTTTCCCCCCCTTTTAATTATTTCCATGTAAAATAAAGAATCGGCTGTTGCAAACTGCTTACCAACCACATAGACTTGACGTGTAAATGCATATATACTTCATTATATAAATGCATATATAGATAGATAATTAATTGCCCCGCGTTTCGACTCTAACAGTGTCTTTATCAAATGCTGTTACAGTAATGACTAGCACAAACATGTGTACACTATACAACTAGCAAGACTCAGTCAAACGGAAAGGAAAGCCCATCCCCTAAAAAGGGTGGGGAGGGCTTCAGGAATAACAAATTGGCACTGTATAATACGAAACACATTTGGGCTTGGTTTTAACACAAAAGCCTATGCGAGTACTGACACCATGTGAAATATACCGCCAATGAGGGCGTCTTTAATGACGCTGAATGTGCTAAAGATTGTCATATTCGCTAGCAAAACGAGTGACGCCCTGGAGCACCCCGTAGGCCATGCACAAAACGAGGGGGTAAGGGTTTTCATTTACTTCCTATAAACCTCCAACGGAAAGAAATCTAATCTGACGGTCGTCTTCGGATCTCCTCTGCCGAGTAAATCAATGAATTACACGGGTCACGTCACCGGCTCACCCGGGGGCCTGCGCAAGATCCATCATTACATCTTGTTTTTTTGTATTGTGTCCATTGGTGAGACGCGCGAATTAACTGCTGAGAAAGTCAGGCGACAGGCCTCGTCAGTTGATTACAATCCGAAAAAGAATGAGAAAAAGAGAGAGAGAGAGAGAGAGAGAGAGAGAGAGAGAGAGAGAGAGAGAGAGAGAGAGAGAGAGAGAGAGAGAGAGAGAGAGAGAGAGAGAGAGAGAGAGAGAGAGAGAGAGAGAGAGAGAGAGAGAGAGAGAGAGAGAGAGAGAAAGGCATACATGGTATAGGAGCTTACCAGGTACATTTTCCTAGACGGTTGCGCCGTTTTGGGACAGGCAATTTGTCCAGAGTAATCAATCGAGGGAAGATTTTCGCAGGAAAGTACGTTCATGTGTGGCCGTTTGTTTGAAATTCTATGCAATATTACCAAGTGATGACAGCATTATTAATATAATAACAGGTCGACATTGAATAACAGCCTCGAGGCTGTTGCTGAATTACGTTTATTGAAAGACAGAAGTGATTTCAAACTTTAGTGTGAACAGACCTTCCAGACCAGAGAAGGCCCACGACACACGTTTTTTTTTTACTGCATCCCCTTTTAACCACAATACCTCTTAACCCTTTTTTGAGAGAAAAAAAAATCATAAATGTTCGAACCAACGTTTTTACAGAGATTTATTTCACCTTCAAGTATACGTCAGCTTTCATAACTGCCCTATATACGAGAAAC
Source organism: Zoroaster sp. YZ-2022 (assembly GCA_029582265.1). Classification (NCBI taxonomy): domain Eukaryota; kingdom Metazoa; phylum Echinodermata; class Asteroidea; order Forcipulatida; family Zoroasteridae; genus Zoroaster; species Zoroaster sp. YZ-2022. Next base: position 3,733,188 of record CM055825.1, on the reverse strand, counting down.
ATTTTGAGTCTGACCAGTGTATCGATTCATTAAAAGCAGTTGATTTTATATATGACTGAATCCAGGTCCAATTCACTGTCTATTAAATTGCTAGTATATCGACATAACGTCACCTGCCCGTATCACGATGGTCGAGAGATTCACGGGCGAGATTTACTTGATACCATACGAAAACATGAGAATGCTTTGGTTGACGTTGCGTCCGTGGAAACACGTCACCACTGTGTTTGTTTGATACTTATCGTCTTTAAAGACAGATTACAGGGTCGGTAAAAATGTACGAAATCTCAAGCAATATTGCTGTAAATAAGCTACATATATGCAAAGTACTCATTGAATATGCGAGATATAATCCTTGGCTAAGGGATAATTCGCATACTTACGACACAGATGACAATATGATTTCCTGCAAACCTCTCGGATTTTGAAGTGCATTTTGAAGAAAGAAATACAAAACAAACGACTCGGTAGGAATCTGATATAACATTAAAGGGAAGGTGCAACAATGGTAATGTTTGCAAAACTGACCGTACTAGTATATTGTTTACCTGCTCTGAATCAAGATATACTTTGATCAATCAATCTGCGAAAGTTTTGGCTTATGACGTTGTGTCGTTCACCAGAAAATATTGAGCATCCATTCAGACTTGTTGTATTCATTCCAATGTGGAATTTAGAAAAGAATAATATTTCCTGAATTCGAACTGGAAGTTATTACTCTTTCTTAAAAATAACGGCATCTCAGCTAAATTTATTTATAGGGAAGATTTATACATCATCGACTTACAATAAGTAAGTTTTTAGCATTTGGTTATTTTGAATTAGCAATCATATATCTACTTACCCTCACGTGTCAGGAATAGGGATTGGATTAATATCAAGCGGTTGTACAACAGACGGTTGTTTTAATAACTCTGTTAATAACAACATTGTCCCCCTCCGTTGCTTTGACCTGAAAATGTAAGACAGGTATGAATTATTGCCAAACTTTTTGAAATGAATATTTTAAACTGTTACTTAGTTACTCCGCTATATATTTACATATAACCTGATAGCCATGTTTTTTTTATATATCTGAAACGTCTAACTATTCGAAATCAATCTTGTCACTCAAATTTAATATCATTGGTTTTTTCCCTTCAGAATATACCCTCTGACCTCCCTGATATCCCCGTTGTCTCAATTTCAACAAGAAACCATCTCAAAATCAGTGTTCATATCTTTGAAGAAGATAAAGTTTATCACCGTACTACGCCGTGAATACTATCTGATACCTTGATGAGGAATTGTATGTCATCCGTCTACTATAAACGCGTCATATTTAAAGCCAAATATAAAAAGGAAAATCGCTCCTGACCAAAAGCTGTTGAAACACAGGAAGAAGACCGCTTCGCGTGTTTTTATTTATTTTTATTTAAGGAAATTGTGTTTCTAAAAACAATCGTTTGACGTAAATTTGACGTCACAGCATTTTAGTATTTTGATATTGGAGGATCTTCAAGGAAGATCGACCTTTGTCAAAGGCAAATGACTACTTGTTATAGTGGTATTATTGTTACTTTGATGGGGCTAATGATCAATAAATGAGGATCTATTTTGCCTGCTAAGATTATTGGTCACATTGAATATCTCAAATCCCCGTGTTTTCGAAAGGAAATGAGAAGGATGATTGTCTTTGTGAATAACCAATGAATAAATATTTTAATGCAATAATCGGTAATATTTGACTTGGTTATTATAAACTTTGGGATTGGATTGGTCATCCTCAAATAGGCCGCACCATTACCGTTTCGGGATAATGCATTACGCACAAATTTCCATGAAAAATAAACAGAAAACTAGCATCTTACAGATTACGTATGTAGCCGAGTTAATACGTACACTAAATCTCAATGCTGAACCTCTCGCCGGAAGCCTGTCCACCATCTATCTTCATTTATAGATGAGACTTAAAACCCGAAGACTATTCTCTCCGGCATATAAATGAGAATTGCGGAAACAGCGTTCGGTATACTGTGCCAAGATCAAAGTCTATAAATCTAAATCTAAGTGGATGCGAAAATTTATGTCCGTGTTTTAAGAGAGTACGGTCCATTATTAAGCAGGAAAAATGCATGTAAAATTTAGGCAGGATGTCACTGGGGAAGTCTTAAAAATATACAGGCTCTTTTTTAGTGACTTACATCTTCAGCTTAACTGGGATAAAATGATAATACAAAAGTAAATATTTTGCATTTCCCCACTAACGTCCGTTGGAAATCTGGAAATCTTCTTTCAACTAAGACACGAGTAAATATTCATGACATTATGAACGTTTATTGTAACTTGAATATTTTGTGAGATATCACGGTTGAATTACAAAGGCAATGCAGGATTTAGTTTTTCTTCTTTCAAATACAGTTCAAGCCCATGAAAATTAACTGGCCTATATTATACATTATTTGAATACATCGCATTAAAGTCTGTTCTTTGGTCTTTGATTTGACTATGCTGTATACAGACAGACTTTGATTGCACCATCCACAAACGCTTGTCTCACTTCAATTAGGCCCTAATGATATCGGTAATAAAAATCGGTATGGTTAGGTTTGTCATGATTATTTTCTGCGATAAATGCTGGATTAAAAACAACCACACAATAAAATAATATTTGTATAACCAAAAATCGTTGTGCAAGCAGCCTGAATATTTTTCCAAATGCATAGGAACAATTTATGGTGATTATTCCTCGGGTCTGCATCTTCACCGTTCCACATTATGTACGCATCTTGTCTTATTATATTTCCCTGTATTTTTGATATTTATGAAAACTACATCAAGCAATAAAATGAGAAAACTACATGTCGCTTTTATTAAACTATAGGCTATGTACCTTATATGAAAACTATATGGAACCTACCATGTTCCTTGAAAACTATAGGCTGTGTACTTTATATTAAAACTATATGCCCCTTATATGGAAACTACATGTCCCTTATATTAAACTATATATACCTTATATAAAAACTATATGTACCTTATATGGAAACTATATGTTCATTATGTACCCTAATCCAAAACTATTTGTAGCTTATACGAACGCTGTGTAACTTCGATGACATCTAGTAATGACTTAGGCCTGTATGAATCATCAATAGCACATTAGAGACTGTAATTATAATAAATTATATCAAACTGTATGATTATCTAAATAAAGCAATATACTAACATATGAAGCTATAAAATAACTCAAACAAAAATATAACAACATATAATTTTGAAAGCTGTATGACAAATATATAACATCTATAAAATAACTCATGCGAATTGTTGGTAGTCCTGAGGGTGGTATCATTGAGTTGCTCGGTTGAGCATTAACCTATTTTGATGTGGAGCTCTACATCTCATATTACCTTAAAGGGAAGGTATAATATTGGGTAATGCTGTCAAAACTGCTTCTACGAGAATCTTTATCCTATTTTTAATCAAGTGGGTAAAGTAAAGAAAGTAATGCGAAGATTATCCTCATCGTAAGTAGATGCGTTATACGCGTGCGTACGATTATACGCGCACGTTTTTTTTAACTTCTGGCACCAAGACAGGAACAATTCGCTGTCTAATTACATAGGCTTAGAAGCTTTATTTCACGTTTTTCACAATTTTAATGCGATTCTATCGCTGAACTGGTGTAGCAATCTTTTGAAAAACATAAATCATGATCAACTATCACACTTAACGATTTCTTACCAACTGGATATATAGTCGGTGATTCCTACTGCCACGTTGCCTGTCTCTTTTTTATTGCCTTGGGCCCAGAGTATAGGACAAGTCCAGCAACACTGTGTTAGCGAGAAACAACCTCTGCTTAACAAACCTCGATGCTTACCCCACATATTCAGACAAAAAAAAACACCACAGGTATGTGATAACGATATCTGTCTGAGCCAAATTTAATTTAGTTATACGTTACTTGAAGTAGAAAAAAACTCACATCACCGAATTATTGCATAGGTTGACCTTAGCCTTACATTGAGCAAACTTAGGTTTTCAAAGTAGTTTCGATTAGTTAAATATTTATTATAGCGGTTATAGAGGCTTTATATTAAAATGTATGTCGATTTCCTATTTCCGTTTTGCTGTCAGTGCTGATTTATGAGTATTTGTGCCTTTTATAAATATTATAAAGGCCGTATAGTATTGACATGTGTCTCAGTTCATTGATGCTTTGTGTGAATGAAGAAGTAGGTATGGACAGGATAGGACTCAAGTGATTTTTTCATTCAATTTCTGACGGGCAAAGTCAACCTGAACGGGTGACGATTTATCAGTAAGCAGAGCGGAAATTCCATGGTCTTATACAATTTGCCAAAAAAAATATACATATTTGTATCCATAATTAATTTGTATCCATAATTAATTTGTATCCATAATTAATTTATATAAGCCCCTGTTTATTTTTGATGTTTTTGTTTCCACAAACAGGAAGGACTTCAGACAAATGATTTGAGACAGTCATTATATTCATTTTGCTATACACCAAGTTTTAATTCAGGAATACTTCCATTACATGCAACATGTCTAAAATGCATCACACACGAGTGTTTTTGACTGTATCACTGGGGGTTCTCGGAAATTTTGTTTTTAATCTGAAAATTACTATTTCCCCTTGTAGAATGGCAAACAAATACGTCGTGACAAATTTCACAAAGAAACAAAAATACGTCAGAGGTACGTCTTTACAGTGTATACACGGTCTGATACACGCTCTGATATGAATTTATGACAGGTCATGTCATAAATTAATTTTCACACTAAATTTTGTTTTCCTTTCCTTTAGGTTAATATCAATTGTCCAATTAAAAACAAAATTGTCGGTTTAAAACAGATTCTTCAAATTCAAAGCGTTTTTCCATTGATTGTAGACTATCTGTACAGGGAATCAACATAAGATAGTAATTATACCTACAAAATTATGTTAAAAGGGCAGAACTGCAACCACAAAATATTTAAATATAGCTTTTAGTTTAATCAGTCTTAGAGTCATAGCCAGTTTGGCGACCCTGTAACCTTTTGCCCGTTGGTTTGGTTATAACATCCCTAAATAAAAACAACACTCTATATGTATATATTGATAAATTACTGCACACAGCATTCTACGTATTCGTTTTTCATTAATCTGTGACTGTCAGACCCGTGCAAACTTTCTTGAGCAATAAAATAAAACATATTTGGTGCGCTCGACTCTTCTAGCGTGAAATTGTCATTATTTTCTGTTGGATGCGAACCAACAATTTGATTTGTTCCAAATTGAACTGGACATAGGGAAACGCTTGTTTTGACAGCCGTGGCTCGCTTCTAGTCTTCGCCGTGTAGTTAAACTGTCTTACTGGGTGGGTGGGCCAGCCACATGCAACACACAATTATAAGGCTGAGTTAGAATTGCATTTTAAATCTCAGTCACTTTTGCATATTATTGACTGTATTCACGAATTGGAGTCATCTGCTAGTAAAAAGAGACGAGTGTTTAAATCAAAAGTTTTACTCACCTAATATTCTGATATTTACTCACCTCATATTCTGATATTTACACAACTCATATTCTGATATTTACTCACCTCATATTCTGATATTACTCGCCTCATATTCTGATATTTACCCATGTCAATTTCTGATATTTACACAAGTCATATTCTGATATTTACTCACCTCATATTCTGATATTTACTCACCTTATATTCTGATATTTACTCAACTCATATTCTGATATTTACTCACCTCATATTCTGATATTTACTCATGTCAATTTCTGATATTTACTCATGTCAATTTCTGATATTTACACAAGTCATATTCTGATATTTACTCACCTCATATTCTGATATTTACTCATCTCATATTCTGATATTTACTCACCTTATATTCTGATATTTACTCAAGTCAATTTCTGATATTTACTCATGTCAATTTCTGATATTTACAAAACTCATATTCTGATATTTACTCACCTCATATTCTGATATTTACTCACCTCATATTCTGATATTTACTCACCTCATATTCTGATATTTACTCACCTCATATTCTGATATTTACTCACCTTATATTCTGATATTTACTCATGTCAAATTCAGATATTTTACTTACCCTTAATTCGGATACATATGTTTCACTATTTCCTTAAAAAGGTAAATTACTTTCAAATGATAGGCTCCATATATAATATGCGCAAATATTTAATGTAGCAATTGTTGTTATCATACCGTGCCATAAATTCATGAATTTATTAAATTACTCTTTATTCGTACCCTGTTCAAATATTTTGATAATTATTAAATTTCGGCAAAATCAAGAATATGTATCTTTACACGGAATATGCAAATTTAACTCAAGTGTTTCGGGACAGAAAAACATTAAGAATAATGTAGGCAATAAACTACAGTGGGGTGGATTGTTGTTCAGACAAGGAAATCTGATCTTAAATTTAGAAATAAATTAAATATAAAAAATATGGGAAAACAAATCTTTACAACTATTTACATGACAATAACAGCAGTCGGGGTCTCTTTCACATTACACAGTTATGAAGAGTAGCGTGTCGCGACTCTAAATACCCCAGGAACATCAATAATTCCAGTTTTAAATATAAAACGTATGTGTATATAGTTGATGATGATAACAAAGATCGCATTAAATATTTCTCTCTCATGTGCTGTTGTCGTTTTAGTAAAAATTATTGAAACAAATCCATTACAATTTTACGCTGAAATGAACACGAACGATGCTTTTTATACATATCTCTTGATTCTTATATAAAATATGGGTGCATTTATAGACATTTTACAAAATAGGTATACTTGCTGTAATCAGGTATTTACCTGATTACAAAATTAATAAATAATCATCTTAATAATAATCATTTGATTGATGTGAAGTTGGTGATTGTACCAAACATCATGTGAAATTATTTCATCTGGCACGCTGTAATTGTTTTTGGGAAAACGTGAAATGTATAATCAATTTTAAATGGATCCAGGCTGTGATTCAAAATATGAATGTATTTTCACTATATTCTCGTTAATAAAACAATGTAATTATCTGAAACCGTCTTCAACAGGTTCTTTCTTGATACAATATGGATGCATGTACAGAAAGGCATGTACATGGGGGTGACATGAACATTTATGAGTTAATACTAACTTGAACAACCTTTCTTTTTGTTTTTCAAGAATTTGAAAGACTCGTTTCTTCCTGTCTTCAGAAGTCTGTTCGTCACAGTCTAGCTGGCAACCGTTGTGATGGATTATTTCTCTGCAAATGTGGCTGTTTATACATCGGGAAACTTTCCCTTTTTCCCCGCGTTCCGATGGGAGACGGTCGACCGCGAGGAAATCCTATAGTAAATCGATTGCTCGCGACAGCATTGACTTTACGTCGCTCAGCGCCCTGGACTTTCCGGTGTCGTAGAGGTCCGATTCAAGCGCGTAGTCGATATTTGGGAGTTTATAGCGTTCCCGAGTGACTCGCGTACCTGTCATAAATATGGTGTTTCGTCCCTCGCTGGGTCTCGAATTCACGAGGACAGGGTGGCCTAAATCAGATTGCCGTCGCGGGGGAGACGCAGGCCGCGGACGAAGAAGACATTTCATATCGAATCATTGTTCATTATTCGCTATCATATGTTCCTCTACTGATTCAAAGAACACTCAAAACAGTGCAGTATTATAGAGAAGGTAATTCATAATCAGGTGTCATGCCATATTACGTATTATTTTTTTCAGTAATATTACCACATTATATTCCAGTATACACGTCTGGTTAATTGTGTGTAAATGCATCCATACTTAAAGATATATCGCCCGTGTTTGGGCCGATTTGACGGGAAGAAATAGATTTATATGTTGAATTGCTAGTTTCAGGGGTTAAGGAAGTTATGAGGGCCTAAGCTTTCATTTGAGACATTGAACAAAAGAATCAATCAAGGATTAGTACCAGTAAAATAAAAACTCAAATTAATAAAATGCTAGGTAAAACTTGTAGCTTTGCATGGTGAGGAGGATAAGTGAGACTAATTGCGGTGACACCATGTGAAATTCTCAATTGTGTAGTAATTAGTTCTGAAAAGAACTGGAGGTACAACTCGACGTTTCGATCAGTGTGCTCTGATAAAATGCTGGACCTTCATCAGAGGCTTTGACAAAGTACAAACATAAAAAAACACATCCATTTATAGGAAAAAGGGAAAGCAAAGGATCATGGGGCGGGATCCAAAAAGGCGGGAAAATAGTAGCCAATTAAAGATAAGCATCAGTCTAGAAAAGCCAGTAGGAGTATAAATGGATGTGTTTTTTATGTTTGTACTTTGTACTTTGATCGAAAGCTAAGGCCACCCTCCCGATTTAATTATATATATATATATATATATATATATATATATATATATATATATTTTTTTTTGGGGGGGGGGTCTCTGGAGCATAACGCAGGTGATATGTCTTTAAGAATCAGTAATGTTGTTTACAATTGTTGATCTATTGTACGATTGTATTTATATTCATTAGGCCTAAACTTATTTTATATAATTTTCTTTGTCTTCTCATTGTTAAGAAAGTGAATCATTCTAATGTGGACTATACGGAGCTCAAACTCTGGACTTTCCTGCCTGATGTTAGACTTATAATTGCCTTTTTTTCTGCAGCCCCTAGGCGACTAATTATACTTGTTCTGTCCACCCTTTCTTGAAAGAGTGAATCCCTCCAAGATAATAGCACCCTGATTAGGCAATAGCGGTTTCTTCTAGTCTTAAAAAAGCGTGTTTAACAAAGGGAAAGCTAATTACTCAAATTTAGTTACTCCCTAATTATTATTAGTGCCTTGAGAGGCTTATTATAGACAGAAAAACAAATTCGTGTGGTGTAATGAGTGGGTAATTGTACCAACCAGCAGCTGCGTGGGTTAAGGGTCCTTGGCATGAGTACAAAAGAAAAAACAATTACTTGTCAAGCATGAAACAAATGCTCCTATTTTACCATGGTAAAACGTTGGACACAGTTCAAAGGCGTTCACTGTGGATTTGCAACCACGACCGGCCCTTATTAAGGCAATTTTGTTGTTGTTGATGATGATATTGTTGTTATTATTATTATTTTTTTTATAGTTGTTGTTGTTGTTGGTGGTGGTGGTCTTTTTTGTTTTATTTGTTTTGTTTTGTTTTGGGATGGGGGTGGTGGTGGTGGTTTTGTTGTTGTATATATTCCAGATAGTATAACGATGATGGACTAAAGTTGGCCAACGAAATGGTATGTTGGGCCAACGTTGACCGCCAACGTTGGGCCTATCACGCTCTTCGGTGTTGTTGTTGTTCTGTTGCACTTGTTGTTTTTATGATACTAATATTTTCTCATTAATATAATTCATTTTCCTTTAGGACAATTTGTCTTAATTGCCACACCTAGACTCGCAGGCAACATATCGGTAGACTTTCAAATATCACACACAGACATAAAGCAATTTATCTAAAGCCACAATGTAATCAGTGCACCAAATTAATCAGAAATCAATCGTACAAACACACGGGTTGGCAATATCCAATTTCATAGTTCGTCTCCTCTTATTTCATATACAGCGCAGTGAAAGATGTTGCTTATAGATTGTCAGACAGCTTAATCATTAGCACCCACACTTTGTTTCTAACTTTGCCATCTAGTAGATGCAAGTTGTTTTCTGTTTGAGTGAAATATAGGTTAAATGCTTGGTACACCTTTTGTAAAATACCAAAATGTCACTGAAAAGCAAACTGAAAATTGATGTTTTTGTTTAAAGTTGAGTTTTTTTCAGTTGTGTATGGACATGCAGGAGCAGTCTTTAGAACTTGACATTTTTAAATCACCCCTCCTTCATGTTTGACAAAAATTCACGGCTATTTTGCCTTACATTGTCACACAGAACGAACACATTATTTAGTCAAACATCCGTTTCTTTCAGTTTAGGACGGGCATTTTAAATAGTCGTGTGATAATTACAGCCAAGGGCTTCTATACTACAGGTCCCTAATATGAGCGCTTTATTACTGCGGATGTTCCTTAGTAAAACATGAATTCATCAGCTAGCAATTATTCAGCATTGACTTGTGGAATATTTTATACAGTGTGACAGTTAGTGAATGATGTTGAATGAATAGCCGCTATACACACATAATACTGTCGACAATCATATATGATAAAAGTTTAACATTATAGGATAGTATCTAATATCCTTTGAAATATTTATTTCTGATGTGCTGTTATTTTAATAAAATTAATAACATAGTTTCTTGACTAAATTGTTCAACTTCTTGAACAACACATTGTAATCCATTTCCACTATTTATTCGTTAACGTCGCTGAAACTTTCACACAATGGACAGGGCATGGAATCGGAGTGGTAGTATAGATTAACTCAGTGACTGTAAATAACACCCCACATGATAAGGTCATATTACCGTTGCTGCTGCATAAAATGAGCTAGTAATTTTCAGTCACTGTGTTCATCTTAAACTAGGACACTGATGCCATGCCCTGTTGAAAGTCTGCTCTGATCGTGACGATATTGCCCCTTTAACTATTGCAGTTGTTATTTTCATTGATATATTTACAAATTATGTTTGTGATTCACCACACTACACAAACAGTGATATAAATTATGATTTTGATTATAATCAACGTGTACCTTGCAAACACTGGGGTGTTAAAATGACACCATTGGTGTAAACTTTAGTATTTCATGGTGTTCATATGGGCGATGCCCAATATGAAAACCAATTTGGGAATTTTTTAACACCACAGGTTTTGCAGAGAAATATATGCTTTAATAAAACTATTCTCTAAATGAACAGCCCACTGTTTTACAACAAGAAGTCAAATGCATGCTTCGTTGGAAAAGCGCGCCGAAATGACATGGAAATTGACAAATCATTTCACGCGCCCTGATCTTCCCGCGAATTGGACATTTGTTGCATTAGGCACGCCCGGTCGCACACGCACTGGCCGTGTCGCAAGACTTTTGCAAAGAACGTGATCTGCAAGTGGAATGCCTCCGCAGATTCTTACGGAGAAATAATCTTGTTTATGTTTTTATTCAAGATTTATGCAAGTTTGTTCACATTTTATCCGCGCCGTTGCACAATTCCAGTAGATTCCGTAGGCCCAGCCCGAAGGCGACATGAAATAAAAATCTAATGACACATTGCCATCTGTTTATTGTCGCTATAAATTTACTGTTTCAAATTTGATTTTCTTGTTGCTTTTATGTTTAAACAAAAGAAAAGGTCGGTATCATTTAATTATCGGCGATGACGTTGCAATTGATTTCAACAGTATAGAATAGTAGGCCTAAAAAATTGCAATTTATATATATTTATTCTGCAATATATTAATTTCTGCCGAAAACAAAACAACAACAACATCTTAACCATATTAAATTGTCTTCATTGCCTAACTCATTAGAAGATTTATAAAATTTTATAAATTATTAATGATATTTGAATATTCACAGACACACAAGCACATATACAAATCCTCGAGCAATTAGTCCATTATAGAGTTATTGGAAATCATGACGAAATAATATGCTAAACATAATTATTGTTTGTATTTATACTTTAGCCTATGTATATTTTATACTACATTTTCACCCGGATAGCATAGTACACATTTTGTATAGACTACTAGTAATACAAGTTTATGTAAAGTCTAATGAAAACAGACGTACAGTCGCTTATCAATACTACCTTTTAAATAAGAAATTTGCAATAAGATGTTTAAAGCTAACGTCTATCGCCATATTGAACAACCATTATATGACTTCCTTTATATACTGACGAACCACCATGGGGATATCAAATCAGTCATTATGTTGTCCCGCACACGCACATATAACGTACATTAATTCTTGTGTTTTTTTGCGCCAAGAAGTACAAACAAGAAAATGCTTTCAATGGAAGACTGTTGTTCCTTTGGGCAGAGTATTACTGTCAGATTAACAGCGATAGTGGCATTTCAAGGCGCTGTGCTGTCTACTGCATGATCTTTCATATCACTTTCATCTGATCTTTTATGCTATATTCAGAGGGGCGAGGATGCACCGCGTGCATACAGTCATTTGTTTTAGCCGGCTGTTTCCCGCTCTTTTTGGGGGATGGAATTGTACATAATATGGCTGTCCATGATCCCTTATCAGTTTATAGTCCTTGTCTTGTCGGTTTGAACCAACAGATCAAGGTCTTCCAAACAAAGTCCCGTGCTCGCTAAAATGGAAAATTGAATTGGATATGCTAATCCTTCTCTGCTGCGTTGCCATGGATACGGCATGGAACTAAGTACCTTTCAGCCGGCGAAGATCTTGATGTACGTTCTTGACAGGTAACCTTGCGGAGAATAAAATTATGCTTGTGGAAATGCTGAAAATCTCTTTTGTGAAGATAATTTAATAAAAGAAAAGGTCTCTTTCATTTCCGATTCCACGTGGTCCACTTGAGAAAGAAAGAATGTCTTATTAAGTGTGCGTTGGGCAGACCCCGTGTTGCCTTAATTATAGCCATTCAAAGGAATTGCATACTTTTGGTAAAAATTATGTAAATGTGTCCATATTTTATTAGAGAAATATACAGAAACTAGCTCATTTCATTGTGTCATTAACGAGAAAATAATACAAATTTTTGTTTGCATTCATTCTAAGAGGTGGATCGCATCCATGATCCATTTCGAAACTGTAATAGGCCTACATTTCTTCTTCTGACGACTAGAGCACACTAGTCCAAACGTTGAGAATAAACCAACCGGCTCTTTCTCAGAGCCATCATTTCTTCCAAGAAGAGATTATTACATGGTCTGCCTGAAAGAACTCAATAATATCTCTCTACATCATGCAAAGCCTCAAATCCTACATCAATACATTTCACATTTAAAAAATACATTGTATCAGACTGCATGTCTTCTTATGATGTTTAGTACACGGTACCAATTTCACATCAAGTAAGTTTTTTTGATTAAATTTCAGTAATGTTGTTATTGGGCAGTTACCAAAATTATCTATAAAAATATACTTAAGACAATCATTTCAATACAACAGAACCCATATAAATACATACATAACATATTATTATTATTATTCACAGACATTTTTACATTTATTTTACTTTTGTTTTACATTTGTTTTGTTTGTTAGTCTATTTGTCTGTTTTGTTTTACTCCCCCTGTCTGACTCATTGCTTTTCACTAATCTCATAATCTCTTCTTCCAGCCAAAAACTCCCGGTATCTCTATTCATGCGTTAATCCCTCGTTTGTCCGGTCCCAGGACCAGTATCTAACTCTGCTTTTTATATATTTTTCTTTTGTGTTCATTTCACGCCTGACTAACTTCTGCTCACTCTTGTGTTTATATATGTATGTTGTTTATATTCTGTCCCATTTTGCATTTGAGAAAGAACCTGCTAGGTTCGAAACGTAAGGCCAATAATTTGTATTTGTACAATGAACATTTCAGCTAGGTATATATTCAATGGGATTATTACACCATTGGAAAAATGCCTGTAAATGCATTCATCTTGTATACGAATCAAGAGAGATGTATATACAAGCCAACACAGGAAAGTTTCGGCTCTTTTTTAAATATTTACTTGTTTCATTAGCGAAAAAACAGTGAAAATATATTCCGATTTGTTTATATGCATTCTAACATGGAAAGTGGATGAAGGCCGTGATCCGTAAACAAATTTAAATTTTTCGAAAAACAAATTTAATTAAAAAAAATATGCTTAACATAATCATGCATGTGAATACAGTAACGTATTATTATTATTATTTGCCCTCCCAGTACCTTTTCGCATCTAATCTCTCTTTAGTCTGGTCCCAAGTACCCGACTATGCCTCTTGTACCTTCGTCTTATGTGTATGGTCGAGCGCCATGGTCGAGCGGTTTAGTGCATCGGATTTGTGTTCTGATGGCTGAGTCGTCAGAATGTGGGTTCGAATCCCAACCGCGACCATGGTGCTTGTGTCCTTGAGCATAATGATTTATGAGCCTGATGAGCATGGGTAATAATATAATGTGCCTTGAGCACCAGTTTGGTGGATACGTGATAAGCCCACATTATTATCTTTCACACATGACTAACCACTCTTGTGTATGTCTTTATGTTTATTTTGTCCATTTTGCCTTTGAGAAAGAACCTGCTGGGATACCGATTTCATGCCCTGTGGAAAGTCTGGTCTGATCGTGGTGACACTATCCCTTGAAAGGGGGTTTAACACCATTGCAATACCCAGGAAAACAGTGAGTAAATTATCATCTTAAAGCCTGACTGTTTTTGAGACGGTAATGATTTACCAAATATCATGGCAGTCAAGGGATTTGGATGTCTGGAGAGGGCAGGGCTATTATTAGCTGTCTGATATTTATGTCCAGGAGAAATTTTTCTGTGTTTTGTTTGGTTTGGAATCTTACAAAGTTTCCATATAAATGTGTAAAGTGTACCCTTTTTATATTTATTTTTGTCTTATTTAACACGGGGATACCTTTCAGTGAAACACTGTTTTCAAAGGTGTCCAAAGTTTCAATGCTCGGAAATACTGCGATAGTATCATGTATAGCATCTAGTTGTGAACTTGTACTCCATGTTTATTCGTTGCATTTCTGAGCTATTGTTTGTGTTAAGTACAATTATGATGGATACATTTTACTAGAAACTTTCATTAGAAGTGTATACTACCTTCATATTTAATTAAAGGCTGAAAATTGAAGTAGATTGAACTTGAAATAGAACAAAGTACAAGGTAAACCGTTAGATTTGAGAGGGAATTTAGAGCCAAACCAAATGTGTTAAAGATGAGGTCATTAAAAAAATGGTCATTCAAAAATAACCAATTAAAATGGTTGGTTTTAATACTTTGTGAAGAGTTAGGTATTAATCTCACTATTAATGGGACAATATCGTCACGATCAACAGGGCATGGAATTGGAGTGCTGGATACCTCACATGATGAAGTCATAATTATCGTTGCTGCCGCATAAATGAGCCAGTAATTTTCAGTCACTGTGTTCATCTTAAACTAGGACACTAATTCCATGCCCTGTTGAAAGTCTTCTCTGATTGTGACGATATTGTCCCTTTAATAATAATGTTGTCTGAGGCGCTGAAAGGCGAAAATTATTGCCAATCAATTGATCAAAAAGAGTAAGCTTACTCTTAATTCCACATGAGACTGAATACACAAATTCTTAATACATCATTCACTGTTTTTACCAGAACAACACAACGTAATGAGCTGAACCATGTACACATTGTGGATATGTGACGTGAAGCCTATCAGTGATTCACAGAGTGTAATTAAGCACACTCATGGAAGCAGTTTTGCCAACATTACCAATGCTGTACCTTCCCTTTAATGTATATCTTGATTCAAAGAGAGTAAGCACACCCATAGAAGCAGTTTGGCCAACATTACCAAT
This sequence comes from Zoroaster sp. YZ-2022, assembly GCA_029582265.1. Classification (NCBI taxonomy): domain Eukaryota; kingdom Metazoa; phylum Echinodermata; class Asteroidea; order Forcipulatida; family Zoroasteridae; genus Zoroaster; species Zoroaster sp. YZ-2022. The sequence continues at coordinate 3,717,724 of CM055825.1, read as the reverse complement.
GTTGTACCTTCCCTTTAATGTATATCTTGATTCAAAGAGAGTAAGCATACTTATAGAAGCAGTTTGGCCAACATTACCAATGTTGTACCTTCCCTTTAATGTATATCTTGATTCAAAGAGAGTAAGCATACGCATAGAAGCAGTTTTGCCAACATTACCAATGTTGTACCTTCCCTTCAATGTATATCTTGATTCAAAGAGAGTGAGCATACTCGTAGAAGCAGTTTTGCCAACATTACCAATGTTGTACCTTCCCTTTAATGTATATCTTGATTCAAAGAGAGTAAGCACACCCATAGAAGCAGTTTGGCCAACATTACCAATGTTGTACCTTCCCTTTAATGTATATCTTGATTCAAAGAGAGTAAGCATACTCATAGAAGCAGTTTGGCCAACATTACCAATGCTGTACCTTCCCTTTAATGTATATCTTGATTCAAAGAGTAAGCATACTCATAGAAGCAGTTTTGCCAACATTACCGATGTTGTACCTTCCATTTAATGTATGTCTTGATTCAAAGAGAGTAAGCATACTTATAGAAGCAGTTTGGCCAACATTACCAATGTTGTACCTTCCCTTTAATGTATATCTTGATTCAAAGAGAGTAAGCACACTCATAGAAGCAGTTTTGCCAACATTACCAATGTTGTACATTCCCTTCAATGTATATCTTGATTCAAAGAGAGTAAGCACACTCAAAGAAGCAGTTTTGCCAACATGACCAATGTTGTACCTTCCCTTCAATGTATATCTTGATTCAAAGAGAGTAAGCATACGCATAGAAGCAGTTTTGCCAACATTACCAATGTTGTACCTTCCCTTCAATGTATATCTTGATTCAAAGAGAGTGAGCATACTCGTAGAAGCAGTTTTGCCAACATTACCAATGTTGTACCTTCCCTTTAATGTATATCTTGATTCAAAGAGTAAGCATACTCATAGAAGCAGTTTTGCCAACATTACCAATGCTGTACCTTCCCTTTAATGTATATCTTGATTCAAAGAGAGTAAGCACACTCATAGAAGCAGTTTGGCCAACATTACCAATGCTGTACCTTCCCTTTAATGTATATCTTGATTCAAAGAGTAAGCATACTCATAGAAGCAGTTTTGCCAACATTACCGATGTTGTACCTTCCATTTAATGTATGTCTTGATTCAAAGAGAGTAAGCATACTTATAGAAGCAGTTTGGCCAACATTACCAATGTTGTACCTTCCCTTTAATGTATATCTTGATTCAAAGAGAGTAAGCATACGCATAGAAGCAGTTTTGCCAACATTACCAATGTTGTACCTTCCCTTCAATGTATATCTTGATTCAAAGAGAGTGAGCATACTCGTAGAAGCAGTTTTGCCAACATTACCAATGTTGTACCTTCCCTTTAATGTATATCTTGATTCAAAGAGAGTAAGCATGTACTCATAGAAGCAGTCTGGCCAACATTACCAAGGTTGTACCTTCCCTTTAATATATATCTTGATTCAAAGAGAGTAAGCATACTCAAAGAAGCAGTTTGGCCAACATTACCAATGATGTACTTTCCCTTTAATGTATATCTTGATTCAAAGAGAGTAAGCATACTCATAAAAGCAGTTTTGCCAACATGACCAATGTTGTACCTTCCCTTCAATGTATATCTTGATTCAAAGAGAGTAAGCATACGCATAGAAGCAGTTTTGCCAACATTACCAATGTTGTACCTTCCCTTCAATGTATATCTTGATTCAAAGAGAGTGAGCATACTCGTAGAAGCAGTTTTGCCAACATTACCAATGTTGTACCTTCCCTTTAATGTATATCTTGATTCAAAGAGTAAGCATACTCATAGAAGCAGTTTTGCCAACATTACCAATGCTGTACCTTCCCTTTAATGTATATCTTGATTCAAAGAGAGTAAGCACACTCATAGAAGCAGTTTGGCCAACATTACCAATGCTGTACCTTCCCTTTAATGTATATCTTGATTCAAAGAGTAAGCATACGCATAGAAGCAGTTTTGCCAACATTACCAATGTTGTACCTTCCCTTCAATGTATATCTTGATTCAAAGAGAGTGAGCATACTCGTAGAAGCAGTTTTGCCAACATTACCAATGTTGTACCTTCCCTTTAATGTATATCTTGATTCAAAGAGAGTAAGCATGTACTCATAGAAGCAGTCTGGCCAACATTACCAAGGTTGTACCTTCCCTTTAATATATATCTTGATTCAAAGAGAGTAAGCATACTCAAAGAAGCAGTTTGGCCAACATTACCAATGATGTACTTTCCCTTTAATGTATATCTTGATTCAAAGAGAGTAAGCATACTCATAAAAGCAGTTTTGCCAACATTACCAATGCTGTACCTTCCCTTCAATGTATATCTTGATTCAAAGAGAGTAAGCATACTCAACGAAGCAGTTTTGCCAACATTACCAATGATGTACTTTCCCTTTAATGGCACAACAGTAACTTTCATTTGAATAATTGTTAAATCAACGATAAAATTATTCTTTCTAACGGCAGATCAAATTTCACGTTAGAAGGAGCGCAAAGTTCGTGTTTGCCGATCGAACAAATCTGAATGCGTTTCCCTTTTCCACCATGACACGACGTCAAGGGTATATCGCCTGTGTTTCACCGGCAATTTACAGAAATTGCTGTTTTCATTGGAACATTGATAATTTCCTTATTAAAGAAAGGAAAACAAATACTTTGAAATGAGATACTTCATAAAAATAGTTGTCAGAAGCTTGCTTTAACAGTACAAAAGTGCCAAAATTAATTAATTTAAGTACACATTTTAATACTATGTTTCTCATGATTATTTGGAGAAATGTGTCATTTTACAGCATTCGTATTCACTTCATCAAGTAAAATAGGAATGTTTCGATGACAAATAAATTGTCCGTTAAAATAGCGAAAAACACGGGCAGTACATCTTAAAGCTAAAATTTTCACGGCCCAGTTTTTTGTATATATCTTTATTCATACACTGAATTGGCACAAAAGAACATTATTGTCGACTGAATCATTATATTTTCATAAGCTTCTTTAACCAGGGACCAATTTAATAGATCTGCTTAGCAGATAAAACTGTTTACTTGAAACATTTGCTAAGCGGATTTCTTTGGTGACGAGCCATACTTTTATACAAAATAATATATGCATTAGCAAAATTGTCTGCTTAGCATAATACGTAATACGCGCGCACATTTGTAGTACGTGCATTGTTTTTGCTACTTCCAGTTCCAAAGTTGCCATACCATTGTGTGTAATTTTACCTAAATTCCTTGATTTTAACGTTCAAAAGCGATTCTTGAGGCAGAATTTTACTTTGTTAATAAGATTTTGAGTCTTTACAACACATATAGGGCCTATGTTAAAGACAAATCCCGAGTTTTTTCTAATTTATTGCGTAAATCCTTAAGAAATGGTGGCCAATGCATTTTCAATGGGCTTCTGTTGATCGTTGCAGCCAGCGCGTGCAAAGTGGGCGTGGTTTACTTGGAATTACGTAACAGGAAATGTATAGCATTTGCTTCTATGTGGAGTGTGTTCTCTCTCTTTGAATGAAGATATGATATTAAAACTCTGAAGTTTCATCTCAATGCAAAGTATAAATCATGAGAAAAGTGTGGACAAGCATTCCAAAATGTTTACAAACAACACTTTGACCAAAACATTGTTGTTTGGATATTGTTTTAAATGTGGGTTTCTCTGAAATGAAATAATAATAATAATAATAATAATAATAATAATAATAATAATAATAATAATAATAATAATAATAATAATAATAATAATAATAATAATAATAATAATAATAATAATAATAATAATAATAATGTCGGGCATTTTAAAGCGCTCTTAAACAAGGTATCAGAGCGCTGTACATTATTACCCCTGCTCATCAGGCGCATAAATAATTCCAGAAACCATCTCAGCTCCCTGGGGAGTATACAGCTCAATTACTGCCATTTCGGCGCATATGGGCTAATCAAACACAACAACCAACTCTGCCCTCACAGGTACCTATTTACTCCTGGGTGGAGAGAAGCAATTATGGTAAAGTGTCTTGCTCAAGGACACAAGTACCACGGTCATGGACAGGATTCGAACCCACATTCTGACGACTCAGCCACCAGAACACAAATCCGATGCACTAAACCGCTCGACCATGGCACTCCACAATATAGAATATAATGAAAGCATTTTAGGCCAAAAAAAAAGGGGGGCTCCGGTTTCTGGTCTGGCCGCGCACGTCAGACCCGTGCGTCAGGATTTTTGTTTTCTGCTATGAAATGATGTCCAATTGGCAGCCAAAATTGCTGGATCGATTGATATTCTGCCGTGCTGTGTTTTAAACGACTTTTTCCAATAGGGGTACGAACGTTTGCTCGATTTGTGAGGCCTCCTCTTAGCAACCATACTTTGTGTATGGGAAATTTGGTCTGGTTCTAATAACCGCGCATACTTGTATCACGTGTATACATGGATTACAAAATTAAAAAAAAATCACCGCACCGATTTTGGAGCCGACCTATGACCAGAAACCGGGGACGTTTTTGGCCTTATAGAATATAAATAATTCCTGACGATTTATTTATTTATTTTATTTATTTCAAAATATTTAACCTGGGTAGGCCATTTACCTTCCCGTATTCTTCCTTGGCGCCCAGGGGATACAAAGTAATACAATACCTATTACCAACTTTACATGAAGATAATCAGGTAATCTGTAATCATGTGTAACTACCAATGTTAATGTTATCCCTTAAAAAAAGACATCTGAACAAAATTGTCCATTAGATTTATTCTATACGAATGTTCCCTACGCAGCTCATGTATAATTCACAGTCACACGTACACCTCGGCAATACTATGCCCCCGGCGCCATCCTCAATTCGACATGTGAAGTTTGACAGGGCCTAACACGCGTTTTAGGCCCGGAAGGAACACCAGTACAATGTGTGCAGCTTCAATTACCTCGCCGGGGATCGGAAAAGGCAACTCGTGGGTGCGTGCCGCGAATCAGGTATGCGCCGTGCAGGGATAAAGCCTCGGCTCTGCCAATCTTATCCCGAAGCACCTGCGGATTGGACTTGAAACACTGTCTTTTACCTTGCAACTTGTGAGTCAAAAGGACAAACTGCTCGTACGAGACCTAATCCAGGATCTGTGTAAAGGCACCGGCGCAGTGCGATTAATTCATGATAGTAATCATGACAGTTTTTCCTTTTTTATATCCCTGTATCCCATGGATTATATGCAAGGAAAACAACAAAATCAATCCAACAAGGCGATCGGGACGCAATATTATTTATTTTATTCTGCAGACAAGCATTGCCATATACTTGCCATATACTTGCCATATACTTGCCATATACTTGCCTATATACTTGCCTATATACTTGCCATGTACTTGCCATGTACTTGCCTATATACTTGCCTATATATTTGCCATATACTTGCCATATACTTGCCTATATACTTGCCATATACTTGCCTATATACTTGCCACATACTTGCCTATATACTTGCCTATATACTTGCCATATACTTGCCATGTACTTGCCATATACTTGCCATATACTTGCCATATACTTGCCATATACTTCCCTATATACTTGCCATGTACTTGCCATATACTTGCCATATATTTGCCATATATTTGCCATATACTTGCCATATACTTGCCTATATACTTGCCATATACTTGCCATATACTTGCCATATACTTGCCTATATACTTGCCTATATATTTGCCATATACTTGCCTATATACTTGCCTATATACTTGCCATATACTTGCCTATATACTTGCCACATACTTGCCTATATACTTGCCTATATACTTGCCATATACTTGCCATATACTTGCCATATACTTGCCATGTACTTCCCTATATACTTGCCATATACTTGCCATGTACTTGCCATATACTTGCCACATACTTGCCTATATACTTGCCATATACTTCCCTATATACTTGCCATATACTTGCCATATACTTCCCTATATACTTGCCATGTACTTGCCATATACTTGCCTATATGCACTCGTATGATAAAAACAGATTTTGGACTTTAATTTCGTAATATTTGTAGCCATAGGATCCTGAATGATTTAGAATATATCATGTATCCACAAGCTTTGAATTAATTTTGTAATAAAAAAAACTAAACTAATACATATGTTTACAAAATAATTTCATTTGACCAGTGGCTACACTTAAACGAAAGGTGAGCGTGTAGACGACTACATTACTAAGCCACTCAAAATTGTCAGTGATTTAATTATAGCAATTCCTATCAGCATCATAACAAGCGAAAATTACAAATCTAATTAGTTTTTAATAACTGTCTCAATGATATGAAGACGTCTGATAACTGTCAAGACTTGTCAGACTAGGTGAAATGTAATCTTGGTAATCTATACATCAGGCAAAGTGATACATAGCATTCGAGATGCCATAGCAGGTGTTTAGCGACGATTATTTGGGCAGGAAGATCATTCATCGTCCACTGAAGATAGACAATAAACATGGCAGTCGTCTTATATAAAATGTTTAAATCATTATACAAATCATACTGGCTCGATGAGGGTTATTCATGACACTACAAGTGGGAGTATTGAGATTTGTTCACTTTCCGTAAGAACGCCTGGGTACCAGACACAATCTAGTCATTGACCTTGTGTTCATTCTTACCAGTACAAATTATTTCAAATGCATGTTCGGGACAAAAGTTGAAGCTCGTAGCGTTAATGCTTGGTCCCATAAGTTCCGTGTTCTTGAAAAATATTGTTATTTGTTAGGTCAAATCGCGCCCTCTATTGGTAGGAACACACTGAATACAATGTTTATAATCTTGACGGATCGTGTAGATCTACGGTGTCTGCTCTTAACCATCATTAAAACCAAAACTGATTCGTTCGGCACCAATGGGAGCAAAGTGTGATGTGCCACGCTCCCATTGCATAATGGCGGCAAGTTCATCACAGTATTTGTTTCGTTATTATTCTATGATGCATCACATACCACAGGGAAAGATGATTGTCGTAAACATGACGTCATTACTGATTTCATTACAACTAGGCCACAATGCACCGTAATAAGGTTGCTTATAGTTGATCAGACATACGGCAGTACAATAGTTGAATGGTCCTATACGGGCCTATTATGTGAACTAAATTACATTTCCAAAAAGACTTACGAAAATTCAAAAGGCTTCATGCAAGAAAATCTTCATTTAAGAAATTCTTCATTCAAGAAAATCTTCATTCAAAAATTTGGATGCCCCTGGGCCCCTAACCTAATTGGATCCCTTACAACGAACATGGTACGTTTCTTAAAAGCCGCACATGGCTATCTCATTACCATACCGGGGTAGTAAGCGTTCAAATTAACACAATGACTTTCGTAGAATAGGGAATTAATTATAACTTTAAAAACATGTACCGAGCTATGAAGGGGGCTAAAATGTACGATATATGCCCTAGATAACTCTAGTTATATCTCTTATAGAATGAATTAGCTTTGCATGAGTGTATGCATTTTCACGTTGCAGTTTTCATGTCGCATAAATGGTAACTTGAGATCAATTTCCCGGGTTGAGGAAAATAGATTCGAATATTTCAGCTTTGTAACACAGTTATTGTATCACTATTGGTAAAGTACGTGTAAATACATCCAACCTTTATACGAATCACGAGAGATGTATACAAACCAACATAGACAACTTTCAGCTCCTTTAATTAACGAAAATATAGTGAAAATATATGCAGATTTGTTTGTATGCATTCTTATATGAAAAATGGATGAGGGCCGTGATCCGTAAACAATTTAAAAAATCTTTAAACAGATTTAATAATAATAATAAAAAATACAGGTACATTGTATTTAATTCATATTTAAGTCATGTTGTAAATTGTAATGCTTGCTTTCATTTTATGAAACCAATAATTAATCGTGAATTGCCAGCTGTTAGCACAGTCTAACAGAATAATAAAGAAAAAACATTTGAGATCGTGGCATATATACGTTGAATCTTGTATGTTTATGGTGCCGGAAGTTCAGTATTCTCGCAAATTCTCGGTAGTTTTTGAGGTAAACTCGCAAGCTCGTATGCCAATGTGTGAGTTCACTTCTGTCGCTTTGCTGTCATGAGGTATGTAGACAATCTTGAGTTTTCTGTGCGTCAGTACCATGGATGACACGGCAGATGATGGCGTGCATGTGCATACATGGACGTGGGGTTTCACAGTTTCGATCACCACATAACATCAAGTTTTGAACATTTATTACCGATGAATAAGATTTGAGCTAAAGTGCCTCAGGCCTACTTGAAATTCCATTTTTTTAATACTGTTTTGCTGCTGATAAGTCATGAAAATAGATGACTTGATGCCTGTCATTAGCAGCCACAATTTAACCTGGGCGCTCTTTTTTCTAAATAAGATGATAGCACGGATCCCATCATCTATAGTGGCGCGAATGACCTTTAACCTTTTCCTATCAATAACGAACTCGAGCAATGATTGAATCTTGATTTTCTCTCTGATTTGTGCTCCCATGCTGCCCTAGATTAATTTCCATAGATGAAGAACATTTATCACAGGGTCGACGTTTCACGGTTATTAAATAATAAAACCAGGCTGATCATTCACATGGTAACTCATAATGCATGCTGACCTGAGTGGATACAAAGGTTAACGGTTAGGGTTGGGTTTAGGATTTTTATTTTAATTAAAAAAAAATTCTCGCAAATAAAGTCAATGATAATCTCTAAAATAAACACTTTAGATGAACCATCATTATTTTATATTATCTTTCTTTATTAATATTTGACAATTTATTTTAATGGGAAGAGTTTGGGTAGGGTTAGGGATGGGAAAAAAATAAGAGTTCGGTTTGTGGCTAGTTATTTTTCCAAATTAATTTCAAATCAATTTAAAAACAATATCACTATTTATCTGATACATATTACTGTTTCTGAAGATACTATTAAACAGTAAAAGTTATACATTGTTGTATAGGTTTGTTATAGGGTTTTTCCAAAAATATCCATAATCAATTTGAATTTATTTTTTTACTAAAGTTTGGCCATGTTTGTGTGTATATCATCTGTCTGTTTTGGTATCTGACGATGTTTTGAAATAAAGGTGTAAGAGTTCGGGTAGAGTTAGTGTTTAGGTATAGTCTTGGGTTAGGTAACAGTTGGTAGCTAATTAACGATACTGAGCATGTGTAGCTTGTAATCTTACCGTTCATGAAGTATTAATTCATTTAAATATGGGGTTACATTTCCAGGCATGTTATGCCTTTTCTGTACACATCACACTTTCATATTTGTGTCTTAATTATACTTATAATAATTTGTATTACTCAATATTTACTTTGATGTATTTGTATTGCGAGAGAGTGAATAATCAACTTTGAACTTTGAACTTTGGAAGTTACGATGTTTTCACGATGAACAATTTAAATTATGAAAAAAGTTTAAATTTATGATAATCCACATTTTTATGATGAAAGAGAAGATTTGAGTTATATGGGGCATGCATGTGAGATTATGGTCAATTCATTCATACAGGCGTCTGTCGACCACAAACGTGACGAGCCTTAATACACGATAGTCATATCATTTACAAAAATGGCAATGAATACCCTCCCTTACTCCTCAGTCCCTTTTACGCTTCTCCTATATTGCATATTCTCAGGCTTATCATATTAATACGCCATATTCTCGGCACATAATATTACTCGGATTATTGCCGGATTCTGTCGGGTGAATAAATTCGTTTTGGCGGGCGTTCAGCGCATACGATCATCACGTGTATTTTGCATAATAGGTCAATTTCTTATTTACACCATAGCAAGCGATGACGCGTTATGGTCACTTCTTATTCGGTCAATTTTGGAATTTTGGGAGCAAGCCTGGAAGTTATATCGAATTTGTGTGATTTCAGAGTGAGCGTTACACATGCACCGAGTACTATATTGTGATCCTAAAAATAAAGATAAGCATGGTTTGCCTATGATGTAATGCACGATGTTACGCACTTAGTTACACACGTGTTGGCTTGGAAACGGACGTCACGCGAATACAAAAAACAGTGCTCTCAGTGGTTTTCGTCTCCAAACATGTCGGCCCGTCACACACACACACACGCTGATCGAACATGACGAACATAGGCAATTTCTAAACAATTCACAATTTAGTGGTTTCTGATCTCCGCGCGTGTCGCCTCAGACCCGCGCGTCGGCATTTTTAATTTTCCCTTTTTTTCTTGCTTTGAAACGATGTCCAATTGCAGCCAAAATTGCTGAATCGATTGGAATTCTGCTGCGCTGTGTTTTAAACAACTTTTTTTTACATAGGGGTATGAACGTTTGCCCGATTTGTGAGGCCTCTCTTAGCCACCATACTTTGTATAATTATGGGAAATTTGGTCCCCGCGTATACAATGTATCACGTATATCCCTGTTGGCCAAAAAGATTGCCGAAACAAGTGCGTCACAGCAAGGATTTTGAAGCCGACTGATGACCAGAAACCAAGTAAAAAAGAATTTCGCGCGCGCTGATCACAGCATTCTCTGAAGAGATTTCTGAAAGATTTCGAGTAAATTCAGGTGCTGAGTCCGATTATTCCCCATGGAAATATCGCGATATCCCTGCAAATTTTAGATGTCAGCATCGTTTTGAATACTACTGATTTCTAAACCAAGAATACGTCTTGCGGGGTTTTATTTTTGAGCTCGCAGCAGAAAATCCCTTCTCCTTATTTCGTTTAAGCCCCCACACCGTAACCAAGTCAACGACCGTCAGCACACGGCTTCAATTGCTATAACCGGCACACGAAAATAAGAATCAATATAAATGACCTCATTAAGAGCACGAGCATGTCTTATTTGTGTGATTTTGATACGGATACTGTATAGTTTAAAATTAACGAGTGCTGGTACTCGATCGTCATGTTCTTGAAAGTTCTCAGTCTATCCTCACCCACTCCCCCACGATAAAATAAAACTTTCAGCATCCAGCAAAGATAAAGATAAAACTGATGTAAATGGTCTATGGTGGAAAGATTGCAAACACAAATAAGAGTATTTGAGTAAAACATGGGTATTCTATTTTAATATCACTTTTAGGCAAAACAAAAAAAGGTCTCTGGTTTCAAAATCGTTTTTTTTTTTTTTGTGGTATTTGTTTTGGCCAACCGGTGAAATACGTGATACACGTATTGGAACCAGACCAAACTTCCCATACACAAAGTATGGTGGCTAAGAGAGGCCGCACAAATCAGGCAAATGTTCATACCCCTATGTGAAAAAGGTCATTTAAAACACAGCACGACAGAATTCCAATCGACCCAGCAATTTTGGCTGCAATTGGACATCGTTTCATACAACAACAAAAAGGAAAACTAAAAATGCTGACGAGATATTTTTGTTTTGGCTTCATGGGTATTTTGCAAACATTCACTATTTCGACTTGAGGTGTGAGATGTCATTGTGATCTTGATAAGGAATGGAATATACAAAAGTTCACAATAAACATATCTGATCATTGGTAGCACACATTGTTCGAATAAATAAAACTGTCACAATATCTATTGAAACATTTGATAGTTATGTTTTGTACAAAAATTTTCATCGTCGTTATAACCTTGCTATAAATCCTGCTACAGTGAAAATGTGAGGCCATGGAACTACCAGTTTGGCATTAATGCTAATTCTGTATTTACAAAATGGTTTCCTGGGATTAGGGTGTCAATCATCATCCTTGCATAACTGACACCATTGAAATTTGCAATTTCTATGGAGGTATATTTTTACAGTTCACTGCGGGTTGTCTGGCTTATTTTCCCTTTATCCATTTTATTAATACCCTTTTACCATGTCACTCACATTTGATGTCACACACTTCATTAGACAGTGCATTAATGCGCTCGAATTCAGACTATTTGCTAATGTGTGTGTCTCTCAGCGAATAATTCCGCGCCTAAACGAATTCCATCCGATTTTTTTTGGTGTGGGCTCTTACTCCTTAATCAGTGTAAATGTCACTCTGTCGCTACAGTACAGCCACTGTACCCTTCTTTGAAAGTAGCATTTCAATAAATCTGTTGACTCCAGGGATTTGTTGCCTTCGAGGAGAGGAGAAGTAGTCGCCCCGTCCCATTGACACGTTCCTCCGCATCTTTGCGGATAATCTGTTGCCAGGCCTTTTTCCAGTGGATTTGCGACTGATTATGATAAACTAAACTCGCTACACAATCAATGCTAAATTCCTGCAGTTCGATACATACCACTGTAGCCGTTCTCTTTCCAGAACAAAGACAAAAAACTCTTCTGACGAAGCAGTTTCTACTAGGTTCTATTTATTTTTGTCCCTCGGGAGTCCTCTCTCATACTTCCGGCCATCGGATGGCGAAAAAACGGAACACTACTTTCATATCGATGTGCATTATCTCAAATCTTGGGATGGCACGCCAAGGAAAATTACATCGATTTAGACCCAGAGGCTGAATTCAAATGCACGTTGTCAAACACATATACTTTTCATTAGAACACATATCTTTTAATATACCGTTGAACACATAAAGGTGAAAATACATACTGCTACTTACTGTTACTCCAGGGTAGGAATTCGAAGTGCCATATCCGGTAATGTGAGTAATCTCAGAGTGTGATGAACATTTCGTTTTCTCTGGCAAGGTCGACTGACCTAATCTTAAGGTAGGGCAGCTCCCGATAGCATACTTGTTGCGCCAACCAGGGCTATCATTATGGCTGATCAAGCACATATTTTGTTACATCTTCAGAAATCGAAAATGCCAAGCTCGTCGGGCTACACTGAGTAAGCGCATCGAAGGTCGCGTTTGTGTGACTTCACTAACAATACAACTTAGGCCCTCAACCCAGCCGCAGAAACTTGCATTGTCAAGAATTTGTTGTTCGCGTTCTTGGATTCAAGTTCTAGATTCAAGCTTTTAACTGAAGGAGCATTGTCATCTTTGCATTCAGCCAATTGTAATGTGTTGTCTCCGAGATGTCACACTCTCGCTGATCATATGCCAATGACGTAGTCATTTCGTAACAAATGGTAATCTCAATGGCAAGAGAAATCAGGATTCTCACGTAGAAGATGCACCTAAAACTGGTTTTATTTAAAATGTGGGTCAAGCTACAGGGCCGGTTACGTGTTGATTTTCTGTTTTATAATAATAAAAGTTGTGTCTTTCAGATAATTTAGAAAAACTAGTTATACAACTGGAATCAATGTATCAAAGTTGTTCTTGATTATTTGTCACTATTGGATAAATCTGGAAAAACATAAAATGATCAATGATGACATACAGTTTAACATGAAACTAGAACTGTGTAAAGTTGGGGATGGTTTAAAAAAATAATTTGAAGTATTAATTTCTCAGGTGCTATCGTTTAAATAAAACCTTGTTTAATAATTTCAAAACTGATTTTCTGTCATCTGAAGACACGTTTGAATGAATTCGAATTTGTTTATGCCTTTTCGCTTTTTTTTTACCTCGTTATCGACATAATTAAATAAGCTGAAACTATTTACTGATTAGACTTTTTTAAAGCTCCAGAAGTATGGAATAACTTGCCACTTGATATTCAACACTCTCAATCCATTGACATTTTTAAACGTAAAGTTAAGACTCATCTTAGGTTCATCACTGAGGTTCATGCACATAGGACCTGCTTTGTCCAAGTTTTGTAGAAGCGGGTCTCATATGTGTTTTTAAATTTCTTGTTGCTTTTGTTTTTCTGTGTTTTAATGTGTATTATTATTTAAAAAAAAAACATTTATGTAATGTACGACTGATAATTTTTGATGACAGTTGCGCAGTGCAAATTTTAAATTATTATTATTAATTTTTATCTTCATACATTCTTTGATAATGTTGATCTATTGCATTCACAGACATTTTACAAAAAGTATATGATACAGGTTGTGTAAAGGTGAACATATATTAATATTTTGAGCCGGTAATATGGTATTTTGGAACCAAGACACTAAGTATTTTGACATCACATCGCCAGAAAAATTTCAGAGATTATTTTAAACAATTAATAGTCACATATTAATATCACACCCAATATCTTATCCATTATAACACACATTGTGTACTGGCGTTTGTTTATGTAATTCCAAATGAAATGAAAAATGTAAGAGCAAAATCAAATTAATTGTTTCTCACCCGACGCAAGAATTTCACCAATCTATAAAATTAAGCAATAACACATTAAGTTACACTTGGGGGCTTCGCTTGGTACAAGTACTGAAATTTACGGCACACCATGTGAATGAATGGGTTATTTCTTCTGGGTTGAGTAGCCCTGAAAAATAGCTGATCAGATTACTCGACGTTTCGACCACTATTGTCAAGTCGTCTTCAGGAGAATGCCGGGCTGTGGTAGATGGAGTATATGCCTATGTAGGGAAGTGTTTGAGATAGAGGTAATGCCATGTGAATTCCATATAATTTAAATGAGAAAGACGCCTACATGTTTTATGCGAATACAGGCAATTGAACTTAAAGGGGTAATATCGTCACGATCAGAGCAGACTTTCAACAGGGCATGGAATCGGTGTCCTAGTTTAAGATGGACCAGTGACTGACAATTACTGGCTCATTCAAGCAGCAGCAACGGTAATATGACCTTATCATGTGGGTTTTTATTTTCAGTCACTGAGTTAATCTAAAATTAGCACTCCGATTCCATGCCCTGTTGATCGTGACGATATTGTCCCTTTAACTAAACAGATCTATGATAATTTTTTTGTATATGATATCAAGTGGAAGTTTGCTAGTGTGTCATCCATTGTGATAACTGGTCATGTTCCCATTTTGAAGCATCACAACACAAAGTAATAACATGAAGCATCCTGTGTCATAATCACCCATATTATCCAAGCTGCTGCGTCAATATTAGCAGATAATCTTACTGTCCTTCAGTTCACTCGCCCCATGAAAGACTAATTTCATACCTGCGGCAAAATACAACAAGACGACGGTGTGCCGTTACAGGGTACCAGCTGCAGTCTGGACAGATATATTAATTGAATATCAAACACGTTAATCTTCTTAGCTATATAGAACTAGCTGAGCAGACTGCATTGATTCCAAATTATTCTCCGTTTAGACTTAAACACCCTACACACTTTTGTTATTTCAGATTTACATGCAACTTACTTGATATAAAGTTGATGATGGTTTCAAACATTCCTTGAAATATTTTTGTCTTTAGGTGCTTCATTATAGTACAATTAATCAAATCATTTCTCAAATACATTTTTGTCTTCCAGAGGCATAATTCAACATTGGAATGAAATTTTTTAATGCATTTTCACTATTTTCTCGTTAAAGACACAATAAAATAAACTGAACTTTTCACAGGCTGTTTTATTATACATATCATTTTATTCTTATAAAGTATGAATGCATTAACAGATATTTTACCGAAATTGTATTATTTGCTTTAAACAAGCTGGTCCGACATGCCTACTTGTTTTGATTTTTGTTGTTGTACTTTGCAAATCAGTATTCGAAACGTCAGGGACGTCAGGATATATTAATTAATATCAAACACGTTTATCTCCTATAAGCTATATCTAGCTATAAGTAGATCATATTTTGTGACTTAAACGGACTGTCTCAGGATTCAGTATTATACCTGTATGAAGTGCGCCAGCCTGCTGTAATCCATATTATAACACCTCATGCACAGATTTTGTCTTGTGATTGGTTGAGAGCGTATCACATGATGTTCGCTATTTTACTGTAATGCCAAGCAAACAAGGAAAGACTAGCCCATGGCAACCAATGAACTATTTATGAACTATTTATGAACCAATGAACTAGCCCATGAAATTGGTCTAAACGCGTCAATGCTGTTGTTGCAACATGAATAAATATGTGTTACAGAAGTGTTAAAGAAGTTCAATTAATTTCGGAGTATTGTCAAGTTAACGAAAGTCATGTATTGGTTTGATTTATTGCAGCAAGTCTCTTAATAAATTGTGCAGAATCTATGTATGAGGTGTTATAAAACAAATATTTGATCACTGGAGCGTTCTATTTTCCCGAGGCGGGATCATCTCGGGAGGCTAGTTTTACTGTACCAGTCGTAGCAGTCAATATTTGTATACTACGGCATTGTACTCTAAATGCGCGCATGCACAACGAGCATAGTTATGGGTTTTGCTTGCCCTGCCTGGCCCGGCCCGGCCCGGCCCTAGTTACGGCATCATGGGATTAAGCACTTGACGCGCAAAGCTATTTCCAGGTGAACCATCGGCTGTGGGGAAAACGCTCTAAACGCTAAGGTGCGCGCGTGAGATACAGTTCTCTCACACGCCAGGTATAAGTCTCCCAGACTGCACTGCTTCTTTTTGAGACCTTGCACGTCAGTTTGTGGAACAAAACGTCACGAATGGCCAAATCCATGTTCTTGGAGTACTATGCCATGGACTAGGTTAGTACACGAGTGGCACACTTCATGTAGGTAATAGACTTCTGGTACTGTGCCGTGGACTAGGTTAGTACACGAGTGGCACACTTCATGTAGGTAATAGACTTCTGATAGTATCATAATAATAAAAGCATTGTCAAATATGCACAATATTCTATTCTAAGTGCTTCAATTTCAGAGAAATACCCGAGGGAAAAATGCACCAAATCAAAGACATTACCTACGTTATAAATGTTGTCCTTTAACGCCATCTATAGTGTTGGTAGATAAGTTGATTCTTTGGTTTGATAGGTATCCAGGTCCAAAACCGTTTCTGAACCCTTGATCAACGTGGTTCAATTTGTCTTCTTGTTCCCATGGACTTTAAGGTGATGACAAATTGATAATGTCTTGGTATGCCAGATCTTATTACATGGTTGATCTCATCTTTTTGAAAAATGTTCCTTTTCAATTAAAGGCAAGATACAACATTGGTAATGTTGGCAATTTGGTGGAATTTAAGTAAGAGTATCTCTTTTTCTGAATTTGGAGTGAAAGTTATTAAAATTTTCTTCAAAATAACAGCACCTCAGACAAAATTAATATCATCATAAGCTTTGCACCAAGTACCTTCATCATTTACATTAACAATTACCCTTTTGTTATTTTTTAATTTCTAGTCCTGATACCTTATCTTTCACAGTCTTCCATTGTTATCCCACGGAATGAAACACTGCTGCACCATATATAACATTAAGCGCTGATATAACGAAACATGTTGTTATATCGAACATGTACCTTGGCTCTTACGTCCAATATAAGCATTGCAGCCACTAATTACTCTATTCTAGTTCTATAACGAACGACCGCTATAGTGCGCATTTTGTGTGAGCCCCACGATGTACATTATAGCGACGTTCCACTATCATCCATTGCAGCCATAATTCGCAGACTAACGAACGACCACTAGAGTGAACATTTTGTGTGGACCTCAATAGGTTCATTATAGCGGCGTTCCTCTGTACTATGAAAGGCATGTCTTCCTGCAATGAACATGATTACACACAGAGAACCAAGAATAAGGGTAGAGTGGTTGCAGTTTTTCAGTTTTCATTATCGTTTTATAAAATATTTGTTTTGATCACAATATTTGAATGTTATTTTGTTAAAATCATATATTGATAAAAATAACTAGATAGATTGACTTGCACAATAGCCTAAACAGTAACACACCTGCAAGAAGAAAACATGTGTCTACACCCAACTGTCGTGTTGTCTTTGAATCAGGGAGTGAATGTTTTGATAGTAGTTTGGTTTCTATCTACAGAAAACATACTGACTGTTGGATTCAAACAAGCTACAAGGCAAATTCTGATCAAAATACAGGGTGTCAAACGCGAAACAGTGAAGCAAAACTGCAATGGATCCTACGGGGAGTAGCGGTAGACACTGAGCAACGAGATGGCCCAGGGCATGGGGACAAGATGCCAGATCACAGATTACAAGCTTTGTTAGCTGCTACCACTGAGCTTTCATCAGCCTCAGCGAGTAATGTCCCCCTCGCAAGTTGCGGGAATAAAAAAGAGACTTGTAGATAAGCAAGCTACAAAATAGGATTCAGCGACATTATTGTCCCGAGGCAATTTGAAAGCTGCAACAGTGATTTCTGTGACAACAGCTTTAGCTGAAAATCGTTGCTGATTTGGTTATCACGTCAAGTAATTTTATTTTAATTTAGTATGTAATTTGCGGCATACGAATCTTCAAAGTTTGTATAGCGTTATAAGGTACATCGTGAAGTGGGAAATGCTACTGGTGCTCTGCCTTTTTCATACAGGGCGTGTCATAAATGCACAGCGCCCTCTAACGGTTGTTTCTTCAGGATATCATTACGAAATCTGTTGAACTTAAACATAAATGTCACCGTTATGGATTGCTGCTATATAACTTGTTCGGGGAAATATGGGCTGGCCAGTAAGTATTACTCATGCTCTTTCGATGTGTGTAACAAAACTGGACACATTATTCCTGGTCACGGTCATGGCTGGCTTAAAATTCCTTAAAATCATTAGCAGTACAATTTCTTGCTAAAATGCCTACATTAATGATTGATGAACAGGAAAAAGCAAGTCCAGTGGGTGGGGCACAACTGAGGGTCACTAGGATTTGAATGGGGTCACAGGAAACAAAAAGGCCCTTCTTAGTGATCTGAATTTTGAGCTGGGGCTCCGGCAGACTAACGGTTACTGGGGCCCGTACACCCGTGACCCCATAGTGTTATTGGGCTCGTACACCCGTGACCCCATAGTGTTATTGGGGCTCGTACACCCGTGACCCCATAGTGACGTCATACCACTGAGCGGGGAAGGTTAAGTTGTGTTTGTTTGCGAATATTTATAGGTTATTCATTTTTTAAAGGAAATTATATCTTCTGCTTAATGATCATAAAACTGGGTACGGATGTTGTCGGGGTTAAGGTCAATCAGAGAATACTTTATTTTATTGATATTGGTTAATACCGGGGATAATGTAACATTTTTAAAACCATTGTTAAGGCACACAAACATTGACACAATTATTGAAGATTTTATTAACATTTTTACATAATCACTTACACAACTCAAAAAAGTGCACCATTACTATAGAAACAAACATGTTAGTATTTCAGCTCTATGGAAGGTAGATTTCCGGAGATAGGAGAAACGCACATTTCGACAATTGCTTTTATAGAGTAAACGTGTTCGAGCTTCTTCTTAGCCTAATCATTGTATTAGTTTTTCATTGTATTAAATTTGATCATGATTTTGATCGTACAGTTCGTGTCTTCCTAAGCGACGTAATATTTTGAAGATTTTTGGCTTCAACATGATGTCGAAATGAATAATTCAATCCATCAGCTTCTTCAAACATGTATATATCCTCTTCCGCGTGGGATACAACTTAAAAGCAAATTGCAATAAATGTAAAATAAAGAAACCTCCATAATGAAGCCTAGCTCCTGGGATTTTCTTTCCCAATCCTTATTGATCAGTCGCTTTGGGGCGGCTAAAATATATGCAACTATCGGACCTTTACCAAGTTATTTTTTTGTTGTGTGTATAATGCTCATCGTTAATGTTATTACTTTTACACAATATTTCATCTGATATTGAAACGATCCACAGGCAAAGACACTTGTTAGTTCTACAGTGGACAGGCATGTACTGCGGCGAGGTCTCACGAGACTTCAATCTCTCACGCACACGTAGGAAGAGTTCAGCGACTTCTGTAGATGAAGATTCTCCCGTCGCTGTTTCATGTTAAAACAAATCCGTGTCGGGATTTAAACATTCACTTATTTATATCGTATGATTGTGAATGTAATAATTCATGATGTACCTCACAGTATATCGCAATTAAGTGATGCGTGCAATAGGCGATTTTTGTGTCTTTTGATTATAGGCCTATTTGTTTTTGAATTATGATTGTTTACATAAGTTTGTATTTTTTCCAATTTCTGCAATTTGATTTGTTCTATTTTTGATATAGCAAATAAATATAAATAACATAACTACTTTCAAACTTATGTGTACGCCTGCCTTTCATTACTTGAATAAAACGTACAGACCTGTACTACAGATAGCCTTACATGTCTTCACATTTGTATATTTTGTACACTGCAAAACCTACGGTGTTAAATTAACACCAACTTTATTCTGCTATGGTGTTTATATTGGGCAAGTTGACCAATATGAACACCACTGGTGTAGTTTTAACACCGTGTTTTTGCAGTGTAATGGTATGAAATGATTATTACATATAAAAAATAGTATACACATTATTGCAAAATGTCCAAAAAATGTTTTAATGGGTTCACAGCGCAAACCTAGCGACCATGCTATACTTCTTCCATTTTGTACTGAAACCAGACATTTTTTATATTTTTATAATTTACTTTAGGTTTAAATGTACAATAATACATGTAGTAGTGGTTGACCCAAACAACAGGGGAATTACACAGTGTATTAACCAGGATTTGAAAATTGAGTGTTTATATTTGACATTTATTGAAAGACAGGGTGTCCAATTATTTCACTTTTGTATGGCCATGACAAATAAAACGGTGTCCGTTTACAAAATATGGCGTTCAAAAGACACCCAGATTAAAACAAAATACTAAAGTATATCTAGCCCATTGCTTTCTCTAGACATCTTCTTACTCTTCTTTCAACTGTAGGGAACCCAGTATCCTCTTGTATCTGGGTGATCCGGTGTTTTAGGGGTCCTTCTCTCGACTTTGGGTCAGTCAAGTCTTGACGGTTTATCTGTGACACGAAGATGTTGGAGAGGATGTGGTTGTCGTCTTGCCACATGGCGACAACCGATTTCTGAGTCAGTCAAAACCTAAAAATGATTACAGCATTATGTGTACCCTTATCAGTGACCCTTATCAGTGACCCTTATCCAGGGTAAAATCCCAATGTGTTTTACTTAAACAAAGAATATAATATAACCCTTAAACAGTCGTAGATCCTTCAAAAACTAACAGTATATCTTGGAGAGGACCCGAGGGAAGTTTCTGGACAAACAAAAGGAGAATTGGACTTCCTTTATCTGCATACTGTATTATTGTTCATGAATAATATCTCCAATCTGTTCTACTTCCTTGTTTCCCTGTGGCAATGGATTTCATCTTTTTTTATTTGGAGTTATATCTTGTTTGAAACGTTCATACGATGAAAGTGTAAGACCTCGTTTTTCATAAGATCACTATTAGTATACGCCTATCTTGGACTAATAGCATATCTCAGACGTTTCAAGTACATACACTTCTGGTATTAATTTCAAAAACTGTGCTTCATTCCCGATTTTCATTTATTTATTTATTTACTATTCTTTTAGTACAAATTGATTCAGCATTTATTTACTTATTTTGGTCAGAATACTTCTTACTGTCACTCATAGAGATGTCCTTGAACATAATGTATGTTACTGGGTTGGAGTTGGACACTGACAAAATATTTCAACAATTTACCAGAGAATTTACAATCTCCTGAAGACGATCAGAGCATACTGATCGAAACGTCGAGTTGTAACCACCAGTTCTTTTTAGAACTAAATACTACTCAACCGAGAATTGTACATGGTGTCACCGCAAACAGTCTTTACTTATACATTGCCAGACGTTGTTGGATGCAAAGTTGATTGTGACACACATCTAGCAAACGTTCAAATTGAGCTAGCTAGCACAATTGCCCTTTGAATAGTTCGCCGTGCTCATTTCAATGTAAATGCTTTCTTCCCCGGGAAAATGTCGATTTCTTCGGCTTGTCTAAACGAACGGAATTCCATAAAAACTCTTTAAACTTCGATTTAAGACACAGATGTCCTGTCAGTATATTTCTACATTTGATTATGATGGCCGGCCTCGTGCTTGACTTGTATTAAATGGAATGAGGTGGTAGAGTGGTTAGAGCATTAGAGTCTGCCCGCTAACATTGCTTCTGAGCCACTTTGTAAAATGGAAATATGAGATTGACGCCTGACCATGGCTCGTATGTCAGAAGTCGGCCGTCTTGCCCGCATAGGCAATTAAGAACTCTTTGCAAACGAGCAAATAGAGACATCAAGCAATCGTATAATAGTGTCTTCCTCCAGAGAGAGTCGCAGCCTTCGGATGGCCACCTATAATTCACTTCCTTGCTGGATGAGGTGACGAGGATATTTTTAAGTCAGATTGCATTGATGGAGAAGGGGAGTTACAAAAGGTTCTTGGAAGGAGCAAACCTATTTATCTTATACTGAACACAGCTTATTATTTTTTAGTATTTATTTCTTTTCTTTTTTAATCTTCTTTTTTGGCATTTTCTGTGATTGAAATTCGATGGATGAAATCAGGCGTGTCGACGTGGGCTGAACGTTAATTGAAAAAATATATAAATAAATTAAATAAGATATGACACTTTATTTCTTTGCAGGAATGAAAATTACAACGGATGCAGAGCTGGATTGAGAGATCCCCCGATGTACAACTTTCTCGAATTTCACTGATTGAAATCTTCGATTTAAAGTTGTGGCGACACTATTTGTTTTCGTCGAAGCTCATTTTGTTAAGAAGTGGGGGTGACCAGCACTGTAGTGTCTCACGTCATTGACCACAATACTCCTTCAGTAGTACTTGATTCAGACAAATCATTTTTTTTATTACAATATAATAAAATACAGAATAAAAATAATCACGAAGATAAAATAGAGTCGAGATTTAAAATGACAATAAAGCAAACACCAGACCCCAAGGAGAGACAGAGATGATCATAAGTAACAATGGAAACAAGAAACTGGAAAGGAAGTTTATAAATTTAGTAGTCGGACATCTTTCTGAAGTCCATCTTCACACACTTCTTCACACATTCATCGAAAAGGTGTAACCTCTTCTCAAATAATTGTCAAATAATTTCTGTCCTTTCAAGGACGAGATAAAGGGACAATATCATCACGACCAGAGCAGACGTTCAACAGGGCTCATTTATGCAGCAGCAACGGTAAGTAATATAACCTTATCAATGTGGGATCATTGAGTTAATCTAAAACTAGCACTCCGACTCCATGCCCTATTCATCGTGAAGATATTACCCCTTTAAAGGGACAATATCATCACGATCAGAGCAGACTTTTAACAGGGCATGGAATTTGTGTCCTAGTTTAAGATGAACACAGTGACTGAAAATTATACTGGCTTATTTATGCAGCAGCAACGGTAATATGACTCGTGATGATATTGTGGGATATTATTTTCAGTCACTGAGTTAATCTAAAACTAGCACTCTGATTCCATGCCCTGTTGATCGTGATGATATTGTCCCTCTAATGAAACTCTGAAATAAGCACATCGTTTGATTTTTTCTAATATCATCAGTGAAGTTCATCATTTTGTTTCTGAATTAAAAGTTTTTTCTTAAATTTAAACTATTTTGCAAACTGCAAATAAGGACAGAAATATACTGGTATTTAGCAATTAATTGAAACGTTTTATATATTTTTATTATGTTTTTTTTATTGAAACTATTTCACAAGCTGGCTTTTAACTTGCTATACCTATTTCGTTTGACCTTCATAAATTGCGATTGCAAATAAGCGCCAAAATATATTAGCAATGAAATGGGAGGAAATCTCTCAATGAAACGTGATCCATGGTGTTCCGTTCTGTTGGTTATGCAGCTGGTGTCTAAGGAGTCCCTGACGTTGCTTAGGTGTATAGAGCTGAGAAAGGGTTGGGGGTAGAGATATGATCGGTTGTTCCCCTAGAAGAGCTCATATTGTTTTACTTCTTGCGTCTATATCTTTCAATGGTTTCTGTTATGTGCCTCAAAGCCCCTACACCACTATTAATCTCGAAAAAAACACATGAATGATAACAGTTTTACATATATATTTTTTTTAGATAGATAGAGACATAGATAGAGACATTTAGATACATAGATAGAGTTCATGATGGAATCAAATATCCATTGAAATATTAATGTCTCAAGTGATATCGTTTCAGTGAAATTAGTGAAACAATTTCCAAAATTCCACGTTGGAATGAATATGAACAATCTAAATGCATTTTTTTAAAACCACGTCTCCTAATCGTTTAAAGTATGGATGCATTTACAAATATTTTACCAAAAGAGAATACTGGCTTTTTCCCCTAAAGTCTGTGTTCGTTTTACCTTGTAGTTGTATCATTAATAACTTCCCTTGAGGAAGCCCCGCCCCTTGTCTCCACATAACATCTCGTTTTTCCCTTCTTTGTTATCTTTCTACGACGTCGTTTGTTGCACTAAATCGTGACGATCACCTTTTCCATTTCGTCATCATCCCCTGCAGTATTTATATTTCCCTGCCCCCAAAGGAAACAAACAAAAAACAAGTGTTATTACAGTCCCGTTCGGCTTCTCTTTCCTTTCTAACTTCCACACACGTGCAGTAAAGTGCAACTGCATTTGTTCTTTAATATATCTTGATCTTATGGTACAACAACACTTGTGCTTCTAAATTTCAAAAATGCTTTTATAGTGCTTTTTCATAAATGCTTAATCTTTTCCATATGCCTGAAGAGGGATAATATTTCAAACAAGGATATCCAATACCGGGATCTTTCAAAGGTTGGATGCTTTAAACAGGCAAGATGTTGACTTTCTTCATATAGGATGCCTCAAATTCTAGTTGAGGTCGGGTTGAACAAGAGCTCTCCCACGATTATATCTGTGTAATACGAACGTGAAGAGAGTTCGACAAATCGTCAGAATACAATCCTCGCAAGAAAAAATGAAACACTAGAATACTGAGTCCGAAGTTGAGGGTTTGAACAAGATTGAAGCGCGTGGATAGTGTTCTTAGGGCGGAGGAAGACATCGCGGAGCCTGGGTTGTTGATCTTGGCTCGCGTGCGCACCAAGATCGCATCCAATTGATATTCATCTCGCGTTTTTAAGAGAACTAGGAGAAAGAAAAAAATCCGGATAGCAAGGAGTTTAACAAGAAAAAATAGAGAAATTGTCCGGTTGCATGACTCACCACTAATGGAGGACAAGTCCTCTGTTTTAGCAGAAGGTTAACCCTTTGCGGTTGTGTATGTACACGGTTGATGTGAAGAATTATTCAAATTGGAGAGTCGGCCAGATTGTCGCATGTAAAAGCCTCGGGGTTTTTCTCGTCTTCCCTACATTTTAGTGGCAAGTAATTGGTGGAAAGGTGGCTAAAGCCACTCTTGCATAGTACTCACCTTGGCTTTATTGCATTCAATAATGGTTTTTCTGTGACCGTACTTTAAAATAGATCGCAAGAGATATCTAACAACCCCCGAACCGGGCAGCAATCTGACAATGCACTGGAAATGATGCTTAAGATACCCCTTTAACTCAGCCAGGATTTACAGGTGAAATCTTGAAATCAGAGCGTGTGGAACCTCTTGGGTTTTAGAGCACATTCTCTGGTGACATGCATGATACATGTTTCATTACTGGAATACTGGCTTATAAACTGGCTTTCGTTCACAGTATGTCCATTGTTATACTCTAACGTTAACGAGTGGCGGAGAGGCAGAGACCCATGAAACTGAATCTAGGCTAGAGACAAAGTAAGCAAATGCAATGTTAAAACCTCGCTAATCAAGATTTTGAGGTTTAATCATTCAGGTACATATTAACAATATCAAGTCACAGATGGCCTGCAGAATTTTATACCCACGCGAGTATGGTAAACAAGAATTTGCTGACCTCACTGACATCCCCTGGAGCAAAAATATTACATTTGTCAAAAGGGAAGGTATACACGGATAATATTGGCAAGACTGTTTCTGCTGTAGAAAGTTCAGCCTTTTACGTTGTGTTGTTACGTTTTTAATCTAATAATATGACATTTTTGAAAGAATATAGGACTGTAACTAATCTGGAATTGTAAGTTGAACATACAACAAAACAAAAAAAAAATAAAAAAATTGTACCTTATCTTTTAAAGGTACAAAGATTTTAATCCTCTGTGTGAGATTTTGTTCCATTAGAAGAACATCTGCTATTCCTATTACCCAAATGATTACTTGGAAACATAAATTGCTATCCGGATAATAATTCAACCCTAACCAATAGTCCAGATAAAGGAATTAACGGACCAATTACTGCAGCATGTCACTAGTGGATAATGACATGGATAGACCAAAAGGGTTATAAGCCTTGGTAATATTGCTACTACGTCGGTCACGCGCTTTGGTTTTATGCAAAGTAGCGTGACTGAGTTTTCACAGGGGTGGTCGGGGACTTTCCATTGGCAGATCCAGGTTGGGGGGGGGGGGCACGTGGCCCCTTTTATTCACCATGCATGTAAATTTTGTGTTTCCCCCTTGTTTATATTCACTACCTGCTTTTTAAAGACCCTGGATTTGCGCTAGGGACTATGGGCAAGAGTAAAATATTATGACCTAAAAATGGCCTCCAAAGGTGAAATAGGCCTACCCATTTCGGGGTCAGGCTGCATGACTCGGAATCGATTGTCTTAGTGCGATTGTCTCTGATCCCAAAATGCCTCCAGCGCGGGATCTTTGGACACCTTCTGGGTTCAATTCTGACCTAGATGTATCTCTGTGTGCAGCCGTTCAAATACAGCCTTACTATGAATTAATTGTATTTCGTAATAAGTCTGACATTGACTATCAAAAGGGTTGCGTGCGCTGCAGCTGTGACATTGTCCATCAATTGAACACTCTTCAAATTCCGGGGTCACATTGACCCGTTTTGGTGCAGACTGTCCAACAGAGCCGAATCAGACAATGTTGACCCGGAATTTGGGTCCACAGTGACCCAAATTACCTGCATTCAAACCAAGGTATTACCTTTGGTGTCAACTCATTTCTCTCCATGGTGTTTATAATTATTGGGTGAGTAGCCAAGTATGAACACCTACGGTGTACCTTTTAACACCCCAGTTTTTTGCAATCATGGTTCATGGTAACATTAGCAAAAATACTTATGAGAGTATGTTTATTCTCCATGAAGCAATATGTAGTACGGTACATTAAGTTAAACAACCATGGTATGAAAGTTTCAGGAAATTATTTTACTATTATTAAAAATGCAAAATAGTAGTTATTGGCCTTACCGTACAGGGAGAGCAGGGATATCTTTATCTATTCACGTTTAATCCCTTTTTTTGTCAGGTCCCAGGATCAGTACATGACTTTGTTTTTTTGTATTCCTTTAATTCTTCTGTGTTCATTTCACACCTGTCTTTTGCTCGCTCTTCGGTTTATCATGGAGGAAGAAAACAGATTTTCTTTTTCCATGGGTTTATGCATTTGTTCACGTTTGCATATCATTCATTAGTGAGAAAGCTAAGTTCGAAACGTAAGGCCAGTAACTACTATTTTTTATTTAAACTACATGTCCTTTAGGTTGGTAAGCAGTTTGCAACAGCTCATTCTCTATTTATTATTAAAAATGACAACACCTCAGACAAAATTAATATATGTTTTACATTAATATTTGACCATTTTGTGTAATTTTCGACCATTTTGGGTCATTTTACCAATTAGTAATCCTATCTATTCCTTGGCCCCCTTAGTGGTGTTCACATTGGCACGAATCGCCCGATATTAACACCATTAATTGGAAGAATAAATCATCATTATTGGTTATTATATCACTCCGGTCTGTACAGGTTTAGCCTGAGTAGGCCAATGTTGCATCAAACTTCATTTGAATCAAAACAAATACAACATAGGAATGACTGAAATAGGATTAACAAGTTTATGTCGAACCAAACGAAATGATTTTTTTGAAAATGCTGCGCCTTTTATATAAATTGGATGCCAGCTTCAAGGCCATTTAACGCTGGAGCTTCCAGATTGTCTAATGGCCAACCCCACAAACTAGGGTTGGACAACTTAATCATAAATAAATTACGTTATTGCACATCAAAGACACGGTACACCATGGCCTTTCGCAACGGCACATCTGTAACACCTGCAAATTACGGTTATATGAAAAAGACCTTCCACCGAGCAAGCACCGACGATTATCCAGCTGTCACGTGACCGAAAATAATGCCGGGAGAGAGAGAGAGAGAGAGAGTGGGTTACACAGGGTTTTCTCACATTTTGAAAATGATTTCTGCTAATAAATTTAATAATCCCATTTCATTTCGAATTATTTTCGCTCAATTTGAAGACAATGGATTTTTTTTGAGGGCAGAAAATAGTCTTCCTCAAATCATGTATACCTTTGGAAATATTTATGTAAATGCATCAAAAAATAATATGTATACCTTTGGTAATATTTATGTAGGCCTAAATGCATCAAAAATATTAAGAAATCCAGATATTGGCCTAGGCCTTTAAATAAAAGAACAGCCTTGTTTGTATTTATTTCAACGTGGAAATTCTGTCTTCGAATTACAGAAATTCAATTTGGAAATTATTTTACAAAATAATTGTACTAAAACGAAAGCACTTGAGAAAACAAAGATTTGAAGGGATGTCTGCTACCAACATCAATTTTACACCTTGTAAGTTTCATCTAAAGCTGTGACCATTAATATTTTTTTAGATTAACAAAAGGGGCTTGAATGATTATAAATGATTATAAACAAATATCAATAATAATAAATTAACTTTTGTATTATCCTGTGGAATTATATAACTCGATTATTCAATCTCATATCAAAGCATAAACAACAAATGCACAATACAATGCATTCAACTGATATATCCATACAAAATTAATTAGCAAAACAAAAGAAATAAAAGAGCCAAAAATAAGGGGAAAAAATAATAATAATATAAAAAATACCTCCATTATAAAGCCTATTCTTAAAATAATAAAATTAATTTGAAACACAATTGGGCCTAATTATACACTAGTTTGTATCCATGCAACAGCGGTAACATGTCGACATGTTCAGAAAGCTATCACATAAATCAATGTAGCATGGAAATCGAACATGGAAGAACATGGAAGAACATGGAAGAACATGGAAGAACATGGAAGAACATGGAAGAACATGGAAGAGTGAACATGGAAGATACCACACACCTCCATGCGCTTTAAAGGGACATGTTCATTTTAAAGTTTAATATCGAACACATTTAAGGGACTGTTCATCATTGGTAAATCTGTCTGGAAATGCATCCATACTTCATTCAAATCAAACGGGATGTATAGATTCAACATTTGAAAGTTTAGCTTATTTCATTGTGTCATTAGCGAGAACTTCTCATTAATTTTGTTTGTTTGCATTTTAATTTTGAAAACTGATCAAGGCCATGATCCATTTAAAATTTGCAATACGCTTCACGTTTTCTAAAAAAGAAGATGCATGTTATCTAGAGTAATTATTCAGTATCATTGATACCATCACCACCTCAACATAAAGAAAGTTTTCAGATTATTATTCATTAAAAATGAAAATGTTGTAATCGGGTTAATACCAACGGTGGGCGTGACACGCTGGACGTGCATGGGTTCAATCGGCGTACGTCTGTATTGGAATAGTCGCTATCAGAGTACGATAGCAAAAGCGCGCCGGAACTCGCTCAAAAAGCGATTCTGCATACGACCGCTGTGGAGTGCCGTATTCATGCAGCTCAGCTGCCTTGATTATCCGCCTGACATGCCCCCTGGGACCATCGGACAGACCATGAATGGACGGCCGGTACTCAAAGGTCTCACGAGAACCTAAAAAGCTTCTTCAAGAACAAAAATCCTCCACATTATGTTAATGCTATTAAACAATACTCTATTTTGTGTGAAGCTCCGTTCCTTGCTTGATGACAACAGTGAATACAGTCCAGATTTCTTCATTTGCAGAAACGGTAGAAATTAAATCAAGTCCTCGCAGTCAATAAGCTGGAAGCTATTAAAATAATTAATTATCTTTTCAGAGGTATCATGCATATATTATTTTGTTTGTCTGAAGAGCTGTATGTATTTTTTTCTTTTGTTGTCCATGATACCTATTTTGAATTTATTAGGCTTATCGATCGAGTCTTATAGTTAGTGTTTGTATTTTTCATATTACTTTAATTTATTCATCTTTTCATTCAGATAATTAATTATTCCAATGATGTTAAAATCAGGAAGTAAGCCATACGTCTAACCTGCGACTTCTTTGTAGGAAAATAACTTGTGCAAATAATATATCATATTTTTAATGTTTACAGTTAAATGGTTAACTAAAACTGAAACATTTGTTGCCCGTTGAATGCATATCCTTCCGTACTTTTACTAAAGAATAACCCAATCGAAATAAACAGAACCTTGGAAAATAATTGACTACAAGCTTTGCTTCTTAATTGCCATTCTGCCGAGTCATTCCCTATTTTACATTATTATTATTATTATTGTTTCTAAATTATTATTTTTAGGTTTATTTGTGATTCTTGAAAAATAAATAAACCTAAAACATGTCAATTGGCTTGATACAGCTCTCGTTTAGCAGCCAGCAGAGGGCAGCATAGAAGATATCTGCGGAAACACTTGTCCCTGCAGCTATGATAATACACGATTTGCTTGCTTTGAGGACTCACCGTTGATCAAAATTATTGGAATAGTCGTCCCAATCTCCGTCATCCAGGTTTGTTCATTGTCCCTAACAATAGGGTCAATGCTACCAGAAATGGTTTCATGCACCGCCCAACTTCGCTACAAATCTTTATTATTATTATTATTATTATTATTATTATTATTATTATTATTATTATTATCACTCAAACCAACCCTAGTATTGACATTTTACACCAGTCCATCTCCACCTGCGAAATGAAAATCAATCAAATGTTGTAGTTCACCCATTATCCCATCCCCTTACCTCCTCCCCTTACCCCACCCCACCCATCCCCTCCCCTCCCACTTCCACCCTAGTCGGGCTCAGAGTATGGAAACTAGTTTTAATGTATGTCTAATTTTTCTTCCCTTTGATTCATTGCCATATTTGTTCTGAATTTGTAGGTTATTTACTATTTGCTTTTAATGTAATATTTTTATCCATCCTATTATTGGCGCCTGCGCTGTTGGATGTGTAATAAAATAAAATAAATAATTATGAACAGATACTTGACTTAAAGGACATGTACACCTCAACTGGTAATTACCCAATTACAAAATTAATTAATTATTGATATGAAGTTGGTGAAAGTACTAATAAAATATCCTATGAAATTATTTCTTCTGACATGATGTCATTTTTGAGAAAAGCTAAAACAAATTTGAATACATTTTCACGATTTTCTCGTGAATGACAAAATGAAATAAGCTGAGACTTTCAGGTTGATTTCTGTACATATGTCTTGATCCTCATAAAGTATGGACACGCTAACAGGTTCCTCAAATGGCGATTATTATCAACACAATTATGTAATTAGAGAATTAGCAGTTTCAAACTGCTTACCAACCTAAAGGACCTGTAGTATAAATAGAGAATTAGCTGTTGCAAACTGCTTACCAACCTAAAGGACCTGTAGTATAAATAGAGAATTAGCTGTTTCAAACTGCTTACCAACCTAAAGGACCTGTAGTATAAATAGAGAATTAGCCGTTTCAAACTGCTTACCAACCTAAAGGACCTGTAGTATAAATGGAGAATTAGCAGTTTCAAACTGCTTACCAACCTAAAGGACCTGTAGTATAAATAGAGAATTAGCAGTTTCAAACTGCTTACCAACCTAAAGGACCTGTAGTATAAATAGAGAATTAGCAGTTTCAAACTGCTTACCAACCTAAAGGACCTGTAGTATAAATGGAGAATTAGCAGTTTCAAACTGCTTACCAACCTAAAGGACCTGTAGTATAAATGCAAAATAGTAGTTATTGGCCTTACGTTTCGAACCTAGCGGATTCTTTCTCAAAGGCAAAATGGACGATATACAAACATGCACACATATACACAAACACAGTTATGTCTTAAACTTTTCTGCGCAAATCACAAGTCCACTTACATTGCATTTTGGTCAGCCCAAAGGCCTAATTTCCCTCAAATCAAATCAATCCAAATGCTATACCTTACCTTTAAAAAACATGCGGTTTGGTTTACACATACTATATAGTAAACGCTTTTTACTGATTCAAAATGTAGACAATTGGCAGGTGGACAAAACATTCAGGTTTTGGATGAAAAATAATGTGTTATGTCAGAAATGGCTGAAATGTCTAACATGCTGGCCACGATGGCAGGTGGCCTCATCAGCCCGTTGGCCAAACAAACGGGTTTAATTTCAATGGCGACACTATAATGTATATGTCATATCCAGAACCTCGGGCAAGACCGAACATTTTAATCACTATAAAGCCATTCCATCTGAAATTGTCGGCCGAGTCAAATCCACGGCACTGCTCCTTCACCAAGAGCCGTCGCCGGGGGCAGCTGTAGGGAGAAGAAGTTCAATTCGCACCCATTGAAAACACGTTACCCACCGGCTCTAATAGTGACGGCCCGTAGAAAAAAGTAAATAACAGCGGGAATTTGATGACTTGTATCATAGATTTTAACCTCACTTGCCAGGCCCGTCGCTCATTTTTACACAGCATCAAGGCTGGCGGTGTTTAGCTCGACTTAAGCAACAAGATGACGCCATATAAGGCAAAAATAAAAATTGCTGGATTAATTAGAATTCTGCCGTGCTGTGTTTTAAATGACTTTTTCATATAGGGGTATGAACCTTTGCCCGATCTGTGAGGCCTCTCTTAGCCACCATACTTGTGTATGGGAAATTGGTCTAGTTCCAATAACCGCGTATACATGTATCACGTATTTCACTGCATGGCCCCCCAAAAAGATTACAACAACAAAACAAAAAAACGCTTAGCAACCATACTTTGTATATGGGAAATTTGGTCACCGCGTATACATGTATTAAAAAAAAGAAAAAAGCGTCACCGCACCGATTTTGAAGCCGACCATTGACCAGGAACCGGACACTTTTGTGGTCTAATGTCTCCAATAATTAATGTATACAACATGGTGACTGGAACAGTGGATATGATCCGAATGTATTAGTTTCCACAGTGCGTTGCACATGACACTCAACGATCAGGATCCCGTGTCATGTCATTTCCAAACATGAAGGTTACGTCGAGTGGACCACTATTGATGACACGAGAATGGCGAAATTATGCCATGTTTCCACTCTTACACTCAATCTTTCACTCCAGCTCATCAAAGGGAGGTAACCCTCGTTTAGGTCAAAATCAGTCAACTGCCTGTTTTTGACTGTTGACCCAAATGTGCACACAGGGGCATTTTTGACTGGTTTTTACTGTCATTTTGACCACCCTGAACAATACCAGACAATGCTTTTACCAGTCAAAAACGGTCGACTAATTTTGACCTGTAAATGTACTTACTACACATAAGGTTTGACAGTGTTTGACTTTTAAGTGCACTAGATATACCTTGGCAAGTATATCAACATTTTGACTGATTTTAACCCTTGTAGCAGTAGGAGGGTTTTAAGCTGTTTTTAAAAGGTAGGGCCTACTTGTATATAAATTTATAACACGCTCGCCTCTCATGTGCTTGTGAAGGGTCCCGAGTTCTAATTCAGTCTTCTTCTATCATGTCCACAACTAAACAATATCAGTCTATCGCCACACACAGCATTGGGCAATAGCATTATCTTGCTGATTCTGCTACCGCCACACACCAACACCAACAATCCCCTACAGTTATTTGTTAATGTTATTATTATTATGTTTTTATTTTAAATAACCAAATTCACTGAGAAGCAAAGCCTTTCTGTACAAAATAAATTCACGGCTGCAAAGGATTTGTTTTTATTTTAACGAAATATAGGTTCAAAATTCATGTTTAGAATAC
Organism: Zoroaster sp. YZ-2022; assembly: GCA_029582265.1. Taxonomy (NCBI): domain Eukaryota; kingdom Metazoa; phylum Echinodermata; class Asteroidea; order Forcipulatida; family Zoroasteridae; genus Zoroaster; species Zoroaster sp. YZ-2022. The sequence goes on along the minus strand of CM055825.1, from coordinate 3,683,932 downwards.
AAATGCATTATGATTGAGTGCATGTATGCAATGACGATTCTGGACTGCAAACAACGATACCGCAACCAGGAGAAACTACAGTCCGTTTGAACGCACCCTATAAAGTGTAAGTTTGTTTCCATGAAAATGTTACAAAAGAGGGCGCTCGTACTGTTTCCCGTTAAAGTCTCCAACAATTCTGACTTCACAAATTAATCATTATTAATTTGACTGTCAGGGAATGGTGGCGCTAGAGCTTGATATCAGTCAGAGCCGCAAGAAAGAAAGATTTGCGACAAGATTGGTACCGACATCTGGACTGAACGAAATAGGCGTCAAATATGCGTCAAAATCTTCAGTAGATAAGGTAAATGAGTCACGCAATGGCTGCACTAATCTACACGGAAACAGCCACCATTTTGAATCAACATTATTATTTGTCGCACCTATTTCTTTTATATTTTTATGCCAAGATTGTTTCCGGCCATGGCCTAAAGAGGGCGCTATCTAGGCAGACACAATTGTTGTCAGGCCATTGGTACTAGCATGTATAATGATTGCCGCTGAAGTTCTTTTCGCTATAATTTTTATTGTTTGAAATGATGGAATATAAGCCACTGATCTCTATTATTATGGCTTGATAGAGGGGTGCCTATTGGTGCCTAACACATAAAGACATTCTCAGCAATGCCATGATGGTTCTCCACTATACAAAAGAACACAGAAGGAATTCATCAAGGAATGTACATCGCCTACAAAGAAATACATATGCAAAGGGATGCACATTGTTAAACATGGTTTGTGTGACGACCAACATGGCGTCCAGTAGCTTTGAATGGAAGTGCATGATCTTCAATCCAGTCAGTATAATAGAAATCAGTTATACAAGCTCGTTATTCAGGTAGAAAACCACTTCAGATAAGTCCAGCAAGCTGAAGTGTTCCATAAACATAGGAACAGCTTTCGATATTTAGAAAGAGATGGATAAGAGCGTGAAATGCAGCAGAGAGCAATTCCTGTTTGTAAATAAAATGACTTATTATTAAGGTGACTGTTTGTGGTGATAACACTTGCAATACGTTTTGTTTGAAGAGACTGTCAAATGGCACCGCGAGCTGAATTACATTTCACCACTGAAGAGCTACAAAGTGCACGAAGCTAATATTGAAGTATAGAGGGCGCTTTCTTATCGTACTACGTTTCGTCATCCCCTCCCCTCCCCTCCCCTCCCCTCCCCTCCCCTCCCCTCCCCTCCCTCCTCCCCTCCCTCCTCCTCCTCCCTCCCCAAAAACAACAAACTTATTTTTTTTCAGTGAGAGACGTACACGGGGTTAACCCTAACCACCACATATCCTCCAAAATCCTCCATGGCAAGAAGTACAGGCCATAAGTGCTGAATATGAAAGATCAACGAAAATGCATGGTGCATTTTGAAGAGAAGGGCATGTTTCCAAAAGTGCACTGATGGATTTTGGAGGATTCAGGAAGGTTCCTAGCCAGAATACCTAGGGGGTTAGGGTTAATGTGCGGAAAATGATAGGTGTTTTGAATTTAAAAAAAATTATCCATAATAAATTATAATTGATTTGTATAAAATGAAAAGCAACACTGTATCTAAACAATCTATCAAATCATGCTAAATTTGAGCCTAATGCAATTTTTTCTAAAAAGACTAATATTGTTTGTTTAACAATAAATTTCGGCGAGTCTCTAAAACAGTAAAAACGAATTAGCCGATTTGATCACAGGTCAAGCAGTTTTGTTTTTAAGTGTTTCACGGCGCTCGATAAAAGGCGCGTAGATGCGGCCTTCCGCCTCTTTTATTTCTGCCGGTCGGAAGTTACTCGCAAGCTTGGTTGGAATTCTGATTGATTGGTGACTGTTATCAAGGCAATGCGCGCAAGTCAAGTGCTGGATACTTACCTGGCGCGCACACTAGACCTGTATTGTTAACGTAAATCTACATCTACAATGTAAATACATTAATACATTGTAGATGTTTTAACCTTTAGAGTCAATGGTGTCTCTGATTAAATGTTTCAATTAAAGATATATTGCCCGTATTTGGGCCGATTTGACGGTAAAAATAGATTTAAATGTTGAATTGCTATTTTTCTGGGTTCAGGGAAGTTATAAACTTTCATTTGAGACATTGAGCGAATACAACCGTCTAGGATTCGTACCAGTAAATTTAAAATTAATAAAATGTTGGCCCACTGTTTCAATCCTCAACTTGCACGTGACCACACATTTTATTGTACGTAACGGCCGAGGGCGTGTGCAGTCCTCTGATTGGTCAGCGCGGCTGTCAATCAGAATCAAGGGCGTTTGAAATATCGCTTTTATTTACAGATGTCCAAATTTTATATTTTATTTGTTTCATTTAATTCTTTTAGAATTCGTTCGCTTTTTAAATTTTATTTTTTATTTATCTTGAACCAAACATGGCGATTTATCTTTCAATGTTCTTTATTTATTTATTTATTTATTTATTTTTATTTTATTTTATTTTTTTTCTTTCTTGAATGTGGAGTTATACGACTCCGTTTATTCAGTAACCTTCAATACAAATTTCACATAACATACTCAAAAACAATAAGTACTCAAATTATTAAAGGTTGTATCTAAAAACAAAATTTGCTATGGTATAATACATTTAAAAAATAATGAGAGTAGAGATCAAATTAAGATGGAAAGATGAAAACAAAAATTAAAGGCTAAAAATAACTTGGTCACCCTTTCCCAACGAACACAAAGCAGAATTACGTGTATAGTAATTTACAAAAAACTCTTTACTTAACCTTTTCTTTTCGAAGTAGAGAAACAGTTTCAGGGTTTGTTTAAATCTGGCAATGATATTGATTTCGTTTAAACTACTATTGAAAACCTTTTCACACCTAATATTCCAAATTTGGCGAAGCATTTTACATACAATTACTGCCGAGACTCCCTTTAAGTTATAACCAAGTATTCTGTCGGAATCAGTCAGATATAGAAACTTATTGCCCGTGAATTGTCTTAGAAGTTGTTCAATATAGATCCATGCATCCATAGTGCGACTACAATAAATAAACAGGTGTTCATGAGATTCATTCTCAGTTTCACAAAGTGGACAGATTACATTATCAACTATACCAATCTTATATAACAGATCTTTAGTGGCATGAACACGAAACCTGAGTTTGTATAAAAATTGTTTGTCTTCATGATCCATGAGAGGATTTTTCCATATATTATCCCAAACTTTATACCATTCTAGATTAAAACTGAGGTGAAGGATTTCTTGCCACTTTTTTTGAATCTTAGGGGTGGTGAATTTTCTCAAAATAATGTGTCTGTAAATAGATTTGGTGCTAGTGTCATTGATGAAAAGGATGGAATCATTTTTCTGATCCTCCATTATTAAACAGTTGCTGACTTGACTAGGTGGCCTTTGTCTTTTTTCCTTAATTAAGGAAAAGTCAATATGATTTTTGATTCTGCTTACCATTCTCCCCGCATTTATATTCTTAATATTACAAATACTAGCAATTTCTTTAAAAGTAATTAATTCACCATGACGGCTAATATACTTAATATAATGAAAACCATTAGACTTAAGCGTAGGGCTCTCTAGGACTGAATTGTCAATAGTAGCTTTGGAGTTATTCCATAAGGGAACCTCACCACATTCAAGCAAAGAAGAAAAATTACACTCTAATCTCCCTCCGGCTTTTTGAAAGGCAGAAATTACATCTATATAAAAAATTGTAGTTTTCAAAGGTTTTTTTACATTAGCAAAAATATACCATTCTAAGTGGTTAGCTCCACTAGCTTTACTTATCCAATAATCAAAAAGGATTTTCCATTTACCATTTTCACGAGAATAACGAGATAACCATTGTAGCTTTAAGCTCATTAACTTACAATTTATATCGATGAGGCCCATCCCTCCTAATCCTTTAGGACCTGTGATAGTGTCTTTTTTTATTTTATCTCTTTTTTTATCCCAAAAGAAGTTCCAGATCATGTTGCTCATTTTCTTAGTTAGATCATCTGGGCAAGAGATTACACTGCCAAGATAATTAATACCAGCCTCTACAAGAGTATTGACAATAACAACTTTCCCGTTAAGTGTTAAATTGCGTTTGGACCATTTGTCAAGTGTACATTGCATTTTACTAATTCTGGGATTCCAATTATCAGCAGGCTCCACCGCATTACCAACAATGATACCTAGAATTTTTAACTTATTGTCCCAACTAAAATTACAAGGTTTATCTTTTCTGTCTTTCCAATTCCCCAACCACAGACCTTTAGATTTATCAACATTAATTTTAGAGCCACTGCCTCTACAATATGTCTCAAGAATATCACTAATAACACTAAAATCATTATTACTACTGACAAAGAGACTAGTGTCATCAGCATGTTGAGTTAATCGAATACTGCATTCTCCTCTTGGGCAAGCTATACCTTTAAGATTAATATTATTTCTAATTAAAACTGCAAGACCTTCAGCACATATAGCATACAGAAGTGGAGATAATGGACAACCTTGTCTTATTCCTCTTTTTACTTGAATAGGGGAACCGATATAATTATTGATAATGATATGACTACTAGGGTTACTGTACAAAAGCTTAATCCACTTAATGAGGCTAGGAGGAACATTCATTTTATACATAACAGTAAACATATAATTCCAGTTAATACGGTCAAAAGCCTTCTCTTGATCAACGCTAATTAAAGCAGCATCAAGATTCTCCCAATTGGCATAGTCAATAATGTCACGAAGAAGCATAAGGTTATCATGTATCTTCCTCCCGATAACCCCACAGGTTTGTTCCTCTCCAACGAGAAAAGGCATGATAGTTTTCAATCTATTAGTGATGACCTTAGAAAGAATTTTATAGTCAACATTCAGTAAACTAATAGGTCTCCAGTTTTTAATTCATGTCTGTTGCCCGAATTTTTGTAAATGAGTTTAATAATAGCACTGTTCATCGACTGACAAAGGGAGCCGATTGGAAACAGTAATTAAAACTTCTAAAATATCAGAACCGATGGTTTCCCAAAGGTTTGATAGAACTCAACAGTTAAACCGTCCAGACCCGGGGATTTATTTTTATTCATCTGAGAAAGAGCAATTTTGACTTCTTCAGTGATCTCCTTCTCAAGATTAGAATATTTGTCGTAAGGAATTTCTTTATCTTCAATATTGGTAATTATTTCATTTAGATGAAATATGGAAATGTCTTCTGAATTGTACAAATTACCATAAAAAGTATTAGCGCATTTAAACATATCATCAATATTATCAACCATTTTACCTTCAACATTGAGAAGTTTGTCCATTTTAGTATTGTTAACTTGTTTTTTCTCTAATTGCAGGAAAAATTCAGAAGGTTTTTCACCCTCAACTTTCATGATGTTACGGGTTCTGATTTGAGCCTTTTCCCATTCGTTAATTTCATACTTTTTCATTTGAGTTTCTAAGTCTTTGATATCTTCAGGCTCGGCACCTTCCGGGCTACTAATTAAATCGTTATAGCGTCTTTGGAGATCATTTTGTTGTTTAAGTTTCCAACTTTTTTCTTTACCGTACTCTTTAATAATCTCTTTAATTCTAATTTTACCCCATTCCCACCAATCGGCCAAGGAATCGTAATAATCTTTCTGACCATGCCAAAATTTCCAAAAAATATCGATTCTAAAAACGCAATCTTCATCGTTAAGGAGACTGTTACATATCCATCTACCCTGCCCATGGAGGGTGTGAGAGTCTTCCAATTTTAAGGAGACAATATAATGATCTGATAACCCCAAAGGGTTAACGCCAACATCAATAATATTATTCAGGATTGCTGGAGAAATAAATAAGTAATCAATTCTGCTCGCTTGTTTGGTGGCTTTATGATAATGTGTGTACCCGGGATCTTCAGGGTAAGTAGTACGCCATACATCATAGAGATCTTTTTCATTAAGAACATTTCTGAGAATTGTTTTGCTCACATCTTTAGTTTTGTCACTGTCAATATTACAGTTAAAGTCTCCTCCAACAATCCAATCATTTTCATTATCAATACAATCAACAAGATTGTCAAAAAATTTGGATCTGGCAGAAATCTCATTAGGAGCATACACAGAGGCTATATTGATACAATTATTTCCCAATTTGAGTTCTCCTTTAACCCATCGGCCTTCTTCATCTTTATCAACATTGCAAAGATCTAAACCTGACTTGTAGGAGGTGAGTATAGCAACCCCTTTAGATTGTCGACTACCATGGCTAAAATACATTTTACCATTCCACTGTTCATACCACTCCACTTCATCGTTATATTCACTGTGTTAAAGACCATAGACCACTACAGAATTGAGGACATTGGCGCGTTCACAAAAGATATAAAAATGTCTTAACGAATGTTCTGAGAGTTGCTAAGAAAGAATATTACTTTTGTCAATTTCATAAGGAGAAAAATAACATTAAAAAACCTGGAAAATTATAAACTCGGTTTTGAACAAAAGTCCCTCTCAGAAAATACTGGGTATCTCTCACAATGAAAACTTAATTAAAGATCCTTCCGCCATGGCTGACATTTTTAATAACTACTTTGTTAGTATTGGCCCTAACTTAGCCAATAATATTCCCCGATGCAAGACCAATTTCACTGGTTACCTTTCTGATCCTAATCCCCACTCTATGTTCCTTAACCCGGTTACTAAAGAAGAGGTCTGTGATATTGTTAATAATCTAGCTAGTAAAAACAGTTGTGGCTTAGACTTTATTAATACGTTTGTTATCAAAAACGTTATCAGTGCAGTTGCCGATCCTTTTACTTACATTGTTAACGTTTCCCTCTTTACCGGTGTGGTTCCAAACGATATGAAAATTGCAAAAGTCATTCCAATCCCTAAAAATGCCGAATCTGAAAATGTTAGTAATTATCGTCCTATTTCTATTCTTCCAAGCTTTTCGAAAATCTTAGAAAGAGTTGTTTATGAACGCTTGCTTGGCTTTCTTCAGAAACATAATATCCTTTCCAATTATCAATTTGGGTTTCGCGCTAAACATTCTACTTCACATGCAATTCTCCATTTTATTAATAATGTAGTGACAGGAATCGACAACTCATAACATACTTTGGGTATCTTTCTTGATTTCTCTAAAGCATTTGATACACTAAACCATGACATTTTGCTGTATAAATTAAACCATTACGGAATTCGTGGAAAATCACAAGAGTGGTTCACCAGTTATCTGTCTAACAGGAAGCAGTGTGTTTCAATCGATTCTACCATATCCACCTGTCGCACATTATCATGCGGGGTACCCCAGGGATCAATTCTAGGACCCCTGCTTTTTCTAATTTACATAAATGATATCACTAGTTCGTCCAAACTTCTATCTTGCGTTCTATTTGCCGACGATTCTAATTTATTCTATAGCCATAAAAATATTGTTACTCTTGTTAATACCATAAATTTAGAACTTCGTTCTGTTTCCGACTGGATAAAATCTAACAAATTATCCTTAAATCTCAAAAAGACTACCTGTATGCTATTTAGTAATAATCACACTGTACTTCCTATAGATATTTGTATTGATAATACGGTGATCAACTTAACAAATAGTGTAAAATTCCTAGGCTTATATATTGATAATAAATTATCCTGGAAATACCACATTGATTACTTATGTAAAATAATTTCCCGTAATATGGGTATTATTAATAAACTTAAGGCATTTTTTCCACATCATATTTTATTTTCTCTGTATAACACCTTAATTTTATCCTATATTAACTATGGTATATTAGCATGGGGTAGTGCTGCCGCTACAACAATCAACATTGCGCATTGTTAACAATTCTCATTATTTTGCTCACACAAATCCTTTCTTTGTTAAACATAAATCCTTAAAAATTAATGATCTATACAATCTGCAACTTGGTAGCTTTATGTTTCAGTTAGTACATAATGAATTACCAAAATGTCTTACCTCAATGTTTACAAGTAATAAACTGGTACATTCATATTCTACACGCCAGGCCTCCCTTTTCCACATTCCCTTAACTCGCTCATCACTTGCCCAAAGAACTACTAAGTATACGGGACCAAAACTGTGGAACTCTTTCGACAATTCTCTTCGGAAACTTAACAATATCAAGTCCTTTAAGAACAAACTTAAGGAAATTCTTTTAAATAAATACAAGTAGTTCCCAACACATCCATAATTATCATTGTTCTATCAATTCTTCGTTACCCCACTTTAAACTGAAATTAATTCGTTATTTATCACTCCTTATTAGTGCATGAACTTAATATACTAGTTTCACCGCTTTGCATTATTTGCGTTTGTTTGTTTGTTTGTTTGTTTGTTTTTGGGGATGTTTGTTTGCTTGCTTAGGTTTCTTTGTTCATTGTCTTTCGTTCATTGATATTTGTACTCATTTCTGTAACCAAAAATGTTTGTTTTTATTATTTATGCTTTAAGTCTAGATTTAACTTAGAGCACAAATAATATATATGAGGGGGTTTGCACCCGACAAGCTTTGCTTCTTGCAAACCCCCTCCACATCTTTGTTTAGTCTTATCTACTTTTACACGTATGTTAACTTATTTCAAGAATGTACTTCTGCTACTTATTGTTTGCATTGATGTGGAAATAAAATGAATGAATGAATGAATGAATGAACATTCCTCTCTCACTCCTTTCAAGAAGATGCCGGTTCTTGCCACGCATTCACAATCGACGTCATTGTCAAATGTTACATTATACCAACCACTGTCCAGTGGGGCGATGCACTTTATTGTTTCTACGGTGCCAACCTCACTGTTGATTGCATCATACACCTCTTTTGCTGAAAGATTCTTTATATGGCGTGCGTTGAAACGTATTGTGTTCTGGCGTTTGAGCGTGACCGAGCCCTGGGGTCTTAACATGGCTGCCCATGATGGTCGTCCTGTTGTACGACCACGATTCATGGTTGTCGAAAACAGGCCAAAGAGGCCTTTAACAGATCAAAGATAGTACCAAATATATCTTGTATTAGTCTTTACTCACAATTAAAGATGAATATGACTCTTGTAGAAAGGTAAGAAGCACAAATAGGTGTAAATAAAAGCAAATTCGAGGAGCGAATTCGAAACACGTCTTGCGCCGACGAACGCTATTTATTTATTTATTTATTTATTTATTTATTCATTTATTCATTTATTCATTTATTCATTTATTCATTTATTCATTTATTCATTTATTCATTTATTCATTTATTCATTTATTCATTTATTCATTTATTCATTTATTCATTTATTCATTTATTCATTTATTCATTTATTCATTTATTCATTTATTCATTTATTCATTTATTTATTTATTCATTTATACATTTATTCATTTATTCATATATTTATATATTTATTTATTCATTTATTCATTTATTCATTTATTCATTTATTTATTTATTTATTTATTTATTTATTTATTATTTTGGGGGGATGCTCACGCCTATCCCCTCCTCCTTAAAGGTGTTAAAGTGTGGGCCTACACCAAAGATTATACCTTCGCTATGTGGATGGAAAGATCTTGTAATGTACACAAACTCCATTTTAGTAATTGAAGAACATTGTCAAGGGATGTTTAATAATCATGACATCGTGTTGGTACTGGCAATTTCCTGTTGTTTCCTTGTTGTTTTATTGAATATTTCCTTTTAGAAAGAAAACGCGTTACTTAGATATTTCACGAAAAAAGTTGTCAGAGGCTTGGTTTAACAGAATCAAATGCCCAAATAAATTTATGATAGGACCCGCAATAAATTCATGTTGGGACATCAGCATGGAGCCTTCGCTTACTGTAAAGCAATACTTCTCACAACGCTAGTTTTTTTTTTTTAGAAACAGTTATTTATCACAGAATGGTTTCAGGAATTCAGTGATAATGAGTAATTTATAGGTTCATATAAGGCCAAAGAAAGGTCTCTGGTTTTCCGGTCTCCGTGCGCGTCGCCTCAGACCCGCTCGTAGGCATTTTAATGTTTTTGTTTTGTTTCTGTTTTGTTGTTGTTGTTGTTGTTGTTGCTATGAAACGATGTCCAAACTGCAGCCAAAATTGCTGGATCGATTGGAAATCTGCCGTGCTGTGCTTTAAACGACTTTTTCACATAGGGGTATGAACGTTTGGCTGATTTGTGAGGCCTCTCTTAGCCACCATGCTTTGTATAATTATGCGAAATTTGGTCCCCGCGTATACATGTATTACGTATTTCCCTGTTGGAAATGTTTTTTTTTTTTTTTTTTTTTTTGAAGTCGACTTATGACCAGAAATTCGGCCCGAATTTCATCTATAACTAGTATAGCCTTCAACTATACGACTATTGTATTTGGCGCATAAAGAGCTGAAATGAGTTCAAAGAGACTTCAATATTTCCAAAAATAACAGCCCCAAGACAACACAATAATAATACAATAGTTTCAGGAGATTCCCGGTGTTATTTTTTCGTATTTGTCATCACTTTAAACTCATTTAGAATGAGATCAGTGCAAATTTACTTAGGGATTCGGGAGAAGAGTGACGTTTAAAAGGATTTATCGGAAGACATTATGGATAATATTATTATTCGTCAAACTGTCTTGTTTCGTTGATTATTTTGTTATATTCGGGAGACATCTACAAAATAACCAAAACTATAGGATAAAGGATGAATTCCTTGGAGTCATCTATGACGCAGTCTAAAGATTGAATCGTAAAGACGATAGGGCTGTCTAATGTGAGACATTTTAAACTAGATTTAGCAACTTAGAATCACAAAAGAGTGAGTAGTACAAATCTAAGTGGCACAAATCTAGAATCTGCAATCTGATTTAAGGTGATTTAGGCCATCAGAGCTAGCTAGGGTTGGGTTTCTATTTTCCAATGGTTTCAGAGAATTAAGAGTATATATTATTATACTCTTATTATTATTTCTAGTTACACTGTAAAAACGTTGGGCAACATGGGGTTGGGTAAGGTTATTTCTCCCAAAATTGGTCAGTATTTACCACAACTGTTCACATATTTTGGCGAAAAATTATCCAACATTGGGCAATGGTAAACCAACTGTGTAACCTGTTAATATGTTGACCAGTGTTGGGCAACATATCAACCGTGTTTGCCCAATATTTCTTACAGTGTATGCAGAAATTCTCTTTTGAGTAGTAAATAGTTCTGAAAAGAGAATCTCCACATTGTGTCACCGCAAACCGTCTTTACTTATCATCATGCAAAGCTACAAGTCTTACTTAATTGGCTATGTTGGCAAAACAAAACAACCATTTAAATTTGTATCGGTTTGAAATCCATTAAAATATCAACTGTCGTCTCGTACTGAATATTGTGAACTTGCACGGCAAGCCGACCGAGGACTTATAACAAAGGGACCAATAAGTCCACTGTTGTTTTCAGAAGTCCTCGATGTCGTCTACAAAACAAATGGAGATATTTGCTTCAAAAAGTTAGTCCAAACACAATGGGAACAATAGAGGTCCTCAGTCGTCTTGTGTTGTGAGTGGGGGGAGGGGTTATTTGAGAATAATTCTCACAATTTGTAAATAAATATGCGGAAATATTTCAGCCTTTTCATAAACGACCTTAGGTTTACTCGGATCCATCACTTAGTGAACCAAGGGCTGGAACCAACTATAGACTATAATTACACAAAAATAGTAGGCCTATACACATATTTTGGAGTGAACAAATAAAACAAAAACATTTGAAGCGGGAATAATATCAACTTATGGCGGGAGTCACAATTGTCAATATCTTTGTTTTCTTGGGGGGGGGGGGGCTGATCAAAACAAAGAGGCCATATGACCCATACATACCGTGTACCCAGGATCACGCCCCAAGTACGATGCTAAACTTGGGTATAACAGCATTGTGGCTTTCGATAGTTAAAGAGAAATGTAAATTATTATCTAACTTCTCTGTGAGTTCTGCTTCTCTTAATTTCTCGTTTGCATCCCCCCATCTTAATTTCCTATTTGGCCTTTTGACGGGCTACCTCTACATACAACAGACGTATTTGACACATCTTTAGCATTTGACTCGTTTGAGCTCTCTAAAAATGGTCCACGTCATTCATTGCTGGAGGAAACGAAGGACTTTTGCATACATGCATTGCTTTTAATATGACTCATGATCACAGAATTCTGAGAATTCTGAGAAAATTCTGAAATAATTCTCGATACGGAGAGAAAAATTAGCTCTTTCTGTCACTTCAGCCACTTAAGATAAGAGCCTGACCAACATGTACATTATAACTAATCATTAACGAGTGAGAAGGAAGCGCGTGACAAGTGCACAGTAAGACAAGGACATCCATATATATATGTACCCATAAGGACAATCGGTAGAAAGAGATAATGATATTGCTTCATTTGTCCTGCGTATACAAAACTGCATCTATGTGATGAATGCTTACTTTCTTTGAATCAAGATATAAAATTAACATCCCACCTGTCTCTGGTTTCTGTTCTCCGCGCGCGTCGCCTCAGACCGGCGAGTCGGCATTTTTAGTTTTCTTTTTGTTTTTTGCTATGAAATGATGTCAAATTGCAGCCAAAATTACTGGATCAATTGGAATTCTGCCTCACTGTGTTTTAAACGACTTTTTCACATAGAGGTATGAACGTTAGCCCAATTTTTGCGGCCTCTGTTAGCCACCATACTTTTGTGTATCGGAAATTTGGTCTGGTTTTAATAACCGCGTATACATGTAGCACGTATTTCACTGGTTGGGGGATATTTTAAGCCGACCTATGACCAGACTTTTTGGGCTTAAAGTTTCAGCTCAAGGCGGAGTCTAAGTCATAAGAAAAGTATGAAAGGTATTCACAATTTTTACTTTTACATGTGGAGTAATTTTTATTGGAACCTTCAACATCTTCACATTATAGTGTTATAGTTTTCAGATATGAATTCAATATTGCAATCAGGATATTATCAATGTCCCCTCCATTTACACTGAGTGTAGTTGTCATATCAGTTAATCTATTTTCAGCAGGTAATTGGGGAAAAAAAGGAAGTGTGTAACGAACATCCTGTGACGGTAATTTGACATTCACGAATGCTGATGTCTCATAAAGCATCGCCGCCAACTAGAGTCGTGAGTGAAATTGTGGTAGGGAAGTGCGGTTTGCAATATGCATGGCACTGACTTTTTCACCCCACGATCGATTTGTCAATGTGTCAATAACAGAAAACCACTATATCTTAAAGGGAATGTATACGGTATATGATGGGTCATTTTTGCAAAACTGCTTCTTAGAGTATATGTTTACTTCCTTGGAATTAAGTTGGCACTTAACAACCAACCTATAGAAGTTTTAGCTCTGTGTGGAGACTAAGTCTTGGGGAAAGTGTTAAAAAGTATTCACATTTTTTTACAGGAAACATTTTCTACATATTTTGTTTTCTGAAATGAGAACACATGAGATATAATCACATGCCAGAATGATTGGTACCTTGACCAACTTCATATCAAGCTTTGGAAGAATAATTCGGTTATTTTGTAATCAGATCATTACCAATGCTGTACATTCCCTTTAAAGGGTCAGTATCATCATGATCAGAGCTGACTATCAACAGGGCACGGAATCGGTGTCCTAGTCTAAGATGAACACAGTGACTGAAAATATTACTGGCTCATTTATGCAGCAGCAACGGTAATATGACCTTATCATGGGTGGTATTTTCAGTCACTGAGTTAATCCTATCGTTAATTTAATACTAGCACTCCGATTCCATGCCCTGTAGATCGTGGCGATATTGTCCCACTGTCTGTAAATGCATCCTTACTTTATACCAATGAAGATATAATATAAAAACCAACCTGTGACAGTTTCAGCTTATTTTGCTGTTGTTAACCCTCCTGCTTTAGCTGATCTTTAGTAGCAAGTAGCTCTAGTGGTCAAAACCAGTCAACTGCCTGTTGACCCAAAATGTGCACACAGGGGCATTTTGGACTGATTTTGACTGTCATTTTGACCACCCTCAACAATACAAAACAATGCTTTTACCAGTCAAAAACGGTCGACTCATTTTGACCTGTAAATGTACTTACTACACGTATACGGTTTGACAGTGTTTGACTTTTAAGTGCATTATAGATATACCTTGGCAAGTATATCAACATGTTGACTGATTTTGACCCTTGCAATCATAGGAGGGCTTTAACGAGACAAATAGTGAAAATGCATTCAGATTGTTGTTTATTCATCCCACCGCATTGCGATAAATAAGAGAGAGAAAGTAGCCACTTTGCCCGGGGATCATCCGCTAATATTAATGTCAACAGATTTAACCTATTATTAATTATCTGAATACAAAATTACCGAATGTATTAATATTACCCAAAAGCATAATCATCCTGAAATATTATTCTGATTGAAGTGCTCTTTGTTCAATACGGCTTAATTATGCACATAATTCCAAAAAAAAAAAAAAAATTGCCAGGGGGCAACTTTGACTCAGGCTCTGCATTGAGCTAAAACTTTCACAGGTTTATTGTTTCATGTATATCTTAATTCAAAGAAAGTATAAACTACCTCATATGACCAACTGATGTCGATGACATAATGTCGTGTAGTTCGGTGACATCGTTACAATGTCCCTGTAGACATTAATTAGATGCCCAGTTGTCTGTCTGTCTGTCTGAGATCAAATCTTGATATTTAAACATTGAACAATCAACACGGACTGAATTAAGTGCACTCGTCGCCCCCACACACACTACATCTTAAGTTCATCAACGAAGTGCTGCATTTTGGAATAATTACAACGGCTGGTTTATTAGCGCTAAAGCTTCTCTTGAAGACGATTTATGTTTTTTTAACATTAATTATATAAAACAAAAACAGTTATTGACACTGCAGAAGCCCGTCTACACAAATATTTCGAAATGTTACAATCAGACAATCAGATTAAGATGGTTGAGCCTATGAATCATCGCCAACTGACGCAGAACCTTTGCAGCAGAGACATACTCCAACCACAAACAAACAGTCTGGTTTTAAAACAATCTCCCAAAGTTGAGAAACGAATTTTGATCCTGCGTTGCGTTCACACTACGTTTTTGATCCACCTTGCAGGATCAGATCCTCCTTTGATCCCGCAATAAAGGGGGATCAAAAAGGAGGATCAGATCCTGATCGCTCTTGCGTTCACACTAGCTGTTGATCGCCCTTTGATCGCCCTTGCAGGATCTGATCCTCCTTTGATCGCCCTTGCCGGATCAAGTGTGAACGCGGTCAAAGAGTAACCCGTGAAGTCTCCATGGTTCTCCCTGAACCATTCTCACTAATATCGACCGTTGAGATACGAGTTGTGCGATAAGGTTCTTTTCAGAACCTATACCTTATAGGTTCACGATAGTTGAGATAAACACATGGTGTTACCGCAAACCGAAACAATATCTAATCTTATAATCTCCCAAAGACTATGGTTTAGTTCATTGTCCTCCGTTGCAACCACTTTGCTTGCGAGCATTGACCGTGAAAACTTTAAAAAAAATGCTGTCTACTTTCGAGGAACATTAGGAACAGCAGTCCTCAGAAGAACACATCGCGGCCAAACCCATGTACAAATCCCATGGGACATGCAAAGAAAGTTTGCATCCAACAAAAATTGGACAATAGAGGGGAACAATTGGAGGTCCACTTATGTCCTTGGAAGTATATTAATACAGACATTGTGTTCCACATAGCTTATTCCACATAGACTTATGTCTCGACGAGGATTACGGTAAATTATCTTCCAAGGGCTATAATCAGATACATTAAAACAATCTCTTCCCTCACATATAATTCTACCCCAATCCATCAAATCAAAATCAATCCCTATCTCACCCCAACACTCCGGTCTTCACATCTCATTTTACCCCTATCCTATCCTAACACACCACCCATCACACCCATCACACTTATGTGCTGGGGACTACAAAAGGGGAAGCAGTGTCTCACAGATGTTGGTTGATCTGGAATGGGACACACTTGAAAATAGGAGGGAGTAAATTAGACTTGCCATGCTGTATAAAATTCAAAATGAGATGTTTGGGATTGACAAAGACAAATACATTAAAATTTCACCTGTTGCTGGTTTAAGAAGAAACCACAATTACCACACTGAGATTCCATTTGCAAATAAGGACGTCTTCAAGTACTCCTTTTATCCCACGGATTGGTAAAGCATGGAATAACCTGGACCACCATGTAGTTTCATCCACATCATACGAGAGCTTCAAACAAAAGCTCAACACACTCTAACATACATAAGCTGCACCATAAAGTTAGCGACATGCGGACTAGATCCGCCCTGCTGACTACAACTTCAGAAGGTTCATATTCTACCCCATCCCATCCCCAACACCCCACCTATCATATCCCATTCTACCCTCACCCCACCCATCACATCCCATTATACCACCGTGACCCCAACACCCCACCCATCACATCCCATTCTACCCTCACCCCACCCATCACATCCCATTATACCACCGTGACCCCAACACCCCACCTATCATATCCCATTCTACCCTCACCCCACCCATCACATCCCATTATACCACCGTGACCCCAACACCCCACCTATCATATCCCATTCTACCCTCACCCCACCCATCACATCCCATTATACCACCGTGACCCCAACACCCCACCCATCATATCCCATTCTACCCTCACCCCACCCATCACATCCCATTATACCACCGTGACCCCAACACCCCACCCATCACATCCCATTCTACCCTCACCCCACCCATCACATCCCATTATACCACCGTGACCCCAACACCCCACCTATCACATCCCATTCTACCCCAATCTCATTCATCACATCCATTCAACCCCATCCCACCTCAACACACTACCTATCACCTCCCTTTCTATTGATCATATACACCTATCTCTATGACATATTGTTAATTGAGATTGTTTATAGACAAAAGTACGAATTTGGTAATTTAAATGTACATAGAAAGTTGATGTCAACAATTAATTATTTCATTTATTTACCCAGGGTATGCCCAATCAGTTAAAAACCGATTTCCATTGGAGCCCTGCATATATAGAATTAAAACAAATGAAAATACACACAAAAATAAGACGAGACAAAATAGTTAAGCAATTATACAACATCACTTAAAATATTAAATTATAGTTACTTTGAAATATTTGGTTAAGCGAACACAAACAAATGATATGTACATTTATGCAAAGTTTAAAATAATACAAATTCAAGGCAATACATTAATTCGGTGAATACGAGAAGGGCGAAAACCCTTTTCTGGGAAAAAAAAACACGGGGAAATTCCCATCTGGCTCCATATTTCCATGATAACCAAGTTGGTCAACTCCGTAAATCAGCACAAGTTTCAATTGAATTAATTAAATAGAAATTCTTATATGACCGTACGTTTGACGAAGTTCATAGATATTTAAAAGTGAGAAATATCAACATAATCTGTTGTTAAATATTTGTTGTCATATGAGCTGAGGTTCTATATTTAATTTGTATTTTATTTCTGTCTACAATATTGTAGATATTAGAGAACAACATTTTAAAACTGCACTGATAAAACACAACAAGAGAAGGGAGTACAAGATAAAGGAAATAAGATATGATTCATATACAAGACACCGGTTCTGCGTGAATTTGAATATGGCTCGAGGCAAAATATTCACGTGTATATCAATCACAATAGGAAATATTATGCTAGCGTTATCAATTAGGTATATTCAGTAAATAAACCGTAGTTTTTGTATGCGTATGTACACTGCAATAACAGTAGTACATCGTAGGCCTATGCTTATATAATGTGTTAGTTGATTTCTTTACGCCTTGAACAATCATCGGTCAACAATATGAAACATACACTGTAAAAACGGTGTTTAGAATTTAAACACATTTCTAAACTCTTAATTGTACCCACTTTTCCCACATGTTTAGCAAATATAAACGTGTTTAGGAATGCGTTTAAATATACCATGCTCGATACGCTGCAGAGTGCCACCCCAAACATCCCTATACACTACAGTATGTCCCAAAAAAAGTGTCACTCTATTTCTGAAAATATACCAAAACCACGAAATAAATTTTTCAATTGCACAGATACTCCTAATCCTTGGCCTAAACACCTGCGATTACATAAAACTCACAGGTGTTTAGGCCAAGGATTAGGAGTATCTGTGCAATTGAAAAAGTTCCACAATTTATTTCGTGGTTTTGGTATATTTTCAGAAATAGTTAGAGTGACACTTTTTTGGGACATACTGTATAACGCACTGTCGTTCTATCGTTAACAGACCTCTCCCCCCCCCCCTCCCCCCCGAAATCCTCTAAAGAATTCCTAAGATTCCTGGAACACAATGAAGACACAATGGAAGGGGTGCACTCTGCCGCATATCGGCATCATAGTGTTTACAAATGTGTTTAAATTCTAAACATCATTTTTGCAGTGTTTATGTTAACGGGGTATAGGAAACATTGTTAAAACTTCATTCGGTGTAAACTTCATTCTGCCATGGTGTTATGTGAATACCACTGGTGTAGTACTTAACACCACAGTTTGTGCAGTGTAACGTAATTTTCGACTTCAAAAGATCACCAATCGCCATATGGACTGGGATTTAACTATCATCACTCTAAATGGATATACCCTCCACTCCATCCACTTCACTGTCTACTGCCATTCATTGCTTTGTGTTGTACATTTGTACATCGTAATCTCAACAGCCAAGAGTTCTGTAATGTGTCACTGGGGCATACACATTTTGAATGTTGGGATTTTAATAGCAGACCGTATGTTTTCTTAGAAATTCTGGATTTTTATGGGGGACAGCCTTATCGCAAGGAGTGGTGATCAGCACATGACCCCAGTCACCACTGCGTAGTATAAACCTATACGTTATTAGCCTATGCATCATATAAAAAACATTAAAATTTTCAGATATGAATTGACTATTGTGTGATTAAGGAAATCATGACACGACAATTTTAAAGATTAGCATTATGATGCAACGTGTGATATGTGCTGTCGATTATCCACAAGGGAAGGTTTAGTGAATGACATTGGGCGTGAACTTCCGAGAATTTGCGAGAATACTTCCGCAGGGACTATACATACGAGCTTTAAAGTGTTAATAGTTTACCAGTTTTTCGAAATATTTTTTCTTTAAACCGAACTTTGTTCTGGCAAACCTTGATAAAGTAAGGTAAAGTGATAATATCTATTAATAAATGTGTAGTAAAGATATTGTTTTAATAAATAAATATTAGTTTCACATCTCTAGTTCCCGAAAGGTTCGTATTCTAGCGAACTCTCGCGTAGTTATTGTTATTGGTGACTCTCATGTGCAATCTTATTGTTATTGGTGACTCTCATGTGCAATCTTCTTCTCAAGCAATGAACCTTGGAGTTATTTTTGATGCAAACATGACACTTAAACCTCATTTCAAATGTTACTCACACCGCAGCATTTCACCTTAGGAACATTGGAAAGTTACGCAAATATCTTAATTTGATGCAACAGAACAAATTGATCATTCCTTCATAACACCTCGTCTTGATATGGCAAATTCACAGCTTTATGGACTTCCTCAGGATCAACTACGACGACTTCAAAAGATTCAAAACACTGCTGCACGTATTGTGACTCTCTCTAAACAAATCATGTCATGTCACCCCCATCCTGAAAGATCTGCATTGGCTGCCAATATCATATCGTATTTATATTTATAAAATATTGCTTATCGTTTTCAAATCTTTGAATGATTGTGCACCATTTATATATGTCTGACTTGTTGAAATGTTATGCCCCCCTCTCGCAAGTTACGTTCCAGCGCAGAATTCCTGCTGGCTGAACAAAAGGCTAAACATACTTGGGGTGACAGCTCTTTTGAAGTTGTGGCTCCACGCCTTTGGAATGATTTGCCTCTGTACATTCGTGAATCTCAAACTGTTTACTCCTTCAAGAAAAACTTAAAAACTCATCTTATGTGTATTGCCTATAAGAACTACTAACATTCATTTATGCATTTTTTATCTTTTGTTTAGTATTATATTGCATTTGCTATTGTATTGTTATGCTATTGTATGATTTCTTGTTTACTGTAAAGCGCCTTGAGCACTTCTTAGTGGATATGTGCGCATTATAAATCTTCTGTATTATTATTATTATTATTATTTCGCGTTAGCACAGCATGAAAAGAAAGATCTTGTTTTCCTTTCTGCCGGTTACACCTCGAGTCAAGCTACGTCCCGTAGCCTTAGATCTCGAGTGTCTTTCGCAGAATCCTTGCTGTCCCTAAGAGTGCCGCCTTCTGTAGTAATTCTACTCTGTAACAGATGTTCCTATCTCCTTGAGATGTTTCTCCAACGCCTTCGGGATTGTACCCAGTGCTCCCACTACCACAGGAATAACCTTGACCTTGACTTGCCACAGCTTGCGGAGTTCTCTCGCTAAATCCTGATATTTCTGTACCTTCTCCTTCTCCTTCGAAGCTACTCTACTATCACCCGGCACAGCTATATCAATAAGATGACACATCTTTGCATGCTTATCCAAGACATGATCTGTCTGGATGCTGAAGTCCCAGAGAATCTTGACATGATCCGTTTCTTCAACCTTTTCCGGCACATGGTCGTACCACTTCGATTGCACCTTGACACCGTACTTCTTACACAGATCCCAATGGATCACCTTGGCCAACTTGTCGTGTCTGCCTTTGTACTCTGTCTGAGCATGCACTCTGCATTCGCTGACAATGTGAAATACAGTCTCCTCCGCCGCATTACACATTCTGCACGTAGAAGAGACATCTGACTTCTCGATCCTTGCCTTCATCACATTCGTCGGCAGAGACTGGTCTTGCGCTGCAGTAATCAGACCCTCAGTTTCTTTCTTTAGTTCTCCTCTCCTCAACCATTCCCAAGTCTTGCTACTTGCCACTTCTTCAGTACATCTCAGGAATCGGCCGTGAAGTGGTTTTTCCTGCCAATCTCGTGTTCTTTCTTCTCTTCTTTGATTCTTATACTCCTTTGGACCTAATTCGTCTGCCTTCATGTATTTCTGCGCAACCTTCAACAACTTTTCCCGAGTACTTCTTACATGACACTGCAAGCTCCTTCTCTCGATGTTAACGCTGTCTGATACACTAAGTAACCCTCTTCCGCCCTCTGACCTCGGTAGATAGAGTCTGCTGACATTCGACCGTGGATGTAACAATACCGTACATCGTCATCACTTTCCTCGTTTTCCTGTCAGCAACATCTAGATCTGCCTTAGTCCACTCGACAATTCCCGCACTGTATCTCATTAGTGACACAGCCCAAGTGTTGATCGCCTTTATCATATTTATTATTATTATTATTGTTGTTGTTGTTGTTGTTGTTGTTGTTGTTGTTAGTTCATGCGGTTAACTCCGAGAGTTCAGACATTCGAGGTGAAGGTGATACAATAATGATTTACCCAGACAAAATTGATGAGACAAATCACCAGTAATAAATAACGAGACATCAAGCGTTTCTATCACCCAATGACGCACGTGTAGGAGTGTAAATATTGATCGTAAACAAAACATCGCTGCAAACAGACAAACAGTAAACACAATGCGCTATACAAACGGCAGCAATTGACATCAATTAGTCATTTTTACGACTTCATCTTGACTATTCACGCATCATTAAAATAACTTGTATCAGCTGGTATAATAGATAGTGTTACTTATTACCGTTCTGAATGGGACACCTGATGAGGCTACAGTGGCCAAAGGAATGCAATTGTCGTAAAATCAATTGTAAATAATCATACAACATATAATAACAAATACATTTATAGGCCTACATGTACAATAACAAATAAGAAGTCGCGATGGTATGTAGTTTAGAATTCCTTAAATATGTTTAATTCTATAACAACAACAAACCATGGTCTGTGCCAAATAAGTGGTCCAAAGTGCAGTAGTTCAAAGGTGCATATTTGAGTAGTTGTTTTTTGTAAAATATTATTTCTTTGTAGCACAAGCGGACCCACCCCTATTTTATTTTCCAGGGGAAAATATAAATAACTGTACACAAAAGTATAGTCCTATAGAAAGGGGAAATCTCCTTGATGTGTTATTGCTGCTTTCTAGAAGTCAACAACGATTTTTTTTTCTTTCTTTTTTCTTTTTAAAACTTATTATCGATGGTTCATTAAAATTTGACAAAGCAGCCCGTGGGCCGAAAACAATCAATCTAATTTACACAGTTAAAAGTACTATAAAAAGTTACAAATATACAAATAAATTGTTTCTTAATAAAAGGAGAATTGCACATCTAAAAACACATTCGGGGAAGGGGAGAGCGGGGTAGTGGGAAGGTTACAGCGGGGTAGTGGGAAGGTTACAGCGGGGTAGTGGGAAGGTTACAGCGGGGTAGTGGGAAGGTTACAGCGGGGTAGTGGGAAGGTTACAGAGAAACGAGAGAGGGAGCCAAATACTATAAAACACTCTAAAACGTTACAAATATACATATAAATTGTTCCTTTAAAAAATGAGAATTGCACCTATAAAAACATATATTCATAAGGAAAGGGGAAGGGGGAGTGGGTGGGGAAAGGTTACAGGGAAACGGGAGAGGGAGACAACAGGGAGGAAGGACAGGGGAAGGGAAAATTAGGCTACATTCAAATTCAAAAATAACCAATTGGTCGAATTGTAATTTGAAACATAATCTTCTTGGTGACAAGGTGATGTTGATGATGGTACCAATGTCACTAAGAAATAATTTGGTCTGAGATTGAGATGATGTAATTTTTAAGAAAAGTTAAGGAAAGAGTACTGGTACTCTTTCCTAAATTAAACATTTCTTGTGAACGACACAAAATAATCCTCTGAAACTTTCGCAGGTTGGTTGGTTAGTGTATATTCTTGATTCAAATATATTAAATACTTTTGTAGTAGCAGTTTTGCCAACATTACCAACGTTTTCCTTTTTTAATTTAAAAAAAAAAAAGTTTATGAAAAGAACATTTCAGCGACCATGACTGTTTTCAATGCATTTCCAATTGACTAAGTGTAATCACACACATGTTTTTTATTCGCCAGATATGACATGGATATGGTGTTTTTTCAATTAGCTTGCAGGTAAATCATTTTTGCTAACAGGATTTACGAATTCCGTCACCGGCAAAAAAAGTAGTGGCCTAGCGACCGCAAACCTACGTCATTAAATCCCAAAATCAAAGAGATTGATCGTTTCCATTAAAATTGAGCGTCTCTAGGAGATTGCATGCGGTTTGAGAATACCAGACTCCGTGCCGTAATCACGATTGAATATTGTTACATTTAGTGTTCAGAAAATAAATTTAATTTCCCTTTCAGAAGTATGCCCCGTAGGACCTCAAACGCATTCGTAAATCTTTAAATACACGAGGTCTAAATGTCATTTGGGAGCGTTTTCTTTTGATGCATTTGAAACTGCGCGATTATCCCCGCAACTCCTCCTTACTTGACTCTGGCGCAGCGGCGTAGCCAGGACTTTTTCAGTGGGGCAGGGGGGGGGGCACAGGGGGAGCATTGCTTTTCAGTGGGGGGGCCCAGGGGGTATGGGTTTTTTCCCTTTTCTTTTTCTTTTCTGTTTTTGGGGCACTATGAGGATTTTTCGTGGGGGCACCTGGGGACACTGGAAATTTGTGGGGGCACGTGCCCCCAGGCCCCCCCGTGGCTACGCCGCTGCTCTGGCGGTCCATGAGCTCTTGAGCTGCGCTCGACGGGCACACTGATAGTCAGGGCACTTGTTAACGACTTGTTTGGCGAAACGTCGGCTCAACGCTCGGCTATAAAGGCGAGGGATTAATGATTAACAGCCAACCATTCCGAAGTTAAATAATGATAAACATGGGCGATATACATCTTCAAATATCTCTGACATTGTCTTCAAAGCAACACCTTTTCCAATTCGAATAAGGTTAAAAGCGTGGGCAAAAACGTGAATGCTAATTTCTCTTGCATTCGCCCTGTTACAGCAGCTTAGAGAGGATAGCGCCCTCATACAGCCGTGAACGCAGTGGATAGGAAGTCACTGAACAACTTAATAGGGGAGATCGTTTGACCACTGGGTTTCCATGTCCTGTTACTCCCAAGATATGGTATTAGTCAACTATAGTTGGGCCTGTCCCAAATAGTTGGGACCAGGGACGTGCACAGGGTTGTAGAGGGGCAGGGGCTCAGAGTCTGAAAAGGGCAGTGTAATTCCATGCGAGCGCACGTAGCGCGCGAGCTAAAAAACATTTGGGCGTTTATTTATTAATAAAAACGCATAATATGGTTTTTAACATTACAATCAGATCAGATTATGTTGAAAGACGTATAGGCGCGCGCGGCTATGCGTGAAATCTAGTTTCGCGGAGGGGCACATGCAGGCCCGTGCACAGGAATAGTAAGGGGCATCTCTGCTGACCTAATATTTATTCTAATTTTATTCTATCCTGACATCTTTCAACTAGGCAGGGCAGTCTATGCGCAACAGGAACTTAATAATTCATTCAAAAAAAAAAAAAATAAAAAACCTTGGGCTAAAAAGGGCACTTTTTATACTAGGCAAAAAGGGCAGGGGCTCAAGCACCCTTTGGGACCTATGTATGCACGTGCCTGGTTGGGACAGATGTAAAAGTTGGAATGTGACAACCCTAAATGTTTGTAAATGTATCCATACTTAATCAAGAAATGTATCCGTGCATAATCAAGAGACCAGTCTGTGATAATTTCAGTTTATTTGGTTGTGTCGTTAAGGATAGCATTGTGGAAATGCATTCAGATTTGTAATCATTCTAATGTGAAAATGGTTTAATATTCATTTCAGATCTGAATTTAAATTCACATTTTCTCACAAATGACAACATGTGAGACAGAACAGGACTTACTTCTCAAGTCATTCTCGGTGAGTCATTAACATCCAATTTTCCATATTCTTACTTGTCCAGTCGTACTCTAGCCCCGGGGAGGTATGGGGAACAAGGGTGCCATGGAGGGACAAGGATTTTAAAGGGGGAACTTTGCAAGTGGCACTACAATTTGAACCCTTATGTTTTTGTGTTGTTCCCATGAATACTGGGAGCAGAGGGAAAGATGGCGACGCACACTTTCTGTGGAAAACCTAAGCCCCAGGTCAGGGTGGTGAAAACGGGGCGGGTCAAAAAAGTGGCTCATAACAAATCTATTCGCAAATGTATCACATTAAGAAATCATCATCTTACTTGGGGTAAAGCTGAATCATACTGAGAAATAGTTGCCATCTTTAGCTGGAACTGTTATTTCAAATTTTAACGAAAACTTGCCGTCCAGCAATTTTTGATAAAAACAACAAAAACAGGCAACGGTTTACGTTGTTATCAAACACATCAGCATATTGTGGTGAAGCTTTTTACACTGCAAAAACTGAGGTGTTAAAATAACACTGGTGGTGTCAACTTTATTCTTCCATGGTGTTTATATTGTTTATATTGTGGAGTGCCATGGTCGAGCGGTTTAGTGCATCGGATTTGTGTTCTGATGGCTGAGTCGTCAGAATGTGGGTTCGAATCCCAGCTGCGACCGGGGTGCTTGTGTCCTTGAGCAAGACACTTTACCATAATTGCTTCTCTCCACCCAGGGGTAAATGGGTACCTGTGAGGGCAGAGTTGGTTGTTGGTTGTTGGTTGTTGGTTGTTGTGTTTGATTAGCCCTATATGCGCTGTAATGGCAGCAATTGAGCTGTATACTCCTCAGGGAGCTAAGTAGGTCACCTCCTTTTTTATGTTTATCCCGCACACTGTGGGAATGGGAGTCGTTCTCCCCTCCCCTCCCCCTCTCTCTCTCTTTTTCTCTCCTTTTTTTAAAACGATTTTAGGGGGGGGGGGTGCTACAGCCCCCTTAGCCCCCCCCCCCCTGGATCCGCCAATGCTAATATAAACACAAATAGTGCAGTTTTTAACACCACAGTTTTTGCAGTGTACAGATGAGTTGTGCGATATATTTCTTGAGAATCAGATGGTTTAAAACGGACAGTATCGTCATGATCAGAGCAGACTTTCAACAGGGCATGGACTCGGTTGACCTGGTTTAAGATGAAAACAATGACCAGTGAAAATTACTGGCTCATTTATGCAGCAGCAACGGTAATATGACCTTCATCGTGTTGGGGTATTATTTTCAGATACTGAGTTAATCTAAAACTAGCATTCGGATTCCATTCCCTGTTGATTGTGACGATATTGTACCTTTAAATGAACGTATACGACCACACATCCACATGTGTGGCCGAGCGGTCTAGCTTACCGGACTCATGTTCTGGTGTTAGCAGCAGAATGTGGGTTCGAATCCCGGCCGTGACACTTGTGTCCTTGAGCAAGACACTTAACCATAATTGCTTCTCTCCACCCAGGGGTTAAATGGGTACCTGTGAGGGCAGAGTTGGTTGATTAGCCCTATATGCGCTGTAATGGCAGCAATTGAGCTGTATACTCCCCAGGGAGATGAGATGGTTTCAGGAATGATTTATGAGCCTTATGAGCAGGGGTAATAATATAAAGCGCCTTGAGCACCACTCAGTTGGTGGATACGTGCGCTATATAAGTCCACACATTATTATTATTATTATTTATTCGAGTCAGAGACTAGAGAAAAACAATAAGACACTGTAATGTTTGTTAAATTAAATATTACGTATCGTCTTTCACTTTTATTTTTTTTTATTCAGCATTTAAAATAATATACACTGTGTCAACAACAGTGTTAAAAATACACGTGTCCAGTGGTGTCAATTGATTCTGGCTTGGTGTGCGAATTGACCATTATATTTTGACACCCGGTTTAAAGTGGTGAAACATTTCATCCTGTTTACGTTCATGTTAGATAATATGCATTGTAGTATGACATAATTATTATTAAAGGGTGACAACAATTCTAAATGTTCCATCTATGTAAATTTTTTGGGTATTGTGTTCCCCTTTGGCTGTATGTCCCCTCTTTATTAACGTGTGCCCCCTTTTTGTGACCGTTGATCCGCCCCTAGGTGACACCTTTGGTCACGTGAAGACGTATTCACGTGTCAATCCCAACCTTTGAACTCGGGTTTCCAGGGATTGGTGTAGATTAACTATTGAAAGACGCAATGTTAGCATCAACAACCAGATACATATTTTAGAAATTAAATAAATTTGAGATTATTTTTCAAATCCAGTTCTCTTTCAGAGACGTGTAGGGTAAAAATCAATAGAACGTAATACCATAATACTTTCAATTTGCGTGTTTATATTATTAATAATAATTCCAGCACATTATGAATAAAATTATTTAATTACAATTTAAACACTCAATTTTAATACAAGTACACGAACATATATTTATGTACGGACTTCAAAATATATTATGTTTAGGCTTAATCTTTTTTCAAGTGAATTATATAAAACGAGCACCATAATGGTTACCATAGTAACATGTTGATGCATATTAAATCACCAATCACACCTTAAATATTACCATAATATTATTTTTACATGCCCGTCTGATAATGGCATGTTTTATCGCGATTTTGGATTTTGAGACCTACTCCCAGAAATACTTGATGGTTTTTATACATTTTCAGTGTGTTTTAAGAGTTTTTTTTATCACTCCCGTCCTCGGTGTGTGATACCCAACTGTACCACACACTGGGGATGTGTTTTTTGGCGACTTTATCCCGTTTTGTGAGAGCAGGTCTCACTTTTGGAACCGTAAAATAATTGCATTACATGCATTTTAGATAAGACAAACATATAAATAACTTAGCTTCAAATGCAATAATTTAATGTTTTAATGTGGGTAGGTTACACCAATGATAAACTGCTTCTATGAACGTACTTACTTATATTTTGAATCAAGATATGCCTTTAACAACCGACTTGTGAACGTTTACGTTGTGTCGTTAAAACCCCTGTCACACCAGGGCTGCGATCGGGTTGCGCTCGGGCTGCGACCACAAAATCATGAAAGCGCAGAGGTGAGCGAAGTAAGGTCTCCTAGAACGGATCGATGACGCAGTGGAAACTCGCTTGGTCGGGAGAGGAACGCCATGGTCGCCCTGGGACGCCTGACCACGGCGACCGTTTTGTGCATGCACTAAATGGTCGCCGAGGCTCGGCGCTCTGATCAGATCGCTGTAAGGACTCAGTACGGTCGCAGCGGCAGCGCAAAGCGAGCGGCATGAGCGCAAAGCGAGCGCAAAGCGAGCGCAAAGCGAGCGCAGCAAGGACGCACACGAGCGTCTTGTGGTCGCAGCGGGAAATAAATCTTGTCCGCTGCGTCTGTACTGAGTTCTCACTACGTCCATTGCGATGTCGCTACGTCTCTCTCCCGTCCTTGTTGCACTGTTACTGCACTTCTACGGAGCGTTATTGACTTCTTCCCGCTCGTACAACGTCCACACGGAGCTGCCGCTGCGAATATGCCGCTCCTTATACGCCCATGCGCGTCCAGTGGCGATCTTCCGACGTTTGCAGTAGGCTCACAGTACGATCCCACTTGTGTGTGTGTGTGTGTGTGTGCTGTGCCACACACACACAAATGGTATGTGCCCTCGTCAAGCGGGGAAAGCGGACTGATGACTGGCGGTCGCAGCGGGGTCTATTTATGCTCGCCGCGCGGACGCATCGAACGTTTCGAGAACGTACTGCGGACGTCATAAGGGCGTAACGCGAGCGCGCTTGGTCGCGTAGAGCGCCGTGGGAGCGCCGTGTGAGCGCGTTCGAACTCCACATTGGACGAGATG
This sequence comes from Zoroaster sp. YZ-2022, assembly GCA_029582265.1. Taxonomy (NCBI): domain Eukaryota; kingdom Metazoa; phylum Echinodermata; class Asteroidea; order Forcipulatida; family Zoroasteridae; genus Zoroaster; species Zoroaster sp. YZ-2022. Next base: position 3,655,163 of record CM055825.1, on the reverse strand, counting down.
GGAGCGCGGTGAGTCGCAGCAGGAGCGCCGTGAGCGCGATGGGAGCGTACTAAAATCTCCGTTGTTTGACATTTTCAGAAATTTTCGGACAGTTTTCCGCGATCGTAATGCGTTTTGAATTTTTTTTAAGCGCACAGCGAGCTCCGTCCCGTCGCAATAGAGTGTGACAGGGCTATAACAGGCGCGGATCCAGGGGGGGGGGGCCGCGGGGGCACGTGCCCCCCGGGTAAATTGAGTAAAAAAAAAAAAGGAAGAAAAAAAAAAGAGGTCAGAGAAAAGGAGGAGTAGCCTAAAAAAATACCGGCGACAATATTAAACATCTGCTGTGTCTACTTTTGGCATAAAATAAATACTGAAAAAATGCAACAAGAAAAAAAGGTTATCAGTCATGCCATGGAACTGAAACCCTCTTTTGAGAGAAAACCGAAGTATTTCCCGGAACTCGGGGATTTCAACTCTCTCCATCTCAACATCTAATCCTCTTGGGGAAGTTTATTAACGGTTAAATGGCCACAGCCAGCAGGAAACAATTGATCACTTGACTGAATGATTTGCTAGTTTTGCCAAAATCCTTTTTGAGTGGCCTAAACGCACACATTCTTTTCAATTAATAAAATATCCAGTGCCATCATGTCCAGTAATGAAACCATGTATTATTTTTTTGATCGTTGAAATTGGTGCCACAAACAAATAGACCTTGGCTTTTAAAAGAGAAAATCGTCTCATCATGATAAAGTTGTATTTGTACCCCAAAACCACGAACGTTCTTTGATCAAAGTACATCACGTAGTATACTTCGTTTGAGCAGCTTAATTATCTGGGCTCCTTGCCAAAATTCCTTTGCAGTGAATATAGCCTTGAATTCAAGGCTGTGATGCATCTCAACAAAATTATGGTCGTATCATCTCTCCGTTAGTTACTAGTTAGTAAGTTTTGTTTATAGGCCTGCTTCAAACGTCGAACTTTTGCCGTATTTAATTCAAATAATGACCCAAAAATTTACATTATTTGAATTAGACACAGCAGAAAGTCGACGTTTAAAGCAACTGACTTCTGCAGTAAGTTCGACAGGCAGGTCTTGCCGCTCTGAACGCCAGCTCGTCTCTGGACTCTTTCAAGCGAAGAGATGTTTTTGGTGATATGGGGTTTCCAAGCAGTGCTCCCATATCAAAGATGTGGTCTAACCAGTGTGAAGTATAATTTCTCTTCGATGGACTTTCAGGCCAGTCTCGGTTAGCCCTCAGCAATCTTCTGAGGAACTGATTGATTTATTTTAGTCAACCCATTCTTGAAGACAATTTTCCTCCACGAATTTAGTTAATGGAGATGACTTCATAAAGTTTATCACAGCCTCATTATGGCAATTAATTGATTGCAGTTTCTTTTATATTATATTTGATTTTCCACAGAAGCTTCGGTGATAAAAATATCCAAGGATGTGTCTCATAAAAGGTTGATAAAAAAGGATTAAAAATTAAGGGTGCAGAGTAAAAAATAAAGCCACCATCCAAGGTGAACAGCGCCTTCAGTTTGGTGTACTGTCATTATTGAGAAAAGTGGATTTTTTGTATCAATTTCCAATGATGATTATAGTGACTTTTTTCAAATACTTCCCAAAAAGTTAGTCTACATTTCGTTTGCAATCGGTAGTCTGTGATCGGGTGCAAAGCAAGCTAGTCTGGTTTCTTGACCCAATTCCTCCACGTCTATAAATTGTTCCGTTTCATCTGAAGAAGGATCGGGGTACCGTGTGGAAATTACAATCGCCGATGTCAATTTACTGTCGGATTCTACGCCAGTACGCATAGGCCTGCGAAGTACGATGAGTCTTGCAGCTGATCTGCCGATGGTTTTAACACAGGGCAAGGAACAGTATGAAATCAAGCCCTTTTCTTGAAAATTTCAACTGGACTGAATTAAAACCAAGAAAAATTCCGGATAAATTAAAACTGAAGTCAAAAACTGCAAATTAAATGCCAAAAATCGGGGAGGGAGAAACTTATATTGTTGTAGTCATGACATTGCTAAAATAATGGCTAAAAATAATGGCTAAAATAATTATATATATATATATATCTATATATATATATATATATATATATATATATATATATATATATATATATATATATATATATATATATCTATATATATATATATATATATATATTCTCCATATAATCTTGAAAACTTTTGCAAAAAAAGTCAGGTGAAACTGGCCAGGAATCGCCTCAGATTGCACCACAGAGCATCCAGAATCCAAAATTTTCCGGGGCCCTTAAGCGGGCCCCGGACCCCACGCCGTAAGGGCTTCGCGCTTCGCATTTGTCCGTTTTGGGTGTGCCCCCCGTCTAAAAAATTCCTCGATCCGCGCCTGTATAAGATATATCGCCTGTGTTTGCCAACCCTAACTCCTAGGTATTCTGGCTAGGAACCTTCCTGAACCATAACCCCCTAGGTATTCTGGCTAGGAACCTTCCTGAATCCTCCAAAATCCATCAGTGCACTTTTGGAAACATGCCCTTATCTTCAAAATGCATCATGCATTTTCGTTGATCTTTCATATTCAGCACGTATGGCCTGTACTTCTTGCCAGGTAGTAATTTTGTCCCATTTGAAGAAGTGAAAGTACCAGTTTGCAACAGTGCTGAATTTTTCCCCAAAAGTGCCCCTTGGAGGATATCGGGTGGTAGAATTTATATTGCGATAGAAATTTGAAAGGTAACATCGTTGTAAAATTAATGAGAAACAACATGCACAAAATAATGAAATTCGGATGCACGCGTGATTATGATTGAAAACCGCACTGGCCAATCAGAAGACTGTCCACGCCCTCGGATTAAAAACGCGGTATCCAGCATTTTATTAATTAGAGTTGTTATTTTACTGGAACTAATCCTCGATGGATGTTTTCATTCAATGTCTCAAATGAAAGCTTTTAGCTTCCTTAATCCCAGAAAAAACAGACATTCAACATTTAAAAAAAAATTACCGTCAAATCGGCCCAAACAGGGCGACATGTCTTTAATAAAAACACTGAAAATTTAATCAATTATTAGGTTTTCATTCTTACGATGAACTTTCGTCTCGGGAAGTCGAAAATTCAGCCAAGAATTGATTTCATTGATTATATTAAAATGGTAATACCCCAGACAGAAATATTTCAAGGGATGTTTGATATTATGATCAGCTTAACATCGAGTAAGATGAACAGCTGTAAACATTTTTTATTTTTTCACGCCTTCTATCGCCTGTGTAATATTCGTTACACAGTCTTTAAACCCTCTCCCCGCCCCCACCCCAAATAAATAAATAAATAAATAAATAAATAAATAAATAAATAAATAAATAAATAAATAAATAAATAAATAAATAAATAAATAAATAAATAAATAAATAAATAAATAAATAAATAAATAAATAAATAAATAAATAAATAAATAAATAAATAAATAAATAAATAAATAAAATCATTTAAAATAAATAAACCAATACTATATTATGACAAAAGCTTTGATCTTGTAACCTTTTTTCCGTATAGCTTACATAGTGTACAAAAATCATCAAGCGTCCATACAATATGCTATACCACTTTTGTATGTTTTGTATAACAAATATAAGTATAATCATTATTTAAAATAATTTCAAGCAACAATTATTTGTGGTTTTCTAGAGTCTAATCGTGGTCGGCAGAAAGGTTGTGTCACAATCTCAACAATCTGTGGATTTTATGGGAAGCCGAGAAATCAAAAGATGAAATGTTGCCAATAGCGACCTATTTTCATAAGCATTTACATTCATCTACAATCATATCCTGTTGTACAACTAATTCAAAATTTTCTGTGGAATTTATCATCATGAAAATGAGTGGACTAAACTTAGTCGGGGCACAACACGGGGCATTCCATTCCTCGGAATCTAACTGATGCATGGCGCTTTTGATTCTCGAGTACGGAGATGCTAAGCGGTAATTCAGCGGGCATGTTCCCATGCACTGATACGCCACGTAGGAGTCTGGAAAGCATATCCACTTGTCCCAGCCAAGATCTCTGAAGGTAACCGTATGTTCGTAACGGCAACACTTCTCCTCTCCATCCCCCTCATTGCAAGTGTACGGTTCTCTCGGCGTCTCCGACTGCCTGCGCTCCCTGTTCAATAAAGCAAAATCCTCCTCGTAAAGTACCTCCACGCGTGGCTGAAACGCCGCCATTGCTGGGGAACTCAACGAGCCCTGCTCCAACTGGAAGACGTTCTCCGCTGAGTGACCGCTGACAACGACAACAAGGGCCAGTTCTGTATCGTCTGGGCTACTGTTAAACCACGCTCGCACGGCTTCTGTTATGTGAAACGTCTTCCAACCGGGAGATCGCAAGGACAGCATACGTGAATCGAGGAGGTGGTTCTCGCTCGCTCTTTCCCAGGTCGCCGTGCCGTTCCCTCCTCGAAGGTAAACGGAACATTTCACCCTCTTACTTGACTGATGGTGAGCGTGATGACGGGACAAGATGGCATCAAAATAAAGTTTGAGTTTGCCATTGACGACCTCACCGGCTAGTCTTGTGATAGTACCGCTGCTAAAAAGCAACGTGACGGGCTTTGAATGGTGATCGAATTGGATATGTTCCTGAGAACCTATGTATAAATCAAAAGAGCACAAATATTAATCAAAACAGAAAAAACATAAGTAGATCCTCCATGAATTGGTATTGCTTGAGTGATGTTAACCATTCACACTGCCTTCATTTAGTTTGTACTGGTTCCTTGACCGCCAACCAGAAATAACCACGAACAAAAACCACAGTTTGGAAGGTATCCGTCTATTTTGAACCATACACTTCATTATGATTATCACAGGCATTTAATTATAAACACAACCAAAATAATTGGAAAAAAAAGTCTACAATTCCTCTTTATTGTTTAAAGGGACAGTATCGTCACGATCAGCAGGGCATGGAATCGGAGTGCTAGTTTTAGATTAACTCAGTGACTGAAAATAATACCCCACATGATAAGGTCATATTACCATCGCTGCTACAATGTGCCAGTAATCTTCAGTCAGTGTGTTCATCTTAAACTATGACACCGATTCCATGCCCTGTTGAAAGTCTGCTCTGATCGTGATGATACTGTCCCTTTAATTTGACCATGTTTTCCTTACTCTTTACATTATTGTATTGTAATTACTACGGTATGTGTATGGAAATACATGTTGATGAATTGAATTGTAAAAAAGATAATACAATCTTCTTTTGAAATAATTTTGCTGTATTATTTATTTATTTATTTAACACTGTTTATCTCTTAATACCTGACCCCAACCTATATATAAAATTAATATAGACCCTAATCTGCAAACATTGTCTTTGTTGTGGTGGTAAAAATAAGTACAAACAGACTAGATAACTTCCGGAGATCATATTAAGACCGGGTGAGGTTGAAGCTATTGTGTACTGTTGGTAGCATGTTTATAAATGCATCCACACTTTTAAAAACATCCCGATATAAATATGTATAGATTTCTAACCTTTGAACATTTCAGGTTATCTCATTGTATCGTTATCGATATCGATGTCTTTGGATGACAGAAACTCATTGTGGAAATAACTAGGCATATTGCGTTCGGGTATTAAGGCCTCCAGTTTCAGGTCTCCCCGCGCGTTTTTTTTACGAAGTCGACATTGCAGCCAAAAATTTTCAATCGATTGGATTTCTGTCGCGCTGTACCGGGTATTTTAAACGATGTTGTTTTTCCATATAGGGGGTATGACGTTTGCCCAATTTTTGCGGCCCCTCTTAGCCACTATACTTTGTGTATAGGAAATTTGGTCTGGTTCCAATAACCGATTTTGAAGCCAACCTGTGACCAGAAACTGGAGACTTTTTTTGGCCTAATGCGCGAGACATTATTTCCCGTAATCTGTACAATTACAAAAACAAATCTATGGGGAATGACCAAGCGCAACCTCCATACTATTAATAAAACAATCTCTAAAACATGTATGAAACGGGTGAACCCGATTAATTAGTCAATCAAAATTTCTTTCATTTATTGAGCGGACGCGCTGTGCTCACTAAGAGTAGAATACGCATGATAAAACTCATTATCTCAAACACCTTTAAAAAGCACGCGGTCTTTTTGTAAGTTTTTATATACACAGACATCGGGGGCAGTGTAATAGGCCAAAAGCCTCAAATCCTATTAGCTTAATTTGCGTAAAATAACTTTTTCCAACGACGGTAAGAAATTATAGGTCTATTTTATTCTACAAACAATCCAAAAACTAATTTAATTACTGAATTATAATATAAAAACGTATTTGATGTAAAAGTTGGTGATGACAACATCCTGAGAAATTATTCCATCTGATTTTGGAGAAAATGTTTTGTTTTTTTGTTTTTTATTTATTTATTTATTTATTTATTTACAAATCACGACATGATCCATTTTCATAATCGAATACATACAAACATATAAGAATGAGGGAATAACAGTTTGTTGGGGGCAGTGTTTACCGCAGGCTAATGAGCGGTTTTGGGCGTGGTCACGGGCAACAAGGATCTTGCCTTTGGCTTGGTCCTTATCGCCCGTCTCACGCACTAAACACAGGCCCGGATTAAGGGTATGGAGGGCCTAAGGCTAATGAGAGGGAAGAGCCTAAATTATGCATCATATTCAGTCACACAAACCATGACTACTGACTAGTGGGTAGCGACTGAAGAGACTATATTCTACACATGTTTTTAAAGTTTCAAACCTAAATGTGCATTTTCCTGGCCTTGGCTGTGGCAAACTCATAATACAGTGGCATTGATGAAAGCAGTTGACTCCCAATATGTTTAACTACCCCTACCGACCCTCTAACCTCTATATTGGCAGCGATTTTATAGATTGTGACAGAGTTTGTACACAAAGATTGTACCGTAGCTATAGCAGGTCACCGTAGCTATAGCAAGCGGCATGCCCCGGTCTAGTTCCGATGTTCAAACAACAATATCGCCGATTCTTTGAAACCGGTATCTGACTATCGCCGATTCTTTGAAACCGGTATCTGACTATGCAACTTCACAGGCGCGCTGGTTTCGTTCATGTATTATAGTTTCGTTCATGTAAAAACAGGCATATTTGAAAATGTTTGTCTGAAATGGAGGGCCTAAAATAATCGAGGGCCTAAGGCTATAGCCTTATTAGCCTTGTGGTTAATCCGGGCCTGACTAAACAGGTCATTAACCTGCGGTAAAGATCAAGCCTCAAACCTTTTCCATTCATAAATGCCCGTATCGATTTCGTTTTCAAAATGTAAATTTTTTTAAATTTATTTAATTTTTTTTAAATTTTAAATAAAGCCAAATAGAAATGGGCAAATTCATCTTTTTTGGGACACACGAAACACTGCCAAAGTACATGAGTCAGGTACGTCATGCCAATCTTCATCACTCTGATTGGTTCAAATCCGCGTTGCGTGTCGCACAAAACAGCTGGCACATACGCGCTGCTCTGATTTTGATAAGCCATGTCTTTACCATCCGATTGTCTAAGCTGTCTTGGGTATATAATTATGTATGAATGTGTTTGGTACTTTTTTCTAGTTCATGAAATGAAAACTCTACGTTTGTTTTCTACATGTCTATTGATTCTTATAAAGTATATGGATGCACTTACATATATTTTGCCAATAGTGTACAATTCATTCAATAGGTCTATCATGCACAGAATGAGGTGTTAGAAATACACCTGTAGTGTCAATTCAATATGACATGGTGTACATTATTGGGACAGTCGCCTCAGATGAACACCATGGTGTATTCTTCAATACACCTGTTTTGCAGTTGATACATTGTGGACAACTCGAACACTTTTGCTAGCAGGTGCAGATCTAGGACATCGAAAACTGGGGTGGGGGCACATGGTGAGAAGGGGACTGCCAAAAAGGTGCGGCAAACACAAGTATGATAAATTAGGAGAAGGGCACATGCCACCGCTTGCCTCTGTCCTCGATCCGCCACGAACCCGCCACGAACCAGACTGCTGTATAGCCTAGATATTTCTCTAAAGATTTTGCAAGTACACGTGGCTTTGACATGTTCTTGCAAAATACAAAATTTGGGCCGATGGATCATTTATCACAATGTAGACATAGACTGACAATTGCATTTATCTGGTCCATTATTTCGCAATATCAGCAGATGGTAATGGCCTACTCTCTTAATAATGTCCATTGTTAAAGAACGTGATGAAATGGTATTTTGTATCCAGCACACAAAACTTTGTACAGTGTTTTTCAGTTTTCTATAGTACTATTATAAGAAAAAAAGAGGAAATCAGCTGATCAGCTGAAAAGTTCCATGCCTGGCAATTGGGTGATCATACCTGTAGGCCTACAGCCTTTCTAATGCTTTTTTTCATGTTAGGTAATTATTGTTTGAAGGGAAGATACAACATAAATAATGTTTGCAAAACTGTTTCTACAAGTACACATAATGCTTAGTTTATTTGTATTGAGATCAACATTGCAAAACAAACTATGTGAAAAGTTTTGAACAAAATTGCGACACTGAACAAAACAGTTTTTGTTTTTAAAAAATCGACATAATAATTTCTCTTTTCTCTAAGATGAAAGCAAACATTTATACATTTACCAGTTTTACACCTAGTAGGCCTAACCGAAGTTGAACATTCACTATATGTGACAATATACATGTAAATGAAGACACACAATGTCTATTTATGTAAACATACGCGCCAGAAGATATAATGTCACTATATTAAGACAAAATACCTGGCCTATAACAAACTAACAGACCCGAAATGAATATAAATATAAACAAGTATGAGTTAAGAAATCCCTAAAATTAGAAGGCAAAATAAAGTATTAAAAACAAATTAAACAAATTAACAAATGTTTAGCATACATCTGGAAGAATAAAAATATATGTACATACCTACTGAATGAAATTGGTGAACTTTCCTATTTCGTATCCGGAACTCTCGACTTTTGGGAAAGACCGATTCTACACCTTGAAATTTACGAACCGTTTCCTCATACAGGGTCCGAGCTTCGGCCATCCATTCGGGGGTGATGTTTGCCCTCGCCCTAGCGATTACTTCAGGGGAGGGTGGCTCGGTCATATTTAGCGTGGCAAGAATTGATTTCTTAATGGCCTCAAGACGGGCAGCTTCTCTGCTGCTTTTGTGAGGGTGACTGTCATTTATTTTACCTCCGTGCTCGGGAGTTGATCCTCGATGGGATGGAAGAGAGGGCATGCTGGCGCAGTCTGTGCAGAGCAGTACCAGCCATAGGACGAGAATGAGTACTGCGTGAGAGTCGTTGGTATTGAAGATCATTTTCTTCATGTTCGTGATGTACAAACCGGACCATTAACATCAAGATTAAAGAGGACTTTGACAGACGACCGGAGCGGAGAACCGGCGGAGCAGACAGTCGCAATGATACCGATATTTTCCGAAGTCAATCTAATTTTAAGGTCATTTTACGCAGCCTACTTCACCTGTGGTTAACAATATAGTTACGCATGGTTAGTTGTTTCCCAATCATCGACCAATCACAGAGCACTATTAATTGAGCTGACAAGTTTGGCAGCCCACGTGGTGGGGTAAGGCGTGTACACTACAATAATTTCTAATGCCAAATGAGTCTTCAAACGACAGGCCATGCTTGAGCTTCATGACTCGCTACTTCATCTCTGAATAAGCTTTGAAACGCATGCTGACTGAGTACATCATGAGCCCCACTGGAATCACTAAGCCAGCCTTTCTCAGTTGCGAAATATGTATTCTTTGTACGATACGCAATCAATACGCCAAGTGACGTCATTGTGATCATTGCTCGTAATATTTATGCACGCGGAGCCGCTCTTTTCCATAAGCATTCTTCGGGCACTTGCACCCATTTTGGGCAGTGCTGCTTTCAAGTTGACTACATAATATCTCGAGTAAGACAAAATACTCGAGTAAGACGGGTCAAGTATTTCTGCTTTATGTAGGCGTTTCCATCACTGGAAGCTCTCTATTATATTAAAAAATACAAATTACGAGCGTACAGCTTGTGTTTTAGGCGGTTTATTGGTTGGGAGGGTGGATACTACACAGTATGGACATAAGGAGGAATTCCGAGGGAAACCAAAGACGTAGTTTTGAGGCGTTAAAGGTACAATGTTGTCACGAACAGAGCAAACTTTCAACAGGACATGGAATCGGTGTCCTATAGTTTAAGATGGACACAGTGAATGAACATTACTGGCTCATTTATGCAGCAGCAACGGTAATATGACCTCACTCCGATTCCATGCTCTGTTGATCGTGGCCACCTGTAACGTTTGCATGAGTGCCCTAGTTTTATGTGTGGGACACTGACCCTTGTGACCGACCACTTTAGAACACGGGCGAGGACAAGATATGCGATGATAGTGTATCTGCGGGCATGGGTAATTTTGATATTATCCAACAATTGGCTGGGTGTGGTATGCCTCTTCGTGCGTTTCCCGCGTAAATTGAAAGATAAAGTTAAATACGCACATTCAATATAAATGCTATAAATAAGTTGCGACTGAACGAGGCATTTGGGGAAAAAAAATCCGTTTTGTAAACACAAAAGGAATAGTGTTGGCCACCTCAGGACAGACTGTAAAATAGTGCTAAACTTTGGCATGATAATAATTGACATTCCTTTACATGAGTTCAATTGTTGTAAATAAGAACACACCTTTGTTTGCAGAAAATGTAATTGGTGTTATCATTATTTTTTAGAAGAGCCGGTTCGAGAATGGGCGTGTATACTTTGTACAGCAAAACCGGTATATTGAGCCCAATCAACATAACTTCGTTAATTAATTTCAACTTCGTTTCACTGACGTCTCTCAACTTGAATAGTAATGATTAAAAAGATCTTAGGCCAAAAAAGTCTCCGGCTTCTGGTCTCTCCGCGCGCGTCAACTCAGACCCAAGCGTCGGCATTTTAATTTTAATTTTTTGTGTGTGCTATGAAACGATGTCCAATTGCACCGAACTCAAGTTCTGGTGTTGCCAGCAGCAGCGTGTGGGTTCGAGCCCCGGTCGTGACACTTGTGTCCTTGAGCAAGGTACTTAACCATAATTGCTTCGTCCTTCGGATGGGACGTAAAGCCGTAGGTCCCGTGTGTTGTGTAATGCACGTAAAAAGAATGCGCCTTGAGCACCACTTAGTTGGTGGATACGTGCGCTATATAAGTCCACACATTATTATTATTATTATTAAAATTGCTGGATCGATTGGAATTCTGCCGTGCTGTCCTTTAAATGACTTTTTTTTCACATAGGGGTATGAACGTTTGCCGGATTTGTGAGGCCTCTCTTAGCCATCATACTATTTGTATAAGGGGAATTTGTTCCCCGCGTATACAATGTATCACGTATTTTCCTGTTGGGAAAAAAAATGGCCGAAAAAGCGCATCACCGCACCGATTTTAAAGCCAACCGATGACCAGAAACCGAAAACATTTTGGCCTTATTTAGCGCATTTTAGTATCACCGTGATGTTTCTTTGAACTAACAGAGAATAGAAGAATGCAATGCAGAAAATAAGATATCCAGCCTTTTTCAACGCAATCACATTTCCCTCGTGTTAAAAAAAAACACTTGTTCAACGCAATTGCCTTTCCGTGAATTTTGTAATTTAATCAGCTGAAAGACATTGTTGTTGTCTATAGCTATACAAATGCCACCTTCGTATTATCTTGTCACGTAGGTATTCACCGTCACGCACCCGTACAGTTTAATCCCAACACGGGCACATCTTTCAGACTCTAGTTAGAAAAAAGTGTTTCAAGTTGAAAATATTCTCTGTTTTCTTAAAATGACAGCATTTCGGACGGACAAAAAAAAACTTATCAGGATAACACCAACACAAAGATTTGTGTTCATTTGTGTTCGACTAATTACCACAGAATTTTTGCATATCATATTATGCCCTCTGTATTGGAATAGTACGAAAGACCATTAGTGCCAATCTAAGTATATATTAGTAATCCGTAATAATGGATTAGTAATCCGTAATAACGGATACTAATCCGTAAGTAATATATACTAATCCGAGTGGCACTAATGGTCTTTCGTAGAAGAGTGACTGCTGTGACCCTTTCTTACTACACGTATGTTTGACTCTGACACATAGACTGCTGTTTCATAGTCATCGGAATCATCACTTTTAATTAAAGGCTGCCTCTCGATATGCTATTAACCCTTGCAAAAACCAGGGTTTTAAAATACATCTGTGGTGTTAAGTTTATTTTACCGTGTTTAAACTGGGCGAGTTGCCGGGTAATGAACACCACTGTATTTTAAAGAGACAATATCGTCACGATCAGCAGGGCATGGAATCGGAGTGATAGTTTTAGATTAACTCACGGACTGGAAATAATACCCCACATGATAAGGTCATATTACCGTTGCTGCTGCATAGATGAGCCAAAGGTTTCAGTCACTGTGTTCATCTTAAACTAGGACACTGATTCCATGCCCTGTTGAAAGTCTGCTCTGATCGTGGCGATATTGCCCCTTTAAACAACAAGCTGTTGCAATATTTATATATTATATTTGTATTGTCTGCGAACTCTGTTTCTCTTGCTGACGTTTTCTAAGTAGACCTTTGACTTTTACGATATTTGTCCACCTATTACCGGCAAGTAATATTTCATTATTAGACATAGTTCCGTCACTATTTTGCTCGTTTTTGTTCATGTCATTATACCTTTATTATCTCGCTATGGTCAAATGTTCATAAACCAGAAATAACCTTTGCTTCACAAGTAATTAATCGCTGCAGCCTGTTTGATTTTGTTCTGCTAAGTTTTGTACAAACACAATATCTATAAATAGCGGAGCAAAAACCGACGGGATTTGCTTTTACAGTGGTCAGCAGAGGCGTAACTTGCGCCTCCGTGTCCGGTAAAATAAATAATAAATAATGATTATTTCTCAACCGAGAACTTGCCTGTTATAATTATACAAATGCCCGTTTCAGTGTATACGGAGACGGGGTCCATAATTTGGGATGAAAACAGTACCCAATGTAAACACGGGGGCGGATCGACACTTCCGCCCCAGGTCTGAACTTTATATAGGGCACTAGTCAACCGTAGCCCCCTTCACAGGCTGGGCTATAAATGCCCTGTGTTAGGAACAGCTCACCCTCCCACGTTATCCTCATACCATACGGTTTCTATAAATCAAAATTTGTCAACTGCCTGTCCAACATAGTGCCTACGTTAACAGTCATAACTCATATCGCTTTGAGGACAGGGAATGATGAAAAGGACAATAGTTGTAACCAAGTAATTTTTTTACAAGTCAAGTGACAAATAATGTTTTTGTTATCAGGATATTTCACAAGTAATTTTGTCTTAGTGAAAGTAACAACTGATGTTCTTATTATAACCAGCAAGAAAAGTCCCTCTTTGGAATTATGGTAATGGTAAAGGAAAAAAGTTGGAAACATTTTGTTTGCATTTTTTTATTCGTAAAATTGTTTTCTCTTTTCAACTGAAGAATGTAATTTTTTCCAAGTCAAGTCAAGTCAAGTCAAGTCGCAAGTTCAAGTCACAAGTCATGTTTGTCCAATTTAAATCGAAAGCAAATATTAATGTGACTTGAAGTCAGATTTAATTCAGGTCAACGACTCGAGTCAACAACTAAAAATTGCACTCATGTTATGTATTTGCTAGTTTAGGGTTTTGAGGGAAAAACCACTACTGTGGGAGGAGGATAAAACATGGAAGCGGTTAACAAGAAGAAGGTGTACAGACATAACTCAAAGCTATATTCTTAGGCATGACTGTTATCGCTGTATAGCCGAAACGATAATGACTCTCTCTGACGCTGTCGGAAGTGTCTGCTGCAGGCAGGGTTGGCGACTCGGCCGTGGTCTAAGCCTTGCCCTTCATCATCAACGTATTTAGAATGACGCATTGTACACTACCTGTATCTGCGGAAAGAAAGAAAAGCGAAGAAAACAAACGGGCGGCAGTGGGGGAGTGTTTAGTTGGTCTTCCAACCCGACCTCGCCGGAAACACGTCATGTCATAGATTGCAGATCCACTCGAAAAGTGTTTGTTCGACCATTCCAAATGGACCCACTTACGTTTTTACCATTCCTCCGAAGAACAAAATAATTCCAATATCGAGTACCTTTATTTCTTCCAATGGGAGCAATTATTATATCACTTCGCCTCTTCAAAATGGAACAGTCCCGATTTTCCCTTGTGATATAATAAATGTTCTCATTGGACTCTAAGGCACCCAATATTAATTTGTATATTATATTTGGTACGGGATGTGATATTTCAAACAAAATTGTCTGACGCTCCAAATCGGATGCTAATAGTCATATGATGAGCCTATTATTAGGAACATTCGATAGATTGATTCAATTAAATGGAATTCAAATGACGTATAACAGGCTTTTATTACACAAAAACCTATTAAAACAATGTTGGTAATCTCGAAAAACGTAAATAATCACAGATTTACATGAAACTCACCTGATGTAAAGTTGATGATGTTATTAAAAATCCTTTGAAATATTTCTGTCTCGGTTGCTATAATTTAAAGGAAAAGCTAAATTAACGAATTAATAACAATAAACGACTTTGTAAAAAGTTGGTACAATTTTCAATCACCCATCAGATAAATTATTCATCTATGAGAAAAGGGGAATTGTTGTGTCATAGACGGCAGAATAACAGAAGGAATAAAAATCAATAAATGGTGTTGCATTCTGGAAAACGTGAGCATTTTGTTATGTAAGCGACAACCATTTAAATTTTGGTCTGTGTCCTTTCTCTATGGTCAGTTCGACCACAAGAAGAGTATAATGTATATGAAATGTAAACCTTATGGCTGTACCCTAATAAATAAACTCCCATAGTAAACAGTGCTTAAGGGCATTAAAAAAGTCGTACAGTTTTTAAAACCAAAAGAAAAAATATTGATCGATATATCACCTTTTATTTTCTTCTCAATTTATTGTGACTAGTCCAGGTTTCCATCGAGTTATTCTCATCCCAATGGAAACCATCCTCTACAGTAGTGAAAACACCCACACTGAAAAGCAGCCAAGTTTGGAAAAAGGCTTTACGCTTGAAATCAAATTAGGACCACTTTTTCAGGGCCTATAGTGTATCCAAAATACTCACAGTTGGGAGTCAAGGATCCCCAGGTTATGATATTGGGCCATTTTTACACAATCCATCAAATGTATGGGCCTCAAATCTTTGTTTTTCAGAAAAAAATTGAGGACATATACTTTATGATAAACAGCTCGGCGCATGAATTCCTCACTATTTAGTGGTATATATCGTGTTGTACAATCCATAAACCATTCATTAACAATACCGACTCCGCTATAATAATAATAATAATAATAATGTGTGGACTTATATAGCGCACGTATCCACCAACTAAGTGGTGCTCAAGGCGCATTATATTATTACCCCTGTTCATAAGGCTCATAAGGCTCATAAATCATTCCTGAAACCATCTCAGCTCCCTGGGGAGTATACAGCTCAATTGCTGCCATTACAGCGCATATAGGGCCACTTCCGCCAAAATTATTTTGATTTCCTTGAAGTACCATACCGGTATGTATGGTCAATTATACCAAGCAAAAGTCGATCTAAAACCAAACAATGAACTTGCTCTGAACTGCAGGGCCCATCTTGTATAAAAACCACACAACAATAAATTGGGCGTGATGAACACTATTATCATAGAGAAAGGACAAAAACCATGACCATATTATACAGAGGCAAATCCAGGGGATACGGGCCAGTCCATCCCAACAAATACATTTTGAACAAGATTGCTGTAAACTATGAAGCATAGAGCGTGGGGCATTATAATTTATATGGTATTGCTTTAGGGCAAAATACAGTACTGTCAAAAATAGTTTTTGAATGGTAACAGATTAAGAGCAGTCAATTTGGGCGTCCTTGGAGGATTGAGGGGGGCAGAGGGAGACATGTCCCCTTTTGTATAGCCTTTGTGCATAGCCTTTGTACAGTTGCCAGACCTGTTTGTGTGTCCCCCTTAGTTTGGCATGGCCCCACCCTCTCTCGAGATCTTGGTGGGGACCGGCGGGAAAGTCTGCGAATGATTAAAGGGGCAAAATATACAGCACATAAGAGCATACTTTCAACAGGGCATGGAATCAGTGTCTCAGTTTAAGATGTGACTGAAAATCACTTGCTCATGCAGCAACGATGACCTTATCATGTGGGGTATTATTTTCAGTCAAAGAGTATCTAAAACTAGCACTTCGATTCCATGTCCTGTTGATCGTGATGATATTGTCCATTCACAGAATGGTCGTTTTACACTGTAAGATTTACATTTAAGGCACAATGTCGATTCCATGCCCTGTTGAAAGTCTGCTCTGATCGTGACGATATTGTCCCTGTAATGTTCTACATTTGTTTTGTTATTTTTTAATTAACAATCCTGTACCTAGCCTTTAATGTATATCTTGATTCAATGAAAGTAAGGGTACTTTTAGAAGCAGTTTGCCAACATCACGTTAGTTTTAATTAAAAAATACTTGCTGAACATCATACTTAATCATACAGGCTGTGGTGACGGTGGCTGAGTTTTCTGACAAATGGACTAGAAAGTAGAAGACAAATTACAAGTAGGTTGTCGGAATGACCTGTCATGACACAATTGATTTCCGCCTGATTCCCAATTTTGGTTAAGAGTAGTTTCCGCAGAGACTGACAAGTACAGAATACTGCGGCCAAAGTTATCACATGAAAACCTATTATTAGCGGAAGCTCAAGTTTGCACGGTTGGGTTGGTAGGTCTATAAAAATAGAATTTATTTGTCTGATCTCAAACCACAAATATTTGTCAGGAATCGCAGTTTAATGCAACACATACAAGGTGTGACAAAAGGAATTCTTTAAATGAAGTGACCGTCTCACTTGGATTAAAAATTGAAACAAATTTTAAATTCAATGGTGATGCATGAGTGCATGGCCCGGTGTGGTAACTTTGGCGCTTGTGGTGATTTTGACCTCAATTCAAACAAGTGATTATCCCGCTTTTGAGACCAGCTTTTTCTTGATAAAACTATTGCTATCAGGATCATGGTCGTCTTTGAATGACTTTACTGCTGATTCGTTCAAGTGAAAATATTTTTTTAAATTGCATATTTTGTTTCTTCTGATATCTTATCAGAGTACAATATCAGGGAAATATAAAATATATTGTCTCTGGTTTCTGGTCTCTGCGCACGTCGCCTCAGACCCGCTCGTCGGCATTTTTAGTTTTCTATTTTTTTTTGCTATGAAACGATATCCAATTGCAGCCAAAATTGCTGGATCGATTGGAATTCTGCCGTGCTGTGTTTTAAACGACTTGTTCATATAGTGGTATGAACGTTTGCCTGATTTGTGAGGCCTTTCTTAGGCACCATACTTTGTGTATGGTATGGGAAATTTGATCTGGTTTCAAAACTGTGGATATACATGTATCACGTATTTCACTGGTTGGCGTTTGTGTTATGGCCTTTTCCGCTGTGGTCTCTAATGAGGGTTAATAATTATCTCTAGAAACCAACAATATACTCATTGTGTCCATTGCAATTGTGATCACACAAATTATCATATATCTATGTGAAACTTACACTGGTGTAAAGTTGATCATGGTATTATACATCCCTTGATATACTTATGTCCGAGGTGCCATTATTTTAGTACAAATAATCAAACTATATGTTGCAAATTAATTTCTGTCTTCCGGAAATTTCACGTTAGCCTGAATACGACAAATCTGAATGCATATTCAAGGAAATAAGCTAAAACCAGTTAATGTTTTGTTGTTGTTGTTGTTGTTGTTGTTGTTGTTGTTGTTGTTTTTTGTTTTTTTTAAACATATCTTTTGATTTTTATAAATGACGGATGCATTTGCATACATTTTTCAAACAAGTGCATACTGGCTTTATGTTTATAGGTGTGTTTGTTCTCCTCAATTAATGACGTTCAATATTAGCCTTTGTTCTTCAAGATATAACAATGTATCAGGTATAGTGTCCACACAGTTACTTTTGTTTAAACTTTTTATGGAATCTTGGCAAGTGCTTAAAGGTACAGTATCGTCACGATCAACGGGGCATGGAATCGGAGTGCTAGTTTTAGATTAACTCAGTGACTGAAAATAATACCGTTGCTACTGCACAAATGAGCCAGTAATTTTTATAGTCACGTGTTCATCTTAAACAAGGACACCGATTCCATGCCCCATTAAAAAGTCTGCTCTGATCGTGACGATATTGCCCCTTTAAAATATTCTTAGTTTATGCAAATGATTGAGTTGTCTTATCTGACAACTCATACTTACTGATAACTCACCACATAGTTTAAATATTTCTCAGTGAATTCCATCTCGACCAAGGGCGAGATATAGTCGTCCAAACTTGAGTGTTACTTGCGTATTCTAGTTTGCATGTATTATCAGAAGTTAATGACTTCTAGATCCGGTGTTATGCTTAGAGCAATACACAGCTTGTTTGTATACAATCTAACAACAAAACCTTGATGACGTCATTTGTCTATGTAAACAACAATGAGCAATTAGTAACAGTAATTTAAAAACAAATGTCTTGTTACAAAGATTCTATATAAACATTGTTTTAACATTACCGGATAAAGTATAATCCCTCAGAATACAAATAAATTACAGTGTAGGCCTAATTTTGTATCATTATTTATCATTATTTCTTTGCAATCTCTTCCCACCGACATAAAACAAACACATACATACCTAAGTAGGTAGTTAATGTATCCCAGAGCAAATACAGCCAAGTAAACAAATGTTTTCAAATAAATTAGTCAAACAAGTCAGTGACGTAGATGATTGTATGTCTAGTTTGATTCGCGCCAAAATGAGTGTGGGTGTTGTTTTTAATTTTTTTAAAATATATAAATGTGGAACTTATTTCATATTCATTTATGCACGGCTAGCGAAACTCACTCCTCGAACCGGAAGCTTCGAAGGGGACCCCCAGCGTACCGTGACAACGTGTGAAGGGCAATTGAAGCGTTTCTCAGTAAAAACTTGCTTAATGAAACAGAAGAGGTCGCTGTTCAATTCTTTGTGCTGATACGACAGTCCAACATAATCGACTGCCCTCAGTGTGATAATTGATGTCAGATGCCTCATGTTTTATCCACAGTGACGTGAGTAGACCTCTTAACGGGTAGAATGTCGTATCCGACCGCCACTTTTTCTAATTAAATATAACCAATAATGTAATCTAAAGATAGTTTTCGCTTTCTGTACCCCCAAAACATCGATGGAATCATTTTTTAACTGGTTAGTGGTTGTAAAAAAAAATCCAAAAAACCCTTAAAAAGTGGCGGTCGGATACGACATTCTACCCTACCGAAGGTTTAGAATTGGTAATTCAAAATAACATCTTGTCGGCCGATGGAATTATCAATCTTCCCTGAACGGTTTTGTCCAAGGTGCTGTCATTCTTAAGCAAAGTTAAAGTCCATTATTTTCAGTGAATGAATACTACCCTCTATTGACTATTGCTGCGAAAACTTCCAATTTGAAAATGAGTTTTCAAAATAATGTTCTCCCAAATGTGTGGATGGATTAAGCTGAAACTTTCACAGGTTAATGTGTATCTTGATTCGAAGAAAGTAAGCATACTTTTAGAAGCAGTTTTGCCAACATTAACAGTACTACCTCTTACCTTTAAATATAAGGTTTAAAAATATGTAATTCAAAATAATACGGTCGAATTAAGATTAAAACTTGATGCATCAATTTCCCTTCCTATAAATTATTTTGTCTGAGTTACACAAGCTGAAACCACCTTGCTATGTGCTGAAATTTTCCTGTTTGTACAATTTGCTTCTTTTGTTGGACCAATAAGTCCCCACTGAAACAACTAGTAAACTACAGGTTAAAGGGACAGACCAAACTTTCAAAAAGGCATGAATGGAGTGCCATGGTCGAGCGGTTTAGTGCATCGGATTTGTGTTCTGATGGCCGAGTCGTCAGAATGTGGGTTCGAATCCCAACCGCGACTATGGTGCTTGTGTCCATGAGCAAGACACTTTACCATAATTGCTTCTCTCCACCCAGGGGTAAATGGGTACCTGTGAGGGCAGAGTTGGTAATAATATAATGCGCCTTGAGCACCAGTTTGGTGGATACGTGCGCTATATAAGTAGGCATGTCACAGGAAGCAGTAATAAATCCTGAAATACCACAGCGATACGTACACACACACGCAGGATTTCAAAGAAGACTTGCCTGTATATTGTACATTTAAAATTTCAGTGTTGTATTATGAATGGTTTTGGAGATTAAAAATGACACAAAAAATGACACAAAGTACACAAGAATCACTTTGGACTTAGTTTATTTCACTCATGGTGCCACGCTCATACAGTAAAGTTCCATTGCATTTTTTCAGGAAGGACCCCTGAAATTAAATATTCAAAAATCTGTAACTTTTGAACCGTTTCATCAATTTTTCTAAATATTTTTTTTTTTAAGTTTGGTATTTTTTGCCCCTTTAATCAATATGAGTTTTGTACAGAAGCAAGGAATTTGAATTTTGGGTCTAACATGCCTAATATAAGTCCACATTATTATTATTATTATTATTAATTGGAGTCCTAGTTCAAAATGAGCAGTGTGACTGAAATTTACTGGTTCATTATGCAGCAGCAAGTTGCTGCCAGTAATGGTAGATCTTATCATGTGGGGTATTATTTTCAGTCACAAGAGCTAATCTAAAACTAGCACTCCGATTCCATGCCCTGTTGATCGTGGAGATACTGTCCCTTTAAGTTTTTTTATTGATGCGAACTGTATTGAAAACAAACACACTATAAACTTCACATTTATTTTTACTTCCATCGGGTTTAGAATTTTATTCTGATAGGGGCAATGCAACCTTTCTGTACTACAGGGCACCAGTTCATGAGAATATCAAATGTCGATGGCAATAACTTTAAGGGTCACCAAGGCCAAGACCAGGTCAATGGACAGCATGGCCTCCATTGGATTTCCAGGGCAGTACTTCAATCTAGAACCATTTATAATAATATTAAATAATATTGTCCAGAATTGTCCAGGTTGCCTTTTCCAAATTCCCGAATCCTATGCATTCCAGTTGAAGATCTTCGGCAGTATTCAGCAAGAACCATGTGGTAACTTATATGAACTTAGTTCAAATTTAAGTAAGGCTGATTGCGGTGACACCATGTGAAAATTTGGTCCGAGTAGTCATGCGATCAACCTATGATCAGAGCCCAATTGTTAGTGGTCACAATCACCAACACCACCAGATATGTCTCACGCGTACATGTACTTCTGGTTCTGATGAAGATTAACGGTCGAACGGTCATAGCAGTACAAACATTCCATGAGGTACAAATTTTGGAGTGATCCGTTCAGGGCTAATCCTTGTGAAGGTTTTCAAGATGGTGGTTGACCTAGCTCAGGATACACACGTTGGGCTGCTACTCGCCCTGCATAGAGGACATAGCCCCATGCTACGATGACTATGGCAGCAAGCAGCTGTAAATAAAATTAGAACATTTCGTGAATAAAGCCGAGAAACATGTATACTGCTCAAAATAAAATAGGACTCAAAAGTAATTCTTGGTCCATTTTGTCCATGTGAGGACACAAAAGCAGTTTTTGGTGGAAGTAAAGTACTAAGGTTTCTCTGCAACATTTTAAACACTTTTCACGGGATGTGCATGTCTAATGACGGTTTAAACTGGCAGATCATGTGATAAGGCATGAAAATGCAGATAACAGGTTGATGGGAGATGTTTTCATTCTAATGGATGACAACGCCCGTCCTCATAGAGCAAGAATCAGCGTTCCTTACAGGTAACCATATTCAGCGTCTGGAATGGCCTGCCATTTCACCAGACCTTAACCCTATTGAGAACATTTGGGCAATTCTCAGTTACAGAGTCAGAAGTCACAACCCTCCTGTAAGGAACGTTGCCAATCTGACAGCAGCTCTACAGGATGAGTGGAACAACCTCGACCAAGCTGTGATCCGGAACACCGTACTGTTAATTCATGAGGCGTTGTGCAGAATGTGTGCGAGTCCGGGGTGCTGCAACATCCTACTGAAGTCAATTGTGGAGTCACCCATGAAGAAATAAAGCTGATTAGCCAAGTTTGATATTGAGTACTGTACATCAACCTGTTATCTGCATTTTCATGCCTTATCACATGATCTGCCAGTTTAAACCGTCATTAGACATGCACAACACGTGAAAAGTGTTTATAATGTTGCAGAGTAACCTTTAGTACTTTACTTCCACCAAAAACTGCTTTTGTGTCCTCACATGGACAAAATGGACCAAGAAATACTTTTGAGTCCTATTTTATTTTGAGCAGTGTATAATATACAAGGGTACTTGTGTCCTTGAGCAAGACACTTTACCATAATTGCTTCTCTCCACCCAGGGGTAAATGGGTACCTGTGAGGGCAGAGTTGGATGTTGTGTTTGATTAGCCCATATGCGCTGAAATGGCAGCAATTGAGCTGTATACTCCCCAGGGAGCTGAGATGGTTTTCAGGAATGATTTATGAGCCTGATGAGCAGAGGTAATAATGTAATGCGCCTTGAACACCAGTTTGGTGGATATGTGCGCTATATAAGTCCACATTATGATTATGATTATGATTATTATATATACTAGTTATACTTAGTAAGCCAATGTCAAATTGTAAATTGAATTTATTTCAGTAGATTACTGTATCCTCAGTACTAGTACTAGTAATAGTAGTATTAGTAACGTCTACAGACCATGGAGAAAGGTCCTTCCTCCATGCAGTAACACTAGTACTAGTACTAGTACTGTAGTAGTACAGTCATGACAGTTCAGTTGTAAAACTTTAACACTAATGACAACAGTTGAATACTCACCACAGAAACAACAATATCCTGATACTTCTTAGTGAAAAGTATCATCATGATTATTGATTCGCAGTAGTCACATATTTTTCATAAATTCACAAGAAGTATTTAAACTAATTCAAGGACTCAAGGAGGTCCATGGTCCAATTTGTACAGTGTTGTTGTTGTTGTTGTTGTTGTAGATTAATGGCACTTTTGGCAGTCCATGTGCCCTTTGTGCCAGTCGCTATACAGCAAGAGGTAGTTTGGAGCGAGAACGCAGATCTGTACAGTGTGTGTATGTAGCCTGTTTTTATGTAAACAAAGTCCGGTATTTGTGCACTTATTATCTAACGGCACTTGTGGTTCGCCGTTATTAATACTACAATAATTATTTAACCAATCAGAAGATGTTTTAGATTCAGAGTGGTTCTACTAGTCTGATACGGTCTGATGTCTGATATATACAATTTGCTTCTTTTGATCAAGATAGTGAGTCATGCACCAGACCTATGTTGCAAGTTTTATTAGACTAGTTTTACAGTCGCTTGTACAATGCAGAAAGCTATGTTCTTCGAACGTTGGGTATGTAATATATACACAAACGACTAGGCAAGTTTCTTGATCTCAAAAACTGTGTTCAATCAGCAACGTTGAGTTGATTAGAAAAAACGAAGAATTAGGAACTTGCGGAAATTAAACATGAGTTTTCTCTATTCGACTTGGTAAGAAAACAGTATTTATTATTATCTTCTCTTGACTCTGTGAGAGGGATAAGAAGTTTGTTATAACATACAGGGAATCCAAGGCCTTACTCCGCCCCGCCAGATCGAGTTCTGTACTCACTGGTCTGTAGTGTGTTAGGCCATGAGAATGAAAGTCATAGATTTGCGTCCACCGCCCGGCATGTCCCAAAAGCTACCGCCTAAATTTTTCATTATTTGCCCAAAAAATCATTATTTGCACAAAAAAGGTATTTCCACCAAACAAATTTAGTTCCAAATCATCCACATCAGTAAAACGAAGTTTTTTACCAAATTTCCACCAGTATGTGCGCTATAATCATTAGCACATGTTCTCTTAGTACACTTACAGTTACACTACAGACAGTCTTAGTCCCGCGTACGTCGTTCACAAAAAAGGTCGCATCACGCTAAAACTGTATGGTAAACTCCGTCCGATCCGCACCTGCAACTGTACCGCCTTCACATGCACACGTTTGCTGTTGAGCCTTTGTATCTTATGCCTATGCGGCCCGCACGTCTTAATGACCAAAATTCTCCTTGTTACTCCTCTTTTACCCTTCACCCTTCCCTCTCTCTCTCGCAGGTAGAAAGCATGTACATAAAGTGATTAAGAATATGTCAAATTAGAAGAAACATCTTGTGATTGCGCTGTTATTTTGTTATTAATGATCAATGGAAATAATGAATAATGAATAATGAAAAAAAGCCTCATGTGTTTTCGAAATTTCCCGGACGCAAATCTATGACTTTCATTCTCTTGGCCTTAGTTACTTTCAGTTTCAATTCATCATAAGAACGTTGTAAATGTATGTAGGCCAACTTGTACTACTAAAGTACTAGTAGTAGGCCTAGTACTAGTATTGTAGTAGATCTACGCTCTGTTTATAATTAGGCCCTATATTGTTATTTTTATATAGGCCTATGCTCTAACACTAACACAGTATTATTATGGGAAAGAATGTCGTATCCGACCGCCACTTTAAAAAAAAAAATTAAGGTTTAAAAAAAAATTTGCAACCACTAAGAGACAGTAGTCAGTACTAACCACTCCAGTTAAAAAATGATTCCATCGATTTTTGGGGGTACAGAAAGCGAAAACTATATCTCAGTTTTATGATGGTTTTCGGACTTGATTTCCCTTCTAAAAAAATCCTCCCCTTCAGAAAATAGAAGGGTCCTATTATAGTTGCCACTGCGCATGTACAATGACCGTGTTGGTCACTTGGGGGAGTTGACAAGATCAGACTGACATGACTGATGACTGAGGAAGTCATCGAATACCAAAAATATCTGATTTTTCATGAAATAAATATCCTGGAATAATTTGAAGTATATGTCCATCATCATCCATATGTTCTCCACCTTACTAGGTAGGTAAGATTACATTATTGGTTATATTTAATGAGAAAAAGTGGCGGTCGGATACGACATTCTATCCTTATGCTTTCATGAACGTAATAGAACATGTTCCTTCCGCCATGGTTTACTCATGGCGGTATAATTACGGGAAAGAATGTAGAATACAACCGCCGTGATAGAAGACACACTTAAGGAAAGAGACCAGGAAATTATAACATTAACGTTAGTCATCAGTGATGATTGGAAACGTTAACTCAACTGTGACTGCAAGGGTCAAAATCAGTCAAAATTTTATACTTGTCAAGGTATATCTAGTGCACTTAAAAGTCAAACACTGTAAACCCTTACGTGTAGTAAGTACATTTATACCAGGTCAAAATGGGTTGAACGTTTTTAACTGGTAAAAGCATTGACCATTGTCTTGTGTTGTTGAGGGTGGTCATAATGACAGTAAAAACCAGTCAAAAAATGCCCCTGTGTGCACATTTGGGTCAACAGTCAAAACAGGCAGTTGGCTGGTTTTGACCACTATAGCTACTTACCACTAAAGTTCAACTAAAGTAGGAGGTTTGATGAATGTATGCACATCCAGTGAGATATTGGCGGTTGAGTTCAACATTCTTTCTTAATTATTAATGGTTAAATGTCTGAAAGCTATCATTTTTAGTAAAACAATTTCCCAACCAAATTTTAATCACATGAAAATCTTAATGCATGTAAAATATTTTTTCAAAAAGACAACTTTCACAGATTGATCTGTACATCTTGATTCAAAGAAAGTACTGATACTTTATTTAAGCTGTTTTGCCAACATTACCAACAGTTTATAACTAGCTTTCAAAAAGGTAAGAAATACATCTATACATACAACTAAAATTGCCTTGATTTTAATATTGGTTTTACTTTAGATCCAGCTATATTTGACGATGATCAACCCCAATAGAACATCATACAAATACAGATAGTCATAAAAAATGGCAAGCCCATCTGTGACTCCAGAGCGTCTGTTGCCAAACGTTGAGTCCGAAGGCTCATCTTCTCGGAATAACTCTCCTGATGGAAACTGTCCCATCTGCCTAGGGAAGGTTAACAATAAAGCCTTCACGGATGCATGCTTCCACACATTCTGTTTTGTTTGCCTGCTTGAATGGTCCAAAATCAGAGCGACCTGCCCCCTGTGCAAAACGACTTTCAAATCTATCATACACAATGTTGTATCCAATGATGTTTATGATCAGTATCATCTCAAACCAGCGGAGAGCGGCTCCTTTGGAACGGATGGCAGTGGGAGGCGCTTCCGTTATTCCACTACCCTGACTGAGGAGCACAGGGTTGAGTTGACTTGGCGCCGTAATCGGGCACTGGAGAGGCGATACCAACGGGCACACCAAGTCCATTTGCAAGCTGCTTCAGAAGAACGCCGTCGTCTCATCTACAGAGCTGGCCTCTGGGTGAGGCATATGGGATCTAATCGCTACACTCGTTTCCGTGATATCTCTACTGAGTTCTTTCAGAGGAATCCAGCCATGACTCATCGTCTTGTGCCGTGGCTAAGACGAGACCTTAGCATACTATTCAGTGGTGAAGATCATGTGGCTTTCATGACTCAGTATATCTTGTCACTGCTTCCGAATGTTCACCTACAGACCGAGGAGTTTCATGATCAATTGCGTCCATTTTTGTACGGCCAGACGGAGCATTTTATCCACGAGTTGGTCAGCTTTGTTCGTTCGCCTTACGACATGAACACTTATGATCAGATAGCGCAGTATGACTTCACAGCCTCACATCCAACACAGCGGACACCATTGCAACCACTCTCTGCACTTCAAGGCAGTTCAGATTACAATGATGTAATCAGTCTATCTTCAGATGATGAAGTCATTGAGATCCCTACATTGAGTAGCCTACTGCGATCAGATGGCTCTTCCTCGAGTACTTCCCAGGCAGCAAGTGAACAAGTTGAGGCACTAGACCTATCAAGTACTCACAATCCTGAACCACCCTCTATTCGACCAGATCCAGACCAACCTGGGCCATCAGGGTTATTCTCAAACCAACCTGTTCAAGTGAAACCAGAGCCGACTGTAAGCCTGAACATCATCAGTGATGACGATAGTGATGTTGAAATAGTATCAGTCCTGAAACCATATGAGGAACGAACCCCAGAGTATGTGATATTAGTGTCTTCAAGTACTGAGGAGGAACAGGCAGAATCAAGACATGCTAAACAGGGTGGCAAACGGCACCAGAAGAGAAAACACACCCTGAAATCCGAAGAGAACCAAGGGCTTGAGCATTCATCTCAACCCCACAGCAGGTCCGTTGACCACAATCACAACGGGCACACTCACAGACATTCACACGAAAGGAAACATAAAGACAGCAGACACCACAAATATGGAAACTCCTCCAGTAAAACATCCTCGAAGGATCACACAGCACCTATACATCGTTCATCAAATCTTGAGGAACGTTCTTCACACAATAGTTCCAGGTCAAGGTCCACAGTTAGCTCTTTCTCCTACCATTCTTCAAAAAGCAATAGAAACGACAGCGATTCAAGAACTAAAGAGCATTTTGAAGATCACAGCAGGAGAGGGTCTTCCAGTTCATCCCATGGATCTTACTCCAGAAGGCACAAATCTGAAAACATAAACTTGAGTCTTAATGATAACTACATAGATCACCAAGCAGAAAGTCTAGGTGCAAACTCCATGCAAGAGACACAGCGGAGAGAGATTCCATCAAAAGAAAGAGACAGCTGGAAGCTACTATGGCGTGATAGAAGCCAGAATAGTGTACTGTTGGGCTCTGTAAGCCGATTGGAGCATGGTCCAAGTAATTCTAAGGAACAGGATGAAAAATCTAAAGAACCTGCACATGATCACCGTCATGAGGTGTCTTTCCTCAAAAAACACAAATCCAGAGATTCTGAAGATGGTAGGGAGAGAACAAAAAGCAGGAGATTAGACGAGTCTCAAAGTTTACATTTAACCATGGTCTTAAGTCGTAATACAACCAAAATCTCCGACAGACACGAGAGGTCCTCTAGTAGCACAGATGTACTCTCGGTAATGTCGAGTCACAGCCGGCACAAACATAAAAAGCACAAAAAACACAAACGGCATAAAAGCAGACGAGACAAGGAGAAAAAAACACACTCATCCTTGCCTCATATTCACATGTACACCAACAGCATGTTTGGACAAGAAGACAGAGCAAATGATGGTGATGAAAGCTCAACATCCACAGAAGAGGAGACGGACTCATTCATACAATCAAATGGGTTAAGATAGGGGGGAGTTGGCCTGCTCCCCTTCCCATTTTATTTTTGTTTAATCAATAAATTGAAAGAAAAACATGGAACCAAAAAATATTTGACAACCCTACTTAAAAGAGGAATTGGGGGGGGGGGGAGTGGTCCTCATTCAAAATATCTTAACATTTTTCAGAGGCTCAAAACCATGGTCACTATCACTCCCTTGACAAATTTCTTGCTTCTTGCCTGTAAAACAAAAACCAATTAATTGCTTTAAAATTACTGTTTTTAACCATCTATGGGCCTATTTTGACATTGGGCAAAAAAAACCACAAGTTTCTGGTCATAGGCCGGTGCGGTGACGCACTTTTTTTTAGGTAATCTTTTTTTTTTGCCAACGTGTGAAATACGTACGTCATGACATGCGGTTATTGGAACCAGACCAAATTTCCCCATACACAGAGTATGGTGGCTAAGAAAGGCCTCACAAATTGGGTAAACGTTCATACCCCTGTGTGAAAAAGTTGTTTAAAACACAGCACGGCAGAATTCCAATCAATTGGACAGCTACAAATGATGGTGTGTGGGTCTGAGGTGATGCGCATGGAGACCAGGAACCAGAGACATTTTTTTGGGGGGGCCTCATGATTTGTTGCTGAGATATTTTTTACATGGGAGGTAAATGTCACAATCTGAACTTTGTATATAATGAGTCTGAATTATATTTGCTGTATGTATAATTTAATGTACACTGTATGTGCAGACTGCAGAGACTGATTCAGGATGCTTGGTTTGGAGGGGGTCGGGGAAGAACCTTCCTAAATGCATGTCTTCTGCATGTCTTTTTCTTTGGGGGGGTGTTGGCCCTCTCACCGGCTTCACTCATGGAATCAGAGGAATAGTTTTAGATTAACTCAGTGACTGAAAATAATACCCCACATGATAACGTCATATTACAGTTGCTGCTGCATAAATGAGCCAGTAATTTGCAGTCACTGTGTTCATCTTAAACTAGGACACCGATTCCATGCCCTTTAAAAGTTAGGCCATTACTTGTTAAATTTTAAGGAAAAGAAAAAGCAAAAAAATAAAAAATAAAATAAACTCAATTGGGGGGAGAGAGGATCGGCCAGTGATGTGTACAAATGGCAGCAAATATATGGACCATTCTAAATGAAGTGGATTAGATTTGTCATTCTTAAATTTGCCCTGAAAATATTAACATATTGAATATCAGTTGTATATTGTACGTTAAATACTTTTGAACCCTCCTATAGGTTTAACACTCAAAGACACTCAAAATGTTTATGTCTCTCTTAACCCATTGACTTTGTGCAGTGCACTCAAATAAATGCAAGGACATGTGGCTAGGAGGTCAAACCAAAACCACTCAACAGTACATACACAGCTCTGTGTGACTGTGGTTTGACCTACTAATTGGCAATGCACCCAAAAATACTCAAGTGACTGTCTGTGAGTGCCGTGCTGACTGGGCCAAATTTCAGCCTGGGCATAGGAGGGTTAAAAGGTATAATTTTTGAATGTAATTTTTATTTATTTTTTATTTTCAAAGTTTTTTGAAGGGAAGGTACAACGGTGGTAATTAAAATAACAGCGTTTTATTTAAAGCCTTACTTATTGTACAGTTGGTACAAGTATAGATCACTCTGTCTCAAATGCTTTGATCTTTGAGAAAACAGGAATTATTTTTTTCAAATTTACAAAAAGTAACTGTTTGGGAACTTTTTGTGCTTAATTTTTGAAAAAATATCCGCACCTATTGTCATGAAACTTTTAAGATATATTTCTTGATGTTTGTATGTTACGAAATACTACTGTTGTACTTTCCCTACTACATATATAATATAAATATTTGTCGGAAATGCTTAATACTGACAAAGCTTGATTGTTTATTGTACATTATATCTTGATTTAAAGAGAGTACTCCTCACACTATATTTTATGAAAAGTTTTGCCAACATAACCAATGTTGTACCTTTCCTTAAAATTGATTTTCTGAAAATATGAATGCAGACAATAAGGTATTTAATCATGTGAAAAACAATTAGTTTAGTTTACCAATTAACAACATAGACTACCCCTCATGATATAAAAATAAGACAGTACAATGACTTCACTTAGTGATAGTCAAGATAAACACATGGTGTTACCGCAAACAGTAACGATATCTATACTCGACCATGCAAATCCTTAAATCTTGTATCCAATGACTTGGTTGGGATTTGAAGAAAGCAGAACAGAAGTTAGGCAAAAATGAAAACCGACTGTCAAATAAAAAATATTTGTAACTTTGTATATATTTTTTCCCACAGCAAATGGAACTCTCTCATGGGGGGCTGGGAATTAACTGGATTTTTCAGAGTCCATTTTGGTATAATAGATCTGTTGTTTTTAAGATTATATATATATTACTTTTGTGTACAATGATTTTTTTTGTAGTGAAATAACTTCCCCCATGAGGCAACGAGGACCAATTGTTTCAGGTGCCGTTTTATTTCTTCATCAAATTGTTAAATATATATCAACAAACAAATCACTGCACATTAAATTATTTAACGAGAAGGTACTACATTGGTAATTACAACATCAAATGAGTGAACTTGGTGTACAGCTGGTATCTATAATCCTGATAAATTATCCCATCTGAAGTGCTTGAGAAATTAGGCAACAGTTATGCATTATTTAACAAGAAAACATTTTTAAGCACATTTTATGATTGGTAAGTTTTATGATTATTTAAAATTAGAGGGTTATAATAATACGTTTTCCAAGTAACAATGTTGTACCTTCCCTTTAAATAAATAAAAAATATGCATATTAACATTATATTTAACAATGTTATCACATTTGGTGTTTTCTCAGTAACTTGGCAATAAAGCTTTGATTTAAAGAAAAAAGTTTCTTTAAACATTGTGACATTGTATTTTCTCCGTTATCAACAAAACAGGCATGGACTCTGATACACGGTGTTAGGCAGGATTTAGAAATAGGCTGTGCAAATTTGCTGGAAATTTCAAAACATGGTGTTCAAAATCATGAAATTGTTCACTTACAGTACTTGTACATATAAATGGCAGATGAAATAGGTTGTCCAAAAGACACCCCTCTGGCTAATACTATGCTCTGATAGTATTTTTTATTTGGTTTGAATTTCCTTTAAAAATGCCCGAAGAGATTCAGTCCTTCGGAAACTTTAGCTTGTTGCATAATATTCATTGAGTATTTCATTTCGATTGCTTTTAACTAGTGTAATTCAGGGGGAGGGTTACATATCCCCCAATATTTATGAAAGAATGGTAATGCCAATATCCCCCCACCCCAAATAATTATCCTTCCCCCTAAATAACTGAGTCAAACACACATTAAATTATTCAATTGTAGTTTTCTATTACACAAGTTTATTGAGGATACATTTTTTTTTTCCAAAAAATCTTCCATGTCTATGATGGCAAAAACAAAACCTGTGGTGTAGTACTAGACAAACATTGAAACAAAACTCATTGAAATTCACGATTACATTTAGCGGATGTTAATATTTATTAAACATGTGTTTAAGTAATCTTAATATAAAATCGACAGTTTTAGTCGGCAAACTGACTATCACCTCCGTAATCTTAAGAGGAATGCATGCCTGCACTCCTTGCTATCCTGTGGGTAGTACTTCTCATAAAAGTCCAGGACAAACTCCTCTTGTTTGAAGCCAAACTTCTGGTAGAGCAGCATGGCTGAGTTTGTGGCCGACACGTGTAGGGTGACGTCCTTTCCCATACAGGTCTAAAGAACAATACACAAACCATAGAGTTTTTAATGGGACAATATCGTCACGATCAACAGGGCATGGAATCAGAGTGCTAGTTTTAGATTAACTCAGTGACTGAAAATAATACCCCACATGATAAGGTCATATTACTGTTGCTGCTACATAAATGAGCCAGTAATTTTCAGTGACTGTGTTGAAAGTCTGCTCTGATCATGACGATATTGTCATTTTAAATGGAAGGTACAACATTGGTAACTTGCATAACTGCTATTAGTATACTTTACTTTGAATCAAGATATACACTGAATATTTAAAAGGATGGGATATCTCAAAAACTTTGTTTTAAATAATACAAAATTCTCCTGAAGACGATCAGAGCATACCAACCGGTTTATTTCAGAACTATTTACTACTCATAAGATAATTTCTACGTGTCACCGCAAACAGTCTTTACTTATCCATTTTTCACTATGCAAAGCTACAAGTCTTAAGTATATATCTACAAATATGCAACCCACTTGTATTAAATGGTACACCATGAATGTGCCAATGCCCGCATCTCTCCACTCGGGGTGTACGAACAGGAATGAGATGTAGGCTTCATTGAACTTGACGTCTGGTACCATGAACCCAAACCCAATGACAACCTTACGATAGAGGACCACCACGCTGAAGTCTGGATATTGCAGGCATTCTGAAACTGTAACACAGATGTTTATCTTTAGTGATTAGGGTATCATGGGATAGGAGTTTACACGCAAAGGTAGTTCCTAGAGAGCCTGATGCAGGCGAATCATCTGTGGGACGAACAATGGGCTGTGTACCTTTGCCGCTGCATCAATGAGCCAGTAATTTTCAGTCACTGTGTTTGTCTTAAACTTGGACACTGAATCCACGCCCTGTTGAAAGTCTGCTCTGATTGTGATGATATTGTCCCTTTAAATAGTTTAAACAAAAAGGCAAGCCGATAACATTTGATTCAGAGCTAATTTACCTGGTACAAACAAACAAAAAAATTGACATTTTAGCAAAATTTTGCATAAACCGCTTTCCCCAAACAAAATCAAAATGCACTTAAATAATTATCTCCTGTCTATAGGTATCTTCAGGGCCGGATTTAGGACTGGGCAAGCTGGGGCCTCCACATATTTCATGAAAAAAAATAAAATTGTAAGGAAAAATGTAGGCTGACCTGAACGATACGCACGTATCAATCAAAACCATATTGCGCGTGTTTTACGTATGGTTTGCAAGGGTCAAGTCTCGTAAAGTGTCTGGTCTGTAAATATATGTACTGTACTATATTCTTGTTATGACTGATCATGATTGACCTGCTTGCTTGCTTATTCACATTCTTTCTACTTGAAAAAATTTACTTTATGGATGACTGTAACTATGTCTTGTGACTCTTGTCACCTTTTAGTTTTTAGTATTCTAAGGTAGGGTGGGCCTCCACTACTGAAGGCTGTCCAGGGGCCTCCACATGCCTAAAACCGGCCCTGGGTATCTTTGACTATAAACTGAAATCTTACTGTCTATTCCTGGCCAAAAGAACTCTCTACAGAGACCGTTGACTGATGGGATATGCTGGGGTCGAAGGTAGCAGTAGTCAATCGGGGCCAGAGGTTGGGGAACGTAATCGGGGTCACGCTGTGTCTGATGCTGAATGATCTCTTTCATAAGGCAAAGCTTCATAGGACGAGATTCATAATCCCTCCTGATGAAAGGCTTTAGTACTCTGTGGGGGAATCAAAGATTTGATGCTTTGTATAATGAAGATCCAAGGATTAAAGGGGCAATATCATCATGATCAACAGGGCATGGAATCAGAGTGCCAGTTTTAGATTAACTCAGTGACTTAAAATAATACCTCACATGATGAGGTCATATTACTGTTGCTGCTGCATCACTGTGTTCATCTTAAACTAGGGCACCGATTCCATGCCCTGTTGAAAGTCTGCTCTGATTGTGATGATACGTTCCCTTTAAGATATGATGTTGTTATTGTACTCAATAGTCTTATTTGTTATGTCTTATGACAATTGTACCTGCAGGATGTGCTCTCTGGCAGTGCACTGTCGTACTTGAACTGTTTCGGATGTTTCTGTGGAAGCTCGGCACACTTTGGGGAAAAAAGTGTGCATGAAATGCAGGGGTGTCAATTGACAAAAGTAAAAAATGCTGAAAAATGGGTAATGGGCCTGTGTCTCCCTTTGGTCTAGAGGACAAATCCCCTGAACCTCCTGGATGTTTAATTATGGAGTACTCTCCACATCCCCACAAACAAACATCCCCACAAACAAGAAACTAGAGGTTTGGACACAATACAGGCTACTTCTTTCTTTCCTTGGTGGCTACTTCTCTTCTTTCAAGAATATTTTGAGGCAAAGGGAAATTTGTAAAAAATCCTGAAATCAGGAAAAATCCTGAGAAATCACAGGCCTGTAAATGGTTTATAGAGAAAAGGCTTGCATGAAACTGAAGTATAGTACCTTGAGGTGTATGGAGATATAATACTTTGCATCATAGCTGTCTCATCGCAACCAACCAGCCTGGCTCTGAATGTTGTATGGTAGCGCTGTTGAGTCTGCACTGACATGTTTGGCATCTGCAATGAAAAGAACCACTGGAATTTGTTTATTCTCTGTTAGTTCTTGTTGGGAATAATCCCAGAATAGCTTCACCGTAGCAGGAGCCTCCTTACACTGGGTGAAATCTCATCAGTGTGGAGATAGGGAATGTGGAGGTCAATCTATATTTACAAATAAGATATCGGGGAACAACCCTATCTGAAAGGACTATGGCATTTCGCTTATATTGGGAATCAGATGTCTTATATTGGAAATCTTTGGATACCTGGGTACTCGTAAACAATTTTGTTATAAAAACACATAAATACTCCCGAATGTATAAAATAACCAATATAATCACAAGTATCTCTTGTATTATTAGTCATAATAAATGTGAAATTACTGTAATAATTTCCCGCCCTCTATATTAAAAACGACTCGCATCCCCATTCCCCACACAAATCGGAGACTTCCATTTGTGTGGATTAAATGTTCCGTCAAAATTTTAAAAAGATGTTGATGGGTAATATTGGAACCCAAAAATGGAACTGGGTAATGACAGTTTCGGTCAGGTATCTGGGTAACTGGATACCTGGCACAGCCTAAGAAATGACTTCCATATATTACCTGGAATCTGTCTAGAATCCGATAATCTCCGCTGTCCTGACTTGACGACACCTTGGATGGACTGAGATGTCGCAATGGACTGTGGGTAAGCAGGAGGTCAGATACCTCGGATGACCTTATACCTGTGACCTTTTGGAGGATCTGCTGCATTGTGGCGTCGAGGTCAAAGAGAGGAAGCCCCCTCTCTCGCTTCTCCTGAAATAAGTTGAAATAATCCTTTGTCAGGATGCTTTATTTAAGTGAGCTTAGATAAGGCCAAAAACAAATAGTCTCTGGTTTCTGGTCTCCGCGTGTATCGCCTCAGACCTGCGTGTCGGCATTTTTAGTTTTCTTTTTTTGGTGGTATGAAACGATGTCTAATTGCAGCTAAAACTGCTGGATCGATTGGAATTCTGCCGTGCTGTGCTTCAAACGACTTTTTCACATAGGGGCATGAACGTTTGCCCGATTTGTGGGGCGTCTCTTAGCCACCATACTTTGTGTATGGGAAATTTGGTCTGGTTCCAATAACCGCGTATACCAAGCCTCGAAATTCCCACTTACCCACTTAGCGCAGGTCTGGTTCCAATAACCGCATATACCAAGCCTCGAAATTCCCACTTACCCACTTAGCGCAGGTCTGGTTCCAATAACCGCGTATACCAAGCCTCGAAATTCCCACTTACCCACTTAGCGCAGGTATGGTTCCAATAACCGCATATACCAAGCCTCGAAATTCCCACTTACCCACTTAGCGCAGGTCTGGTTCCAATAACCGCGTATACCAAGCCTCGAAATTCCCACTTACCCACTTAGCGCAGGTATGGTTCCAATAACCGCATATACCAAGCCTCGAAATTCCCACTTACCCACTTAGCGCAGGTCTGGTTCCAATAACCGCATATACCAAGCCTCGAAATTCCCACTTATCCACTTAGCGCAGGTAAGTGTTTTTTTCAGGCGGTAAGTGATTTTAAAAAGTGGGTAAGTTGCTGGGTAAGTGAATCTATCCATGTTTTTATGTCATGTCCCATAACAACATGGCCAGACACTGGATAAGTGACAACAAATAATTATTTCGAGGCTTGGCGTATGTATGTATCGCATATTTCACTGGTTGGCATAAAATAAAAAAGATTACCAAAAAAAAAAAAAAAAAAAAAAAAAAAAGCGTGTCACTGCACCGATTTTGAAGCCAACCTATGACCAGAAAACGGTAACTTTTTTTTTTGGCCTAATACAGGAAGAAACAAAATCTTGCAAATCTTACAATTTTTTTAAAAGTACTTTTGATTTGTTTCAGGTTTTGAATATGATGAAAACAAAAATGTCCGGGTATTGACGGTAGAATAGCAGAAAAAACGAGAGTAGCCTACCTGACGAACAAGCAGCTTGCGTCTAAATCTCCTCGCTACTGGGTGTTTGTCAACAGCTTGAGGGCAGGCTTCAATTACTCGTAGAAGTTGCTTTTCCTCGTACACGCTCATTGGAAGATACCTGAACGTAAGGAGTTCAACATGCATTAAAGAGGAAAATTTGTCTTTTTTTTGTTAATTAATATTTTTCTGTATAATACCAACCAATCAACAATAGATTGTACTGGCAAATAATGGCATAGCCAAAGTGGGGGACGGGGGGGGGGCAAGAGGCTGGCCGCTATTTTTTTTTTCTGCAGCATACTTCGTCAATGGCTTAGAAATTGGCATAGAAATCTAATTTGAAAAAGGTTCTTCAATAATTAATTCACCGTCCAAACTCGAGTGGCTGGTAGTCTAGTAGTTAAAATGCTCGCCTTGTAGGTTTTTCGACATTTGCATACAAATTGTTTTTATACATTTTTTTATACATTTTTTAAACTATAAAATTAATTCAGAAGCAAAGGCTTTCTATATAAAATTCACAGTTGCGGAAGATTTTTTTTAAAGGAAAATAAAGTAAACAATTCCTTTTTTTTAGTATACAAATGCATAGTTGATGAAGATACCATTCATCAAGATACTGTTTATCATAGGTTTTATATTATGTTTTAAGTAATAATAATAATAATAATAATGTATAGATTTATATAGCGCACGTATCCACCAACTAAGTGGCGCTCAAGGCGCATTATATTATTATCCCTGCTCATAAGGCTCATAAGGCTCATAAATCATTCCTGAATCATTCCTGAAACCATCTCAGCTCCCTGGGGAGTATACAGCTCAATTGCTGCCATTTCTAGCGCATAGAGAGCAAACCATCTCTGCCTTCACAGGTACCCATTTAACCCCTGGGTGGAGAGAAGCAATTATGGTTAAGTGTCTTGCTCAAGGACACAGGTGTCACGGCTGGGGCTCGAACCCACACTCTGCTGCTGGCAACACCAGAACTTGAGTACACACAAAGTGTCTTGACATTGGCACCAGATTAAGTCTTTCAGTTGTTTGTACTATGGGAATGGAAATAATCATGTATAAGCAGACTAGATAACACCATAAACACTAGTTTAGTTGCACTTTGATGGACTCTGCCCAGCCAGGTATATTTTTTATGATTAAAGGTACAATATCGTCATGATCAAAGCAGTGCCTAGTTTAAGATAAACACAGTGAAAATTACCAGTTCATTTATGCAGCAGCAACAGTAATATGACCTCATCATGTGGGGTATAATTTTCAGTCACTGAGTTAATCTAAAACTAGCACTCTGATTCCATGCCCTGTTGGTCGTGTCGATATTGTCTCTTTATGGCCAAGTGTCCCAGTATCCAGTTTTTCCCATAATCCTGATTGGCTGCCAATATCATATCGTATTATTTATAAAATATTACTTATCGTTTTCAAATCTTTGAATGATTGTGCACCATTATATATATATCTGACTTGTTGAAATGTTATGCCCCCTCTCGCATGTTATGTTCCAGTGCAAAATTTCTGCTGGCTGAACAAAAGTCTAAACATTCTTGGGGTGACAGATCTTTTGAAGTTGTGGCTCCATGCCTTTGGAATGATTTACCTCTGTACATTCGTGAATCTCAATCTGTTGACTCCTTCAAGAAGAACTTAAAAACTCATCTTATGTGTATTACCGATAAGGACTACTAACATTCATTTATGCATTTTTTTTCTTTTGTTTAGTATTATATTGTATTGTTATGCTATTGTATGATTTCTTGTTTACTGTAAAGTACCCTGAGCGCTTCTTGGTGGATATGTGCACATTATAAATCTTCTGTATTATTATTATTATTATTATTATTATTATTATGTCACACACCTCTAAAAAAGGCCAAAAAACATTGTGATTTATTTAGATCCCTTTCAAAGCACACAAACCACACACTTCGTGAAGATAAAATACCGCACAAAGAAAAACAAATTTAAAACTCATACATTTTCTTGGGTGGTCCAATATACTTTACTGCTTTTTATTTTTGTATTGCATTATCTTTGGACAAATTCTTTCACATTAATTTCACTGTCTAAGAATTCCTGGGTGGCCAAATACTTTGATGTCGTTGGAAACTACTTGTTTATTATCTGTATGAATCACCTCAAGCTCATGCCAAATTTGAAATCTACCTCTCATAACTGTCCATCCACACGTTAAGGTATTTGTTCCTTTTTGGCCATTTTCCAAAAGTTAAAATTAATTAGAAACTTAAATGTGATGTGTGACGTTTTTTTCCAACATCGGATTGGTTATAAGCCCCGGTTGGCTTGGTACTACCACTTGAGGGCGCTAGACAACTCAGAGCATACCAATGTAATCTTCTATAAATAATAAAGGGACAATATCATCACAATCAACAGGGCATGGAATCTGAGTGCTACAGATCTTTAGATTAACTCAGTGACTGAAAATAATACCCCACATGATAAGGTCATATTATCTTTGGTGCTGCATAAATGAGTCAGTAAATTTCAGTTTCTTAAACTAGGACACCATTTCTATGCCGTCTTAAAAGACTACTCTGACTGTCCCTATAATGTCCCTACAATTTTGCATTTTTGCAGAGTCATTACTTGATGAACTGTATCAAACTTTAGTCGCAGTGTAGCATTGACTCAAATTGAGTCATTTCCTCAAAATTACCTGCCACCAATCCCCGATATTAAAGGAACAAATACTCAATGTGACTCGATCTTGGCATGTCAAGAAATGACTAAATTTGAGTCTGAAAAAAACTTGAGTCGTCACAACTTTTCTAGTTGTGGTGCGTTCTGCACCATTGTGTATCAAACATGTATTAGGTCATCTAGGTCTTTTGTAAGGAATGTACAGCCTTGGTAATAACATGATTACAAATTAACACAATTATTATCTGAAAGCGACTTGTTGTAAAGTCGGTAATGGTAGCAATTATCCTGAAAATATTCTGTCTCAAAAGCTTTCATTGCAGAAACAAACCACAACAAAATATGCAAATTTTATAAAAAGTTGCCCGGCTGCAATTTATGGCTCCAAGTGTTTGCTGTAAAATGTATAATTTTGTTTGTTTACACTTTTCTCATAACTTGGACTCTGCGCTGAGCTGAAAACTTTCACATGTCGGTTGTTTAATGTATGTATATAAATTGATTCCAAAAGAGTAAGCATACTCATGGAAGCAGTTTAGCCAACATTACCAATGCTGTACCTTCCCTTCAATGTATATCTTGATTCAAAGAGAGTAAGCATACTCATGGAAGCAGTTTTGCCAACATTACCAATGCTGTACCTTCCCTTCAATGTATATCTTGATTCAAAGAGAGTAAGCATACTCATGGAAGCAGTTTTGCCAACATTACCAATGCTGTAACTTCCCTTCAATGTATATCTTGATTCAAAGAGAGTAAGCATACTCATGGAAGCAGTTTGGCCAACATTACCAATGCTGTACCTTCCCTTCAATGTATATCTTGATTCAAAGAGAGTAAGCATACTCATGGAAGCAGTTTGGCCAACATTACCAATGCTGTACCTTCCCTTCAATGTATATCTTGATTCAAAGAGAGTAAGCATACTCATGGAAGCAGTTTGGCCAACATTACCAATGCTGTACCTTCCCTTCAATGTATATCTTGATTCAAAGAGAGTAAGCATACTCATGGAAGCAGTTCAGCCACATTACCAATGTTGTACCTTCCCTTTAATGTATATCTTGATTCAAAGAGAGTAAGCATACTCATGGAAGCAGTTCAGCCACATTACCAATGTTGTATCTTCCCTTTAATGTATATCTTGATTCAAAGAGAGTAAGCATACTCATAGAAGCAGTTTTGCCAACATTACCAATGCTGTACCTTCCCTTCAATGTATATATTGATTCAAAGAGAGTAAGCATACTCATGGAAGCAGTTTTGCCAACATTACCAATGTTGTACCTTCCCTTCAATGTATATCTTGATTCAAAGAGAGTAAGCATACTCATGGAAGCAGTTCAG
The DNA here is from genome assembly GCA_029582265.1 of Zoroaster sp. YZ-2022. Taxonomy (NCBI): domain Eukaryota; kingdom Metazoa; phylum Echinodermata; class Asteroidea; order Forcipulatida; family Zoroasteridae; genus Zoroaster; species Zoroaster sp. YZ-2022. The sequence goes on along the minus strand of CM055825.1, from coordinate 3,614,499 downwards.
CCACATTACCAATGTTGTACCTTCCCTTCAATGTATATCTTGATTCAAAGAGAGTAAGCATACTCATGGAAGCAGTTTTGCCAACATTACCAATGTTGTACCTTCCCTTCAATGTATATCTTGATTCAAAGAGAGTAAGCATACTCATGGAAGCAGTTCAGCCACATTACCAATGTTGTACCTTCCCTTCAATGTATATCTTGATTCAAAGAGAGTAAGCATACTCATGGAAGCAGTTTTGCCAACATTACCAATGTTGTACCTTCCCTTCAATGTATATCTTGATTCAAAGAGAGTAAGCATACTCATGGAAGCAGTTTTGCCAACATTACCAATGCTGTACCTTCCCTTCAATGTATATCTTGATTCAAAGAGAGTAAGCATACTCATGGAAGCAGTTCAGCCACATTACCAATGCTGTACCTTCCCTTCAATGTATATCTTGATTCAAAGAGAGTAAGCATACTCATGGAAGCAGTTCAGCCACATTACCAATGCTGTACCTTCCCTTCAATGTATATCTTGATTCAAAGAGAGTAAGCATACTCATGGAAGCAGTTCAGCCACATTACCAATGCTGTACCTTCCCTTCAATGTATATCTTGATTCAAAGAGAGTAAGCATACTCATGGAAGCAGTTCAGCCACATTACCAATGCTGTACCTTCCCTTCAATGTATATCTTGATTCAAAGAGAGTAAGCATACTCATGGAAGCAGTTTTGCCAACATTACCAATGTTGTACCTTCCCTTCAATGTATATCTTGATTCAAAGAGAGTAAGCATACTCATGGAAGCAGTTTAACCAACATTACCAATGCTGTACCTTCCCTTTAATGTATATCTTGATTCAAAGAGAGTAAGCATACTCATGGAAGCAGTTCAGCCACATTACCAATGTTGTACCTTCCCTTCAATGTATATCTTGATTCAAAGAGAGTAAGCATACTCATGGAAGCAGTTCAGCCAACATTACCAATGTTGTACCTTCCCTTCAATGTATATCTTGATTCAAAGAGAGTAAGCATACTCATGGAAGCAGTTCAGCCAACATTACCAATGTTGTACCTTCCCTTCAATGTATATCTTGATTCAAAGAGAGTAAGCATACTCATGGAAGCAGTTTTGCCAACATTACCAATGCTGTACCTTCCCTTTAATGTATATCTTGATTCAAAGAGAGTAAACATACTAATGGAAGCAGTTTAGCCAACATTACCAATGCTGTACCTTCCCTTTAATGTATATCTTGATTCAAAGAGAGTAAGCATACTCATGGAAGCAGTTTTGCCAACATTACCAATGCTGTACCTTCCCTTTAATGTATATCTTGATTCAAAGAGAGTAAACATACTAATGGAAGCAGTTTAGCCAACATTACCAATGCTGTACCTTCCCTTTAATGTATATCTTGATTCAAAGAGAGTAAGCATACTCATGGAAGCAGTTTAGCCAACATTACCAATGCTGTACCTTCCCTTTAATGTATATCTTGATTCAAAGAGAGTAAGTATACTCATGGAAGCAGTTTAGCCAACATTACCAATGCTGTACCTTCCCTTTAATGTATATCTTGATTCAAAGAGAGTAAGCATACTCATGGAAGCAGTTTTGCCAACATTACCAATGTTGTACCTTCCCTTTAATGTATATCTTGATTCAAAGAGAGTAAGCATACTCATGGAAGCAGTTTAGCCAACATTACCAATGCTGTACCTTCCCTTTAATGTATATCTTGATTCAAAGAGAGTAATCATACTCATAGAAGCAGTTCTGCCAACATTACCAATGTTGTACCTTGTATGTATATATTGATTCAAAGAGAGTAAGCATACTCATAGAAGCAGTTTGCCAGCATTACCAATGTTGTACCTTCCCTTCAATGTATATCTTGATTCAAAGAGAGTAAGCATACTCATAGAAGCAGTTTGGCCAACATTACCAATGCTGTACCTTCCCTTCAATGTATATCTTGATTCAAAGAGAGTAAGCATACTCATAGAAGCAGTTTAGCCAACATTACCAATGCTGTACCTTCCCTTCAATGTATATCTTGATTCAAAGAGAGTAAGCATACTCATGGAAGCAGTTTAGCCAACATTACCAATGCTGTACCTTCCCTTCAATGTATATCTTGATTCAAAGACAGTAAGCATACTCATAGAAGCAGTTTGCCAGCATTACCAATGATGTACCTTTCCTTCAATGTATATCTTGATTCAAAGAGAGTAAGCATACTCATAGAAGCAGTTTGCCAGCATTACCAATGCTGTACCTTCCCTTTAATGTATATCTTGATTCAGAGAGTAAGCATACTCATAGAAGCAGTTTGGCCAACATTACCAATGTTGTACCTTCCCTTCAATGTATATCTTGATTCAAAGAGAGTAAGCATACTCATAGAAGCAGTTTTGTCAACATTACCAATGCTGTACCTTCCCTCTAATGTATATCTTGATTCAAAGAGAGTAAGCATACTCATAAAAGCATTTTTTGCCAACATTCCCCAAGAACCAAATTGGCCAGGTTTAAAATGATTGTAGAGCAAAGAACTGAAAATATGCATTAATTCTGACTCACTTTGGTCCCTCTTCGGGTTTCTCATCCATCTTGACATCAGCAACCTTTAACCTCCGGGTCATCACCTTGGATACAGTCTCTGCCCTGGTGTCGCCGATGACTGTTTTGGACGCATCCTTTTCGCTCTCCCCTTCTTTGTCCAGACCAGATGAGCTGTTGCTGCCCTGGCTACTAAGGATGGGTGTGGGGATCCGGAAGAGTGGGATTCCTTTTGATGGGGGGACAAACTCCTCCTCATCCCCAGCCATCAGGGCACTGGGGATGGTTTCTGCAAGGGGAGAGGAAATGACAGTCGATTGGGGGAGGAGGCAAGGGAAGAATGTTACAAGTGACATTTAACTGTGTAAATAGATATAAAAAATTTCAATAAACATAATATTTTTCTAACCAGGCCTCAGAATGTTACCTTTATTTTGATTGGTCTAAAGTATTTGTGAATAAATAAGTAGTTAATAGGATTAGAATCAAAGTCTTGGCCCAAGAGAGCAGTAGGTAAAACTTGTAGCTTTGCATGGTGAAGAGGATAAGTAAGACTAATTGCAGTGACACCATGTGAAATTCTCTATTGAGCAGTAATCCGTTCTGAAAAGAACTGGAGGTAGGGCAGTAGTCAAGTAGGCCAGTACTGACTGATGAGAAGGTATGTGGAGTGCTATTGTTCTATTGTGTGTGTGTGCATCTTTTTTTTTTATTGTGCCATGGTTGGGAGCATAAAGAAATTCCTGCCAGATTCCTTTGGGGTGGGACCAGGCAGTGGCTTTGCTATCAGGAGGGCATACTTGTCAGAGAACCCTCAAGCAGTCTACATCTATGGCACATCGTATGGCATCAGGCAGCCTTGTGAATGCTCATATATATATATATATATATATATATGCTACACTTCAATTTCCTAAGTTCATTCTCCTGAAAACGTCGAGTTGTAACCTCCAGTTCTTTTCAGAACTAATTACCACTCAATTGAGAATTTCACATGGTGTCACCGCAATTAGTCTTTACTTATCCTCTTCACCATGCAAAGCTACAAGTTTTACGTTTCGTAAGTTTGATAGAGTTTTTTTATTTATTGTGTTCAGTCGGCTAAGCATGTTCTCATCTTATATTAACAGGGAGGGAGCCCACTATAGTGGCTATATAACAAAGAAAGGGGGGGGTAAATATGGGTAAAGCAGCTGTTTGTAAACATTACCATTCTCAGAATTTCAGACTTTTCTAATACACACATTAAATTGAATCAAAATGAAGCTCATGTGTACACTAGACTGATGCCTATCCAACTGTGATTTCTTCAAAGGGGCTTTGTAATGAGCACTCTGGGCACCAGACACAAAATGGAGGGAGCTGAGAAAAATTATCCGCTCAGTGCACATCGTAGCCCTCTAGCGGTGAATTTGCACCCAGTGTCTTGATGATAGCAACTTTTGTGTCGTGTGAGCGTTGTGCGTACACTTTATGTGTGTATGTTATGGTACTAAGTGCGCACATACTTCTGCCAGCCAATGATCGCAGGAAGTATTCCGCGCGTATGCACATCAACTGCAAAATATGCCAAATGCGACGCACTATCACTGCCCTTTCGCTCACAGTGGTCTAACAACATGCTCAACAGCTCATGAACGGTGCGAATAGGAATGATATTGGCCCAGTGACCAGGGGAAATAAGTGCATAGAGACGTTCATTCGAAGGTATTATGTGCTATATGTTCATTACTTGCTTTGCTAAACAAGCGGGTGAACACCTTCACTATCTTCCGACTCCCCAAAATCAAGAGTGAGTTCCATTTGGAAAGCTTCTTCCCTAGAACAGCATTACAATGGAATGCCCTTCCAGCTGATTGCTTTCCACCAACGTGGAGTGTCGTGGCCGAGCGGTCTAGCTTACCGGACTCAAGTTCTGGTGTTAGCAGCAGAATGTGGGTTCGAATCCCGGCCGTGACACTTGTGTCCTTGAGCAAGACACTTAACCATAATTGCTTCTCTCCACCCAGGGGTTAAATGGGTACCTGTGAGGGCAGAGTTGGTTGATTAGCCCTATATGCGCTGTAATGGCAGCAATTGAGCTGTATACTCCCCAGGGAGCTGAGACGGTTTCAGGAATGATTTATGAGCCTTATGAGCAGGGGTAATGATATAATGCGCCTTGAGCACCACTTAGTTGGTGGATATGTGCGCCATATAAGTCCAGACATTATTATTATTATTAACTTACGATCTATTTAAGTTTAAGAAAAACATCAACAAATGTAATCTTGCTTAAATGGTGGATGACATATCGCATATGTAACCCCTTACACTCTAGTGGCTATTGGTGGATGACATATCGCATATGTAACCCCTTACACTCTAGTGGCTATTGGTGGATGACATATCGCATATGTAACCCCTTACACTCTAGTGGCTATTGGCCTTGTTTTAGGTGACTGACATTAAATAAAAAAAATAAAAAATTATTGTTATCAGTGTGATGAGTGGGTCTACTCTCACCTGCTGGAGTTAGATCACTCTCGTTGAGAAGATTAGAGAGAAGAAAGTCAGAGCTGTTATCACCTCCCAGTAGACTGAGAACAGACGGGGAGTCGGGAACCGATGGGGGTAATCCAAAGCTCTACAACAAAAGAGAAAGTGGGTATAGAAAGGTGGGGGGGGGGGGGCATGTTTATATTCATTATAATTACATGAAATAATCTGATGGCACAAGATACAATTTGCATGAAGAGCATGCAATGAACGGACACGTACCTCACTGCCGAAGCTGTCTATGCTACTGTCGTCAATGTCAATCTCCCTCTGGAGTTTCACTTTCTTGTTGAGTTCTTCACTTGCGATTGCTTGCTTTGCCCTGCGGATGTCCTTGGCTTCCTGCAGTTGAATTTCCAGGGGGAAAAGATGAGTAAATTGCAGCTGTGGACGAGCCCGGCTTGTCGACAGCAGGTAGGATCGGTGGTCGAGAAGTTAAGACTTCTGCCCTAGTAAGGAGGTTGTATATTCGAGTCTTGCCCAAAATCCAAGTGGAGTTTTTCCTTAAAATCACTGATTATACAGTACTTAACAGATACGTTGTTAAAACGTTATTAAAATAATTGCTTACCAGTAAGCAAATTTTTGTGCTAACTATAGCAGAAAAATTTGCTTAAGCATAAGTGAATTTTACAGGTTAGCAAGAATATTCAGAGTGGCGCATGCGTGTTCACCATAGATTTATATCGTTGCATCACTCATTTGCTAGCAATAACGACCGGTAAGTTAGCGTGCCTTTCTCTATGCTTAACGGTTAGCAGCTCTATGAAATGAAAAACGTACAGTAAGCAAAAAATCATCTGCTTAGCGGCTCTATGACATTGGGCCCAGATGTTAATCACCTGTGTTCTGGATCGCTTCTCTTTGAGCTCAATGGCCGACTCAACGGATGTTCCCCTCTTCCTGTTCCTCAACCCCTCTACCTTAATGGTAGGTTCAAAGGGGACCTTGGCTTTCCTCCCTCCTGGGTACTGCTTCCCAACACCAGCTGGAATAGTTCATTTACGAAAAGGGTTGATTGAGAGTGATGAACATGATGGAACATTTCGTATATTTCAAATGACATGGAATTCAGACATGGGCAAAAGCATTGCGATCAAGACCAGGGAATTGAAGTTTTGAACGTAGAGTCTGATAACCCGGCTGTCAAAGCTTAGCTATCAATAAAACCTTAACAATATCTGTTTGACCATTTTTTCCCTTATTTTTTTAAGTAAACAATATACTTTTGGTATTTTCCCCCCAAAAACAACCCATAATCACAAGTTTACATGTTAAAACTTAATTATTTTATGCATAAAAGACTGTTTTGATCGTCACGATACTGCCCCTTTAACTATGAATTGTTTAAAAATTCCATATTAGAATCAAACAGATATTGGTGTTTGCAATTTAAACAGGGGTGTGATTTGACAAAAGAAAAAATACTGAAAATTGGGTCTCCCTTTGGTCTAGAGGACAAAGCCCCCTGAACCTCCTGTGGGTAGCGGGCCTGGGTCTCCCTTTGGTCTAGAGGACAATGCCCCCTGAACCTCCTGTGGGTAGCGGGCCTGGGTGTCCCTTTGGTCTAGAGGACAAAGCCCCCTGAACCTCCTGTGGGTAGCGGGCCTGGGTCTCCCTTTGGTCTAGAGGACAATGCCCCCTGAACCTCCTGTGGGTAGCGGGCCTGGGTGTCCCTTTGGTCTAGAGGACAAAGCCCCCTGAACCTCCTGTGGGTAGCGGGCCTGGGTCTCCCTTTGGTCTAGAGGACAAAGCCCCCTGAGCCTCCGGTGGGTGGCGGGCCCGGGTCTCCCTTTGGTCTAGAGGACAAAGCCCCCTGAACCTCCTGTGGGTAGCGGGCCTGGGTCTCCCTTTGGTCTAGAGGACAAAGCCCCCTGAACCTCCTGTGGGTAGCGGGCCTGGGTCTCCCTTTGGTCTAGAGGACAAACCCCCCTGAACCTCCTGTGGGTAGCGGTCCTGGGTCCCCTTTGGTCTAGAGGACAAAACCCCTGAACCTCCTGTGGGTAGCGGGCCTGGGTCTCCCTTTGGTCTAGAGGACAAAGCCCCCTGAACCTCCTGTGGGTAGCGGGCCTGGGTCTCCCTTTGGTCTAGAGGACAAAGCCCCCTGAACCTCCTGTGGGTAGCGGGCCTGGGTCTCCCTTTGGTCTAGAGGACAAACCCCCCTGAACCTCCTGTGGGTAGCGGGCCTGGGTCCCCTTTGGTCTAGAGGACAAAGCCCCCTGAACCTCCTGTGGGTAGCGGGCCTGGGTCTCCCTTTGGTCTAGAGGACAAAGCCCCCTGAACCTCCTGTGGGTAGCGGGCCTGGGTCTCCCTTTGGTCTCCCTTTGAACAAGTTTACTTTTGGTATATTTTTTTTTGGGGGGGGGGCTCCATTTTTCCAAAATATACCTGTATCTGAGTAAATTTTATAGATTTATCTGCTGTTTAAGTGGACCATTTTGTTAATATGTGGTGTACTATTCTTACTAGGTATCTCCGATCTCAACTCGGGTGGTTTAGTCTCCATCAGAGCCCACCAACCCGCCTCCCCAAACTCGGACACCCCTGACTTGAAGAGGGTCTTGTTGCTGACAGAGAGAACACCAGCAACAGTACCGTGCCACGTTTGTGTCTTGGCTTTACTGATGAAGGAAGGATAATTCATATTCATTGGAGTAAGATTTGTTTTCAATTCAAATTACTTAGCATATGATAAAAACAAAATCAGAACTACCCTCCTCCCCCAACAAAAAAACAACTAAATAAATATTAATCAGGGTTCTGTCCATGGTGGTTGGCGCCGGAAACCCTGACCGGCACTCAGAATCCCGCGACCACCACTGTCAAATATTTAGTTTTTTCTGACCACCATTCATTTTCCAACTTGCCTCGATTTCCTTTCACTGATTATTAATAAAAGACGACAGATGTTGTCTTTACCAGTGAAAATTTAAGCAGGACTGGAATCCTATAACATAGAATGGAGGCGTTATTTTGAGCTATCCAGTATAGAAATGCTTCAATTGTTACTGGTAAAGCTCGAAATAATGCCCCCATTCTGTGTTACGGGATTCCAGTCCTGAGAATTTTTTTTTTTTTTCTGAGATTCCCGAGATAAAATGGGGGTCAAAACAAGTTATTAGACATCTAAAAAAAATAATAAAATTTACAAATTGTGTTTTTTCAATGAAACTTCTAAAAATGTAAAAGTGTAGGATAGAATTTGTAACATTGTTGTTCTGCCATAATGTCATTACAATTGCTCCCTCATGCGGTCGGGCATAAGACTTATTACTTGTCAACCCACCTGTTACCAAAAATGAGTATCCAATGCTGAGATATGAATTCACAGATGTCTTCCTTCCAACGGAAGAATCCTTTACGACCGCTCTTCTTAAGACTGAGATTATACAGTGCTAAGATGACAACTTGCTGCCTGAAAAAAAAAAAACATATCATGAAAGACTTTTAGGACCCATAGAATGATTCAAGGGTTACATGTACGTAACCAATAACCAATAACCAGAAAAAAAGTGTTATTCTGACCATACCTTCCAAGGTTTAAAGGGTCAATTTTGTCACGATCAGAGAAGACTTTCAACAGGGCATGGAATCGGTTTAAGATAAACACAGTGACTGAAAATTACTAGCCCATTTATGCAGCAGCAACGGTAATATGACCTTATCACGTGGGGTATTATTTTCAGTCACTGAGTTAAAGGGACAGTATCGTCATGATTAGAGCAGACTTTCAACAGGGCATGGAATTGGTCTCCTAGTTTAAGATGAACACAATGACTTAAAATTACTGGCTCATTTAAGGATCAGCAATATGACCTCATCATGTGGGATATTATTTTCAGTCACTGAGTTGATCTAAAACAAGCACTCCGATTCCATACCCTGTCGATTGTGATGATATTGTCCCTTTAACATGGTAAATAATAACTTTGTCAGCTCATTAACATTGGTTCCTGGAGAAAGCCATCAGCTGGCAGGAATGCATCTCAATAAATAACTGGCAAGAAGCTGCCTCTGAAGGACCTGAATTTTACAGTAGATGTATGCTTTCAATCGGGCGCGGAGCCAAGGAGAAGGAGATAAACGGGTGGGGAGAATTTTTTCAGGGATCCATTTTTGAAAGCAATTGAAGAGTCAAGTATTAACCATTTAAATGTTAATATTCTCAATTTTCCTAGACACGGAGTAAGCCAAGTCCTAGCGCAGCTTTTCCATGGTCCTTACCATGTGAGTTTCATTCTTGTAACAACCTCTTCGTGCGTGTGGCTGCATCCTTCGCATCTCAAGGTGAAGAAGATGTCACCGTCAAGGATACTTGGATTACCCGTCTTCAGACAACCTAGGAGAACCAAAGTACATACCAGGCCTGTTTAGAAACTGCGATCTGATTACCTGTTGAGATAAATGTAGGAAGTAGTGCTGGTTCTTTGGTCCACCCTTGCACTCACCCATGTGAAATTTCCTCTTACACATATCACACTGCAACATGAGCCCCTCCTTGGGTTTGTTACAGTAACACTGTGGGTCTGTGTCCTGGGGTGTGGTTGGTTCCCCTGGGGGGTCAATGAGGGCAATGGGCGAGGTCCGGTCTGGGGTAGTGACTTCAACCTTCGCCTCATCACCTGACTTGGTATCCATGGAGACAACATCAATCTCCTCAGTATCACCCTGTGAAATAATTAAATAGTTTAAAATTACAAATTCATTTTTAAATGGTTTTAAAATGAAAAATTAACATGTGATGCCCTAGGCCAAAAAATAAGTCTCCGGTTTCTGGTCTCAGACCCGTGCGTCAGCAGTTTGTTTTCTTATTTTTTGCTATGAAACAATGTCCATTTAGCAGTAAAAATTGCTGGATTGATTGGAATTCTGCCGTGCTGTGTTTTAAACAACTTTTTTTACATAGGGGTATGAACGTTTGCTCGATTTGTGAGGCCTCTCTTAGCCACCGTACTTTTAGTCTTGTTCCGTATACATATTTCACTGGTTGGCAAAAAAGAATCATTACCAAAAACATGAAGACAAATACACTTAGCACTTCAGAAAAAATCATTTTCCATGGTACAATTGATGCTTGTACCAACATACAGTAAGTTTTTTGGATGATATTTTATTAATTTGATACTCTAACGTTATTCATAAATGCTCTTGAAGACAGTTTATTCAATCTGATTGGACAAAACGTAATTTCATGGGGGTGTACTAGCGGATGGTACTACTGACTAGCTAGAAATTCTAGGATCATCGTAATTCGTAGCTAAAAGTGACCATGCCACTTTAAGAAAGCAAGGTTGAAAGTGTCAAGGATAAGTCCGAGGCCAATACTTACAAGATCTACTGTTTCTTCCCCAGACAAAGGTGCGTCTTTCGTAAGAGACATATTTCTGTTGGTACGACTAGTTAGGTTCTGAAGTTGAGAAGTGGTTTTTCTCTGTGAATCACATTGGAAATCCTGTCAAAAAAGAAATTAAGGACAATTCAATTGTGAAAAAAAATCAACGTTACGGACATGCAGCCCTGAAATTACTGCTTGAAAGGGGCAAGGCAGTTTTGCCTTGTCTTTTTACAAAAAATCAGGGCACCAAGGCAATTTTTAAGATTTTCAAAGGGCATCACGGCAATGATAAAAAAACTTAAAGGGCACCAAGGCAATCTTTAAAAAAAAATTAAAATAAAAAACAATGAAAAATGAACACACTCCAATTCAGCACACGTCAATAAAGACTCAAGTTTCCTTTATCTGTCTCCGTTTGGGTTTTATTACATGTAGGCCTACATGAAAACTACTCTAGTATTGCAACACTTACAGTTTATGTGTAAATATATGTAATTTCAGGGCTGGACATGTCCATGTACACTGTGGCATGGCTGAAATAATTATATTGAAATATCACAACTGGTAAACAAGAAACTTGCGTAAAAATTGAAACATTAAAATCAAATTTTACTAACTGAATAATCTCAATTTATATGATCTGCATTAATTTAAAAAAATAAAATAAAAACAAAGAACATACTTATATTCATTTACCTGTGATTAAAAAAGCCCAGCTTCAGGAGATTGTTAACAACATGGCTAACGTTAGATCTCAAAAGAAAAACATGCATTTATTATTGATTTCGTGCGGGAACTTCTCACTGAGTTTGTAAACAGCGCCACCAATTGGTGGAAACTGACCAGTCAACTTCTTCAAAGTAGTAATATTACCATCTTGAAGGAAATCACTCGTGCATTCTTCTCAGGTTTGTGTACGTATGTGATTGTTTCCCACCGAGTAGTGCAGCGGTATAGTAACATGACGCTAGGATTTGCTGCCGTGGAGACGTCCAATTTCCGGTATTCCCATGTTGAGACAGCGAGAACTAAGCTTGGTAAGTGTAGCATACGTCAACAGGATTTTAATTAATTTCATACACCGTGAAAAAGTTCAAAGAAGAAACAGGGCTATGCAAATGTCTTGGGTGAGTCATGAATGAAGGATATGACGAAGTCACGAGAGAGAATTTAGAATGGAAGTTGCTGTGTGTGGGTTGTACATATGCCCAGCAGTAATGTAGCAATGGGCATCTTACCCTATGCGGTCACAGATCTCTTTTATACTAGAGATGTATGCGGTCGTAAAAGTAGTTAACTTGAAGGAGAGACAAAGCGAACATGGCTGCTCGAATTACGGGGTTTATTCTCGCTAAACTACACACTGTAGGGTAAACCTTATTTTGTTATAATATAACCGTATGCTAAGACTAGAGGGAATACAAAATGGAAACGTGCAGCATAAAACAGCCGTGTATGTAGTGATTGGATTCTATATTGTGAAACCACTGTGCCGTAACCACTGTGTCGTTACCATACTTGACACTATATTGGTAAGTTTTACTGTTTTGTTTTAATTGTGTGACGTTCAAATAATGTGTGTTACTGTTAGTATATATGCGATGGAGTAATGAAATTAAGATCTTGTTTTCGTGACATTAAACAACCCATTCCTACACATTTTGATAAAATGTCAGTATGCACATTTTAATTAGCTTAATTGGTCTACAAGTTTTTGAGGAAATTGCATTTGTTTACTTCTGACCAACAAACCCCTCAAGTGTTGTAATAAAATAGTTTTGATCATATTGGCTAAAACTATATTTTTGTTCATCAGTTAATTTATGCTGTTTTAATTCATCAAAACAGAGAGCACATCTGAATAACCTCTCAGGATACTTTGTATCATTAACCCAAACTCCCGGCTAGGCATTTTTGCTAGAAACCATCCCAAATTCGCCAAAATCCATCATCGTTCAGTAAACCTACCCCAGTTGTTGGGACTTTGATGGAATTGGTACAGTGGCAAATGCAAAGCATCCACGGCTTGGTATAGCCAACAAAAACAGCCGGTGGTGTTTGATGGATTTGGTACACATGGCTACATGCTCTATTCACTGGGCTATACTGTGGAGCACTCCATCAAAATCAGGCAAAACCAGGGAAAGGATTTTGGAGAATTTGGGGGTAGTTAAGGTTTTAATAAATAACCCATCAAACTGTTATACGTTTGTTTCCTAGTTATTACTGTAAATTTGAATGTTTAGATACGACAAATTGTGTAAAAACAGACAAGTACTTCTCTAGTGGTCCACGTACTTGTACATAGTGGCCGTTGCGTTAGTGTCAATTCAACATGTAATAAGCAGTGTAATAAAGCATAATATAGTCTACAATAAGTGTAGCACACAGTATACAGCATTACTGGGTAGTAAAATTCAATCAAGGTTGTTACCTGTAAGGTTATATTGGGCGAGTACACTAGAAGGAAGCGACAAAGTAATTATAGACACATTTTCCTCGGGTTGTTTACATGTAAATTCCGTTATATGTATTGGATGTCACACTTGCATCATACCTCTAGCATTCGTACATGTTATTTGCATTATTTTTGAAGGGTCTGTATCCTGCTAATGAATATTAAAGCCCCATACACCGTTGGAATTCTTCAAAAACAATATGCATGAAACTTGGTGTAAAGTATCAAAAGCTGAAATGAATTTGCAAATTCTTAATGTTAATTTGTTCTCCTACTTTAGCTGAACTTCAGTGGCAAGTAGCTATAGTGGTCAAAACCAGTCAACTGCCTGTTTTGACTGTTGAACCAAATGTGCACACAGGGGCATTTTGACTGGTTTTTGACTGTCATTTTGAACAATACAAGACGATGCTTTTACCAGTCAAAAACGGTCGACTCATTTTGAACTGTAAATGTACTTACTACAATTTCCTAACAATTTTGTTTGAAAAGAGTCACCCAAAATAAATCTGTATGATATTTTTGTGTTATTCCCAAATGGCTTCCATCATTATTTTATTGTGATAATTACTTACGTTCACTGTATGTGGTTAACCTTCAAAGAGAATGTACAGCATTGGTAATATTGGCAACACCATCTACGACTACGAGTATACTTACTTTCTTTGAATCAATATTTGTATACTTACAACAAGCAACCTGTGAAAGTTGCAGCTTATTAGTTACGGTGTCACTAACGAGATAGTAAAAATGCATTGAGATTTTTCATATTTATTCGCGGAATTTAAGAAACTGAAAGCGAACTTGAAATCAAGAAACATTTTAGAAACTATTTAGAGCTCATTAATTTATATATTGCTGCACCATTTGGAATGAACTACCATCTGGTATCCGTCATGCTTCTTCATTGAGTCAATTTAAAACAATCTCTCAAGACTCATTTATTTTAGACACTGTATTTTTTAATTGTACTTGCATCTCACTGTAAAGCGCTGTGATAACCGTTTGTGTAAGAGCGCTATATAAATGCCTTCATTGTATTGTATTGTATTTGTTTCTTCTTGATTGTCAAGCGCCTTAATCTAGTTTTGTTTAGGATATGTGCGCTTTATAAGAACCTCATATTATTATTATATTTATCATTTCAATTCTCTTAAAAGTGACAGTACCTCGGATAAAATTAAATGGACAATATCGTCACGATCGACAGGGCATGGAATCGGAGTGCTAGTTTTAGATTAACTCAGTGACTGAAAATAATACCTCACATGATAAGGTCATATTACCGTTGCTGCTGCATAAATGAGACTGTAATTTTCGGTCACTGTGTTCATCTTAAACTAGGACATCGATTCCATGCCCTGTTGAAAGTCTGCTCAGTAATCGTAACAATAGTGTCCCTTTAATTCTAGCAAATATTGATATACTCAGCATTCATCAGCTTTAGTAATTTTCACATTGCAATCTCGACCATTTTGTTTATTTTTGAATCACCAATTGCATACCTTACATTTAATAATCCATGGAATATTTCTTAATCTTCAGAGGGGTCATTGTGTGTGAGGCACTTATTGACCTCGCCTCAGTGTTCAGGGTTAAATGGTTGTGTACAAGTTCAAAGCAGTCCATTATATTCTGTCAGATCTGAGCGACCACCGATCTCTATTATACCACTGCCGAGATCTGCGCTAGCGACCCACGAACAGCTCTCTCATCTCAATACCGTGACCCGTACTGGGGTGCGGTCAATAGATATGCATAGCTTTCTTCCACTTCAGACCAAGTCAAGTGGCAGATCCAGTAATTGTTTCAAACTGCGTTAACAGAGGAGACGGAAGTAGGCCAACCTGGGGCCAATGTCATAGAGAAATGTGCTTATCAGAACTAGATGCTTAGCAGATTTTCTTGGTTACCAGCCAAAATTGCAGGTAAAATGAATGTACTTTGGCAGGTAGTCTGTTTTATAATGCTTATCGAAATTATTTGCTAAGCAAAATTCTCTGCTTAGCAGCTCTGTGAAATTGGGGCTTAAATTAACGCTTACTTGTAAATTAACCTTCACAATTTTCTTTCAAAAATGTATGGGGCGATGGAGCTGTATTTACGTCAATATAACACACCGTAGTATCGACTGAAGTGGGACACATACCCAGGAAAGTTGCATAAGTGCAGCCCAATGGCATTTTGCCGAGACATCAATCAAATCACATGTCATGCGAATTGAAGCATGACGTTATTACAGTAAAAGAGATGCACAGAGCTAGTGCTGGGCGAATAGTGCGATTACTCGTGTAATCGCGAGTAATAATCGTACTCGTACTCGTGTCTTTTTACTACTCGATTAATCCTCCCGATTACCTTAAAAGTACTCGCGAGTAGTAACACATTTACGAGTAACTGATTCTTTAGTCATTGTTTATTAAACATATAAAATCTGAAATAATATCCGATGTTTTCAGAATAATTATCATAAAATATAATGTAATGTTAAAAATGCGGTCAATACTCTTGATTAATCGAATACTTGCGAGTAATTGCTGTGCGATTACTCGAGTAGTGAATTACACAGAGCGCATGTAAAGTGTCAATGGTCAAGGATTTTAATCCTCGTCATATACTTATGAAGTGAGCTTGAATAATCAGGCGTTGATACATAAGCATATACATGTATAGTTATTCAAAAGGAGTACATTGACGACTAATGCATAAAATAATAGCAGTACATTTTTTGTATCACCAAATTTCAAGCAAGCATGATATGACATTGTGTAGTCACGCAGTGCGTTTTTGTAAGATATCGAGGATATCAGAAGCGTTCACAGTGCCGACAAATTATGCCCTTTGGTTTGTGTGTTCGCACGTTTCTGCTAAAATTGGAGAGAACAAAATTATACTATAATGACATTCTCGACAAAATATACAGTGTGAATCTGAAGGCTGTTTTGATACGAATAACTTTTTAATTTGTTATTTGAGGTGATTTTATTTTATGTATTCAAATAGAGATATACACGGATATCGGTGTAATTGTTCCAATTCTCAAAATGGCGTTAAGTCAATCATGCCTCACAACTTGCCATCTCGTTTGCTTGTTTACATTTATAATCCCTGGTTGTTAGACCTCTATATACTGAGACGCAATAGAAACTTACCACTTGTTTTGGAATAGCATAAAATTGTAATGGTTCAAAATAAGACAACACAACAATTTGGATTAGAAATGTTGGCATTTTATTGAGGAAATGTCCACGTTTTGTCCACTGTACTCGATCCCATCTGTATCCACTTCACCGCGAGTGCACATATTACATTTGTGCATTGTGATTACTGATAATTTAAGGTCGAAAAAGTGGTAAGTTTCTACTGCGTCTCAGTATATTTAAGATCTATCGCAAACGTAAGGCTAATTAAGATGTAAGTAAAGAAGGGAACACTGGCATAGACGGCGAGGGGGTCATGTTAACTTGTCTGTAATACCATAGAGGTCCTTTCTCTGTGGTTATACAAATAGATCTATTAAATCCCTCCCATAAAGGATGACCGGGAAAGATGCCAATATTGTAACTTTTCGGCCGTATCCACTTGTATCCAGTTCCCGAAATAACTGAAAATGCACCGCCTTAACTCGGCACGCCATTGCACCAAACTCCCTTTGGTAATGTACACCCTTTGGTAATGTACACCCTTTCCGTATGGTACACCATGGAGGAAGAATCTGTTTTCTTCCTCCATGGGTACACCAAGGCCAACATACACATTTTTGGTAATGTATACAATGAAAACATAATTTGTAAGAATCGAGAGCAAGGTGTTAGCCAGGACTTAGAAATAGGGTGTCCAAATTGTTCACTTACAATACTTCTGGCTAATACTCCAATCAAGGAACCATCCTTTGAAGGTATCGGCATACACTGTAAAAACATTGGGCAACATGGGGTTGGGTAAGGTTATTTCTCCCAGAATTGGTCAGTATTTATCACAACTGTTCACATATTTTGGCCAAAATATATCCAACATTGGGCAATGGCAAACCAACTGTGTAATCTGTTGATGTTTACCAGTGTTGGGCAACACATCAACCACGTTTGCCCAATATTTCTTAGTGTATGTGTAAATAAAGGGACAGTATCGTCACGATCAGAGCAGACTTTCAAAAGGGCATGGAATCGATGTCCTCGATTGAAAATTACTGGTTCATTTATACAGCAGCAACAGTAATATGACCTTATCATGTGGGGTATTATTTACAGTCACCGAGTTAATCTAAAACTCCTATTCCATGCCCTGTTGATCGTGACGATATTGTCCCTTTAACGAGAAAATGCATCCAGAATGGTTATATTTGTTCAGCCTTAGGAATTAATTGAGTAATTTTACTAAAATGAAAACAGATAGCACTTCAGACAGAAATATTTCAATGTAAAGGATTTGATTTTCGAGAACACCAGCTTCAGTTGAGCTCTGGTTGGATTATTCTCCGCACTATTTTACTTACTGAAATATTCTACACACTTGATAAACGTCGTGGTCGAATTCCGATACCTTACGACTTCCGTTACCGATTGCAGTTAGCGAAGTAAAATGGATGATATGAATAATTATCACTGATCTCTATTTATACTGGGAGCTTAGACAAAACTGAAACGCCCATGCGTCATTATAATCCGAGATCCTTGGGCGGTTTCAACTTGTTTATTTATAGCTGGATCAAATATGTCGCA
The DNA here is from genome assembly GCA_029582265.1 of Zoroaster sp. YZ-2022. Taxonomy (NCBI): domain Eukaryota; kingdom Metazoa; phylum Echinodermata; class Asteroidea; order Forcipulatida; family Zoroasteridae; genus Zoroaster; species Zoroaster sp. YZ-2022. The sequence goes on along the minus strand of CM055825.1, from coordinate 3,596,889 downwards.
TGTATATGAAGGTTGTTACCATGGCAATAGGCCTACGGATATTTCTAACCAATAGTCATTTTCATACTGTATCATTGTTGATAAGAATCGTTGGCAGAGATTGTTACATTTCAATGCATTTGAATGTGATGATATATATATATATATATTAATGGGTTTTGGTGATTTCTGGACTAACACGACTTAACAAGGTAAGAACTCCAGAAGCTTGGGTGTTCTAGATGCTCTGTATAATGCAGTCTAATCCATTTTTAAAGCATATATTCATGGAAAATTATAAAGTATTTTTTGAGGGGTCAGGTGTTTTTCTTTATCATTACGCACGGTTGAAAATGTATGCAAAAATATGATATCATTTTATAACAAGCCAGGCAGAATTATTGGATGTTTTTATTGCATTGGCGGCGATAAAAACCTCTATCTTCAAAGATTTAAGCCCCTGCCAGGTTTGGTTAATATTCCTTTTGCGGGGAGAATTATCCGACGGCCGCTATAGTGGTGTAAATTTCAAAGGATGATTCCAATTTCCCATGACCGCTCCTAAAGGCGTTGGCCTGTCCTAACCCTCTCCAGGCCTACCCCACCTCAACCTGACCGTTTTCAAACAATGTTGGGAAATATTTTTAACATTTGCAGAACTTTCACTGGGCCAAATTTGTTCGGCCAGTTTTTGAGATTTATTTTATTTAGTTTTAGAGAATCTCTTCTGGATAAAAAAAGAAGGATGAAGGCTACATGTAAAAATTTGGTTCAAAAAGTTTGGGGCAAACTCAAGACATTTGATTGAAGTGCCCCCTCCCCTGCTGCCGGCCTCTCGGGGGCGGTTTGAACCACTGACCCCCCCTCCCCCCCCCCCCCGTGGCTATGGGACACAGTTATATATAAATTGCCTTTCATAACCACCTGTTTCGTCGTGCGCTCGTATCAGGGATTCGGGTTGTTGGTTTAGTGGCATTTTCCTCGAGTTTTCACTCTGTGGACCCGGGTTCGAATCCCACTCGTACCTGATCCGGCACGTGGATTAGGTTTCCGTCCCTACCTGATTACGTGGATTTTGAGCAAATGTGGGGTTTTACCTTCCACATCTGAAATTGAACATTTTTTTAATTGCCTTCTATTCACAAGTTTCTTCAGTGTTTTGAGCTACGCGAGGAATCATTCGTATCATTACCAGAATGATATAAAATAAATAAATAAATAAATAAATGCGAATTAAAAAGCCATATATTTCCAGCATATAGAAGGCATATCGTGATATGCATCTTAATAAGGGCAACATTTATCTTGATGGAGTAAGTCTCACATGTTTATGTTTGAACAATTTAATTCCGTTCAACACACATGCCATTTAATGAATCCGGCTAGCTAGCTAGCGTGACTTTCTGGAATTCTGGAAGCTTTATCGGTGATCGACAGTTTCGTCTGAATTTTCTGCAGACATTTCCTCGGGGGTAAAGACGGATGAACTTAATCCCACGTCCCGCAAGCACGGTCTCCACCAGTTCACTCTCTCAGTGCTAGAAGGGTAAAATCCAATATTATTCATAAACAACCATAAACCGTATCCCGTTGCATATTATTATTATTTGTTCATTGTTCACATTAAAGCCATAAGTACACTCTACATGTATAGGCCTATAAGTATCACATTAACGCCTGTTTAAAAAACTGAAAGTTTAAGCATATTTCATTGTGTCGTCAAAGACACATCGCCCGTTCTTGGCCGACTTGATGGTGGAAAATAGATTTAAATGTTGAATTGCTGTTTTTCTGGGATTAGGGTTATAAGCTTTCATTTGAGACATTGAACGAATCTGTCAAGGATTAGTACCAGTAAATTAAAACACTCAAATTAATAAAATGCCGGCCCACTGTTTTAATCCTGAGGTTGCACGTGACCACTGTATGGTCTTCCGATTGGCCAGCGCGGATTTTTTATGGGAAATTCAGCTGTTGGAATCTGGTTCTTTCACCTATTCAAATGGGGCAAAATTACTACCTGGCAAGAAGTACAGGCCATAAGTACTACTGAATATGAAAGATCAACGAAAATGCATGGTGCATTTTGAAGGGCATATTTCCAAAAGTGCACTGATGGATTTTGGAGGATTCAGGAAGGTTCCTAGCCAGAATACCTAGGGGGTTAGGGTTAAGGAAGGTTCCTAGCCAGAATACCTATAGGGGGTTAGGGTTAAGGAAGGTTCCTAGCCAGAATACCTAGGGGATTAGGGTTAATTTTGGGATTTTTTCACTAATTTGACTGAAAACGGTAACACCTGAGACAGATGCCATCATCAACTTCACACCGTGCAGTTACGTTTTTGTGTCTATAAATGCATACGTAAACTGTATAATAATCGAGAGATAATTCAGCAAAGAAAGCATCCTGTGAAAGTTTAAGCTTATTCCATTGTAAAAATACATTCAGATATCCCCTGAAGACGATAAGAGCATACTGATCGAAACGTCGAGTTGTAACCACCAGTTCTTTTCAGAACTAATTACTACACAAAAGATATTTGTTCACATGGTGTCACCGCAAAAAGCCTTTTACATTTATATTTATGTGTATCAGTGGCGCACCCAGGATTTGATTGGGGGGGGGGGGGGCTCAAAATATTTTTATTTGAAATCCAATATGGGGGAGAGACATGGCTGACCCAAACCATAACCGCTGGCGCGGCTGCAGCCATGTCCCTAGTCGTGCTCGTCAGTGAACCTACGGCACATGTTAAATGTTTCCTGGTGGTTTCTAGTCATAAAAAGAAGACATTATGGCATGATTCGGACTCGTAGGGTTTTACCTTCCATATAATTTCCTCCCCTTGATGTAAAGAACTTGAGCTTGTTTCGTCTGCAAGATTTCTATAGTTAAATACTTTCATTGCGTGGACGTAAAGTTTGTGATCATTCCGGGCGGAGCTAAATGTTTTCAAACACGAATTTGGCGGCAAAACCAAATCCCAATATTATCCAATCGGTGTTTGCTAAAAGAGTGTCACATAATCTTTGTAAATTAAAACCCAATCCTGGGCCATTGTGTACAAACTGGAAAGGAGTTGATTATAATGCGGGCGTGTTTAAATTTTACGAGTAACCTCAACGACAGTCAACGACCTCAACAAGAGAAACGGACAACAGAAAATGAAAATAAAATTAAGTAAAGCTGCTCCCTGATCAGGGTGCACCATGGCAGGGGGGGGGGGGGAGAATGTGTAAAAATGCTTGTTATATATACTGGTGGCCCTTCAAGCTTACATGCACATGCATACGCAACGCCGTAAAATATAATAGTGAGTGGAATAAATGGAAAACTTTTGGAGGGGAGCTTGAGTCTCCTGAGTCCCCATCCCTTGTACCACTGCCCTATACTCCTTGCCGAACTCCTCTGTAGACAAGACTTGGGCTCAGATTTTGCTCTCTTTCCTGGCTCCTTCTTTAAAAAAAAAATAAAACATCAGCGGGCCCTTGGGGGGGGGGGGGCTCGAGCCCCCCAAGGTCCCCCGCTTGGGTGCGCCACTGATGTGTATGGATTGTTTACGTGGAAATCTGATCCATCTTGTTATGTAAAAGCCTCACGCATCACCGCAACATCAACACGGTCTTCATGAACATTGTGGAATAAATATTATTTGTTGTCGGGAACAGAATAATGAGCAGGCGCGCTCATTCGATTCATATAATTTTATGAAGCGGTCTTCATGAGCATAGAGCTACATGATATTGCTTTGTGGCTTGAGGATCACTCAACCAAGGACCCTCTTGTCCAGTAGTTGGACAAATCAACAGTGTAGATAAATCAGTTGTTTATAGCATGGAGGAAGAAAACAGATTTTCTTCCTCCATGTTTATAGTAACGCTGTGTATATAGTAGTCATGGTGGACTGCAGACAAAACTGGAAATTAGAAGGCTTCGTGTGTTTTCTAGTGGTCTGTACAAACATACATCAGCGCTGAGCATTTTGGCCATTTCAAAAACACACTCAAGGGATTCCGGATTTTGACTAGAGCTGTCAATGTGTGCTTGGCGTACGTGATCATCCCATTGGCCACGTAGACAACGTGGTGAATGGTGAATTAATGCGTTATTTTGTGACGTCCACCCCGCCGTTATCTTTATTATAAATCATGTTTGGGACCCTTGCAGCATGCAGATCATAACGCTTGTGAATCCCAATAATCTCAAGTGAGACTCGGACGCGTGCTTGTGATGATATTCCGGTGAGAATTGTCTTTGAATATTCCAAATGTATAACTGTTTGCTGCTGCACGTTTTTGATTGTATAATAATTCCGCTGGTGCCGTTGACAATACTATACGGAGGCCTCACAGAAACATCGTGTAAGTTTCCTGTAGTTTTTTTTTTCGTGCGCTTATAATGTGGGCCTACGATATTTGATCAGGATTGAATTCAAAATTACGGTCAGAGAATTTTGTGGTCAGTTTCGCACCGTGCATGAGCTGTTGATGGCACAATAGTTAGATCAATGTTGATCAATAAGGCAGCGATAGTGCGCTGCGTTTTGGCGTATTTTTCAGTTGATGTGCGTACGAACGGAATATATTCGGCGATCATTGGCAGGCAACAGTACACGCTCGTGTAATGCAGTAACACGCGCACATAAAGTGTACACACAACGCTCAAGACACCGGGTGCATTTTCCTGATTTCAGGATTTTCATTCAAGAAGAGAAGTAACCATCAATCAGGCGTGCAACTTTTCAGCTGATCAGCTGATTTCCTCTTTTTTCTTTAATAATAGTGCTATAGAAATCTGAAAAACACTGTACAAAGTTTTGTATGCTTGGCCATTTCCTCTTTTTTTCGCAATTACAAAGTTGCATGTCTGACTAATGAAAGAAAGAAGTGGTCTGTATTGTGTCCACACCTCTAGTTTCTTGTTTGTGGGGATGTGGAGAGTCTGTAAATCCTCCAAAATTAAACACCCAGGAGGTTCAGGGAGCATTTTTCAGGATGTTTTACATTTGTCAATTCACACTCATGAAATACAGCGGTGATAATGTGATGTCCTTTCTATTCGATTTGTCTATAAAATACATTTACAATTTGAATATCCTTTCTATACATCAGCTCTTCTTTCCTCCGTGTTAGCAGCAACCACATTGGAGCATATTATGCATATTTAGAACTAGGCATTTTTTTGATCGGAACTAACATGTAAAATTGAATTTGGAAAGTGCTAGTGTGTTATTTGAATAACATGCCGGTCGTGAATCAAATTTAATCGCCCGCGCACGACGCATCTGGATCGTGCTGATTGCGTCGGGACCTTGGCGGAGTCTTGTCGGCAATTATATCTTTCCGTGGGTAGGAACTGAGCCGCGACCTGCGCATAGGAAGGATATGATTTCTTTTTCTTATCCTTCGGAGTATATCGCATATACAAGAAGCAAACGTAGGCTTAGCTACAAGGATAGGTAATCAGGATGTTAAAGGAAATGTCGTCGTGTGCCCGGAAGAAGAACGTATTAACGAAAGTGTGACCGGCAAAAGGAAGCAATTTGGCCATAATGTGCAAAATTGTGTTTCAAGAAAACTGACTGTGAAAGTTTGGTCGTTTTTCTGCCATTTATAAGTCATTGTAGGAAAGTTAAATTCCGCATGGGAATGGAAAAATGTGTCTTGGGTGTAATTCTATCAACAAATATATAACAGTTATGCCCTACTTTTTTTCAAAGGAGCCATTTTATTGCTTACGACTTTCTGCTGGGACAAAAAGTTGTACTTTGTGTGCCCGGAAGAAGGTCGTAGAGCCTAATGACCTTCTTCCGGGCACACGACGATGTACAACATCCAGACATTGGTTCATCAGATTATTAAATCAACGAATTGTTCAATAAAACGTATATGCTACTTAGTTTAAAAAGCTTGTACACATTATACAATCATCATCCTGAGAAATTATTTTGTCTGAATGGGGGATGTAATTATCAGCCACTGTATTTATCTTAAAATTATTATTATTATTATTATTATTATTATTATTATTATTATTATTATTATTATTATTATTATTATTATTATTATTATTATTATTATTATTATTATTATTATTATTATTATTATTATTATTATTATTATTATTATTATTATTATTATTATTATTATTATTATTATTATTATTATTATTATTAAGTATGGATGCATTCAATTGGAGACTTTTACCAAGAATGGATAGAATATACTGCTTTTTCAAAAGGCTTTACAAACTATATAGCTCTGCCGATTCTCATCAATAACTATTAGCTTGTTTATTATACTTTGTACGATTTATGCTATGCTGTTGTATTCACATTCTAAGATGTCGGACTAAAAGGGAGTTTATTGACCCTACCACAGAGGATGTTGACCTGTCCTCATGAATCTATAATAATTGGGCCCGTACGTAGTAGAGAATATGTGACAGTGAAACAAATAGGGCCGAGATTTATATACATGCACGTTGGGGCGCATCCTTTGACATGGATTTGTTTGAGTATTAGATTTTAATTGGCCAATGTTGACAGCTTTCAATCAGAATTACTTGTTTGCCAGTCAGACTTGTTTGCGAGCATTGAGTATAAAATAGGCGCATTAAGATAATTAACAAAGCCATACCTCTGACAAAATACTATCCTTTTAACTGTTGTTTGATAACGTCGAGTTGTACCTCCAGTTCTTTTTAGAACTAATTACTACTCAATTGAGATTCCACATGGTGTCACCGCAATTATTCTTACTTACTAAACCTATGCACACATTATGATTTTTTCAGGGGCGTGACGTCGATAAACTATACTATTTCAGCTCATGCAAAGTACCGTAAAATGGGTTAACTTTGGCAGGTTTTTCATACATACTGGAACTGATGCAAATGTAGCATAATGTAGTAATGAACATAAAACAATTCCACTGCTGCATGCATGGGGGTAACATACCAAACAAATGTGAAGTTTTTGATGATGTTTTTTTTTTTATATTGGACGTCCCTGAAGCTTGCCGCCTCCATACGTTCTGCGGCAGGTCTCTTAAGACTGAGAGCTGGACATTTTTTATTCTCCGAATCGATCGTATTCACATTTACGCATCAGCTGCGATTGGATTTACTTCAATCAATCAAACAACGGTTGGATATGATGTACACAACGGTTATATTCAGTACCAACTTTTGTCCCCCCCCCCCCCCCTCGAAACGCCCGGGGAGTACAGCTGCTAGACCGCCCATGAAACCCGACACTTTAGTCACGGTTAAGTTCCCGCCAACATGAAAGGAGAAATGTGCTGTAGTGGTTACTCTTACACGACCCTATAATATTGCAGGAATACACGTTCAAAAGGCTACAACATTTTTTTGTTTTGGCCTGTTCAACCAACAGAAACGCACGGATTTTTTTCTTTTTCTTTTCTTTTCTTTTTTGGGAGGGGGGGGGTGGAGCCACATAGACCATTTTCTTCTTAAATTACATTCGTTTTTTGGTTACAATCCCGTGCATGCAAATTATTTTATACAATAATAATTGCCTTTAGGCCTATGCGAAAATAGTATAAGAACGTTGTGCGCCATTCTTAGATTGTCTTGTTTTTGCAACAAAAGTGATAGTTATTGCTGAGAAAATATTATGTTTATATCAAATATCATTCCTTGATGAAATAGAACTATGAACAGTAGGGCCTATGTGTTATGTGACAAGTAATAATAGCCAAGGCGTGCCGTGATGAGGATGTGACAGGTATTGCTCTCTCTTTCTACGTAGGTGGAGGGGGATATCGATGTTTTATCCTGAACCTTTGTAAAAGCAAACTTGTCAGATCAGTTTCTCAAGCGTTTCCGTGCACATACAGCGTCTGTCCCAATCGTCGCCAAATAATTATTGTTTCGCTCATACCAAATCGTTAGACTCGCTGATCTTGCAAGAGACACCGTCATCGCTTCTCCTTCGCGTGTTTGCATTGTTGCTGGCCCGTCTTTCTTTTTCGTTTACATTAGGCAAAAAATAAAAGTCTCCGGTTTCTGGTCTCTGCGCGCGTCGACTGAGACCCATGCGTCGGCATTTTTAGGTTATTTGTTTGTTTGCTGGATCGATTGGAACGTTTGCCCAATCTGTGAGGCCTCTCTTAACCGCCATACTTTGTGTGTAGGAAATTTGGTCTGGTTCCAATAGCCGCGTATACATGTATCACTTATTTCACTGCTTGGTAAAAAAAAGCGCGTCACCGCACCGATTTTGGAGCCGACCTATGACCAGAAACCTTACACTTGGGCAGCCTTTTTTTGTGGTGAGCCAGAGATAAAAAAAAATGGATAGACTTATCTTTATAATACTCATCGAAAGCGCCGGCCTGAAACCTGCATCCTTGGGGAAATCAGATAGCTAGCAAATGGGATTGAATGGATTCATTTATGATCTCGAGGTACATGCATGTTTTATAAGGCGATGTTTACAATTAAATCTATGTCTGTGAACAATTTAATATCTATGATTTCGTAAGCTGGCGAATGGGGAATGGGGATCTACTAGTACTAGTATGTGTGTGGGGAATGGGGATCTACTAGTATGTGTGTGGGGAATCGGGATCTACTAGTATGTGTGTGGGGAATGGGGATCTACTAGTATGTGTGTGGGGAATGGGGATCTACTAGTATGTGTGTGGGGAATGGGGATCTACTAGTATGTGTGTGGGGAATGGGGATCTACTAGTATGTGTGTGGGGAATGGGGATCTACTAGTATGTGTGTGGGGAATGGGGATCTACTAGTATGTGTGTGGGGAATGGGGATCTACTAGTATGTGTGCGGGGAATGGGGATCTACTAGTATGTGTGTGGGGAATGGGGATCTACTAGTATGTGTGCGGGGAATGGGGATCTACTAGTCGTTTTTTAAAATAATTATAGCGGCTGGAAAGTCCACATTTATTATGACTTTAATCAAACAAGAGAAACTTGTGTTCATATTGGTTATTTTATACATTCGGGAGGAGGCTATGTGTTTTTACAAAATTGTTTACGGGTATCCGGAGATTTCCAATTTCGGGTATCCGGTTCCCGAAATAACCGAAAACGCACAGCCTTATGGTAAGTTGCCTCAAATGCTAAGGTAGATCACTTCTTCTGAGTGGTAACTACGGTGACGTGGATTTATGACGTCATTTCCATCATCACCGGAACGGCCGTATGTTTGTGGACCTACAAAAACATGATCGTCATAGTATTAATTAGCAACATCACATCACCACGAAACGTGATATTGGGTACGTTCAGACGAAGGAATATTTTAGCCTTATTCCTGAAAGACTAAACTATTCCTCCGTCGGAACGCACTAATTCAACCATTCTGGACCAATCTATTCCACCAGGATGGAATAGTTTGATCTCCAAAAAAAGTGAGATTAGAACAGAATAGTCCCGGTTTAACCACATAGTGATACCCCCTGCCGAGACACCCAGAAGTTTATCGTCGGAACGCAACTGACCTTGTGACTTCCGGACTAATCTGGTCCTGACCTCTGAACGAACAAAAAGGCTTACGTAGCAACGCAATTCCTCTGCTGGAAATACGTAGTCAAGACGTCTCACACGTTTTACGATACTCGGATTCGGTTCAGTACCAGTCTAATGTAAACATAACGTAGCTTTACATGCTTCGCTTTGACTTGACAGCACTTTTCAGCTGTGTAGCCTGTATGTATCCTGTGCGAGCGTGGTTCGTGGTTTGTTATGATATATGTTTTTGGTTCTTTTTGCATTCCCGTCACCGTTATCAAGTACGAACAGTATACACAGTACATGTACATGTCGTTGGCGCGGAAAACATTGACATCTGTACTCACGCATGCGCGTGATGGTGTACCCCCGGATGTGACTCTTCAAGGTTGACATGACCTGACACAGGGGGTGACTGCTGGGGAATAGTTTATTCCAAGAAAGTGTGCTGTGTGAACGGGAGTTTTTTTTGGAGTGACAGATCTTATCTAGAGAGCCCACGCTGTTAATGGATTAAGGGCTAAACTATTCCTTCGTCTGAACGTACCCCCTGTAATAGATGTCGGTTTAGCCAAACTTGTTGAACATAACAGTGCCAGGGTTGAGAGAGTGCAAACACATCACATCAGACCAATTATCTCTTACTGCTAAATTGACCGTGATTTAAAGTCAATTTAGAGGCGATAGGTGATACCGCGAATAGCCAATTAGTTTCAAACCGTCGGCTGTGCACTATCACGAAGCTGTAGTCGAGGCCCTGATAACAGTATAGCATTTGTGCCAGGAAAAAATACTTATTCCGTGTCCCTTGATCGGAATAAGAAATCCTTACAAATCCATCTACTTCATTCAAGGACACATAACGGCTATATATAGGCATACGTAACGAAAAACGAATACAAAGTACATTGGTTCTTCTGTAAAACATAAAATACTGAAATTAGGGAAAACAACACAACCTTTCAGAAGCAATAGTGTATTGTATTATATACATGAAACGGATCATACGGATTGCCATAAGCAAACGAATTACAATAATTATGAAGGTCCGTACATGGAGGAAGTTCCTTCCTCCATGGCCCGTAGTTTATACACGGGTGAATTAGACTTGCCCAAGTCATTTCAATATTGGCTTACCTTTAGGCCTGCTTATATAATTGCCTTGGGTGTTAATATAGCGTATTATCATCGGTAAGCAACGCTGCCAAACGTTGCTGTGGTCATAAGCGTACATGAATAAATTATAAACTAGCCATGTTATTATGGAGTTATAATAGGTAACAAACACCATATCATTAGGCCTATGTCATTATTATAAGTGAACATAATGGCGAACTCTTAACAAATTTTTTAAAAATAACAATCTGAAGTTGAATTTTAATTTGATATCATTTTATATACATTATTTGCAAACGTTCAGATATGAATATCCGGAAATACATACCCACCATTGTTTATGGTGTAAACCGAGGAGTCCTACTATTGGTTCCCTTTGTTGTTACACTTTATCTATTTTAAGCATCTCCCATTAGATTTGTACACGTTTTACAACCGAGGACATTTGCAATCAAAACCGCCAACCGAGGACCCACTGTTCCCTTTTGTTATAAGTCCTCGGTTTACATCATAAACAAATGCAGTCACTCAGATATATACTTCGGTAGCTTCAAGCAATTATGCACATAAACATATGAATACGTAATCAATATGATAGTTATGAAATAATTGCGCTTCATATTTCTTCTCGGTTCTGTCAAACATCTGTAATAATAATATATTCACACCTGTCTCTGTAAATCATGCCTGGGCCCTGTCCATGGAATTGGATGTGAAATTGACTTGTTCCAATCCCGTCTCATTTTACAGTGCGGTGAGTGTGGCAGGTGACGGGAGATAAGTGATCCATTTAATCACAGTCTCCGTCGTTCGTCAGTAGACTCACCCATCTTCAGCAAGACGGAGAGGAAACAAGGTGAAGCAGACTGGCTTAGCGAGAGAGAGAGAGAGAGAGAGAGGGAGAGCAGTGCTGCCCACCCGTGTATAAGACGTTCACTAAGAAACGGGCAGTGCCGCCCTGCCACACGTACAAGTACTTTATCAAAGATGAGAGTGTGGAGTTGCCGGTTTGGACAATGGGTAAGATTTAAGTATAATACGTGTAGATTATTTTCTTTTCTGATGGTGCTTTTGCAGGCCGGATGAACGCAGCAGTTTAGACTGTTAGGATCCAAAATTGTGAGGAAAAACTGGAACATGTAAATGCTGACACATGCAGAAGAACACAACATTGTGCATATTGACAACTGAAATTCCCAATTCTGCTGAACAAGTTAACATGTATGATGAGCTTTTTACATTGTTGGGTCTCCCCTTGAAAGTCTGCTTCGTAGTGCTGGGATGGTTAACAGGTTAACCGGTTAACCGGTTAACCGACCGAAACGGCACTAACTAGAACTTGTTAACTGGCTAACCGAATATTAAAAAAAAAAACAAGCGATTTTCCTCCTTATCTGACGATTTAATTTTCACTTATTTTTTGCTTTCTTGTTTCAGCCATAAACTCCTGCTCCCCCTTAATCGGTACCAGTACCTTAATCTATTCATGTTTAATCCTTCCTTTGTCCAGTCCCAGGACCAGTACATGACTCTGTTTCTCGTAATAATAATAGTAATAATAATAATAATAATAATAATAATAATAATAATAATAATAACTAGAGATTGGTGTTTGTATTGACAAACACTAGGTGTTCGGGACACGTAAAGGTCAAATTGGGGTAAACTTTGTTTAAATATTTTTGGACAATTAACGATCTGTACCTTGGTGCAAAGATTGTGAATTTACCTCTTGTGGATGATTTTTGCTCATATTAAACTTTGACTTTTGGTTTGGACAGAAAGTAAAGGTCAAATTGGGGTCATTGTTTTTGTAAATATTTTTGACAATTAACAATCTGTACAATGGTGCAAAAACTGTGAATTTACCTCTTGTGGTTGTTGAGATATAATTTTTTTAAATATTAAACTTTGACTTCCGGTTTGGACAGGAAGTAAGGTCAAATTGGGGTCATCTTTTTGTAAATATTCTTTGACACTTAACGATCTGTACAATGGTACAAAAATTGTGAATTTACCTCTTGTGGTTGTTGAGATATGATTTTTGTTAATATTAAACTTTGACTTCCGGTTTGGACAGAAAGTAAGGTCAAATTGGGGTCATATTTTTGTAAATATTTTTTGACAATTAATGATCTGTACAATGGTACAAAAATTGTGAATTTACCTCTTGTGGTTGTGTTGAGATATGATTTTATAAAATATTAAACTTTGACTTCCGGTTTGGACAGGAAGTAAGGTCAAATTGGGGTCACCTTTATGTAAATATTTTTCGACAATTAACAATCTATACAATGGTGCAAAAAATGTCAATTTACCTCTTGTGGTTGTTTTTATATGCTTTTTTTAAATATTAAACTTTGACTTCCGGTTTGAACAGGAAGTAAGGTCAAATTGGGGTCACCTTTGTGTAAATATTTTTGGACAATTAATGATCTGTACAATGGTGGAAAAAATGTCATTTTACCTCTTGTGGTTGTTGAGATATGATTTTTTTTAATATTAAACTTTGACTTTCGGTTTGGACAGGAAGTAAGGTCAAATTGGGGTCACCTTTATGTAAATATTTTTCGACAATTAACAATCTATACAATGGTGCAAAAAATGTCAATTTACCTCTTGTGGTTGTTGAGATATGATTTTTTTAAATATTAAACTTTGACTTCCGGTTTGGACAGGAAGTAAGGTCAAATTGGGGTCACCTTTGTGTAAATATTTTTGGACAATTATAAATGATCTGTACAATGGTGTAGAAACTGTCAATTTACCTCTTGTGGTTGTTGAGATATGATTTTATAAAATATTAAACTTTGACTTCCGGTTTGGACAGGAAGTAAAGGTCAAATTGGGGTCATGTTTTTAAAAATATTTTTGACAATTAACAATCTGTACAATGGTGCAATAACTCTGAATTTACCTCTTGTGGTTGTTGAGATATGATTTTTTTAAATGTTAAACTTTGACTTCCGGTTTGGACAGGAAGTAAGGTCAAATTGGGGTCATGTTTTTATAAATATTTTTTGACAATTAACAATCTATACAATGGTGCAAAGAATGTCAATTTTACCTGTTGTGGTTGTTTTTATATGATTTTTTTAAATATTAAACTTTGACTTCCGGTTTGGACAGGAAGTAAGGTCAAATTGGGGTCACTCACAACTCGTGTTTCATCTACTTGTTAAGTTCTAAGTACATGCCAAGTTTCAAGTTCATGTGAAGTTTGCAAGTATGTGTTTTTTTGTAGACAATCGATCCGGAGAAGAAGAAGAAGGAGAAGAAAAAAAAAATAGACTTAAGTGTTTGTCATATGACAAACACATAGGTGTTCGGATTTTGTCAGGGTAGTGATGATGACGTCAGAATGTTTTTGAAAGAAACTTTGCATTATTAGTTTTTTTTCATATTAACATTTATTTAAATTTTCTTTTCCTAACTTTCAGTTGTTTTGTTTTTACTATCACAAAAATAGTAATTTAAAAAAAGGAATCACAGCCCTATAATATTTTCTCTGGCAACATTGTCACATGTTAATTTTGAGATGTTTGGTAGAGATGGGTACAATCTTTATATTCACATGTCATATCTGTCTTTGTTTACCTCAATCTAGTCTGCAGTCTTTATGCGAACATAAGTTTCAGGTACTGAACAGTGCATAAAAACCCTTTATTTTCAAATAATACATCATAAATTAACCTGGCTATGCAAGTTTAATCACATTAAGTGCTTACGTTTTTGATACCACAAATGTTGTTTCACCCAGCCCACACAAAACAAGTTCATGGGTATAACTATAAACTAAGCAGCACTGATATTGGGCCTAGGTGAGTACACAGAAAAATATTTTCAAGAATAATTTGAATCATAACAATGATGTACTGAAGAACAGTGTTTAGCTCCAAAAGGACGATTAACTTGAATGTCATAGTGCACTGATTTAGGACAGGTTTAGTTCAAATGTTTGCAGATGTACGCGACATCAGATTTATCATTCACATCCTCTTTTTACAGAAATCCCGCGCAATTTGTTCAGTTTTTCCTACACTCAAGATATTACAATTGTTCAACTCCTTGACTCCATGCGGTTTTGACATAGACATTGTACTCCTGATTTACTGAATTTACTGAATTTACTGAAGTTTCTCTGGAATCAACATTGGCCCAAAGCTACATTTACATGTATGTATAAAGTAGAAATTGGTCTACTGGAAGTGCCATAAGGTGGCAAGCTGGTACATACTGAATTCAACATGGCAGGACGTGAAGTTCACGGAATGAAAGATCCTCTGCAAAAGTTGTTAAGCATCATGCAGTGCCATCACACCACCACAATACCAGGAATAAGGGCATGCATAAAGATCTGTCAAAAATAAGAAAAAACATTGTTTTACACATATGTACATGTATGTATACATACACATGGGATGCACTACCTCGTGTATTATTTGTGGTTTTTCATTGTTACATCAAATCTCTAGAAAATCTTTCATCGGTCAAATAGTTCAGGGCCTTATTTACTTACATTTTGGGGTCCATGTATCTAAAAATGCAATATAAAAATAAAGGGAATGTACAACATTGGTATATGGTACTAACACATCCTTGTAAAAAATATAAACAAAAACTGTTACATGTTTTTTCCGTTTTTGACAACGATTCCTCTTTTCTCTAACATGAAAACCAAATCATTTCTCAGGATGATTGATTTATAGGTTTTAGATTTACCGTTGTTGTAACTTCCCTTTACAGCAATTTCATGGTACGGTTTTACACATACAAAGAGTTTGCTACTTAAAACAATAAAAGTATCTGTAAAGTCTGTTCATTTCTAACCCATTGCCGGACTGTTTCCTAATATGACATAACTCTTACCTTTGCAGCTAATCCTACTGTTTGCAATGTCCCCATACAGTGATCAAACCATCGCCACACCAGAATTGAGGGAGTTCCATCTAGGAAGATTAGCTGTGAAAAGAAAATTAAACTCAAAATAAGCATGTTTTATTTTGTTGTATTCAAAACTATTTCATGATTTCATGTGATCACAAATTCTGAAAAGTATCATAAATGATACTTGTTAAATTTCATGATTAAGCAAGACTAATTACGGTGACACCATGTGAAATTCTCTATTGAGTAGTAAATCCTGAGGACGATCAGAGCATACTGATCAAAATGTCAAGTTGTAACCTCTACTTCTTTTCAGAACTAATTACTACTCACTAGCGTATTCCACATGGTGTCACTGCAATTAGTCTTACTTATCTTCTTCACCATGCAAAGCTACAAGTTTTCTCTAAATGTCATGATTGTTGTTGTAAATATTATTAGTGTCAACCAAAATTATTTAAAATGTACCTTTGCTAATAAACTCTGACTTGTCGGAGAATATTGCGACATACATAATTTACAAAGTACCTGCATGTATTATACATGCATGACATTGGTAGACATGTCCAGCTGTACTAATGTTTTTAATGTTTTCAGCCCATAAACATTGTTGTTCACTGTTCAGACTATTTATTTGTTTGTTTAAATTAATCAATTATTTAATTTCACAGAGCTAACATTAGATATTATTACACTGAGTACATCCTATTGATAACACATCTAACGTTAGCATATTTTTGTTTTAAATTCAACTAATTGTACTCATGCCTAGGCTTCACTCTCCTAACGTTACAGACTATTTACCACCACTAGGCACTAGTCTAAGTATTTCAAAAGAGTCATGGAGGAAAACCCACGTAATAATTTTAAGCATACTTTGTTTACATAAAACCGGGTATCCGCTAAATTAGTCCCAACGTTTAAAGTACTAGTACTATTCACTGGCGCCCATACCGTACACATTACTGACTGACTGTCATCAACCTATGCATGCTGTATGCATCAACCAACGCGTTACAACACATCTGTCATGTCTGAAGCCGGTTAAAATGCTTATTTTTAAATCAAAGATTCTCGTAAATTTGTCATTGCCCAGACTTACCTCCAATTAAGTGTACATAATAATGTCTGTTTTCAACGATGAAACATCCACTGGTGATAGGAAAAATTCAGAAAATAGTGAAAAACTCGCTTTTGTGGAAGGTTTTGTCCGCAGGTCTGCATGCACCCAACTGTTGAAACATGTGGCAGTTAATCGATTCAACTACCTCGAAAAGAGCTATTAATAAAGTGACCTTTTTCAGAATAAATAGATTATGCTGACATAAAAAAAAAACTAAAAAGGATTTTAGTCAATCACATAATACATTATGCGAAACGAATTGATCAGAAACACAATTTTTTCAGGGGTCACGATAGCCGGGTCAATTGCATTTCCGAAGCGTAAATGCTCAATTCCTTAAACATGCATACATAATGAGCACGACCAGAGCTGACTTACATTCACCAACAGAGGTGAAACGTAAGTGAAACGTTTTAGATATTAGTTTGATCTATCGAAAATCGATATCTGATGACCTAATCATGACGTTACAACTCTAGTTTCATCTACGTGTTATGTTCTAAGTATATGCCAAGTTTGAAGTTCATGTGAAGTTTGCAAGTATGTATTTTTTGTAGACAATCGATCCGGAAAAGAAGGAGAAGAAAAAAGAAAGAAAAAAACGAACAAAAACAATAGGTGTTTCGGGTGCATACCCGAACACCTAAAAAAAACCGAACAAAAACAATAGGTGTTTCGGGCACATACCCGAACACCTAATAATAATGTGGACTTATAATTATAGCGCACGTATCCACCAAACTGGTGCTCAAGGCGCATTAGTTACCCTTTTCTTTTGTTTTTCTTTCACACCTGACTAACTTCTGTGCACTTTTGTGTCTGTATGTGTGCATGTCTGGTTATAGTCATTTTTGCCTTTGAGAAAGAACCTGCTAGGTTCGAAACATAAGGCCACAATAACTACTATTTTGTAACAACAATTCTGGAAGAATTTGCCGCCCATTTGGTTGTTCTTGACTTTATTTTTTACCGCATTGGTTCTTAAACAATAATAGTTTATTGATGCTTTTTGATGGGAAAATGAATACACATTGTTCCATTCGCCGACTATTATTATCTAATTTGTGTGGCCGTCGGGTGCCGACTTTCAGTTAACCGGTTAACCGACAGTAAATGTTTCGGTTAAACGGTTAACGAACTAACCAGTAACTCCCAGCACGACTGCTTTATCAAACGTGTTTCTCAATTTGACTTTGTAACCGTGGCGTATCCAGAATTGTTCAATTGGGGGCACGAGGATGTTGAAGAAATGACTGGCAGTACAAGCAGTTTACTCTCTCAATGTAAAAGAGTGAAAACTACTCTTTCAAAGAGCTATATGGCGGACAAGTCTTTTTTTTTGAGTGAAATCCACTCTGATTCGATTGAAAAATACAGTAAAAGGCTACCAATTCACTCTTTATACACAACTAATTTTACTCTTTGTCCACTCCAAAAAGACTTGTCCGCCATATAGCTCTTATAGTTTTCACTCTTTTACAATAAGAGAGTGTATTATCTTAGACAGTTTGGATTTACAGTGTGGTGTCAACCTTGGAGGCTAGGGGTGGACGATATCACGGTAATATCGTAACGATACGAGATTCCAAAAAATTATCGGCTAAATCGGTTATCGCCATATTGACGATATTCCGAAAATATAGCCGATATCAAATTTATGTCGCTCTTTTTAGTTAAAATATCGTCAGAGTGATAAATTGTCTCAAAATTTCATGTCGTTATACGGTGATATCAACGAAGTTACGGTACCGTGAAGAGCTTTAAAAAAACAGTTCGAAATCACGGCACGGCCCTGCTCGTATTCCTACGACTTGCATGCGTGGTCTTTTTTCGTGCGTTGTGCTCCAGGTTTTCACGTGTGCTTTAAGTTTAAACTTACCCAAGGGTAGTCCTAGGATCACGTGGTACACTCTCCTGGAATAACCGCGCTGGTGTACATTGTGAGGTTGTTCACATTCAGCAGATGTCGGATACCAGGATAAAATCGTGGCTGATGACTGCTTAACTGTGCGTGCGCGATCGTTCAATTGCCCGTTCATTCTCAGCTCTGGGATGGGGCAGTAGGCATTTATAAACCATGAGTTTGTTTATGGACGTCACGGTGAGTTCTTTTTTTATGAAATGTTTGTCGCAACGAGCGGCACAAATCTAAGAACTCGGCTCGTTTTGGAGCAGTTGTTTGGAGTAACCGTTTATTACCTACGCAACTTCCCTGTAGAACTTGCATGTAAAAGTAGTTCATATATCGGTGTCCAATGTCGCTAATGTTCGATACATACATATTTTCATGCCTTTAAAAAATCTGCGTATTGAGACGATAATATCGTATATCGCCGATATCATGCTGTCGATAATAATCGACTATCAAAAACTTCAATATCGTCACCCCTATTGGAGGCAGCATGTCCGTCGTGGAACATACCCCCTCCTCACCCCTCCCTCCCATAGCGCATTCATTACTGCTACCATATCCAGGGGTTTCTAAAATAACACCACGGTGTTGTTAAGTTTATTCTGCCATAGTGTTTATTTATATAGGTGAGATGCTTAATATGAGCACCGCAGGTGTTGTTTTAACACATGCTTTTTGCAGTTCATTGCAAACATGGTATTAAAACATGATTAAACTAACATAAAATCAGAAAGTCATCTTGAAAAATCCAAATTAGAAATCGCTTCTTGTAAGTCGCTTTGAAAGACCGACTTCCTCTATACCCTTCTCCCCGGTGGGGCTACGTCAAGAGTAGGTCTATTTCGCCTCATAATGCTCACTAGTCATCATTGACCAAAGGAAACGGGAAATCAAGAAGTCTACGAGGGACTCTCGAGGCAATATTCCCGTGAGATCTTCGGCCAGCCCTTTCTCACCACATGTTTGAACAAGAACGATGATGAAGATAGACACGCGTGCGAAGCACCCTTCAGAACACTCCAGAATGTTACCATGCCAATGAGAGCCGTGTGGTGAGCTCAGGCATATGCTGCGTGCATTAGATTAAAGGAAAAATGATCATTGGTAATGTTGACAAAGCTGCAATTGCGTTATAAGTATACGCCATACCTTTGAATCCAGATATACAATAAATAACCAACCTGTGAAAGGTTTATTAAATGTAGGCCCTGTTCATGTTTGTTTTAGTTATATTCACGTGGAATTTTGGAAAGATATTTTTCTCCAAAAAACATCATCCAGTTTACAAATTGTACACCACTGGTATGATCCCTGTAAAGGAAATGTACAACATTTCAACCATCTAGATCTCAAGAAATATATAATGTGAACATTTCATCACAATTGGTCCTCAAGTTTTTGAGTATACGCCTTACAACTTGTTGTAAATTAGACAAGATTATTTACAATGATGATTGATGCGTGTACCAGTGTTAAACCAAGTACGTTTTAAGATAAGTCTACGTTAACCCTCCTACTATAGCCAGGGCCGTAGCGAGCGGAGGGAGTGACACCCCCAATTATTTTTCTCAGTCGGCATTTAGAGCCACAGTCGGCAAATGAAGCATCAAAGTTACTGGAACAAGGGTTGGTCCAGAATAAATTTTCAGTCGGCAAACCTAGAGCTATGGGTTTGCCGACTGCAAATGTATTGTGTTTCTAAGACCAGTCGTTTATATAAGCTGCGGTTTCGGGTGGTAGTTGTCCCTACCCACCTTACAGAGTGTCCATTTTTTTGGGGGAAAGCAAGTAAATTTGTCTGGTCATATTAGAGTTCTGTCGGTAAATTTACCAGCAACAATTTTTTGCGCTCCCAACTCTGATGTCAGTCGGCAAATTGGCTCCACATCCCCCAAAGAAAATGCCTTCGCTACGCCCCTGACTAGAGCTGAACTTTAGTGGCAAGTATAGCTGTTTTGACTGTTGACCCAAATGTGCACACAGGGGCATTTTTGACTGGTTTTGACTGTCTTTTTGACCACCCTGCACAATACCAGACAATGCTTTTTAACAGTCAAAAACGGTCGACTCATTTTGACCTGTAAAATGTATTAATACTACACGTAAGGTTTGACAGTGTTTGACTTTTAAGTGCACTAGATATACCCTGGCAAGTATATCAACATTTTGACTGATTTTGACCCATGCAGTCACAGAATGGTTTATTTGATAAATTGGTAATAACCAATGTTGTGCCGTCCATAGAGCAAGGTCCTTTGAGACTGAGTAACTTCCGATGTCGATTAAAACCGTCTTGTCTCCGACTCCGCTCCCTCGCTTTACTTCCACAAGCTTTTAAATGCCGCAGGTTTTGTTTGCAGCTATAACGATCCGCAACATGATCCGTCTGCTGTTTGCTTTATAAAGCATAGCCAGTGGAACACATCCTAACTGTCTATACTTATGCTTCAACTCAAGGGAGGTTACGCTTAGTGCTGGGAGTTACCGGTTACCGTTTAACCGGATCTTTACGATCGGTTAACCGGTTAACCGAAAGTCGGCACCTGACAGCCACACACACTAGATCGTCGGCAAATTGCGTGCACAATGTGTATACATTTTAAATCAAAAAGCATCAATAAACTTCCCACAATGATTGTTCAATAACCAATGCAGCAAACAAAACAAAGTCTGGAGCAACAAAATGGGCGGCAAATTCTTCCCAAATTGTTGGTCGTATTTTTAAAATATTGGGTTCGGTAAGCCGGTAACGGCTAGTGCAGTTTCGGTTAATCGGTTAACCGTCCTAGCACAAAAAAAAGAGAAAAAAAGCGCGTTACCGCACCGATTTTGAAGCCGACCTATAACCAGAAACTGGAGACCTTTTTTGGCCATAAATGGAGGAGTTGGCCTTTGGTAAGATACTTGAAAGAGTAGGCTAGGGCCTGTATACTTTCTTTCTTTGAATCTAAATAGGATTGTATACTCATGAAGCAACCTAACAGTGACTATTTAAAACAGCTTATTACTTTGTGAAAAAAGTAATACATTCAAATTGTCCGACTTCACTCTAACTGTAGTACGTTTCGTCTCAGGAAGTTGACATCTAAATAACTAACATATCTTATTAATTTTATTTAAAAAATATAGCACCCTAGACGAATATTTGAAACGGTGTATTTTGATATAATAATTACCTTTAATAGCAAGTAAATTTTATGTACAATTTAGATTTTTAATTTGTCATTATATGTTTAGTTAATGGATGATATTTGACATGTTAGTGGCAATGTAGCAATGTATATCTTGATTCAAAGGGCCAATTTTACGAATGTACCTTCCTTTGGTTAGGGGCAATCCTTCGTCAACATGTCTTCCCGTGGGTTATTCGTTAGAGAAAATAGACTTCTGAAAAGATCTGTTTGCAAATCATAATGATAAATGGACATGACAAACATCTAGTTACTGGCTGCAAGCCTGTTATTCACTCCTCCCACGGGGTTACTTGCATATAGAAGAGCGTTGCTCAAAAGGTCGTTCTTCTGAATTTGAAGAACAAATAGGACAATAGACTTCGTGTCAAATGCTACATCCAAAGTTGCTTCGAGATGGGTTGCTTCGAGATGGGTTGCTTCGAGATGGATTGCTTCGAGATGGATTTATTTTCTGATTCGTAAAGTAAACGTTACAGACTATGATATTTAATAATGGAATGAAAGAAAATGTCCTATCAAGTCAGTATGTTTTATCCTGACATTGTATTTGTAGTTATGTGAAGGTGAGTTTGACCATAGATTACTAAGTAAATATCTACGCGCGTTGCATGTCGGTAGCTGGTGACCACCATTAGCATTTCCCCGTACGTATACTGTGTATTGTAATCGAATCATCTACTTAGTTGCGAGTACTGAACACAATAAATGGAAGAAAATATAGCTAACTGTTATTCAGTGTGGTTGTAACATTGATAGACAATATCTGGGAATGTGAGGTCAATATTTGCAGTATTTTGTCGTTACCTAGACCGTCGTGCATTACGCAAATGCGCGTGCGCACTGTGGTATTTGTGATAGAGAAAGGACACATTAAACCACGGTCTAATCTTCCCGATGCCATGTATAATTCATTTCACGTTATATAGTGCCGCTATTCCATCCGGTTGGACTTAATGCAGCAATGTGAATGAATAATTTGACGAGCCGTATTAATGATCGTATTCGTATACAGCACATGCATGCCCTGCTGTAGTTGTGTGTGAGAAAACCCTCAGAACAGTTGTCAATTGAAATGCATCTAGCAGTTGAGTGGTAGAACGGGGTGGTTTGGTGTCATTTTGTCCCCTCCCATCCAAGATGGACACATTATTATGGGGGATTATAGACCCCAGAACATGGTCTCAGTTTGTTTTAGTAGAAACCAATGTGTTATTTTGTTGGTTCTCTTATGGGCCTATTGCATGCAAATCAACATAAACGTTGTTCAGTCTCCTGACGATGCTTAGAGCATACTTAGAGACGATGCTTAGAGACCCCATGGTTCTCCCTGAAGCATGATCTCACCGCTTAGCGACAGTTGAGATATGAGTTGCCCGATAAAGGTTCTCTTCAGAACCCTGTACCTCAGGTTAGCGATAGTTGAGATAAACACATGGTGTTACCGCAAAACCGAAACGATATAAACGTTGACTCCCTTAAAGGATTTATAGCTATTCTTATTGTTGTGTTTCATATATTTTTTAATAATTGCTTAAATGTTTCTTCAAAAATGAGAATAAATATCCCGTAAAACTATTCCGGCAAACTATACTGGCATTTTGGTGCAACGTTTCATGGTTAAGGTCTCCAAAGATTATCCAAGCCCACGCTTTTCCCCAAGCCCCAAGCTTTCCCCCCATTATCGTCAGTGAGTTTCCCCGGCGCTCACCTTCCAAAAAGCATTCTATTCCTTCAAAATATATCCTCAATCAGTGTTCTCCAGTTATGCTATAATCTCTGCCAGTCAACATACAACACCTAAAAATTGAATTTCATTCTCGTGGAGTTCGGCTGCTATTACCTGTCTCTCTGTGGAACCGTTGACTGGGGAGATTATCTTGGCTGCGCGCTGGTTATAAGAATATAAACCTGAAAGCATGGCGGCGGCACAAGAGAAAGAACTCAGAACCCCCAAGGCAACTAAAATTGAAGGAGTCTAAAAATGGTGTCGGTCCTTTCTCTATGGTTGATTCAAGGATATAGAGAGTTCTTGCTTGTTTCACCGACATGAAGAAAAATACAAAAGCCCAAGAAATCTAAGCTCTTGAGAGGCATTCCGTCAAGAAAAATTAATGCGCACTGCTGTCAAGAGACGTGTCATCGATTGCGCTCATGATGTACCTCCATGGCTATCAGCTAGCTTGACGTGCACTGAAATTGCGTAATTAACAACGTGTTCGTTGTTATGTGTTGCCCGTACGTTTTTACTGTTATTCTTTTTTAGCAACCGTCGATTTGTTTAAAGGGAAATGACAATGGGAGAAGTTTAATAGAATAGGGTGACTCATTAAAATAATAAGAAAGTAGGGCCCTATATAGTCACTGATAAAAAGAAGAGAATAGTTAGTCTATAGCCCTACTTAATTTAATTTCAAAATGTGTTAGAGCATGATAATTATGAGAAATTTAGCACAGACATTTAATATTTTTACTATTTTCGGCGCCAAGAAATGCAACTTTGTAATGTATAGGCCTATGGCTTAGACTGTGTTCTCATCATTATGGTCAAGATAGAACAGACTTTAGACATGGATTTGCGGTTAGACTGCTCATGGTTGCCAGGTCTGACCAGATAAATCCTTGCCTTGTAGTTTATATAGACCCATGTATGCACTCGAAAACCTGACACAGAATTATATCTGGATGCAGTTCATTATGACAAAATATGAGACCTGCTTCTCATTTATTTGTAATTGCAGTGCACCGTCCCTTGGCGATTAATTCAATATATGTATGTCCTAGACTAAACTAGACTAGATTTCATTATGTGTTGGTTATAAGACGTCATACAGACAGCATAAAATAATTTCGACTTTTGAAACAGTCTTGTCGCCTTTGTATCGTACTGTCTCCTGGCTTGACGGTGAAGTATTTAACAGATAAATCAATCACAAAACGTGAACCACCCTCGTTTTTATTTTTGAAATGTTTTTTTTTGGTTGTTGGATTATTTTCTGTGCACTCAAAAGAGAATGGTTAGGCATATGGATAGAATAGAAATATCCATTAGAAGATGGAACGAACATGTCTGCAAATAGGATTGTAACGTCACATGTATTGTGTTCTAATGATAACATAATGGTCCCTGCTGTGTTAAAGTGCAGAAGTGGCTACATTATATGTTAATGGATTAATGAAAATGCTTTTAAGCCAATACATGTAATATTTAGAGCCAGAAAATGGGAAAAAACACATAGCAGACTATAATAAATTAACGTGAGCGCACTACTGCGCCAGATTAAGAGTATTCTGTGGTCTGTCATCTATTTATCGGCATATTTCAAGGATTTTTTTTTTCAAAACGAGTCTCGCATTACAGCGTGGAGTTTTTTTCGCCCTACGCTGTCATATTTCTTGTACCTGCTAATTGCAGGTATATAAACTATATACGCCCACCTTTAGCAACTAGCGACCAGCAAACACAAACTTCGTATCCTTTTAACTTATGCATATGACGTCACAACTTTGCCTCAAAGCGTGACGTCAGATCTTCAGGCTAGTATGCGCTGAGCACATTGTACGTTGGACTGGTCCCCTGTCTTTATCCTAAAGGATATATATGACAGGCTCCAGGCGTACCATTCAAGGGGTTTCATTGGATACGTTGTGATGAAGATCTGACGTCACGCTTCGAGGCTCGCGCGCTAGCTACCAACCAACCAAGGTCAAAGTTGAATCTCGGGGAAACCATGGCGGCCGTGGCCAATATCTGGCGTAATTCACGAGCCTCAAAGCTACGCCTTTGAGTGCCTTCATTTGCCTCTTAACGAGGGCGTCCCTCAGTTTGTGACGTCAGTGCATAAGGTCTATAATTATATAATAATTATAGGAAAAATTATTTGACTAATTCTACTCAGACAGGGAAAAAATCATGGGATGTTTGATACCATCACGAACTTCATACCATGTTGTGTTTCCCTTTAATGTAGCATATAATTCCAGGCATGTGGCTGTGAGTTCCCGGTTATAAATGTAAATCCTCCGCCCCCATTTCTTTTATCCAGGCTAAGACTAAGAGGGATTGCATGTTGATAACATCTTGTCGACTGTGACTCGTTCTATATAGATGCATGGCCATTATAACAAATACTGACATGTGACAAATGCATGTCATAATTTTTTTTCTGGCTATGATTTTAATAGGTTCGTGCCATTTCGTTTGTCTGAATTTTATTACTTTGGTAAAGTGCTTGATTCAGTTAAGTGCCGTAAGTGCTGTCGCCGTGTGTATAAATACATGTAGCTTTATGATGGAAAACAGGTATTTGTTAATACTTTTAATTGTATTCAAGACAATAAAAACCAGAGTAAATCAGAGGACTTATTCTGCATGCAGCTAAACCCAGTAATCTTATAAAAGCAATTATTAATATAAAAAGAAGTCATTTCTTCATTTTTTCTATCGCCGAAATCGCCGAAAGAAAACCAAACCTTTTCACATTACCTTTTCACGTGTTTTAAAACTGGCCTGTGTGGAATTTCATGATTTTATGAAGAAAAATCAGCCCTTTTCACATTATGTGTTTTAAAACTGGCCTCTGTGGAACTCCATGATTTCGTTTCAAAAAAATGTAAGTGGACCTTTTTTCACAATTTTCTTATAACCGTGAGAACCTTTCGAGCAGAAACTTGCACAGGTGCGAATTGATCGCTATAAAAGTGCAAGTGCTATTAATGACCCCTAAACCGTGTGTGCTAAGACATGGGCGGACATTTGAAGTTCATAGTGGGGGTCGCTTAAATCTCGAAAAACAAACATCACATCACAGTCTTCCATAAATTTATACTTTGTGTAAAATTTATGATGAGATCAGACGTCCCTTGAAATTTTACTCTCTTATGCAGGGGCTGTTGTTTCAGAAAAAAATATTGAAATAATTTCCATCTCATGTGGATCAAACCTTCTTGAAGATTTTGCTCTCTTATGCAGGGGCTGTTGTTTCAGAAAAAAATATTGAAATAATTTCCATCTCATGTGGATCAAACCTTCTTGAAGAAAGTACCTTCCTCTGTCCGAACACAGAATTCTGTCCGAGCAAGAATCTTGTTTCGTCCAAAGGGTTATTGATTTATACGCAAACCCTTTCGTATTAGAAATTGCGTCTCAATTGCCTTAATTTATGCAGATTTATGCGCTATTGCAGATGTGCAGTTTTTGCATTTTGATATTTGGAAATTAACAAATGGTTATTATTCCTTAAAAAGTAACAGGAAACAGTTCCTGTTTGAATCTCAGTTTGATAAGGTCGGGTAAATTTATTTGAACATTTATTTTTGCTTAGTCTGAAATTAATTTTTTAGTTTTTAGTATTTTTTTTTTCGTCTTTGAAATCGACTTATTTCCTTGTCACAACATACTAATAACTTGCTGCTCTTGCCTGAAGCTATGAAATCAAATTAAGCCATATTCCCCAATTTAGGTTGTCTGTGGCTTGGTTTAATTTCCTGGACTTGGTCGGATCATTTTAGAGGGAAAATGTCGCTTTGTATTAGTAGAA
Source organism: Zoroaster sp. YZ-2022 (assembly GCA_029582265.1). Classification (NCBI taxonomy): domain Eukaryota; kingdom Metazoa; phylum Echinodermata; class Asteroidea; order Forcipulatida; family Zoroasteridae; genus Zoroaster; species Zoroaster sp. YZ-2022. The sequence goes on along the minus strand of CM055825.1, from coordinate 3,569,637 downwards.
TGCTTCGTTTCCGGCACACCACGGCAGAGCCAGCCATTAAAGCACAGAATCACGCAGTAGGGAAGTTGTGTTGTTTTCGGTGGCAATGTTATTGCGTATCGGTCGAACCTTGCTGGGCAGAATAAAATACCGTTGGTTTAATACAAATAATCGCAACCTGTCGCTTCAGGGACCGAGATGCTTATACCCGGCCTCACCCGGGATTTTATTGTTTCGATCCCCACCACTATATAGCTTTGCTGGGGATTTGCCTTGAAGGAATTCTAGGTATTCCGTTTTCATCAAACATGAGGTACGTGGAGCCCCATGAGCTTGATTGTCTGAAAACAAATTTGCTGGAATTAGATATTCTTTTCAGGTCTAGATTTTTATTGGGAAATCGATCTTCTGAATTCTTGCCATATTCCGTTTTTTATTAAAAAAACAAATTCTTATTTTTGTTCTTATTTTGTAGTTGTTGATGTCGTGTCTGGGCTGCTTCATGATATTTTATTTGTTTGAGACAACTTACTTCGAAGAAATAGTTGGAATTACTATATTATTATTTGACTATAGAATAGCAACAGAAAAAATATGCCGACTTTCGGTTAATCGGTTAACCGACCGTGAAAGATTATCGTCAAATAAGTAGAATAAAAAAACAAAGCTCAGAACTAGTCTAATCATGGTTAGAAACTGCACTAACCGTTTATAAAGTTGCTAACCGGCTACCCAAAACCAATATTTAAAAAAAAAAAAAAAAAAATTGGAAGAATTTGCCGCTCGTTTTGTTGTTATAGACTTTCCTTTTTACTGCATTATTAAAAAATTATTGCAGCAGGTTTGATAGTGATGCTTTTTGAATGAACATTTATACACATTGTATCATTTGCCGACGATCTGGTTTGTGTAGCTGTCAGGTGCCGACTTTCAGTTAATCGGTTAACCGACCGTGAAAGATTCGGTTAAACGGTTAGCGAACCGGTAACTCCCAGCATTAATCATAGTTTAAATCCAGGTAGAGAAGTTAACATCTTGATTAGGATTTGATGCTTGGCATTGTGGAAGTACACTAGAAGTAGGGTTTGCGGTATAGCATCATGTAAACAATCTTATAACACGAGTTGATTATTGTTCTAACATAGAGAAATGGTATGTTCTGAGAAGCACAGGTGGTCAGAAACTCGACGTTTCAATCAGTATGCTTTGATCTTCTTCAGGATACGATACCAGCACACTGATCGAATCGTTGAGTTCCTCACCCCCGGTTCTTCTCAGAACCAAACATTATTACAGTTCCTTTTAAGAGATTGTTTACATGGCGCTACCGCAAACCTTACTTCAACAAATTGATGCTAACCGCTGATTACGGTATGAACACATTAATTAAATTGTAACCGTTTTTAGATAACAAAGACAATCCGAAGACAATCCGAAGACAATCTAAAGACGGAAGTTCCACGCTGTAATGACTATGAACAATCTGACTATCTGAATGTATTTCACTAAAGGTTTCTCGTTTAATAACGACACACACATTTTAATAAGCTGAAATCATGTATTAATTCTCGTCAAGTTTTGATGCATTTACGTACATTTTACAACAAGTGTATATACAGTATGTCCCCAAAAAAGTGTCACTCTAACTATTTCTGAAAATATACCAAAACCCCGAAATATACATTTTGGAACTTTTTCAATTGCACAGATATTCCTAATCCTTGGCCTAAACACCTGTGAGTTTTATGTAATTTCTCACATAAAGGATTAGGAGTATCTGTGCAATTGAAAAAGTTCCAAAATTTATTTCGTGGTTTTGGTATATTTTCAGAAATAGTTAGAGTGACACTTTTTTGGGACATACTGTATACTTGTTTTAATTGAGCAGTGCAGGTGGTTCATCATGACTTGCAGGATGCATACTGTTTTTTAAAATTGTATTTGTGTCTACATTATTAACTTAATGGAAATATGTAGACGTATAGTGTTTTTTATGTATCTTTGTTTTGCTTACGAGCTTATGGTAACCTTTTGAACAATATTGATGAAGGGAATCAAATGGCTGATCCATTGAGAAACACCTGTTTCTGACAAGGATATGATTGATATGTCTGTATACGTGGTTCATTCAAACCCACGATTAAGGGGTATTTTTAATGTAGGATTTGAGGCGTTGCATGGTGGAGATAGATGTTATTGAGTAGTTCTTTCGGGTACACAATGTAATGATCTCTTTTTGGAAAAAAGTAATGGCTGTGAGAAAAGCCGGTTGGTTTGTTCTCAACGTTTCGACTAGTCAGCTCTAGTCATCGTCAGGATATTCTTTAATCAATTACATTGTATCAACATAATGGATCGTATCATAAGTCTATTACACGAAGTGCCACTCGTGTACTAACCTATAGTCCACGGCATAATACTGATTTGGCCCATTCGTGACGTATTTTTCCACAAACTGATGGGCGGGGGGGGGGAGGAAGGGTCTCACGTGATCCGAGGCTTGACGCGCATTGTAGGCCATACCATTAATGTGACAGGGCAAAAAAAAGCGAAACGGTTTAATATTTAAATTTTCATACCTTTTATCATAATTTAATTAACCATTAATAATCACAGTGAAAAACACAACTCTCACATTTTTCAAAATATTTTGTAAAACTACAAATTTTAATGTAATTTTTTTTACAGAAACTCATAATGAAATGACACCCCTGAATTGCAACAAAACAGTGTCAACGAACAGAAGATTCTGTAAAATTTTACCGTTGACCCTCTGACTTTTTTACCTTAATCTGAATAATTAAATATGTTGATTTACCTTTCAAGAGAGTTTTACGGAAATCTGTCCGTTGACCCTTGCCGATATTTTGAGATTTATAACGTAAATGAATCAGAAAATGTTGTCTCCAAGCCGTTATAATACACGTACGTGCACGTATACGTTTGTAGCGCGCGAGAGAATGTTATTGACGCACACTAGCTATTTGAACAGTGCATACGTGCTTACACACAGTCAATGTACCCGTCGTCTATAAGCACACCACGATGTTCACCACGCACATCGGCGTTTGCGAATGAGACATGTAGCTGCGTTGGTGGCGCACTTTTGTCCCAACCAAGGTCTCGAAAAGAAGCAATGCAGTCTGGGAGACTAACCCTTACCTGGCGTGGGAGAGAACAGAGCGCGCGCACCTGAGCGTTTATCGCGTTCGCCCATTAATCTCCATCATATTGACTGTAATGGTGATAAGTGCGTTCGCCCCACAGCTGATGGTTCGGCCGAGCCTTATCCCATGATGCCTTACGGCAGGCCGGGTAGGGAAGCAAAACTCATAATCAGGCTTCTTGTGCGTGCATTTGGAGTACAATACCGCGGTGTGGATTACAAGGCTGGCACACTTCATGTAGGCAATACTAATACTAATAATAATAATGTGTGGATTTATATAGCGCACGTATCCACTAACTAAGTGGTGCTCAAGGCGCATTATATTATTACCCCTGCTCATAAGGCTCATAAATCATTCCTGAAACCATCTCAGCTCCCTGTGGAGTATATAGCTCAATTGCTGCCATTACAGAGCATATAGGGCTAATCAACCAACTCTGCCCTCACAGGTACCCATTTAACCCCTGGGTGGAGAGAAGCAATTATGGTTAAGTGTCTTGCTCAAGGACACAAGTGTCACGGCCGGGATTCGAACCCACATTATGCTGCTAACACCAGAACTTGAGTCCGGTAAGCTAGACCGCTCGGCCACGACACTAGACTTCTGGTTGTATGTACATGTATTCGGCCACACTGCAGCTGTTGTACGTTTTGTCACAACTGTGTATAAGGTTGTAAAATCCATAAACACGTTTTGTCACAACTGTGTATAAGGTTGTAAAATCCATAAACACTTTTTCAAAGCATATTGTTAAATATATTGATTTGATTTTATTCAATCACCGTACTACCTGAAGCATTGTATACTCAGTGCTAGAGACAGGAGGTCATGGGTTCGAGTCCTGCCCGAGTCGCCCGTGGATTTTGTTTCCGCAGACACTCAAGCGCGGAGTATTCAGTGCTTCAGAGATAATGTCAGGGAAGGACAAAAATCGATTTAATTGATCAAAGTCTCGACGCAAGAATCAAATCATCGTATACATATATAGCTGCAGTAACTCTCAATACCCCAGTGCCAGAACACCACAACAAGAGACGTGAAAAAAACTGATTTTTTTTCACTTGAAGTGGCTTGTATACGTTTCTTCAGAAAAGCTGAACAAATCATTCAATATTTCCTCACAGGTCTAATGAGGTCAGTGTGTGTATCCCTGTTGCGTGCATTATATTTTAATGGACACTAATGGACACACAGTTTAGCTGCTTTCTTAATAATAATATAAAATCTTCGGTTGAATAATAATCTCTCACGGTGTTTGAATCCGTTGCTAGCTTGATGTGCACCAACCGAGAATTTTGCTTGAACAGTTTTGATTTGATTTTCTAATTAGTAGATAGTATATTGGCCAAAATGCTTTAAAATGTGGATAAAGGTCGTGTATATGTCTATGTGAAATTTCCCTTAAAGGGACACTATCGTAACGATCAAAGCAGACTTTCAACAGGGCATGGAATTAGTGTCCTAGTTTAAGATGAACACAGTGATTGAAAATTACTGGCTCATTTATGCAGCAGCAACGGTAATATGACCTTATCATTTGGGGGTATTGCATCCGAATGCTAATTTGATGGTTGGTAAAGGTACCAATCGTCCCGATAAATTATTATGTCTCTAATGCTTCCATTTTAGTGAAAAACGAGCAATTATTTACATTAAAGGGGCAGTATCGTCAACTTGATCAGAGCAGACTTTCGACAGGGCATGGAATCGATGTCCTAGTTTAAGACTAACACAATGACTGGCTGAAAATGACTGGCTCATTTATGCAGCAGTAACGGTAATATGACCTTATCATGTGGGGTATTATTTTCAGTCACTGAGTTAATCTAAAACTAGCACTCTGATTCCATGCCCTGTTGATCATGACGATATTGTCCCTTTAATAGAATCTAAATAGAATTTAATATAATCTTTAATAGAACCCCTAGTGGCTAAGAACCTTTTATTAAAAGTATCCTGCCCGAGGCATGGAATAACTCCCATGACTGTAAGATTGGATGAGAGTTATTATGTATAGGCTAGACTGAACAAAATATCGCTGTATAAGACAGTCACACCTGCATAGCACAGCCTAGCCCAAAGATCTGACGTCACGTTTCGAGGCTCGTGAATTCGCCAGACACCGGCGGCCTGCGCTACATGGTTCATGGAGATTCAACTTTGACCTTGGTGAATAGCTATAGGAGCGCCAGCCTCGAAGCGTGACGTCAGATCTTCCGCACAATGTATCCAATGAAACCCCTTGGATGGTACGGCCGGAGCCTGTCTTGATCTAAGCATAGCCTAAGAAGACCGTCTAACAAGGAAGGAATACAACAGTTAAATGTAACCGGATTCTACAAAATGAGTCTTAACGATTTTTTTCACGTTATATTGAATTGGGCATTCTTTTCAGCACAGTAACAGGCACATTATCACCTTCAGTTCTTTCAATATCTTGTGAATTAAGACTTTTATGGGATGAAATAAAATGATAATTTCTATTAATTTGCATCATGACTAAATAGTAACACAAAAACAGTTGTGGCTTCATTCATTTCGTGTTAGATTGGTTCACATATTTCTCATTATTGGATCCAGGGGGCAAATGCGGGTACGTTTCCACCTTTTTGTTGTAGTCATGCATGTTAATTCATCATACTTTTTTTGTTTGCCCGTCATTTTTTGGGAAGTGTCTCGCTCTTTTTTGCCTGTGTGCCCATCCTTTGTTCGAGACCATGTAGCCGATGTTGATGGTCCTCCATTCGTCGTCTAATGCAGCCATCATAAACAAAAAATTACATGGCAATATGTCAATGCGACAGGTGAATGTGCCGTTGCTTTGCCCGGCGCCCATACGTGATTTTGATCAGAACGTGCCCTGGATTTTTACTCCAACTAATTGTTTTTCACGCAAGAGAAAATCAATGCCATTGATATGATTAAAATCGATGTCTTGAGCGCTACGCAGTTCCCAAAGGCCTAGGGAATGTGTAAATGATATTGATTTCTGATTTAATAGAAATTTGAGAATCGATATCGCATCACACATTATTCACGAGATATCAACCACAATTAATGCTTTGGACGTAACAAAATAATGAGAAAATCGTTCATATTCTTTGCTTCGTTAACAATCTCTAAAATGTGGTTCAAGAAGAACTTCAGCATGGGCTTTATACGGTGCTAAGGCTGCGCGTTTTCGGTTATTTCGGGAACCGGATACCCGAAATTGGAAATCTTCGGATACCGTAAACAATTTTGTAAAAACACATAAAAACTCCAGGATGTATAAATAACCGTAACCAATATGGAGACAAGTTTCTCTTGTTTTATTAGAGTCATAATGAATGTGGACTGTTATAATTTCCCGCCCGTATGTTATTAAAAACGACTCATCCACACATTTTCTTAACCAAAAAATTGGAGACTTCCATCTGCGTGGCTTAAATGTTCAAGTCGACGTTTTAAAAAGTCATTTACGGGTAATTGGAACCGAAAATGGAATCGGTTAATGACAGTTTTGGTTAATAATACGGTCCATAATGGCCGATTTTTTGACTTTACGTACAAACAGGGGCGCACCCAGGGCGTGGCAACATTTTGAACATAAGGCTAACAAATGTTACATTGCTAATTGTTTTTAAGGGGCAGCACACACAAGTTACCCAAGTGATACCATTTGGAGCTAGGGTGGGGCAAGTTCCCGCATTTGCCATAAGGCAATACTTTGTGTATTGACCTTCGGTAACCTTGTAACCTTTTTGACCTTCCCCCCTCATTCCCAGGGTCGTCGCAATATTCTAATGTTGAGCTTCTGGTACCTGATCCTCATTGCATCCGGGTACATGTATTACACATACACAAGATGGCGTCCCGCCAAGCTCTACAGTACCCTCTTCAAAGCAGGGACGTCCCCGGGCCAGTTGCTTCTCAGAAACAGGGACCTGTCCCTCCATTGGCAGAAGGCAGAACTGAGACGAATTCTGGACAAGAATCCAGAACTAGCAGTGAACAATGTCCGCTCTGGAGATGACGGCTTAGCCGTGGTTGTCTCGGCCACCGACCGCTATAATCAACAGTTACTCATTTCAAATGTAGATTCAAGTATCAGCAACAGTACTCCAAAGAAATCGAACACCGAGCCGGGCTCAGATGGTGTGACTAATAGAACTCGTAACGCGTCCGTCGCCCACGGCAACAAGCATCATCGTGTTACAAATGAGAGTCGTGTCGGGGATGACATCTTGAATGAGAACGAGCTGGAGGAAGTTGATGTTGAAGATGATGAGCTGAGATACCCTGTGACAGACACGGTGGATATGACTACTATACACTTTGTTAATGCAACAATGAGACCACCGTTACCTCCTGTAGTGGAAGGCTATGAGAGGGTCAACTCAGAAGAGGTATGAAGCACTGCTCCCTTAACATAATTGTACAAAATAGTTTAAGAGAAACAAACTTTACTAAAGTGATCTCATTTCAGAAAACCCACAAATATGTGCACATATACCATGTGACTTGTTTACACTTGATCTTTAGAGTACCATGGTGATTTTCTAACAGGCAAAAGTGTGTGTATTTTGTTTTCAGATTTTTGCACTTCTCCACATCATGATTTGTTTTAATTTTCAGAATAAGATTTGAGATGTAATGTGAGTGCCTTATTAAAAACATAAATCAAATTAAAACATTTTCTGCTGATATCTCAAAATCTCAGTTTTTATGTCGTAGACCAGTGTTTGACGGTAAAAATATATTTAAATGTTGAATTGCTATTTTTCTGTGGTTAAGGAAGGTTAAGCTTTCATTTGAGACATTGAACGAAAAAATCCGTCAAGGATTAGTACCAGTAAATTAAAAACTCTATAATTAATAATCATCATCATGCACGTGACTACACAATTTATTGTATGTATAACGGTTGAGGGCTGTCAATCAGAATCAAGCGCGTTTTAAATAATATATCTTTAAGTAAGCTTTCAGAGAAGAATTTGGTAATGTTGTGCTTCACCTGAAGACAATCAGAGCATACTGATCGAAACGTCGAGTTGTAACCACCAGTTCTTTTCAGAACTAATTACTACGACTCGAAAGAGAATTTTTTCACATTGTGTCACCGCTAACAACCTTTACTTATCCTTTTCACCGTGCAAAGCTACAAATCTTACTTATGTTGTGTTTATTCTATTAATACACCTTGTTCTACCTTTTACATTCACTAAATGTTATGATACATTACTTTACAGAGTTTGAGAATGCGGTGTGGACAGTGCACGGTGGTGTCTAGTTCCGGCCACCTCATCAATAAATCCCGGGGCCGTGAGATCGATTCTGCTCAGTGTGTATTTCGCATGAACTCTTCGCCGACTATTGGTTACGAGGATGACGTAGGAGCGAGGACCACCGCGCGGGTCATAGGTCACGTCAATATGTTAGTCTTGAACACCAGCCGCGAGATGCAACAGGAAATCTTCATCAACGAGACATCTCGCCCTGAGAAAATCATAATACCGTGGCTTTATGCCGCTGATAAAATCAACAAAGATACAAATACGTACTACAAAATCGCGAAAAATTTCTCAAAAACTTTTCCTGGGGTGGAGTTGTACTTACTAACACCCGAAAAAGTCAAGTTAGCAGATCAACTCTTCAAAGTAGAAACAGGTCTGACGACGTAAGTAATTTCTTTCTAATAAAACATTGACCTAACTTGATGTAGGTATATATCTAAATTAGTACATTTGGATAGCTGTTTTATTATAATGTGACCATCTGGCATTCCCAAATACTGCAGTGCTGTTATTATTATTTTGTTCCATTATTATTTTGAAAACCATAAATATTTTCACCATATACCTCGCCCACAAACATGACCAGCAAAAGCAGCTGCACGTGGTGCTTATAATACGGCAGCCCAATGAGGGGAAAAATATTTAAAAGTTTAACGGGATGGAACAACACTGAAAATTACTAGATTGCATCCGAATGCTAATTTGATGGTTGGTAAAGATACCAATCGTCCCGATAAATTATTCTGTCTCAAGTGCTTCCATTTTAGAGAAAAACGAGCAATTATTGACATTAAAGGGGCAGTATCGTCAACTTGATCAGAGCAGACTTTCGACAGGGCATGGAATCGATGTCCTAGTTTAAGACTAACACAATGGCTGGCTGAAAATGACTGGCTCATTTATGCAGCAGCAACGGTAATATAACCTTATCATGTGTGGTATTATGTCAGTCACTGACTTAATCTAAAAGTAGCATTCTGATTCCATGCCATGTTTATCGTGACGATACTGTCATTTTAACAAAAACGTTGGCAGACAAAAACGTTGTAAAATAGCTGTGATTGCTGGTTCACACTTTTCTCCTGTATTGGTCTCCACATTAACATCCTAAGCCCCTTGATACTCATCGCTGGTAACGGCCTCAATCCTTCAAAATCAATCGATATGAGTTTTTCTGGAGGATCCCTGCTACCTCGATCCTTCAAAATCAACCCATGTGAGTTTATTAAATTAAATTAAATTCAGTTCAATTCTAACTCAAATTTATTGCCATACTTTAAGCAAATAATGAAGATATAATTCAAAACATATAAAGGCCCCGGTCTAGATGTAATACGAAAATTCTCAAAGAGATGTAAAAGCAAGTGTGAACAGATGTGTTCTGAGTCGCTGCTGAACGAGAGAGAGATACATATTTTGTATTTCCCTGAGGTCTTCTGGTAGGGAGTTCCACAGCCTAGGTGCGATACAGGAAAATGCCCTGTGCCCGTAACTGGCTAAGCGAGTCCAGGGAACAAAGCGCATGTTGTTGGTCGACCTTAAACCTGGTCTGATAGTGCTGGCCCTCAGCAGTGGCGGACCGTCAGGGGGGGCTGGGGGGGGGCAGCCGTCCCCCGGCCCGGAGGGGGGGGGACCCGGACCCCCTCCCCAAAGAATCTTGTTTTTTTTTTTTTTTTTTTTTAACATTCTGGTGGAGGGGGGTGGGGGTGGGGGTGGTTGGGGACCGGGCCCGAGCTGGAACTTACACAAATCAACTGCCCTTTTATTTTGAGCTCCCCTGAAAACATGAAGTGTAATCATGACGGGTCTCTCGGAAATCACGTGTGGTTAGGGAATGATGCCTGGGGGGGGGGGGGGGGGCCCGACCGTGCGCTCTGCCCCCCGGCCCGGCGGTAACTTGTTCCGCTACTGGCCCTCAGCAAGTTCTCCATGTAGAACCATGTGCCTTGAATGCCCTCAATGTTAGTTATTTTTAAATGAATATATAATTAATGTATATAGCTTAATAGGATATATCAAATAACAAAGAATATCAAACTGAAACAAATAAATATGGAGGTATTTTCTGGAAGCCGGGGCTTAGAGATGCCTGATATAAAACCAACACAGAATCACAACACGCCAAGAGAAACACAGTCATGGATGTCGTTATTCAAAGAGAGTAAGCATACTCATAGAAGCAATTTGTCCAACATTACCTATGTTGTACCTTCCCTTTAATATCCCCTAGGTATTCTGGCTAGGAACCTTCCTGAATCCTCCAAAATCCATCAGTGCACTTTTGGAAACATGCCCATATCTTCAAAATGCACCATGCTTTTTCGTTGATCTGTCATATTCAGCACTTATGGCCTGTACTTCTTGCCAGGTAGTAATTTTGCCCCATTTGAAGTGAAAGTACCAGTTTCCAACAGTGCTGAATTTTTCCCACAAAGTGCCCCTTGGAGGATTTTGATGGATTTGGGGTGGTTAGGGTTAATGTATATCTTGATTCACAGAGTAAGCATACTCATAGAAGCAGTTTAGCCAACATTACCAATGCTGTACCTTCCCTTCAATGTATATCTTGATTCAAAGAGAGTAAGCATACTCATAGAAGCAGTTTAGCCAACATGACCAATGCTGTACCTTCCCTTCAATGTATATCTTGATTCAAAGAGAGTAAGCATACTCATAGAAGCAGTTTTGCCAACATGACCAATGTTGTACCTTCCCTTCAATGTATATCTTGATTCAAAGAGAGTAAGCATACTCATAGAAGCAGTTTAGCCAACATGACCAATGTTGTACCTTCCCTTCAATGTATATCTTGATTCAAAGAGAGTAAGCATACTGATAGAAGCAGTATGGCCAACATTGACCAATGCTGTACCTTCCTTCAATGTATATCTTGATTCAAAGAGAGTAAGCATACTCATAGAAGCAGTTTAGCCAACATGACCAATGTTGTACCTTCCCTTCAATGTATATCTTGATTCAAAGAGAGTAAGCATACTGATAGAAGCAGTTTTGCCAACATTACCAATGCTGTACCTTCCCTTCAATGTATATCTTGATTCAAAGAGAGTAAGCATACTCATAGAAGCAGTTTAGCCAACATGACCAATGTTGTACCTTCCCTTCAATGTATATCTTGATTCAAAGAGAGTAAGCATACTGATAGAAGCAGTTTGGCCAACATTACCAATGCTGTACCTTCCCTTCAATGTATATCTTGATTCAAAGAGAGTAAGCATACTCATAGAAGCAGTTTAGCAACATGACCAATGCTGTACCTTCCCTTCAATGTATATCTTGATTCAAAGAGAGTAAGCATACTGATAGAAGCAGTTTGGCCAACATTACCAATGCTGTACCTTCCCTTCAATGTATATCTTGATTCAAAGAGAGTAAGCATACTCATAGAAGCAGTTTAGCCAACATGACCAATGTTGTACCTTCCCTTCAATGTATATCTTGATTCAAAGAGAGTAAGCATACTGATAGAAGCAGTTTGGCCAACATTACCAATGCTGTACCTTCCCTTCAATGTATATCTTGATTCAAAGAGAGTAAGCATACTCATAGAAGCAGTTTAGCCAACATGACCAATGCTGTACCTTCCCTTCAATGTATATCTTGATTCAAAGAGAGTAAGCATACTGATAGAAGCAGTTTGGCCAACATTACCAATGCTGTACCTTCCCTTCAATGTATATCTTGATTCAAAGAGAGTAAGCATACTCATAGAAGCAGTTTAGCCAACATGACCAATGTTGTACCTTCCCTTCAATGTATATCTTGATTCAAAGAGAGTAAGCATACTGATAGAAGCAGTTTGGCCAACATTACCAATGCTGTACCTTCCCTTCAATGTATATCTTGATTCAAAGAGAGTAAGCATACTCATAGAAGCAGTTTAGCCAACATGACCAATGCTTGTACCTTCCCTTCAATGTATATCTTGATTCAAAGAGAGTAAGCATACTGATAGAAGCAGTTTGGCCAACATTACCAATGCTGTACCTTCCCTTCAATGTATATCTTGATTCAAAGAGAGTAAGCATACTCATAGAAGCAGTTTGGCCAACATAACCAATGTTGTACCTTCCCTTCAATGTATATCTTGATTCAAAGAGAGTAAGCATACTCATAGAAGCAGTTTGGCCAACTTTACCAATATTGTACCTTCCCTTCAATGTATATCTTGATTCAAAGAGAGTAAGCATACTCATAGAAGCAGTTTGGCCAACTTTACCAATATTGTACCTTCCCTTCAATGTATATCTTGATTCAAAGAGAGTAAGCATACTCATAGAAGCAGTTTTGCCAACATTACCAATATTGTACCTTCCCTTCAATGTATATCTTGATTCAAAGAGAGTAAGCATACTCATAGAAGCAGTTTTGCCAACATTACCAATGCTGTACCTTCCCTTCAATGTATATCTTGATTCAAAGAGAGTAAGCATACTCATAGAAGCAGTTTGGCCAACTTTACCAATATTGTACCTTCCCTTCAATGTATATCTTGATTCAAAGAGAGTAAGCATACTCATTCATAGAAGCAGTTTTGCCAACATTACCAGTGTTGTACCTTCCCTTCAATGTATATCTTGATTCAAAGAGAGTAAGCATACTCATAGAAGCAGTTTGGCCAACATTACCAATGTTGTACCTTCCCTTCAATGTATATCTTGATTCAAAGAGAGTAAGCATACTCATAGAAGCAGTTTAGCCAACATTACCAATGTTGTACCTTCCCTTCAATGTATATCTTGATTCAAAGAGAGTAAGCATACTCATGGAAGCAGTTTAGCCAACATTACCAATGCTGTACCTTCCCTTCAATGTATATCTTGATTCAAAGAGAGTAAGCATACTCATAGAAGCAGTTTGGCCAACATTACCAATGCTGTACCTTCCCTTCAATGTATATCTTGATTCAAAGAGAGTAAGCATACTCATAGAAGCAGTTTTGCCAACATTACCAATGCTGTACCTTCCTTCAATGTATATCTTGATTCAAAGAGAGTAAGCATACTCATAGAAGCAGTTTGGCCAACATTACCAATGCTGTACCTTCCCTTCAATGTATATCTTGATTCAAAGAGAGTAAGCATAGTCATAGAAGCAGTTTTGCCAACATTACCAATGCTGTACCTTCCCTTCAATGTATATCTTGATTCAAAGAGAGTAAGCATAGTCATAGAAGCAGTTTTGCCAACATTACCAATGCTGTACCTTCCGTTCAATTTATATCTTGTTTCATAGAGTAAGCATAGTCATAGAAGCAGTTTTGCCAACATTACCAATGCTGTACCTTCCCTTCAATGTATATCTTGATTCAAAGAGAGTAAGCATACTCATAGAAGCAGTTTTGCCAACATTACCAATGCTGTACCTTCCCTTCAATGTATATCTTGATTCAAAGAGAGTAAGCATACTCATAGAAGCAGTTTGGCCAACATTACCAATGCTGTACCTTCCCTTCAATGTATATCTTGATTCAAAGAGAGTAAGCATACTCATAGAAGCAGTTTGGCCAACATTACCAATGCTGTACCTTCCCTTCAATGTATATCTTGATTCAAAGAGAGTAAGCATACTCATAGAAGCAGTTTGCCAACATTACCAATGCTGTACCTTCCCTTCAATGTATATCTTGATTCAAAGAGAGTAAGCATAGTCATAGAAGCAGTTTTGCCAACATTACCAATGCTGTACCTTCCCTTCAATGTATATCTTGATTCAAAGAGAGTAAGCATACTCATAGAAGCAGTTTGCCAACATTACAAATGCTGTACATTCCCTTCAATGTATATCTTGATTCAAAGAGTAAGCATACTCATAGAAGCAGTTTTGCCAACATTACCTTCAATGTATATCTTGATTCAAAGAGTAAGCATACTCATAGAAGCAGTTTTGCCAACATTACAAATGCTGTACCTTCCCTTCAATGTATATCTTGATTCAAAGAGAGTAAGCATACTCATAGAAGCAGTTTTGCCAACATTACCAATGCTGTACCTTCCCTTCAATGTATATCTTGATTCAAAGAGAGTAAGCATACTCATAGAAGCAGTTTGGCCAACATTACCAATGCTGTACCTTCCCTTCAATGTATATCTTGATTCAAAGAGAGTAAGCATAGTCATAGAAGCAGTTTGGCCAACATTACCAATGCTGTACCTTCCCTTCAATGTATATCTTGATTCAAAGAGAGTAAGCATAGTCATAGAAGCAGTTTGGCCAACATTACCAATGCTGTACCTTCCCTTCAATGTATATCTTGATTCAAAGAGAGTAAGCATACTCATAGAAGCAGTTTGGCCAACATTACCAATGTTGTACCTTCCCTTCAATGTATATCTTGATTCAAAGAGAGTAAGCATACTCATAGAAGCAGTTTGGCCAACATTACCAATGTTGTACCTTCCCTTCAATGTATATCTTGATTCAAAGAGAGTAAGCATACTCATGGAAGCAGTTTAGCCAACATTACCAATGCTGTACCTTCCCTTCAATGTATATCTTGATTCAAAGAGAGTAAGCATACTCATGGAAGCAGTTTTGCCAACATTACCAATGCTGTACCTTCCCTTCAATGTATATCTTGATTCAAAGAGAGTAAGCATACTCATGGAAGCAGTTTGGCCAACATTACCAATGCTGTACCTTCCCTTCAATGTATATCTTGATTCAAAGAGAGTAAGCATAGTCATGGAAGCAGTTTGGCCAACATTACCAATGCTGTACCTTCCCTTCAATGTATATCTTGATTCAAAGAGAGTAAGCATAGTCATGGAAGCAGTTTGGCCAACATTACCAATGCTGTACCTTCCCTTCAATGTATATCTTGATTCAAAGAGAGTAAGCATAGTCATAGAAGCAGTTTTGCCAACATTACCAATGCTGTACCTTCCCTTCAATGTATATCTTGATTCAAAGAGAGTAAGCATACTCATAGAAGCAGTTTTGCCAACATTACCAATGCTGTACCTTCCCTTCAATGTATATCTTGATTCAAAGAGCATGTATGCTTATAGAAGCAGTTTTGCCAACATGACCAATGCTGTACCTTCCCTTCAATGTATATCTTGATTCAAAGAGAGTAAGCATACTCATAGAAGCAGTTTGGCCAACATTACCAATGCTGTACCTTCCCTTCAATGTATATCTTGATTCAAAGAGAGTAAGCATACTCATAGAAGCAGTTTGGCCAACATTACCAATGCTGTACCTTCCCTTCAATGTATATCTTGATTCAAAGAGAGTAAGCATAGTCATAGAAGCAGTTTGGCCAACATTACCAATGCTGTACCTTCCCTTCAATGTATATCTTGATTCAAAGAGAGTAAGCATAGTCATAGAAGCAGTTTTGCCAACATTACCAATGCTGTACCTTCCCTTCAATGTATATCTTGATTCAAAGAGTAAGCATAGTCATAGAAGCAGTTTTGCCAACATTACCAATGCTGTACCTTCCCTTCAATGTATATCTTGATTCAAAGAGAGTAAGCATAGTCATAGAAGCAGTTTTGCCAACATTACCAATGCTGTACCTTCCCTTCAATGTATATCTTGATTCAAAGAGAGTAAGCATACTCATAGAAGCAGTTTTGCCAACATGACCAATGCTGTACCTTCCCTTCAATGTATATCTTGATTCAAAGAGTAAGCATACTCATAGAAGCAGTTTTGCCAACATTACCAATGCTGTACCTTCCCTTCAATGTATATCTTGATTCAAAGAGAGTAAGCATACTCATAGAAGCAGTTTTGCCAACATTACCAATGCTGTACCTTCCCTTCAATGTATATCTTGATTCAAAGAGAGTAAGCATACTCATAGAAGCAGTTTTGCCAACATTACCAATGCTGTACCTTCCTTCAATGTATATCTTGATTCAAAGAGAGTAAGCATAGTCATAGAAGCAGTTTTGCCAACATTACCAATGCTGTACCTTCCTTCAATGTATATCTTGATTCAAAGAGAGTAAGCATAGTCATAGAAGCAGTTTTGCCAACATTACCAATGCTGTACCTTCCCTTCAATGTATATCTTGATTCAAAGAGAGTAAGCATAGTCATAGAAGCAGTTTTGCCAACATTACCAATGCTGTACCTTCCCTTCAATGTATATCTTGATTCAAAGAGAGTAAGCATAGTCATAGAAGCAGTTTTGCCAACATTACCAATGCTGTACCTTCCCTTCAATGTATATCTTGATTCAAAGAGAGTAAGCATAGTCATAGAAGCAGTTTTGCCAACATTACCAATGCTGTACCTTCCCTTCAATGTATATCTTGATTCAAAGAGAGTAAGCATACTCATAGAAGCAGTTTTGCCAACATGACCAATGCTGTACCTTCCCTTCAATGTATATCTTGATTCAAAGAGAAAGCAAACACAGAGAAGCAGTTTGGCCAAAATAACAAATCATGTACCTTCCAATCAATGTATATCTTGATTCAAAGAGAGTAAGCATACTCATAGAAGCAGTTTGGCCAACATTACCAATGCTGTACCTTCCCTTCAATGTATATCTTGATTCAAAGAGAGTAAGCATAGTCATAGAAGCAGTTTTGCCAACATTACCAATGCTGTACCTTCCCTTCAATGTATATCTTGATTCAAAGAGAGTAAGCATAGTCATAGAAGCAGTTTTGCTATTAACGTTACCCATGTTGTACCTTCCCTTGAATGTATATCTTGATTCACAGAGAGTAAGCATACTGATAGAAGCAGTTTTGCTAACATTACCCATGTTGTACCTTCCCTTGAATGTATATATTGATTCACAGAGAGTAAGCATACTCATAGTCATAGAAGCAATTTGTCCAACATTACCAATGTTGTACCTTTGTTTTAGCTGAAAACATGAAGATTGCATTGTTATCACAGCTGCTACTAGAAGACTTAATTTCCCGTACAAATGGTTGCTATGTATATAGAACATACTGAATGTGTGTGTCTTGTTCAACTGTTATTACCATGTATATCACTTTTGTTTGATTTGGGGAGGGGGGGGGGGGTCTAGGGACCAACCCCTTCCAGACCCCCCATTCAATACTACCATTGTTTTCAACATCCACCAACATTTTCTAATTTTTCATAATTTCCTCCAAATTTTGAAATCTCTCAAAACGATTTTTTTAAATTAATTTTCCCAAATTGTTCAAATTTTTTCTCACATTAATGTATTATTGTCCTATAATGTCCTAAAATCCTTACTTCTTTCTCGGAGGTGGTGGGGTGGGGGGAAGTTGGTGCCTGGTGGAATTAGGACAGGATCAAGATCGGGGCGGTCACTAGAATTTGAAAGTTCGAATCATTTTCCTCGCCTCACTCCACCTTTTGATAACAAATTGACGACACTAGCATCCCCCATTTGACCTCCTAGGAAAGAAGCGAATACGTGGCTATCTACGGGATGGATGACGCTGCTGTTTGCCATTGACGTATGTGACCAAATCAACATCTATGGATTAGTGGAAGAGAATTATTGCAGGTAAAATGATTTACAAACATCTGCTGAATTGCTACGCCAAACATAGCTTTATATCAAATCTGCTTTGATTGTTTCTGTTTGTGATTACATTTCTTTGTTTCTGTTGATCATGTTTGTTGGGTAAGGTAAGGGATATGATAGCGGTACAGATTCTTCAATATGGCTTCAATTAAACCCAATGATGACTCTTAGTTTTTTCATTGACGGTTTATTGAAACAATTTGAACTTGTAGCTAAAGACTAAATTGAATCCAATTTAACATAAAATATCCAAAATAAAAACATTACATTTACAATATAAAAATAGATACGTTCAGTTCAGTTAAAAAAATTCAGTTATGTAAAAAACTATTAGTATTAATTAATTTTAATTTAATTTATTAGATAAGGCTTTAGTTTAAATATTAAAATGAAATGAAGAACGTACAGGAAACGGACGACCAGATATACAGTTGGACACAAATTCATCACAGATTCACATGCAAAGACACTATCAATAAAAAACGCCAACATAAATAGTACTTTAAACAAGTAAACAAACAGTGCATGAACAGATAGTCAAGACAAATACCACAGCAAAACCAAACCACAACAACAACAACAACAACAACAATGAAAACAAATAATTGAATTACTCCAAAAGTAACATTAATAAAATATTAATTAAAAGCAAGAAATACACTTAGTTTTTCCATCAAGGTAAAATTATTTATTCATTTGTATCTGACGAAATGTATTATTTGATCAACATTGCAATAAATGTATTTCAAAAATAATATCGCTATTTCACCGGCAGTTTATGGCAATTTAGTTTAAAATTAAATAGTTCTCAAATATTTTTTTCAAAAGCATGGTCTAGCAGTAGTTATGTGCCTCGATGAATTCATGAAATGTCTTTCAAGTTAAAAACAAATGCCAGGAGTTGTCACGTGAAATAGTAAAAATACATATGCAATACATCTGTAATGTATAATGTTTCTATTGACCATGAACAATTGGATCTCCAATTGTGTATGTCTTTGTATTTTTTAGCCATGAATTACAAACTTTGCAGCCATGGATTACTAGTTCAAGCATCCATTATATAGGCCTGTAACTGAACTTTCTGTGCAGATTCATGATATTCTTTTTAACGATTTTACACTGTTCTTCAGGGGAAAGTGGGAATAATTCAATAGATAACAGTTTCCTTCCTGGACAAATTTGATAAAAATGGTTGAAGAAAAGTCAATTGTGTGTTCACTCTTCTGTTTGTACAGCTTCGACGACCTCTTGAATTATAAATGCAAATATATTAGGCTTGGGCGATGACACGATAATATCGAATATCGCGATATTTTTTTTTACTCGATTATGATATCGAGAACTTTTTAAATCATCGAGATATCGGCAGATCGCGATGAAAAAAATATATCGCGATGAAAAAAAATTATCGTGAAGAAAAAAAATATATCGCGATTAAACAAAATCCCCAATTGTCAGTTGGGTCAGAAATTCCATAGAAAAAAAACTTTGGGAAGTCTTTTCTGCTTTCGTGAGAAACAAAATCGAAATACTTCTGTAGTAAACCATAGAGAAAGGACCACGGTCCTTTCTCTATGAGTAAACCGACTGTCAGATCACAAAGGAGCCGCTTGACAGGGTGTTGTTTAATAACCCACCGCCACTCAAAGAAATCTATTCAGACTGATTAAGTGTTGGGGATTAAGTGGTATATTTGATCCAACAATGTGTAGACAATGTTTACGTCTCACTCTCTATCCATGGTGGTCTGTGACTCTGACTGGCGCACCACAGGCGAGTACATTATATCATACATAAGCAGAATATGGGCGTTAGCTTAAAAATCTACATACGTCATGAATTAAATCAAAGCATGGATCGGCAGCGGCTCGATCAAAGTTGAGGGATTAGGACACTATTCTATTATACCATACTGGGACTCTTGTCTAGACAAAACACATATACGTACTCTTGATAAACCATGTGACGTTCATTTAAAAATAGTGTGACTAAAATCCACATTTTCTGAAGTGCAAATGACGTTCACATGGTTTTATTCTCCACGGTACTATATGCAGGAATAAACCTAGTCACGTGTTTATACTATGACCCAGTCACATGGAACGCGAATCACGTGAACTCGGGCTGATGATTTGATTGGGACGCACGACGCAGTATTACCGTCCCACATAATTATTATGCAAACGATTTGCCAATAGCGATGGTGCATTTTTGCGACTGTAACCAGAAACATGTTTGGGCTTTGGTCATTGGTTAAGCGTTTTCGCAAGTTCGGTTGTGCTGCGATGACGTCATTGTTCTGACCAAACGTAACATAAACCGAACTTTGTGATCGGTTACGCTTAGTTTCAAGATGGCGCATTGTAAAAAGTGTTAAAACATGATTAAATGATTGTTCGTATACCAGTATATCTTTCAAGTTACTAGCACTCACGAGTAAGTTCTATTTTGAGAAACATTGATGATTGAACATGTCACAAACTGAAAACAATTTTCTGGTTACGTTGGTATTTTCGCGTAGCTGTGCCGTTTTGTTTCTGGTTAGGGTAGCGAAAACCCGCCCCATATGTTGCACTCGTGAACGGCGCATCGCGCAATTGCACGTATCTCTCATGTAAGCACTGGCAATTTATTGTGACGCTTGTAGATGGGTACATCCCTGTCATTACCGGCTCTAAAGCACTCATGCGTGAAAAACAAAAATAATCGCGATATTATCGAATATCGCGATATATGTTTGACGATATATCGTGGATGAAAAAAATCGATATCGCCCAAGCCTAAAATACATACAGTGACCTTTTACCAAAAGCATAGTTTATTTTCCTAAACAGAATCCTCCACAACCGTAAATTACCGTATTATTATATAGAAAGGCTTTTTCTCTGAATTAATTTTGTATTAACAAATGTATACAAAAAATAATAAAAACAAAATTATGAAAATGTTGAAAAACCTAGTCTTGATCCCAGTACCTCCTACTTGCAAAGGGAACGTTCTAACCACTAGACTACCGTGTCAGTCGAAGTTGTCGGTGAATTGATTTTTGAAGAACCTTTTTAAAATTAGATTTCTATGCCAATTTCTAAGCCATTGACGGAGTGTTCTACAGAAAAAAATAACAGTCGGGCTTCATACAGATATAGCTTCACAGAATACCTGTATATACCGAATTTCGAGTTTCTTCGAACAAATATATCATGAAATGTAATATAAATAGGCTATGACCTTTAATAAATATTGTGTAATAATATTATTTAATATATTCATTAAAAAAATAATAATGTAAAATATAAAAACGAACTTCTAGGGCGCACTTAATCTGGACCAGCCAAAGGCGCCGGTCTAAAACTCGAAAATTCATTTAACCCGTGTGTGACTGCAAGGGTCGAAATCAGTCAAAATGTTGATATACTTGCCAAGGTATATCTAGTGTACTTAAAAGTCGAACACTGTCAAACCTTATGTTTAGTAAGTACATTTACAGGTTTTTGACTGGTAAAAGCATTGTCTTGTATTGTTCAGGGTGGTCAAAATGATAATAAATACCAGTCAAAAATTACCCTGTGTGCACATTAGGGTCAACAGTCAAAACAATCAGTTGACTGATTTTGACCATAACTACTTGCCACTTAAGTTCAGTTAAAGTAGGAGGGTTTTATAAGGACAATTACTTTACTGAATTCACTTAAATTGTAACACCAAACAGTACTATTTCGATCGAAGAATTTGCATGTATTCTTGAAAAACATGAACAATTGAGAAATTATTTCTTTTTATATAGGACTACACATCCCTGATCAATTCCTTCAGTAAAAATTCAAATTATGACTTTTCAGAAATAAACTTCACAAAATCTGTCGTTATCAGAAACCAAAAAATTTAAAGTATGACCTAATAACTATAGTAACAAGCTTCACAACATCTGTCGTTAATTTGAATTTGACTCAAGGGATTTGCATGTATATTAAAAAGAGAAAAAAAATGAGCAACTGAGTGTTAGAACAGCTGTAAACAACCTTGCAGAGGAAAGCACATGCAACGGACGTTGAAACTCGTGCCCAAGAACCCTTGGATTGTACGCGACAACAATCTCCAGCCGGATGATAATTCGCTTGCGAACCAGCGGGCCATAATTGCTAATTCCCGGGGATTCTTGCAGAGCGGGCGGGGAGCGATGCCCAGCGAGGCGTGGACTTGTGCATTTTTGTCTGTTGTCAATTCGAACGCCGAGGGAATGGGTCCGCCGTAGCCCGTATCGTGTCGAAATGTAACATAGGAAATGAGAGTTTTACTCGGGCATTGCACAATACGGAAATGAAACACATGTGAAGGAGTTATGTTTAAGAAATGCATTTCTGTTTTCATCAATGAAGGGAAATTGTGTGTTATTAATTATTGGTTTACGGATACGGGATATAATGGCTATTCAGAAATAACTGCTATAATTGTAATGTAAATTGACTTGGTGCAATATTCCCTGTACAGCTACTCTCTAAAATGTTTAGATTAGAATTCACTCTAACCGATTGAAACTAGTGACAAATTGCTCAATATTTGTCCCTAGTTTCAATCGGTTGGAGTGAATTTCAACTCTAATTATAGTGTACACTCCACGTTAGAATGGATACGAGCAAAATATTACAACGTAGGCCTAATAAACTGAAAATGTTAAAGGTTGCTTGCTTAACCCTCACCACCCCAAATCCCCCCATCAAACTCCAACAGCTGGTTGTGTTGTATTTTGATGGATTCAGTACTGTATAGCCCATGCATTGTGTTGGATTTTGGTGGATTCAGGAAGGTTCCTAGCCAAAACCATTAGGTGGGTTACCGTTAGGGTTAATGTATATCTTGATTCAAAAAGAGTAGGAATATTCATAGAAGCAGTTTTTGCCTATAATACAAATGTATACTACTTAAAACAATTTAGGGAACACCGGAATAATCTCAGTTAAAGCAAGATCATTTATTTCAGATAAACACAATGTTTCACAGAATTGATGAGAAACAACTGCACAATGAAACAGATGATAAAGGATGCATGTAATGATTACACATTTCATGACATGACTACTGAAAGAGAGAGGGGGTTGCAAATGAAAATCCCGGTTCATGGAACATTTCAAACCTATTTGATGTTAAAAATCCGGTGTTCCCTAAATTGTTTTGAGTAGTATATTAAAAGATAATGCTCTGCCTTAATACTCTCAAACTGTCACACCTTTGAAGTTAGAATTAAAAACATTAAACACTCTTGGTATTTAGAAATTTGAACTTGGAAAAAAGAGTCCACAAAAGTTTAAGTTTTGCATTAACAATAACCAATAACCTTCCTCCATGCAATAAAGAAACTAAGAATATGTAGAGCGAGCTGTGACGTCACACGATCGTGACATCATACGAACGTGACGTCATACTTCTATATATCATTACCCAACGGCTGTTTTGGTCACAAATGTGGTGACCGCTGACCAGCGGCATGGACACATGAGAAACTTGGGGATGTCGTATCTCTTGCAGGAAAAACGAAAAAAATAACAATTTTTCGAGTGAGAAAAAACGATATTATTCTCCAAATAAGTTAAACGAAAGGCGGATATTGGTGCATCATTATCCACCACCGTGCTTTAATTTCCATGATGTTGACTGAGCCGTAGACAGCCTGTGGGCATAACGTCAAGTTGGCCAGTGCTTAGGAATAGGAAATGTCTAGCACATCTCGAAAGTGGCTTGATCCATTTAAATGTAATTTCAATAACAGTTTTTGCCCACGGGTGAAGCCTATGTTATTACGCACTGTATAATCACAACTCTATCAGCGCTGCAAATAGCAGAGGAAACATTTGAGGACAAAAATAAGTTGTTGAAGCGTTATCTTGGGATCGAAATCTGTGGGTCTTACAGTGAGCGATTTCTCTTGTGTAGCAACACAAAATGCTTCACACAATCAACAGGGCATGGAATCGCGAAAGTGTATAGTTTTAGATTAACTCAGTGACTGAAAATAATAAGCCTGTAATTCTCAGTCATCTTAAACTAGGACACCAATTCAATGCTCTGTTGAAAGTCTGCTCTGATCGTGATGATATTGTCCCTTTATTTTGTTGTCTGTGTCTTAAATTCTGGTGCCAATTTCATGGAGTTGCTAGGCAGAGCATGTTGCTAAGCAACTATTTTCACTAAGCATTTTGACTACCAGCCAATATACACACATTTTGTATAGAAGTTTGGCTGGTAACCAACAAAATCTGCTTAGCTACTTAGAAATGTCACTTACTAATCTCTGCCAAAACTGAGATGACACTCCATTAGTACCTCGATCTGCCACGACGCATGCTCACCTCGGTCAGTCGTTCGTAGCGATTCTAACCCCTTTTACTCAGAGCCTACGATTTTTTTTTAGCTCATCGTGTCTCGGTATGACAGGGTCTGAGGGAGTGTCGGAGATCTCATGTTGAGGCGACTTATCGCTTTATAAACATTGTGTGTTCCCTTTTATATTGTTTTAATGTAAATGATAATGTGTTATTCCTGTTGTAGCCCTGCAAATAAAGTGGTGGCTTCCTTGTGATTTTTTTTATTATTGATTTGTTATTAAAGGTAAAAAAAAAATAAAAAAATCTGCAAAGCAAATATTTCTTATAAGCATTTATTCCTCCTTAGCAGCTCTGTGAAACTAGACCCTGATCCTAAACCAACATCGTTTTAAACATCTTTCACCACCAGGGACCACCCAAACGATACCACTCCGTACCATTACTACGACCCAAATGGTATCATCGAGTGTAAATACTACCGAAGAAGTGAGGAGAGACTGACGGGAGGTCATCTCTTCATTACGGAGAAGGCCGTATTCGCTCGCTGGGCCCACAAGTTCAACCTGAACTTCTATGCTCCACGGTGGAACATCACCGCTCTGGCGCAGAACACCACCGCGTTGGAGACGCCTTTCTTGAAGAAATTCTACGAGGCGAAGAGGAACAACAGGACGATTGTACGCCATCGGAGGGTTGTGAAACGAATCATTAAGAGGGTGGTTGTCAGACGGAAAGTACCCGTCTTTAAGAAATCTCCGCCGAAAACGAAAACGTGATAGCGCATGTTTTATAAGGCGACAGTTTTTTTTTAAAGTTTTTTTTTAAAGTTTTTTTTTTTAAGTGTGTTGATAATCACTGTAATTAGTTATTTTGATTTTGATTTTTTTTCATGGCAACTTTATTCATTTTTAAAGTTTAATATATTTTAAAATTTTAACACACCGGAAATGCACTAGCTCTGAAAGAAATTGAACACAAATAGCGTTTCTTGATTTGAATGGAAATATGTATTTTTTAATTTAACAAAGAACTTTTATGATTCATTGCAAAGAATGCAACAAGTAACTCTAAACTTAATCTCATCAACTTCATTAAAGTTTGAAATTTGTAAGCAAAAATAATTAAGGTATGAATCACTTTGAGCCACAACTCTTAACAAGAAATAGGTGTAATGCAAGTCGTGATAACGTTGTCATTGTTGATTCTGAAATCAATGCATTTTAAACAATCATGTCAGTGTATTTTAATGGCTACCAGAGATGGATTCCAACTATGTTGATGCTCTACGCATGCGGCTTCTTGTGTAGTCCCCTTGTATAACGAACTATGTCCGCTCTCTTTGTATAAACCATGAGGGCGCTAGACCAAATTAACGTGTGTGTATTCGTATACGATTTCTATTGAGGGGCCAATCGAATATTTGACAATTAATGTTTAATTATGAAGGATAAGGCATCTGTATGAAACACCATGTATATTATTATTATGATGTATTTGTAAGCTTTTCTATGGCTTTTTTATGTTTAATTATGGATTATCTCTTAAAGGGACAATATCGTCACGATCAACAGGACATGGAATCGGAGTGCTAGTTTTCACTAAATGATAAGGTTATATTACCTTTGCTGCTTCATAAATGAACCAGTAATCGGTAATCTTAAACTAGGACACCGATTCCATGCCCTGTTGGAAACCTGCTCTTATCGTGACAATGCTGTCCTGTTAAACATCTGTCTAATTTTGGAGACGTCTACATATTAGATTTAATCATTTGAACAGGGTATTGTGTCAAAGGTCATATTCTGTAAAAATCAAGTCCACTTTAATTTTCTTGACGGTGGTAAATTTATAATAGATGGCCTTTGCTCAGATTTTGTAATGACTGTATTACAACTATGAAATCTGAGTGATGTTGGTATTAATTAATTTATTAATTAATTTTACTCACACCATGAGTCTTTCTGGTCATTTTCTGTGAAAGTGTACTTGTTCAATATTATTGAAGAAGAAAGCATGATCTTTTTTTTTAAACTTAAATTGTTAATTTTCCAGAATTTCATAGATCGAAACACTATTTTGTATGGTATTTGATATAAAAAGGTTGGTGGGGCTTGGAGACGCATACTTTCTCATGAAATTGTTTAAGACCATTTCATACAATAGTTTTATTATTTTCGAAATGCACCGAGCTATCGTGGAAAACAACGAAGCCAAATACCAGGTAGGTCATGTCAACTACAATGTTATGGCAATAAACACATATTACACGTACAGTGTCTAAAGTGTGTGTAACTTTACTCACTGAAACAACAATGTAAGACAATGCTTTTACCAGTCAAAACGGTCAACTCATTTTGACCTGTAAATTTACTTACTACACGTAAGGTTTGACAGTGTTCAACTTTTCAGTGCACTAGATATACCTTGGCAAGTATATTAAAATTTTAACTGATTGTGACCCTTGCAGTCATAGGGGGGGTTAAACAAACAAACTGAGGAATTGTTGGATATTTACGTTGTGTCATTAACGAGAATATTTTGAGAAGGGCTATTTTGAGGGGCTGGTAGTGGTAACTTGGTATCCATTCTAATGTAGAATTTGTATCGCATGAGGTCAAATATTCAATCAAAATATCAATTGCTATACTGTTAAGAAATGGCATTGCGGTGACTTCTTTGTTATACAGCAGATTCTTTGTTATACAGCAGAATTTTCCCTTGTGCATCAACAGCAGATCTGCTGTAACTTTACAGAGAATAGGAACGTAACCATTTAGAAACGGCACATTTCTGTATAATTCACAGGAAAATCTGAAAACAGCAGTTTCTGGTGTAAATATTTGATTCTTTTCAACAGGCCGTGACACTTGTGTCCTTGAGCAAGACACTTAACCATAATTGCTTCTCTCTACCCAGGGGTTAAATGGGTACCTGTGAGGGCAGATTTGGTTGATTAGCCCTATATGCGCTGTAATGGCAGCAATTGAGCTGTATACTCCCCAGGGAGCTGAGATGGTTTCAGGAATGATTTATGAGCCTTATGAGCAGGGGTAATGATATAATGCGCCTTGAGCACCACTTAGTTGGTGGATACGTGCGCTATATAAGTCCACACATTATTATTATTATCATTATTATTACAGAAAAACTACTGTGAACTCACACATTTATTTTACACTGTAGAGAACGGATATTTGCGAGATTTCGGTTTCAACGAGGTCTTCTGATATTTTAACAGAAAGTGTATGCGGGCTTTAATTTAAATTTTATTTCAGTAGATACACATACAGTCGCCGTTGTAACTAACCACTAAATGACATACATTTAAACTCATTAATAATCCAACACTGAACAAAATGTTTGTGCTTTATCTTCTATTAACTCGTATTCTTGTACTGACATTGAAATATTATTTCAAATTTGTGCTTTCCATAAAGTTCACATGATTGTGAGGTTAGTTAGGAAAACAGTCATTTACGCTATTTGAACTTGTAAATGTGTAATACTATTTTTCTACAATAACTAAGCTTTTTCACATATTGATTTTCTCATTAATTGTAATAATTGTGTATTGTATATATTAAGAGTGATATTTATTTATTATTTTAATTATCACTTAATTGATTTGCCTGTAAAAAATGTTTATATGGCACTCACAGAAACATGTAAACAAACATTTGAAGAACACAGACCGCCCAAGAAAGGGTAATTATTTTATCCACTATATTTTCGTAGTCTCAATTTCGGCATATTTCGTAGAAATTAAATGTTTGGTTTAAAGGGACAATATCATCACAATCAGAGCAGACCTTCGACAGGGCATTGATATTTAAGGCTTAAATATCTCGTATAAATTTGTGAAACAACCGGTCACTGGGAAAGGGGAAAATGTATTGATTGGTTGTGACTTTTGAGATCAAGTGTTAACTCACGTCATCACTTGTTGACAAAAGAACCCCTCAAGTTCAAACTATGGACACCTCTACAGTACGTAGGTCAAACTCTGACAGGCAAATACTGTAAAGTATTCATCGTTAGAAACCATAACATTAGTCCAAAGACCTGGCATCATGCTTCAAAGCTTGTGAAAAACTACCGGCCTCTCAGTTCTATGGAAATTCAATTTTGACCTTGGTTGGTAGCTAGCTCGTGAGCCTCAAAGCGTGACGTCAGATCTTCGGCAGATACGGCCAGAGTCTTTATTCTTGATGGGATCAAGACATGGGACCAGTCTCCATAATATCTTCTGTTTTTTGGAAATGCCAACAGAGAAACAAAATCTATAAAACTTTTTTAATTTTTTGTATTTATTTATTTTTTGTATTATTATTATTATTTTTTTTTTTAGATAAGGCACCGCATCTCAAATCGAATTCAGTAAATGTTTTACAATAGGCCTACTTCGTTATTATGTGGAGACCAGATGTTCAAAGTGTTAAAACTGCACACATAAACATGTTCGATGTTTACCTGCCATGAAATTACCCAGGTACTCTTAAGGAGTCCCAGTGTAAACATGCGGTCTGTATATAAATATATTTTCAGTTTGGTCTTACTGTTTCTATATTCCGCTTCGTTTACAGTACGTTTTCCCATCACTAAATGAGTTCTAAAAATCCTCTCCATTCTGAATTCGAATGTTTTTTAATAAAACAATAAAAAATAAACAAATTGAATTTGTTTCTTGTCTTTTTCAAATTTAATAAGCGATAATCGTTCAAATGTATAAAGTATAAATTGTAGTTCTTTAGACGGGTCGGACAGATTTCAAGGGATGTTTGATACTTCGAGTATCGTGAACTATGAACAATCAAGCAAGTTTTACGTGAAACTGTGATATTGGTGTTTTTTAAAATATATTTTACACTTTAAGTGTTAAAGACGTATCGCCCGTGTTTTAATTTTTGTCATTTTTTTTGTTATCTCTATAACACTGAGGTTGCCGAGACATATGTACGCTAATCCTACAGTAATTTCCTCTTTTTTGGTAATACAAGACGATGATGGTCGTCTCAATGTTGTTTCAACACGGGACCAATTTTTCACCATACGGAACGTTTGTATTGAGAACACATTAACTGTGCATTTCAAATTCTTGGGGAAAATCATTCCATTTCCGTTGTACAGTTAGATTCGTCCCCTGTTCAAGCATTAAGACCCTTGCTATTATTTTAGCGGTCCCTCACCTGTCACCGGTCACCTTGACCGTGCTCACTCGTCTTCATCTCCTCTTTATACGGGGGTTTGTCCTGTCAGCCTGTCACTTATCAGTGATTACATTGATTGGAAATGCTGATCAAAATTGTACATACTGTGTACCCCCTCATTAAAATGACAATATCATCATACGATCGACTGGGCAATGCTCCCAGTGACTGAAAATAATACCCCACATGGAAAGGTCACATTACTGTTGCTGCTCGGACACCGATTCCTTGTGCCCTGTTGAATGTCTGCTCTGATCGTGACGATATTGTCCCTTGATCCTTCCCCAAATTTCTTGTCCTACGTCGCAAAACCTTCCTAGTAATAGCTGGCATTCCTTTGCCGGTCGTCTTATTTCGTTCGTATTCCCGAAACGTTCTGTTGAACAGCGTATCGACGACAGTGTTACCGTCAACACCTTCCATGTGCCCGCTCCACGAGGGTTCGTGGAAGACGATCCTGGACATGGCAGCCCACTCAAGCATCAGCTGGACGAGATGCACTGCCTGTCATTGTCGTACCAACATTGTATAATCATTATGACCTTGGTTTACCGCTTACAGTTTAAAGACGTGGCACACCCACCGATCTCTAGTCAGTGATAATAATTCCTACACGTATTCCTTTCGTCACGAATTCAGTGTGTCATTAGGTGTCGCCCCGTTGTTTGCTTCGTCTAACTTCCTCTGTTCGTATTCCCGAAACGTTCTCTTGAACAGCGTACCGATCACTGTGTTACCGTCAACACCTTCCATGTGCCCGCTCCACGGGGGTTCGTTGAAGACGATCCGGGCATGGCAGCCCACTCAAGTTGGCGAACACCGCCTTCTACATTCTAGTATCTACATTTGGTAATTGTCGAAGTAGTGGTGCGAGTGGGTATCGTTTGGGTGCTCACTAGAGGGGGAAGTGAAAACAGAAAGGTGAGACTTAGATTTTTTCTCCCTTGCAATAAATAATTAAATAAATCTATTGAGCCAATTTAGAAGCTTTTTGTACATCTTAGTTGAACATGCATCCATAAACGGCATGCATAAAACAGCATTGTTTTTCTATTAACAATGTTTACATTTTGTCCTTTCACATGCCTGTTATAATTATAGCTGAAATTAATTAATTAGATTTGAGAGATAATGACATTATTTATCATCATAAAACGATTTTATGATGCCTGCTATTGACTAAAATACAGCTTTTGCGTGCCAAAGTTTCGCAGAGGGCGCTATTTATTTTGTAAGACTGTCACCCACATGTCTTTATAATTGTTATACTGACTGGATTCAAAGCCATTGGACTCCATGTTGGTCCTCACGCAAACCATGTTTAACAATGCGCATTCCTTTGTATGTGCATCCCTTTGTATGTGCATTCCTTTTGCGTTCCTTTGTATAGTGGAGGATCAACATGGCCCTGCGGTGTTAGACGCCAATGGGCACCAATTTTAACACCTGAATTTTTGGGCCTACTTATCTCGTCATTTCACCTCTTTGTACATGGGTTCGATTCTCATTCGTGTCCGAGCCGACATGTGGATGGTGTTTTAAGTCCATACCTAGTAATAGCATGGCTATTTCAATTTTGTCTATAGGGTTTTTCCTCTATCCTCTAAAAGTGCAAATTCTCCGTTGTCTTCTTTTCATGTTTTTGTTCGTTCAGGCTTACAATAATTAGTACTGTTGATGAATTGTTGAGAAGTTATGATAAGGCCACTTGTGTCTGAGTAGGATCTGAACCTGCGTCCGAAAAAAATAACGTGAAATGCTACAAAAGCGCCAACCTGATCCCAAATTCCCAAAACCCAAATTTACTTAAATGCGATTTTTACTCACCTTTTTATCTCTGAAAGACACATATCCTTTAGGTTCTGTTCAATGTTCAGGTACTACTGCTGTTGGCTTGAACTTAGTAGTGTTATTCTTTATTGGGGCGCTCAAACCGGCAGTTGTTTGGCAGTGTTGGAGCGAAGGCCGGGACCCTCAAGGCCATTGCCACGATTATTATTATTATAAAACAAGTCACATCTTTACAAATCGCTGGTACACATGTAACAACAAAGAAACTAAAATAAACTAAAATTTTACTTTGTCAAATTTTGTTTTATAATAATAATAATCGTGGCCTTGGCCTTGGCCTCCTTGAGAGTCCCGGCCTTGGCCTTGGCCTTGAGGGTCCCGGCCTTCGCTCCAACACTGTTGTATGGTTAGCATCCAGCTAGCAATTTTGCGCGTCACCGCAGATGCGATCGCTAGTGCTTGTAAACGTTTATCACTGGTTGAAACGACTTTCGTAGTCCGCAATATTTGTTGAGGGAAGATTAAATTATCATTTTTCGAGTAGGTCAAAATCCAAAGCGTTCCTAATATACTGTAGAAGCAGACTAGACCCAGCAATTTACAAGGTGTCTGCAAAAATGAAAAGAAAATAGAGTAAACTGTATTAATTATTGAAATTGAGAATACTACTTTTTACCCAAATTGAGGCACACCCCCTAATTATCGTTAGCGACAGCGACGGCGTACCGGCACGCGGCCCCGATTCGAATAAATTATGTATGTTGTAATTTTTGATGAAGTTGAGTTATTGTCATTTCTGGGTTGAGGGACCCGTTTGTACTGAAGATACACAATTACTCTCTTAATGTAACAGAGTGAAAACCACTCTTTCAAAGAGCTATTAATGGCGGACAAGTCTTTTTGGAGTGGATAAAGAGTAAAATTGGCAGTGAATAAAGAGTGAATTGGTAGCCTTTTACTGTATTTTTCAATCGAATCAGAGTGGGTTTCACTAAAAAAATACTTGTCCGCCATATAGCTCTTTAAAAGAGTGGTTTTCACTGTTTTACATTATGAGAGTATTATTCTAAACGGTAAACCCTATTAACTTCATTTTACACAAATGACAAGGGCGCCCTCATTTATTATCCAGAAAGGACATTAACTCGAGTTCATCAAAAATTCAAGATAGGGCCTACATTATTTCTCCAATTCAGTGCGGTATTGTGAGCACAGTCTTTTGGACATATACCCTATATAGACCCGCTCAGGGCGGTATTGTGAGCACAGTCTTTTGGACATATACCCTATATAGGTCCGCTCAGGGCGGTATTGTGAGCACGGTCTTTTGGACATATACCCTATATAGGCCCGCCTAATTAGTTTGATTGTTGTAATTTCAGTATTTTGGGTTGAAATTGTATTTTATTAGGCTTTCAGCCTGATAGCCGAAAGCCTATTGTTTTCGTCCAAATTCACATTTTAGTGTGACGCTTTTATTTGGGATACCAAGTATAATTTGCACATTATAATTTTTTAATTCAAGTTTTGATGCCCTTTTCCTTTCTTTTCTGAAAGTGGATACTTAATTTTCTACAAGGTGTGTAGAGGGGTTCCGAGGTTGTAAACCAATCACCATGTTCTGTTTTCCATTTTCTAGACCTTTTGGAAATATTCCCACTCCCCCAAAATAAAGTAATTGATATTACTGCCTATGTTTAATTCCATTTTTTAAGTGTAACGTTTCCAGTTTCTAGTTTTAAGTGTATAGTTACAGCATTCACTGGTTATGATTAGGCCCCACTTTCGAAATAATTCCGCCGTCGTTGGACTGAATTAATTTGGCTCCTTGCATGCCAATCTTCTCAGTTTCCACGAAGCCGTACCAATATACAGCAATCTGAATACGTCTACATAATATTATTAGGCAATACAGGAACCAGTAATAAATCCTGAAATACCACAGCGTTACACACACATACTCATTTTTGTATCACTGTGGAGACCCTCTATTGTTCTTTCCTTTGTTCCTGTACTTTAACTTTTCTCATAGGGTTTGTACACAAAATTCCTTGTGGAGACATGGCTCCTTTAGAATTTCCCTATGGAGACATATTGTTCTTGCCTTTCCCTTTTGTTCTAGGACTCCACAAGGTAGCGAATACCCGTACACACACACACACGCACGCACGCACGCACGCACGCACGCACGCACGCACGCACGCACGCACGCACACACACACACACACACAAACTTACATATGCAGATTGTGGGGTATTCCTTTGTTCGTTCTATTATCCCTTTTCTATAGAATTCTCCTGTGGGGTACCAGAATTTCTATAGATTCTCTGTGGGGTACCATTGTTCCATTGTGTTTGGTACCCCACAACGAATGGCGTGTAAGCCCACACACACACACACACACACACACACACACACACACACACAGAAACTAATACAATTAGTGCAAAAACATGCCCTTTTCAAAATAATTTTTTAAATACAAGAATACATTTAAAAAAATAATATGATTCCAGATTTGAAGAGAGGAAGACTTCTTCTCAATATAAACCAAGTTTCCTTAAGAAAAAAAACAGGGAAAGTGCTACTAGTACTGCTTGAAAATGGTTCAATTGTTAACACTTGCTGGCGCGCAGCTCTTGTTGACATCGAGGGAAAGTGTACGCGACACCAAACCGAATCGGCTGTTCTGCAAGCTCGGGCAATGACGGATGAATCAAAAGGTGATCCTGGACTCCTACATTGCTCATTTTTGGAAGTCCCATTCATACTAAATACATCCGAACACAGTTCCGACGATTACTGAAACAAATAAAGCCACATTTTCGGGTGTACGGATCGGTTGAAATTATGCCTAATATTTCAAGTTTTCGCAATTTTTTGAACTGATCGTGCTACACGATTACCTATAAATATCTTTTGTACATTTTCGCCAAATTTAAGATTCATAATTAATCGGGATCACCTTTTGATTGACGCATTTTTGTGGGACCCCGTTTTGATGTTGCCGGTGTGTTGCTGATATTAAGCCGGGGATTTGACAGCAGATATGTGGTCTCCCAAAGAAATTTCGAAACTTGTGACAGAGTTTGAAGATCCAAATAAATAATATTTACTTAAATATCGGAATTTATTGAATAATAAAGTGAGAAATAACGTGTTTAAATAGGAATGTTTTGTGATTTAAAAACTGTACAGGGAGTAAGTTTAACACGGAATAGCAGGAAATACATCACGTGATCCGTAATGCACTCATTGGCTGGAAGGGTCACCCTTTTTTGCCCTTTTGGCTGTTCAGCCTATTGAACTTACTCCACTGTGATGGCCCTTTTGGCTGTTCAGCCTATTGAACTTACTCCACTGTGATGGGCTTGTGAAATAAGAATACTAGTATATTATATAAACAAATAACCGAAGAACAATATTTTATGTACTCTTACAGAACAAAACACAAACACATTTGTGAAAGATGTTCAGCCTTTAAAATTTCAGTGTTGTATTAATATGAATGGATTTAGAGATATAACATATTAAAATAGACACAAAGTACACAAGAATCAGCTTGGAAGTTTTCACTCACGATGCCACGCTTATACAGTAAAGTTCCATAGCATTTGTGTATTTTTTTTTTTTTAAGTATATTTTTTTGCCCTTTCAATCAATATGAATTTTGTAAAGAAACAAGGAAATTGAATTTTGGGTCTAACATACGTAATAATATACAGTTTCCTTGTTGTACCATTCATTTATGCGAGCATAGAATGCTAGAAACCAGAATTTACTTTATGTTAATGAAAAAGTAATAATTTCAGTCCATTTAACATGTGATATAAATAATAAATCCAAAAAACCTTACAATAGAGATGTCAAGAGTGAATTCAAATAGTATCCATCATGTGATACAACAAAACACTATGTCAAGTCTTGTTGCTATGCACAGAAAATACAGTTTAGTTGCTATATAGGGAATTAATTCATTCAGTCTGTTAGGCCAAAAAAAGTCTACGGTTTCTCGTCTTGGCGCGCGTCGCCTCAGACCAGCGGGTCGGCATTTTTATTTTATTTTATTTATTTTTTGCTATGGAAAGATGAATTCTGCCGTGCTGTGTTTTAAATGACTTTTTCACATAGTGGTATGAACGTTTGCTCGATTTGTGAGGCCTCTCTTAGCCACCATACTTTGTGTATGGGAAATTTGGTTCCGGTGTATGTTCCGGCGTAATATATCACGTATTTCACTGTTGGCAAAAAAGAAAAAGGAAAGATGGCCAAACACGGGCGATGTATTATTTGATGCATTATAAAGTCACACAGTGTTTAATAAGTGAACGGGACACACCTTCTTGCCATTTATCCATGCAGAAAATTTGCAAATTTTAAAAGCTGAATGAATTTCTTTTTTTCAGGTTTACAAATATTGCAGGGCCTTGCTCTGTGATGTAGCATGTGACGTCACATGTTTACAAAAGAACATCAAATATTAAACTGTGACAGACAGAAGTTGTATAGCAGCCTCTAGAAGTGTCCATAATATTTTACAAAGATACCAACAGAAAAAATATTTGATCTTTTAAGTACATCATAAATCTAATGCACAATATATTTTACAATAATATGTGAAGTCATGTGGATTTTAAAGTTTAAAATATAAAAACTGTTTATTTAAACATGTACACGTTTGCCATGAAACTACCCTGACACTACCAAGGATAACCCTATTAGTAACATAAATATTTGAAATAGTGTCTATAGTCAGTGGCTTCGATAACCTTGGTGCAAGGCGGTTCCATCACATTGTATTTGTGCACGATATATTGCAATCCACACGAGTAAAGTCCACCGATAGAGGATGCTGAAGTCGACAATTATGCCTTGTACAACCTGGCAGTTCTCGTAGTAAGTCATGTTTGTCGTGCCCATGTTACGCTCGCGGCGGCGGATCATGTGAGAGTTTTAGAGCGGGTCGATCGTCAATGCAAACGTGCGTATAATGTAAACTGAAGCACACTGTCGTCTATAGTACCATAGAGAAAGGTATGATAGTACCAAGACTACAGCTTCAAGTGTGTTTCTTACTCTGTGGGTGCATCCCACTAAATAAACTCCCATAGTAAACAGTGCTAAATTCAAAAACCATTAAAAAATTAAGAAAAAATATTGATCGATATATAGGCCTAACCTTTTATTTTCTTCTCAGTTTGTTGTGGATAGTCCAGGTTTCCATCGAGTTATTCTCATCCCAATGGAAACCACCCTCTACAGTAGTGAAAACGACCACACTGAAAAGCAGTCATTTTGGAAAAAGGCCTTACGCTTGAAATCGAATTAGGACCACTTTTTCAGGGCCTAGTGTATCCGAAATACTCAAAGTTGGAACTCGAGGACCCCATGTTATGATATTGGACCATTTTTACACAATTTATTAAATGTATGGGCCTCAACTCTTTGTATTTCAGAAGAAATTGAGGACATACACATTATGATAAAAAGCTCAGCGCATGAAGTTCTCATTATTTATTGGAGTGCACCGTATGCTTCCAGCAACTGTGGTCCAATAAGGTAGTGATCAGTCCATTTGCCCTCTCTGTGGCTGCGTTAAGCTAGTGGTTTATAGTGACCCTATGGGTGCACCCCACTAAATCGCGAGGAATTCATGCGCCAAGCTGTTTATCATAAAGTGTACGTCCTCAAATTTTTCTGAAAAAC
Organism: Zoroaster sp. YZ-2022; assembly: GCA_029582265.1. NCBI lineage: Eukaryota > Metazoa > Echinodermata > Asteroidea > Forcipulatida > Zoroasteridae > Zoroaster > Zoroaster sp. YZ-2022. The sequence continues at coordinate 3,532,670 of CM055825.1, read as the reverse complement.
AAAGATTTGAGGCCCATACATTTGATGGATTGTGTAAAAATGGCCCAATATCATAATCTGGGGGTCCTTGGCTTTCAACTTTGAGTATTTTGGACACACTAGGCCCTGAAAAAGTGGTCCTAATTTGATTTCAAGCGTAAGGCCTTTTTCCAAAGTGGACGTTTTCACTACTGTAGAGGGTGGTTTTCATTGGGATGAGGATAACTTCCTGGAAACCTGGACTTTAGAGAGTAAATAGAGAAGAAAATAAAAGGTTATATATCGATCAATATTTTTTCTTTTGGTTTTAAAAACTGTGGGACTTTTAAGTATTTTTTAACGATTTTTGAATATTTTGTGTTTAACACTGTTTACTATGGAAGTTTATTTAGTTGGGTGCACCCCTATGGTGTGAATGATCGTCCATTGTCAGCCGCCCTAGAGTTGGGGGGGGGGTATTATTTCACTTTCTTTGATTTTTTTTAATATTCTGCCCCCCTCAAAACATGTACAGGCCTATTAGAAACAAGACTAAATCATTAAAATAAAAAATTGATATTTCTAACTCCCTGTACATGCCCCTGAAAATTTTGGTTGAAGGGCGCCCTCTGTTGTCAGTTTAACATAAAGGTTCCCTGACTCCATATGCACTGTAGAGGCATACATAATGGTAGTTACCAGACTGTGTACGTGATTGTGTACCACACATAATCTACAATGGTTACTAATCAGCCGTTCGTGGTTTGTTGACATGGTTGATTGGTTTTAACTCAATTAAGACAATTATATATTTAGGTTAGTAAATATACATACATCATATCACCTAAAAGGATTGTTTGCTGGCAAAGTTGGGCAGTGACAGAAGTTATTATCTGTGACCTTAGTTGGGTAAGTTTGTTTTTAATAATAATATTATTCACCATGCACCCACAAGTACTAGTATTACTGCAAGAAATTTCCATGGGAGTTAACTTGGGAACATTGTATTTGACATGTCTGGGACTTGTTATCATCTTAAACATGAAATATTAACCCACTGGTTACTGTCATAGAACTGTAGTTTATACAATCACGATCATATAATAGTAATAGTAAGTGAAAGAGAATACAAAGCTGGTAGTTCCCAAATAAATTTAAGGTTTACAACTGTGTAACCCCTGAACCTTGGAAGTTGAAACCTAGCTTAAAATAGTGGGATATGGGATTTATTATTTGAATGTTTTTTAAGGGATGGTGTGTGGTTGGTTAAAACGGCTGATATTTAAGCACATTTTTGAATAATTTGTTACAATATTATCTTTCACTTTCTATAAATAAATTGTGTAATAATACATTTGTTATTTAACACATAATTAATTATAAATGTATTTCAATTTGTTTTAGGTAATAGCTACATCTACAAGAATGGTACAAGCAAGCCCAAAGATCTAGTGATCAGGACTCCTCCACTGAGCTACTTAAGCCCCTCCTGCACCAGCATTCCACATTCTCCCAGAAGATGATCAAAGCATACAGATCGAAATGTTGAGTTAACCAAAGGTTCTTCTCAGAACCCTTACTACTCAAAAGAGATTATTTCAATACATTTCATCGCAAATCTTACTATATCTAAAGATGATGCTTCACATCTACGAGCAGAAATTGTTCAAGAGCATTAGATCTACAGAAATACATTTTGGCATTATACAATCCAAAATCTCTGCTAAGCCATGAAATATGTTGTTAATGTTAGTTAGATGTATAAATATATTTTTGTACTATTTTATAAATAGAGAATTGGCTGTTGCAAACTGCTTACCAACCTAAATGGCCCGTAGTATATAAATGCAAAATTGTAGTTACTGGCCTTACATCTCAAACCTAGCGGGTTCTTTCTCTGAGAAAGAACTTGCTAGGTTCAAAACATAACTGAGGCCAATAACTACTATTTTACATTCATACTATTTTATTAATTAATTCTTTTCTAGACGAATGTTAAAAGCAAATATCAATTTTATAATTCCAGGATAAAATAAGTTGGATAAAGTAAAGTCTGTCCCGAGCCATATTGGCTCATCAGGCCGGTGTTTATCTCCGGTTTCGTTGGCATGAAACGACTGAGAATATTTCCATTCCCCCTGGATGGGATGCCAGTCCATCGCAGGTTACTTCCCTAGCTATTGCCAGGTACCCATTTATACTCCTGGGTGAAGAGAAGCAATTACGGTAAAGTGCCTTGCTCAAGGACACAAGCACCATGGTCACGGCCGGGATTCGAACCCACACTCTGGTGACCCAGCCACCAGAACATAAGTCCAATGCACTAGACCGCTCGACCATGGCACTCCATATAAAATAAGTTGGATACAATAATGAAATAAAATCTTCAGTTGCAATCCATATAAACCCACGGGAACACTCACTGTGTTTTATTCATATAAATGTCACTTTTTAATAAGATTTTTTGTTTCATAAGGCAATTGAAAGGTTGTCATGGAATAGTATGCTAAAATTTCAACAGGTAAACATGAGAAAGTACTTTAAATTAATTGTTGAAGTGATGCTCTCTTCATTGCTTCCCTATCACTGTGTTTTAAATCAAATAGACTGGTGCCCCAACAACGGTATACAGGTAATCTGCACAAGAAGTCAGGATGCCATGCCGTTTCACAAAAACATAAACAGGGGGTTAACGCTCTCAAATGATTTTTTGAGTATTTTTTCCTTGTTTCTTATAGGTTGGTACATATTTTGAGAGGGGCATCTAAAAAAAATTGGGTTAATCATCCCCCATCCCCCATCCCCCATCCCCCCCCCCCCACCCCCCACCGAGTGCTGGAGTTGGACAAAGGTACCCTCTTGCTAGACGAACCTGAATGACTCGCACTGCCCTCATTAAGTCATACACTTCTTCCCTGCAATATATCCTCTGACTTTTATTTCATCGCAGACATGTTTGTGTCCTTTCAGAAGAGCCCTATTCCCATCCCGGGTCTACGTTTATCTCGTTTGGGTGATGACAAACTGACTCCACGTTCATTGCGGCCAGGACGGGACTTCAGCATGAGCTGGATAAGATGCATTGCCTGTCACTGTCGTACCAACATTGTGTAATCATTATGACCTTAGTTTACCGCTTATAGTTTAAAGACGTGGCACACCCACCGATCTCTAGTCAGTAAATAAAGATCAGTGGGCACGCCCATGTGATAATATTTCCTACACGTATTCCTTTCGTCACGAATTCAGTGTGTCATTAGGTGTCGTCCCGTTGTTTGCTTCGTCTAACTTCTTCTGTTCGTATTCCTGAAACGTTCTCTTGAACATCGTATCGATCACTGTGTTACCGTCAACACCTTCCATGTGCCCGCTCCATGTGGGTTCGTGGAAGACGATCCCGTACATGGCGGCCCACTTGGCGAACACCGCCTTCTCCGTCAGGAACTTGTGGCCCATTATCGCTTGCTGTTCACTTTGTGAGTAATAGCTGCACTCCGTGCGGAACTTGTCGAAGTAGTGGTATGAGTGGGTGTCATTCGGGTGCTCACTGGAATGTAAGACATTGTACATTTTGACTCATGTCCCTTATATCAATTGCATAATTTTGAAACTATTCAAAAGAGTCTTTGTTTAATCTGTGAACCTGTGACCAACATTGTCGGACTGTAGCTCTGATTCTCAATTCATTAGAGGGACTAGACTATTTTCCTTCCAGCCTCGGTTTGCTCATGTGTATTTATATGGAAGAAAAGCAAGATGGCGACACAGTGATAAAGCCTTTAGGCCGTTGACATCTAACGCATGATTGAGGGCTCTGTCACATTACTATCAAGCAAAAAAGCATTTCGAATAAAACTTACAATTAGTTTCTACACTGTAAATATGGTGTTTAGAATTTAAACACACGCAAAATAAATGTGTTTAGGAATGCGTTTAAATGCTAAATGGCCATCCTCTGTACATGTCACAAAGCTAAACGGCCATCCTCTGTACATGTCACAAAGCTAAACGGCCATCCTCTGTACATGCCACAAAGCTAAACGGCCATCCTCTGTACATGTCACAAAGCTAAACGGCCATCCTCTGTACATGTCACAAAGCTAAACGGCCATCCTCTGTACATGTCACAAAGCTAAACGGCCATCCTCTGTACATGTCACAAAGCTAAACGGCCATCCTCTGTACATGTCACAAAGCTAAACGGCCATCCTCTGTACATGTCACAAAGCTAAACGGCCATCCTCTGTACATGTCACAAAGCTAAACGTGCTTAGCTTTTTGACACCTGTTCATATGGTATTTAGCATTCAAACACACATCACAGAAAAGCAATCTATTTAGGCTAAACATGTGAAAAAAGTGAGTACCAAGCTAAGTGTTTAGTGAGTGACCGAGTTTTTCCAGTTTGTTACAGCCCCTAAGCCTTATTCCTCATTGAATTCTTGAATTCAATGAAAAACTAGTCGAGTGAATGTAAATCAGAATCTTAAAAACTGTACCTGCAGAAGTCTTCGTAGATCATGCCGTACACGTCAATGGTCTCACATGTATCAAGGGCAAAAAGCATTGCTCCCCAGCCGGTAGACATCCACAGTAATTGTTTTAATGTTGATCTAATGGGTTGAACGAAGATAAAACATTAATTCAGATCTCTCAAAATACAGGGCTTAACTGTATGACGTAAAGGTGTTTTAATTGAAACAACATAACCCTGTTGTCACTGTCGCAATACACCGATCCGGTCTACCAATCAAACGGAACGGATTAACCAATATGGTTGAGCCTTTATATGACGGCCGTTGCAACCTCGGTCAAGCTCATGGCTTAAATGCAGGTAGGTGACCAGACCGCGTTTTCAACACTGTTACGGGTGGGCAGGGTGTATGGCCGTACAAATGTTGGTAACATTGACATATAGTCGTCGTCACGGTTGTCATTGTGTAAACTGTCATTGTCATTGTCAACATAATCACACACATGGTGGTGGTGGTGGTGGTGGTGGTGATGATGGTGATGATGATGATGATTAAGACGATCAAGATAGTCATGGCACAATTACATCACATCACCAGCATCAACAGCTTATTTACCGTCAATATGACAGAACAAGTGTAAAATGGTCCCTGCATGGCTCCCTGGCAACGAACCATACCCCCTCGAACAACTCACTTTGAAATATTCAGTTCCTTATAAAACATCATCTCGTTCTGTGTCATGACATCCTCTGACGCGAGATAGACCGTAGCATGACGGAACTTTGCACTGAAGGCTTTACACCATTTCGCCGGTGAGTTATGCTTCCAATTCACGCCGTAATGCCACACGACCACCACGTCGGACCTCGTCGCTTCATCATCAAGAAAATGATTCCTGTCTTTAAGTGATTTCATCATCCGAGGGAAATTCCTGTGACCTATGACCCTGAAAGTTGTCCTGTTACCGACGTCGTTTTCGTAGGTTTTTGTGGGCGCGCCATTCATGCGAATGACGCAGTCAACTGCGTCGATCTCTTCACCTAGTCCTGATCCAAGGAGACGACCAGCACTGTTGACAACGGCGCAGGAGTTACATTTCGTCTTTAAAGACTGTGGATAGTAATATTTTATTTTTGAGAAGGTTACGAGTAATGGTAAATCAAACAGTGAGGGCGGCAGACCGTTCAGAAGAAAAAATGGTAACAGGAAGAAGAGGTTGAGAAACAGGAGTGGGAAAAGATATACATAATATTAAAGTCAACTTGCCAATGGATTCATTTTTTGCGAAATACCACAATTCCATATCACAACGTGGTACGATCGAGCGACGCAGAGCATGCATTAAACAAAACATTCAGACCAGTTAACATTAAATTCAGACTGGGCGCTGACTACAGGTCATACTTGTTTATAGTGTTGATATAATGTTGGCAAAACTGCTACCAAGAGTATGCTAACTCTTTTGGAATCAATATATACATTAAAACAAAATAAAATATAAAAATACTGTGAAAGGTTCAGTTTACATTGTATGGTTCACTAAAAACAGTTCAAAATCATTAATGTGTTTTGCACTCATTCTAAAATGGAATTTAGGAAAGAACATCCTTTCCTTAAATTCAAACTCAAAATTGGTTCACTTTTCTTTAAAAAGACAGAGCTTCACACAACCATCATCGACTTGACATTAAGTATTGTTTATATTACTATTCCACCGTTTGGTTAATTTTGAATTACCAAACCCTATTACCTTAATTTAGAATTGAAAGCGCCCTTACACTGTGGTATCATTTTGTCTGTTTTTCTGAACAATGAGTTTGGAAATTGAAATATTTTACTTGCTGTTAGAACTTAAAACCAACATTACACTTTCTGTATAATACATTTAAATGTATCGATAATGTGAAATCCAACCTGTGAAAGTTTCAGCTTATTTCATACAAGGAAATATAGTTAAAATGCACTCATATTATTTTGTCATTCTTACGTGCAATTTGCGTCTCATGAAGTCGACAATTATGTTGAGAATTTAAACTTCAATCAGAAATATTTCAAGATGTTTTAAAACCTTAATTAGCTTCGTACCAAGTAGGTTTTATGTATAAACTGCGATCTTTTTAAATATAATAACCAATAATTTATATTGGCTAAAGATAATTTCTTATCAAAATAGAAGATTAAATGACGACTGCCAGAGGGCGCTCTAGCAGTTAACATGTGACGTCATAATTTGGTGGGGTATTTTGAAGCTCACCGTTTTATTATTGTAAGTGACATATCCACCCCGGGGGATCCACTTTTGAGGTATGGGCTTTGAAGTTGGCGTAACTGTGGTCGTGTAATATCTCACGTCCAACTGGCTACCGCTAACTCGTGCGTCCCTGCAGATATGATCGCCCTTTGCTTGTAAACACAGGTCGTTTTGGCGAAGGAAAACACGTTGATTACTAAAAGACAATAACATCAATGTCCATAGCGTACTGTATAAAAATACCAAGCAGATTATCTTTTGAAGTGTCTGCAAAAAGAAGACAAAAAGTATACACGTTTGGTAAAATGTCTGTAAATCCATCCATAGTTTATACGATATGAGTATACAAACCGACCTGTAAGAATGTCAGGTTATTTCACCGTGCCGTGTACGAGAACAATACAGGGTGTATAAAAAAAAAGTATACAGTCAGAAAAAGGTCTCCAAAATGAAAATTGTATTATATTCAGAAAATCTCTCTATACACATTGGTTGAAGATGGTCTCCTGCTTTTATTAGCATCATGATTCAGCATTTCACGCCAGAGTGAACACGGGCTACTTTCGTTAACCACCTTAAAATTGGCTTGCGCACAAAATTGCTAAGTTCATAACTGGATCAGAGTCCATGAGAGGCAAGTGTGTCATGTTCTTTGTTAATTATCAATTCTTTGGAGAATTTTCTTAACCCTTAGTCCTCCACGTGACCGCCATTTCGTTCCACACAGATTCGTGCCCTCCTCAGCATATCGGCAACGGCAAGCCTAATCACTGCTCTGTCTTGCCTGAGAACATTGATATCGGCTGTTATCCGTCTCTCAAGGTCATCCAGGTCCGCTGGTGGAGTAACATAAACATTGGACTTCAGATGTCCCCACAGGAAAAAGTCCAATGGCGTTAAGTCTGGTGATCTCGGCGGCCATTCCACGGGCATGCAATCACAAGACAGAGCAGTGATTAGGCTTGCCGTTGCCGATATGCTGAGGAGGGCACGAATCTGTGTGGAACGAAATGGCGGTCACGTGGAGGACTATTAAGGGTTAAGAAAATTCTCCAAAGAATTGATAATTAACAAAGAACACTTGCTTCTCGTGGCCTCTGATCCAGTTTTGAACTTAGCAATTTTGTGCGCAAGCTAATTTTAAGGTGGTTAACGAAAGTAGCCCGTGTTCACTCTGGCGTGAAATGCTGACGATAATCATCATGATGCTAATAAAAGCAGGAGACCATCTTCAACCAAAGTGTATTGAGAGATTTTCTGAATATAATACAATTTTCATTTTTGAGACCTTTTTCTGACTGTATACTTTTTTTTGATACACCCTGTATATTCACATTATTCGTGTGTTCATTCTAACATTGAGTTTCTGTCTTTGGCATTTTGTATTTGGAAGGGTGGTAAAGGGGGCGTGTTCTCCAAGTCCACGCCACTCTAAAGCTGACTAGTTTGTGCCGAAAGACTGTCTCTCCCAGGCCACACCCCTCAAAAGCTGACTAGTTTGTGCCGAAAGACTGTCTCTCCCAGGCCACGCCCCTCAAAAGCTGACTAGTTTGTGCCGAAAGACTGTCTCTCCCAGGCCACGCCCCTCAAAAGCTGACTAGTTTGTGCCGAAAGACTGTCTCTCCCAGGCCACGCCCCTCAAAAGCTGACTAGTTTGTGCCGAAAGACTATCTGTCCCAGGCCACGCCCCTCAAAAGCTGACTAGTTTATGCCGAAAGACTGTCTCTCCCAGGCCACGCCCCTCAAAAGCTGACTAGTTTGTGCCGAAAGACTCTCTCTCCCAGGCCACGCCCCTCGCTGACTAGTTTGTGCCGAAAGACTGTCTCTCCCAGGCCACGCCCCTCGCTGACTAGTGAATGCCTCAAAGACTGTTGGGATTTATTGCAGAGTTAGGATGGACGTCATCACGATGGAGGCAGTACAGGCACATATCACAATCACCCGCCTAATTAAAAGGCGTTGTCCCGCTCCCTTGAATCTCTATGATTTCAGAGATTCAGTAGGGATAGACCTAAATCTGAGTAAAAAATTGGGGCATAATTTTAAACATGAAATCATGAATAATTCTACCGATATTTCATACACAAATAACGTGAATTTATGTAACAAGTGGGGAAAATATTGGGGAATGATTGCGTCGATAACCCCCCTAAAAATATTGAAGGTATACAGTTATACCCTAATTCCCTAGGAGAACATACTTTATGACGGCGTGAAGAGGAACTACATTTTTATTTACATTTTAAATTTATTTAATTTTTTATTTTGTTATAGCACGACAATGTAGCATTTATGTAGGGTACAGAGGTGCGGAGTTACTTGGTTTCCTGGTTCCGTCACAGTTAGTGCAGTTCACTCATTGATGTGTGTTCATATACCTTATCGTCACGATCAGAGCAGACTTTCAACAGGGCATGGAGTCGGTGTAAATTACTGGCTCATTTCGTCCCGAATTTGCCATAGTGACCAATCCAGAAATAAGTTGGCATAGTGACCAATGCGGTATTGGTCACTTTGCCAAATTACAAACATAGCCAGTTAGAGCATTCGTCATTTGAATGCATGCTCTATCTCCAAAACTATAAGGAATACATGCATGTGGATTAGATACAATGGTAGGTCTCTTCCTGAATGTACTAATGGGCGGGAAAACTTAAAATTGAAAAAAGTCGGATTGGTCACTATGGCAAATTAGGGACGATTTATGCAGCAGCAATGACCTTATCATGTGGGCCATGGGGTATTTTGTACGGTTGCTGAGTTAATCTAAAACTAGCACTCTGATTCCATGCCCTGTTGATCGTTACGATATTGTCCCTTTAACTAAAATAAATTGTGTAGATAAAGAGGTGATACAAGACTTTCAAGAAATTATTATTAAATGGAAGGTATAACATTGGTATACCTGATATTTTGTGATAATTCATAAACATTGAGAAAATCTGTCACACAATGTTTTTGTTGTTGTTTTTGATCTTGTTTTTTCTCTCTCTTCCTCGTATGAAAAGGGCTTTATATGATAAAGCGTTTCTGCTTTGACGTTGTGTCGTTCACGGAATATTAGCAAATTGAATCGAGACTCTGTGTAAATTTTAACTTGGAAAAACTGGATTAGGCATATTATTTTTGTTTGTATAATATAGTTATAGTACCGAATACAACATTATTTCTAGGGCAGATTGATCATCATCAGCTTCACACAAAGTAACTTTAACCTAAAATATTCGACCATAAAGTGTTTATTACCAATGCTACCTTACACGAAATAATACTATAAATATATGTATAGGGCCTAGACTAATCAGGTGACCACTGTTTTCCACCATTACTGCAGTGATATCACACTGCACGCGTGCGTCACAGAAGCATGCAATGGACTGCTTAGAATGTCTATTTCAGAATGTAGGTACCACCACAGTTAATATGGCAGCGCCCAGTGTTGAACTGATCGACGGATTAGTCTTGGCAGGTACAGTATGTTGTACCATGGAGGAATTAATGCCATCCATAGTTGTACCTTCCTGCAAATGCTGAGTCCTGTAAATGTACTTGTACTCACCAATTTGGATCCTGTGTTCGCCATTTCAGTTACCGGTACCGTCTGATGATGTCGTTGCTTGTATGCACCTGCATAATAATCAGAAAATGATCAAAGGTCAAGAAGCATAAGGGCACTCAATTATTTCTATGTGATCGTCACTATCAAACATGGTCTACAATCAACCTTTCTCTATGCTGCATTATATTTTCGTCTCTCGGTTTCGTTTATAGAATCGACATATTAGATCACACAGCCAGATTGGATCGAGCGGTTACTTGATAAAAAATTGTGTTTATAGACGAGGCATGGATGAAGTATTGATCAAGTAATTGTAACGTAATCGATTTTCTGGATCTAAACAACTTCACACTGCATTCCAATATCTTATAAATTGTGCAGTTAGCTTATACCATTATAGAGAAAGGACCGTTCTCTATACCTATACAAAACAGCCCAGACACATTCAGGGAGTGTACAATTATTTAGTATGGGAGTTGGTGGTGGTATAGTCAACCTAACCTAACATCCTGAGAAATTATTTCGTCTGATATGCTCAGTGATTTTTGTTTTAGAAAACGTGAGATGTATGACACATTTGATATCTTCCATCATTTTGAGTTTGTGTGCGTGAGTTTTCTTTGTTAAGTATTTTGTATTTAGCATTGGTTTATTAACCCTAACCCCCTAGGTATTCTGGCTAGGAACCTTCCTGAATCCTCCAAAAACCTCCAGTGCACTTTTGGAAACATGCCCTTATCTTCAAAATGCACCATGCGTTTACGTTGATCTATCATATTCAGCACTTATGGCCTGTACTTCTTGCCAAGTACACTCACTGGCCGGCCAAAAGTATTGCAACATGCTCAAAATAGCACTTTACAAGTAACAGGTGAGATGATCATTTAATCCGATTTCATCGATCGTGTATTACATAATTTCCGAGCAAGAACAGTAAAAAAGAACATTGACTTCAAAACACAGGCACTTTCAAGAAGTCTTAAGTAGTGTAAATAAAATAAAATAAATTATTGTAACACAGTTCTCCAAACTGAACTCTGGGGATGTTGCAATACTTATGGCCAGTGAGTGTAGTAATTTTGTCCCATTTGAAGAGGTGAAAGTACCGGTTTCCAACAGTACTGAATTTTTTCCCAAAAAGTGTCCCTTGGAGGATTTTGCAGGATTTGGGGTGGTTAGGGTTAAGTGTGGTGTTTCCTAAAGGTCTCTCCATCAGTGGCTTAGCTGGATATGCCTGGGTTTCCACCGCCGTGCGCCGGTACTTCATTCTGTGATTGGTGTGTAATGTTTGTTAATCAAACATGTCCGTGATAAACTGGGCAAACAAACTCTTGACGCCAAAAAGGTATCTGGTTTCTGGTCATAGGTCGGCTTCAAAATCGGTACGGTGACGCACCTAAGAGAGGCCGCACAAATAGGTTCAACCATGGAGGAAGAAAACTCCTCCATGGTTCTACGTTCACACCCCTATGTGAAAAAGACGTTTAACCCTCCTACTGTTTGACCATTTGAAACCATTCAAAATTTCCACTTACCAAAATGGCCATTGGTTTTGTACACACATGGTGATACCATTTGAAAAGTGTTGGTAGCAAGCTTTACTACCATTCAAATCCATTCAAATGGTTTTGAATGGTGGATACACTACACCTTGGTGTGTTTCCATAGCCGAATGGTTTCAAATGGTGAATGTACTACACAGTGGCTTATAAATCATTCAAATGGTTTTGAATGGTTGATACACTACACCTTGGTGTGTTTCCATAGCCGAATGGTTTCAAATGGTAAATGTACTACACAGTGGCTTATAAATCATTCAAATGGTTTTGAATGGTGGATACACTACACCTTGGTGTGTTTCCATAGCCGAATGGTTTCAAATGGTGAATGTACTACACAGTGGCTTATCAATCATTCAAATGGTTTTGAATGGTGGATACACTACACCTTGGTGTGTTTCCATAGCCGAATGGTTTCAAATGGTAAATGTACTACACAGTGGCTTATAAATCATTCAAATGGTTTTGAATGGTGGATACACTACACCTTGGTGTGTTTCCATAGCCGAATGGTTTCAAATGGTGAATGTACTACACAGTGGCTTATCAATCATTCAAATGGTTTTGAATGGTGGATACACTACACCTTGGTGTGTTTCCATAGCCGAATGGTTTCAAATGGTAAATGTACTACACAGTGGCTTATAAATCATTCAAATGGTTTTGAATGGTGGATACACTACACCTTGGTGTGTTTCCATAGCCGAATGGTTTCAAATGGTGAATGTACTACACAGTGGCTTATAAATCATTCAAATGGTTTTGAATGGTGGATACACTACACCACTACACCTTGGTGTGTTTCACAAAACGAATGGTTTCAAATGGTGCATCAACTTGTCTGAAAAAGGCACCAGAACTAGGAGGGTTAAAACACAGCACGGCAGAATTACAATAGATCAAGCAATTTTGGCACCAAAAACGACGTGCGGGGTCTGAGGCGACGCGCGGGGTCTGAGGCGACGCACGCGGAGACCAGAAACCGGAGACATTTTTGTTGACCTTTAGCACTGTGTAATCAACCAATGGGAACATGCCCTTCTGTTGACTCTATCGCAGTGGCAACCTTCTGACCTCCACTGACGTCATTATTATAATGGCGGGTTAAAGTCATAATAACTACAGTTAAAGTCATGTTTACTTGTTAACAACCACTAGGTATTTGAGTTGTGGAGAGGGCACTTTGATCAGTGATGAAGACATGAAATACGAGAGGTCTCTATGCACGTAAGGAGAGGAAAACAACTGCAGAAAGAAACAAAATTCAAGTTTGAATTTGGGGTTGATTTATAAATTATGAACAGCCTTTTATGATTCGACTATAATTGGCATCTGTCCTCATTCAAATGTATTATCATAATTATATATTTGAGGCAATATTTTGAAGAAATGTTGGGAAATTTGTCTCGGGAAATGAGAAAATGTTAATAAATTTGTAGAATGTTCGGTAAATTTGAATATTTTTTGAAAAATGTAAAAAGAAATTACATCCAAAAGTGGATGAGACTTCGACCATGGACGGATCCAGAATATTTTAGGGGGGGGGGGGGGCTGAGAATCAAGAACAATTTTTCAGTACTACAAAAATTACAATGAAATAATCAAAGGGAGAGGAAAACAAAGCACAGTGAGGGGGAAATGAGGGGGAATACCTTACCGTTTGTATCTGATTCTGTTTTATTTTTATTTTTTGTTATTTTTTTAATTTTTTTTTTAACGATTTTAGGGGGGGGGGGCTACAGCCCCCTTAGCCCCCCTGGCTCCGCCAATGACGACCGAATCACCTTGAATAAAAAGTGATATTCACCACGCTTTACAACGAGTAATATTATCACTGTGTCTGCGTCCAATGCTGTGCAACATAGGCAAATGCAACACAGTCAATATTGCAACATTACGGGAATTTCCACCAGACCATTATCCAATATAAATGTGCTATATTATAACACACTCGAATAATATAAGTTACTGAGGCCAGGTCGTTTGATTTCATGCAAATGTGTCGCCATCACAGTTTGGTTTCGTTAATGGGGAGGGCCACATCGCCAGTGACTGAGGCCGGGTGGGAGCAAGGGGAACAATTACCCCCCCCCCCCACACACACACACACATTTTAGAAAACTAGGTCATGATTTTGCTCCTCCCCCCACTTTTGACCACAATTTTAACATATTTCCTTTATTCTCAGAATCGATGTTATTACTATAGACTGGTAGGTGTTTCTTACCATGCGTATATCCGCTTTACTCATTGATAGGTTGTTCCCCGGGTGCATATGGCATTATAGACTTTCAAATGAGTTACCGTACTGATTGTCACAATTAATTAATCGGTTGTATTACTTACACTCCTATGGAAATTATACTGACTGTTAAGAATAATTATTGCTCTCATGATTATTATTTTTAAATTTTGTTTAATGTTTTTTTATTTTTTATTTTATTTATTTATTTATTTTTTAATTTTTTATTTCGGCCTCGTGATGAGTGATCCTATATTGTGAAATTTGGGTCGGTGCAAATATCAAAAGTGTTACAAATTCTACTTTCAAAACAGTATTTTACAGAACTTAGAAAAGTGGTTCTCAACCATATGGTAGAATAATATGTGACGGATAATGTTCTAGTTGTTTAATCGTGGACATTTTTGAGGATACCCTGTGATGTTATACTATATTGTTGACAAAGAATAACAAAGTAGCGTATGCTTTATGCGTATATGTCATTTTAGAAGATTTACCAAATACTAACGTGTATTTTTTTTAGTAATCATAAAGGCTTTACAGGTTTTTCTTTTCGTATGCACAAAAATGAAATCATCAATAGATGCAAAATAACAACAATCAAATAAAACATTTTACACAAATCTTTCTTTTTGAGAACCATTTAGCCAAACAGGTGTTTGCAGTCTTGCTTATAATTGCGCATTTTGAACAGAAATTCATTAACTGCCGTATTTAAGTACTGTATTTCTTGCTTTTGCCACTATAGACTTTCTAATGGGATATTGACACCGGCGGCGGAAGGGAGGAGTGTCCTGACCCCCCCCCCCACTTTTAAACCAAATTTGTACATTACGTTGTCTTTTTTTGCATTTGTTTCTCTTTTTTTTTAAATTCTCATATTGCGAAATTGATTGCCGTTATACGAAAATGAAAGTAACATTTTAGTGAAAATCTTCGGTCGAACTAACTCTGCCAAATTGGATGAAGAATGTGCATTACTAAAAAGAACGACGTATATGCTAAATTGAATGTAATGCCACATGAATTCGCATAGCCTGGAAATGAAATTGAATGCTTGAATTTCTTAATTCGAAACACAGTAACAACTGGAGAGGCAAAATTGCTTTAATTAATATGAACGTATGAAAGTGAAGTATTGGTTGCTTATTTACCGAAATTGACCGGGAAAACCGTGATAATTTGCAATGTAATATGATTAACACAAGCCTAAAACCCAGGTGATTTTATATATATCTTATTATATATATATATATATATATATATATATATATCTTGATACTGGAATTAAGCATACTAGAAGAAGCAATTTTGCGAACATTCTATCGTACCTATAACCTTTAATATAGAAATAAGTCTTTGTCCTCAAGAATAAGCCTCTGAAGTGTATCTATTATATTATATATCAAAATATAGGGTTGAACAAAAACACAAGATTACCGGTATAATATACTGTCAATACGTGAACCTTTAACAAAATTTGATATCGACACATTGTACCCAAACTAACCTAAGGCCAAGAGAATGAAAGTCATAGATTTGCGTCCGGGAAATTTCGAAAACACATGAGGCTTTTTTTCATTATTCATTATTCATTATTTCCATTGATCATTAATAACAGCGCAATCACAAGATGTTTCTTCTAATTTGACATATTCTTAATCACTTTATGTACATGCTTTCTACCTGCGAGAGAGAGAGGGAAGGGTGAAAGGTAAAAGAGGAGTAACAAGGAGAATTTTGGTCATTAAGATGTGCATCATTATACGTGTGGGCCGCACACACAGGCATAAGATACAAAGGCTCAACAGCGAACGTGTGCATGTGAAGGCGGTACAGTTGCAGGTGCGGATCGGACGGAGTTTACCATACAGTTTTAGCGTGATGCGACCTTTTTTGTGAACGACGTACGCGGGACTAAGACTGTAGTGTAAGAGAACATGTGCTAATGATTATAGCGCACATACTGGTGGAAATTTGGTAAAAAACTTCGTTTTACTGATGTGGATGATTTGGAACTAAATTTGTTTGGTGGAAATACCTTTTTTGTGCAAATAATGATTTTTTTGGCAAATAATGAAAAATTTAGGCGGTAGCTTTTGGGACATGCGGGCGGTGGACGCAAATCTATGACTTTCATTCTCATGGCCTAAATGTACCAGTTCGTTGAAGATAAATTATACTCACCCAGGTACTTTCGCCGATCACCACTGGTAAACATGGCAAGCCCTGTCGTTAGTCTTCAAAAAGAACCAATATATATCGGACGCACCAGAGACTCTTGTTGTGGTATAATAAATATTGAAACCTCCAGTCCGATAAAAGTGTCCGACATTGTAGACTATAACCGCTATCCGTGGATTTATCGTCACGAATACTACATGAAGGCAGATACGACCTTTGGTCCGACTGTAAAATAATAATTCCCGTGTGGTTGTTACACCCTATACTCATAAATTCCTAATCCATGGTTGAGTTAACAGGCACAACAGCTTATAAACATTGGGTAATGTAGTATTTCAATTAATCGTGTGACATGAACACATTTCTATAATTATGTACACCCCAACGCTTTGGCTATGCCGATTTCCTGCACTGGGAACTATAACACAGTGCCAGGTGTTTCCGTTGTTATGGCTTTGATGTGTTTTCAGCGTGTTGATGTTGTTTGTGCCTGAGGCTCTACATTGATCATTTACGGGTGTATCGCCAGGTGTTTTTCCTGCTATTTTACTGGAAAAATCCAGAATTCGAGGTTTAAAAAAAAAAATTACTTGAGGAAATGAAAATTTAAAAAATGACTCAGTGCACGAATAAAATAAATAAAAATAAAATTGTGTAAAACATGCCTAATTAAAACTTCAAAACCTTGTTCCAATGAAATATCGGACCCTGAATTGCATTAATTAAGATGTATCGCCAGTTGTTTTTTCCCGCTATTTTTTCTGGACAATTTCAGAATTCGCGTTTTCATGTTGGAAATGTTTAAAAATTTTACCTGAGGAAAGGAAAACTTAAAAATGACTCAGTGCACAAATAAAATAAATAAAAATAACATTTTGTATAACATGCCTAGGGTACTCACAAATTCCCCGCCCCTGTGTTTGTCTTGTTTCAAGACTGTGTTTTGTACGTTTTGGACACAAGTCACGATCAATGGCTGCACGCTACAGGAGGGCGCTATCTCTACACGAACCGCTATCACACACGAACCGTTGTGATGGATCGTGTATCAAAAACGTACAAACACAGTCTTGAACCTCCGTGACAGCAAGCGACAGGTGTGTTTAAAGCTGAAAGCATTTTTTCTTTCTTTCAGCGACCCAATAATTGTCATTCTACACTCACCCGTATTCATTTGTAGGCCTTTTCTAAAATTTGATTTTGGACTAATATTTGGAATATTGATAATTCCCTTCAGAAAGAGCAAAACAAGTCCTTTGAGTTGTAACCTCCAGTTCTTTTCAGAACTAATTAATACTCAATAGAGAATTTCACACTGTGTCACCGCAATTAGTCTTACTTATCCTCTTCACCATGCAAAGCTACAAGTTTTACAAGTCCTTTGAAATAAAATCTTTATCAAAATATTTATCTGAAACCTGGGTTTGCAGTAAAACAATGCCAACATGATTTGATGACGGGCGACCCACCATTATTTAATTTCGGTACATATTTACTGCAAAACATTGTTCAGTGTGGTCAAAATGACAGTCAAAACGGGCAGTTGACTGGTTTTGACCTCTATAGTACCTTCCCACTAAAGTGCAACAATTAATAAAAGAAACTCATAAAAACTAAATAATTAAAAGTATGAACTGTAATGGATTGGAACTCGGTATCCTTCAAATGCTACCAAGCATTTCTACAAGGTCAATCAATTTATATTAATACCTACAGGCCTACCCATCCCGTTTTTTTTTAAACAACTGATATAGTGAGATAAAGGATTTGAGGCTTTGCATGGTGGAGCTAGATATTGTTAAGTTCTTTCGGGTACACCATGTAATGATCTCTTCTTGGAAGAAGTCTCATGACGACTGCTAGAGTAACACCAACCGGTCTTCTCAGAGCCACCACAGAGAGATTATAACATGGTGTACGCGAACGAACTCAAATGATATAAGATACGCCTAACAACAGTTATGGACTGCGTCCACAAAATAATAATCGCATCCGGCAAATGTTGGAAACGTGTGCCTGTAGTGATAGAGCGCCCTCATCAGTTGCATCGCCGACCAGCTCCACTCCAGATAAAGTTTACAGACATGGCATTTGCAGTTGCTCACGAACCACAATCTTTACTTTACGATGATCTCCACCACATATCTTACTAACTCGTGCCCCGTATAAAAAAGACGGCTTGCAGAACCGTAATGTTCTACTCTTTGTGTCGACCCACACACTAAAATAAATACGCATTTTTCTCACGGTCAGAGTAGAAAAGGGCATGGAATCAGTATCGTTGTTTAAGATGAACACAATGACTGAAAATTACTGGTTCATGACCTTTCATGTGGGGCATTATTTTCAGTCACTGAGTTAATCCATAGCACAAAGACCAGTTAGCCCTCCGATTCGCTTTGATTCCCTGTAGAAAATACATTTTTAAAAAGAAGAGATTTATAAACATTAAAAAATAATGAACATATAAATGCTAGTTTCAATAATATTTACTGTCATTTTTGGTGGGTCGTAATACCCTGGAGGTAGTCGAAGAAATTTGTCAAGTAAATCTCTGAAATATCAAAATGTACCATTGAATGTCGTTGGAAAAAGCTGGATGAGCGTGATTTACCGAATGAGATGTTATGAAAACTGCGCTTATTGAACCAAGAGGGGGCGCTGTGCGGAATTGCTCGTCCAAAGGTAGCCTGAAAGCTATTTTTTTCTGCAGCATACTTCGTCAATGGCTAATAAAATTGGCAATCTCGAGTGGCATGGTAGTCAAGTGGTTAGAACGCTCTCCTTGCAAATAGGATGTACCGAGTTTAAGACTTGGTTTTCAACATTTTCAACGCGTTTATACATTTGTTTAACTACAAAATTAATTCAGAAGCAAAGACTTACTATATTATGTTAATTAACGGTTGTTGAGGATTTTTATAAAGTTAAATAAAGTCAAAAATTCATTTTTACAAATGTACAAATAGTTGACGAAGTGTACTGCAGAAAAAATCGCAGCCCGAAGATCTGACGTCACCCTTTAAGGCTCGTGAATTTTATTTTAATTTTAATTTCAATTTTAATTTTAATTTCAATTTTAATTTTAATTTCAATTTTAACTTCAATTTCAATTTTATGTTTTTGTTTTTATTATTTTTTTGGATAGGATAAAGACAGGAGACCAGTCTAATCCAAAGGCAGACTGGTCCCCTGTCTTTATCCCACGTCACCGTACGCGTAAATTCTTTTTGCAGGACGAACGTGGGCAATTCCTATGAAATTTTAACAAACAGTTTTTTAAAAAGACATTATTCATAGATTGCTCACGTTCGTCCTGGGAAAAAAATACGCCCAAGAACCAATGCATTTTATAACACCTCGTACTTAGATTCTGTCTTGCGATTGGTTGAGAGCGTGTCACATGATGTTCGCTATTTTTACTGTAATGCCAAGCAAACAAGGAAAGACTAGCCCATGGCAACCAGTGAACTAGCCCATGGCAACCAGTGAACTAGCCCATGAAATTGGTCTAAACGCGTCAATGCTGTTGTTACAACATGAATAAATACGTGTGGCAGAAGTTAAATTAATTTCGGAGTGTTGTCAAGTTAATGAAAGTCATGTATTGGTTTGATTTATTGTAGCAGGTCTCTTAATAAATTGTGCAGAATCTATGTATGAGGTGTTATAAAACAAATATTGACTGTTTTCACTCGTGGTACAGTAAAACTATAGTTCTTTATTCCCCTTGGCTTCGCCTCGGGGAGGCTAGTTTTACTGTACAGCTCGTAGCAGTCAATATTTGTATACTGGGAGACTTACCCGGCGTGAGAGAGAACTATATATCGCGCGCGCACCTGAGCGTTTATCGAACGCGCCCCATTGTTCGCCACACATATAGTTCGCGCCTGCGTCTAGTGTATAAGATTCGCTAGGAACTAGCTTTGTGTGGAAACGCATATCCCATGGCTAGGTAGGGGGAGCAAAACTCATAACCATTAAGCTCGTTGTGCGTGCGCGCATTTGGAGTACAATGCTGTGGTGTGGATTACAGCCAGGCTGGCATACTTCATGTAGGTAATAGACTCCTGATCGTCAGAATGTGGGTTCGAATCCCAGCCGCGACCGGGGTGCTTGTGTCCTTGAGCAAGACACTTTACCATAATTGCTTCTCTCCACTTAGGGGTAAATGGGTACCTGTGAGGGCAGAGTTGGTTGTTGTGTTTGATTAGCCCATATGCGCTGAAATGGCAGCAATGGAGCTGTATACTCCCCAGGGAGCTGAGATGGTTTCAGGAATGATTTATGAGCATGATGAGCAGGGGTAATAATGTAATGCGCCTTGAGCACCAGTTTGGTGGATACGTGCGCCATCATCATCATCATCATCATCATCATCATCATCATCATCATCATCATCATCATCATCATCATCATCATCATCATTATTATATATATTATAAACCCATCATGTGAAGTTGCTAGCTTTTTACGTAGTGTCATTCACAGCGAGAAAATAGTAAAAATACATATTATATACAGATGTATATACAGATATTTTGTAAGATTATTCTAATGAGGAACATTAAGTTATCTATCTTCCTTTCACCTTTCGCAAATGTACAAATGATTAAAAAAAAATGCCAGCATGGTTACTTTACCCGAAATACCCTTTGCCACCCGTGTTATATGATACTCACCAAATTCATAAATCTTCAGCCCCACTGAAATTAAATTCATTCCTGCTCAAACTTCCTAAATGGAAATTACCTCTCTCCCGACTGTCCTCTTTGCCTCAAATCACCTTTCCTCCCCTCCTCCGATTTCACCCAAGCGATTTCTCCCTTCCTGGTCTCGGAGATTGACCCCTGAGCTAAGGCCAAGCTCTCTATGAAAAGCCCACTGACGAAACGAGAGAAGCTGCAAATAATGGATCGCTGCTTCCTTCCTTGTTGTTGAGATTCAAATATAAGCCTAAGAGGCGTTTTGTTCTCATGAATAGAAAGGATTTTCTGCCTCAATGGATGGAGTAGCCATAGATATCGACATAAAGCCAAATATGAGAAGCGAAGGACAACAACCAATTATTTAATAGTATTTCGTGATTGCGAAATAATATGATTGCATAATAATGTAACTGGTTTTGAGGTATGGAACTAAGTGTTATATTATAAACAAAAGTGGAAGGCATCTTTCCTCAAATAGAGTGTGCAGCAGTGGTAATTACAAAATTATACTGAATTATAACCTAAAACTTATTGTTAGGATACAGACACTATGAGAATATATTTCAGTTTTATTTATACAATAATTTAAAAATTTGTAACCAAATATATGTAGGATTTGAAGCTTTGCATGGTGAAGATAGTTATTGTTGAGTTCTTTCTATACCATGTATTAATCTCTTTTTGGAAGAAGTGATAGCTCTGAGAAGAGCCGGTTGGTTTGTTCTCAACGTTTCAACTTGTGTGCTCTTGCCGTCGTCAGGAGACTGCCAAATATTACCAATGTTGTTCCTTCCTTTAAAAGAGGCAGAATACTTGGACAATGGCGGCTTAGCTATAACAAAACGTGTCTTTCAGGCTCGGGCTCTATCAATACCAAATAAACCCTACTTTGCACTGCGTTGAGTAACTATGTTCATATTTAATTTACAAGAACCTAGTACTGCATTCTGAAAGCTAAATAATTTCGTGTATTTGCACCTCTATACAGTTTGAAATAATTACCCATGAAAATGGGCTTCAGAAGTGGAAAGACGCGTACACGTTAAACAATCCGTATCGAATCGTTTCGGTTCTATGATCTTATATAATATTCTTGATGAAACAATATGTAAAACATCCACACTTGCATTGGGGACATGCCGTGACATCTGTTTTTAACGATCGTCGCGTTGCATTGATCTCACTCAAACGGAGAGGCCGCTCACTCATCACTTCGTTCTATAGACTGCTGGCTTAAGATCCTGTTTTCATTGCGTGTGATGCGTACATACTACAGAGAACATACCAAACCCAGCAGCAGGGTACACAATCTCGACGGATGTAAGACTATAACAGTTCTCTCTCTCTCTCCTGTCCTCGAATTGTAACGGCATAAAACCTACGGTGTAGGAAATGTGAAAATGACACTTTGTATTCATTTAGTGCTTTAAGATATACCCCGTCTTTCCAGCACACCGTATCTGGAAAAGACACTCGGGGGAAATGTTAATGAGATGCAACGGTGAAAGAGATTCTATTTAGCGCAGTCTGCCTCTAATAATTATTAAGAGAGAGCGACCACGGTCTCCGGAAAGGAGTTGCAAAGGCACTGTCATTTCTCCCCCGTGCTGTACCGAGCCCCTAAACACGGCCTCTCTGCCAGGATCAAGCATCGCTTTCAATTAGTGGAAACATGGTGGAAATGGTACCGGTAAATCCGCTCCTCTTCGTCTTCCTATCCACAATGCATCTTTAATCCTCGCAAGTGTGACGAGCACATTTAGAATCATTCCACTGGACTGGATCATAAGGTAAGTGTTACAATGAGCAGTATATACTTATTTCATTGTTTTCACCACAAAATGTAGTTCAACTGAAACATAACTGTTCCCGGAATTTTACTCATCCATCATTACATTTCACTTTATGTTACTCCCCACGGTAAGATACCATAATGTTAATTATAGTATCTTTTCTTGTAGTATGGGAATAAATGTGACATTGAATTGAGTGGGGGGGGGGGGGATCCTCCAATCCATACTTTTAGGTAAAACCTGTAGATTTGCATGGTGAGGAGGATAAGTGACACTAATTGCGGTAACACCATGTGAAATTCTCAATTGAGTAGTATGTAGTTCTGAAAAGAACACTTTTGTTGTTACCGTGGGCCCCTCTGTGTTATCTTTGATCCGCCCCTAATTTATACACCGAGTCGTATACTAACACGTCTCTCGCCTGTATTAACTACTACGGCCGCGAAAGGTCAATGTTTGAATGGCGTCAGTAGCTACGGGAGGGAGGGAGGGAGGAGGGAGGGAGGGAGGGAGGGAGGGAGGAGGGAGGGAGGAGGGAGGGATGGGATGGGATGGGATGTTTTCTCCAAAAGTTCACTGCTCAACCACGATCCACCGCAAACAATTCAAATGTTTTAAAAACAGAAGGAGCTTCCATGTCAAAGCCACAAAAGGCATGAGTTTGATAAATAATGTTTTGATTAATAATTTAATGTGATAATAATAATAATAATAATAATGTATAGATTTATATAGCGCACGTATCCACCAACTAAGTGGCGCTCAAGGCGCATTATATTATTATCCCTGCTCATAAGGCTCATAAATCATTCCTGAAACCATCTCAGCTCCCTGGGGAGTATACAGCTCAATTGCTGCCATTTCTAGCGCATATAGAGCAAACCATCTCTGCCTTCACAGGTACCCATTTGACCCCTGGGTGGAGAGAAGCAATTATGGTTAAGTGTCTTGCTCAAGGACACAGGTGTCACGGCCGGGGCTCGAACCCACACTCTGCTGCTGGCAACACCAGAACTTGAGTTCAGTGCGCTAGACCGCACGACAATCCACTTTACGTGCATTATACAACACACGGGACCTACGGCTTTACGTCCCATCCGAAGGACGAAGCAATTATGGTTAAGTACCTTGCTCAAGGACACAAGTGTCACGACCGGGGCTCGAACCCACACCCTGCTGCTGGCAACACCAGAACTTGAGTTCGGTGCACTAGACCGCTCGGCCACGACACTCCATATGTATTTGAATTACATTATTCATGTAAAAGTCAGGCAAACATGCATAAGGAAAAAAATATTATCAAATAAGCCTTATCGGAATTGTGCGCGCAATGAACTATGGGAGTTGGGAGTTGGGTTTTGTGCACAAAGTCAATGGAGGAGAAAGGTGGTCGACCAGAAAATCGAAGATTTTACGTACCGTATTATAGCAAAATTATGGAGAAAATTATTAAGAAATAGTTAAATTGCATACAGAACATTTGTATAATTAAGAAAAGCATAATTTTTTTATTCCCAGAAACCACACAAACGGAGGAATTCTCAGCTGATTTCTGGATGGCAGTTATGGCCTATTTTCTAATTTGCTCGTCATGGACATGATTTGCCATGTACATTTGATAGGCAAACTCGATCACGACTACCATTACCAATAAATATAAATTATATACAAAATTAATGGATAGTAAAAAGGAGAAAAAAGTGCCTTTGTGCCAGTTAAAATTAGCATCTTCTCAATTAATAATTCTACAATTTAAAATGTTTCAACCCATAACAGGGGACTTAGAACGGGGTGACCAGAAATCCTTTTTATCATTAGTTTGAAACTATTTTTGGGAAACCTATCTTGCATTTTTGTTCAGCTAGCTGTACACCATTTCTGTTTGTGTAATTTCGTATGTCTCGCTGTAATTTGCCCGGTATTCAAATAATGCAAACATTAACATCTGCTTTCTCAAATGTCATCACGATATCTAGAAATAGAAAACGGCGTATGTGGCTGTTTCGAAGATAAGATCATATAATGAAAGGGAAAATCCTCACAATGGCAATCCCATGGCATCCCTTAAACTTTGACCTAGAATTGTGCATTGTCGGGACCCAGGGCTTCAAAGCGATCGGATGATACACAGATATGAATCATTTGTCGAACTATAAGTCTGTATTATAAAAACCTAGACAATAATTATTCGCCTAACACAGTGTGAAGTTCCGCTGATGATGGTGCAACACAAAATGCGATAGGCCTAGAGGCAGTAATTAGATCGACAGTAAATCCAGCAGATTGATATTAAGTCCAACCGAATTAAGTTAACTACTATAATCTATGATAACTTAATTGCTAACTATATTTTACATAGGCCTAAGCACCAAATTTGGAAAGAAAAAAAAATCAGACTTCAAAATTAAAATGGTATTGGCATTTTGTTTAAATTTACATAATTAGCTGTTAACTTCGACCTCAACCTCATCGTAACATAAACAAACAAGTGACGGATGACTAATGTTCAGTACCTTAACATTTTACGAAACAACACTACCCCGATTACTACCTTCATGCTCCTTATCTGTCCCTAACACAAATGTTTTGAACTTACAATTTCCATGTTACAGCGCCCTCAACAGATTATGCACGAAGGGATACAAAGTTTCCTTATTAAGTCTGCGACCATCTTCATCATGACTGCAAGGCAGCGTATGTTGATTATCATTTTTAAAATAGGGCCTACCCTATTTTTCCAGCCTCGGTTTGGTCCCGAGGGCTTGTATATGGGTAAAGAGAAAAAAGGTCTGGTGTCCTGTATGCATTTGCTTCATCTATGTGATCAAACCGAGGCTTGAAGGGGACATAGTCTGGTGTCCTGTATATATTTTATTCATCTATGTGACCATACCGAGGCTGGAAGGGGAAACAGTCAGGTTCCCTGGATGCTTGATCTCTTTGATCGTACTTGAGAATACAGGAAATCTGACACAGATAATCGACGTTTTCTATCTGCAAGTTGAAGGGCATGCCAATGTTGACCAGTCAGACCAGCTCGGCTATATGAAGAAATGGTAAACATACGAACATTCGGTGAAGACATGTCCAGTCTCCAGTATTAAGCTCTTTCACAACTGGCGCTTCCTCCCGGGCCCATCGCGCCGTCTTCACCCATGGCAGCGAAAAAGACGGTAGTCTCTCGCTCGTTTGCAGTCAATAAAGTTCAATCAATAACTGACCCTTGACCCTCGTATTCATGGTGTTTATCCTGCGGCATCTAATGTTTGATGCTTTCAGGAAGCAACATGTTTCCTCTGTCCCGATGGGCCGAAGATGAGTAATGTCATCTTCGGATATTTAATTGACAAGACGCCAGATCATTTTAACATAGGTTCAAATGTTAAATCAACTGTCGGAAGATCGATGTTAATTCACCACTGAATCATTTTTTCTTCTTTAACAAATCAAGATTTACATCCTTGAATACTGGTGTACTTCACAAGCGCCTGGCTACTCGTATATTTAAAGAAAATACAGCTGATGATATTTTTTCCTAAAGCACGAATTCCATCAACATTTTATTAATTCACATGAGCTTGGCTAGTGGCTATACTAAGATCTATGTTAACGTCACGTCTCAGTCAATACGAACTAACTGGAATGAATGATCCATAGTCAACCAGATTGGTATTTTTCACCACAGAAAGTTGCAGAATTGTATCTAAAATGTCCACGTATAATCATTTTTAATCTTGTTATTTTTCAAATGTAATCCTCTACAAATCTCCTCCTTAAATGGTCTTGACACATTCTAGCACAAAATGTGTAGGTCTTTTGAAGATAAAATTGATATTGTCATGATAAAAGACGTCAGACAATTTCAAAAATATGATTATGACGTCATCAATCATCGGAAGTTTACCCGAACACCTAGTGTTTGTTAAAAACCAAACACTTCAGCTCATAGTTAATCTTGTTATATTTCAAAGGCAATCCTCTACCAGTCTCTAAAGTTCTTATTTTGTATTAACTGTATTTAATGGTAAGCAAGCAATAACTTTTGTATCTCAACACCTTATTACATATAGAAACGCTAGTCTATAAGCTCACATTCCTGGAGAATTGTGGAAATTAATTGACAATATTACTGACCATAAACACACCTTAACTTACCAGGGGTCAATCCCCCAGACAAATATTTTGATAAATACTATTTATGAATATATTCATGAACCTTTTTACAGCAAGCGAACGTTTAATAATTACATAAATCCTGTCGTATTAATAGCTATCATAATAGCCTATACTGCATTTATCAAAAGAATGACGCCTCAATTTGTGTAAAATGTGACTCATGCATGCACACCATTGTTATAAATATTTAACGCGGATGATTAATTCACCATTGAATGCCATTAAGCAGTACATAATTCATAGACAAATCAATTCACCCGTTGCAGGGATTTCAGTATATATTGCTGTATATTTATTAATGTATGTTTGTATATTTCTCTTTAGGAAGGAAAATAGCAACCAGATATTTTCTTTTGACCCTGAATGGCACAATTAAATATTGAAAATGTAGTAGTAATAATATATACATAACAGCAAAAGAAACGTCACCCCCTAAATTTTGATAAGTCTGAGAACATGTTTAGCTTTTGTGTCCTCAGACGTCATGCATGACGAATTTTGAGGTCAACCAAATTTTCCACATTGTGTTCGTGTTACACTCCATACTCATAATATTCTTCATTAAACAAATTATATTAATTATAAAATGAAAATAATAAATATTTTTAGGGGTGACGTTTCTTTTGCTGTTATGTATAGATCGCCATATAGTTTCCTGTTCAGAGGCGCTAAAAGGGAGTGGAATTAAATTAATTGAGATTATATGCAGATTTGTACAAACAAATCTTTAGTCTTGTATTGAATGCGTTGATGGAGTGGTAATGGCGACTGTCCAATGGCAGAAGGTTCCATAGATTTAGTGTTGCAGCTGAAAAAAAAGCCCTGTCGCTAAATGATGTGGATGTTTTGGGTATTGCAAGAAGAAATTTGTCTGATGAACAGAGGTTTCTGATTGGAGTGTATAGTTGGAGGAGATTACTGATGGATGTAAGAAGGTTTCTAACGCTTTCCATGTGATGAGAAGTAGTTTGAAATGAATTCTCTGACGTACTCACACAGAGTCACAGTACTCTTTACTAAAATCGAACTGAAAATTATTTAACTTTTCTTAAAAATGACAAAACTTCAGACACAAACATTTATAAGGAAGATTGATACCATCATCAGCTTGACACAAAGTAATTTTCCTACATTAAAATTAGACCATGTTATTTTGTAATTACCGATCCTACAACTTGCCTTTAATTTAAAGGATGCGAAGAAAAATGAATAATTCAGTGCAGTTTTTGACGACTACCTACCCATGCACTTCTGTCGTTGGTTCGATAATTGAATTGATACGGTTAATCGAACCCTTTAGCCGAGTAATGCACACACCCCTTGTCTGCCCGTGGCCCCCGAAACACGGGAGTCTACTCGATAAATATTCTCAGAGCTGGAATAATAATACGCGTTTAACATTCATAACGGTGTGTCCTTATGGATTTTGGAGCTAGGATGTAAAAAAAGGTTGTAATGCTTTTAACATGGTTCTGATATGTTCCTTGGGGGCTTGTCTCCTTCATCTGAAACTAAAATATCCCCTTTGTTTTCTTAACATTGCCGATTGGTCATGCTGTTTTTACTGTTGAAGGTTTTTTCTTTGTGGATTCAGTAGTAAAAACAATGAACTATTAATTTAGTTTTTCATTAAATTACATAATGACTGTGGGTGCAACCTGGGCACAAACCTAACAAAAACAAACAGACAAACACCCCATCAACTCCCATACACCTTTCATGTTTATAGTAGATATATCTTTATAGGTGCACCCCACTAAACTCCCACAGCAACCAATGCTAAATACAAAATATCATTAAAATCATTAAAAAATACTTCGAAATCTCAAAATTTAAAAAAATAAAATAAAAAAAAGATTGATGTCTAACCTTCTATTTTATTCTCAATTTAAATATGGATAGTCCAGAGGTCCGTCAAGTTATTCTCATCTCAATGGAAACCACGGCAACTTCAAGGTAAACACCAAGAAGCTGCATAGAATGTTTGGTCCTGATGACTTACATCAGCTTATCAGTTCGCAACAGCTGCGATTCTGCGAGCACATAATCCGAACCGACAACACCAGGTCCTCGAAAAAGCTGCTCTTCAACTGCAACCACTATCGCAAAGCAAATAATCAAGACAATATATTAAAACATTGCGCCAAAACTCAAAACTCTACCGAAATTCAAATTATACAGCAAGCACTTGCGGGAAATCGGGCCCTGCCCCCGCGACGACTGCTGCAACTAGCGGTTTGCGGTAAAACTTATGATGATGATGACCCTCTACACTTGTGAAAACGCCCACACTGACTAGCATCTATTTTTGAAAAAAGATCCTACACTTGTAAGCGAAATAGGATCACTTTTCAGAGCCTAGTGTATTACAAATACTCAAAGTTGGAAGTGAAGGACCACAGGTCATGATACTGGACCATTTGTACACAATCTCTCAAATGTATGAGCCACAAACCGTTGTTTTTCACATATTTCTGAGGACATACAACTTATGATAAACAGCTCGGCGCATGAATTTGTCATCACACACTGCGGCCATCTTTGATAGATTCCCTGACTGTGCAGTGCAATGATCAGTGCTATTTCTCAATACATAAAAGGGACCAGTCTTTTAGTCCCTTCTGTATTTAACAAAATGACAATGAGTGAAAATTGTAAAAGATGATATTAAATTATGGCAAGGAAATCTGGTTGTATAAAGAGCGTTGACATTCTAAATATTTGATTAACCTCGTTTGGGACAACTGAACCCTGGCTGGATACACACGAATTAGTCCATTTCTACCTTATATGGAGACAGATTACTTTTTTGCCGCCGGCTTTTCCTGCTTAATTCCATATTCGGATGTTTTTGTTCACAACTATCTTCAGACAATCTTGAAAATATGTCGATTTTATCCCTCTAGTATTTTTCCCCCGGAATCGATGTTAACCTAGGTAACGCATGCGAACAGGCTTTAATGTTTCGTTTCGAAGGCATAAACCGTGGTTAGCAAGAATAGTGTGTATTTCAAAACTGAATCGAATTCCTAATTATTTCGCATTCTGTCCAGGCTGTCGTTTCCTTTTTAACCCCCCCCCCCCACCAAAAAAAAAAAATCACATTATGACAACCACTGATATCTGTTATAATCATATACAGACTGTATGCGGGATGATCGTCTCATTGGTATCTAACAAAGTACGGTATTGAAGCTAGTAAGCGGCCATTTTTATATACAAAAGCTTATGAAAAAGACCACACATTAAAGGGAGTGGTCGAGTCTTCCCGTTAGTACCGTACTACTGAATCATATTGTTTTAAGAGACAAGCAACATGGCGTCCAAGTGGCTTCAACGCAAATACGCGCCTGATTGACAGAGGTTGTACCATAGTCATTGGCCAGCGTAAGTCTTGACAGACTATGCCTACACGACTAATTGATGTTAGAATTTAAGATCTTAATAAAACCAGAACACCGAACCCAGAATACCGAACCTTAAGGGGTGTTTTGGCGAACGTGGCCTGAAATTTGTTTCAGCTTTGGTCATCGGCCAAGGTTTTTTTCAATCAATTGATTGTTCCAACGTGACTAGCTAATCATTAATTTTAGTACTCACAAGTAAGTTGAATTTGGCCTAATTTAAAATTTACACATCATAAACTGCAAACAAGTTCCTAGTTGCGTACGTTTATTTGTTTGCGTAGCTCTGTGATCTTGTTTCTGGCTAACAATTTGATTCCAGAAACAGGTTTCTGCTCACGTTCGCCAAAACGCGCCCCAGGTCATGATTATGCAGTCCGTTCACATCGCAGCCATCATTGTCATCAAGTTCCATAAGATTGCGCTTTGGAAAAACAACATATACACCAGACTGCATTGCAAAGAGCAAAAAATACAACCTTGGTTGGCAACAGATTGTAATAAAAACGAAACATTTTACGCCCATATGTTTTTATAGATAGTTCCCCTTTCTTTGTTTTTGGCATCGCCTGTTTTGATAATTCTGTTTTGATAATTTTCTTTGTTTGCGCTTACGCCCACCCACGATTGTGACGTGGCAAAATATATTTTGGCCATAATCGTTTAATTTGATCAGGTGTTGTTTTCCCCACACCAACTAGGCAACCAATCCATTTAGAGGTGAAATATTGCCCGCAGTATAAACGGCATTGAGCTTCTTGTTCACCTGTTTGGTCACTTCATTTAATTTTCGATTCTGCAATTTCATACATCGGTTGGCAAAATTCTTAAGCCGTGACGAGCGACTAAAGAGATATAAATCTACCGACAGACTACTACGAAGACGACGCGGTCAGAGCTAGCAAGGGATCGCTTTGCGTATATAGATTCATTGTGTTCACTGATATTATAGATTCTAACTAAAGGGAACTCTTTGCTGCGATCATGCTGCGATGAATCACTTACAAAGGCTATGTGTGGGAGGAGAACGGGAAATCACGAAAAGGCAGAAGAATGTATTTCACAAATAATAACCCTGGAGCACCTAGTTTCAGCACGGACCATTAACCTGTGATAGATATTAAGGGTCCATGGTGCATGTAATGGTCTACAATAATTTGCATCGATCGCGCATACAGCTTATTTATAACACATTTCAGTAGCTAACGAATTCTAAGAAATTTTATTTTTACTTTAATGTTAATAATAATTATTATTATTATTATAATAATGCATTTATAGAACGCCACATGTCAAGTTTTCTATTCCGAGGCGCTTTACATAATATGTTGAATATTTTTTTAGAATTTATACAAAATTATGTTTTTTAATTGTTAAGTTTCCCCTTATGGTTTCACAGAAGGGTCGAATCTCGGGTCTCTAAGGGGGGGGGGGGGGTAGACGGAAAAAAAGGGAGGAAAACTGCTAAATATGATTGGATGTACATTCTACATCAGCTCTTTACTCATAGAAGCGAATATTTTATAATGCTCGCTTAAAGGTAAGATGTAAGATTAATAATTAAAAAGTAACCAAAATGGTTGAATTTTAATTTGAAACCGACTTAGTGTTCAGCTGATGATGTATCGGTTTTACCTGGAATTTTAAAAAAATGCTGTCCTTTTAAGGAAATTTCCAGTTTCCATTTAATATACTGTATTTTCACTATTTTTTCGTTAACGACACAAAGCTGACACATTCACAATTTGGTTGTTTGTATATCTAATTTGATTCAAGGACAATAAACAAGCATATCCTTTGTTGAAACATTACCAAAGTTGTACCTTCCCTTTAAAATTATCGAGTATCTCCGACGGATATGTCTACCTAGTCCACATGCAAATGATCTCTAAATCAGCACAGCTGTCAGTGCTCCGTTATATCGAGCGCCATCTTCATTCGGTCGAACACGGTGTAATCAAACATACTTTATGTTTGTTCTTGTACATGTTCATTATTACAAGAGAGATGAATGATAGAATGTACGGATATGAAATCAAATGCAAGCCATTCTATCTCACTGGAGCATACGGTAGCCTTTCTTGAGTAATTAAAGGTACGGTATAATAACTTATCGGATTGATAACCCAAGAAGAATCAGTTGGTCGAATATCAAACTGACAGAGTGTATAGCCTATTAGCTGAGAACGGTGTTTAATCTTCCCTAGTTTGGCCTGAAGTGCTGAATTTGTTTTCGAAAAGTGAAATTATTTCCAGTTAAAATTTAGGAAAGGGTAATTTTACCCCGTGGGGATGAATTCATTCATCCATGTCTTACCCAACATAGCAATGAATGCAAACAATCTGAAAGCATTTTCAAAATTTTCTCGTGATCGACACAATCATTAAAAAACTTTCACATTTTTCTTGTCATATCTTGATTCAAAGAGGGTAGGCAATGCCTACATTACCAATATTGAATCTTCCCTTTAAGACCTGAGCGAAACCTAGCTCACTACTCTTCAATCATCATCAGTGGTAAACGTATATCTGGAACGTGGGCATAGGTATATTAATTACCCCGCACAACATCTCACAAAACCGAACGAGGGAAGCACGAACGAAGCCTAAGGGAGGGGGTATACCGGTAGTCTAGGTCGCAAAGGAAATTTTCATAAAATGTCTTCTCTCAAGACGTCATCAAGATAATACCCATCATCCTGAGGTTGCTGCTTTGGCTGATGACAAAATAAGACCTCATATTTTCCTTGGCCGCAGCGTTGTTTTTAAGAAGCGCGATAGTTAACTATTGCCTCGTGGAGGGTGTGACATTCCTGGAGGGCTATAGCTGTTATGAAGCTAGGTAATATAGAATATCCCTGATTATGTTTTCAGAGGGGGTAAATACGTTGTTTGGAATTCGTTTCTGCTCGATTAAAATATTTTTGTTTTGAAATCACCTGTACAAATTTATAAAGAGCCGAATAGGCTTGACACATGGTGAATTGAATTTTAAAAAAAACTACAAATTTTTATTTATTAATTTTTTCCCAAATAAAGTAGTCCATCCTTTCCTTGCTGCATAAACATATTTTTAAAGACCTTCCGTATATAAAGACAAAAACACAACAAACAAACAAACAAACAAACAAATGGTTTTTATTGTTTATTATTTGACACTATAGATTAAATAAATTACATTCTATAGCCAACTGAACAATGGAACAATTTACATTTTGTGAATTTTATAATACTGTAAAACACTACACCATATTTTACCGAACCTGATAAAATAAATTCCTTAAAAAATACGTCTCAATTTTATTTGAATTATTCCATTTTTCTCAAATCCTGTAAAACACTAAAACATGTTTTATAGAACCTGACAAAACAAATTCCTAAAAAATATCTCAGTTTTAGTTGAATCATTCCACTCTCTTCAAATCCTGTAAAACACTAGAACATGTTTTACCAAACCTGATAAAACAAAATATATGTCTCAATTTTATTTGAATTATTCCTTTCTCCTCAAATCCAACCCGTATCCCCGACCAGCAGGTGGCCTTGAATTCATCTTAAGTGACATTACTCGGTGTTCCCTTCAATGCTCACCCTCCTCACCTTCTCCCCCATAAATCAATGGAATATCCCGGTCTCTTTCTTCGCCGCTCCGTGCTTTTAAAGCTGTGACTCAAGAGGCGGAAAGGAATCGAATAAATTCTGCAAAAATCAAGTTTAAAGGATACAAACTTGGTAATTCCCTGATTTAAAAAATGACCAAATTATTAACCGACAGCTAACTCGATGTGAAGTTGATAAAGATACTAATCATCCCGACAAAATGAATCTGCTTGAAGTGCTCTCAAATAAGGGAAAACACGGACAAAATAATGTACTTTTACGTAAACATACAGACAGCACACTTTTGCGCTTTGTGTGTTTTCTGTAAAAATTTCATGCTTTGTCACACTTTTCTCGCGATTTCAACTTCGTTATTAAATATATATCTTGATTCAATGAAAGTAAGCATACTCATTCAAATATGCGTTGCCATCATTTCCAATGTGATTCCTTTTAATTTGTAGGTGTCAACATTTATTTTCCAGTGATTCAAAACACATTAAAAATGCATTTCTAGAAGCGCCTGTCGAGACTCAGTGAACCTTGCATTATTTACGGTGTATAGGCTACACAGTAACTTCGATAATGAAAAATTGTGGCACTTATTTACGCCATGTCACTTGTGTTTACAAATTAAAATTCCCTCAGGATAACAATGGACAGATGGTAGACAACTGTGTATATGTTTACGTTTTTACAGTTTTTGTACTTGTCATCTGCATGACTAAACATTAAGATCACCCCCCCCCCTCCCCCCGAAAAAAAAATGCATACTGACATCACATCAAAATATTCGATTTTACGATGCTTGCCACTCACTTTACGTAAACAACTTTCAGCTTGACGAATGCATATCGTAGCCTTCAGGTTTCGGACATTATAACATAGAGACATGTTTGCTTTTGGAGTTGTAAATCGTTGAATTAACAAATAACTGAAATAATACATTTCCACGTGCAAAATGTATAATTTCTATATATCGAGTTGACTGTGGTTTGACTGTGACCTCAGACCCTTTCCCATATGTTGCACCTTTAACTGACTCGACTACACAACGCCCATGGGGTTGTGTATGAGCCCATAGCAGAGCTGATAGGGTATTAAGCACGCCCCATGCGGTTGCAAGTATTACTTTCGTGGTTGTACATTACAACTGATGACGACTGAAGTTCTGTGTAAAAATGTCACATGTATCAATCTTAACGAAGCTCTTCTTTGCAATCCAAGGAGGTGAGAACTGCTCACCGGGCAAAGCTGAGATAATTCGCACCGAGCTGTTGTCTTTGGAGCAGGGTTTCAGCGACAATTCACGGTGTAGGTGATGCTGGCATGGCTCTCTCAGTTATCACCGATGGAGTGAGATCAACGGTAAACATCGCCGCCATTTACCGATACCCCGCGACTTGAAAAAGCCTCCCCGGTTACCTTCGTAACCTACGGCAGTTTTCGGCTATAGTTGCATTACAATTGAAGGCATTACTCCCTTCTGATGGGGGAAGACGGCGACCTATTTTCACTGGAAAATTGCATTAACATGAAACTGTACTGACATAAGGTCCTGCCCTCGATTATTATTACATGTCTACGGGCAAGGCAGTCTGAGAGTCCGAGACAGGTCGTATAATGCCAGCGTAAACAACTTAGATTAAGATGGACAGAAGGGAAGATTGGGGGTGGTCATTGATAAATCACTGAATAGCTGGTTGTATACACATAAAAACACGCTGACTCGAGTCACGCATACCCCTCTAGCTTCATCAGCAGCCTTCGTATCCATATACTTTGTCGTCGATCCATAGATAAAGGAACTTCGATGCCAAGTCATGCTGATTACACCTTGCATTTTTCCGTGATTTCACTCGGAGGAAATATTGATCGTGCTGAGACGACCATGCGAGAGTCAGTGAACATTTGATAGATAATTATTTTATATTCCTTTTATGTGGAACGGTTTCCCCTGAGGAGTGTCTACCAGTGGTGGAATGTGTTCAGAGGTATGATGGAATTTTTACAAATTGTATGTCGTTGCTTGTACGGCAAAAGCAAAATCTGACAGGAATTCAATAACAGATAGTATGAACATTTCATTTGAACACTTGCATGGCTGCATATATGATATAGCGGCATGGCAGCATATATGATATAGCGGCATGGCAGCATATATGATATAGCGGCATGGCAGCATATATGATATAGCGGCACGGCAGCATATATGATATAGCGGCACGGCAGCATATATGATATAGCGGCATGGCAGCATATATGATATAGCGGCACGGCAGCATATATGATATAGCGGCACGGCAGCATATATGATATAGCGGCATGGCAGCATATATGATATAGCGGCATGGCAGCATATATGATATAGCGGCATGGCAGCATATATGATATAGCGGCATGGCAGCATATATGATATAGCGGCATGGCAGCATATATGATATAGCGGCATGGCAGCATATATGATATAGCGGCATGGCAGCATATATGATATAGCGGCATGGCAGCATATATGATATAGCGGCATGGCAGCATATATGATATAGCGGCATGGCAGCATATATGATATAGCGGCATGGCAGCATATATGATATAGCGGCATGGCTGCATATATGATATAGCGGCATGGCTGCATATATGATATAGCGGCATGGCTGCATATATGATATAGCGGCATGGCAGCATATATGATATAGCGGCATGGCTGCATATATGATATAGCGGCATGGCTGCATATATGATATAGCGGCATGGCTGCATATATGATATAGCGGCATGGCTGCATATATGATATAGCGGCATGGCTGCATATATGATATAGCGGCATGGCTGCATATATGATATAGCGGCATGGCTGCATATATGATATAGCGGCATGGCAGCATATATGATATAGCGGCATGGCAGCATATAGATTTTTACATTTATATTATAAAGGCAGTAATTGGTTTAATTTCCTTCTAATTTATTGTCATCGATATAACAATGTTCTAAGTTGAATTTGACAAAATATTGTAAATGAAAATGTTTTAATTAATGTTATTCAAATGATGTAATTTGTATCCATAACCACCTGATATGCTCTCTCTGGGTCGCGTACGAAAATGGGTCACTAGTTTCGTAGTCGAAAGATTAAGATTAAGCGATCCTCTGTGATTCTCTTAATCCGTTTTGTTTGTCCACATATCCGGATCAACCTTAAAGCGTGTTTGCAGCATTGAGGCATAGAACACTCAGCTTTATACCCCAATTCTGTTTAACCTCGTTTTGGATTTAATATGTCAGTCTTTTTTGGTAAATGGGCACGTGTTTGTTTGTGTGTTGCTGTTTGTTGGGGTGTTGGGGTGTTTGTTTGTTTGTTTGTTATTTTTTATTTTAATTTAATTTATTTATTAGTATTATTTACTTACTTACTTGCAGCGCTTCGTACATACGTTGGTGTAAGGTCAAAATCAAATCAATTAAAAAATCCTGGTTAATACTGTGCGTGGTGGAAGTTTGCTATCGGGGGTAGATAGTAAAATTTGTGTATATTTGTTACGGTATACTTTCTTTGACTATGCTTTGACAACCATATTTAAGAATAATACACGGTATTATTACAGCCAGAAAACATACCAAGATCAGTGAATATACATGAATCATGTCACTATAACGACCGTACAAGCCAATCTTTGACCTGTGTCACACGAACGCAGACGGCGACAGGTTTATTTATTAGAAATGAAGAATAACACTCGATCGTGACAAGGAAAATTGTAAATATCATTACTGTTGAACATGTTTGCCATCTTGGGCATACAGCGGCGCGGATAGCTATTTATTATTGTGGAAGACCGTAATTGCAATGTGCAGTGATGTTCAGTTGCCTACATCATACATCATTCATGATGCAATCAACATTGTCAGGCAACCTTAAACTGGTACATTGGGGCATATGGGTCACCGTATTTGATTTTCTTCGGTTGAGGTGGAATGGCGAGGTGAAAGCATTAAATCTCCTAGCTATGCACAACAACTATGCATATAAAACCCTACATTGAAACACGTACCTTTTAGGGTGTACGTGCTTAAATCACGTGCTTGAAACACGTAGGGGGTATCGCCAAAAAATATAAATGAGCGTCCATCTCGCTTGGCCTTTAAACATCAATTAAACATTTGCATTCTGGCCATCCAATCCGATTTTAAAATGACCACATTTTAGCAAGTTGGACTGGCTTTGAATTTACCTTTGTGTTTGACCGTCAACTGTGGTCAACTGCAGTGTTTCTGTCTTAATTTTAATAAGAAGAGATACCTATTTATGACATGGACCTCTATAGTGAACTCGGTGTACCAGTTTATACATAGAGCAAGGACCCTTGCTATATGGTTATAAATGTACATTTTCCATACCTTCTCAGCGATGCGTACTGTAAACCCACGAGCCTCGTATTGAAGGTTAAGGCGGAGTTCCAACTGTTAGAATTCACCCTAGCTACGAGTAAGGGAATGATTAATGTCTTTTCCCTGGAGAGGAAGACATGTTTTTGTCCCAAAAGAGTTGCAGCTTCTGAGTATTTTTTTTCACCGGGCTTGGAGCACAGATCAAGCCTTTTACCTCTCAGAAGTCAGAAAGCATGGCCCTTTAGTTGACAGGCTTAAATCTTCTCTGAGTTTAAAAACTATCCATGGAGCAGCATGATTTTCCCAGACTGAATTTTTCCTGGCTACTCCAACGATAGGGGTTGTATCACTGACAGAGGTTTTATATAATGACTATGGCATCTTCATAAGGTGTTGCATCTGCTGATATAGTGTTGAGTAAACTTTGAAAACCGAAAAAAAACTATAGACGAACTAGTAAATGACTCACCATGGTCAGATCCATGGTTTCTAAAAAGGGGTCAAAGGGGACACACTGTCACAAAGGGGATACCCAAATTTACGTATGGTAAAGTTACATCATCCCCTCCCTTCCCCTGATGAACTGTCATTGTGACTGACCGTTGTTTGAACATCGGTACAACCTTGTTTACACAACCTTTTCGTTGTACATGATAAGAAATAGACGCAGTGGTTGTAGCTCTATGGTATACCAGAAGAGGCACTTGCTTCAATTAACCAGAAACTCATTTGAAATTAATTCAGCAAAGATTGGTATCTGGAATGGATTTACAGGGATATTTAAACAAAAAATTTAAATCGGTGCTGTCGAATATAATTATACGAAGCGACTGTCCCTTCCTAAATGAAATCTGAAAGTTTTCCACTCGCCTAACATTACTTTAATTTTGCATCTGTTTATACAGGTCTAATATTGTATGATCATTTAGATGGCCTGACCAACCATATTGCAAGTTGACGCTGATGTTCGCCTCGCGGCATTTAGACAGATATTGAAATGTCCACTTTCTTATCTGATCTAATTCAATCAAACCGGACCGTGACATGACCCGTGGCTGTTTCAAGTACACTCCAATAATTATTAACTCCAAGTAATGAGTCAAGATAATATTGGGAAGACTTTCGTAAGGTGCGTTCAGACTTCGTATATGAACGAAAGACTACTTGGCTTGGCTTTATAAAGGGAGAGATACTCTACATCTTTGGTAACTGGCTAGGAACCTTCCTTAACCCTAAACCCCTAGGTATTCTGGCTAGGAACTTTCCTTAACCCTAAACCCCTATAGGTATTCTGGCTAGGAACCTTCCTTAACCCTTAACCCCTATAGGTATTCTGGCTAGGAACCTTCCTTAACCCTAAACCCCTATAGGTATTCTGGCTAGGAACCTTCCTTAGCCCTAAACCCCTAGGTATTCTGGCTAGGAACCTTCCTGAATCTTCCAAATACATCAGTGAACTTTTGGAAACATGCCCTTATCTTCAAAATGCACCATGCATTTTTGTTGATCTTTCATATTCAGCACTTACGGCCTGTACTTCTTGCCAGGTAGTAATTTTGTCCCATTTGAAGAAGTGAAAGTACCAGTTTCCAACAGTGCTGATTTTTTCCCAAAAAGTGCCCATTTGAGGATTTTGCAGGATTTGGGGTAGTTAAGGTTTATAACACAATGGAATGAGCTGAAACTGATTGTAATATTAAGGTAGATACGCTATCACAAGTCACGTGTACAATTCAATAGATACAACAGATACAAACCTTTAAACAAGATCTATGTTATATTATGGGATAAGAAGTACAAGAATGAAACATACATGACAAGAAATAACGAGAAACGACCTTTAAAGCCAGATTATACACTTAGATAGATAGATAGATATAACTTTATTAAATCCACAAATCTGGAAATTACATGTCATCGTCTCTCATTAACAAAATATATTAACATTTAAGTTATTAAGATACATCATAAGTCGTATCAAAATTACACATCAAAACATTACCACATCACACAAGCACAAACAAATCCATAAAAACTATATTAAAAATGTATCCCACAATCACCTTAAAAATAGATACCGGTATATGTTCTCTTTATCTTGTAAAATTATCATTATAATGTTTGATGGCCCTGCCAGTGAAGGAAGAAGGATATCGGTTCGTGTTTGCCATCACTGGTCTCAGTCTACCGCTGCGAGAGATGATGTTACTTGTCAATCGGCTGTGGATAGGATGACCAGCATCTTCCCACACCAGCTGTAGCTTGTTATGTAACCGTTGGTTGTAGACCGAGTCCATTGATGGCAAACACCCACCTATTATCTTGCTAGCTCTTTTGATGGTGTCTTCAATAATTTTTTTCACTGTCTTATCAGCATTCCCAACCCAACATAACATACAATAGGTCCACACACTACATATAACCGAGTTATAGAAAGTCAACTTTTGGAAAAAATGTATGTAAATGCACCAATACTTAAAAATCAAGAATATGATTATTTACCTGTGAGAGTTTCAGCTCATTTCATTGTAGTATCTTTAACGAGAACAAAGTGAACATGCATTCATTTAAAACAAATTATTGGGTTAATTGTACTTAAATGAAATCACCTCTGACAGAAATATTTCAAGGGATTTTAGATAAGGCATACCATCATTATGCATGGATCAAGTTTCATGTAAATCAGGGACCAATGAGTTTTTTTCCTCGAGCATAACAATAGTGTACAGGCAATACCGGTGTTTCAAGTAGCTCTATGTGTATTTAGGTTGGTGAAATCATTGCGTCGGGAGATAAACAATTGATTTAATTTTGCCCTACGCCGACGTGTGTATAGCACTGTATACTCAGTGCTTTCCGAGTGTCTGTGAACAAACTACACAGGCGACTCGGGCGGGATTCGAAGCAGGAGGTCGTGGGTTCGAATCCCGCCCGAGTCGCCTGTGTAGTTTTTTCA
Organism: Zoroaster sp. YZ-2022; assembly: GCA_029582265.1. Classification (NCBI taxonomy): domain Eukaryota; kingdom Metazoa; phylum Echinodermata; class Asteroidea; order Forcipulatida; family Zoroasteridae; genus Zoroaster; species Zoroaster sp. YZ-2022. Next base: position 3,491,415 of record CM055825.1, on the reverse strand, counting down.
CAGACACTCGGAAAGCACTGAGTATACAGTGCTATACACACGTCGGTGTAGGGCAAAATTACATCAATTGTCTATGTGTATTGTTATTGATTATGAAAAATACAGTAACACGTATTTGCCTGGGTATTGTGGCGTGTGTTTCTTTTTCACGAGCAGATGCGTTTCATTTTTCAAGTGCAGTTCGTCAGCGGTTCCCCCTTAAAACATCATCACCGTTGTAAGCCACTGCATTGCTCAACACGGGCAGATGTGACATTTCCCTTCGCTACAACCCAGCCTTTGCCTATAAATTATAGCTAGCGGTCCCGTTCTATCCATGCGTAATGGCATTCCACGCTAACGTTCTCTGGGTGACTTTTTTTTCTCTTTCTTTCTTCTTATGAATAAATTAGTGCCCGCTGGAGAGTTTGGTAACCTAAAGCAACTTACGGGGTAAGGTGGAATGAAATTACAGCATGCGATTTAATAATAATGTGGTGATTTGGGGTTTGTGTTGGCATCTTGGGTTTCTTACCATTCCCTCGGGGGTTGAAGGTAAATTTCGTGGACTACAGATTATCCTGATAAATTGTATTCTTTATTGCTTTGCCATCAATTATTATCAACTTACTATGCTCGAGTCATCTGCTTGAACGATTTTTATTTTAGATTACAATGAATGATTTGTTTGATGCATAAACACTGTTTATTAGTCTCCCGTCTTCGGTTGTTCATGTGTCTGTTTGTTTGTTCCTTTTTGTTTGTTTATGTGATTGCCTATAGGCCGATAGGCCTATCTGTTTAATTAATTGATTGATTGTTTGATTCACTTGATCGATCGGTTGATAATAGATTAATTTGTAATGTCTGTCTGTCTTTTCTCTTTTTTGACTGAAAGGGAATTTGTTTATTGAAGTGATTGCTTGTCTATCTGCCTGCTTGTTTGTCCGTCTGTGTTTTTGTCTATATACTGTCTGTTTGTCTTTATAACATTTGTTTTTGTACTTGTGGGTTAGTTCATGATGGTATAAACCGTGGACTTATAACAAAAGAGAACAATGGGTCCTCGGTTGGCAGTTATTATTTCCAAATGTCCTTGGTTGTAAAACGTGTATAAATCAAATGGGAGATGCCTATAAGAATCCAACAACAAAGGAGAACAATGCAATAGAGGGGACCAATATGAGGTCCTCGGTATACACCATAAACAAACATGTACCCACAGACACATCCTTCTGGGGTACTGACACAAAATGAAACTTGTGGGGACATTGGAATCCCACAAGTTTCTCTTTGTTTTTGTGTACCCCACAAGAGAAATTCTAAAGAAAAGGGATAATAGGATGACAATGGTGGTACCCCACAAACCCGAACTGTGAGAATGTGTGGGTGGGTGTGTGAGAGTTTGTGTAGGCATTCAAAGCGAGGACTTATAACAAAAGGGAAAATACGTTCCCGGTTGCTATCACAATAGAGGGGAACAATGGGAGGTCCTCGGTTTACACCATAAACAAAGCTGTGTGTGTGCGTTTAGAAGGAAGATATTTACTCATCTGTTCACGAGTGACCCAATTAGCAGATATGGGGAAAGATGGAGGCAAGTGTTCCCCTTTTTACCATGCATAGTTATTAACCACACATACATTGTTATGAGCCCCCCCCCCCTGTTTGCTAGTTCCCCCTCCCCCGCATTTATTGTCCCTCCCCTTCTTAGCCATCTTTGATCCGCCCCAGACTTTACAATTACTCGGACCATGTATATGAGAACATGGGAATAAGAACTTGCTTAACTACTTATAAACAAAATCCAATTCAGAAATTGGATTTGTACAAATCAATATCTTCTAAATATTCATTTATTTTCTTTCCCCGCAGTTTTTGTTAGCATTGCCCTCAAGTGATCAAAGCTCGCATTATAAGTCCAACAGCGAGTATACTGACCGCTCTACTGGCGACTGAATTCTAGTGCACGCAGTTTGGTGTCTCCACACGTAGAAAGGGGCGTGCGTTCTCCGATGGGACCACCCTCTTGGCGGGAGAAGCAGAACGATGACAACGGTAGCTGCACCGTGGTGTCCCCACTAAGAGGGGCGTCGCTATGTGCTTCAAAAACCCCTTCACCGGCAAGAGCTGCGTAAGTAGCATTCAGACGCTCCAAGCACTCCTGGGTCAGAATTGACCCAGGAATTGGGGTTGGAAACGACCATTGGAAACGACCTTTGGAAACGACCTTTTATACAGTTTGAATTGTATTCTGAATATTCCTATACAAATATCATTTCAGTGTCTGTCTGTCAATAGGTTAGGTTAGGGAACAAAAGTCTTGCTTCAACCAAACCTAAATGTTGTTTTGCTGGACCTTAAATTGTCATTTCGTTATTCATAATTTCTTATTATTTGTTATGTAACATTAACTAATGACAGCATTGAAATAAACATATCAAAACTGAATTGAATCTTAGCTAAACATAAAAAATCCGTCTGATGCCCAAAAGATGACAGGCATCTTCATAATTCCGTGTACCATATGAGGCACTTATCCAAAAGGTTATAAACGAGTGGTAAACAACCTCATCTTATGTATCTCTGAAGTCTCCCAATTCCCTCAGGTGCCGTATATGATAACTCGTGAATCCAGCTAAGCAAATTTGTATTCCCAAACATTCGTATCTGAACCATATAATCCGTGCTGGCTTGCTGGACAGGCTTTTAATCCGGCTGTATAACTCCTTATTTGAATGCATAAGTAATTTCAAATCCTACTCTCCTAGCATAATCTCACTTTTAGTAAAATGTCAGTAAATGCATCCATACTTTATAACAAACAAGTTTTATGTATTAAAGGGGCAGTATCGTCGCGATCAAAGCAGCCTTTCAGCAGGGTATGGAATCGGTGTCCTAGTTTAAGATGAACACAGTGACTGAAAATTACTGACTCATTTATGGTAATATGACCTTATCGTGTGAGGTATTATTTTCAGTAAGTGAGTTAATCTAAAACTAGCACTCTGATTCCATGCCCTGTTGATTGTGGAGATACTGTCCCTTTAAGTTTCAGCTCATTTCATTTCAACAGCACTCGAGACAGACACGTTTCAATATTATTGATACCATTATCAACTTTACACCAAGAAAGTTTAAAGGGGCAGTAACGTCAAGATCAACAGGGCATGGAATCAGAATGCTTGTTTTAGATTATTACTCGGTGACTATCATAATACCCCACATGATAAGGTCATATTACCGTGCTGCTGCATAAATGAGTCAGTAATTTTCAGTAATTTTATTTTATTTTGTTTGTACTTGTTTTTAATCCCTTGGATTGATTTTTATATTATATTTTTTATTATATTGTTTGATTATGTTTGGCAGCATTATGGAGAGCCACTAGATTGTGATTTGGTTCGCATTTTGGTAATCCTACAGGGGTGATGTCAACATTTTGTCACGTTTACCTTCTTTTCATCATGTAGGCTATATGTATTTCACCTTTTTCTCTAACTGTTTTTTATCGTTGTGTTTGTGATTGTTTCTGCCCCTGTGAAATAATAAATGAATGAAATGAATCTTCATTGATAATCATTGATGTTTATCTTCGAGATTACTGATAGTGGTTTCAATATCTCCTCTATGCAGGGCCCATGTAGTATGCTTTTCTTCGCATCCTTCTACTCCTTTCTCATCTGTTTATTCTTCTACTATTACATGGACACCTCTAACGAAAGCGTGTCGCAAGGGGGCGCTGCCTTCTTTGCCCGTGGCCCTTTGGCATGCCCCTTCCCGCGTTGCTATCCTCACCTTCTGCGGAAGATTCCCAAGAACGAGACATTCCAGAGACACAGACAGCAGATGATGGTGCCGATATCCGTACCAGATCATAAGGTAAAATCACAATCACAAACCGTCGCCACACGGTATCCGTCCAATCTCTGAGACCGGATTTTCATTTGCTTATTTGTATATATACTACTCAAAACAATTTAGGGAACACCGGAATAATCTCAGTTAAAGCAAGATCATTTATTTCAGATAAACACAATGTTTCACAGAATTGATGAGAAACAACTGCACAATGAAACGGATGATAAAGGATGCATGTAGTGATTACACATTTCATGACATTACTACTGAAAGAGAGAGGGGGTTGCAAATGAAAATCCCGGTTCATGGAACATTTCAAACCTATTTAATGTTAAAAATCTGGTATTCCCTAAATTGTTTTGAGTAGTATATAATCAAATGTATTTATTTATGCAATGTATTTATATTGTTATGAGTTTTATTGTATGTATTTAGTTTTATAAAAGTATTCATTTTATTTGATTATATTTTATTTAATTATTACTTTTGTAATTTGTATTATTATTTATTAATTGATTTATTTACTCAGAGGGGGAGCCTTTTTATATAATACAAATTGAAACACAAATTTGGCCCCACTTTGAAATATCTGACCCCATTTTATCCCGTAAAAGGCCCCTTCCTTGTCAATTTTCTTGCATTGCTTTGCACTATCCGTGACGTTCAGCACGTATTATACAATGGATTAAGCCTTTCCATGACCATTGTTACTATACAGGTCAAGCGATTAGCTTTTATGCAAAAATCATGACCGACTTACGCGAATAATTAATTTAAGGTTTGCCATTTTTCCTCCAGCCGTTTCGACTTCGATGTCAGTCATGCGCACTTGTGACCAGCTCTGGCCAGCTCCTTGGAAAAAACGCGGGAGATGACATTGACGGCGCCGAGTGTGTCATTCGGATGAATGACGCCCCCACGCGTGGATACGAAGCCGATGTCGGCTCACGAACCACCGTACGAGTTATCGGGCACTCAAACTTTCGCCCCACGTTCCAGAACAAGCCAACGAACCAGAAAATACATTTCATGTACGAGAGGACCAAGTCGGACAATGTGATCATAGCGTGGCTGTACAACACGAACGTTTACAAGAACCCAGCTTACAGGCTTATTTTGAACTATTCGCAGTTGTATAAGAACGTGAGCTTCTTCATGCACACTCTGGCGATGATGAGATATAATAATGAAATATTTCATAATGAGACTGGCATCACGAGGTAAGTATTTACTTATTTACTCAAACTTAAAGTAAAGTTCACAAAATCAAATAATATCTCTCTGGTATTGAACCAAGGATTTCTAAATTTGTTCTTAAAGGGACAATATCGTCACGATCAATAGGGCATGGAATCGGAGTACTTGTTTTAGATTAAATCAGTGACTGCAAATAATACTGTTGCTGCTGCATAAATGAGCCAGTAATTTTCACTTTTTCAGTCACTATGTTCATCTTAAACTACCGGTAGGACATTGATTCCATGCCCCGTGGAAAGTCTGCTCTGATCGTGATGATATTGTCCATTTAAAGCACTAGTTCGTCTGAAGAAATATGTGAAGAGAAGACAGTGGAGTCGTTGTCGGTTTTAGATGTGGGAAGAAAATCCCAGACCAATTTATTCCAGGGAAAGCCAACGCAATCAGTTAGGGACTAAAAACTTAATCCACGTGTTGGCTTGGGTCCGAGTAGGATACGAACTGGGTCCGCATTAGAATGAATACAAGAAGTCTTTTTGCATTTTCACTATTTTCGCGTTAATGACACTATGAATTTAAATGAAGCTAAATCTTTATGAAGCTAAATCTTGTGCAGGTTGGTTTCTGTATCTATATACATAATCAAGATGGTGACGTTTCCTTTTTAGAGCATCTCGTGTATTAACCACTGATTTCTATTATACTGATTAATAGAGTGGTATTAACACGATATGAAGTGCAATGACCGATCGGTTTAGTGATTCTAATTCATTTTGTATTCAGGTGGCTGAGTCGTCAGAATGTGGGTTCGAATCTTGACTGCGGCCGCGGTGCTTCATTGGGTCCTTGAGCAAGACACTTTACCATACTTGTTCATCTCCACCCAGGAGTTAATAGGTACCCGTGAGGGCAGACACGGTTGTTGTGTTTGATTAGCCCTATATGCGCCAAGACGGCTGCAATTGAGCTGTATACTCCCTAGGGAGCTGAGATGGTTTCAGGAATGATTTATGAGCAGTGCAACGATAAACAAACAGAACACCACGGTCCTGTGGATATGTCAATATTTGTATTACTTTTTATGTATTATATTCTTTGAATTTTGAACCTTATAGGACTCAAGCTAAGACTTGGTTAACCACTGGTTGGCACACGATGCTTCTGGCTTTAGACATGTGTGAGGATCTGACAGTTTATGGGATGGTATACGGAAATTACTGCCAGTAAGTTAGGTTTTTTTTTAAATATTTTTTCCTCGAATAATATTGTAGTCATGTCATAGACCCACAGACTATTCTGCCTTTGATTTGGGGGAATGAATTTATTTGGCAAAGATACATGAGAACAACAAATAAATGATACGTTCCAATGCATTTGGCCAACCTGTCTTTTTGAAATCATGTGACTTTTATTTGATTTCCCCGGCGGTGGTCAGATTGTGACATTTCAAACCATGGTAGAATTAGTATCTTCAATAGAGGACATTTCTTAAGACAAAACGGCCTTCGACTGAGTAGCGTGATAGATTACGATCGCGGTGGCTCTTTGCACGAAATGAGATGATAATGGTGACGTACTTAAGCGCTGTTTGTTTCACAAACGCAGCCGGCCGGCGCCAGGAACTGATCTTGAGCATAATTATGCCATGGGACTATTGTATAATTGCATGACATTGTGGTCTGTGATACATGAACGTGGCTGATATTACAGACCTGTAATGCACTCATGGGATTATGGCTATTGAAATGTTCATTTCTGAGCGCGTGCTTGCAATGTTTTCTGGTGTGCGCTTGAAGTAAGATCGTACACAATCACTTTCCCTTGACAATGTGTAACCATGACGACGACATGTGCTGGGCAATAGAGTGTCTTCAATTCAGTTCAATTAAATGACGCGTTTTATTTTCATACTCCAGATACATACAGGGGAAACTATGACATGTCTAAATGAAGGAAAAGTAGAATGAGTAAACTAGTCATATGCCTATAAGAAGACATGGTTTAGGTAGGATTTGAAGCTTTGCATAACTGAGTATACTGATCGAAACTGAGTATAGAGATCTCGCCCTCAGTTCTTCTCAGAACCAGCACTTATTACAGCTCTTAAGATATTGCTACATGGTGCTACCTCAAAGTAATAGTTTTTATTAAAATACTAAAAAAGATGTTCACGATGGAAGACATGACAGTTCCATGAAGATGACAATGTGACAAAAATTGCGCAGAACCAACTGCCGCGATGCTATGGGAACGTGCGTCAAACTTCGGTACTCTGTCATGATTGATGGACATTGTTTAAAAGAGTGTATTCTGTGATTTGATTTTCATTTGTATTCCTCAGGGAGCATCCAAATGATTCGACACCCTACCATTACTATGGAAACACTGGGAACACAACGAGAACCGAGTGCGGTTACTACATGAAGAGTGAAGAGCGCCTGACTAGCGGTCACCTCTTCGTCACCGAGAAGTACATCTTCGGCCGGTGGGCTCAGAACTACAACATCAAATTCATTCACCCTGTTTGGAATCCAAAGAATTACAATCAGACAAAGTTGGACACGCCCTTTTTGAAACTCTACCGGGAAAAGTACGGCCCTATACAGTTGAATCGAACAAAGTATAGTGACAAAACAGGTGCAGTGAATAAAAGTAGTGGACATAATCATAGCGTTGATGCTTCCTCAGGGTTCAATGCTAGGCCCCATGGGAATTTCCAGGACGGGGTGGATAGCAACGAGAACAAAGACTATGCTTTTCTGATGCTGGGAGGACGGGTCAAGACTAGGGAATATAGAGAGATGGTGACCGAAAGTTGATGAATCACAAACGCCGAGCAAGAGAGTGCTTCCAGTCTTATATGCTCAAAATGTGTTGACCCCCGGAAGGAAATGTCTTGACCCCCGAAAGGAAATGTCTTGACCCCCGAAAGGAAATGTGTTGACCTCAGAAGGGAAAAACAGATACTCATTGTATAATGAACATTGCAAAATAATGATTGAAAACGATGCCCCTGTAGCGATGACCCTGAAGTAAACCGATTTACGGAATATCAAACATCAAACCATGTTTATGGAAACAAAAAGTTAATAATTATTATACGAGTTTCTGAATCAAATGAAATCAGCTTCAGTGCGTCGGTAAACAATGAATGAATGAATGAATGAACAATGAAATAATAATGACTATTTGTGCCCTAGCCAACTCAGTGTACACCCAGTGCTCGCAGGTAATTGCGAGAAAATTTATAAGACGACTTGGTAGGTGGCTACAAGAACAACACAAGAATCCAGCTAACAAAATAATGCAACGTGATATTCGTATTAATGAGCAGCATTCGCCTGGGAGGTTGCCCCACAGAGTCGCTTGTGGACAACAAATTATGAAAGACTTGAAGCATCGATCAAAAGAAAAATGGCAACAACAAGACATCAAGGGAACCGTGAGATTAACAGTACAAATTGTACAACATTATGGTAATCGGAGAAGGGCACAGGATTGGGGGAAACAGGGGCTAGGGCAGGCAGGGTTAGATGTATCACCCCGCCCGTATTTGGGCCGATTTGACGGTAAAAATATAATTAAATGTGGAATTGCTTTTTTATGGGATTAAGGAAGTTATAAGCTTTCATTTGAGACATTGAACGAAAAAAGTCCGTCACTGATTAGTACAAGTAACTTAAAACCTCAAATTAATAAAAGGCAGGACACCGCGTTTTAAATCTCAGGTTGCACGTGACCACACAATTGTATGTAACGGGCCGACGGCGTGGGCTGTCTTCCGATTGGCCAGCGCGGCTGTCAATCATAATCAAGCGCTTTTATTGAGTTTCCGACATAAATTTAGTTATATATATTTAGTATATATATCGTTTAGCAACGACATTATCTTTCCAAATTGTTTTGCTTTATAAATTCTATTCTGTGTGCCATCTTATATATATCTTTAAAAAATAACAAAATGGTCGAATTTTAATGTCAAAATTACTTAGTGTAAAATTAAATCTTCCTTGAAAGTTTGAATGAATGAATACACAACTTCTGAATGGGCGTTGTTCAGTGATATATTGATATAACATCAATATATCAAGTATATCTTGATATATCTTTTAAAATATAGCAGTGGAATTTGCTTAGCAGGTTTATCGGTTACCAGCCAACTTTCCATATACAATACGTCCATGACTGGTTTTCTGCCCAATTATATCGTATTGATATAAACAATTTGCTAGTCAACAACATGCTCTGCTGAGTAGCGATCTATGAAATTGGATCAGTGAAGCTTTTAAGCCACTGAACATTGTTGGTATTTTTTCGAAAATCTAAATGATTACAAATTTGCAAATTGATGATGGGATGATGGTATCAAACCTCCCTTGAAACAGTTTTGTTTGATATGCTCTCATTTTAGTACTATTCATACCTTTTTTGTTTGTTTGTTTGTTTGTTTGTTTGCAAATGGATGTTTGCCTTCCAGAGCTTAAAGGGACAGCATCGTCACGATCAGAGCAGACTTGCAACAGGGCATGGAATCGGTGGCCTAGTTTAAGATGAACGCAGTGACTGAGAATTACTGGCTCATTTATGCAGCAGCAACGGTAATATGACCTTATCATTTGGTTATTATTTTCAGTCACCAAGTTTATCTAAAACTAGCACTCCGATTCCATGCCCTGTTGATAGTGACAATGTTGTCCCTTTAAATTCCATGTTGGAATAAATAAGAACAATCTGAATTTATTTTCTCTTGTTAACGCCACAATAAAATAAGCTGAAATTATGGTTTTATAAATATTTCTTGATTCTTAAAAAGTATAGTTTTATTTAAAGACATGTTAATACCAATAGTGTACACTGACTTTAGGACATAAGGCATTCCTGTCCGAGTCTTCCTGTATTCTCAAGGCGGCGGGCACATACCTAAAGATAAAAAAATAAAAAAAATAAAAAAACTTACTTCACAATAGGAGCAAGAGGAGGTGCCGCCCTCGCGTATCACCGCCTAGATACATATTTTGAAGTATTGCTAATTCTTGCCATTGTAAGAAGTAACCCTGTGTATTATTTAGCCGCAAGAGGGCGCTCCATGTTTTTCTGTATAGCAGCAACATTGGGCAGACTTTTTTTTTTCAAAAGGTTAGTACTACCATTGTAATAAATCGTCAGCCAAATTTATGCTAGATGTTATCCGCAACGTGCATGAGCTGTTGAAGGCGCATGTTTTTACGAAATCACTGTTGATCGATATGACAGTGACCTGCAGGGATGTGCACAGGGTTGTAGAGGGGCAGGGGCTCAGAGTCTGAAAAGGGCAGTGTAATTCCATGCGAGCGCGCGAGCTAAAAAAAAATTGGGCGTTTATTTATTAATAAAAACGCATAATATGGTTTTTAACATTACAATCAGATCAGATTATGTTGATGACTGGTTTTCATTTACAATCTGATCTGGTGGTGAGTGAGCCTATAGTCAAGGACCAAGTCCACCAAGTCTAATTATCCCCTTAAGTCTCAAATTTATAATAAACGTATCATATCACCTGATATTTGCACAAGAAAACGGAGCTCCGCCTAGTCAAACAATCATAAAGTGCACCAATAACACAAAACCGAAAATGAACATGTATTGGGGCAAATAGCTTACCTACCTAATGAAGTAAGTGTAGTAGTTGCTTTGAAGTAGGCTAACTGTAAGACATAGGTCTCGAGTGGGAGCGGGATGTCAATTTCGTGTTTCAGTGACAGCGTGTGCCTGCCTATCAAAGACGTATAGGCGCGCGCGGCTATGCGTGAAATCTAGTTTCGCGGAGGGGCACATGCAGGCCCGTGCACAGGAATAGTAAGAGGCATCTCTGCTGACCTAATATTTATTCTAATTTTATTCTATCCTGACATCTTTCAACTAGGCAGGGCAGTCTATGCGCAACAGGAACTTAATAATTCATTCAAAAAACAAAAACAAAAAAAAACCTTGGGCTAAAAAGGGCACTTTTTATACTAGGCAAAAAGGGCAGGGGCTCAAGCACCCTTTGGGACCTATGTATGCACGTGCCTGGTGACCTGTCTGGCGTATTTTGCAGTTAATGCGCGTACACTCGGAATATTTCCATCGATCATTGAATAGAAGAAGTATGCGTCTGCGTAGTACCATACCATACGATCAGAGATAGAATCAGAGAGAGAGAAAAAAAGGATTGGAAAATAAGACAGACATAAGGACAAAGATGGGACGAGAGGGGACGGTTAAAGAACCGGAGCGTGATGATAAAATGATAAAAGGGATGTGATTTACCTGAAACAGAGATACGTTTATACTGACATTTCTTGATTTAATGTCATGTAAATGATTGTACGTACAAGGTACACACAACCATTTGTTTGAAAAGGCTTTTAGTACAGAACAATAAAACAAATAATTATATTATAATTGTGTCCAAAGTAAATGTATTTATATATTGGGATTATCTGGATAATCTACACTGTTTGTACAAACTATTGGGTAATTATTATTGAATAATGAATACAATATTGTACGATACTTATTTTTGAAAGCACATAATGCAATATTAAATAAACAGTAAATATGGATATTGATGAAGTAAGATTTACCGATAAGGTTCTATGTTGATTAATTAAGTTGTCAATGATTATAGTTTGGATTATTCAACAGCTGGTTGTGCTTTGTTTAATTTAATTAATTGTTTTTAATTTTTTTTTGCAATGAAATATATTTACAAAAATTATTTAAGTTCAACCACAGTGCTATATGCTATTTGTCTTAATTTTATTTAGTTTTCCACAGAAAAATTTAAAATTAATTAAATCAGACGATTCCAAGTACCAGTTCAACCAAACCAGTTCGATCTATTGAGTATTGGATAAACAATAAAATAAAAAAAACTAACCCTCGCCTGCCACTTTAAATTAATAGTGTACAATTTGATCGGATATTAGTAAGTATGGTAACTGATAAAATATTTGTTAAAGGAATACACCTTGTGGACACCTTGGTAATTTCCTTGGTGATTTATAATCTGAAAACTTTACTTGATGTGACGTTGGTGATTTTACCACCAAACAACCAGATGAGTAATGTTTGTAATGGCTTTGCATGGCGAAAAGGATAAGTAAAGACTGTTTGCGGTGACACCGTTTGAAATTCTCAATTGAGTAGTAATTGGTTCTGTCTTTTCAGAACCGTTCTGGAGAACCTCCAGTTCTTTTTCATATTACTACTCAATTATTTTAACTAATTAGTACTCAATTCTTTTAATTAATTACTACTCATTTGAGAATTTCACATGGTGTCACCGCAAACAGTCTTTACTTAAACACCCTGATAAATTATTCCGTCAGACAATTGTTAAGAAAACGTGGCATGTATTAATATATACAGTATTATCAATTTGAAATGGATCACGGCTGTGATCTATTTCAAAATTCAAACAAAGCTGGGTACATTTGTACTATTTTCTCATAAACGTCAGTACGAAATAAGCTGAATCTTTCACATGTTGGTTTGTATACAATTATCTTTATATTCATATAATATAGGTTTTCCCGGCCAATTTCGGAACAAAATCATTCAATTTGATACCCGGCTCATTCAATTTCGTTTGAAAATAAATGCTCAGCTACATCAGCATTCAACAGTTAAAAAGAGTCATTCAATTTCAACACCTAAGCATTCACTCGACAAATAAGATCATTCAATTCCAACACTTGAGCATTCACTCGACAAATAAGATCATTCAATTTCAAATGGTCGGTAAGTTCATTCAATTTCGTCAAATCCAGCAGCAACAGGCTGGTGCGCTTCGATGACTCTGAATTTGATTGCACCTATTGCGAAAATGTGGTAGATATTCAACATAAGTTTTGAATGCCTATAAACGAAATAGAATGAAAAGAAAGAAATCATGTGTGCACGAAAACGAAATTGAATGCAATAATATCGAAAGAGAAACCCTAGTTGGATTGAATTATCAAAATCGCGTGAATTTGAAAGCGTGTTGATGAAATTGAATGATTTTTTGTTGAAATTGGCCGGCAAAACCTATATATAAGCTTATCGATACATGTATAGACAGTTTACGAATCGTGCACTCTTTAAAGGGACGATAACAGAGCAGACTATCAACAGGGCATGGAATCGGTGTTCTTGTTTAAGAAGAACATAGTGACTGAGAACTACTCGCTCATTTATACTGCAGCAACGGTAATATGACCTTATCATACAAGTGGTGGGGTATTATTTTCAGTCACCGAGTTAACTAGCACGCCGATTCCATGCCCTGCCAATGATGATACTGTCCCTTTAAAGTAAAATTATGTAAATTTTGACCAACTGGTAATTACTATAGGATTTACATTGAAACTCGACCATGTTTCGGTTAATTCAATTAATAGATTATACCTCCCACAGTGCAATTAATATCTATGACATGATTTCCAGGTAGTAGTCATTGGATTTGGGTTCAATGTATTCATATAGTGAAGTAGCTGCCATGTTGTTGGCACCGTCAAACACCTTGAATCCCGGTGCCGTGTATTCGGTGTCCAACAAGGCGGCGGAGACCGTGTTCGGAGTTGGGGACAAGGTATCATTTTGTGGTCTTTTGGGGACCTGTGGTGCCCTCGGGTTCGCAATAGGGTCTTCCGTCATCTGGGTGTGGTTATTTGCAGTATTACTGCCGTCCTCCTGCTTGTAGCTCGTTGTACTGTAGATGTGTGATTAATAACAAAATTTAATCTACCAGTTGGAGGTGAGGAACATTTTTGTGATCAATACACAATTTGCACGTGGTAGTAAAGCCCCAAGTGGCGAATTGCGGGGTGTTGGGTAAACGAGGGGCTCGTCATTGCCAAAAAATGGGTTCAATATTATACAAATAATGAATGTGTATGTGTGCAATGGTGAGAATATTTTCATGAGTTGAAAGATGGAATGTTCCATTCAACTCGGCTTCTCCTCGTTGAATGGAACATTCCATCTTTCAACGAATGAAAATATTCTCTCCATTGCACGAATGCAAAACATTCATTATTTGTTTTATATAACATCCAAGTAGTTCTTTGTCATTTGATTGGAGGATAAAACTATAAGAATAAACAAAATATACAAGATTGTGTTCTGGCATCCACTACTTTATTTTTCGGCTTATGACGCACGGTTTGCTCGAATGGTTGTGTCTTGTCAAAAGATGGCGTTTTGTAACACATGATCTAGCGTGCAATAGATCAAATGGGATGGAACAAAAATGCACGGTTTATGACGTAGCCATGTAATGGCTTGATTAATGAATGCCGCGTGACCTACAATCCTCCAATCAAATGACAAGGATCTACTTGGGTGTTTATAAACATTTATATACATTGAGATGAATACATGCTTTTTAAAGAGTGAGAACAAGTTATAATTAATTCCCCCCATAACCTACCACTGTATAGAAGCCCCTTTGTACCAAAATGCTTTACTAAAATAATATTTAAAAAAAATAAAATCATATTAATTTGTTGTTTATCAAAGTTGGGAAAAACTTGAGTTGGCCGACAATAATTTGATACTGGTACATAATAGCTTACCGTTTGGGGTGCATTTTCTTCCAAAACGCCACGAGGGTAGCAATCAGCACAAGACTAACTGTAACCAATGCTAATGTCACGCCTATCAGAGCATTTCTTGTGGGTGCTAGGAATGGCTCTAAATCTGTACATTAGGGGATACAAAGTACGGGTTACTCGAGCAACAAAAAACGCGTTTAACTATTCGTACAGTACATGAGCCGCGGTTGAGGGCACATGGTATATTATAACATCTCATACATAGATTCTGTCCGTTGTGATTGGTTGAGAGCGTGTCTATTAGCCTAAATATTTGACGTCACGCTTTGAGCTCGAGGCGCGTGAATTATGCCAGATCCTGGCCGTGCAACCACCGTGTTTTCCCCTGATGCTCAACTTTGACCTTGGTTTGTTGCTAGCACGCAAGCCTTGAAGCGTGACGTCACATCTTCAGCACAATGCGTTAACATATCCAATGAAATCCCTTGAGTGGTACGCCTGGAGCCTGTCTATATCATTAACAGGATATAGACAGGGAACCAGTCTAAGTGGCTATTATCAAGACGCTGATGCAAATTCACCGCTAGAGGGCTACGATGTGCGCTGGATTTAAAATAAGTATAACATGTGACGCCTAGAATTCGCTAAGTAAGACTAATTGCGGTGACACCATGTGAAATTCTCTATTGAGTAGTAATAAATTCTGAAAAGAGGTTACAACTCGACGTTTCGATCAGTATGCTCTGATCGTCTTCAGGAGAATGCCGGACTCTAATTCGCTATTTACTTTAAGCCGGCCATGATCAACGAATGGCACCGTGACCGGTAAGTTTATGAGCAATTTCCCCGAAAGAGGGCTACTCTCTGAATGTTCCTGTTTTAGTCTAGTCTGCATGCAGTGTCCATATCACTGACCTCTAGTAGTATTAGTATTACACGTATACCGACTGGATAGGGTCATGGGCTTTCATTGCACTGAGCCACTGCATGCCACGTTACCACTCTCCTAAACCATGCATTCCGATTGTATTTCCCGATTGTATATCCCGATTGCATGTGCATTCCTTGTGATGAGTACCCTTTGTGCATTCATTTAGCGGTCTGGAAAGAATGTAGAATACAACAGCCACTTTTTCTATCCAAATAATTATGACAAATTTCACAGATTTTCTTTTAAAAGATGATAGAGGATTCAGGAGATGAAACTGTAGTCAAGTGAGGATTTGAAACGATGTTTTGGGAGATTTTGAGCAATGAATGTATGCACATCCAATGAGCTGTTGGCCATTTTGTCGTCTGCTGAAACACATGCAATAGACATTGTGCACAAGTGGTGGTCGGGTTCGACATTCTTTCCCAACCTTTATCCAGTCAGGGGCGCGTGTTTGGGCTTCGGTCATTGGTTAATTAAGCGTTTCAATTTTGCGAGTTCCGTTGTGCTACGATGACGTCATTGTTCTGACCAAACATGAACCGAAATTTGTGATCGGTTACGCTTGGTTTCAAGATGGCGGATTGTTAATTATTTGTTAAAACACGATGAAATGATTGTTCGTATACCAGTATAATTTATCTTTCAAGTTTATAACTAGCACTTACGAGTAAGTTCTATTTTGCAAAAATTTGAATTACACCGTACATTTTGAGAAACGTTGATGACTGAACACGTCACAAACTGAAAACAATTTTCTGGTTACGTTCTCGTTTTCGCGTAGCTATGCCGTCTTGTTTCTGGTCAAGAATGTGACCTCACAAACAGTTAGCCATGCTTTTCTTCCATTTAGTGTGTTCAGTAAACGCAACTACGTTGATGATTCGATTACAAACTACACAGTAACGTGAATGGTGATCACCAGACCGAGATGCAACGCGCGCGTATATTGGCGAAGCAATCTACTTGACTGTCTGTGCACTGTCCGTTTGTCCGTCACTCGAGGCTTTGTCTGTCTGCCACTGTATTGTTCGTTTCCTCAAATCCCTTTATTGTCTAGTCTTTTGATATTACCTGATTGCACAGTAACTCAACTATAATCTAAAAACTTACTTGATATGAAGTTGGTGGTGGTACCGAAAATTCTGAGAAATTATTCCGTCTGACATGATTCTACTAACTAGTTTTAGAAAACGTGAAATGTATTACACATTAAGAAATCGATCACGGCTGTGCGGCGTTGTTTTCCACATTCAATTTAATGCAAAACAAAATCTTAAATGTATTTTCTCGCTGGACACAATAAAAAAAAACTTTCACGGGTTGGTTTCTGCACCATTCCCCCCCCCCCCCATTCTTATCAAGCATGGATTGCATTCACAGACGGAATAACAAAGTAGTGTACGATTCCTTTAAAGGCACCTGGCAATAGGTTTTTTATTGATTTAAACAATAAAGTATATGTGTATTAACAATAAACAAATTGTTTGAGTGATTATTTGTCAGGATTTATATGTTTAAAAACAATATGAAGTTGTTTGGAGGGTGACTCCGCCCATCCCTTTTTGTGACGTCATTCGAGGAAGGATTCGCCGCTGATGGAACATCGACCCCCCTCGACGCCCTCGAGAATTGCCTGTGTTTACACGTGTGGTTTGGTTTGTTATAAAAAAAGACATTTTTCCGGCATTTTCCCAGCAATGCCGACCAGGTGTATTGCTGCTGGATGCAACAAAACAACTAAAGATGGGGTCAGCCTGCATCTGTTTCCAGCTGATCCCAAATATAGGCGGTTATGGGCAGCGAAAGTCAGGATAACGAGGGCAAAGTGGTCCTGTCCGACGTCGTTTTCAGCGCTATGCAGTGACGCTATGCAGTTTTCGTAGCACTAGCGGCATTGCTGCACCTATATCGTGAAAACTTGCATGCTTCCCCTTGGGCCTTGTTTTACGTTGTCGTTTCATCTGAAACTAGGTTACAGGTTAGGCATACATTTTGTAAGTATGTGTGCTGGCAGTTCATGACAGACTTGACAGTTGTGTATAGACTATAGTGCAATGACCAATGTGTCATTCTGTCAGGTTTGTCAGAGATTAATTACATAATTAATTGATTCGCTTTCTTTGCACTAGCATGACTAGTAGTAGTACAGTAGTCATATATATAATTCTTCATATTGCTTTTTTATTCATTTAAAATATGGAAATGGTTTGAGGCTTGATTGAGGTTTCTCATTGTCGTACTCTCGGATTCGGTTACTCGGATTCGGTGACGCATCGTACCGATCAGGTACCCAGACGTAATGTATGGGGCCAGACTACACATTTTCTCTTCAAATATCCCCGCCTCGAATGACGTCACGAACAGCGCCACCATGTGTCAATGTAAAGGGGTGGCCTATTCTAAAGTCGTAAATACAATAAAACCACTATTTCTGTAACCTTAGTTACTTGTTTATTCACATTCCACTCATAAAAATGTATATATTTATGACAAAAGCTACATTTGGACAAAATACCAGTGCCAGGTGCCTTTAATGGTAAAGTACAATATTGGTAATATGAAATAGTCAATAGAGGGCGGTATTCATTCCTATAGTGTACAAGATGTACATGAGGGACACTGATGAGGGGCACTAACATGGCACATCTGATTCCTCAAATGCAAACTAAACTCACCTAAACAGTCTGGAAGATCACCGTAAGACCCGTCCATACAGACGACGTAAGATTTCGTGATAATATGGTTGGCGTTTGTACAGAAGAATGGGAGATTATCTCCGTTAGAGAGTAGGTACCGGGGGTAATCACCGTACTGAGTTGGACACTGGTACGGCATTGTGTACCAAGAACAGTCGATGCTGATATCACGCTCCATCAAATCGTAAATTGAAATTGAGCAAGAGGCTGTTGGTTGAAAGTAGTTTTTTACTCAGTGGAAAATATCAATTTAAAACTTAAGATATAGAATTGGGCAATTTCATGGTTGCTTACGTTACATTTTTAGGTATTGGGCCCTGTCTTAATTAATGCCATAATTTCCTTATTAAATATATTTCACTTATCATGTTTTCACAGTAGTTGCATTATACCCAGACCTTACTCAGCATGAAAAATTATTTAAAAATATATAAGAGGAAAATGCTGGTTACTTACGTTACATGTTTTGAACATGTTGCTTTTTCTGTTATATAACAAATTTCTGAAATTATTATTTTATACCGAGTATTGGTCTGGGTATAATGCAACTAATTATTATGGCATTAAGAGTGCGCCCAAAACATAAAAAATGTAAGGTGGCCATGGAGTTACAGGCCCAATTGGTTATTCAAAAATAACAAAATTGTTGAATATTGTAATGTGATACTTACTTGGTGTTAATAATCTCAGCTGATGATAGTTTTAATCTTGGGCGCAATCAATCGCTAACATCACGGTTTTATTTTTCTTTCCTTAAATGGCTGTCCATACTCAATGTAATATACAAAACAACCCTCTCTGGCCAAGGTGTAGACTGGAGTTTGGGGACAACGATTGTTTAGTGGGTGAACAAAATCACAACTTTTGAGAGGAATTGTACCGATTACATCAGAAATTGATAAGATTCATTATTTTGTCTAGCTGAAAGAACATAGTATAAAGTACCGGTATACTGCCACCAAAGGCATTTATATTCTGTCGCGTGAGTTTCAGCTCAAAAGACAAAATACGTCACTAATTATGGACTTGAACTCAAGTCAAGAAATTTACTGACACAGCCCTAATCACCCCCCCCCCCTTCCCTTTGGGTACGCTACTATTCAAATAGTCACTCCAGTATACCAACTGACGGTTGCAGTGGTGCGGAGTTGGTGACTCGAGTCGGACTCGAGTCACATCATTTTGTGACTTGAGACTCGATTTGGGACTTGGTGTTAGGGACTTGCGACTTACTTGCGACTTGAGCTTAATGGCTTGTTGACAATGACTGTTCAGAAAATATTCGTTGATTAGATATTTAGTTCTTAAAACAGTTCTTAAAATAAATTACTCCGTGATTCGGTTAATGACAACTTCCGAGACAACACAATGTGCATACTCTCTTAATGTAAAAGAGTGAAAACCACTGTTTTAAAGAGCTATAAGTCTTTTGGAGTGTAAAACCCACTCTGATTCGAGTGAAAAATACAGTAAAAGGCTACCAATTCACTCTAATTTTACTCTTTATTCACTCCAAAAAGACTTGTCCGCCATATAGCTCTTTGAAAGAGTGGTTTTCACTCTTTTACATTTTTATATATATATCACATTTCTATCTCTTTTTTTTTATAGTGCAATTTTAATTGTCTTCTTTTGTGGTTTTATGTATTGTCTAATGGCAGTCGGAAAACAACTCGATAGTAATTAAGTTTACTTTTTTGTAATCCTTCAGGTGTGCCATTTGTCCTGTCTTTAAAATGTTTATTGTCTAATCAATTTGTGTATATTTATTAATTCTTGCCTCTTGTTTAATATGTATTTGATTTATAATGTCTGTATTTTAATGTTTTTACCTGAGAAATTAATAAATGAAATGAAATGAAATTAAGAGAGTAAGCTAACGGCCGGTCACCCCTAGGCTGTGTATACAGTTACTGGAGAGGGGTGGTTGAAAAGGGAACCAGACTATATACGCGTACATGTGGTGAAAGACATTGTGTAAAATAAACCATTACGTTGATGAACCCCAATATCTGCAGATCTATCCTATAGCAGATGCAGCATCCTGTGGATGTTTCATCTTGAACTGCTTAAATACCGTAAATAATACGTTAATCGTTGATTCATTTCCAGTTATGAAATTACGGTACCCGTAAAAATATGGAAATATTTACAGCCTTTTTACCGTAACAGATATAAAAATAGTCTGATGCCTTACTTCGTCAGTATTTTGAACCAAAAATAATTTTATCTTTTTACATTAATTCTGTGTTGTTTTTTTCAGATGTGTTTTATGTAGTTTTCTTTGTCGGTAACTTTTTTACAGTAATTGTTTGTACTCCTAATGCTTTTAAATTGTAAACATTGTAGCAATTTAGCCTCAGGGCTACAAATGCATTGTTTTAATAAACCATAATAATAATAATAATAATAATAATAATAATAATAATAATAATAATAATAATAATAATAATAATAATAATAATAATAATAATAATAATAATAATAATAATAATAATAATAATAATAATAATAATAATAATAATAATAATAATAATAATAATAATAATAATAATAATAATAATAATAATAATAATAATAATAATAATAATAATAATAATAATAATAATAATAATAATAATAATAATAATAATAATAATAATAATAATAATAATAATAATAATAATAATAATAATAATAATAATAATAATAATAATAATAATAATAATAATAATAATAATAATAATAATAATAATAATAATAATAATAATAATAATAATAATAATAATAATAATAATAATAAAAATTACGGTAAGACGTTACTCCATTTACGGTTTAAACCGTAAACGGTAAAACGTTGGCAACCCGCTGCACTACGTTTTACCGTAAATTTTACGGGACATTTTTACAGTGTTGAAGGCTCTGCACATTCCAAAACATTATGGGACGCAGCGGCACTAGCTTGCAAAATTTTGCCTCTGATATTAAAGAAATTGGATGGCTGTACGTCATTATAAATCTCAGCGTTCGCCTTGTGCAATGTTATATCAAAGTCTACCGAAGTCATCTTCGTGACGAGATTACTTGAAAAGAGAATTAAACGAGTAAAACAGTGTATTTTATATGCGATTTTGCGATGATCTATTACTAAATCATTTCCTTTAGGTTATTTATAAATCTGCACCATATTATATATTATATATTATATATTATATATTATATATTATATATTATATATTATATTATGACTTATCTTTAAATGAAATTTTAAATGAAACGCATGTGATTAGAAAGCCAAAAATTAAGTTAAGTGTTAAATTTTTTTAAAGGTAAACATACAAATTTATAAATTATCCTTACATTACCCTTTCCGTTATTGCGCTCGTCCCCATCGACTTATCTAAATGTTTTGGATAAGACCCGTGGGGACGATCATGGAGAAATATTATAGTGGCTTGAGACTTGACTTGAGACTTTCCCTCAGAGTTGGGACTTGACTTGAGACTTGACCTCAAAGACTTGAGACTTGACCCTAAGGACTCACTTGAGACTTACTTGAGTCTTGGCTCACAGCAGCAGTGCTAACTGCGCTATCCAATTGGTATTCCGTTGTCATCGTAGATACGTAACTTGGTGTTGTTGTGCTGCTAGCACCGTTATTCAAGACGAACAAAGAGAAGAGAAGCAAGCTATTCATCTCCATATTTTTATTTTGTTTAAAAAAAAATTCAGAAGAAGTAAGCCGCGACAAAAACTAATGTTAGATATTCCTAATCGTCTCTTCTTCTTCAGCATCTAGCTAGTACGGGTCGTCAAATCATGCGGAATGGACCTCAACGGTGCCTCAAAAAACGAATACAACATCGATCTGTTGCTCCTCATGAGTACAATAATACACTGCCACTTGTAATAAACGTTTAATACGGGTGTGGAAATATCATGACTCTTTTTTTTTTTTAATGCAAAACAGATGTAGACATCCAATGTGCAATTTGAGATGATTTATTAAGGGCGATAACTGATGCGAGCCACAGCCTTGTACTGCAAACATGACGTCACCTTTGGTGTCGTTTCCTATTGGTTGATAGTCCATCACAGATGTGAACTACTGATCGGTGCGTATGAGACTGATCGGTTAAATGCGCACGCGCCTAGGAGATGAAAATGAAACCAATAAACATAAGTGTTTATTTTATTATTTTATGTTTGTTTTATACAGATAACAGATGGCACTTCAACTGACACATTCCCATACAAACAATTAAGACCCTGACTAATAATGTCAACGGACACTCTCTAAAAGTTTTAAATTGAAATTCACTCTAACCTTTTCAAACCACTGATTTCTAATCAGTTAGAGTGAATTTCAATCTAAAACGTTTAGAGAATACGCATATTTAATAGACCAGAAATTCAATCAACGCATTCCAAACATGGCGTTGCATCTGATCCCGATATGACATCTTATGAATATGCAAATTTCGATTAGCACATACACCAAACGAAATACCAAGGAAGTAATATTTGTAGTTTTGCACGGTGAAAGGGAAAAGTAAAGACTGTTTGCAGTTACACCATGTGAAATTCTCAATTGAGTAGTAATTAGTTATGAAAAGAATTGGTGGTTACAACTCGACGTTTCGATCAGTATGCTCATGATCGTCTTCAAAAGAGAAAATACCAAACAATGGATTGAAAAAAACCAATAATTAGCAATCAAAATATAGGTAGGTCTAGAAACGTTATGTCAACATGGTTGGATCATTAAGAAAGGGTTAGATATAGAATTGTGCATTACGTGTCGAAGGCCAACAAAGTCTCCGCTCGCTGGTCTCCGCTCCCGTCGCCTCAGACAAACCCGTCGGCATATTATTTATTTATTTTTTGCTATGAAACGATGTCCAATTGCAGCCAACATCGCTGGATCGATTGGAATTCTGCCGTGCTGTGTTTTAAACGACTTTTTCCATATGGGTATGAACGTTTGCCCGATTAGAGAGGCCTCTCTTTGCCACCATACTTTGTCTATAAATTTGGTCTGGTTCCAATAACCACGTATACATGTATCACATGTATTAATTCTTGTTTGCAAAAAAAAACATTGTGAATGCTTTATCACGCTTTTCCACATTGATCTGAAACTTCCATATGTTACATGTGTGCCTATCTCGATTCGAAGAAAGTGAGCATACCCATAGAAGCAGTTTTGCCAAAGTCACAGGTCTGAAAAAATACCCCTCTCCAATAAATGAAGTATGTTCACTTCTATTATTAACAACGTTGTACCTTCCCTCTAGTGGAGAGAAGTGTAGGTTAATTATTGTCGTGCTGTGTAATTAATCACCGTCATTTGAAAAGCAAAAAACCTTAATTCGAAAATTGACATCCATCCCGATAAAAAGCACTCAACAATGAATTAAATCCGATTACAACTTGACTTCGGCATTAATTAGTACCCGGCCTTTCGTTGGTCAATACGCGCTTAATAAGCTATGACAGCTCAATTTCTAGTCCATGAAAGAGGGTCTGCAGATTGTGTGCAGTTTGTCTTAAAGGGAAGGTAACATTGGTTAACTACCACGGGCCAATTCCATAGAGCCGCTTATAAGCACCCGATATTTTGCTTACTGTACGTTTTTCATTTCATAGCGCTGCTTACCATGTACCATTAAGCATAGAGAAAGGCATGTTAACTTGCCGGCCGTTATTGCTAGCAAATGAGTGACGCGACAATATATATCCACGGTGAACGCACACGCGCCACACTCTGAATGTTCTTGCTAACCTGTGAAATACGCAGTATCCTTAAGCAATTGTTTCTGCTATAGTTAGCACGAACAATTGCTTGCGAATTGCCGGTAAGCAGTGCTATGAAATTGGGCCCAGATTAACAAATTATTTTAAAACATTATTGGTGTACAGTTATTACCCGTATAGTATTTCGTCTGAAGTGCTTGCATCTAAGAGAAAACGGGAATAGTTATGTCCAATTTACAAATACAATGTATTTGCTGTCCGGCAACATTTTGTAAAACATAACAGCATATACAGTTCTTCAAATTAACGTATTTTACCAATTTCCAAATTTGATCAATTACCAATGTTGTACCTTCCCTTTAATATATACATTACCCGTGCATTTCGTTTTCCCGATGCCTTTTTCCGTTGAAAATTAATTATTTCAAAAATTAATAATTGTCAAATGCATGTTTAAAAAGTCGCGTTCCTGAATGAATGTATGACTGGCCACGCCATGATTTTATGTGGGGATTTTATAATTTCAAAGAAAAGAAAACATGTTTCCGATCAGCATTTATTGGAAGTGTAATTTTATTAACATGATTTTATTTTACTACAAGAAAATGGCAATTTTCAGTTTAAAAAAGGAAAATTATTGGTATAAATTAATTGGGAGATGGATTAATATGTATTAAATGAAAGTGTTCTCCAGTGAAAAAAAAAAGATTTCTTGTAAATAATGTCCTATATTGCAAGTGTTGCATAGATTTATAACGTATTTCGGTACACTGTCCGTGAATTTTAACCATTGTCTTAGAGATAGGATATCTTTATTGATTGACACTTTTAAAGATGAGTTTTGATGTAATATATACTACTCAAAACAATTTAGGGAACACCGGATTTTTAACATCAAATAGGTTTGAAATGTTCCATGAACCGGGATTTTCATTTACAACCCCCTCTCTCAGTAGTCATGTCATGAAATGTGTAATCACTACATGCATCCTTTATCATCTGTTTCATTGTGCAGTTGTTTCTCATCAATTCTGTGAAACATTGTGTTTATCTGAAATAAATGATCTTGCTTTAACTGAGATTATTCCGGTGTTCCCTAAATTGTAGTGGTATATCTTTATTATCGTTAATTATATATAAATATGAACAATTAGTGCCTTTAATTAAATTCAATTATGTGAAGGCAATTATTAAAACACTTGCAACCACTTACAATGGTCATCCGTATAAGCCTCTAGTTATATATTTAGCTAACCATTGTTATCCAACAACTCACTTATGACTCAATCTATGATGAAACTCAATTAACGAATGATCAATGTTTACGGTGACATCCCTTTCTTAGAAGACCCTCAGTAATGACCTCACGATAAGACGTACGATCATGACTGGCTCTCAAGATTGGTTTATTTTGTTCGTATATAACATTCAGTTTAGACTTAATTAAAACCTGACTTGACTTGTGATCTTTGTCTGCATTTTTCACAATAGACTTCCCTCAATTTGAAACCGGGACATGTTTCGTTTGCACGGGTAACCACCACTCTATCATCAATGTTTTATAACAAATACTAACAACATCCGATCGTGGAGAAATAATATTAATATTTCTAAAGCTAATTTATATAATTATGACGTCATGAGTTGTCAATAATCCTTACGTTTCGCTTCTTTTCCTGTGTTTATGAACGTATTTTTACACTCATACCTCTAAAATAACTTTTCGTCAAGAAAAAGCTGTGTGGTCTGTCAAAAGCAGCAACTTTTTAAAAATTAAACAAATTCCTGGAGTCAGGGATTGTGCTCTGGCCATCGTCAGGAGACTAGAGTACACTAGTCGAAACATTGAGAATAAACCAACCGAGTCTTCTCAGAGCCATCACTTCTTCCAAGAAGAGATTATTACATGGTGTACCCGAAAGAACTCAATAATATGACTACTTTGTCGTTACTCTTGTTATATTACTCTGCCCAGATAGACAGATTTGGGGTACTTCTCTTTCAGGCTCTGCCACTGCACTAAGAGATGGTCGGCAAATATGTACATGATTTTCCCAGACAGTGACATAGACTGCACACGGCACATGCTCTCCACATAGACTTGCTGGACTGCTTTCAGCCCAAGGAACTGCGGTAGGGAAACAATAGACAGGAAGACATTTGAAGAAATCAATTAGTGTTTGTAGCTTCCTCTCCCAAATAACTCTTCGTGTCTCATCTTTACACATGTATTGTGTCTTATTATTCTAGCTAATACTGTAATACTTTGAGTCCGTTTGTTCTTTGTAATTGTTGTCTGTCGTTTTTTTCTCTACAAGCTTTTGTGTTCATTTGTAATTTATTGTATTTTTTCTCATAGATTTATGGAATTAAATGTTGACATTGCCCTGATAAAAGAAGATCTACAAATAACTTACTAATGTATACTGAGACGCAATAGAAACTTACCACTTTTTCGACCTTAAATTATCAGTAATCACAATGCACAAATGTAATATGTGCACTTGCGGTGAAGTGGATACAGATGGGATTGAGTACAGTGGACAAAACGTGGACATTTCCTCAATAAAATGCCAACATTTCTAATCCAAATTGTTGTGTTGTCTTATTTTGAACCATTACAATTTTATGCTATTCCAAAACAAGTGGTAAGTTTCTATTGCGTCTCAGTATACTTTGGTGGCAGAGGAATGGCCCAACAGGCCCCCCCCCCAAAAAAAACAAAAACAAAACAAAACATTTTTGGAAGTCATTAAATAATAAATATAACCCTCTATAACCTGGACTCTGCCAGACATGATGGAAATGTGTTTTCAGATAGCTTTCAGATATTCACTGAATTTCCTAGTATATTATAACCGTGGAATTGATTGAAACCTTTTAATGAGCTTGGCTAGAACAATCCTACTTGCAGTCCATTTTGCCAGTGGGTTGACTTTCAGTAATTTGAAAGGTAGAATAACTGTGTAGAACATATTATCATGTAGAGTGTATGCATTCCCACACGAAACCACTACACATCGCTGGCAAGTACTTTTTACATTTCAAAACCTTTCAAAAGGGTTCGAGTGATCAAACGAAACATGAATTGAAAAATGAAGCTTCAGAAACGAAAAAAACTTACCCTTATTGTAAATCCAGCTGCACAAATTGGTATACATGTTCCTGGGCCATTACATAGAATCTATTAACAAAACATTAGCATCAACTCAATTAACAGTGATAAGCCACATAAACAACATTTGATTTACTTTATGTACACGTAGGTACAATATTGAGAAACTTCTACCAGACTTGTGTCCGAGTCTGTCTCAACTCACATTTTTCTTGGACTCAGACTTGGACTCGGACTTGCACTCGGAGGGAAATATTTTACCAAAAGCGAATACTGGCTTTAAACAATATTGTCAGTATTTTTCTATTTCAGCGTATCATTAAAAATATTTGTAAACAAAAATTGATGGTTAAAGTCTTCTAAAACATAATTTTGAATCACTCGGCCATATCTGTTAAACAGCTGTCTCTTCTTTTGTGGCCCGAAATTTTAATTACTGACTTACCAGATCAGGTGAATGCCTGAAGACGAGTGGAAATGAGTAGAGGGCAGCATACAGTGTTGATGCGACACTCGTGATGTAAGACTGCCTCACTTCCCGACTTCTTGGTATTCTCTCCAGGCTAAACTGGGAATTAAGAAATACAAATATGATTGGTTATTGGCTTTCTTGTCGATAAGTTTAAAGTTAATTATCACGATCAACAGGGCATGGAATCAGAGTGCTGGAGAGGCCACAACAATCGGGCATACGTTCATACCCCTATGTGAAACAGTCGTTTAAAACACAGCGAAGCAGAATTCCAATTGATCCAGCAATTTTGGCTGCAATTGGACATCGTTTCATAGCCAAAAATTTTTTTAAATAAAAATACTGTTTTTTTTCCCCTTTACCCCCCCCAAGCTATTACAACTGAACAATTAAAACCTGTTTAAAAACTTACCTGTGTATTTCTTCCATCTTTCTTCCTCCCTGCTTCAAATGTCTTAATCTTGTTCTCACTCATCTTATCGGTATCTGCAAGGATGTAAACCCGCGGGGAATATGCTTCACTCATGCTACCAAGAAGTCGTAGAATCTCTGCTGTGTGTCCTCCTAAGGATATGATTATTCCTTATTATTCTTACTTTAAGATACCTTTATTAAAATATCAAATGAAGATCAACAAGGGGAAATCTTGATTTTTCCAAGACTCAAAAGGTTTCACCAACATATGGGAAATATTTTACTATCATCATGATAATACCATTTGTAGAATGTTTGTTTACCTTTAACAATCAAACTTTGCTTAAAAAATATAGATTAATTAAGTGAATGTCCAAAGTTGTCAACATTTTCACGGTAGTACAAAGCATACTACCGTGGGGGGGGGGGGTTGGCAGACGTATACCACTTTAAAAGTGTTGATATTTATAAACAATGGGAAAAATTAAATTTGTGTAAAATAAAATGTTGATAATTATTATTTGGGGGGGGTCTTGAAAATGTTGACAACTTTGGATGGCCCCTAATGTCATGAGGTGGCACAAATTCATTACAAAGTTTAACTTTATGAACCCTGTGGTACATGTATAACCCGGCTGTATTTTTACTTTTCAGAAAATGTAGCCATTTTATTCGTGGACACTGACTTTATTGGGTGACAGCCATTTTGTCGCCTGCTTCAGCTTTGTCCAATCATTCGTGTACATTGCAGGTATTTATAATATAGTAAAATATTCCCTGAATGACTGAATGTGTTATATTAATAACTCTAACTGAAGAATTTGTTAGTTCACCATTACCATGGAGGTAGAATTAGGAGTTGGAACGACTTCCACTTCAAAGAATTAAAAGTCTCATGCCGCGATCATAAAACTATCAAGTCATTACCCAAAGCATAGCCCAAAGTAAACACAAGCCAGCAAGTAGGATAATCTAATTAGCGCCTCGAAGCGAAGCTTGTCCCATACATGAGCCGCATGGTTATCCTTCCTCCATGGTTAATTATACCATGGAGGAAGGAACTTTCCTTCCTCCATAAATTACTAACTACGATACGACGTACGTTCGTTCTGCAATAGCCAATACAATAGCTCCATGGTATAACACTCGTGTAACAAGTTATGCCAAACACACAAATCATACCTGATCCTGCAATAACAAGGACTTTCAACTCCTTCACTTTTTTGTCTCCATTACTCTTCCTTCTGCCAAGACTTCTCAAGACGATCAAAAGCCTTAGCATTAGTAGAAAAAGTACAACTATGCCGCCGAGGACGACCATTTTTATGTCCATGGAGGCAGCCATCTTGGTGACCTTTGACATTATTTAAAGTAGTGAAAACGTGTTCCTGTACTGTATAACTAGTTGTATGTATGTAAACGTTTCAGCATTGGTATCCGACTAACTCCTTATTTTTAAAAAACATTTGGAATTGTATCACAAGCTGCAGAGAGTATTTTACATACTTTATTCAACGACACGGCATGTCACGCAATACAGATGCCGCCTATATATTCATAATAGTAGGTACATGTACAAGATGTAGGTACATGTATCTCGGTACATAATTTATTTATTTATTATTTTTTCCCCCTATGCTATCATTGTAATTTGTATATTGTTTGTATTCATGTTTTTTCTTTGTTTCCGCGCAAAAATCTTTATTATTATTATTATTATTATTATTATTATTATTATTATTATTATTATTATTATTATTATTATTATTATTATTATTATTATTATTATTATTATTATTATTATTATTATTATTATTATTATTATTATTATTATTATTATTATTATTATTATTATTATTATTATTATTATTATTATTATTATTATTATTATTATTATTATTATTATTATTATTATTATTATTATTATTATTATTATTATTATTATTATTATTATTATTATTATTATTATTATTATTATTATTATTATTATTATTATTATTATTATTATTATTATTATTATTATTATTATTATTATTATTATTATTATTATTATTATTATTATTATTATTATTATTATTATTATTATTATTATTATTATTATTATTATTATTATTATTATTATTATTATTATTATTATTATTATTATTATTATTATTATTATTATTATTATTATTATTATTATTATTATTATTATTATTATTATTATTATTATTATTATTATTATTATTATTATTATTATTATTATTATTATTATTATTATTATTATTACATTTGTATTGTGGATGATACAGGAATACCACAGACTTTGCAGCGGCATGCACTTTTTTGTACAAATTATACTTGTACGGTGACACTAGATATATGCTGCAACTGACTAGAAGCACCAATTGATCCTCTTGGTCAGGGGGAGATATTCTAGGGCCAAAAAATACACTCCCTCCGTATCCTTGGCCCAAGCACCACATGTACAAAAAGGAGCTATTTTTCTTCTTTTTTTCAACTTCTGCTCTGCTAATTATTACAAGCTAAAACTTAGTGACTAGGTAACCTTGCCCAAGCAGACACTTTGGCATAAAATCTGTTATTCTGGGATACTTATACCATTTTCATGAAATTTTCGAAACATTTTTTAAATTAAACAAAAATAATAATAAAATTAAAATTTCACCAAAATTACTGATCTCACAATAGCAAACTTCATGCCAAAAGTGTCTGCTTGGGCAAGCTCTTATTCTACCTCCATGGCTTACCTAATCACAAAAATTTAGACTGTAATAATTAGCGGATCAAAATTCAAGTTGAAAAAGCTATCGCTCCTTTTTTGTCATGTGGCGCTAGGGGGAACACGGTAAAATGGGGGAGGGGCCGGGTAAAAATGGGGACAGTTAAAACATTTAAAAAAGTAAAAATAAAAACAAAAAATAAAAACCTAGATAGAGCGTGTGGCCATTGATCGACCTGTACTGTATTACAATTATTCTAAACAACTTGACCAATTGTTTTTAAATGATCTGATGATGATATACGATGTGTACATACCGAGTAAGATCATGTAAAACAATTGAATACATAGGTAAAACATGAAATAAGATCCTAATGAAAGAATTAAAATATCCTTGATTAAAAAATGTCATAGGAAACTATTAATATTTCTTAGAGTTTTTCTAAGAATTTATTATTTCTTTATGGTGCTCTGATAACCTTATTGATATTCCACAAACTCCCCAATTGTACCATGATTATGTACATGTACATGTACAGTGTACATGTACAGTGTATGTAGATGTACAATGTACATGTACATGTACTGTACATGTACACGTACATGTACTGTACATGTACACGTACAGTACTTATGTAAGCCTTGACATTATTTTATACATCATCATAAAACGTATATCAGTGCATAACACAGCCAGCATTACAGAGACAGCTCGACCGTAATACATTATTCATATTATGTGACGTAGCATTTGATTATGCAAAAATCATACCCTGCGTCTTGCGATATAACTTTGTTAAACCACACCAGACATATATGCAAGGTAAAGTTGTTTCTTTTTGAATTATGTAATAAATAAGATTAAGTAAAAGACCAACTGATGTTCACATGTATTTGCAGTGCACACAAGCATGATGAGT
The DNA here is from genome assembly GCA_029582265.1 of Zoroaster sp. YZ-2022. Classification (NCBI taxonomy): domain Eukaryota; kingdom Metazoa; phylum Echinodermata; class Asteroidea; order Forcipulatida; family Zoroasteridae; genus Zoroaster; species Zoroaster sp. YZ-2022. The sequence goes on along the minus strand of CM055825.1, from coordinate 3,459,806 downwards.
GTCCACATGACAAATTAATATAGTGGCATGCTGAGTGCAGACTTGCAGCAAGCATGGGGCCGGCCGGCCAGGCGGTACCCGGTGGGTATGTTGCTAGGTACGGTACATGTAGGTGGCCAGGGGCTCCCATAACGCCGTCGACACCTGTTGCCCGTACAAGACGTTAACGTTACCATTGTGTGATTGTTAATCAGACCATAGACTAGAGAAAGAAACACAGTCTCTATGATCAGATAGTGTACTGTAACTGTATACGTATGGGTATGAATTAAATCGCAAAACAATGTTGTGTAACTGTAATGTTACATTTTCAATGAACAAATTTACACCTCCACAGTCCATGGCCATGGGCAGGGATGGGCATGGCTTATGCATGATTTATCTTACACTACATACAGGCTAATCAATTGCACTGGCACTCCCTCCGTATCCTTGGCCCTAGCACCACACGTACAAAAAAAATTTCCCCCAACTTTTGATCTGCTAATTATTACAACCTAAAACTTAGTAATTAGGTAACCTTGCTCAAGCAGACACTTTTGGCATAACATCCATTATTCTGGGATATTTTTGAAATAAAAAAATTATTAAATTTCACCAAAATTACCAATTTCACAATTTAACGTTAGTAAACTTTATGCCAAAAGTGTTTGCTTGGGCAAGCTTACCTAATCACAAAGTTTTAGATCGTAATAATTAGCAGATCAAACTTCAAAGGTTGAAAAATCGCTCCATTTTTGTACATGTGGCACTAGGGCCAAGGATACAAAGGGATTCCAGTGCATTGGCCCTAGAATGGGGCTAAATTTATCTTACCAAGTTCAGGAAAGAATGTCGTATCCGACCGCCACTTTTTAAGGGTTTTTTTTTTGAATTTTTTTTGCAACCACTATCCAGTTAAAAAATGAGAAAACTATCTTTAAAATCCACTTTTATGATGGTTTTCGGACTTGATTTCCCTTTTAAAAAAATCTTCCACTTCAGAAAATAGAAGGATCCTATTATAGTTGCCACTGCGCATGTGCAATGACCGTGTTGGTCACTTAGGGGTTGACAAGATCAGACTGACATGACTGAGGAAGTCATCGTATACCAAAAATGCCTGATTTTTCATGAAAGAAATATCCTGGAATAATTTGAAGTATACATGTATGTCCATCATCATCCATATGTTCTCCACCTTACTAGGTAGGTAAGATTACATTATTGATTATATTTAATGAGACAAAGTGGTGGTCGGATACGACATTCTACCCCAAGTTCATTCAAGTTAACGTTAACGTTAGTACCAATCATAAGAGAAAAAAAAAATCTTGGATTCAGTGCAGTCATTGTAATTTTGACTAACGTTAGCCCGTCAGACTACTACACTAATGTTACGTCAGGAAAGGGGTTTTGAGTAGACCTTTTTAACTGACATTTTAACTGGCATTTTAACTAGCAATTCGAACCATATTCGAGCCGATTGACTTACACTGTAAAACCCTAACCTTCCAAATTCAACCAAAATCAACTGGAGGTTTTGGTTGATTTTGGTTGATTTTGGCAGGTTAGAAAATTTTTCCTGGTTGATTTTGGAGGAGTTTGGCAGGTTAGGAAATTTGTCTTGGTTGATTTTGGAGGAGTTTGGCAGGATGGCCCAATGTAACGTTGGTTGATTTTGGAGGAGTTTGGCAGGTTAGAAAATTTGTCTTGGTTGATTTTGGAGGAGTTTGGCAGGTTAGAAAATTTTTCTTGGTTGATTTTGGAGGAGTTCAATGGCAGGTTAGACAAATTTTCTTGGTTGATTTCACCATATACTGGCACCTTTTGTTTTAACAGTTCTACGGTCAGAAAGTCTCTGGTTACTTCCACTTAGCTTAGCCCTAACCCTGCCAGACCCTAACCTTAGCCCTAACCCTGCACTTTGATACAAAATGCAACCACTAACTGCTGTGAACTTTGTAGCAATACTGATGGAAATTGAGGTCAAGTGCTGGGGAATTGGGCAAACCACTTTGGGTCTCGGGTTTCACTCTACTTTCATAGTGCAGTCTGGGATGATGCATTGTACATGTATGGCCCAATGGATTATTTCAAACGTAAATTTGAGTTCAATAGCAGAAAACCCAGAAAAGAATGTAAACAAAAGGAAAACATAAAAAAGAACAGGCAGTGATGATATTTTGTTTCAAATATTCAAAGCCAAACAAAACCTTCCCAGCAACTAAATTCCCAGCAACCAAGAAAACCTACTACCCTCCCAGCAACTTTTGATGCATCTACGGGTGCATACTGATGGAATTTGCATGGTACTTGTACCACCACTGATATACACTATACACCCTTGACTGCCACACGCAGCAAAATGCACCGGTTGATTTTGTAGGATTTAGGCAGTGGGCACCACACAAAATAGAACACCGGTTGATTTTGTAGGATTTAGGCAGTGGGCACCACACAAAATAGAACACCGGTTGATTTTGTAGGATTTAGGCAGTGGGCACCACACAAAATAGAACACCGGTTGATTTTGTAGGATTTAGGCAGTGGGCACCACACAAAATAGAACACCGGTTGATTTTGTAGGATTTAGGCAGTGGGCACCACACAAAATAGAACACCGGTTGATTTTGTAGGATTTAGGCAGTGGGCACCACACAAAATAGAACACCGGTTGATTTTGTAGGATTTAGGCAGTGGGCACCACGCAAAATAGAACACCGGTTGATTTTGTAGGATTTAGGCAGTGGGCACCATGCAAAATAGAACACCGGTTGATTTTGGAGGATTTTGGAAGGTTTCTAGAAAATGAGCCTAGGGGGTTAGGGTTAACCTAATATAACATATATCTATCATTGCTTTATCACAGAGTTTGGGCAGTAATTTGTCGTGGCTCCAACAAGTCTCAAAGCTAATCTCTGGTTTACAGAAAAGTGAACTGCTTTGCATATTGGTATTGCCTATTGGTGTCAAACTGCACACTAAAACATGGAGAGCTTCAACGCGATCGATCAACAGTTTGTAACGGAGGTCTCATTCAAGTATCTTCCTGAGCTCTTTGCTAGTTTTTCTATCTTCTTTATTCTGATGTATTTTGCAAGTCCGTTTCTGTCCGCCAAGTATGTGCCAAAGTATAATGAGTTGACACTGTTTCAGAAGGGAGACTGGAATACAAGGTACACATTTAGGAAAGAATGTCGTATCCGACCGCCACTTTTTAAGGCGATTTTTGGAATTTTGTTGCAACCACTAACCAGTTAAAAAATGATTCTATCGATTTTTGGGGGTACAGAAAGCGAAAACTATCTTTAAATTCCACTTTTATGATGGTTTTAGGACTTTATTTCTCTTATAAAAAAGTCCTCCCCTTCAGAAAATAGAAGGATCCTATTATAGTTGCCACTGCATATGTATACTACTGGAATAAAGTAACTGTGCATCATTTGAAGTTATGCTATTTTTTATTGAAAAAAGATAATACAATGATTTGTGGTGTTCTGTTAAATCACTGTTTAACTGTTAACAGGATAACCTCGAAATCTGTATGCTTGGACACTAGGCTTCGTGATACGTCCTTGAAGAGATGTGGTGTCAAAAGTCAGTTCACAAACTCAGTATCGTGTGTCCACCATTGGCGTTGATGCAGGCTTGACAACGACGACGCATAGACGACACTAAGCGATTGAAGAAAGCTTGGGGAATGTTGTTCCATGTCTGAACCAACGCTTGTCCCAATTCAGCTAACGTCAATGGCTGATTCTGGGCTTGACGTAACGCTCCATTTCATCCCAAGCGTGCTCGATAGGGGACAGGTCCGGAGAAACAGCTGGCCAGGGAGTACCGAATGTTCTGCTGTCTCAGGAAATCTGTCACAACACCAGCGACATGTGGACGGGCATTAACTAGCTGAATCGTGATGTTACGTCCTTGTCTTTGAATGAACGCTTGCACATGAGGCCCAATGATCTCGTCCCAGTATCTCAGACCTGCATCAACGCCAATGGTGGACACACACGATACTGAGTTTGTGAACTGACTTTTGACACCACATCTCTTCAAGGACGTGTCACGAAGCCTAGTGTCCAAGCATACAGATTTCGAGATTATCCTGTTAACAGTTAAACAGTGATTTAACAGAACACCACAAATCATTGTATTATCTTTTTTCATTAAAAAATAGCATAACTTCAAATGATGCACAGTTACTTTATTCCAGTAGTATATAATGACCGTGTTGGAGGAGTTGACAAGATCAGACTGACATGACTGAGGAAGTCATCGTATACCAAAAATGCCTGATTTTTCATGAAATAAATATCCTGGAATAATTTGAAGTATATGTCTATCATCACCCATATTATGTTCTCCACCTTGCTGGGTAGGTAAGATTACATTATTGGTTATATTGAATGAGAACAAGTGGTGGTCAGATACGACATTTTACCCCAAATTTATTTAAAGACTATTTTAAAAATCACATGGCCCCCCCCCCCCCACCAAAAGGCTGTGCCAGATATCCGGTTACCCGGATACCTGACCGAAACTGTCATTACCCTGTTCCATTTTTCAGTTCCAATATTACCCATAAACGATTTCTTAAAATTCCGACAACATTTAAGCCACACAAGTGGAATTCTCTGATTTCTGGATAACAAAATGTGTGTGAGGAATGGGGATGCTACGAGTCATTTTTAATAGAGGCGGGAAATTATTACAGTAAGTCCACATTTATTATGACTCTAATAAAACAAGAGAATCTTGTGTTCATATTGCTTATTTTATACATTCGGGAGTATTGAATGTGTTTTTACAAAATTATTTAAGGGTACCTGGGTATCCGAAGATTTCCAATTTCGGTATCCGGTTCCTGAAATAACCGAAAATGCACAGCCTTAACCCTCCCCCCCAATCCCCTGTATTGGCCAGACAGATGAATGGAACACATACACAACAACACTGCAACACAAAGGCTTTGTGATTAACAGGCCTGTTGTTTTCTCAGGATTTGTCCTGATTTCAGGATTTTTTACAAATCTCCTTGTGCCTCAAAATTCTTTCTTGAAAGAAGAGAAGTCGCCACCAAGGAAAGAAAGAAGTAGCCTGTATTGTGTCCAAACCTCTAGTTTCTTGTTTGTGGGGATGTGGAGAGTATGTAAATCCTCCCAAATTAAACATCCAGGAAGTTCAGGGGGCTTTGTCCTCGAGACTAAGAGGAGTCCCAGGCCTGCTACCCACTTGTCAGGATTTTTCACTTATTATCATTCACACCCCTGGATTAAGCATTCACTGAACACCAAATTATTTTTTCTTCAATTTAGAATGGTTTCCACGATACATGCAGTTACAGTTAGCATCCTGAGTGCTTACAACATGATCAATGATACCGCTATAGAAAATGATAAGGTCTGGTAAGTAGGGACATATTGTACTTTCCCTTATTAGGCCAAAAAAAAGAGTATACCTCCCGTTTCTAGTCTCCGCGTGCGTCGCCTCGGACCCGCATTTTTAGTTTAACCTTACCTGTTCAGTAAGGTGGAGAACATATGGATGATGATGGACATATACTTCAAATTATTCCAGAATATTTGTTTAAAGTAAAATCAGGCATTTTTGGTATACATGTAAGATAACTTCCTCAGTCATGTCTGTCTGATCTTGTCACCTTCCCCATTAGTGGCCAACATGGTCATCATACATGAGCAGTGCCAACTATGATAGGATTCTTCTATTTTCTAAAAGGGAAGGTTGTTTTAATAAAGTCCAAAAACCATCATCAAAGTAGATTTTAAAGATAGTTTTCTCTTTCTTTACCCCCCAAAATTGATAGAACTCTTTTATAACTGGTTATTTAGTGGTTGAACAAATTTTCAAAAAACCCTTAAAAAGTGGCGGTTGGATTCGACATTCTTTCCTATTGCACAAAAAATGAATATTGCACATTTACACATATATATGTGAATATGAGATCTCAACCAGGGGTTGTTTTTATTTCCAAAAAAACATTTTGAGTGACCTGAACTTCTGTATCTTTTTCTATTGCAGGGGTACCAGTGATCTATCAAGAGTCAATGTATGCATTATATGTGGGTACTTGCTTGCTGGTATGTATCATCAAATTCAGTGATAGCAGATCGTCTATTATTACAAACTCTATTGTCAGTCCGTGTCCACTGTATTCTAGGGGTGAAACAATTCACCGATGCATCGATTATTCAGCGATACAGAAATTACACACTACGGTATTCAGCTTTAGAACGGCAAATAGCGAAAAGAAAGCACGTACTACCAATGCGCAAGCGTATTACGTATCAATTTACCAAAAGGATAGAGGGCTGGCTGGCACAGTTTGTTTAAGTAATAGACTTCTGGTAAAATCCATTATTTTTCCCCCTAATAAATGTACAAAAAACAGGGTTTGCACATGCCTGAAAATTCCTGTATTTTTGCGAACATCATGAAATTTCAATTTGCATGGAAAATACTGAGAAATAGAAAATTTACTACATCGCCCAGAGTAGGGTGAACAATTATGCTTGTATCTCATAACAAAATTCACAATTTGCTAACTGCAATTCACAGTTTGCTTTATCAGAATTCATAATTTGGTTATCAGAATTCATAATTTGCTAATCAAATTTCAAGATTTGCCATTCAAAATAAGCATAAAAACATACCAAAAAAAACAAAATTCTGCCTACATTTTTTTCTAAGCAAAATGTTTAAACAAATTTGTTTCATGTGAGTGAGAAGGGTACATCTTTTATTAAAGGGACAATTTTGTCACGATCAACAGGGCATGGAATCGGAGTGCTAGTTTTAGATTAACTCAGTGACTGAAAATAATACCCCATATGATAAGGTCATATTACCATTGCTGCTGCATAAATGAGCCAGTAATTTTGCAGTCACTGTGTTCATCTTAAACTAGGACACCGATTCCATGCCCTGATCAAAGTTTGCTCTGATGGTGACGCTACTGCCCCTTTAAATCTAATCCAGCATTTAAACATATGTTCCTTGTGAATTTATCTTGTTTTCTTTGTTGCTAATGCAGATCTGATAGTCATGATTTTGTGGTTTCCGCTGTCCGAGTCATGGATCTATTTTATTCATCATTTTGCCGTTCTTTACTCTTTCTTATACAACGTGGTAAGCCAAATATTTTGGTCATAATTTTTGTTGTTGTTCCTTACTTTGCCATCTAAATTCTGGTTGCCTTTTGACAATACACGTGTGTCTCCTATTAACGTTTTCATTGACCTCATCATAGAACTGGTCTCTGGTCCAAAATTCTGGAATAACTTACCATTGTCACTTAGAAACTCTGGCTCACTTTCATAAGCTGAAAATGAACGTTATTTAAATCTCCTTTTGAGACTTTTATCCTCTGCAATATTGTAAGCCTTGGATCTGTCTGTTATCTGTTGTGTAAATGTTTGTTTTGTCTTTTTTGTGAAGGCATACCTTTCTCAATCTCTGCTTTTTAGGCTTTGCCATTCCTTTATGTCTGTTTCTTATAATCATTCCATTATACCTTGATACAAGTGTACATGTAGTTGTTGATTTTGCCATGAAGAGGAACTAAATGTCTCTAAAATGAAATGACAAGAACAGCGACATACATGTCTGTCTGTATGAAACATTGCACCGACATCAATCAAGGAAACAAGAAAGCAATGAAACAGTTGTGTCCCGTCTTTCATTTTCATGCAAATTATAGAATCTTAAATGTTAATTTTTATCTTTTTTTTTACTCCTTTTTGAAATCACTGGCACGATTTAAAATTGTTTTTATTAGCCATCCCATTTAGGATAGTATAGTTCACATCGAACCCTGTTAGCCTTACAAAGAGGTAGACACAAAGGTATCCTGATTTGGGCCTATATATCCTCATCGGGATAATAGGGTTTCCTAATAAGGATAAAAGTATATCCCAATCGGGCTAGTATAGTTGACACCGACCCCTGTTAACCTTACAAAGAGGTAGACACAAAGGTATCCTGATTGGGCCTATATATCCTCATCGGGATAATAGGGTTTCCCAATAAGGATAAAAGTATATCCCAATCGGGCTAGTATAGTTGACACCGACCCCTGTTAGCCTTACAAAGAGGTAGACACAAAGGTATCCTGATTGGGCCTATATATCCTCATCGGGATAATAGGGTTTCCCAATAAGGATAAAAGTATATCCCAATCGGGCTAGTATAGTTGACACCGACCCCTGTTAACCTTTACAAGAGGCCTGTGATTTCTCAGGATTTTTTTTACAAATTTCCCGTTGCTGCAAAATTTTCTTGAAAGAAGAGAAATAGCCACCAAGGAAAGAAAGAAGTAGCCTGTATTGTGTCAAAACCTCTAGTTTCTTATTTGTGGGGATGTGGAGAGTCTGTAAATCCTCCAAAATAAAACATCCAGGAGGTTCAGGGGGCTTTGTCCTCTAGACCCAGGCCCACTAACCATTTTTTCAGGATTTTTACTTTTGTCAAATCACAAGGAGATTAGATAACTCACCTGTAGTTGTACTTGGCCATGTCCTTTAAAATTATATCTGTAAAGAAATGATTTCATCCGTTTGCTATTCTGCTTACCCTGCAGGTGTATGGGGTGTTAACCTACTTTGCCAATTTAAGAATTTTGGCAGAATTCTCAACTGTGTTTGTAAACAATCGGTGAGTTGCTATTGATCGATGAATTGATGGTTTATTTTTTATTGATTTCTAGATATTATTACTTACCATTTCACTCCTTAAAGACATAATATTTTCACGATCAAAAGGGCATGGAATCAGAGCTAGTTTTAGATTGACTCAGTGACTGAAAATAATACCCCACGTGATAAGGTCATATTACCGTTGCTGCTGCATAAATGAGCCAGTAATTTTCAGTCACTGCGTTCATTTTAAACTAGGACACCGATTCCATGCCCTGTTGAAAGTCTGCTCTGATCGTGATGATACTGCCCCTTTATAGGGAATGTACACCTTTGGTAATATTACAAAATGTATTGAATTATTAGCTAAAAAACTTACTTGATACAAAGTTTGAGATGGTTCCAAACATCCTGAAAAATTATGCTGTAATTTTTATTTTGAAAAAGTGAAGTGTTTCAAATTTGATTACATTTCATTTTGTTCTCATCAATGACACTACAAAATAGGCTGAAACTTCACAGGTTGGTTTCTGTATATGTCTATTGATTTGTATTAAAGGGACAGTATCATTACTATCAGAGCAGACTTCCAACAGGGCATGGAATTAATGTCCTTGTTTAACTTAGATGAACACAGTGATTGAAAATTACCAGCACATTTATGCAGCAGCAACAGTAATATGACCTTATCTAAGGGGTATTATTTTCAGTCACTTGGTTAATCTAAAACTAGCACTTTGATTCCATGCCCTGTTGATTGTGACGATATTGTCCCTTTAACCCTAACCTTCCCAAATCCTCAAAAATTTTCTTTGCTAAAGGGAAGGATTTTAGAGGATTGAGGATATTAGGCATACTTGCCTTTCCGTGGTACATGTACATCCATGTTTGTTGTAGTGATTGTAAGGTCAGTGGACATTGTTTATTGCTCCATGCATGCAGGGTGGGTCCCTGGCCATGTACATGTATCACAGATTAGAAACATATGTGTGCATACATGTCATGTGGTGTCGTGGCCGAGCGGTCTAGCTTACCGGATTCAAGTTCTGGTGTTAGCAACAGAATGTGGGTCCAAATCACGGCCGTGACACTTGTGTCCTTGAGCAAGACACTTAATCATAATTGCTTCTCTCCACCCAGGGGTTAAATGGGTACCTGTGAAGGCAGAGTTGGTTTGCTCTATATGCGCTAGAAATGGCAGCAATTGAGCTGTATACTCCCCAGGGAGCTGAGATGGTTTCAGGAATGATTTATGAGCCTTATGAGCAGGGATAATAATATAATGCGCCTTGAGCACCACTTAGTTGGTGGATACGTGCGCTATATAAATCCACACATTATTATTATTATTATTATGTGCTTGCTTTACTACTGAAGGATTTTGGAGGATTCAGGTTATATGTAAGCAAATGGGCCTAGGGAGTTAGGAAGGATTCAGGTTATATGTAAGCAAATGGGCCTAGGGAGTTAGGGTTAAGTATGAATGCATTGACACATTTCACCAAGAGTGTACAATCCCCTTAAGTCTGGTTCGTACTCAAATGTGAAAATATTCAGTATTTTCTGGAGAATGATTTGTGCACAAGTGTTCTGGGAATCATTAAGTGTGAATGTTAGTTGTAAAAGTTTGAACCAGCCAGGTGCAACATTGGTAACGAGAGCGGTCACTCGTCCAGTGCATACCTCTGTCACATATCCATGAGTTTCTGGTCATAGGTCATAGGTCAGCTTCAGAATCAGTGTTGTCACTTTTTTTTGACAATCTTTTTTTTAGTGATACTTAAATTGGGCATATGTTCTTACTCCTTTATGAAAAAGTCGTTTAACCCTCTCAGTACCGAATTGTTTTGACATGAACAACCGCTGGTGACTGCATTATTTGACCACTCAAGCGTGAAGCACACATTCTTACACAACAGAAAGCTTGTGTTCAAAGGCCAATTTTACAAACTCTATTATCACCTTGAAGTTATCGTTTTACAGCAAAATAAATAATAAAAATATCTTACTTATTGAATTCCCTTTCATAAAATCCAAAAAACATTAAGATCGGTCAATAAATGTTAAAGTTCTTGGTCTTTGTTTCCTCAGTGTGATCTGTAAACTCAAACACTTTTTTGTACACAAACACATGGCGCTCCGTAGGTGTTTGGCATTTCGGATCTGTCCACTCCAGTTTGAAGGGATTGCATAATAGCAACCTTATTTTATTTCACCATCAATGGAAAGATCCGATCTTGCTCTTTCCAACCATTGTAAGCTTGGGTATGGAGGGTGAACATGGACAAAACTACAGCTTTATAACAAATGGCCTTTGTGCTCAGGCTTGAGTGCTTTTTTGTGTGAAAGCTTGGTCGACTAAAGTTGCCTATGGTAAGGAAGAGGGGGTATGAGTGCAGTCGACTAAAGTCGCCTATGGTAAGGAAAGGGTTAAAACACAGTGCGGCATATTTCCAGTCGATCCAGCAATTTTGGCTGCAATTGCATGCACAGGTCTCAGTCAATGCCCGAGTTTGGGCTTTTTTTAATATGCCTTCACAGCCTGTGCCGACCATTATTTAATTGAATTAATTTGTGTGAATTGGCTTGTAATTTAATTCAGATTTTGATTGAAGAGATTTACTCTGCTGGAAAGAGCACACAGAATCCCATTATAGAAAAGATTTCTTTAAAAGATTTCCTTGAAAGATATTATTGGAAATTAATCCTAAAACTTCTTCTGTTTTGCCATTTAGATGGATATTGAGTCTCTTGGGCTACAAGTCCAGCACACTTTACGTAGTCAATGGTACTGTCATGCTTGTAGTATTCTTTCTCTGTCGCATCGCAATCTTACTGCCGTACTATGCAGTAGCGTATCAGGCTATCGGTCGAGCTTTGGCCACCCTTCCAATTCATCTCATCTTCGTATGGTTGCCGTGCGGTGTTGTGATGGACTTTCTCAACTTGTACTGGTTCCAGAAAATGTTCAAGGGAGCAGTCGCGATGTTTGATACAACGAAACAGAACGGTGTTGCCATCAATCATAATGGAGTGAAAGAAGATTAAAGGGGCAATCTCGTCACGATCAGAGCACTTTGGTCAGGGCGTGGAAACGGTGTCCTTGTTTTAGCTTAACTCAGTGACTGAAAGTAATACCCTACGAGTGTGTGTGTGTGCGCACCTAGATGACAGGATGGGATTAGGTCATATTACCAGGGCTGATGCATATCACACTCTTGATAACAGGATGGGATTAGGTCATATTACCAGAGCTGATGCATATCACACTCTTGATAACAGGATAGGATTAAGCTTGGGCGATAACACGATAATATCGATTATCGCGATAACACGATAATATTGAATATCGCGATAACACGATAATATTGAATATCGCGATAACACGATAATATTGAATATTGCGATAACACGATAATATCGAATATCGCGATACCTTTTTTTATTCAATTATGATATCGAGAACCTTTTTAAGTTATCGAGATATCGGAAAATCGCGATTAAAAAAAATATATCGCAATTAAAAAAAAACCGCCATTGTGAGAAATTCCATGGAAACAAAATTAGGAGTCTTTTCAGCTTTCGGAAGTGAGAAACAAAAGCGAACTACTTCAGAAGTACATACACACTACACAAACGTATTTGGGATTTATTGTGACGCTTGTAGAGGGGTACATACCTGTGGTTACTGGCTCTAAAGCAATCATGCATAAATGAAGAAAAAAAAATCGCGATAGTATCGTAAATCGCGATGATTGCCGATATATCGTGGATGAAAAAAATCGATATCGCCCAAGCTTAGATAGGATAAGATGATATTACCATAGCTGATGCATAGATATTAATATTGCACTCACTGATACCGATTCCATGCTCTGCTGTTGAAAGTCTCTGCTCTGATCGTGAAAATATTGTCTCTTTAATCCGGATGTAAACGAGGAAAAAAATTATATGAGATCAAGCCAGGTGCTAGAATAGCAATTGCATTTGGAATTGTGCAAAAAGAGAACAAGTTGGATGCAGTCAACCATACTTTTTGTGGAGATCAAGTGGACAAGTTGAGAGCGTATTTCTTGTGTGTGTTGATCGCATACAACAATAAAGTGAGTATGTTATCTACTAATCAAATTAAATTACTCTAAGATAGTCTTGTAGAGTTTTGCTGACAGGTCAATTATGACATGATGAAGGACTACAAAATTATCCTGGAATGGTGACTAACAAAACGGGAAACACTTGACCTACTAACCCAACTTTACACCAATTGTATTTATTGAGTCTTGCTGGGCAAGTCCACATATGAAGTAATGTAATGTATAATTTTATGACAAAAAAGATTTTGGACTCTTATTATTATGTAAATAGCCTTATGTTTGATATTCAAATGATTCGGCTCACTTCATTCTGTATGCACCTCTGGTATTTACCGAGGCTTATTGGGGAGGTAGAAATTTTGCAACGTTCATGACGGCATGGGTTACAGGATGGGGGGGTGGGGGACGTGGGGGACAACAGGATTGCATGAGCCTTAAAGTGTGACGTCACATCTTCGGGCTATAACCTTTTTAAGTCTGAATGACACTTCCAGTATAAACGTGATATTTCTATATAAAATTACAAGGTGCTATTAAAAGTATGAATAATGTGGCAAATAACAAGCTAGAGACGCATATGGAGGAAGCCTAAAATAGGAGAATGGAACCAAACAATTCAGGAATATTCAGGCAGAATGGGGAGAATAATTGGTATTCATCTAAAATGGAACATTCCCCTTTTGACCTTCAGCCACCAATGCGCAAGTTTTATCAAATTATATATTTATGGATTTCTTTTGGCTGGTTTTAAGAGTTTTAATTTAGTCTTGATTACTATGAAAAAAGGAAAGTGAGATTATTGTGCAAGTTATATCAAAATAAGTTGAAGATATTTCTTTAACCCTCCTAGTGACTGCAAGGGTCAAAATCAGTCAAAATGTTGATATACTTGCCAAGATATATCTAGTGCACTTAAAAGTCGAACACTGTCAAACCTTACGTGTATTAAGTACATTTACAGGTCAAAATGAGTCGACCGTTTTTGACTGGAAAAAGCATCGTCTTGTATTGTTGAGGGTGGTCAAAATGACAGTAAAAACCAGTCAAAAATGGCCCTGTGTGCACATTTGGGTCAACAGTCAAAATGTGCAGTTGACTGATTTTGACCACTATAGCTACTTGCTACTGAAGTGCAGCTATATATGTAGTAAGGTAAGATATGACATAAAACACAATAAAGGGGGCCACTTTCCTACCGTCACGTTAGCAGTGTTTCTAATGGTTGTAATTTTTTTTTTAAATATCTGAAACCACCCAAAAAGAATTTCAACATTTGAATAGACATGAATGCTTATCCTAAAGATAATTTGAGTTGATTATTGCTATTATTTTTTTAATTACCCTAAAATTTCCATCAACAAATGGACGGAAAAGTGAGGTAACTTTTTCCGTCCAATTTTTATGGAAATTTGAGGGGAAAAAAAAATAAAAAAATAAATAAATTAAATAAATCAACTCAAATTAGTTCTAGTATAAGCCTGCATGTCCATTCACATGTTGAAACACTTTTTGGTCGGTTTCAGGTACTTAAAAATAAATAATAACCATTGGAAAAACTGCTAACGTGACGGATGCAAAGTGGCCCCCTTTATTGTGTTTTATGTCATATAGAAAATTGGTAATTAAAAAATAACAAAATGTGAATGTAAAACTTACTTGGTGTAAAGCTAATAATGGTATCAACCCCCCCTACCCTCCAATTTGTTAACATTTTCTTGAAGGTGTTGTGATTTTTTTTAAAGAAATTTTTAATTAATTGCCCATAATTTTTTTGGAAAGAAAATTCCACTTGAGAATGAAACTTGCTAAAAACTCACAACACCATTAATTGTAAAGAAACTAGTTTTATTCATAATTTGTTAATCGGTTAATTTCGAGAACCGGATACCCGAAATTGGAAATCTTCGGATACCCGTAAACAATTTTGGAAAAACACATAAATACTCCCGAATTTATAAAATAACCAATATGAACACAAGTTTCTCTTGTTCTATTACAGTCATAATAAATGTGGACTTACTGTAATAATTTCCTGTCCTCTATATTAAAAACGACTCGTAGCATCTCCACACATATTTTGTTAACAAAAAAACGGAGACTTCCATTTGTGTGGTTTAAATGTTCAGTCGAATCTTTGAAAAATCATTTATGGGTAATTGGAACCGAAAAATGGAACTGGGTAATGACAGTTTCGGTTGACCCGGATACCCAACACAGCCTTGCTGATTTGTTTGAACTAAAATAAGGGAGAGGGATTATAATTTTAAGATACTGGAAGCATCTGTAATCTACATATATTAAAATTAACATTATTACCTAGTTGTACCATGATTATTTTTTCATAATAATTTTAAATTAAAAACTTAAGATAGATGTGTGAGATTTTTTTTTTTTAAAGATTGCTGTTTTGTGTCTGAATGACAACCCAAGTGCATATAAGTGTAATTATCTCTTAAAATGATTGCAATTGGAGACTTTGAGACACAAGAGGGCAGTAGACTTACTGGTAATTAATTATGAAAACAATGGGAAACCAGCAAGGCTACAGCCACCAGCGTCTCAATGTCTCCCATTAGTTTGCTTGTTATAAATGATAATATTATTATAACATATATATTTTACAAACTTTAATATTTTACTCATTTGGCCTTTATGATAAGGTAATGGTTTGGTAATTAAAAAGAAAAGAAAACCAAAATGGAATTTTATTTGGTGTCAAGCTGATGATGGTAATCTTCCCTAGAAATAATTTTGTCTGAGGTGATGTCATTTTTAAGAAAATTTAAATTATTGCAGGCCTGTGATTTCTCAGGATTTTTCCTGATTTCAGGATTTTTAATTTTTTTAATATTTTTTTTACAAATCTCCCTTTGCCTCGGAATATTCTTGAAAGAAGAGAAGTATCCACTAAGGAAAGAAAGAAGTAGCCTGTATTGTGTCCAAACCTCTAGTTTCTTGTTTGTGGGGATGTGGAGAGTCTGTAAATCCTCCAAAATTAAACATCCAGGAGGTTCAAGGGGGGAGGGGGGCTTTGTCCTCTAGACCAAAAGGAGACCCAGGCCCGCTACCCATTTTTCTGGACTTTTTGCTTTTGTCAAATCACACCCCTGTTATTTGCCAATGTGTTAACTGAATAAAGGTACTCTTTGGGTAATCGGATTTCAATTAATATAACAAATCTGTGCATTTTCAATATAACCTCATTAATGACACAATGTAATAAGCTAAAAGTTTTCACAGGAATTTTGTTTAATGTATATCTTGATCCAAAGAGTAAAAGCACATAATTTTATCGTAGAACTTTTTGCCAATTAAATAACTTTAAATCTGGTGAACTTTCATCTCTTTAAGTGAGTTTTAATTTATTCAGCAAATTGTAATTTAATTCAAGTGTGTTTACTGAACTGTTGATATAAACTTGCTTTTGTAAATTTACAATATATTTTGTTTCTTTTATTAAATGAAGATATTTTACTTTGTTCTCTTTGTTCCAGTTATTTCGGATGCATATTGTGTCTTCCATATAAAAGTAACTATTAAAGAGACAATATCATCACGATCAGAGCAGACTTTCAACAGGGCATGGAATCGGTGTCCTAGTTTGAGATGAACACAGTGACTGAAAATTACTGGCTCATTCATGCAGCAGCAACGGTAATATGACCTTATCATGTGGGGTATTATTTTCAGACACTTAGTTAATCTAAAACAAGCACTTTGATTCCATGCCCTGTTGATCATGACAATATAGTCTCTTTAAATAAGTTTTCCATTATTTTACCAGCAATTTTTTATTTAAATTGGATCATTGCTAATTTCCTTATAGAAAGGGAAGCAAACATTTTGAATTGAGTGAAATAATTGATAGAATCTTGGTTTACTGAATAGTTATAATTTTTATGGTGCGACCACTCATAATTTTATTTCAAAATTCAGGAAATAGGTTCTGCATGCTTCTTACAATTAGTATTTTGTAAAATTTTAAGGTATGAGTTTTCCTTTACTCAAGTAAATTATCAACAATCTGATGAAACCAATTTTTTAGGATATTAATGGTAAAACTGTGAAAATCACAGGTAATTCTCCTTAAAGTAATGTTTTGTCACTCTTGAAAACATTTTACAGTCAAATTTCCCTTATTATATTTGCTTTAGCAAAAGATCTTGATCTTACAAGGAATAATACCGTCATGATCAGAGCAGACTTTGACAGGGCATGGAATAATGCATAAATGATGTATAAATAAGAAGCCAGTGACTGCATGGTAATAATATTTATGCATCAGACATGGTAATATGATCTTATCATAATAATGTGTGGATTTATATAGCGCACGTATCCACCAACTAAGTGGTGCTCAAGGTGCATTATATTATTATCCCTGCTCATAAGGCTCATAAATCATTCCTGAAACCATCTCAGCTCCCTGGGGAGTATACAGCTCAATTGCTGCCATTTCTAGCGCATATAGAGCAAACCAACTCTGCCTTCACAGGTACCCATTTAACCCCTGGGTGGAGAGAAGCAATTATGATTAAGTGTCTTGCTCAAGGACACAAGTGTCACGGCCGTGATTCGAACCCACATTATGTTGCTAACACCAGAACTTGAATCCGGTAAGCTAGACCGCTCGGCCACGACACCCCATGCTCTATTATCTATTATCTATTATCTATTATCTATTCCAGCGTGTGCTTGTGTGGGTATTACTTTCAGTCACAGACATCATCTAAAACAAGGACACTGATTCCATGCCATGTCGATAGTTTGCTCTGACTGTGATGACAGTGTCTCTATAAGTCATCTTTGATGTATACAAATCACATGTAGTCATTTTACTTTCTAAGACAAACAAACTCTCTTGGCAGTTATTTATGGTGAGTGAAGTCAAACAGACAAGTAAGTGACCAAAGGCGATAAAGCTATATATACATGTATTTTAAACCACAACATGCAAAGTGAATATTTCAGACTAATAATAATAATAATAATAATAATGTGGACTTATATAGCGCACGTATCCACTAAACTGGTGCTCAAGGCGCATTATATTATTACCCCTGCTCATCAGACTCATAAATCATTCCTGAAACCATCTCAGCTCCCTGGGGAGTATACAGCTCAATTGGTGCCATTACAGCGCATATAGGGCTAATCAAACACAACAACCAACTCTGCGCTCACAGGTACCCATTTACCCCTGGGTGGAGAGAAGCAATTATGGTAAAGTGTCTTGCTCAAGGACACAAGCACCATGGTCGCGGTTGGGATTCGAACCCACATTCTGATGACTCGGCCATCAGAACACAAATCCGATGCACTGAACCGCTCGACCATGGCACTCCATGAATTTTTCAATTTTAAAAGATAGGTAAATGTTAGGTAAAATTAAATGGTGGGGGGGGGGGGTATCTTTTTAAACCGTCACATATACATGGATACAGAGAAACTACATATGGACTATGCATGTTTATCCCACAACCAGCATGACGAACCTAGGTGTAAATTCCACTGTGTGTCTCTAACTACACGTTATGATCAAAATTTACGCTTAGCACTGAGCGTCTGTTGACCGCGACTGTCCAGTTTTCTCTTCAGGTCACTAACGGTCTGTTTAAGGTAAGCTACCTCCTTCTCGGATGCAGCCTGGGCATTCAGCATTTTCTGTCCGAAGGACGTGAGAAAACGACAAAAAAACAACAACAATGAGTGAGGTCGCTATCTCAAATGAAGGTCAGTTGGGATCAAATCTGTTCAATATGTGGGTCAAACATTCTATGACGTGACCGGATCAACTTGACTGGATATAATAGAATTCACACAAAAATTACTTGTGACTTGACTTGGAAAACACGGCATGTGACTTGATTTTTACTTGACTTGTAAAGACATCACTTGTGACTTGAATTGCAAAGAAATGACTTGTGACTTGACTTGTAAAGAAATGACTTGTGACTTGACTTGCAAAGAAATGACTTGTGACTTGACTTGTAAAGAAATGACTTGTGACTTGACTTTAAAGACATGACTTGACTTGCAAAGAAATGACTTGTGACTTGACTTGCAAAGAAGTGACTTGGGAGTCGACTTGTAAAGACGTGACTTGTGACTTGACTAGCAAAGAAATGACTTGTGAGTTGACTTGCAAAGAAATGACTTGTGACATGACTTGTAAAGACGTGACTTGTGACTTGACTTGCAAAAGAAATGACTTGTGACTCGACTTGTAGGTACAATACATGACCCACCTCTCTGAAGATGTGGCTACTGACAGAAGTGGGTTTGTCGTTTCGTTGGATGGTCCTTGTGTTAGCACTATGAAGCTTTAGTAGCTTGGCATCATACTAGGGGAAGGTGAAATTAAATGTAGAGTTTATATTGTAGGTTATTTTCTGAACAGACAGATTTCTTTTTGTGTGTGTAAAGGAACAGTGGGTTTCTTCAATTTGCCTCAATGATTTCTCAATCATATCTACCAGCTTCAGTGTGTAGCCTGTTCTCTTCATTGATATAAAGAAATGTGACAATCTCTTCTTGAGAGGGTGCACATGGCTCTTCTGTCCAGGCGTAGAACAGGTGCTAATTATTTTCTCAGCAAAATGTTTCCAGCAAATTTGATTGTACTTGTCATTTGTCAACAAAACGTGAATGGAAATGAGCAAAAATCACAAACTGAAATTTAGCTTGGTATCACAGAAGCTTCCCACAGGTACAGACACTTTAAAGAAGTTCTGTTTTTCAACTGACTTTGAGGAATGAGAACTGAGTTAACAAGTTAACAAGAGTTTTGTTTGTGAAATTTTTAAATTCAATTTGCAACTTTGGATTCATTTTGTGATGCCAGGGTATTTAATATACCTCCAGTCTCAGTTTAACAATCTCTGTCTGACGGTTCTTTTCGGCTTCAGCAAATTGTTTCTGAAGCTGCTTGGCCTCAGCTGACTTATCCTGAACACTCTTCTCTAGAATTCTGACTTTTTCCTCCCCTACAGATGGATAAAAATATTGAACAAACTTGTCAGAACGGTTTTCTTTCATATATAAATCTCAAAAGAAATTATAATTCAGAATAATACCGTCAATACGGGTAAGGACAGGACGGTAGAGATAGGGGCTGTATCTGTTAAACAGGTGAACTAAAGTGATCCATTCTTTATGAAGGGAAGTGGCTCTGACATTGGTGGATCTCGGAGGGAGGTGGCAAACGGGGCCATGTTCTCCCTTTTTTGCCATATATGTAAATTTACCATCATTTTTTTAGCCCCCCGACCCCCCCCCCAGTGTGCAGTGTGCCTCCCCTTTTTTCCCCATGTCCCCCCGCCCACATTTAAGTCCCTGGATCTGCACATTCTCTAATGCAAACGTTTGAGTTTGACTCTCAAAACAGTGGTCTCAACTGATATTCAAATTTTAAAGAAGGGAAAGGAACAAACTTTGGATGATTTCTTGATGGTGAGTCTCCTTCATTTGTGACATTTGCTCAGAGTGGACTACCTCTAACCATTTCTCAGCTTCTGTAACGGCTGCTTTCCCTTCCTGGGATTAATAAAAAAAAAGAGCACATGGTGTGCACAAATTGACATTATATTGAGGGAAACGTTGATGTCGAGTAAGGCTGAAGGGGTCATTGTCAGCCAGGGTACTACCAAATGGTACCCAGGCTGAAGGGGTCATTGTCAGCCAGGGTACTACCAAATGGTACCCAGGCTGAAGGGGTTATTGTCAGCCAGGGTACTACCAAATGGTAACCCAGGCTGAAGGGGTCATTGTCAGCCAGGGTACTACCAAATGGTAACCCAGGCTGAAGGGGTCATTGTCAGCCAGGGTACTACCAAATGGTACCCAGGCTGAAGGGGTCATTGTCAGCCAGGGTACTACCAAATGGTACCCAGGCTGGAGGGGTCATTGTCAGCCAGGGTACTACCAAATGGTACCCAGGCTGGAGGGGTCATTGTCAGCCAGGGTACTACCAAATGGTAACCCAGGCTGAAGGGGTCATTGTCAGCCAGGGTACTACCAAATGGTAACCCAGGCTGAAGGGGTCATTGTCAGCCAGGGTACTACCAAATGGTACCCAGGCTGAAGCGGTCATTGTCAGCCAGGGTACTACCAAATGGTACCCAGGCTGGAGGGGTCATTGTCAGCCAGGGTACTACCAAATGGTACCCAGGCTGGAGGGGTCATTGTCAGCCAGGGTACTACCAAATGGTCAAAGGGTGCCAATTACATACCATCAAATGAAATATATACCTTTTCTACAGCTTCAACTTTCTCTTCCAGGCTTTTGATTGATTCTTTTAGCGTTTTGTTTTCATCTGCAAAATGGAAAAAGTGAAGATGTTCCATATTGATTATTGTCATTAAAAATTACCATTAATTTTTTTTAAAATAAAACGAAGGACTGATGATTTACAAAATGTATGTCTTCTTCAGCAGTAGGCACTATAGTCTTTTCTTTTTTCTATCAAATCGATTAGAAACTCTCGTATCTAAACGGATACTTGAAGAGTTTTAGTAAATTGTACAAGCCCACAGTGTCAGTCAGTGTCTCTTTATGTCATAAAACGTGAGATTGCTTATTTGCTGTTCCCTTTCCTGATCCAGTAATCCATTACTCTGGCAATTTATCTTGTCAGTATTGGAAATTCAAATAAAATACTCTATGATGCTTCAAAGAGAACAGTACCTTCTAGATTGCATCTCTTGGCCACGCTGTCCTGAAGACTATCTACGATCACACGAAGCTGCTTCAATTCTTTGCAAAATCATGTACAAATTCACATTAAATGTTAAGAAATATCATCTTTTTTTTATTCGACAATATAGGTGACCGGCTCCACAAAAATGGGTATTATGGGACAAAATTAAAAAATTGAGTTACATACATAGCTGAATTAGTTACATTATAAGCTTTAATTTGGTGTAGGTTTAAACCCTGTGGCATTTTGCATTCTGGAGATATACTGATTTTTGCATATAATTCATATTGTACAAATTAACGGAAGTGCCTTCAGAGATACAGCCCTTTAAACACAGCAAGTGGAAAAAGAAATGAGCTAAGAAGACACTCTCTTGAATATCCATAGCAACAGTTATGTTCCTTTTGAGCTCCTTTAGGAATGCTTGTGCAATATAAATTTGAATTATCAAGCATCTTGAAGTATTTTTCAAATATTTTAGATAATTTGCGTAATGTGTAAAATTTAAACTTTTGTTTTTTCATCTTTACTCATCAATAATAATATTTCTGTAAATAAATTATGAAAGTATTGATATAATAGAAGCCAATAAACCAACAACAAAAAATCACGTTGTGAATTTTTTTTTTCACCCTCTCCACATAGAACAGCCCTTTACGGGTAATAGCATAGCGTCCCTTAATACCCTTTTTCGCAGAGCGGGTCACATATTAAAAAACTTACACTAAAGAGGACTATTGTATACTCTTGGTAAATATTATTTATATTTACAATAAAGTATAATTGTTTAAAAGGTTATCAGGATACAAAATATTATATAATTCTCATGATAATTGTACAAACTTAGCACCAAATTAATAAGCTTTTTGATAATGTGTTCATTTGATAATAAGGCTATGCGGGTATCCGGGTACCCGGATACCCAACTGAAACTGCGGTTACCTGTTTCCATTTTTCAGTTCCCGTAAATGACTTTCAAAAATTTTTACTGAACATTTAACCCACACAAATGGAAGTCTCCCATTTTTTGTTAACATTTTTTGTGTGGGGAATGGGGATTCTATGAGTCGTTTTTAATATAGACGGGAAAATTATTACAGTAAGTCCACATTATTATGACTCTAATTAAACAAGAGAAACTTGTGTCTATATTGGTTATTTTATACATTTGGGAGTATTTATGTGTTTTTTACAAATTGTTTATGGGTAACTGAGTATCCAAAGATTTCCAATCTCGGGTAACTGAAAATGCACAACCGTATTTGATAATCTGGCAATAACCAATGTTTTGCCTTCCCTTTAAAATGACAGCCATGGTCGATTTTGTTCGCATAATTTACCCTCCTGTGAAGATTTCTCTGTTTTTTTGTCCCGTTCAGATTGGCTGGTCAGACACTGGATTTCCTGCTTTAAGTTGCTGTTTTGAAGAATCAAATCTTGGTATTTCTGAAGAAGATAAAGAAGTCAGATAATTTGTTTATTATCTGATATTTTAAATTTACCCACATCATATTCCTGTCAGTGTCATTATTAAGTCAACTACAGGCCATCTTCATACAGCGGTGTAGCCAGGACTTTGTCAGTGGAGGGGGGGGGGGGCCACAGGGGGAGGCATTGATTTTCA
Organism: Zoroaster sp. YZ-2022; assembly: GCA_029582265.1. Taxonomy (NCBI): domain Eukaryota; kingdom Metazoa; phylum Echinodermata; class Asteroidea; order Forcipulatida; family Zoroasteridae; genus Zoroaster; species Zoroaster sp. YZ-2022. The sequence goes on along the minus strand of CM055825.1, from coordinate 3,436,753 downwards.
GTGGGGGGAATTGCTTTTCAGTGGGGGGGGGGCCCAGGGGTATGGGTTTTTCCCTTTCCTTGTTCTTTTCTGTTTTTTGGAGCACTATGAGGATTTTTCGTGGGGGGGGGCACCTGGGGGCTACGTCGCTGTCTTCATAGACAAGGTCATATGGTCAGCATACCTTTAACCTTTTAACTGCATCACCCACCACTAACTATATAAGACATGATTTTTAAAAATAGGTATTGAATAAACCCTTTCACGGTAATATGCGCCATGTTTTTGACGGGGCAAAATTGTTTATTTCGAACACTCGCTGCCGTCTGCGACCCAGCGCTCGAACTTCACGTACATTCCAGACGCGTGCGTGAAGTTCGAGCGCTGGGTCGCAGATGGCAACGAATGTTCGAAATAAACAATTTTGCCCCGTCAAAAACATGGTGCATATTACCGTGAAAGGGTTTATTGTTTGTTCAAGGGTGTCCAAATTTGATACTCTTTGAAAGCATTTAAAGACTGCCACTGTCACTGCTGTATTGACCACTAACACAAGTATTAACAGATAACACTAACGTTAACAATCCGAACTAGATAAGTAGTAGTAGTAGTACTACTAGTACTACTAGTAGTAGTGTAGGCTAGTAACAGAAGTTACAAGACAAAATAGAATAATATAAGCCTAGTACTCACTAGTACTTAGTAGCCTACTACAGTACAATAGTACTACATTGTACTAGTACAGTACTATAGGTCAAGGATGCAACAAAAAAGCAACAATAATGGGAAATACCTACCCCTTGCCATATCGTGAAATTTCTGGAAAGCTGGTTCAGGTCCACCTGCCTGTTCTCACGCAGCGAAACGGAATTCATAACCTCTTCCATGAGAGGAAATACACAAAATCCAATAAATTGAAGCCTGTAAGTTAATACTGTTTACACACACAATTCTACACGGACATCCACTTATTACTTAACGCACTTTCATTCGTCAAAAGTTTAACAACAATAGAGGGCGTAAAATCAATTTGCTAATCCGCGAGAGGGCGCATTAATAGAACCGTCAAAACCATGGTCAAAACCCAACAAGAATGACTTGGTATTTTTGCCCCAAAATACAATTCCCAAGGGCCTTGTAATTTCCCCCTCAAAAAAAAATAAATAAATAAAAAATAAAATAATAAAAAAATAAAATAATAAAATAATAAAAAGCATTAACAAGGCAAGGGGTTAGACTTGCAGCTTTTCAACCAAAAATCACAGACAATGGGTTAGACCTTGTTACTTTTCGCCAATATCACAAGGGATTAAGCCTTGTAGTTAGTTGTTTCTCCAAAAATCACAGGTTTATAGAGATTCATCATTACAAAGTGTTAGTTCCATACTATTGCATTCTTGAAATAGTTAACCTTTTGTATTGATTGTCAGATGATGATTCGGTAGCGTAATGTGAAAACGCCGGACTCTTGACCAAGAGATCCGGGTTCGAATCCCAGCGATGAACATTCTTCTTTTTTTTGTTGATTCGCAACAAGATTTATTTAAGTAGTTTAAATTGCTTCTCCAAATACCAACAGGGCTCGGTGGCTCAGTCGCTTAGCCGCTGGTTTGTTCAATCGCGGACATTCCAGAGTTGGTACGCCCGGTTCGAATCCAGCTCCTGACACAGGGACATGATAGCTGTCGACACAGCAATGGCTTGGGAACCGTCATGTCTCTCCCCTAAAGGAGTGGGGTAGTACGGGCGGGGAAGGACAAAGAGGGACCGGGGGGATAGTCACCCCCCAGAAGGGTGCGTAAGGAGATCACCACGCTGGTTCGCCAGACTTTGAGTCTCCCCAATGCCTGGTCGACACTCTGACTAACTTCCTGCAGAAATTTAACATAATTTAAAAAAAAATTATTTATTTGTTTTTATTATTATTTATTTATTTTATTTTTGGTATGCCTGGGCGACACTCCGACTAACCTTATGCAGAAAAATATTTTACATAATTTAAATAAATATTAGACAAGACGATAAATAGGGGATTTTAAAAGTAAAGAGGAAAATCCCCAAAAGTAGCGCACAATAAATAAGTCCCCCCCCCCCCCTCACCCGAAAAAAAATCAATCAATCAATTTTAAGAAAAAATAATATAAGAATAAAATAAATAATTAAGTAATAACAGTTGCCCCTCCCCCCCCCCCCCCAAAAATAAAATAAATAAATAAATATAAATAAATAAATCACAAGGGGTTAGCCTTGGGAAAATCTCCAAAAGTTCGAAGCGCACAATGCTTTGGCGAAAAACTCCAATGCTTGTATCAATCAATCATTCAGGGAAAAAATAATAATAATAAAATAAATAAAATAAAAAAATATATATATATATAGGCCTATATATATATATATATAATAACAATTTCCCAAAATAGTTTTTCCCCAAATAATAAGGGAAAAGTAATAATAATAAAATAAATGAATAAATAAATATTAATAAAAATTCCCCAAATCACAAGAGGGTAAGCCTTGTAGTTTTCCTCCAAAATCACAAGTGGTAAGCCTTGAAGTTTTGTCAAAAAATCACAATCGGTAAGCCTTGTAGTTTTGCCCAAAAATAACAATAGAGTAAGCCTTATAGTTTTGCCCAAAAATCACAAGGGGTAAGCCTTATAGTTTTGCCCAAAAATTAGAAGGGGGTAAGCCTTGTAGATTTTCTCCAAAATCACAAGGGGGTAAGCCTTGTAGTTTTGTCAAAAAATCACAATCGGTAAGCCTTGTAGTTTTTCTCAAAAAATCACAATCGGTAAGCCTTATAGTTTTGCCCAAAAATTAGAAGGGGGTAAGCCTTGTAGTTTTGCCCAAAAATAACAATGGAGTAAGCCTTATAGTTTTGCCCAAAAATCACAAGGGGTAAGCCTTATAATTTTGACCAAAAATTAGAAGGGAGTAAGCCTTGTAGTTTTGCCCAAAAATAACAATGGAGTAAGCCTTATAGTTTTGCCCAAAAATCACAAGGGGTAAGCCTTGTAAATTTGCCCAAAAATCACAAGGGGTAAGCCTTGTAGTTTTCCTCCAAAATCACAATCGGTAAGCCTTGTAGTTTTGCCCAAAAATCACAAGGAGTAAGCCTTGTAGTTTTTCTCCAAAATCACAAGGGTTAAGCCTTATAGTTTTGCCCAAAAATCACAAGGGGTAAGCCTTATAGTTTTGCCCAAAAATAACAATGGAGTAAGCCTTGTAGTTTTCCTCCAAAATCACAAGGGGTAAGCCTTTAAAATTTGCCCACAAATCACAAAGGGTAAGCCTTATAGTTTTGCCCAAAAATAACAATGGAGTAAGCCTTGTAGTTTTGCCCAAAAATCACAAGGGTTAAGCCTTATAGTTTTGCCCAAAAATCACAAGGCGTAAGCCTTGTAGTTTTGTCAAAAAATCACAAGGGGTAAGCCTTGTAGTTTTCCTCCAAAATCACAAGGGGTAAGCCTTGTAGTTTTGCCCAAAAATCACAAGGGGTAAGCCTTATAGTTTTGCCCAAAAATTAGAATGGGGTAAGCCTTGTAGTTTTGCTCAAAAATAACAATGGAGTAAGCCTTATAGTTTTGCCCAAAAATCACAAGGGGTAAGCCTTATAATTTTGCCCAAAAATTAGAAGGGGGTAAGCCTTGTAGTTTTGCCCCAAAATAACAAGGGGTAAGCCTTGTAAATTTGCCCAAATATCACAAAGGGTAAGCCTTGTAGTTTTGCCCAAAAATCACAAGGGGTAAGCCTTGTAGTTTTCCTCCAAAATCACAAGGGGTAAGCCTTGTAGTTTTGCCCAAAAATCACAAGGGGTAAACCTTGTAGTTTTTCTCCAAAATCACAAGGGGTAAGCCTTATGGTTTTGCCCCAAATTCACAAGGGGTAAGCCTTGTAGTTTTCCTCCAAAATCACAAGGGGTAAGCCTTGTAGTTTTGTCAAAATATTACAATCGGTAAGCCTTGTAGTTTTGCCCAAAAATCACAAGGGGAAAGCCTTGTAGTTTTGCCCAAAAAGAACAATGGAGTAAGCCTAAAAGTTTTGCCCAAAAATCACAAGGGGTAAGCCTTATAGTTTTGCCCAAAAATCACAAGGGGTAAGCCTTGTAAATTTGCCCAAAAATCACAAAGGGTAAGCCTTATAGTTTTGCCCAAAAATAACAATGGAGTAAGCCCTGTAGTTTTCCTCCAAAATCACAAAGGGTAAGCCTTATAGTTTTGCCCAAAAATAACAATGGAGTAAGCCCTGTAGTTTTCCTCCAAAATCACAAGGGTTAAGCCTTATAGTTTTGCCCAAAAATCACAAGGGGTAAGCCTTATAGTTTTGCCCAAAAATTAGAAGGGAGTAAGCCTTGTAGTTTTGCCCAAAAATAACAATGGAGTAAGCCTTATAGTTTTGCCCAAAAATCACAAGGGGTAAGCCTTGTAGTTTTTCTCCAAAATCACAAGGGTTAAGCCTTGTAGTTTTGCCCAAAATTCACAAGGGGTAAGCCTTATAGTTTTGCCCAAAAATTAGAATGGGGTAAGCCTTGTAGTTTTGCTCAAAAATAACAATGGATTAAGCCTTATAGTTTTCCTCCAAAATCACAAGGGGTAAGCCTTGTAGTTTTCCTCCAAAATCACAAGGGGTAAGCCTTGTAGTTTTGTCAAAAAATCACAATCGGTAAGCCTTGTAGTTTTGCCCAAAAATCACAAGGGGTAAGCCTTATAGTTTTGCCCAAAAATTAGAATGGGGTAAGCCTTGTAGTTTTGCCCAAAAATCACAATCGGTAAGCCTTGTAGTTTTGCCCAAAAATTAGAAGGGGGTAAGCCTTGTAGTTTTGCCCAAAAATAACAATGGAGTAAGCCTTATAGTTTTCCTCAAAAATCACAAGGGGTAAGCCTTGTAGTTTTGCCCAAAAATAACAATGGAGTAAGCCTTACAGTTTTGCCCAAAAATCACAAGGGGTAATTCTTGTAAATTTGCCCAAAAATCACAAAGGGTAAGCCTTGTAGTTTTGCCCAAAAATCACAATCGGTAAGCCTTATAGTTTTCCTCAAAAATCACAAGGGGTAAGCCTTGTAGTTTTCCTCCAAAATCACAAGGGGTAAGCCTTGTAGTTTTGCCCAAATATCACAATCGGTAAGCCTTGTAGTTTTGTTCAAAAATTAGAAGGGGGTAAGCCTTGTAGTTTTGCCCAAAAATAACAATGGAGTAAGCCTTATAGTTTTCCTCCAAAATCACAAGGGGTAAGCCTTGTAGTTTTGCCCAAAAATCACAAAGGGTAAGCCTTGTAGTTTTGCCCAAAAATCACAAGGGGTAGCCTTATAGTTTTGCCCAAAAATAACAATGGAGTAAGCCTTATAGTTTTCCTCCAAAATCACAAGGGGTAAGCCTTGTAGTTTTGCCCAAAAATCACAAAGGGTAAGCCTTGTAGTTTTGCCCAAAAATCACAAGGGGTAGCCTTATAGTTTTGCCCAAAAATAACAATGGAGTAAGCCTTGTAGTTTTGCCCAAAAATCACAAGGGGTAAGCCTTGTAGTTTTTCTCCAAAATCACAAGGGGTAAGCCTTGTAGTTTTTCTCCAAAATCACAATCGGTAAGCCTTGTAGTTTTGCCCAAATATCACAATCGGTAAACCTTGTAGTTTTGCCCAAAAATAACAATGGAGTAAGCCTTATAGTTTTGCCCAAAAATCACAAGGGGTAAGCCTTGTAGTTTTCCTCAAAAATCACAAGGGGGGCCTTAAAATATTAACATATTAGTTTTTCCTAAGGGGTAAATCCGGAGAAAGGGAAGTGTATGTACCCTCCACTTTGTGGCCGGGGAATGGTTCACAGGATCATCCCCCTTAATTTGTTTTCATGCAGTAAAAATACTGAGCGAATAATTCGTGAAAAACAAGCAGAGAGAAATTTGGTTTTCCGTTTGGGTGACGTCTATTGCTGAGGTATTATCATTGGTTGTTCACTGCAGTACTTAGTTGTACATTATGCACACTTATTTCAATGTAATCTTCCCCACTCCCCCCACCCCCACCCCACCCCCCCCCCCACACACACACACACACTTTTTGTCATGGATTTACGCCACAGCTCTGTTAAAATTGTAGTTTTATTCGTCTTTCGTGAGTTTGAAACTAGGGGAAAAAATGTACTTGTGACCGCATAATGATCCAAACAGAACTTGTTACTGTAGTACACATAATAAAAAAACAATACAATAATGCATTTAAACAATGTTTTTCCAATTTTTAATGAATTCAACTTTCAATGCTATCTCAGTTTCTGGTCTAAAATTACTAATTTAAAGTTGATTACATAATGTACAGTACATGACACTTATAATGTACAGTACAGTGTACATGACACTTATAATGTACAGTACATGACACTTATAATGTACAGTACATGACACTTATAATGTACAGTACATGACACTTATAATGTACAGTACAGTGTACATGACACTTATAATGTACAGTACATGACACTTATAATGTACAGTACATGACACTTATAATGTACATGTACATGACACTTATAATGTACATGTACAGTACATGACACTTATAATGTACAGTACATGACACTTATAATGTACAGTACATGACACTTATAATGTACAGTACAGTGTACATGACACTTATAATGTACAGTACAGTGTACATGACACTTATAATGTACAGTACATGACACTTATAATGTACAGTACATGACACTTATAATGTACAGTACAGTGTACATGACACTTATAATGTACAGTACATGACACTTATAATGTACAGTACATGACACTTATAATGTACAGTACATGACACTTATAATGTACAGTACAGTGTACATGACACTTATAATGTACAGTACATGACACTTATAATGTACAGTACATGACACTTATAATGTACAGTACAGTGTACATGACACTTATAATGTACAGTACATGACACTTATAATGTACAGTACATGACACTTATAATGTACATGTACATGACACTTATAATGTACAGTACATGACACTTATAATGTACAGTACATGACACTTATAATGTACAGTACATGACACTTATAATGTACAGTACAGTGTACATGACACTTATAATGTACAGTACATGACACTTATAATGTACAGTACATGACACTTATAATGTACAGTACATGACACTTACGGTACATAATGTACAGTACATGACACTTATAATGTACAGTACATGCATGACACTTATAATGTACAGTACATGACACTTATAATGTACATGTACAGTACATGACACTAATGTACAGTGACACGTATAATGTACAGTACATGACACTTATAATGTACAGTACATGACACTTATAATGTACAGTACATGACACTTATAATGTACAGTACAGTGTACATGACACTTATAATGTACAGTACATGACACTTATAATGTACAGTACATGACACTTATAATGTACAGTACATGACACTTATAATGTACAGTACATGACACTTATAATGTACAGTACATGACACTTATAATGTACAGTACATGACACTTATAATGTACAGTACATGACACTTATAATGTACAGTACATGACACTTATAATGTACAGTACATGACACTTATAATGTACATGTACATGACACTTATAATGTACATGTACAGTACATGACACTTATAATGTACAGTACATGACACTTATAATGTACAGTACATGACACTTATAATGTACAGTACATGACACTTATAATGTACAGTACATGACACTTATAATGTACAGTACATGACACTTATAATGTACAGTACATGACACTTATAATGTACAGTACATGACACTTATAATGTACAGTACATGACACTTATAATGTACAGTACATGACACTTATAATGTACAGTACATGACACTTATAATGTACAGTACATGACACTTATAATGTACAGTACATGACACTTATAATGTACAGTACATGACACTTATAATGTACAGTACAGTGTACATGACACTTATAATGTACAGTACATGACACTTATAATGTACAGTACATGACACTTATAATGTACAGTACATGACACTTATAATGTACAGTACATGACACTTATAATGTACAGTACATGACACTTATAATGTACAGTACATGACACTTATAATGTACAGTACATGACACTTATAATGTACAGTACATGACACTTATAATGTACATGTACATGACACTTATAATGTACATGTACAGTACATGACACTTATAATGTACAGTACATGACACTTATAATGTACAGTACATGACACTTATAATGTACAGTACATGACACTTATAATGTACAGTACATGACACTTATAATGTACAGTACATGACACTTATAATGTACAGTACATGACACTTATAATGTACAGTACATGACACTTATAATGTACAGTACATGACACTTATAATGTACAGTACATGACACTTATAATGTACAGTACATGACACTTATAATGTACAGTACATGACACTTATAATGTACAGTACATGACACTTATAATGTACAGTACATGACACTTATAATGTACAGTACATGACACTTATAATGTACACTACATGACAATTATAATGTACAGTACATGACACTTATAATGTACAGTACATGACACTTATAATGTACAGTACATGACACTTATAATGTACACTACATGACACTTATAATGTACAGTACATGACACTTATAATGTACAGTACATGACACTTATAATGTACAGTACATGACGTACCAACTATAACATCTGTATTTCAGTCGAACTGAATAATTTTAATGTTCGCGTTAACTGAAACACAAGGCAGTTATTGATTTTACAACCATGATTTTTTTCTTTAGAAATACTTTTATTTGTAAAGTCCTTTAGATGATTTATAGTTTGATGAAATTCTTGCGTCGGGTGATAAACAATTTATGTAATTTTTGCCCTACACCGACGTGTGTATAGCACTGTATACCTCAGTGCTTTCCGAGTATCTGTGCGAGTAAAGTGCTATACACACGTCGATGTAGGGCAAAAATTACATCAATTATTTATCACCCGACGCAAGAATTTCATCAAACTATAAATATCGCGGCACCCGCTGCTATAATAGGATTCTAGCCAGCCAATCGACATCGGGCAAGCTCAGTGGTCAAGAGGTTAAGACGTCTGTACTAGTAAGCACTAGTAAGCAGGAGGTCGTGGGTTTGAATCCCGCCCGAGTCGCCTGTTAAGGTTTTTACCCACAGACACTCGGAAAGCACCGAGTATACAGTGCTATACACACGACGGTGTAGAGCAAAATTTACATCAATCCTTTAGATGACGTTTACAATAATAATACTACTTTTATTGTTGAATGCGAATACACATTTATATAATTTATTATATAACGTTCCACAACTAGTACAATTAACACAATATTACACTGCAAAAAATGAGGTGTTAAAATAACACTAGTGGTGTCAACTTTATTCTTCCATGGTGTTTGTATTTTGTGAGTTGCCTAATATAAACACCAATGGTGTAGTTTTTGCACAGCTTTTGCAGTGTATACACACTAGTACGTTAACACACTAGTACATTAACACAATATAGAACACAGTATTTTAATAGATCGCGTCACTCGAATTAGGCTCATATTTTTCAACTTGACTCGCTCCCGTTACAAGACTTTGCCCAAAGTACACCACCCAAGCTCTAAAGTCCTCAGCCCCTCTCAAATATAAGTACTCTACAAAACCAAAGTAGATCAACAAATCACTCAAACGTCAGGACTCGATGATTAAGTCGGGTCTTAAAAGCATAATTAATTAGTTACACTCTGTTAGCACTGGTAGATGATATTGACATGATTCGAGTATTATAGCTGCTCCCAATTGACGGTTGTCTCCACTGTCTCTGCCTCAGCTCTTCCCTCCCCCGACACCCCAAGCATGCCGTGGCAAACCCCTCCCTGAAACTCTTGGACATGAAGGCGTAGATGAAGGGGTTGAGACAGCTGTTACCGTAGGCCAGGAGGTGAAGGGAGAGACTGATCTTCCAGACGGTGTCCGTGTAGTTTCCTCCCACAAGACCGGCACGGAGTAGAAGGCCGTAGAAGATGAAGGGTCCCCAGCATATGACGAAGACCACGACCACTAGGATGAGCATAAGCACGATGCGCTGGGGGAAGAGTTACAGTGACTTGTTAACATTGCCATCATTGATTATTATTGACTGGATAATGATAGCTGGGATCTCTTTGGCATCGATCTTGTGACGGCATTTCCTCCCAATAAATATAAATTAAATAGAGAATTAGCTGTTGCAAACTGCTTACCAACCTAAAGGACCTGTAGTATAAATAGAGAATTAGCTGTTGAAAACTGCTTACCAACCTAAAGGACCTGTAGTATAAATGGAGAATTAGCTGTTGCAAACTGCTTACCATCCTAAAGTACCTGTAGTATAAATGCAAAATAGTAGTTATTGGCCTTCCGTTTCGAACCCAGCAGGTTCTTGATCTTCTCAAAGTTAAATTGGGGAATTTGCCTTTGAGTAAAAACCTGCTAGGTTCGAAACGTAAGGCCAATAACCATTATTTTGCAATAATTATAAAGCTTTATAATCAATTAAAATTCTCGATGAACACACCTTTATGTTATCACCTTCTGTCTTATTATGTTGCCGCTTTGGGTGCTGGGTAGTGACCATGTATCTGTGTCCTTTGATCTTGTCCCCATCGTCCGATGTCAGGCCTTCGGTCTCGGTTGTTCCACCGTCACCTTGAATCTTAGAGATGGGGATGTTCACCGTGGACAATGGTCGCATGTGCTCGGTCAGGCGCTTACCCGAGTACAGTCTGACGACGATAAGGGTGTAGCATGCGGCCAGAACGAGCGTAGGAAACCCGAAGAGGACGATTGTGACGTATACAGTGTAACCAAGGGCGATATCGTTGGATGGCCAGCCGTCGTTGCATGTTGTCCATTTGTCCCCGGCTTTGTCAAAATCCCTGGTTTTCTACAGAGGGGGAAGATCAAGGGGGTGGGGTTAATTGGGTGGGGGAGGAGGAGGCAAAAAGGGGAATACCTATGTAATGTAAGTTATAAACAAAATTGAAAAAAACATTGCCCAACATTGTCAAATGAGTTGCTGTTATATTAATAACACTCAATGTAATTTTTGAAAGCGTGTTCTTGGCATTGAAAGCATTATGTTGTAATTGTACGGCTGTCGGGGGGAAATGATAAATAAGGAACTGTATTTAAGCCATCTGTCATTTCTATTAAAATCAGAATAACGTGCCTAGATTCCTAGGAATGTTGATTATTCGCGTCTCACTTTAAAGCGAAGGTTGAGCAGCACCCGGCCGCTGGAAAGTAAGCAGTGGAAACAAGTTCCAAATTACATGCTAGGTAGAAGGGGAGACCAACCGGACGGCCTTCTCACGAGCGTTGCTACGCACGGGTGGAGATGACTGTGTGATCATAGGTGTGATTGAGATGGGAAACGTGGGGGTTAGAATGTGAATATGGACTTGAGAGTACAGACAGCATGTAATGACAATGACAATTCCACGATGCGCAACAAAAGGATATGGTTACTGCCTAAGCACACCGTCTATAATCATAATTATTCACATTAACTTTCTGGCATGAGGCTTCCATCACCTAGCGTCTGTCGATTGAGACATTTTCATCCTTCAAAAATAATAAGAATACTGAAGGACTGTCCCCACGTCCGTCATGCTGATATAAAGCTTGTGATGATGTCCTGTTTATTTTCATTCCGCGATAAGGTGCTGTAATGTTTACTCCGTCAGTCGCTCATTATTTTGGTCATGCAATGAATGGAAATGCTGCCCTCTGTTGATACGATCATGTTTACTATTAGGTAAAAGATTTCTTGGAGACAGGATTACTCACTGATGTCAAGCATTCCATAGTTAGTTTACTAAACAAATATTATTGATTCTCATTAACATTTATGTACTGTTCACTTCCTTTCCCGCTAAAGAAGTCTTACAAAACACATACATATTGGGTCTGCTTTGGGTTGTTTGGTCGGGCTTATGTAAACAAGTTTCCTCCGTTTTCCATCGCTGTTTTACAGGACTAGGGGATAAATAACATAATGTGTTGTCATTATTGTATCTTGATGTAACTGATAAAAATAACACCCAATCCGCGACGTCAGGTTTATTATTTCACACACTGAATGACAGATACAACCCTTACGTGTAGCCACTAACCACAAAGCTGCTATCTACGTAACTGATGACTTAAATTGTTTTATTAATTAGTTTCCCTGCAGACTGGTATTGTGTTGGTAACTATGACGTAATTCCAACATAAACCACGCCCACTTCGCACGTGCTGGCTCCAACGATCATCAGAAACCCACTGGAAATGCATTGACCACCCTTTTCGTAAAGAAATTAGAAAGCTCTGGACTTGCCTGCAATGTATGTGTTGTAAAGACTAAAATTATTATTAACAAAGTAAAATTCTGCCTCAGGAATCGCTTTTGAACGTTAACATCAAGGAACTTAGTTTAAAATTCCACACAAAGATATGCCAGCTTTTGGAACCTGAAATGTAGTAGCGAAAAGAACGCGCGTATTACGTATCGACTTTACGAACAGGATTGGAGACTTCTAAGCCACTGGGGGCAGCAGACTTACCGTTTCTTTCCCATTGGTTAAGTAATTTTGAGCAAGCGAACTATATTGAAAATAGTGGAAAATAACCGGTACGTTTGCAATTCCCTTTTATTATCTGTTATATAAAGGTACCTCTATAATTAATTCACCCAACTTTTCAAACAGGGTTGCCTCCAATGACGTGGACCGAATTTGAATCAGCGTGTGGTCGGATGAAATTTCCTTATTAATTAAGGATGTTTGTCTACTTGAAAATGAATTTAGAAGCAAAAACACTGTGGATGATTTTTAGCATACGAATATACACGGGCGAGGGTACAATAACATTTTGTTCTGCAAACAAATAACAGATGTGATGTAGTACTTGGCTATCTGTTTCTATGGTAACTACATCAAAACAACTTATCGCGATGCAATATCAGATGAAATGACGTGGAACAGGTTTTAGACTCGTTCGTGTGTTTGCAAACAATTGAATGAAGAAAATAATTGTGAAGTGTGATGCGAGATATTGTTGGCGTCTTTTGCTATATTTTCGACTTCAAAAATAATTCTATTAGTGGCCAGTGGCCACTTAAAAATTAACACTGCGGTTCTGCTGGCTTCTAAAAGGGAAGGTATATGATAATAATAATAATAATAATAATAATAATAATAATAATAATAATAATAATAATAATAATAATAATAATAATAATAATAATAATAATAATAATAATAATAATAATAATAATAATAATAATAATAATAATAATAATAATAATAATAATAATAATAATAATAATAATAATAATAATAATAATAATAATAATAATAATAATAATAATAATAATAATAATAATAATAATAATAATAATAATAATAATAATAATAATAATAATAATAATAATAATAATAATAATAATAATAATAATAATAATGTGTGGACTTATATAGCGCACGTATCCACCAACTGAGTGGTGATCAAGGCGCATTATATTATTACCCCTGCTCATAAGGCTCATAAATCATTCCTGAAACCATCTCAGCTCCCTGGGGAGTATACAGCTCAATTGCTGCCATTACAGCGTATATAGGGCTAATCAACCAACTCTGCCCTCACAGGTACCCAAGTTAACCCCTGGGTGGAGAGAAGCAATTATGGTTAAGTGTCTCGCTCAAGGACACAAGTGTCACGGCCAGGATTCGAACCCACATTCTGCTGCTAACACCAGAACTTGAGTCCGGTAAGCTAGATCGCTCGGCCACTACACTACAATGTACGTTAACTTTAAACTTTAATCACATGTTAACAAAAGAGCCTCAAAGGTCAAACTGCGCTGGGCACAAAATGGTTTCTTGTCTATGACAAGAAACCATAAAATCTGATATTTTGAGTTGTCGGCAAGAACAACTCTAAATTTGATTTATTTATAATAAGGCCCTAACATTACATCTCAAATCTTATTCATCTGAAAATTAAATACACTCTTGATGTTATGTGGAGAAGTACAAAATGTACAAACTCTGCGTACAAATACATTCACCTGCTTGGCGGGAAATCATCCTGGTTCTCTAAAGGTTATGTAAAGTGTAACCAAGTCACATGGTCTGTAGTTATGAAACTTTCATTGCTTAGTTTTATTATATCTTTCTTGAAAACTAGATAGTTGAAATTAAGGTACATTAGCAACTACCAATGTTGTACGTTCCCTTTAAAATGATGTTGATTGACTCGAGATGTTGTTACCTTGGAGAAGAGACTTGGAATGCACATGATCAGAGAGAAGACCCAGATAATGGCAATCATGCGGCGGGTTCGTCCCATCGTTATCACTGATTTGGTCTCTAGCGGGTAGAGCACGGCGTAACACCTTAATGAGAACACGGAGAGATAAAAAGAGATCTTTACAAAAAAACAAAAACATATTAAGACTGAAAAGGATTGTAAACCAGTGGCGTAGCCAAATGGAGGTAGGGGAGAGGGGCCACCCCTGGCAAAATAGTGTCTGTAAATTCACAAACTTGTTGGTATTTTTGATTGACATAATTTGTTGGTTCATTTGTGCTTTTGCCGGTAAATTTACCCCCCCCCCAAAAAAAAATAAATAAATAAATAAATAAAATAAAAAGTTTGTCTCTCCACTCTCTGAATATCCTGGCTGTGCCACTGTTGTGAACCATTGCTAAAATTTCTACAAATGCATCCATACTATAGAAGACTCAAGCGAAAATTACTGGCTCATTTATGCAGCAGCAACGGTAATATTACATTATCATGTGGGATATTATTTTCAGTCACTGAGTTAATCTAAACCTATATAGCACTCCGATTCCATGCCCTGTTGATTGTGACGCTATTGTCCCTTTAATTCTTAACCGATGTATTTGTTTACTTTTCTAGAAATCCTTTTTTGAAACATTTATGGTAAGTAGTCTAAGTTAAGAGTGTCAAAATATATTTATTGAACACTAAAGATACAAAATAAAAATCAATGAGAGCTACAGCTTGATTTGCTAATAAAATAATTAAATTTCACACCGTTTCATACCAAAACGTCATGGATTTGTATAATTATAATTTCTACCCTAGTCAGGATAATTATTATGCTATTTACGGGAGGGTTAACTAAAACAAATAGACGAAAGTAACTTAGTAAGATTTAACAATTTCAGGACCATCTAGATATTATCCGTCCCAGAATGCTTAGCAGAACACAACTCAAAACCTCGCATGCAGCGCTTGTCAGAATACCGATACTACGTAGCCTATGAAACACATACATTGAGGCTCTCTTTAATATGTATATGCATGTTTAACCCAGATAGGCTGGTACCTATATGATTTGATGACCTACTTCACATCATAATTGTATTCTTGCCTCCAGGGACACGACCAAGATGGCGGCAAAGAAGCACACTTCACCGAAGATTCTTGTTCTGTTACTGCTTCAATACTTGTCATGACTTCTTTGAAGAGTACGCTGGCGGGGGGGGGGGGGGGTTGACAAGTGACTACAAAATTTTCTAGTCGGCACATTATTGCAATTCTGATAATTAATTATGTTTGCTGGCATTTGGTTGCACTTCGGAATGAATGTAAATTCTGGAAAGATACAGTACAGTAGAACAAATTGGAAACATTTGCATAGGGGCCTATAGTTTGTAAAGATTGCCCGTGTATGCCTTAGTGAGCACGGAGTCGACTGGCAGACTTGTGGTCAAGTACTTGTTCATGATTAGTGAGTACATACGAGAACGAGTACGGGTACAGAAACATGTACTTGAGTACGAGTATGAGTACTCCATCCCTAGAGTTGTGTAGAGTACTCCTTCATACAAGTACAAGAACATTATACTGGAGTGCATCAACGAAGTTATTTGTGGTGTTGCGATGCTATGGACGTTGCGTGGCATTGGCCGCCGCACGCACGAACATAACGCATTGTGGAAACGAAGATCCGGGTGTGTTATGGTCGTGTGAACGGCCAATGTAGGATCGACAACACCACACGTAAGGTAATATTGTCTGCAACAGCTGGGCCTATACAGTATTTTATTTCGAACACGAACTTAGAATACATGTCAAGAAACATGTCGTATGTTTTACCGACAAACTGCGTAGGCACTCGGCGCTGGCAACTCAGTGACACACCTGTATGGAGGGACATAGACAAGGAGTCGAGTGCGCACATACATTTTTATTCTCTGGTATTACGTAATGACTCTAACACGTTTCTTCCTCCATGTAAATACGCAGGTATATTGAAAAGAACAAGGATTACTTGAACGTTAACATAAACGCTCACCGGGTTACAACGCTGTTAGTCAAACATAATAGACGATGCACCGTAACCAATGAAATCAAATGTTTACAAAAGATCCCCAAAGGTCAACTGTACCGGGCACAAATTGTACACTGGTCAAGAAACCATAAACTCTTAATGTGATTTATTTGTAGTAAAGCACTAACATTGCATTTCAAATCTTGTTCATCGGAAAATACACCCCAAAAAATATGTGGAGAAGTACCAAATGTACAAACTCTGCATAAAAATACACACACTTTTGTCCGGCGGGAAATCATACTGGTACTCTAAAGGTCACACAAAGTTTAAACAAGTCGCATCGTGTACGGTATAATGGGACAGAAGGTTGCGTCATCACGATCACGGCTGGCGTGTCGTACGGTGGCGGTCAGGTGTTTTCCAGTACCTTATGTCACAGTTCTTTAGTAACAGTTTAGTGCACCGATTCTCTGTGGTGACAAGAATTACGGGATCACATCAAAGTCTGCAAAGTACACTGGCACCATTCATTTCTTCCTCAAAAACCCTTCGAGGAAACTCCGTAATACTCTGTCAGATCCCCTGGCTCATTATTTTCCTGGCCGTGACGCACTCAACTCTTTTTTTAAGGACTCCAACGTGTTACAAATCACATTAAATGCAAGCAGTATCCAATCGGCTCGTCTTTGTTAATCTTAAAGGGAAATTTATCATCAAACTTACTTAGTGTGAAAATTATAATAGAATCATACATTCCTTGAAATCTGAGTGTCTTAATATGTACGAGTAATTTCGGTTAAATATGAGGTATTTTGGTCATTAAAATATGACCAAACTGTCGAATTTTAATTTTAAAAATTACCGGTACTTGGTGTAAACCTTATAGGCCAAATGGTTTAGTTCTTCCCTAGAAATAATTTGTCAGGTGCTGTGAATTTTAAGAAAAGTGAATTTATCCCCAATCAGTTTATCGGAAAGAATATACCCTTCCCTAAATTCCACGTTAAAATGAATATTAAAAAAATCTGAATGAATTTTCTTGACGACTCGACGGTGCCATTTTACTACTCTCATACAAACTGAACGCCCATGGAAACACAAGGAATGCTCATATACAATGCGATGGCTGATTCTTCCAATTAGCATTGTAATACATGGTTTATGAGAGCAGCAACATGGCATCCAGTGGCTTCATTGTAAACACACATAGAACACACATAGAACTCACATATGCACTCTTAAAACTAAAGTGTGGAATCAACCATATAAGAGTTCGGTGACAACACTTTATAAAGTTAAATTCAACTCAAGAAAATGTTGAACTAACAGTAACACGGAGTCAAGTTAAGTCCAACTTTATCAGAGTTAATTCAACACTTTTAAAAGTTGTCACTGACCAAACTCTTTATAATGTTGATTCAGCACTTTCGTTTTAAGAGTGTGAGGAGGCCGATTCTCCCTGTTAGCATTGCGATACATGGTTTATGAGAGCAGCAACATGACATCCAGTCAGTCAGTATAGATTAGTTATACCAAATCATCAGTTCATAGAGCTTAATCATTTGATTTTTTGTTTATAAGTGGACAAAAATTCCTCGCCGGGTCTTTTTATACATAAAATCTGTAAAAAGAAAGGAACAGCATTGGTAGTACAAATTAAACGAATTAACACCTTAAAAAGTTACTTAAGTCCGTATACAAGTTACAAGTATCAATCACCCTGATAAATGATTCTGTCCGAAGTGCCATTTTCTTAAAGACAAAAATAATTCTGTTGACTTTTGCAAAACATATAAATAACAAAGACCTGTATTTCGTAATTTTTCGCAAAATATAAAAACGTGATAACCTAAAACTTTCACCGGTCCGTTTTTTACATAATGGAGGTACGGTGGAATTGAATTAATGTTTCTAAACACCAATGTTGTACCATCCCTTACACACTAAAGTGGGCTGTTCAGCATCTTGGCCTATATGCACAAAACCTGTTAAAACAAAACCAAATTGGTATAATACGTGACCTAAACACTAAGTAAACATCCCAAAGTTCAAATGAATACTTCCATACGAGCAGTAACATAGTGAACACAATTACCTACTTTGCAGACTCCGTGTTAAATTTCACAAGTAAAGACACAATCAGTATGGAGTTTCGTGCTCAATCATTTATCGGTTGAACCCGACAAGATTGTACTTTCTTCTGAGAAAGACTAGGGGACTTGAATTCTGTTTTAGAAATGGGTATTCATTTCAGTCACGGTCCTCAATGTAGGCGGATCCAGGGTGACTTAGAGGAGGTGCATTGCAATAAAAGGGGTGCACAAAACGTATGCATGGTCAACATAGGGTGTAAGTGCCCAACCTGGATTCGCCAAAGTTCTCTGAACCCCATTATACAGGGATTAACATTTGAGGCCAATTTCTATTTAATTGGTGAAATGCATCCATACTTTATAAGAATCAACGAGAGATACTTACATAAAATCATTCTGTGAAAATCAGTTCAGCTTATTTCATTGTGTCGTTAAGGACAAAAAGTCTCCAGTTTCTGGTCATAGGTCGGCTTCAAAATCGGTGCGGTGATGCGCTTTTTTTTAAACATTTTTTTTATTAATTTTTTTTTTGGTAATCTTTTGCCAACAGGGAAATACGTGCTACATGTATACGCGGAGACCAAATTTCCCATAGGCCTATACAAAGTATGATGGCTTAGAGAGGCCTCACATATCGGGCAAACGTTCATACCCCTATGTGAAAAAGTCGTTTAAACCACAGCACGGCAGAATTCCAATCGATCCAGCAATTTTGGCTGCAACTGGATATCGTTATATAGCACACACACACACAAAAATGCTGACGTGCGGATCTGAGAGGCGACGCGCGCAGAGACCAAAAACAGGAGACTTTTTGGCCTAACTAGGTTCGTTTTCGCTTCTTGTTAACAAAGAGATATATCTCCTGAAATGACATTGTGTTCGGGTATTTAGTTTCAATTGCATTTTACATTGATTTCGATGCTGGCCTTGCATTGGGTTTTGTGTTCATCATTTATTTGAAATTGCAGCTTTACGTATTTAATAAGTTAGACAAAGAAATAAACAGTAACTCTGAACACAATGGTATAGATTGAAGACATTATTATAACTGTACAGAACAACATTTGCCATTTAGTGTGAAGCTAAAGATTTTGTGAGCTAACATTCCACCCGATAATCTGACAGACATTTAAAATGCCAACGCGCGGGTCTGAGGCGACGCGCGCGGAGACCAGAAATCGGAGACCTTTTTTTTTTTTTTTTGGCCTAACGAGAAAATAATTGAAATGCATTCAGATTGTTTGTATTCATGGAATCCCTCTCTTCAGATGACAGAATTCATTTGGGAAATTATTTTACCAACTTAATTTAACTAAAATGATAACACCTCAGACATAAAGATTTCAAGATATGTTTCATGCCATCTCAACATAACACCAAGTAAGCGAACGTAAAAACTCATTTTATGGTTTGCGAGATTGTCGTCTTAAACAAGGGTATCACATTTTTATACACTGATATTATCTTTGCGAATTTACCAAACCCGTACAGTACCCACGATTTACACATATTTTTAAATTTATTATTATTTTAACAGGGTGAACTGGAAGATGGCATTTTGGGTATCTTATAATGGGGAAATCAATCAATACTTTAATGGAATCCCTTATAAGTTTCTTTGGCCATGTTCCGTGGTGGTAATGCAGGCACAGTCTTCCTGTTAGAGTAGGCAGACGTGCTTAGGTCCTCTTTTATTAAAGGGACAATATCGTCACGATCACAGCAGACTTTCAACAGGGCATGGAATCGGTGTCCTAGTTTAAAGATAAACACAGTGACTGAAAATTACTGGCTCCTTTATGCAGCAGCAACGGTAATATGTGTGGCGGTCCAGGAAAATCCAACACATGGTCAAATTTTTACAATTCTTGTTGAGCATTTAGTAATACACCCTTTACTCATCTCATAACAGTTTTAATGAGTTCAATATTCAAACCACAACTAAAGTTATGACCTTTCAAAGACGGTTCTAAAACCCACAAACGGAGAAATTAGGCTTCAAAGTTGGCTATGCAGTAAACGTAAATCCCTTGAATTGAGGTGAAATTGATATTATAGTAAAAATAGTGTAAAAGTGTTTTTCATTTCTTTCAAACTAAGATTTTTCACATAAAGGAGTTATGGTCAATTTTTACGTAAATCGGTCCATAATTACAAAATGTGCGTGGCGACTTCCGACGGGTTTTCTCCGACTGCCACACATATGACCTTATCATGCTGGGTATTATTTTCAGTCACCAAGTTAATCTAAAACTAGCAATCTGATTCCATGCCATGTTGATCTGATGCCTGTTGTCCCTTTAAATGGTGACTGAAAAGCACCGTGACCCACACACAAGTGTTTTGGGTTTGCGTGTCATGAATAACAAATTAAACGCGATCGGTGTTAGTACCCTATTCTGATTTCTGTCGTAATCATTTTGACAACGGCGAAACCTTTGAGTGCTTGAGAAGAAAACATGCTTTACCAGGTGCTAAGATCAATCCAAGTTGCCATCAAACCAGCGGCACCTTCAATGACCAACCAACTACCCCTGGGATCTTGTCTAGCTTCGGGTATAGCAACCCCTCACCACCAATAATTGATGGAACGAGTGGGCGGCACGGCACGCGCACTACATACGTCACTCAATTAGCGCTCCTGAAGTAGTCTGTCGCCAGACAGAATATACGCAATTTGCATTTTTCAATGGCTTTTATTAATATCTTGATGTCCTATCTATCATTTACTTCGCTTTCTTAACAAGGATAACATATTTATCATAGCAATGCGCGATTGAACTAGGAAATTGTACTTTTCATTGACTGTGCTGGCGGGGAATGTAATACAAATTCCCAGTTAGCTTTATATGTTTTACAGGAAAACAAATAAGGTCAAATTTAACATTCGCTAATAAGAGAATCCCGTTTCAGCAATTTTATACGACTGTTTTGGGGGCAATAATGCTTCAACTTTATTCTTCTGTCGGGACCAATTTAATATAGGCCTAGTTATCCATTTCCATTTAATGTTTGAACAAAACATCATAATAATGATTGATCTCATTTATATTGGTTTGCATTCAGAACAAAATGTTATTAACTGTACAGGCCTGTAGTCTGAGATTCATGGACGTTTTTATTGGCTGTGATTTATGAAGTTTTCTTGGAAGAATGATATGGTTTGATTCCATAGATGTAAAACCAATATGATTAAATTAGTGAATAAACAAGCGAGTGAGTGCACCTGAGTGGATGGATGGAGGGAGGGGTAGGGGAATGAGGGAATGATTCGATAACAATTGCTATGATCGATATTATTGTTCACATTTTATTCATTGAATTCTTGTGTCGAGATAATGAAGGATACATACAAATATATATCTTCATTCTTATGTATAAATACCTCACTTATGGCGCACAAAACCCTTTAAACCTTTTTGGAAAATTACCAGTGGTGAAACACCCATTTATATGGAAGGTGCAATATTGGTATTTAGTAACTTTCGTTCATTAGTTTCCAATGCACAATAGTACTTGAACTACTATTTATTGGTCTTACGTTTCGAACCTAGCGGATTCTTCTCAAAGGCAAAATGGACGATATACAAACATGCACACATGCGCAAGAGTGGGCAGAAGTTAGTCAGGTGTAAAAGGAACACAAAGTAACAGAGTTCAAGAAGCAGCAGAGTCAGGTATACCGGTACCGGTACTGGTTCTGGGACCGCACAAAATTGAAATTAAATAGATAAAGTACACGGAGGGCGGGAAAAAAGGAAGCAGATGATTAGTGAAAAGGAAAGGAGTCAGACAAAGAGAGTATAACAAAACTGACAACAACAACAACAACAACAACAAAAACTAACAAGCGAAATAAATGTTAAACAAAATTTAAAAAGAAATTTATCATGAAATATATCATGGAAATAACATCAAATTTCGCAATTGGCGCTCACGTTTTTAAGAAAACTAACGACTACGTGTAACATATTTTTTCAGGCGAAACAATTTCTCAGGATGATTGATATGCGTGCCATCTTCACATCGAGTTAGTTTTTAGAAAAATAAATCATTAATTTGGTAATCTGGTAATTCCCTTGTAATAATTATACCGGTTAAGACTTCCATCAATGTTGCTAATGGTAAATTATAGCACTCGTGCAAAGTTAATCAATTACAAGCCTGTTGTTTTTATTTTAGTTATATTTTTGGGATAAAATGGTAGTCCCCTAAGATAAGTTTCATTTGCGTGGTGCTTGCGAATTACCGTATCATTTTACAGTACAGAGCTGGTATTGAGCTAACTATTAAGTTACGTGCAATTATCGATGTATTATGTTACGCACTTACCTGAGTCTTGAAGGAACGATACAGCATTGGCCATGTTGGCAAAACAGGTTCCAACAGTATATGCTTACTCTCTTTGAATCCAGATTATATATTACTACACTGAGGAACCATCCTTTCACAATTTCAGCTTTTTACACTGTGTTGTTCATGAGAAAATAGTGAATATGTATTGAGATCCTTTGTGCTGTCACCATAATGAAGAACAAAAGAAAAGTACTTGGACCTCAGGTTTTGAATTAGCCTGAATTACCAATTCGATGCATTACTAAAACACACTGTCATTGGCAGAAATAGTGGCTCAAAAGGCCACATTTTATCCTCTTTACCTGACAGTGTGCCCCTTTGTTCACTAGTGTGGCCTCTATTGACACCCCCAAACAAATTTTCCTCGATATGTATAAACTATTTAAAATAAAAATCAAAGATTTGCTTTGAGATGTTTTTGATATCAATATTGCAACGTCTTGTTCAATGATACTACCCTCAACAAAATAGATTTAGCTGGCGTGTTGTGTTTCACCGGACCCTAATATGATTATAGAGCCGGACATTTATTTAGTTGATTTTGTCTTTTTTATTAGATTTCACCCCTACCTTCAATGAACGATTGTTCGTAGTTCCCGCTAGACATTCTCTCGAAATGTCATTACACTCTCTCAGAATGTCCCTTTTTTCGGTTGCAAAGAAGCTTGGAGACAGTGCAAAATGGTTCATCGTATGATGCTGTCAGACGATCTCAAGTTAGACGGGAAATCGACTGCAAGGGGTTTCTTTCGAGACGAAAGCAGTTAACTTCAGCGCTAGGTTTGGAGTACTAACCTAATTTTTGTTTTAACTTAAATAAGATAGAAAATACAAGAATAATGCCTCAGTCATCGTCCGCATTATTTAACTTTGAATTAAAGATGTGTCGCCCGTGTTTATCGCTACAAAATTGTTTTGTTTTCATCGGAACAATGATTATTATCATTTAAAAGAATTATGCTGTCAGACGATCTCAAGTTAGACGGGAAATCGACTGCAATGGTTTTCTTTCGAGAAGATTGTTCAAGCAGTTGACTTCAGCGCTAGGTTTGGAGTAGTAGCCTAATTTTTGTTTCAACCAAAAAAGATAGGAAATACCAAAATAATGTCTCAGTCATCGTCCGTGTTTTTCACTATTCTACGGAATTGTTTTGTTTTCATCGGAACAATGATTATTATCATTTTAGAAAGGAAAACAAATACTTTGAAATGAAGTATCTCACAAGATATTTGTCAAAAACTTGGTGTAGCAGTAACTAATGTGCCCAAATTAACTGATGCTGGGATCATCAATCTATTCATTTTGGGACATACCGTATTTTATGTCAAACCAAGCTTCTCGATATTATTTTGAAAAATGTTTAAAAAAAATTTCCTTCCTCAAGTGAAATAGCAGTGTTCCAATAAAATAGAATTGTCATCGTCCTCATTATTTAAATTTGAATTAAAGATGTATCAAGCGAGTTTTTCTCTATTCTACCGAATGGTTTATAGAATAATAGCGCAAAATATCACGGCGATACATTTGCAAAGGGAAGGTACAGCATTAGTAATTTGGAGGAAAAAAACTACTTCTACGAGTATGCTTAAACTCTCTTCGAATCAAAATATACATTAAACAGTAAAAACGGATTCCAGGAATTTGGGATAGGAAGGCATTCAAAAACTATGAAGCGAATCCCTCCTGAAGTGCGGCCCAGTGGTGGCAAAGCCCTGGTACGGATATAGAGGGCAAAGCCGGTGGAATTACCTCTACGTTTTATACATTTTTATTGATTCTTATAAAGTATTGATACATTAACAGACATTTTACCAATAGCATACATTGGTTTATACTGCTAGCCAATCTTGGATAATATCCCAAGACATGGAAAACAAGATCAACACATTTGCTACCTCATGCTACCGCATCATATTGGGCATCAAGCACATCGACCACATCCCAAATCTACGAAAAAAAACAGACACCATGCCTCTAATTCAGATGAATTAGAGGCTCGGCGTCTGTTTTTTTTTCTCCAACAACAGCAATTACAATTCATCGGTCATGTCCTCCGAATGCACCAAGAGGAACCAGCCAGAGCTTACTGCCTATTCACACCATCTCATGGCATAAAACATTGAGGTCGCCAACCAACAACGTTCCTGAGCTACATCCACAAACTGCTTGGAGATTTGGAAGGGATGCTGAACTCAGGCATGATCTCAGAAACAGCTCAAGACAGAGCAACATGGAAAAAAACTTGTGGTTGCCTGCACAGCAGCCGAACGACGATGATGATGATATTGGCTTAAGTCGTGAAATAGTACCGTATAATTTTGCAACCAACTACCGTAATACTTATCAAATTCAATTAGTCTTATTGGCCTCAAACAAGCCCATCAGAAAATGACAAAGCTCGAACCTCATGGGAATAAAATGGAAGAAATAGTGTCGTTGCTAATGACAACAATTCCACCATCCGAACAAACAGAATCATCGAGGAATCAGGTTTCATAAGGAGTTTTGTGATCTCAAATTGCGAAAGATCGCTGCGGATGAAGGAATAAAGATGATCAGAGAAATCAGTACGACAAAATAAATTTGATTTATAGGATCTCCATGGTAATTTGGTTCAAGCTAGTTAACAAGACAAAACGAACAACAAGGAAATGATCATTAAAGATGTATCGCCCACGTTATTTCTTCAGCAATTTAAAAACAAAAATAATTTTGGAACATTTACCTATTTACTGTAAAACCAGTTTTCTCGTGATTATTTTTTTTACAAAATATGTCATTTTAAATGTATGCGTTTGTTGTTGGAGTAAGATGAGAAGTTAAAAACAAAATTGTAAACATCAAAGATTTGTTTATATTTCAGACACTTTTTTGCTTGTTACGCGTATACGCTTGTTGCTAGATTAAGAAGAGTTACCGTAACTTACTGATTAACTTTTGCAATCTTCTTAAAACTTGCCCTTGTGTTATAATGCTACGGTGTGGACGTCAATTTACTTAGATTGATTATCCATCGATTGACTTTTCTCCATTATTACATTATATTCTTTTCTTTCTCAGATTAAGAGGACTGCTGCGCGGTGATTGAATTATTAAAGTCTCCTCACTTCAAGAATGGGCCTCGCCTGTTTGTCAACGACCTCTTGGATTAATCGATTGGCGAATGTGTCAAATTGTGGCTTCCTGTACTTAAAAACAACATTATTTCATTTAAGATGGATTTGTTTTCCCAATCCGTAAGCCATGATAAGATAACGTCGGACTAGCATGTACATGAAGTGAATTTCATTATATAAACCTGTTAGGTAGTGTGTATAATACTATAAAGAGTTCACGTCATGCAATTTGTTTGTTTCGATTTTACACGCCGATAGTGGTCGTGTGATAAGATAATAGTCTCGGTCATTGAACATTTGTCAAACGTTCTGAAGTGTTTTGTTTTTCGATATGAAGCATTTGTAGAGTGGTACAGCTAAATATCTCCATTGTGTTTCTGATCTGTGGTAAAAGAAGGATAATCCTCTTTCCCCTATTTATTTCCCCCTAACCTCCAGTTCTTTTCAGAACCAATTACTACTCCATTGAGAATTTCACATGGTGTCACCGCAACTTATCCTCTTCACCATGCAAAGCTACAAGTTTTACCTATTTATTTAGAGAAAGATATAACGTTGATCATCGTGCTGGCAAAACTGCTTCTATGAGTATGCGACTTAGGTCTACTCCCTGATCTCTTAGTAAGACAAATTGCGGTGACACCATGTGGAATCTCAATTGAGTAGTAATTAGTTCTGAAAAGAACTGGGGGTACAACTCGACGTTTCGATCAGTATGCTCTGATCGTCCTCTGATCGTCCTCTGATCGTCCTCTGATCGTCCTCAGGAGAATGGACGCTCAGAGCATACTGATCGAAACGTCGAGTTGTACCTCCAGTTCTTTTCAGAACTAATTACTACTCAATTGAGATTCCACATGGTGTCACCGCAATTAGTCTTACTTATCATCCTCACCATGCAAAGCTACAAGTTTTCCCTGATCTCTGTTAGTGTTATTGTGACTGGATAGAGGGTTACCCATTGGTTCATAACAAATAAATGCATCCACCTCAAGGCCATGTTGATACTCCACTAAAGGAACACAAAAGGAATTCACAAAGGAATGCATATACCATAGAGAAAGTACACTATGCATATACAAAGAAATGCATATGCAAAGGAATGCACATTGTTAAATGTGGTTTGTGGGAGGACCAACATGGCCTCCAGTGGTTTTGAATGGAAGAGCTTGGTCCTCACTCCAGTCAGTATAATAGAGATCAGTGGGTCTACCTCCTTTGAATCAAGGTATGCATTAAACAACCAAAGTTTCAGAATTTTGTAGAATTTAGGAAGACTACTCTTTCCGATAGACGTATTTCTGTTTTCTTAAAAAAAAATGATTAAAACAGTTATTCGACCATTTGAAATACCAATTCGATATAGGCCTACGTAATATCATCCTCATTCGAAGTGCAAACCGATCATGATAACCATTGTAGATTGTATTCTTTTAGCAAGAACTCCATGCGCTCCATGGAACTCCATGGGGTGCCATGGTCGAGCGGTTTAGTGCATCGGATTTGTGTTCTGATGGCTGAGTCGTCAGAATGTGGGTTCGAATCCCAGCCGTGACCGTGGTCCTTGTCTCCTTGAGCAAGACACTTTACCATAATTGCTTCTCTCCACCCAGGGGTTAAAATGGGTACCTGTGAGGGCAGAGTTGGTTGATTAGCCCTATATGCGCTGTAATGGCAGCAATTGAGCTGTATACTCCCCAGGGAGCTGAGATGGTTTCAGGAATGATTTATGAGCCTTATGAGCCTTATAAGCAGGGGTAATAATATAATGCGCCTTGAGCACCACTCAGTTGGTGGATACGTGCGCTATATAAGTCCACACATTATTATTATGTATTGTGGTCATTTACCCCCTCCCCCTTTCAGCCAACCACAATCTGCCCCTGCCCACTACTCTATTTCTTACCATGTTATAGCGCAAATGAATGACACTGAGAAAGATGCTCATTGTTCAACGGCTTCACTATATTGCTGTACCTCAGGTCATAACAAGCATTCCTGAAACCATTCACGCTCTTTAATATCGTTCTTTGATCTGTTCAAAATAAGCGGCTCTGATGAATTGCATTACTACGCAGTGCAATTTACATAACCATGTTTTTCCCCTAGTTATGTACAGACAACTTGAATACCAATCATTTCCGGATAGCTTCTATCAGCTTAATATAGAGTTTAATAACACATAGCCGTCATTGCTGCTCTTATGCCTAATGAAACATCATAACTATTTCCACCCCAATGGGCTCGTATGCCCTGGTATCACACAAGTCAGGAATCATTCCCAATAGCATTAGGCCAAAAAAAAAAAGATGTTGAGTTGCCCTCCACCGACCGACCCAAAAGTGCTGAAATCTCGGGTCGGGTTTTTTTATTTAATTTTTTTCCCCCGTCATTCATAGCCCTATTTATTAATGAAACTTACCAATTTTCTTTGTATAAAACATAATACGTTTGATTTGTGAAATTTTCCACTTTTTTACCGGTAAATTTACCGGTACCCAAGACTCAATCTACATGTTTTCAAATCGAATGGCCCCGGCCCTCACATGGTGCACTGCCTTCACACACACTGTGTGCCAACGATTGCGACTCAAATCTACACGTTTTCCAATCGAATGGCCACTCACATGTTGCATGTTGAGCATTGCACGCAATATGGATGAATTTGCTGTGTCAATCACAGCGAAAAGTACAACAAAACTGCTTGGGATACTTTTATTCTGAAGCAAAATTCCTTGCTGATAGGTATACAAATGAAAAACATGGTATGTGGTTTCAGTTCCAATGCATTTCAATCTTAAAATGACAGTCAAGGAGAAAAAAAT
This sequence comes from Zoroaster sp. YZ-2022, assembly GCA_029582265.1. Taxonomy (NCBI): domain Eukaryota; kingdom Metazoa; phylum Echinodermata; class Asteroidea; order Forcipulatida; family Zoroasteridae; genus Zoroaster; species Zoroaster sp. YZ-2022. Next base: position 3,408,017 of record CM055825.1, on the reverse strand, counting down.
AAAATAAAAATAAAAATAAAAATCCCGACCGACCGACCCCTTCAAATATTTTCACTGGAGGGCAACTCAACAATTTTTTTTATTTGGCCTTATGACAATCCCTGTTCGTTATTAAATCAGAGCACGTTCTAATACGCACTTTCCCGCAGCAAACGTCGCACTAGATCAAATTATATATATACATTCACCTCTAAAAAGTATGCTTGTGATAAATGATACTTGTACAATCTCTCCAGTATATGTACATATTATTATTGATTTCCTTATCTGATCTCAAGTTTTAGTATTGAGTATTTTCTGTTCAACCGGTCAACGACCAACAGAGCGTGGAATCGGAGTGCTCGTTTTAGATTAACTCAGTGACTGAAAATAATAGTACCCCAAAATATGATAAGGTCATATTACCGTTGCTGCTGCATAAATGAGCCAGTAATTTTCAGTCACTGTGTTCATCTTAAACTAGGACACCGATTCCATGCTCTGTTGGAAGTTTGCTCTGATCGTGACGATACTGTCCCTTTAAGCATAAAAACTGTAACATTGATAAAGTATTCTTTATTTATATTTTTTTCTTTTTGCTTTTGAGAAAGAGCCTTCTAGGTTCCAAACGTAAGGCCGGTGACTGCTATTTTGCATTTATACTATAGGCCTAAGTCCTTTAATTTGGTAAGCAGTTTGCAACAGCTAATTCTCTATTTATTTATATTACTTATAAGGATCATGAAATCAATCAACCTATCAATATCAAAAAATAGTTTATTTTATGATATTTTTATTAGAGGGTTGAAGTTAACGTCATGGAGTGCCATGGTCGAGCGGTTTAGTGCTTCGGATTTGTGTTCTGATGGCCGAGTCGTCAGAATGTGGGTTCGAATCCCAACCGCGACCATCGTGCTTGTGTCCTTGAGCAAGACACTTTACCATAATTGCTTCTCTCCACCCAGGGGTAAATGGGTACATGTGAGGGCAGAGTTGGTTGTTGTGTTTGATTAGCCCATATGCGCTGTAATGGCAGCAATTGAGCTGTATACTCCCCAGGGAGCTGAGATGGTTTCAGGAATGATTTATGCGCCTGATGAGCAGGGGTAATAATATAATGCACCTTGAGCACCAGTTTGGTGGATACGTGCGCTATATAAGTCCACATTATTATTATAATTATTATTACGGCACGCTACCAATGTTGTACCTTCACTGTAATGTATTGTGTTGTCCCATGAGTGTCCATGACCTAATATAGGCAATTTGTATATTTACATTTTCACAAATGGAGTATATTGTGATTCAATGACATACATTTATTTCTCTTCGTTCCGCACAATTATTTGTAATGGGGGCACAAACTCGACAAGCTTGCTTTTTTCAGGGCCCTCATCATTAAACAAATTCACCATTCATTTATGTACGATGTTGTGATTAAGTTAAATAAATATTGAAATGAAATGAGGTGAAGTGTGTTCAATAAACTACTAAAACTACATCCTAGGTCAGCCACCCTCCCTCCCCCTGCGCTTGTTACCAACTGATTCAGTTCTGTGAGCACGCACACATTCTCATTTTTGCATCCTTGTGGAGACCTCTATTGTTCTTTCCTTCGTTCCTGTACTTAATAATTTCCCATAGGATTTGTACACAAATTCCTTGTGGAGACCTGAGTCCTTTAGAAATTCCTTGTGGAGACCAATTGTTCTTGCCTTTCCCTTTTGTTATAGGACTCCACAAGGTAGCGAAAGTGTGAGCACTCCTCTCCCCCACCCCTAGGATCCCAGTACCCCCAATTCCCCCAATCCCCCCTACACCCAACAACCCACTAATCTCCCAGCATCCAGTGTTAGCGCAAATCCCTTAGCGGTCTCCCAGAGTCCGGCCGGCATCCTCCTGAAGATCATACTGATTGAAACGTCGAGTTGGAACCACCAGTTCTTTTCATAACTAATTACTACTCAAAAGAGAATTTTTACATGGTGTCCCCGCAAACAGTCTTTACTGTTTTCGGTCTCTAGATTAATTATTTAAAATTTTCGAAAATGCCAACTCTCGCTGAAAGTGAAACGTCCACAATTTGGTTTACACTTGTATAGCATGAATCCACACTGTTTACCATAAAATGTCTTGAGGTGTTGCATTCGTGTGCTCTTCAAAGGACAAGTTGATACTTAACCGAATACAACTACGCAAGTCGAGATCGAATCCTATGGGCGCTGTGTAGGAATTAAAAACTATTTCCTCGAGGGTGAGGTTGTCTCATAAAACCAAAATGCCCCTGGATCGTTGTTCTGACAAATTTGTTCCCTGCATGCTCCAACTGACTAAATGTTTTTATTATTATTTCTAGGAGGCTTAGCGGGTGGAAAGCGTGTTCTTTAAAAACCCTTAACCGCGGAGTCTATCTCATCACCACGACGTTCAAAAATGTCAAGTGCTTTTAAAGATAGCTTTGTCTACTCGTTAGCTCTTCTATAAAAACGATGCCATGAGAAAAAAAAAGACAGTTTGAGAAACTGAAATTACTTAGATGTTCATGCTCTTGACGAAAACAAGGAATGTGTGCAATTGTCTTCCAGCATTAACTTGCCAACGTAAAAACGTCATCTTTCAGTCAGTGCTATACATTGCCCCACATTTCCTCATCTCACGTCTAACCCATCAAGTGTCTGATGGGTAGAAACCTGAGGGAAAACATAAGTCTGTCATTGGTCCCATCTTCGAAAGTTCTTCCTGTGTGTGGCTTCGAATATGATGACAGATTATCAACACATGTGGAATTTACTCAGATTAAATTGAGATAAAGGCATACTGTAACCGGAAGCAATTTATGCCTATTCTTAGTTTGGATAGGCCTATTTTTGTGAAACAAAGTTGGCAATATGTTCTATTTTAATCGAAACATTGCTATGTCCGTATAGTAAAAATGTAGAACATCCATGTCGACATTTGAATTAAAGAATACTCAGCATGTCTTGACAGTAATTTAGCACTGAATTGGTTTTGTGAAGGGATAGGCATGTGCCATTGTTATATCTCGAAACTTAATTGCTATCAAATTGGATTGATTTTGTGAAGGGATACGGCATTTCTTTTAATTTGAAATTAAATTACCAGCAAACCCACGTCTGAGGACGATCAGAGCATACTGAGGACGATCAGAGCATACTGATCGAAACGTCGAGTTGTACCCCCAGTTCTTTTCAGAACTAATTACTACTCAATTGAGATTCCACATGGTGTCACCGCAATCAGTCTTACTTATCATCCTCACCATGCAAAGCTACAAGTTTTACCCACAGATATTTGGTGAAATACTGTGAAATAATTTGCCACCTTGATTCCTTTGCTGATGACATTATCACTTTACAACATTAGGCCAAAAAGGTCTCTGGTTTCTGGTCTCAGACCCGCGTGTCGACATTTTTAATATTTAATTTTTTTGTTGTTGAAATTTTGAAATGATGTCCAATTGCAGCCAAAATTGCTGGATCGATTTGGAATTCTGCCGTGGTGTGCTTTAAACAACTTGTTCACATAGGGGTGTGAACGTTTGCCAGATTTGTAAGGCCTCTCTTAGCCACCATACTTATGGGAAATTTGGTCCCCGCGTATACAATATATCACGTATTTCCCTGTTGGCAAAAAAAGATGGCCGAAAAAAGCACCGATTTTTGAAGCCGATCGATGACCAGAAACCGAAACTCTTTTTCTTGTGGCCTTACAGTACAGACTGCATAATGAACGGACAATCAACTTGAACAAGGAGCGTGATTTCACGGATAATAATAATAATAATAATAATAATAATAATAATAATAATAATAATAATAATAATAATAATAATAATAATAATAATAATAATAATAATAATAATAATAATAATAATAATAATAATAATAATAATACTAATACTAATACTAATACTAATAATAATACTAATAATAATAATACTACTAATAATAATACTAATACTACTACTAATAATAATAATAATAATAATAATAATAATACTAATACTAATAATAATAATAATAATAATAATAATAATAATAATAATAATAATAATAATAATAATAATAATAATAATAATAATAATAATAATAATAATAATAATAATAATAATAATAATAATAATGTGTGGATTTATATAGCGCACGTATCCACCAACTAAGTGGTGCTCAAGGCGCATTATATTATTATCCCTGCTCATAAGGCTCATAAGGCTCATAAATCATTCCTGAAACCATCTCAGCTCCCTGGGGAGTATACAGCTCAATTGCTGCCATTTCTAGCGCATATAGAGCAAACCAACTCTGCCTTCACAGGTACCCATTTAACCCCTGGGTGGAGAGAAGCAATTATGATTAAGTGTCTTGCTCAAGGACACAAGTGTCATGGCCGTGATTCGAACCCACATTCTGTTGCTAACACCAGAACTTGAATCCGGTAAGCTAGACCGCTCGGCCACGACACCCCATATTTACCGTATTTATGTGACACCTAGCCTTGACTCAAGGCTGTTGTCGTAGTGCGCACTTACCACGGTATTCCTACCCCAGCCCGCACCGATTGCTAGCCCGAGAAATTCAGAACACACACACAGTGGGCCGTCCCCGGCCCCGGACACGTACACTGTACAGTGAGATCAATATTAACTAAGTTGTGGATACAGTTGTGCATTGCGACCTCGTATGCGTTCGAACTCAAACAACTTGATCCTTCTGTAACCAAAAGCTTATGTGTTTCTTTATTTTCCCATTGGAATTCCAATGTAAAGTCGTAGGCAAGATGTGGGTGGTTCATTTTAAATGATGGCTAATCACAGGCCCCTAGCTTTGACCCCGTTTGATCCCACACACACAACACAATACAATGTACGCAAACACACGTAGCCCAAATATGGACCCCGCCTCTGTATACATGTGAAATGGTACACGAAGGTCAAAGTCCAACATGTACTGTACAATACATAATTATGTACATGTACATGTACATGAAGATACACGCACATATAAATTCGCACACGTTGTCCATGTGCGCTCGAGTTTGGATAGCTATAATGCGGGGCAAAATTATAACCGTTCTGACGCGCCTTGATCAAGGCTATGTATATGTGACTCCTGGTTGAACTTTAAAGGGTCAATATCGTCACGATCGTTTCAGAGCAGACTTTCAACAGGGCGTGGAATCGGTGTCCTAGTTTAATTAAGATGAACACAATGACTGAAAATTACTGGCTCATTTATGCAGCATCAACGGTAATATGACCTTATCATGTGGGGGTATTATTTTTTGTCACTGAGTTAATCTAGAACTAGCACTCTGAGCCCAGTTGATCGTGATGATATTATCTCATTAAAGGGAAGGAACACTATCGGTTATTTCCAATTTATCGTATAGACGATTTGTTATCTGAAACATTTGTACACGTAAAAATCATCATGAGAAATTATTTCATATTAGAAAAAACAGGATTTGTTTTTGTTTTTGTAAAACATAAAAACCTGTAACAGCGAATTTGACTCGATACCGCGGATGAATTAGTGACTGATTGATGTTCCAGCTGTAACGCTAAGGTTATCTATAGACAAGCACCCAACCGTTAAGCTGGGCGGACTCTACGCGCTTACTGCCGTCGTATTTTTCCGCAAAACGATATAAGCTGCGGTTCTTGCACGCAGACGCCCACCACTTGTTTTGCACAAATTATTCCGATACCCCTAATGTACTCATGGACAACTGTGCCGGAGTCGAAGTTCACGTTGGGGAATTCTGCGACGCCGTCTAATCTTGTTGACAACTTAGTTTCAGAATTTCTTCCCAGAAAAAAAACGGCACGTTATTCTGGCTTAGAGCTAATAAACAGATGTTCATTTATTGCTGTAAATACTGTAAGTTCGCTGTCCAGACAGGATTAGATCCATGCCAATTACGAAGTCATCGAAAAGTGGGGTAGATACTTGTTGGTTGAGGACGCAGGGTCATCGGTGAGTGCCTTTTCCCCCACTTAAACCATCTTCAAGTGTCTTGCTTGACTTTTCGATTAACTTAAATTAGTAAGGCCCTACGTCATTACTGGCATTTGTGGTTTTAAAGCAAGACGACTGAGCGATAAAGTCACAGACATGTGTGTTTCATGTGTTTCATTCATCTTGCAGCAGCTGACGTTAAGCTCATTTTAAGATCTTGCACGTGGCTCAATACAGCCACATGACTTGAAAACATTGTTTTCAAAATGTATTGCACACGGAGAATGTTAAGGGGCATTAGTCCTCTCATCTTGTGTAAACAAAACACAATCGGACGACTAAACACAAATCTAATTTCTTCAAAGAAATGATTGTGATGGTGATGTCTGTTTTCCGTTTCACGTTTTCTGTTTGAAGGAATCCCAGCATTGACTTCAAGGATGCGGAAATGTGGGACGAAGATATCTATTGCAGTGGTTGAAATTACTCGGAATATATAAGCAAATTCTGCGGTATATAGGTCTACTGGCATTGCAAACAAATGTTCATTAATTAGAGCTTGTTGAAACCACTGATGGTTCCACAAATCAGGGATTAATGGAAATGCCTTTCAAAATGAGTTAAATAATGCTTAATAATAATTTCTTCTTATATAGCGCATTTCACATAATATCATTCCTGTAATCTTTCTCAGCTTCCTGCGTATACAGCCCATTATGTGCAACCTTTTGGCGCTAGAGGGCTAACCAAATACAACAAGCATATCTACCCTCACAGGTACTCATTTGTACTCCTGGTTGGAGAGAAGCAATTACGGTAAAGTGTCGTCCTCAATGACGGCCGCTGGCCGCTGGCCGCTGATTGGCCTATAAAAAGTTGAAGTAACCGGCCGCCATGTTGGTTCCCCAAAAAGGTCAAGAGTCAAATGTCATGTTAGCATACAGACAGTAACTGGTTCAGCAGCACTCGGCATTGTCATCGGTCGGGTAGCAGTAAACCTGTCAGGCCATCACGCATGCGCTTTCTTTCTTGGGGGAACAAAGATGGCGAACAATGAGCTTCAGCCAATCGGCGCGATCTCCTATTTCAGTTAGTATAGAGATCAGTGCAGCCAATCGGCGCGATCTCCTATCCAGTTAGTATAGAGATCAGTGACACGAACCGCTGGAATTGTGGGCCGCGCTAGCATTTCAAATTGACGCAGTGGTTTCCCTTCGTTTTCGGGGGGTGGGAGGATTATACGAAATTCCCAAGACTGTGTTGCGCCATCGTGCGGCGACGGATCGTGTATCAAAAACGTACAAAACACAGTGTTGAACCAAGACTAATCCAGGCTGGCTAATGGTTAGGTATCAAAAGTCAAAACAAAATCACTTGTAAAATAAAATCATCCATTGCAGTCAATGACCTCAAGTTTTCTTCACAACGATTTCTTGATGCCACCCTCAGCCTCTACTTCGTAGTAAAGATGTTTCTGGGTTATTTGCACTGGGGGTAGAATCCCAACAGATAATGAAATAATGTTCTTTGTTGTTATCCGATTTCCTCTGTTAGTCACGATCTCACTTGATTGTATGCTCAATACCTGAGGTGAAATGCTGGCCACGCCCCTCTATTGGTCACGATCTAATACCTCACCTTAAACCAATCCCTGAGGTGAAATTCTGGCCACGCCCCCAGTCTTATACCGACTCGCTTTATCCTTCCCCGTACATCCTATTGATTATATGCAAACAGCGGTCGGATAGTCACGTCTAATGACGTCAACTCGTGAATCTTACCATCACCCAAGGCACAATAAGGTGAAACTTGAAAGAAATCACGGTTTGCATTATTCTCCCCTTCCCCACCCCCACTCCTATCCATTGCTCTCCCCTTCCACGTCCACTTTCTTTCCAATAGAGAGAAATTGAGGGGACATGATTTCAGTAGAGGCATTGTTACGGGGCTCAAATGGAATTCCACTTATTTTTCTAAAGAATTTTACTTTTCAGTGGCGGAACCTTGGAGAAAATAGACATTATTTGGGGCACATGCCCAAAATAATTTATGGCACTAGCATCGTACTCTCCTCGCCTCATCAGAGCTAGTCTGTGTTGCTGCTCGAATCACTTCCCCTAATAACCATGCAAGTGTTTCATGTGAAAATAATTCAGTGTCAATAACACTGATGCAAATAAGATTTTAAAGGGACAGTATCGTCACGAACAGAGCAAACTTTCAACAGGGCATGACATCGGTGTCATAGTTTAAGATGAACACAGTGACTGATAATTACTGGCTCATTTATGCAGCAGCAATGCATTATGACCTTATCATAATAATAATAATAATAATAATGTGTGGATTTATATAGCGCACGTATCCACCAACTAAGTGGTGCTCAAGGCGCATTATATTATTATCCCTGCTCATAAGGCTCATAAGGCTCATAAATCATTCCTGAAACCATCTCAGCTCCCTGGGGAGTATACAGCTCAATTGCTGCCATTTCTAGCGCATATAGAGCAAACCAACTCTGCCTTCACAGGTACCCATTTAACCCCTGGGTGGAGAGAAGCAATTATGATTAAGTGTCTTGCTCAAGGACACAAGTGTCACGGCCGTGATTCGAACCCACATTCTGTTGCTAACACCAGAACTTGAATCCGGTAAGCTAGACCGCTCGGCCACGACACCTCATGTGGGGTATTATTTTCAGTCGCTGAGTTAATCTAAAACTAGCACTCCGATTCCATGCCCTGTTGATCGTGGAGATACTGTCCCTTTAAGCTTTGCATCATGGAACCTGAACAATCTATGGAAGGTTGATGGGAGCACTAGACCACATTCTCTCTTATCTAGTGGAGTTGTGAAATCAACGGTTCGTTATAAGGAGAACCAGATCTTGTTCTTAGAAACAACTCATTTTACTATTCGGAAGACAGAACTAGCATGGTGCAAACATTCCTTAGATAATGAATACGTCGTTCGTGCCGTTAAGAAGCTAGTTAAGATCTTAACAAATGGACATTACAGAGACAGTATCGTCACGATCAGAGCAGACTTTCAACAGGGCATGGAATCCGTGTCCTAGATTAAGATGAACACAGTGACTGAAAATTACTGGCTCATTTACTAGCAGCTATGGTAACATGACCTTATCATGTAGGGTATTTTTTCAGTCAGTGGGATGAGTTAATCTTAAACTTAAACTTAAACTAGCACTCCGATTCCATGCCTCCCTCGGGATACAGATGACCGTGACGATATTGTCCCTTTAATGGGTCAAATCGTGTATATGAAATACTATGATATTTTACAAAATAATTCTATCAATTAGAGAAACATTTTCCTGAAACTCGCTAATCAGATGCGATGTCATATGAAAAAATAAATACATACAAAATAGGAGGTGAACAACAAATTAAGCCTTAAATGGCCGGCTGTGTTCGACATGTCAAAATTGTAATCGCTTAGAAATATTATATTAGAAAGGATGAAAATAGGTCAGCTAATCTTATTCTTATAATAACATAAAGCAATTAAGCGGGTTAATTTTCTTGCCGTTGTTAGGGGGGTTCTTATAATGTTTCGAGAGTTACAGACGTCATAGGCCCTAAACGATAAGATACAAACCGTAAAAACATCTGCTGTATATAAAGCTATTATTATGTATTTTTACACAAAAAATTGAGATAATTGGAGGTGATGGGTCTGTCACAATCGTGGATGACAACTCAATAATGCAGTCAAGACGGTAATTATGACAAGCGCATTCGGGGGTGACCCTTGGTGATGGCCTATTAGTGACCTGTAAGTAGGCAATTGATTTATCAGGCATTCGAGCATTTTAAAAACTTGGCTTCAACTAGAGCTGAAATATGAACAGGCTGAGAGGCAACCGCAACCTCATCCTCAGGGGTTTTCCCGTTCTCACTACCAGACCCTGGTTGAAAAAGTGATTTCCGCAATGCTGGATGGTTACCACGAAATAAAAATGTTTAAAAAAAACAGTTGAAATAATATTTCGAGTTAAACATCTTTAATTTGTTTTTATAATATTCATAATACCATGACTACATTTTTTATTATTAAGTCCTGTGAGTTAATACCGGTTAGTTCGCTAACCGTTTAACCGAAACTTTCACAGCCGAAAGGCGGTACTGACGGTACTGACGGCCACACAAACTAGGTCGTCAGCAAATAACCAGTGCGGCAAAAAAGAAAGTCACTCGCTGCTTTCCGCTTGTCATATATTTTTAATATTGCATTCACAGTCACAACAACATCCACAAATTCGTTTGAATTAATCTCTAACGAGATGGGCGTGAGTGTGACTGTTTTTTGTGTGTGTTTTCTTATCTTGGAGACTGGCAAAATGGGCCGAGGCAAAAACACAAGTTGCTTGTCTTCTTTCAACCGTTTCTTACAACACATTCAGCTTTTCTTTGCTATATATTCAAGTGCACACATTCTTATCACGTACGTGATTCTTTTGTAGATTTGATTATCACCTCTATGGTCGATTAAGACGACGATGAATTACTTACAGATGGTGAAGTGCGTGAACGTCACAGTGAGATGCACGGCGTGATCATACTGAGGTGAGCATTCCCAATGGGGAATTTAATTTCGAATTTTAATTAAATTCGAAAAAAATATAAATATTTTTAAAAATATATTTAAAAAAATAAAATGCAAGGCTACCAGCTCTATACAAACAACGTTTATGTGTTATTAACATAATGTGAGTGTCTATTTGTTATTAGCGCCTTCGGGTGTATTTGTGTCTAAATTCATTGAGTAAATTCAACACGAATTGCTATACAAAATAAACACAATGTGTTTATCTTAGACGTGTTTTATTTTAGAAAATAAACGCTAAAACATGTCATTAAAGTGTTATCAGGAAGGCGTTCATATGAAACATTAACCTGTTCTTTATTAGGCAAAAACAACTCTCTGGTTTCTGGTCTCCGCGCGCGTCGCCTCAGACCCGCGCGTCGGCATTTTTATTTATTTATTTTTTATTTATTTATTTATTTTTATTTTTTTTTGCTATGTTTTTATTTATTTATTTTTTATTTATTTTTTTATTTTATTTTTTTTGTGCTATGAAACGATGTCCAATTGCAGCCAAAATTGCTGCATCGATTGGAATTCTGCCGTGCTGTGCTGTAAACGACCTTTTCACATACGGGTATGAACGTTTGCCTGATTTGTGAGACCTCTTTTAGCCACCATAATTTGTATACGGGAAATGTGGTTTCCACGTTGGCAAAAATAAATTTTAAAAATGGCCGAAAGAAAGCGCGTCACCGCACCGATTTTGAAGCCGACCGATGACCAGAAACCAGGCCTTAGTGAAGATTTTGTTTGCGTTGAGGGTTTTGAGTTTTTGCTGTTCAAAAAGAGGGTATAACATGCTCTTTAAAATACGGTATAAAATGTCTTTGGTTACTGTCAACCATGTTATCCAAATTCCTAATTTGGGAGACATTATTTGTATATTGGTTAGATTCATGGACGGATCATCATGAGCACAGGCCCTGGGCACAAATTCACCACGGGCCCATACACGCGCATAATACTACTAGTACTATGCTTTTTTTTTTTTTTTTTTGAAAACCAAGGGCCCCTATTGGCTCCTGGGCCCGGGGCACGTGCCCAGTTTGCCCGTGCGGTAATCCGTGCATGGTTAGATTCCTATATTCCAAATAGTCCCCAATCTGGAATCACTATTTTAGTTCATGGGTAGGACTTTCCATCCACCCCTAAAACAGACAACACCTCTACCATTATGTGTCTGACATACCTCACTATCCCGTTGGTAACTGTGACGTTAATTCCAACATAAACCACGCCCACTTCAAACGTGGTGGCTCCAAGGATCATCAAAAGCCCATTGGAAATGCATTGACCATCCTTTTGGGATTTTTATACAATTAATTTAAGAAATTAGAAAGGGACTTGCCTTTAACGTATATATGGAGTGCCATGGTCGAGCGGTTTAGTGCATCGGATTTGTGTTCTGATGGCTGAGTCGTCAGAATGTGGGTTCGAATCCCAGCCCTGACCAGGGTGCTTGTGTCCTTGAGCAATAATTTACCATAATTTACCATAATTACTTCTCTCCACCCAGGGGTAAATGGGTACCTGTGAGGGCAGGTTGTTGTGTTTTATTTATTATTATTATTATTAATTATTAATTATTAATTATTAATTATTAATTATTAATTATTAATTATTAATTATTATTTATTATTTATTATTTATTATTATTATTATTATTATTATTATTATTATTATTATTATTATTATTATTATTATTATTATTATTATTATTATTATTATTATTATTATTATTATTATTATTATTATTATTATTATTATTATTATTATTATTATTATTATTATTATTATTATTATTATTATTATTATTATTATTATTATTATTATTATTATTATTATTATTATTATTATTATTATTATTATTATTATTATTATTATTATTATTATTATTATTATTATTATTATTATTATTATTATTATTATTATTATTATTATTATTATTATTATTATTATTATTATTATTATTATTATTATTATTATTATTATTATTATTATATGTGTTGTAAAGACTCAAAATCTTATTAATTCAAATTCTGCTTCAATAATCGCTTTTGAACGTTAAAATCAAGGAATTTGCACGCACACACAACGAACTTGGTTGCGGGTTTTGCCGTGTGGCATCATGGGACAGGCGTTTCCACGCGAAACTAGTTCCAGTAGAACTAGACCCAATCTTAAACTAGACACAGGGTGAACCACCAGCTAGCTGTGGGGAGAACGCACAAACGTTAAGATGCACGCGCGAGGTACAGTTCTGTCACTTGAGACCTTGCGCGTCAGTTTGTGACGTCACGAATGGGCCAAATCCATTGTTCTTGTAGTTGTAGTGCTATGCCGTGGATTAGGTTAATACGCTTCATGTAGGTAATAGACTTCTGATAGTTGTTATTGTGTCCATAGCCTATCTTTCTCAAAATGGAGCAAATGAATAAACATATGTAACTCGTAAGCCTGATGAAGAAAGTTGTGAAGAGAATACGGAGATATGATCAGTTACAGATGTTGGAAGAGAACCCAAGACTAATTGTTACACATGACACACACACACTTGCCATAGACCTCACAGTGCAAAGCTTCCCATAATGAGCATAATGACTTGGCCGAACGTATACATATCACAAATGTACTCAATCGATATGCTGCTGTAATCTAAGCAGATTAAGCAAATTATGTTCTTGTAATTGAGAGACTGGACGAAAATTACCGCTTATAATGCACAATTACAGAGTTATTATTTCACAATAATATGGTCGCTGTTGTCGAAATACAACCATGCGTACAGACCTAAAAGGGGCTGGTGTGACAATGGTGACATTGGCAAAAACTACTTCTACAAGTATAATTTCTCACTTTGAATCAATTTTCCCCACGTAGTATTTCGATCAGTGAGTTTGGGGGAAATTCCATACCAAAAATCGTCGCATAAGGGTCGCATCATAGTTACGACCAGAGCAATACAACGTTGTTACACAGGACTGTTTTAATGTTTGCAAATGCATGCAAATCTATGCACCGTTGCACCGTTGTATGACCTTGTGGCATTCTTGAGACATATCTTTGATGCTCAGACGCGCTGAAATGATGTTTTTCTTGTTTAGAAATGATGTATCGCCCGTGTTTAACCGTCAAAGTTAGGAATTTGTGGTTTTTATTGGAACATTGATATTTTCCTTTTAAAAAGGAATACAAATACTTTGAAATGAGATATTTCACAAAATAGTTGTCAGAATCTTGGTTTTACAGTAAAAAAAGTGCTAAAATTATTTTATGACGGGACCTACTATAAAATCATGTCGGTACATTATTTATTGTTAAATCATGCTTCTCACTATTATTTTAAGAGCTATGTCATTTTAAAACACTTGTTTTCACTTCTTCAAATAAAATAGCGATGTTCCGATGAAAACGAACATTTCTGGAAATTAGCCTTTAGTCAAGACCACCGCGGCACTCCCTTATGGTAGTGCGCACCCTCTATTTCAACTTCTTTGGATCCGCCCCTGTGATTTGACATAGGCCTAAGAGCACAAATAATGAATTACACGAGTAAGGAATACCCTTTACCTCGACATTTTCCAGCATCGTGTTCATGTCCTAAAACGAATTTGGTTTGCTTTTGCTCTTTGCTTCATGTTTCGAAAGATCAATTGTTTTTAATAAAACGACGGGTAAGGATGGAGGGGTTGAGCAGACAAGCAACATCGGTCCCCGTTCTGGGTCAGAGTCGATGGAGGTAGATATCCCATCCTCCTTCCTCAGTCTCCCCGCCCCTCAGTTCAATGCCCACAGCCATGTTTAACGGCTGTAGAGATATTCATTTCCAACAAAAACATCGATCGATTCCTGTCCGGCAAATCATTTTGATGCGCTAGCCATACAATACACAGCCGTCATCATTTATTGTCCAGGAAACACAATATCTGAAAGGTAAGTTGATATCGCAACCCGTTGCCGTAATGCATAGCACAAAATGTACTTATTAATTAATGCGTTTCCATTGGCAAAGCATGGTCGTCACCGGTCAAAGCCACGTGGGTATGAAATACCGGCACAGACCCTTTCTTACTCTTAGTCACGGAGAAATCAATATGACCCAACGAACTAGGTATGACCTAGAAAACGGGTCAAAGTATGAAACGTGTCAGAGTAACAGTAACATGTTAGGGTTCAGGCATGGACGGATCATCATGAGCACAGGCCCTGGGCACAAATTCACCACGGGCCCATACACGCGCATAATACTACTAGTACTATGCTTTCTTTTCTTTTTTTTGAAAACCAAGGGCCCCTATTGGCTCCTGGGCCCGGGGCACGTGCCCAGTTTGCCCGTGCGGTAATCCGTGCATGGGTTCAGGATTCATAGTGGTTTATGGCCTGCGCTTACGTTACCTGTATTATGGTCAAGCTGTGATCGTGTGTTAATTGTGTTGGAGGTACCTTTGATAGAATATGGAGGTCTATATGTATTTATTTCACCTACTGATTTGCTAAACACACCAAGGAAGGGTAATGGGTGTGATCACACCCCAATTAGGGTGCGTGGGTGCGATCTCACCCCAATTTGAAACACCCCTCCTGATCGTCATAAATAATTTTGGTATACACTCAAACAGCAAACAACAATTTGGTTTAGCTGTTGGATCTTATTAGTAATATTACTGAATTCGGCCAGTAGAATATTCACCCAGTAATCAAGGGTGGTGCTTACCTCTCCAGCGCAATAACTGTCATGGTGTAGATAGAGCAGGTTGGGGACACGATATTGGCATAAGCGACGATGCGGCACACGGCCTCCCCAAAGGGCCAATGGTCAAGCACCTCAATCACCGCCTTGACGGGGATCAAAAAGATGATGAGGACGAGATCTGCAACGGCAAGATTACCCAGGAGGAGACTTGTAACCGTGTGAAGGCGGCGGCAGCGGTGGATGGCGAATATCACCATGGCGTTACCGGACAACCCTAGGAGGAAGATAAGGGCGTAGGCTGCCGTTGTTGGTGCCGTCACATTCCAGTCTATACCTTGGTAGTAGTCACTGTACGATGATGAGATCGATGAGTTGGCAGAAGCTTCGGAGATGGCAAATCTTCCTTCAACCCTCTCTAAGCTTAGATCCAGGACGGTTTTGGGATGGTCCCCTTCTGAAATCGGTTCCGCCATGATGTCGTCAAATGAGGCTTTTGCTGGGAGATGACTTCGAGAGTGTTGTTGCAATCACCACTGTGACAGTCTTAACTTGTCATTTCCGCCGATAAGTAAAGAAGCACTGATGTTAAATATGTATATCTTTGTGTCGACAGCTGATGAGACGTATATTTATTGCAGACTTCGTCCCTCCGACAGGAAATTACATCTGTAACAGAAGTGTATGTACATCATTAAAGTAACCAATCTTCAATACCAACTCCGGCCGACAGCGTGAAACGTCACAAGGCCCAATTCAATCAGTTTCGTGTTTTGATTGTGCGTGGTGAACGTCAAAACAGGCAAAAAGCTACCCTGACAAAATTGTAATCAAAATTGATCAATTACGCGTTACTTATTAACCATAAGTAGCTGCTAATGTATTGGCATTACTTGCGCTGATCACTTATTTTGTCAAATCCAATTAGCCCTAGTTGACAGGGAACATAAATAATGTTCCCGAGCCAAAACTATCTGTGTTTGGCCCTTGATGGCATCTGTTTCCTATCAAAACATAGGCCCAGGGATATTTCTCGAGGAACAAATCAATGAACATCTTTGATTCAATCGTGTATTCTTCACCCAGTGAAATGAGGAAAAATGAACTGAAATATTATACCTAGCTTTTTTTAGCACAATGGTCTCCTCAAGACGTGACAATGTCGTATCAACGCCGTGCAAGGCCGAAAGAGGGAGCCATAATTTTAGAAAACCAGCGATTGTCATCAGGCACCATGTTCTAGCGTGCGCTTTCGTCACGAGTGTTAACAGTTACCAGTTTTTCACCGTAGAAATATATTATAGTATAATGTAATGTAATGTAATGTAATGTAATGTAATGTAATATAATGTACTGTAATAATATAATATAATATAATATAAATATAATATAATATAAATATAATATAAATATAATATAATATAATATAAATATAATATAAATATAAATATAAATATAAATATAATATAAATATAAATATAAATATAAATATAAATATGAATGTAATGTAAATGTAATGTAATGTAATGTAATGTAATGTAATGTAATGTAATGTAATGTAATGTAATGTAATGTAATGTAATGTAATGTAATGTAATGTAATGTAATGTAATGTAATGTAATGTAATGTAATGTAATGTAATGTAATGAATACAAATAAATTCTTACCAAAATGGATGATGAAAAACGCTTTTTATTAGGTTGAAAAATACTCAACGATATGTCCAGCTAGATGTACAAACACATAGGAAAGGTATGATATTTGGAGGGATGATGGCGAGAAGATTGGATACACCAGTGGCGTAGCCAGTAGCCAGGGGATGGGGCACAAATTTTGTTGGGAGTAAATTTTCCGACACTATTTTGCCAACAAGTGGGGCATTCGCCCCCTGACCCCGCCCACCCCTTTGGCTTCGCCACTGGGATACAGTACATGCAGGCAACAAACGTTTTTCAGAGCACGGACCACACACACCTTCAAAAAGTAGAAAACAAGAAAAGAAACAATCTATACAAAACTACTATGATAAATTACCAACACGGCTTATTTGAACCATCTTGTCCATGACATAAATGTGGGTTTTGTGAAACGAATGTAAATGGGTTTAGTACAACTGGGCATTTAATTCTCTCCAATGATGTTGTGGGTTCAAAACAGCAAACAATAATTGTTGTGCTTTCGTAATTGTTAATAATAATAATGTGTGGACTTATATAGCGCACGTATCCACCAACTAAGTGGTGCTCAAGGCGCATTATATCATTACCCCTGCTCATAAGGCTCATAAGGCTCATAAATCATTCCTGAAACCATCTCAGCTCCCTGGGGAGTATACAGCTCAATTGCTGCCATTACAGCGCATATAGGGCTAATCAACCAACTCTGCCCTCACAGGTACCCATTTAACCCCCGGGTGGAGAGAAGCAATTATGGTTAAGTGTCTTGCTCAAGGACACAAAATGTCACGGCCGGGATTCGAACCCACATTCTGCTGCTAACACCAGAACTTGAGTCCGGTAAGCTAGACCGCTCGGCCACGACAAAATACATTTTTCCTCCGTGAATGTTTTCTTAAAAGGGTAAATTAACAGCTCGTCCGTGTTATACATATAAGTGTGAACAAAGGGTTTTGTGGGACGAATGTTCAAATGTGGGACGAATGTGGGACGAAAAATTCAATTCTATAGGAATTACCCACGTTCGTCTTGAGAACAAAATTACGCATCCAGGAATGAGTTTCTATTGTTGGATTACACCAACAAAATCATGCTCAGAAACCATCATGTTTGTACTTAAATGAAGGTGCACGTCCTTCAAGATGTATTTCATGTGAAATTGCTTGCCCTGAGTGAGACGGGAGGGGGTGTCTTCAAGGAAAACAGAAATCAGTCTGAACAGCTGAAACTCTACATGTACCAGCGATAGTTCTAATTATTTTGTACAATGACGAACTGTAAGTCGGTAAGGACGCCTCAATCCACAGCCAAGATCTACAGTACATGAGCTATTATTCTTGATAGAGTTCCTCATATTTCCTTACCGAAAGAATTAACCATGAATTCACATGAACTTCTGTGGTCGTCGTGGAGGGGACATGGCCTCTGTCCTCCGGCTGCACAGCTATCTTACATTATATTTAATGGCATAGCCGTATCGCGATCTCTCAGATAAAATAATGTTACGTGACATTTCGGGAGAAAACCGAGGCAGTCATATTATACCACTTATTTAACCACGCGTCTGAGTCTTTGAAAGGAAACACGCAAGTTACTGTCAAGACCACGAAATCAAGATGATTCAATTGTGTAAAATAAGTCAAAGCAGCGAAGTCCTGCATCGGATCGAGTCTATTTCTACGCTGTATAGTTATTTGTATATAGTTCGCCATTATTTTAGGCAAACAAAAAGGTCTCCACAGTCCCTCGATTGGAGCTTACTTTCTCAACATTGTGCAGTGACGCGACGCGGTTTATAAAAAGTTGCCGAACAGCAATCGTTTGTCAGACAGAAAAACATTTTTGTTTTAATTTGTTTTCTCAAGAACGTGAGCGTCTATTGTGATGAAAATTTCATCATGTCCTTTTATGATATATTTATGAAAATCTGGAGAGTTGCAATACACGTACGCTACCAATTACCAACGTTGTACCTTCCTTATAATGATTTCTAGTTTGGATTCAGGAAAGAGAAATTCTACGTTAGAATATATGAATGCACCAGCGGCGTAGCCAGGACTTTTTCAGTGGGGGGAACATGGGGGCATTGCTTTTCAGTGGGGGGCCCAGGGGTATGGGAATTTTACTTTTTTTTTTTTTTGAGGCACTATCGGGATTTTTCGTGGGGATACATAGGGGGAACTGGAAATTTCTGGAAATTTGTGGGGGGGGGAAACGTGCCCCCCCCCCAGGCCCCCTCCCCCGTGGCTACGCCGCTGGAATGCACCAGTTGATTGCCTGAGATCATGAGATCATTATCCTTCCTTTACGGAAGAACAGCTACTTGTTCGCGCTCGATGACTAATATATGGAGGACCGTTACGATCATAGTTTCCAAAATCACTGTACAGTCTGATAGTTTTTGTTTCCATCTGAAATTGTGAATAGTGATACGTACCTAATTCCCACGATTCTGGTTCGTTTTTTGCCAAATGCTTTTATCTGTTCTGTTTGTTGCCACACTGTGTCCCAGTACTCCGCTGTGGTTTGTATAAACGAATTCCCTTCTGAAATTCAAATGTTCGTGAAAACAAGTTTGCGTCAAGGTGTATAAATAAAACAGCTCGTTGAAATGACAGATGTTTCATGAGCCCATCGGGTTTCTGTCCCGCTGTCAATAATATTCTCGTGGAATTTAAGCGCTTTCGCGAACTCATGGGAAGCATTTTCGGCCTCAGATTTGCTTATGTTAAAGCGATTAAATCCTTGATTTTGTTCATGATGTGAAGTTGGGAGCACTGAAAAGATATCAGTTTACAAAACAAATGTTATTAGAATCAGTCACACATGCACCTTCGATTTTTCAATAACTTGTTGGATGCTATGTGTGTACATTAACTCTCCATTCATATCGACCATTTTTAATTTGACAACCTTACACTTAAAAATAACACGGATCGCATGTGGTAGCAATGTAACTTCAAAGGGAAGTTTCTATCTTTTTTTAAAAAGAATCTAGAGAGATGTACATAAACAACCCTGTGTACAATCGGTCCACACGTTTCTGAGAAAGATGTCAAATGTTTCGATCGGTAAACACAAACTAAACTTCATTCATGTAAGGCCAACAAAAAGGTTTCCGGTTTTCTGGTCTCCGCACGCATCGCCTCATTTTGCTATGAAACGATATCCAATTGCAGCCAAAATTGCTGGATCGATTGGAATTCTGCCGTGCTGAGTAATGTTAAACGACTTTTTCACATAGGGGTATGAACGTTTGCCCGATTTATGAGGCTTTTCTTAGCCGCCATACTTTGTATATGGAAAATTTGGTCCCCGTGTATCACATATTTGACGGTATTTCCCTGTTGGCAAAAAAAAACAATTTTTTTTTAAATGCGCGTCACCGCACCGATTTTGAAGCCGTCCTATGACCAGAAACCGGAGACTAATTTTTTGGGCCTAACGTGGAATTTTAACAATATCAATTCTGTCTTATCAAGACCTATATACTGTTGAGACACAATATTGTACATTATTTTCCTGAATTGTTGCACTTCCGTCAAAAATATTTCAATTGATGTTTGATTCGATTTTGTAAAACTGCGATCAACGGTTTGCCGAATGGCAACTTTTGAAAATTCAATGTTTATGTTTTAACAATTTATTTTTCAGATGGAATAAACAATATTTTAGGAAGATTGATACTACGGTAATAACGCGTTATGTCCCTTTCAGGACCTGGGGCGAGTTTCATAGAGCTCCTTATCAAATATTTTTGCTAAGCAATGTAAAACAGACTACCATCCAAAATACACGTGTTTTGTATGGAACCAAGGAAACTTGCTAAGCAATTTTTCTGGTAAGCAATTTGAAATTTATCATCTCTATGAAATTTGCAACTGCAGTATGTTGGAGGGGGATGAGATGCCACCTTTTTATGCACACTTTCGCTTAGACTGGTCCCATGTCTTAATCCTCAAGAATAAAAACAGGCTCACGGACTAGCTAACAATTAAGGTCAAAGTTGAATCTCCGGGAAAACATGGCGGCCGCACGGCCGGGATCTGGCATAACTTCACAAGCCTCAAAGTTTGACGTCAGATCTCCGGGCTAACTTTCACTGAATTTGGGACGGGAACTGTATCCGCTCCGTGCATGAGCTGTTGCGGGAGCATGTTTTAAGTGTAGGATTTGAGGCTTTTCGTGGTGGAGATAGATACTTGAGTTATTTCGGGTGACACCATGTAATGATCTCTTCTTGGAAGAAGTGATGGCTCTGAGAAGAGCCGGTTGGTTTGTTCTCAACGTTTCGACTAGTCTGCTCTAGCCGTCATCAGGAGAAACTTTCTCCTGATGATCATTACATGGTGTCACCCGAAAGAACTCAAGTATGTTTTAAGTGATTGTCGAAAGGCAAACAATATTATATTATTATTGTTAAAAGGCAAACAATATTATAGTACGTCGTGTTTAGCGTATGTACGTGCGTAATAGGAGCACAATTTCTCCATAGATCACTGGAGGTTAGAAGGACACGCGCGCGTTGTAACATAGCTATGGGCCAAAGTGCCCTATCATCAGAAACTGAGTGTATTTTCACCAATAGAGGGCTAACGTGTGCCTTGTCCTGGACCACAATGCTGAATAAACAAGCAAACAAGACTACTTTGGATAATGGTTGCTTAACAATGGACGTGACATTTATACATGACCTTTGACTTTGCGGGATTGTCCGGTAAAATAAAACAGCAGGAACATCGCAAAATATGAATGAACATATCTCAAATTGCCTCGAAGGAAACCCTATAAGATAATTTATACACTACTAATTACAGTCTGAAACACTTTTAAAAAGTTGATGAAAAAAATGAGCATCAAAAGAAACTTTGGAAGGGCACTCATTACAATTCTCCACGGAAAAATGAAAAATATTTGAACACGGGTAAACTTCAGTAATCTTGTTTATTGACATGTACTTATTAAAGATTACTGGAGTTTAACTGTGTTCAAATATTTTTAATTTTTCCGTGGAGGATTTTAATGAGTGTTCTTCCAAAGACTTTATAAGTTTCTTTTGATGCTCAGTATATATTCATAGAATACAGAAATGTCTAACTCATTCAATTTCATAAATGTTCTGCAAACAAAATCGTACAATGCTTCTATACTCGGCCTACTTGGGGCCTCTCTTTAATGAAGCGTTCTTTTTGAAACTGTGTCGACGCATTTTGTGACAAAATTTGAAGTTTCGTCTTACATACATCTCCGTTATTATTATAATAATGACTTTATTATCCTCTCGATACTCAACACCTGATATGTGAGGGGTTAGCGTTTATATGGGTTGCTGATGTGTACGGATTTCCTTGAGACCGTAATGTATTGATATCCGATTCCAATAAACCGAACCTGTATTAACCGACACGGGTTTCACTGGTATAATTCGGTTTTTGTATGTAGTGCTGCTGTTTTTGATACGTTTATGATCAATCCGTTTATTTGCTGACCGTATTCAACACCCATGGTCTCTCGTGGGGGTGTTGGAACCTTCGTTATTAGGAGATATACGTAAAGGCCAGTGACACTAGGTTACGGATACTCTTTCAAGACAAGTTTCTATAGTTTGGAAAATGTACATTTTCCTACCACTGATTTCTATTATACTAACTGCATGTCGGAATAAATAAGGATATACACAGATAACACATATTTTAGTGACTTTCTAGGGAGAAATGTGAAAAGATTTAGTCACTTTGTAGACAGTAATCCGGGAATAGGTTGCATAGAAGAACAATCCAAATATGCTGAAACTTTTTTCGCGCCAAGAAACGAAGTCTTTGCAAGTTCCTGAGCGTGAATATTTTCACTTATGAAGGATCTTGTGACACGGTTGCTTGTGACCGCGCAGGCGTGAAATTCATAATAGACTAGATCTAATTTCAATTTGTCTATTCGTTGAGGATGGATGGGTCAAAGTTCAAGGATAATATCTCGCTCTCTTCGATCGTGTGAACCAGGTCCTGCTGGGGATAAACGTGGGGCATTGACTTTTAGTTCACTTCTTTATTAAATATATCACAAGCAGTTTCCTGCAAATTGATAATTTCCTTTTAGAAGAAGTAAACAAACCAGAAACTTTAAAAAAATTGGCGAGGCAGAACTAAGTATACGAATGAGAAAGAAGTTAATTGATTTAGTGCCCAAAGGAATTTATAATGACTGGCCACAATGAATTAATTTCGGAACACATTTATTGTAAAATCATACTTGTTTAAGATTTTGTGTGTGTCATGTGTCATTTCTGAGTATTTGTTTTACCATTTCTCATACAAAATACCGATGTTCCGATGAACATTTTTTTTACAGATTCTACCGTCAAAATAGCGACAAAATATGGGGTACACATCTTTAATGTATCACGGGAACGGTATAGCAATGCTCTGACATGATTTAAAACTTTGCTGAAGATATGTGGCTCAGAAAACGGTGGTATTGTGTGATTTCGAAATTTCAAACAATGTACCCTGTCTTCCCCTTGAAAATGGACATTTTATTTTAAGAACCATCATCTTAGAAGTATGGCACTTCTAGTGCGACGCGACACACTTCTAGTGCGACGCGACTACTCTTCTAGTGCGACGCGACACACTTCTAGTGCGACGCGACTACACTTCTAGTGCGACGCGACACACTTCTAGTGCGACGCGACTACACTTCTAATGCGACGCTTACACACTCTTCTTGCAATGTGCATGTGTCCTTTTTAGAACACCATACTTTTTAGAACACCATATAGAAGAAAAAGAGGGAGGGACATCAACTAGAGTGAACAGAATGTTGTTGAAAACTTACATTACTTGCTTCAATCGAATTGGGGGGAGGGGTCACGAAAATTGGGGAAAATTTATTTCAAGTTAGATATCTCATATAGCGCAATTGAGCTCCATCCTCATCTTGTCGAAATTAACGCTACAAGTACTGAGAACTAAAATATTCCTCTACCGATGACTTTCACAACTCGTACTTAATAGGCTATACTTCTATAAATAATTAAGATGTGTATAACCATAGAGAAAGTCTTAACAGATCAAACAAGGTACCTACAGTACTTAATGAACCAGAACTGGTTTAAGTGCAACGCTTCAGCGCATGTATAGGAGACCTCATGTGGTAGCTATTGTTGACCATTATAAATTGATAGGGAATGTTTCAGAAATTATAAGTACTGCAAGACAAGTGCATGTGACTACTGTGACGTCACGCATAGCTGCCCAAACCAATCAGAATGATTTATTCCCCTCTTCATAAATATTGCTATGGGTGATGCAGAGCGAAACGATGCTAGTGTACAGACCACTGGCGGCTGGGAAAGTTAAGTGCCAGCGCCTTGTGCGGAATTATCAAGAGCGTATACTATACACAGGAGTTGAGAATCGTGACAGGGTTAGCCGACGAGTTTTGAGATCGTACCGCGGTGCTCCTGCTCTCGACTCGAGACGCACTTGTCAAGTGTAAGTCAACACTCTTGCATTGTTTTATTTGGTAATTGTTGGTCAGAATGTTAGATTTAAAGCTGTATCGCCCGTGTTTTTTTGTTTGTTTTTTGTTGTTGTTGTTGTTGTTGTTGTTGTTGTTTTTTTTTTGGGGGGGGGTGTTTTTTTTCGCTATTTTATTTGAACATTAATGTTTTCCTGAAAAAGGAAAATAAATAGCTTAATAATTAAGACTTAAGACTTAATTAAGACCGTTTGCGGTGACACCATGTAAAAATTTTCTTTGGAGTAGTAAGTGGTTCTGAAAAGAGATAGTTGGTTACAACTTGACGTTTCGATCAGTATGCTCTGATCGTCTTCAGGAGTTTACTAATTATGAAATATTTCACACAATATTTTTCAAAAAGTGGTTTGATAGTACAGTGCTTAAAAAATAAATGAATTCACGATGATGCCCTCCTTAAATCCATTGCATTCATTGGCCTTTATTTTTCAAGAAAATTGAAATTTTCAAATTGAAATTTTCTTTTTCGGAAATCGCTTGTGAAATAGCAAAATAAAATATTGTAACAATAGGCCTACAGGCGACTCGTGTTGAAAGCAGGATGATTCACTGGAATAAGCTGAAATATTCGCATGTTGGTTCCTCGATATATTTTTCTTCTTTACAAAGTATGGATACATTTACAGACATTCTACCAAAAGTATAGGCCTGTACAGATTTTACCCATCAACTGTCGCCATAAGCCTGAGGCAGGAATGGTAACCTTGTACATGAACCATTCAGTCAGGATTACGGTAGTGTAATGATTAGTCTCATCGGTAGACCTCTCTAGCAATGCATACGCTACAGCATAATTATATTGAGTACCGGTATATCATGAAGCTTTATTAATGACGCTCCGATGGCCATGGTGGTTCAAGTCGACTTGACACACATCTATTGTCCTGAATTTCAAGGATCACAATACTCCCCGAACATTTTATGTTGTTGAAGGAAAGATACAATATTGGTAATAACTATAATATATCAAAACCACGTAAAAAAGTCCTAGCCAATTATCTAAACTCTTCAACTTGCGTTGACACGATATCACTCATCATAAGAAATTATTCCATCTGAGGTGATTTCATCTCAGATTTACAAATCGTTTCCATTCAGCACAGAAACATAAATATATTATAAAAAAGATATTATCAAGTCCACGTAAAAAAGTCCTAATCAATTATCTAAATTTTAAAACTTGGTGTTGACACAATATCAGTCATCCTGAGAAATGATTCCGTCTGAGGTGATTTCATCTCAGAATTTACAAATCGTTTCCATTCAGCATTCAGCATTCAGCATTCAGAAACATAAATAAACATGTAACCAATTTTGTCATTTTCTCTAAAACGTGAACACATATTGTGATAACATTTCTATATGTTTGTTTTATTATAGATAAATATCTTGAAACCTATAAAGTTAACGTACGTTAAGTATAACCTTTGACAATTACCCGATTACAGAGCTAAAGGGGAAATATTGCCCCCTTTAACCAATTATGATATCAAAACTTACTGTAATATGAAGCTGGTGCTGGTATACCGAACATCATGAGAAATAATGCCGTCTAAAATGCTGGCATTTTTCTAAAAGACGTGAACCAAATCACTAAATTTGAAATAGATCTCAGCCCTGATCTCATTTTCAAAATTTTAACGAATTGCACAACAATCTGAATGCATTTTCAATATGTTCTAGTTATAATGAAATTTATTTAATTTTGCTCTACACCGACGTGTGTATAGCACTGTATACTCAGTGCTTTCCGAGTGTCTGTGGAAAAAAAACTTCACAGGCGACTCGGGCGGGATTCGAACCCACGACCTCCTGCTTACTAGTGCAGACGTCTTAACATCTCGACCACCGAGCTTGTCCGATGTCTATTGGCTGGCTAGAATCCTATATGGCAGTGGGTGCCGCGATATTTATAGTTTGATGAAATTCTTGTGTCGGGTGATAAACAATTTATTTAATTTTGCCCTACACCGAAATGAGCTAATATTGTTAAAGGTTGGTTCATGTCAATCTCTCGATACTGAGGGGGTGATTTTTATGTTATTTACAATTGAAATTCATTTTATAAAAAACAGTCTTATACACAACATGGTATTTCATATTAGAATAGTCTTAAACAACGAGACCGAAACCTAAAAGTTTTTCTGTTTGTCTGTCCAATATTTCCTACATGTTGACAAATAATATTCATATGTATTTCCTTTTCAACACATAACATCTCTGTAAAGCAATTATTATTGCTGTCCTGTTGTGTACATGACTGTACTTAATTATTGCTGTCAGCATGAAATAAATGTTTCCAAATTCAAATATTATAAAATATGGATCCATTTACAAACAATTTTCCAATAATGTATACAGTTTCTAAGAGAGTGGGAACACTCATGCAGAGTTATGTTTACATAGATTCACTTATTTAGAAATTGTATACGCCAGTAGCAGAAATTATTACAAACAATTGTGTGGTTATCTTTTAAAAAACATCTGCGCACCACCACCCCACATTAAAATAATCGTGGCCATGCCATTGACGTATAAGGACTGAGCATTTGATGTTGATATTTAAGATCAATAGACTACGGCCTTGTCCGAATTAAACGTTTTTGGATATGGCTATGGTTGGCTGCAGTGGCAATGCTGAAGTATAGGACGAAACAGTGATCTATCCATAGCCGTAGCCAAAGCCGCCATTTTGGGTAGGCCTACGGCCTAAGCAAATATCTTCAATGCTGAAGTATAGGACGAAACAGTGATCTATCCGTAGCCGTAGCCAAAGCCGCCATTTTGGGTAGGCCTACGGCCTAAGCAGGCCGGTTCATACTTCACGCGAAAGCGAATGCGAAGCGAAATCCGTGACGTCGACAATGGTTCACGGCAAATATTCGCGGCGAAGGTTCGCAAAAGTTGAACACATTTCAACTTGCGCGAATCATTCACCGCGAATATGGGGACGTAAAATTCGCTCATTCGCTTTGCGTCAAGTATAAACCGGGCTTTATGTTAGCAATGATACATCTTCGTACGTTGTCTAGTAATGAATGTGTGGAATACTGGTATTATTATTATGTAGAAAGTAGAGGACTGAAATACAATTGGAATTTTCCAGAATGTCAATCAGTCACGAATTGGTAAAGAACACGTAGGTGTGATTAAATTTGCCGTGGACACACAATGGTAATACAACGGGTGAATCCAGGCGAACCATTAACTAGGTCGAAGCAACTCCACGAAACGGAAATTTTGTATCGTCTTATTTAATTCCCAAAACCCCTCAACAAAAAAACTTCATTTAAACATTTAAAAAATTACGTTTTCGAATTATAAATCATGTCAAAATGCATTTTGTGATGAATGGTGACTGGTGAAATCCGGGTCACTTTTACAATGTGCAGCAGTCATTCAGATTCTCTGAAGATTATTGTATACTCTATACGCATTAGGCTATACAAAAAAAAGAATAAAAAATGTACCTTTTTTCTCAGGTGCCAATACGAATGTTACTTTTATCAAATTTGTACTTAAATATATACCGTCCGTGTTTAGCTCAAGAAACCCCAATAGAATTTAAAAACGAACAAATTCTGAAAGATAATATCGTTATGAAACGAACACACATCAATTACAAAATTCAGATGTCGGAAACTGTATAAAAGCGATATTTAATACATGCGTGATTCTGATTGACAGCTGCGCTGGCGAATCGGAAGACTGCACCAGCAGCGTAGCCAGGACATTTTCAGCGAAGGGGGGGGGGGGAACAGGGGGCATTGCTTTTCAGTGGGGGGCCCAGGGTGTTCCTCTTGCAAGGATTAAATTATTAAAACAGTAGGCCAGCATTTTATTAATTTGAGTTTTTATTTTACTGGTACTAATCAATCTATTTTTATCGGCCTCAACACGGGCGATATATATTTAAAGTCATCATCTCGAACAAAAATATTGCTCACAGTTCATGTTGCATGTAGACAAAGCTACAGAAACAAGCCCCTACACTGTAAAAAAGAATTTCAACACGCACAAAATAAACGCGTTTAGAAATGCGTTTAAATGCTAAACGGCCATCCTCTGTACATGTCACAAAGCTGAACGTGCTTAGCTTTTTGATAAGTGTTCAATATGATTTTTAGCATTCAAATACACATCACAGAAAAAGCACAATCTAAACATGTTTTAGGCCAAACATGTGAAAAAAGTGGGTACACTTAAGTGTTTAGAAATGTGTTTAAATTCTAAACGCCATTTTTACAGTGTAGTTTTCATAAAAACCACAAATCGTAGATGTCAACGGGCCTAACTTTAACTAGGATAGGCCTATAGAAGTTATTATACGGTACAAGTCAGTCTATTGCAAGGTTAACAATCTGCTGGACGCATAGTAATAATTCGATCATCATTCCATTGCTGCAAGCGTTCTTCATCTTTGGGGGTGAGGGTGGGGGGTGTTGGGGTAATTGCTCTGGCCAGCATGCAGCTGCCGAGACGAACGGCTCGAATAGACTAAAGGAAAACATAATGTATTATTTTAGGCACAGACGTAGCCAGAATTACACGTAAAGGTTGAACATGGAGGCAGATTAAAACAAAGTACTGCAGTGGGTACATTAATGTTGGGGGTCTTGCACTCATTTTGGTGATTGGAAGAGGGGGAAATTCCCCCTGGACCAACCCCTAGCCATACTTATGATTATAGAAATCTAAATGTCAATTCTTTGACCCTCGTCAAATTCGATCAGCTATCAAGTGATTGCTTAATGGGCAAAGGCATAACATTCTGAACACTTAAGGCTTGTACTCACTTTTTTCACATATTTAGATTGTGCTTTTCTGTGATGTGTGTTTGAATGCTATAATACTATATGAACAGGTGTCAAAAAGCTAAGCACGTTCAGCTTTGTAACATGTACAGCTTTGTAACATGTACAGAGGATAGCCGTTTAGCTTTGTGACATGTACAGAGGATGGCCGTTTAGCTTTGTGACATGTACAGAGGATGGCCGTTTAGCATTTAAACGCATTCTTAAACGCGTTTATTTTGAGTGTGTTTAAATTCTAAATAGCCTACCATTTTTACAGTATATATATACATAACAGCAAAAGAAACGTCACCCCCTACATTTTGATGTCTGAGAACATGTTCAGCTTATGTGTCCTCAGACATCATGCATGACGAATTTTGAGGTCAACCAAATTTGCCACATTGTGTTCGTGTTACACTCCATACTCATAATATTCTTCATAAAACAAATTATATTAATCATAAAATGAAAATAATAAATATTTTTAGGGGTGACGTTTCTTTTGCTGTTAGTATATACACTCACGGAATTTAAAAACGCATCAACTTATATTTCTCAATAAATATGTTTAACTTATATGCAGTGATAAATTGAAGCCATAATTGTACGTTGCACTTTTATTGTGCATGTGTCAGTATGATGTGAAAATTTGCGCTCATGCTTGACTGAGAAAGTATTGATTAAAATATCATAAATATCTGCTGTTGAAAAAAATGTGAAATATTGGGATGATGCGTTTTTAAATTCCGTGAATATATATAAACCTGTAATTTGCCACAGAGAGAAGGCAGGCAGTAATCAAACTATGAGTCAGTCGGCCTGCTTTAATCTGGCGCGCTGACGAACGAGTCGTCATACCGTGGTAGATGAATCAGTGATGATATTTGGGAGTCTTATCGTGTTACAATAGCCTATGGGTGTCATTTCTGATAAGCGTCACTTGAGAACGTATCATTTTGGGGTAAGAAGACGGACGCAGTACGGGTAACACAATGCCATACGGTCCCATCATGTTGATGTTTGCAACATTCAATACCAATGGATACTGCAAGCCTTGCTCTTTCATACCTCTATGATGATACAAATCAATCCGAGTTAAGACTCCAAACGTGGGATTAAAGGAAATTAAACATATGAATTTCTCTCTGCTTATTTTGCACACTAAAGCCGTGTTCGAACTGGACTTTTTTTGGTAAAACTTACCGAGACGATGGGTACTTTTCCCACTTTAAGTCCAGTGCGGACAGCCTGGGACATTTTCCTCTCAGTTACTTTTCCTGAGTCCAGCGGTTACTTCTACTGGCCAACTGCTGCCCAGGAAAACTAACCAGGTAACTTTTCCCGAGACGATAAGTCCAGTGCGGACAGTGCGAGTCGGTAAAAGTGGCTCAGGAAAGCGTACATCCGGCCCGAGCGCAAGGTCGTGCTAACACAGGGACACCACGCATGCTCTTTGCATTGTTTCACCGCGCGGTGGGGGCGGGCCGGGCGCATTTAATGCATGTGCATGTGTAGCAAGTTTTCTGCGCGTTGTTGGGTCAATCGGGTCAACGTAGAAAGGTCACGCAAAGCGCCCTCATGAGTCATTATACTGACAGCTCGGTTACTTCTACCACGGTCTCGGTAACATTTTCCCGTGTCGAAAGTCCAAGTAAGTGCGGACAGAGGTTACATTTGACCATTCATTTTACCATCGTCTCGGTAAAACCTTCCCAAAAAAAGTCCAGTGCGAACACGGCTTTAGTGTATCCTATACATTCAGTACATAGATTATTATCTTCCCGGGGCCTGTGTGGGCTGTGCGTTCAACCTTGAAACTCCTCACATAATTCTGGGCCCGTTCTACTTGCAGAGTAGTGAATTTACCTCTTAAACAGGAGCCCTTGTTCAACGTGGCCATCTCTATCATAAAACGCCGGATGCTGTGGACGTGTACTTCAATGGGATATCAAACGGCCATTCTGATTCGCTGCTTAGTTTAACAGTACCAAGTATGCCAGTAAAATGTAGCCAATCAGCAAGAGTTTTACATCAACTTTCCGTGAGGGATCAACCTCTATTTTAAAGCTCGAACGAAAATAATCTTCCGGAAGGTTACTGAGTTACGACCGTTTAGGGACCGCATTGCATAGTCTGCAATGAGCAAAAAATGCCGCCTACACGGTAAAATTTACAAAACCGACGATCTTTAACCGGCATGATACGAGACATTAAAACAATCATCTAATACAATTTAAGCGCTGTTATGAAGAGGAATAACTATTCTCCTTTTGGGCGCAAAAACGAAATTCATACGTTGAGTAGAAGTTGAGATATGAAACTGGAAAGACAAAAAAAAATACTGTTTTGCGACATTTCTGGAGACGATTTCCGCCGTTTTCGTAGTTGGTTGGTTGTACAAAGGAATTCATATGAAAAATAAAATAAAATAAAAATCACGGACTGTCTTTCATCGACTAATGTAAAGCCGAGCATTTAGGGAAATTTGAACTCAAAATTAATGTAGCTGTGTTTATGGAAAAAAACCTACCCTTACTCCCCCAAGAGGCCAAAAAGTGGCAAGTTATCATCTTCATTGTTTAAAGCCAATACACTATTAATAATACAAAATAATAATAAAAAAAATATAAAAAATCCAAAACAGTTTTAAAGGGACAATATGGTCACGATCAGAGCAGACTTTCAACAGGGCATGGAATCGGTGTCCTAGTTTAAGATGAACGCAGTGACTGAAAATTACTGGCTCATTTATGCAGCAGCAACGGTAATGTGACCTTATCATGTGGGGTATTATTTTCAGTCACTGAGTTAATATAAAACTAGCACTCTGATTCCATGCCCTGTTGATCGTGATGATAGTGTCCCTTTAACGCCACAATGAAATTAGCTGAAACGTTGAAATTAGCTAAATACGTACAGAACATGCATGCTTTTACATACAGTTTTCACCAGAAGAGCATATTGGCTATAATGATCACGCGTCAATTACGATGTAGGCCTATGCTTAGGGGTCAGGTGTTTTACTTTTAACCTACGAGAGTG
Organism: Zoroaster sp. YZ-2022; assembly: GCA_029582265.1. Taxonomy (NCBI): domain Eukaryota; kingdom Metazoa; phylum Echinodermata; class Asteroidea; order Forcipulatida; family Zoroasteridae; genus Zoroaster; species Zoroaster sp. YZ-2022. The sequence continues at coordinate 3,375,708 of CM055825.1, read as the reverse complement.
TGAATATTATTATTAGCGGAATGAAGCTGTCTGCATTTACTCATGAATACTGTGTAAATTAAAGAACTCGTGCAGCAAAAACTGCAATTTGAATTCACATTAACGCAAAAAAGTTCTCCCCACGGTAAAACAAACATCTAGGAGTAAGCAATGAAGCATAGTGGATCGAATGGTTATTTTTAGTAGTTATGTCGTTAGTTGCGCAAAGGGCTTAGTCCTCCAAGTTCATGACACATTAATTCCACTGACGTGTTATTATCTTTCAGCAGCTTGTTATGTATCTCTGTGCTGATTGATGGAATCTATTGACTGAATACAAGGTAAGACAGGCATTTTGTCGTCAAAATCTCAATATGTTTTCACCTGTGCAGTGATGTAATGCAGAAAACAGCCGCCACGAAGGCAGCCAAAATATAATATAATAGTAACACTCCATTCGACCAACAATTTAAACTGTTTCATTTCAACTGGAGCTCGTATGTTTTTTATTTGAGGGAAATTCATTCAAAGTTTATAACACATAGGTAAACATGTGGGTCCCAGCCAGCTAGAAATAAAGTATTATCTTACAGAACACGTGCACAGTGGCGTAGCTGGCTATGTTCACCAGGGGGGGCGAATCGGATCCCAGGGGGCCCACCAATCAGATTTTACAGATTTTTAGGGCCCCCTCTTTACCTGGGGCCGTGGGCAACTACCCTTTTGCCCTTATGTAAAAGCGGCCCTGTATACAGGGCCGGCTTTATAAGGGGGCAAAGGGGGCAATTGCCCCGGGCCCCCCTGCCAGAGGGTCCCCAGACTAAGGACTTCCTTTATAAAAAAAAAATGTAATAATTATAAAATTAGTTTTATATTTTTTTCGAAGAAATGCGGTTTATCATTCATTTTAGTTCATTTTTTATTTGTCATGTAATTTAATTTCTATGTCGAGGGGCCCCGAACCTGAAGTGCCCTGGCCCTCAAGGTCTAAATCCGGCCCTGCCTGTATAGTCCTGCCTGCTGGTGGGCCCGTCAGTCAGTCCCATAAGCATGTGAAAAAAAATTCGCATGTGTTAGGGGGGCCCACTTATTCTGGAACTGGAGCCCGGGGGGGCGGCCGCCCCCCCCTGCCCCCCCCCCCCCCGCTAGCTACGCCACTGCACGTGCATGCGTACTCTTATGAGAACACCTTTCGGACAGAACAGTTTTGTAAATGTTATGTCATCACTATATATTTACCAAAAAAGAGCGAAATATTCGCTGACAATTAATCAGTACAAAATTACGAAATAATTTCTCTGTCAACGACGGGAAACTTTTGTTTCCAGACCAGAGCAGGATAAAATTATGATTTAGCGCCCGAACCAACATAATTTCTTGTATGCCAATATAAAACTACTTTTTGTGATGTTGGTATTTCAATCGGGGAAATTTAGGCTAGAAAAGCAAACAAACCCTCGATTTTATACCAGCAGAATAAAGGCACCAGTACTCATCTAATGTATTATGGATGTACACAATGCTTCACATTGTAAGCATTGTATATAGCACATGGTCTTATCCATATAATTCGTTCTTAGGGGTAGTTCGATCTACATCTGCCAATCAAAATGAGTTTGATTTTTTCTTTTAAATGCGTATACCTACAATGTAGATCAATATACATATCTCCCAGCACGGTCGACGCAATTACAATCCATGCATTCTGAAGTCAAAGACCATTAAGTATTCCCGCCGTCGCGGACAGAACATGGAATATTATTTGTGTGTGTAGGCATGATGTATATAGTCATATATTATCTGTATATGTGTGTTTATTAGATTTATTTTCCCTCATGTTGGTTAGTGATGTTTAGTATCAAGGGCTACCTAGGGAATGCACCTTTGTGTATAGATATTTTACCAAATATCCATGCTTCTGGACAAATTAAAGGGACACTGTCGTCACGATCAGAGCAGAATTTCAACAGGGCATGGAATCGGTGTCCTAGTTTAAGATGAACACAGTGACCGAAAATTACTGTCTCATTTATGCAGCAGCAACCGTACGGTAATATGACCTTATCGCGTGGGGTATTATTTTCAGCACTCCGATTCCATGCCCTCATTTGATCGTGACGATACTGTCCCTTTAAACAAAATCTATTTTTGACATAAAGAGAAGATTGAGTGTATACTGTTGATTAAAACAAATAAATCTAGCCCATGCTTGTCCTTGACAATGGGGACGCTGTTTTTACGAGACATCAGGGACTTAATGTCTTGTTAACAAGAGAAACAAATTCAGAAAATTGACCTTTGACAAGGCAAGGAATTCAATAAACATCTAAGGACAAGACAACCATTCATGATGTTGATCCGCTGTGATGTGACATCACTGATGTGCTCATGAATATGCAAATATTATTATGAAAAAGTAAAACATACAGAAAGGTATCAAAACGCCCCACAAATTGGCAAAAACAAAATTGGTCAATATGGCTACAGAGATGTGCATAACTCAATATCCGTCCCTACGTCCCAATAGGGCATCATACCCAAACGTACATGTACGGAGACATGTTCATTATAAGCTACTACACTGTTCCATGGTACAGAATCTGGAGTTAAAGGGACACTATCATCACGATCAACAGGGCATGGAATCGGAGTGCTAGTTTTAGATTAACTCAGTGACTGAAATTAATACCCCACATGATAAGGTCATATTACCATTGCTGCTGCATATTAAGTGAGTAATTTTCAGTCACTGTGTTCATCTTAAACTAGGACACCGATTCCATGTCCTGTTGAAAGTCTGCTCGTGACGATATTGTTCCTTTAAAAGTTGTATTTCATGGGCCCTTTACAGGACTTTTTGTTTAGTTTGTTCGCCAACAGTATATTTACGTTGAGAGGAATGATAGGTATTTTGTTCTCAATCATTTTTTTTTCTCTCACACCTGCAATGTTTAAGTTAGGCATACTTTCGAGAACCTTAACCGTAAATTTCAGGATATTCATAAACATAAATTTACAACGGAGATTTAGGTCATCGACTTTCTCGTGTGTAACGTTCACAAAGGGTCGGCAAAACAAACGCTATAGGGTATAGAGAGGTCAATAAACAGATGATATTTACCCATTTTCAGCCATTTTGTTATTTAAATTGTTAATTTCCTTTTAAAACGAACGAAATGAGATATGTAAAAAAAAAAATTAAACTTGATTTCAAAGCAATTAAGTGCCTTCGTGAATTGATAGATGGACCAACCATAGACTCACTTAAGGGATATTCAGTGTAAAAGTCATACTACTCTTGTCAATTTTATTTTATTTTTGTTTTCCGTTTCTCAATGAAAATAACAAGTTCCTATGAAAACGTTAAAAGGACACTATCGTCACGATCAGAGCAGACACGGCATGGAATCGGTGTCCTAGTTTAAGATGAACACAGTGACAACAAAATACTGGATCAGTTATACAACAGCAACGGTAATATTATGACCTTATCATGTGGGGTATTATTTGCAGTCACTGAGTTAATCTAAAACATTGTGACGATACTGTCCCTTTAATTGCTGGAAACTACTGATAAAATAAGGACAAAATAAGACTGTTATGCGTTTTCTGAGTTTTCTTTATATAAAACAAACACCCTTAACGTAGACAACGTTTAGTTTCGTCCCAAGTGAGCGAAATATTAAGAATTTGCTTTTGTATAAGGGTATATACTTGACATAAATTAAGATATCATATTTTCTTGCCCTAAAAACACATATACCCTTGCCGTCTAGTGCATATTTATTAAGTTACATATTAGTCGGTAAAACATATTGGACCACTGCTGTTCCATGGGGAAACTATGACGTACACCCCTATGTGCAACCAGAGGCTGCCTCAATGCGGAACCACGGTCTTGCCTATGATAACATTCACGAATTATGCTTAGAATGAAATTACATATCATGAAGAATAGGGGACTTTAATTTTGCCCCATTTTCAGTACTTGAAACTGTTTACCCATGTCAAATAATCAGAATATCAATTGTATTTATGTTAAATATCATTTTAAAGCTTTGAACACTTGGAATATAATTTTACAAGTTCAGTTACTTTTTGAGGGGTCGTATCATCTCCTCTCTGTGCGCATTTCAGCCCTGTAGCGATGGAGATACAACGCCCAGCTAAAAACTCTTCCTTATTCCTAGTGATCGTTAACACTTGAACGTAAATCGAGTCAATAACCCACGCTAACATGCGATATTCTAAATATCCTAGCGACAGCTGCAGGTCGTGCATGGGACGGATATGCAGATTTTGTCGGTGGTTGATTAATGTATATCTTGATTCGAAAAGTGCAATTATACATTTATAATCCATTTTGCTGTACCTTTCCTGTATAGGGAGTATTCATGAACTTCAGAAGAAGACAAATTAGATTTTCAAGAGTGTGGGAGAAACGATTCGCCATGCATGTGCAGCCATGCAGTCTTCTGTATGCACCTTGCTGGTCCCCGTGTCTGATCACCCATTTGTCAGTCTAGTGATGCTCATTAAATGTGTATAGGTCTATAACGATAACTTTATTTTAGGAAAAAAAATGTACAATACAAACCACCTCAGGATGTGGCAGTCTCAAAGCTAGCAAATAAATACAATTCCCCGAGAAGAACTAGGTTATACAAACTCCCTGGTTCAACCAAAATCCACTCGGCCTATTGACTGAAACAATGCGCCACAAGCACCGTAAGACACCAAGTGCCACACGGGGAGTGTCATTGAAGGCCATACTTTCTGGAATTACACAGAAGCAATATTCTATTTATTCAGCTTCGATCGTATTGAGGATGTGTGTTAATTTTCAGAACCAACGGGTAAATATATTTAATGAAATCAGTTCTCCCAATCCAAATATTGCTTGTTAGGCGTCACTGGTGGACACAACAGAAGTGGACCAATAATATTAATAAAAACGCGTATAAAAACATGTCATCCAATTAGATATTCCATAAACGGTGCTGTTTTTCCGAAACGAGACGATCTCACTCGGAAAATCCGACTTATTGATACTCAAATGGGGTCCATTTTGTGACATACAACTCGAGTACAATGCTAAGATAATAAATATACACTATTTGTTCATAGTATACGTAACACCAGACGTCAATTACCTACATGTTGGTAATAGACTTCTGTCAATTACGTCAATTACCTACATTTAGGTAATAGACTTCTGGTAAAACCAACAACTCACGTAAACATATTTCGGGCTACAATAGCGCACATTTTGGGCTATAATAGCAATCAAACCTGCATTGGAAAAGCGCCAACTTCGTATCTACAATCCCGGCCAGATCTCACAAATCCCGGCCAAATTTCTTGCTTAGGGACACGGTCAAGACCGGCCAGGCCAGGATTCGAACCCACATTCTGACAACACCAGAACTTGAGTCCGATACGCTAGATCAGACCGCACGGCCACGACACTCCACAACACTCCATTCAAATGTGGGCCACGTTAAATAGGCTACAACGTAAGTTACCGTGAGTACTGTGTGAAATGGTATAATTATACTGTAACTATGCATCAGGGCTAGGCTAATGGCAGATGGGATTGTTTACACTTATAAGGACATAGAATCAAGCCAAGTATGAACAAACAAACATTTAAACATTAATTGGTAACAGTGGTTAATTATTTAGAGAGTCGCCCATTAAGCTGAGGCGATATCGATTTTTTTCATCCACGATATATCGGCAAACATATATCGCGATTTTCGATAATATCGCGATTATTTTTTCATTCATGCATGATTGCTTTAGAGCCGATAACCACAGGTATGTACCCCTCTACAAGCATCACAATAAATCCCAAATTCGTTTGCAGAGCGTGTATGTACTTCTGAGGTTGTTCGCTTTTGTTTCTCACTTCCAAAAGCTGAAAAGACTGTTCTAATTTTGTTTCCATGGAATTTCTGACTTGACTCACAATGGCGATTTTTTTTAATCGAGGATACATTTTTTTAATCGCGATTTGCCGATATCTCGATAACTTAAAAAGGTTCTCGATATCGTTATCGAATAAAAAAGGTATCGCAATATTCGATATTATCGTGTTATCGCCCAAGCTTATCACCCATTTTTGTTTAAGCAGCAGCGGGCCCTATATTACTATTAGTGAAAATTTTTAAAATTTGTTTTACGCAATTCGCCCCACACAAGGCCAATGGCCACTCCAAGGTGGGGGCTACTAAGTCATTGAGTTGTTACAACAACCCCACACTGAAGAACCAGCCCCTCGCACCGAAACAAGACAAGTTAATAACCAGCCTCTTCACGGTGCGAATAGGACTGGGAGGGGTAACTAGTCCAGAACAAGGCAGTTATTAAACTGCCTCTGCCCCTATAAGCAATTATGGTTAAGTGTTTTGCTCAAGGACACAAGTGTCACGGCCGGGATTCGAACCCACATTCTGCTGCTAACACCAAAACTTGAGTCCGGTAAGCTAGACCGCTCGGCCACGAACACTCCACGAAATGTTATACTTCGTAAGGATCGAGGAATTAATGCAACATGGAAGTTGTACCATTGGTCAGAAAAAAACGCGCAAACCGCTTGAAGTAAAATATTGTTCCAGATTAGATTGTGTATACTTATTTCATAATTTCTGTAATGTTCAGGTGAACATAGTGCATATTTGCACTTGTATTAAAGGGACACTATAGTCACGATCAGAGAAGACTTACAACAGGGCATGGAATCGGTGTCCTAGTTTAAGATGAACGCAGTGACTGAAAATTACTGGCTCATTTATGCAGCATCAACGGTAATAATGACATTATCATGTGGGGTATTATTTTCAGTCACTGACTTAATCTAAAACTAGCACTCTGATTCCATGCCCTGTTGATTGTGACGATACTGTCCCTTTAATAGTGCTGTTGGTCTAGCGCATGTGTACACAGCAGCTAGCTGCACTATTGAGGGGCAGACAATCCGTGGACTGTGCAATGAGTCCATGGCACGACCCCCAATCGATTTCTGGTCTTAATTTCCAATCAACATTTCGTGAAACATTCGTGGTGATAATTTGAACCTCCTTGCCCTTTTTTGTTCACCAGCGACGCTGATTAATGTGACGCCAGTCATGATTGTGTTAGCGCGTGGGGACCTATAATGTGAACAGATATCACCCCAAGGAGGTATAGTTAAAATCGATTGGTTTGACACGACTTGAAACGCCAAGTGTAACATTTACACTTTCACTACAAAGTGAGAGATCTGTGAAGCTATATGCAGTATCGATGGGGGGGGGGGGGGGGGATTCTACGGATGTGATTTGTAGTATTCTCAAACGATTGAGAAATGAACATCGAAGAATGTGTCAAGGTCTTCATCAAGATATATTGCCCGTGTTTGGGCTGATTTAAATGTTGAATTGATAGGTACAACTTGTAGCTTTGCATGGTGAGGAGGATAAGTAAGACTAATTGAGGTGACACCATGTGAATTTCTCAATTGAGTAGTAATTAGTTCTGAAAAGAACTGGAGGTACAACTGGAGGTACAACAAGTTGTACCTCCAGTTCTTTTCAGAACTAATTACTACTCAATTGAGAATTTCACATGGTGTCACCGCAATTAGTCTTACTTAAATGTTGAATTGCTATTTTTCTGGGGTTAAGGAAGTTATAAGCTTTCATTTGAGACATTGAACGAAACAATCTGTCCAGGATTAGTAACAGTAAATTAAAAATTAATAAAAGGTGGTACCCAGTGTTTTAATCATCAGGTTGCACGTGACCACACAATTTATTCTGCGTAACAGGCCGAGGGCGTGGGCAGTTGTCAAATCAATTAAGTGCATTTGAAATATCGCTTTTATTAACCGGTTAACTGGCTAACCGATTAACCGACCGAAACTGCACTAAACGCTTAGAAACTTGCTAACCGGCTCAACTAGACCAATAATTAAAAACAAAATACAATTTGGGAAGAATTTGCCGCCCATTTTGTTGCTCCAGACTTTCTTTTTTGCCGCATTGGTTATTGAACAATCATTGTGGGACGTTTATTGATGCTTGTTGATTGGAAATGCATACTCATTGTTCCATTTTCCAACTATTATCTCGTTTGTGTGGCCGTCGGGTTAACCGATTAACCGACCATAAAGGTTTCAGTTAAACGGTTATCTCCCAGCACATAAAAGGGATGTTAGATTTCATCATCACCTTTGCACCAAAAAGTAGTTTCGTGTAAATCTTGGAGCACTAATATGTTTCTCGACAATATCAATAGTGTCATTAAGAATTCCTCACCTGAAATAGCGTCCTTTTTAATTTGAAAGCACACCGCACCTAGTTAAGTTGCAGATGATCACCAACAGCAGACGATCACCAACAGCAATTGCAGCAAAAAGGCTGGTGGCGGCAAAGACTTCATTGGGACGACGCCCGAGGAAGCTACACGTAGTCCACTGAAGTATATGTATAAATGATCCCGTGTACCTATGATCGGTCCACCTTAAAGAACACAGAAAGGTTATCATGAGAGTAGGGTACCCAAATACCCCAGTGTTTATGGTTCACCTAGCAATCTAGGTTGACAATTAGTGCGATTCACCATGCACGTAATGTCCCGTAAGACCAGATAATGCAGAGGGAATTACCAGAGTGAAGCCTTCTTCTCAAGAATTTCTCGTCTATTTTAGATGAGCTCCAAGAGGCTTGATCGGTGTATAAGTAGCCGAGAAACAAAGTCTGTGATCGCTGTGGTGACACGGCCTTTACTAGTATCTCATTACCCTCACATGTGTTCGTACTGAATGCTAACAATCACTCATACAGCATAAGTCAAGTTGTGCCCGGCTGGACGGTTCGTATATAAACACTGGCAGTTACCCTCGACTTGTTCGATGACAAGAACTTCAATGACTGACAAACAATGTACAAAATACTGTACCAAGCGTTCGGTTGCAAACATGATTGATGATGAAAAATAATGACTTCCAACGTGACTAGTATAACCTTAAACTTATCAGAATTGTTTATTTTCACAAGTGCAAGATATAGAGAGATAACATCTGATATTTAAAGGCGATTTAGTAAATCTAAGCAATACGTTTTGTTCCAAAAATGAACGATTCTCCTGAAACTGAGAAACTAAGAAGATTGCGAAACGTTAGGCTAAAAATGTCACTGCAGCAGTGTGTATAAGGACAAACCCCAATTCGATTGGCATTTTATTTCTATTTTTTAAGGATGTGTACGCCTTTAGGGACATTATAGTCACGATCAGAGCAGACTTTCAACAGGGCATGGAATCGGTGTCCTAGCTAGTTTAAGAACACAGTGACTAAAAATTACTGGCAGCATCAACTGTAATATGACATGGGGTGTCGTGGCCGAGCGGTCTAGCTTACCGGATTCAAGTTCTGGTTTTAGCAACATAATGTGGGTTCGAATCACGGCCGTACGTGACACTTGTGTCCTTGAGCAAGACACTTAATCATAATTGCTTCTCTCCACCCAGGGGTTAAATGGGTACCTGTGAAGGCAGAGTTGGTTTGCTCTATATGCGCTAGAAATGGCAGCAATTGAGCTGTATACTCCCCAGGGAGCTGAGATGGTTTCAGGAATGATTTATGAGCCTTATGAGCCTTATGAGCAGGGATAATAATATAATGCGCCTTGAGCACCACTTAGTTGGTGGATACGTGCGCTATATAAATCCACACATTATTATTATTATTATTATTATCAAGTGGGGTATTAATTTCAGTCACTGAGTTAATCTAAAACTAGCTCTCTGATTCCATGCCCTGTTGATCATGACGATATTGTCCCTTTAACTAAATTATAATCTAAAAACTTACTTGATCGGATTTTGGTTTAACTTAATGGAGCCGAACATCCTTAGAAATTTCTCCGTCGAACATGTTTTTGGAGAAAAACATCTGTGGTACACATTTTTGGAATCCGTGCCGTAATCCATTTTCCACATAATTTTACAAAACAAACAAACCCACTATGTTCTTGTTAAAGGGACAGTATCATCACGATCAACAGGGCATGGAATCAGAGTGCTAGTTTTAAATTAACTCAGTGACTGAAAATAATACTCCATATGATAAGGTCATAATTATTACCAATGCTGATGTATAAATGAGCCAGTAATTTTCAGTCACTGTGTTCATCGTTAAAGTAAGACACCGATTCCATGCCCTGTTGAAAGTCTGCGCTGATCGTGACGATACTGTCCCTTTAATGACACAACGAAACAACCTGAAGTCGTCACATGTTGGCTTCTAAACATTTCTCTACATTCCTGTATATATATATATATATATATATATATATATATATATATATATATATATATATATATATATATATAGATATATATATATATATATATATATATATATATATATATGGCTGTCTTTACAGGCATATTAACTGCAACTGTGTCTGACAATAACATTAATCCTGGTGTTGTCCATTTCTGATCGTAAAGATTTTCTCTCTGGCGTCCGCTATGTTCACACGCTACTAATAAATTTCCTTTATGCTCTGCTAAGGTTCTAGCTTTAAAAAGAAAACTCACCACTGTCAAATGAAACACTGAAAGAAATATAATCATAACAGCGCAATGGCGGAGTTATTAAAATAAAACCCTCCTATCATGACTGCAATGGTCAAAATCAGTCAAAATGTTGATATACTTGCCAAGGTATATCTGGTGCACTTAGACGGACACTGTCAAACCTTATGCTACAGTCACACTGTCACGATCTGGCGTTACGATTGTTCACGTATGACCACGATTAAAAAAAAAAAATTTCATCCGTTGCCATACGTGTACATCCGTGGAACTTTCACTTCTACACGATTACACAAAGACTCCACTAAGGTTCCACAACGTATGACCCCGATTATACAACGATGGCTACAAGAGTATACAAAGTATTTACTAGGTATGCGTAACGATTACCCACGGATAATCACGTATACACAGCGATTGACCACGATGTTACTAAGGATTCACAACGTATGACCACGATTATACATGGATGTACAGCGATTGGTTAACGATTGCCCAACGATTGCTACAAATGAATGAAATATAAAAGTTCTGACCCTATTTATACTTTTTCAAAACCAAACAAGATCAGAATCGTTGTGAAATCGTGATTAATCGTGATAGATCGTGATAAATCGTTATGAAATCGTTATGATCGTTATGTAATCTTTCTGCAATCGTTATAAATCGTTGTCATACTTGGTCATCCGTAGTGTAATCTTAACATTCGCAGTGTATCCGTTGAGCATCCGTTGTGTATCCTGTGTACATCCCTAGTCATACGCAATGCTTCCTGTGTGCATCCCTAGTGCATCCGTGGTGATTTCTGCCACGATTGTACAAAGGATGTTCACGTATGTCTACGATTGCTCACGATTGCCATTACGTATGCACTACGTATGACTAGGGATGTACACAGGATACACAACGGATTTTTTCCCCCACGATTCCAGAACGATAGTTTTGAACCGTTTGAAACTTCCGTTGTGCCATCGTGGACCATAACGGATGCCCATGTATGATTAGGACTCTACTACGAATGAGTAAGTATCCCCAACGTATCATTACGTATGACTACGGATGACCATCCGCTGGACATCCGTTGTGCATTCGCAATCAAAAATCGTGACAGTGTGACTGTAGCATTATGTGTCAAGTACATTTACAGGTCAAAATGAATCAACCGTTTTTGACTGGTAAAAGCATTGTCTGGTATTGTTCAGGGTGGTCAAAATGGCAGTCAAAACCAGTCAAAAATGCCCCTGTGTGCACATTTGGGTCAACAGTCAAAACAGGAAGTTGACTGATTTTGACCACTATAGCCACTTTCCACAGCTATAATAGTTCAGCTATAATAATAATAATAATAATAATGAACATTTGTAATGCGCCGGTATCCATCATAAAAACGATGCTCATGGCGCAGCGACACACCAGTACAAGAAAAACAAAGAAAAACATAGAAAAACAAATATCACAACCAAGGTCTATGTACAGTTAATGAGATTGCATCAAGTGAGTCTTGAGTGAAGCTTTGAAAGATGCCAGTGATGGAGACAGTTTGACATGTTCCGGTAATTTGTTCCACAGTGAAGACGCAGCTGAGGCAAAGGATCGCTCACCCCACGATCTTTTAGAAGGAACAATCCTTAGAAGATGTTTATTGTTGGATCTCATGGAGTCACGATTTGAATGATGTGGTTGAAGTAGCTCTGATAGATATGGTGGTAACCTGCCAATAGTAGAGCGATAAACATACATTAGAATCTTGAATGTGATCCTGTCCTTAATTGGGAGCCAATGCAGGTCTCTCAGAACCGGTGTGATATGCTCTCTGATTCTAGTCCTAGTAACAATTCTGGCAGCCACATTCTGTAGACGAGACAAACGGCCTAAAAGTTTTCCTGATAAACCATAGGTAATAGGAGGGTTTTTAATTACATTTTTGATACAGCTGTCAAATGGAATGGGATTTTAAGAATTTGATGGTAGTTGATTACATGGGCGTCGATCGGTGTGGATGCGAACGGGGGCGGATCCATGGTGTCGGACAAAAGGGTCAAGGGGGAAAACAGGAGGTACACTGTCAATAAATGCATGAGGGACACAAACAAACATTTATCGTGCACTGCGATAATTCACAGAATAGCCTACCGTTGAAAGCAGAAAAACAGTGCTAAAATGATTTTCTTTCGGAACCCACAATTAATTAATTTCGGTGATTGTTTTTGGGGAAAAAGCTAATGTTAAAGCATTTTTGTGCTTTCCCTTCTTTCATTTCATTTCATTTCATTTATTAATTTCTCAGGTAAAAACATTAAAATACAGACATTATAAATAAAATACATATTAAACAAGAGGCAAGAATTAATAAATATACACAAATTGATTAGACAATAAACATTTTAAAGACAGGACAAATGGCACACCTGAAGGATTACAAAAAAGTAAACTTAATTACTATCGAGTTGTTTTCCGACTGCCATTAGACAATACATAAAACCACAAAAGAAGACAAATTAAAATGGGCACTATAAAAAAAAGAGATAGAAATGTGATATATATATATATATATATATATAAAAGTACTTTAAAAAAAAAAATTAAAAAAAATTAAAAAAATTAAAAAAAAATTAAAAAAAATTAAAAAAAATACTCAAAAGATAAAAAGTTATTTAATTTCTGTCATAGCTACCCCTGAACCTGGCACCAGCAAATGATCTCTGAGTAATTTAGTAAATGAGCTAAGGCTAAAAACAATGGCATCTTTGACTTCCGAGGGCAAAGCATCCCACAGCCTGGGAAAACGGTTAAAAAGAGAGTGATGCGCTGCATTTGTCCTCGCCCTTTGGTGTTGAAATTTAACAACATTAGAGTGTCTAGGGTTAACAACAACAATGTTATCAATAGGTAAATCAAACTTGTTGTGTAAGCATTTAACAACAAACAAAATGGCAAGAAAATGAATCCTGTTATTTAACAATGGGAGGCCCAATTGAAAGCAGCGGTCTGTATAGCACATTTCCCTGTCAGAGTTAAACAAAGCCCTTCTAGGTAAGCCTAGACAAAAACGAGTAAATCGCCTCTGAACCCTTTCCAATGTGTCCTGCTGGGTAGATAAAGCAGGGCACCATACAGGTGCTGCATACTCTAGTAAAGGCCTACTTATAGAACAGTATAATTTAGTAAGAATTTTAGTGTTTCTAGATTTAATTACCCTCCCCAAGAAACCATTGAGCCGAGTAGCTTTGGAGGCAATACCGTTTATGTGTTGTTTCCAACTTAAATCCCTCGATATGATGAGACCAAGGTACTTATAGCTGTCAACATTTTGTAGTATCAAGTGAAGTGGCAATGTTTCCATGAAAACATTTCCGGAAAATGTCGTTGAAATTGCGAATAACACAGTCGATATAGCTTTAAACCTAGTTTGGTTCGGTACCCATGCAATTCCAAGAACAACAATATTTGTCATCCTTGTCATGATTTCAAAATGTGTACATTACTTCATGAATTAAATTGGATTGATATGACTCATTTTACATTTTTGTAATAATTCCATTAAATGGACTTATCGCTCTGTGGTGCTTCTGCTTCAAGTAATGCCGTATACCCAACAAACGGACATATAATCTCAGCCACTGGGGAATATACACACGGCTACATTTTAGTCGTGTGTATATTCCCCAGTGACTGACATGATATCATTCGTTTGTTGGGTAGGTATGTATAGTATTACTTAATCCGAAGCATCACATAGCAATGCGGCATTACTGCAGCATTGGACTGTACGCAGCACTTTAGTGGAGGAAGGGGTTATTATTAATATTGGTACAACAATTTAATCTGCACATTTTGTGAATGCGAAGAACGAAGCAGAGGGATGTCTCAAATGTCTTTAACTTTAGGCCAAAAGGAATGTATCTGCTTTATGGTAGAACCTCATGCTAAACGGCGAAGTAGCATGGGTCTCTAATAAGATAGAAACATACACAGAGTCGCCATGACCAAGATAATGACATTCATAGTAATTTATATAAAAATGCATTCTACACTTGTTTTGACAGTTTCAGCTTATTTCATTCATTATGTCGTTATTGTGGAAATGCTTAAATTATGTTTCTATTGCTGCATAAATGATTAACTTGGGCCAAAAAAAATTAAAGAAATGATTTATACTATCATCAATTTTAAACAATATTAGTTTTATGTAAAACTGTGATTGATACAATTACGGTATGTGTTTTTAATGTAAATTAAAGGGATAATATCGACATGATCAACAGAGCATGGAATCGGAGTGCAAGTTTTAGATTAACTCAGTGACTGAAAATAATACTACACATGATAAGGTCATATTACCACTGCTGCTGCATAAATGAATCAGTAATTTTCAGTCACTGTGTTCATCTTAAACTGGGACACCATGCCCTGTTGAAAGTCTGCTCTGATCGTGACGATACTGCCCCATTAACCAACAGTGAAAAGTGGCTTTCAAAGGAGATACGTACACTCTTAAAACTAAAGTGTTGAATCAACCATATAAGATTAAGAGTTCTCTGTGAGTGACAACACTTTATAAAGTTAAATTCAACTCAAAGAAAGTGTTGAATTAACACGGAGTCAAGTTAAGTCTAACTTTATCAATGTTAATTCAACACTTTTAAAAGTTAACTCCAACTTTATAAAGAGTTGTCATTGACCGAACTCTTTAAGATGATGATTCAACACTTTAGTTTTAAGAGTGTACAGGCTTATAATCTTTTAATTACAGATTTGCTATTTTTCTGGAAACAAAGTCCGTTAGATACCAGCTCCGTGCATAAAGGTAATCTCCAAATTATCATATTAAAATATACCTTGGTATAAGTTGGTTCTTCCATCTTCGTGGAACAAGGAATTGTTAGGAACTGTTCGTCGTTTTCTCAAAAACCTGCAGCTCTTGTACAACTTCCACACGTTAGTTTTTTTGATATATTTATTGAGAACTAGCGGGTTGAAATTAACGTATGCTTACGTTTCCAAAAAAAAACAATGTTGTTCCTTCCATTTATATGTACAGCATAAGCAACCAAAATTATTCACAATTTGTCAACAAACAAACAAACAAACAACAAAACCAAACAACCAACAAACAAACTAACAAACACCCCAACACCCCAACAAACAAACATATATATATATAGCACGACTGACATACAGAGAGACAGAAAAAAAAAACTAAGGCTGGCTGCTTTCCTTGACATTTTTCACAGTTATTTTTATTAGTGGAAGCTGTCAAATGCCACCAGGTACGTTTTAACAATTTGCTGTATTGGCCTATGTACTTGTACACACGTTTAGATATTACAACGTTAACCCGCCTTGTACCAGTTTGCCGCCCACATTATGTTCGTGCCCGTCGTATGTTCGTGCCCTGGTCTATGACAAAAAAACATAAAATCTGATATTTTGAGTGATTTTGAGATACCGGTATCAACATGCCAGCCTACCACGGGCGTAAATCCCGGGGGGTGGGGGATATATCCTCCCACTTTTGAACCGGGGGTGGTCCATAGGATCATCCCCCAGAATTTCCATGCGTTAAAAAATATATATAATTATAGGTGTACCGGTAATCTGTACTGTAGCCGCAAGATTCTGAATAGTTGTCGACTGCAGAACTTCAAGCTATACCGTGTACCCAAATTTCAAAATCATCCCCCCACTTTTCATCACAGATATACGCCAGTGCAGCCTACAACACTCGTTTAAAGCCACGATTGGTGACCTTGAAAAACATAAATTATCACAGATTTACGTGAAACTTACTTGGTGTAAAGTTGATGATGTTATCAAACATCCCTTGAAATATTTCTGTCTCAGGTGCTGTCGTTGAGGAAAAATTTGTACAAGAGAAAACGTGAATGGGAAAACGAGAAACGTGAATGGAAATTCAAATCTGAAATTGAACAACAGTTGATGACACATTTCCACTTTAGAATAAACACAAATAATCTAAATGCATTTATTCTGAACATTCACTGGATGGTTGTTAAATAATTATCTTGATTCAAAGAAAGTAAATACACCCGTAAAAGCATTTCCAATGTTGCGCCCTCCTTTTATTTCATTAAATCCTCGCCCAAGGACAGACGGGCATTACTAATTTCTTGCTTCACTAGTTTAATTCATTTGGCCACCAAAACGTAATTTTATTGTTGCCATTTCTTTATTGTAAAATATTGAAATATCGATCAAAGGGGTTAATAAACGTTTTATTCTTTTTGTCCAGTAGGTTTTCTATAGGACACCACGCAGGCAGTCATGCTTGTGGACAATAGTGTCCTTTGTGTTAAGTAGGTCATGCAGTTATACATGTATAGAGACTAAAGACACTATAGACCTTTATAATAATAATAATACTAATAATAAAGATTGATAGGGCGCACATATCCACCTTGCCAAGCGCTCAAGGCTTTAGACCAAAACAGTCTCCGGTTTCTGGTCTCTGCGCGCGTCCCCTCAGACACAAGCGTTGTCATTTTTAATTTGTATTTATTTATTTATTTATTTTGCTATGAAACGATGTCCAGTTGCAGCTAAAATTGCTGGATCGATTGGAATTCTGCCGTGCTGTGTTTTAAACGACTTTTTCACATAGGGGTATGAACGTTTGCCCGATTTGTGAGGCCTCTCTTAGCCACCATACTTTGTATGTGGGAAATTTCGTCCCCGCGTATACAATGTATCACGTATTTCCCTGTTGGCAAAAAAAAAAAAAAAAAAAAAAAAGATGGCTGAAAAAAAGCGCGTCACCGCACCGGTTTTGAAGCCGACCGATGACCAGAATCCGGAGACTTTTTTGGGCCTTACTATGGTGCAACAATCTTGGTTTGTCTTCAATTACAAGTCTACGTTACCAAACCGAGGCTGGATGGGGAAATAGTCTGTACCCTTTTCACGCAATGAGAGTCTGCCCTATTGCGTATACAGGGAACCTGGCAAAGATGACCGATAAAGAAGAATATGAAAACAATGTTGATTCGAGAAGAACGCACGATCGTAATTTGTAAAGTGTTGTTTTTAATAGGTGTTCCCCCTGGACCGCATAAAAACTGGGGTGTCTTACACCACACCGGGGGCGTTGATCCATGGCAACTCTCCCAAAATGAACACCCTGGAATAATACACTTAATAACACTGGTGTTATTTTAACACCCTTTTGTTTGCATGGATGTTTTACTGAAGATCTATTTCAAAGTATTACATATCTTTGGATTGAATGAAAGGTAAATGGGATTTTAAAATAGGATTGTACGTCCCCCGTGCTTTTATCATATTTTAATAGAGATTTTAAATCTTGCTCTTAATCTCAATTTGTCGATGCCCCAGTATTTATTTAAAGGGAAGATACATATATATATATATATATATATATATATATATAATTCTCGGAGCGCCCTAATTTGAGGAAAACAAGTTTCGCAACTATACCGCTAATGGCATCTAAAACCAAAACTTTAAACCTACAAAATATATACCTCGCAATAAAATGAGTTTGTCTTCAACGTCAAGTCTAGTGTTCTCAATAGCGTCATATAGTGTATTACCTGTCTGCGTAAGCCGAGCACTGTATCGAGATCAGCCTGAAGATGTTTAATATATTTCACAGTCTGTCCAAACAAACTCAATCGGGCCTGGAGGGAAGGATGACATATTATTTGCTGCCGTGTGAAGGGAGACGGGTATTGGGTGAAATGTTACCAGTTTACCCTTCTTGGCGTTAGTCGAAACTCTCTGTGTGTTTTGTATGTTTAGTAACGTGTCGCCATATTCCCAAGCACATATTATGAGAATCAAGAAAAATGTTTTAAAAACAACCTGTTTCAAAGTATACAATGTTGTTTTGATTAGATTTTCTGTTATCAATCTGACCAAAATTCTTTCTTGGCTGATAAAGATATAGTTATACAGAGAGACGCCATCATTACGGGCAACGTAGATTTAGTTTTGAACTGCATTAAAACCCAAGGGCGCAACCACTGGGGGGGTCGGGGGGGCCACGACCCCCCTACTTTTATGTGGACCTCCCCAACTTCTGGAACATTTTGGTATTTTATGTATACATGATCCTAGTAATGTCATTCATGACATCACAATGGCTGCTTGGGACCCCCCCCAACTTTCAACACGTGGTTGCGCCCTTGTTAAAACCCAAACTCCCTAGGCCCATTTGCTTTACATCCTCCAAAATCCTTCAGTAGTAAAACAAGCACATGACATGTATGCACACATGTGTTTCTAATCTGTGATACGTGCACATGGCCAGAGACCCTCCCTGC
Source organism: Zoroaster sp. YZ-2022 (assembly GCA_029582265.1). Lineage (NCBI taxonomy): Eukaryota > Metazoa > Echinodermata > Asteroidea > Forcipulatida > Zoroasteridae > Zoroaster > Zoroaster sp. YZ-2022. Next base: position 3,356,842 of record CM055825.1, on the reverse strand, counting down.
ATGCATGGAGCAATAAACAGTGTCCACTGACCCAAGCACTGACCTTGCAATCACTACAACAAACACGGATGTAAATGTACCATGGAGGAAGGAAGGCAAGTATGCCTAATAACCTCAACACTCCAAAATCCTTCACTTTAGCAAAGGGGATTTTGGAGGATTTTGGAAGGTTAGGGTGCAAAGCATTCACAGACCAATTCACTGACTAGGAATTTGTTGAAATGCCAGCATGCTGCACAGGCGGTGATTACGCTAAAAGGACAGGTATGCATTCAACAATGGTTAGTCATTGCCGAACCCCGCCCCCATCCTGGAGGGGGAAGGGCTTAATGCCCATTGTGACCGGGGCAAAAGTTGCGAAACGGTAATAAGTATTTACATTTTCAGGCCTTCGATTGTATATTTACTCATTTATTTTTCAAATTGTAAGATTGACCCTCTGATTTTCTTCCCTTAAAATGAAGAAAGAATCTGTTCATTGACCTTTTCCGATATTTTGGGATTTTTAATGAAAATGATTCAGAAAATTCTGTTGCCAAGCCGTTATAATCATAGATCTCCAAAGACTTTTTCACAAATATACGCGCGCATTGCAACTCGGTCTCGCTGGTGATCATCATTCACATCTCCCCTGTCATTGATAGAACAGATGGCCTACTTTGCGTGGTGTGACGTCAATGAAAACCAATTTTGTTGTCGTACAATGTGGAAAAGATCCGAACCCCCAAAACGTTTAGAGACTTTTATGAAATGCTTGTGTCAAAACTGAGGCCGGTCAACTTTAATGAGATGAGAATAAGTGATATGACTGTGTACTTGCGAAAAGGGAAAAATCTCCCACCAATAATGTGTACTTGTAAAACCTTAATTAATTATATTAATTATAAATGTGAATATAAATGCTATATAGTTTATTGTTGCTAGTCTCTGGCATAGACATAACCTCCAGCCGCTATTAATACCATCCGCGTGCACCAGCATCTCTGTGCAACCAGTGAAACCCTGTACACTATGACACCTGATACGGGATTACACTGAAACCCAGTCGAAAAATTGAGTCATTGACTTAATATCGGCTCACGCAACCGCTTCCTAGGAGAGTATTTCCTCATATTTCATTACCCCACATTTTTTTATCATAAAATGATTTAAAGCTCTCGTGTTACCGGGAAGTTCCCTCTATATCCGTCGACCTCTATCGGAGATGTTTCTACTCATTTTTCCAGCACATCTCTTTTATTGCCGTTCGTTATCCATTCCTCCCATTGTTCGTAAAAAATGTTCGAAAGTAACTTCTTAACTTTCCTTTCTCACCTTTACAAACAGACACACATTATGTCAATCTGCCAGCTTATTTGTATTTTTGTTTTTATCTATCAAAGCGTTCGTATCAAATTTCATTCGGTCGATTTTTCTGTCTCCCCCTCTATCATCTGTTTTGTTGTCTCCCGTCTAATAATGACGGCCAGTCTGTAATTAAGTTTTGTTACATTTCATTATGTCGATCATTATGTCGATCATTCTGTCCTCCCCTTTGTCAATATTAATGTATTTTTCGTCTTTAATAACCTGCCAGTATGTCTGTATGTTCGTCTGTGAGGCTGACTGTCTCTCTGCCTATCCGTTTCATTCTGTCGATCAATTTGTCTCTCAATATCTCAATCATTCGGTCCGTCTCTTTGTCTGTTCATTTCAACCCTTCTCTCTTGTGTGTGTCTGTATTTATATTTGACTCTATCCTGTCGATCAATAGATCTCTATTACACATCCTGTCCATCAATCTGTCGACCAGTCTAGCTCCCAAAATGAATCTCTGTTATCTATACTGCATCTCTTCAGGACTTGACTCCTGATCTAGTGCCACACTGGTTAAAACACATATCCCTCAGTGCATCTTTATAATAATTTACTAGCAGACCTTATACAACATGTAGCGCAGAGCACCTTGTTCACCTTGCTGGTATTTATTTTGCACTTTTTTCTGCATTCGTATGTCCACTTGTCCTGTCTTTGTTGACACCAACGGCGTCGAGATTTCACCAGCACCCAAGACGGGCAAACTCTGAAAGGTTAAGCGTCCTGTAGAGATGGCACTCTCATATAGAATACCCGACGATATTTGTCGAACCCTTGGGTGCTACTCTGATCCGACGACGGCATCCGGTCGCTGTTTCCGTTTGTTTCTGTAGCTTCGGATAAGGGAGAGCTTTTTCTCAAGAAGTTAGCTCGGAAGCTTCACCTGAACGTGGCAGCTCATTCTCCCAAACTGCGACAGCTGTTTCAGTATTTACTTTACGAATCGATTAACACTGTTGCATTTATGACTTGAAGTTGTCTGATCATGTATACGGAGCTTGTGTCTTCAAATTAAACGGTACGGTGATGCTTTGGGAGATGCATTCAAATTCTGATATAAGGTGATAACCGAATTATTTGCGACGCAGCAGAGAATCATATTTTCTATTGATTTTGTTTTTGTCCTTGAGGATAGTGCTGTGTCACTATATATGGCTTAAGGATGTCCATGACCCAATAACTCAAATTCGTAATTACTCAATACAAGGTTTTTGTAGGCACCATTAAGAGGCGGTGGTGTAGCATTTTACATTAAGGTACACCACTGGTGTTTGGAAATGTTTGTTTGTTGGTACGTTCGTTGCAACCGTCTTATTTTCAAGATATATTTTATCATAAATCTAATCTGTGAAAATGCAATCACAATCATGTGCTCACATTTGTGACAAAACAACGACAAACTGGGGACTCGTATACTCGTACTCGAAACTCCGAGTACTTGATACTCGATACTCGAACTGGACTCGGACTCCACAAGTCTAAGTAGGCATAGTCATACTTGAATCGTACTCGACTACCTTAGTACTCGATAGTACTTGGTACACGAATAGAAGTACTCGACCACAACACCATTAGAAAAGTCTAAATGACTCCATTAAGATATCACTCTCTCTACTAGTTTTACAAACACTTACTGAATGCATTTGTCCGTCATTGTAGTCCTTTGTCATTTGTCTATGTATGTCTGTCAGAAAAATAGCTCACAAAATCTTTAGCTTCACAGTAGCAAATGTTGTTCCGTACAATTATAATAATGTCTTCAATCTATACCATTGTGTTCATCTTATGTGTTTATTTCTTTATCTAACTAGTTAAATATGTAAAGCTGCAATTTGATATAAATGATGAACACAAAACCCAATGCAAGGCCAGCATATGTAAATGCAATTGAAACTCAATACCCGAACACAATGTGATTTCAGGAGATATACTGCAGTCTAGTCATAAATGTATCTCTTTGTTAAGGTAATTCGGGAGATTTGGTTTTGAATTGGAGCCTTGAATTGGAGCGAAAGCGAACCTAGTTAGGTCAAAAATGTCTCCGGTTTCTGGTCTCCGGCTTTGGTTTTGCTATGAAACAATGTTCAATTGCGGAAAAAATGCTGAATCGGCTGGAATTCTGCCGTGCTGTGTTTTAAACGACTTTTTCACATACGAGATATGAACGTTAGCCCAATTTGTGAGGCCTATCTTAGCCACCATACTTTGTGTATGGTAAATTTGATCGGGTTCCAATTACTGGCTGGCAAAAAAGGTTGCCCCCCAAAAAAGCGTCACCGCACCGATTTTGGCCTTAAAGGTATATCCATAAATTGGAATAAATCGCCACACTGGAGTTGCGTTGACGATATGTAAAACATACTGTTAAAATAACAATGGATATATACAATTATATGTTTAAAGAAATTGCACATTTTTGGTAATTACCTCAAACAAAGATTAATCAAATTATTAAACGGAAGAATAGTTGTCCAGTTGATACCGCTTTTGTTGTGTGTTAGGAAGCCGAGCGTTAATGTTGTCAGGTTTGTGTTTTGTTAAAGAGATCAGAGGGTCCTAGTACATCATCGTCATAATCATCGTCATAATCATCGTCATAATCATTATTGTCACAATCAGAGCAGACTTTTGACAGGGCATGGGATCGATGTCCCAGAGGTATTACTGTCAATCACTGGGTTCATCTAAAACTAGGAAACCGATTCCATGCCCCGTCGAAAATCTGCTCTGATCGTGACGATTCTGTTCCTTTAAGTAGGTTTTCAAACCTATGTCATTTCGAATGTATGTAATAACATTTCACAAAGACTTGAAATTATTTGCGTTTTTAATGGACATTTTATTCCCCCTTTATTTTTCTACTTGTCATAACATACAATGAAAATGTAATAACAGCACTAACTGTTATTTGATTTAATTTGATTTAATTTAAGTACTTTATTACCGTTTAAAAGGGACACATTTCAATGCATGCTTTTACCTATAGCCTAAAAGCCTCATTATGCTATTGGTAATACAAACAAAACCATTATAATTGCTCACAAGTCATGGTATAAGTAAAATAATTTCTCAACTTAATTATTTTTTATTTCCTGAAGCAACAAATCTATGTTAGAATGAATATGAACAAACCAAATGCATTTTCTCTTTTCTCGTTGGCGACACAATGGAACATGCTGAAACATACCCAGTTTGGTTTATGTAAATTTCTTTCGCTCCTTACGTAGTAGGCATGCACTTAAAGATATTTTACCTATGATGCACATACAGTGCATATATACAGAGGCTTTAAAGGTTGTGTGTACCATAACAACATTTTTCGCAGTTACAGAATGGCAACATTCCTCAGAGGACTTTATACAATTTCTTTCTATGAATAAAGCACTAATAATAACCATTTTGGATTGTCGCTGTTGTTCATACAATAGAAATGCAACTGCATGGGCGTACAATTTGCAATTTGCAATTTGCATTAATGAACGACGTTACGGTATGTGGTGAATAGCAAAGTGCTGAGGTGGACATGTTCTATTTTATCCATTGTGTTTTATCCATTGTGTTTTATCCATTGTTCCATCACCCATACAATAGCAACGTGGCGCGCCGATCTTGTTCCCATGCCCAGTGCATTTTTTATGTATTATCCCACAAATTATCCTGTGCGAATTTACTCAAAGGAAAATGCTGTTCAGTGATATCTTAAGATTTGAGTAGGGGACGGTAGAGAATTGGACCCATATTCACCCCAACACCTCCCCCTGCCCCGGATATATCGCCGACACTGTTTATTGGAGATGGGCGGAGGTTGAATTTTTAAGTTTTTTAAATTATTTATTTAGTATAATTTGGTTTAATACGCAAAGGAAATCGTGAATTTTGAAGGCGTTGTTTATGCCGCTGCTGGGATTTATAATGAGCACGGTAAGATTTTTAGAAACAAAATGGCCTAAGGGGAACGGCAATTATGGGAGTGATCATTACCACTACCTCCCCCCACTGACATACATATTGGAGAACACCGCCCACCGAATTGCCGCCCATAGTTCAGTTGGTATAGGCACCCTGACTTCCCCTCACTGAAGCACATCATGTGATATAAAAATAAAAAAAATTAAAAAATTAAAATACAGGCCTGATGCACATTGCACACAATTTATCACATTGCCTGCAACAATATCCAACATTTTTGGATGTTCTAATTGCCCAATGAAAGGGTGAAAAGCCGTTTAAAATCGGGTTGGGGTTGTAACAGACCGCCAATGCACCAACAACATCCCAAAGCCGTCAGAAACCTTTATAACCACAAGAACTGTATCTCTCCTTTCCTGACTCCCAGTCTTTCCTATAATTTCAACTGACCGCCAAAGTAGAAATTGTTCATTATACCTGGATAGCCACGAAACTGGTAGAACGGTTTAATAATAAATTGATTATCAAAATGCGATGTGAAACGTTAATTCCAGACGGTTGGGCAATTACATACAAGCCATAAATTGCTTGACAATTCGGTATGGATGATTTGCTAATCGGTGACAACCGAGTTCATCCAGTGTTGCTTCAGAGATTCTGAAGGTATCACCCTCAGGCAGAACATCTTATTGCGCAAATATGCATATTTCACAATATCGATTTATCGATATGCGAGACACCCTGGTGTCGGGTGGTGAGGAGACAATCACTGATCTACCACAGTGTGACACCATTTCCATGCAATATAAACACTGAAATAGCACGGTGGAGTCTTCACTATGTTCGCGCAGACAAGCAACCTTTGCCCAAAACTAGGTAAACTTAATTAATCCATCGATATCAACTAATCGATCCCTAATGTGAAATGAAAGCAATTTTTAAAATGTTCAAATTTGTTTTCGCACCACGAGTTTTGAGGGGAAATTTGATGATGATTCAATTTGTGTTGTTTATAAACTGGTCGGTATTAAAATAGTTCAATCCGTCGGGGATAGTCAGAAATGATGCATACTCTATATTAAACCGCTCGCAACCACCATTTTTATTTTTCGTATAGGCCTAATTATGTTGAGTCATTCTTGTACATAATGGTGTACTTAATGGTGTAATTATGTGCATTCACCAACCTTGAAATGCGAGTGCTGTGAACATGGGGAAATGAGAAAATTGTCATATACAAATGTAGTGGAAGGGGGGGGGGGTAGGTGTTGCCTCGTAGGCCTGGTCCACTTATTATTCAAAATAAGGATGCACAGGATACACCAACTTCAGTTCAATTTGAGTTTATTCATCTCCAGTTCTCAGCAAGATTAGATGAGAAAGATAATAAAGAAGAAAACGGAAAAACAAACCCCAAGCACCAGCCAGATACACAAATATCAGCGTTGTCTGGTGAATACTATTGTAAAGTTGTTACATGTCACTTTGTCCTGGTGACGACAAAAATGCATCAAAATGTTGGACAAGAAGTTCAAGAATCCTCACAGACTTCACAGCGCAAAGCAAGAGGCTACCCCGGCTCTCTACCAAAGGCCGCTTTACTTCAACGTAAACACCACGCACTAAGAAGACCTCAAAAAGCCAACTTATCATAAAACCAAACTACTTTCCATCGTCACCAAAACCTAAATGGAATTTCATATAGTATAAAAAATACACAAATTCGGGTGAATTCCATCACAGAACAATTTATATGAAAATATGACATGCACTTTTTTGTATGGCGGAGGGAGACATCCTGTGAAGTGATACAGCACTCAGCCCGCGAAAAGTAGTATTAAAGGGGCGCTGTATGTTCAACTGTATACCTTAAAGGCCGATTTTCCACACAAATTCTGACAAAGGTATACCTATAATTGAATTACAATCTAAACACTTTCTACCTCATGTGAAGTTGGTGATGGTACCAAACAACCCGAGGAACTATTTAGTTTGGCATGCTGTAATTTTTTGAGAAAACGAGAAACGTATTACACATTTGAAATGGATCATGGATGCGATCCATTTTCCACATACGAATGCATGCAAAACCGCCCTCCCGGACCCGCTAATTGAGAGCGATTTTTTTTTTCATGGTCAAGTTATAAGCGCTGATTCTGTTTGCCTTATGTTTCCAATGAACAGCCCACTTTTGCGTGTAAATGTTTTACTTGACCACTTATCAATGGTTTTTGCTACAAATATTGATAATTCATAGGCCTAACTATAAATAACTGAAAAGCGTGCATCAGAATACCTCTTGACGCGAATTATACCAAAGTCGTTGACCATGACAAATTATAATAATAATAATAATAATAATAATAATGTGTGGACTTATATAGCGCACGTATCCACCAACTAAGTGGTGCTCAAGGCGCATTATATCATTACCCCTGCTCATAAGGCTCATAAGGATCATAAATCATTCCTGAAACCATCTCAGCTCCGTGGGGAGTATACAGCTCAATTGCTGCCATTACAGCGCATATAGGGCTAATCAACCAACTCTGCCCTCACAGGTACCCATTTAACCCCTGGGTGGAGAGAAGCAATTATGGTTAAGTGTCTTGCTCAAGGAACACAAGTGTCACGGCCGGGATTTGAACCCACATTCTGCTGCTAACACCAGAACTTGAGTCCGGTAAGCTAGACCGCTCGGCCACGACACTCCATACTGGCCTAGTTGTAAGTTTTCTGTTTGTTTTGATGTTGTTTAGTCAGTTTTCCGTGTTCATTAATTAATATTTTAATTTTTGTAATATTTTAGTAAGTTTTTAAGCAAACGAAGTTTCTATTTTTGATCGATTTTATTGTAAGGTCCTAAACCTTTTGTAATTTTTTTTTCTTCAAACAAACCATAATGAAGAAAGAACGGACATCTTTCACTTTGTGTTAGATTTTCAACACTGCATTAAGAAGAGTTAACACAAGCCTTACTCCATTAGCAAGAATGATTTATTGCCATAGTATTCACGAAAGAAATTGCGTTAGGCCATCATCATTTACATCATAAGTAAAAAGCTCATTCAACGATGCACACATCAACGTCTATTCCTTCAACCAATTCAATTCCATTTAATTTGTATTGCAAGGTGACTAAAAATGAATCACATGTAAAAAGAAATAAAGAGAACGTCTAAGAAAAGAATAAATAATATTCAAATATTATAACACAAAGACAGCAATTTATTGGATGGATTTCCTTGTTGCCATTTACGTTTATACAAAAAAGACATGGTCGAAGATAAATCTATGCTTCTTTATTCCATGTGGGGGAAAAAGAAATTAAAATGCATTAAATTTTGGTCACTATAGGCCTACAAGTCGCAGTTTTACAGGTCACAGTTTTACAGAAACCTTACTTACTGTAAAGGTAACGATCAAATATCCCTTTAGATATTTATGTCTCAGATGAAATAATTTACATAATGATTTTCTAGAAATTCCACGTTGGAATGAATACGAGCAGTCCGATTGCATTTTCAATATTTACACTTTAACGTCACAATGAAATAAGCTGAAAGTTTCACCTCATTGGGTTTTTATTTATAAAGAATTGATTTATTTACAGACAGTATAGAGTGGTTCTAAGCGTAACTGCTGCGTCAGTGCCTCCCGTTATTTAGGCCAAAAAAGTCTCCGGTTTCTGGTCTCCGCGCACGTCGCCTCAGACCCGTGCGTTGGCTTTTTTTTTTTTTTTTTTTTTGTTGTTGCTATGAAACGATGTCCAATTACAGCCAAAATTACTGTACCGATTGAAATGCCGTCGTGCTGTGTTTTAAACGACTTTTTCATATAGGTCTAGGGGTATGAACAATTGCCCGATTTGTGATGCCTCTCTTATCCACCATATTAACAATCATACTTGGTTGAACACTGTTGCCTAGATATCAGTACTACGGGTGGGAAAATGAAAAAATAACCAACCCAGGCCAAATGACGTATCGTCCTTTAGAAAAATTGTCCTATATGAAGCAATTTTGAAAGAATAGTATACTGAATATTCCAATAAAATTTGAGACTCGGTTGTAGCCTAGCTCAGACAATCAGTACTACGGGATGGGAAAGATGAAAAATAAACCCACACACGCCAATCAACGTATCATTTTTTGTTCAAACAATAGGCTCTATATGAAGCAATTTTGCAGTTAAAATAATAAATATCGGTATTCTTGATTTCCATGCAATATATAAGAGGCTGCGTTTATACAATGCGTGGTAATGAAGTAAATACACGTAAATACAGACAACCGTGCTGCAATTAACCATTTCAGTTTGGTGTCGGAAATGAAATTGGAAATGTCAGTTTAAGAATACAAATGACATATATGATAATGTGGACTCGGTTCGCTTTTGCATGGACGAAGCTAACGAGATATGCCCTTGGTTTTTTATTGCTGTTGCTCGATCGCTGACGAAGAATAGGAACCTTGTTGGCAATTGTTAGTATATGGCACAAAGTAGGTATGTAGGTAGTGATATGGGGAAGGATCCATCCAGAAATCATATGGTATAGGGGCTGAATTGTTGGAAATTGTTGGAAATTGTAACTATCACCCAACACCAGTGACGGTCTCCAAACAAAACTTAACGGGGGTATAGAAGGGGTAATGGCGTCGTCTATAAAAACAAATCGCCTATATTTTCGACTATATTTTGTACATGGCTTGGCAAAACAGTGGGGGCGTACTTAATGTAAAAACTGATCATGATATCAATCTTCCTTCAAATCTAAGGTGCTGTAAATTTTCAGGAAAAAATGACATTATTGGCAAGAATTGCATTGGAAGCAACATATTCCCGTTAAATAGAAGGTTCGTACTACACTGGTTATGTTTTTTCTTAAGAAGTTTTACATTACAATTCGATTTATTTATTTATTTATTTATTTCCTTTTTAATTTTTTTTTATACAAATTCCATATCTTACCTGTAAGGTCATTATTCACGAAAAGTTAAGCTCGTGTTCACGAAATGTCTGACGCGGGAAACTAACATGAGATTACATTCTTTGAATGTTATTAACGTCGAACTCATATGATGATAGATTGTCTTAATACTGTTGATATAACTTTAGCATTTTCACGAGGAACTAAATTAACCATGTAATAACCCTTGCGGAAATATCGCCCCACTGCCGGAGTTGAGATCCTTCAGATTTAAGCCAACGTGGGAATCGAGATGATCGATGCTATTGGGGTTTCGTGGTTATGCCCAGAGAGATTGTCATTTTGTGACTATGCACAGAGGGACGGTCATTTTGTTCTCTGTAAGTTACTCCTACAACATGAAATAATATTAAAGTTCCTATTTAAAGAAACTATTTAAAGTGGAGATACAACAATTACAATAATATTAAATAACAAACTTGTAAAAGTTTCCGGAATTTAACTTAACCTTTCTTTAAAAATACTGCACCTTAAAAAAAATTTAAAAAATAAATTAAAAATAAATAAATAAATTAAAAAATTAAAAAAATGTAGGAAAGGCCAAAAAAGTTTTTTTTTTTTTTTTTTTTTTTTTTTTGCCAACACTGGGAAATATGTGATACATGTATACGCGGGGACCAAATTTCCATGATACAAAGTATGATGGCTAAGGCCTCACATATCGGGCAAACGTTCATACCCCTACGTGAAAAAGTCGTTTAAAACACAGCATGACAGAATTCCAATCGATCCAGCAATTTTGGCTGCAATTGGACATCGTTTCGTAGCAAAAGAAAACAACAACAAAACAAAAAACAAAAAAACTAGAGGTATTGAGTTTGTTAAAAACAAACTCAGGGTGTTCGAGTGTGCATCATATGTGATGACGTCATCACCTAAAGTTGTTAAAAAACAAGATTTACTTCAGGAGATATGAGTTTTCATAATATATAATTAAAATAACATATAATGTGCTATACTGAATACATTAACTTCCGGTTCAGTCATCCCATATAATTTAAATTCTTCCAACCGTAGTTCCGGTTCAATCATGTGACGTCATTCATACTTCACAAAATTTTTCCTCATAATATGGGTGTCAAATTTGATAAAATTATGTCTAATATTTTCTTGAGATAGCAAAAAGTTACTTTTTTAAGAGCGATGACGTCACCAAATATATTTTTGAAAAGAACAGATCCCACTTAACATATATACCCAAAATGTTATTTCGAATACCCTTTCAGATTTGCGTCAATTTATAAAGAACGTGAACTTCCAGTTTGGACCGGAAGTAAGGTTCAATAGGGTCATGTCTTTGTATCAAATGTCGAGTCCTCCATGTTCTGTATGATTGTGAAGGAATCAAGATATTATCTATTGTGGTTCACGAGATATAAAATATATTGTTTTAATTATAATTAATTACGTAATAATTCATTAGATGACCTCACCATGACGTCACAACGTTACCTGGAACTATATGTTAAGGTCTAACTATTTGTTAAGCTTTAAGGTTCTTTGAACTCCGCAACTATGTTTTGGCTGTACAAATACATTTACAGATTATTATACAGTCCATTTTCGTAGTTTACAGAGCGCCTACGTTCGTACAGACAAGGTATAACAATGAAATGTAACAAGGTGAACATATATTTATGAGCAATCGAATAGCCAATAAGAACAATATAAATTTGTTACGATGGAAATTTATCCAATCACGATACGCAGAAAGAGACACGTGATCCTCAAACACTTCCTGGGCACATTGCTCACACAGCCGTCATCAGCACCACTCGGTCTCACAGCTGTGAATAGAAAGTCTAAAAGTATAACAATAATAAACTTTGACTGGTGTAAAAATAGGTCAAGAAGGGTTGTACACTATGAGCTAGCATTAATTATCTGGAAACATCAACACTAAACTATCGATAACTGTCCATAATGACACAATTATAATTCTTCATGATCATGACAAAATACCATTAATAGTTTGGTTCAATTTTTTGAGATGGGGGCGTTGTGATCTGTAATGATGTCATAAAACATTTTTTAGAAAAATTAATAGTCACTTTATGAATGAAGAAAAAACGTACTTTTACAAACACCACAATAATACGTAAATGTTTAGGCCTTAATCTTTTTATTTATTTATTTAATTTTGCTGTTTTTAGATATATATCAAAGACTAAAAATATAATGAAACATATCATTTGGTTATTGCATTAATTAAAATGAAAAAAAAAACCTGCACTAACCATTTAGAAATTTGCTAACCGGCTAACCAAAACCAATATATAAAAATAAATACCCAACAATTTTGGAAAAGTTACTAACTTGTTTGTTCTAGACGCTTTTTCTCCCACATTGGTTATTAAACAATCATTGTTGGAAGTTGTTGATGTTTTTCGTTTAAAAACTATACACATTATTCCATTTGCAAAATTAAATTTAATTAAGTTAATAAAATAATAAAAAGAAAAGAAATGAAATACATAAGTTAGATCTAGATCTCTTGCATCAAAATCAAATTTAATTGATTTTGTATTTAAATTAACTCCAGTGCCTGGAAACCTTTTGTCAAGGGCGCATTGGAAAACTGTTACCATGAAATTGATTGCCCATAAACGAAAGAAAAACGAAGAAATAAATTCTTTAAAAAATCCTCTGCGCATCGATGACTGTTAATTTGACTGCATCAATCGCGAAATGATGTGAAACATCATATTTCACGATGAGGTAATTGAAGTCATGAATGCCAAAAACGATCTGTTAGAATTATCTCTTAGATTTAGAACAAGCGTTAACAATTCCAAAACTGTGTATAAAAATGACAGCTCGAAATAAATGACGATGGTGAAATTACCGTAAACTGTGTTGACACGAATGTGCTGGCGATGTATTATATTCTAATTAGATAATGTCGTGTATTATACGCTGTATATGCCTCTTGTCTGTGTGTGTCAAGGCCATTCAAACGCGGAATGGGCTGTGTGCTAGAGGTGTTCGCGGTCGCGCGAACACCTAAAAAACCGAACAATATCAAGAGGTGTTCGCGCTGTCGCTCGAACACCTAAAAAAACCCGAACAATAACAAGAGGTGTTCGCGCTGTCACTCGAACACCTATTTAACACCTACTTAAACTTCCGTTTTCGACCGGAAGGAGAGGTCAGATTAGGGTCATGTTTGTATACGAAATGTGACAGAGTTCAAGGTCTTTAAGATGATGCAAAAATTGTGAAAATATCTTCTGTGGTTCATGAGATATGATTTTTTGAAATATTTAACTTCTGGTTTCGACCGGAAGGAGAGGTCAGATTGGGGTCACGTCTGTGTACGAAAAATCACATAATTCAAGATCTATAACATGGTGCAAAGATTGTGAAAATATCTTTTGTGGTTCATGAGATATAATTTTTTGAAAATATTAAAATTTGATTTAGTGTAATTCGATATCTGATGACCTCACCATGACGTCACAACTTAGGATACAACTACATGTTAAGGTCTAAATATGTGTTAAGTTTTAAGGTTCTGTGAACTCCGCAACTATGTTTTTGTCTCTGGATATTGTTAAGAATTTGAATTAGTCCATGTAACTCCACGTAACGTTTATAACTATAAGTACAATAGTACATGTTGGTCGCGACTAGGATACGCGTCATTGTGCGTCATTGTCCCTATTCGCAGGGGCTACCGGAACACATTCCTTTGAGTGATTACTGCATAAAAGGACTGCTCGTCCCCGCGATCACCAGATTCTAATGCCCCCGTCACACTTATTCTGAATCAGCAGGAATCAAGCAGAACCAGCCGGAATGAAGAATTTTCTAAATTCGTGCCACATTCGGGAGGGAATTTCAAAATGACCAAGCTTTGTAAGAATGCCGTTTGAATACTTGGAATGCGCTTCGAACCCGCCTCGAATGATTCTTGCACATTCCGGGTGTATTAGCTCTCGAATGCAGCTCGAATGTAGTTGGAACACAGTAGGAATATTTAGAATGCTGTTAGAATGCAGTCAGAATATTTAGAATGCACTTCGAATGCCGTACGAGTGCGGTTCGATTGCTGCCCGAATACCGCCCGAAGTCTGGTTGGAAGGTGCCTCGAATGCTGTACGAATTCACCTCGAATGCAGTCAGAACACTCCCGGAATGGCCGCCGAATATGGTTCGAACGTCCAAGAATTCAAACAGAATGCAGCTCGAATACTTACAATGTACTTCGAATGTACTTAGAATGTAACACGAATGTCCCGAGTGTATCAAGAATGCCGCCGGAATGGTCCCCGAATGTAGCATTTTCATCAGTCTCAGCCCAACCATCATAGAGTATGGACCCCCTGGACCATGTTGCTTTGCTCCAGATTGCTGTCCTCCAGCAAGACCTGCTTGAAAGAGATGTGAAGGAGGCCAGGAGAAGAAACAGTAGGAGAAGACCCAGAAGATATCAGACCCGACCATGGCTGACAGAGGAGAGGCGGAGGCTGTATGGACATTACGCCAGACTGATGGAGGAGCTCAGAGTAGAAGACCCACAGTCCTTCTTCAACTACCTCAGGATGGAGCCTGCCATGTTTGATGAGTTGATGCAGAGAGTGGGGCCAAGGATAGAGAAGCAGCCAAGGCCTTCCATTGTGCAGGACATCGTTGAATGCTGTGTCTGCCTGCACAACTTGATGAGGATCCGTTATCCTGCTCTCCACAATGGTATGGTGGATGAGGAAGATGACCAGCACAACGTGGTGCCAGGAGCCTGGAGACAATTTGCTCAGCTTGAAGATGTGCAGCGTGTTGCAGGAGGAAACAGAGACACCAAGGCTGGAAAGAGGCAGCGGGAGATCCTCAAGCATTACTTCAACAACCCAGTAGGAGCCGTGCCATGGCAGAACAGGATGATTGATGGATAAGAGACTGATATGATGATGACATATGACATATGTACACTGGATTTGTTGTTGCGCCAATAAATTGTTATCATTAATAAAAGTAATAATTGCCTTTTGTTTCTTATTTAATTATGACACAATAATATTAGTGTGTTATTATTATAACATATTCAGCTTTAAAAGGGAGAGAAATAAAATAAATGTTACATTTTACATGTTACACTGCTGGCTGCCGGGCCCTGGGATAGGTGCAGGAGGATAGGGTCTATGCAACTCGTCTTGCTGCTGCTGCTGCTGAGTCTGCTGGTGAAGCTCAAACTGGTACTTCTGCAACAGGCTGTTGACTTCACTCTGGAACCTCAGCCACATGGGGGGAGGGAATGTGTAGGTGACCTCCTTCATGAAGTCAGCAAAGGTGTCCTTCTGGCGTTGCAGGGGTGACTTCTCAGCCTTGGAGAGCTTGTTCAGCAGCTGTCTTTGCAGTTCAGCAATGTTGCTCCTGGTAGCCTCAGTGTGATCAGTAGCCCTGGACCTGGACCCCAAGGAAGCGTCTGCATCAGACTGAGCGGCTGCAGGGGGATGATGATCAGCGGCATCACACTCAGACTCAGACTGGGGAGCTCCTGCTGCTGCAGCCGGAGCTGCCCTGGCTTGGACATTGGCCTTCATCTGGAGAAGAAACAATCATAAGTAATGTGAAAACTAGTGGACAATGGTTGCAATTTCATCAGGAGCATCAAAATGAAAACATGAAAATAATGAAATAAAATACTTACACTGACAGTGACCCTCTTTTTGCCCTGGACGATGAGGTGGGGCCTGACAAATTCGAAGTGGCGCAGGATCCAGCGGTCCCTTGCAGTCAGTTCAGTGTTGCCAGAACCTGAGGGAGTCTGCTTCAGCTTGCCAAACCTTGATCTCATGTTGGCGTACCACTTCTTCAGCTGGTCACTGGTCTTGCCCATCTCCCTGGCCTTCTGCTCCCACAGTGCGTCCTTCAGGCCCTTCTTGATGTAGTTGGGGTGCTTCTTGTTGAGGAGGCAATCTTGCTCGGGGGCCTGGAGCCAGTCAACCATCTCCTGCTCCTGCTCCTCGGTGAAGTCAGCCGTCACCAGCTCCCTCTTGCGCTTCTTCTGGGACTTGGCAGCCTCACTGGGAGGAAGCTCATCATCACTGTCAGAGGAGGACTGTGCTGCTGGCTGATGGACCTCGGCCACTATGTCCATCTGGGAAGCAGGGGCAGGGGCTGTGGACTCAGCGTCAGACTCTGAAGGTGCTGGAGCATCTTCAACAACAGGAGCTGGCTCTTCATGGGCTTCTTGGGCTGCAGCACCTCTGCCCCGTCCAGTGGTGGACTTCTTGACCTTGGCTCCCTTCTTCCTTGGCGGCATGACGTGATGTTGACCAGGCGACTCCTCAATGCAGACTGACGTTCCAGCGGCAGCTGGCCGCGTTTTTATGCGATTCGGCGGTGTTCTGAATTACGTCCGGACTCATTCGAGGGCCAATCGGGACGTTCCGACTGCATTCGAGCCGCATTCGAGCGGCAATCGAAAGATTCTGCGGCATTCGAAGTGCATTCCAGCTGAATTCTTTTAATATCGAAATAGATTCCGGCAGCAATCAAGATGCATTCCAGGTGCATTCCGGCTCATTCGAGGCGCATTCGGGACATTCTGGCAGGATTTGAAGTGGCTTGGCGTTTCGATTCTCCCTCGAATGCGATCAGAATGTTTCGAATGCTGTTGGAATGCCGTAAGAATATTTAGAATGCAGTCAGAGTGCAGCTAGAATACACTTCGAATGCCGTTCGATATTTCTCCACTTCGAATGCACCTCGAAAGTTTTGAGCATGAGCAAAACATTCGGGCCGGCCACAAGAATGGGCCCGAATATTTGGAATGCACTCAGAATGCAGTCAGAAGTTTTAGAATGCACTTCGAATATCCAGGAATATACAAAGAATTTTCATTCCGACGGCATTCCGGCTCATTCCGCCTCTAGTGTGACTAGGGTTTAAGCTTCGGTTTTTCCAAAGACGGACGGACAGACGGTCCTGTAGCTGCCGGGCCAGCCGTGAGGCGTTGCCCATGGAGTGTGTCGAGTTCCCGCTGACATTACATCTTCCATTACGGTCACCATTAACACTACTCTGTTGGCCCGTCTTCAACGTACTCTTCTCCCTGCTGTCGGTTTTGGTCCCTGAGTTATCAACGCAGCCTAGTTTCTCAACTCGATGGAGGCATTCCTCTTAGTATTACTATTTCCGGTCCCGATTTGTCGATGTCGGCCATTCGAGACGTTCGCGACATTCACGACTAGACTCTGCCCAAGGACTAGACCAGCACCCGCCAGTCTACAAAACCCCAGCCTAGTTTCTCATTGGAGGTACCTCCCCTCAAAACCATGAACGTTTTGTTATTTATTATATATATTTTCATTGAATGTGATTACTGTTTATTTGAACTGTTGATTATTTGTTATGACTTATATTTTGTTGTTCTAAATCCCGACTCCCATATAATTCCTTTCAGTGGTGGTCTTTCCCTTTCTGTTAAGTTGATCAATTTGGTTCGAGACTTCGTAACAATATGTTTCACAGAGAAGGAGAAGAAAAAGCAAAAAAAAAACGAACAATATCAAGAGGTGTTCGCGCTGTCGCTCGAACACCTAAAAAACCGAACAATATCAAGGTGTTCGCGCTGTCGCTCGAACACCTAAAAAAAACGAACAATATCAAGAGGTGTTCGCGCTGTCGCTCGAACACCTAAAAAAAACGAACAATAACAAGAGGTGTTCGCGCTGTCGCTCGAACACCTAAAAAAAAACTTAAAATGCCGACGCACTGAGAAGGAGAAGAAAAAGAAGCAAAAAAACCCCGAACAATATCAAGAGGTGTTCGCGCTGTCGCTCGAACACCTAAAAAAAAACTTAAAATGCCGACGCACTGAGAAGGAGAAGAAAAAGAAGCAAAAAAAAACCGAACAATATCAAGAGGTCTTCGCGCTGTCGCTCGAACACCTAAAAAAAACTTAAAATGCCGACGCACGGCGGCGCACGGCGGCGCACGGCGACGCACGGCGACGCACGGCGACGCACGGGTCTGAGGCGACGCGCGAGGAGACCAGACACCGGGGGAAAATGGCCTAACCCAGCAGAATACAATACTTACAAACTCATGCACACTTTTGTTTTACCTTTGGGCATGATCACACCAGACCAGTAGTTGAAAACATCTTTCCATGTACTCAGCCATAAAATAATACAAAACATAAGCGCATGCGCAAATCTTAAAACTATTTGATGCCACGTGAAATATTTATAGTGAGATATTTCACAAAAATAGTGATAGGAGGATCGGTCAATAATTATGCACCCAAATGATGACGGGACCCACAGGCATTCCTCTTAGTATTACTATTTCCGGTCCCGAGTTGTCGATGTCGGCCATTCGAGACGTTCGCGACATTCACGACTAGACTCTGCCAAAGGACTAGACCAGCACCCGCCAGTCTACAAAACCCCAGCCTAGTTTCTCATTGGAGGTACCTCCCCTCAAAACCATGAACGTTTTGTTATTTATTATATATATTTTCATTAAATGTGATTACTGTATATTTGAACTGTTGATTATTTGTTATATTAAATGACTTATATTTTGTTCTTCTAAATCCCGACTCCCATATAATTCCTTTCAGTGGTGGTCTTTCCCTTTCTGTTAAGTTGATCAATTTGGTTCGAGACTTCGTAACAATATGTTTCACAGAGAAGGAGAAGAAAAAGCAAAAAAAAACGAACAATATCAAGAGGTGTTCGCGCTGTCGCTCGAACACCTAAAAAACCGAACAATATCAAGGTGTTCGCGCTGTCGCTCGAACACCTAAAAAATCCCGAACAATAACAAGAGGTGTTCGCGCTGTCGCTCGAACACCTAAAAAAAACCTAAAAATGCCGACGCACTGAGAAGGAGAAGAAAAAGCAAAATAAAAACCCGAACAATAACAAGAGGTGTTCGCGCTGTCGCTCGAACACCTAAAAAAAAACTAAAAATGCCGACGCACTGAGAAGGAGAAGAAAAAGCAAAATAAAAACCCGAACAATATCAAGAGGTGTTCGCGCTGTCGCTCGAACACCTAAAGAAACCCGAACAATAACAAGAGGTGTTCGCGCTGTCGCTCGAACACCTAAAAAAAACCTTAAAATGCCGACGCACGGCGACGCACGGCGACGCACGGGTCTGAGGCGACGCGCGAGGAGACCAGAAACCGGGGGAAAATGGCCTAACCCAGCAGAATACAATACTTACAAACTCATGCACACTTTTTTTTAACCTTTGGGCATGATCACACCAGACCAGGAGTTGAAAACATCTTTCCATGTACTCAGCCATAAAATAATACAAAACATAAGCGCATGCGCAAATCTTAAAACTATTTGATGCCACGTGAGATATTTATAGTGAGATATTTCACAAAAATAGTGATGGGAGGATCGGTCAATAATTATGCACCCAAATGATGACGGGACCCACAATAAATTCATTTAATTGGGATATATTTATTGTAAAACCATGCTTCTCGTTATTAGTTTGAGTAATTTCTTTCATTTCGAAGCATTTGATTTACTTAAATTGAAGTTAAATTGTAATGTCCCAATTTAGATAATTGAAAATGATGTTTGTGAGTTTGAATAACTGATGCAGTGTGTAAGCATTACGGTACAAAGCGGTGAATTCGCAATAATCTTTTGATGTGTATCGTCTGTTAATTAACGAATACCTATTTAAATTAATGCTATGCATGGTGTTTGTGCAGTGTGTATGGTTCAAGTCTATCTGTATATAATTAAGGGGAAAAGGTAATCCGATATTTGGAGGGTCCAACTTGTTGCTGCTAGAATAGCCCACATTTATTAGGTATAAAGGTCGAGTTGAATATTGCAAGAGTCAACATAACCCGACATGGAGTGAATGATAACTGCCATTAACGTATCACAGCCATCATTGTATTTAACCAATGCAGGATTTGACTCCCGTGATGTTCTGTCGCAGGAGCTTCTGTACGGTTGCGTCTGCGCTGAAATGGACGATTCCAGAGACGATAGAAACTTACAGTGGGCGGTAAGGCAGGTGATATAGACAGCTGAGGACGGAAAGCAGCATTGCTGGGGCTTTGCTCGATCTAGAGATTGTGAGTTTGCTATAGTGTTTTCGTAGCCGTCGGATGGTGAGGTTGACGGTTGTCTTGTATAATCTGTACACCACTGCGGACTCGGTCCCGCGCGCTTCAGCGACACGGACTAGCTGAGCTTATTTCGGTGTGTAATTCTTACCGGAGCTTGGGACAATTCGTACTTGTGAAACCGTGTCAACTTGCGTACGGTGAAAGAATCCCGACAAACCCATAGACAGCGCTTTGTTGTGGGTGTTTTTTTTTGTCAACGGAGACAAACGGAAACAAACAGAGAAGTTTACCGTCAAAATTGTGCTGTAGCTCCTTGCAACGATCTGTGTGTTCGTGCCCGCTAGGTAAGTCTGTTGATACTAATATAAATGGCAGGGGCGGATCTAGGGTCTAGAAAAAGGGGGGAACCACAGCCAGAAAGGGGGACACTGACTCAAAAACGTAAGGTAAATTTACGTGCACGGCGAAAACATGTTGAATCTGCTAATGCTTACTGGTACATATATTTATTTTGTTTTCTTCACGTTTTGCCCACTAGGCCTGTAGAGCCTGAACGAAATGGACTTTCCCACTCATACAACCCTTTTCTAGTATTCCAATTTTTCATGACTGCTTTGAAGAATCAGCTCAACTTATAGTCAGACGCTAAGTCACCATTTAAAGGGACAATATCGTCACGATCAACAGGACATGGAATTGGAGTGCTAGTTTTAGATTAACTCAGTGACTGAAAATAATACCCACATGATGAGGTCATATTACCATTGCTGCTGCATAAATGAGCCAGTAATTTTCAGTCACTGTGTTCATCTTAAACTAGGACACCGATTCAATGCCCTGTTGAAAGTCTGCTCTGATCGTGACGATAGTGTCCCTTTAAATAACACAAAATAAAACTTTCTTCTTTCAATACTATTATTTCAATTATTCCCAATATACAATTATTTTCCAATTAAATTTCCTCAAATACTTTAACTATCTACTAAACATGAATAATTATGTGAATAGTTCACACAATAAGTCAGTAATAAGTGTAACCATAAACTCTTGGTGGACTTTGTTCCACGAAATCTCCGTGTTTAAATAGGCGATAGGCCTAACCAGTGGGAAGTTACAACGGAAATAACTAATTGTACAACATTTTGAAAAAAAATTAAATAAATCTCCAATCACCGAGGACTCGTGTGCAAGATCAGATTTTACTGCCATCTTGCTAGCGGCACTATTATAAATATTGTGGGGAGACAAATAACTTGCCGTAGGCGGATTGGTAGTCATAGTCCACCTGTAAAATACGGCGCGCCGGTCGCGGATTATGGCTTGAGAAATAAGTACACGTTTGGTAGACCTTTGTACACCTAGTGCATTTACCAAATGACAAATGTATCGATTTGTTATAATCTAAAACCTAACAGAAACTGTGTCTGAAGTGCTTTCATTTTAGAGAAAACACGAACTGTACATAGGCCTATGCAAGTTTCAATCATTCACCATAGTTGTGATACTTAAATAAAATGAAGCTATTATTTTGAGGTCAAATACTTTAAATGAATTTTCACAATTTATCTCACAAACAAAACTGTGAATTTATTTACCTGAAACTTTTATTCTGTAACATATCTCTTCATCTTCATAAAGTATTAATGCATGGCCGAATATCAAGAACCTTAAACTCCGAATGCACTGTATAGTTTGTTTGTTTGTTTTTTGTTTTTCTTTTTGTGGTGAAATTATTTAATAAAATCTTTCTGAAACTACTCTTCTGGTTAACTGTTTTAGTTTTCATGTGCAATTTGAGTTGTTCTGTTTGTGTAATTTTAAAAGAAAATTATTTTGTTATATAATGGTATTTTCTAAAACATTTTATTGTAAATTTACTTGCAATTCGGCAAATGCCGCGATTTTTAAATATTAAATAAACCATTATTGAAGTTGAATTTGAATTTAATTCGCTCTGTTCACATCGTAGCCCTCTATTGGTGAAATTGCACCCAGTGACTTTTGATAGCCACTTTTGCGTCAAGTGAGCGTTGTGCGTAAACTTTATGCGCGCATGTTATGGTACTACACGCGCGTGTAGTTCTGCCAACAACCAACGGTTGCTGGTGGTGGTGTTCAATACGCCAAACGCAACGCACTATAGGCTGCCCTCTCTCGATAAATAGTGATCTAACAACATGCGCCCTCAACAGCTCATGCACGTTGCGGTTTGTCCAGTCATTAGCAGTCTTGTTATTAAATACAGTATACACTGTTATTTAAATGCATCCATACTTAATAAGAATCAAGAGTCATGTACAGAAAGTAAGAACGTATAACATTTGCAGTTAATACTAGATTATCTGGCAATTTTTTTTAAATATAAAACATAACAAACATTATGAGCCATCAACTTTTTTCGCCGTTTTCTCAAAAACGTTGTTTTATGATATTATAGGCTATTGCTTGAAAACTATCAAATACCAATGCTGTACCCTCCACCTAAGAGGAAAATAGTAAAAGTGCACTCAGACAGTTGTCTTAATTCCAATGTGGAAAATTGATCCATTTCAGATTTGACAGCATATTTCTACAAATATGTCACATTGAATAAAGTAATAATAATAATAATGTGTGGATTTATATAGCGCACGTATCCACCAACTAAGTGGTGCTCAAGGCGCATTATATTATTATCCCTGCTCATAAGGCTCATAAATCATTCCTGAAACCATCTCAGCTCCCTGGGGAGTATACAGCTCAATTGCTGCCATTTCTAGCGCATATAGAGCAAACCAACTCTGCCTTCACAGTACCCGCTGTTTGATAACAATTCGCCAAGTTTGGGTAATAACCAATATTGAACACCCAGTTTTAAAATGTGGGGGATATATACATAACAGCAAAAGAAACGTCACCCCTAATAATATTTATTATTTTCATTTTATAATTAATATAATTTGTTTAATGAAGAATATTATGAGTATGGAGTGTAACACGAACACAATGTGGCAAATTTGGTTGTCCTGGCAGCCAACCATCCCACAACATTGTATATTTATTATGTTTAATAATATAATTACTTAACAAAATTTAGGGGTGACGTTTCTTTTGCTGTTATGTATACTATGATGTCTTAGGCAAGGTCTACTTAGACATACGTAATCTATATATCCTCATCCAAGAGTACATCTTGCCTTTTCCCTTGATCACGTTCTAGTTAATATTTGTTCATGAGAAAGGGGGCGAGTTTTGCCGAGAAGTGGCAGAATGTATTTTATTCATCAGTATTTTGACGTCTTCTTCTCTAGGCCTATCTGTTGGTTTATCTGTCTCTTATGTGTATGGTTTGTCCAGTGCCTGTCTGATTGTCTGTCCATGTATTTGTTTTTCTCTTTTGTGATCCTCTTACGTACGTGTATTGTACCGTATTTAATATTGTTTTTTATTTTACTTTTTTTAATACAAACATCCGGTTTAAATGTACTTTGCCTCCCTGCGTATAAAGCTCCTATTTATCACCTTTGGGCCCTATATAAAGCGTATGGAAATAAAATGTACACTTGAATTGAATTTAATAATTATACTATCGATTTTAGCATGTACACACGAAGTCAAACTTAAAGGGAAGGGAGCATTTTTCTTTCGTTTTCTCAAAACCGTGAGCACCTTTTATTATGAAACTTTCACATGTTTAGTGAGGATTAAAATGAATATTCGTTACCACTTACCAATGTTGTACCTTCTAGGCTTGGGCGATATCGATTATTTTCATCCACGATATATCGGCAAACATATATCGCGACTTGCGATAGTATTGCGATTATTTTTTCATTCATGCATGATTGCTTTTGAGCTGATAACCACAGGTATGTACCCCTCTACAAGCATCACAATAAATCCCAAATACGTTTGTATAGTGTGTATGTACTTCTGAAGTAGTTTGCTTTTGTTTCTCACTTCCAAAAGCTGAAAAGACTCTTCTAATTTTGTTTCCATGGAATTTCTGACTTGACTCACAATGGCCATTTGTTTAAATCGCGATATATATTTTTTTTAATCGCAATTTTCCGATATCTCGATAACTTAAAAAGGTTCTCGATATCGTAATCGATCAAAAAAGGTATCGCGATATTCGATATTTTTTATCGTGTTATCGCCCAAGCTTAGTACCTTCCCTTCAACGATAAAATTGTTGAAATGCATTCTGGTTTTTCGTATTCATTATTACGTGGAGTTAAAGATGTATCGCCCGTGTTTGGGCCGAAATGATCGGAATTAAGGGCGTTTGAAATATCGCTTTTATTTCATAATATTTTATGAATTTCATTTTTTTTTCTCGTTTAACAACGATATTACCTTTCACAATTCGTTCGCTTTATAAATTCTATTTTGTGGGTCATCTTAGCTAAACACGGGCGATATTTCTGTAAGGAAAGAGTATTTTTTCCTGATAAATTCATTGGCAATAATTTTAAAATTTCTTAAAAATGACTGCGCATCAGAATTATTTTAAAGGAAGATTGATATATATGATCATCGCCATCATCGACATTAAAATTCACCCGTTTGGTTTCCTTGAATTTTCAATTCTGTAACAACACCTCTTTACGACAGACGTGTTGCCCCTCCCTGCAGAAACTGGGGTGTTAAAATGACACCAATGGTGTATTATATTATTCCATGGTGTTTATATCAGCCAAGCTGAATGCCCCACAGGTGTATTTTAACACCTCAATTTGCTTTGCAGTGTTCGTTCAACACGAAGCTGAAATTTGAATGTATACCGTATGTCATACGATTACGGACTCCATATCATTGCATTCACTTCGCTTCTCTGTTCACTGCAAGCACAATGTGACATCATAGGCTTGAGCGGTTTTCGTCAGAGCTCAAGGACGTCTTGCTAGTAATGTAGAACACGTTGTCTGGTTGATTTCGAATGAATGGTTTCAACAGATTAATTTTGTAAAAGATTTATGAAGCAAAGAGGCATCCTTGAATGATATAAAGGGAGATTTACCATTAGTAAATTACTGAGTGACACACCGACTTTTAACACACTTTTTACGATTTGTATGTGCCCAACGTTCTTTAAAATTACTGTATACCTCTGATTATTAAGTTTAAGCTATAATTTGAACTTTTTTGTTATTTTTGAAATTAGCATATACGTTTAAAGGGAAGGTACAGTATTGGTAATTACCAGACTATCAAATTAACAAATGATTTAAAAAAAATAATAATTGTGTAATCAATCATCCTGACAAATTATTCCGTTTAAAGTGCTCTCATATTTAAGGGGGAAATAATTATATTGAATTTTCATAACATTGCCGCCCGGCAACTTCTTGACAAACATACAAGTAAGTATAAACAAAATGTAAGCCTAATAGTTTTTCGTCATGTGGGCCTGCTGTGACAAAACTTCCACAGATTAGTTTTAAGATTTATTTCTTGAAAACTTGAGGGTTGAAATGAACGTATACACGTTTCAGAAAACCTTATGTTACCTTCTCTTTAATTTTACACAAGAACACTTCAGGTGAAAGGATTTCGATCGATATATGTATCGTCATACATTCACAATTGACCCCAATTATAGCTCGCCCTAATACATTCAAATTACACTGTCATCATTCCAAACTTGTGAAGATCACATACAATGGTGTAATAATAATATGCTTTATATAAACCTGTTATCTGGGCCAACGCTATCAGTGGTATTTACTCACCAACGCATGAGCACTAAAGTGTCATCTGATTAATTGATTAAAGAAAGCAAATATAATTCTCGATAAATGCATTAACAATCCACTCTAGCAAATCGTTTTGAATACTGTGTGTTCTTTTCATTACAAGATTCAAGCCCCGGGCCAACAAGCTTAACATGGGTCATGCGTTCTTACTATTTTATCGCGATAACATCATGGACATTTCTAAGGAATAGTTCTGTCTTGTTTGGTGAAAAATATATCTTTCTCAAAGCCAGTATACACTTTTAGTAGAATGAATGTGAATACATCCATACTTTATAAGAAGCAAAACCAATCTGTGGAAACTTATTTCATTTCATTTCATTGAAAATTCATTAAGACTGATCGTATTAATTCAAGCGTGGAATTTATGTCTTCGAAAGACAGAAATTCATTTTGGAAATAATTTCACTAGTTGTACTTCTTAATATTCTCGACGCAAGAAATCAATCTGTAAATTCATCAACCAATTGACTGCGTTCCATCAAGTTTAATCACTGAAAAGGCAAAAACATAAACCATAAATCGAATAACAAGCATGCACAATAAATCACTGAGTCATGTAAAGTTTAATAGGGTTGTAGTCAAGAACTTTATTATTGCAATACATTTATTTAAGACGACAAATTTGTTTCTCGGTTCTTAATTATTTTTCACTTTAAACGTTATTTGAAAGTTTAAACCATTTTCTGTTAAATAACTTTTGGCTGCGTTCACTTGTGGCTGCGTTCATTTTAATTCGGTTGGTGTCATGGTATACTTTACACAACGTTCACCTTTGGTGACTGAATTACCCAGGTTCGAATCCCACTTGGGTGGGCCTAAGCTGATATTTGGATTGGGTTTTCATTTTCTATATCTGATTACATAGGTTTCTTTTGGAACAAATTGTCTAGGGTTTGCCGCCCTCATCTGAAACCGTAAAATGTCTTCAAAGGTTTATTCAGGCCAATGAGTGTCAGTGTTATAGGCTCTTTAGGCGAATCAATGTTTTCATTACCAGAAATGTGTAAAATAATGTAAAATATACTAGCGTAGTTGACTTCTCTGAAATGAGAGCACTTCAAACGAATAATTTTCCAGGCTGATTGGTACCTAAACCAACTGCATACAGTCCAATACCGTACCACATTGCTAAGTAGTACATCAAGTTAGCTTTCAGATAATAATTCTGTAATTGTGTAATCGTGTAATAAACCAATGTTATACCTTCCCTTTAATCGGTCAAATCTGCTCCTTGGTCTCCCCGGAGCAGTTAAACCGTTTCGATTCGAGAAAAATTGATGTCAATTTACGAGCGAGACATTTTAAATACAAGTTTCCACCATTAATTCAGAATGGCGTTTTGTAAATAGAGATCTATAGGATTAGTGCCTTCTCTCCCACAGACTTCATGACAGCATGTTGCTGTGAGTGCATATAAGTTGACCGGATACGCCTCCTTTCCCCCGGTAACCTTAAAGACTTTTATTGAAATACAAAAGGTGCACTTTTTCGAAAGAATCCCGCCATTTTGTTTGCACGTATCCAGTTACGGTATTCCTTTATGGATATCTAAGTATGGCTTAAGGCAATGTACTCTGGCTCCAAGATAATGAACTGACTCTTGTTGACTGTCTCTGCATGTTGAACATTCAAACCAGCCTTTTGAATCAGCTCACGGGTCCAGCTTGAAGGATCTATTAAATAGGATTTTTAATTTCAAATGTTTGAGTCTAGGCCTATTGATAACTTTTTACTTGTTGGTATAATTATATGTTAATGAGAAGTTGCATATTCATGAACAAATCAGTGATACCACAGTGGGATCAGACGCAACATCAACGTTGATTTGTGAATAAAGTTGCCTGAATTCCTCATCATTTCAAAATAATTATCTTATTGTCTGGGGTTGTAAGGTCAATATTGGCAGTGTTTTTTCGTTAGTTAGACCAGCATGCATTACGCAAATCGGCTTGCGTCTGTGCATTGTGGTGTTTGCGAAGAGGTCTATGGTGTATATTCCCTATACATTATGTTTCTGAGATCATATAAGGCAATGCGTCCCACTGAGTATCGATGAAATCATTATGGTTTTATATAATAACCGAATGACGTCCATACTTAGATATTTTAATATTCAGCTTTGAAGCAGATTTAACCTGCGTTGCCTCCCCTGTGTGATATCATCAATCGTATTTGCAGAATCCATTTGTGAAAATCTCATGAGGCAACCTAACATTTTTACAGACTGAGTCAATCTTATTTCTAGACGTGATTTCAAAGAACTGTTCTTATTGAGTTAACATTTTCTAGTGAAAGCTTATGTAAGCTTATCTTGAGCTCGAATCACCAAATCCAGATCGCGGTGGATATAAAATTAGCTATAACACCACAGCCATATTTTGGAATTTGATGATATCATTTTGGAAGGCAGGGTAAAAAAAATTAAAAAAAACATCACTCTCCATTGTAGAAATTAGTCTGTTCTCTCTGTGCTGGATGTCCCCCTCAGCTTAAATAGAGAATGCCTTCATCCATTACGTTGGTTAGTACTTAGTAGTCACTTTAATTTTACCCAGTGCCGTTGCTTGCATGTAGTGCTTATTCTCTATACTATTGCCGAAGTCAATATTGAAATTTGTATTTTAATTGCCTTTCAATAGAGTAAGGCAGAACGTCAGATATATGAACTGACAGAGTAAATTTGCTGGTTTAATTAATTCGTCAACATACGACAGCCAATAATGGTAGTTTCCACTGCACGAAGGCCCATTTCATTGCACAGTTAATTGTGCCTATAGTTCTTCAAGGCTAATACAACGAAACACTATTGACAAATTGGATGTGCTAACGATTAAGCATGCAGGAGGAATTATTTGAGCACAGCAGACAGCATGACAACGTCAATGCAAAAGAAAGTACCGCCAAAAGAAAGAAAAAAAGAAAAAAATCCAGATTTGAAGGCATGAAGTCACCTTTTCGTATGGTCACTATGCGAATCACCCTCATGACATCATTGTACAAACACCAAATCAGGGATATATTCAGCAGAGCCATGTGTTAAATGTATAAATCAAAAAAACTTTAATCGTTTCATTTGAGAAACAGAAGTGGTAGATCCAGAAGGCATGGCCAGCGTGCACCCCCTAACAAATTTTACCCTCCCGCCCCTAAGGGCCAAACAAAAAAGATCTCCAGTTTCTTGTCATAGGTCGGCTTCAAAATTGGTGCGGTGACGCGCTTTTTTCTGATGCACTAAAAACCGCTCGGCTATAATAAGGCACATGTAAGTGTGGTGGTGTGTACATTTAACGAAACAACATCGTCACGACCAACAGGGCATGGAATCGGAGTGCTAGTTTTAGATTAACTCAGTGACTGAACATAATACCGCACATTAAGGTCATATTACCGTTGTTGCTGCACAAATGAGCCAGTAATTTTCAGTTTCTGTGGTCATTTTAAACTAGAAGCCCGATTCCATGCCCTGTTGAAAGTTTGCTCTGATCGTGACGATATTGTTCCTTTAAAAGTTCCCAACAAGCCGTGAACGCAAACCGTCCTGCTATGTTTGGAAGTGATAACGTTCCATCGCAAGCCCTGGGCTTGCTTTCTTGCAAATCAAATTATTTCACTTCATCACTTACTTGACGGGAACGTGGACAGTTTGGGACTTGTACGTAATGTTCAAAGTGAATTACGGAGGTCCGTTAAAAGAAAAGGGTCAACAGATTTGTGCCTATACAAAAGTGGGTTAACCGCTTTTAATTTTACGCAGTTGGTGACAATGAAAAAACTCGCATCATGTGTTCCAGTTAGAATTTCGGAACAGGAATTGGCTAAGTACTTACTGTTGTGCTAAATGGCTACAGTTGATTAATTGTAAGTAAATTCAACAACTCTAGTAAATTAGACCTTTTCAGACTTGGTTATAATGTATAAAGGGAATATGTAATGTTGGTAATGTTGGTAAAATTACTTCTAAATCTATCATGTTCGTAAGTCTATACGTAATACATGCGCGCATTGGTAGTACGCACATTCTTTTTGCTACTTCCGGTTCAAAAGCTGGTATACCGCTATGTGTAATTTAACCTAAATTCCTTGATTTTAACGTTAAAAAGCGATTCTTGAGGCAGAAATTGTCTTTGTTAATAAGATTTTGAGTCTTTTCCATCGCTGCACCCAGGATCTGAAACAATCTTCCTCACAACATCAAACAATCTCCTATATCCATGTTCAAAACTTCACTCAAAACCCACTTTTTCAAGAGCTTACTGTACAGCGCCATGACCGTTGGAATGGCGCCTTATAAATCTAACGATTGATTGATTGATTGATCTAATTCCTTGCGTAAATCCTTAAAGAGGTGGTCAATGCATTTCCAATGGGTGTCTGATGATCGTTGGAGCCAGCATGTGCGAAGTGGGCGTGGTTTATGTTGGAATACGTCACACTTACGAACAGGAGCGTGTATTGGAGAACACGAACAGAAACTTGTTTCTGACGTCATATTCTTGACCAGAAACAAGACGGCATAGCTACGCGAAAACGCGAACGTAACCAGAAAATTGTTTTCAGTTTGCGACGTGTTCAATCATCAACGTTTCTCAAAATATACGGTGTAATTAACATTTAGGCAAAATGGAACTTACTCGTGAGTGCTAGTTATAAATGTGAAAGCTATACTTGTATATGAACAATCATTCCATCATGTTTTAACAAATAATTAACAAAACATTCGTTATTTTTTACAATACGCCATCTTGAAACCAAGCGTAATTACCGATCACAAACTTCGGTTCACGTTTGGTCAAGACAATGACGTCATCGCAGCACAACCGAACTCGCGAAAATTGCTTAACCTATGTAACTCCGGTATTGAAGACGTTAGACACTTCTTGTTTACATGTCATGCTCTTAATAATATTAGATCCGAAGAATATACAAAGTTAGAAAAGTATCTTATGTCAAATGAATATTATGATATATGGGAGCTTTTTATATCCGGCAGCTTAGATGTTAAATACCATCTCACACTTGGGAGCACCTCAAGTATATTCTGTAATATAGAAAATGCCGATATAATTAATTCATTATTTGATACTTTCTGTAAATCATATGTTAAGCGTGCGTGGAAATTGAGATCCGATATTATTCGGACTACAATAATAATAATAATAATAATAATAATAAAGATTTATAGCGCGCACATATCCACCCTGCTGGGCGCTCAAGGCGCGGAAACAAAGAAAAAACATGAATACAAACAATATACAATGATAGCATAGGGAAAAAAAAAATTATGTACCGAGATACATGTACCTACAATGCAATTACAAATATACATCATCTTTGAAGAGTTGTGACATAAGATGAGTTTTAAGCATCGACTTAAATCTGGTTATACTATGACAAGATTTGAGTTTAGTTGGAAGATGATTCCAGAGTCTCGGAGCTGCGACAGAAAACGACCTATCACCCCAGTTCCGTTTTGAAGTTGGTTCCTTTAGGAGTGACATGTTGCTGGAGCGCAAATTGCGTGATGGAGTGTAGACTTTAAGCAGTTCAGAAATATAAATTGGAGCAATGTTATTGAAAGATTTGTGAACAATTAGCATAAGTTTAAAAACAATTCTCTGTGAAACAGGAAGCCAGTGCAGTTCTTTCAAGATTGGCGTGATATGGCATGACTTTCTGGACAAAGTCACAACACGAGCTGCTGTGTTTTGTATGTGCTGAAGACGAGATATTTGATTCTGCGGGAGACCGTAAAGGAGAGCATTCCCGTTATCGAGCCTTGATGTGACAAACGCATGTATAATTTGTTCAGCAGCACTTTTATTCAAGTATTTCCTAATTCGGCTTATAT
The DNA here is from genome assembly GCA_029582265.1 of Zoroaster sp. YZ-2022. Classification (NCBI taxonomy): domain Eukaryota; kingdom Metazoa; phylum Echinodermata; class Asteroidea; order Forcipulatida; family Zoroasteridae; genus Zoroaster; species Zoroaster sp. YZ-2022. The sequence continues at coordinate 3,324,944 of CM055825.1, read as the reverse complement.
TTCTGATATGAAATTATGATATGCGAACAATGTTGGAGATATGTGGTTTTAAAGTCATTGTCGAGTCAAATATAACACCCAAATTACGTGCATACTTAGTTGCTGTAATTTTGTTTATATATGTTTTATATTTTTACTATATTTTCTAGAACTCATTTTAAATCAACTTGGGTTCCAATGGTCATTGATAGCTATATGATTGATGGTACACCCTCAGATTTGGTGTCGCGCGTGCATCCCTTGTTCTGGACAACACCTACGACGTCAAAACTGACAGTGTATCATCACACATTTTTGTATCTTGTTAATTTGCTTTTAAATGTGTTTTGTATTATTTATATGTATGTGTGTCGGACGCACCGCCTTTTGGCCGAGTGCCACTGTTGTAAAAGTGTAAGTCCAAATAAATAAATAAATAAATAAAATAAAATGACCGAAGCCCAAACATGTTTCTGGTCAGGGTCGCGAAAACGCGCCCCAGGATAGGTCTATGCTTTACTCTCTTTGAACCAAGATAAGATATATAAAAACCAACATGTGAAGATTTGGGGTTTTTACGTTGTGTAGATAACGAGAGCTAAATGAAAATGCATTCAGATTGATATACATCCTAACATGAAACCTAGGAATGAGTATATACTGTTTCCAAAAATCAAACTGGAAACTATTAACAATTTTCTTACAATAAATAGAGAATTAGCTGTTGCAAACTACTTACCAACCTAAAAGACCTGAACGCAAACGGGCTATTGGTCTTACGTTTCGAACGTAGCAGGTTCTTTCTCAAAAACTATTTTGCAATTTTCTTACAAATTACATCACCCTAGCTAAATTATTTCGGAAAGATATAAACATTATCAGCTGTTTACTGAGTAATTTTTTATATTGCAATTCGAAAACTTTGTAAAATAAAAAACTTTTTGAATGAACAATTCTACACCTTTTGAAATGGTTGGAATCGAAATATAACCATGCCTTTGTACACTATATAATCTTATGATAGACGTGTCGGGGCTGATGTTTTGTCAGTATTTGTTATTATTACCGATATGGATCCAACATCGAATGTAATCGGAGCTCCCCGTGACCAGGGTTGGCGTTTATATATTTTGATTTAAAAAATAGTTAATAAGCTTTTAGCATGATTGAAACAACCAATTGCCGCTTGACAGTTTACCGATAATGATGGTGAAATTCACTGATATCTTCGTGTCATGAAGTGGTAATGTTTCCCAAATCAACATGCCAGATGCGTTAACTTTTTCAAGTGAAAGCTCTAACGGATAATTAAGTTAAACACCATGCCAACAGCGGAATCGATGGGTGCTGGAAGGGATTGCTCACATCAGAGCTGACTTAGTTATGTTCTTTGAAGCTCCACCTATTGTAATAATTTAAACGATTTTTATCAGAAGCAATTGAGCAAAAACATAACACTATATTCGACCACCGGCGGCAGGGCGATCACCCGGATTGCCGCATGCCATCTTAGGCCATCGAAGCTTAACCAACTGTAATTTGAACGTACATGTTGGCTTCTTGTTTCGCATTTTTGCCGACGTTTTCTGTTCTCTTTTTAATCGTGTTGTGTTTACTGAAGCAAGAGCTTCCTCTGATTTTGTGTTCAGTGGTTACCTAAGCCCAACTGAGGCGCCCACCGTTTGTATGCTCCGAACACAAATCGCATTTGTTTAATTTGAACGGACGGACTGTGCCAATACACGTGTTGTTTGCTCACCCCCTTCCAAAATTAAGGCAACTTAATTTTGGAAAATATTAACTCTTAGCGCCATCAAAGTTTCCTTATTTTTTCTTCCATTATTTCGTTGAAATAGTGTTTAAACAGACTGACGACAGCGTCATACCTGTTCGCTAATCACCGAACCGGACTTAACCCGGACTCCAACTCCCGCCACTCCCCAGGGACATTGACCAATCAATTTGGAAAGATGACCTCCGTCCAATTAGTTGAATCTTATTGGAACTCGTGCTGTTTTCTGTTTGACTTGGGAAGTGCTCAACGTTTTGATTGGCGTGAAGGAGTCACTCTAGCTGCATAGGGCAGACCCTTGAGACCCAACCCAAACGACACCAAAAAAACCACCCCTGCAATTTGAAATACCCTTCGGTGTTACCAAAGACCCTTTGGGGTATACGCTCCATGCTGTGACAAGAGAACACAGCTGATCTAAAAGCAAGTATCACTGATTATTAGAAAATGTATGTGGCCTTTACGAAGAAAGATACTGCCGTTGTAGTGAGTTTTATGACCAATCAGCGTTGCTATTGTTACGTCAAATGGCATATTGAAATTTAACAATAAGTTCATAGTTTCTTAACTCACAAATTTAATCATTAATATAAAGGTAGACCTTGGTTCTTTTGTTACTATGGTTGCTGTAAAGATTTAGGCCTTGTAAGGGAAATATTATTATGGTTTATCTTGGTAGGTCTATCATATTGTGGAATTCATTATGGGAACTGGCTTGTAGTTTCTTCCCGAAGGAAATTATGAATCAGTTCTCACGCAATGCCATATGTAAACAAATATCCTCTCCTGTGGCCATCGTTGATTTGCTGTGAATTATACTATAGTCAATTGCATTGTTCTTACTGGTCAAGCGTTCTTGTCAGTCATACAAGTTGAGTTTTTTTGGTCGAGCATACCTACTTGTAGCAAATCGTCGAACATAATATGATCGGGCATGTTCTTAGTCGAGTGTACTGCCAGAGTTGAACATACTGGTTGAGTATGATCAAATATACTTGAATTAATTTGTCGAGTCTTCGATCATACTTTTTGAGCATGGATATGTCTTGGATTATACTTCTAGACCATCGACCAACAATATTTGTCGAGCATAATGGTCATGTATGACGATAGTCTATCGTTGTGGGTGGACATATTGACCAAGCATGCCAAGAAATACTTGTAGACAATTAGTCGACCATTGGTCGACCATAAATCACGGTTGGGCATGTCTTAGTCGAACATTCTTGTTAAGAATACGAGTATGAATAATACCTTGACCTACTTGCAGACCACCTGTCGACAGTATTGGTCGAGCATTATGGTTGGATATTTCGTCGATTACATACAGGCATGATAGTCGTGAATACTGCTAAGTCGAGCATAATGATCGAGTGTAGCCTAACTGCTTACATTATACAACGACGCTTAAAACCTCGACAGTTCTATTGACGATCTAAATTAATTTTTGGAAGAATACTATTTCAAGACAAAAACGTAACATACATCTTAAAGCGGACTGGGCTGAAATAGGCCCTTTCTAATATCCCGATGACACTCAATGCTCAATAGAGCAATTACAGGGTTTAGTAGACTGTCGATTACTCATAACATCTTGGGGGAATTGGAGATACATGAGGACGTTTTGTGGGACGAGCGTAGTTGATTCATCCCGACAGAAAAAAAAATCATTACGGTACTCAAATTACAGTGGGAAAGACGTTGCAAATAACCCGCCCTTGGGTGCGCGTCTTAATGATCCGCACATATCGTCTCGTTACAATTCTCGACGATCGAAAACTTCCCAAGTTTGTACATTTTTTGTCCAGGTTACCATGGAGATTTTCTTTAGGATCTATCGAAATATCTACTAACTATGCTTGCAATCTGATGCCTGTGGTGTGAATTAAAAAGAAGGGAACTTTGGGTGGTGGGAAATTGCGCTGACTTCTTGGACATTGACCTGTTCGGAAGTGAGACCCGTTGATTATTACTCTGTGGTATTACTTTCTCATTCTCTTTCTACGTCTTATCCTTCAAGAAAGCCACTGGGGGAAGATATCCATCGTTATCAAGAGCTAACCTCTCGACGTCATTGGAGTGTGTGCACTTTTATTAATACATAATCTGTCTGTGAATTTCATTTCTAGTGTACGTGGGGACAGGCTGCTCTTTGCATATTATAGACGCTATAACATCGGAATAATAGTTATTCGTGAAAGCACGGATCTGATCTGTTGTTTCCTTTATTGATTGTATTGTTGCCGCTGTTGATGTTATTGGCGTTGCTGTAGCCTTTAGTCAAGACCACACAACGAGCGCCTTTATCACATTCTGTGGTCTTTTATTTCTCTACCGATTTGGAGTGTTAAGAATGCATTAGGTAACTAATTTGTTATGATATCGCTTATTTGAATATAGACGAGCACAGCAATTTGCTTAAGGTGGTTGGTTTAAATAGATTTGCATACATAAATTATTTCATTTTGCTGGAGGTTTATGAATAATTCAGAATAGCCTCTTCAGAACGGACCGGTAAAGGCGCTAGTGGCTTCGCCATCATCTGCCTGGTCTTTTTTTTTCGGGCGATGCTGCGTACGCCTTGACTAAAGGCTAGCATTGCCGCTATTATGGATGTTATGTTATGAATTTTCTGTTGATGTTGTTGGTGTTATTGTTGCTGCTGACGTGACGTCAATGCTGTTGTTGTTGCTTATGTTGTTGTTGATGATGTTGCTAACTTTGAGTTCTTTGCCAAGTATTATAGCATTATAGAAACCAACGTGATTAAAAGCACGATGATTTCAGAAAGTAGCACAGAGTTCAGCTATTGTCAGTTTTTCCGCTTAAACTCAATCGCCATGGCGACTGTCTAAGGCGCAGTTCTGTTCTCTTTCCGGGCATCACTTGTGATCGAGGTTTTTCGCAATGGCCCTTCCACTAGGGTGTTTGTCTTTGATATTTGACGCGCATGATTTTGCAACTGTGTCAACAGACTTGATACCGTCACATTACGAGGGGCTTTGATCGGCTGATCATAATGGCTAGATTTCTCACTTATAGCCTCCTTCATACTTCTGTTTGAATTTCAGCTGATCAATGCATCGCCTATTATTCATAGACGGGTGGTCATGGCCGGTTTTGGCCCCGCAGGCCGTGGTAACGTTATATTTAAATATGCTGTGGGATCAATCCGGCGTGTTCATGTGGGGCTTTGCAGCATCGGTAACGTATTCTATACGCTCTGCGGGGAAACAAATATACATACAAATGAACTTAATATGCATATAATATAAAACCGTGTCTATACATAGGGTATAATTCTGACGTTGTAGAGTTGCTTCTGTAAAGTCTTGTCACACCCCTTCTTCAATGTCAAGTTCCATTTTGGCAAGTCAAAGGTACCTGCCTGTTTTTGGACATGTGTCTCATTGCAATTCTCATAAATTCCCATGAAATTGTCCACGCTTGAAGTCTATATAGTTGTACCCACTCTCTATTAGGCCTATTCCAGCTCAAGTCGACTCAAACATCACTGTCTTGGTGCAACATCAACTGATATAATTTGTCATTGTTTAGGTCAACAAAAAAGTCTTCTGTTTCTGGTCATAGGTTGGCTTGTCCACATATGGTATATAACACAAACGTGTGGGCGCACAGGAGACCACGTGTGGGGTACTTTCTGAATGGGGGCAATGGTACCCCACAAGTCGGTCTTTGTTTCCATATACCCAACAAGAGAAATTCTAAAGAAAAAAAATTGAAAAAATGGACAGAGGACAATGGTGGTACCGACCCGTAAGGTTGTGTGTGTAAGCGTGTGTGTATTACAGGCACGTAGCCAGAGTTGGAATTTTTGGGGGGCACATTCCGTGCTCGCTACTTGAATCAATTTGGTATTAATTAGTAGATGGTTATAGTATAGTTGTGATAATTAGGTTAGTAAATTTAAACCAAACTCTGACATTTTTTTTTGAGGGGGAGGGGGGAGGGGGCACGTGCCCCCCCCCGTGCCCCCTCGTAATAATAATAATAATAATGTGTGGATTTATATAGCGCACGTATCCACCAACTAAGTGGTGCTCAAGGCGCATTATATTATTATCCCTGCTCATAAGGCTCATAAGGCTCATAAGGCTCATAAATCATTCCTGAAACCATCTCAGCTCCCTGGGGAGTATACAACTCAATTGCTGCCATTTCTAGCGCATATAGAGCAAACCAACTCTGCCTTCACAGGTACCCATTTAACCCCTGGGTGGAGAGAAGCAATTATGATTAAGTGTCTTGCTCAAGGACACAAGTGTCACGGCCGTGATTCGAACCCACATTATGTTGCTAACACCAGAACTTGAATCCGGTAAGCTAGACCGCTCGGCCACGACACCCCATATGTTCGTGTTTTTTGGGTTTGTGGTGTTTGTCACAGGTCTTGAAATGGAGCACACTTAAAACATTTAGGTATATGGATCCAAAATAGGGGAACACAGTCGAAAACGTATGGTAAATATACACGCACGGCGAAAAAAGGGGAAAATTCCCCCTTCCTGGAATTCGATCATCAAAAACCACGAACTTTTATTTTATTCCGTAGAACTCGTTAGTAACATAAATATAAAAAAAAAACAATTACTATTCTAAACGCATATTGACAGTAAGTATCAACAATGGGGCATTAAGCATAATCCTATGACTGAATCCAACCATTTAAAGCTTAAAAACGGTCCGATTGAAGTTGGGCCATTCCAAATAATCACTGTACAATACTATATATATATTTTTTATAAATCCTACGTGATTAACAGACATATCCTTGAGACGGAAACATAAGTCATATCAAATTGATACTGTTTTCCCCTCGTGACATCAGGTTTATGAGATGCCAAACAAAAGCCGTCGCTAAAATTTAAAAAATGCAAATTTAATTTCGTTTTTTTTACGGAGAGTTTGTTTTTCTTTCTTCTTCATAAGACCAAGGGGTGGGAACATTCATCAGATGTAATAATTCAAGAGTCGTTCTCGGCCGGCCCCACCACAGAATTAAATTAAATTTTCTCTTCGCTTAAATCGAAAAATGCCTAAAGAACGTTTCAGTAGGCCACAATGACATCACTTCTTTTTGCTCTATATTATAGAATTTGTCTTAAAGGGAATGTTTAACATTGGTGTTCTTTAAAAAATGAAACAATGGCAGTTTAAAGTAAACCTTTCTTGGTGGAAGTATAAATCATCCTGAAAAAATAATTTTGTCTGAAGTGCTAAACTTAACCTTTTTTTAACAAAACATTGATCAGTGTTTAAAAAATTCATTAAAATATATTTGTTCCTCTTCTCTTGAAATATTGCTGTATGATGTAGGCTACTGTCGTTTTTTTTAAATTATTGTTATTAAAACAATTTCTCAACTAATCGAGTTAACGTCAACATTCCATGTTAGAATGAGAAATAAAGTTCATAATTGCAAATCAAAATATTCGCATGCTGTTTTTCACAATTGTTCTCGTTAAAAATAAGCGTTTTTTTTTTTGTTTTTTTTGTTTTTGTTTTTTTCGTTTGGTCAACATTACCGAAGTTGGGTCTTACCTTTAACGGAATGAAAAACCCTCAAGACTTTAGAGGAAACTAGAGCATATATGAGAAGCTACGGATATTCTCTCGTCTGTCGCCACGCTTTTGTACAAATTTTTGGTGCGCCGGCACTTTTATGTCAATATGATTACCCCTTTTCCGGAACCCTGAGGGTGTCTGATTGTATTCAGGCATTCAATAAAATATTGTTTGTTATTGCCTATAGGGTGTCCGTTGTGCTGGCGACAGATTGACACGTGTGTGTTATTGCTTTTTTATCTCAGGCGGAAAGTGAAGGCACAATTTTTTTTTACTTTTTTTTTTTTTTGAAGATCACTAGCGCGATCAGCTATGATGTCTTTACTTTGTTAATTGACAATGTCATCAATACAGACCTGATGTCAGTAAGACGGCAGTTAAGGTTTAGGAAGCCTTCACACTGATGCCAGTAAAGATGATAAACACAGGTCAGAATGCGCATCGAGTTGACGATAACCGTGACAGCAAGATAGTAACAGCAATATTGTGGATAGCAATACCAGGTCGCTACTGAAAGCTCTGTACAATACACTATACTGGTATTCTCGAAAAACATAAATAATCATAAATTTACATGAAAATTTACACTTGGTGTAAAGTTGATGATGGTATCAAACATCTATTGATATCAAACATCTCTCGGAGATGCTATTTAAGGACAACTTAATCTTCTTTTTTTTAGCAAAGGAACGGTTGTCCTCCACTGTCGATGTCTTCTCGAAATAAAAGGGACAATATCGTCACGACCTACTGCATAAATGAGCCAGTAATTTTCAGTCACTGTGTTCATCTTTAATTAGGACACTGATTCCATGCCCTGTTGAAAGCTCCGATCGAGACGATATTGTCCTTTTAATTGATACAATAGAATAAGCCAAAGCTTTCACATGTTTGTTTTTATACAGACATGTTACAGACATGTTACAGACATGTTACAGACATGTTACAGACATGTTACAGACATGTTACAGACATTATACATGAGAGAGTTAACAGCGATTAAACTTTCATTGATTGATGTCGATGCCCAGGCCTGAACCTGGCTTCACAGACTTCCACTGGAACTATGACTTGCTGCGTCATACGCTAAAAATAGTAATTATTTGAAATCCAATTATTTGAAATTTTTGCAATCCACTAGTTGCGTGCAATTACTAGTTTTGTTGTATGAAGATTTCTATAAAATGTTTGCATTTTATTTGTATCTTTTCATTTACTATTTAAGTATAATTTTATTTGGTCGTGAAATGGTTATTGTGTGTGGTTAAATTCTTATTATGTCTTTTTTAAATATTAAGGTTACATAATACATACAATGATTACGCGATATACAAAAAAAATCCCCTTTTTATTTTTTTCTGTTTTTCTGTTTTTTATTTATTTTTTTAAAAGTCTGGAAGAATACCACAGAGAATCTTAACGAACCAAGGAAACCGTCCCGTTATCACGTGACAAATTAAGCAGAAAAAGAAGCAATCAGGCGCTCGGGCCGGCAATTACTCGTGATAAGGCCCTCGTCACGGAGTGATGAAGTCATACCTTTACCTCATCGTGTCATTCGAGGATCTGGAGAAGTAAACATGCAAGAGGTTTAAAATTGCTTATGTTCTGTAATCACGGGGCAGCACCTCGGATATGGTGCGAAACAACGATATCCCCCTTGTTGATATCGCTCTTCTTACCTCATCGAGTGTCTATTCATTCTCGGACACTTTCCTCGACGATGAAACCCGACTCCTGGGTTCCATTCGAGGAGCACCCACCGACTTGCATACTGATACGAAGTTATAAATAATCTGCAATAAACGCTATCGCAGGTGGCAAGTACAGCGGACGCAAACCATAAAGTCCATAAAGGACACAATAAGAAGGTGAAGATGCACAGTTGCTAGCCAAACTGTCGTCATATCATAGCCATATCAATCACCAGTCATCGATGGAGAGCCCCATTTGTTCACGGGCCCTGAATACGGGAGCACGTCGCACCATTGACCCTTGAGAAGAGGACCCATGGTTGCACCCTCGCACCTAAAGGCTCTTGTTATTACCAGGGACCCTCTTTTAGTAAAATCTTCGTCCTGATCAAAACAAGATAATCGAGTCGCATCAAAATCAGTGAGGGTCTCACTTAGCAATGATGGAGCGAGCTCCTGGCCCGAGAATTGACGTCAGTAGGATATTTTCCAAAGGGATTGAGAGTCTGCAAAAATTCAGATTGTTTTTCATTCCAGCTGAGAACAGGAAATTATGAAATGAAAAAAGACCAAATATTGTTTAGATAGGGGACCCAAAGGCCGGGTTTTGTAGTTTCAACCATGACAAGCTTTGTTGTCGCCAATCCGCATCGCCCCCGCCCCCAACAACAACAACAACAACAACTGTGGCAACAACCAGTGATTAAGAGTCTACAGAGAACGAACTATCTCCCAATATCCGCTAAACGCAACTCTCCTTATAAGGTGAGAAGGACCGTTTGGGGAAAGAATCACGTTCCGTCCGAGTTGAGATGATTCGCACTGGACATTTACAAACTCTAAACTTTATGATTCGTCGCGAATTTCCGACTGGTTCGGGGGTGTACACAGTCAAGGCCATTGTTGGATTCAATGCATGCGATATGCGCTATACGAACCTTTGATTGACACGACAGTAATGAAAATGTTGTACGCAAAAGGAGACAGCTAGCCAATAAAATATTCACAAATTTATTGACTACAAGCGATGAAGTTCAATGAAAGACTTTCGATTTTATATTATATTACAGCATGCGCGCATGTTTTATTTGGTCGTGGTTCAAAAAACAAATCAGTCGCCCGTCCAAAAATGAAAACATTATTTCACTCAGAGTAGCAATGGTTTAAACAGTCGAAAATCTTCAGAGATTGGTCCTTGTTTAATTAAAATGAGTGTAACATGTGAATGTTAACATAATAATGCTAAGCGTATTGTTGTCATCAGCATAACATCATGTTGAACATCGGCAACAAGGTTCATCATTGACCCTTGAACTCCACTAGTGTATGACTAGTGTATGGAATAAGGCACGCATCTGATACAGGCACGTAGGAACCAGGGGTGCCACGGGGGCCACATGGCCCCCTGCTGGGGGCCTATCCCCCCCCCAAGAAAATTATCGTATAATCAGATGGTCAGCAACCATACTAATTTCATTGATAAAACTTGCCCCCCCCCCCTCCCCTGCCAAAATCCTCCTCCTACGTGCCTGTGATATCTATTTCGATAGATCACAATTGTCTTTCGTCATGTCTAGCCTCATGCTGGATTCTAGATGCCCAAGCATCTTACTAATTCTAGAGCATTTTATGCCGTCAAATGTAGCGTAGTTGGCAAATCAACCGCCACGGCATTTCACTTTTTTGCAGCCAAATTAGATTTTAATTTTGCATGTCTCTGCTGCTTTATGGAGCATAATAGTGTACCTTAACCTCACTTTGTCTTTGTAAATTAAGTGTACAGTTTCATTAGGGCCCACATGTTTCCAGATGAAAACGATTTCGACGTTCTGCCACATTTAATTTCCAATTTAACATCTCTCTGTCGCTTTATGGACCATAACAGTCTACTTTGCCTGTGTGAATCAAATGTATTGCTTAATTATCGTGCCAGACGATATGCGACTTCGACGTTTCCCTCAAGGAATATTTTAATTATTTGGAACAAACACACCTTACATCACCTTGAAGATGCCGCTGCCGGAACAACAAATCTCAAGTAGCATTTTGGAATATTAAAGGTCCTGTGAAGAGTGTATTTACCAAACTTTATTTCTTGGTGCTGTTATATTGTATGAATTAAAAACAATTTTAAATGTTTTTTTTTTTCGAGTGGATTATTAATTGTTTATCTAATAATCAAAAATTGACCCCCCGAATTTTCGAAGTTTTAACGAAACGTTCGTGACGTACACAAAGGCAGAGAATTTCTATGTACCGTGAAACGCAGCGCAAGCCCCCATCATGCGGTCTGAAAACACGCCGAAGGCAATGCTAACATTACGGTGTTATTTTATGAAATAACAGAAACAGTTGAGTCAAAGTTCTGATCATTTAAAAAAAACTCAAAACAAGCGCAGGCATAATGAGAAAGGTTCAATGTTTTTATGTTTGTCTTGCCAGGATATAAAATCAGACACGATGTTTTTATTAATGCGGAAAATCACGGCATGTTTTCATGCCGTGAACACTGGAACGGTGAGCATGGTGTGAACATGTCGTTTTGCACGGAAGTGGACTGGGTTATGCATGGAGTATTATTAAATGGCCACTTACCCTGAGTCTTTCTCGCTTTAAAAAAGCACCTCTCTTCTTCGTTGGAGCCTTCCCAGCCTTCTTACTTAGCGGGAATATCGTTGGAATTGCATCTGGTAGCAGCATGGCCTTATAAGCCATACCGAACTGGCTGTGAAGGCCCCGTTCAAAGCGTGTCTGCTCGAACTGTGCACTACAATAGAATGAGTGTTCCGTCGGTCCCGACCACTTCGCTCTGGTCAGTTTCACTTTAGTCGTCCAAATACGTCTGTATTTTGGATCAGACGGAAATCGGTGTATACTAACACCGTCTTTGGTGGTGTTGCTGCAACCTGGCATTATCGAAAATAATAAGCTTCAAACCTGACAGAAAACTTGAGGAAACTTTTTCTCTAGCAACACTCTGCATGCAGTGGTGCGCTGTATGTATACGACGCATACTTGGGCAAGTGCTGTGGATCGCGGATCGGGAATCGCCTCAGTGTACGTCACGAATTTTATGTTAATGAGGGGTATGGGCGTGTCGAAGCGCACCCCCTAAATTTAAAAATTTATATTTTTATGGTATAAACGTGAGGGGAAAAATTTACAAATGACAAATACATACTTTATTGTATACAATGAAAAAAAACCTATTTCACAGGACCTTTAAGGTTTAGTATTTTAAAAGAGCAGTTTTTCAGTTTATACTCCCACCGGGATATAATGTTCAATGAATCAAAGAACATGCTAATTCTACAACGCAGTCTGGTCCTCTTAAACGAAAATAATAAGCTACAGAAAACTGTTGACACACCTTGACACTTCTAATTGAGAAGTCTCACCAAGATAAATTCCCTCATCACTAGTCCAATGCTTTTAATTTGGCTGAGATATCACACAGCCAAAATGTGCCAAATAAAAATCTATTTTCAACTCAACATTGTATTTTCCAAACTTTCATTATAAATCATAAACCACTTGATAAATTGATCATTTTATTAAGGGGTTTGTGGCATAGCTTATAAAGATATTCCTTAGGCCTTTTTCACTGAAGAGGAGTGATGTTATTTGAGGAATAATAATTGTTAATCCTGGCTAGGACGACTTTATTTTTGTCCGTCTTAATTTACTGTTAAAGATTTTGTTTAATTTAATCACAACAAAGCATGAGGCATTTTACACGGCCCTCGGTAATTATCGTAAACCTTATTTGCATATGAAATTTGCATATGAAAAGTTTAATGGTAGTCAAAAATGGCCAGGCGCTTTCTGCGCTTTCACCGTTGGTAAATACCAGATTTTGAGCTTATTTTAGTTTATCCATCCAAGATAAGCATCGCTATACAAAGTAGAGGTTTTCCATTGCAATCGGTGATCTGTGAATACTGTAGCAGGTTTTTCAGTTCGTGATTATAAAATTACGTGAGTTAGGTTTTACGTACTTTTGACGTTGAACGTGTAGTACTTTCTCATTGGCATTGTCTTGCATAGCCATTGATTGCCCATTACACATTGTTTTGTAAGCTGAATCCCAGTAAGTCAGATGTAACAGTTAGAGCACGTCACGTTCCGAAACAAAATCTTCTCAAGTTCACCAACGCGATCTAAATAATGAACATCAATTGGAATGATGGACAGGTGAGCAGCCCTTTAATACACGCGGCCGCGTTGATGAAGGAGATACCGTGAATATTCATATATGGATCGCTGTCTTCTATCTGACCGCGTGAAGCGTTCTTCTCAATTACAATTGAATGCTAGTCCCCGGTGTTTCCAGTGTGCTCTAGATTGCTTTGTCCATGTTAAACTGCAGTCTTGAATAATAAATAATGCTGAAGTCTATTTCTTTTATACACCTTGATTATATTAAGCACCAGCGATCTTAAATGTCAGTTGAATTTAACAAATAGGATTCAAACTTTCTCATATTGCCTCATTAAACCTCTGTATCCAGCAGTCGCGAATAACTAATCATTACACAGCTGTCTTAAGTGTATTTCGACCGTATAGCGAGGGCTTAAAATCAGAACTGGTTATGTCCAAAATCGGCATTTTGAAAAAAAAATTGTTTAAAAGTTTGAATCTTTCTGAATAATCAGAAAACCCATGACACATTTTAGGCAAAAGTGGACATACCCAGTTCTGGTTTTAAGCCCTCGATATCAGATATGCAAGCGATCTGAAAACTCAGCTTAATTTTAAAGATATTTAATCATAATTCTTCAGAAAAGGCACAAACAGGTTATAATAAGGTAACCTATAATCAAATGTCAATATTCAACAATCTCGAATAAAACATTACAGCTTATTTACGTTTTGAAGGCCATCTCGATTACATCTCGATTAATTTACATTAAGTTTTAAAAACAAAGTTTATTATATTTTATGTAAAACCAAGTTTCTCAATATTATTTTGTAAAATGTGTAATGTTTAAGTATTTAGTTTATTACCTTCCTCAAAAAAGAGAATTTACTGGTTAAAGGGACAGTATCGTCACGATCAGAGCAGACTTACATCAGGACATGGAATCGGTGTTTAAGCTGAACACAGTGACTAAAAATTACTGGCTCATTTATGCATTAGGAACAGTATTATATATGACCTTATCATGTGGGGTATAATTTTCAGTCACTGAGTTAATCTAAAACTAGTCCTCCGATTCCATGCCCTGTTGATCGTGATGATATAGTCCCTTTAAATAGCGAAAACAAAGGTACATCTCCATTTTAGAAAAACAAATACGTAAGCATTATTGTTGGTCTTCTTACTGAAGTATTATTTCTATGTCATCATTTTATCAGCAAAAGTGTAAACAGATTTGTCACACATTACTTAGAAGCCTCCAGACCAATTTTATATAATTCATCCTCAAAATATATTTCATCAAATCTTCATTGGTTTTAAAGCTCTTCCAACATGTGGCACTAAAATGCGCTTTTATAGTGCCTGATCACTTTCTCAGAAGAGGTGTGTGCCCTGGACTAGTCACATATCGTCCAAATAATTATAGCATTCGCATTCACAGGAGGTTAAATACACGTCCATTCGCACTCATTGAATGTCCTTCCAAACACTCCATTAAATCTGAGTCGCACAGCTTTAAGTGTCTTGAGAAGCACTGCATTCTCAAACACACTCTTCCAAGTTCTCAATTGATTCTTTCAGTTATTAAATTTGGCAGACGTTGACGCTCAGGCAACGTGCCATGTAATCAATGACAGCACGCGAAAATTAGGCGCGAGAATTCGCACGGCTGTGCCCATAGTACGAAAATGTACTGGCTGACAGTTGCCGGGTATTTGAGATGGTTAGAGAAATGTCACCATCCCAAAACTCGAACGTGCCAATCTGCACCAATTTACCAGAATACTCCCCGTGAGAGATGTTCAAACCATATCCTGATGTTTACAAACCTCTTACAACATTCACGGAAATAGGGTGATCACCCTTGACTTCGTGCGACTCTTCTTAAACTGTACCGGTCGTTTCTCCAGCTCCCACGTCAATGTACTTAGTTAAAATACATTGTATATATAACCGATATATCCATGCAATGCCTGAAGGTTATTTTTGAATCTTCTGTTTTTTTATTAGGCACAGGGACCGATCTATGTGTGGCGGGCGAACCGCCGCAAAACGCCGCTGGTAACCAGCCCTCGAACATCACCTTGATTCCGCTGCCAGTTCCGTCATACTACTTCATTTCATTGGGATTTTTATCAGCATCATCCAGTCACTTGGTAAGTGTTTAAATGTTCCCATGTCCTAGGAATCTGATATAGGAACAGGATACTTGATTTCAGCCAAGGGATTATTAAAAAAGATCGTTGTTATTAATGAAAGTGTTTCGTCAACTTGATTCCCGATTTTTTGTTATCCAGTCATTTGAACAAAAATAATAAATAACAAGTTTGAAACTTGATGTTTCCTTATTTTACAGTTTCACAATATTTTTTTTATGATCACAGGTAAAACTGGGAATTTGTTTTCAACGTAATGGCACATTTACTCTCACTCTTTATTGAATTTTGTTTATTTTTTCATCTTAATGTGTTGCCGTGGATTTTTTTAAATATGATTTGTGAACCAGTTATTAAACCTTCTGAGTTTGGTATTTTGCATGTAGGCTTGACTGTATTTTAAAAAACCTGACTGGTGAAGTATAATCGTGCTATCACGAATGGAGTTGTGATTACGTAACTACGCTTCTAAATTAATGAAAACTATGATAATTTATAAACTGATGATAAACGAAGGTCCTCTTTTGTTAGTCTTTTCATTTATGTCTTTGCTGAGAGCTATAGGCCTATTAAAGATATATTTGAATCAATTTATTTAAATGTTAACAATGAACAAAACACTATATAACAGCAATGTATCATAGAGTATACAAAATATAATTATTTGATTTATGAATAATTTGTCAATAGAATTTTGTACATGCAGTGAATACATACAATATAAATTGATCAGAAAATAATGTTAACATAAGGGAAAGTAAGGAAGCCATAAGAGACGTATATCGCCCGTGTTTGGCTAAGACGACCCACAAAATAGAATTTAGAAAGCGAACGAATTTTGAAAGATAATATCGCTGTTAATCGGGGGAAAAAAACTTATGAAATTCTGATGTTGGAAACTGTAGATAAAAGCGATATTTCAAACGTGCTTGATTTGATTGACAGCCACGCTGGCCAATCAGAAGACTGCCCACACCTTCAACCCGTTACATACAATATTGTGTGGTGACGTGAAAGATTAAAACAGTGGGCCAGCATTTTATGTACTTGACTTTTTAATTTACTGGTACTAATCCTTGACGGATTTTTTGAGACATCGTTTGATGTCTCAAATGAAATCTTATAACTTCCTTAACCTCAGAAAATAGCAATTCAACATTTTTTGACCTTCAAATTGGCCCAAACACGGGCGATATATCTATAAGACATTATCTTGTTGGTTTTACCTTATTAGGGCTTATGTAGGTCTTTTGAAAAATGAATCAAGTAATTATAAAGGGTCTTTAGCAAACCTTAGCGTAAGGGGTCATTGCACTTGTTTGGTATTACTTGCCCGAAGGAGTCTCAAATCCAAATAAAGCTTTTAGAATTAGATAAAACAGGTGGAAATATGAAAAGTCAGGGGAGACGCGCAATTATGTTTGCATGTACTGTTGCAAGGTGATATTGTGCTGGGCAGTCATCTTGTTTTGTCCTCCCTACCCATCCACGTGACCAAACGGCAAGGCTGGAAGGAGAAATAGTCTGGTCCCTTGCATGCACTGAGAATTACTCTATTATTGTGTACTTGTACTCGCTAGTGATTAACGTTTTTATCATCTTAATATTGATATTGATGCATGCTGTGTCCTTTACTTAAATAATAATTATGGTATTACAGTGAAATGCATCAATCCGACCGCTTCAAAACTGCTGTTAAGTCCTGTTAGAGAAAATAAGCTTTCTTTCACCTGTATTAATGAATACACTATAGGCCTACATATGAACCCTTCAATTTTGATAACTCTAAAATTTGATCGATTCTAAAATATTGCTGTTCTAATACTGCTCATGCAAGAGTGCACTGGATATCATGTCCATGCTATTTGTAAGTACTCAGAGCTTGAGCGATCATCAACAAAGTTATCCAAACTAATATCGAATGACAGATAATATGCCTTCATCTCCAGCTCATAATTGGCACTCAATCACAAAACCAAATTCATTCAATACAGCTGTATTTTTGTCAAAGTTTGATTTCCCCCGGGGCAGTAATTATACTTGTACTTACTGATTGACTGGTAATGTTAGGGTTAATATATTCAAATAAACTCTCTTGATGCATCATCTCATTTCAAAGAGACGGGGAAGCTGCGTAGCAACCATGAATAGTAATGAGATGCGTTAAGATGTAATTCCTTTGTCGGTATCTTGGTCATTGTAAGTTTATATTAATCATTATGGTGCAAGATCATGTGGGCCTATTATGAGCAAATACTGGGAAAAGAGACAACCATAGACAACAACTAGTCTTCTCTTCAGAATCTAGATTGTATAAGTCATCCGGACGTGGGACCTTGGTGTAATCCGGTCCTCAGTGTAGCACCTTACCCAATCCATAATATAGGCCCCAATCCAATCCAATGTGGAGCCCTGTCCTTAATGTAACCATAAACATACCCTTAATGAAGCCCAAACAAAACTGGAAATGTAGCACCGTCCTACATGTTGCCCCAAACCCTACACTAAGTCCAACCACGTCTAAAGGTCAGCCGAGTAAACGCTAATCTAAAGTTCAAATCTAAATGTGCATGAAGGCTCCATGGGAGGGCATGGTCATATGTGCTTATTTATGTGATTGTATGTGTGAAGGTATTTTATGATTTGTTTCTTCAATTGAATTCAGTTAATTTAGTGTATTTCAGATTTAAGGTAAATATAAAATAAAAACATTACAAAAACATGTACTTGTACAACAGAGGACTCAGCTAAGAATAAGCATCTTGAGAGCATTGGTGGAAACATTATGCGTTATATATAGCCTTATGAAACGCAATGCGTGTTTTGGCCACTTTCTTGATTGTCGATCGCACGAGATAACGGAGGGTCAGTATATATATATAAAATACACACCTAGATCTTCAAACAGTTTTCGTTTCTGTATTGCTTTTACAAAGTCCTGTGTTTAATTCTGTTAAGGTGCACAGAAGCCCCCAAAATGCACATTATCTACCACGTGTGGTTGATTGACCAATCAGAGCTAAATGTTTGCAATAAGTGCACGGAACGATTATTTTCATCATGGGACCCTCTGTATGCACTGTACGTGCTTCAAATCCTCACCCCCGGGTATGTCCGATCACATCAGTGCCGCCCAGAGGTTCCAATAGCAACCTGATGTCAACACTGATCATCAAATCATTTTACATTCAAATAATATCTCTCCTCGTGACGGCTGCACTTTCTTCTTGAACTGATTCGTCCCAAATCGAATTTGCGTCCCCGTCACGAGCAATGCCGTCGCAGACTGTATGTGCTTGTCGACGCGCGAAACTTTTCCAGCCGCCTGACCTAATTATGGCACAAGCATAGTAATTCTTTGAAGTGTATGCACCAACTGAAATATTTTACCAGTGACAGCACATCAGAACAGATGGAACTCATATGAACTACGGTATCGTGGCAGCCCGGTACAGAGTGGATTATCAATGCATCCAGTCTCCCTGAAAATCTGGCTGACAATATCTTATATTCCTGCTTTGTGTGGTGGTACCGCTGATCAGTCTGGCTGTCCCCGAAATGAGCTTTAAGATTAAGACTATGAGACACAGACTATGTTTATGTTGTAGTTATGAAAACAAAATGGACACGCATGATTCAAAAGACAAACAGACAAATCGGTTCAAATTGGCGGATTGTTTTCTCTGCGATACGGTTTATCCTTGACACAGACTCCAGTCAGACTCCAGTCACATTTGACTCGAATTCAAACTGTCATATTTTTTGTTTGTTTGTTTGTTTGTTTTTTTAATTTTTTTAATTTTAGTTTGTTGTCGTCGTCGTAGTCTTCGGAGTAATCTTGTTCGTTTTAGCCTTGAAATTGTCGATATCGTCGATATCGTGATCGCCGTTGTTGTTGCCCTGTCCTTGTATTCTACAACAATTTTCTTTAATTATTTGCCACAATGAAAAAATAATAATAAATAGTCAATATTACATGCTCGTGTTGACATACTTGTGTATTTAAAGTATGGTTATGACTCGCACAATAATCAAGCCCTTTATTAAATTTGTGGAAAATACATTTATATCATATTAAATTTGCGATTCAGCCAATTTTGATGAACACATTCTGTGTATATCAGGCTGTTGAATGAGGGAGGAGTTTCCAAGATATTCTTTTCAAGATGGTAGTAGTTTAATTCAATAGATGGGCCGCTGCCATAGTACACATGTGTTATGTTTTCTCGGCTAACGACCTCCAAATTGAATCTACGTTCGTGGTATTGATCCGTCCATTACCAATCAGGCTGCCACACTCTGGCCTGACTTGTGGATGTAGAACTGGAACGTGGGGACGGTCGGGAGTATGCTATCAACGGGTAGGGAAACGTGCGGGAAAAATTAATAATTGTGGACAGACACTGTCTGGGGCTAAAACTAACAGCCGGCTTTTCATTGCACGCTCCCATGAGCATATCATGGAATCACGCTAACTATACTTAATAAACCTGATAGACTGCTGTGTCGAATTGTATTCACATTTCCTCTGGAGTTGCTTTATGGCGTTATAGTATAGTATACTCGATTTTGCCTCCAGCGGTAAAAGACATTCCCATGGAAAAGTAATACAAATATTTGATATACCCTTACATCTCGTACAAATGGTTGAACAGACGAGAACATTATTCGTATAAATGTGATTGAACAGACAGACTTTGACAATCGTTGACTTTGAGATCCAATTCATTTTATTGGCTAAAACCCGTTGTATTTGTCAGGAACGACAACCCACAATCCTGCAATTACAATATTATTCAGATTCTCAAAACTCATTTGTTATAATGTCTCGAGGATGTAGGTGGAAATTAACATTTTAAAGCCAGTATAATACTTAAATATCGAAGAAGCATTCCGATTTTACATATTCAGTCTAACGTGGAATTTACGTTCCCGGAGTTCAACGAATCATTTGGAAAATCAAGTAAGATACAGAGCTTTGCATGGTGACAAGGATAATTAAAGACCGTTTGCGGTGACACCAAAATTCTCTTTTGAGTAGTAAATGGTTCTGAAAAGAACCGGTTGGTTACAATTCGGACTCAATCAGTATGCTCTGATCGTCTTCAATTATGGAAATTCTTTTATTAATTTTAATAAATAGTGTATAAGGATTTGTATTGTGTACTATTCAGTAGCCTAATTCCCTTCAAATAAAACCTCATAATTAAAACAGAACTTTAAACAAAATAATGTATGGGTAATTGGTTAACAAACAAAAATACAGGCACTCGGTTCATTGTGATAATATGATAATACTGAATACTTACCTCTTTTAATACTGACAACTTTGCTGGATGAACAATTAAAAACTACATCTTCCAAATTATACGGAAGGCTACAGCATTGGTAATTACAAGATTATCAATTTAACGAATTATCATAAACTAATTACTTGGTGTAAACTTGGTACAAGTATTAATCATCCTGAGAAATCATTTCGTCTGAAGTGATTTCTGAAGTGATCTTAGAGAAAAACAGGAATTGGTTTGTCGAATTTACAGAAAGTCTGTCTATTTCTTGTAAAGAAATTTAAACATAAAAAACATACAAAAACAGTTTTCTGAAAAACGTGAGCACCTATTTTTATGAAAATTTCACAGTACAGGTTAGTGTTATGGATTATTTCTTAAAAAACAGAGGTTTGAAATAAACGAAACTAATGTTGTATTGTACCTTTAAACTACATCATAAATCAGATACTATTATGGATAGGATCGTGATAAACGAGTGAGCTGTAATCATGATAATCATTATCTCTAATTGTTGGTAATTGTCAACGCATTCCTCTTTATCCAAGACTCATTCGTCTTCAATCGTTTGTATTTTGACATCTTTAACAATCAATTCTCCAAAGTGAGCCTGCTTTTAACAGAGTGAACGGAAAGATGATTGCTCGAGTAAAATTAATCCACGCGGTATTCGACTTGAGAAGATTGTCGAAGTCCAAGTGAGCTGCCCGCCGTGACGATCCCCAAGGCGCGGTAGCACGCTTCTTTGATCCTGGTGATCGAAGAAGCAACCTTCTTCTCATCGTCTTGACCTTTTGAGGCTGGCCTATTAAATTCTTGTTCTTTTTTCTTTCTTTTTAATTAAAAGTAATTGAGGTTTTTGGTCTAATTTTTAATTCACTTCAGGAATCTCATCTCCTAATAATAGAAATGACCTCGCCAAAACCCCGATTAATCAAAAGGGATCGTGCAAATTTCAATAAGATCTGTTCTGTTCGTGTAGCCGGACTATCTCGTATCGGTCTCTTTTTAATCAAGGCTTCTGAGATGCCACACTACCACAGTTTGATTTTGAATTAAGTGGTCAGATGACACGTAGGGTCCAGTTCAAGACAGCAATTTGGGGCAAACCAGACACGCTCTTCTTTTTTGTTAAATTAAATTAGGACTTTGTATATATCTTTATTTAATTATTAATTAAATCCTGTTTAAAAAAAGTTACTTTAATTATAGGGAAGGTAGAGGCGTTGGGAAGGCGAAGGTACAGGGAAGAGAAAGCGTTGGTAATAACCAGATCACGGGCCTGGGGGATGCCCCATAGAATTATCTCCGCCCCCCCCCCCCCAGAAATTTGTATGCGGTAAAAAATAATAAGCGAATAATTCGTGCAAAAAAGTGGGAAATTTGGCTTGTTTAAATATTAATTATTGTCTGTTTGTTTCTTTGTCTGCTTGAGTGTCATCTTTATGATAGCCATGAGATTCTGATTGGTTGTGCGCCAGTGGCGTACCCAAGGGGTGGTTCAGAGGGGTTCAACTCCCCCCCCCCCCAATTGGCCTACCGATTTTTTTTGGGGGGGGGGGGTATTAAAAAAATGGTACATGTTTCAAGCGGTGTTGGGGGATCCAGGACTTTGTTGTACATGCAATATCAAACCCCCCCCCCACACTTTTCGACACTGATTTACGCCACTGAACCAGATTATCAAATTAAGGAATTTTTTTGTGGTTAAAACGTAAACAAAATTTAAACGGGTTTTCCGTCAGTTTCACAAAAAACATCGAGCCCCTATTGTGTATTTCGTAAAACTCACAAAAATGTTTATAATCTAGTCATCGATAAAAGTGACACTGTTTGATTCCAAAGTAAGAAACACCTTGCGGCCTTGCCAACCTCTCAATATCCTTCAGCAAATACGTGTTTCATCCAGTGGTCTGAACACACATCTTCTTGACTAAAGCGTGTATTTCTTGGTGACAAACACAACAGTGTAATCGTATCACATCCAGAGTTTCCAAACTAAATAGACTAATGGAGAATTTAAACGGCTCGCAGCCCCTCCAATGCAGCTGCACAAACGAACACGGTGTACTGTGGCGCACTAAAACCTCTTCAAATTCATTAAGACAATTACCTCGATTATTCCTAAACTACTGCTACTCCGTGCTAAAAAGACACCTGTTCTGAGTGGCCAACGCTAATACGTTTTACCTTGATGATTCTTGAAGAAGAGCACGCGTTACAACATGGTACGTTTGGTTATAAACGTGTATAAGAGCCCAACTCGCGTAGGCAGCTGAGTAGTCCAACATGGAGTAGCTCAAAACCTGTAGCCTTTGGCAGCTTTTGTGTTTTACCAATCTGCTTTTGAAGACTACATTTTAAAGAAATTTTGAACATTGGAAAGTATCATATTAGTATTAGTATCAATGGGAAGACAACAAAACCCTCTCAATTTTCTGGGTGGACCCGCATGAATTGTTTGAGAACCCACAATTGTTTTTCTACTTTTCAATTTCTTGAAGGCAACGAACATTGCTCGATTTCCACTTTTTCGAGTACTCGTACTCAGACTCAGACTCGAAATTCAAAATACTCGGACTCGACTTCATATTTTGGGAATTCTTTCCTTTGATTTTTTTACCCTGTTATTCACATGTTCATTGTAGCCCAGAACGCAAGCAACATGTCGTTGTTCATCACGCCAACGATGACTGCCCTACACCAGTCCATAGCGATAGCCATCCCAGATGATGACAACTTTACCGACAGCAGCAGCAGCAGTAGAAGTGCTTATAATGAACGCTGTGACTATGAGTGGCCTACACTGTGGATAAAAGTGACGATATGTTTCTTCTACAGCATTGTCGGTCTCATAGGTAGGTAGAGATATTGTACTTCGATAGTACTGCGCATGCTCTGGGACAAAACGTTCACTACACTCTATTGACCTGTATAATTATATGAGACCAGCATTTTCAAAGACTTCTCGCAGAAATGTGCTGACCGATTGAGCAAAATTCAAAGTTGATTTTTTTGTTCTAAATTTGGTTTCTATTCAGATATTGTCATCACTGTCATTATTTCTTGATTCTTTTGAACGTTAGATGCCCACATTAAAGATTTTGTCATTCAAAAATAACAATAATAGTTGAATTTCAATGTCAAATTTACTTGGTGTATAGCTTATCAAATGGAACACCTTAAAATATTCAGTTTGTCTCCCCCTTCTCCATAAAGGCTTCATTGGAAACTTTCTTGTGGTGTTCACCATTTTCTTCAAGAAGGGTCAACAGAGTGTGACCTCTATGCTTCTCTGCAGTCTGGCCGTCTCGGACATCATAGTGGTTACTGTATACCTCCCGGTCAAACTAACGGACTTTGTGGTAGATTCCTGGGTTCTTGGAGAGTTCGCCTGTAAACTATTTGGGTTTCTGAATCTTATGTCTCCAGCATGTTCGGCTTGTATGCTGATGGTTATTGGTCTGGAGCGGTGAGTAACAACACCCCCGCCCCCCCCCTCCCCCCATAACAATAGCACAAGCATTTAAATGGTCAGAGAAGGTAGTCCGCCAGTAACTGCCTAATCGTCACCGTTTTCACGAAGAGCCACTAATGTTAAAATGACAAATTATTGATTAATACAGGTAGGGGCGTATATCTCGATAATTGCATTTTGCGTTTTCACGAAGAGCCACACATCCCCAAAGATGCATGTAATACACTGCAACAGAAGGGCGTAAATTTAGGTCAAATCATTTTTGCGTTTTTACGAAGAGTCACATGTCAGTGTGCGCGTGATCACGTGACATGCGCATCCCTTTCCTATGTAAAAAAAAAACACGTATTCAGATGGGCGTATAAGTAGGTCATCTCACTTCTTAGGTTTCACGAAGAGACACATATCTTTAACTAATTACTATGGCTATTAGCCAATATTTTAAAAGAAATTAGTTAGTCAATGGAGAGGTTAAACTTTTACAGAAGGGGTTTTAAACTGCAAACCGTGGCTTTAGTATTGCAGATTTGCAGTTTTAAGCTAAGCACAGTATAAAATGTAAATCTCAATCACGCCATTTGAGATATGTGGCTCTTCGTGAAAACGGTGACGTAATAACAAAGTTCTTATCCAAATACTAACATATTAAAGGGACAATATAGTGACGATCAACAAGGCATGTAATTTCAGAGAAACCACAAAAGAAGATGGACTTTTTTCAAAAATATTGCCAGACGGCAACTTTTTGCTCCAAGTGAATTTTTTCAGATGTTTCTCACGACTTGGACATCACTCACTCATTTAAAAACAAAAGTGGAAATGCAGTCGTTACTTCAAAAATATTTACTGACTGGGAACCAAACTTTAAAAAGAAAAGACCAGAAACTCAATTAAATTGTATACACAAACACATTGACATTATTATGGGGTCTTGAATATGCAAATATTCATAAGCACAGACACCAACATTTATGTTTAAAAAAGGTTAACAAATATAAATAGTGATATAAAAATATAAAAGTGATTCAAAATAGGAAGTATACGTATTGTGCATTATGCTGTTAAATTAAATAATTCCTTTTCATAGGCCCATATTTAGAAGAGTTCGGTACTGTCGGAATCTTGCTGGGATATGAGATTTTGAATTTGAGTAAATGTTTCTGTATTGTATAAAAGGAGAACACTTGAAGATGTTCGATAGTTGGTTCTTCTGTACTCGGGTAATTTCTGATATTGACACACTTCTTTGACAGGGTCTTTTCATTCAAACACTGATGTCATTTTGTTTCATTATTTTCTGCTGATTTGACAGATTCGTCGTGATACTTTACCCACTGAAGGCGCGTTCGTTTATCACAAGAACCCGAGCAAAGATTATTGTTGCCGGTACATGGGTCGTTAGCTTTCTCCTTGGTGTCCCCGGATTTTTAATGCAGGTAAATATCGGTCATATGGGCCATCACCCATGATC
Organism: Zoroaster sp. YZ-2022; assembly: GCA_029582265.1. Classification (NCBI taxonomy): domain Eukaryota; kingdom Metazoa; phylum Echinodermata; class Asteroidea; order Forcipulatida; family Zoroasteridae; genus Zoroaster; species Zoroaster sp. YZ-2022. The sequence goes on along the minus strand of CM055825.1, from coordinate 3,299,356 downwards.
GTGTTGGCCAATCGACAGCCGTCAATCAAAACCAGTTATGCATATTGACTAATCATATTTTGTTGAACGGCCGCGTGCGCGGTGCGCGTTAAATATGCGCATACATAAGACAGCGTTGTAAGTCCGGCAAGCTAAGTCAATAAGCACGTGCCTAATAATTTACTGGTCTACTTTCTGGGGGTGTGATTTCGATCGGCCAAATAGGGGCGTTAGTAATATTGCTGGTTGATATACCCAGTTTTGAGTTAATAATCATTGCTGTCAACACCTTAGTGCACGCTAAAGGAACAATATAATTATATGCCTACTTTCAAACGTATTCTTTCAAACTTTTCGTTGAAGTTATTTCGTTTATTCCCCTGGAGAAAAATAATGGTGCTGATAAGGGGTAGACTTATCTTGAGGGGTGTTGTGTGCATTTCTAGGTTATATTCCACGTTGGGTTGACGTGATCGCTCAGGCCTACATTAACGGATGCTTGAGGCTGACTTTTCAACTTTGCCGGCACAAATGTTTTCATACTGATGCCGGATAGAAACAGCTTGGGCATAGCATATCGAATACATTTCAGGTACTCCCAATAGGATAATACTAACGATGAAGTGTTGAAATTAGCGGGAAATTCCGCACAGTTTTCTTGACATTAATATAATATTAAAGTAACGGTTTCAAATGTGCACGAGTAATAATAATTATGATCTGGCTGTCGGCATGACGCTCAAATCAAACATCAACATTTATTATTTCGTTTCGGTAGCTGATATATATAATATATATCATAAAGGTCTATTTAATTGACTTTTATATTGGTTTTTTGAAAAGGTTTAGTAACTTAAGAACATGCGAGAGGAGTTTAACATCATAAAAAGGTCTTTTTAATTTGGACATTTTTACGAAACTGTATATTTTAGGAGGAAATGTAGGCTTATAACGGGACAACAATTTTACCAGGACTGAAATCGAGCCCATGAGCAAAACGAATGCATTCGGCATGAATAATGAGAAATCTCCACGCTCGATTGTTTAACAAGTGCCTTGGCCGTTATTAAATCCACCCGGATCCTGGGGGTTTGGAAACCAAATATTTGTCGCAGACGAATGACTCTCCAGGCAAATTCTGTCCCGGAGAAAAGAACTTTGAAGCGGCTGGAAAATTTGATACACTGCCGTAGAAAAGTTCTGAACATTCACTCGCCGCATATTACGATTTATAGTTGGATGAGTTCTATATGAACAATTGCTATTGATTCCTAAATTAAGATGGAAACTCAATGCTTATGTTTTGTCTTGGTTATAAAAAGGTTGTACGAAGTGAGCAAATGGTAAACATTTGGCAAGAGAATCCAACCACGACAGTGGAAATATTATGACCAATAAATGTTGTGCTATTTAAAAGCATGGTCGGTTAATTTTTGACGGTTGGTGTGGAGTTTTGTCAGTCAGTGGTCATTTAGCTAAAAAACAAAGGACCTTAGATTTATGTAGACCCTTGTGTATCTGTCTATACAGGTATATAATATTGGCCTTACATTCGTGTTTAAGATTATGGGCAAAGCGCAATGTCGATTGAACTTCTGTTTCAAAACATCCACGTCTGCCATCGCTTTACAGTGAATGAAATCTTGGACAGCCACTAATCTTAAGGTGTACGTTTGAGTAGGTTACGCTTGCTACTGAATTAAGAAAATAAATACTGCGCACCCAGTAGACTCGTGTTGAAATCACAGTATTACGTCGAGAGCACAATTCAGTCGAGTAAAGGGACATTGAAGATGTTTGCTCGGACACTTTTTTTTATGTTAAATTTGTTCTCGGATACACACAGCAACATTAACAGATCGGTAGGAAAAAACATTTCACATAGGCTATACCAGTAATATTTTTTTTTTACTTTGATTTCACTTTGTTATATTTGATATCTGCTGTGCAACCGCTTACAAAATCTACCATGCCGTTTATGGCCCTGTCACACTGTTGCGTATGAGAGAAACGTAAGAGTTGCGTATGAAAATTCATAATATAATTTTCATACGCACAAAAAGCCCTTGAAAATACAGAATTGTGCGTATACTTACCGTATTGAACCTGAGTAGCGTATGAGTAGCGTATGACAAGCGTATTAACAGCGTATGGACAGCGAATGTCAGCAAATGTCAGCGTATGACCAGCGTATGTCAGCGTATGAACAGCGTATGACCAGCGTATGGCCAGCGTTCTCTCTGCGTATGGCTAGCGTATGAGTAGCGTATGAACTGCGCATGCCCAGCGTACCGCCTATCCGCCTATCACGTGACAAAGTGCCTATATAATCGGCGGCCTTTCCACAACGTATGGCAACTTATGTCCAGCGTACTCGACCTATGAGTAACGTACCTATATCGTACCTCTAGCGTATTCAGCGTATGCCTAGCGTATGCTTAGCGTATTAACCATACGTCCGCATACGCACAAATTTTTTAAGCATGCTTAAAAATTTATTTCTGCCTCAGCGTATGCCAGCGTATGCCAGCGTATGCCACCGTGCTTGAAACGTATACAACCTATGCCTAACGTACCCCTAGCGTATGTCAGCGTATACCAGCGTATGAGTGATAATTTTCATACGCTGGCATACGCTAGTACGATACGCAACAGTGTGACAGGGCCATTATGGGCGTTAATGCTCACTGCATTGGTTGTATGCTCCACCTTCGAACGCACCGTACCCAGAAGGTTTATAGTTTTATGAGTGTGGTACCAAGGACTCTGAAAAGTTCTAACTTCACACTTGTGTACGTTCGATTATTTTGTTTTGTTTTTACAGATACACGTACCCTTTGATGACGATTATTTCTGCAAGAAAGATTACGCACTCGATAATATTAAAAAAGGCTTCAACCTATACGGGCTTGTGGTTCTGTATATATTGCCCCTTGGTGTCATGGGTTTTGCATACATCACTGTTAGTCATCGCCTGAACGCTAGTACCAAGACATCCCGAGGTATGCAGAGCATGAAGGCGCCCCGCTCCTCTGCGCAACAATACATTTACAACAAACCACCAGCGGAAGCCACCGCGAACCGCTCCAATGGGTTTAAGGCTCTCGTCTCCAATACGACTCCCACCTCGGTTGACGATGACCCGTTCTCAGCAGCCTCAGAGACAAGATACGATGGAGCGGGAGGAAGTGTGACCGCGGGAGCAAAGCCGGTTCGACAACAACGGAAACGACAGCGAAGACCAGTCTCGCTCAAGGACCGACAGCAGGTAGCTTTTTTTAATGGTTCTTTGCTGAGCTGAAGACATGTTTCGACATTCAACCTTAAAATCCAAAACCCATCTATTCTTGTTCAGGACTGCAGAGACATAAAGGCAATGGCGTATCCAACTTAAGGGTGGGTGCCTGCTCGTTGGATCTTTGTTTTAAGATGTTTTTTATTCCCATCTCACTTTTACCGTCCCTTAATTCCCTTGGGAACCTGAACAGCCCTCTACCCACCCCCTCCTAACCCACCCTACCCGCACCAAACACCCTAAACTAAAACCCTAAGTTATTATTTGAATAGGACAATTCGTCATAACAGAATTTCTGCTGGTAATAAAACTATAATAAATGCTTAATTTTACAGGTCATACTGATGCTGATTCTGATCGTAGTTCTGTACGCCATCACGTGGGGTCCGCTCCTTATCATAGCCGTTCTTTTCTCGTTTGGAGTCTTAAACAACATGTGCTTGAACACGCTCCTGCAAATCTCTGCCGCGTCCCACATATGTGCGTTCTTGAACAGCACCGTCAACCCTATCGTGTACAGCTTTATGTCTAGGAACTTTAGAGACACCGTGAAGGACGCCCTGCGCTCATGCTGTAGATGTTTCTTGTCGCCTTACAGTCAGAATCGTGGAGGACGGGAATCCATGTATTATAATTCGCGGTGCAGCACCACAGTGGTAACGCAGGCGAGTGGTGTGAAGCGAACGCGGTCCAGTGACGGCAACTGTTCTCCCTGTAGAGGTCCCAACCAGAGTATTGAGATGAATCAGTATAGTAGATTGCCGAAAAGTGACACGATGGCTTGAACAAGTTTTATTTGGTTTTAAACAGCGCAAAATAATGGCCCGAATATTTGAACATTATCATTAAAAACGTTAAGGGAACGTTTATATAAGTGATTGTGTGTAATGTAAATAAAATTTATCATTTATGTAGTTGTCGTCATCTCATTATTCGTTACGTACACAAACCTCTCGTTGGACCACAGACGGTTTATGTTGGATCGTGCCTCACAGGACAGAAATCATATGAACAAAAATGGCCGGAGACATCCTGTTAAAGATGACGTGCCCACGAGCATGACGTAGCTCAGGCCACCTGAAATTTGTCGATGGAATTTGAAAGGTAACAGAGGATACGTATTTCATTACTGGAGTTAGTAAGTGCGAACCGAACACATCATGGTCACCATGGAGAGATATGTTGGTCTGATATAGGCATAGCCCAAATATGGACTCCGTCTCTGTATAAACTGAAACGGAATATACATGAAGGTGAAAGTCCAACCTGGGCTAGGTCTGATAGTGTGTTTGGCGCCTAAATGCGTCGGCATTGCACCGTTTTAATATCGATCAGTTAATATCGATAAGTCGAATATTTAACACTCGGGTTGAACCATATAGATTTCAAATATTTAAGAAGTGTGAAGACATATAAATAACGAAGGTCTTAGTCAATATTCCTACAACCCATTTGTCCGACAAAACTTAAGTTTGTCTGAAACACAAGAAGCAATAGTTTGACAGTCAAATGTTCCAACGAAGTGCTGAATATAGCACCTAGAGTGCATTCACTGTACAAGCTCCTAAAAGTACTAAAATTAGCACTTGAGGTGCTATATTCAGCACTTTGAGTGTAATTTGTATATGCACTCTAAAAACGAAGTGCTGAACATAGCACCTCAAGTGCTAATTTTAGCACTTTTAGGAGCTTGTATAGTGACTGCACTCGAGGTGCTATATTCAGCACTTCGTTTTTTAGAGTGCATAAGTCCGACGGTCCCCAGTGACAACAGCCCATTATGGCTACGTCAGACTAATGGTCCGTTGGAACTACGAATCCTACAACACGGTTATCATCTGTCCAACAATCCTTAAATCCTATTTTCGGAACAATGAGCATCGATTCGCATAATGAACCACTACACTCTAAAACATGAAGTGCTGAATATAACACCTCGAGTGCAGTCACTATACAAGCTCCTAAAAAGTGCTAAAATTAGCACTTGAGGTGCTATATTCAGCACTTCAATTCTAGAGTGCATATACAAAATACATTCGAAGTGCTGAATATAGTGCTAATTTTAGCATTTTTTAGGAACTTTTTAGGCGCTATATTCAGCACTTCGAGTGTACGGGATTTTGCTTTTTAAGGTGTGCCGACAGTTGTACTCACCATTGTAGTTTTTAAAAAAAAACATAAAATAATCCCAGAGTAAACGTTTCGTATTTTTAAAATAAAGTTCAAAATGTGCATTCAAATAGAAAGGGGCTATTTATTGCGATGTGTTACATTCAAATAAAAGTGTTAGTAGTTGGATAGAAACGGTACTTGTATTTCAATGACATTATAATGGGAACTGTGACACAAGAATTTACCGTGGCGATGACGTTCTCCAGTGATCACCGAGCTTCAAATTTCTGAATTCATGTCTTTGAACGCCAATAAAAATGTTTAGAACACAAAAACAACATTTCAAAAATGTATAACCTTTCAGCAGACTCTACTGGTATCGAAATGTAATGCCACTAAAATAATGCTGCATGAAATAATTATTTCATTCAGATTGGATCAGGCATTGTAATTTCCTTTCAATATACTTCATCGTTTTAACTAAAATTCTTGTGAAAGATTTTAGGTTGTATTTTCCTAGTATTATTGTGCCAGTATTGTATAGATATTTAAAATATGTATTTTCTGGTTTGGATATTGTGGGGGGGTGGAGGGGGATTTTATCTTGTTGTCATGGTGACGACATATAATATTTAGATTTTATTCGTGCACTGATGGGTTAAAGGGATCGTCACGATCAACATGGCATGGAATCGGAGTGCTAGTTTTAGATTAACTCACACAATTTCCCACATGATAACGTCATATTACCATTCCTACAGCATAAATGAGCCAGTAATTTTCAGTCACTTTGTTCATCTGCTCTGATTGTGACGATACTGTCCATTTAATGGCAAATATTTTGCCACTGACTTTTTGTCTTTTTATTATGCAAATAAATATGCGCATCTTTGTATTTATAATGATTGACTCATCCATCAGGGTTCATCATTTGTGCCATTCTCAATCCGAAGTCTTTCATCAGAACTTATCAAATTCATTTGTATTCTTTGTTCGCTTTAAAGCGCTGTGTGGGATCTTTCGATATCTTGGGAGAAAGGTTAGCGTGTCCTCCCGTTCCCACCGATCTCTCTAATACACTGACTGGATAGACGGTTGGCCCACGAGGGCCATTTTACCACTCGCATTCAAAAGAAACACAAAAGGAATACACACAGGAACACAAAGAATGGCCATACAATGGGGAGGATGATTATCCCTGTGTGTAACATTGTAAGGCTTGGTTTATACATTGAGTTTATGAGAGCTGTAATGTGGCGTACAGTGACTTCAGTGTAAGCGCATGACCCTCGATCCAGTATAGTGTCTGTTCCCCCCTCATAAAGACAAACGTTATATTGCGCTCTCAAGTCTTGGGAATCAGTTTAACAAAAAAATGCTGGCATTTAACGGTCAGTTCGGTAACAGTTTTGCCGAAACGTTCACGGTCGGTTAACCGGTTAACCGAAAGTCAGCACCCAACGGCCACAAAAATGAGATATAGTTGGCAAATAGAACAATGTGTATACATTTTCAATCAAAAATTATCAATAAACTTCCCGCAATTATTTTTTTTTTTAAATATTGGTTTCGGTTAGCCGATTAGCAAATTTCTAAACGGTCGGTGCAGTTTCGGTCGGTTAACCGGTTAACTGGTTAACCGTCCCACCACTCTGCAAAACTAGTAACTACTGAGGAGTCCGTCTGACATGTTGTGATTTGTGAGAAAACGTGAATTACGATTCAAATCTGAAATGGATCATCAAGCTGAGGATCAGTTTCCACATTAGTATGATTACAAATAATCTGAATACATTTTCATTGTTATCTCCTTAACGACTCCACGAAATAAAATGGACAGTAAGTTGTTTTGTCCATTGGCATTACGGAGACTTCTTTATTATACAGCAGATTATTTGTTGTACAGCACTTTTCCCTTGTGCATCAACAGCAGACCTGCTGAAGAGAATAGGAAAGTAACCATTTAGAAATGGCATATTTCTGTATATTCACAGGAAAATCTGAAAACAACAATTTCTGTTGTAAATTTTGTATTCTTTTCAACAGAAAAACTACTGTGAACTCACAATTACAGTGCTGGTTGGTTTCTATTCATATCTCTTGATTCGTATAAAGTATTGATCCATTTTATAAAGACACCAGCTAAGAGACTTTACCAAAAGTATTTACTACCTAGCAAAGCAACCATAACAATTTGATTAATTCAAACAACTGCTTCGTCTTATACTGGTATTTTCTTTTTTAAATGTTTGTGATGTTTGTCTCCAAAAGATGTTTTTCCACCAACACTTCATCAAAAGTAATTTTTCGCCTACACATTAATCTCTTTTCAAAGTTCCAAAATAAATGTTATTGGCCTTACGTTTCAAACCTAGCAGGTTCTTTTTGAAAGGCAAAGTGACTTTGCCTTTGAGAAAGAACCTGCTAGGTTCGAAACGTAAGGCCAATAACATTTATTTTGCATTTATACTGCAGGTCCTTTAGGTTGGTAAGCAGTTTGCAACAGCTAATTCTCTATCCTTTTCAAAGTTGATAGTTTCCTAACTTTATCATGTATCTATGTAAATAGTGAACAATTATAAACAAAATTATTAAAAGAGCAAATATTTACAATTAAACAAAAATATAATATATATTAGCAGATTTTAATGAATTATACATTAACTATAGTACCCTTTAGATAAGGTTACAAAATATCAAGTATTACTTTTATTAATGGGAGTACGTATATATATATATTATATTTTGAGTGTCTGGTGTAATTTGTATAAAACAAATGGATCACCAAAAAAGTGCAATATTATTCTGGTGATTAAGATTATCTTTAAAGCAACTGTACTATTTGTAATCTGGAAAACATAAATGATCACAGTTGTACATAAATCTTACTTGGTGTACAGACGCTATGAAACATCCCTTGAACATTTTAAGTCTCAGATGCAATCATTCATTTAAAAAAAATTGCTATCTGAAAATTCCACATAAATAAATACGAATAATCTGAATGCAATTTCACAATTGTTTCCGTTAAGGACACCGTGAAATAAGCCGAAACATCCACTGGTTGGTTTTCATACAAATATCTTGATTGTTATAAAATATGGTTCTATCTACAGGCATTTTACCAAAGGTGTGTTTTGGCTTTAAATGAATTAGAATTGTGTAATAATGAAACATGTTCAGGGCATGGTACTCGTGTCTTTTGAGAAAGACACTTTAGCATAAGAACTTCTCGTTAACAAGGAGTATATAAAATGGTAGACTATACACGGCAGAAATTTGACACACGGTATTTCGTCTGTATAATATTCCTTATAAAATGTCCTTATAAAACCTTTCCTTCACAAAAGAAGTTGAGTCAATAGACATACAAATCATATGATACATAAAAGTCATGGAAAGGTGTTTGTGTCCTTTGAGCAAGACACGTTACCATAATTGCTTCTCCCCACCAAGGAATAACTGGATATCAGTGATAACTGGGGATTGATCTGCGATTAATTAGCATCCTATCTAGATTAGAATGTAAATAGTCTCAGTCGCTTCATTCCTAAACCCACCGCCATTATTTGTTGGGGCAGACTTGTTACACTTATAAACCCGTGGTTTTGGAAAAGGCTACTCTGGCGTTCCCATTTCTATCTTTGAGCTCACTTTTTGTCAGCAAGAGTACAATGAGAGTATTTATCTCACTCTGTTCAATATTATATTACATCAGGCAACTCTGTCTTGTACATTAAAATGATGTTATGCAAAAACATTGAAGAATGACTGTGACGTGTGTTGACTTTGTCGTACAGACGTTCATTGTCCGATATGTATACATGTACATAGGCCTAGTAGACGAAGAGGTGTGACGAGACCTACATTTCCCGATGTTTACCCCGTTAGTCCCCAGGCCCCCTAGCTCAGGAGAAAATAAATCAAATCCTGCTCTTGAAACTTATCTTACCCTAGTCAAAGATATCTGCAAATATTTCTCGATTTTTTGGCGGACATTTCCTTTTTGAAAAACTACGGTAATTTAATGATGCATTCCCCCCAAAAATAATATTTTAAATGCAAAATCTTTAGAAGTTAATTAAATTTAAAATAAACAATCGAAATAAAAAATTGTTTTAAAGTAAATTTAAAATGTTTATGATGGAGCCTGCAATAAATTCATTTAGAAGCCGAGTTTCCATTCTTCTCACACTCTTCTCACAAAATGAGCAATATTGCAATCAAAGAGCAATTTGCTGGTCAGATAACGAGAAGCACGATTGATATATCTTTAGTGATGGTGGGTCTAAAAAAAGACTGCACCGATAGATCGCATGTTTGAGGTTGAGGTGGCGACGGTACCTCATTGAGTTGTCAAGGAGGGGTAACAAGGGAATGAGTGAGACAAGAATGATGGCGGTAAGAGGAAAGATTGAATGGGCAAGGGCAGAGTGAATAGAATGAGGGTGATACAGTGGAGCGGGAGATAAAAACGCATCAAGAACATTATATGGTGTAGACAAGCCTGCGGGCAATGAAGGAAGACATATAATGTGAAATAGAACGATGGGTATAGAGCAGAGAAAGAGATAAATAGATACAGATGAAGAGACAGAGAGGGGAAAGGACAGACCAACAGAAAAAAAACAAATACATAACGGAGGCGGATGAGGGAAGTGAAATAGACAGACAAATGTGATGTGATCTGGGGAAACCCTTTACACGGTAAAATTTGTAATTTGTGTTTTTTATACATCCAATTAATGAGGACACTGTGTTCTTTTCAAAAACTGTATTATTCATGATTCTAGGATGATTCTGAGTTATGCTTTCAGGAAGTTCGAAAAAACCAGCTGAACTCGTGCTGAGAAATCAAACACTATGAAATATTTACTCAGAACCTTAAAGCTTGATTTCTCAAAACGAGTTCTGAAAAGAGCGCAGTGTCCTTATTAAATTCATGTATAAAAAACAAAAATTACAAATTTCACCATGTGAAGGGGTTTTCCAAATCACATCACAAATAGCAGGAGAAAGACAAATACCGAAATGGAGTAATTCATTAACATACACCATGATTCAACGATAACCTGATGTCGAATTATTATAAAGATGAATAACTTTCCCCATTGACCTTGCAGAAACAAATTTCGAAAAACACAACTAAAACGATCGGACGTACGCAATTACGGCTCTCTTTTTGTTTATAAAGATGGAAACTTCATAGAAATTACGGGAAAGAGCAAGTCATCTGAATACGAGCAGGTGTAAGTTCCACCTGACTTTCCTCTTTGCTTCAGCAGCCGGGAGAGAGCAAACAACTGCCGCGTGAGAAATTAATTATCATTGACGTGTACCATAAAACCGCTAATGTTCGGTGTATTTTCTGCATGAGATAATACCTTTTTTTAAGAGCTTTAAATGCGTGCCATGGTCATATCGCCCCAGTAATTAAAATTGCGGCGATGCCGGGGCGAGATTTGATTCAAAGACCATCTGTAAGTAGATGCTTTTACTTAATATCGTTCCATTCTAGCGACAGTGATATCCCCAGGTCCACCCAACAAAAAATATATAAAAATACTTCTAATAATACTACTAGTAATACTCATACTTATACTACTACTTATAAATAAAATAAAAAGGTAAAGAAAGAAGAAATATTAATTTAACAAAAATCCATAATAATTGTTGTTTTATATGACTTTAAAAACGGTAACATAGTGTATATAAAGAAAACACTATTACTGTTAAATAAATTGACAATCAAATGAAACGAACACTTCACATAATTTATAAAGATATTTCTCCTGAAGACGATCAGAGCATACTGAAACATACATACTCGAAACGTCGAGTTTTAACCAACCGATTCTTTTCAGAGCTATTTACTACTCAAAAGAGAATTTCTACATGGTCAACGCAAACAGTATTTAATTACAGATAGTGTGGGCAAGGTGTACATGGCACTATTGTTGTATAGGTAATGTTGAAGACTAAGGAACCAAATTTAGGTCTTTTTGCTGTGGTTCACTATATTATTTTGTTCATTTATCGTTTGGGAAACTATTTGGGCCGCCGGTGAAAAAAAAAGAGGTCTGGTGTACCATACCCGTTAGCAAACCATCTCCCTATCAATATCTGTTCTGGTGATCCGTAACACAGACTTCACGTCAAATGGCTTTTATCGTCACGTCATAGGCCTATCTCACGTTCAGCACGTACTACACCGGAAGACATCAGGGATGCTGGTGAATCCCCGCATTGTTTGTTTCCAATTTGCATAATCCATTACCATGTTGGGGCCATTTTGTTTTTCAAATCCAAATACAAATCCACCTGACCAAACCGAGGCTGGATGGAAAAACAGTCTGGTCCCTTGTATATATTATTATTTATCTCTTCCAATCGTACTAGCATACGGGGAACCTGATGAAGATGGCCACGCAGCATAATAAAGGCCAATAGTCAGTCCTGTTCAGAAGAGTTTTTATTCAAGTCAACAACCCACACCTGTTTCTATATGCAATTCATGTATTAAATAAATAATACATCGTTTAAGCTTGTTGATCTCTTTTCAAAATGATTCATTCAATGTATAAGTTTCGTGTGGGAGTATCAACGTTTAAAAGAGCCCACTCTTGGTAAAAGGTCATGTTATGCTTCTAGACGTTTTTGAATGTCAAAAAATATGACTAGAGACTGACCCGTGAAAGTTAAAGCTGGGGTTGGTCAGTTGAGTCGAGGGAAATGGTTGGTTAGGTCATGAGCCCTAATCCTTACCTTTTACTCTCTGCCAATCGTGTCAGTGAATTACCGCCACTGGTTGTCTGTTACTCTATGCCATACAGGCCGAAGTAGGGCCGACATTAAACCAACGTATTGCCAACCGTCCACCGATGGTGGTCTGATCTTTGTACGACTCGTTTGCCAACGTATTGCTGACTTCAGAAAATGGGTAAAATTTTGTAGACGGGAGCTATAATTTAAATCACATCTGATGACCAATGGGGTTATATTAAACAAAAATGATTGAATTCCTCTTAGGGATCGGAACTATTTGGCCGAGAGGAGAGGTGCGGGGTCGGCGATGGGGAGGTGGAACATGTGCCGTTCAATATTAAATTTCAAGTTCAATTTTGGTGACTTCTTGTAAATTGTATATGACAATTCCAGTTTTCTCTGAGATGAAAGCACTTCAGACAAAATCATTTCTCAAGATGAGAACAGGTCTTTAATTTGGTAATCTTAAATAAACCAGTGTTGTACGGTTCCTTTAAATGGGGTGTACAGATTTGCCCGCCTGTGGGCGAACGAGTGAGTGAGTGAGAGCTTTAATAATTACAAAGTTACCGAATAATTAACTATAAACTGATGTGGTGATGGTATCAAACATTTTGTCAATGAAATATCTGTTGGTTTCTGTACATCTCTCTAACTTTTTAAGTTTGGATGCATTTACGAACATTTTTATTATGGCTTACAATTCCTTTAAGTTACATTTATATCGAGGTGAAAATCTGAGATTTCTGCTGAAATTAAACGATCAAATTAAATTATTTTTTTCTTCAAGGTTCAGCACGCCCGGCTACCGGCATTTAAATATAACAAGATATTCACAGTAGGGACGTAAAAGGCTGTCCTTGTGTCTCGTTTGTCGAATTATTTGTTAGTTCTTTAACTGCGTAATAATAGATTGGAAAGCTATAATATAGCCGGTTCTCGCTCGCCGACAGTTTTTGGTGCAGGATTGCCAAAGAGAGAGCCCAAGCAATTATGGCTTATTCTAGCAACTTCCTGCCTCCGGATTTTAAGTTAGCGTTTCGGGCGAGATGGCTTTTTTCTTGTGGGGAATTGATAGGAACTAAGCTTTTGAATAGGTGATGTATTCGGAAGACAAATTGCGGGTGACATCTTGCGGAATTGATTTGTGATTTACCCTATCAGGCCAAGGTATTGTTTGCGTTTCAAGACCTGGGGACACTATTAATGTTGCAAATTCATATATTCATCATATATAAAAAAATCATGAAAACTGCCAAAAATTGTGATATTGTATTTTAACGTAATGGTGGCCATATTGGATTTCCAGAATGCATTGAAAATTGTCACATGGTTTTATTTATAAAAATAAATTGTGGTCCAGATCAGTGTTTGAAAGTTGATATAATAATATATGGAGTGCCATGGTCGAGCGGTTTAGAGCATAGGATTTGTGTTCTGATGGCCGAGTCATCAGAACGTGGGTTCGATCCCAACCGCGACCATGGTGCTTGTGTCCTTGAGCAAGACACTTTACCATAATTGCTTCTCTCCACCCAGGGGTAAATGGGTACCTGTGAGGGCAGAGTTGGTTGTTGTGTTTGATTAGCCCTATATGCGCTGTAATGGCAGCAATTGAGCTGTATACTCCCTAGGGAGCTGAGATGGTTTCAGGAATGATTTATGAGCCTGATGAGCAGGGGTAATAATATAATGCGCCTTGAGCACCAGTTTGGTGGATACGTGCGCTATATAAATCCACATTATTATTATTATTATTATTATTATTATTATTATTAACTAAATAATTAATTAAATAATTAATTAAAGCAAGGTCTAACATAAATCAAAATTCTAGTATTTACCACTAACAGTGGAAATTCAATTGGACCTCTTCAAAATAAACGATTGCCATGGCAACCATGAACGCCCAATCTCGTGAAGGGAGTCCTAAAGAATAGATTGGAGATGTCAGAGCATTTGAGCGAGATCGGTGGAAGCGTTTTGGAGATAATATAAAACAAATATCTTGGGGGCATAATTCGTCCCTAATTTGCCATAGTGGCCATGCAATCCCGAATTAAGTTGGCATAGTGGCCAATGCGGTATTGGTCACTTTGCCAAATTACAAAAATAGCCAGTTAGAGCATTCGTCATTTGAATGCATGCTCTATCTCCAAAACTATAAGGAATACATGCATGTGGATTAGGTACAATGGTAGGTATCTTCCTGAATGTACTAATGGGCGGGAAAACTTAAAATTGAAAAAAGTCGGATTGGTCACTATGGCAAATTAGGGACGAATTGTAGCCCCTTCTCCCACCTCAGGCCTGATAGAGTTCAACCAAACTAGTCCCACAAATCAAAGTCTTTGATGAATATGATCCTGTACACATACATCTATAGCAAGATCACTTAAGGATACACGCAGATTATTAACACAAACTGTCAATCATTTCTTGATTAGATTCTTATTAAAAACATCTCTTGATTAAATTCTTAATAAAGAATGATGCGGTGTGTCTTCCAAGGGTAATTATGCTTGTCATGGTCACCAGTATGCCATTATTGGACCTAAAATACTGCGTCATTGTTGCGTCATTATTAATTTGTTCTCTGGATCATTTTGCATCCGTTCCCTGGTTAATAATTTATAATCATTTTATTTTTGCAGAAAAAACCTAATTTTGAACTAATTTACCTCCTTACTATATAGGAAATTATTCGTTATTATAAAAAACAAATTATGGGCAATAAGGAATTAAGGAGAAGGGATGGAGCAGGGGAGGGAAAGAGGGTGGAGCGACCTTGTCACATGTTTACACTGGTAGTGTCCTTGAAAGTATCGGGGTGATTTTATAGCAGGCAAACAGTATGCATGTTTAAATTGGCAGTTTTATCTCTGTCTGTCTATGTGCCATCTCCTGCCAGGAGGTCGGCTGCCATGGTTGTCCATAGGGCGCGGTCCTGTGACGTCCTCACACACTCCCTGTATTGCATCCCTATCCATTACTTGATATTTGTGATCCACTTTAGTCGTTGTCGTCCCCTTTTTCTTGTCCCTGCCACTCTGCCCTCCAAAATTTGTCGTTGTAATTTTTCTGTTCTTATGATGTGTCCAAAATATTTGCATTTCCTGTTTTTGATTTTATTTAAAATAGTTCTTTTTTCTGAAACCATTTTGAGAATTTCTTCATTTGTTTTTCTGTCCACATATGACACACGTAACATTCTTCGGTACATCCAGTTTTATAGTTTGCCCTTGCATCACCAAAATAATATCAAATACTGTAAATCATTACGGATGAATAAGATTTGCGACGCACTTAGTGTTTTACTTTAAGCCAGTGTAAATGTTTGGTAATCTTTTGTGTAAATGCATCCTAAATGTATCCATTCTCCTGAAGACCATCAGAGTATACTGGTCGAAAAGTCGAGTTTCTCACCACTGGTTCTTCTTTGAACCAACAATGATTACAACTCCTGAGAGATTGTTTACATGGTGCAACCACAAACCTTACTCCTCCTGCAAAGCTTCAAATCCTATTTCATATCTTATTTCATTGTGTCGTGAATCTTCGGTACAGGAAATCACTTTTAAAATTAATCCAATAATTAAATAAAACAATAGCACTAGAGATGTCTGATATCATCATCAAATTCGAGTTAAGCAATAATATGAAGTAGCTTGAATGGAAGAATGACATGATCCAATTTCTGATGGCAATGTAAATAGAGACACTTTCACATCAACTCCCCAGTAAACGTGAAAGATATTTTGTTAAGCTCTCTTGAACGTGTTAGAAAAGGAATTATGTAAATAGAGTCCATATTTTGCCGATAGTATTAGTAGATCGTTCAAACCCAATCGCGGGCATAAATACAAAGATAATATCTACCGTCAATAGCAACACTTCGGTTCATATTGACTTATGTTAAGATAATATCTCACGTCAATAGTAGACAATTTGGTTCATATTGACCTTAACGTTCATATGAACCGAATTTCTGCTTTATTCATTTTATTATTCCTTTTAAAAGGTTTCCAAACGATGAAGTAACGTCTCAGTGAGATCATCACGTAGGACGTCAGATGATGTTCCAACTCAACACTTTGCTCAACTATATTAAGAGCTTCATATGTTGTTAAAAGCAATACGTTCAATAGAATCATGGCTTGCTGTCAATATTGTTAAGTCTGTCCACGCTACGCTTTCATCTCCAGTGTTCAACCGCGGCATGGAGAAATGAACACGTATACGTGTTCATTATCGGGGATGGCTATCGGTACCTTTACGAGCCTCAACAGTAATTTCCATCCCGATGGTTGATTTT
This sequence comes from Zoroaster sp. YZ-2022, assembly GCA_029582265.1. Taxonomy (NCBI): domain Eukaryota; kingdom Metazoa; phylum Echinodermata; class Asteroidea; order Forcipulatida; family Zoroasteridae; genus Zoroaster; species Zoroaster sp. YZ-2022. The sequence continues at coordinate 3,282,890 of CM055825.1, read as the reverse complement.
TGGATAAAGATTTATGTCCCTAAAATGTTATATTTCTAGATGAAGAATGTACAAGGGTGGACCCATCAGCGTAAAGGGGGTGGGGCATGACCCCATTTCCCCTACATTTCATGATTAGGTGTTTTTTGGAAAAATATGGATTCACATGGAATAGGCGTGTGTATCTTTTAAAGACGGATTCAGCATTGTTGCTTATCTGTTTGGAGTAAAATAAATGTTTATAACGGGAGAATTATTTATCCAATTTGCGGTTTGCTGCAGGGGACCTATAGTTGGATGGGGAAAGAGAAACTCGCGCCTGGATGGTTCTGCCAAGGACTATTAACGTATCTGCAGTTCTCGCCCTGGTTTGACCGAAATTTCGGGTCTAATCGTGTCAAACACCTGGCCCCTTGTTCGAAATGCTGAGCTGGGGATTGATTTAACTCCATACACGCCTCAGGTAACTCAATTATTCACACGCATCATTAAAGATGGACCTCCATCCGGGATACCCAATATATTTTTCATTCTCAACACCGGGCTTCAGAGTTCGTGTGGCATACTGCATTGGTTTAACCAATTACAATAATGATGCAACGGCCAAATTCCCTGTTCGCAAGCTCGATACATGAAAAAGAACCAGACTATTTTCCGTTCAACCTTGGTTTAGACAAGTGGGTGTGTTACGTCCCAACTATGGTTGGGTCTGTCCCAACTATAGTGTTGCAGGTGGGCCTACGGCACTATAGTAGCTGGGCTTCCTTTGTTTACAGCTCTGTGCAATAGCACACCAAGGATTTCCCTAGGAGGGCGCTTAAATTCTTATCTTCATTATAAAAACTCCCGGGTCATGTTTGACCCAGAAAAGGGTCCCACTGGGCCAGACCAATTTCTGGGTCAGACTGCAGACTGTTCCGGAGCAAATATGATTAACTGACTCAAATATGTTTATCTGACCCAAATATGTTTCTCTGACTCAAATGTGTTTATCTGACCCAAATATGTTTATCTGACTCAAATATGTTTATCTGACTCAAATATGTTTATCTGACTCAAATATGTTTATCTGACCCAAATTTCGGGTCAGTATGACCTGGATTCTGTGTAAGTCTGACCCAAAAATGGGTTTGGCATCCAGGGACCCTTTTCCGGATCAAATCTGACCCGGGAGTATTTAGAGTGTTCCTTCACTCATCAGCAGCGGATCGGGGGAACATAAGGGCCATACGTCAATCCCCAATTTTGTTGGGGCACCAAAAACATGCATATCACCTCCCCTGCCATATCAGAGTTGTGTTAAAAAAAATAATGAGAAAATGAACAAAATACATAATGAGTTACCCGTTTAGTTTTTGGTATAAAAAGGGAAGGTTGTTGGAAATGGGCTCAAGACCCCCCCCCCCCCCAATCCCCCACACCCATTGGGTGAATCACTGGGTATGATCAGAATGTTGGGCGTGATCAGAATATTCCAAACATTTAATTGTGTTCAGTTGTTTATGATACAATAAAACATTCCGAGCCCAGCATTTACAGCCTGTCTGATGGTTTTTAATTTAAATTAATTTTAAATTAAATTTAAATTAATTAAAATGATTGAAATTAGAAAAATAATTACATTTTGATTGCTAGGTAAAACTTGTAGCTTTGCATGGTGAGGATGATAAGTAAGACTAATTGCGGTGACACCATGTGGAATCTCAATTGAGTAGTAATTAGTTCTGAAAAGAACTGGAGTACAACCCGACGTTTCGATCAGTATGCTCTGATCGCCCTCAGGAGAATGCCGGACTCTGGAAAATGCTGCTGCTTAAGTAGGCTGCTGGAGGATCATCCCATGAATGGATCCTCCAGCATCCATTCATGGGATGATCCTCCAGCAGCCTACTTAAGCAGCAGCATTTTCCAGAGTCCGGCATTCTCCTGAGGGCGATCAGAGCATACTGATCGAAACGTCGGGTTGTACTCCAGTTCTTTTCAGAACTAATTACTACTCAATTGAGATTCCACATGGTGTCACCGCAATTAGTCTTACTTATTTTGATTGCTCTTCTTCTACTCATGCACTGGGTTACCATTACACCATGGTGTTATTGAATCACACAATATGAACACCATCATTGGGGATAAATTTACACCTCTGGTGTAATTTTAACACCGACGTTTTGCGTAGTTTGTATATTGATTCAGAGGTTGTTTTCTCAAAACCAGGAGCAACCATGGAGAATGAACAAATAGGCTCGTTACTCTTGTGTGTATATTTCCTTCAATCAATGATTTACAACACACAAAGAAAAAAAAATAAGCATATGTTAGAAAATCAATTCCGGTTGACCAAAGGTTTCAACACAGTAAGTATTCATAGTTCGTCCATGTATAATTAATTCAGAAGTGTCATCATAAAGACAATATGTAACAGTTGTTAGAATGCACCTGTTAATGAAGGCAATATGTGGCATACAATGTTTAATATTCAGTCATTGTACACGTTGTAAATGTTCATATTTTGACATTCATTATGCAAGAAACATAATAAGGCCTTGTTGAAATCAACTTAGATTTTAAATAGGCCAAGTTTGCATACATCACCATGCCTGCCGTTAACAATACCCTCCCCCCCCCCCACACACACACACGTGCGTTTGTTTACGGTGTACACCAAGGACCTCCTATTGTTCTCTTCTATTGTCCAGATAACCGATGGCCATATTGTTCTCCATTGCGATAGCAACCGATGACCTATTGTCCCTTTTGTTATAGTTCTCGGTTTGATTACGTATACATTTACAAAAAAAAAAAACATTCTTCAAACCATTGCCATTTGCACTGAAGATTCTTTTGGAGCGGATTTTTTTCTCAGTCGTTCCCTTTAATAATCTACTCCATTTTGGACAAATAACGACTAAAATACTTCCTTTTGAGAAAACGTTTTAGTTTTTCTAATTCGTGAAAACATTGTGTGGACGCGTGTAAGTCCACATAACATCTCAAGAACCTACATTGTGTGGACATATTGCGTTCTCAGGTCCACATAGCGTATGTAACGCTTACTCACACCCCAACACACACGCACTACACCCCCGGATCCGCCCGCCCTAGGGTGGCTCTTCGTGTCTCCATGCCTTGATACTAAAAACGACAATGTCTGATCGGAACGTGTAGGCGTACCCTCAACATTTCGTTTTAATATATATCAGACCTGTATTGACCTTTAGAATATCCAGCTTCCCCAGAAGAAGATAATTTTTTTCCGATCAAACATTATTGTCTTGCGGCTTTCTTAATAGAGACCGCGGGAAGTGATTTTAACCCGTAACGACGGCCACAAGTCTCTAAAAACACCCAAATTAGTCAGGAGGAGCACTACTGATTTAACATGTCTTTATCTATTCCAAGTACAGACACTGAGCTCTGATGAAGATAGTGGACTGTATAAGTGCCAGCGACAGAGGGCGATAAACACCTTTTCTAATCGCAGCAGACTGACTCGTCTCTATACTAACTGGAATAGAAGTGAGCACTGATTGACTGAAGACAGTCTGTCGGCAATCTTTGTTCACTCATGAAGCTGGTTATGACTAATTATATTTAAATCATTCACGCCGCTGTGGTTTCATTATGTTACATACATTCTGTGGGTTATAATCAGAGAGCCATTTCTCTATAAACTTGATCGAGAGTCACTATTGACTGGTAACTCGTATGGTATAATAATTGGGGGATTCAAAATGGCTGACAATTTTGATGAGGGTGGTGGACTGTTAAAGTTACAACGATAGAGGGCGATACACACCATTTCTAATCGCAGATGACTGTACAGCGCTGGGTAGGCATTTTGATTATGAGCACGTGCCTGCTGATGGATACTGGCATGACATGTGCAGTTTATCGATTTTGGACGGGTGAACTTTGAAAAGGAACAAGCTGACAGTCACACCAACATAAATATCGCATGCGACATACCAACAAATTGATCTTTCACCTAAACATGAATTCGATATACGCCTATGCACGGTATAAAATCTCTCTCCATGATTTGGGCCAAAAGAGGGCGCTACAGTATGATCTGGTGGGCAGAATGATGCTGTGATGATGTGATGCTGTGAAAGCTACAGGCATTGTTTGAATGCCTGCAATACACAGTTGCAAAGTATCCTTTAAAATAATTTCGCTCTCCATTTTGGAGGGTCGACTTTAAGCTGTCATGGTTTTACGAGTCGGGGAAGGGCCATATGAGGAATTTCCTAAACACCCATATGGAACAATCCTTAAAGTTGTATTTTTGTTAGTTACATCGTCACTGGATATAAACAATAGGCCAATTAGATGAATGGTGCAGCCAAACAACCATTTGTGTACAATGCAGCAAGCAGCTAGTGCCATAACAACCCTACCTATTTGGTGTAATATGTAGCAGGCAGTCCAGTCTGAAGATCTGACGTCACGCTTCCAGCGTGAAAGACGCCCGACATGGAGATTCAACTTTGAACTTGGTTGGTAGCGAGCTGGCGAGCCTCGAAGCGTGACGTCAGACAAGTTCCGCACAACGTATCCAATGATATGCCCTGAATTGTACGCCCAGCGAATGTCTTTATTCTTGATAGGATAAAGATAGGGGACCAGTCTACATGGAGTTCTTTTAAACACAAAGCAGTTGCAGCTTCCAACTTTGAGCATTTAGTTTTAAAAAAACTTTACTTTTACTCGAAATGCACCCAGTTAGCATGCGTTATATATTATACAGACGAATCAGATAACAGCAATAATGAGCTGAAAGCCCCGTCCCCAAGGCTTTCGAGCAATATCTGTTTTCCTCGATCCCACTGCCCTCTCGCCCTGCGGAATGATTTCAACATCCGAAAATATTTGGATATTTATATTAGGTGCTTGTATATGTAGCCGATGTGTTTTGGGCAATAGTCTGATACACAGTTACTAAGCGTGTGATACAGTCGGGAGGCCGGGACTAGGTATCTAACTTTCATATCCATCGCATTGCAGGTAGTTATTTATTTCGTCATTTTTCAGCATTCTTTTTCGATAATTGAATCATAAAAACATTGAGGCGTTGAAACAAATTTAATTTAATTTAATTTTAGAATTTGTTTTTGCATATTGTTGGAGTTACCAATCAGCGTTGCGGAAATCCCTTTTTCTACCAGGGTAAAGTGGTGAGAACGAGGTTGACTCCAAAGACGAGGTTGATGCGTAACTTGATAGGAATGTAATAAAATATATAGGTTTTCAACCTCAAAACAACCGTCGAAAAAGCACGGAATGTCAATATGGCAACGATGGACGTCTTAGCATTCACTTTCGTTTTCACACTTTGTAAAAGGAAATTAAATCGGTTTTAAATGAGATATTTTACAAAATAATTGACAGTAACATTGTTAAACAGTTTAAGGTGACATTATCCTGAGGACGATCAGAGCATACTAATCGAAACATCGACTTGTAACCTCCAGTTCTTTTCAGAACTAATTACAACTCAATAGAGATTTTCACATGGTGTCCCCGCAATTAGTCTTACTTATCCTCTTCACCATGCAAAGCTACGTTTTACGTAACATTATTTGACCAGAAATTATTTATCTCGTAGCGTCATGACGTCATTTGTTCGCTTAATTGCATTACTCTTTATCCATGTCGATCCGGTCATCCAGTATTTTGCGACTTAACGTATTTGATAGTATTTTGATATACAATTTTATTGCGGCGAAATGTACATGGCAATATAATTCACATGAAGCACAAGAACGGTTATACTGTGCCGGTACAATGATGATCATTGTTGTTGAAGTTTCAGGCCAGGCCAGTAGTACTGCGCCTTCTCAGTGAGTATTTTTCCCGCCCAAAATAGGTATACTTTACCTCCTCGGTCAATAATTCAGCCGCCGCAGCGCCCCCATAGTGAGCCGGTTTATCAAGGAGTGAAACTACGCGGCGGCTTCGCACACACACTGCAAAGAGACCAAATTTCTACAACTCCCTGAGGCTGTCAGTTCTCATTTACTGCTTAATTCGGAGACGAGAAATCTCCGCCGTATAAATACACCTTGATTATGCTAGTTTTCACAGTCGTGTGGCCGTCGACTCAGCCGCTTGCAGTATAACATTTACCTATCTCTTACATGTTTACGAGATGAATTATGCGCGCTATCTGGGGAAATTAGGTTAGCAGGAAATTCCTCCGACTGTGGTACTGCAAACCATATGTGAAGATAGGAAATGTCATATAAGGGCAGCTTATGACATTCAGTAACCCTAGTTTTATCAAGTCTTTGTTTAAGATCTCCAAGAAACTGAGTTAGCTGGGATGCTATTGGCCACACCCTTCCCTTACAGTGGGGCCAAGCCCGACGATATCCCGTCCTTTCTAGAAGTGCATTATATCTGTCCGGAATAGGTAGGCCCTGACATTCCTGAAGAGGGCCCTATTGTACTTGTTGCTAACCTTACCAACACAAAAAACAACAAATCAAAGGAACTGGAAATCGTGAAACGACCAAAAGGGAGTCAGTTAGTTAGTCGCTATGGTTAATTTCACATGGTTGTTATCTTGTTTTATCTAATCCCAAAACATTTTCACTCTGTTTTAAAAATTAATTATGTTTGGCTACACTCGCCAACTCACTGCCCGGGGACTATAGACATTGTGATATGACCGTTGAGGGCGCTATGTCCTTGTACGACGAAAAGACAGCCAAGAGCATTTTAATTGTCTAGACGGTTGGCTCTGGGGAGGGGTTACAAGAAACAGTCGATAAATTGAGACATGTTAAGTTGATGTGAAGTAGGCAGGCGTGGATCTACGGTTATGAAAAGGGTGTAGGAAATTGGAAAAAAGGGGTGCACACTGTCAAACAAAAGGTAAACTTACATACATGGTGTTAAAAAAGAGAGAAACGTTCCCCCATGACCCCCCTTGGATCAGGCAATGGGAATAGGCTTATAAAACAATACAGCATAAACAACTGCTAACATACTTTAACACTTACTTTAACAAATAATACTTGACAATGTAATAATTGTTAAACTTAAAACGAAAATGAAGCTTGACGTCTGATAATTTATATATTATATTTATATTTTTTTATGAAATATTTTGAGTGAGTTAAAATATAAGGATCATTAATTGGTATCCATCAAAAAGGGTTGTATTACATTACCAATCAGTAAAACAAATTTAAAAAAATTTCGGTTTTAATTACTTTTGTTCAAATATAAAATATTTGATATTCGGAACTAATTATACGATTGAATAAGTTTATGATTGTTAACAACCTTTGCAGTAAAGACATTTTTACAAAGAAATCTGACATATAGTTGAGGAGAGTGGACCAATGACAGTTTATATTGGGTGCCGCGGTGTACCTGTGCATGCGCAGTCGCGCCTTCCGATCGACGGCACAGGGTGAAAGCCAATGGCGTGATTTTCGAAATGTCAATACGCATTGATCTTTTATTTACAGGTTATGAACGAAGACTTTTATTAATAAGTCAATAAAGAATAAATGAATGTTTTATTAGGAGTGTTTTCACCGGTGCTTTGGGAGTGAAGTATGTGTTTGCTTTCAATGCACTTTGCGTTTCTCACTGCCCGGGTCACTTCACGCCTAAAGGTGTCAACGCTCTCTTGGAAGTGTACTTTCTCTCACCTGCCAGTACGGAATGCCCTCCCCCTATCCCGACCACCATTCCTGAAGGGCCTATAGGGACAACCGATCTCCCGTCAAATTGGGCCATTTGTAACCCAAGAACATTAGTATTTAATTTCCGAGCGCAACTGGCGACGCGGAGCTTGGCCAACAGGGGTAACCAGGCCCCGATGTTGCAACGCCCGAGCACGGATGCAGGCGTTTGACTCAAGCAGCCCCGGGAGTTGGTGTCAATTGAGCACACGTGAAGCCATTTTGGCATGACGAGGTTTAGCCGCTCGGGTTTCGGTGTTTATGACAGAGTGGTTTAACCAGGTGGTGTAATATGTCCGTCATAATTTTCTTGGATGGAATGAAATGTCGGTGTTATAATGTCCCCAGGCTATTTCATAGTGCATGCCGCCTATGTTGTTCTGATAGTTTTCTTCCCGATCGTCATCATATCTTTTCAATTGAGCCACATAGATGTACCAATCAAACAAAATAAAACAAACCTTATGCCCAATACAATTTGGAGTCAAATAATTTGGGTGAACATTATGGTACTAAGTCAGGGCGCAATGAAGGGGCAAACGAGCCTGCCCCACACAGAAATAAAGAAGAAATAGACACAGGATAGGAAAGGAAAGATATTTATATATCAAATCCAATTTTTACTTTTCAAATTCATAAAACGAATCCAATTGAGATTGAATAGTGCGGATGTCACTCAGTGATGGAATTTATAACATTACACGAAATAAAAGGCACTCAATAGGCTTATTTTTGTTTTATAAAACTCACACAAAGATCCCTTTTTCATTTTGTGGTCCTAAACTGACACGAGCGATGGGACATTTTTTCTATTCTTGCCGCCATATTGATTGCAACCTCATCCTCATGGTGTACCTCGCTCTGCGGTCGATAATGGTTTAAAGCCCTGGGACTGAGATTGATCTCATCTAAATCAGGCATTTAATAGTAATGTTGTCGTCAGTATTCATTGATGTTACCCAACTGTCAATCATGCTATAATGATGTCTGTCTATGACAGTTGGACTGTATGTTATCCCGTCTGTCAATATCTTCCTTATAGACCTATGTCTAGCCGGCTGCCTCTCTATCTCACAGTCCTTCTGTTTATTTTCATTTAATCTGTGTTCCCTCCCTAAAAGTTTTCATAATCCTTTAAAAACAAATTAAAAATCCATCGTGGTTTCTGAATGAAACTATTTCTTTATTGACTTTTTTTCTTCTATATTTACAAAAATTAGTTTAAAGTTAATTGGGAACATGATTTAATGGGACTTGATTTAATGGAACGGTAAAACATTGGTAATTAACTGATTATAAAATTCTTGAATTATTATCCAGAAGCTAATTTATGTAAAGTTCTTAAAGTTACAAATTATCCTGTACATTTCTGCTTGAAGAGCTCTCATTTCAAAGAAAACAAATAATGTACATCAACAGTTACCGAATTCAACTTTTTGCTGTGTTTTCTATAAAAAATTATGAATGCATGTTCACACTTTTCTTATGACTTTGAGCTTCAACTTTCACAAAATGATTGTTTAATGTATATATCGATTCAAAGAGGGTAAACATACCCGTATAAGCAGTTTGCCAACATTACCAATGTTGTACCTTTCCTTTAAGATGACAAGACTAGACTAGATCAATAATTATTTTACTTGCTTGATACAAAGTGATATCTTCAAATACAAATGATGTCATTTGACCAACACAGATTATGTAAATAAATTACGGTCTATAGACCATTGCTGCTGAAAATGACAGTAAAATGTATTATAATTATATTTATAATTGACATGTTGTTGTGCTCTTTCGGCTGATCCCGTTAGGGGTCGCCACAGCGGATCATGATCCGCATATTTGATTTGGCATAGGTTTTACGCCGGATGCCCTTCCTGACGCAACCCTCCCATTTATCCGGGCTTGGGACCGGCACTAAGCATGCACTGGCTTGTACATCCCCAGTGGCTGGGTTCAATTCGGCCCTCGCAGCTATTATGGTAAAGTGTCTTGCTCAAGGACACAAGCACCATGGTCGCGGCAAGGCTTCGAACCCACATATTTATAATTGACATGAATAATATTTTTCGCAAAGTTTTTGTTTAATAGGCTGATTCGTGTCCTCACAGTTTCAACTGTTTTTATTTTAATTAATAAACTGAAATTGTATTCCTAAAAATAGCTAGACAACTTCAAGAAATCTTGACAAAATTGGGAACTATTTATTATCAGTGTTTGAAAATAAACAACTCTGCATATCCAAACGTGAATATTTGTGTATTTCATCTTTTACCCATAATAGAATCGACAGAAAACGATAACCGTTTTGTCGTCGCTGTCTTCATAAACCGTTTGGTGTGAATTTCACTTCTCCCGATTTCTTGAGAATTCGTTGGAATCGACTCTTCGTCGCGATTGCGTGGGTATTCGATTTCACTCTCTACACTGCCAAACCGGTTTCGAGAATCAGAGGATCGATTGCCTCCCGTTTGTATTGAGGTGAATGCCGATACTGAGCCGTCTCCACGAAGTTCTTGTATCGAATATTTCGGAATCGTTCTAGTCACGGTATCGGTGTCACTCCGTTCAACATGCACACCGTGAATTCGGAGGTCGTTCTCCTTTAAAATTGTGTTTCTTTGGTAGGAGAGATACCAAGGTAAATACAGAGGTGATTCAGGCCCAACTCCAGGGGCCAAATCTGGACCGGTCCCCGGACCGAGCTGGGAAGACGGCGGATGCACCGTGACTAATTTCTCGATGGCTATACGCAGGTTCCCACCACTGCATCTTAGCGCTGCATCCAGCGTCGTTGGGCTGTGGTTAGGAAACAGTCGCCGGAGAAAGTGCTTTGTTTGATTGGGTAACTCAACAGTGGACTCGGTCAGTGGTGTTGTACTGGCTTGGACAGTCCGGAGGTGATCAGAAAAGGGAGGCTGAAGTCTAGACAGTCCGGCCTGGGCAGCGTACATCAAGCTCCATTCGCATTCTCTTTGTAGCATCGTAGATTCTAAGTCTTTGTCAGCAAAGGCTCTCCGTTTTCGCATCCGTTCGCTGACTGACGGGGGAAGGAAGATGACCGGGCGAGGCGAGACGCTGGTATTGGGCTGAATTGAACGGCTGGATCGGCTGCGACATCCTAATGAAGGAAAAAACAATCAAATTAAGAATCTGTATAAATATAGGCCTACACGGACTGAGTCTAATTACAGTCGGTATGTTATCACTATACAGGTATAGGATATTCGGACCTTTCCAAAAACCATGCAGTTACAAGTCGCGGATCCAGGCGCCCCCACCCCCAGGGATAAAAATCTCATTGTTACTACATTTATTTGGGAAATTAAACAAAGTGTTAAAATGCCATGGTTTGGAATTGCATTAAAATAACACGAAACATCATTGTATAGACAGATTTAAAAACATAAGCATTAGAAATCTGAAACTTAAAAATAATACGGGCTATTTTGACCGTTCTTGTGACAATAAAATTAAAAATAACCACAGATTATATAAAGTTATCGACGAGCGGTTACAAATAGCAAACCCACAAAGTTTACCCTGCCAAACACGGATCCTGTAAAACATCAAAAACTACATCACATGCAGTGTCAAACAAGGGCTGGAGGCCAACAAAAATATAACCAAAGTACAGGATCGGTTGTCAAACCCAGGGACACCGTGAATACAATGGACTATATACCGTCATGTCCCACATCACCCCGGCGGGAGTACATCAGCCGGCAGCCGGGCGGTGCGCGGATTACTGCCCGGTGGGTGTTTCGCTCAGCCACGGTGAGTGGTACTACTTGGACACTTTTGGACAGAGCTATGTGATAATCGAGAAAGTAAACAATGCTGGGGGCTGGATGAAATCAATACTGCATACAGAAATATTGTGAATGGAGATATCGATGATGAAACGCAGTGTGATTGGATGTGACTGTTTGGATCCTATGTTATTGTTCAAAGCATTCAATTTTCAGTATGTTACTTCACCGCCAAAAAACGATAACAGCAACAAGAAACTCATTAAATTTTGATTTACATTTTCCGCCAAGTACGAGGCTTTTAGTTTAGCATAATTACATTATCTTGTCAAACACAATGATATCGATTGTGTATGATGCAGTCAATTGTTTTACACAGCCATCTTGGATCGGAAATATATAATTATTATTTGTAGAATTTTAACTTGTATCAAACCCATCCGTTTTCTATAACTTTTTCACCAATATAGCCATTAGTGTAAAGAGAAGGTACAGCACTGGTATTCAGTAACATACGTTCATTTCAACCTTCTAGTTTTCAAGAAACATATATTAAAGCTACCCTATAAGAAAATGTCATAACAATAGCTTCCGTTTGTAAGAAAACGATAAAATTACTGTACCATGTTTTTCTGTTTTTATGTTTACAAAAAGTTGCGTCCGGCATTGTTTTTGTAAATTCGGCATAACCATTCCTGTTTTTTCTCCAAGATGAAAGTACTTCTCACGAAATAATTGTCTGTGATGATAGATACGTGAACCAACTTTGCACCAAGTTAGTTGTTTGATAATTTATTTCGTTTATTTGATAAACTGGTAATTACCAATGTTATACATTCTCTTTAAATTATTAATTAATCCATTCACTTTATTTCCATTCCATAACAATAGGAAGACTTGTTGTCAAATCCCTCCGTTTGTCAATAACTTTGTTGACAATATAGACAGTATAAGTCAAGTTGGTGTTTTGTTACGGATGTTACTCTCTATAGAAGTTTGGATATTTCGCTTGATTCGCGGTATGTCCATTGATTCGAAATACTTTCTCATTTTATACGAGCTGATCGGCTGATGTTAAAGCAGAAAATTGGCTTGACTTTTAAAAGCTGATCAATTTGTCGATTTCTGATGTCGGCAACATTTCGAACAGTTGCTTTTCACTTTGCTTCACCCTGCAAAATTTACACAACTTGGGATTGGCTTGTCACGTGAAGATAGTAAAACACGTATTTTTAAACAGAGCTAAGTTTTGAGTGACGAAAAGTTGGAAAATTGTTTTATTTTGTTCGACAAACTTACCGTCTAAGATTTCTTTGGACACAGAAGTTGGGCCGCTTCCAGTGCCTCTCAGCGGGGCCGTCTTACGAGCCCCTGGCCCGCCGGCCCGCTTCCCAGCACCGCCCGTCCCCTTGCGAGAAGGTCCGCTCCCCGAACCGTCTTTACCGGGCGTTGGTGACGAGCTCTCCGTGGCCTGGTGCCTTCTGAGGGCGACCTGAGCTGCCATGACACGCTGACGTTCTACCACGAGCTGGCAGTTCGTGCACTGACAGTCTCTCCAGCGGCAGTACCTCTTGTGTCCCTTGAGGCAGGACACCACGCCGTGGTTGCGACACCGGGCACACTTTGGGGTGCGGAGGACCTTTCTTGTGGTCAGGGGGCGGGGGGAGGGGTGCACTGACTTTGGGGTGTCCATCGGTCTACCTGTAATCATGGGTAGGGAGGGGCAATCTGTGTTGGAGTCTGGTGACTTACATGTGTCGTCCTCTTGATCTTCGCTATCTATTATGTGGACGGTTAACTTTTGGGAGTTCTCAGTATCCATGCCTACAACGTGAAAGGAATAAATAATAGTATTATAAAGAATACTTGTATTAATATATTAAGACATATTTCAATTTTTTTAACATTAAAACATCAAAATTCATGAAAGCAGTCAGAAAGATATGCAAAAGATCTTGTGTTAGGAATAAATGGTGACGTATTTTCATTTGTTGGAACAATGTTTTTAAGACAGTAAGTTATTGTCAGGTAAACAACTACACGTTCTACAACATAACATAGCTTCTTTAAACAAAGGGTGATTTCTTCCTGCTAGATAAGATCTTTTGTTTGCCCGTCTTTGTGCCTCCTGCATTATTGTTTATGGCGCTCCTATAATTTTATAAAAAATAACATTCATAACATTAAAAAAACTAAGCATTATCAGAGATTTAAAAAACGTGCACACTCTATAGCCTATAATAATTATATAAACAAAATTATTTCTTTCTTGAAAGTATGGACAAATATAAAAAGTAACATTTTAAATGAATGTATTTATAATAAAAACAAATTATCGTGTAGCTTTTCGGTCAATGATTGTTTTTGGTGAAATACAAAGTTTCTTGATGTTTAAAATGTGGATATTCCAAAATGTTGTTTTATTATAAACAAAAAGCACTTCAGCACGGCGCCGAGTAATTTTGACAGTACATAGGCCAATTGTGTTTTTGTTTTATACAAAAAAGCTATGAAATCATAATGACGAGTCAACCGACAAAAAAGGAAATATATTGTAAATTTGATCAAGATTTAGCGCAATCATTATACAACTTGATAAATGATTAGATTTTTAAATGGACTAGTATTTGTTAAATTATATAGGGCTATAGATGATTTTGTTAAGATGTGTTCAGTTTAAAACGAAAAAGCGAATGTGGGTATTTAGTTGTGTATACTTGAATACTTTTAATTGACATTACTTCTTTCAGATAAATAATGTTATCTATTCTTACCCGCTTCGTAGTTCCAAACCCGCTGTACCTCCTCTCTCCTTCCAAAAAGATCAGCTAGAATCGAAGAATCGAAGACAACTCTAAAAATCTGTTCCTCAGACTTAAAATTCTTAAAGATTAACAAAGATAACTGGATCGGTACAAGCTCACCATCAAAGGTGGAGCAATGTTTAACACTAACGACTCAATAATAAAAGAAGTACAGAAGTATAGCGTGTTGCTGGTAACAAAGTCATCGGGCCGCTCAGGTGCGAATGACCGCAGCCGACCAGAGTCGCGATCGCTGCGAAGAAAATAGGCCAGCTCTCAGTGAGCGGGCCGCCGTATGATCTAGGGTGAAGTGTCTGAGGCTGATCGCTTGTGACGGGCAGCCAGGCAGGCGGGCGGGTTGCTGTACTCCGTCAACTAAGCGCTGCTCTGTGGGTGTTTTTCGCTTGCGCTTATGTCCGCCAATTGCATTTTGGTATGGGGTAACCCGTGCTTGTGTGGGCGAATATTAATTCACAGAGATGCTAAGTTTGGAATTGCGCTAAGCGAGTGATTCTTGCAATTAAAGCGAGTCAAGTTTGACCTATCAGACACCAAACTTTCGCTCTCCGCTAGGGAAATAGACATATTGCTGTAAAACGAGAATTCTGATGAGTCTACAAATAGATACTTTTGGCCCTTATAAGGAGATGCCCTTAAAACAATAATGATGAACATATACTCAAACTTAACCTTTTAAGTAACGTGAGCACTTTAAAAAAAGAAAGACAAGTGAAATGACGGTTGGAGGATTCGGGGTCAAAGGTTAACCTTTTTATCATCATGCATATAAATTTACCATACAGTTTCAACATCTCCCCCTGTTCTGCATCTGAAGCTCCTCCCCCTTTCTTTTACTACCCTTAATCAGGGGACGGAAGATTATATTGCACACAATTTGCTCATGATACAAACCAACATTTTTTGATTGGGCTATAACCACTTCAGGGCCAACGCACGGGACTTGCAATAAGTGTACAACCAGTGCTCCATCGTCATGGGTGCGTAGGTTGTGACAAACACAGTATGACTTTATTATCAAATGTCAGGGACTCGTTAAATGATTATCAGTTTTATTGAATAATAATATTTGCCATAATCCTCACTAACTTGATGCTTTGTTTCTGTTTGGAATTACGGGTATTGATTAATTATTATTATTATTGATATGTCTTTTGAATAATTATATGAAACTGATATTGTTGCTCAGGATTGTGACATCATCGATGATAATTTGATTGAAACGGAAGTTCACACAAACACCGTGTATTTGTTCGATCCAACAAACACTTGAGCTCTAGTTATTATTACTTTAATTATTTATTATTATTATTTTTGGGGGGCAGCCAGTTGGGGAGCCAGATATTTTAAGTTAGGCAGCCAGATATTTGAAGATGGGCAGCCAGATATTTGCAGTCAGGGAGCCAGATATTTGAAATTTATAGGCAGCCAGATATTTGAAGTGGCAGCCAGATATTTGCAGTTAGGGAGCCAGATATTTGCAGTTGGGCAGCCAGATATTTGAAGTTGGGCAGCCAGATATTTGCAGTTGGGGAGCCAGACATTTGACGTTGGGAAGGGGAATGGATGAAACGCGGAGATCAAATTTGAGTAGGCGGAATCTTAGAAAATGTGCGGGGCGAGTGCGGGGTGAGCCCGGGGTAGGTGGGATGGGTATGTGTGTATGTTTTGTTCTTCATGAACTGCACCTGAGCTACACCATACCGTTAAAGCCAAGCGGAGTGACATCTATCATATAATAATAATCCATCTCACTTATACACACTTTTCGATATCCGAAATAGTGATATTAAATTCGTGTTTGTGTACACCGAGGAAGGAACTTGATTCCTTGTGAAATTTCGTCCCGGCTATTGCATTTCAACCGAGAGTGTAGTGTGTCCAAAGAGACCGTCATTATTGAGCGAATTATGAAATAAGATGGCTATTTCAATTATAAGGGTGACAGGTGCGCTTTGGGCTGTGACGGATTGCAGACTCAGCCGGGACAAACTTAAGTGTCACTTTTCAAACAGAAGTTCTTAGATGGTAGAGAGGTAATTTATTGAGAAAGTTATAGTGACTGGAGAAGCGACAGATGCGTGGCTGAAGGAAGCGAAGGAGGAAGCTAGCTGCCTCACCCCCGGGCTGGAGTTTTGTAAGATTTTAGCCAAAATGTTGGCATGTAGGAAAAAAGCCAAGGCAGAGAGCTAACGTTTCTTTCGTACTTCACATGCGAAAAAAAAACTTCACATGGGACTCGGGGGGGAATTCGAACCCACGACCTCCTGCTTACTAGTGCAGACATCTTAACCTCTCGACCACCGAGCTTGAATTTCATCAAACTATAAATATCGCGGCACCCGCTGCTATATAGGATTCTAGCCAGCCAATCGACATTGGGTTAAGACGTCTGCACTAGTAAGCAGGAGGTCGTGGGTTCCCGCCCGAGTCGCCTGTGAAGTTTTTTCCACAGACACTCGGAAAGCACCGAGTATACAGTGCTATACACACGTCGGTGTAGGGCAAAATTAAATCAAAGGGTTAATATTGTTTTACTAAAGGGCCTCAAGGAAAGCAGTTCTTTATCCGAGGACGCTACCCTGTTAACATATACAACAGCGAAAAAAATAATTAATGAAGAATGGGCGATACATCTTTTATGAAATTTACTTGAATTGGCTTGATGACGATTATCCCCAATACGTCTTAACATTATTGTTCAACTTCTCACGCGGAACCAAGACTCAATCTAAGACTAGTCCGTATATAAAGACACTACTATTTCAGCTGTTAAATGGAGAAGTGAATAATAAGATACCCAACTGATCGCTCGCGATCGCCATTAAAATGCTATTAAAACACGACAATTATCCCATCATAAAACAGCAAAGAGATATGCATTTGTAGGCCTATAAACAGTGATCATTTACACAGAGTACTTGACTGTCTTTATATTTAGTTTATATCAAGAAATTTTTGACGGACATCGTTTTAATTGGCACAGACGAGAGGGTTCACCTCTTGTTAAAATACGCACAATTTCTTCAGCTGTTTGGCGCCAAAACAGCGTCACGCGCTGCACAGTGGCTCGCCGTGCATAATCTAGCGTGTAGGTTTCGATTCCGCGATACCGGATATTTAGAAAACAGTTTTTGTTTTTGCTCTTCCATACATCCACGGTATCAGATATTGCTTGTTCAACCACCAACTGATGTTGGCATGTATCCCGGGTAATTCCCATGTAGATCGGTTGTGGTATTATAAGATGGGAGATAATTGAGCTCAAACTCTAGCCGAAATGGAGCTGAGAGAGCAAAGTGTGTACATTTATATTAAAGTAGGCCAATAATAGGTTTTTCCCCCGAATGAATGTCTTGACAAATGGCAGTTACGGGAAACACATTTCTACACAAGTTTGATTCTCATCAAAGACAGAAATGGCAAAACACTGGAAAATACATTAATTTCCTAACACCATTTGTTTTCTTAAACAGGGGAGATGAAACAGGGAAAACAAGACGATCAGATCATACTGATCGAAACTTCGAGTTGTAACCGCCAGTTCTTTTCAGAACTAATAACTACTCAAAAGAGAATTTCACATGGTGTCACTGCAGGCAGTCTTTACTTATCCTTTTCACCATGCAAAGCTACAAATCTTACTAAGGGAAGATAATGTCTTCAAATCTAACGGAGCAAAAGTTTATTTATAGGTCCAATATAAAAGCAATGCACGTAACAATGAGGTATTCATTATCTTACAAGTAATCACTCTTAAATTAGGGGGGGGGGGTATTAACCCAATTTTTTTTAGATGCTCCCCTCAAAATATGTACCAACCTATAAGAAACAAGGAAAAAATACTCAAAAAATCATTTGAGCGTTAACCCCCCTGTACATGCCCCCTGAAGATTTGTTTTTGTGAAACGGCATGGCATCCTGACTTCTTGTGCAGATTACCTGTATACCGTCGTTGGGGTACCCGTCTATTTTGTTTGAAACACAGTGATAGAGAAGCAATGAAGAGAACATCACTTCAGCAATTAATTTAAATAACTTTCTCATGTTTACCTGTTGAAATTTTAGCATACTATTCCATGACAACCTTTCAATTGCCTTATGAAACAAAAAATCTGATTAAAAAGTAACATTTATATGAATAAAACAGTGTTCCCGTGGGTTTATATGGATTGCAACTGAAGATTTTATTTCATTATTGTATCAAACTTATTTTATCCTGGAATAATATAAAATTTATATTTGCTTTTAACATTCTTCTAGAAAAGAATTAATTAATAAAATAGTATGAATGTAAAAAAGTAGTTATTGGCCTCAGTTATGTTTTGAACCTAGCAAGTTCTTTCTCAGAGAAAGAACCCGCTAGGTTTGAGATGTAAGGCCAGTAACTATTATTTTGCATTTATATACTACGCGTCCTTTAGGTTGGTAAGCAGTTTGCAACAGCCAATTCTCTATTTATAAAATAGTACAAAAATATATTTATACATCTAACTAACATTAACAACATATTTCATGGCTTAGCAGGGATTTTGGATTGTATAATTCCAAAATGTGTTTCTGTAAATGATACAGTAGATCTAATGCTCTTGAACAAGTTCTGCTAGTATGTAGATGTGAAGCATCATCTTTAGATATAGTGATGACTGATGACATATTGAAATAATCTCTTTTGAGTAGTATGGGTTCTGAGAAGAACCTTTGGTTAACTCAACATTTCAATCTGTATGCTTTGATCATCTTCAAGGAGAATGTGGAATGCCGGTGCAGGAGGGACTTAAGTAGCTCGGTGGAGGAGTCCTGATCACTAGATGTAGCTGTAGCTATTACCTTTAAAAAAATTAAATACATTTATAATTAATTATGTGTGAAATAACAAGTCAAATGTATTATTACACAATTTATTTATAGAAAGTGAAAGATAATATTGTAAACAATTTTTTTTAAATGTGCTTAAATATCAGCCACACACCATCCCTTAAAAACATTCAAATAATAAATCCCATATCCCACTATTTTATTTTAAGCTAGGAAGTAGGATTCAACTGTAAAGGTTCAGGGGTTACACAGTTGTAAACCTTCAATTTATTTGGGAACTACCAACTTTGTATTCTCTTTCACTTACTATTACTATTATATTTATATCATCGTGATTGTACAAACTATACTATTTCTATGACAGTAACCAGTGGGTTAATATTTCATGTTTAACTTTAAGATGATAACAAGTCCCAGGCATGTCAAATACAATGTTCCCAAGTTAACTCCCATGGAAATTTCTTGCAGTAATCAATACTTGTGGGTGCATGGTGAATAATATTATTATTAAAAACAAACTTACCCAACTAAGGTCACAGATAATAACTTCTGTCACTGTCCAACTTTGCCAGCAAACAATCCTTTTAGATGATATGTATATACATTTACTAACCTAAATATATAATTGTCTTGAGTTAAAACCCATCAACCATGTCAACAAACAACGAACAGCTGATTAGCAACCATTCTAGATTATGTGTGGTACATAATCACATAGTCTGGTAACCACCATTATGTATGTCTCTACAGTGCATATGGAGTCAAGGAACCTTTACGTTAAACTGACAACAGAGGGCGCCCTTCAAGCAAAACTTTCAGGGGGCATGTACAGGGGGTTAGAAATATCAAATTTTTATTTTAATGATTTATTCTTGTTTCTAATAGGCCTGTACATGTTTTGAGGGGGGCAGAATATAAAAAAGGCAAAAAAAGTGAAATAATACCCCCCCCCCTACTTAAATATAACAAGTATTGTACAGCTTATTTGCGTTACTGTAAGATCAGTTATAACGAGATATCGATTTAATCAAACAATGAAAAAATACCCCTCTTTACTGCTAGGTCGAAAAGGAACATACACACATTTTGAAAACATCATCAAAAACACATTTATTCAGAAGGAACATGCACCATTGGTACTTAAATTAATAATTTCTTCTTTTTTTAGTGTACTTAATATGCAGGCATGCTTTTGGTTATCAAATTTCCTTAATCAAAATATTACTTGAAAATTTGTTTGATATAAAGGTGACGATGTTAAGGACACATCACAAAGAAAGTTTCCTTAACTTGGAAAACTTCCTTATTTTCTTGAAATTCTTCCTGTCCTTGACAATGACAAAGTAAAAATTAAACATGTACACACATTTTACCATGCTCATAATTAAATAAATGTTCTATAACTGTATGTATGATAATCTATTTGTTGTTACTCCAGCTCATTGGAAATAAGCGCTAAAAGCACTGTGTTTTCAAGTACAGTCAAACTAGGTAGAACTTGTAGCTTTGCATGGTGAGGAGGATAAGTAAGAGTAATTGCGGTGACACCATGTGAAATGCTCAATTGAGTAGTAATCCTGAGGACGATCAGAGCATACTGATCGAAACGTCGAGTTGTACCTCCAGTTCTTTTCAGAACTAATTACTACTCAATTGAGCATTTCACATGGTGTCACCGCAATTACACTTACTTGCAGTCAAACTAAGTATCAGCAATCACAAAAAAATAGTCAGGATATACGCCATTTTGAAAATGAATCACACATGTCACCCAGCACCAAGTGTCACTACGAAAACCTTGATTGGTTGTATCTGCTTTTGGGAGCAAAGTCTGTACACAGTTCAAATGGAAAAACGTATGATGTTAAAGGGATGTCTCAACAGGTTATTGCGATAATTATAATATTTCTTTAATATCTATTTACAAAGTAGTTATATCGTTTGAGTTTTAAGATCACATCAAGTAGGGTTCGTCCGTTGATATCTTCCATTCTGCTGGTCGGCTTCCTGGGGTGACAGGTTTATGGACGGGGGAAACTGCCGTAGCACTGAGGAGAACAATATAAAAGAAAAAGATGTGTAAGAAACGGCAAATAAAATTAGTATCTAATAATAATAATAATAATAATATAGGTTGGTGAAATCAATAATAATAAATCAATAATAATAATACTAATAATGTAGACTTATATGGCGCACGTATCCACCAAACTGGTGCTCAAGGTGCATTACATTATTACCCCTGCTCATCAGGCTCATAAATCATTCCTGAAACCATCTCAGCTCCCTGGGGAGTATACAGCTCAATTGCTGCCATTTTGGCGCATATAGGGCTAATCAAACACAACCAACTCTGCCCTCACAGGTACCCATTTACCCCTGGGTGGAGAGAAGCAATTATGGTAAAGTGTCTTGCTCAAGGACACAAGTACCCCGGTCGCAGTTGGGATTCGAACCCACATTCTGACGACTCAGCCATCAGAACACAATTCTGATGCATCTATGATTGAATGTTTATAAACACAGTAAATTCCATATTATATGTGCAGAAGAACGGTTAACCAAAAAGTACCTAACCCAACAAACCGATATGCAGACTCACCCTTCGACGGTTGGCTTTGGTTCAGCTAGTTTCTTTACACTGGAGTAGATCAGAGTAGCCGGTTTGGACTCCCTCCTGCCATCTCGAGTGCAATAGTAGTTAGAAGCTAACTTGTGGGATACACCGTCCGGAAGATTAGGCTCTGGTATGCTCCTACACATTAGGAATCATACAATAAATATCCATAAATTATTATTTAATTAAGTGATCGAGTTGTCTTTGATCAGCAGATTAAATATTGTACTCCAAATAAGTGTTAGTCTAAACAGGTACCAAAATATTACACTTTTAGCTCACCTAATCGTATACAATTTAAAAACACTGTACCTGAAGACTTATTCATAACACACACAAATAAGTCAAATGTTTTACTCACACAGACAACAGGGCGCACATTGTAAACATTAAGAAAGAGATGGGTAAAATGTAAATTGTGCGCTCCAACAAGAGAACGTCTAAACAAGTATACATGTACCAACCAAATGTATCTCAAGACATATTGATGACATATTGATAAAATGTGGTCAGTGTATGATATATACACATGATAAAAGTCAAAGTACACAATAAGAAATAGAACGTGGTCAGTATATGATATATACACTTGATAAAAATCAAATTACACAATAAGAAATAGAACGTGGTCAGTATATGATATACACATGATAAAAGTCAAAAGTACACAATAAGAAATAGAATGTGGTCAGTATATGATATATACACTTGATAAAAGTCAACGTACGCAATAAGAAATAGAATGTGGTCAGTATATGATATATACACTTGATAAAAGTCAACGTACGCAATAAGAAATAGAACGTGGTCAGTATATGATATACACTTGATAAAAGTCAAAGTACACAATAAGAAATAGAACATAGAACAAAATAAAAAGAATATTTTTATATAATCACATATCAATACATCTTTGGACTTCAAGGAAGCAACTGAAGAAGCAACTACCACCCAACTGTTGGACTTAGCTGGAATTGGGACACCCAGCCTCATGTAAAGTATCCCAGTCAGGGCTATACAGTACTGAGTCCATCAAAATACAACACCATGCAGTAACACTACCACCCAACTGTTGGACTTAGCTTGAATTGGGACACCCAGCCCCATGCAAAGTATCCCTATCTGGGCTATACAGTACTGAGTCCATCAAAATCCAACAAACCCTGCTGTTGGAATTTGAATGGTTTGGGGTGGTTAGGGTTTAAGTTATTCTAAATGTTACCTCGGGCAACAAACAGACTATGCTTTAACCCTAACCCTGCCAGACGCAGCACAGTGCATCAGGTGGAAAAGTCTGGTGCACTTTGATGCATTCAGCTGTCAACACCAGTGCATAAGCAGCTAAGTCTGAGGCTATTGAGAGCTGGTCCCATTGAACAATGCCAGAGTTGTATCCTGCTGCGTTTGGTGACCACAAACTCTGAGGCAGTTCGGCCTTGAGATTTGTGACCAGATGGATCTTGCTGCACTGGGCAGCCAAGTCACTTTGACAAACGATGCAATCTGATGCGTCTGGCAGGGTTTCTAGCCAAAATACCCTGGAGGGTTAGGGTTAAACATTCCGTTTTGAACTTGGAATAAATAATCTATTATCAGTTGCTTGTCTAGTGGTGTAATTATGCATATCTGAGATTTTCATAACATCTTCTGTGAGGTAAGAAGGGACAAGATTTTGGGTACATTTGTACCCAAAGATTTCCCAACCAGAAATATATTTAATTTTTACCTTGGTGATACTTCTGGTGCATACCGCGACTGTAGTTTTGTTTGAAGATTCCTCTGTAAAATCCAATAAAACGGCACAATAAAAATATAACAAATTAATACTGGAAAAACGATTATATTTCCAGCCACCCTGTGTAAAATTAACTGTTTGATAGTCCATTCGATCACACATGGCAGTACACATGTTAACGTTTCCCTGTGGACATGATAGCACATTATAAAGTGATAGAGATTTACTGAAATAGTTAACACTCTGTGCATACCTTGTGAGGTAATTTTTAGAGCTGTTGTCAGCCTACCAATACTAAATACTATAAAATAGGCCTAGCCCTAGGCCCTACCAATTTATTTTTAATTAAAATAAAATTGCCATTTTATTTAAAATTAAACTTTCAATCGAAACAAATTAATATGCCTAATCCTAAATCTAAATAAATGAAGAAAACAAAATTAGGGCTTAGGCATACATTTTATTTTTAAAATTTATAAAAACAAAATTAAAATCAAATTTGGACATATTCCCAGTATCACAGCTGAGCATTACATATTGTTTCAAAATAAGGGTACCAGTCTATTTCAAGCCCCTCGGACCTTGAGCAGTACTCTAAAAATCGCCCAAAAAACAGACTCAAACTCACATAACTGTTTTTAAATAGCCTCACATGTTCCTATCCTCTGAATAACATTCTACCACTATAATTGAGCAATACTGATTGAATAAACGAAATGAACGTACCCCAGCCAAGAAATTGCGGAGTGCTTGCACGATTGGCGAAGCAGTTGCCATTTTTGCTATATCGCTGGTAATTAATCTTACAAATTGATACGCTATACGGTAGTTTCAAAGTTGTACGCCGAGTACCAACGAATGGCAAAGAATTTAGAAAATAAACTTTATAAACTAGCTAAATTATAACCATGCATAAAAATACCGAATACAATATTAAACAAATTAAAAATTATTTTATATATACAATTTAAACACATTGTTTAAAATACTAAAAACACATTCAATCTATTATTATGTAGATTGTATTAATTGTATCATCGTGACAAAGACCGATCGAATTGACCTCTTTGATTTCTCGTTCGTGAGATAACGCAAAAATGGATAAGCCAGTCAAACTTGCGAAGGTAAAAAATCATATTTTAAAACAATTTTAACATCCCCCAATAGATAAAACACAAATTATATTCAGTATAGTTTTCTTAAGTTTAGATTTAATGTTAATTCTGCGAAGATATCCCACCGATATAAGTATCGACAGCCAGTCTGCAAAACGTGTATGACGGTTCGTATAAAACGATTGCACCGTCACCGTGATTGTGCACGTGTATCTCCGCGAGGGCGCTGTTTCAACTTATTGCAGAGGCGATTTTGTACCAAACTTTGCATGGAATTAAATCTATGTTATTATTAAAACAAAAATTCACACAGTAAATACAGCCTTTTTAGCTAGTTGAAAAGGAATGAGGGTAGAATGTCGTATCCGACCGCCACTTTTTCTCATTGGGTAGAATGTCGTATCCAACTGCCACTTTTTCTCATTCAATATTATAACCAATTATGTAATCTTACCTACCCAGTATTAAGATTACATAGAAACAGAAAGTGTTAAATTAATGGGTAAAAACGGGAAGGGAAATGGTGGAAAAATGCATCATTTTATTCAACACATTGAATGTATGGGGAGAAATGAGTTTTCATTGGAAGAACTCTGATGTAGTGTATACGAAGGAAGAAGTTCACAGAGCTAGGTGCACCCACTGATGTTCTTTATATCCATTTCACTGAAGACATATGCACTTAAATGTTAATAGTAATTCTACCATTAACATATTCAAGTGAAGTCATTAACCCTAACAACCCTTAACAACCCCAAATCCATCAAACTCCAACGGCTGGTTGTGTTTGATTTTGATGGACTCATTACTGTATAGCCCAGACAGGGATACTTTGCATGGTGCCGGGTGCCCCAATTCCATCCAAGTCCAACAGTTTGGTGGTAGTGTTACTGCATTGTGTTGTATTTTCGTGGATTCAGGAAGGTTCTTAGTCAAAACCATTAGGAGGTTAGGGTGACGGAAGATTCCCATCATTTAACTCTAAAACTTCAAATTTCCCCTCTATCCTCCACAGGTAACCAAGGTTCTTGGCCGTACCGGCTCCCAGGGACAATGTACACAAGTGAGAGTGGAGTTCCTTGATGACTCCAACCGTTCCATCATCCGTAACGTGAAGGGACCAGTAAGAGATGGAGACATCCTGACACTGCTCGAGTCTGAGAGAGAGGCTCGGAGGTTGAGGTAGAGGCACAGGAATGTTCAACATTTTTAACCCTAACAACCCCAAACCAATCAAACTCCCAACAGCTGATTGTGTTTGATTTTGATGGACTCGGTACTGTATAGCCCAGACAGTTGGGTGGTAGTGTTACTGCACCGTGTTGTATTTTGGTGGATTCAGGAAGGTTCTTAGCTAAAACCATTAGGGAGTTAGGGTTAAGGTATTAACTTTGTGGGAAAGCACTTTTCAATTTTGATTTATTATCTATTATATAAATAAAATTGTTAACATTATATTTTAAGTTGCAGAAATAAGAGCACTTGACTGAACAGAATTATACCTTTTGCTTCTTAGATTTTTGTGTTAAATTTTTTGTATTACCGCAGTTTTTTACGTCAAATACTATATTTTAATTAGTGAAATGAAATTTCTAATTGTGTTTGATGTCCTGAATGGTTTATATCAGGGTTTACATCATATACCTCGTTTTTCTTCTTCCCCCCCCCCCCCCCCACCGTTGTCAGGTTCCTTTACAACTTTTAAAAAGATCTATGTGATGCTAGTTACCTCATCATGAGGTGGCACTAGTCTATTTTGCAAGAGGTCTTTTAACTCTAACTATGCTCAATAATAATAATAATAATGTGGACTTATATAATATAGCGCACGTATCCACCAAACTGGAGTGTCGTGGCCGAGCGGTCTAGCGCACCGAACTCAAGTTCTGGTGTTGCCAGCAGCAGGGTGTGGGTTCGAGCCCCGGTCGTGACACTTGTATCCTTGAGCAAGGTACTTAACCATAATTGCTTCGTCCTTCGGATGGGACGTAAAGCCGTAGGTCCCGTGTGTTGTATAATGCACTAAAGTGGATTGTCGCGGCCGAGTGGTCTAGCGCACTGAACTCAAGTTCTGGTGTTGCCAGCAGCAGAGTGTGGGTTCGAGCCCGGCCGTGACACCTGTGTCCTGAGCAAGACACTTAACCATAATTGCTTCTCTCCACCCAGGGGTTAAATGGGTACCTGTGAAGGCAGAGATGGTTTGCTCTCTATGCGCTAGAAATGGCAGCAATTGAGCTGTATACTCCCCAGGGAGCTGAGATGGTTTCAGGAATGATTTATGAGCCTTATGAGCAGGGATAATAATATAATGCGCCTTGAGCGCCACTTAGTTGGTGGATACGTGCGCTATATAAATCTATACATTATTTATTATTATTACATTATTACCCCTGCTCATCAGGCTCATAAATCATTCCTGAAAACCATCTCAGCTCGCTGGGGAGTATACAGCTCAATTGCTGGGATTCCAGTGCATATGGGCTAATCAAACAACAACCAACTCTGCCCTCACAGGTACCCATTTACCCCTGGGTGGAGAGAAGCAATTATGGTAAAGTGTCTTGCTCATGGACACAAGTACCATGGTCACGGTCGGCATTTGAACCCACATTCTGATGACTCCGCCACCAGAACACAAATCCTATGCACTAAACCGCCCGACTATGGCACACCACAATGCAACAAGATGCAACAAATGTAAAAAGTTGTTGCATCTTGTTGCCCTCAGCAGAGAACAAAAGGACCTTTGTTCTAGTTGGTGGATCTTGTTGCATTGAGCAGCCTGCGCACTTTCCTGTTGTTGCATTTTGATGCCTTCAGCAGGGTGCCGAGGTGAAATGCCTGTAGGGGGTTAGGGTTAATCAAGCTGAAATACTTGCCTGGTCATTTTATTGGTCCGTTCAATATGCAGTTCAGATTAAGGCTAATGAAATTAATTTATTTTGGATTGTTTTTTTGTTTGTTTCGTTGGTTCAGGTAAAATCACATATCGTCATCATCAACAGCCACACATCGGGTCAGACTCAACTTAACAAACAAACCTCACTTAAAATCAACAAAAAGAAAATGAAGCATTTCAACACATCTTGCGGACACTACTGCATCGAGGAAACACTTCTTAAGACACCATCTTCAGAGGAGGCCATGTCGAGAAGGACACTTCCTGAGTAATGGATCTGCGGACACGAATAATAGCACCCCTCGTATAGGTTTCCTAAAAGACACGCCTGCTCAAGTTTCGACATTTCACTTGCAGTCCTGTTATTTGAAAATACATCATATACATCCATAGACATTTGTAATTAGAACTTCGAAAGGCTATGAGAAGATCTTTCTTTCATTTTTGTTTGCAATCTCATGAATAAAACACTTCGTTATGCCAGTGTAACATAAAAGAAAGTGTGTTATTGTTTGTTTTATTTGATATCACCAGCTAGCCATAAAATAGCAATTTTTTTTCTTTTATCAGAACATTGCTATTTTACTTAACCCTCCTACTGTAGCTGCACTTTAGTGGGAAGTTGCTTTAGAGGTCAAAATTGCCTGGTTTGACTGTTGACCCAAATGTGCACACGGGAGTATTTTTGACCATTCTGAACAATACCAGACAATGCTTTTACCAGTCAAAAACAGTCGACTCATTTTGACCTGTAAATGTACTTACTGCATGTAAGGTTTGACAGCGTTTGACTTTTAAGTGCAATAGCTATACCTTGGCAAGTAGTAGGAGGGTTAGAGAAGGGAAAACAAATTCTTTAAAATTACTAATTTCTAAAAAAAAAAAAAAAATTTTTAATCTTGAGAAGCACAATTTTATTGTAAATGTCCTGAATGAATTTATAGTGGTATCTGACATAAAATAGTTTTAAATAGAAAATTAGCTTTTGCAATTTGCTTGTCAACCTGAAGGACCTGTAGTATAAATGCAAAATACCAGTTACAGGATTTACGTTTTG
Source organism: Zoroaster sp. YZ-2022 (assembly GCA_029582265.1). Taxonomy (NCBI): domain Eukaryota; kingdom Metazoa; phylum Echinodermata; class Asteroidea; order Forcipulatida; family Zoroasteridae; genus Zoroaster; species Zoroaster sp. YZ-2022. The sequence goes on along the minus strand of CM055825.1, from coordinate 3,254,399 downwards.
AACCTAGCAGGTTCAGTCTCAAAGGCAAAATGGACATGCACACAAACTTCCAACACAAAAGGGATACTTTATTTCTGTTGAACCAAGCTTCTAAAAACTATTTGGTGAAAACTTACCTAATTTCTAATTGTTTTCCTTTCTGGAAGGTAATTATCAATGTTCTCATGAAAACAAAACAAAAATACAGTATTACGGGCTATACATCTTTAACGATAAACCCGTTTTCAATGAGTGTACAAGCAATGTTCCCTGTTGATGTACGACTGTATATAAAAGCCACATGACATCTTGGAGTGAGCTGGATTTAAATAAAATATTAACCCTAACCCCCTAGGTATTCTGGCTAGGAACCTTCCTGAATCTACCAAAATCCATCAGTGCACTTGTGGAAACATGCCCTTATCTTCAAAATGCACCATGCATTTTCGTTGATTTTTCATTTTCAGCACTTATGACCTGGACTTCTTGCCAGGCAGTAATTTTGCCCCATTTGAAGAGCTGAAAGTACCAGTTTCCAACAGTGCTGAATTTTTCCCAAAAAGTGCCCCTTGGAGGGTTTGGGATGTGTAGGGTTAAAGGGACAATATCGTCACGATCAACAGGGCATGGAATCGGACTGCTAGTTTTAGATTAACACAGTGATAGGGTCATATTACCGTTGCTGCTGCATAAATGAGCCAGTAATTTTCAGCACACCGATTCAATACCCTGTTGAAAGTCTGCTCTGATCGTGACGATACTGTCCCATTAATAACTTGTCATGGCTTAACTGTTGTCCCTTCTCCCTCGCCTCCTTTGACCCACAACAGCCTGAAGAAACAAAGATATATAAAACGATGAGTTCCTCTGAACTAATGTTATAGGGAAGGCACCCGTAATGAGGTAGGGACCAGTGGCGCACCCAGGATTTGATTGGGGGGGGGGGGGCTCAAAATATTTTTATTTGAAATCCAATATGGGGGAGAGACATGGCTGACCCAAACCATAACCGCTGGCGCGGCTGCAGCCATGTCCCTAGTCGTGCTCGTCAGTGAACCTACGGCATATGTTAAATGTTTCCTGGTGGTTTCTAGTCATAAAAAGAAGACATTATGGCATGATTCGGACTCGTAGGGTTTTACCTTCCATATAATTTCCTCCTCTTGATGTAAAGAACTTGAGCTTGTTTCGTCTGCAAGATTTCTATAGTTAAATACTTTCATTGCGTGGACGTAAAGTTTGTGATCATTCCGGGCGGAGCTAAGTTTTTTCAAACACGAATTTGGCGGCAAAACCAAATCCCAATATTATCCAATCGGTGTTTGCTAAAAGAGTGTCACATAATCTTTGTAAATTAAAACCCAATCCTGGGCCATTGTGTACAAACTGGAAAGGAGTTGATTATAATGCGGGCGTGTTTAAATTTTACGAGTAACCTCAACGACAGTCAACGACCTCAACAAGAGAAACGGACAACAGAAAATGAAAATAAAATTAAGTAAAGCTGCTCCCTGATCAGGGTGCACCATGGCAGGGGGGGGGGGGGAGAATGTGTAAAAATGCTTGTTATATATACTGGTGGCCCTTCAAGCTTACATGCACATGCGTACGCAACGCCGTAAAATATAATAGTGAGTGGAATAAATGGAAAACTTTTGGAGGGGAGCTTGAGTCTCCTGAGTCCCCATCCCTTGTACCACTGCCCTATACTCCTTGCCGAACTCCTCTGTAGACAAGACTTGGGCTCAGATTTTGCTCTCTTTCCTGGCTCCTTCTTTAAAAAAAAATTAAACATCAGCGGGCCCTTGGGGGGGGCGGGATCGAGCCCCCCCCAAGCCTCCCCCCCCCTTGGGTGCGCCACTGGTAGGGACTGATAACCAAATCTAAATTTCGGCTTGGTTCCGAGTGGGATTCGAAACCGAGTCCAAAGCTTAAAGGGGCGAAAGGCGAAGCAGTGAAATACTTCCCTCTATTGGTGGGGTGTTTAAATCCTTTGAACCCATTATCAAAAGAGGGCGCACTCTATACAAAACAACATTACAACATCCACACGTGCGGTTACAATACATTATACTTTATAGGCCTAGCATTTTCTTGTTTTACTTGAAACAAGTTGCTGAATTAACTTTTTTATTTAATACAAGGTGCAGTGAAAGAATTAAATATGCCTAAAGTTAAAAGTGCGAAGAAATCAAGGGTTCATGAGCAGGTTTTCAAGCAAGGTAAGCTAACCAATAAGTACATCATCAATCTGAATCAGACATAATGATTATGTCATGATGATTGATGATCATTACGTTAACACTACACTAACTCACTGTGTTAGTGTTACAATTACAAGTCCATACCATGCTATTGCTCAGTAACGTTTTAAGGGGATTGCAATTGTATATCACTCTACCAGTGTGGTCAAATGTTTGTAAATACATGCATACTTTAGAAAAATGAAGAGATATGTAGCCTACATAAGCCAAGCTGTGAAAGTACCAGCTTATATTCTTTAGACATTGTGTCTTTAAGTTTAACAAGAAAATGGTTGTGCATTCTATTGATATTGTAACGAAAATGGTTGCATGGTGGAGCTTTTCATGAGCTGGTAAATAGGTCATGAGTTTGCGGGAGTTCGGTGGCACTGGACCGTGGACATCCGGCATACCTGGGGTTCCAATTCCAGGCACGGCTGTACGTTCGTCTTGCAGTCGTGCGTGGGTTCCCACGGTCAGTGCAGAACTAGCTGTGGACTGAGTAACACCTACGAAACCCACTTACAACTCCAGTAATATATCCCAGTGTAAAGTGAGCAATCTTGTGAGTAAATCTATCCAGTTGAAAGAGAACCAGAATCAGAAGATCCGAAACAGAATCCTGTTGTCCGTGTAATATTTATTTTATTGTCGTCTGTCCGTACTGTCCGTTTATTTCAAACTAGCCCCCACATCAGACTGAGTTTTGTCCTTAGACCACATCATCAGTACGTATATTCAAATATACAATATTCAAATTGCCAAATTATTATTATGTTCAATATGTTCAAACACTTTTTTATTTCCCATACAGGAATCCAATTCAGAACGGCCATTGGTCAACATATACTTAAGAATCCTCTAATAGTTGATGCTATCATTGACAAGGTACTCATCACCAAACACAGCCACAGAGGGCGCTGTCAGCATCTTCCAATAAACCCACTGATCTCTAGCGTTATACTGACTGCATAGAGGGTCCACCCATTGGTGCCTAACAATGTAGTGTGTTCAAATGTTAATAGGACAAAATTGTCACGATCAGAGCAGACATTCAATCAGTGTCCTAGTTTAAGATGAACACAGTAATCAATTATGCAGCAGCAACGGTAATATGACCTTATCATGTGGGTGTTATTTTCAATCACTGATATAATCACTCTGATTCCATGCCCTGTTGATCGTGATGATATTGTCCCTTTAACCCTCCTACTTCTGGTACCTTTTTCATACAAGTTGATGCACCATTTGAAACCATTCGCTTTTGTGGTTTTGAATGGTGAAATAACTGTGTACAGTATTGATTTCCCCAAATGGTTTTGAATTGGTAGGTCAGCTAATACAAAACCTTGTTTGGATCTTTCCAAATGGTAGTACAGCTAATACAAAACCTTGTTTGGATACTTCTAAGTGGTGAATCAATGGACCCTCTATGCATTTGAATGGATTTGAATGGATTTGAATGGTAGTAAAGCTTGCTACCGACACTGTTCAAATGGTATCACCATGTGTGTACAAAACCAATGGGCATTTTGGTAAGTGGGAATTTTGAATGGTTTCAAATGGTCAAACAGTAGGAGGGTTAAGTGAAAGATACATCGTTTATTGATGAATTTTGTTTCCTTTGATATGGCAAAGTCAGTTTTATGACCTTCAGTAAGCATTACTAAAAACACTACTGTTGTACGTATTCATTGATTGTTGTGATCTCAAGTCGAGAGCTATACTGTATAACTTGTATTAGATACATCTTTATAAGAACTCATTATAAACTATCATTTTGACAGGCAGCCTTGCGTCCCACAGACACAGTTTTAGAGGTTGGTCCTGGTACAGGAAACATGACTGTAAAACTGTTGGAAAAGTCAAAAAAGGTAAATCTATTCCCAAAAATATCCCACAAACAAAGAATTTACTCAAATCAAATAATTTTTAAATTTTTGTTCATTTCTTTTTAAACCTAAACTTCCCAAATCCTCAAATCCTCTTTGCTAAAGTGAAGGATTTTGGAGGATTGAGGTTACATGCTACATGTTCTTTGCTAAAGTGAAGGATTTTGGAGGATTGAGATTATTAGGCATACTTGCCTTTCCCATGGTACATGTACATCCGTGTTTGTTGTAGTGATTGCAAGGTCAGTGCTTGGGTCAGTGGACACTGTTTATTGCTCCATGCATGCAGGGAGGGTCCCTGGCCATGTATCACAGATTAGAAACACATGGGTGCATACATGTCACGTGCTTGCTTTACTACTGAAGGATTTTGGAGGATTCAGGTTATGTGTAAGCAAATGGGCCTAGGGAGTTAGGGTTAATGTAGATTGATGGATAGAATAAGGGGCAGTCCATGGTTTTGAATATGGAGGGGGGGGGCAAACTGCAAAAAATGGGGGAGGGGAGGGACATGTCCCACTTTTCCCCCTGAATCTGCCAATAGATGGAAGATTGATACTAGATAGTAACTCGACTCGTACACTCACTCTATTTTTTGCTCCAATATTTAGGTTGTTGCTTGTGAGATAGACCCAAGACTCGCTGCTGAGCTGCAGAAAAGAGTTCAGGGAACGTGAGTATCAGAAGAGCAGTAGCTAGGTGCATTCTGAACAGAAAAGTTAATCAAAGTTAATTTCATTGGTCCTTTAACTCTAACCCCCTAGGTAGCTATTTTGGCTAAGAACCTTCCTGAATCTGCCAAAATCCAATACCATGCAGTAACACTACCACCTAACTGTTGGACTCGGATGGAATTGGGACACCCAGCCCCATGTAAAGTATCCCTGTCTGGGCTATACAGTACTGAGTCCAGCAAAATACAACATCATGCAGTAACACTACCACCTAACTGTTGGACTCAGATGGAATTGGGACACCCAGCCCTATGTAAAGTATCCCTGTCTGGGCTATACAGTACTGAGTCCATCAAAATACAACACCATGCAGTAACACTACCACCCAACTGTTGGACTCAGATGGAATTGGGACACCCAGCCCCATGTAAAGTATCCCTGTCTGGGCTATACAGTACTGAGTCCATCAAAATACAACACCATGCAGTAACACTACCACCTAACTGTTGGACTCGGATGGAATTGGGACACCCAGCCCCATGTAAAGTATCCCTGTCTGGGCTATACAGTACTGAGTCCAGCAAAATACAACACCATGTAGTAACACTACCACCTAACTGTTGATTTTGTATGGAATTGGGACAGCAGGCTTGTACATGTATCCCAAGGTTGCTCAAGAAGAATTTTGTGGATACAGTACTAATACATAGTGTTAATACATTAGTATTAGCCAGCAATACTTCTGGGTGTCTTTTGGATAACCTGTTTGCTAAATGGACACCCTGATTCATTTGTAATACACATGCAAAAATATTAAATATTTGGACACCCTGTTTTTCAAAGAATTACAAATTTAGACGCCCTATTTCTAAACCCTGGCTTATACTCTGCAGTACCGAGTCCATCAAAATACAACAAACCCTGCTGTTGGAGTTTGAATGGTTTGGGTTAAGCTATGAGCTAACATTGACCTTTTTTTTCTCTGGGCAGACATGTCGCCAGCAAGCTTCATATGATCATTGGTGACGTCTTAAAATCAGACCTTCCGTTCTTTGATGCTTGCGTAGCCAACCTACCGTATCAGATCTCATCGCCTTTTGTCTTTAAACTTCTACTCCATCGACCATTCTTCAGGTAAATTTAAATATCTATCTTCTCTGTGGGTATTTTTCATTTCTCATTTGTAGCTCCTGCCTTAAAGGGGCATCACATCACAATCAACAGGGCATGGAATCATAGTGTTAGTTTTAGAATAACTCAGTGACTGAAAATATACCCGACATGATAAGGTCATATTGGAGTGCCATGGACGAACGGTTTAGTGCATCGGATTTGTGTTCTGATGGCTGAGTCATCAGAATGTGGGTTCGAATCCCAACCGCGACCATGGTGCTTGTATCCTTGAGCAAGACACTTTACCATAATTGCTTCTCTCCACCCAGGGGTAAATGGGTACCTGTGAGGGCAGAGTTGGTTGTTGTGTTTGATTAGCCCTATATGCGCTGTAATGGCAGCAATTGAGCTGTATACTCCCCAGGGAGCTGAGATGGTTTCAGGAATGATTTATGAGCCTGATGAGCACCAGTTTGGTGGATACATGCACTATATAAGTCCACATTATTATTATTATTATTATTATTATTATTATTATTATTATTATTATTATTATTATTATTATTATTATTATTATTATTATTATTATTATTATTATTATTATTATTATTATTATTATTATTATTATTATTATTATTATTATTATTATTACCGTTGCTGCTGCATAAATGAGCCAGTAATTTTCATTCACTGTGTTCAATCGTAAACTAGGACACCGATTCCATGCCCTGTTGAAAGTCGTCTCTGATCATGATGATCTCTCACCTTGCAACGGATGACCTTCATATAAAAAAATACATAAATAAATAAAAATATTAAGACTTGTGGCTTTTCATAGTGGAAAGTGACAATAAAATAGTAGGCAAGGACTCAAATGATCTTGGGGGGGGGGGGGTGATGCATGAAGCCAAAACAGGCCTGCCCAAAGGCCCCAGAAGCTTGAGGGTTCTATATTTGTATACATAAATTCATTATCCTAATCTTTTTAAAGATGCAACTGTTATAGTTTTACGTTTGTTTGGATTTTTTTTTTTGGGGGGGGGGGGGAATTGTATTGGTCAACCCCCCTAAAATTATAGGGGGTTATATATGCCCTCTAACAAGGCGATATGGTGACATCATTTTCTGAATAAATGTCTTTGACTTACATTGAACATATTCCTATCAATTTCAGCTTGTAAATTCTGCATTAACCCTCCTACTATAGCTGCACTTCAGTGGCAAGTAGCTATAGAGGTCAAAATCAGTCAACTGACTGTTTTGACTGTTGACCCAAATGTGCACACAGGGGCATTTTTGACTGGTTTTTACTGTCATTTTGACCACCCTGAACAATACCAGACAATGCTTTTACCACATGGTGTCACCGCAATTAGTCTTACTTATCATCCTCACCGTGCAAAGCTACAAGTTTTACCAATGCTTTTACCAGTTGACTCATTTTGACCTGTAAATGTACTTACTGCACATAAGGTTTGACAGTGTTTGACTTTTAAGTGCACTAGATATACCTTGGCAAGTATATCAACATTTTGACTGATTTTGACCCTTGTAGTAGTAGGAGGGTTAAAAAATTAAAATTCCTGCACTATTTTCCAAAACCTGGTTTCACTATGGCTCCTCATTTCCTTGTTAATAATTTGATTTCTCCTTTAGGTGTGCAGTGTTGATGTTCCAGCAGGAGTTTGCACAGCGGTTAGTAGCCAAGCCAGGAGACAAGCTTTACTGCAGACTGTCCATTAACACACAGTTACTGGCTAGAGTTCATCACCTCATGAAGGTACTGTACATTATAACAACAGTAAACAAAAAAGGTTACAGAAGAACTCGCTCTCAAAACTGCCCCCCCCCCACTTTCTTCAAGGATGTTTAGACGTGTATTCCTAACTATATGTTTAGTTTCTACGATTTGTTCATGACATTATTCAGGTAAATCTATAAAGACCTCTTCCCCTCCCCCCCCCAAAAAAAACAACAACAAACAAACAAACAAACAAACAAATGAAAACAAAAAACGCAATAGATATTGATAATAATTATAATAATATTTTTTTATAAAAAGGAGAAACAATTATATTAAAACAAATTGTGTTGTCAGGTTATGGTGGAACCCTTGTTCAGTCTCCTGACGATGCTTAGAGCATACTAATCAAATCATAGAGAAGACCCAGAGAAGTCCCCATGGTTCTCCCTGAACCACATTCTCACTTAGGGACAGTCGAGATACGAGTTGCCCGATATTGGTTCTCCCCTGAACCATAATCTCACTCAGCGACAGTTGAGATACGAGTTGCCCGATATTGGTTCTCCCCCTGAACCATAATCTCACTTAGCGATAGTTGAGATACGAGTTGCCCGATATTGGTTCTCCCCTGAACCATAATCTCACTTAGCGATAGTTGAGAAACGAGTTGCCCGATATTGGTTCTCCCCTGAACCATCATCTCAATTAGCGACAGTTAAGATACGAGTTGCCCGATATTGGTTCTCCCCTGAACCGTAATCTCACTTAGCGATAGTTGAGATACGAGTTGCCCGATATTGGTTCTCCCCTGAACCATAATCTCACTTAGCGACAGTTGAGATACGAGTTGCCCGATATTGGTTCTCTCCTGAACCATAATCTCACTTAGCGACAGTTGAGATACAAGTTGCCCGATATTGGTTCTCCCCTGAACCATAATCTCACTTAGCGATAGTTGAGATACGAGTTGCCCGATATTGGTTCTCCCCTGAACCATAATCTCACTTAGTGATAGTTGAGAAACGAGTTGCCCGATATTGGTTCTCCCCTGAACCATCATCTCAATTAGCGACAGTTGAGAAACGAGTTGCCCGATATTGGTTCTCCCCTGAACCATAATCTCACTTAGCGATAGTTGAGATACGAGTTGCCCGATATTGGTTCTCCCCTGAACCATAATCTCACTTAGTGATAGTTGAGAAACGAGTTGCCCGATATTGGTTCTCCCCTGAACCATCATCTCAATTAGCGACAGTTGAGAAACGAGTTGCCCGATATTGGTTCTCCCCTGAACCATAATCTCACTTAGCGACAGTTGAGAAACGAGTTGCCTGATATTGGTTCTCCCCTGAACTATAATCTCACTTAGCGACAGTCGAGATACCAGTTGTGCGATAAGGTTCTTTTCAGAACCTGTGCCTCACTTACAGCGATAATTGAGATAAACACATGGTGTTACTGCAAACCGAAAAAACACTCTTTAGTTAATCCTTCTACTACTACAAGGGTCAAAATTAGTCAAAATGTTGATATACTTGCCAAGGTATATCTAGTGTACTTAAGTCAAACACTGTCAAACCTTACGTGTAGTAAGTACATTTACAGGTCAAAATGAGTCGACTGTTTTTGACTGGTAAAAGCATTGTCTGGTATTGTTCAGGGCGGTCAAAATGACAGTAAAAACCAGTCAAAAATGCCCCTGTGTGCACATTTGGGTCAACAGACTAAACATGCAGTTGACTGGTTTTAACCTCTATAGCAACTTCCCACTAAGGTGCATCTATATTAGGAGGGTTACAGATCTTGTTTTGATTTTTGCTAATAATGTTTGTAATTTTGTCGATCCTTTAGGTTGGGAAGAATAACTTCAAACCACCTCCCAAAGTTGAGTCCAGCGTTGTCCGCATCGAGCCACGTAACCCTCCCCCACCAGTCAATTTTCAGGTCAGTCGTGTTACGATTTCAATGATTGTCTGAGATCTAATCTCAGGGCTGTAGCCAGAACGTGGAAGATTTGATGGGTTTTAAAAAATATGTTATGTTTTTCATATAATTTATTTGATTATTATTTTGTTTACATTTAGTAAATTTACACAGATGGCAATTTGTTTTTTTCTCAACAGGAATGGGACGGTCTGGTTAGAATAGCCTTTGTGAGGAAAAACAAAACACTGGGAGCTTCATTCAAGTGAGTTTCTCTTCCACCAAGACACTGTGAACTTTCTTTTCTTTTGGCATTTTCAGAATGGACTGAAATTGCAGTAAACACTTTGTAATTTGTGCATAGAAATTGTTCTATATTGTAGAAGAGTGTAGAATTTTTCATATTTCATTTTGGATGTTTTTACTATCTCAAACCCCCTAATGGTTTTGGCTAATAACCTTCCTGAATCCACCAAAATCCAACACCATGCAGTAACACTGCCTGGACTTAGCTGGAATTGGGACACCTGGCCCCATGTAAAGTATCCCTGTCTGGGCTATACAGTACTGAGTCCGTCAAAATACAACACCATGCAGTAACACTACCACCCAACTGTTGGACTTAGATGGAATTAGGACACCCTGCTCCATGTAAAGTATCCCTGTCTGGGCTGTACAGTACTGAGTCCATAAAAATACAACACCATGCAGTAACACTACCACCCAACTGTTGGACTTAGCTGGAATTAGGACACCCTGCTCCATGTAAAGTATCCCTGTCTGGGCTGTACAGTACTGAGTCCATAAAAATACAACACCATGCAGTAACACTACCACCCAACTGTTGGACTTAGCTGGAATTAGGACACCCTGCTCCATGTAAAGTATCCCTGTCTGGGCTGTACAGTACTGAGTCCATAAAAATACAACACCATGCAGTAACACAACCACCCAACTGTTGGACTTGGCTGTAATTGGGACACCCGGCCCCATGTAAAGTATCCCTGTCTGGGCTATACAGTACTGAGTCCATCAAAATACAACACCATGCAGTAACACTACCACCCAACTGTTGGACTTTGATGGAATTAGGACACCCTGCTCCATGTAAAGTATCCCTGTCTGGGCTATACAGTACTGAGTCTATCAAAATCCAACACCATGCAGTAACACTACCACTCAACTGTTGGACTTAGCTGTAATTGGGACACCCGGCCCCATGCAAAGTATCCCTGTCTGGGCTATACAGTACTGAGTCCATCAAAATACAACACCATGCAGTAACACTACCACCTAACTGTTGGACTTAGCTGGAATTGGGACACACGGCCCCATGCAAAGTATCCCTGTCTGGGCTATACAGTACTGAGTCCATCAAAATCCAACAAACCTTGCTGTTGGAGTTTGAATGGTTTGGGTGGTTAGGGTTAATAAACACTTTAGAAGTCATCCATTTTGGCCAAGATCGTTTCAACATTTAAAGGGGCAATATCATCACGATCAACAGGGCATGGAATCGGAGTGCTTGTTTTAGATGAACTCAGTGACTGAAAATAATACCCCACATGATAAGGTCATGTTACCGTTGCTGCTGTATAAATAAGCCAATAATTTTCATTCACTGTGTTCATTTTAAACTAGGACACCAATTCCATGCCTTGTTGAAAGTCTACTCTGATCGTGACGATACTGCACCTTTAAAACATATCTCATCTGAAAGTATACTACAAGATTGCTAACATATCATACATTTTACTGTCTCGTAATGTTTGCACATATATTTATTTTATATCCTTGTAGGACAAAATCTGTGATGGAAATGATAGAAAAGAATTATAGAATTCACTGCTCAGTAAAAAACATCGTGAGTATAAACTGTTGTGTTTTGGCTATCCGATTGTAAAGTAAATACGTCCTGAAATTAAATTATATTGGTTTTCACTGTAAATTCATGTGGGGACTTAACCCTCCTGTTGTAGCTGAACTTCAAAATCAGTCAACTGACTGTTTTGACTGTTGAACCAACTGTGCACACAGGGGCATTTCTGACTGGTTTTGACTGTCATTTTGACCGCCCTCGACAATACAAGACAAGGCTTTTACCAGTCAGAAATGGTAAGCAACACTATGAAAAACGTTCTATGAAGTTAGGTCCAGTACAGACACACCATATAACTAATTCAAAATCACCAATGACCTAAGCAAACAATCTGTTAGGCAAATTGGTGCCAGGCCCAAGGGATCTAGATGCAGACCATAAATTAACCCTCCCACTCTAGCTGCACTTTAGTGGCAAGTAGCTATAGAGGTCAAAATCAGTCAACTGCCTGCACACAGGGGCATTTCTGACTGGTTTTACTGTCATTTTGACCACCCTGAACAATACCAGACAATGCTTTTACCAGTCAAAAACGGTCGACTCATTTTGACCTGTAAATGTACTTACTACACATTAGTTTTGACAGCATTTGACTTTTAAGTGCACTAGATATACCTTGGCAAGTATATCAACATTTTGACTGATTTTGACCCCTTGTAGTCACAGAAGGGTTAATTACTGTTAAACCATGCTTCTGACAGTTTTTTCTGAAGTATCTTGTTTCAAATTATTTATTTTCCTTTCTAAAAGGAAATTTTTAGTATTCAGCTGAAAAAGAAATATTCAGGAAATTGCCAAGAAAAAAAACATGTTTAATAATCATGGAAGTCTTCCAGTAACACTCATTCCTTTCTTTTTTGTCTAACCGTTGATGTTTATTTCTTTTCTGTGTTGCAGCCCATCGCCTCTGATTTTGACATCAAAGAAAGAGTTCTGAGTATTCTAGAAACCAACGGATTCAACAAGATGCGTGCACGTACAATGGATATTGATGACTTTCTCAGGTAGCTTCATCATTTTGTTTGGTTTCACATGTTTCAAGAAAAACAATTTTGTTTTAAATATAATATAGTTAAATGCTCTTCAAGCAGGACAACAAAAAATTATTGTTTCAGTTATTTGTTCATGTTTCATGACTGCATAACAAAAATACATTTTTGTTCAGTACGTGTATGTTCATTTTTTTTTTTTTTTTTACAGATAAAAACTCATATTTAAAAAAAAATTAATTGGAGTTTTCCTTATATTCTGAGAAAATAACCTGCCTTTTCCTGAAAACAGGATATCTCCAGATTATGAACCATGACATGTAAAATTGGTTTTTGTTTCATCATAAAAACAATCCTTCAGACCTGTGATTTCTCAGGATTTTTCCTGATTTCAGGATTTGTTACAAATCTCCCTTTGCCTCAAAAATTTCTGGAAAGAAGAGAAGTAGCCACCAATGAAAGAAAGAAGTAGCCTGTATTGTGTCCAAACCTCTAGTTTCTTGTTTGGGGATGTGGAGAGTCTGTAAATCCTCCAAAATTAAACATCCAGGAGGTTCAGGGGGACTTTGTCCTCTAGACCAAAGGGAGACCCAGGCCCGCTACCCATTCTTCAGGATTTTTTTTTTGCTTTTGTTAAATCACACTCCTGGCACTTATGCTATGGTCCCACAGGAATATTTCGATCTTTCTGTCGAAATATATTTCGATTCCTGTTTTTTTTGTTATTTTTAATAATTTCGTCAAAATCTCGTATAAATATCGACAAAATATCTGTTTTCGATTCATTTTCGATTTTATTTCGACAACTTTCGACTGTTTAGATCATTTCGACTGGCATTTCGACAAAATTCGACTGTTTAGACTGTTTAGATTGATTTCGAATTTTTTTTCGCATAATTTTCGATTGTTTTAAAAAATTTGGACAAATGTTCCGATTTATTTCGAACTTTTAGACTGTTAAGACTATTTCGATTTCATTTTCGATAGTTTCGATAAAATGTCGACAAAATTTCGATAAATTTGATCGAAAAATATTGGTCAGGTTTAATAATTTTCGATTATTGAATTTTTTTTCGACAAGTCTCTACAAATATCGACAGTTTCGATTTTTTTAGACTCTTTAGACTATTTCGACTTTTCTCGAGAAAATTTTGTAAAAAATCTAAAATCTTCACGAAACACGATCTAGAGAGTCGAAATCTCTGTGGGACCATAGCATTACAAGATAACGATTATTTCATTTGTGTGTACTTTAACCTCTACAGGTTGCTTGATTGTTTCAATTTGGAAGGCATACACTTCTCCTGAAAAATTCACCTAGGTTTCATTCTGGACGAGACGATAAATGTTGGATGTTGGCTACACCTACAGATACAATTCACTTGACAACAAACGGTGCAAAATCGGCCATACTTACAGACAATGACTAACTATTTGTGAATGGATATCTGTGTGTTACGTGTAAGCTCTGTGTGTGTCATGCAGGCCTTACAGCAACTTCTTTGTGTCATTGGTTGGTGAAGCTCAAAGCCAAATTGTCTGTAAAGATAACATCCATCGGGAAGAGTGGGGGGGGGGGGTAAGTTTAATCCTGGAATATACTAGTGGAAAGTGACATTTACAAATAGAAACTAATCAGGAAATGTTCTGCCTTGCATTTTGGAGAAAATGATACCAAAAAAAAATCAGGTCTGTGAGTAATAATTTATTTAAAAAAGTAATTGCTATTTAAAAATCACATTACCTGAAGACGGAATGTCATGGGATTTTGTGTGACCACATCATCTTTTATACTTACAAAAGATTTTTAGGTTGAATTTTGATCAGTGAAATTTTGACAATTATTAAAAAGTTCATCCTCTCTTACCAATCATAATAATTCAGTAGTTTTGTACCTTTCCTTTAAAAGGGACAATATCATCTTGATCAATAGGGCATGGAATCAGAATGCTAGTTTTAGATTAACTCACTGACTGAAAATAATACCCACATGATAAGGTCATATTACCGTTGCTGCTGCATAAATGAGCCAGTAATTTTCAGTCACTGTGTTCATCTTAAACTAGGACACTAATTCCATGTCCTGTTGAAAGTCTACTCTGATTGTGATGATATTTCCCCTTTAAATAGTGCAGGCTAACCAGTAACCATGTAAAATGCACTCGTAACAGCTACTGTTTGCTTGAAGGGTTCCCGCATGACGTTCTGCACATTCTTCTTTCATCACTAAATAAATTAAGGAGGCAAATCTAACATTGCATATCAATACAACTTATATTTATATCATTTTATTATCAACTGTACAGATAAACTGGCTTTTATTGAAATAATAAACTTCTTTTGAGGTCGCTAAAATAAAAATAACTATGGCTCCCTTTCCGTCTCGTTAATATTGTAGACTAAAAATACAAAAACTTGATTAACATTTCTACAAAAATGGTTTTTATACTTTTCTTATATGCAAGACTAAGCAGATTCTTTAAAACTCTTGGTACGAGTAACTTGGACTGAGTCTAAAAGCAAACTTATTTGGTTCCAAAGATGAGGGGTTGTATATTCGTCAGGTTAACCCCAACCCCCTAGGAACATTCCTGAATCCATCAGTGCCCTTATCTTCAAAATACACCATGCATTTTCGTTGATCTTTCATATTCAGCACTTATGGCCTGTACTTCTTGCCAGGTAGTAATTTTGTTCCATTTGAAGAGGTGAAAGTACCAGTTTCCAACAGTGCTGAATTTTTCCCAAAAAGTGCCCCTTGAAGGATTAATCTACAATTTTGGGGAAATATTGGCATAAATTCATGTAAACTAACACATTTAACAGACATCTATCAAAATATAATTCATAAATTAATGCTAGTTTTACTGTATACCTCTTCACTTGGGCACTGAAGTACATACACCCTATCGCTACAAAGGAAAAATAAATATCTAATTAATCTTGTCATAAACAGCCCCGTAAAATAAAAATGCAAACCTCACATTTCCATGTACCCAAGTCCAAAATAAATAGACTAATTTTTCCTTCTTCCCTTTTCACATGAGAATGTAAGTCTTCTACACAATTGTCTCATTCATCTTTTGTATATTTGTATGTTTTCCCCAAAATGGCAGTCATTACAAATTTCCTACCCAGAAACATTTTTACATTGCAGACGAAAATTAATTTTAAATAATACTGAAGCAACTCATGAAGAATACAAATATATGCCGAGATAATTACTGTGGCTTAAAGGGACACGATCAGGGCATGGAATCGGTGTCTTAGTTTGAGATAAACACAGTGACTGAAAATTATTGGCTCATTTATGACCTTATTATTTTCAGTCACTGAGTTAATCTAATACTAGCACTCCGATTCTGTCCCTGTGTAATTTTGATAAAAGGCTGTTAACCAGTTCGCGTCGGGAATAAAAAAGTTTTTCTGGGCCCCTGTGGCGGGTTTCTTTTTCCCACACACACGTTAATGGAAGCTTCCACAGCGGGTGGCCGGCACGTCACCGTACACGTGTGGCTCAACCGAGCATGTATACAAATATTCCGGAGTTTCCTATGGCGTATTTAGACGCTCTCCGATCCGCAAAAATAAATTGCGTGTATACACGGCCTCCGACGCGAACTGGTTAAGAGCATTCATACTTAAATACAGAATACACCCACATTTTATAAGAATCAAGATATATGAGATATGTACAGAAACTAACCTGTGAAAGTTTTAGGTTAACTTATTGTGTCATTAGTGTGGAAATGCATTCAACTTGGGTGTGAATTGACATAAGTAAAAATCCTGAAAAATGGGTAGCGGGCCTGGTTCTCCCTTTCGTCTAGAGGACAATTCCCCTGAACCTCCTTGTTTAATTTTGGAGGATTTACAGACTCTCCACATCCCCACAAATAAGCGGTTTCAACTCAATATAGGCTACTTCTTCACAGGCCTCATTCAAACACAGAATTTTTGTCTCATTAATTGTACTGAAATGATATCAGGGGGATGTTTAATACCAAGTACCTAAAACTATCATCGATTTTTGTGTTTTACATATTTACCAATAGTGTGTAACAGCTTGAATGAAGATTAAAGGGACAGTATCGTCACAATCAGAGCAGACTTTCAACAGGGCATGGAATCGGTGTCCTAGTTTAAGATGAACACAGTGACTGGAAATTACTGGCTCATTTATGCAGCAGCAACGGTAATATGACCCTATCATATGGGGTATTATTTTCAGTCACTGAGTTAATCTAAAACTAGCACTCCGATTCCATGCCCCTGTTGATCGTGACGATATTGTCCCTGTAAATCAAATGGTTAGAAACAAACCTATGAAATATTCAGTGCAAACATATCAGAGGAAAAAGCAAATCCATTCACAATTCCTGCACATGTACATGGATTCTCTGTATCAAGCCTTCACATTTTGAATAAAATTTTTGACAAATGTTACAGAAAATTATAGTACATCAGAGAATGATATTTCAAAAAGTATTTGATACCACAATAAGTTTTAGGTAAAACTTTGATCAGTTGGATTTTAAAAACTACCAATGTTTGAACAATGGCATTCAATAAATATTAACCGAGACTAGTCATTTATCAATCTTCCTATAACATTCTATTGCATTATTTCACATCACAGTGACTATCATTATCTAGTTTCCACTGTGCATGGTACGAATTGCCATGACATTTATCACCGTGTGGAAAGAGAGGTTAGGAAATTATGTGCCAAGTCTGATGAAACTGTATCAAGGACTCGTGAGGCAAAACTGAAAAAGTTAACATTTTGATTAAAAATACTGACGTCTTTCTTTTTTACATATCGACACTGCATGGATTGAGTCCCTCCCTAACTCCCTAGGCCCATTTGATCTTGTCACGGTCTGGGTATTCTCCAACAAGTTACAAATTTTCAGCCCACCTGCTAGATGAAAACATGGTAAAAACAAGACTACATTTGACAGCTCTATTACTCTCAACATGAAGCACTGCTAGAATAATGTAAATGGTTTGTGTGTAATATTTTTACCTAGCCTGACAACTTCACATAATGCATTGTGCATGAATAAAAAAGATACAATTGTGACGCTGCCAGGCTAGGTTTTTCACCCACCATGAGGAAAGTTGGGACATCAAGCTATATCACAGAATACAAGGCTTCATTGAAATATAATTGTCCTTGCTGGATTAAAGATACAGATTTAGGGCAAGGTAATTTCCCCTTGTTAATGGCAAAGATCACTTCCATTAGATTACCAAAATGCCTGACACAGGGAAAGATTTTGCTCAAAAATGTTACATAACCAAATATTTAGGCATAAAATATGTTGGTGAGAATGTAGTAACAATTTTGAAAAGCAAACTGTTTGAATTTTGCAATATTTTTGGGCAGAAATTTATTAATCGTGAATTTTGAGTAGCAAAATGTGCATTTTGTGTGGGTTTTTACGATACACAGGAGTGGATTTGACAAAAGTAAAAAATCCTGAAAAATGGCTAGCAGGCCTGGGTCTCCCTTTGGTCTAGAGGACAAAGCCCTCCTGGATATTTAATTTTGGAGGAATTACAGACTCTCCACATCCACACAAACAAGAAACTAGAGGTTTGGACACAATACAGGCTACTTCTTTCTTTCCTTGGTAGCTACTTCTTTCAAGAATCTTTTTAGGCAAAAGGAGATTTTCCTGAAATCAGCAAAACTCCTGAAAAATCACAGGCCTGGATATAATGGAAATAGTTAATTGTACAGTCTATATGAGCATTTCAAGAATCACCAACGCCAAAACAATGGGTAACTCGGAGCCTCTGTTGATAACTTTCTTTTGAACATGTCAAGAAACATAATATTTTATACAAAACAATAAGTGACTTGGGAAGGGTACTCTTAGCAACAGCAGTACCATCTGTATACAAAATAAACCAAAAAGAAACGATTGAGAAATCAATCTTTTGCACAAAATACCTGCAAGAGGTATTACAAGAATAAACGGCTATGTACACAACAGATTACGTATACCCAAGAAAATCATGATCGTATATCGATTCATTCACAAATACATTGTAATACATGATTTGAAACTCATTTCATATAACTTAACCGCAACAGTAAATTTATAATTTCATAAAATAAAAAATAAAATTAAAAAAAAATAAAATTAAAAATTGCGGCTATTTGAATTTACTGATTAGTTCATAAACTATGTACATTATTTGATGAATCCACAAAATGGATTTAAAAAGAGTACAGCGTGTATCAAGTGTTCAATATGTATGCTCCCTACTTTTCAGCATATATGTTTTTAGATAATAATTACAAACATACAAGAATACTTATTTATGTCATATTGGCCACAGCACCCCAAAAAAAATATCAATTTAAAAAACCAAAAACAAACTGACCAATCTCTCACCCCAAAAAAAATTGTTTTAATGATTGTCAGGCATGCAAACTAACCAATTAAAAAAAATAATAAATTAAAATGTTTGGATTAAGACTGCAAGCATTAAACGCAAAGCCAAGGAAGGGTCCTGAAAATTGTTTTGCATTATAGATGCTATGTGATCCATTCCTGACCATTTTTATTATTTTTTTTAACTTTTATTCTTTGGCAGGGGGGACGTAAAAAATCAGGAATTTTGCGGATAAATTGTTTGCCTGAATAGATACTTTTAGTGGGGTGCCTCAGTATGTTTTTATTTTTTTATTTTTTTGTGGTGCCGTCCCAACTTTGTGACATTAACTAAAATATTGATGTTAATAACAATACCTAGTAAAAGCATGACTATACAACTACATGTACTTGATATTAAGACATACCGTCAATACCATTGCCAATGTCATAACACATAAAACATTTGATATTTAACCCCTCCATGATAGTCTGGGATTGTAGACACATTTGTACCCAAGATATAGTTATGCCCCCCCCCCACCAACAGTCACACCACTAATACTAGGGTGGATGTCAACTATACTACTCCAATTGGGAGATACCAATATCCTGATGGAAACCCTATTCTCCCAATGAGGATATCATTCGACCGCCCAATCGGGAGATACTGTTATCCTGACTGAAACAGTATTCTCCCAACGCGGACACCATTCGACCCCCCAATCGGGAGAAACTGTTATCCTGACTGAAACCCTATTCTCCCAATGAGGACACCATTCGAACCCCAATCAAGAGAAACGGTTATCCTGACTGAAACCCTATTCTCCCAATGAGGACACCATTCGAACCCCAATCGGGAGATACTGTTATCCTGACTGAAACCCTATTCTCCCAATGAGGACACCATTCGAACCCCAATCGGGAGAAATGGTTATCCTGACTGAAACCCTATGCTCCCAATGAGGACACCATTCGAACCCCAATCGGGAGAAACTGTTATCCTGACTGAAACCCTATTCTCCCAATGAGGACACCATTCGACCCCCCAATCGGGAGAAACTGTTATCCTGACTGAAACCCTATTCTCCCAATGAGGACACCATTCGAACCCCAATCGGGAGAAACTGTTATCCTGACTGAAACCCTATTCTCCCAATGAGGACACCATTCGACCCCCCAATCGGGAGAAACTGTTATCCTGACTGAAACCCTATTCTCCCAATGAGGACACCATTCGAACCCCAATCGGGAGAAACTGTTATCCTGACTGAAACCCTATTCTCCCAATGAGGACACCATTCGACCCCCCAATCGGGAGAAACTGTTATCCTGACTGAAACCCTATGCTCCCAATGAGGACACCATTCGAACCCCAATCGGGAGAAACTGTTATCCTGACTGAAACCCTATTCTCCCAATGAGGACACCATTCGAACCCCAATCGGGAGAAACTGTTATCCTGACTGAAACCCTATTCTCCCAATGAGGACACCATTCGAACCCCAATCGGGAGAAACTGTTATCCTGACTGAAACCCTATGCTCCCAATGAGGACACCATTCGAACCCCAATCGGGAGATACTGTTATCCTGACTGAAACCCTATTCTCCCAATGACACCATTCGAACCCCAATCGGGAGAAATGGTTATCCTGACTGAAACCCTATTCTCCCAATGAGGACACCATTCGACCCCCCAATCGGGAGAAACTGTTATCCTGACTGAAACCCTATGCTCCCAATGAGGACACCATTCCAACCCCCAGCGCGATAGTCTGTTATCCTGACTGAAACCCTATTCTCCCAATGACACCATTCGAACCCCAATCGGGAGAAATGGTTATCCTGACTGAAACCCTATTCTCCCAATGAGGACACCATTCGACCCCCCAATCGGGAGAAACTGTTATCCTGACTGAAACCCTATGCTCCCAATGAGGACACCATTCGAACCCCAATCGGGAGATACTGTTATCCTGACTGAAACCCTATTCTCCCAATGACACCATTCGAACCCCAATCGGGAGAAATGGTTATCCTGACTGAAACCCTATTCTCCCAATGAGGACACCATTCGACCCCCCAATCGGGAGAAACTGTTATCCTGACTGAAACCCTATGCTCCCAATGAGGACACCATTCGAACCCCAATCGGGAGATACTGTTATCCTGACTGAAACCCTATTCTCCCAATGACACCATTCGAACCCCAATCGGGAGAAATGGTTATCCTGACTGAAACCCTATTCTCCCAATGAGGACACCATTCGACCCCCCAATCGGGAGAAACTGTTATCCTGACTGAAACCCTATGCTCCCAATGAGGACACCATTCGAACCCCAATCGGGAGATACTGTTATCCTGACTGAAACCCTATTCTCCCAATGACACCATTCGAACCCCAATCGGGAGAAATGGTTATCCTGACTGAAACCCTATGCTCCCAATGAGGACACCATTCGAACCCCAATCGGGAGAAACGGTTATCCTGACTGAAACCCTATTCTCCCAATGAGGATACCATTCGACCCCCAATCGGGAGAAACTGTTATCCTGACTGAAACCCTATTCTCCCAATGAGGACACCATTCGAACCCCAATCAAGAGAAACGGTTATCCTGACTGAAACCCTATTCTCCCAATGAGGACACCATTCGAACCCCAATCGGGAGAAACGGTTATCCTGACTGAAACCCTATTCTCCCAATGAGGACACCATTCGAACCCCAATCGGGAGAAATGGTTATCCTGACTGAAACCCTATTCTCCCAATGAGGACACCATTCGAACCCCAATCGGGAGATACTGTTATCCTGACTGAAACCCTATTCTCCCAATGAGGACACCATTCGACCCCCAATACGGGGGGTACTGTTATCCTGACTGAAACCCTATTCTCCCAATGAGGACACCATTCGAACCCCAATCGGGAGAAATGGTTATCCTGACTGAAACCCTATTCTCCCAATGAGGACACCATTCGAACCCCAATCGGGAGAAACTGTTATCCTGACTGAAACCCTATTCTCCCAATGAGGACACCATTCGACCCCCCAATCGGGAGAAATGGTTATCCTGACTGAAACCCTATTCTCCCAATGAGGACACCATTCGAACCCCAATCGGGAGAAACTGTTATCCTGACTGAAACCCTATTCTCCCAATGAGGACACCATTCGACCCCTAATCGGGAGAAACTATCCTGATTGAAACCCTATTATCCCAATGAGGACACCATTATACCCCCAATCGGGAGATACTGTTATCCTGACAAACCCTATTCTCCCAATGAGGACACCATTCGACCCCTAATCGGGAGAAACTATCCTGATTGAAACCCTATTATCCCAATGAGGACACCATTATACCCCCAATCGGGAGATACTGTTATCCTGACTGAAACCCTCTTCTCCCAATGAGGACACCATTCGACCCCCAATCGGGAGAAACTATTATCCTGATTGAAACCCTATTATCCCAATGAGGATACCATTATACCCCAATCGGGAAACGCTTGTGTGGCAACGACACCTGCCATACGAGGTAGACCTCGTATCGAATCATTGCATTTGTGAATAGAAATGCATAATAAAAACATAGACAATACGGTTAATCAACATTTTGGCCAGCTATGCATTATGGCTACTTGTCAATTGAGTTGACACTTAAAAAGACATTGAATGCTTACGTATAACGATTGTATTTTGGACTATTTTGTAGAAAAGGAAAACATGTACGTAAACATGTCAACAGTCATGTCAAGTAGAAACTAGCATCTCAAAGGGAAGGTACAGCATTGGTAATGTTAGCAAACCTGCTTCTACGAATATGTCCAATACCAGGGTGAGAGTGCATGAAGTTGACCCTCAGTTGGACGAGGTTGTGCTTCAGGAAATTAAAGATGACCACAGCAGCAGAAGAAAGTAGTAGGTAACATAAGTCAGGCATCCACATGCAACATTTCTAATATGCTTAAGCCCTCTCCCGCCCCCTTCCAAATATACTATACACACATGTACATTTCTATAGTCAGGCATATCCCCACCCCCTTTCATTTACAGTCAATTTCAGAATCATTTCTGTCCAAGTTTCAGTCCATTTCAATAAAAAAATTACAATTCCAAGTACAAGATCAGTTAAATTTTCTGAACTTGTGCTGCTAAGCAAACAATTTGATGTAACAAAGATATAATTTGCATTAACTGCTTAATTATTTTATAATTGCTCAGCCATTTTATCCTAGTAGCTCAATAACATTTTGGGCTCGTTCATCCCCCAATTGTAAAAGGAAAGGTACAACATTGCTTTTAGGTAATGTATGTTCATTTCAACCCTATAGTTTTCAAGAAATACATCATATTACTAACCTGTTAAAGTTTCATCACAATTGATGCGAACATTTTGGAAAAAATAATGAAAACTTTTTACAAAAATTTGTGTAATTTATAATCAACAGTTCGTTGTGTGCCCGGAAGGAGGTTGTAAGGCTCTACAACCTTCTTCCGGGCAGAAGGTCGTAAGCAACAAAATGGCTCCTTTGAAAAAAGGTAGGGCCTAACTGTTATATATTTGTTGCTAGAATTACTCCCAAGACATGTTTTTCCATTCCCATGCAGAATTTAACTTTTCTACAATGACTTATAAATGGCAGAAAAACAACCAAACTTTCACACTCAGTTTTCTTGAAACGCAATTTTGCACATTTAACCCTCCTATGCCCAGGCTGAAATTTGGCCCAGTAAGCACCGCACCCACAGACAGTCACTTGAGTATTTTTGGTTGCATTGCCAATTGTTCACACATGTGTATTTTTCTCTAAGAGTGCTGGAGTTAGTGACAAAGTCAAACACACTTGTGTATGTCCTACATAAGTTATATGCAGAGTCACACAGAGCTGTGTATGTACTGCATAAGTTATAGCAGCTGACTCATATACAGTCGAGTGGTTTTCGTTTGACCTCCTACCATAGCCACAAGTCCTTGCATTTATTTGAGTGCACTGCACAAAGTCAATGGGTTGGGAGTTACATACAAATTTTGAGTGTCTTTGATTGTTAAACCTATAGGAGGGTTAATTGCTTTAATACGACCTTTTGCCGGTCACACTTTCGTTACGTCCTTCCGGGCACACAACGAGTTCCTGTTTTCTTGAAAATAAAATCATTTCTCTGGATGGTTGCTACATGTACTAACTTTACACCAAGTCAGTTTTTAGATTTTAAGTTGCTAACAATTTGTTAATTTAATAATCTGGTAATGACCAATGTTGTACCCTTCCTTTAACCCTCCTACTACTACAACGGTCAAAATCAGTCAAAATGTTGATATACTTGCCAAGGTATATCTAGTGCACTTAAAAGTCAAACACTGTCAAACCTTACGTGTAGTAAGTACATTTACAGGTCAAAATGAGTCAACCGTTTTTTGACTGGTAAAAGCATTGTCTGGTATTGTTGAGGGTGGTCAAAATAACAGTCAAAACCAGTCAAAAATGCCCCTGTGTGCACATTTCGGTCAACAGTCAAAACAGGCAGTTGACTGATTTTGACCTCTATAGCTACTTCCCACTAAAGTACAGTTATAGTAGGAGGGTTAATAGTTCTTATACTCACCATTATATCTGCGAACAATAACACACACTTCTCAAACGCCACACATGAATCATAATATATATTCTTAGAAAAAATAAATAGTTGATTATCGGCTTCTTAACACAATGACCACTTCTTGCACTCGGACACGAAACTCAGTTGATCGCTCACCACTGTGATTAAAATGCCAACGCTCGTTTTTTTTGGAAGAGAAAGCCATTGCAACACCGGCGCCCTCATTGGGCAACCGGATTGGTTGCTTGCATATTGCTATTGACGAGAGGTCGTACGTTCACAATCGAGTCCGATGAAACATTGTGTACAGGCGGGACCATGGTGATGTTCCCTCGTATAGATTTCACAGTGGGGGAGAGGGGTAACTGGCGGGGCGAATGGGGTACTGCATGGGGTCTGTCGACAGCCGAATTGTCCTTGGAAAATACTTTATCCCTGAGGTCTTTACAATCAGTATCCACCAGAACATTCAGGTCTTGAAAGAACTGCCTATCCATGTCTTTGTCTAGTTTCATCCGTTTTGCTGGCCCGTGGGCATCGTCAAAATCTGCAGCATGTTTCAAACTGTGTTGGCTTACCGCCGTGGCTGACATTTCGTAGGGGAGGTCCCCCGTGACAAGGCCGCCAACCTCTGGGGAACCATTGTTCAGTAGTTCGGCGGAGGAAGAACCGTTGAGTGAAGACAGTATGGAGACCGAATGGGAAAGTTTGTTGTTTATCCGATGTTTGTCTAGAAGACTGTGTGATGGGATGGGGCTCACTAAACTCTCTGCATCGTCCAAGAAGCGATCCATGTAATCTCTACAAAACAATTTAAAAAAAACGAGTATAAATAGGTTGCAAATTAAAATGTTATGAGAGTGAAAAGCTTCAAGCATAATACATATCCTGCTGAAGGCACAATTTTCTAGCTTGGGTACATGATACTGTTGGGGCGGGGGGGTCAGGTATTATCAGGAGATGTGTATAAAGTTTTTGTGTAAGTGACCAGTCATTTTTCTTCATAATTTTCTTCATAATTTGCTCATCAACAGCAAAATACAATTAAATCAAATAAAAACCAAAAGTCAAAACCAAAATTACGATTTTACCACCCAAAAAACTTGAAAGGCTTTGAATGTCATTTATTTGCCCAGACTTGATTTTTAAAAAAATGGTAACAAGGAGGTACTTACGTAATTCCTGGGTGGAGATGGTACTTCTTTTTGGATAATCTGGCTTGGTTTGCAAAACTGTCATGCCTTGCCGTCTTCTTCCATAGATAATAAAACTGAACCAATTCACCAACACACCTCGTCCGAACCTGTGGAAACAAAACAAAAATGTAAAAACCGAGCACAGGAAAAAATTTCATTTCCTGGATAATTGCCTGACTATCAGTGTGCTTATCTACTAGTTTTTATCAACAAATACAAGCCAGAGAAGAATGCTTCAGGAAGATGATCACTTTTTAAAAGGGAAGGTACAACACTGGCAATTACGTGATTACAAAATTACCAAATTATTAACCCTTCTATGCCTGCAAGGGTCAAAATCAGTCAAAATGTTGATATACTTGGCTAAGGTATATCTAGTACACTGAAAAGTCGAACACTATAAAATTTCACCAACCTATACCATAAAACCTTACCTGTAGTAAGTGCATTTACAGGTCAAAATGAGTAAAGACTAATTGCGGTGACACCATGTGAAAATCTCAATTGAGTAGTAATTAGTTCTGAAAAGAACTGGGGGTTACAACTCCAGTTGTAACCTCCAGTTTGGATCGTGTATCAAAAACATACAAACACAGTCTTGAACCAAGACTAAGCTGACACAAAAGGGACTGACAAAATTGTTCAACCCAAGACCAAGAGATTTACCAGTGTTGCAAAGGGTGGGCTGCGATGTGGGACACATCCTGACAATATATTTTGCAGTTTTACCTTATTCTGCTGTATAAGATGGAAGTTCTTCCCGTACGCTCTCAGACCGCTCTCAAAGTTTCGGCACTCTTCTTCCGACCATAAGCTCATCTCGTCCATTGGGGGCGCTATCTGCATTCTGTGTCGCCTGAGGGCCTCCTCTATATTATGGCCACATTGTAGAAGTATATACAGGGACTATGGAACAGGTGTCAACAAAGAAGGAATATATTATGATATATGTATTCAAATTGTTGAGCACTTTTTGCAAACCTAAAAATGTTCAGACTTCTTAAAGGCGCAGTATCGACACAATCAACAGGGCATGGAATCGGAGTGCTATATTTATATTACCTTAGTGACTGAAAACAATACCACACATGATAAGGTCATATTACCATTGCTGCTGCACAATTGAGCCATTAACTTTCAGTCAGTCTTTATCTTAAACTAGGACACCAATTCCATGCCCTGTTGAATGTCTGCTCTGATTGTGACAATACTGTCCCTTTAAAACAAACTTGGTGTCACGTTGGTGATAGCATCAAACATAATGAGGATTTATTCTATCTTAACTACTCCCATTTTAGAGCAAACAGAGGAAAACTTTTTAGTTTAATTTCAAAAAGTCAGTGAGAGCCATGAAGTTCCCATGGTTCTCCCATGAACCACATTCTCACTTAGCGACAGTTGAGATACGAGTTGTGTGATAAGGTTCCTTTCAGAACCTGTACCTCACTTAGCAATAGTTGCGATAAACAAATAAACCGAAACGATATCTATCACAATTGCTCTCTTTTTAGTGAAAACAACAGAGGGAAAAATAAATAAATAAATTTCAATGGACCCTGTTTGGAAACTTTTAAAAGTTTATTCTCACCCTTTCATCGTCCCGAACATGACTGCCTTGTGGAAGTGATTTGACACCCATTGCACCTGCTGGAGGTCGTTGAACTTCCCTTAAATAATTCTCAACGAGTTCTATGTCAAGTTTGCTGGGATCCCACAGTAGTCTGTCCTCATTGTCGTAGGCTGTAATACAAGAGTATAGGTATTGAGGTTCATGAGGTCTACCTTTGAACTTGAGAGATTAACCCTCCTACTACTACAAGGGTCAAAACCTTACGTGTAGTAAGTACATTTACAGATCAAAATAAGTTGACCGTTTTTGACTGGTAAAAGCATTGACTGGTATTGTTCAGGGTGGTCAAAATGACAGCAAAAACCAGTCAAAAATTCCCCTGTGTGCACATTTGGGTCAACAGTCAAAACAGGCAGTTGACTGGTTTTGACCTCTGTAGCAACTTCCCACTAAAGTGCAGCAATAGTAGGAGGGTTAAGAGGGGTTGGGTAGAGGCAATTCCATTGTTAGCTGTCAGAACAAGGATATATCTCAAAAAAATGCAACAAGTTCGTATGTGCAATAGTGCATAAATCTGCATACATTAAAACAATTGAGTGCGACAACGTTGTATCTTCTTCCATAGGTTGTGTATGTTCATCCTGGAACTGTATAAAAAATTACGACCTTGTTGCACTGAGCAAAATCCATGTGTGCAACAAGGTCGTAACTATGATATGACCTTGTTGCAATGATGCGACAAAATAAACCTTGAATGTTGCTATTTTTTTTTTTCATTTACATTGTGGACTCATTAAATCATTAAATCATTAAACCCCAAATCCTCCCAAATGTACCACTGGTTTTGCCTGATTTTGATGGATATAAGTCCACATTATAAAAGTCCACATTATATCCTTTCACCTACCTGGGGCATCACCATAGTGACTCAAACCTTCTGGGATTACGGCTTGATAATCTGACCCGACGCTGATGGTCTGCAAATTGAGAAAAAACCACAAAATACTTTGATGAACATAAGGAAATAACCTTCTTAATTGGACAAGTTTGAAATTTCATTCTTAAAGGGGCAAGGCCACTATTCCTGAATAAAGGGTCCTTCCAAAATAATATCAGAATGTCTATGGGAACATTTTGAAAGGGCGCCAGGGCCAAGACCAGGGCAAAACCTCCATGAAATTCCAGGCCTGCAGGTAAAATTTTACTTTTGATAACAAACCAAGCTAGGGCTGTGTGTTTTCGGATATTTTTGAAACCGGATATCCGAAATCCGGAAACTTCGGATACCCGGATACCCGTTTTCATTTTTGTTGAAAACATGCCTCCGGTGGTGTACAAATACATGTACTGTAAATGGTAACAAATTGACTTTTATAATACAGAGGATACCATACTATCGATCTTTTCTTTATTGGAGTGTAATCTCTTGAATTTAAATATAATTGTCTGTAAAAGTGTAAACATTACATTGTTCAAGAGTCACAGATTTCTGTTTGCACCGCTCAAATGTTAAATCCGAATTAAAAAGTCGTTTACGGGTAATTGGAACCGAAAAATGGAGCTTACCTTTTTCCAGTCTTCTGGGGGGACATAATCTGAGTCTTCTGAGCCTGAATCAGAGTCTCCGTCCGTGGCAGTATTAGCTGTCGAACAAAGACAAAACAATTTCAAGGGTTATCTCAATAAGAAAGCAGAAATTTAACTGTTGAGTTTTGTGATCACATTGTCTCTTCTCAGCCATCAATTAGTCCTGGGTCCATATCATTCCTACATTTTAGCACTGCCAATGCAAAAAGATGACCACACTCACATCTTAGTAACCTGTGCGTGCCATAGCTCCCGGGACTGTCGCTTGCATGACTCCCAGGTCCCGGGAAGAGATCACTGTGGAGATCATCGATGCTCTCCTCGCCCGTCCCCTCCTCGACATTCTCCCCCTCGTTGGGCAGGAGGTCCTGGGCAATCTCCTCCTTGTCCAGGGTCAGGTTGCTAGAGTTCAGTATCTCATCCGTGCTGCCGTCTGTCTCGTTAGAGTCCTCTTGCTGTTGAATGGGTTCTGTGCTGGGTTTTGGGCAGTACATCTGCCACAATTGGTCAACTGGGATCTCTGCTTCCTGTGGGGGATTGGTGAAAAGAGAATAATTTCTTATCAATGTTAAGCTAAGCTACAAAAGCAAGATTGTATACACAGCTAGGCCCTCTATAAATTAACTCCCGAATACGACAGTGGTTCCAAATCACAGTTTAACCTTTACATGCCCTAGGAATAAAAACCTTTATGGTTGCAGCTATCTTCATTCTTTGACTTTAAAATTCACGAGGTTGAAAGTCAGGCTGAAACTGCATTCGAGAAAATATAGTGCTGGCATTGAATTCAACTTAAACACTGGATGTGTGCGCTTATCCAAGATGTGTGATTACAAACATATTGAAGGCTTAAAACCAGAACTGGTTATGTCCAAAATCGGCATTTTGAAAGAAAAAAAAATGAGTTTCAAAGTTTGAATCTTTCTGAAAAATCAGAAACTCCCCACAACACATTTTATGCAAAAGTGGACATACCCAGTTCTGGTTTTAAGCCCTCGATATATAATGTATATGGAAGGGATATGATTTGACAAAAGTAAAAAATCCTGGGTCTCCCTTTGGTCTAGAGGACAAAGCCCCCTGAACCTCCTGTGGGTAGCGTGCCTGGGTCTCCCTTTGGTCTAGAGGACAAAGCCCCCTGAACCTCCTGTGGGTAGCAGGCCTGGGTCTCCCTTTGGTCTAGAGGACAAAGCCCCCTGAACCTCCTGTGGGTAGCAGGCCTGGGTCTCCCTTTGGTCTAATAATAATAATAATAATAATGTGTGGATTTATATAGCGCACGTATCCACCAACTAAGTGGTGCTCAAGGCGCATTATATTATTATCCCTGCTCATAAGGCTCATAAGGCTCATAAATCATTCCTGAAACCATCTCAGCTCCCTGGGGAGTATACAGCTCAATTGCTGCCATTTCTAGCGCATATAGAGCAAACCAACTCTGCCTTCACAGGTACCCATTTAACCCCTGGGTGGAGAGAAACAATTATGATTAAGTGTCTTGCTCAAGGACACAAGTGTCACGGCCGTGATTCGAACCCACATTATGTTGCTAACACCAGAACTTGAATCCGGTAAGCTAGACCGCTCGGCCACGACACCCCATAGAGGACAAAGCCCCCTGAACCTCCTGGACGTTAAATTTTGGAGGATTTACTGACTCTCCACATTCCCACAAACAAGAAACGAGATGTTCTGGGACACAATACAGGCTACTTCATTCTTTTCTCGGTGGCTAATTTTCTTCTTTCAAGAAAATTTTGAGACAAAGGGAGACTTGTAAAAATCCTGAATGAGGGAAAATCCTGAGAAATCAAAGCCCTGATATGGGCATGCTGTTAGTCGTTACGCCCATTAATTTGTTTTGTTTTACATTTTCTGTATTATTTCAATGATTTGCATACATATATTGCAATAAAAAGCAATCAGATTTCAAACTTGAATACAGGAATGGCGTGTATACCTGAGCCAGTTCATCCAGTTCATTGCTGAAGCACTCTGCCATGTCGGCAGTCTCCTCCTCCTCGATGGTG
This sequence comes from Zoroaster sp. YZ-2022, assembly GCA_029582265.1. Lineage (NCBI taxonomy): Eukaryota > Metazoa > Echinodermata > Asteroidea > Forcipulatida > Zoroasteridae > Zoroaster > Zoroaster sp. YZ-2022. The sequence goes on along the minus strand of CM055825.1, from coordinate 3,223,582 downwards.
CGTTCATCATCGCCATCATGAACGAGCATCTCGGCAGTCACATCAAAGTCCTGGTCAGTCTCTGTGTAGTAAAGAGAATGGGTGGGTGAATTATGACTACGAAAACGGTCACCAAGGATCCAGCCATTGCAGTACAACCTATTTTAACCCTCCTACTACTACAAGTAGGCATGTCAAACACACACACAGCACAGCCTGTCGTGTACATGTGCCTCGTAAAAACACTTGGTATGAAAAAATTGCCAACTTTTAACATGTTGTTACGATGTGAAATATCAATAAAATGAAGAAATAAACACCAGTATAGTGATGTGTGTTGTTTTATTATTCCATCATGTGTTTTGGGGGTTGATTGGGTCTGAAAATCTTGTATTAAACACCATTTGAAAAAACCTTCGATCGACCGTGATTCGCGGAAGCGCTGTTTACCGTTATGGGACTTCAGCACTGAGCGCTTTTGATCCCCCCTATGCCCTCGCAAAATGGTAGATTCCGATGGGTTCCTGTTAACGCTAGCCATCAAGATTCTAAAAATAGACTCGGAAAAACCCATGCTTTCAGGGGCATGGTCGGAGATTTTTCAAAATGGCGTCACGGAGTGGCAAACGGCGATTTGTTAAGGAATTTATCTTTTTCCCCAAAAATACCTCGAAATATAAAATTTCCAAATGATTATAGTAAAGAAGAGAAGTTTAGCTCCATTTTGATATATAGCTTGTAAAGAAAATCAATGAGGAACGCTACGAAATCAAAGGCCAAACATGGGAATGCGTGATTTTTTTTCAGTTTCGGAAATCACTGACCACGACGATAACGCGGTCGAGCGCGTGTCGGGTTGGAGCAGCGATGAACTCGAGCTTCTGCTCTCAGAATATCGACTTCCATGTTATTTTTTTCGTTTTTAAGTGTGAAGTTACTTGCAATCTTGTAAAATATATCCTAGTTCAACACAGAAAATAAGATTAAACGAGGAAAAAAAAATCAGAAAACTTTGTTTTTCATACTGCATGGGGGTCATGCACAATAAACGAAACGGCAATGTAATGAGTCACGTGATATATTGTAACTACAAACGCAATGCATACGTCACTGTCATTGATTTGTCGGCTGTTCTATCCTGTAGTGTTACTCCCCGTAAGTTTGATTTTTTTATACCGGTTATTAAAATTAGATTTTAATTAGGCAGAATTTTTCATCATATTTTTTTATTTTCAACAGATCACTGGCAATGAGTTCCCAACTTAGCTTTTAGTACAAACAATACTTGTGCCAAATTTCAGGCTTGTCACATGAACCGTTCTCAAGTTAGAGCATTTATGCATATTAATTAGCTGGACTTAGTAATTATTCACGAAATCCATCTTGTCCCGTGATGGGACCACAGCATAATGGACCATCTTTAACGAGCCCTATGTCCACAACTAAAAAGAAATGTGGCATTATTTTTTGGGTTTGATTAATTTCCCTACCCAAATATTGGTAAAATTTAAAAATTGACTGACCAAATCTGCTAATTGATGTTGAAATATAAAAGTAAAAACTTAAAATATTCAAATTTCCTCTTTTTTTACCAAAATGGCTGTAATCGCTATTTAATTTTGACCTCATTAATTTGCCATAACTCAAGAACGGTAATGTCCGATTTTTTTTATTTTTTCAGATTTGTGTTTCTTTCATCAAGCCCTTCATGTTAAGATCCATTTGAAATGATTTACGCACAATATTAAAAATTGTGTGACCTGCCTACTACAAGGGTAAAAATCAGTCAAAATTTTGAAATACTTGCCAAGGTATATCTGGTGCACTTAAAAGTCAAACACTGTCAAACTACATTTACAGGTCAAAATGAGTCAACTGTTTTTGACTGGTAAAAGCATTGTCTGGTATTGTTCAGGATGGTCAAAATGACAGTAAAAACCAGTTAAAAATACCCGTGTGCACAATTGGGTCAACAGTCAAAACAGGCAATTGACTGGTTTTGACCTCTACAGCAACTTTCCACTAAAGTGCATCAATAGGAGGGTTAAAGACACCTTTAGCTATTTTATCCCTCCTATGAATGGGTCAAAATCAGTCAAAATGTTGATATACACGTACTTGCCAAGGTATATCTGTGCTTAAAAGTCAAACACTGTCAAACCTTACGTGTAGTAAGTACATTTACAGGTCAAAACGAGTCGACCGTTTTTGACTGGTAAAAGCATTGTCTTGTATTGTTCAGGGTAGTCAAAATGACAGTAAAAACCAGTACAAAATGCCCCTATGTGCACATTTGGGTCAACAGTCAAAACAGGCAGTTGACCGATTTTGACCACGATAGCTACTTGCCACTAAAGTTCAGCTCAAATAGGAGGGTTAAAAGACATTTTAAATAAATAATAGACAAAATATTGTACTAACATTAACAATTCAAAGAAATTATTTTTGTAACACTTTTCATAAAGCTCACATTTAATAGTTTTTCTTTATTCATAACGAAATCCTCTAAGGTTATGAAACTTTCAAATGATAGTTTTATGACATATTTATACATGTAGATTTAATTTAAATGAATATGTATTAAAGCTATTGTAACTGGTTTTAATTACGACTTTCCTCACTTAATAACCAGTTTTACTAGGCCTATGTGTGATTTACGTTCCGTAATTCAAGAAGAGCAATTTACAGCTCTCCTCATATTTCTTAAAATGAAGGACTGCTGAAATTAATCGATGGTGGTTCCCGTCATAAATTGACACTTTTTTTTTTACTGTTAAACCGAGCTTCTGACAACTATTTTGTGAAATATATCAATTCAAAGTATCCGTTTTCTTTTCTAAAAAAGGAAATTATGTGTGACATTGACAAAGTAAGCATCATATGGTTCCAAATGTTCTGTGTTGATCCTGACCGTTGACCTTGGGTCATACAAGGATGTGTAAGTCAGTTTGTATTTAAATACTTCCACCCATATCATCCCCTAGGGGAAAGGAGTAGATCAGAATCCAAATCAATTTCTACTATAGATGCACTAATCAATCACTTACCCGGACTGGAGTCACTTGTACCAGGCTTGGGAAAAAAAAGAAAAGAAAAACATTTAAAATCCATGATGAGCATTGTGATTGGATATTCATGTAATGTATAATGTTCCCTTAACCCTAACTCCCTATGCCCAATTGCTTACACATAACCTGAGTCCTTCCTAACTCCCTAGTCCCATTTGCTTATACATAACCTGAATCCTTCCTAACTCCCTAGTCCCATTTGCTTACACATAACCTGAATCCTTCCTAACTCCCTATGCCCATTTGCTTACACATAACCTGAATCCTTCCTAACTCCCTATGCCCATTTGCTTACACATAACCTGAATCCTTCCTAACTCCCTAGGCCCATTTGCTCACACATAACCTGAATCCTCCCTAACTCCCTCGGCCCATTTGCTTACACATAACCTGAATCCTCCAAAATCCTTCAGTAGTTAAACAAGTACATGACATGTATGCACACATGTGTTTCTTATCTGTGATACATGTACATGGCCAGGGACCCTCCCTGCATGCATGGAGCAACAGTGTCCACTGACCCAAGCACTGACCTTGCAATCACTACAATAAACATGGATGTACATGTACCATGGAAATGCAAGTATGCCTAATAACCTCAATCCTCCAAAATCCTTCATTTTAGCAAAGAGGATTTTGGAGGATTTGGGAGGTTAGGGTTAATCCTAACCCCCCTAGCTACTTTGGTTCAGAACCTTCCTGAATCTGCCAAAATCCAACACCATGCAGTAACACTACCACTCAACTGAACTGGGACACCCAGCCCCATGTAAAGTATCCCTGTCTGGGCTGTACAGTACCGAGTCCATCAAAAAAGGGTTGTGGAGATGCACTTCATTGGGATATTTTGGACGAGTAATCAGAAATGTTATTTGTTGCCATATAAATTAGGCCTAAATATATTAAGTTTAGACATTTTATCATTTTATCATTTTGTCAACTCAATATGGCACTCAAAATTATCACGGTAAATAATGAATAAACAAAGTAACAAATAATCCTCCCTACAGGTGATCTAACATTAGCCGTCCTACTACTACAAGGGTCAAAACCAGTCAAAATGTTGATATACTTGCCAAGGTATATCTAGTGCACTGAAAAGTCGAACACTGTCAAACCTTACGTGTAGTAAATACATTTGCAGGTCAAAATGAGTCGACCGTTTTTGACTGGTAAAAGCATTGTCGGGTATTGTTCAGGGTGGTCAAAATGACAGTAAAAACCAGTCAAAAATGCCCCTGTGTGCACATTTGGGTCAACAGTCAAACAGGCAGTTGACTGATTTTGACCTCTATAGCAATTTGTCACTGAAGTGCAGCTATAGTAGGAGGGTTAGTCAACAAATATGATTAACCCTAACCACCCCCAAATCCTGCAAAATTCTCCAAGGGGCACTTTTTGGGAAAAATTCAGCACTGTTGGAAACTGGTACTTTCACCTTTTCAAATGGAACAAAATTACTACCTGGCAAGAAGTACAGGCCATAAGTGCTGAATATGAATTGATTGATTGAATTGATTGAATTTATTCAGATAAAAAGATGATAAAAGTACAAGACACATTACAAAAATACAAGAAAAACACACGATATTTATCCAAGGATAACCCAAAAAGCCAATAACATATATAGGCTTATTTCCATTGGGGTCCTTACATCGAAACATCAAAAAATACAAATACAAATTACAAATTTGAAAGACAAAGATAGTTCAAGATACCACCACACCCCAAAGAAGGAACAAATTATGCTTCCCTGAATTTAGCTTGTGTTGAGAGATGACATTTAACAAGTCGTTTAAAAGTAGACAAATTGGTGGAACTCTTTACATTAGAAGGTAAATTATTCCATTCTTTGATAGCTGTAACCTAAGATCAACGAAAATGCATGGTGCATTTTGAAGATAAGGGCATGTTTCCAAAAGTGCACTGATGGATTTTGGAGGAATCAGGAAGGTTCCTAGCCAGAATGCTAGGGGTTAGGGTTAAAATAGTAAAAACTGGCCTATATAAGTAACAATTTTACTAACACTCCTAAAACGTTGTTTCCACTTTCCAGAACATTTCCAGGACATTTTCCTGTGTATTTATTGTTATTTTTAATTAAAAGACATGCAAAAACTCGGACTTTACGTTGACATATTACATCCATCTCTGCACCATCACAGTTTTTAGTTTTAAAATATAGCGCTAGACTTATCACAAAAGTAACAAGAACAGTAAGTAGGCCTAAGTCCATTTAAAAAGTTGTCATAGTTGTTTATCAAAACAAAAAAACTAACATTAATGTTAATTATTAACTTCATTTAATTACATTTTTAACATTTGTGCAACTGCAAAAACAAAGTTGTGCTTTTCCTCACAATTTAGATAACATTTTTTACCAAAAACAAATTTGTTTTAAATTTAATTGTTATGTTATTATTAATATAAATAGGCCCTAGTAATAAGTAGGCCTATTAGTAGTAATAGTAGGCCCTATTAATATTATATTTTTTTTTTTTAAGTTGCCAAATTGTAAAGTTAACTTCAAATTCGTTAATATTTCATGAATTATTAATTTTAAATTAACAATTTGTTTCTGTATTGGACGTGTTGTTTATATTTGATTGTACCGCCGGCAAAACTTTTTCGCCATCACGCCGGTGCCCACAGCGCGCTTGCACATGTATTCAAATGGTATTTATATAGCCAGCGCTTAGCTTTCCCCATTTAATTGCACACAATGTTTTGTAACGTTCACGTTTTACTTTTAGAAGGGAAGTGGAAAAATAAATTTTAATTAATTTATTAAATAACGACAGTCAACGCTCACTTTTTTGAAAATAATAAAGTTTATTTTCTCACGTATGTACTAAATGAAAAAATATACGTTTAAAAAGGAGAAAATAGTCTGAAATTGGTATCATTAACTCTGTTCGAAGGCAAATTTTACATTACTCACCTCGGCCATTTTGCAGATTATGATGGGATATCATTGACCTCTGAAGGTCGACAATTGCCCGGATGAAGAGGCCTGTCCGTACTAAATATGAAACCGCAGTTGATTGGTCAATTTAGAAATGTCATATATTGTTAACAATACATTTTTTCAGGTAACACTGTTTTTATAATACTTTATAAATTTTAAGAAAATCAACAAATATGCATTTTACAATATTTATATTAAAATAAATTTATAGATTTTTATTTTCAAATTACCTTCACTTAAAATTACCTTCACTTCAGTAAAGTGTTTCTTAATGCAACCAATCAGATCTTTCGAATGATGAACCAAAGAAACATGATACGCAAATGTCATAGCAACCCTTCAGCGCAACTGTACTGGCGGTTTGCTTTGATCTTACTTCGGAAAGTTTGTACTGTCAAAGTTCTAACGTTACTCGTTAGTCAAGAATTGACAGAGTCATTATTAATTATCATTATTTATCTAATGAAAAACGATTTATAATTTCTGTGCAGCTAAAAATAGCTGTAATTATGTCCACTGGAAAAGCAAAGCCGGGGTAAGCAGTTAATTAAGCCGTCAGCCGTCGTGAAAAAACTTTAGTTTAACGTTAGTCGTTAACCATGTTAACAGGTTAACACTAGTATTTATAGTAATACATTCGCATTAACACCACTAACGAACGGGACGTTAACTGTGATCTGGTGCTTGGGCCTTGAGCAAAAGAACTGGCAAAAATTTTAAATAACGTTTGTCAGTGGATCGTTTCAAACATGGCTGTGGTTCGGGGGAAGGGGGATGGAATATGTTCAACATTGTTTATTTGTTAGGCCCAGCATGCCCAGTATTGAGAATAATTTTTCTCCAAATAACGTTAACTTAGGCCTAACACTAGTGTTACTAACAGTAACAGTTAGGCTAGGCCTACAGACTTATTAAAAATATTGGAAAGAATGTAGAATACAACCGCCACTTTTCTATCCAAAATGTCATGACAAATGTTACAGATTTTCCTTTAATTAAAGATGATAGGGGACACTTAATAAAGGAGAGCAAAGTGTAGACAAGTGACGATTGGAAACGATATTTTGGGGAGTTTGAGTAACGAATGTATTGTAGGCCTATATGCACATCCAGTGAGATGTTGGCCATTTTGTCGTCTGCTAAAAACACATGGTTAGACACTGTGCACAAGTGGTGGTTGGGTTTGACTTTCTTTCCAAAATATTCACCAAAATGATTTTTAAACATAAAAAGAAAAGTTGTAACTTTAAGTTAATGTTAGTAGCGTTATTGTATTTTGTAATGGTATCGTTAAACCATTAATTTCAATTTCAAAAACATCATCATCATACTTGTCATGATTTGCTAGAATGACAATGTAACGTTAAACTTTGCCTTGGGCCCTAACGGTAACAGAACATGATGAAAGATTCAAATTGTTTATTGAGAAAGTACTTCCTCCAAACAAATGTTTTTGTAAATGATTTTCACTTGTAGTTGTACAAACATAAGAAATATAAAGTTGTCAACATGGCAAACTGATAATTTAAATTTCAAAAACATCGTCATCATCATTCATAGATATCATTAATGTATGAATAAAAGGTAAAACCTTGGTGAAATTTTTTTTGGAATAAAAGACAGAAAAGTGTGATCAGTTATGTTTTTGTGAGATTACCATTAATGTTAGAAGTGATAACATTCTCGAAAAAAATTTAAAATGCCTTGTTTTCTAATTTATTTATCTTAAATATAATATTTTTATTTATTTATTTATTTATTTATTTATTAATTATTTTTTTTGAGGGGGGGTCACAATGAGATCCTTGGGTTGGGTTGGTTGCCACTCTAAAGGAGTTCAAATATATGGGTCATAAGTCGGAGGCCTGTTCCTTGTCAATTTACAAAAGGATTCCTTTGTGACTTCCATTCTTCACCACAGCAATATTTTACGATATCACAAATTCCAGTTCCACATTTTGTCAACTTGAGAAATCCCAAAGGTGAAGGGGTATATTTACATTCACTATAAAATCAACTTTGCCGCCGTATGAATTCCTGTGCTTGTTTAATCAAGTCCAGATCGACTGTTCAAGGCCTCATGGTGGCGTGAAATGCATGTGCAAATATCAAGAAAAATGAACTTCAAATATAAGTGTGTGTAATTTATGAGCTTTTCAAATAAGAATTCTTAAATGTGTGCACAAAGATAAGTAGGTTAATAGGTTTACTATTACACTTGAATAATTAGGAATTTGGACCGCAGGTCATATTATTTCAGAGGGTTATAACTTTTAAGTGCTCTCCCAATTTGAGGTGGCCCATTTGAACAATATTCTGTACTAGAAAACAGTCATATTCCTCTAGTCATTCAAGCAACATACAATGCTGTAATATTTGTAAGCAGTTTTTTTGCATGGCACTTTGAATTTGTTCCAAAGATGCCACACAGAATATAAGCTTAAATATATACATACATGATTGGCAATGTTTGCGATTTAGATAGCTGTGCTACCGAATTTGTGAATACATGAAGCAAATCTTAACCTTGAAGAAAACAGGTATGTTTACCATTAAAAAAAATCAAAACAGTGGAAGATTTTAACAATTGTTGAAAGGGACAATATCCTCATGATCGACAGGGCATGGAATTAGAGTGCTAGTTTTCGATTAACTCGGTGACTGAAAATAATACCCAACTTGATAAGGTCCGTTGCTGCTGCATAAATGAACCAGTAATTTTCAGTCACTGTGTTCATCTTAATTTAGGGCACCGATTCCATGCCCTGTTGAAAGTCTGCTCTGATCGTGACGATATTGTCCCTTTAACTATCCGTGTATAAATTGATTTTCTAGCACTCTGAAGGTGCCTGGTGGAGTTCTTGCTGCAGCTAACCGCAGCAAGTTACTGACCAGCCAGTTGAGCCAGAGTCGGCTCAACACCAAGGATCGCAGCGTGACAGTTGGGGTGGCGTCTCGTACCACACTGAACTCTTCGAGCCGTAAGAGCCAAGTGGCACTGGACAGCAAGGCAGAGCACAGACTTGGTGGAAAGATTAGCACCATGATCCAGGTAAGCATTTCTCCTTATGATTTTTTTAAATATTTTTTTCTCTCTTTTTAACGTTTTGATAAAGTGAAATAAATATTTAATTGAATTGAAGCCCCCACCCACAGGCAAATATCTTAATTACCATGACAATTTATTCTTATTTTCTCAACAGGTGTTTGATGAGCAAGGCAGTGATGTGACACCACAGCCTCTTCTTATCGTGGATCCCAACGCTGTCAAACACAACCAGAGTAAAATCTTTGGCAGTGGTGGCGACTCAAGTGGTGGCACAGTAAGTGACTTTTAGTAGAGTACTTTTCAAAAGTTTTCAAATTCTTGACCAGGAATAAGCTCATGTAACCAAAACAGATTTTGACGTTTCTCAAAATATACCATGTAATTTAAATGTTAAGTAAAATGGAACTTACTAATGAGTAATAAGCTTAAATAAATAGAGAATTAGCTGTTACAAACTGCTTACCAACCTAAAGGACCTGAAGTATAAATGCAACATAGTAGTTTCGAAGCTAGCAGGTTCTTTCTCAAAAGGCAAAATGGACGATATATAGACAGCTTGTAAGATAAACTTGTATGAAATCTGCCGTCTTGAAACCAAGCTTAACCCGAGAAAGAACTCGGTTCAAGTTTGGTCAGAACAGTCACATGATTGCATTCGCTCAACCGATGACCATAACCTATTTCTTGCCAGGATTGAAAAAACATCCCTGAAAATCATCAGATGTTTTGTTTGTTTGTTTGTTTGTTTTGTTTTTGTTTTTTTTAAACCTGCACAGAATTCCATAATTTCTGCTGTAAGGGATTATATTTGTATGCATGTCCTTTTTGGTGATATGAGTTTTAAAGATTTATATAAAGGTATAAAGATTTGTGTGTTTCTTAAAACATTTTTTTAGGATGCTATTATCACAATGGTATCACATTGGTTGAACTAATTTAGTATTTTTCTTCTTTTTGCAGCCCACAGACCTGATGTCACAAGCTTCCATCTATCAGACCGGTAATACCAGCTTTGCAGGACCATTCACAAGGTATAATAATAATGTGGACATCAATAGCACACGTATCCACCAAACTGGTGCTCAAGGCGCATTATATTATTACCCCTGCTCATCAGGTGCATAAATCATTCCTGAAACCATCTCAGCTCCCTGGGGAGTATACAGCTCAATTGCTGCCATTACAGCGCATATAGGGCTAATCAAACACAACAACCAACTCTGCCCTCACAGGTACCCATTTACCCCTGGGTGGAGATAAGCAATTATGGTAAAGTGTCTTGCTCAAGGACACAATCACCATGGTGGCGGTTGGGATTCGAACCCACATGGTTCATGTATTAGGCCTGTGATTTCAGGATTTTTTACAAATCTCATTTTGCCTCAGAATTTTCTTGAAAGAAGAGAAGTAGCCACCAAAGAAAGAATCAAGTAGCCTGTATTGTGTCCAAACCTTTACTTTCTTTTTGGTGGGGCTGTGGAGAGTCTGTAAATCCTCAAAAATTAAACATCCAGGAGGTTCAGGGGGCTTTGTCCTCTAGACCAAAGAGAAACCCAGGCTCGCTACTCATTTTTCAGGATTTTGTACTTTTGTCAAATTACACCACTGATGTATGCGAATGCATTTAAAGGGACAGTATCGTCACGATCAACAGGGCATGGAATCGGAGTGCTAGTTTTAGATTAACTCAGTGACTGCCATAATACCACACATGATAAGGTCATATTACCGTTGCTGCTGCATAAATTAGCCAGTAATTTTCAGTCACTGTGTTCATTCATCTTAAACTAGGTCACTGATTCCATGCCCGTTTGAAACTCTGATCTGATCGTGACAATATTGTCCCTTATAAAAGGCATACCACATGTAAGCGCGGTGTGCATACATGGTCAAATGAGTGACCATCTTTAGCCTCTGAATGAGGGCGCCCTTAAGTTTGTGACATCATATGCAAAGTAGTCGAAGGTTCTTCTCAGAACCCTCACTACTCAAAAGAGTTGTGTCACCGCAAATCATACTATATCATGTAGTCTTAGATAATGTTGCGTATTTTAGGTCTGTGTTTGGTACCAGTATGACCCAGTCTAGCCGCTCAGCTGAATCATTCACTGAAGACTTCGCCGAGCCTGCCGCTGCAACTGATATCGTCTCTGGACTTGGAGGTAACTTGAAGCAAAATTTAAACCAATTCATGTCAAATGTATTCAGTTTCCTTTGATATTTAATTTTCTCGAAAAAAATTTCTGAAATCTGTCTGCCTCTTATGTCAATTTAGTCAAACAATTTCCAAACTGAATTGGTAAATTCTCTCGATAACATAATAAGCTGAAACTTTCTGAGGTTGGTTGTTTAATGTAACTTGGTGCAAAGAAAGTAAGAATATTTTTAAAAGCAGTTTTGCCAACTTTAACCAAAGTGTATAATGGCCTTGACAATACATGGGTCGATTATTTTGTGAAATCTCTCATTTGAAAGTAATTAACCTTCTAACAAGGATGGAATAGAAACAACATAACAGAGAATATACTGCATCTACATGTTAGTGCTGGGAGATACCAGTTAGATTGCTAACCGTTTAACCCAAACTTTCATGGTTGCTTACCGGTTAACCAAAAGCCAACACCCCACGGTCACACAGACTAGATATAGTTGGCAAATGGAACAATTTGCATCCACTTTCAATCAAAAAGCATCAATAAACTTTTTTTTAATTTTTTTTATTATGCAAATCGCCCCACACAAGGCCAGTGGCCACTCCAAGGTGGGGCTACTAAGTCATTGAGTTGTTACAACAACTCCACACTGAAGAACCAGCCCCTCGCACCAAAACAAGACAAGTTAATAACCAGCCTCTTCACAGTGTGAATAGGACTGGGAGGGGTAACTTGTCCAGAACAAGGCAGTTGTTAGACTGCCTCTGCCCCTATAAGCAATTATGGTTAAGTGTCTTGCTCAAGGACACAAGTGTCATGACCGGGATTCGAACCCACATTCTGCTGCTAATACCAGAACTTGAGTCCGGTAAGCTAGACTGCTCGGCCACGACACGCCACAGTGATTGTTTAATAACCAATGCGGCAAAAAATAAAGTCTAGAACAACAAAATAGGCGGCAAATTCTTCCAAAATTTCTAAACGGTTAGTGCAGTTTCGGTCGGTTGACTGGTTAACCATCCCAGCACTACTTCATCAACCTTTCACAGGCCTGTGATTCCTTAGGTTTTTTTTCTTGATTTCAGTATTTTTTACAAACCTCTCTTTGCCTCAAAATTTTCTTGAAAGAAGAGAAGTAGCCACCAAGGAAAGGAAGAAATAGCCTGTGTGTCCAAACCTCTAGTTTATTGTTTGTGGGGATAAGAGTCTGTAAAGGAGGATCGGGGGCTTTGTCCTCTAGACCAAAGGGAGACCCGCGACCCATTTTTTCAGGATTTTTTTACTTTTGTCAAATCACACCCCTGCTTTGAACCTTTACAGATGTCCACACTGAGCGTAACATTGAGCAGGAGGTACTGACAGAGCAAGATCTTGATAAGGTGGTAACCATTAACCTGACGGAGACAGAAACAATCTGGATGCTGGACCTGCCTGGGGTCTGCTTGTCGGCAGAGAGTGACGAGGCATCCCAGGTCAAGGAACGTAATGAGAAATACAAAGAGGTAATAAACTCACATTTAAAGGGAAGGCATGGAATTTCATTCTTGTAGGGGCAATTCCGCTTTTCTTGAGTATTTCACCATGTTTTGGCCAGGTGTGCCATCCTCTTTAAAACAAGGTATGGGCATAAATTAATTCCAAATTCTAATTAGAGTATAATTCATATTTGCACGCAGTTGTGTAAGAGTCGAGACGGCAATGACCGATATGCTGAACGGGGTATGCAGACATTCAATGAGCAACCCAAGAATAAAGACGTACAGACGATGAGGATTAACTACGCAGTAAGTAACATATTACCTTTGCTGCTGCATATTTGAGCTAGATTTCAGTCACTGTGTTCATTTGAAACTAGGACACCGATTCCATGCCCTGTTCAAAGTGGGCTCTGATTGTGACGATAGTGTGCCTATAAACTTGTGTTTTCCTATATGCAGGATTCTGGCATTACTGCTACAACTTGGGACATGTATGACACATTTGAAGAATTGGAAGCTAATGCAAACAAAGGTAAAGTTAAGTTACGCCCTCCCTCAGTTTTTTCATAGCATATTTATATCTGTCTTGCTATCATTTGTTGCATTAACTTCATCCCGCTTCCCTCAACCAAGTTATAATTCTGTTATATTTTCCCCCTTTGCTGTACAGCGGAAGAAGAAGATATCATACAAGAAGAGGACTCCGCAGAACGACCCATCAGCACAGCAACAAGCACCACCACAGCAGCTGAGCAAAGGAGGCATGCGTCCAACCTGAGTACTGTGAGGGACAGTAAGTAACAATGTTGTCTTCACGCTTTTAGAGCCGTGGACTGGATGTAGCAAGGGGGCTGGCATACTTAGAGTAGGTAATAGACTTCTGGTAACAAGCATTAATGTGACACTTGCAAGCAGGGTTGCCAAACCATTACAATGGTCGTTGTGCAGGCGCGCCTTTGGAGTGAAATGCTGTGGACTGGGTTAAAGCAGGCTTGCACACTTCATATTGGTTAAAAATGAATCAGCTGTTGCAAACTGCTTACCAACTTAAAGGACCTGTAGTATAAATGCAAAATAGTAGTTATTGGCCTTCCGTATCGAACCTAGCAGGTTCTTTCTGAAAGGCAAAATGGATGATGTACATATATGTATGTTGTCCATTTCTTGCATGTTTGTATATCATCCATTTTGCCTTTGAGAAATAACCTGCTAGGTTAGAAACTAGAAACGTAAGGCCAGTAACTACTTCATATAGGTAAATGGACTTCTGGTTGACATGCACTGATCTCTTCTCTTGATCCTTTCTGTATAGGTGGGAGTCAAGCCAGTCTTATGGCTAGCTCAGCAGAGTCTGAGGCTGGCACGGAGGCCATGAGTGAGGCAGCAGGGTCAGCAGAGATGGGTTCAGTAATATCTGATGCAGCCATATTACAGGTAAGGAACAGGGCCCAATGTCATAGAGCTACTAAGCAGAGAATTATGCTAAGCAAATATTTTTGCTAAGCAAATATAAAACGGACTACCAGCCAAAGTGCATACCTTTTGTATGAAAGTTTGGCTGGTAACCAAAGAAATCCACTAAGCAAATTTTTCTGGTAAGCAATTTTTTCTGCTTCGTAGCTCTAAGCAAATTAGCAGATAAAATTTCTTACTAGAAAAATTTGCTTAGCAAATTTCTTGGTCTACCAGCCAAACTTTCATACAAAAATGTGTGCATTTTGGCTGGTAGTCTGTTTTTACATTGCTTAGCAAAAATTCTCTGCTAAGCATGCTGAAATTGGCCACGTATGACTAGAGCTGCTTACTGTAAGCAGTACAAATCTGCACTTCCTTAAAGGGACAATATCCTCATGATCAGAGAAGTCTTTCAACAGGGCATGGAAACTGTGTCTGAGTTTAAGATGAACGTACACAGTGACTGAAAATTACTGGCTCATTTGTGCAGCAGATACGGTAACATGACCTTATCATGTGGGGTATTATTTTCAGTCACTGAGTTAATCAAAAATTGGCCCTAAGCTTGGTGGTCAAGAGGTTAAGACGTCTGCACTAGTAAGCAGGAGGTCGTGGGTTCGAATCCCGTTCGAATCCCGCCCGAGTCGCCTGTGTGGTTGTCTCACAGACACTCGGAGGGCACGAGCGTGCAGTGCTATACACACGTCGGTGTGGGGAAAAATTAAATCAATTGTTTATCTCCCGACGCAAGAATTTCACCAACCTATAGATATTGTTCTTGTTGATCATGACGATGTTATTCCTTTAAGCAGATATTTTGTGCTTAATGTAAGTGGATTTCATGGGTAAGCATGCTTTCTTCTCGTAACTGAGTATTCTCCGCTTACATGTATGTCAGCACGAAACCAGATCCAAGCAAGTTGCCATAAAGATGGTGTCTGTTGGTAACTATCTTGACATAGTCTTGTTCAGGTCCTTGTTATTCAACCTAGTATGTCTTCATTGTCATTTTTTCTTCTAGTCTGAATCGTTAAAGAAGCATCTGTTCGTGATGGAGAGAGTCGTCACTCTTAACAACTTCCAACCAAAGCAGGCATCTTACAGAGGGTTGCCTATTTTGCCAGGTGAGCATAAAATGTCTACAAGAATTCTTTCCACCAAATTGGAAAAAAAATTCACAAAATCAAAAAAAAACTTAAATGTCCAAATAAAAATAAAAAGTGAACAAATTTTTTTATGATTGCACATGCACATACCCACAACTTAAATCCTGTAAGTTGTACACGCACCAACGTAAAAAAACAACTGGTTGTCCTTGTTTGGAGTCGGATCTGTTTAATTCTTACGTAATTAGTGTAATGAAGTTGATGGTAATAAATAATGATGACGTTTTGGTAATGAATAATTGAGCTTGTGAATGGAATCAGTAAATGATATTCTGCAAGCCTTTCACTGATGTGATCCAACATTGGTTCATATCCAACATTTGGAGTAGGCTGTTGTATCTACATGTCCGTGTGTTTTCCCCCCAGTTTCTCTGTGTCCCCTCCTCCCATCTCATTTCTGAAACCAATCATTTATTTCCTGTTGTACATATCTAGCTCTATCCATGTAGTGACTCAGTTGTCCATCAAAACCATCAGGTTTTTATAACTCAAGTCTTCACATCTTCCCCTCTCAAGATATTGACCGCATCGTGGAGGAAGAACCCAATGAAGGCGGCTCAGCGTCCGGAGCGGTCAACATCGCCCAGCTTGGCCCCAACCTAGACCGGCTGTGGGCATACACCTGCAGTCTGACCAAAGGACGCAACGTCAGCTGTATGGTCTGGAACAAACACAACAAAGTGAGTCGATCATTAGCCCTCCTACTGATAGACCATTTGAAACCATTCAAAATTTCCACTTTCAAAAATGCCCATTGGTTTTGTACACACATGGTGATACCATTTGAACAGTGTTGGTAGCAAGCTTTACTACCATTCAAATCCATTCAAATGCATAGAGGGTCCATTGATTCACCACTTAGAAGTATCCAAACAAGGTTTTGTATTAGCTGTACTAGCATTTGGAAAGATCCAAGCAAGGTTTTGTATTAGCTGACCTACCATTTAAAACCATTTGGGGGAATCAATACTGTACACAGTAATTTTACCATTCAAAACCACAAAAGCGAATGGTTTCAAATGGTGGATCAACTTGTATGAAAAAGGTACCAGAAGTAGGAGGGTTAGTTGGGCACTATCAGGAGTCAGTTTCATAGAGTTGCTTACCAGAAATATTTGCTTAGCAGATTTACCAGCCAAACTTGCACATAACATCTGTTTTGTATTGCTTAGCTAAAATATTTGCTTAGCAAAATTCTCTGCTTAGCAGCTCTGTGAAATTGGCCTCTGGGCCCCTGGAGCCAATTACGTAGGGCTGCTATAAAGCAGACAATATATTGCTTAGCTGAAAAATTTGCTTAGCAAGTTTTGCTGGTTATCAACCAAAGTTCCACACAAAATGTGTGTACTTTAGCTGGTAGTCTGTATTATAATGCTTAGCGAAAATATTTGGTAAGTACAATTCTCTGCTTAGCGGCTATATGAAATTGGGCCAAGGTCACAAATGATGCACCACTTACATGAATGTAGCCTTACACCAATCCATAAAAATGTACAGTTAGTGATAATGCCCATATTCTAGTGAAAAGGGAAATGACACTTTACTGTAAAATCATTTATTGGCTCCAATAACAAGAGAAAATATGCCCAGGTAAACTGTCTTTCTAATCATTGTGTGTGTTCATCAAGAACAGTAATAATACTTTGGTATGTCTTAACAGGATCTCTTAGCTGTAGGTTACAGCCAGTTTGGTTTCACCGAGCAGAAAGGAGGCATGGCTTGCTGCTGGTCACTTAAGAACCCAGAGGTAAGTTTCTATCAGAAACTATGGTTGATTTGGAGTAGGGCCATCGAAACCTTGTGTGAATATTCTGGTTTACTGCTGAGAAGAATCAATTGTTCAGATTTATGTTTCAATAAGTGTGCTTTTACCATCTATAATAAACAATTGTTAATAATAATAAACAATTGTTATTAATAATAAACAATTCTTAATAATAATAAACAATTCTTAATAATAATAAACAATTCTTAATAATAATAAACAATTCTTAATAATAATAAACAAGTGTTAATAATAATAAACAATTCTTAATAATAATAAACAATTCTTAATAATAATAAACAATTCTTAATAATAATAAACAATTCTTAATAATAATAAACAAGTGTTAATAATAATAAACAATTCTTAATAATAATAAACAATTCTTAATAATAATAAACAATTCTTAATAATAATAAACAATTCTTAATAATAATAAACAATTCTTAATAATAAACAAGTGTTAATAATAATAAACAATTCTTAATAATAATAAACAATTCTTAATAATAATAAACAATTCTTAATAATAATAAACAATTCTTAAATAGTGCATATCACTGTGGGTCCCTATGCTCATCAGGCTCATAAATCATTCCTGAAACCATCTCAGCTAGCTGGGGAGTATACAACTCAATGGATCGAAATACTTGAATTAAACCATCATTTCTTAGCACCAGACACCCCACAAGATAACTGCAAATGATGTCATGAAAATCCACTCTGTCTACTTTTTGCTGAAGAAATTACCATCAAAATGGGGTAGAATACATGTTTTATGTGGTAAAGATGTGGCAAAAGTTAGCTTTTATAGATTGTGAAATAAAACAGCATTCTAAAAAAAAACTAACTCCCTAGGCCCATTTGCTTACACATAACCTGAATCCTTCCTAACTCCCTAGGCCCATTTGCTTACACATAACCTGAATCCTTCCTAACTCCCTATGCCCATTTGCTTACACATAACCTGAATCCTTCCTAACTCCCTAGGCCCATTTGCTTACACATAACCTGAATCCTTCCTAACTCCCTAGGCCCATTTGCTTACACATAACCTGAATCCTTCCTAACTCCCTATGCCCATTTGCTTACACATAACCTGAATCCTTCCTAACTCCCTAGGCCCATTTGCTTACACATAACCTGAATCCTTCCTAACTCCCTAGGCCCATTTGCTTACACATAACCTGAATCCTTCCTAACTCCCTATGCCCATTTGCTTACACATAACCTGAATCCTTCCTAACTCCCTAGGCCCATTTGCTTACACATAACCTGAATCCTTCCTAACTCCCTAGGCCCATTTGCTTACACATAACCTGAATCCTTCCTAACTCCCTAGGCCCATTTGCTTACACATAATTAACCTGAATCCTTCCTAACTCCCTAGGCCCATTTGCTTACACATATAACCTGAATCCTCCAAAATCCTGCAGTAGTAAAGCAAGCACATGACATGTATGCACACATGTGTTTCTAATCTGTGATACATGTACATGGCCAGGGACCCACCCTGCATGCATAGAGCAATAAACGGTGTCCACTGACCCAAGCACTGACCTTGCAATCACTACAACAAATATGGATGTACATGTACCATGGAAAGGCAATTGTATGCCTAATAACCTCAATCCTCCAAAATCCGCTTCACTTTAGCAAAGAGCATGTAGCATGTAACCTCAATCCTTCAAAATCCTTCACTTAAGCAAAGAGCATGTAGCATGTAACCTCAATCCTTCAAAATCCTTCACTTAAGCAAAGAGCATGTAGCATGTAACCTCAATCCTTCACTTAAGCAAAGAGGATTTTGGAGGATTTGGGAAGGCTAGGGTTAATCAAGCAAATATTTGTGAATGAATATTAAGGATTGATCAGCATGATAATTGTTATTTGTTTTCAGTTCCCAGAGAGGGTTTTCCAGTCTGAATCTGGGGTGACAGCCATGGATTTCTCATCAACTAACCCAAATCTCCTTGCAGTAAGTAACTCTTTCAGTTATGCCTTAAAGTGGATGTATGTACAGCATTAGTAACTACCCATAAAGAAACTGAAATCATTGTTATCATGAAGCTTTTTTTGTTTTATAATGTCTGTCATGTTTCGGGGAGAAAACAAAGTCTGATGTGTATCATCAGCCAGTATCCCATTTCTTTATTAGAATAAATACAATTAATCTAAATGCATTTTATTTATATCCTACTTATTGACACAATGACTTAGGATTTCCTCCCCCTGTGCTTATTACATGAATGTACCAACTGACTCAGTTCAGTGAGCACACTCCTCTCCCCCACACCCCAAGGATCCCAGTTCCCGCCAGTTCCCGCATCCAGTGTTGGCGCAAATCCTCCAGCAGTCTACTTAAGCAGCAGCATCTCCCAGAGTCCGGCGTTCTCCTGAAAGACGATCAGAGCATACTGATCGAAACGTCGAGTCGTAACCACCAGTTCTTTTCCGAACTAATTACTATTCAACAGAGAATTTTTGGTATCACTGCAAACAGTCTTTACTTGACATAAACTATACTTCTCATAACAATTTAGGGAACACCGGAATAATCTCAGTTAAAGCAAGATCATTTATTTCAGATAAACACAATGTTTCACAAAATTGATGAGAAACAACTGCGCAATGAAACAGATGATAAAGGATGCATGTAGTGATTACACATTTCATGACATGACTACTGAAAGAGAGAGGGGGTTGCAAATGAAAATCCCGGTTCATGGAACATTTCAAACCTATTTGATGTTAAAAATTCGATGTTCCCTAAATTGTTTTGAGTAGTATATAACTTTCACAGGTTGGTTTCTGTACATATCTCTTGTTTCTATGGATGCATTTACAGATATTTTGTGGTGTAGACTGCCATAATTTATAATCATTTTTTTGGTTCTTTACCCTTCACACCTTACAGGTTGGTATGTATAATGGCATGGTAGCTATCTACAATGTCAGAAGTAACAACAGTGCACCAGTACTGGATAGTTAGTAAGTAAAAGAAACCTTTTTGGCAATGATTACTTTAGGCCTGTGATTTCTCAGGATTTTTTTACAAATCTCCCTTTGCCTCAGAGAAGAGAAGTAGCCACCAAGGAAAGAAAGAAATAGCCTGTATTGTGTCCAACCCTCGAGTTTCTTGTTTGTGGGGATGTGGAGAGTCTGTAAATCCTCCAAAATTAAACATCCAGGAGGTTCAGGGGGGCTTTGTCCGTTAGACACCCACGCACGCTACCCATTTTTTTTACTTTTGTCAAATCTTGTATTTACTGACTGAATGTATGTCAGATTGTTTATCGACACATTTATCTATAATATAAAAAATATAATGTAAAAAAAAATTTTCACCACCACCTTTCCATAAAATAACTTTTCAGGTCGCATTTCCATCGATGAAATTAAAAACATCTTTGGAAAATTACTAACTTTAAGGGTTATAAACCGATCTTGATATGCATTAACAGTGAGAGTCACGGGAAGCATTCTGCCCCTGTGTGGCAGCTTAAGTGGATCGAGAAGGAGAAAGGCTCATCACCTGGGGAAGAACGGGGCGAACTACTCATCTCTATATCAACAGACGGACGAGTCACACAATGGCAGATCAGGAAGGTATGTCGGTCTTTAGATGTGACAGCGATATCATTGTGGCAGGCTTGGGTAATTCTGGATGGGGTAATTCTTTATCAAAGAAATTTACAGTTACAAGAGCTATCCTGTTCGTCAGTAGATAAGTAATACATGTGCGCATTGGTAATAACGTGCATTGTTTTCGCTACTTCCAGTTCCAAAGTTGCCATACCGTTGTGTGTAATTTAACCTAAATTCCTTGATTTTAACGTTCAAAAGCAATTCTTGAGGCAGAAATTGACTTTGTTAATAAGATTTTGAGTCTTTACAACACCTATGTTGAATACAAATCCCAAGCTTTCTAACTTCTTACATAAATCCTTAAAGAAAATGGTGGTCAATGCATTCCCAATGGGCTTCTGATGACCACTGGAGAGAGCACGTGCCAAGTGGGCGTGGTTTATGTTGGAATTATGTCACACTTACCAACAAGATACTACTCCTGCTTTCCCGATCTCTTTCTCCTTTCTCTTTTATTTTCACACAGGGCTTTGAGTGTGCCGACTTGATGAAGCTGAAGAGGATAGCCAAAGCGAGCAAGAAGACCAGAGACGGCAAAGAGGCCAAGAGCGAGGGCTTCATCTCACGCCAAGCCTCAGGGATGTGCTTCGATTTCAACCCCAAGGACCTTAACATGTGAGTAAGGGGTGAGAATAGGATCCCAAGGGGATGGGTGCAACAAAAACAGGGGTAAAAGACAGGGTTAATTGTTTTATAAGAGGCAATTTTTTTAATGAGAAAAAAGGGATATTTTTCTCTGATGAGATGAGGGCTTTCTAGAAAATGTTATTTCATGATACTGGTTCAAGGGGGAATTTTTTTTTTCCCCTGCTGGGAGTCAACATGCAATGTCCATACTTAATCGGAAAAGTTTTTTATGAGAAAAGGGGGATATCAAAGATATTTTTCTCTGACGGGATGAGGGTTTTCTAGGTAATGTTATTTCAGAATACTGGTTCAAGGGGGCAAATTTTTCCTGCTTGAGTGAACATACAATATCCATACTTAATTAGTCTTGCCCCCCCCCCCCTACACCTTTTTATATAAAGTAATGTACAGTATATATATTTATAAATTTTGTTTGGGACACGACATCAAATGATGGTTTTTTGTTGCTTTTTTTATATGATACCATTTCTATAGTTATATTAGGCTGAAGGCTTTGAGTTCAAGAATCTCAAAACATCAGTCGGTAAATTTTTAGTGTTTCACAAAGTAATTTTTATAATTTTTGTCTTGTTTTTACAGATACCTGGCAGGGACGGAGGAAGGTCACATTCACAAGTGTTCCTGCTCTTACAATGAGCAATACTTGGACAGCTATTTCGGCCACACAGTCAGTTTGTACACTTGACCGGGCATAAACATTTTGACCAGTTTAATCTTCAGTATCAGTCAACATTTCAAACTGATGCTGTTATCACATGGTTTTTTCCATGTTTTTGGTTAGCCTTTATTCAAGGTGCACAACACCTGAAAAAAAAAAAATAAATCAGGAGAGAAATATAAAGAAAACCATAAGACCACAGAACGGACTGGCCCTCAGGACATCTGCTACTCATGTGCGTGGTCTTTTTTCATGCGTTATGTTCCTGGTTGCTACATGAGCCTTGACTAAAGGCTATTCTATGGTCAACATCGATTCCAATGATTTATTTATTCCCTAATGCTAAAAATCTAATTGTATTTACAAACTGGACAAAATCTTTTCACCGAATCTAGTTTTTTTCAACTTTGATCTCTTCACCGTAGGGACCAGTCTATAGGATAGAGTGGTCACCATTCCTGTCTGATGTATTCATCAGTTGCAGTGCAGACTGGAGTATGAGACTCTGGGTACAAGACCGGCAACAACCTGTCCTTAATTGCTTCTCCTCAACGGTAAGTATTTCTGCATTTTTTTTTCCCTTTCAGTGTTCAAAAAGACACTCTTTCTGAAGAAATTCCAGAAGTTGTTTAAAACTTACTTCTAAATAAAGAGTCTATATTTTATCACAAAAGTAGGTATGACAGTGTACATCAGTCCCCATCTCTCCTGAAAGATTTGTTTCAACTTTTTAAAAGAAAACCGAGTTCACAGGGTCAAAATTACACTTGCTTCAACCCCCATTATATAATATATCAAAAAATTATCCCCAAAATGGTGAGAGTATAAGAATACAGCGCTGCTCATCGGTAAGCAAATTTGCTAACTATAGCAGAAAAATTTGCTTAAGCATAAGCGTATTTCACAGGTCAGCAAGAAAATTGAGAGCAGCGTGTACGTTCAGCGTGGATTTGTATTGTTGCGTCACTCATTTGCTAGCAATAACGGCCTGCAAGTTCACATGCCTTTCTGTATGCTTAACGGTTAGCAGCGCTATGAAATGAAAAGCATACAGTAAGCAAAAAACCTGCTTAGCAGCTCTATGAAATTGGACCCTGGTGTCTCTGAATTCTTAAACTTACTTTTTCTTCAAGTCACTTAATCAGTTTCTCTCCATCTGTCCCATGGATACAGAAAGCAGTAATGGACGTGTCATGGTCACCCACTTCTGCGACTGTGTTTGGTTGCGTCAACGAGGGCGCTGTGGAGATATGGGATCTCAGCACCAATATGTAAGTCATTTATTGAATTGTTCTGTTTACCAAAATAAATATTATTATATGCAACACCTCTGTTAGGCCAAAAATAAGTATCCGATTTCTGGTCTCCGCATACGTTGCCTCGGACCTGCATTTTTATTTATTTATTTTGTTTTGCTATGAAACGATGTACAATTGTGATTGGAATCTGCCACACTGTGGTTTAAACAACTTTTTCACATAGGGGTTTGAAATTTGCCCGATTTGTGAGGCCTCTCTTAGCCACCATACTTCGGTGCTTTTTAGTGCACATGTGTCCAAATCTAGAATCCTAGCTTCTGAGATCCAAACTATCTAGATTTCTTTTTACTCGCAATGTAGGTTGGATCCTATCATTGTCAATGTGCCAGCTCCCGGTGTCAAGCTGTCGTGTCTTCAGTTTGCCCTCAACTCAAACGTGAGTATTCGCCAGTCCTCAAAAAGAACTCTGTCCAACTACAGCATGGTGCTAAAGCGGCACATTGCCTCAGGGACTTGTCAACCTGTCATCAACATTGCAGTAGACTCAATAATTAACACTATACTTGTGTCTCTCTTTAATTTCATATCCACAGTGCATCCTGGTTGGTGACAGCGATGGTCAGGTGTCCGTGTACCAGTTAAGAAATATGCCACCAGTCGAAGACAATCAGGTAGTGTAATAATTGTATAAATTGAAATGAAAGTGATTCAAGCATGAAGATGAAGGGTGGGCTTTGTTTGATCCAGGGGTGGCTTGGGGTTCACAGAAAAATTAAGGTTAATTTAGACCCCCAAAAAGTCTCCGGTTGCTGGTTTCCATGCGTGCGCCTCAGACCCGCGCGTCAACATTTTTAGTTGTTTTTTTTGGTATGACACGATGTCCAGTTGCAGCCAAAATTGCTGGATCGATTGGAATTCTGCCGTGCTGTGTTTTCAACGACTTTTTCACATAGGGGCATGAACGTTTGCCCGATTTGTGAGGCCGCTCTTAGCCACCATACTTTGTGTATGGAAAATTTGGTCTGGTTCCAATAACCGCGTATACATGTATCACCTATTTCACTGGTTGGCCAAAAAAAAGATTACCAAAAAAAAAAAAAAAAAAAAAAACCGAAGCCGACCTCCAGAAACTGATGACTATTTTTTTGTTTGCCTTACATGCATCATGACTTTTAAAAACATGGAACATAGAGGGTATATTCCTGCCACAAAGCAATTTGTGTAAACGTTTTTTGTTCTCTCATCGCAGAAAGAAAAGCTGGAAGAACTCATCAGACAAACCGTGGACAGTGAGCTTCAGTCTAAAAGGTGAAAACTATGACGACGACAGAAGAATTAAACCAAGTCCAGAAATACTCCAGTGAAATATCAATATGAAACAAGCAGATATGAGGAACAGCAGCTGACTTTAACAACATCAAAGATAGATTCTTCCCCATCAAGTTATTCACTTCTTTTTAACCTTGTTAGCAATGTGAATGATATATGGTTTTGCTTACACAGATAATTCTGCTAAGCATTATTGAACAGAATATCAGCCAATACTACAATTATTTTAATGAATGTTTTCTCGCCAACGACACAATAAATAAGCTTAAATTTTGATTGGTTATGATGTCTGGATGCCTTAACAGATATTTTACCAAAAGTGTATACTGGTTTTAAAATGCCCAGAAATGTCAATTCCAATTTCATTTTGCATTCCAGCCAAATGTTTTTCAGTATTTACTTCTTGAATTATGGTTTATGCGAAATAAATGCGTTTAAAAAACCGTCCATGAGCTGTATTTGTCACCCAGCTAACTTTGTATCTATAGTATTTTTGCCTTCATTTTAAATTCCATCCATGGTTCATTTTGAAAATGACAATTTTTATCATTTGTGTACATTTCTTGAGTATATGGTTTAAAATGTACTAATAGAAAGAGTGCCTTTGTAAATGAAATTGCATGTATTGGGTTTGTTACTTTTGGGATTTATACTGTACGTGTAAATATGGTACAAATAAAGAATATTATCAATCAATCAATCAATTTGTTTCCACATCAACATTCTGGCTGATATTGTGGTTGAGTGCCGTAAACACTCAGATTTCACAATTTTTCATTTTTCGTAGCACCTCTTTTTCGGATAGATTATTTGTTGATTTTTGTTTTATCATCACTTGTCTGTAGGTTGAGTCAAGTATCTAGTAGCCCAGATTTGAGTTTGGTGTCGGGTAGTTTATCCGCGAACGTCAACTGTTTTATAAATCTTTGATCGGGGGCTCTGACACAATGACTGATCCAATTCTTCTGCATTTTACCAATAAATTCCGAAACAAGACCTCGGTTGCAGATTTCAACTATTTTTTCGTTTTTCAGTCTATATTTTTTGAAAGTTTTTGTCTCACCTTTCGCATTTGTGTGGGAGAGAACTTCGTTGAGTTTTTGGGTACCTCCTCGAACGATATGTCGTTGAAAACCGATATAACTTGAATCAATTTTTTGGGATTGTATTTTGGTAAGGCACCAACTTTGGCACCCGTAAGTGAGCTTTGACCGAACTAAAGCTTCCAAAAATTTGCACCGAGTTTGGAGTTCTATTCCATAATTTCGAAAAAAGTTTTTCAACTCGAAAAACTTGCAAGTTGCTGCTGTAATTCGATTCTCAATTTCCATAGTTCCGGTGCTGGAATTATCGAATTCGAGTTTTGCTCCCAGATATTTAAAACTTTTGGAATTTTTGATTTTTTCCTCTCCTATTGTCACAATTGATTTGGGGTATTCATCAGGGTCTCCTTTCCCCAGTTTCCAATTTAATATCAAAGTTTCAGTTTTATCAGAGTTCATTTTCAGGCAGTAATTTTTGAAAACTTCATTGAGAATATTAAACATGGTATTCGATTCTGTTTTTGATAGAGTTGGTAATCCAAGGTCATCAGCGTAACCTAACCATTTCAAAATGGCGAGACCGGCGGCAATTTTGCCTGTATCTGAACATTCACCCGGAATTTTGAAAGGTATCTTAACAAATCTGATGCCTGCTTCTTCACAACGTTGACAGAAAACTTCCATCACGTGGTCAGCATACAGATGATTTGCAACATTGCTTAATGATTTCCATTTGTATTTGTGTTCAACAGGCCAGTGATTTCTCATGATTTCAGGATTTTTTACAAATGTCCCTTTGCCTCAAAGTTCTCTTGAAAGAAGAGAAGTAGCCACCAAGGAAAGAAAGAAGTAGTTTGTATTGTGTTCAAACCTCTAGTTTCTTGTTTGTAGGGATGTGGAGTCTGTAAATCCTCCAATATTAACCCTCCTATGCCCAGGCTGAAACTTGGCCCAGTCAGCACGGCACCCACAGACAGTCACTTGAGTATTTTTGGTTGCATTGCCAATTGATAGGTCAAACCACAGAGTCACACAGAGCTGTGTATGTACTGTCGAGTGGTTTTGGTTTGACCTATCCTAGCCACATGTCCTTGCATTTATTTGAGTGCACTGCACAAAGTCAATGGGTTGAGATTTACATACAAATTTTGAGTGTCTTTGATTGGACCTCCTATCACAGCCACATGTGTTTGCATGTATTTGAGTGCACTGCACAAAGTCAATGGGTTAAGAGAGACATACAAATTTTGAGTGTCTTTGGGTTTGACCTCCTATCACACAGCCACATGTGCTTGCATGTATTTGAGTGCACTGCACAAAGTCAATGGGTTAAGAGAGACATACAAATTTTGAGTGTCTTTGGGTTTGACCTCCTATCACAGCCACATGTGCTTGCATGTATTTGAGTGCACTGCACAAAGTCAATGGGTTAAGAGAGACATACAAATTTTGAGTGTCTTTGGGTTTGACCTCCTATCACACAGCCACATGTGCTTGCATGTATTTGAGTGCACTGCACAAAGTCAATGGGTTGGGAGTTACATACAAATTTTGAGTGTCTTTGGTTTGACCTCATATCACAGCCACATGTGCTTGCATGTATTTGAGTGCACTGCACAAAGTCAATGGGTTAAGAGAGACATACAAATTTTGAGTGTCTTTGATTGTTAAACCTATGAGGGTTAAACAACCATTTTCAAGATTTTTTACTTTTGTTAAATCACACACCTGGTTGAAGTAAAGGTGCAGCATTGGTAATGTTGCCAAAACTGCTTCTATGAGTACTAAGCTTACTTTCTATAAATCAAGATACACATGTACATTTAAATAAACTCTACCGAGACTTGATTCAAGTAAATATAAACTATTTATTCAAATCAAAATTTCAAACATAACTCATGTCTACTTTTCTGTACAAAGTCTTTTTTTTTCTAAATGGGTGACAATGTCCAACTACAGACAGCTAAGTTTCTGCAATGATGTTTTATGACTGAAATTGAATATTTTCTAAACCTGGTATTGAGTCGAAGCGTGTTGCTGACTGCAGAATGTAGAAATATTCATCTATTTTTCATAACCAATGCCATTCAATAAGACAATGTTAATTATGACAATCGTGCAAACCCAAAATCGAATCAAATATCATGACATCAAATGGTGAACAAGCGCTATTGCATTGTCAACGTCACAGTTCTTCACTTGGCTTTCACATTCATGTGAAGTATAAACTGGTCTTAACACACTTAAATAGATTGCCCAGAGTTAGTAAGACTACTTACAATTAAATTTCTTTAACCCTCCTACTGTTTGACCATTTGAAACCATTCAAAATTTCCACTTACCAAAATGGCCATTGGTTTTGTACACACATGGTGATGCCATTTGAAAAGTGTTGGTAGCAAGCTTTACTACCATTCAAATCCATTCAAATGGTTTTTGAATGGTGGATACACTACACCTTGGTGTGTTTCCATAGCCGAATGGTTTCAAATGGTGAATGTACTACACAGTGGCTTATTATTCAAATGGTTTTGAATGGTGGATACACTACACCTTGGTGTGTTTCCATAGCCGAATGGTTTCAAATGGTGAATGTACTACAGTGGCTTATAAATCATTCAAATGGTTTTGAATGGTGGATACACTACACCTTGGTGTGTTTCACAAAACGAATGATTTCAAATGGTGCATCAACTTGTCTAAAAAAGGCACCAAAAGTAGGAGGGTTAAATTGTTATGAAAACTTTGCCATAAATCACTATTGCTTTTAATTTGAAGTGAATGGAGAGTCTCTAGAACAATGGGTTTGATAAGTGCATTCGATGCATTCTGTGATCTCTATCGTTATATCAACACTTGGATTTTCTCACCACTGGAGGGCTACAACATTCTCAGAACAGATAATGTGATGTCATCTGATTCATCAGTTGGTCATGGATCGACAACTGAAAGACTACAACTCGAACTGTAGTGTTTTTTTATCATTTCAACATCTTATTAAATCTGAGGGAAAATTACCCCTCCATAAAATCCAAACATAAAACTGCAAACTGAAGAAAGCTGCGACTTAACCTCGTGCTTTAGGCTTCTGTGTTCTCCTCATCACCCTGAAATTTAAGAGAAATAATCTTGAGGGAAGGCTACTGCAATCCAACAAATTGGAGATGAATGTACAACACTTGAATTTTAACAGATACCATTAGGAAGTAAAGAACGGAACTATGTCTGATTTGAGGCTTTGCATGGCGGAATATCGTTTGAACTTTAACAGATACCATTAGGAAGTAAAGAACAGAACTGTTTTGTTTGAGATTTTGCATGGCGGAGTATCATTTGAATTTTAACAGATACCATTAGGAAGTAAAGAACGGAACTATGTCTGATTTGAGACTTTGCATGGCGGAATATCGTTTGAACTTTAACAGATACCATTAGGAAGTAAAGAACAGAACTGTTTTGTTTGAGATTTTGCATGGCGGAGTATCATTTGAATTTTAACAGATACCATTAGGAAGTAAAGAACGGAACTATGTCTGATTTGAGGCTTTGCATGAAACGGAGTATCGTTTGAATTTTAACAGATACCATTAGGAGGTAGAGAACGGAACAGTTTGGTTTGAGGTTTTGCATTGTTGAGTATCGTTTGACGATGATTAGAGAGAGAAGTCCAGTCGAACAGAGAGAAGACCAATACTGATTGTTCCAGTACCACAATCTCATTGTGCATGTATTATTTGTCTAGCAAGTTTAAATGCATATTTGTTTACATTTGGGGTTGATGTATATAGATTCATCTACTAGATTTTTTTGCATGATTTTGACAGAATGTTTTGAACAAAAGCAGCCGGTGGATTTTGATGGATTTGGTACACATGGCATCATTCTCAATTCGCTGGGCTATACATGTACAGTACTGAATCCACCAAAATCAAGCAAAACCAGGGATTGGACTTGGATGGACTTGGGGTTGTTAACTAATCTTACCGGATATATTGGTGTTTTCTGGATCTGGATTTTACCGGGAACAGTCTGAATAGACGGAAAAGAAAAGAAGATCACATTCATTATTACTTGTTTTATTAAGGTACAGTAGATATACCTTGGCAAGCATATCAACATTTTGACTGATTTTGATCCTTGCAATCACAGAAAGGCTATAGGAAAATCTGTGATATTTGTCACATTTGGATAGAAAGGTGGCTGTTGTATTCTACATTTGTAAATTGATACTTACAGCAATATGATACTTGATGACGTAATGTACTCCCCACATAGGTAAAAGGAAAACAGTGAAATAACGTCGAACCTTGAAGATGCCAGCAAACAATCTATAACCCTGTGTTAGAATATAAATAGGGATAACGAAATAAGCGATGATATTTTGTCAAAATAATTCTGAAATTTTATTACAAAAAGTCATCTCTTTTTTTTTGTCTTTTGGGTAGACAAATTATGTTCAGGAAATGTGCAGGACAAATGCTGAAAAGGACCTGTTGGCATTTTCAAATGCTTAAAAGTATATGTCCATCATCATCAATATAATTATGTTCTCCATCTTATTGGGTAGGTAAGATTACATTATTGGTTATATTAAATGAGAAAAAGTGGCGGTCGGATACGACATTCTACCCAATTTAAATATAACCAATAATGTAATCTTACCTACCTAGTAAGGTGGAGAACATATGGATGATGATGGACATATACTTCAAATTATTCCAGGGTATTTATTTCATGAAAAATCAGGCATTTTTGGTATACGATGACTTCCTCAGTCAAGTCAGTCTGATCTTGTCAACTCCCCCATAAGTGACCAACATGGTCATTGTACATGTGGCAACTATAATAGGATCCTTCTATTTTCTGAAGCGAAGGGGAGGATTTTTTTAGAAGGGAAATCAAGTCCGAAAACCATCATAAAGTGGATTTTAATTAAAAAGATAGTTTTCGCTTTCTGTACCCCCAAAAATCGCTGGAATCATTTTTTAACTGGTTAGTGGTTACAAAAAATTTCAAAAACCCTTAAAAAGTGGCGGTCGGATACGACATTCTTCCCTTTACTGACATGAAATTGTCTGACTTACCGTCGCCTCATTAAGCGGCCATAGCAGATCCCAAAACGGTTTCCGTATCGCCATCCAAAGTCGGTTAGGCTTCACATACTCCGGCAGCGGCTCGTACGGCTCCAGAACTTGATCAGCCAGGAATGTCCTCCTTCGCAGCCTCTCCTCCTTAATCCAGTGATTCAGGACGTAATCCTTTTTGGCCCAGGCCGGCACTTCGGGGTTTGCTCCGGCCGGGGGACGGAGATCGTTACGGGACTTCGCCAGCGGTGGACAGGCCGCCATCTTGCTTGTCTTGTTGTTGGCTCTGTACTGGCTGTGAGGGCGCTGTAACAATTTACTGATCACATATCGCACTCGGTGGTAACGTTACTTGTAATAATTGTCTTGTACGTATCAGTGGAGGAAGGAAAACAGATGTACTGCATTAGCCGTCTGGTACGTAAGCCTTTGTTTTACCCATGGGGAATTAGGAACTTGCGGATGAAACAACTATAGCTTTTAGGGGGTTTTTTGCCGTCAGAAAATAACATTTCAGGAAAGTAGAAAATAAAAATAACTGCTCTGGAAAATATAAATAACTGCTCTGGAAAATAAAAATAACTGCTCTGGAAAATAAAAATAACTGTTCTTGAAAATATAAATAATTGCTCTGAAAAATAAAAATAACTGCTCTGGAAAATAAAAATAACTGCTCTGGAAAATAAAAATAACTGCTCTGGAAAATAAAAATAACTGCTCTGGAAAATATAAATAATTGCTCTGGAAAATAAAAATAATTGCTCTGAAAAATAAAAATAACTGCTCTGGAAAATAAAAATAACTGCTCTGGAAAATAAAAATAACTGCTCTGGAAAATAAAAATAACTGCTCTCGAAAATAAAAATAACTGCTCTGGAAAATATAAATAACTGCTCTGGAAAATATAAATAACTGCTCTC
The DNA here is from genome assembly GCA_029582265.1 of Zoroaster sp. YZ-2022. Classification (NCBI taxonomy): domain Eukaryota; kingdom Metazoa; phylum Echinodermata; class Asteroidea; order Forcipulatida; family Zoroasteridae; genus Zoroaster; species Zoroaster sp. YZ-2022. The sequence goes on along the minus strand of CM055825.1, from coordinate 3,191,912 downwards.
GAAAATATAAATAACTGCTCTGGAAAATAAAAATAACTGCTCTCGAAAATATAAATAACTGCTCTGGAAAATATAAATAACTGCTCTCGAAAATATAAATAACTGCTCTAATAAAAATAACTGCTCTCAAAAATAAAAATAACTGCTCTGGAAAATAAAAATAACTGCTCTCGAAAATAAAAATAACTGCTGTCGAAAATAAAAATAACTGCTCTCGAAAATAAAATGACGATGGCACTAATGGGCTTTCGTAAAAATAAAAAAAATAGTCCTACTCTCTGTAAAAAAGTGAAAACCACTCTTTTAAAGAGCTATATGGCGGACAAGTCTTCTGGAGTGTAAAACCCACTCGGATTCGAGTGAAAAATACAGTAAAAGGCTATCTATTCACTCTTTATACACAACTAATTTTACTCTTTATCCACTCCAAAAAGACTTGTCCGTCATAATAGCTCTTTGAAAGAGTGGTTTTTACTCTTTTACATTAAGAGAGTACATCAATTTTATTATACAGTCAGTCTGGTATCCTGCAAAATGGGCTACATTAAATTTGTAGCTGTCAGCACGAAACACCGTCCGGATAGTCATCGAAAACCAATTGCCATTTCAAAAACTAGTCTATGCTGCAAGCGACTGGAACGGTCCATGGGTGGGGTGTAGATCGGCGCCGGAAGGACGGGGGAAATGTCACCCGCCCAATCTTCTTAGAAAGGGGATGAATCGCCTGTGTCTTTCGCAGTATTTTGCCGACAATGTTCGTTTTCATCGGCAAATTGCTTGAGGAGAAGAAAGCAATGTTTTAAAATAACATACTCAAATATAGGCCTAAATCGTGAAAAGCGTAGCTTTGTGCACTTATTTAGGGCCTGCTGAGAATCCAAGCTTCTCACAATTTTATTGTGAAATATGTTATTTTGTGTGTGTGTGTGTGTGTGTGTGTGTGTGTGTGTGTGTGTGTGGGGGTTTTTTTTTTCGGTTTAAAAGGGAAATTATTAATGTTTTTATGAATACAAAATGTCCTGAAACTAACGGTTAAAGCGTGAAAAACAGGCGTTATCTTATTCATGTGTACTCGCGCGAATTGTTGCATTATGCGCAGAGCACTACTCCATCCGGATCCATAGCGCCAGCGAAGCAATCAGGGCACCTGCTTGCTCTAGATACACGCTGATGATAACCCAGTAAATGGAGGAATGGAACGATGACACCATGAAAAGATTGCAGGTGGTGGATCAGTAATGGCTGAGGGACTGGTGACGCACCGACGCGTTGGAGCGAAAAATACCACACATAACGAGATTTGGAACCGTAGAGCCATCATAATGCATGACATCATTGGCGAATCCATCCCGCTGACCGACCGTGACGTTTGATAAGAATGAGGCAATGTGATTACAGACCTGAAATGTTAACAATTATGCTAAAGCAAATTTGGGGATTTGAAATACATTTCATTCATTTTCGATCTGAACAGAAAAATGCAAGGCTCTACTTTTGGTCAAGATAACATGAAAGGCTTTTTTGAGAGCCGTTTTCTAAAATGAATGTACCGTTATTTGTTGTTACTTCACAGCAGCCCGCCTATTTGCATGCACCAAATATATTTTCATTTTCGATTACTTTGAAACAGTATATTCGTGGGAAATGCACGATGCCGATCCTTTGTTTGAACAATCAATATTGTAAACGTCATTTGAAGTTCAACATCAGAGCATAATAATTATTGATTTTTTTCCCTTTCTTTTAATAACCCTACGCAATCATTTCAATTATTATTGTTTTGAATGACATTGTAGGTCTTTTATTCTTTGCAATTGTTGTTCTTTTATTGTTCCTTCTTTAATTATTAAAATGAGCAGTAAACTGGTACCCATTGTGAAGGGGTTCATACCTTGCAGGCTTCCATCATTGCAATTTTTAGCGCAGTCCTACGCAGCTCTGGTAGGCCAGGGATCTACGATGGTATATTCATTATAAATTATGGAAAAGGGACTACGTTTTTTTCACTGACTCGAGCCATGTATTTGAGAGGAAAAAAACTACCCAACTTTCAGTCTCATTGATTTTTCGATTTTTGTATTGTTTTTATTATTTTTTTTAAATTTTTTTTTTTTAAATTTTTTTTGCCGCATTTAAGAATGTACTAGCCATAATAATCGTGGATGGACACTTGTGGACATTGTGCCGGTTTCCGCCAAGTTTGACGCTCCTTGCGCATGAACATCATTACCCCTGTTCGGCGCATTTTGTTGCCATTCCAGAAACAGGGCCGGATTTAGGACTGGGCAAGCTGGGCAGTTGCCCAGGGGCCTCCACAACCAGGGGCCTCCACATATTTCATGAAAAAAAAATTGTAAGGAAAAATGTAGGCTGACCTGAACTGTAGGCTGGTCTGTAAATATATGTGCTGTACTATATTCTTGTTATGATTGATCATGATTGACCTGCTTGCTTGCTTATTCAGATTCTTTCTACTTGAAAAAAATTACTTTATGGATGACTGTAACTATGTCTTGTGACTCTTGTCACCTTTTAGTTTTTAGTATTCTAAGGTAGGGTGGGCTTCCACTACTGAAGGCTGCCCAGGGGCCTCCACATGTCTAAATCCGGCCCTGTCCAGAAACACTGGGGCAAGCCCCTTCTATATCACGATAAGTGTCCTGGGTTCTTTTACGTGCATTAACACAACACACAGGACCCACAATTTTACGTCCCATCCGAATCAATTATGGTTAAGTATCTTGCTCAACGACACAAGCGCCGCAACTAGCCAGGACGGGATTCGAACCCACATTCTGACAACACCAGAACTTGAGTCCGATACACTAGACCGCTCTCTACATAAAAAGTAAATTATTAACAGACAGACATAAAAGTAAATTATTAACACTAAGATGGCAATGGATCTGCAAGAAAACTGGCGACTCGGTGGTCTATTTATAACTTGTTTACTGCAAGTGCGCATGATTATTTATAAGTAAATGAAGGATTTATTTCAATAATTTGCAAGTCTGCACCTGAATTATAGCTTGGGTGGATGATTCGTGATATAATTATGGATATCGCATCGATAGCTTTAAAGATCATTTTTTTCGTTCAATGTCTAAAATAAAAAACCTAACCTTAGCCCAAACCCTAACCCTAACCCCAGAAAAATAGCAATTCAACATTTAAATCTATTTTTTAAGTCAAATCGACCAAAACAGGGCATGTGATAAGATCTGTCTTAGTAGATTTTATCCGTTCACAGACAAATATTGCATCAGAGGCCTATTAAGTACCCGCTGAAATTATTAACTGATTTTATTCACCCCCAAAAAATAAATAAATAAATAAACAAACAAACAAACAAACAAACAAAACAAAACATCCCAGAGAACGTGAACAAAAATATTTTGATGCAAATTGTGTACTTCGCGCAAAACTAGCAACTTTACAGACACTGGTTTTTAGCTGGGATCAAGGCCCCGGCGTTCCTCCTCCCACGCAACCCACTTCCCCATCAGCTAAATAAAATTCGCTTGTTCCATTGGTACGGTGGGGACGAGCAATTGCATTGATGTCCAGCGCATGTTTGGAATGGGATCAAATCAAAACGTGTCCACGGGTTGGAATCTTGGACCCTGTCATTCACAAACTGTCAGAAATTATAATAAAAAATCCCGTTCAGCGCCAGGCACAACCACGGCTAAACAGCGGCATAGCCAAAGGGGGCCTGGGGGCACGTGCACCCCCCTCCCCCACCACAAATTTCCAGTGCCCCCAGGTTCCCCCACGAAAAATCCCGATAGTGCTCCCCCCCCCCCCAAAAAAAAAAAAAAAAAAGGGAAAATACCCATACCCCCTTGGCCCCCACTGAAAAGCAATGCCCCCTGTGCTCCCCCCCCCCCCCACTGAAAAAGTCCTGGCTACGCCGCCGCGACTAAATGCTGACATTGACATTTCGTCATTTAGATTCAGCAGACCACATAACACCCCTGCCTTTATTTCTGTCCATTAACCCAAAAACCCGTGATGAGTGTCACGAGATTGCAACCTATTTTTAGTTACCGCGTCAAAGGGAATCTCTACGTTTCATGTTTTTTTATTCGTATGTAGGGCATGTGGATGTGACAATCGAAGAAGTGGCAAGGTTTGTACTAACGAATTCAATGGAAATCAAGGACACTTGACCATTTTCTTTTTCTCGTAAAAAAAAATTACATGTCAGGGACTACGGATTAGCAATTTTATTCCTTTGAAACTGTAAAGTGAGAGATACAAATTTGCGAGACCAAAATTAGCATGATCTCAGCTAAAATGCACTGCCAAGGACGTTTCCTATGCGTGACAAAAATGTTCTTGTTTCTGGAGTGATTTTCTTTGTGAAAATATTTCTGGGGCATTTTAGATTTCCCTTTTCTTAGTGCGGGATTTTTTTTTCTTGGCAGTGTCTTTAGGGCTGGACTTGATTAGCAAGTGTTCTATTTTCTAGTCCTGTTACCCATTGTAATGCAGATCTATTAATAAATCTTATGTCTGTTATTATAGACTTATTATCATGGTGCATCCATCTTGGTTTTTATTCCATTCAAATCAATGTAACCAAACCGAGGCTGGAAGGAAAAATAGTCGGGCACCTTTTTATGAAATGAGAATTAGAACTGTGTGTATGCAGGGAATCAGACAAATATGGCCGCAGTCTGATAAAGGTCTATTATATTCGTTATTTTGGGCAATAAACCAAACCAAACCAATTATAATATCTTAAGAAAACAACCAGTGAAGGATTGCTGGAGCCGGTTCCAGGTATGCTGCCAAATCCTGTCTCACAAACATAACAACACGACCCTGGATGGGGAAAGACGACATCCAAGCAAACACACTCACCCAAGATGCTCCTTCGCATCTATGTTGCATGTAATGTTTTCTTCTGTATAGCAAGGGATTCTTGACCAAAAAAAACCCGCTAAGACACAGGGTCTGCGCCTGCCTTATGCTTGATTGAGGAGAGATCTGTTTTATACTGTCCATCTTTCCCATCTTGGGCGACTTAAAAATGGTTTCCTTCCCACCGCGCTGATCTAAATGGATCTAATTGTATTCAACTCTCACATTTCTGCATAAGTCCCCCTTAACTTCAACCCTGGATGGGTTTTAAACTCTGATGAAATTGACTTCCAGAGCTTGGCATTTTCAACTTATGCGCAACGAATTTAAAGCCAGCGTACGCTTTTGGTAAAAAAATGTCTGCAAATGCATCCATACTCTCTTAATGTAAAAGAGTGAAAACCACTCTTTCAAAGAGCTATGTGGCGGACAAGTCTTTTTGGAGTGGATAAAGAGTAAAATTATTAGGGAATAAAGAGTGAATTGGTAGCCTTTTACTGTATTCTTCAATCGAATCAGAGTGGGTTTCACTCCAAGAAAAGACTTGCCCGCCATATAGCTCTTTAAAAGAGTGGTTTTCACTCTTTTACATTAAGAGAGTGCTTAAAGGCACAATATCGTCACGATCAACAGGGCATGGAATCGGAGTGCTAGTTTTAGATTAACTCAGTGACTGAAAATAATACCCCACATGATGATGACACATTACCGTAGCTGCTGCATAAATGAGCCAGTAATTTTCAGTCACTGTGTTCATCTTAAACAAGGACACCGATTCCATGCCCTGTTGAAAGTCATGCTCTGATCGTGAAGATATTGTCCCTTTAATAAGAATCAAGATATATGTATAAACACCAATGTGAAATGTTCAGTTTATTATTTTCGTCAAGGAGAACGATGTAAAAATGCATTCAGAATGTTGATATTCATTGCAATAGGGAGGGAATATCTCACTTCGTATGATATCAATTAATTTAGGAAATTATACTACTCAAAACAATTTAGGGAACAACGGATTTTTAACATCAAATAGGTCACACCCGTTATTGAAATGTTCCATGAACCGGGATTTTCGTTTGCAACCCCCTCTCTCTTTCAGTAGTCATGCATCCTTTATCATGTTATATTGTGCAGTTGTTTCTCATCAATTCTGTGAAACATTGTGTTTATCTGAAATAAATGATCTTGCTTTAACTGAGATTATTCCGGTGTTCCCTAAATTGTTTTGAGTAGTATATTTTCTGAATTTACTTCTAATAACACCTGAGACAGAAATATTTCAACGGATGTTTGATACAATCATCAACTTTACACCAAGTGAGTTTCATAAAACTGTGATCACTTCTGTGTAATACAACATGGGTGGTGATTTGTATTGTAAAAACACATGTGTTTTTATTATTAATTTCTTCTCATTAGGTATCCATGACTACAAGCTCTGCTTCCAATGTAGAATCACTTCCTATGTCAATATCATTATTGTTTATTTGTTGAAATGTACGCTGTAAAAACGGTGTTTAGAATCCAAACACATTCTAAACACATGGCTTGTACTCACTTTTTTTCACATGTTGAGCCTGAAACATGTTTAGATTGTGCTTTTCTGTGATGTGTGTTTGAATGCTAAATATCATATGAACAGGTGTCAAAAAGCTAAGCACGTTTAGCTTTGTGACATGTACAGAGGATGGCCGTTTAGCTTTTAAACGCATTCGCAAACGCGTTTAATGTAAACGCATGTTTTGCATGTTTTTAAAGTCTAAACACCATTTGTTATAGCGTATCATTGAAATTAATATGTGATTCTGTGGAGAAATAAACTAAACTAAAAACTTAGGTCTATTATTTTCGAGATAATTAATAGTGTCTAGTGGTTTTTAATTAATCTTTTTCAGTATTTTAGTAAATGTTTATATAAAAGGGCGAAATGGGCCTAGGCCCAAGGGCGGCAATTCCGGGGGAGAGGGAAGGGGAATTTTCCCTCCCCCAATATATTAATAATAAACTAATTTTAAGAATGTATCAAACTTGAAATAAATGTATAGGGCTTTATTGGTGGGGAGGCGGGGGTGGGAGGGGTAGGTCGTGGGTCCTATAAATCCCTACCGCCCCTAATTGAAACAAGAACTCGCCGCCAAATTCTGCCTTTTCCAAATGTTAGTGCTACATGTGTCTACGTTCTGGCCTGTTTGTTTCAAGTACCGTCAATTATTTGTGCAGATGCAGGTATTATCTCTGACCGACATCCGTCAGGTTTCTCTACCCACGCTTGCACTGCGCTCTGCATGTTAATTTGATTTGATGTTTGATAGGCCTTCGTATATACTATCTTGGTTATAAAGGGATTGTACTCTATTGCTAAAACGCATCCATCCTTTATAAGAACTGAGGCCCAAAAAGTGCGATTTTTTATCATCAGTCGGCTATTTTTTTTCTTTTCTTTTTTTGCCAACAGAGAAATACGTAATACATTCCATACGCGGGGACCAAATTTCCCAATTATACAAAGTATGGTGGCTAAGAGAGGCCTCAAATCGGGCAAACATTCATACCCCTATGTGAAAAAGTCGTTTAAAGCACAGCACGGCAGAATTCCAATTGATCCAGCAATTTTGGCTGCAATTGGACATCGTTTCATAGCAAAAAACAATTTAAAAAAAATAGAAATGCCAACGCGTGGGTCTGAGGCGACGCGCGCGGAGACCAGAAACAAGAGACTTGTTTGCTTTGTTTTGTTTTTTAATTTTTAGCCTCAAGGCGATATGCACAAAAAACAACAACATTTGAAAGTTACTGTGTATTTCATTGTATCATCAACTAGAGAAGAGTTTAAAATGCATTCAGATTTCTTTGTATTTATTATAATTTACAAATTACAAATTTGTAATATATTTCTTCTTTTATCAAAAATTGCAGAATGTTAGCCGGAATCATTTCTCATGATGTTTGATATACCATCACCAACGTCACATTCAAGTAAGTTTTTAGATTATAAATCAGTCACCACGGTGACACCATGTGAAAATTCTCAATTGAGTAGTAATTAGTTGTGAAAAGAACTGGAGGTACATCTCGACGTTTCGATCAGTATGCTCTGATCGTCTTCAGGAGATCAGAGCATATACTGATCGAAACGTCCAGTTCTAACCACCAGTTCTTTTCAGAACTAATTACTACTCAATTGAGAATTTCACATGGTGTCACCGCAAACAGTCTTTACTTGTCCTTTTCACCCCCATGCAAAGCATCGAGCGGTTAAGTGCATCGGATTTGTGTTCTGACGACTGAGTCGTCAGAATGTGGGTTCGAATCCCAACCGCGACCGTGGTGCTTGTGTCCTTGAGCAAGACACTTTACCTCCTCTCCAGGAGTAAATGCGTACCTGTGAGGGCAGAGTTGGTTGTTGTGTTTGATTAGCCCTATATGCGCTGTAATGGCAGCAATTGAGCTGTATACTCCCCAGGGAGCTGAGATGGTTTCAGAAATGATTTATGAGCCTGATGAGCAGGGGGTAATAATGTACAGCGCTGTGATACCTTGTGTAAGAGCGCTTTAAAAATGCAATTACAAATATAATACCAACAGACATAGAAACGGGCGTTCATTTGGTCTCTCTAGTTTTAAACAAATATATGTCATAAAAGGTCAGTCGGTCGTTATCTTCTTCATCTTCCTTTGTTCTTTATTATTGGCCTTCTGGGTCATTAAGCACTAATTGTTATTGACCCAAAGAGAGTGCTATATACGTAAGAAAGGCCTTCTGTTTTATATGAACATTTCTTTCATTCTCTCTAGCTGCCTGGCCCCCCAAAAAAAAATTGTAATAATAAAATAAAATAAATAAATAAATAAATAAATAAATAAATAAATAAATAAATACTTTTTTACTTTTCAAAGGAAAACTTTATTTCAAATTCCTTGAAATAGCAGCATATATACAGATATATACAAAATTAAAAGAATTATAAAGAAATACATTCAGTACCTTAATAGTAGTGAATTAAGACAATGAAAACCAGAAAACAATACTTTAACTAAAAATGCCGCAAAGGCCAAGTTGCTACCTTCGGAAGCTGGATGCCCCAAGTCCTTCCAAAGGGTAGCAACAAGGCATAAGGGGAGGGGGGAAAAGGGGGTGAGGGTAGTAGAGCAAAGATGAAAAAACAGTAAAGTACATAAAAAATAATAATAATAATAAATAAATAAATAAATAAATAAATACCCCCGATACCCCCATTAAATCCAAAACTTCTGGATCGATTGGAATTCTGCCGTGCTGTGTTTTAAACGACTTTTTCACATAGAGGTATGAACGTTTGCCTGATGTGTGAAGCCTCTCTTAGCCACCGTACTTTGTGTATGGGAATTTTGGTCTGGTTCTAATATAATAACTGCGTATACATGTATCATGTATTTCACTGGTTGAAAAAAAAAAAAAAAAGAAAAAAAAAAGCGTCACCGCAACGATTTTGAAGTCGACCTATGACCAGAAACCGGAGATTTTTTTGCCTTATATCTGAAGTGATCTCATTTCAGAGAAAACCACGTAGAGAATTGGAAATCACACTTATCATTGAATACGATGTGGTTTTAACCTGAAAAGGTTTTTTTTATTCCGATATTTTGTTTGCCTACAGCAGGCAAAGTACCAGTGACTACAGCAAGTACCATGCAGTGACTTAACGTGTAAACAGCGCCTCAATAAGGCCGTGCCCGCAGCCAATGTTTGATCGAAATTATAATCTTCAATAAAGACTAATAAAGTGGAAATAATTATTAAAAATGAAACTAGTAAAATTATATATTTATCATATAAAAATATATTGAAAACAAAGCATTTCAGGGAAACATTCTATACATTGGCTCCACAACAATATGACTACACAATTAAATGGGCTAGGTATCATTAACAAGGCAATATGTATATATCGTACGTATATATGCTTCATGTATATCAATACAATCAATAGGCCTATGACGTTTTTTATGCTCTTACTTAAATCAACTTGTAATGAGTAGACCACATTATTGACTTTCTCTCCAATCGATACATGCAATACAAACTTACCAAGATTAATTAACCCTGAACGAAATGGTTCTAAATTTAGAATACATGGATTCCAAGTAATTAACATTCATGTAGGACGTATATCTTTAAACATGCACGGGAATGTTATTATAGGTTTTCTTAGCCAAGATCGTAAATTTAGCATTCAAATTCGTTTTTGTGCGTTCGTATTAAAGCGGTTTTGCTAATATGGTTGCTATACGGCTCGAATTAAGAATTCAGGCATTCAGTTTCGTTTTCAGACATTAAATTTCGGATTTCAAGATTGGCTTGAATGAGGAGTTGCACTTGAGTTTCATTTTCAGTTTCGTTTACAGGCGATCAATTCCGCAAAATGGGAATTCAAAAAAATTATTCTAACCAATCTTTCTTTAATCATGTGTTTTTCTCATTAAAATGTTTGTTAATGTTTCAACTTTCTTGTTTATTGTTTTTTTACTTTGTTTTTATCATTCGTTTCCCCTCATATATTTCTCAATTAATGTGTGTTGGGGGAATTCCTGAAAATTTTCCTTGAACGCCTCAATCAAGCGTGCTCAGACTACATCAGAAATTATCTTGTAACGACCACGAGCCGCCTTTCCGGAACGCAATGTGTAGAAATGGAACTTTATCCTTCGACGAACAATAATGAAGTAGCAGGCTCTTACGAATGAATGAACCAATTGCTACTATGAAATTGAAACATGGAAAAACAAGTTTAACAGTGTGAATTTCATTGCACAATGAAACGCTGTACGCTGTACGGGAAGCTTGGGCAAAATTGAATGGTGTTGGTGAGTATTTTAAAATTGGATTCGCATTTTTGTTAATGGCATGACACATTTAGTGAAATCGAATGATCGTTTTAGCAAATTGAATGATGATTTTGAGCAGCAATCGGTTTCGCGCGAAATTGATTGACGCTGCGTTGAAATTGGCTGCTAAATTGACGAACTTGGCCTGGAAAACCTGTAATATTTTGTAAGTTGACACAGCCTTAGCCCTAACCCTAACCCCGTAGCCTTTAATCTTAAACCTTAAAGGAACAATAGCAACACGATCAACAGGGCATGGAATCGGAATGCTAGTTTTAGATTAACTCAGTGACTGCCACAACACCCCCACATGATAAGGTCATATTACTCTTGTTGATGCATAAATGAGCCAGTAATTTTAAGCCACTGTGTTACTCTACTATGTCCATGTCCTGTCGAAAGTCTGCTCTGATCGTGACGATACTGCCCCTTTAAGCATATCACTGGTTTACGAAAACCATCTGCTCAGTACCTGTGTTAATCTTAAATGTAGGACGTCGATTCCATGCCCTGTCGAAAGTTTGCTCTGATCGTGACGATACATGTTTACAAAAACCAGCGATCACTACATAACTATGTTAACGCGTTTACCAGAAGAATGTTTCCACTGTAAAATTTCAAACAGAATGGTGTAGGCCCGTTTTCAGGTAGAAAACCACCTCCTAAACAAGGACAAGTCCAGCGAGGTGTTCCAAAACATAGAAAAGGGAATATCATATTTGGAAGGAGAGCAGCTAGAGGATGGAATGAGACAGGGAACATTTCAGGTTTGTATAATTTTTTTGGTTTTAATTCAAGCAACAGAACAGCATCGACAGGCTTATATCGTTGTGTACAGATGTTTACGCATCGGACCGTAAAATGAACTCTGCATTTCACTGCTTCTCTGATTGGATGTCTAATTTGACAGTTCAGACGTTTGTCCAATCAAACACATTTAAGATCATTGTGTAGAGAACAAAATCAGCTTCTGTATCGTGCAGGGAACTTTTTTAATTGTTCGATAAACAATAAACACAACACGCCGATCAAGAGACAAAAACAGGCGCGCATATATAAAAACACGCATGTTTGTTCTTTATTTAACTGGATTTTGACAGGTTCATTTTAACACCAAAAAATAAATAAATAATACAAAGTATGATAACATAGCTAATAATTTGAAATTACACGTTCAGAAGGAAACTTTTTAAAGCAATGAACCGTTTTCAAATTATGAATTAAAACGTGCAAAAATTCACTGTGCATTTGCCCGCTTTTGCGGGAGTTTTGACACAAATCCACACGAGGGCATATGGGAAATTCAGTGGTTACTCACGTTACAATTTTCATATATTGGGCCCACTCTTAAAGACATAATTCCCTTACTTATAAACTTCCCTTATCAGTTGTTTTAACAGAAGCTGCATTATACCCAGACCTTACTCAGCACAACAAAATAATTTCACTTATAGGCCTATGTACGCTAAAATATAAGAGAAAAAATGCTGGTTACTCACGTTACATTTTTGGGACATGCATAAATATCTCTTATGGCTTACATAACAAATTTCTGAAATTATTTTGTTGTGCTGAGTAAGGTTTGGATACGGAGCCCCTAAAGGGACATTATGATGAAAACAAATATACGTGCGAAGAAATAATTTGAGTTCTTTATTTCGAGCGCTCGAAATCATTTCGTGCTCACGAAATCATTTCGTGCACTCGAAATAAGTTATTTCGTGCGCTCGAAATCATTTCGTGCACTCGAAATAAATTATTTCGTGCGCTCGAAATCATTTCGTGCGCTCGAAATCATTTCGTGCGCTCGAAATACTTTATTTCGTGCGCTCGAAATAAAGTATTTCGAGCGCTCGAAATCATTTCGTGCACTCGAAATAAATTATTTCGTGTGCTCGAAATACTTTATTTCGAGTGCACGAAATGATTTCGAGCGCACGAAATAATTTATTTCGAGTGCACGAAATAATTTATTTCGATTGCACGAAATGATTTCGAGAGCACGAAATAACTTATTTCGAGTGCACGAAATGATTTCGAGGGAACGAAATAAAGAACTCAAATTATTTCTTCGCACGTAAATTTGTTTTCATCATATGACCCTTTAGGGGCTCCGTATTTGGGTATAATGCGACTACTGTTAAAAACTGATTAGTGAAAAGGAAATTATGGCGTTAGGCCCAAAACATCGAAAATGTAACGTGAGTAACCATGGAATTGTCCATATGTATGAGCTAACCCAAACCCTAACCCTAGCCCTAGCCCTAATTCTACCCCAACCCTTACCCCATTATAGCCCTAACCCTCATCCCAACGTGCCTGGTCTTTCCCTTAATCCCATAGCCCTAATCCTACCCTGCCCTTTTGTGTCGCGCGATCAATTTCCTGTTGCACGAACACCTCTTTGAAATTGTTCGGTTTTTTTTAGGTGTTCGTCGATGATAATTTGATTGAACCGGAAGTTGACACGAACACCGTGTGTTTGTTCTAACAAACACTTGATCTCTAGATTGTATTGCTACCCCTTGAAGAAAGGAAAATAAATATTTTAAAATTAAATATTTCTGAACAAACAATGCTGCATAAATAATGGTTTACAGTAAGCCCATTGATTGCCCAAATTAATTTACGTCGGGACCTGCCATAAATTTATTATTACTTAAAATTCATCATTACCTTAAAAACCATCATTCTGGAAAATATTTTATAAAATAAATAATTTTGTAACATGCCTATTTGTGTTCCTTAAAAATGAGGAAACATTTCATGAATTTGCCGATAAAAGGGTAATTTGCAGATTAAAAAAAACTTTGCCGGCAGCATAACGAATGCACCTTTGATATATTGACTGATATGTAAACCAGCTGTAAACCATGCTCAACAACCATTTACCACACGAGCGATGCACTTTGGTCAAGAGAGCGGTACACTGTTGTCAACACAACCCAGTGTATGATTCGTGAAGCCAATTGTAACTGTGTCTTTTCTATTGAGTTCATTTGACTTCTATATTAACTTTGCTAGTGGTGTTTTAATGTACATTCAACAGCCTGAATCTAATTGTAAATCGATACAATTATGTGCTCCAATTGATTTGTTCAAAGCTGATCTTTTATATACTGACTGGGAAAAGGTCACCCTTTCCGTTGGTGCCAAGACACCACCACCACCGGGCCATTTTCGCGCTCCTCTACAATACAAAAGGAACACGGAAGGAATGTTTATGCGAGCACCAACATGGCATCAGGTGGCTTCAATGTAAGCGCATAACCTCTCTAATCGCATAACCATCCTCTTTTTTTTACACGACAATTATTATTACTGAACTCTTATCTCGACGTAACCCTTCTCACAGTCAAGGGGTTTGTTCCAGGATTTCTGTATATAGACCTACCTACAAATACAATACAATATAGATACAATACAGTTCTATAAATAAAAGAGGTGTATAACAGAAATATAGAGCCATAGACTTATTGTGTTTTTCATGCGAATACTAATCATGCACATCACTGAAATGTCAAGAACAGTTCTTGTATAACCTTACCATATATAAAGCTAACACGAATCTTCTCACTCTCGAGTAGAAATGCAAGAGTTTAATTTAGACACTGTTAAGTCCCCATTTTCAGGCATGTTACGTGGTTTTACTACTTGAATGTCAATTGTTCGGGCATGGATACATGAAGAGCGGGGGTCCATGAAATTACATATTTTTGCAAATGCCCATGTTCCTGAATATAGTTTCAACATAAAACAACGATTGAGTGCACTTGGGATATGTTTTGTCATAGACAAATTGGTCTGTGCATTTTCGTGATTTCGCAGCTATATTGGTGTATCACCTGCATTCATAATAATGATAATAATAATAATAATAATAATAATAATAATAATAATAATAATAATAATAATAATAATAATAATAATAATAATAATAATAATAATAATAATAATAATAATAATAATAATAATAATAATAATAATAATAATAATAATAATAATAATAATAATAATAATAATAATAATAATAATAATAATAATAATAATAATAATGTGGACTTATATAGCGCGCGTATCCACCAAACTGGTGCTCAAGGCGCATTATATTATTACCCCTGCTCATCAGGCTCATAAATCATTCCTGGAACCATCTCAGCTCCCTGGGGAGTATACAGCTCGATTGCTGCCATTACAGCGCATATAGGGCTAATCAAACACAATAACCAACTCTGCCCTCACAGAGAGAAGCAATTATGGTAAAGTGTCTTGCTCAAGGACACAACCACCATGGTCACTGAAGCAACCTGAGTGTGTGGTTTGAACATGCTTCTATTGGTAGATGAATCATATTGGCATCATCGAGACTTCAAATTGAATGAATCTGATGTATTATTCATGTTATATAGTCATTTTATAAACAATTAGATAATAAAATATTCAGCTTTATGTCTTTATAGCTTTTTGATGACATGATAATTATTTTATCAGACGGTAGAACGCAATCCCCACGATACTTCGTTTTCGATTTGTGAATTAGCCTCAGTAAATTAACTTCAAAAAACACAAAGAACTGGGATCGCTAGATTAAGCAGAGTGATGCAGGGAGTCACTTTAACAATTTTCCCTATTTTGAGGTTGGTTAATCATGCAGAAACTAATCAAAATAAATTTACGACTTAGTTTGCCATAAATAATTTACTATACCAAATTATTTCCCTGCATAATGTGACATTGTCATTGGATTCGGTTATTGGAACTAACGGCAATTATGAAACACGTATAATTTTTTCGCTGGTCCGAGTTTGACAAGATGGCGAACACTCATGCGCGCATTGTGATTAAATAAAGCAAACTGCATGCATGTTAATAGTTCTAATTCTCAAGCGATGCGCAATTCTCAAGCAATGCGCAAATCGCACCAATGGAACACAATTGCCTTAGTTTTTTTCAAAATTATACAAGATAGTTCAGAAAACAAAATGCCGAGTCATACTACTAGCAATAAAATTTTAAGTGATTTTTGTAGTTTTTAAATTTTTATGACAGAAAACATTCAAAATAGGGACTTGTTTTACATTTATTTATTCATTAATTTTTGTTGTTGTTATTATTATATATTTATTTGTGTTTGTTTTTGATGGGGGACAAACTGCGTATGAAAGTCTGACATTATGACAGGTATTAATAAACTCATTTTAAAGGTCTTAGCGAAATTTATAACCAACTTGAATTTCCCTCCATACAAAGTCATGTGGCCAAAATGAGGCTTGCATGAGTAGTCTGGTACCTGATACTATGTATTGAGAATCAGATATATCTTCGTACAGGGAATCTGACAAATATGGTGGAAGCAGCATGAACGTCCAGCGCAACCTCGGTCCCAGGGTCTACTTCGTTCTCACTTCCTGATTGGTTTACTTCAAAATGATCTGCGCGAACTAGTTTAACTATTTTTTCGAAAAAAAAAAAAATCTTTAGATTCGTTTAATATATATATATATAATATCATGCATATATTATATATGATTTAACACGTCAAATGTATCGAAAAAATAATATCTAATGACGAAATTGTGCAATGTTTAGAATTTAATATTGTTGATGGCCTAGTTCCGGCCTCCCTAATGCAGCAAACAGTCTTGTTAATAACCGTGTATCAGACTAAAACCTAAAACACTGTTATAAGCGCCTAATCTAATTGTTTTAATAAAGATCAATATTAAATGGAACCCTTGTTTTGAAAACAAATATTGGCCGTCATGCAATTCAATAACTTCAGCAGAATATGTAAATAATTTGTAACACCGTCCCGCCGGTAGTCACGACACGTCACAACACGTTTACAGCACGATTCTTACAAGTGAGATTTTTCCAAAGTTATTTTACTATTGTAGAAATTATCTAATGTCGTATTTGGACGACTATAGCTGATTTAAATGCAGCCACGATATGGATATTATTGCGGTATAGACGATATGATCTATGACTTCACACGTTAACAAAAAACCCAAACTGCGCTGGGCACAAAATGGAAATTGGTCTTTGACAAGAAACCATCAAATCTGATATTTTGAGATATCAGCGGAAACATTCTTAATTTGATTAGTGTTTAATAAGGCCCTACATTACATCTCAAATCTTTTCTTTTTTTTAATTTGATGTTATGTGGAGAAGAATGAAATGTACAAACTCTGCGTACAAATACACACACGTTTACCCGGCTGGAAATTACCCTGGTATACTCAAAGTCATGAAAAGTGTAAACATGTCTTATTAGTTATGATGGAAACATACGTAAAAATGGGATTCAATAAAATAAAATACTATTAATTTTAATAAAAAACGATTGAGGGCTCTAAAATTCTTGGTGATGGCAATGACGTATCGAAGAAAGCAAACTTATATAAGGGCATTTATATACTATTCGTGTTTATCCTTCCATGTTTATTTGCTTGCCAGAATACAAAATTGATAAAAACCTTACTATGCATCTGTTCGTTATGAAGATCAATATGTGATCAATATGAAGATCAATATACAAAACTGACGTGCAACAATATAAAGCCCAAAAAAGTCTCCGGTTTCTGGTCATCGGTCGGCTTCAAAATCGATAGGGTGACACTTTTTTTTATTTTTATTTTTTATTTTTTATGCCAACCTTTTTTTGCCAACCAGTGAAATACCTGATACATGTAAACGCGGTTATTGGAACCAGACCAAATTTCCCATTCACAAAGTATGGTGGCTAAGAGAGGCCTCACATATCGGGCAAATGTTCATACCCCTATGTGAAAAGTTGTTTAAAACACAGCGCAGCAGAATTCCAATCGATCCAGTAATTTTGGCTGCAATTGAACAACGTTTCATAGCAAAAAAAGAAGAAAACTAAAAATGCCCACGCACGGGTCTGAGGCGATGCGCGCGGAGGCCAGAAACCGTTCCACTAATTCGACTAAAACGATGGCCCCTGAGACGGAAATATTTCAAGGGATATGTGATAAAAAATTAGCTCAAAATAATTGAAACATTCATATCAGGGGTATGATTTGACAAAAGTACAAAATCCTGAAGAAAAAAATGGGTAGCGAGACTGGTTCTCCCTCTGGTCTAGAGGACAAAGCCCCCCTGAACCTCCTGGATGTTTAATTTTGGAGGATTTACTGACTCTCCACATCCCCACAAACAAGAAACTAGAGGTTTAGACACAATCATCGACGTAGCCAAATGGCAAGGGGCGGCCTCCCCTATCCCCACTTGTTGGCAACATAGTGTCTGTCGGTAAATTCACAAACTTGTTGGTATTTCTGAACTTGAAATTCTTGTTAGTAAATTTACCCCCCAAAATGGTTTTCCCACTTTGAAAATCCTGGCTATGCTACTGGACACAATACAGGCTACTTCTTTCTTTCCTTGTTGGCTACTTCTATTCTTTCAAGAAAATTGTGAGGCAAAGGGAGATTTGTAAAAAAAAATATACTGAAATCATGAAAAATCATGAAAAATCACAGTCCTGTTATATACAGTTTTTAACCTCCACTCAATAATTTCACGGACATAGCTAACGATGGCTACAAAGACGAACATTTGCTTGTGATTTCTTTGAAATGAAAGCATTTCTATAAATAATGTCCGGATGATTGATAGTTGTTTACCAACTGATTATAATTGATCAATTAGACTTGTATAGAACCATTCGGTAATTCTGTTTTCGGATCACCGTTCTGACCATTTCACGTTTTCTCAAAAATGTCAGACGGAATAATTTCATAGGTGTACATTCAATAAAATACAGTAAAATTCAGCAATTTTGTCATCCGTTAAATATCAAAAGTGTACACTCCCTTTGAAGTTGTACTCATTGGACCAATATCTCATCTTGTCTATCAAACTAATTAATCATTTCATTTTGTTACTTTTAAAATATCATCATTAATAATAAATTACGAACATTTCAACGGTAAAAAATGTTATCAATTCTGTTGCACTGAACATGTGGTTTTTATTTAAGGCAAAATTAAGCGTTTATTCTTACTGCAAATAATCTTCAGAGAGGAAATGTCATTTTTGAATGCATAATTCATTTAGATCAACCATTTTCTTGAAGTGACACACTGCACGTATTGAACGGAAGAACTGGTGTCAGTACCACCTTGTTCGTAATCTTGCAACATTTCAAGGGAGCTAACATCTTACAACACGCTGTTCTAAATTCGGCATTGCGGTAGGAATAAATTACTGGGTTGATGACCGAGTTAGCATAAGCAGGGAATTCTAGGATTGTCTGTAGGAGGAGCGTGGTGTAAGGGTCCATGTCCACGAAGGATTCAATGAAGAATTTCAGCGACATGGGCATCCAACATACAGCGAAACCCCCAAGGATTATGGCCGTTGTTGTGGTGGCTTTCATCTGTGCGGAGTGTTCTTGTACCGTCTGTTGATCCTCTTGACGGACTAACGCCCGTCTGATCGCCGCGATGCGGTTCGCTTGAAACCGGGCTGTCCTGAAAATGTAAAAGTACATCAGCCCCATAGCAGATAGAACTACCGGGATACCAATGGCGAATGTTAACATGAAGATTCGGACAGCGTGGGAGACCTCGTAGTCCTTAGCGCAGACCCACTCGTTGGGACTACTGGACCCAAAATTTGGGATGATACCGACAATGACACCAAATATCCAGACGCATGTTATGATGAGAAAGTACCGTTGAGGAGTCATGCTTTTGTGATAGATTAACGGGGTATTTATTGCGAGATATCTCTCGATGGTTATCGCGAGAAGTTGGAAAAGACACACGGCAGAGAAGGTGAAGGCAGCGGTGAAGAACACCATTCGAGTTGCCGTAAAACATGTGATATCGTTCTGTACCAGCCGGCCGACGATCGCCGTAGGGACCCCCACGAGCCCCGTCAGGAAATCCGCTACGGACAAGCTGATAATGAAGACGTTACTCCTCTTGCGAAGACTTTTCTCTCCGTAAACAGCCAGCAAGACCAAAGCATTACTGAATAGTATGGCTAGGATCAGAGGACAATATAAACAGGCTACCGCAACAATGAAGTCATTAGGGATTTCGAAATTACGGCTGGTTTGATTAGCCTGTTGAGAAGCCGCCGATGGCTCACTGGTCGTCATATTGAAATATAGCATCAAGGTAGCAGACTACAAGTGTACCCTCCGGGGAAAAATTATGTGGTGCATATTTTCCACAAAAAATATAATAATTATCCTGTTGGAAATGTGTAACTAGACCGCTTTAAAACGTTCTCGGCGCTATGGTGTAGGATTCCATATTGTGCAACAAATCTAATATCGAAATCTTAGAAGACGAGTAATCGGTTCCACTCCGCCTGTTCTGCAGTATCGGATTAGCTATGGATTTGCTTCTTCAAGTTAACTACCAGCATATCAGCTCCCACGTGAATTACTCTGGGAAAGGCTAGATTCCACTCCCCAGTGTTGCCATTTCAAAGTAACATTTTGATACGGATCCAAGTTGACAAACAGTCAAGTCGAGTAACGGTATCGTATCTCCTGGATGTCACATTCGGCACATCTTTCTCCAATGAAAAACAAACAACGAGAAAGCTCATGAGATCGCATCCAAATAACTTCATACTGATGAAAGGGCATCAACCAACATTAGTTACCAAACGCGTTTTTTGTTTTAGTCTGATTGATCGCCGTTGCTATCAACAACAGCCGACACAAGGTTTTACTGTGGATGACTGTGAGGATGACTGCGAGGATGACTGCTGACTTGGTTTATTTTGTATTTCGATCAATGATGCCAGCAAAACAAGGAGATTACGAGCGGCGAATCCTTTTGTATGGTCTGAATACTCCTCTGTAAAGAGCAGGAAATGCGTAACCATCTCTTCTAGACATCCTCACCGAGAAAGCACAGCATATAAACGGTTGAAATTCGTGTCACATTCCAGGACAAAGAAGCAGGTGTTCACACTTGGTTTAAACATTTTAATTCCAGAGACACAGAACGTGTTTCAGATTCTCCACAAACCGTGTTTGGTAAATTTGTATTTCTGACACTGGGCGCGTTTCTTTATAGACGTCGTGTTTAGCGCTGAACCAAGTAAACTATTCCCGGGGGATGCTGTGATCGTGTGATGGGTTTTGAATTCGTCGCTGGAGAATGTTGACTGAAGTCGCTCTATGCACGTGCAGACTGATGAAACAGACGCGTTATTGGATCATCCACCGTCTATACTCTGCCAACCTGAACCAATTTAAGTGCGATGAAAAATGCGCATTCTGATATTCAGAGACAGACGGCTGTTGGAGGCCCGAAGTAAACCACTCCGGTATATTGTGCAGTTCAAAGTCAAAAAATGAAAGGTGGAAAGAAAAAAAAACGCGATCCAAAAAGCCGTGTGATGATATATTTCGATTTCTTTTAACGATACTATAGCTATGCCAAAGTCAATATGAAACAACATGGCTGTACAGTTCACCAATCGGGGGTTAACCTTTGCTGTTCTTCTTACACTATAATACTAGGAGTTTTAAATGGACTCTAACTTGCCTAATGACGACAAATTTCATATACAAAGGGAATGTATACAATATTGGTATAATCGGTAATGTCAACCATCCATTGTTCATAAACTATCATTACACGGAAGTTTCATTATGCTAAAAAAGTCTCTGGTTTCTGTGGGCCCAATTTCATAGAGCCGCTTAACGGTAAGCAATGTTTTCGCTTACTATAGCAGAAATATTTGCTTAAGGGTAAATCTATTTCACCACCAAATTTTCACGTTTGCTAAGCTAAGCGCGGGAAAAGCTGCGCGTGCAAAATTACTTGTGAACAAAATGGCAGGTGAATTACTTGAAGTGGCGGCGACGACGACGTTGGCCAAAAAATATGCGCCCTTTTCCATGGAAATGGATCTAGCTTTGGCGACAAGCTATATTGCTGAACAATCTGTCATTGAAGGGGCGTTGAAAGGCGGAAAACTAACAAATAAACACACAAGATGGCGGCTTGGGAGCGAGCGAGTGGGTGTGTATATATAACTCTATGGTGTGTATACGTTGTTGTTTAAAACCAAAAGGTGGCGCTATAATTTTATTGGCCGGGTTTTCTCCCGGAATGTCTTTCCGTTCAAGGTTCAAGGTTCAAGGTTCATTTTCCACAGTAAACAAATATAAATACAGGCTAACGTTAAGTTACAGAGTACATTCAGAGGAATATTATTACCGTACGTGGAGGGACCCGTCAGGAAGTAAAGCTTGTAATTGTAAGCATAGACCCCCATAATGTGTCTTGAGCTGTAATATGCCTATATAAGTTATAGTACGTGGCAGACCAGTTAACGTTAATACTCACAGGTAGGTCTTCATTATTAGTTTTACTTTTTAAAACAAATTAAAAAGATACTGTAGGTTACTAACATTTGTGTATTTCTAGTTACTAGCAGAGCCAGAGTACAGAAATTTACTGAGTAAATGTCACTAGTAGTAGTACTAAAGTTAGTCAACAATTATTTTCACAAAACTTAACGTGAACAAACCAGAAGTTACAGGTCAAATTTATCTCAGCATTATAATAATTATTTGAAATTGTTATTTAATTCAATTGTATGTTTATGGTTTTAAAAAAAGTTATTGCATATTATTTTGTGTAAAACAAACGTATTTCAGAAATTTACATGACCTGACAATTGAGGGAAGTGTATTCCTTTCTGTTAATGAACTCATTTCTTGTCTCGGAAGGGGGTTCAGCATGCACATGTGTACAATCCACGGCACCTATCACATTTGGGAATCCTATAAATAAGACCTATAAAATTTATAAATAATATATATTTGATTTATGTCATAACTCTGTTCATTTTTATGTATGTTATTTATTGTTAATATTTATATTTAAAATATGTATTTAAACTTTACATTAGTCAATAATACTTATCTGCAAACTGTGTAAATAATTATTTATGTTTAAATTATCATTTTCATCTCCGAAGATGTTTTCGTTTTTATTAATAAAAGGAACTATATTTCAATTGGATTTCAAATTATAGTATTGTTTGACCGAACATGCTTTTGTTTGTCATACTTTCTTACATGTATTATCATAAATAATAATTGCTGTCGGGGTTCAGATTACTTCTTCTTTTCCCGATGTTTTAAAGCGCCCCCTCTGGTTTACAAAAAAGTTACCACCGCTTTCAATTAAAAAAATATACATTGTATTTCATTTTGCTCTTTTATATGGTGTTCTAAAAAGGACACATGCACATTGCAAAAAGAGTGTGTAAGCGTCGCATTAGGATTCACGCGTCGCATTAGAAGTGTTGTCGCGTCGCATTAGAAGTGTAGTCGCGTCGCACTAGAAGTGTGTCGCGTCGCACTAGAAGTGTAGTCGCGTCGCACTAGAAGTGTTGTCGCGTCGCACTAGAAGTGTGTCGCGTCGCACTTGTAGTCGCGTCGCACTAGAAGTGTAGTCGCGTCGCACTAGAAGTGTAGTCGCGTCGCACTAGAAGTGTAGTCGCGTCGCACTAGAAGTGTGTCGCGTCGCACTAGAAGTGTAGTCGCGTCGCACTAGAAGTGTAGTCGTGTCGCACTAGAAGTGTTCACCATTGCAGTTTTTTCTCGTATGAAGAGCCGTATGTGACTAAATTTCGACGTATTAATATATAAGACTAAAATAAATGTAAATCCATATATTTACTAGAAAAAAACAATTATACAAAAGCGGCAACCAGACTGGTTGGCAGCTAGCATGCATACGGTACAAAAAAACATGCATTTTGGGATTTATATTCCTTTAAAAAAGTCCTCCACAGCCCATACATTATTGTTTTACAGAAAGGTTTTGTTTTTGAATTAGTGTTGTAGTTAACAAAAATGTTGCTAATCCTGTTACAAATATTTACAACCTAAACCGTAGTCTCGATCCCAACTACCTACATGGAAGGTGAGCATTCTAAACCACAAGACTACCATGCCACTCGAATTGGCAGTGAATTAAGTACAGAAGAACCTTTGTAAAATTGTATTTATAAAATAATATAAATTGTTCAGAAAAATATTGCGCAGGCCTACAGGGTTCACTCGCCCCCACCGCCCAGGGCCGTAGCGAGCGGGGGAAGGGGGTATGGGGTGTGACACCCCAATAATTGTTCTCAGTCGCGGCATAGAGCAAGAGTTGGTCCATAATAAATTTTCAGTCAGCAACATTCGTATGTTTTATATACTGATGCCTGTTTTCACAACAAACTATTTTAAAGCAGAACCATACCCTAAATTCATGGTCACACAATAATGTAATAATATGGGGGGGGGGGGGGGGGGGCTAGATGACAGATAATTAAAAGCAAAAAGGACACAAACAGATGATTTTATTTTTATATAAACTTGTTTTCAAGCATCAACCATTATATACTGTTAATTTAAAGGAATATTGTGTACATGTCCCAAATAATTATGTTCCACAAGTTGCATTTTGAGATAATACAGTTAGTTGTGTAACAAATTTGATTAACTATAGGCAGGAACACATTTATATATGTTATGGAATACATCATTCATCAAATGTTTCTTTTGAAGCCTTTTTGTCTATAATTTCAGTATAACTATTTTTTCAAAATGATTTTTTAAAGTTCATGAGACAAACATTTCACATAATAAACAACCTGAATGTATTTTCACTATTGCTGAAGCTTTCATATAGGCTGGAGTTATGCATCAACAAAATAATACATTATCCTTACAGAAAAGAAATATATTTTACTACAAAAAAAATCTTTCTTAGTGGGTAGACATTCACAGGTCAGTAAGTCTGACAGAGTTCCAATTTTTCAGTGTAGCTTTGACTTGTGTCACCATAAAATGACACAGACTCAAGGTTTGAGGAATACGTGTCTGCTATGAAAGTTTAATACATAGGGGGTACTTAATACAAAGTTGATGACCAGTTGTAACAGTTGTACTTAAAGAATTGCCAATCATGAAAAATTGTTTTGACATTTATTAATATTTCATTAGTAGTTACATTAGTGTTACTTTCCTTCTGTTTCTCTGACTTTTGGATGTTACGAACCTTATCCACTTATCATTTTGTTGTAAACCTTCTTAACGTTGTATAAAATTAATGTTTCCGAGTTATTTGTAAATTTATAGCCCACCATTGTACCTACAGTCACTGTGAGAATTAGAAACCCTAAATTCACTGTATTACTGTTTGCAGATATTCCAGATGAAGACCATCTAGACTTATGCCTCCAGTTTTGCAATTTTCTTAGTTTCCATATTAATTGTGTTAGTACCGGTCGTTATATTATTAAATTCACTATCGAATTTTTCGATACTCTGTTGCAAACGAACAGTATTGTCTATTCATGCCATAGTACAGTGTCACTTCTTACCACCAGCCAAGGTATGGCCTTGGGTGGGCTTGTTTACATTCTGGCAGAGACCTTTGGTCTGCCTAGGGACTTTGTTTTGGTATGGTAGCTCATAAGGGCTAGCCAGATATTTAAAGAGGGACTCTAAGGTCAAATTTAGTTTTGTGATGCACTCATTTTCCAATAACTAGAGTCCTTAGTGTGAAAAGTGAAAAAATTACCCCAAAAAATTAGTCTCTAACCTCACGTTAAAGTGATGTAAAATGTCATTTTATTTGATAACCTGGTGTCGTGGCCGAGCGGTCTAGCTTACCGGATTCCTGTTCTGGTGTTAGCAACATAATGTGGGTTCGAATCACGGCCGTGACACTTGTGTCCTTGAGCAAGACACTTAATCATAATTGCTTCTCTCCACCCAGGGGTTAAATGGGTACCTGTGAAGGCAGAGTTGGTTTGCTCTATATGCGCTAGAAATGGCAGCAATTGAGCTGTATACTCCCCAGGGAGCTGAGATGGTTTCAGGAATGATTTATGAGCCTTATGAGCAGGGATAATAATATAATGCGCCTTGAGCACCACTTAGTTGGTGGATACGTGCGCTATATAAATCCACACATTATTATTATTATTATTATTATTATTATAACCTTCCTGTGTGAAATTTGTTAACATCCAAAGACAACAGTGACGTCACATTTCAAATAAATGGATCTCTACATTTTTGTACGGTGAATTTGCAGTTCATTCCTGAATCTCCACAATATTTGATCAAATCGGCGTTGAAATTGACTTTTTGACAAACAACAAATTCCTGTATGGAATGTTACAGACTCATTTACCGTAAGAAAATAGTGACGTCATGTTTCAAATATCGCTCTGAAAGGGTATCAAATAAAATGATATGTTACACCACTTTAAAGTGAAGTTAGAGACTTGTAACTTTTTTAACACTTTAACCCTCCTAGGAGGGAGTTGATGTACTCCAGTTCTCGAAAAGTGCTTTTTTTTTGCACTGCCCCTTTAACCCTCCGAAGCAAAAATTTGTAGAATTACACTATAACTCGGTAGTGGTTGTATTGCTGCACACATACTGTAATTGTTACATAGAATGACTAAAAAATAATACAGGGTTTGCCCCATGACGTTTTCATGTTTGTTTCACTATTTACAAGTATATTTGGGCCCTAATATTTTTTTTTTTTTTTTTGGTGGGTGGGGGGTGGACGATGGGGAAGGGCGAGTGGAGACTTCATATCAGCACACATACTGTACAAATTATTCTAGTAACATCTGCTTTATTTACATCATTTACATGTAGATTTCTACCCTCCAATTATGTATCCTGGTCGCCAGCAAGCCGAGCGGCAAAAGACATTGTACACAAGGGGATTATCGCGGTCGTTAAACTTGTAAGCGCAGCGGGTGGCCGTAACGTATTTCCAATGGGCCACTCCGAAGTGCTAATTGGTTATGAGATAAGAGGCTGGGCGATGTGACTCCTTCTGTTTTCTTCCTCCATGCTCTCACCATAGCTCCATGCTCTCACTTACATCAATAACAGCTGTTCTGCAACCAACCAGTGGCGCAGCAATCATCAACAGTGCTGCAATCTGTGTGTGTTTGCAAACTTGTGTGTGGTCTTCAATACACCCACACACGCTATGCTATTCTTATGCACACATACTGCAATACACTCACACGTTATAGTGTATGCAAACAGAATAATTATTGTGTGAGATTTCACATGTAATCTGACCTTCAACTCCAGCA
This sequence comes from Zoroaster sp. YZ-2022, assembly GCA_029582265.1. Classification (NCBI taxonomy): domain Eukaryota; kingdom Metazoa; phylum Echinodermata; class Asteroidea; order Forcipulatida; family Zoroasteridae; genus Zoroaster; species Zoroaster sp. YZ-2022. The sequence continues at coordinate 3,165,035 of CM055825.1, read as the reverse complement.
CTCTGCTACATGTAGAGTGGGTCAAAGGTGACAAAGTCAAGAAGTGTCTGGTTTCTTGGTCGAGTATTAATAAGGACTCTATCTATTGGAAAATGAGTGCATCACAAAACTGAATTTGACCTTAGAGTGCCTCTTTAAGTGTTTCGCGACTGATGGAATAAGCCACGAATATGTATAAAACATATCACTGGCTGAAATATCGCGGGATGGCAATTTTAGTTGGCAGAAAGAAATCGCCCACTAGTATGGTAGTAGAAGATGAAATATAGGTGCTACCCGGGAAAAAAATGGTATAAAGCTGGTTTTGGTGTCAAACGAAGCAGAATTCTGAGTAGAACAACATATCCAAAATCCGCAAAAATCAGGATAATTTTTCAGATCCTTTAGTAGCAATAGCTAAGCTTTCATGCCTCACTTGGCAATCATCAGTTGCATGTCATGGTCAAAATTAAGGAACCGGGTGGTCTCCTGTCTTATTTTTAAGATAAGACATTGAATTGATGTTCTTTTCAAACAGTTGTAATGTGTCCGTTTTGTTTGAGTGAGAGAGTTCGTTGATTTTATGTGATTTGTTCCTCTAAATAAGGAAAGCAGAACATTTAGGGTTTCATCTGGTTGTTCGAAAAAACCAGAGTCGTATGGGGTGGGAGCGAGTTTCTCAGTTGATCCGGCTGTGTTTGTGAGATTTGCTCGGATTAAGCCGTGTTCGCACTGGACTTTTTTTTGTAAAACTTACCGAGACGATGGGTACTTTTCCCATTTTAAGTCCAGTGCGGACAGCCTAGGACATTTTCCTCTCAGTTACTTTTCCTGAGTCCAGCGGTTACTTTTACTGGCCAACTGCTGCCCAGGAAAACTTCCCAGGTAACTTTTCCAGAGACGATAAGTCCAGTGCGGACAGTGCGAGTCGGTAAAAGCGGCTTAGGAAAACGAACATCCGGTCCGAGAGCAACGTCGTGCTACACAGGGACACCACGCATGCGCTTTGCATTGTTTCACCGCGTACGCGGTGTAGCAAGTTTTCTGTGCGTTGTTGTTGTTCCTCTTTTTGGCGCAATCATGGCAAATATTATCATTGATACAGTCGGAAGTTTGATTGGTGCTACCAGTACATCATTTCCAGATGATAATGAAGGACGTCAACGTCGTGCCTTACGACGAAAGAAAGCACGAGAACGGATGTGTCGGCTAAAAATAGCTGTGGAAAGGTCACGCAAAGCGCCCTCATGAGTCATTATACTGACAGCTCGGTTACTTCTCCCACGGTCTCGGTAAAATTTTCCCGTGTCGAAAGTCCAAGTGCGGACAGAGGTTAAATTTAACCATTTTTCATTTTACCATCGTCTCGGTAAAACCTTCCCCCAAAAAAGTCCAGTGCGAACACGCCTTTAGTTTCTCCCGAATGTTTTGGGCCTTTCTGAATGCAACCATTACCTCCATGATGCAACAAAGGGTTGTTTCGGAAATATTTCCGAGAGTTGTTGGTTTTGTTGTATCAACGGCCAGTGTTTGTTTACTGCTTATTTCACATCTTTGTGGTTAACGAACGGATTATAGGTTGTTGAGAAAACCAGTGGTACTTCCTCGTTTTGTTTACCTTTTGGTGGCTTGTGAATCAGTTTGGTTCGGTTTGCCAGTGACACTTGTCAACGCGTGTTGCGTTGTTTATCTCAGTTTGAAATCTTCCTCATTGTTGGTATTTCTCGCATATCTGAGAGTTTCTCCGTAGAGAATTGCTTTGAATACATGGGGTGGGTGTGATGAGGTTATGTGTAGAAACTGATGTTTCTGTTGGTTTGGTGTACAATTATGAAAAACAACACTTTTGTGTCAATTATGCCAGTTTCAAGGAAGCGTTTTCCTTTGAAAATGGTTAAGTCACTGATAATCGATTGAGGTTTTTGAGGCCTCGTAGTGTGAATTTGAGATTTGCTTGCAACTGATCCATAGTGTTTATGAGATTCTTGTCATGTTCTTTTTCTGAGTTCTCAGACGAATATGAGCTATAAGTTGAAATGTTGTGGCTTCCAATTAGTTTTCGAGCGTTTGCACTCTGTGTGGTTTTTGGATGCCAAGTGGATGGTGGTTTGAAAGGGTGGGTTTTGGAAGTTTTGTTACGCAATAGGTATGCAATTCTCAATTCTCAATTTTCTATGAAAAGTGTTTGCCATAGTCGGGAGATAGTTATGTGCTAAATAATATATACTTTTTATATTTGTATTATATTAATTAGATATTATGGTAGACAGATGGCATGAAATGTCTCTTTTGAGAAGTTGTGGTGGTCCTGAAAAGGACCGGTGGAAATTGAAATATTTTGAAAGTACTGACTTACTCTTGGCCGCTTCTTTCCCCGTATTGGCGGTGGCCGAGGATGGTACCACGGGCCAGCGTCCTCAGTGGGTCTTTAAATTAACGTCCACCTTATATAGATTAGGAGTGAAGGCAGACGGGGCCTACGTTTTAGTGTCCTTATCCGAGAAGACTGGAAACACAGGATAAATAACTTCAATTCACATGAGACAGGTCAGAATCGAGACTTGAACCCAGAAACCAGGTCCAAGTCGGGAATCGAACCCGGGTCACAGTGGTGAGAGGCAAGTGGGTTAACCACTCGGCCACCCGTGCTTTGTGTGTGTGTGTGGGGGGGGGGGGTCGGGCTTATACCCGAGGTAATGTGGTAATAACTTTTTTTAGTTCACAGTAAAGTAACAATTTTCAGCAACTTAGACTTTGCATTTTCTTCAATGAAGGTGAATGATTTTTTACCTTTTCCATACAAAAACATGCAAAAATGCGCAAAATATTCAAACACTCATAAAACAAAATCCCCAAAGAGGATTTTTGCGGATTTTGGATATGTTGTTCTATGGCACATTCTGCTCATCTGGTGTAAAAATCATCTTTATACCATTTTTTCCCCGGTCATAATGCTTAACGACCGTACTACACCCCGCTTGCAGAGGACCTGGTTGGTGGGGACGAGTGAACCCAATAGGCATGTGCAATATTTTTCTGCATTAAAGAATTTATATTATTTTATAAATACAATTTTATTAAGGTCCCTTTGTAATTAATTCACCAACAAATTCGAGTGGCATGGTGGTGTACTTGTTAGAAGGCTCACCTTCTAGGCAGGGAGTATCGGGATCGAGACGAGGTTTACGTTGTAAACATTTTTTGTTAACTACAACACTAATTCAAAAACAAAACCTTTCTGTATAATAATAATGTATGGACTGTGGAGGACTTTTTGTAAAGGAATATAAATCCCAGAATTCATGTTTAGTACCGTATGCATGCTAGCTGCCAACCAGTCTGGTTGCCGCTTTTGTATAATTGGTTTTGCTACTATATATGGCTTTACATTTATTTCAGTCTTATATATTAATAAGTCGAAATTTAGTCACATACGGCTCGTCCGCGAGAAAAAACTGCAATGGTGAACACTTCTAGTGCGACGCGATAACACTTCTAGTGCGACGCGACAACACTTCTAGTGCGACGCGACAACACTTCTAGTGCGACGCGACTACACTTCTAGTGCGACGCGACACACTTCTAGTGCGACGCGACAACACTTCTAGTGCGACGCGTGAATCCTAATGCGAAGCTTACACACTCTTCTTGCAATGTGCATGTGTCCTTTTTAGAACACCATACTTTTAAGAGTGTTTTGATTACAACCCTGTCAAAATGTTAACATTACTTAGAGTTGGACCGTAATTGAAGAAGGTGTGTCATTATAACGGCTGAAAAATCTTACCGGCCACATTGAAAAATCCCTGCTTTATGGTCATCAGAGTCAATTGGTCTTGGGGATCCGGGAACTGAATATAACCCAGATTATTCCCAAGAACTCGGTTTATCGCTTTGACGCTGCGGCCGATTGCTCGCCATGCCGTCGGGGGGCTAACCATGGGGCAAGTATCCCCGACGACAATGGCAAACGTACCGGAAGACAAATACCGTTGGGGATTGAAGCAGCCTCCACGTGGCCCTCCCCCAAGTAACACTAATGACAGTAACACTAATGACAGTAGTATAGTGCAACAGTAGTATAGTGCGAAACTAATGCTTCAAACCGCAACGGGAATCATCAATTCATCAAAATGTCAACAGATGGACTACCTTTCAAGATTGTCTTATCTGAAGAGGGAAATTACATCATCCTCCAACTGAACGTCGAAGGTCTCTCCGCCAGCAAGAGAGATGTTATACTAGAACTCGCCAAAACTCATTTGGCAGATGTACTGGCACTACAGGAAACACACACTACCGAAGACCAACAACTACTAATCGTTGGCTACACGCTAATTTCCTACTCTCACCACAGACAGTATGGCCTAGCTACGTACGTCAGAGATGATGTTCCTGCCTCCAAGCTATGTTCTTCTAGTGCTGACAGCAATGTCTACTGGAACGCCACCCGGATAAGGGATCAAACCATCGTCAATGTCTACAAGCCCCCTGCGATAGAATGGCCATCACCGGCCCTTCCTTCGTTTTCTACACCAGTCCTCTCCTGTGGAGACTACAGCTCCCCACACACATCCTGGGATACAAGCGAGACGAACCAAGTGGTACGGTCCTTGTTGATTGGACAAGTCAAAATTACCTCATATATCTATTCGATCCAAAACAACCAGCCTCGTTCAAGAGCGCAAGATGGGGAACTGGAATAAATCCAGACTTAGCCTTCATAGACTGCAGCCCAGAGACGCCACATGCTGAGCGTCAAGTACTGGCACCATTTCCCTGCTCACAGCATAGGCCATCATTAATCACCACTGGTACCTACATCAAACCTACGAACTTGTCCAACGAACCTCGATGGAACTTTAAGAAGGCTAACTAGGAAGGTTTCACCGCCAAGCTTGAAACCATACTCCATGACTACAGCAGCACCCCTATACAAGATATTGACAAGGCATACGCCACCATTTATGATGCATTTCCTCTGCAGCCAAAGCCCACATCCCATTCACCACAAGCAAGAAGTACATCTATGCAGACGACATATGCCTTGCAACCCCAGCGAAGACACACAATAAACTGTCGGCTATCCTCACCGAGGACATGGAAGCTCTTGAGAACCCACTTCCACAAGTGGCATCTGATTCTGAGTGTTGGGAAGACCGTTGCCTCAGCATTCCACCTAAACAACAGACAAGCAAAACACACTCTAAGTTGTGTATCCCTGGGTGAAAGAAAGCTGGACCATGCTCACAATCCAACGTATCTCGGTGTGACCCTGGACAGGAGTTTGTCCTACAGAACTCACATTGAAAAGCTGAAAAAGAAAGTAGGCACTAGAGTCAACCTCATCAGGAAAGTAGCTGGTACAAAATGGGGAGCGAATACACCCACCCTGCGGACCTCCACTCTGGCCCTGGTATACGCGCCGGCCGAATACTGTGCTCCGGTCTGGAGTGCAAGCTCACATACGCCAAAGTTGGACACAGAGCTAAACGCCTCCATGAGACTAGTCAGCGGGACAGTCAAATCGACCCCCATATCCAGTCTCCCAGTACTTGCCCACATCCCACCACCTCACTTCCGACGTGAAGCGCTCACTGCCAAGACAGCCTGGAGAGCTGCAGCTGACAGAAAACATCTTTTACACAGAGCTGTGACAGGTGATCCTCTGCCAACTCGGCTCCCATCCCGGTCCCTGTTCTCATTGAGGGCTCGCCCTTACTTGTGAGACTGGGAAATACCATATACAAGAGGCCGTTGCAAAGCCGCTGCTGAGCAACTCACCATAGAAAAATGGTCCGCAGAGTGGGAGAGTGATGATAATGCCCTCAAAGAACTTCGGACCCCTTCTAAAGTACCGGCTGGCTTCAACCTTCCCAGAAAGAGCTGGTGTCGCCTGAACCGGCTCCTCACAGGCCACGGGCGTACTGGTCACATGCTACACAAATGGCATATGAAGCCAACACCTGAGTGTGACTGTGGGGCTGCTGATCAGACCGCAAAGCATATTGTCAATGAGTGCCCCATTAGGAAACTGGATGGTGGCATCGTACGCCTGGCCAGCTGTGACCCGACTGTGACACAATGGCTATAAGATATGGACCTTGACATTTGACTTACAGTTGCATACGAGAGAGAGAGAGAGAGAGAGAGAGAGAGAGAGAGAGAGAGAGAGAGAGAGAGAGAGAGAGAGAGAGAGAGAGAGAGAGAGAGAGAGAGAGAGAGAGAGAGAGAGAGAGAGAGAGAGAGAGAGAGAGAGAGAGAGAGAGAGAGAGAGAGAGAGAGAGAGAGAGAGAGAGAGAGAGAGAGAGAGAGAGAGAGAGAGACTTTTTAATGAGATTCTTTATTTACAATTCAAAAAACAAAGTCAAAATTTTATAATAAAAGAATAGTAAATTAAAACAGAACATTTTGCAATTTGGAAAACATTAATACAGTTTTAAGTAAACAGAAAAGACCAAATATTCGGTACATGTAAACATGTAATAGAAACAAAAATATTTTAGTGTACAGATACAATATACATTTTAAATACAAATGAATAAAGTGAATACTTTAACCAATATAAGTATAAAGCTCCTCAGAAAAGAGAAATACAAAGAAAGGAGAAAAGAAAGAAGAGAAAGGGTTCCAGTGCGGAGGGTGCAGCAACACGTTTTTGGCGTGAGCCGAACCCACCGTGGTTCCCCTGAGGTGGGAAGCCACTGGCGTTACTGGTGTGGGCCTTATATCCCACTCCAGTGGCTTCAGGATAAGAGAAAGAAAAGAAAGACGAAATCGGACAGGAGGAGCAAATTTAGTAATTCTAACCGGGTTTAAATCAGCCATGTCAGCTTGTCATTAATGATGATGAACAAAGTATTATTTATATTCCATTTTTTAAGAAATTCATCATCATTATTGACAAGCATAAAATAGTTGTATTCGAAAATAACTTTGTTTTGATACGGTGAGTAAAATTAAAAGAGGATCAATGAAATTAGAGGTTCGGTAAAGATTGTATATGACATATTTGCAACTGACGATAAGGTAGTTTGACAGGCGCACCGCCTCTCTATTGCGGCCCCTAGCACATGGGATCAAGGCCCAGTAGAGGTCAAAGTTCAGAAGTAGGTCAGGAAGAAGCCGGTGAAGAAGACTGTGGAGACAGTTGAGAAGAGGTTGAACAGAGGGACACGTGATGAATAGATGGCAGATCGTCCCCTTGTCTCCGCACCATCCACATGTTGAAGAGATGGCCGGGTTGAGATGATGTAGAACTTGGAGTGACGGTAGGATGTTGTGTAGTAGTTTATATTGTAGGTCCCCCTCTTTTTTGGAAGTTGGGGGACTGTAGATGCTATTCCATTGTATGTTTGTGTTGCTGTCCAGGACTCCGTTTTGATGCCAGTGTGATGTTTCTGTGGAAGGATGCGAGTTGAGATTTGTGTTGATGACATTGTAGATCGTTTTGGATGGTGCGGAGATGGCATTGTCAAGTTGTTGATGATGACGTTGAGGGACGATCTGGTTTAGATGGAACATTTTGTAGCGCAGAGACAGGTGGGTGAAAACCCTCTCGTCGAATAGAGGGAACAGTCTGATGAGTATCGTGTGCATCGAAGAAAGCTGGTTTGAAGAAGTCGAGAAGATGGAGGACGAGATGTACTAGAAGAGGAGATGATGTAATTGGGCTGGTGCCACGATCCGGAAGTGAAGTTGAGAAGATCCCTCACCAGGCCGACCCCACGTGTCGAGAGCCGCTCAGAGAGGATACGCCATCGTCAGTTGCATTTTGAATTAAAGGAATATTTATGGGTAAATTAATGACATGGCTGACTGAGTCGTGTATTATTTCTAACCGAGCTCCAGACAACCTCCAGGCACGCATGATCTCACCATAAAAGAAGGTAATCCAATGTCAAAAGGGGTCTGTCTTCAAATAGAAGAGATGGAAGTCATAATTGAGTTTTTTGTAGCGACGGAGGTGATTTTGAAGAAAAACAAAAGAGGAATGAGAATTACCTTTAAGGTAACGAAAGAGACGCGTTAATCTAAAGGTGAGAACTCGTGCCTGGAGGTTAACAAGGCCGAACCCCCCTTTGTCAGGTTTCTGATACACAATTTGCTCTTTAAGGCGGTGTCTCTTGTTGGACCAGACGAAATCAACCAGCCGCCGTTGGAGTTCACTTAGGAAATTGTCTGGCGGAGCGAGTGCCGCCAGACAATGAAAGGTTTTTTGATGCGGCTAGCTGGTTGGCAATCAAGACTCTCCCTTTAAAAGAAAGGGAGGTCGAGATGCCAGACCAGCTAGCGAGTTCGGATAATCGGTTTTACAAATAGTCCAGTTTTTGTCAGTGTATGTTTTGGTGTTTCCTAAGTGAACTCCGAGGAACGACAGGCCATCGTCATTCCATGAAAAATTAAGCGGCCGGTCGCCTCGTCCGATCCAAGATCCCGCCCACAACCCTGGGATTTTCTCGTATTTAGGCGCGCGGCAGAGGCGCGAGCAAAGAGATCGTAAGTGTCTTTGATCGCGTCAAAGCCGCGTTCGGAAAATGACAAAAACGGAGACATCATCTGCATACGCAGACACCGAGCAAGAGACGTCAGCGTCGGGTATTCGGAAACCGTCGTCCCCGACTTCGCCCCTTAGGCGATTTAGAAAAGGTTCAATAGCAATCGGTACAGCGGTCGAGGTGGGCAGCCCTGACGGATGCCCTTCTCAACGGAGAAGGGGCCGTCAGAGAACCGCAGATTTTGACCAAACTCTCGGAACCGCTGTACAGGATTTTATGTAGTCGAGAAACGGTCTCCGAAGCCCATAGCTCTCATGGTGTCGAAGAGGTAGTCGCGATCAACTTTATCGAACGCTTTTGCTGATCGAGGTTGACCACGGCTAAAGGGACATCATTTTCATTGGCATATTCGATGATGTCCCTTATCAGACCTACGTTGTCATGGATTGAACGTCCAGGGACGCAGTAGGTCTGATCCTCACCTACGACGCTGCTGATGCACTCTTTCAGTCTGTTAGCGAGCAACCTTGCAAGGATTTTGTAATCATTGTTTAGAAGGAGATTGGCCGCCAATTGGCTATGTCGGCCAGATCTCCTTCTTGAGTAAGAGTAATTACCGCCCTCCTGAACGAACGAGGAAGCCCGCCGGTGAGAAAAGAATAATTTAAAACAGAAAGTAGGTCGTTTTAGAATATTCCAAAAGTTTGATAGAATTCACCAGACAGGCCGTCCAGGCCAGGCGTTTTATCCTTGCTAAGTTGGCCAACAGCTATTTCTAATTCCTCTAGAGACAGAGGACGCTCCAGGTCCTCTGCCTCTACAGGATCAAGACGAGGCAGGTCCCTTAAAATGTTTTCATGGGCGCCCTCATCGGTCGAGTTTTTAGAATAGAGGTTTTGTAGAAATTTGATACATGATTTTTATGACAGAGATATTTTGAGTAATTTCTCCAGAATCCAAACGGATTCTGGAGATAGTTTTAGAACAGGATTTAGATTTTTCAAGATTAAAAAAGTAAGAGGAGGTATCGACCTCGCTGACATGTTTGAATCTCGACCTGATAAGGGCGCCCTGCGCTCGATTTTTAAAGATAGAATTAAGTTTTCTTTTTGTTCTAAGAGGACCTGCCTGGTCTCCGGTGTGATTTCCGGCGCAGACTGAAGGTCGTCAATAGTCCGATTTATTTTAAAAAGAGCTTCGCGTTTCTCGGAAGCAATTTTTTTAGAAAACATTTGAGTAATTATTTTGATGTGGGACTTGCCAAAGTCCACAAGAAAGTAAATTGGGAAATCGGACTGTTTTGACGCCATTCTCCCCAGAAACAAGTTATAATTTGTTTGTATGCTTCATCCTGAAGAATTGAATTATTAAAATGCCAGTAGGCGCTACCCGGAAATTAGCCGAGGGTAGTTGAATTTTTAAAGAAATAGCGGAGTGATCAGAAAGAGAACAGGGTGTTATTTTGCACGAATGAATAGAGGATAACATATCAGGATGAAGATACAAACGATCTAACCTGGCTTTGGAAACACCACAATCCCTGGAAGGGTTATTCCGCAGCCAGGTAAATTGTTGTTTCTGGGATTCAGTCTACGCCAAACATCACACAGAGAGAGTGCACCAACAGTTTCCTTGAGAGCTGCTGCGACTCTGGATCTACGCTCGGTGGGCGCATGCAGACGGTCCAATGCAGGATTTTCCGTGCAGTTAAAGTCACCTCCGACCACAACGACACCGTCACTGTCACAAGAGGATAAATGTTTAGAGAAAGAATTAAAGACTTTAAAAGCAAGAGAGTCGCTCTGGGGTACTAAAAATTATAAATGTGGAAAAGAGTTTCATTGGATTTAGTTTTGTATAAAGAAGATGTCCTGGAAAAATGTTAAGATTTGAAATAATTTCTAAATTTTTATTATTAACGAGTGTAGTTACCCCAGAGCCATAAGAGTTGGAAGGGGAAGAGATAGGAGTAAAGGCCATAGGCTCCAGCAGGAGCTTATTTCCGTAAGGTTATAAGTCTCCTGCAGGAGCACTATGTCGGAAAAGGAAAGAAATTTTCAAAATAAGCATGTATGGCGGCATTTTTGGTTGGCATTGAACAGCCGCCTGTGTTCAGGAAATCAGTGACAGTGTCATTGCGACCAAACTAATCAAGACTCTCATAAAGAAAAGCAAAAGAAAATCATTTATCTAAAGTCTTGATCAGCTTGGTTACGCGTTGTTGTGAGCCTCTGTTGAGGTGGGTTGCTGCGTAGCAGTTTGAGTTGTTTCACAAGTCCGGGCACATTAGCAGTGAATCTCTTGGCCACCTCGATAGGTTTTTCGATTTTTATGGAGGCCAAGAAATTCATGAGCTCTTTAGAAGACAGAGGACCTTTTGTGTTGGAAAGGCAATCAGGCACCGCCTCGTCTTCGGTAGTCTGACTGTCTTCCCACATGTCATCTTGGTCGTTCGTCGACGAGGCCGGGGTGGAGACAAGGGAGGATTGTGAATTAAGGACTTGGTTAAGGACTTGGGTGATGGAAGGAGTCGACTGTCATGGGCATCGCCACCTTCTTCACAAGTTTACGTGGAGGAGGGTGTTTTAGAGGAGTGAGAACTGAAGTATTTGTTGGAGGGGATTGAGTGGAAGATTTCCTTTTTGAGACGACATCAGAAAAAAGTCTAGATGGTGGAGGTGGCGATCCCCAGACAGAGCAACCGGGTTTGGATGGGGTGTGGATAGGTTGAAGGGCGGAAGAAGGTTGGGAGGGGGAAAGGGAGTGGTGGGAGTGGTGGGAGGGGAAGGGAGGAGGGGGCCGCGGATGACGCAGGGGCCACGGACGGCGCAGGAGCCTCAGACGCCGGAGAAACCGCGGGCAAAGAAGGCCCACAGACCCCGCCGAGCCGCCCGCACGAGCCGAGCCTCCGCCCCGGACGAGGGCCCAACCCTGTTGGGCTCCCGCCGGAACGAGAGGCCGACGCGCTGGACCCGCACCAGCACATGAGGCACTTCCAGTTGAAGCACCCCCGACACCGGCGCGGCATGTCCAGCCTTCGCACAGGCGGCCCCGACAGGGCCGAGGCCCCAGAACCCGCAGCGGTCCGAACACCCGAGGGCCCGCACGATCCGCATCCCCTACGGAATCCAGCGGACCAGGTTTTTGGAGACTTTAGGTGGGTGTTTAGGATCGGATTTTTTTGGTTAGTGGGGTTATTGACGAAAGTGGGTGGTTGGTTTAAAGGGATTGGTCTCGTTTTTGTCAATGTCATCGGTTCCCTGTTTCTTACAAGCACGGCTAATGTGGCCGTACTCACCGCATGAAAAGCAACGTACCGACTCCGTCGACAGAAACACGCGATAATGTGTGCCTAAATACAAGATATTTATGTGCTCAGGCGGAGTGACGTTCGGTTTAAGAAGAACATGCACTTGCCGCCTGAACGACATGATATGTGACAGATGTTTTTCCTTGAAACCCAGGGGAATGGACCTTACCTGAGACACCACTTTGCAGAAAGATGACAGGTTGTGTATCAGTACCGTGTTCGGGATCTCTGGATAAACATTAGAAAGCGTGAACCGGGTGGTTGGCTGGACCAGTGGGTTGAGCTCGATGAAGCTGCCATCGTGGGTCAGTCCGTTTTGGACAGCCTCGACGACAGCCTCCCTCGAGCTCAGATATGCTGCTATTCGACCGTTTGAAATTCTGGAAGCTGATAACACTTGTGCATTTGAAATTTGGTTAACCAGTGAAATGAGATATTGGCGTACGGAGACTGTGTCCAGCGCTTTGAACACGATTCCATTGTCCCTGGTAAGTGGGCTATTACCAGGAACAATAGAAACGCGTTCACCACCCTTGCTCACACTTGGCTGATTTTCAATAGGCCGTTGCGCCTGACTGGCCATGGTGACCAGCCAAAGCACCAAAAACGACAAAAATTTGAAAAAAAGAACCCAGAAAAACACGAAAACAGTTAAACCTGACAATTTGAAATTCGCCCTGTATGATGTATGAACAATAAGAGTAAGATTAATATAAAATTTGTAACCGTAAGATGCGTAAATCTCACAAAAATCTACTGTTTCCTGGAGCTCGATAAATACACGACCTACCCGGAGAGAGAGAGAGAGAGAGAGAGAGAGAGAGAGAGAGAGAGAGAGATTAGTTGGGTGTTTTAATTCACCTGACAACATTTCAACGGGACGAAATTTATACCGTGCCCAAATTTGAGCTGGGGTAAACATCTCCAGGGAATTTTCCCTGTCGCGAAAAACCCTCCTCTGTATTTGTACCGGATAATTTCTATAATTATCACGACAATGACGTCTCCTCCGAAGGATTGCGGCCATTTTGACTTAATAATAAGACCCCGCTGAAGCACAAAATGAGGCCTTAAGGACACTTTTTGCTTGCTTGTCGCTTTAAGCAAAAATAACTTGCTTACGGCGGCTATGAAATGAAACAATCTGCTAGGCGCGCCCGTTAAACACAAAATCGGTCGTTAAGCGGCTCTATCAAATTAGGCTCAGGACAGAATAGTCAGGGCGCCATGGCTGAGCGGTTTAGTGCATCGGATGTGTGTTCTGACACGTTTCTTGTAAGAGATCACTACTTTGCTCTAGATGGCGCTCATCATTACATTGCTTCTCTCCACCCAGGAGTATAAATGGGTACATGTGAGGGTAGAGGTTGATATTGTGTTTGAAAAAGCCTCGGAAGAGCTACGGTAGCTCTGGGTTGTATACTCCCCAGGGAGCTGAGAAAGATTACAGGAATGATATTGGCCCAATGACCAGGGGCAATAATGTAAAGCGCCTTGGAATAGAAATGATGGCGTATTAAGTTTTGAGGCTTTGCATGGTGGAATATCGACATCGTTAAGGTCTACTACCGGACTCGAAACAAGTTGGAAACGAAGTTACACACCCACAAGGACAGACATGATCCCAGCCGTCAAGCTGGGTTTTACCGAATTCCTTGCACTTGTGGTAAAGTGTACATTGGCGAGACCGGCAGAGACCTTACGACCAGGCTCAATTAACACAAAGCCCACGGCCGCAGAGGGGAATGTGACAAATCTGCGATCATCAAACACTCCACCGATTTAGACCATGTCATTGACTGGCAGAAGGCAGAGATCATAGCCCCGGAGAAGCACTGGTACACCCGTCGTATCAGAGAGGCTACTATTGAGATTCATAAACATGACACTGTCCCCCAGGACATAGGCTTTTTCATCAGCAGCATTTGGCATTCAATCCTACCATCCATCAGCACTCACACCCGACAGTCAACTGACACGCCTCAGCAAGCAGGCAACTCACATACAGCAGGAAACACACGCAACAAGTACAATGCCACGGTGGCAGCCAATCACTACACATCACACAACAGTGGCACCAATCGGAACACTTCCCATTCTACACATAATGCCAGCAAATACTACTTAATTAAGGAGCTGCATCTGCAAACCTCTTCATTCTCCTGACGAAGATTAGAGCAGGCTAATCGAAACGTTCAGAATAACCCGTGAAGTCCCCATGTTTCTCCCTGAACCATATTAACCCGTGAAGTCCCCATGGTTCTTCCTGAACCATATTTCTCACTTAGCGACAGTAGAGAAAAATACGAGTTGCCCGAAACTGGTTCTCCTTTGAACCTTTCTCACTTAACGAAGGTTGAGATACGAGTTGTGCGATGGGGTTCTTTTCAGAACCTGTAACTCAGCTTCGCGTTATTTGAGATAAACACATGGTGTTACCGCAAACCGAAACGATAAGATAGATGGCGCTCTACAAATGCATTGTCATTATATTATCGATCATTGCCGTGCTCCATCCGTATATACTGGATGCACAACTGATGACTATACTCTATCAACCATATGCCCAATGTTTCATCCAGATATCGAAAAGATCGAGGGTGGGTGGTAATTATATTATTAAAGGGACAATATCGTCACGATCAGAGTAGACTTTCAACAGGGCATGGAATCGTTGTCCTTGTTTAAGATGAACACAGTGGCTGAAAATTACTGGATTATGCAGCGTCAACGGTAATATGACCTTATCATGTGGGTATTATTTTCACTCACTGAGTTAAAGGATCACAGAAATAAAAACCATTATGGCTCTTAATAAATGTGTTTTGCATAATAAAACAAGATATTTGTTAATTTTTTTCATAATTGAAGTTTGTTCTGTTCTTTTTGGAGACTTTTATGCCACTTCACAAGCCCCCCACTTTATTGGCAATTGAGTGATGTAATACATCACGTGATACTGTGACGTCAGGTAAAGAACGATTTCCTAGCAATGCACAGCTGTTTGTGTGTGTACGTGTCCGATGCGCTTATGTCAAAACTCCAATATATGTGTATACATATTTTCATCCTAAATTTCCTTGAAAATATACATCATGCCTACAAGATGTGTCGTAGCAGGCTGTAGTAATACTCCTAGCGAAGGAGTAAGCCTCCATAGGTTCCCTAAAGACGAGACACTACGAAAAATTTGGGCCACAAAAGTGAAGTTGACGAGGGCAAAATGGTTCGGGCCGTCTCCAACCAGCGTGATATGTAGCGATAAGTTTACTGCTGAAGACTTCGACACGAGCCTTCATGTGGAATGTGGGATGTCAAAGGCACCCAGACTCAAGAAAACTTCGATTTCAACGAAAATAAAGAAGCCTGTGAATCCCTCAAACGACAAGCCAAAGCGACGAAACGATGCTTCGTTAAAACGTGAGAACAGACAAGTAACTAACGTTAAGTCAGATTCGACACATTGGTGTACTGTGTGCGCCGCCATGTTGGGTTTTGGACATAAATAAATATACGGCGTAATTCACAAATCATACATGAAAAAATACACTATAACGTTAGACTAAAATAACATAAATTTTTACAACTTTTAGAAGAATTCGATATAAATGAAAACTGTGACTAGATTTTACGGTCGGCGGCAATAAACACCAAAGGTGTTTTTTGCAACCTTCGTATTTTAATATTTTCGATTTTTTCAACCGAGTTTGGGTCACTAAATGATCGATTTCTTCACAAAGATAGCAGTTTTGGTGAACGAAAATTACACATCACACAGTTTATTAGTTACTTATTACCTCAGTAAAGTATCACAATTTCATCTGACGACGATTCAGCCATTTCTATGTTATTTTCCAGCATGGGCAATATAAGCGCAGGCATGTGAATGAACGCGTTCGCTGTTGTATATGTATGTGGCTGGCATCCCCGGAAGCAAGCCTTCTTCTTTACGTGACGTCACACATAGAGACGTTCAGGATGCAGTGCAAATGGCCCCTTTTAGGGGCGTGTTAATCGGCGCCGACATCCTCTTCGGAAAAGCTTCAAATTATAAGTAGCTCGCTAAAAATCAATGAGCTATTTATTTTTTATCATTAAAAATACCATATTTTAGTATCTCCACATATCATTTACGTCTCTATTTCTGTGGTCCTTTAATCTAAAACTAGCACACCAATTTCATGCTCTGTTGATCGTGATAATATTCGTGCCTTTCAACTTGGCCTTTATGTTTCACACATTGTGGTACAAATTGTAGCGGCGCATTGGAGCATATTTGTCATCCTAGCTCTATGACAAATTGTAGCTGTACCGGTACCTAGTATTAGCTTGATTGAAGTCATAATTTAAAATGACAAAGTTGCATACAGAGCGAAACATACAGAGATCACGGTGAACAACACGCTTCTGTAATACGAGAGCAGAGACGTTACTATTGGACTGAAGGGGTCATTGTCAGTGGTACCCAGTCAATCATGCATTTGTAACTTGCATAGGATTAAGAATGCCTGGTGCCATATTGGAGAGTAAACAATTACACGTACTGGTTTTCGAGTCTACGTATGGTCCATGGTTCATGTATTTTCTATGCAAACAGTGACAATGGACTGAACAGTCGAATAACAATATCGAATATACAGCAGCGTACCACTCACTGTTAACATGATTATGAACCTCTTTTTAGGTCACCATCAACACCTGGTTGAGGATTTAAGTTCAGTTTGAATGTAGGAACATGAAAACAACAGCAGTGAGCGGCGAGGAAGATTAAGTTACCTAGGCAACGATGCGAGCTATCTGGGAAGGTAAGCAAACGTTTGCCGTGATAATGCCATAGAAAATGTACAGTACATAATATTCGGTATTGTATCATGAGTTTTTTTAATTATGTTTTTAATGCATATTCGCCCTGAACAAGACTAAAAACCACTCGGGAACAGGGCTACAATATAAGAAAAATACAAAATAAATAGATTCAGAGGAGCTGAAGGTGGGAATAGAGATTCCTCTTGAAGCAGGATAGATCATAGGATGAAGAGAAACATGCACCAGGCAAGGAATTCCAAAGAGACGCAGCATGTGGAAACAAGCTATTACGAGGCCATGATGTTTATGCCAGGTAGAATGGTTATACAGAGGTCAGGTCAATGTCACATTCATTTCTATATTTCTATGAGTAAAGAATTAGTAGATTACATATGAACACAGAGAGTAAACAACAATAAACGATAATATAAATATCTGTAATGACACAAAACTAGAGTATGCTATTTTTCCGTGCGAATGCATGGAGGATATTTATATTTATACATAGACCTAGGCCTATCGTCCGTGTGTGTAGTGGAAGGCATTTTGCCGACAGCTGTGGTAGAAATTGCTGGACGGGGGTGGCGGTGTGACGAGTGTAGAAGTGAAAATGTTTGATTGGAGGTGGGTAAGCGTGAGGATTTTTATGAGTGGGGATGTAGGTGTGATAAGTGTATGAAGGCAATACCCCGAGGTGCCTTTTGGACCCCTTGTTTGCTAAATGGACACCCTATTTGTATATTGTATTATGTTTCCCTCAAACAGGCCCTTAAATAGAGAGGCCGCATGTATGCCTTAGTGAGTGATACCGTTAATTTCGTTTATTTCAGACGTGTCTAACATGGTATCTCGTAACCGACGGATTGCCGTTGTTATCTGCATCTGTGTTGTCGCTATTGGTCTGCTGGCACATAATGATGTATTCAAGATATTTCGTCAGTAAGCATGACACAATATCTGTATAGACAAAACCACATTTTGAGATGCACTGTACTGTTGTTAATGTTGACAGGGCCATAGACAGTGGGGTTGGGAGAGGGGGTGTGGCACCCCCGATATTTTGTTCACCCAACTCAGCATTAAGAGCCGGAAACCAGGAGCATGGGATACACGTGAATTATTGTCATGTATATCCTATGTTCTCAAACTATATTTTCAAAGATGATCCATTTTTGATGAATATTATGAGTTCCTTTATATTACGCTCAACAGTTCCTGGTTTCTGTTGTTGGTTACGACATGCGCTTGCGCAATTCTGCATAGTAGTCTTCTGCAGCCGTCAACAGATAGGCCTATAAGAATATAACCCATTTTCTGATGCCGGGATGCCATAGCCGTTATTGACGCGACTCGTACCTATAGACATAACCTGTTTTTATTTATTTTCAATTTTAGGAAAACAACCTTTTATGTGTTTATTTATTTTTTATCCAGATTTTGTGTTATATTATTTTTTTTAAATTGGCCATAAGGTAAGCTATGGGCCATTGAAGACTAGGCCTGGGCGAATAGTTCGATTATCGAATATTCACGAATAATTGTTGCTAATCGTACTCGTATTCGCGGTTTTTGAACTATTCGATTAATCGGGCTGGCACGAATACCTGCAACTATTCGCGAATAATGACCATTCACGATTAATTGTGAGTAATAATGTTTGCTAACTATCCGTGACTACTATTCGCGAGTAATGCTACCAATTGCACTGTTTTGTCTAGGCACTGCTGGTACGCATTGTAGTATTTGCGAATAGTAATGCCTTTGCCGACATGGCGGTAACTGCATCGACTGTTACCTGCTGAATGCTGATAACATAATTGAATAGTAAATTTCCACCAGGCTTATTGAAGACATTATTGTTTTGAATAACTAAATAACCAAATCGATAATGCCTAAGCTTCAATATATTTTACATCAGTAGGCCTACAGTCATGTATTGTACTAACAGTCACTTTAACTTTGAAAACCGAAATCCAAAGCCAAAAGCCAGACCAGCGCATATCTTACAGACTCGGTGGCGGTGGCGCCCTGATTGAGAAGATCCGAGAGAGGGACAAACTGAAGACGAAGACGGAGCAAGAAACTAACAGAGATATGGACACCGAGAGGCGATGGGGACTGGGTGATAAAGATTCTCACAGGTCCACGGAACAAGGGCGAAAGTAAGTTGAACTGACAGTCGGGGCATTTCCATTAAATGGACCAATTTTATGCCAAGTTTTCTCTTTTATCACGATAATTAGTAATTAAAAAATAGCCAACAGGTCGAATTTTGTCTGGTTTAAAGCATTGGGAGTAACTCAGTGGCATAGCCAAAGGGGCAAGGGTTGGCAAAATAGTCACAGGCCTATGTCTGTAAATTCACAAACTTGTTAGTATTTCTGATTGAGGTAATTTATCGGTTCATTTGAGTTTTATGTCGGTAAATTGCCCCCCCCCCCCCCCTATGAAAATCCTGGCTACAGTGATGTTAAAATCTACACCATTGGTTTTATATTAGGCAACTCGCACAATATAAACACCATGGAAGAATAAAGTTGACACCACTAGTGTTATTTTAACACCTCAGTTTTTGCAGGGTACTCCCTTGTCCATAGGACCACGTTTGGGGCCCAGTAAGAAATAATTGAACAAACTCATCGGCAGCAATTTACGTTATGTTTGAAAATTTGTTTTCAAATGTTAACCAATTTGTTTTTGAAAATGTTCTCAAAACTGTTTTTAGTTTATTTTTATGTTTATGTCTCAAAAGTTCTTGTTCAATAGGGGAGGGCTTATGGCTTTGAGGTTCAGATCGGTCATTGGAATTGGAAATTTTGAATCCCCCCTCCCCCCTCCACCCTTCGACAACAAATTTACGCCACTGTGATGATGGCATCAGTCATGTTGATTGTGTGTTATTAATTGTTCCACCATTTAGGCTGATTAATGTGGACGTATTAAATCTGACTGACATGCTGATGACGGATGAAATCAATTGGCCAGAATACGAGAAACTCATAATGAAAGTGAAATGGAATCATAGTCAGACAAATGTAACTCGATTCAGGTAAGAGTTGAACATTAAACAGCCGTCATTAAATATGTATCGCCAGCGTGTCGCGCTATTTTACCGGCAATTTTCAGGAAATATAATTTTCAACAGAACACTGTTATTTTTTACTCCAGGCAATGAAATCAAATGGTTTAACCATATCCTTTTCTCAAAGTATAGTCACCGCACCGATTTTGAAGCCGACCTGCGACCTGAAACCGGAGGCGTTTTGGCCTTGGTTTTTTCAGACTAATCTATCATTATTTTATACTCTCTATTGATATCTTTCATCTGGTCAGAGAGGAATTAAAAGCGGCCAATATTGATATCCGCGGTCGCTTTCTAATGTCCAATGCGACAAGCAAAGAAGGCCAGCAACTGACTGCCTACCTAACAGGAGAGAACCTTACCCTTACTAGTATATTCATGCAACGTCAAGATGAGGTAAATTATTTTAAAAAGTTGCAGAGATGTTGTATCAACTTTCTTTAAAAGGAAGACTTTCAACAGAGCATGGAATCGGTGTCCTAGTTTAAGATGAACACAATGACTGAAAATTACTGACTCATTTAGGCATCAACAACGGTAATAATTATGGCCTTGTTGCCGTACGGTGGAGTATTATTTTCAGTCACCGGGTTAAGGCCAAAAAAAAAAAAGATGTTGAGTTGCCCTCCACCGACCGACCCAAAAGTGCTGAAATCTCGGGTCGGTTTTTTTTTTCTTTTTTTTTTTCCCCCGTCATTCATAGCCCTATTTATTAATGAAACTTACCAATTTTCTTTGTATAAAACATAATACGTTTGATTTGTGAAATTTTCCACTTTTTTTACCGGTAAATTTACCGGTACCCAAGACTCAATCTACATGTTTTCGAATCGAATGGCCCCGGCCCTCACATGGTGCACTGCCTTCGCACACACTGTGTGCCAACGATTGCGACTCAAATCTACACGTTTTCCAATCGAATGGCCCCCTCACATGTTTTCCACTGGCTTCGCGCACTGTTTTGTATGTCAACGATTGCGACTCAATCTACACGTTTTCAAATCAAATGGCCCTCACACGTTGTGCACTGGCTCCCCGCACTGTACGTGTGTCAACGATTGTGACTCAATCTACACGTTTTCAAATCAAATGGCCCCCACACGTTGTGCACTGGCTCCCCGCACTGTACGTGTGTCAACGATTGCGACTCGATCTACACGTTTTCAAATCGAATGGCCACTCACATGTTGCATGTTGAGCATTGCACGCAATATGGATGAATTTGCTGTGTCAATCACAGCGAAAAGTACAACAAAAATGCTTGGGATACTTTTATTCTGAAGCAAAATTCCTTGCTGATAGGTATACAAATGAAAAACATGGTATGTGGTTTCAGTTCCAATGCATTTCAATCTTAAAATGACAGTCAAGGAGAAAAAATAAAAAATAAAAAATAAAAAAAATCCCGACCGACCGACCCCTTCAAATATTTTCACTGGAGGGCAACTCAACAAATTTTTTTTTGGCCTAATCTCAAACTAGCACTCCGATTCCATGCAACGTTGATCGTGACGATATTGTTGGAAATGTTAGCTTACTGATCTCTTTGAATCAAGATATTGCTTACATATTAAATCAACTTGTAATCGCTTTTAGCTTATTCCATTGTGTCGTAAAAACATAAAAGGTGTTAATGAAAAAGAATGAGAAAATAATTTTTAAAAGTAATAACAATTTAAACAAAATAATAAGTCTTTGGATGACAAGAATTTCATTTTTAGGGGAAAATATTTCACTAATTTTACGACAGCACAACACGTACCTGAGACAGGAATAAACCAAGGGATGTTTGATACCACCACCAACTTCCACACCAAATAAAGAATTCGTTTATGTTTTCGAGATTACCAAAATTGAATTATCTAACTCATTCCAAATATTTTACATAAAATACAATATATTGACCCCAGCGACAAAATGACATGAATAGATACAGATTATTACATTGTATTTACTGTCAAACAATATTAAACCTGTTTTTTTTTTTGTTTTTTTTTGATGAAGGTTTCTCCTTTTGATAAAAGTAAAAGTTTCAAGAAATGCAGTGTTATTGGAAACAGTGGTATACTTGTTAACAGTATGTGTGGTTTCCGCATTGACGACGCTGACTTTGTTTTCAGGTAAGACTTCCCTGACTAAGACAATTCAGGGGTTCTAATCCCAAAACGTAGCATGCGTTGTCAGAAGACGCTAAAATAACTTCTGAGAACAAATTAAATCCCAAAACGTCTAGGGCCCTTAAGCGGGCCCTGGCTTCTCGCAGAGTGATGGGGAAGCCAAAATAAACAACTATTATCCAACTAGATAATTATTATTAAACCTTTTAAATAAATAAGACGTGGTTAAAATGCGAAATAGTAGTTATTGGCCTTACGTTTCAAACCTAGCAGGTTCTTTCTCAACGGCAATATGGATGATATACAAACATGCACACTTACATAAACACAAGAGTAACCAGAAATTTGTCAGGCGCTACTTTCGGTAAACCGGTTAACCAAACGTGAAGGTTTCGGTTAAACGGTTAGGGAACTAACTGGTAACTCCCAGCATTACATTTTGTGTTATTTCTCTGTTTAGGGTGAATGTTCCGGAGATTGATCCCTTCGTCCAGGATGTTGGTTTCAAGACGGATTTTACCACTCTTAACCCCAGCATTTTTAAGCGGAAGTAAGTGGTGTATGCAGATAACATTTTGCTAAGTTTTGAAAGATGTTTCTCTTTCACTTTTGACCGGCAGGAAATCACCGCGGAACTCTAAAGGTCACGCACAGTGTAGGCCTAAACAAGTCACATGGTCATCTATAGAGACTGTTGATTTAATTGTATCAGATCGTATCCTTCTAACAGAAACCCATTGTCACCCTGTTTCTGAAAACCATCAATAAATGTTTTCCAACAATTTCTGCCGCTCTAGGTATAACTATTTCGGCAGTCAACAGCTCACCGACAAATTCAACTCCGACATGGCACAGTTCCAGGGTATCTTAATGATCCCATGTTTCAGCGATGTGCAATGGATGCCTGTATGTACCCGCGCGCTCAAGCGTCTCACCCCGAAGAAATACCTTAAGGTGGCGTTCGGAGATCCGGAGCAGTTTTCTCTGATCCGAGACTATTGGTTTACTAAGGGACTGTCCAAGTATCCTTCAACTGGTGAGTATTCAGGAAATTATTACATGTAAATATTTGTGTAAGAAAAACCCGTGACAAACCTGCTGTTATAACAATCAATGTTTAAAGTATAGTCTCGATCAACAGGGCATGGATTTGGAGTGCTAGTTTTAGATTAAAATAATTATGGATTTGTTTCACTGAAATTATCAAGTTAAAAAAACTACTAAATTGTCACCGCGCTGTGTGTGTAGGTATGGAGTGGGTGACCTTGGTGGATGTGTGTAGTACTTCATAAGATAGGGATCTTGCTTGCAGGGTCAAACCATTTTTAAGCATAGGGGGTTCATTTAAAACTTTGTACATGTACATAATAAACATAACAAACATGGACACTTGCAATCATTATTTTATTTCTGTGCAGATTTTCCCACTTTATTATAAACACATGAATTACACAACACTTTTTCTTAAAAATTGCAGATAAAATTAATTGAAGTCATGTGCAAACAGTTGTCAACATGGCACAATTGTTTTTCTTTCTGGAGCCAATATTCTGGAGACGATATTCTGTAGATAAATCCTCATTTAATGGTGTTCCTCTCGAGGCCAGTTCAAGTATTTCAGTTCGAAAGCTTTTTCAGTGCATGGCTATACATGGGAAGTACATGTAATTGTGGGTGATCAGAACACCATTGGTTTTGGCTTGCAGCACGGTAATCCACTTTGATGATTTTAGAACCTTTCTTTGCAACTTTGTAGATGAGTCTGCATCTGTGAATAAAGAGAAGAAACAAAATCAAACAATTACACATCGTAGGGATTGCTCATGATATGGATGCCCCATTATTAAAAAACAAACACTGAAGTAAACAGTCCAGTCCTGTCCCCAGGGCAGGATTAACACCTCTGAGGGCCCCTGGGCACCTGAAACTCCAAGGGCCCCCCCACGGGCACGGGTCGTTCGCGTGCGGCCGCGAAGCGGCCGTGCGCAAAATTTTGAGGTTTTTTTTTCATTTTCCTCTAAATATTCACAATTTGGTGATTGTCAATATTTAGATACCTTATTTGTCCAACTGACAAATAAGTCCTCAACTATACAGTCATTGTAGTCTGTCAGACAGACGCACAAAGGCCTACATTAGAAAATGAGTTTCAATCAGTTGACTTGACTTTCATGAAATAAAGTTGATTTAATCAATAAAGGCAAAATAACAACACAAGGCTACTATTTCAAAGGATTTATTAATTTTCATTCACTATTATTCAGTGGTGGAAAGTAACTAAGTACATGTACTCAAGTACTGTACTTAAGTACAATTTTGAGGTATTTGTACTTTACTTGAGTATTTCCAATTTCCAATACTTTTACTTCTACTCCACTACATATCAGAGGCAAATATTGTACTTTTACTCCACTACAATTATTTGAAAACGTTAGTTACTAGTTACTTTGTAGATTTTTATTATTATTACAAAACATACATTAACAGATTGGCTGTTTGATGTTCAAGGTCCTTGAACATCAAACAGCCAATCTAGCCCATTGTTACTGGTTTAACACACAATCGGCACTTTCCAGCAGCATTCTCACCAACAATAAAACACTCATTTTGACTAATTTATTTCGGGGGGGGGGGGGGTGGACGGATTCGGATTAGATAACTTTTTTTTATCTATTAGATAAATAAAATAAATTAGATAAAAACATTTTTGGGAAAAAAAAATTTTGGAAAAAAAAAATTTGGAAATTTTTTTTTTCAAATTTTTTTTTCGACCACCATGGAGGGCCCCCTGATGCCCAGGGACCCAAAGTGCCCATATGGTAGATCCGGCCCTGCCTGTCCCTCACCTTTATAAACAAGCTTTACCACCCCCATTACAAAATGCTTCTGACCCATTCATGCAAAGCGAAGATCAACCGCAAAGCCACACAGACCTTCATTTGGTCTTAATTTTTACTGATTTTTAGACATTTGTTACTCCCATTTCTCTACCAAATATACCACTGAAATACAAGATTTATATATGCTTGTAATGTGTAGGATATAATCTTTATAATCATCTAAATATTGGAAAGTTTTTGGGTCAAGGAAATGAACTCTTACCATAAAAGCATTGCATTGGAACGTGGAGTAGACGAGTGGCTTCCGTCTTATGTGTACAAACTTGGCGGGTTGGACACCATTTCAATAGCCTCTTTGAAACAGCTTCTCTGATTTGATGTCTTATTTGACAGTTCAGAAGTTAGTCCAATGAAATTAATTTTAAGAACATTATTAAAGAGAACAAAATCAGCTTCAATAAAGTGGAGGGAACTTTTTAATAGACCGTGTAGTTCGCGAGTTAAAATAAACAACACTCCAATCAAGAGGCAAAAATGTTGAAAAAAACAAGCGCTCACACACAAAACACGCCCGATTTTACTTTTTCAACTGGATTTTGACAGGTCCATTTTAACACCAAAAACTAAACTAAAGTATGATAATATAGCTAATAGTTTGAAATTACATATTCCGAAGGGAACTTTTTAAAACATCAAACCGTTTTCGAGTTGGGCTTAAAACGTGCCGAAAACACGGTGTTTTTGCCCACTTTCCGGGAGATTTTGGCTGTATTTTGCCAAATACGCTTAATTTTGACACAACAAATCCATAATATGCTCAATGACTGAAAATAATACCCCACGTGATAAGGTCATATTACCGTTGCTGCTGCATAAATGAGCCACTAATTTTAAGTCAATGTGTTCATCTTTAACTATAGGACAACGATATGCGTGTACTCGTGAAATGATATTGTTCGTTACGGTTCCAGTCGTCCTGAGAAATGATGTAATTTTAAAGAAAATATGAACAGTAATCAAGTTTGCTAAGTCCGTGAAAGTTAGCCTTGGATAATTTTGAGGTTGAAAATCTACATTGATTTGCACAATTCTGTCATGTAATATTGTGAACTAGCACTCGTAGTTTCGTAATATTTGTGAAAAGGATATTAAGTAAAGACTGTTTGCGGTGACACCATGTGAAATTCTTAAATTGAGTAGTAATTAGTTCTGAAAAGAACTGGAAGTTACATCTCGACGTTTCGATCAGTATGCTCTGATTCATTGGCGGATCCAGGGGGGGGGCTAAGGGGGCTGTAGCCCCCCCCCAAAAAAAAAAATCGTTAAAAAAAAAATTTTTAAAGAAGAAAAAAAGGGAGAGAAAAAGAGAGAGAGGGGGAGGGGAGGGGAGTACACACTCCCATTCCCACAGTGTGCGGGATAAACATAAGGATGTGACCTACTTAGTACTGTACTGAAAAATAATTGTTTTTGATTCTCAGCCCCCCCCTAAAAAATGTTCTGGATCCGCCCATGCTGATTGTCTTCAGGAGAATGTAGTTTCATATACAATTTCATACATAAATTTCATTATATATTTCTTGGGTGCATATAATTACCTTTTACACTCTAAAACACGAAGTGCTGAATATAGCACATATAGTGCAGTTACTATACAAGCTCCTAAAAGTGCTAAAGTTAGCACTTGAGGTGCTATATTCAGCACTTCGAGTGAGTGTACTTTGTATATGCACTCTAAAAACGAAGTGCTAATTTTAGCACTTTTTATGAGCTTGTATAGTGACTGCACTCGAGGTGCTATATTCAGCACTTCGGTTTTTTTTATAGAGTTTACAAGGAGTTTATTCTGGCACTAAAAAGGGATTGTACGCCCTGGTAAAATGTTCATAGAATGCATCCATACTCATTTTATAAGAATGTATTTTTAAACCAACATAATAACATGAAAGAATGAAGCAATGTATTTATATAAAAATTTCAGCTTATTTCATTGTTTCATTAACGAGACAATAGTGAAAATACATTCACTTGAGATTTGTCTATATGCATGTGTGGAAAATACAAATTCGTAATTTCACAGTTTCTCACAAAATAACAGCATGTTAGAAGGAAGCATTTGCTTGGATGTTTGGTACCATCACCAACTTTACATCAAGTAAGTTTTCATACTATAATTTTGTAATCGTCTGGTGTCCACCCCCTAAAAACATTCATCTCATATATTTATATAGGATTATACCTAGCCACCGCCGCCATTGGTCTGTGTGATGAGGTACACCTTTACGGCTTTTGGCCCTTCGATGACTCCACCATGGCCCACGTATCCTCACACCCGATCAAGTACCATTACTTCGACAACACTCACATGGTCAGGACACACGACATGCGCTCTGAATTCGGCATGTTGATCAAACTCCATCAACAAGGCGTCCTGAGGATCCATCTACAGAACTGCGAAGAAGAGGAGCAGGCAGAACTTGCCGATGCTTCGAGAAATACTCGTGCCTTGAAAATGAGCAACAAAGCAGCAGAAATCACGACACCGGTACATCGTATCGATATCGATAAATTGTGGGGAAATGTTTGAACTTTAAAGTTGTCAATGTTTCATGTGCCTTAGTCTTTATTTTGCAACGATCAGAACGATTCGTCACGATCAGAACAGACTTTCAACAGGGCATGGAATCAGCGTCCTTGTTTAAGATGAACACAGTGACTGGAAATTACTGGCTCATTTATGCAGCAGCAACGGTAATATGACCTTATCATGTGGGTATTATTTTCAGTCACTGAGTTAATCTTAAACTAGCAATTTTGGCTGCAGTTGGACATCCTTTCATACAAACAAATAAGAAAACTAAAAATGCCGACGGGCGGATCTAAGGCGATGCGCACGTCTACGAAGACCAGAAACGAGAGACTTTTTGGTCTCTAGAGGGCGCATGTGTAGAATTAATGTAACGCCTGTAGTTCCACTGCATTGGAATCGAATTGTCGTTAACGATAAAATAGGCCTATAGTGAAAATGCATTCAGAATGTTGGCATTAATTATTCTAACATAATTTACGTCACAGGAAGAATACAATTCGTATGCGAAATAATTGGATTAAAACCCTCCTACTATAGCTGAGCTTTAGTGGCAAATAGCTATAAAGAGGTCAAAATCAGTCAATTTACTGTTTTGACTGTTGACCCAAATATGCACACATTGGCATTGTAGTGACTGGTCTTTGCTGTCATTTTGACCACCCTCAACAATACAAGACAATGCTTTTACCAGTCAAAAACGGTCGACTCATTTTAAGCTGTAAATGTACTTACCGTACTGCACGTAAGGTAGTGCACTAGATATACCTTGGCAAGTATATCAACATTTTGACTGATTTTGACCCTTGCAGTCAAAGAAGGGTTTTAATAGCACCTCAGACAGAAATATTTCAAGGGATGTTTGATATCATCATCAACTTAAGACCGATGAGTTCCATGGAAATCTGCGATCATTTTATGTTTTTTCGAGAGTAGCCAGTGGTGTCGGTGACGCAGTCTTTAACATGTAGATTAAGAATACCCTGCGCATGCATCTGAAGCAGAATCAAGAACTCATCGTGCATGGCGTGGTCCTCGCCTGGACCCGGCATTCTGTCAAAGTAGTGATATTTGACCTTCCTCATCATGTTTGTCAGCCTGTCTGTGACTCTGTCTGTCACCGTGTGTGTCACCCTAGAGGGAAATGGCCAGAATCCATATAGATGTGTCTCCTCGCACATGGTCAAAGCCAAATGAGTCATGTAGAAACCTGTACAATTAAAACACAATGAAAAAGCACAGGTAAACATGGGGTGTTTTGACACTAAATTTCCATTTCAGAATGAATACAAAAATGTGAATATCTTTTCACTTGTTTCTCAATAATAAAACCTCGAAATAAGCTAAAACTTTCACATGAAAGAGGTGTATTTACATCCAATAATTTAAGAGGGAGGATGACCGATCAATCATACCCCCCAAAATTTTTTTTTTTTTTTAAATGAACTAATACTAAATTAAACAAAATGAATAAAACGAATAAAATGCATAAATAAAATAAAATAAAATAAATAGATAAATAATTAAATAAAAACAACATTAAAATAATTCCCAGTTGTTACAAAACGTCAGGACACTTTATAATTCTTCATAATTTTATGTTTAAAAATATGCACCAGATTGCATCACAGAGTAACAATGAAGCTTCCGGGGACCTTGAGCAGGCCCCATGCTTTTTAAACTTCACGCCCCCGCCCCCATGTTTACGGTGGATTAGAGCCCCTGTCTGTACATATCTCTTGATCGAACCTTCGCCACTCGCAGCGATAGGCAATTACAGTCAACATAATTATTGGGAATCTTGCCTACGGTCCTATTATATATTTCACTTTTTGTGAAATAAGCCTTGATCCCTTTCAGACTGTATTCAAATCACAAAAAATTAATATAAGGGTCCCGAGCCGGATGTAGCAGTGGGAGTGGATAAATAAACCATCCTGGTACCCCCTTTGCAATTTCCTTGAGATAGTCAATAGAGGGCGCAGTTTATGGCTCACCTGTTGACAGGAAATGCGTCAGGTTTCTGTCTTTCCAAAAGTCAGAAACAGCGAGGAAATGGAGCGGGTTGGCGACGGTGGTCTCGGGAATGCGTACCCCGTAGAAATCCAGAGTGTGTTTTGCCTTTAGACAGAGACTGATCATGGTGGTCGATGCAACACAAGGTAACCATAGAATGCCGCTATAGTCTTTCGTGGCTCTTGCGAACGCACGGGCGTTCTCCTTAAGTTTGAGGCTGTTGAATCTGCGAGATGAATGACAACAAATGGGGTGAGTAAAGGCAATTTGACTGAAGTGGGACTCGAACATGGTACTTCAGTATTGTAACCGTGTGTTCTGCCAATTCCAGCTGTGAATTCCCTCTGTGAATTCCCTGTGGTCAATGGTCTATCACGTTGTTCTGATCAATTTATGTATCTGGTTGGTTTCCCGAATTGTGGTGTTTGATGATTATAAAGGATAATAAATTAGTGACAATTACTAAATTTGTCAATATTGATTAGATGTTGATAATGTGTGATATTTGTAGACAGTAATTGTAATTAGTATTTGTAATCAGAATCCATAATTATACTGTTTCCATACTTCCTTTGAGCCACACTGGGATTCATCGTGGTCAGGTTCGACTTCCATCCAGCATCCACAGCATAAGGGGGAATTGGTGGGAAATTGGACCTGATACAAAATAAACCAAAAGTTCAGATAACCACTATTAAGTGAATTTCAAAAGTACGACAAAAGTCCGACATGTTAAAATATCTGTATCGCTTCGATGAAAAACCTAAACAAGCCGAAATTAATTATGTATGTACAGGGTGTGCGCGCGCATGGCAGCTGGTCAGTGGCTTGACGACGATCGAGGGGCGAGGGTCACGTGTTGTACCCACGTGTGCCATTGCTAGGCAGTTACTATGGTGGGCGGGGCTTAATGGATCGGTTAATACATAACAGAACTGGTGAGTGGGGTGTAATTGTACTGAGAACTCGGGACATTAACTTCCATGACAATTTGGAAATGGAGCCTGCGATTTGGGGGGGGGGGGGGCGAGGGGAGTGGAGCAAAGGGTCACCGTGGTGGTATTGTTAAGTTTTCTGTCAGCATGGGCTTCTTATGACTCAGTTGCGTACTTAGGGTTGGCTCAGTAGAGGGACACCTGGATTTTCAGGGGGCATTTGAGGCATTTTTTAACGTATGTTTGTCTAAGAGATCTGAATTCTGAACGGGGCGTGCCCCCCATATACCTCCCCCATATACCTCCCCCATACGCTACTGGAAATGAGTAGATAAACAATTGAGATGATCAGATGGTCATTTAATATTTTATGAATCTCTCGTTTTTGGCTGGTTACAGAAGAGCTGAAAGCGTCAAACCGGTGTTATAGTTTTAGAATCGGTGCGGTTGGATGAGTATAAACTGTCTTTGCACGTACTGAACTTTACATAAACCAAACTTAAGGTGTGACGGTGATGACTCCATGAATACGAAAAGGAATTTTCTATAGTTTACTGGTAATAGCGGTAGGTAGAGCCAGTAGGTATCGTGCCAGTCAACTCGCCCCTGGCAAACTCGCCCCTTACAAACTCGCCCCCTGACAAACTTGCTGCCTGTTGGTACAAACAGTACCTGACAGGGGGCGAGTTAACTGCCATGACTCAGATGCTAGTGGCCGGGTGGATAGGGGAAAGTGCACATTTTTTGTATTTTTAGGTACGTTGTTTGCAATGTTCTGGCAGTGTGCCATCTTTTTGCCGCCAATGTCCACTTTTTTCAGTCACCTGGCCCCGCCCCTGGTAAGGGAATAATTATGATCTCACAGGCCCACCACAACTGGGCAAATAACTTCGACCCATAAAGTAGCTCTCAGCTTATGGCTGGCATTAGTGATTTTGTGTGCGTGGGATATGCTTAAACGATACTCGACCTGATAACATAATCCGCTTTGTCGATGTCTTTTCCGCATTTGCTGTTTGAGATTATTCCACTGTTTCCAACGACACTGCATAGGCGGAATTTCTTGCCAGAGAGCGGCGAGATCTTCGGGTTAGAAAGTGTTAAATCAAAATGTTTTGGTTTAAGTATTTATAACATAAGTTTCCGTTTTTCCGTGGACTGGCTGACTACATGGTTTCGACTTTTTGGTGGTGGTGATTGTGGTGATGGTGGTGATGATGGTGATGATGATGGTGGTGGTGGTGATGATGATGGTGGTATGGTGGTGATGATGGTGGTGGTGGTGGTGGTGGTGGTGGTGGTGGTGGTGGTGGTGGTGGTGGTGGTGGTGGTGGTGGTGGTGGTGGTGGTGGTGGTGGTGGTGGTGGTGGTGATGATGATGATGATGATGATGATGATGATGATGATGATGATGATGATGATGATGATGATGATGATGATGATGATGATGATGATGATGATGATGATGATGATGATGATGATGATGATGATGATGATGATGATGATGATGATGATGATGATGATGATGATGATGATGATGATGATGATGATGATGATGATGATGATGATGATGATGATGATGATGATGATGATGATGATGATGATGATGATGATGATGATGGTGGTGGTGATGATGGCGATGGTGATGATAGTGATGATGGTGATGATGGTGATGATGATGATGATGGTGGTGGTGATGATGGTGATGATGGTGATGATGATGATGATGGTGATGATGGTTGCGATGGTGGTGGTGGTGGTGGTGGTGGTGGTGACAGTGGCAACGGTAGTGGACTGGTAGTGGTGATTTTTGGTTGTGGTGGTAGTGGTGTACAGAGTAAAGATGGATGGTGATGAGGACTACATACCGAAGGTACTTCCCTTTCCAGAAATTTCCGAGTAAGATTGTAGAAGAACTTTTTACCCTTCTTATTCACGCTGTTGGTGAAGGAGTATGGAAGACGGTCTCCCACCTTTGTATTTTCACGAGTCAGAATAAATTCGTCTTGACCGATCATGCAAGTATGTCTATAGAGCTTCAACCTATCATGATGATGATAAATATTTAAAAGACCCTGTTACAAATCGGGTTATTGCAGTCATAACGAGTAAACAGTAAGAAAAACTGTGTTTGTTTGTTTTTACCAGAGTTAATATTTTCTTAATTGAGCGCAAATATAATGTGACACTGTAAGGTCGCATAACAAACAAAGTACGGTGGCTAGAGAGGACACACAAACCGTCGGGTAAACGTTTTATACCCATAATGTGAACAAGTCGTTTTGAACACAGCGTGGCAGAATCCATCCAGCAATTTTTGGATGCAATTGTACATCGTTTCATAGCAATCAAACAAAACACTAAAAATCTGAGGCGACGCGCGCGGGGATCAGAAACCGAAGACTTATTGGGGCCTCAATTAGAACTAGCGATAACTTCACTTTTCCTACAAAATGAGAGCATCTCAGACCAAATAATTTCAAGGGAAGACTGATATCATCACAGGCTTCACACTAAATAAGTCTAATTATGTAAATTTCCGATGGTATCAAACGGTCTGAGGAATTATTTGTTCGACATTGCTCGCCACAGTTGACTGTAAGACTGCGAGAAAGAACAGCGCCCTCTTCGTACGCACGGGGGTACGTTCTCACCATGGACGAACGTGTTCATTCCTCCACGGTTCTCACATAATAACTTTTCTGAAAGATGTGTTTGAAGACCGAAAGATGTACCCGTGGCAATACCTGAACTCAGCTAGATTCTGGCGATTCAGAGCCCAAGATGTCGAGGATAACACCGCATCGTATAAATACATCAGCTTATCACCCGCAGTTTGAAATATCCGAAACTCAGAGCTGTTTCTACATAAGACAGAGACAAAAGTAAGAAGAAAACGCAACAATATTGATCTGGTGAAATTTTGATACAACCTCCAGGAATACCTTCTTGATAGCACAACGTGAATATGTAAATCTTCTTCTTGCAAATATTTCAAAGATTTATCCTTGATCTTCTCACAAAGAGGAAACGGTACAATTTTTCAAAACCGGTCTTTAATCAGGTGGTATATTTTATGAGCAAAATGTAGGCCTTGAAAGGTAAATAGTATTAATCACTGCGGCCCGGAATAACTTTTGTCAATTACCGTACAATTCGGCCCTCGGTTAAAAAAGATTGGCCACCCCTGTCGCACAAGTTGTTCGTTCATCTGCTTGCTGAGTTTTTTGGGGGGCCATTCGCAAAGCGGAGATATCCCGAACCCAGTGGCGGACCGTCAGAGGGGGATGGGGGGGGCAGCCGTCCCCCGGCCCGGAGGGGGGGGCCCGGACCCCCTCCCCAAAGATTTTTTTTTATTTATTTTTTTTTTTTTTAATGTTTTTTTTAACATTCTGGTGGAGGGGGGTGGGGTTGGGGGACCGGGCCCGAGCTGGAACTTACACAAATCAACCGGGCCCTTTCTTTATTTTGAGCTCCCCTGAAAACATGAAGTGTAATCATGACGGGTCTCTCGGAAATCACGTGTGGTTAGGGAATGATGCCTGGGGGGGGGGGGGGGCCCGACCGTGCGCTCTGCCCCCCGGCCCGGCGGTAACTTGTTCCGCTACTGCCCGAACCCTAAATTAATTTCAGATATAGATGATGTTATCCCCCCCCCCCTTCATTAACATTTTCCGACAAGTCCATAGATACAACTGAAAATGCCAACATGTGCGTGGGCTTACACTGCAAACTGTCCGAGGACATATAACAAAGGGAATAATAGTCCTCGGACGGCGGTTCTTTGTTCTTCGTTGTCCTCGGAAAACGGCGTGTACAAAACCAATGGAGATTGCTTCAAAAAGTTCGAGTCCAAACAATAGAGGAACAATAGAGGGTCCTCAGACGTCTTGAAGTTCACGACTGTGTGTGTGTGTGTGTGTGTGTGAACCAGGGACGGATTAACCCCCACTAGGCCCCCCTGAGGCCCCTCCTCAATGGGACCTCTCAAAGTGGGCCCTTTGAGGACCACTGCTTCACAGTACGGTGGAGCAGTGGTCCTCAAAGGGCCCACTTTGGACCCCCAGCCTGGAGGGCCCCAGCCCCCAGGAGCCTGCGTTTGAGGCTCAGACCCAGCGAGAACCACTACTGTACAGAGGAGGGGCGGGGCCCGCACACATTTGATATTTGATTAACCTATACATTTCATTTTATGCCTCGTGTCCCAGTTCCCCCCAAGGGCCTGTGAGAGACAAGGGCCCCTGCTAGCCTACACCGTACAAGCTGGGCTTTGTACGGTGTAGCAGTGGTCCTCAAAGGGCCCACTTTAAGGGGTCCCCAGCAGGGACCTCCAGCCTGGGGGGGGGGGCCTGAAGGCCGGGCCCCAGGAGCCCTTGTCAGGGCCTCAAACCCAGTACCGCGCCGCGCGGTCCAGTTTCCCCGAAGGGCCCCTGAGAGCCCTGGGCCCCGGCCCCACCGGCCCAATGGCTAATCTGGCCCTGGTGTGAACCATTATAAGATATACCTTTGGGTGCCTTATGGACGCCCTGCCGTTTTCTAAATGGACACCCGCTGTTTTATTTGTAAAACACATGCAAACGTATTAAAATTTAAACATCTGGACACCCCGTTTTTCAAAGAATAACAAATTTGGATGCTCCGTTTCAAAATCCTGGTTAATTGAAAGGAATCTAAAGGTGACTGACTCTTTTGGGGTCAGAGAATTGACACAGATAACGGGTCAGACATTTCTAACTCGGATTCTCACTCGAGCTTCTGGGTCAGTCAATTCTGACCAGGCGCTTAGTGGGAAAGTTGTCAAGCGGGCGGCGACCAATTAATAAATATCCATAAAGTAGGACCCAGAAGAAAACAAATCGCATGGACAATTCTTTCATTGAGGTTGCTGTGTGTCAATTTTTTGTGTTCAATGTATTAAACCTAACTCACCTTATCCAAGTTTGCGTCTCTGTCGTAACCACACTGTATGGAAGAGAAGCCTTTGCCCGGTTCGCACCTAGACTCACTGGGGACTGATTTAGCATAGGTCCCGTCATTATAATGAACAGTGCAACGATACAGAGGCACAGGAGAAAGAAGAAAATGGCAAGATGCATCCGGACCCGCCAGAACATGTCGGAAATGCAGCCGAAATCCCATCTGCAGTAAACTCCCACCAACAGTCTATGTCAAGCGCACGTTGTCTGCTGATAATGTGCTGAATCGTTTCCTAACATCTTCTTGTAGTTCGATCACTGCACGAATCTTATTGTCAGTTCGTTCATTTCACGTTGTGTCCGGAAAAAACATCCACAATGGCCGCTTGCTCACTGTGCGCGTGTAGATGGTCTGTATGTCTCTATTATGGGAAAAGATGACGAGTTTTCACTCTTGTACAATACAAGGATCCCCGTAGACGTGGCATTTCACCAGTACAAATTATGTATGAACAGGGGGAAAGCAGCAAGCAAGACTTGCGTCTTGATAATAATGCAGTCTTCTTTATCCCTCCATCATTATTCCCAATCTATTCAAGCTCAATGATGAAAATCACATCCCATCGGATTAGGTTTCAAAGATGCGGGCGATCGTGTGTAGGCGAAGCGAGTCTGACCTACATCTTCGAGGAGAATGACCCCAACTTGAAGGGTGAATTAAGTAGCCATTGCAGTAGTATTCATTTTGTGCGTGAGAGAAACTCAATTGCATGGTTTGAGCTAACTCTGTTTAAAAACCACACACACGTACTTGCCTATGCTTAGTGTATTCCTTCTTGCATGGTATAATGCAACCACTTTGCCGCAGACCGTCTCATAAGGTCATGCATAGTACATGAGACTGCATGAAAAACAATTCACGCAGTGCACGAGAAACAACTCAGTTTACCTTGTCTAGCAATGCAAATGCCTTTCAAAGGGACATTGTTGTCACGATCAACAGGGCATTGAATCAGAGTGCTAGTTGTAGATTAACTCAGTGACTGAAAATAATATCCCACATGATAAGGTCATATTAAATTTGCTGCTGCGTGCATAATTGGGCCAGTAAATTTCAGTGACTGTGTTCTTTTTAAACTATGACGCCGATTCCACGCCCTGTTGAAAGTTTGCTCGGATCTTGACGATCCTCTTTGCACATTAAAAGTACTGGTACTACCGCGTAAAAATAATAAATCTTATTTATTTATTTCATTGAGTATAAAGATTTGTGTATGAAGCTACGGGCCTACTTGACTGTAAGCCACCCCATGGATAATTATAAATCGTCGTACAAATCTTGTACAAATAAATTTGGGTCTACAGTTTTTTTTTTAAATTAAAGTAGTACTATATATTACATTTGACATATTTGCAAAAATGATTTAGGACTGAAAATGTTTCATAAAGTCTACTTAGGGCAAAAATGTTTAATTTACTGTTACTAATCCTTGATGGATTGTTTCATTCAATGTCTCAAATGAAAGCTTGTAACTTCCTTAATCCCAGAAAAATAGCAATTCAACATTTAAATCTATTTTACCATCAAATCGACCCAAACACGGGCGATATATCTTTAATTATTAACAAAAAGACAACAAAGTGATTTGTGAGACCAGCCATTTATTTAAAGGCACCTGGCAATAGGTTTTTTATTGATTTAAACAATAAAGTATATGTGTATTAACAATAAACAAATTGTTTGAGTGATTATTTGTCAGGATTTATATGTTTAAAAACAATATGAAGTTGTTTGGAGGGTGACTCCGCCCATCCCTTTTTGTGACGTCATTCGAGGAAGGATTCGCCGCTGATGGAACATCGACCCCCCTCGACGCCCTCGAGAATTGCCTGTGTTTACATACGTGTGGTTTGGTTTGTTATAAAAAAAGGCATTTTTCCAGCAATGCCGACCAGGTGTATTGCTACTGGATGCAACAAAACAACTAAAGATGGGGTCAGCCTGCATCTGTTTCCAGCTGATCCCAAATATAGGCGGTTATGGGCAGCGAAAGTCAGGATAACGAGGGCAAAGTGGTCCTGTCCGACGTCGTTTTCAGCGCTATGCAGTGACGCTATGCAGTTTTCGTAGCACTAGCGGCATTGCTGCACCTATATCGTGAAAACTTGCATGCTTCCCATTGGGCCTTGTTTTACGTTGTCGTTTCATCTGAAACTAGGTTACAGGTTAGGCATACATTTTGTAAGTATGTGTGCTGGCAGTTCATGACAGACTTGACAGTTGTGTATAGACTATAGTGCAATGACCAATGTGTCAGACTACACATTTTCTCTTCAAATATCCCTGCCTCGAATGACGTCACGAACAGCGCCACCATGTGTCAATGTAAAGGGGGGGCCTATTCTAAAGTCGTAAATACAATAAAACCACTATTTCTGTAACCTTAGTTACTTGTTTATTCACATTCCACTCATAAAAATGTATATATTTATCACAAAAGCTACATTTGGACAAAATACCAGTGCCAGGTGCCTTTAAAAAAAAACAAAAAAAACAGTTTATTTACAATGTTGTATTACATCCCCAATACAGTGAGCTCATTTTATAAGACAGTTGTTCCTTTCCGAAGATGAAAACTGGAGACTTGCCTTGGACTTGGGAAAATGTGACTTGTGACTTGAATAACAAAGCTGATTTAAATACATTAGGGATACAATCACAAAAGGAGTTGATTTTCTTTGTCAATTGTGAACAAGAAGTTAATGGCACACCAAGGGGGGGGGGGGGGGGGCCAATGGGCCAATATCATTCCTATAATCTTTCTCAGCTCCCTGGGGAGTATACAGCCAATGTGCAACCTATTTGGCGCTACAGGGCTAATCAAACACAATAACCATCTCTACCCTCACAGGTATCCATTTATACACCTGGGTGAAGAGAAGCAATTACAGTAAAGTGTCTTGCTCAAGGACACAAGTACCACGGTCGCCGCCAGGTTTCGAACCCACATTCTGATGACACAGCCATCAGAACTTGAGTCCAATGCACTTAACCGCTCGGCCATGGCACCTGATTGAGGGTCACATAACCACACCCCATGAACCGTTGCTCCACACACTTTGCTCTACTGTTTGTTGCTTGGACCATGCAAAATGCTGTCCACATTGAGCAGGCCTGGCCACATCTCAAAGGTCTCACGTCGTTGCTACCTGTAACCCTCTTCCATTTCTCGTCTCACTTCAGCCACTGCTTCTTCCATAGTCATCTTGGGTCGTCTGTGTCTGCGGATGTACTGCAAAAGAAGATGGGGTCAAATGAAAGATCACTTTCATTATAAGTAAATTGACAATGTGTATGTGCATGTATACTTTATTAGAACCAAGAAAAAACAGCAATTTCCAGAATTTTGTGGTTTTCGTTGGAACATTGATAATTTCCTTTTAGAAAGGGAAACAATTACTTTGAAATGAGAGATTTCACAAAATAGTTGTCTGAAGCTTGGTTAAATTAATGAATGACAGGACTCACCATAAACTCATTTCAGTACATATTTACTGTACAATCATGCTCCTCAGAATTATTTTGAGAAATGTTCCCATTACTACTCAATTTGAGAATTTCACATGGTGTCACCGCAAACAGTCTTTACTTTAATGTTGCCTTCCTCTAAAAATAGTAATGTTCCAATGGAAAAGAACATTTTCTGAAACTGCTGTTAAAATTGCAAAAAACATGGGAAATACATTATTAACAAAAACAGAAATAATAATAATAAATATCTCTGAATTTTGTTCGGAGATGGTGTGATCCTACCTCTTTGGTTTCCTTCAGGGTCGTATAGCTGTAGTCGGACTCGATGTTCTCCGTGAATGATTGATGGAGACGTAGGGATGTCTGTATCATCTCTTGGGTGTGGCGTAGTTGAGACAGAAATGACTGGTTCATGGCTAAGATGTTGGGGCTGTACGATATTAAAGCTGTAAATGACACATGACATCACTTCGATTGCAGGTTTCATTTTATCAAACAATTTTCTCCCAAAAGTTGTTCAGTTAAAAGTACAAATACCACAAAATTCAACTCGACTGACCTCCGATTGATATTAGTGCAGTAAATTTGTTTTTTTTCTCTGCAGACGGCCTGACATTTTATTTCAAAGTAAATCTGCTTCAAAGTATAATATTGGAAAAAACAAAATAACCAAATTGCCAAATTATCGATCTTCCCTGGAAATAGTTTTGTCTGAATACAGTACTGTCCAGTCTCCACAATGGGAATGAATACCGCCCTCTATTGACTTGCATTGTGAACACCTCAAATTTGACCCAAATTTAACAGACACTTCCACACTTTGTTTAATGTATATTTCAGGCCTGGAATTTCATTCTTGTAGGAGCAAGGTCGCTTTTCCTGAGTAAAGGGCACTTCCATTAGAATATCAGAATGTCTATGGGAACATTTTTAAGGGGCACCAAGACCAGGGCAATGTAGGACAGTGCCTCTGTGGCCTCAGTGAAAATGTGAATATTCTGTTCAAAATACAGCCATACCTTCAAGAGCCTGTGGGTTGATGACATGCATGGCTACTGGTGTAGGGTCAACGCCTGTCACAGAGCCTAGATCACTCAAATCCAAGTCTGCAAATATGTACATTACAATTCTCATATTAACCGACAATTAAAATGGAGGGACAAATCAAGAATTTTAAGGATTGTTTATTCGCCTGCTATAAATGCTAGTGTTTCGTCAAAATAAGTGCACAGCATCGGTTGAAGAAGTACAGGACTGCGTAGAAATTGATGCAGAATAGTGGTACCACCACAGTTATGGCCACTACAGTTATGGCAGCTCCCAGTGAAATGTTCTGCAGATTAGTCTATAATAAGCTTAATTGTACCATATACTTCTTCATTTATACACTGAGGATGATTTAACTCATTGCTTAAAGCTTATAAAAATAAAAGAATCATATATTGGATTGTCTGAATTATATCAAGTACCTCTCAGCCAGCGATGGGTAGCCGAGGTCGCCCCATCTGCCTGTACCGCTGCATCTTTACACTTCTTCTTCCTCCCACCGTCTCTCCTTCCCTTCTTCGGTGTCTCGCTTTTAGTGACCGACCTGCTCTCGGTGTACGATGTGAAGCTCCTACTATGTGTAACGGACTCCACCCGTGTCCTATCCTCATCCGAGGAGAAATCCTCCACCTCCGAGTCGGTGTGGCGAGTGTGGAAATCGTCACTGTAGCCCTGACTGATGCTTGTCTTGGTCAGAGTGTCTCGGCTGTCAGAGTGTATCTTCCTTTTGTCATGCCTTGATCGTCGACTGGTGTCTTCATTGCTGGTAACCTCATCGCTGGTAACCTCATCGCTGGTAACCTCGGAGTGAGAATCTGGCGCTGTCCTTGAGCTCGTCTCTGACAGCGACTCGGCCGGCGAAACAAATGTGTCTGTGGCGTAAACGTCCCCTGGGGTCTTGCTTCCTGATCTCTTGATCGCTTCTGTGTGAACCTCGGACAGGACTTCGGAAATAGATTGTTCAGGTTCAGTGCCGATCTCATCAGCACTATCAAAATCACTCTTGTAGCCATCTTTTCTGGTCACAATCCCTCGATCGTGTTTCCCAAATGTCTCTCTGGCAAGAAGATCATCAACAGTTTGTAAACCGGTGAAGAAGTCTTCCTTGATACTGTTGTGATCAGAAATTTCACTAGCAATGTCCTCCTTAGAACTGTCTACTACCTGAGCTTTTGGCATAGCTGAGTTGGCGCTAATCCCTATTGGTTCTAAATCCTCTAGTCTCATGATGTTAGTATGTATACCTGGGAAAAATTATCATAAAAGATTAACATCTTGCATGAAATTTTACCGGACATTTGTTTGTGCCCCCTTTTTTTAGAGTGTCCCTCCCCTTCTTTAGCCACCCTGGATCTTTCCCTGGGCTCAACAATCCCTCCTTGGAAGCATTATTTTGGCATCTACACGTATGAGCTTACCGCTAAAGGAATCTCTGTCTTCTTCTATGCTCTCGGTGGCAATGGATTCTGCTGACCTATCCTCAGACACTGCACTGTCTGTGCGTGGAAAGGTGACATCTCTGGATGCAAACACTTTCTTAGCAGCAGGGGTCGCTGGTCTGCGACCTGGTGTGGATTTCTCCGGTCCTGTTTGTTTGCTTTCCTGATAAACAATGGAAAGAGTAGATTTTTTTTTTCAATCGTGGCTGATTTTCAAGTTCCCCTGCTAATAATAATCAAATTGCTGACTGCTAGCTAAAGCAAAAAATTGTAACATTTTTTTTAATAAGAACTGAATATTTCAGAATGTGTTTTGTGTAATAAACAACTC
This sequence comes from Zoroaster sp. YZ-2022, assembly GCA_029582265.1. Classification (NCBI taxonomy): domain Eukaryota; kingdom Metazoa; phylum Echinodermata; class Asteroidea; order Forcipulatida; family Zoroasteridae; genus Zoroaster; species Zoroaster sp. YZ-2022. Next base: position 3,123,600 of record CM055825.1, on the reverse strand, counting down.
TAATCACAAACAGATTTGTTTTGACTTCCCAGTCTTCCCTTACCTTAGCCTGATCACTGCCCTTCCCTGAGACTTGCTTCTTTTCCCGGATCGGTGGGATTTCTGGGGAGCTAGTGGGCGACAGATTCATGATAAACTCCTGCAGATCCTCCTCATCACTGTCCAGTCCAAAACTTGTCTCTGCCAGTGCTTTCCGTGAAAACTTTGACTTTGCGGGCTGCATGTCTGTCTTTTTCTTGGGCGTTGATGTCATGAACATGTTCTCATTTGTCCGAGTCTCAGCTTTGGTGGGTTTTGTGTCTTGCAACGGTGGTCTCTTTGTGGATTTCTTAAGAAATCGACTTCCATCTCCCTCATCTGTATCAGTTTTGGGCAGGGCACTTGTGGGTGGATTTGAGGCAGGCTTCTTGAGGAATTTACTGCCATCCCTGCCAAATTTGTCCTCGTCGTCTTCATCGCTCTCGGCAACATAGAACGAGGGTTTGGCAGGCTTCTTCTTCAAGAACTTGTTGCCATCCCTCTTCAGCTCGTCTTCATCACTGCTTTGAAGGTTACTAAACAAGGAAGCCTTCTTAGTTTCCTGTGTCTTCTCTTTACCAACTCCAGCGGCATTTCCATTGGTGAACTTTGTCTGATTCTTCGGAATGTAATTGCCATCATCGCTCAGTGATACATCAAAGTCGCTCTCAGAGTCAGGCAAATTTTCGGTGCTTTGCTTTTGCTTAGCAAACTTTGCTCCTAGCTTAGCGGCCTTCTGCAGGGCCGTGGAGGCATACACAGGGGCTGTTTTGTTCAGGAAACTGGGAGTTGTTGCGGACTTCTTCAGAGTTAAACCCCCAGAGAAAACCTCTGATTTTCTTTGTAAACTTCCGCTGTCGTCCAATGTCTGACTATGGCTTTTCTTGACAAACCGGCTTGCTGACAGATTGGTTTTCGGTCCATCATGACCACCATCACTAGAAATGCTAATGTCACTGAGATCATCACCGAGTGTGCTTGTCGTTTTTTTGCCACTGGCGAGCGTGACCTTACGGGAGAGCTTACTGAGGTAGGCCTAAAGAAGTACGAAAATAACAACAAATTAGGTTATTTAATCTTATCAGATTTGAGGATTTGCATGGAGAGTGTAGACTGTTCGAGAGCTAGGTAATACCAGGTAGAAAATCCTTTTACAAAGATGTTCTTGACAATTTTAATTCATCAGATCTGATTTCAGGCTTTCTCAAATATATTTTCTTTTTAATTTGGTCAAAATTGTATGTATGAATCATGACCAAATTCTTCCAAACTCTCTTAAGACCCTTTAGTTGACTCATTTTAGGAGCCCCTCCCCCCCCCCCCCCCACATCAAAATGCTAATTACTCTGAAAATCATACCACTTCCTCACTGGATATGTCCCTTACCAGTACATACCTTCCTAACCTGAACAGGTCATACTTACATCAAGATCATTGTCTTCTTTCCTTCGTTCCTGACTGGCCGTCCGTCCTCCTGAAGAACTCCCAGGTACAGACAGTCGTTTACCCTGAAGCTGCTTCTGGGCTCTTTCCAGCACCGATGGCTGATTTGAATATTTTCTCTGCATTGTCACCGTACTGTTATTGTTAGACAAACAAATATAAAATTGTTTCACAGTTTAATAATTAAAATCTGTTGCAAACAAAATCCAACCAAATTTTAAATATGCATGACTGATCAATTGACACACTATCACTTGTCTCAGTGTCAATCATATGACAATAATGCCATCATGCCAATTGTCATGTCTGTTTTGAAAAGAATGTTGAACCCAACCGCCACTCCTGCACAATGTCTAGTTAATGTTAAGCATTTACGTTACATGTATGTTTTTAGCAGACGACAAAATGGCCAACATCTCACTGGATGTGCATACACTCATTGCTTAAAATCTCACAAAAATATAATTTCCAATCTTCACTTGACTACACTTTCCTCTCTATCATCTTTTAAAATAAAATCTGTGAAATTTTTCATATTTTGATAGAAAAATGGCGGTTGTATTCTAACGTTAACGTTATATTCTTTCATGTCTAACCTTACCTTATTGAAACTGTTTACCTTCTTTGTCGGTCATCTTTGTAATTATTTAAATGAAAACTTGTTGGTCTCGTATTTGTAAACAAAAAAGTAACATGTGATGGGTATAATTTATACCCATCACTTAATTCGTTCTTCTTAAAATGTATAAACAACGTGACGCCCGCCCTCAAGAGCCAAGAACGTGGTAAAAAATAAACATTGTACGCAAGCGCGCCAGGGATCCGTTCCGCGGCCAACCAACATCATAACATGGCGAGCAGTAAAGCTGGATCCAGCGAGGTCGGAATTTGTGCCAAAGTCGCGAAGAAAAGACGACCTGGGAATACTAATGTGAGAATAAAATGATTGAGATTTTACGACAAGTTCAAATGGGATGGGGTACTAACAAAAACATTGTTAGGAATGTGGGAATAGCCTTTTGAAGCCGCTCTCTCTCTCTTTTAATAAATGTCCAGGTTCTTGAATGCAGTGTGTGTGAGGATGTCTTCAGCTTCCAAGGTGAGAAGGTGCCACGCCTTCTCCTCTGTGGACACACCCTCTGTCACGAGTGTTTAACACGCCTCTCACCACATGGCAGAACACTACTCTGTCCCTTTGATCGTCAGCCGACAGAACTTGGAGATTCCGGAGTGTGGGGCCTCAAGAAAAACTTTGCCCTTCTGGAACTCCTGGAGAGGCTCCAGCTAGCTAGGGAGGGGTCGGGCGGGGCTCTGTGGACAGAGAACAGGCACTGTTCAGGAATGAAGGTAAGAGTTGTTCCGCAGCTAGCTAGGGAGGGGTCGGGCGGGGCTCTGTGGACAGAGAACGGGCACTGTACAGGAATGAAGGTTAAAGTGTTTTCCACAGCTAACTAGGGAGGGGTCGGACAAGCTCTGTGTACAGCTCCCCAATATATTTCAAGCATTTATTTATTTATTTTTTTTTTGTATACGTTTCAATGCATTTTTGTACCTGGACTTTACAGAGCCTGATAACATGTGACGAGGATGAACAACACATAGCTTCGATATACTGCACTGTCTGTAGCACACACCTGTGTGCCGAGTGCGCACACAGTACGCACTCGACACGCACTCTCATCAAGCACAAGCGCATTCCACTGTCGGAGAAGCCAAGGGAGCGTCCTGGCTGCCCCCATCACCAGCCACACCATGTTGAGTTTGTGTGCTTGGAGAATGCATGCCAGGCAAGCCCTCTCATGTGCTTTGTATGCAAGGAGTATGGAACTCACCAGAGCCATAAGGTAGGTTCAAAGCAAAAAGGACACATGAGGGTGCTGTTTTTGTTAGATCACAAATAAAACTCTGTGTCGCAGTAGTGAACTGAAAGCAAACCCGAGCACCTTGCCAAAGAAGTCAATGGTAAATCACCCATCGGTAAATTAGCACCAAAAGTTTGGTGAAGTGACTTGAGAACAGACCAGGAATTCAATTGACTTTTATGCACAAACCGACAGCTGTACTCATGAATATGGAAATCTATTTCACTAATTTACTAAAACGATAACACGTGAAGCAGAAATATTTGAATAGACTCCAAGTTGTAAAACTGTGATCATTATTTATTTTATTTTCGACATTACAAATAGTGTATAGTGGTGTTTAAGATGATGCATCATTCTTTCTTATGATGCAGCACACCCTGCTTCAACAAGAAGCAGAAAGCAGGAGGAGCTCCATCATCGACCTCGCCCAGAGGGTGCGGCCATTCACAGAGGAGGTCTCGGAGATTGCTAGACGCCTCTCGGAGGTGATACAACAGATCGAAGGGGGAGTTCAGGTCGTGGAGGACTTGGATGGTATCGCAGAGCCGAGACACGTAAGTTCCTTGAGTCAGTCCAGACGGGGTTGGTCTGTGAAGAATCATACAAATTTGGACAGTTTTGCAGTCCGAATCTTGACTTGCCATTTGGCATAAAATCTTCATATTATAAAAATTGTAAGATATTATTGCTGTACATCCATGGGTAACTTTGGAACCGGGTACCTGGCCGCTGTAACGATGCGATTCCCGGTAACCGTTTCAAAATGGGGGACAAAACCAGATTTTCGACTGTGCCACCTGGCTTGATAATTCCTTGCATGATCGCCTAAAAACACAGTGCAAGACAGTGGCCTTCATTTACTTTTGTTTATTACCATTACAAAATAATAATAACAAAAAGAAAAAAAAGAAATTTATCATTTATTATTGTTATGAATTTTATGAAATAAAACAATGTACCTGAAACCTTATTATAACCATGGAAGATTGGTGTTCATCGAAATGTTCATCAAAGACTGGCATTTGTTTTCTAAAAGGTTACATCAGATTTTAAAAACAGGTTTTAGGGTTCACGAACCTGTAAAAAGGAACCAGGTATTGAACTCGGCGGTCGGGTACCCACAAACCCGGGTACCCATCACAGGCCTCTAAGAATTCATTCATATTTTCTGACAAAAAACTCCTTTGAAGTTTTGTGTGTAATGACTTCTTTCTTAGAACAGAAATGATTCTGCAAAAAAGAAAATGATTCAAACAAAATATAAGAGGACCAAAAACAGAATTTTTTTTAAAAGATATTTTGTGTCACCACCATAACTTTCAGAGAATATGTCAATCAGGGAACTTTGGATAATTAAACAAAACGGGGCCTTAACAATAATTGTAAATTTAAGCCTGAAAACTTAATGGAAACTTTCAGATTCCTGGCACAGCGCAGATGGCCAGAGCCAAAGCGCACCATTATTTCAAGGAGCTTCATGAGACACTGCAACACCAGGAGGAGGTGGCAATGAGCGTGGTGGACACACACGTCCGTGAGAAGCTGTACGTACTCAGACAACAGCAGGAGAACCTCGCTGTCATGCTGACCACCATCAACAGCATGTGTGTGGAGTGTGAGCGCTGTGCGCAGCAGGTGAGAAGATGGTGACCCCTGACCCTAACCCTTACCCTTACCCTTACCCTTACCCTAACCCTAGCCCTAACCCTAACCCTAACCCTGTAGTACTCTGCATAAAGATGCACCATTTTTGTGGTAATTTCACATGTAGTCTGGGCAGAAAACGGGATTCGTTTTGGAAAAGTGGAACTCTACAAAAAGATATATATCATAAATTGTTTTGGTAATTTCATGTTTAAAATGTCTTATAAGTAGAACTCGCTTGTCCATTGAAGGTACATTTTTCCCCTCCTCTGACACCTCCTACCCCACCCCCACCTCCACCCCCACCCCCCACCCCCCCACCCCCACCCCCAACCCCAACCACCACCCCCACATCCCAGCCTATGAGCCTGTCCAGTTTTATTCCTAGCCATTGATTACATGACCAGTCCCGTTCCGCAGGTAACCACTCACGTGACAAAGTCTGACACAACGTAGCAATTTGCACCAAAAAACCCACAATGAGTTGCAGTAATTGATTCATTTTCCATTCACTATTTACTTCTGGATGGCTGAGACCATACATCATTGTTATCAATTATTTCACTTCCTTGTGTGTCCCATTTAGGATGATGCCAGGGTGATCCAAGCCAAGCAGCAGGTCGCCACCCTACAGGAAGCACTGCAGACCCAGCAGCAGCAGTTCAACGACATGCACGAGCACCTGCAGCTTGATGCGAGCATTCCGGTTACATTCACAAAGGTAGGTAACCATGGGTAGAGCCAGGGGGCGGCTTTGGCTAGATGGGGTGTGATAACGTTAGCAGTTAGCACGGCACGGGGAATCCATCTGTCCCTTCTGCAACCTCCTTGACATCCCCACCCCTTTCCACACAGAGGCGAGTGGCTGCACCAGCCCCTTGTTCATTTCCCCTTCCTCTGACATGCCTACCCTGACACGCCTATCCTGACACCCCCACCCCTGACACCCCCACCCCTGACACCCCCACCCCTGACACCCCCACCCCTGACACCCCCACCCTGACACCCCCACCCTGACACCCCCACCCCTGACACCCCCACCCCTGACACCCCCACCCTGACACTGACACCCCCACCCCCACACAGGGCTGAAATAACCTCCGCTCATACAAGAACACCACACTGATCCATGTCCTCAGACCCATATAATGTAATTGGGGACAAAGCCTTCATGCCGCATGCCCCTTGTCTGTGGAATGAGCTTCCACAGCCCATCCGCTTGTTGAATATTGTCATCTCTGGAAATTTTCAAGATGTAGTTGAGAAGTAAATCTTGGTTAAGCGCTGTGGTATCATGTTTCGTGTAGAGCACTATAATAAATGACTTCATTATTATTAACCCTAACCCCCTAGGTATTCTGGCTTGGAACCTTCCTGAATCCTCCAAAATCCGTCAGTGCACTTTTGGAAACAAAATGCACCATGCATTTTCGTTGATCTTTCATATTCAGCACTTATGGCCTGTACTTCTTGCCAGGTAGTAATTTTGCCCCATTTGAAGAGGCGAAAGTACCAGTTTCCAACAGTGCTGAATTTTTACCAAAAAATGCCCCTTGGAGGATTTTGATGGATTTGAGGTGGTTTAGGGTTAATCTATACATAAATAATGTCTGAGAATATGTCTGATTGACCACTCCTTCCATGTAGCACATCATTGCTAATTAGAGAATATGTCTGATTGACCACTCCTTCCATGTAGCACATCATTGCTAATTAGAGAATATGTCTGATTGACCACTCCTTCCATGTAGCACATCATTGCTAATTAGAGAATATGTCTGATTGACCACTCCTTCCATGTAGCACATCATTGCTAATTAGAGAATATGTCTGATTGACCACTCCTTCCATGTAGCACATCATTGCTAATTAGAGAATATGTCTGATTGACCACTCCTTCCATGTAGCACATCATTGCTAATTAGAGAATATGTCTGATTGACCACTCCTTCCATGTAGCACATCATTGCTAATTAGAGAATATGTCTGATTGACCACTCCTTCCATGTAGCACATCATTGCTAATTAGAGAATATGTCTGATTGACCACTCCTTCCATGTAGCACATCATTGCTAATTAGAGAATATGTCTGATTGACCACTCCTTCCATGTAGCACATCATTGCTAATTAGAGAATATGTCTGATTGACCACTCCTTCCATGTAGCACATCATTGCTAATTAGAGAATATGTCTGATTGACCACTCCTTCCATGTAGCACATCATTGCTAATTAGAGAATATGTCTGATTGACCACTCCTTCCATGTAGCACATCATTGCTAATTAGAGAATATGTCTGATTGACCACTCCTTCCATGTAGCACATCATTGCTAATTAGAGAATATGTCTGATTGACCACTCCTTCCATGTAGCACATCATTGCTAATTAGAGAATATGTCTGATTGACCACTCCTTCCATGTAGCACATCATTGCTAATTAGAGAATATGTCTGATTGACCACTCCTTCCATGTAGCACATCATTGCTAATTAGAGAATATGTCTGATTGACCACTCCTTCCATGTAGCACATCATTGCTAATTAGAGAATATGTCTGATTGACCACTCCTTCCATGTAGCACATCATTGCTAATTAGAGAATATGTCTGATTGACCACTCCTTCCATGTAGCACATCATTGCTAATTAGAGAATATGTCTGATTGACCACTCCTTCCATGTAGCACATCATTGCTAATTAGAGAATATGTCTGATTGACCACTCCTTCCATGTAGCACATCATTGCTAATTAGAGAATATGTCTGATTGACCACTCCTTCCATGTAGCACATCATTGCTAATTAGAGAATATGTCTGATTGACCACTCCTTCCATGTAGCACATCATTGCTAATTAGAGAATATGTCTGATTGACCACTCCTTCCATGTAGCACATCATTGCTAATTAGAGAATATGTCTGATTGACCACTCCTTCCATGTAGCACATCATTGCTAATTAGAGAATATGTCTGATTGACCACTCCTTCCATGTAGCACATCATTGCTAATTAGAGAATATGTCTGATTGACCACTCCTTCCATGTAGCGCATCATTGCTAATTAGACTGAAATCTTTGATTATTGCCATTTCAGGACAACAGAGTCCACATTGGTCCCAAGATGGAGATGAGGGTTGTGGTCCTAGGATTAGACAATGCCGGCAAGACCACCATTCTCTTTAAGCTGAAACAAAACGAATTCATCCAGACCATCCCAACTATAGGTAAGTGATTGATCTATTAAAAAAAGAAAGGTGTGATTTGGAAATTAGCCCAAACATTTCCCAAACTTCATTAATTAATGTCATATTCTATAAAAAGTGGCATTCTCTTCTAGTGATCCCCAGACTGCCACTTCCCAGGTTGTATCATAACATGGGGCATAATCCCTGGCTATATGGCATGCTTTGGTTCAATGACTTCTGACTAACATGCCCCAAAAATGATATGACAAAATAGGAAGAGCACTAACAAAGGGTAGAGTGCCGGCATAGGTTGATGAAATTCTTGCGTCGGGTGATAAACAATTGATGTAATTTTGCCCTACACCGACGTGTGTATAGCACTGTATACTCGGTGCTTTCCGAGTGTCTGTGGGAAAAACTTCACAGGCGACTCGGGCGGGATTCAAACCCACAACCTCCTGTTTACTAGTGCAGACGTCTTAAACTCTCAACCACCGAGCTTGCCCGATGATGATTGGCCGGCTAGAATCCTATATAGCAGACATTACGTGTCCACCCCTTTAGAAGCCGACCCGACCAAACCTTATATCTGGTCGGGTCGCTATTCACCCTTTTGGGAGATAAATCAACAGTGACTCTGGGGGATTAAGATTGTTATCACCACTAACCCCATAATGAGTTTGATAAAGGTGTGAAAGCGATCCTGCCTGAAGGATTCCACGTGAATTTTTTCCAACAGAATACGAAGATATAAGTTGGTATAAGTATCAAAATAGTTACACTTGTGAAAAGTTTTATGGTTTTCGTTTTTGAACAGTAATAATCAACAAAGGAATGGCAGAGAACGATTATTTTTGTATAATGGAGAGTTTGATTCCTCGGCTGCACTTGCGTGCGCACTGATACTGTGTTTATCTATAAGGTTGTGCTGCCGGTTAAATTAGTACTGTCTTGAACAAAATAATCTAATGAATTGCTTGCGCACGTTTGAGGTAAAATTATTCTTTCAATGTCTTGTAATATAAAATTACGACATTGTTCTTACAATCGAAAATATACGGCTTTTAACCTCTGCGATGGCCGGCAAAATGCGCATTTTATTGTTACTTATAGTCGGATGAGCACTGTTTTATTGGTGCGTGATAAGTCGGCCGGGCCCAGTAGCGTGGGTTTCGTTGTTTATTCTCTGAATGTTGACGTCACCGGAATACGCACGTACGGAGAATTTGTTTTAACAAAGAAGTACATTATACAACGATTCGCTTTACACACAACGTGGGGCACTACGCAAAAGAGTATTGATCACAACCAAATTCTCTACGTTCCGTAGAACTGTGATTAACAGTCCTACATGTATTTTTGTGTGTGGTGCACGTGATGTATGCACCATAGTGCTAGCGCTGGACGTGAACCGACTTACTGTCAAGTCTATCTGCACACAGTCTTGCCGAGAGCAGGAACTTTCTATGTGATCGAGTTTGCAGGACGATAGAAATGGCGCTCAAACTTACTTCGTCCAGCGTGGTTCCGCCGTGGATGGTAATGAAATCGACAAAACTATCAAAAATAAATGGAAATGGAATTGGTGTGATAAAGTTCTGTTTGCTGGTTCTGCAGACCAGCATCTAATCGGCGATTGTTTTCGTAAACTTCACCACTTCAGCATAACAAAACCAAGTCTTTGCAAGAACCAATTAGTCTTTGTAAGTGTTTGTAAGATTTGTTTTAATATGTGTTGAAAATTATATTTTATTATATTGGACAGGTCATAATGTACACAAAATCTTGCCAAAATAACAGGAGATGTTAATGAAGTTAATACCCAAAATAGCTATCCTTTAAGGATTTCATTTACCAAAATCCAAAAATTTCCCGGGATTATTATTTTTTTTATTTTTTTTTTTTAAAATCCAAATTACAAGAGTTTTCAATGATAAAAATATCCAAAATAGCCATCCTATAAGGTTTTCATATACCAACATCTAATATAAGCCTGGATTATTTTGTCCTTTTTTGCAAAACTCCGTTCTCATGCCTGCTAATGCAGGCGTCAATTTGAAGCCTGGACCCACCCTCCTCAGAGGTCGCAAAATATCGACGCCGCTTCGACGCCGAAGCCTGAGGTCAATAATTTGTTGTTATAGTGAAGCCGTAACGTTCTTTTTTAATAATTGGGTGAAGCGTTACCTATAAAAGTTGATGAAAGGGTGAAGCGTTGACGAGCCTTATTTGTGTTTGGTGATGTGACATCGAATCCACTACATCGGTCGTGTCGAAAATATGTCGAAGTCGTGGCGTTTCAAACAACTGTTGTGATGCAATCTTTGAAGATGGCCTTTTTGAAATTCGCGCAAACCAACTTGGAATTTTATGCGCGCAATTTTTGAACTGAAGTTTGCCCACACAAATACACACAATCTAAAACATCGCGCGCCCCGCACCACCTTGCAAACTGTATCCTGGGGTGCGTTCCACTTGCGCAAACGTTGCCAAGTTTGCGCACGTTTGCCACCGATCTCCAACCTCGTCCCCAACAAGTGTCAAAGTTAAAACAACTTTTGAATAAACTTCATGCTTTTTAAGTTTTATATAACAACAAAAATTTATTTGTAGAAACATTGGATTTACAAAATAAATGTCACTGTATCTTTGGATTGAAACCTGGTTGACTTGGTACTTTTTTAGCAGTGTGGAATTACAAATTTAACCATTGCAGTCATGGTCTAGTTATAAGTAAACATTAATGAAGCTTGATTTTAATAGAGGTGAAGCTTGAACTATATGCAAATGGCCAATATGGTGAAACAGTGGTGAAGCGTCAGACCTGGCGAAAACTGAAAAAGTGAAGCTTCACCTATGGAAATAATTCAAAGGGTGAAGCCTGGACTAACACATTTGCTGATAGAGTGAAGTGGTGGTGAAATCCTGACCTTATACATAATTGGCTCAGGTGAAGAAAGGTGATGACGTGAGGAGGGTGGGTCCAGGCTTCAAATTGACGCGTGCATAAGCTGGGAGAGCATTGATCTGAAATATCTGCTTCATTTGAGGCATTACTTTGTTCTTCAGTGTATAGGTTATATTGGATAGTAAATCAATATTTAAAAAAAAAAAAAATTTGGGGTGGGTGGGTGGGTGGGTTGAATTGGTTGGTGGGTCAAAAGAATTAAACAAAAAAAACTTCGAATTTTTTTAACATTGACTATTCTGAATGGCCCCTAAGTTAAAGTCAACTTAATCCAGTGATGACAGAATGTGCAAACTTGCACTTCTCATATTTAAGAAGGATATAAGGCAATTCAGTGAACACAATTTCTTTGTGTCTATGGTCATAGCTTTTGAAAGTAGTTCCAACAGTTTACCAGTCAGTTTTGTGGTCAACAGCAGGTTGTTTATTTAAGGGATTATAGGGATTATCTTGGCTGGACATCAGGACAGTGTGTTTACTTAAGGACTTCCCACTGAGGTTGAAAAGGGTGCGTGAAACCAGCAAAATTTTCTAAAGGGCTGGACACGTCATGAAGGGTTCCGCGATGTGTATAGATTGGTGAAATTCCGGCATGTTAACCTGGTGATCGCAGGTTCAAATCACACTCTAGTCAGTTTATCCTATATAGCAGAGGGTTCCGCGATATGTATAGATTGGTGAAATTCCGGCATGTTAACCTGAAGATTGCAGGTTCAAATCACACTCTAGTCAGTTTGCCCACTCTAAACAATGTTTTTTTTTAGCTGAAATTTAAAAAAAATAAATTCTCCCTGACTGCTGCTTCCGAGGTTTAGTAATAATAATAATAATAATAATGTGGACTTATATGGCACACGTATCCACCAAACTGGTGCTCAAGGCGCATTACATTATTACTCCTGCTCATCAGGCTCATAAATCATTCCTGAAACCATCTCAGCTCCCTGGGGAGTATACAGCTCAATTGCTGCCATTACAGCGCATACAGGGCTAATTAAACACAACAACCAACTCTGCCCTCACAGGTACCCATTTACCCCTGGGTGGAGAGAAGCAATTATGGTAAAGTGTCTTGCTCAAGGACACAAGCACCCTGGTCGCGGCTGGGATTCAAACCCACATTCTGACGACTCAGCCATCAGAACACAAATCCGATGCAATAAACCGCTCGACCATAGCACATAATTTGTGCCTGATTCATGCCTACATGGGATGTATGAGTTTCAAGGCTTCTGACTGCCACCCCCAGAACAAAGATATAGACATTTTGGGAAACCTCCAACCTGTCATTTTCTCTATGCTCCAACTACAGGGTTTGCGGTTAACTCATATGATAGAGCATTGGTATGCTAATGAGTAAGGCTATATGTTTTCGGTTAGTTCAGGAAGCAGATACCTGAGATTGGAAATCTTCAGATACCTGTGTTTTTCAAGATTGCCAATACTGTGGCTTTAAATTGCACATAAACTGTGTGTGAAGTACTCGTAGAATGATGCTGAAAACCCTCCTATAGGTTTAACAATCAAAGACACTCAAAATTTGTGTGTAACTCCCAACCCATTGACTTTGTGCAGTGCACTCAAATAAATGCAAGGACATGTGGCTATGGTAGGAGGTCAAACCAAAACCACTCAACTGTATATATGAGTCTGCTGCTATAACTTATGCAGTACATACACAGCTCTGTGTGACTCTGCATATAACTTATGTAGGACATACACAAGTGTGTTTGACTGCCACTAACTCCAGCACAAAAATACACATGTGTGAACAATTGGCAATGCAACCAAAAATACTCAAGTGACTGTCTGTGGGTGCGGTGCTTACTGGGCCAAATTTCAGCCTGGGCATAGGAGGGTTAATTAAAGGGACAAATATCGTCACGATCAGAGCAGACTTTCAACAGGGTATGGAATCAGTGTCCTAGTTCAAGATGAACACAGTGACTGAAAGTTATTGGCTCAATTATGCAGCAGCAATGGTAATAAGCCTTTTTCGTGTGGGGTATTATTTTCATTCCCTGAGTGAAACTAGCATGCCGATTCAATGCCCTGTTGATTGTGACAATATTGTCCCTTTAAATTTTACTGGGAAATTATGTAAGATATTGTATTTGTGTTTTGATTAAATTTTTCCTTTAATTTTTTGTTCTTTGTATTGCATTTGTAAGGAGCAAGGGGGGGGGGTGGTCCTGAAAACTTTGGTAGTGAGTCAGAAAATAACAGTTGCTGTCGAATGGGTGTGTTGGGCATTGACAATGCATTCCCTCGACCCCCCCCCCCCCTTTTCCAGTCATTTCAAATCAATCCTCATAGCAATGTGAGCTTCATGAATGTTACATTTCATTGTCAAGCTCCTCAGTAATTGACTTCTTGCAAATGTGCCTGTATGTTAATATAATACGCCTTGAGCACCAATTTGGTGGATATGTGTGCTATATAAGTCTACATTATTATTATTATTATTATTATTATTATTATTATTATTATTATTATTATTATTATTATTATTATTATTATTATTATTATTATTATTATTATTATTATTATTATTATTATTATTATTATTATTATTATATGATCACTCATTGTATCCAAACTGTATCCATGTTTTTTTTTTAAATCCAATTTGCACCCCTACCATATTTCATGCATGGCCTATAGAGGGCATACTCTGTGTGTATAATGCGCCGGGGAACCGTGACTTTGTTTAGCAAATGAACTTCACGTGCGTACGTGTAGGCATTTGCTCTAGAAATCCTAGCCTGTCAAATAAACATGCGCATGACTGCACAATCAAGGTCACCACAATAATGCTCACTCCTCATAACTTATTAAGGTCACAGAAAAACAACATATAATCTGCTCGGGATTATAAGTTATTCTTTGAATTACCAATGGACACTTCTTGCCCCTAGAGGGCATCTTAGCGCAGATGTATTGATCCATTGAATAATTTTAATTGCTATTTAATTTCCTCACCACGTGTTTGGCTCAAGAGACCCCAAAAATGGAATTTAAAAAAGAGAATGAATTTTGAAAGTTAAAATCATTATTAACCCTCCTACTGGTACCTTTTTCATACAAGTTGATCCACCATTTGAAACCATTCACTTTTGTGGTTTTGAATGGTGAAATAACTACAGTATTGATACCCCCAAATGGTTTTGAATGGTAGGTCAGCTAATACAAAACCTTGTTTGGATACTTCTAAGTGGTGAATCAATGGACCCTCTAAGCATTTGAATGAATTTGAATGGTAGTAAAGCTTGCTACCAATACTGTTCAAATGGTATCACCATGTGTGTACAAAACCAATGTGCATTTTGGTAAGTGGAAATTTTGAATGGTTTCAAATGGTCAAACAGTAGGAGGGTTAAACAAACAATAAACAATTATGAAATTCGTATGTTGGGAACTGTATAAAAGCGATATTTAAAACGCGCTTGATTGTGATTGACAGCCGCGCTGGCCAATCGGAACACTGTACACGCCCTCATGCAAGCTGAGGATTAAAACAATGACCCATCATTTTTTAATTAACATGTATTTTTATTAAACTGTCACTAAGTAATTGTGGACGAATTTTGTTCAGTCAGTTTTTCAAATGAAAGCTTATAACTTCCTTAACCCCATCAAATTAGCAATTCAACATTTAAATCTATTTTTTACCATCAAATCGGCCCAAACACAGGCAATGTATCTTTAACGTCCCTATACGCCTTAAGAAGCAGTTTTGCCAATATTTACCAATAATTTAATATTGTATAGTGCAGGCTTGTGATTTCTCAGGATTTTTCCCTGATTTCAGGATTTTTACAAAATCTCCCTTGGCCTCAAAATTTTCCTAAAACAAGAGAAGTAGCCACTAAAGAAAGAAATAGCCTGTATTGTGTCCAAAACTCCAGTTTCTTGTTTGTGGGGACAGGTAAAAGCACTATCTTGTAATGTTGAGGGTGGTCAAAATGACAGTCAAAACCAGTCAACAATGCCCCTTTATGCACAGTTAGTTCAACAGTTAATAACAGACAGTTGACTGATTTTGACCACTCTAGCTACTTTCCACAGAAGTTCGGGTACAGTAGGAGGGCTAAATTCTATATTAGAATAAATACAAAAATCTATTCACTTTTTTATTTTTTTTTTAAATTTACCACACAACATCATAAGTAGAACCTTTAACAGGTTGATTGTTTAATGTTAAATCTTAATTCACAAAGATTAACCCTCCTACTATAGCTGCACTTTTGTGGCAAATGGCTGTAGAGGTCAAAATCAGTTTTTACTGTCATTTTGACCACCCTCAACAATACCAGACAATGCTTTTACCAGTCAAAAATGGTTGACTCATTTTGACCTGTAAAGTACTTACTACATGTAAGGTTTGACAGTGTTCGACTTTTAAGTGCACTAGATATACCTTGGCAAGTATGTCAACATTTAGACTGATTTTGACCCTTGCCGTCATAGAAGGGTTAAGCATACTTATATGATGCAGTTTTGCTGATGTTACCCATGTGTTATCTTCTATTTAATAAGCCGTGACATTCTGTTAGCCTAACATGTTTATCTGGAGTTTCAATTATGTGTATCATTGGTATCAATTTGATTATCTGACCCATAATCAATATCATAATTATTAGAGGAGTAATCCCAAACAAATTAACCCTCCTACACATGGAGGCCACTCCGATCCACAAAATTCTGTTCTTGAGCAACCTTCAGTACATATATGTACAAGCCTGCTGTCCTTTCCAATTAATCGTACAAAGTCAACTGTGTGCCACCCAAGGCCACTGTAAATGTTTGAACATACTAGTATTGCCTGCAATGTATCAATGGGAGACCACCTTACCCTGCAATCTCAGTGGTGTGACAGTGCACAGAAGGGTAACCATAGGAGGCCACTGGCAACAGCTATAATGGCTTGGAGTGGCCTGAATGGGTTGTTTCAAGAATTGCACCGATTGTAGGAGGCTTACAACAGCTGTGTTTCTTTCTGTGCTGTTCTGTTCGTCTGTCAGGGTGTCTGTGGACTTTTGTTTTTATTTTTGTTTTTGTTTTTGTTTTTGTTTTTGTTTTTGTTTTTGTTTTGTTTTTTGTTTCTTTATTTGATGTAGTCTATTTGTTCATTGGTCTGTGGTAGTTTTGTTATTGGTACATATATTGTTCGTTTGTGGTTTGTTTCCCTAGGGGTAAGAATCCTGCTACATATGTGTACACTACTTGTACTGGTGAGGGATACACATGTATGCATTCTTGTATTATGATTGTATTTCTTTAAACTCCCTTTCAAATTCAGCCTGTCAGCCTCATCAGCACTCCTGTGACTTTAACGTACAATCAGACAATACAATCTCCCGGTAATTAAATTGCAATTACGAGCCTGTACAATTTGCTGAAGTGTAAAATACACTGGTTCACACAACAAAAAAAACCATGCCAATTTGGCCGGTGATCGCACTTTTTTATTTTCGTGCTTCTCTTTGATGCCAGGAGGCATCTGTGGGTTAAAATATGTGACTGCCTGAGTGGTTTGCTACGGAGTCATATATGCTGTGTATAGCAGATGTTATCATAACACCTCAAATGGTGCTCTAAAGTGCACTCAGCGGCCACCAAATAATCGCATATAATCAATTTGTTATTATATGCATTTTATCATCAATTTGACTAAAATGATGGGAACCCTAATGAAATTAAGTTACAATTTCATGAAAAGAGACGCAATTCGATTAGCAGCATTGGATCACTAGTTGGAACA
This sequence comes from Zoroaster sp. YZ-2022, assembly GCA_029582265.1. Lineage (NCBI taxonomy): Eukaryota > Metazoa > Echinodermata > Asteroidea > Forcipulatida > Zoroasteridae > Zoroaster > Zoroaster sp. YZ-2022. Next base: position 3,106,709 of record CM055825.1, on the reverse strand, counting down.
AGCGGTGGTTTCCTTTGACTAGTAATTGAATGATGGAGACAGTACTCAGTGCTGAGGTGATGTTGACGGCATTAATGGTGAAATGTTCTCCCTTTGAACGAAACAAGCATGCATTAAGCAAAGAGCTTCTCTGCATGCGCTGTTCCTCGATCTAACAAAAAATAATTTCAAGACACCATGAGTTTGGAAACAGTTTGAGGCAAGGGTGTTTTTTTTCTTCTTTCTCATAGCCTATGTCATTTTTGGCTTTGAGGATTCTCCGCACTGCATTAAACTTTCAGTCAACGTTATTTTCCCCCGGAGATAATTCACATTACCAATACAGAGAAGCGACGTGGCATAAAAGCTGGACAATGGTTAATTAGTGCAGACACTGGGTAGACGTGTACTGCATTCAACGCTTCGTTTGCATTGTGTAAGTGGATTATTTATTTAGTATGGCCAGATGATATAAAAGAACCAAAAAAAAGTGTGAAATTGTTGGGGAAATCGTTAAGTGTACGTTCACCTTAGCAGGTAGGTCCATGTGTACTTTCTTTGATCCTTTGTTGATACTGGTTCAAACGTTGCAGTGCAGTCACCTAAACACAAATTATACCGCAGACAGCTTAAATGTAAATATACATGCATTTGTATCAAGTGAAAGTCACATACATGTAGCTGGTTTTTTTAAAATACTTTATTGCACCAATTGCAAGCTGTCAAATGGATTTTTATTTTGGTGAAAATAAACTGGGGTTAGGATAAAATAGTGTGATTTGTTGGTTACATGATATGAAGCTTTGAATAGTTAAAAAACAGGAAGTTTGTGGTAATTCCATGTACATGTATAACAGTGGGTTGGTTCTGAGAAGAACCGTTGGTTTCAAAAAAATCAGCCTGTGAAAGTGTCAACTTATTTCATTGTGTTGTTCACAAGGGGAAAAAAAGTGAAAGTGTGTTCCAGTTGTTTGCATTCATTCCAATCTGAAATTTCTGTATTCAGGGAGACTGAAATTAATTAAAACATTATTTTATTCATTTTACTAAAACGTAAGACAGAAATATTTCAAGGAATGTTTGATACCATCATCAGCTTTACACCAAGTAAGATTTATGTAAAACTGTTATCATTTGTTTTTTTGAGATTACCAATACATTTATTACCAATACATTATCATCACCACCTTGACGTTAACAAAAACTTCCAAGCAATGTTTATATCATTTCACACCCATTTAAGTAAAAAAAACACAATAAATCTGGGGTGTCCCAGCTTAAAGAGACGATATCGTCACGATCAACAGGGCATGGAATCGGAGTGCTAGTATTAGATTAACTCAGTGACTGAAAATAATTCCCCACATGATAAGATCATGTTACCGTTGCTGCTGCATAAATGAGCCGGTAAATTGCAGTCACTGTGTTCTTCTTAAACAAGGACACCAATTCCATGCCCTGTTGAAAGTCTGCTCTGATCGTGACAATATTGACCCTTGAACATCGACAAATAAATTACACTCACTGGCCATAAGTATTGCAACATTGAAATTCACACCAAAGTTCAGTTTGGAGAACTGTGTTACAATAATTTATTTTATTTTATTTACACTAAAGACTTCTTGAAAGTGCCTGTGTTTTGAAGTCAATGTTCTTGCTCGGAAACAAAGTCCTTCAATACTTTGTCGGGTAACCACGTGACCTGATAATTGTGGCCATCCGTCTAGGCAATGTCTCGTACAAATTCATGTTGCAATACTTTTGGCCAGTGAGTGTACATTGACATGCTCCAATATAAATTTAGTTCTCAGATTAATTTTTTTTTTGTTTTTTTTGGTTAATTTTCAAGACATTTTTCCAAGACCTTAATAATTCTCATGTTTACCGGTCACATGCACTTGTTGTGAAAAGCAATACCATGGCTGATATAGGTCTCACTCCCTAGGGACAACCTTGAAGACTTGGACAATAATTGTACCAGAATGTCTTTTTTGGGATTTCTCCCATCAGCATTTGTGAGGCGTGCAAAATTAAATTACTTGAATAAAAAAATTTATATCACTTATGAGAAACACATTTCTCCCCACTGCCGCTGGATCGTAGTGTGGCTGCACCAAAATTAACCCCAAATTACGTCCCCCAACTCATGATTGATCAAGTTTGCTACAGACAGTTTTGTGACATATCTAATTTCAAAGAACAGTCAGATTTGAGGAAAGATTTCAATCTCCTTCCTTTTTTGTACGAATTCGTAATGACTTGTGATAAAGTGAAAATATGCTAATTGGTCTGTGGTTTTTCTAAATTGGAACAAAAAGGCTGCTGAATAAATTTATTAACTAAAATTTCGCAAATTTAGAAAATGTAGTACTTGTCATGGTGGTAAGTTTGGGGAGAAATATCTGATTATATTTGTAGCCATTTTGGGCATTTATACTTAACGGGATGTACAGGATCTTTACTTACTCGTTGTATCAAGATATACATTTAACAACTGTATGGTTTTACGTGTACATGGCCAGAACGTAAATATAGGATATTGTTCCATCTGAAATAATGAGAGCTTGCACAAAAAACAAAATAATTAGAAATTTGTCTAACCTCTACCTTTTACATGTACATTAACCCTAACCCTCCCAAATCCTCCAAAATCCTCTTTGCCAAAGTGAATGATTTTGAAGGATTGAGGTTACATGCTACATGCTCTTTGCTAAAGTGAAGGATTTTGGAGGATTGAGGTTATTAGGCATACTTGCCTTTCCATGGTACATGTACATCCATGTTTGTTGTAGTGATTGCAAGGTCAGTGCTTGGGTCAGTGGACACTGTTGATTGCTCCATGCATGCAGGGAGGGTCCCTGGCCCATGTACATGTATCACAGATTAGAAACACATGTGTGCATACATGTCATGTGCTTGCTTTACTACTGAAGGATTTTGGAGGATTCAGGTTATGTGTAAGCAAATGGGCCTATGTTTCAGTAATTTTTTTAATTCAATGAAATTATGGGAAATAAAAGAGTTTATATCTTCGGTAATTACCCATTTACAAAATAACTGAATTATAATCTCAATACTTAATTGATATGAAGTTGGTGATGGTACCAAACAACCTGAGAAATTATTCCATCTGACATGATGTCATTTTGGAGAACAAAGGATATTTTTAATTGGATCACATCCGTTAAATAAGCAGAAACTATCACAGGTTGGTTTCTGTACATTTCTCTTGATTCTTATAAGATATAGATGCAGTTACAGACATTTTAACAATGGTATGTAATCTCCCCTCCCCAATTAATGAACACAGAAGAAAAAAATGAATAAAAAAATGTAAATTAATTTACACATTGAAATGAGCTGAAACTTTCAAAGGTTGGTTTCTATACATCTCTCTTGATTCTTATAAAGTATGGATGCATTTACAGACATTGGTTGGTTTCTGTACATATCTCTTGATTCTTATGATCAAGTATGGATACATTTACAGACATTGGTTGGTTTCTATACATACATGTATCTCTTGATTCTTATAAAGTATGGATGCATTTACAGACATTGGTTGGTTTCTGTACATATCTCTTGATTCTTATGATCAAGTATGGATACATTTACAGACATTGGTTGGTTTCTATACATATCTCTTGATTCTTATAAAGTATGGATGCATTTACAGACATTGGTCGGTTCCTGTACATCTCTCTTGATTCTTATAAAGTATGGATGCATTTACAGACATTGGTTGGTTTCTGTACATATCTCTTGATTCTTATAAAGTATGGATGCATTTACAGACATTGGTCGGTTTCTGTACATCTCTCTTGATTCTTACAAAGTATGGATGCATTTACAGACATTGGTTGGTTTCTGTACATATCTCTTGATTCTTATAAAGTATGGATGCATTTACAGACATTGGTTGATTTCTGTACATCTCTCTTGATTCTTATAAAATATGGATGCATTTACAGACATTGGTTGGTTTCTGTACATATCTCTTGATTCTTATAAAGTATGGATGCATTTACAGACATTGGTTGGTTTCTGTACATATCTCTTGATTCTTATAAAGTATGGATGCATTTACAGACATTGGTTGGTTCCTGTACATACATATGTATCTCTTGATTCTTATAAAGTATGGATGCATTTACAGACATTGGTTGGTTTCTGTACATATCTCTTGATTCTTATAAAGTATGGATACATTTACAGACATTGGTTGGTTTCTGTACATATCTCTTGATTCTTATAAAGTATGGATGCATTTACAGACATTGGTTGGTTTCTGTACATATCTCTTGATTCTTATAAAGTATGGATGCATTTACAGACATTGGTTGGTTTCTATACGTATCTATTGATTCTTATAAACTATGGATGCATTTACAGACATTGGTTGGTTTCTGTACATATCTCTTGATTCTTATGAAGTATGGATGCATTTACAGACATTGGTTGGTTTATGTACATATATCTTGATTCTTATAAAGTATGGATGCATTTACAGACATTGGTTGGTTTCTGTACACCTCTCTTGATTCTTATAAAGTACGGATGCATTTACAGACATTGGTTGGTTCCTGTACATATCTCTTGATTCTTATAAAGTACGGATGCATTTACAGACATTGGTTGGTCTCTGTACATACATGTATCTCTTGATTCTTATAAAGTATGGATGCATTTACAGACATTGGTTGGTTCCTGTACATATCTCTTGATTCTTATCAAGTATGGATGCATTTACAGACATTGGTTGGTTTCTATACGTATCTATTGATTCTTATAAACTATGGATGCATTTACAGACATTTTACCACTGGTGTACTGTACACTGCCTTTAAATGCTGGGATATTTTTTTCTTTGAACGGCAGGTTTCAACGTAGAGACAGTGGAATACAAGAATGTGAAATTCACTATCTGGGACGTCGGTGGTGACACAAAGCTAAGACCTCTGTGGAAACACTATTACCTCAATACTCAAGGTAAAAAGACACTCAATATATTACTTTTTCTTTTTCCTACATGTATATTTAAACAAAACCCCTAGACTCGGAGTCTACAATGCAAGCAATGCAAACCTTTGGTAAAAAAATAACCAAAATATAGATTGAAAAAAACAGTCAACATTTAAAATCTCAAGACATTGGTGGGATCATTGTAAGGGGTACTGACCCCCAACCATAATAATAATAATGGAGGCATTTTTAAAACGCTCTTATATGACGTATCACAGCGCTGTGCATTATTACCCCTGTTCATTAGGCGCATAAATCATTCCTGAAACCATCTCAGCTCACTGGGGGAGTATACAGTTCAATTGCTGCCATTTTGGCGCATGTGGGCTAATCAAACAACCAACTCTGTCCTCACAGGTACCCATTTACTCCTGGGTGGAGAGAAGCAATTGTGGTAAAGTGTCTTGCTCGAGGACACAAGCACCACGGTCGCGGTCGGGATTCGAACTCACATTCTGACGACTTAGCCATCAGAACACAACTCCAATGCACTAAACTGCTCGGCCATGGCACTCCTAGATGTTGGTATAATCAAAATGTGTTTCTTCAGTATCCTTGTCACATGGTATTTTTTACACTGATACAAGCACTAACCCCACCCCCCCCCCCCCTCCCATTCCTTTCTTTACAGCTCTCCTGTTTGTGATCGACTCAATGGATTCAGACCGGCTAGACGAGGTTTACGATGAGCTAGCAGCCCTCATGTCGGAGAAGCAACTCAAGGATGCAATGCTTCTCATCTTCGCCAACAAACAAGTAAGTACAGTCCTTCTGTGGGGCTCAGGTCTGGACTTTCATTCTCAAAGGGGCAAGTCCACTTATCCTGAGTCAAGGGCATTAGAATATCAGAATGTCTATGGGAACACTTTTAAGGGGTACCAAGGCCAAGACCAGGGCAACAGAGACTATGGCAACAGAGACTATGGCAACAGAGACTATGGCCTCCATGGCCTCTGTGAAATCCCAGGCCTGGGTTAATACAAGCATTTACTTCAACTTCCTCCCTCCCCAAATCTCAGATCAGTGAGTTCACAGTTAACCACGAAATACTTTCTTTCTAAATTGCTTCTGTGCAACTCCCAGGACAGCCCGCAAGCTCTCAGTGTAGACGTCATAATAGAGCGACTTGGTCTGGCCAAGCTCTGCTGTGGCCGAAACTGGTGCATTCAGCCCAGTAACGCTCAGTCCGGGGCCGGACTACTGGAGGGGCTTGACTGGTTGTCACGGCAACTCATCGCAGCCGGAGTGGTTGACCTTGCTTGAGTAGTAAAGAATGTTGCAATTTTTTGTTTGAATTTTTTGTTATACTGATGCAGTTTCTGAAATGTTTCATGTAAAATAATATTTACAAAATTGTTTGGTATCCATTTGTGTCCAAAGACAAATAGATGCATTAAGAAATAGGTTTTAGTCTTGACACAAGAGGGCGCCAGATGACCCAGAGTCAGGCTCCACTTTATTGTATATATTTCTTAGTATGCACTTTAAATGAGGATTTTAGGTAAGTTTTAAGTGTATGTGCATTTGACTGGTATAAGAGAATTTCTGGTATTGGCAGTTTGTCACCTCTGAGGGCAGCAGAGGATTGTTTGTATATCCACATATATGCTGGCCAGTGGCGCACCCAAGGGGGGGCTTGGGGGGCTCGAGCCCCCCCCCCCCAAGGGCCCGCTGATGTTTAATTTTTTTTTTAAAGAAGGAGCCAGGAAAGAGAGCAAAATCTGAGCCCAAGTCTTGTCTACAGAGGAGTTCGGCAAGGAGTATAGGGCAGTGGTACAAGGGATGGGGACTCAGGAGACTCAAGCTCCCCTCCAAAAGTTTTCCATTTATTCCACTCACTATTATATTTTACGGCGTTGCGTATGCATGTGCATGTAAGCTTGAAGGGCCACCAGTATATATAACAAGCATTTTACACATTCTCCCCGTGCCATGGTGCACCCTGATCAGGGAGCAGCTTTACTTAATTTTATTTTCATTTTCTGTTGTCCGTTTCTCTTGTTGAGGTCGTTGACTGTCGTTGAGGTTACTCGTAAAATTTAAACACGCCCGCATTATAATCAACTCCTTTCCAGTTTGTACACAATGGCCCAGGATTGGGTTTTAATTTACAAAGATTATGTGACACTCTTTTAGCAAACACCGATTGGATAATATTGGGATTTGGTTTTGCCGCCAAATTCGTGTTTGAAAAAATTTAGCTCCGCCCGGAATGATCACAAACTTTACGTCCACGCAATGAAAGTATTTAACTACAGAAATCTTGCAGACGAAACAAGCTCAAGTTCTTTACATCAAGAGGAGGAAATTATATGGAAGGTAAAACCCTACGAGTCCGAATCATGCCATAATGTCTTCTTTTTATGACTAGAAACCACCAGGAAACATTTAACATGTGCCATAGGTTCACTGACGAGCACGACTAGGGACATGGCTGCAGCCGCGCCAGCGGTTATGGTTTGGGTCAGCCATGTCTCTCCCCATTATTGGATTTCAAATAAAAATATTTTGAGCCCCCCGCCAATCAAATCCTGGGTGCGCCACTGATGCTGGCATCATTGGATAGCCAGATCAAAGGTGTGAAAACAGGAAGAGGCAAAAAGGTACGGGGCTCAAAATGTAAAAACAGATGTTAATTGATATTGATGGTTAATTGTATATGATGGTTGATTTGGTTTGAAGGGAAACACATGCGACCATTTTCTAATGGCTACCTTTGTATATGTTTGTGTGTTGATTTTAGTCCAATACTTTCAACTTATTCAGTACTATTGTAAAATATGGAAAGTATTCTAATATGCATTCATTTGTCTTCTATTTATTGATTTTCAGCCATATATATACATTTATTATCACCCCTGTGGTGTGCATTATGTTATCGATTATCAGTTAATTATCGAGTACTGATCACAATCATACAGTGTGTGAAACATTTCATTTGTATTTTGTTGTATATTGTTGAGGCAAGTAAGATTTGTAGCTTCTCCTGAAGACGATCAGCGCATACTGATCGAAACGTCGAGTTGCAACCACCAGTTCTTTTTACTACTCACATGGTGTCTTTACTTAGTTTGAGGCAGTCACTGTTAGTGATGGTGTGTAATGGTTCTAGCCAAATAGGCAGGGGCGGAGCTAGGGTTGCTGAAACAGGGGGGGGGGGTCACTCGGGCAAATGGGGACATGACCCAAACTGGAACTGTCAAGAAAACTATTAATTATTGTTTAGATAAGAATCAAAAAGGATTCCATGCCCCAAAGTTGTAGCACTCTTACTTGTACCGTAGTACATATTTCTGTACTCGTACTAGTACCCATACTCATGAAAAATTACGGCACTACAAGTCTGTCATCCCCCCCCCCCCCAACCATACACCTCCTTAGAAAAGTGGTTTACATAACATCAGAACTGGTCAATCAAGTTTTATTTCATTTTAATATTTGGATATTGGCAGAGATTGGCACAAAAATCCTGAAGCAAAGTGTTCGCAGTTTACATGTGCTTTGTAACTGATTTGCCTGAATTGTATATTTTTTTTTTACATTTTGTATTTGAAATATGTTAATATTTAGCTTTATCTGTTTATTTATTAATTCATGGTTTTGGTCCCCCCCCCCCCCACTCCCCACTCTGGATCTGCAAATGTTCATGACTGCCGGTAAGCAGGGACGCTTTGCGCTGAACGTTTAGGTTTGGTTTAGGTGCGAGGCAATGCTTTCTTGTAAATACATATACATCGAATTAACATTATATGATAACAGAATCATGTAATGAGTATATATAATTAATCTAGAATGAATGAATATGAGTTTTATTGTACATAAGCAGAAAATACTAGGGGGTCCCATTGGCGGATCCAGGGGGGGGGCTAAGGGGGCTGTAGCCCCCCCCCCTAAAATCGTAAAAAAAAAAAAAAATTAAAAAGGGAGAGAAAAAGAGAGGGGAGGGGAGAACGCACTCTCATTTCCCCCTCACTGTGCTTTGTTTTTCTCTCCCTTTGATTATTTCATTGTAATTTCTGTAGTACTGAAAAATAATTGTTTTTGATTCTCAGCCCCCACCCTAAAAAATGTTCTGGATCCGCCCATGGGGTCCAGGGACTATATATTGTAGAGCTGTGCTTAGCAGAAAGAAAGGCTTAGAATTTGCTAAGCAGATTTTGTTGGTGAGAAGCATTACCAATGCCGTACCTTCCCTGATACAAAGCAATGAGGATACAAAGACGAGTTAACGGACAGAAATAACACATTTTCTCGAAACGATTTGCCTTTGTTTATAAGTACAGTTAATTCATAAGATAATAATCATATACTTGTAATATGTTAGAAACAATATACTATTAAATACAAGTATGAATAGGGGTAACATCCAGAGAAGGAAAGATCGTGGTGTAATGGAGTATCTGACTGCTTATGGATGTTACATGCAAGCAATAAATATGTGTACTGTTGAAATGGTGAAGCGACAATGGAAACTTATATCCTGTCTAATAGAAAAAAATTCCTGGACGTCCAACTACAAAAATCATTTACAGTAACACGATTACTTGCCGTGAATGAACTCTAAAAAAAGGGGAAATTCTTAAAAAGTAAACTCTTGAAAGTATGAAGAAAATGATTCATCAATTAACGTGGCCGTTGGCACAAAATAAATCAAATCAATGATAACAATACCAGACAGATGGTGCGTAACGAGTAAAGCGTTTTCAATGATTAGGCGTATCTGCTTTAGGTCCTTTCATCAGAAGCTACATCCGTGACTTTAAAAACAATAACGCCTTGACAGAGACAACCAGTCACTTAGTCATGCCAGACTATACCAGCAAAGAAACCCCTTGCGGTTTCCTTCAGATCACCTCAAAACATCCACACATCAATAAATCTCGGTACCTTTGAAAGTTAAACTGTTGCCGACGAAAGCAGAAAAAACCCTGACAAAGTCAAGGTATCGTGCTCTTGAAGTTTTAACGAGGAAAGAATTAAGGTATGAAACTGTCTCCGGGACGGGCTGGCTCCCGGGAGGCATTTCCTGGCAACGATTTCCAGATGATTGTTGTTCGGTGATCGCCATTAAACTTATATTTATCCTCCCACCCACTCAAATATGACCTAATAATTATGAAAGGTTGTTTTATGAAGAAATGGTGGCGATTCCAACGAATTTATTCCGTGCGAAACAACAGGATTCAGATCCAAAGGGGACATCTAATAAAACTGCGATTTTCCTTGGATTTTTTTCTTGCCAACTTCCTTGCCAACGCTAATACAGCAATATTGTGTGCAATTTGTGTTATTTTCTATCAAGTTTCCCCCGTTGGTGGGGGCTATAAGGGGCTGTTCGCCAACTCACTGGATCCACAACTGTTCTGCTGTAATTTTTGAAATAATATATCCTGTGAATTATTTACGGTCAGGATATTTTTCTCACATGCGACTATTGATTTCTCCTCCCCCCCCCCCCCAACGCGCAGTATGTGATCTGACATAGGGTTTTGTTTAATGGTGGGGGATTTTTTGTGAACAGTATTGATTTCTCAGGATTTTTCCTGATTTTAGGATTTTTTCAAATCTCCCTTTGCCTCAAAATTTACTTGAAAGAAGATAAGTAGCCGCCAAGTGAAAAAAAGTATAGCCTATATTGTGTCCAAACCTCTAGTTTCTTGTTTGTGGGGATGTGGAGAGTCTGTAAATCCTCCAGAATTAAACATCCAGGAGGTTCAGGGGCATTGTCCTCTAGACCAAAGGGATACCCAGGCCCGCTACCCATTTTTCTGGGGTTTATTTTTTTGGCTTTTGTCAAATCACACCCGTTATTTATTCCCACCTAGAATTGTCACTTTTTGATTGCTCTAATAAGTTAACCGATATCGGAAAAGGAAGTGATAGGCCCGTAAAGAAGGGTTGGGAGAAACAAAACGAGACAAAAGCTAAACACATGAAGTGGAAAGTTGAAGATCACCATAACCAACAACACCTAAAGGTCAGCAGCCGAGTCTTTATCAAATGATTTACCGTCTTGCCGACAAGAAACTTTCAATAAAACATCGACAACCCGACGCGGCCAGGTGAGTATTTAGTAAATATGCAGTGGCAATAGTATGGCATGTTTTGCCACCTCCGTGCATCCTATACGACCCAAGGGACGGGGCGGGAGGGGGCGTGGAGACCGAGATAGAGAGGAGGTTTTGAACCCATGACCTCGTGGATCATTCGATATCATGCAGTGGCAAATTTAATACAGCTGCCACCCCGGGAATTTAAATTAATTTGCTAAGCAAATATTTGGTTAACAATTATCAAACTAGACTACGAACCAATATACACATTATTTTTTTAACGAAGGCTTGGCTATTAAGCATCAAAACCGGCTAAGCAAAGTGTTCGGGAAATATCGAAGGTACAACAATGGTAATTGCCAGATTATCAAATTAATGAATTATTATCTTATGGTACAATGTATACTATAAGTAAAGTTGATACAAGTATCAATAAGCTTGAGAAATTATTACGTCTGAAGATAAGAGAAGGGTAGTAATTGTCATGTACGACAAAAATGGCAGCCGAACAATGTTTGTAATGTATAACAGTTTCTCAAAAACGTGAGAACTTATTGTGATGAAAATTTCACAGATTAGTTTTATGATACCACGTCTCTTTAAGATGTGAGGGTTAAAATACCAATGCTGTATTTTAATTCCCTGTCAAGGTACGTGTTCTTCTAAGCAGCTTTGTGTATAACACGACCTAAAGTTTGGATTATGTCCCATGGTCGGATAACTTCTTTCGTCCATGGTCCAAGTTTGCTGAGCTTCAGAGGGCAAGACCCTGTCTATGCCTGGTTTCGGTGCAGTACAGCCGCGTTCATAATAATGACAGGTTTTTTATGACTATCGTAACTTGTGGTTGGAAGTTTAGTGCAGTCGGGTACTAAATCACTTTATTCGAAAAGTTCAGCTATTTGAGCAGCCAGTTCAGCAAGAAAGAGAGAAGTGTCTTTTCTTTCTCCATAATGCATCCATATTTAAAATATAACTGCCGCAAACTGATTAAAACAATTGTGTATTTTTTTATAATCTTGAAATTGAAAAACAACTTCTGAACTATATTGAATGTATTGCGATGTTATATTGTCTGCTTGTGGCGACGATGTGATTAAACATTTTTTTGTTGACATGAAAAAAAGGGGACAATTATTTAAGTGAACTTGCATAATGCAATTTCAATTTTGTTGCTTCTCTGAGACGTCCCGTTAAACCTTAAAATCTGCCAAAAACGTTAAGGAAAACTACTTATATTATTGCTTATAAAACAGACCATACACCCTGCCCACATCTGAATTCACAACTGTCGTAGTTTAAAATGGTCATACTTTGACCACAAGGGCAAGAAATGGAACCCGATGCCTCGATAAACGTCTGCAATCATCACAAAGTGCTAATCGATTTACGCCCATTTTTCGGTCCGATGGGAGTGGGGTAGCTGGTTCGTGTCACTCCTGACCGTGGACACATCACCTGGCGTGACAGCCCCACAGTTTGCTTGTAGTAGCGCATTGTGAGAAGCTGGAATGTTAATAACATCAACGTGTTTGGAAAACAAATATTCTAGGAGATGAACAATAAAACCTCTTTGCTCTTTTGGTAAATTCCAAATTTTCCCATTTCTCCCTCCTGAAAGCACCTGCCAACTTGGTGTTACGTTGATGAAGGAATCAAACATCTTTGGAAACTTATTCTGCCTGGTTGATGTGCTAAAACAATTTTTAACGAATTTCGATCTTCAACTCTTATGAAGATTGGCACTCAAAAAGTATGGTTGGTTAAAATGTACATTATCAATTCAATTTGATTTGATAAGAATCCACATGTTCCAAACATAGGTTCGAAAACGTAATACAATTTCCCATAAACACGCCAAACAACTAAGCTGACACGTTTCACTGATTAATTGATATGCATATTTTCTGAATTGAATCCTTAAGGTTGTTAAGCAATGATTTCACTTCAATGACCTTTAAATTAAGTCACCCATACCCTACAATATTGTAAATCTCGAAAAATATAAATTACCATAGATTAACTTCCTTGGTAAAGTTGATGAAGTTATCAAACATCCTTTGAAATATGTCTGTTTACTGTGCTATCATTTTAGTAAAATTAAAGAAATAAATTCCAAACTGAATGTTATTCATCCGAAGACAGAAATTTCACATTGAAATGAATGTGAGCCGTTCAATCAACGGCCTATGCTGAAACATTCACAGGTTGATTTCTATACATATCTCATGATTCTCAATATAAATACATTTACATCCAGCATTTTACTAAATGTGTACTCTGGGTTTAATGTGTACCGGTACTGCAGGGCAAACTCCAAGATGGCTGAAGGGAGCTTACGACAAAAAGGGCGTAGGTCTATACTGCAAAAAAAAATGGTACAGTGACTTGACAATATACTTAAGCATGTACATGTACGATGATCGAAAGGGGAATATATGTACAAGCATGCCCCTCCAACTCCTGAATCCGCCAAAGGTGCGTGTTGGGGCTATACATGAACAATTACATTTTAAGAGTAACCCCAAGCTCGAAACTTTTTAGATTTTTGAAACATTATACCATCACAAATTTTATACATCACTGGAAAAGCGTCGTAGTTAAGGATTCCCGAAGCGTTTTGGCTAAATAAAGTCCTCGATTCTTCTGGTATACACCAAATCAACAGTATGATACAGTATCCGATACTCCATTTACGAGCCCAAAGCGATGGCAGTCATTGTCGATATCGTGAAACACCACCAGCCCATAATGGGGATAGGGTCCTTGAAACGCCAACCACGGTACGGTTTTTTTTTCACCGGGGTTTATTTAGACACTCAAGCGGTATTTACCCGCGCTCGTGTGCGGGGAGGAACCGGAGAATGCCTGGCAAGTCTTTTTGTCAACAGACCGGGAAACTGATTCGTTAGTGTATCCTGACTCACCGTTGGTTGTTTTTAGAAAGTGGCTTGAGAAAACATTGATAAGAACAAAACTGTAAGATATTAACTTCTCAGCTCATAAAAATATTGCTAATTAGTTGTTTTTATAGAAACGTAATTATATGCTTATTAGTATGCTGATCTAATCCACTGTAGACCTACTTAATATGTTGTAATATAGGTCTAGGCCTATATCCATCAAATGTCTGAAGCTCAAAAAGGTTGTTGATTTTGACACCAGCAAAAGAAAATATCACGAATGTGATCATTAATTTGTTGTCCTGTTATTCGTTTTCAAAGATTTTCGGGTCACAAATCGTATTTGGATTTCCACAATTTTCTTAAGAACCTGAAAATTGAGCTGAAACTTTCAAAGGTCTCGTACTGTTCATATTTCTTCCTTTGTTCGCGCCATTTTAATCTCTAGTAGATTTGTATAACCAATGGATTGTAGCCTAGCTAGACGGGTTTGTTTTTGTCCAACCTTCCCTTTCTTAACATTATCCTTAAAATGTCCATCGAGTTAGAGACAGGAATGTGTGGATTGTCACTTTCCAATGCTACTGCTTGACAGGGAACGTTGGGAGAAACTCATCAAGTCTTCGCAGTTTTGTGAATGAATGAATGATGAATTCCCTTTGATTTTTTTATATCATTTCTCATGGCAGAGGACCTGTGATATTAATACTGTTTTCGTGAAGTATTCATCAATATAGATAATTTGTATCAGTGACATGTAGTAACATATAGCCTACTTCCTAAGACGGTGTAAAAAATACTTCTACAAGAACCCATGTAATAGTGGAATGCTTGGCATTTTCCGAAGTTGAATACACAGCCGTCATCAGACATAACCTTTCTCGTTTTGTGTGTCCACCTTTTACACGTAACAATCGACGTGCACGAATTCTCACCATCAGACTGTCGTTATTTCGTCTTCTTGTGAGCGGGCAAGTATCCATATTTCAAGCTTGACAACTTAAGATGTTAGTTTTGTAGCGTGTTTATGCGCTGGTGGGCTGGCCCGGGGACCACGTTACCAGATAGACCATCAGGCCCTACACAGATTCTGATATTACCAGGTTTCTGAACTGTCATCCAAGCAGCGTAAGCGCTCGAGGGTACAGCCACTGTCTCACAGGTAATATAGCACTCACTTTAATCACCAACGGACTCGGGCTGTGTATTTTCATGTACAAGGTGTATATTTTGACAATATTTCCGTGTTGCCCTTAATTGACGCGCGAGATACCGTATCGTTCTTAATGCGAACGATACAATCGCCTCTCCCACTGAAGACACGGCTTTAATTACCTTAAATATAGTTAAATGCACGTTGAGATACATACTTGATAAGATCAGGTACTATATAATGACACTTCAGTTTGGAATTCTGGTATTTACAAAAATATCATGGGGGGGAATAATCATGACATACGTCAGTCAATTGTGGCGCGAAAGGGTTTTGTTGATTTTTGCGAACCATAAAAATAATGGCAAACTACAAACTCTGTTTCGTAATCCATCTGACCATCTGGGCATTTGTCCACCCCACCCCCCATATCCTGAGATTAAATTAATGTGGTAAATACACCATTTCGCCAATGGGTAGTACACCCTCCTGACAAGACATGAAGCCTTTAACTGGCTAAGGGCGTTCCTACTCCCTTCAGCCATTTATGTAAATCCGCCACCGTAAACCATTAGTAACACTTGTTCAACCTTCATGTATGCTTGCTGCGTGGGAGGTAATTATACAAAATATATATTAAAGGGAAGATACAATATTGGTATTTGGTAATACGTTCATTTCAATCCTCTAGTTTTCAAGACTGAATATATCATAAAGCTAACCTAAGATAACTTCAGGTGCTCAAGTTTTTTGAGAAAATAACGAAAAAACTGTTGCATGTTGTAGTTTTTGGTTTTACAAAATGTTGCTATTCGGCAACGTTTTGTAAATTAGACAGAATAATTCCTGTTTTCTTTAGGATGAAATCATTGAAGACGAAATCATTTCTCAGGATGATTGATATGTATACCAACTTTACTCCAAGTCAGTTTTTAATGATAATTTGATGATTTGATGATCTTATAATTACAAATGTTGAGGCGCACACGGTGTGACTTCCGCTATAAGCCGTCCAATATCCGGTTGCAAGTTGGTTTACTTCCCAATCGAGTAAAAATTACTGGTGTAAGAGCGGTATTTTCCTAATATTTGGGAGCAAAAACAAAATGCAAACGACAGCACGAACGGGGGACCACGCCCATTTTGTAGAACAATTTTGTAGACTTGAATTAACAAAATGTCCTTAGACTTGACTTTAACTTGCTAAAAAAATTATCGGTTACAATTCTGCTATGAAGGTGAATACGAAAAGCATGATAGAAATGCAAATTAAAAATGAGTAAAGACTAATTGCGGTGACACCATGTGAAATTCTCAATTGAGTAGTAATTAGTTCTGAAAAGAATGGAGGTTACGACTCGACGTTTCGATCAGTATACTCTGATCGTCTTCAGTTGTCGAGTTGTCGTCGAGTTGTAACCTCCAGTTCTTTTCAGAACTAATTAGTACTCATTTGAGAATTTCACATGGTATCACCGCAATTAGTCTTTACTTATCCTCTTCACCATGCAAAGCTACAAGTATTACCTAAATTAAAAATGAACTGTTAGAATAGAAACTACTACTTAATTATTCTCAAAGACGTCAACGTGACCAAGACACTTTGTTGATCCAGGGGGAACGAACTAGGGGGAAGCCCTTCTCGTTACTCCCGCACCCATACCCTTCCCCACTCAAGACAGTCTGATGTCTCTTTTGACTTAAAGCAATCATACACCTCAAAGCTTCTTGTGTCTATCGCATGATTTAAAACTAATTTCAGCCCTTCTCAGGGGCGGATCCTTGACAGTTGAATGGGGAGGGGCACAACACCAAAAATAGGAAGCACACTGTAAAATAAGGAAGGTACACTTGTCCCTTGGCTCCCTGGTAGCGCTAATGCCCCTCCCAATCTGATCCATGGCTCCCTCCCTGAAACATCCAAAACAACCGCTGAGTAATTAGAGGTCTGCAGCGTAATTGCCTTTTCCAGATTTGTAACTAAGTTACTATATTTTGTATTATGTGTTTTTAAACTGTCCAGAAGGAATCGACATGCTGTTAGAGTGCTAAACAATACACACACGTAACACAATAGAATCAGCTGCACTTTTTTGAGGTAAGAAAAACATGACTTTTCGTCAACAAAAACACGAGAAAGTGACCCAAAGATTGTTAATCTGCCAAACCGCAAAATTACCCAGGGTTTCCGGTTTAACATTGTTGGAAGTGGGTTCTTAGGCCGCTAATCGCCATACTCATAAAAAAAAACTCACAGATCTGAGATCGGGTAACGTGGTCCTTAAATCAGACTTCACAAAAGACTAACTCCTGTGTCCTCTTGGAGCGGCGCTTGGGGCGATTCTGAACGGCATTGTGAACTGCAGTGGTCACGTCTAATCATAATTATGCAAATAATTTTCGGCTGGAAACAGCTGGAAAATAGGGGGATTAGCGTGGAAGCTTTGGCTTTAGTTAGCGGGCCACAAACTCACGAGCGCCCGCGGCACTCAAGGCCGGTTGTGGGTACACGGTGAAACTTGTTCAAACATTACGTGCACCGTATTTGGCCGAATTGTTCAGGCTCACACAGTGCCACACCGTACCGAGCGAGTATATGAGCTTTACGAGGTTTGCTGCGGGCAGCTTCGCCTTAAGGAAGTATAGTTCCGAGCAGTAAACAACTTTTATGTAACAACATTAAAATTCTTCAAATATTATATTTCCCATTTTTACGTTATGGTGCTCATTTAATTTATTAAATTTTTGCCACAGATTTCACAATATGGTTGTAAAATCTGTGGCAATAACAAAAGGATTTATCGTTGGATAATCGTTTTCGTTTTTCTGTGCTTGAACTTTCAGATATCTATAAAATAAATTCAAGTATTTTGTTAATTTCTATAAATATTTATGAAAACAAACGTCATTTGGACAAGAGTATAGATGTTCATTCCACGTATTCCAATTATTTAAGATAAAGACAATTAATTAAGATTTGTGCATTGGAGAACATAATCGCTGCACAGACCTTCATCAAGAAGCAGCCATTTTTGTCAGGTTCCCTGTATACGCAATCACTATTATAGCGCTGATTCTCATTCCACAAACGGGGCCTGACTATTTTCACCTTCCAGCCTCGGTTTGGTCGCGTGGATTTGTGAAAGAGAAAAAACAAGATGGTTCCACCATGCTAAATGCCAATTTGTTAAAGTTTCGTACTGCTGGTATTTCCCAAGCATTTCACCGATTAAAATAATTTCTTAAACAGTTCCTCGATTCAAAGATTGAAATTAGACACAGTGTCCCAAGAAATTAATATAATTATGTTTGATTGAGTTCCTACTGCTGATAATTAATACAAAAAATAAAAAAGATAATTTTAATTTTCAATGATATACATTATATACTGAGTGCTTGGAGCACAAACATGTTAAGTGCATTTTTGTTGAATTGGGGTTTTAGCATATTACCCTGCAAAAACTGAGGTGTTAAAAATAACACTAGTGGTGTCAACTTTATTCTTCCATGGTGTTTATATTGTGCGAGTTGCCTAATATAAACACCAATGGTGTAGTTTTTAACACCACAGTTTTTACAGTGTATGTAATAATTTTATACACTCTCTAGATGATGCACACATCAGATAAACGCCAGTGACATGCATTGATGGTGAAAATTGCATGAGAACTAAACGGATTTCAATTTGCACATGAATAGAAACTTGATTTTTTTTTACAATTGTCCAAACCTTGAATCGCGTTTTTCTCAAAACTTAAAAAGTGCACTTAACAAGTTTGTGCACCAAATACTTGATAGAATGTTTTTTTAAATCTCTTTTCGGTTCACAAATGTCTCTTATAGAGCTGAAACTTT
Source organism: Zoroaster sp. YZ-2022 (assembly GCA_029582265.1). Lineage (NCBI taxonomy): Eukaryota > Metazoa > Echinodermata > Asteroidea > Forcipulatida > Zoroasteridae > Zoroaster > Zoroaster sp. YZ-2022. Next base: position 3,087,744 of record CM055825.1, on the reverse strand, counting down.
TCCTTGGAATGGTATATCTCATTAGTAAGTCTGTCCATTGCCAAATTGTCGCACAGAATATAAGGGAAGTAAGCATAATAATATATGATTATATAGTGATTGAAAAACATATATATAGCCCTACTTTTGAATACACGGTCCCCCTTTAAATGTTCATGCCAAAAACTTGAATATTTTGTAAATAAACGTTGTGTACACTTTGTAGAGTTACAACAAGTTTACATCCATTTTATAATCTAACTAATACACATTTTATTTTTAGGTAAAAAATCGTCGAAAGCAAACTACGTCAAGTCGGTATCAATATTTTTTGAAACTGTGTTGTTTAGACCTCTGTCACGTGATCATAGACAGGATTACCCCCAAAAAAGTGCAAATGGGTAAATGCAGTGGCTCCCCGCTTTTATTTCTGAGTTAGGCACGCAGTGTTAAACTCTAAAAGAATTATTGCTGCGTGAAGAGGGATTTATACTTCTGAATGAAAATGATGGAATATAGAAAAAATTGAGCAAAACGGCGAGGGCAGAGATTATTATCGCCTTTGGCAGTCGACAAAGCGCGCCGAGGAAACAAATATTTTTTCTGTAATAAGTTGCGAGCGAAATTCGTTTTCTGTTGCCAACGTTGAACAATCAGCACCGCGAACTGGCGTGGAAAGAAAAGAAAGGAGCACGCAACGCTTTTTTCCTTTTGATAATACGACGTGAACAAAAGTGTAGCGCAAATTTGTCTGAATTTGTATAATTCCCTGTGAAATATCTAAACAGGATTCGGGATTTTGTGTTGGCTCAATCTGGAGGCTTGACAAATAATAATACATGGGTGAAAAAACAATTCACTGGTGTGAAAAATGAAATGAATATTTTTGGTGGAAAGTACGTTGACACTCTCTGCCGGTAATCCTTATATTATTGCTCTCATTTTCTAGTACATTATTAACCGGATTAGAGAGTTGTGTTTCTGGATGATTTTCACCCCGCCGGTTAAAGAGACTGAAGTTTATCCCCCCCAAAACAAAACGCAAACACCGGCCCAGACCCCGGCGGGATAAGCAGAGGGCCCAGGTGCGGAATGACTTCGGGCGATGGACCCGCTACCGACCTGGGCTTAAGTCTAAGCCCCGGTAGGCTGGTAGGGGGACTAACAAACTATTTTGTTGTCTACAGGCAGTTATGACATTTCAATTGTTTCAATTTGCTTTCTTTCTTTTTTTTCCAAGTTGAGGCCGTTGCGTAGTCTCCTTACGGGTCGTCCAGCCAGCTTCGTTTGTCATAATTGGTATTTCATTATGTTTCCTTTCGTCTCTGTATTTCATTTTCGGTCTGAGAAGTTTCTGTCTGTTTCGTTCCTCCGTGGTCTGATTGTCTTTTTGTTGATTTTACTGTCTATTCCTCTTTAATTTAATTTGATGATGATGTCATTGCTAAATCGGAAGAGACCGATTTTCGCTAAACGTCCTTAGATGTGGTCAGTCTTTGATTTTGGACAAAATTAGTCTTTGATTTTTTGACCCTGAGGGCACGCGCAGTGACCATAGATTGATGCCCGATGTGTTCATAATAGCGTATCCTTCCAATGGTCAAAGATTGCAATTTTCTGTTCTTTTGTAATGTGTATAATAAATCTGGTAAAAACCCACTGACTATTTGTGGATGATGCTACCACTGGTCGTAATAATGCCTAAATTAATAACTCCGGACCGATGGTTCTGCTTGGGGGAATCGCAAGGCTTGCTAAGCGCACCCGCCTTCTTACCACCGCCCAAGGGTTCCCGGTGTCCCAAAACGGCCCGTCTCATACATGCTACCGAAATTGTTTTGCTATAGTGCGACCCTAATCGCATCCCATGCTTGACTGGCCACTTTGAGCGCACGCCATAGGCTCTCATTTTAAATATATACTGTTTTCACAGATTAGACAATGGCAGTTGTTGGCCTCCACGCGGGACGGGTCCGGACCGAAGGTAACAGTTGTAACTTGGCTGGGGTGTGTGTTGTGGTGTTTTTTGCCCCCGACAGTTTTTGACGATCCCGCGTTCGAACAGCCGCCAAAATATTGGTAAAATATATGGGGATGAGTGCATACGAGAACGCGAATAATTATGCTTGCCTTCCGTATTTCTTTTCTAAACGTAATGCACCACGCAGCTTAGACGGCCTGTGATAGCTTTCGGTTTTCAATTCTGACTTGTATAAAGCTTTCTTCTTACCATGCACAGGGCGCCCCCTGTTGGTGGTAGAGAAATGTCAACATTCGTCTCATTTACTCGAACATTATTACCCATCCCCATCAGAAATTCGAACAGTGTTCTGTCCTTCAAAAAGGCTCTCAACAAGACCTATCTTTTCCCCCAAATCGTAGCTGGTTGTCTTTCTTTCTTTTGTCTTCTTGGTTCCTTTTCCTTTCCTTGTTGTAGCGCCTTGTATCCTTTGGTAATTTGGCGCTCTATAAATCCAGTTATTATTATTATTATTATTATTATTATTATTATTATTATTATTATTAAGTGTAGTTGGGTTTCCTTCCTCAATAGTCTTTGATTTGTGAAAGTGGTTTCCGTTTTAAGGACTCTTATTTTCTTAGTGAGCCGCTCCTGATTAGTTAAACTTTCCCTCAATAATTGTGCAAATAACAGCAATAACACCAAATCCTGAAAAAAATCTTGGGAAATAATATTTTACTCTGTTTATTATGAACATTCCCTTCACTGTTTGATGGGAAATGTGAGCAACCCGACATTTTCCTCTCCTCCCCTTCCCTGAGATTGATGCCCGGGGGTCCAATCTGCAATATCAGCGGTGGCGGGACCCGTCAAGCTCACACAGAGAACCCATGTAGGCAGTAATTGATAATAATGAAAACCCGATCCTCAAGGGGCACGAGAAGTCCGTGAAGCGACAGCAGCCGTGACCGGACAGGCCTGAAACTGGCAGTTGGACAGATGGGTCCTACCGGGCAGAAACGGTGGGGTCGTACCACTTGGTAGATAACGGGCTTTAATGTTATGGGCAGCATTGGAATGCAATAAACAATCTCTTCCCAAATTTGTTGAAAGGGCGTATACAATCCAATTCAATCTGGAGTATCGCGGTTTTCTCCTGAAGACGATCAGAGCATACTGATCGAAACGTCGAGTTGTAACCTCCAGTTCTTTTCAGAACTAATTACTACTCAATAGAGAATTTCACATGGTGTCACCGCAATTAGTCTTACTTATCCTCTTCATCATGCAAAGCTACAAGTTTTACCTATCGTGGTTTTCGTTATAATATATTAAACCTGAGTTCGAATCCTTTGTAAACTGCATAGGATAATTATCTGAGTGTACTTTATTTTTATGGGAACTACTTAGACAAAATAAATATAATAATGAATACATCTTTCGTTGATGATTCATGGTTGGAATGTGTTACAAGGTCCACCATGATTGGGACAGAGTGAAAGTTGATTTTAACGGTAAAATGACGAATTGCCAAATTGCTCACCATTTTCCTCTCAATCTACGGAGCTAACGAAATCACAACCCTTCAAATTAGGGACCCTAAACTGAACATCATCGCAAACATGCTTCTGGGAAAGCAATCCCCCGACCTGCAAATCCATTTACAATCAACAATTTAGATCGCCAAGAACTCTTTGGATTTTACCACCCCCTACCCCCGCCAGCAGGGCGGTGAGGGGCATTTGTCCGTCGCCGGACTGCAGGGTCAGCACCCATTGACTCTATCTTTTTCAACATCTCAAGTACCAAATCATTGTGTTGCAGGAGTCACTGATGATAATCGTTGAGTGTTGTTGTCATTCTTCTGATGTAATTAGACCCAGGTAGGCCTTTAACCCCAGCGGTGCCCTCGGAAGAGGGGGTGGTCCCATACTTTGTCACTTCTGTGACAGTCACATTATCACTTCCCTCCAGTTTCTTTTATCTGGATGCACAAAAATGCTTTTATCCTCAAGCAGGTATCTTTTAAAGGGGAAAAATGGGTTTAAATGGGCAAAGGGTTAATTGACTGTTTGTGAGGCTTCGTGTGGGGTTTCTCTTCTGAGTAAGGGAAGAAAATAAGATCAGGCATTAAGGAGTAAATGTTCAGTATTTTGTAAAACAAACGACCGTGACGCCATGCAGTGGTGTTGAGAAAAAGGTGATCTGATAACCCAGTGCAGCAAACAGACAATAAACATTAAATCAAGGAAACAAATAAATAAAATATACAAACGAACAGAAACGAACAAACTGATACAGTAAGCAATCAGGCAATACAATCAAGAGAACAATGGTCCAAGTTCATAGAGCCGCTAAGCAGAGAATTTTACTAAGCAGATTATTTCGCTAAGCATTGTCAGACTACCAGTCAAAGTACACTCACTGGCCAAAAGTATTGCAACATGCTCAAAATAGCACTTTACAAGTAACAGGTGAGATGATCATTTAATCTGATTTCATCGATCGTGTATTACATAATTTCCGAGCAAGAACAGTAAAAAAGAACATTGACTTCAAAACACAGGCATTTTCAAGAAGTCTTAAGTAGTGTAAATAAAATAAAATAAATTATTGTAACACAGTTCTCCAAACTGAACTTTGGGGATGTTGCAATACTTATGGCCAGTGAGTGTACAACATTTTATGTAAAAGTTTGGCTGGTAACCAGGAAAATCTGCTAAGCAAATATTTCTGCTAAGCAAATATTTCTGCTAAGCAATGTTTCCTGCTCAGCAGATGTCTGAAATTGACCCCAGTAAACAAGCTAGCAAAAATATAATAACAGGCTCACAATAATTATATAATAAATAGTAATAAATAATAACAAATAACGTCAAACGGTTTCAAAACTCACCCAAGAACATTTGCCTAATGACATTTTTTAAAAGCTCATTGCTCGTGAGAAATTATTTGCCAAATGAAATAAAATGTATAATTTAATAAGAGCAAGATAAATACATAAATTGGTATACAAAATAAAAAACAATAATCTTGGGAAATAAGGGGATGTAGGCCTACCCTATTGGTAATTACCCCTGCAGAAACAGACAATTGTTAATTAAAAGCTTGCACAGTTTTAAGATGGTCATGGTTCATAACATCCTGAGATGTTAAATCGTCTTACATGTTATCATTTTCAAATTCAAATCGGGAATGGATCATCACCGGTCGGTGATTTACTTTTATATTGAAATGTATTTCCCTATTTTTTCTCCGTAATGACATAACAAAATGAGCTGAAACGTACACGTGTTGACTTTGCACAGTATGGATACAAACATTTTATCGAGTGTATATTCCCTTTAACGCATATAAAATACCCACAAAAAGTTACTTCATTTTTCAGTCTCTGAAAAAAAAAAAATAGTACTGTAATATTGACATACAGACACTGAAGCCGCGCCTTATTAGTGCCGACAAGAATCGTCGCTACACCCTCTGTATGCATAATTCTATTAATTAATTCAACCGTCAAATTTGGCACTAACATTAAATCACTTCCACACATATACCACGCGGACCGTGCCGGTGTTAGCTCAGTCGCCCGGCCTTTGAACCACTGATTTGCCGAGCCTAATGGGTGCACTCACTTGGAGGGAACAGAGGGATTCTCCAGTTGCCGGTCTGGAAAATTAAAAACTCGGGCGATTTACTGTTGCTTTCACTTCGAAACATCTAGAGGTCAAACCCTGATGGATTGCAATGCAATTTCGTATGGGTACAATAACATGCATATTAAAGAAAATAATTAATGTGACCTTTTGGGTTTTATAAGAAATTTCAGGTGGAAATATTTGAGGGAAATCCAAGAATAGTGTTCGTTTTTGCCCCAAGGTCATATACGGCTGGTAGTCATGTAACATTTCATGTATGCATAATAGTTAATACTTCATGAGAACGTGAAGAAACTCGTCGAGCGCTTATACGTCCTTGACAAAACTGTTAACAATTCCTTAAAGATGTATCGCCCGTGTTTTTCGCTTTTCTACCAGAAAATTGTTTTCATCAAAATTTTGATTAGTGTACATCCTTTTAGAATGGACATCAATTAAGTACTTAAAAGTGAAATATTTTTCTTGTCTTTTGAAGTTGGAATTGATGATGTTATAATAACAATATTCTGACATTTTCCAAAAAAATATTATTGTGACGTGATCAATGATCATTTCATTGAACTGGAAGTTAACGCGAACACCTGGTGTTTGTTTCAACAAACACTTGAGGACTAGTTCTGATTAATTCAGATTATAATTTTGTTGTTCAAATATATGAAAGACCACTCGTTGAGCTAAAACTTCCACAGGTCACCTGATCACAGAGACGGCATTTTCTCACAAAGAAAGGGGTAAAGAAGCAGCCAGCCTCTGGTCGATATCCCCCCACACACCCCGCCCCTTCCCCAACCTAATATAAGGATGTTTCGAGGTTAAAAATTATTCAGGGTTAACACCTTTTCCACTGGAAATAAATTACCATTTTGCCTTTGAGAAAGAACCTGCTAGATTCGAAACGTAATGCTATGGTCCCACAGGAATATTTCGATCTTTCTGTCGAAATATATTTCGATTCTTGTTTTTTTGGTTATTTCTAATAATTTCGTCAAAATCTCGTATAAATATCGACAAAATATCTTTTTTCCCGTGAGAAAATTTTAATTTTTGTATTTTCTCGACAATTTCGATTCATTTTCGATTTTATTTCGACGACTTTCGACTGTTTAGATCATTTCGACTGGCATTTCGACAAAATTCGACTGTTTAGGCTGTTTAGATTGATATCGATGTTTTTTCGATTAATTTTAGATTTTTTAAACAAATTTGGACAAATGTTCCGATTTATTTAGACTGTTACGATTGTTTAGACTATTTAGAGAGTTTAGATTTATTTCGACTGGTTTTCGAACTTTTAGACTGTTAAGACTATTTCGATTTCATTTTCGACAGTTTCGATAAAATGTCGACAAAATTTCGATAAATTTGATCGAAACTTTATCGAAAAATATTGGTCAGGTTTAATAATTTTCGATTAATGATTTTTTTTTCGACAAATCTCGACAAAATAATATCGACAAATATCGACAGTTTCGATTTTGTTAGACTCTTCAGACTATTTCGACTTTTCTCGAAAAAATTTTGTTAAAAATCTAAAATCTTGACGAAACACGATCGAGAGAGTCGAAATCTCTGTGGGACCATAGCATAAGGCCAATAACCATTATTTTGCATTTGAAATAAATTACGTTAAAAAGTAATCATTCATTACGTGGTCTGTTGTTCCTTCTTAAAAGCATGATATCTGCACGATATACGATAAATATTAATATTAACATAAAAAGAATAAAAGTACATGTTGAAGTGACTGTATTATTCCGCACACACGAAATCGAAATAGAAATTAAATAATAAAAAATTTGTGCGCTCATGTTAACTTTATTTGAGAGGGCCACTGTAATATTAGCGATAATGTCTATTAACATATATTTATAAATATTGCCGGACATGGCCCTTTTCCTCCTTCATCTCTGTCACATGCAGTTAACATGTCCATTCTCTTGTAGTTAACACGCCCATTTTGACCTAAAGTGATAAGGGCTCTAAAATACAATTAGGAATTTTTAACACAATGATATTGTCATGCATGAGTAGAACTATCCCCTTGGCTAATTCTGAAACGAAAAAAATATATATAAAATGTTGATTTATTTAATAAAAGTACCTGTCCCTGTTATATCTTTATCACACTGTCAGTCTGAAATCGCGATGGATTCACTAATTATTTCGTCTTTGAAATTCTTCCAGACAAACGTGATTTGTACAATCAGATTTTTAGGGGCGAACAATCGAATTCCAAACCACTTCATTTGTCGAAAATTTCACTTAACCGTGCACGCTCATCATCGGCTTCGTCCCGTTAACGTGATTGAATCGGACACGAGGTTTGGGAAACGCTTTCAGGACGAAACGGGGAAACGTGCAAAAAGCCTCTGATGTAATTGTGACGGCCCGTAACTTGTTTTCTGTGACACAAACCGCGTATTCTACATTCGTTTATTGCTAGTTATCGGTTGTACATCTCGTGTGGAACTAATTCCATTCTGGAATTAAAGAAACGACATGTAGCGCGATTTTGTGTGATGGGGGAAAAATGTAAAGATCAGGAAGATTGAATGAAAGAAGATCTTAATGAAACAAATGGTTACATGGTAATACTTTTATTTGGTACGCATCATTTTGTTATGGTGAACTGTTCTTTTGAAGATAAGGATCGCTATTGATAATTATCTTATGACAAATAATAGGTCCTAGCTTCTTATGGCTTTCCTACTCTCCCTAATGTTAACATTATTTTATAAACAATTTATATTGTATGTATATTCACTGCATGTACAAAAGTCTATTGATAAATTATTCATAAATCAAATAATTATATTTTGTATATTGTATGATACATTGCTGTTTTATATTGTTTGTTGTTAACATTGAAATAAATCTCATTGATATGTTAAATTACATTGGCTCCCAGTCGCCCAACGTATTCAGTTCCGCACATTGGTTCACACTTACAAATCACTGAAACACTCTGCACCAGGTTATCTCTCTTCTCATAATCAACAACTGTTCATACTCCCTTCGTTATTCTGATGGTGAAACCCTTGTTGTCCACAAATCACGTAAACAGGCTGGTGATAGGGCCTTTTCCATTGCCGCCCCCCGTTTATGGAATAGCCTACCCATCCCCATCAGAAATTCGAACAGTGTTCTGTCCTTCAAAAAGGCTCTCAGGATCTATCTTTTCCCCAAATCGGAGCTGGTTTTCCCTCTTTCTTCTTTCTTTTTCCCCTTTTTCCTTTCTTTGTTATAGCGCCTTGTATCCTTTCGCAATTTGGCACTCTATAAATCCAGTTATTATTATTATTTATAACAGTGCATAAATTTGCATAAATTAAGAGTGGATCTTCTTCCATATGATTTGTGTGCGGAGTGTACATCCAGGAAGCAATGTTTTTTCTACAGACAAGTCTCGCCATTCAGTATCCTTCTATAATTAGTTCACCTGACTTTTTGAGTTGCTTGGTTGCATAATGGCATCACTATCCTCCTTTGTGTGGCGCCCTCTGCGCACGATTTGAACCGACATGCCCGTTGCAATACGCACACAATGGCTTCCACTGGCCAATCCATGGTGTACTTTGGTTCAACGTGATTAATTCGTACATCCATCCTGTGCCCCTCCTTACAACAGTTCGACCCCCGGGTGCTGAAAAAAGACAAACTTAATAGTCAACACCTTCACACAATGACTGTTGACGAGATGAAGAATCACTGAGACATAAAACAGACTTCATCTTAGAACCTGTAGAGATTGGCAGCATGGAACCAGTAATTTACTCCCCTGAGTGACAACGACGGACAAAAGAGGAGAGGGAAAAAACCCGTTTGGGAGAAAAACTCAGATAAATTAATTCAACGCTGCCGAAATGCCACCAGTGTCGTTTTGTATCACCGTCCGCAGGGAGAAAAAACACAGTTCACAGGGGAATTACGCTACAATAAAGTTACCAGCACAATAGAGTTGTCAGACTTAACGGTGGTCGACCGAGTGTCTTAATGATGCAGGTGTATCTATCTAATTGGTAAGAAACAGCGACCATTAGGGCAGACCACTGAATGAAAGAAATCCAACTTTAAGGTGACTGGAGCGTGAATGACTAGAAGGTCGGGCTCGGAATCTGAAGTAGCCCAGATAATGCAGCCAGGAATCGTCAAAGAGTTGACTGCATGGCTGGACGTGTACATCAAGGACCCGATGGGTTATAAAAGGTAAGATTTCGACTACATTAGTACAAAACAAGTATCGCTAATGACCGATTGTTTGTCAGCGCCCGGTGTGGCCACAGACTTGTTATCTTCAATTACAGATACTCTTCATTTTCTCCATGTAAACAACTATACATCTTCGAGGTTTGTCGTGACTACAGGAGAAATTCAATGTATTCATTCGTGAAGAAATGCACCCAATGTCGATTGTCTGGTCAGAAATCAACCTCGGTAAATGTTTTGTAACAACCACAATGTGACGTGGTGCAATGCAATCGCAACAAAATTAATATGCTTCGCAGTGGATTACAAATTCCCAGCAGAATACACAAAAACCAATTCGAAATTTCAGCACAATTTTTCACCAAAATGACCCAATACGAGGCTTTGGAGATGACACTCATGAGAGCAGGTTTTGCTTCGTCACTTGTTAATTCAGAATTAAAGATATTATCTTCATTATTTTTTATCAATTTTCATTCATGAGCATGTACTGATTAACCCTCCTATACTAGATAGCTGAACTTCAGCTATAGTGGTCAAAATCAGTCAACTGACTATTTTGACTGTTGACCCAAATGTGCACACAGGGGCATTTTTGACTGGTTTTGACTGTCATTTTGACCATCCTCAACAATACAAGACAATGCTTTTACCAGTCAAAAGCGGACAGCTCCTTTTGACCTGTAAATGTACTTACTACACGTATACAATACAAACCTTTCGATTTCTAAAGAGAAGGTACACCATTGGTAGTACAACATGTTGACAAAACTGCTTCTTCGCAAGGACAATGTAATGTGCTATTTTCAATCAAGATATACATTAAAGGGATGGCCCAACATTGGTAATTACCTGACTACAAAATGACCAATTATTATCTGAAAGTGTATTTGATGTGAAGTACCAATAATCCTGCAAGTATTCTGTCTGAAGCGCTCTCATTTCAGAGAAGCAAGAAAAATATATGTAAAAAGTTTTGCTTTCTGTAAAAATTGTGAATGTTTTTTTCACACTTTTTCCTCATGTCTTAGACTCTGCACAGATCTGAAGGTTTTACAGAATGCTTGTTCAATGTGTATACCTTGATGCAAAAGGGAAGCAATAAATTCAATAAGGCAGTTTTGTCATAATTGCCAATAATCATCCCTTTAAAGAAACAATATCATCACGATCAACAGGGCATGAAATCGGAGTGCTAGTTTTAGATTAACTCAGTGACTGAATTAATCTACCCACATGATAAGGTCATATTACCGTTGCTGCTGCATAAATGAGCCAGTAATTTTCAGTCACTGTGTTCATCTTAAACTAGGACACCGATTCCATGCCCTGTTGAAAGTTTGCTCTGATGGTGACGATATTGCCCCTTTAAACAACCAACATATGACAGTTTCAGCTCATTGCGTCATCTAAAACAAATCTGGCTTGAAAAAAAAACAATTCCCCCGTTCAGTTTATTTGTTCACATTCTTGAAAATTCAGATCCCCTTCTTCTATTCTGATTACCTAATCCCCGATCTGAAGGCTGTCAATTCCAAATCTGGATGAATATACTCCGATCATAAACACAGAAATCATTGTGTTTTAGTAATCATTATGACATTATCGTCTCGCGAGGTCACACATAGCATTATGCATCACAGACTTCGTATAGAATTTCAAATAACAGCTCTGACAGTTGTAATTCCCGAAGAAATTGAACGAAACGAAAAGGTGTGAATGAAATATGATCATGTAAATTAATAAAGACATTAATATTTTTGTGGTTGCTTGTGATTTTGTTTGTATTTTATCAGCCTACTTGTCTGACTGCTTAATTTGTTTGATTGGTTGCTGAAGGACTTGCTTACTTATTTGCTTGCTTGCTTCTCCAGAAGACGATCAGAGCATACTGATCGAAACGTCAACCAAACCAAACGTTCTTCTCAGAACCCAAATTACTCGAAAGAGATTATTTTTATAAATGGTGTTACCGCAAATTTCACTCTATACTAACAGAATTGTTACCTTGGTAACTTGCCTGTATGTTTGCTTGCAGTTTTGATTTTCTGCTATTTGTAAAAAAATAATAATAAAATAAAATATTTTTATATTAAATCATTTATGTTGTTATATTTCACTGATAACATTACACAATTATTACAGGAATGTGGATGTGTCATTTTAAAATGTAGTCTGTAATTTTATATCAAAACCATTTTGATGTTTTAATAATGTTTCTGAAATGTGCTTGTTATTGTGTGATATGACATTACCCGTGTCTCAAATACGGGGGTGGGGGGGGGGCGGCACGTCAAGACTCGACAGTAATCATCCTTTAATTATATATCCCTCCCCCGTTTTCCTATATCTATATTGCAGTTATTTGAAATATGAAGCCCTCTAGTTACCGGTATCATGTGAACCACATATCTGTGTGAACTTATCGCGTCGCAAACGACTCGGTCAATTTCATGTTACTATCACACGTGTATAGTCCTAAACCTTGCCCGTGTACCTCAGGTATAACTGGTAAACCAGAAACTCACACAAAAACTGTCATCTTTTTAAGGGATATTGAAACGGAGTGACGTCACCACCAAGTGAGCGCCCTGAGGCATGGTCTGGGCCAATAGGGTGTCACGGTTGCTTGTATCGTTGAGAAGACTCGAGCGGACAAAACAAATAAACCACACGCAGTCAATGGAAGGCGGATCAGTGATTGGTCGGCTGTCAGTCAACTCCAGTCACACCGGCTGATATCCCGGTACGAAAAGGTGGCAGGCCGGACTAGAGACCGAACAACCGTGACGGACACATAGTGTGCTACTTCGCCACAACGCACGACGCACGAGACAAGGTATACAGTGCCCTAATGCGGCCCATGCATTGACGGTGCTATATACACGGTGATATTTTTTTAATATACCGGCGGAAGCTTAATGATACACAACAAACGTTTAGAGGTACTATATCATCTTGTGATTTGGTTGTATTTGTGCCATGAGTCTCTCCGGAGGGCCCATTGACTCTCAACAGAACCCCGACATGCCTGTTTCAGCCCACTCTTCCTCCCATCATCACCATGGGCATACTTTGCTGATTCGCACGGAGAAACCATACCCACGGACTCCTAAATGCGCCCGCTGTCGCAACCACGGTGTCGTATCGGCGCTGAAAGGCCACAAGCGGTACTGCAGGTGGAGGGATTGTGTGTGCGCCAAGTGTACCCTGATAGCGGAGCGACAGCGTGTCATGGCCGCCCAGGTGGCTTTGAGACGACAACAAGCGCAGGAGGAGAACGAAGCTAAAGAGTTGGGGCTTTACTATGAGACAGCGGATGGGGCCATCTACGCGATGAACGGCATCGCTGTGCAAACTCACAAGCCATACGACCAATACCAAGGAAGCGGTAGCCCAGGTATGTATTGCTGTCAAACTTTGTTTTCTGTTGTTAGTTTTCAGGTAAAGTTGTTCTTAGATACAGTTTTCGATCTCTCAAATGAGTGATCAAATCGATAAATCAATGATAACAACCGCGACACTTCCAGTTTCGGTTTCGGATAAACCATGGAGGTAGGGTAAGATCAAATTAGTGTGGCCGGCCTGAATTGTGACCGCACTTAAATGTAACCATTGCACTTGCCGCTCGGGACAAATTCGAGACAATAAAACCACTATTTAACCACTCATCAATCACGCTAGTAAGCATTGAAGATGAAGGGGCTACATGTAAGAATCTTGTGCCTAGAAATGAACGTTTTTCAAGGAGGAGAAGGTTTACCACGGTCTTTTTTTCTTTTTTCTTTTTTTGGTGTTATGGAAGTATTCACGGTTCTTTGGGCACGATTTGCTCAGCCCGTCCATCCGTGATCCCGATGGAAACGCGCCGGGCAAAACGTTACTTAAGTCCGTCTCCGCCGTTGGGAAAATATCAATACCGGGTATGTGCTCCCATACTTCCCAAGAACAGAGAAAAATGTAAAGTACAATACATATGGTTAAAATTGGTTTAAAAATCCACAAATTATATAAAAAAAGATATATGTATGGTGGATTGCATTATAATTCATCGACCATTACAACATTATCTCAACTTGTGTAGAAAGCATTATACCAAAACTGGTTTCAAACTAATTGCTAGTTTTATCAACTTTATAATCCATATATTTGTTAAATTAATGTCAAAACAATTTCAGCAAATGCCCAAAAGTACCATTTAAACAATATTCAACAGAATAATATGTGGTGGAAATGTCGTTATATTAACACAAATTATCATCAAATAATATAGTTATTGATATACTGTGACATGCTTCGCTATTTTGTCGGAAATTTAAAAAAAAAAATTTTAATACACATTTTCAGAAACGTGCGGAATGATTTTTTTCATTGGGTTGTAATGCAAATTTAGTGATTATCATAAAGCATAATTGTATTGTATTACCAGCGACAACAACCAATGGATACACATAATGATATTGGCTGCGTTATGAATAGGTAACAATTACGGCATGACGCATCATGTATATATACAAAACAAACGCAATGAGATTCCTTGTATTTTTATGGGTATGTTGTGAGCAGATTTGGACTGGCCTGAAATTGCAAAATTGTTTCATATTTTAAAATATTTTCCTTATTTTGAATATGGCCCATAACATGTAATTATATAATTCAATATAAGCTGATTATTCAGTGTTTTAAGTTATACAATAAAACTAGGGGTTACGTTTTCAGGGAAAATTTGCCACCCATGATTAAATTTTAAAAATGTGGTTACATTTAAACTTCATTTCAGTCTAATATTTTATTGTTTTAACAACAATAAACCATATATTTGACGTACCTGGTAGTTTTTATGCTATCTCGACTCTCAATATGAAAGTTCTAATTTCGTTCAGACATGAGTTATGAGCTTTTGAAAATAACGACTTTTACAATTGAAACGTGGCTCAATCACGTTAGGAAACACAAGATTTCCCAACTTGTTTTTTGAAATCTTGTAAATATATTCAGTAGCAGTGTGGGATTAAACTACACAGCAACCTTCCAGAGTTGATGACATCTATTTTCTTAAAGTTTACTCCCTGTAAGGGTGGCGGTTATTCCAGATAAAAGTTTCGCTTATTTTAACTCCTTCCTTCTCAATACAAAACTCATTATGTTTGCAGAAAGCAAAAGAAGACTACGGCTGATAGTTTGTGATTTTGGGTCACAATAATTGTTAGTAAATAGTGATGAGGTGCACAGAATCTCATTAAATTGAAACTTTCCATATAATAATTAATTCGAATTGCATGCCCTAGATGTTTACCAAATATATGAACTATTTTTTAAAGCCACTGGACACTTTTGGTATTCTCAAAACTATTAAATGATAATAAATTAACATGAAACCTACTTGGTGTAAAGTTGATGACGATATCAAACATCCATTGAAATATTTCTGTTTGAGGGTGCTATCATTTATGTTCAGTTGATCAACTTAATGTTGTATTCCAGAGCTGTAAATTACACGTGGGAATGAATATATACGAACAATCTGAACGAAAATTTCGTCGACGACACAAACAAGCCAACGCTAATACTTTCACAGGGGCATTTCCATGGTTACTCAAGTTACATTTTTGAGGTTTTGGGCCCACTCTTAATGCCATAATATATATTTTAATCATCAGTTTTTTCACAGTAGTTGTATTATACCCAGACCTTACTCAGCACAAAAATAATAATTTCATAAATTTGTTATATGTACGCTATATAAGAGAAAACGTGACATATTATACATGTTCAAAAAAACGTAACACGAGTAACCAGCATTTTTCTCTTATTTAGAGTACATAAAAGAAATTTCTGAAATTATTACTTTGTGCAGAGTAAGGTCTGGGTATAATGCAACTTCTGTGGAAAAACTGATTAGTGAAATATATAAGTAAGGAAATTATGGCATTAACAGTGGGATCAACACCTCAAAAATGTAGCGTGAGTAACCATGGAATTGCCCAAAATTGATATTCATACATATACCTCTTAATTTTCATAAACTATGAATGTATTTACAGACATTTTACCAACAGTATTTACTATCTTTAATATTCCTCATATAACAATCAATATTGATTATTCCAAAAACTTTTCTTATTCTAAACAATCATCATGTGATCGAAGTTGTACATTAAACTTAAACTTGGGGTAAAGTTCATGATGGTATCAAACATCCCTTGAAATATTTTTTTGTCTGAGATTTTATAATTTCAGTCAAATTAGTCAAGCTATTTCCAAATGATTCTTGATTGATTCTGCGGCTGATTATAATTCCAAGTTAAGAGGGTGAATTTTGATGATCAATCATCTGAATACATGGTCACTTTTTTCCTCGTTAATGACAAACCGTAACAAGTGGAAACTTTCCCAGGTCACTGATTTAATGTATATCTTGATTCACAGAAAGAATAATTATACCTGTAGAACCAGTTTTGTCAACATTTCCAAATACATTCAACATTTTCCTGGATGGCACAGTGGCTCTTCGGTGGTCTAAAAATTACCGCCATCCCTTTCTGTTAATAGTGTTGATATATTTGCCAATTTCTCGCACGTCTTTGTGATGCACGATGTTTCTATTTATGTACTTGAATATATTAATGACCTATAGGTCCGATTGAAGATGAACATGGTATTTACTGGACTTGTATCAATACGGATCTTGTTTGTAAAAATATTGTCAGAAAACAATCTCCTCATAATCGCATTTAGAAAGAAACAATTGAATTATTGCGTGTTTTGAGGCGAAACTGATTTGTAATAGTTTGGCACATATTTTGTCATTTGCTTCGGAAACTTTCATTCATGAACATACGTTTTTGTTTTACACTTGTCACTGTTATTATTCTGTTTTCTGTCATATTGTTTTTATCTTCTATAATTGACTCCGATGTCTTACGACCTTTACAATGGGGCCAACTAGATAGCCTATACGTGCTCTTCAGCACCCTGCCCCAAATCATCTTCATCAAACTTTAACAATGAGTGAATTATTGAAATATTTATGCATATTTTTCTTGCATTGTTGTGAAATAATTTCTACTATTCCACATCATCACTCAAGAAAGATGCAAGAAAAAAATCAAGTCCTAAAACCCTCATGACCATAATGCAAACGTCAAGGAATATCGACACGTAAAATATTTACCGTCTGTGGTTAAACAAGTCTTGAGTTTGACCAAAACTAATGCAACTGGTGTCTAGTATGGGTCATGACACACTTAATATTCATATTTCCAATATCACATTTGTACATGATATCAGCCAGTCACAATGTGAGTTTTTTTGTGTTTTCTTTTGCTCTATAAATCATTGTCTATATTGCCCGTATTCAAATTGCAGTAGTCAAATTTTCTCAGATTTTGTTTACAAACAAAAAACAGTATTACCAATGTATTTGCCTAGTTCAAAATTATGGAGATAAAATTACACATCCATCGCAGTTTCTCCCGAAGACGAACAGAGATTACTGGTTGAGTTGTTTAACCACCGGTTCTTCTGAGAATAAACACATTTATAACTCGTTAGAGATGTTACATCGTACGGAAGCGTAGTACCGCTACATGAATAAAAAAAAAATCTCGCTCTTATCGTGTGCGTACACGATAACTATCGTATACGTACACGATAACTATCGTGTACGTACACGATATCGTGTACGTACACGATAAGTCCAAAGTTATCGTGTACGTACATGATAAGTCCAAAGTTATCGTGTACGTACATGATAAGTCCAAAGTTATCGTGTACGTACACGATAACTATCGTGGGCGTACACGATAAATTATCGTGTACGTACACGATAGTCCGTACACGATAGTCCGTACACGATAACTTTGGACTTATCGTGTACGTACACGATAAGAGCGAGATTTGTTTTTATTCATGTGTTGGTACTACGCTTCCGTAACATGGTGCTACCGCGAACCTTCTTTTAAAAGCTACCTCAGTGCGGGTAAAATTATCCTCTGGTCCCTGGTTTTTTTCATTTGATTTGGATCCTTAGTTGTAAATAGGCTCTCATGAAATGTTCTCAGCTGCGTGGCTTGATCATCTGTGAAGCTGAAGTGTTCGTAACAAGTTGCTCTCTTTGCGTAATTCGCCTGTCAACTGTTTCCTCCATATCTACCCTAGGGATTGTCACACGTGAATTGTCCGTATCCCCACATATAGAGCACTCAAAAAGTGACGATCCCCGTGGTGAAAATTGTTTTTTAAAGTTGATAGTTCAAACTCGGCACAATAGTTTAACGTGACAAGAATTCCCACCCTATATGGCCTTAACAATATAACCAATTCCCCAGGTCGGACATCGAGCAGCAAAGGGGGTAAATGCCCCGCCCCCTACTTTTTATTATTATTATTATTTATTCGGCATAAAAACACAACAAATATAAGACAGTATACAAAACAGAACATTACCAGTGGTATATGCCAGGGCATGGAAAAGTTAACCTAATAACTGTGGCCCAGGGGCCTTCATACCCAGAACCACTGGTTTATCCCAGAATCACTGGTTTAACCCATAACCACTGGTTTATCCCAGAACCACTGGTTTAACCCAGAACCACTGGTTTATCCCATAACCACTGGTTTAACCCAGAACCACTGGTTTATCCCATAACCACTGGTTTATGCCAGAACCACTGGTTTAACCCAGAACCACTGGTTTAACCCAGAACCACTGGTTTAACCCAGAACCACTGGTTTAACCCAGAACCACTGGTTTAACCCAGAACCACTGGTTTAACCCAGAACCACTGGTTTATCCCAGAACCACTGGTTTATCCCAGAACCACTGGTTTAACCCAGGACCACTGGTTTATCCCAGAACCACTGGAGTGCCATGGTCGAGCGGTTTAGTGCATCGGATTTGTGTTCTGATGGCTGAGTCGTCAGAATGTGGGTTATTATTATTTATCCCAGAACCACTGGTTTAACCCAGAACCACTGGTTTAACCCAGAACCACTGGTTTATCCCAGAACCACTGGAGTGCCATGGTCGAGCGGTTTAGTGCATCAGATTTGTGTTCTGATGGCTGAGTCGTCAGAATGTGGGTTATTATTATTTATCCTAGAACTACTGGTTCAACTTGTATCGTCATGCATTTAAATTTACATTGGTTCTCATGTGTTGTGTTGTTTACCCCGGCCTCCCCCTTTTTTTTTTACAGCGCCCCCTCTTTTTCAGTCATTCTGGGTCCGCCCCTAGCTACCCCCTTGATACAACAATACAACATCAAGACATTGCATAAGCCTAATACACGTGTCAATCTTTTTCGACAGCTCGATGCATCAAGATCAAGATAGTCTTTTCTTTTGAAGATAGAGAAGCATTTTAACGACCTAAGTATTGGATGTTAAAGCCCATCTATATTTTGGGTGATTTCTCAAAGATTCCCTGATGATCGACATAAGGAGGCCTATATTAACTATGATAAGTTTGATGTAAATATAATCTATCGGAGGGGATATATAATAAGCCCTGCCCAACGCAATTAGTCCGTCTTTGTAGCTGTCAATTTAGCAATCAATCTTAAAGATGAGATATCATGAAATGGTAATTCAAAAACAAGAAAATGGTAATAAAATAAACTTGGTGCTGTAAAAAAAAAATTAAAAATTAAAAAATGTAAAATTATTCCCAATAAGTTTATGAGAAAGAGTTCTCTTTCCTACATTCCATATGAGATTCAATACACACAATCTGAAACTTCGTTATTTAAAGATAGCTATTTAATATATCCTAATTCAAAGGACGAAGTCCCTATACGTACACCTGTACTTATTGTTGAAGCAGTTTTACTAAAATTACCAATGTATCTTTTCCTTTATGTAAGTCTTTTTTGGGGAAATTGTATTTTTTTCTGGACATAAGTTATTTTACAAAAACTTGGGGTTGCTTTTTAGTTAGGGGTGTGAATGATTTTTTTCATTTTATTGATTTTTTTGTTTCATAATAAGAAATTTAAATCAACTGAAACGTCCATGTGTTTTCTATATCTGTCGATACTCATAAATTGTGAACACAGTGACTTTTTGCACCGAGAAAGCTGTATTTAGAGCTTTAAAGTTTGGATTTTGGCAGACGAGATATCGGACTCACTATCTCGAGTCAGTTGAACAAGTGGCCTATCACAATTCATCCAGTGGTATAATCTTATGGAGTAGTTGATAACAAACGTGCTCTGGTAACAAATTAATCACACAGAATCAAAATGCCGTTCCGGTGTTGTCGTCTTTGGACAATGGGGGCTACAATCTAAGCCCAAATTGTTGGCACACCTTGACAAGAAATCACTAAGAAATCACATTGAGAAAGCACCCCCACACACACATACAAACATTACTGCTATATTACGCCAAATTAAGCATTTCCTAATTAAAATTTAAGAATTGTATTACACATACGCACAATTGTTCCTGGCGAAAATGTTGCAATGAAAAACAAATGAAAAGGTCGTTCTCTGATTAATGCTAGCGAGGATTAATCGAGTTTTGACCTCGTCAAGGGGTGCGGGGGTGTATCAACCGATTCAGTCCTAGATGTTCTACCCCAACAAATTCTTTTATAACAGTTTAACCATGCCGTTTCTGTGCTTCAAGATCCTTAGATGAAGATATAAAAAGTAATTACACATTGATTCTTCATAAAACAAAACCCAGAGTTGTGGGAGGAAGGTAGCATTGTATGCAAATTTCAGGATACACTTCTGATAGAGCTAATAATAATTACATTAATTCAGTTGTATTATATTTTGAATTTAAGGTGTTAAAGTTGTGCTAAAGTTATATTTTTAGCAAGTTCAAATTGGACACTGCCAACAAAATTTTTGAAGGTTGGAAAACTTCTTGGGCATAATGCCAGACAGAAAGACCAACAGGTCATGCGATTTTATTTTTACTTGAAGTTACCGATAAAGATGGAATGTATATGCGTATATTAAACGTTCCACCAACAGTAAACAAAGCAATCTTACTAAAATGCCGTTTTTATTTTATATTAATTTATTTGTTTTGAGTGTAAACGCAATACCGCGAAATTAAATTATTATATGGATAAATAACAATAAATTATGCATACAGTGAAATTATTAAGACAAATTAGGTGAACGGAGTTCACCTGTGACTTCCAAAATCCATCCCATGCATAAGTGGAACAGTAAATGAGCGAGTGAGTAACTGTAAAACAAAAGAATTAACTAATAGTTGTTATTAGGAAAGTTTAAAATGTTGTCAAAATTGCTGTCAAAATGAGTCGACCATTTTTGACTGGTAAAAGCATTATCTTGTATTGTTGAGGGTGGTCAAAATGACAGCAAAACCCGTCCAAAATCCCCCTGTGTGCACATTTGGTCAACAGTCAAAACAGACAGTTGACTGATTTTGACCACTATAGCTACTTGCCACTAAAGTTCAGCTATAGTAGGAGGGATAAACAGAAATCCTGTGTGTCTAACAGGATGATGGCTAAACGTGTATACCAACTTTACACCAAGTAAGTTTTTAGATCATTTGTTAATTTGAGAATCTGGTAATTACCAATGTTGTATATTCCCTTCAAAACATTAACACGAAGGAATAAATGTCAACGCTGTTAATGATGATGATATATCTGCATCAATTTTGAAATGATAGAGAAATTACATGATAGAATACCTCATCCAAAGTTATGGTTTGTTTTATCTTAGAAAGAAAAGATTCATATATAAAAAATATATCTTTAAAATTTCATCACAGGAGAAGCTCTCAATTTTTAGAAAATAATGAACATTACTATATTGTTTTCAAAAGGTTGCTGTCTTGTAACCTTTTGAAATTCGAAATGACTTATTTCTCGAATATGAAAGTGCTTCAGAAAGAATCATTTTTAGATAATTGATACTTATATTAACTTCACTAAAAAATAAGCTTTATAAGATAAAATGATAATTTAATAATATAATTATTGGATAAAATAATTTGATAATTTTGTACTCGGCAGTCTGTCACAATCCCTTTCAGACATTGAGTTGAATCTTTCACAGGTGGGATTCCATGTTATAGTTTTGAATCTCGCAATTGTTTTTACGACCTTGAAGCAAACTTGTATATGCTATGCAGACTTCAAATCATATAAGGATACAAAAGAGCCATTCCATTTTCAGGAAGGGGAAAACAATGACAGCTTTTATTCGCAGTTAATATCATTGTTTATTTGCCAAATTTCAATTTACTGCTTTACCGTTGGGATAATGATCATTCTTTATTTGAATACTTCAAAAGTTGAATAATATATATACTGTGAGTGCTATCATGTCATTTTCTTTCTTTTTTTATTTTGTTTTGGTAGTCATTGTTTTTTATGATGTGCACAGAAATAATGTTAAATTTATAAATGCTTATATGTCTGTGGCCATTTTGTTTTCAGTTAGCGATGATGTTTTCGTTATTTGTCATTGTGTTTGTTTATATTATTATTGTTGTTGTTGTTTGTTGCATTGCTTTGTGTATTTTTGCCTTTCAAATTCAACACGTTCTAACGCAAAATTGATATATTTTTTGAATATGAAATTTATATTGTTATAATAAAAGATGATACACCTTTGCAAAATATGATGTTGACATCATCGATGATGATTTGATTGAACCGAAAGTTCACACGAACACCGTGTGTTTGCTCCAACAAACACTTGAGCTCTAGTTGCCTAATTGTAAGCGTTTCAAAACATAGTTTTCTTCTCTTAGTTTCATAAATATCTTGACAAAAGCAAGCGCAGACACCCTTCAGGAATGTTGGGATCCAGTGAGAATAACTAAATATGAACAGTTGATACAGAACCACACAGGTCTTTTGTCAAGTGGTTGTCTTTTCAAGACGGGAAAGAAGTAATTAATGAGTGGCGCAGAGCCGCCGTCTTAATTTCCCCCAAGTGATTCGGTGTTGGCGCTTCATAATTGAGATTACATTGTGTCACACACATCAACATCCAGAATTACAGTCAGAAATCAAAGTTGTTTTCTCAAGCCGATTGTAACACCTCTAACACCTGGAATGCGACCTCATAAAGTTTCTGAAAGAGAAGTAAGGAGAATACTCCTGAACAGAACCCAGAGAAGAGACGTCCTCGAAGAGGAAAGCCTCCCCCGAGAGAGCCCGGTGATTATCACAGGGGATTGTGCTGTCATGGGATTACACCAACCCGTTGTTTGCCCTCAGCTTCCCCCACAACAAAACTCCCTCGCGCGGTCAGGTAAATTAGCCTTCATTGTCGTTCTTTCTGGTTGATAAGATATATCATGATCGACTGTTACTGAATAAATCCCTCTTGTAACAGATACAATGAATGATCTTCTTTTGTCGTTTTTTTTCTATATATACTGTTGCACTGTTCGGCTTTATTTTTCAAGTCGTGCACATCTTCCGACCCTAAGACCTTAATCCGATTGGCTCTATTACTTGATTGCAACTAAGTCATGTGGGTTATGGTATAGGTATGTCTTATTCACTAACTATAATATCTTACTAGAACCGTCAATATATCTTCTTTAGTTTGCCGAAATGATAGCATTTTCCCAAGTAACTTGTGCAATCCAAGGTCCAATCATAATATTCGTGAGTTCCGTTTTGTATCCACGGAAGGCGACTTCTTTCTAAACAAACAAAGCCAAATATTGATTGTTATGAAATTTCTATTTTTGTTTTATTAGGCTATTTCAACTCCACTGCAATAAAATTCTTTATGAAATTTCAAAAATTGTTGATGTATTTTCACTGTGTATTTAAGCACTTCAATTTGATGTCGTTATATCATTCTTCTGATGCACAAACGTACAACTGGCGTTTTGCCAAAGGTGTTTGCTTGCTTACAAGTCATATTTCTGAATTAAACTATTAATGAGCAAATCTGTCGCATTAAATAACCCAAAAAGGTATGCTTTTATAAATAATAGAATGCATATGCATTTATAATAGAAAACATGTATAAACCCGTCGAGCGAGAACCAGTTACAGTATTCTAAGTATTATTTCAGACTCCCCTTAATTGTATATCGGGCGGATACACGATTCAATTATGTGCTTTTTTAAACCTTTAGACTCAAAAGAGCGCGTGAAAAGATGTTTTTAATGCCAAACGGGACTGTGTTCATAATTTAGTTTTAAAATCATTTAGGTCGAAATCATCATGGTGTAATTATGTTGAAAGGTAAAGTATAATATCTGTACTATAAAATAACAAAAGCTCTTTTATTGCTCCACATATCCAAACGAATGCTGCTCACATGGGCATAACACCAAAATGGTATAATTTTTATGTAAAACTTACTTGCATTGGTTCAAAAATGATGATGTATCAATCTTTTCTCGAAATAAATTTGTCTGAGGTTCTGTCATATTTAAGAAGAAAAACAATGTTTATTTCCTATGAGTTTATCGGGAAGAGTACTCCTTCCTAAATTTAAAATCTGAATGCTTTTTCGTTATAATCTCATTAACGAGTGAGCGTAATTTATTTCAATTTTATTTTTTTATGTACAGTATATTTTTGATTCCAAGAAAGTAAGCGTATTCATAGAAGCAGTTTTGGACAGTATGACCAATGCTGTACCTTCCATTTAAAATTAATCATAATTAATTGTAACGGAATACTTAAGTACATTATAATGCATATCCGGATTTTTTTAAGCTAGCCTAAATCATTTCTTTCACGTAATCGATGTTAATGCAGTCGTATCGGCTCGTCAGAATTAAGTAAATACTCAGCAAAGTCCCTGTTGGATGTGAAGACGGTGGTTGAAATGTCAGTGCCGTGTTAACAGTTATCATGTAACAATTAAAACAAGTTTCAAGTAAAATAATAACACAGCTGAGTGGATGAATGGAACGGCTCGGTGCTGTTCAGACGTGTCCATAGGTCATCCATGTTACTGTGTACCATGTTTGTAAACGTGCGCTCCGCCCGTCGACTCATCTTCGCTCACCGCTCTTCCGGCGGTTTTTCCGTCCGCGTGCGAAATTTCACCAGAAACAAACACTTATTGAGTAAAACAATCTGCAAATCACAGTGCTTTTTTTCCTCGTCACCAGGAGCGATAAAGCAAATGGGAAAGTAAAAGAATTGATGGCGAGATTGAAGCAAGAACCGCCCACAAGCCAGAGAGGTTGATTCTGTTTGCGGGCCAATATCTCTCTCCGGAGTAGCCCCGGTAGACGAGACGCTCTCAACAAGAGTACTATTCCGGCTCGTTAGCTCAACGTACAAACGGGTATTGGGCGCGAAAAAAAAGCCCCCGGCAAATTGATGTTCTGATCGAGTAAAAAAAAAAAAGGGCGAGCAATGATAGGACAGACAGAGTAAGAAGGTGTAACCAGAGCACTTATGAGGTGTAGTGAAATAGCTAGAGGGACCAGCATCGGTGTAACACAGAGGTGCCAGATACTGCGGCGTGTGGGATTCACCGTCCGCCCCTTATACGGTGCCCATGGGCGTAAATCTATCCAGCCCACCGCCGTGTAAACTTGTCGTGTTCCCCCTCGCGAGTGCCGGGGAGGTTTAGAGGATAGCAACAAATTCAATCAGGCTCGTTCGTGTCGCTAAAACAATTAATTTACGGTATCTTTTCAACTTGCGCCGGCACCGCGGGCGATGCTGCATGGCCGTTCGTCGTCAACTTCCCATTACGCGGAGCTCGTCGCTACCTTGTCACGCGTAATTGCTGAAATTGTTTTACCGAAGCGGGTTTTATGAGACGCTTGTTCGTGTGTCATTTCCCATGTAAGTTGATGGACCCAGTTTACAGGAGGGTTTTTCGTGACATTTGGACGTGAAAACCAAACAAAGTGGCGCAAAAAAAAGAAGCCTACAGCTTGTTGCAACTGTCGGGTCTATGTTGAATAATAGTGTGCAAGGTCCTCGTGTATTTCTGCGAACCTGACAACTCACGGAATTGAAATTTAGTCATACCAATAACTGTTGTACACCTATGGTACCATAGGCAAATGGATCGGTGCAGCAATCGTCTTTCGGTTTGTCCTTCCATCAGTCTGTCTGTCTATTTATTTAAATTTAGGTCATTTTACAGAGAATATAGACTCATTACATTTGTAATGTTGTTCATGATATTAAGAGCTGCAGGTTGGCAATATAGTACATCTTGTCGTTTTTCAGATTTTACACCGCTTTGTTCATGATGGAAATCATATTGTTTTCTTGTTAATGTTTAAAATTGATTGTCGTTTCATATTATATTAGAAACGGTACGATTTAATTTGAAGACAGAATGTTAACCCAAATATAACTAAGTGCTTATTTCAGTAGGCTATGCCTATGACTAACAGTCATGAATTGGAGTGCTACTTTAGGAAATTATCCTCGAGAAAATCTCATTCCAGCTTTGGCAATTCTCGCGAGATTTCCCAACGCGAGATTAAGAGATTCGTTTTTTTTCTTCAAAAATGATAATGTATGCGAAAAAGGACTTTTCGTATATTATACTACAAAGCTATTCTTATTCTACTCTCTATTTAGGCCCACGGGAACTTTGAACTATGACCCGGAAGTTAGATATGCTTAAGTGACCTTCAGTCATGATATTGTTATTAACAAAATGTTTTAATTCCTAGTAAGGGCTTTTAATTCCTTGAATCCGACGAACAGGATCATTTTCAACCTAGTGTACAATTTCTAACTGGTAGGCTGTTTAATGACTAAAATTCAATTATTAACATATTTTATTTTTTATTAATTCACATTTTTTATTGTATGTTATAAAAAAATTAATTAATATATTTATGAATATTAATTGTTATTTGTTTGTCTGTTTTATTTTTGCATTTTCTTTTCATTTATTTGTTTGTCTGGTGTTTGTTTATTTGATTTTGTTTATTTTTTTATTTGCTGTCTTAGCAGTCAACCTTATCCTAATTGTTGCTGAAATTCTTAAATATGATCGTGAGACAAAGGATTGTCTGTATGCGTTCGGCATTGTTACAGTTTCATGTCGCCCACTTCAGTGTGTATATACAGCTACAGCCATGCACTCTTGGAGCAACCATCATTGATCTAATAGCGGGGGCAAGTTGGCCAACACACCACCACCACCCCTAGCCTAGCACAGACCTTTAGCCCCCGTATATTACTTGGCTCACTCATGCGCACACGGCAGCGCCCCGGTCGGAAAATAACACACTTCAAACGATACTAAAGGTGCTAAATTGAACCAGGGGCGAAAAGACCCAGCGCGCAGGTGATGTGTACTTTTCCCATAGTATATTGGGGCCTATATATGATTGAGTCTGGCCAGCACAACTCCATACATTTGGGCCCTCCAGCGCAAGAAGTGGTTACAAAAAAGTACGCTTGAACTTCCCCTAACAAGAATGTTATTTTTTATTATTATTATTTTCTGCTCTTTTTTGTCCGCCAGTTTGGCATCTACGCTGTAAGGACTCCCGCGCTTACCACGAGGGGAAATTGTTATTAATTATTTTGAGGGGGTGCATTTGAGCGTGATCACACAGTGCGGCAGCTCGCACCTCAAAACACCAACTTTTAGCGGTCAATTAAGCGAGACGGGGCGGACTGTATCGCTTGAAGGTGTTGTGATCTCTGCCCCAAGCCCCCTTACCTCAAATTAAAACTGTTTTCTCACTTCTGCTTCCTGGGTACTTTAAAAAGCGGTCCCCGTCAGAGAGGAAAACGTCCCTTTTCTTTTGTGAACATTTGATTAATGATTTGAGTTTGTGTTTTTCTATAAAATATTTTTGGCGAATAAGAAAAACAGCTTACTGCTAAATACGGATTGCAGTTATTTAACAGGTGCAGGATAGACCGTGTAAAACACGCGATTAGTGGGATTCTGGGGATTAAGAATCCGCCTCAATGTGGAAAGACAAACACAAAATAGGCAATTATTTTAGCGAGTCTCCTTTGAGAGTTGTTGACTCAGTGAGTGAAATGACTGAGAATGTGGTTGAGTGAGTTCGTGACGGAGGAGATATGGGTGAGTCAGTTTGAGAGTATGGTGATTTGTGGGATAGTGGATAACAGAAAATCTGTACAGTTTTACCTACTCATTAAACTAAAAATTCTTGTTGGAGTAAATTTGTGTTAATATAAAAGTTTTTGTAAAATTCCAATTACTATAAGCTCTAGATAAAGACCCGGTTTCAATTTAAGATTTGATTAGAGATCGTTGCCATGGTTTCTCATGTATTTGTCATTATTTCATACATTTAAACTTAGTTTCAAGCCCTTTTTTCAAGGATTATCATGAAGAAAGTACAGTTAGTGGATGACTACAAAATGGCGCCCGCCGGTCACCGGGCAAGTTTCATCGTTTCATATTTCTCACATTTTGGTAACCCAACCAGCTGATTGTCTGGGTTCAATCTCTCGACCACGAGGGGCTGGGAACCTATCTAAGGCGCCTCTCACGTATCATACAACCATGATATAACTGGTGTAATGCCCTCTTCGAAATTAGACTTCGGCAATAATACGTGTGTACGTCCTCACGTGTTCCTTCCTCCATCCATGGTGCAATCATGACAACAAAATAAGCAGGATCGATGAATTCGCCACCTGGTCGGGATTCTTTGCCTGAATCTTCCAGAATTTCTGCCGTATTATTGTTCATTATTGTGTTTCAATAAGGAAGAGTACATTCCACTCTCAGCTTCCAGTGACAGTCTGATGGTATATACACAGATTGATGCTTCGCCATTGGTTGAATTTGTTGTGGTGTCCTGTGGGTGGCACAGATTTACACTGTACAAGCAAGCTATATTATAAACAGAGGCGTAAGCCAAGTTTCAAGTCCTGTACGAAAATGTACATGTACGTCAGTCATGTTTCACGCATCACGCGTGTTACACACGCATTGGTACCGATTCTCACGCTCACAAACATTGAGACCCAAATCTTATACATTCTAAAAAAAAAATTCTCACACGTAATGCATCAAATCTAACGTATCAGGTAGGTGACTTTGTTACTTTGTTTCATGTTACATTTCAGGAGACATGACCTATACATGCATATTTTATTTTGGTATTTTTTTCACCATGAACATTTCTCACGCAAGGAACTGTAGCATGTCTGCGACATAGGACCATGACGAAGACTATTTTATCTTCATAATGCTTTATCTACTATTGGCCAACAGTAAAGAGCTGCAAATTACGTATTCAGAATATGCTTAGCAGAAAGCTTTGTTTACTACATTTAATAGGCTGCCAGCAAAAAATGCACTTATTTAATACCGGTATACAATGATTTTGGCTGGTTGTTTGGTTTGGAATTGCTTAGCAAATTGTTTGTGTTAAAGCAAATATTTCTGCTCAACAGCTTTGTCATATTGGTCTCTGTTATTTTCTGACGAAAGCAGAAATGTCCCAACTCTATTTTTAAGATGTTGCTATTATTATTATCCAAGGCTGGTTGTTGGTTTGAAATTGTTCAGCAAATATTTTGTCTACGAAAAATGTTCTCCTTAGTCGCTAAGTGATATTAGTCTCTGATGCTATCTACTGAAGATGGCAATAAGTGTACAATATCCAACAGTTTCATTAGCTTCCACACTTTTGTTACTTTCTCTAAACTTTCCCCATCTAACCTGAACATCTGTTTGATGTACGCAAATGGTGATAACATTATAATACTTTCACAAAATAAGTCTGAGGTCTCTCAAGCCCCTCAAGGAACTGGGTCGGGTTAAGGGACAGATGTTTCACCCCATACTCTGTCATTATAGATGATGTTTATAGATAATCAAGAAGGAGATAATAGCACACAATATCTCTTATATATGGAGTTTTCCTTTTAATATTCAACGTTTCTCTGGTTAGTTAGCGGAATGATCCTTTATAATGCCTACAAATTAAAGGGTTTAGTTTCTGAGCTGATAATTAGCGGCTCAATAGTCACCAATGGATATCCCAATGAAAGCCCCACTAACCCAGCATGCAAGCACAGTAAACGTCCCTACATCAGTGACCTCCCTTCGCAGAAACTCAAGGTTTCTATACTGAGAAAATGTTTTACACACAAAAACATCCGTTTTTGCTTGATACAATCTGGTTTTGGTCAAGGACCGTGAGGTTTTCGAGGACACACATATTGAGACACATTTGGTGACAAGATGGCTCCTCCCTGTGTTTCTCTATATGCTCACTTAAGGTGATGGGGACCCTTAACGTTTCCCATCGGCTTCCTTAATAACCCGTCGGTATGGCCATGCCATTTTGCTTCTCACGTGTGGCGATTCAAGGCTCAAGTTTGTCCTTGGAACTCCTTCTCCGTGTGTCTGTCTATTAAGAACCTGCAGTTCGTCTAGCTTCTCTATCACACCTGAAACAATTATTTAGATTTCGTCTAAATGCATTTATTATAATAGAGTTACGACTTGATCGATCGAATCTAGCGACTGACAAAGTGCAGTAAACACACTGAGGCACAGACAAATAATGATAAACTCTAGTAAATGATTTTTAAGTATAATAATCATGCAGAGACAAACAGATGAATAGGGACAGACAGACAGACAGAAGTGTCAGGCAGGTAGTGGCTATACAGTCACGCAGGCAAACATAAAAACAGACAGACAACAATCAAACAAACAACAAAAACAATCAGACAGACGGACCGACAAACCAGGCAGACAGACAGGAAGAAAGGCAGCAGACATGTTTATATCTAACAGGTTCGTCAACAGGAAATCCTCTTATTTCTCTTTGAACACTTTTTTTTCTATTTTTCGTGCTAAAGTTACCTTTCCGCACTGTTTCATTTCCCAATTCCCCAACAAAAAAATGTGGAAAGTGCAAGTTCGGGTGCAGCGAAACACGGCAGTGTATGGGAACTGTATTCGAGCGAGTAACCACACACTCAAAAGCCACGAACAAGTCATGTGAACACTAAAACGCTGCGGATTTATGTACATCTCTCTTTCCGCATGTATAGGCTTCTAACGAGGTCTCCCAACAATTCATGCCGAAATGGGCAGCTCCATAAAGATATTCTCTTAAAGAAAACACGAGAAAGTGTTAAATAAACCGACCCATTTACAAGTTTGTGCCGTAAGTGCGAGCCCTCAATTAGGTTTTCCGGGGTGGCGCTCCCGTGAACAAGTTGTGCAGCCAGGCGAGGTGGGCTCCCGCTTACCCCCTTGCTGACACCCTGTACTTTTGATCCGCTGTTGGATCGATCCTTACCGGGCACCATGCGCATTGACGAGTTCTAACCCCAGCACTAACGCCCTTTTACAAGCTATTTTTTTCTTTCTTTCTACAGTTGCCTAGCGTTCCTTGGCGAAGCCAAGCAAGGCGCAACAGACAAACGCAATGGAGCCTTGTGCAGGTGAAATAACAACATTCTAACGATCTATCCAATGTTCGTGTAACCGACACTCCCTGCCCGTCGCTTTTCTAATATGAGCTAATAGCGAGTTTGCTGCAAGTCTTTACCGTGGGTGCGGGCCACCCGTGCGATGTCCTTTTTTCTCTTTCTACCTATCCAATTTGTAACTCTTTCTAAGGGTTATTACATTTTGGTCTGTACAACCACGACGCGATGATGCACGCCGTGCTCAATATAGAAACCGGGTTGAAACTAAGTGCCTCATATTTAGAATGTTCTTTGCAATCTCAATGATTTCTCAAAATAAACTATAACTTGCGTAGGCTATGCATTCCTAGAAACATTTCTTGCGGTATATAAATATTTTCTGGGGAATAGCCCTATTTCTGAAAATGTGTTTCAGAAGTAAACAAATATAAATACATTAATGATAACCAATTGTATGGTTATTTAAATAGGGCCTAACTATAACTTTCTTGGTATGTTCCCAGAGCAAAACCAAAGAATGATCCGAGAAGTTATATTACGAAATCTTTTCGGCTTAGGTAGTTATATTGTTTAATACAAGTCTTTTGAAATGTAATGGCAGATGAAGTTTTCACAGTATTGTGCTGCTTATTAATTAAAGGAATGGTACGCCATTATACACATTTCTGTTAATGCAGTAATACTTATATAAACATCAAGAGAGATGTACAGAAACAAATGTTGTGTTATTAACGAGAAAACTGTGCCAATTGAAAATGCATTCACATTTAATTGTTATGCCTTCATTCTTTATTTTAAAAAATATGCCTGGCCGTTATCCATTTAAAATTTGTGAAATATTTCACGGTTTCTCATAAATGACAGCTTGTCAGACACGATTATTTCTCACTATGTTTGGCACCATCACCAACATAACACCAGGCAAGTTTTTAGATTATAATTCAGAAATGATGTAATTGAGTTACATGTGTGAAGGGTGTAAACTCTCTATATAATGACAGGTGGATATCCGTGAGGCAGTTTTCTCGATACACATAATGACCTTTCACGGAGTCTATTTAGCTTCTCATTTGCTGCCTTTATTATAATAATTCAATTATAATGCCTTGTTATTTATCATAATTAGTCTTCTATTCCCTGTAGTGGCTTTGGTAAGTCCATTGTATTAACACTTAATTTCACTTATTGTATGTATTTGATACAATGAGTTGAATCGCGGTGCCCGGTCAATGATTTTGCGGTCTTGTGAAGCAATCCAGTCCGTTCCTTTGTTATCTAATGAAACACGCCATATCCATGGACACCTTTACACTTGCATTTGATAGGCGATTAATCCACGCATCTTGGTTAGAATTACGGTTGCACGTCCGACCGGCTCGCTGACAGCACAGATCATGCAAGAGAAATTATCACTGTCCCAGCGACCAAAACCCCTGGCTTTGGAAAATCACCACCTTCCCACTCAATCCATCTAAGCCTTTGCTGATCGGCAGTCGGGGGCAAGGCACTATTAAAACGCGTAGCTACCTAACAAGGTGTGCAGGGAAAATGACGCCAATGTTTTGTAACAGTCTGGCCTCGGAGTACAAGTTCGATTTGGATGTGTAATTTGTGTGTTAAATCGATGGGAGCTGCCCAACGCCACTCGAATCGTTGGATAACGATGACATGGGGTTAGGGTACTTTAGTGTGATAACACGGCACGTGGTATAGTATACATCTGAAGTATAGCTATAGCGTTGCTCAGCGAGAGGCCGTTTTTATATCTGCCAGCACCACCCACCAAAAAGCGCTAATTAAAACTACTCCTGTATTTCATGTCAAACGTATAAGAGGCTGGCTTCTTTGTAATGAGCCACTCATTGTAAAACAAGAGCTACATCTGGCGTTATTGAACTTGTCATTTTGGTCTGAGTTAAAAACGCTCTGTTCCACTCGGCTTTGGGCCGGCTTTCACTCGATTTCAGTAACAAGTTTGTTTTCTTTGTCATGAGATTGTATTACAATTTTACAATACTGCATAACCAGTAATCCATTTTAATACAAGGCAGTGTGCGAAGTCTTTTACCAACTCGGAGGTCATTTTAGCAGTGTCGACCAACCTACGAGGTCATTTTAGCAATGTTGATCAACCTACGAGGTCATTTTAGAAGTGCCGACCAACACACAAGGTCATTTTACTAGTGTCGACCAACCCACGAGATAATTTCCGTAATCTCTCACCAACCCATGAGTTAATTTTTGTATGAAGTCCCTCATAAGATGTAAAATTACCCGACCTCAATTTCTAAGAAAGCACCTCACAGTGACAATACAAAATGACTACCTTGGTTAACCTCCGTTTCAGGTATGCAAGGCCCTCTTTTAGTATCAAATAAAGGCTCTAGTATTTTATTTCCCACTATCAAATTTCCAATAATCTTGGTTGTTAGCATAACTGAAACGTCACATTTGGTGTGTCTGTGGTAATGTGTGCAGGGCACATTTGGGATATTCTGTTGGCAACCCAAACCCATTTACTGCATCATGACGGGTCGGCCATAATGCTTGTTGATCATAGTAAGAAAACACTGAATAATTGTGTCTTGACCATGAATGCCACCCCCTCCCCCTCAAAATTCGTTCGCGTTTCGACGTAAGCCAGTGGGTAAACACAATTGTAACGAATGATTGTTGTACATAATTTTTGGCTTTGCTTCATCATTGCATTAGTTTAAAAATGGTCGACGGATTTCTAGCCATATTTGTATTACGTACGTAGTCCTATTACATATACATGTCTATTTATATACAAGACTATACACTTGGAGACAAAGCCCAGATTGATTGACGCAATGTTAATATTCCAAATTATCACAGGTTTAACCTGTTTGTTTTTCTCGCTTATTTTACTTTA
Organism: Zoroaster sp. YZ-2022; assembly: GCA_029582265.1. Classification (NCBI taxonomy): domain Eukaryota; kingdom Metazoa; phylum Echinodermata; class Asteroidea; order Forcipulatida; family Zoroasteridae; genus Zoroaster; species Zoroaster sp. YZ-2022. The sequence continues at coordinate 3,053,691 of CM055825.1, read as the reverse complement.
TGGGTTATTCGGCGCATTGACGGGTCATCTGAATATATAATGACGTCATCAAACCGAGTAGGCCTATTCTAGATTCGGTTAGCGGCCTATTTACACATAGCATTGTCTTTCAAATATGGCCACCATCAAGTTTAGCTCGCCAGTAGCCACTGTAAATGACGAATCCATCTTGCTCATACGTCTAGAATAATATAAGACCATAGTCGCTCCAAGCATTCGCTCAACATTAATTATTATAAAATACTTGCCCCCAATCCCTTCAGAATTGACTTCGCTAATTTGACCGTTTTCCCCCGTCGCATTATTATTTCTACGCGGATTAATAATCTCCAAGTTGCATAAGTTGCAACCAATTCATTGATTTATGACAGCAGATGGGTTTTTCGCTAAAAGGCAAAAGGAACCTGTGTTTTCACTCTCTTTCTCGATTCAGATACCAAAGAAAACGTGGAAATTGTGGTCATTTCTTTCAAGCTACCTCAAGGGTTTCAGCGAGATTTGCAGCGCCAGCGGATGTATATTATTAATTATACTGTGTTTAATATCCCCGCTTGACTTGTATAAAGTAATTATTGCGTGGATGCAAAAGAGATAATATTTGGCCCGCGGTCCTTCATCTGTGGCAAAAATGTGAATTATTAATTTTCTCTTGGAAGGTCTCTTTGTTCTGACACTTCGTTACTGAAAATTCACAACTTCACAGTACACTGAGGGCTATCAGGTAAAAATGGTGTCCACTGAAACGCGGGAAAAATTGGCGCCTTTTTATGAAGTTAAATCTGTAAAGTTGTATTTATTCTATTTCCAAGAGCCGTGTGTATTTTATTTGCTGTATTCAGCTTTGTAATTTAATAAATACAAATCGATATGACTGTATGCTGACATCTTGCTTTCGAAAAGCAGAATTTAGCATCACAAAAACCGGTAGATTTGAAAGAAAATTTTTGAATGATTGTTGCTTATAACGTATGCATCATAATGTGCACACAATGGATTCAGAAATAAGACCATAGCGACAGTTTGCTAAAAATATTCAGTGAATCTAATTTGCAGCGTCCTTTCATTGAATTAAGGATTTTATTTTTTATTCAGGAAATTTAGATCAAACTTTAATTCGAAATTAGGATTGTTGTTTTTCGTGCATACATGGATACGCCGCTTCGGAGCCATCTTTATTTGTTTCATTCGTTCGACCATGACATTTCATAATAATTATTTCCACCTTAGATGACATTCGCTGGTACCCACAGCACCTTCAGTTCTAAGGCTCCCATCATATTTTTTCTTAATTACTTCCGACGCGAGCAGCGTACTTTTTTCCTAGGACAACGAAGGTCATTAACCATTTCTACAACATTTAGTGAATTTTTTTTTTTTTTTTAAATAAAATCTTACTAAAATTACCCATTTTCAGTTAACAATTACGCTTCCAAGAAAGGAATTTGAGATGACTTGGCAATCGTTGGTGTTGTATATATTCCTTTTAAATTAATTATTTGAAATTGATATTTTAAAGTTCTATCTTAAAACATTGTTTGGAAGTGTCAACTCTGCATTATTTTTGGCTCATACAGTTATTTAAAAAAAATATAAACTATGATCGTCTACGATGTGACTTTTGTCAAATCCGTCACAGGATCGCGTAAATGCGTTTTGCCTGTATCAGCGGTCATGGATCTCGAGATCCGGCCGGTGAAATCGTGATGGACACTACCACAGACATTTAATGCATGAATGGACTCTACATTAATTGGATGGATAAAGAAAATATGAGACAATCGGTCATCGCCGACTGATTGAAAGTCGTGTCAAAATATAGTCTTAGTCCAATATAGTCATCCAATTGACCGAGCTAAAATGACCACACAGGGGACACATGGCATGGCCGCACTGTCTGGGTTTTATTAGCCTTTGATCGATCGGAATAGTTAAAAGGTTGGTCGCATGAGGCAAGTTACCTTGATTCAAGACATTCATCAAATATAGCAGGTCTAATTTCTCAGCGCCATAACTTTAGAAATTACGTATTTTGCGGTGCTGGATCCTGGTGCATATTGTGGGTTTGTTTGGGTTTTTTTTGGTTGACTATTTCCATTAAGCGATAATAACAATTGTGGCAGACTGTTTACCAACCAAAATGAGACGTAGTAAATACTCAAATCGTAGCCAGAAACCCTCACGTTTTGACCCAATAGCAGGATCGGGGTGACCTCACGTTTTGACCTCAGCAGGATCTTGCTAGGGTCGATACGTGAGGCCACCATACCTACCATTTTGGGGCTATTTTAATCAAATAATTCCAAAATCATTATGTTCCCTACGTGTTTCATACAACCCCTTCGGTATATAAAAAAGTGCCTCTTTTTACGGCAGACAATTTGAGACAAATCTCTCCAAGATGCTTAGCAGAAAAGAAATGGCTGAGCAGATGTTTTGTTGGCGTAACATCCCGTGAATGTCGCTCACAATGGTGCCAGAATTTATGTTGATTTTTCTCGTCGTTAGGTTTTATTTTCTCATCAGTCATTGATGCAATAGGCCTATATTTACATATGCATGATTCGTCATTCTGGTGTTATTAAGCAGTTGAAAGTATTTGACATTGATAATTATGCAGTCATAAAATCTTCCATTCAGTCATTGGATCATATCCGCCTGTTAGAAACTCTCACTCATTGAAATTGGCAGTTTGACAAATTACCTTCAGCACGAAAGCATAACAATGTTTCATGAAAGAGCTTATTAATTACCAGGTGTTTTTCTTATAAAAGTGTGACAACATGATTATATGGTTATGGTTCGGTTCAAAACGCACACGGCCGGCTGGCCGTCACTCGTACCCGTCTAGCCGTGCCGTCTATGTGATCAGTAATACAACCATGCGTGTCCGTGTGGTATAACACGGACACCACGCTTTGCTGTGTTCTCTTCATGTACTCGCAAGGGTTCACTCGGGTTGTCTCCCACCGTGGAGTTGTCACCAAGCGGGGAAGGAGTGTGGCGTGGGCCGGCCACCCCTCGCGGGTGCCCGGTGGTGCTGCTGCCAATGGCTTCCCCAGTCTGGAGTTAAACAAGTGCATATGTAACCAATCAAAGGACATATACTTGAAATGTCTGGTAATCCCCTCTTGTACGCAAGGCCGAACAAAAATAAATGGTCTAATGCAGCTTTTTGATTCGAATATTTGAAAGGAAGGAATTTCTGCTGATTTGAGTTTCAGTATTGTGACCTTTTGTGTTTTGTAAACTTAGGCCATGTGTGTTCACGGATTGAAATGATTTTAAGCTTATATTTTTGAAACTCAGGTGATGATAACACGGTTTTAAGCTACCGCCTATACTATTGGTATGAAAAAACATCAATGATCAACTTTTACATAAAACGTTGATGGTGATATCAAACATCCCTTGAAATATTTCTGTCTCAGGTGTTATCTGTTATCGTTTAATAAGTAAAAATAGTGAAATCATTTACAAAATAAATTTATTTCATCCGATAAAAGAAATTCCACTTTGGAATTAATATAAACAGTCTGATTGCATTTTCACTATTTTCTCGTTAATGGCACAATAAAGTAAGTTGAAAAAACACAGGTTGATTTTTATACATATTTCTTGGTTCGTATAGAGTATGGAAGGACATTTTACCAACATTTTAAGCCCCTTTCTACTTTTGTTGATCAGTTGCTTAGAAACATAGGTTAATACTGCAGAGCTGAAAGTTTCACTGGTCGGTTCAGATACATATCTTTAATAATAATAATAGGATTTATAGAGCACCAAATTGCCAAAGGATGCAAGGCGCTTTTATATTATTATCCCTGGTCATTGGGCCAATATCAATCTTTAAACTTTCTTAGCTCCCTGGGGAATATACATCCCCGAGCTACCACAGCGCATCGGAAGCTTTTTCAACCACAATATCAACCTCTACCCTCACAGGTACCCATTTATACTCCTGGGTGAACGGGAGCACTGCACAGTGAAGTGTCTTGCTCAAGGACACAAGTACCATGGTCACGGCCAGGATTCGAACCCACATTCTAACGACTCAGCCATCAGAGCACAAGTCTGCTCAGCCATGGAACCCCTTTATTCTTATGAAATTTCTAACAAAGTGACATTTTACAAAATAAATCACCCAGTGTCCTCTCTGCTTTGCCCTGCAACTGGCAGATCACGCGGGATGTAATTCCATATTTATAGATACTTCACTTAACATGTGTAGTTTGTTATTCTTAAACAAAACGGCCGTGTAAGACGATCGACACCGTCCCTATAGACACTCGACTCCCAATATATAGACACTCATCTCATAGACGGATTTAACCCCCAAAATTCACTCAATTATCCCCTTCCTGACAGATCTCAATGGCAGAGTCAATAGAGAGGTGTATGTTAACACCCCGATCCATTCTAAAAGGTAAACTTCTGATGCTGTGATACCATCTGGTGAGGACGGGCCAATGCATTATCTTACCCATTCGCCGCACGGAATGAAAATGTGCTATATGATCACTACACGTTAAATTAGCTATCTTCAGTAGACAGCATAATAACGCGATATCGCTCGATAGTAGTTATGACTCGAATCGATTTGACTCAATAAAATCAGGACCGTTGTCTTGCCATACGCTTCTTTCGAACATTTTTTTCTTTTTTAAGTATAAAACATGAAGGAATATATATATGTACATGAATTTGTGTTACCATTGAATGGAGATTTACCAAACTGCAAGTGAAACTATAGCCATAAGCCTACTTGGTATGTGACTACATTCCATTCGTTATTACTTGGTGATATTTTACGTGTTTCTTCCTTTATTATTACTGTTCTTTAATATGTTGCAATTATGTTAAATCTACCCAAATTTATCTTCTTCATTTTCAATGTTTCCCGTCTGTTTTGATGTTAAAGCTTGTAAATATTACCTTCATCTTCTATTTGGTTTATATCACTCATATGTTTTTTCTACATATGCTTATATACAATTAGCCGTATAAAACAATTGTAAAATGTTAATTAATATACATTAGCTATGAGGAAAAGGTACAATATTGGTAATTACCAGATTATCAAATTAGGCCTAATTAATAAGTGTCATAAATATACTTGGTTTAGAGTAGGTAAACATAATTTATGAATCATCCTGAGCATTATGTCTGTCTGAAGTGATTTCATCTTAAAGAAAAAGGTCAAATTTACAACAAGTCACGTCGCCCGGCCATTTTTATTTTCAAAAAATGTAAATAATTACTTTCAAATTGTTGGCAAATAAAATAAAATTTACTAACTTTACTAATAAAATTTACTAAATTTACTAATCTGTACGAAGTACAACGGTTGGTGCAACACATAACTTGATATGAATGTTACATTATAACACTTGAATATTTTACACTGCTCGCCTTTAAGTTAGTATCATTGTGTAGACAACATAGGCTATATTAGTATAACATGCATGTTCGCATGCATACGTATCATAAAAACATAACCACTATTTTTATCAACTAAATTCAAAAAGAAAAGCTTGCACTTTTGATCTTTCATTTTGTGTTTCATTTCATTGTTCATGTCCCATATTTAATCTCAGCCCTGCTGCGAAGTCGGGCGTACTTTTTTGCTCACTCTTTTTTTCTTTTACTTAAAACCGAGACAACTTTTCCAACAACATCGCCCAACTCTGTGGCGCTTGAGGCCTCGGACAATAATGATTCGATCCATTGAGTGTATCGCAGAAGTGGCGGATTTGAGAGGATTCTCTCAGCGTGGGAAAACAGCCCGAGCTCCAAATCGGCTTCCCAAACGGAAGAGATTTGCTGCGGACTCAATTTCGTTTGGGACTGGCTTGATCTTGGTATTTTCTTGCTGTCGCAACAAGGCCCTACGGGCGCTGCCTTGTCAGAGTGCGGTAATCACAATGATTCTGCCGGAGATATTTTCATTGGGTCCGTAAACAGATTTAAGCCGGCAAAACATGTGTTTGTCAACGGATGAAGGAATGAACCAGAAAAGACGGTGGTGGCTGGCTCCTTCAAAAGTCAATCTCATGTTAAAGAATTAAACAATAACAACAGAGCAGAATACCACACAGAGTTGTAAATGTATTGTATCAACATTAAATCATGTTCTGTGATTTGCGCGGATTGGAACATAATTAACCAAATTAATTGGTATTCCCGTTGACAATTTTGAAACAAATTGGGTATTTTTGTAGCCTCAAGTCTTCTTTGTGGCGTTTTCTATGGTGAATTTGTTTACTTCAAATGTTTTTTCTTTATATCAAGAGTTATAGAGATCAATTTTCATCTCATATTAATTTTAATTATCTGAGTAAATTCTGTCCAAAATAGTTATCTGAATGCTTTTGACTTATGACATTTAAAACCGAACGTAGATCAAAACATTGTTCTGTCTCTGAATTTACTCACAATCATTCAAAGGGACTGAAAAATAATCTTTCTGGGGAATTTATTTTGAGATTTAAACACAAATTTAAAGGTAAATAAATTACTACCGTAAAGGTTTTTCATTCGAGTTGGGAATTGTTACCGATATGTAAATTTTGTTTTCGTAATTTGAATATTCATTGATACCATTTCATCTATCTCTTCCTCCCTATATTATGTTGTACTTAACCAATGATAACAAATCAAACATTAAAAGAAAAATCATATTTACAAAAATTCGTTTACGGTACCTTTTTGTTACCATCCTCAATAACAGAAAAATTCTGTTTTCTTTGATCATTCACAAAGTATCTGAAGTGTATGAAATACTAACTATAGTGCATTCATATCATGCTGTCAAAAGTACACAAAAGTGCACGGTTTGAACTTGGTGTTTTGGGACGATCAACAAGAGTATAAACCCTGCAGACTCGACAAAACAATTTAATAAGGATTAAGATCAAAAAAAGATGATGCCCGAGGAGTCAAAGAAAAAGGAAATCAAGTCAATAAAAGGCATTTTGGAAGTTCCGCCGGCCCCGAAAATAAGTGTTCAGCGAAGACCCGTAGGAAGGGTCGCCTGAACTTGTTGCTGAAAACACCGACCCTATTCCCATAATCGGCCTGGTTCGAGTCTGGAACCACTTGGCAGATTTCACCAGTAACAACCCCTTTAAATTGACCTTATCTGCGTAACAGATCTACACAGTGACAGAAGGTACCGGCTTTACGCGGCCCTTTGATTGTCGAGATTTTGTGTTATTAGCCCCGGCAAAGAACCCGGCCCATCGCTGCTCAGTGTGCCGTAAAATGGGCCTTAATCGACAAACGCGGCTTGCCAACCATAATAGTCCATTATTATGATTTAGTCAACAAAAATTACGAGTGGTCTCGGGGTCAGAACAACAACCAGTAATAATGATATTATTTTTTTAATTTAGCAACTGTCGGTGAATTGAGTCCAGGGAAGAAATTCAAGCGTGAATTGGTAACACGTGACCAGTTGATGTGTGCCTACTTTTTGGATTGCAATTCCATGTTTTTGGTCTGATGTGTAACCACAAAACGAATTAAAAGGTTGCTGTTTTTGACTAGTTTTACTCTCCTAGCTTAGTGGTTGGATGATTGTGAGACCAATAAAGATTTAACCATAACACCTTCTATTGTGTTTAGCCCAAACAAATCATAATTGATCTATACCGCATGAGTTTTAAAAGAAACGTTTCGTCCTTCAGATGGGACGTTAAGCCGTAGGTCCCGTGTACTAGATTATTAAAGTAATGCACGTAAAATAATTTTACCCAGGACACTTATCGTGGAAGAGTAGGGGTTTACCCCGGTGTTTCTGGTTCACATAGCAAGCACCCCTTGTTTACAGGTTTCCTCAGGCTTCTGAGCTACAGTGCTTAAGTGTGCTTTTGACGCATCCTTGGTTTCATTACTAGAAATGTATAATAATACTAGTACAACTTTGGTTATTTATACCAGATTATTAAATTAACGGATTATTATCTGTAAAGTTGGTACGCGTATCAGTCACCCTGAGAAATTATTCAGTCATAAAATGCTTCCATTGTAAAGAAATCAGGAATTGTTATGTCGTATTTACAAGAAGTTGCTGGAAGGCAAAATTTAGCCAAACAAATAAAAATATAAAAAACATATACTAGTTTTTCGATGTTTTCTTAAAAACGTGAGCTCCAACCGGTATTATTCGTTACTTTACAGACAATTTTCTGTTTAGTTGGAACATTAGTAATTTCAATTAATTTGATTTTGCCATTACACCAACGTAAAACCCGACGCAAGAATTTCATAAATTTATTACTAATTTCCTTTGAAAACGCAAACCAAATAATGAGATATTTCACCAAATAATAATGTCGGAAGTTTGATTAATCTGTAGTTGGGCCAACTTTATTCTTGATGAGACCTTGTATGAATTCATGTTGGGAATTAAATACTTTAAAACTATATTACATTTATCGAATGTTAAGTTACTTTTTCCTTGAGTATAAAAAAAAATCCGATTTAACAAGAAAGTTGCCAGAATTTTCCTGAAAAAAAATTGAACACGGGCGATACATCTTATAGAAACAAATGGCCGCTCGTACTTTGATGGGCGGAGCTAAGGTGGCTAAAATGGGGGTACACATATTAAAAAGGGGGCTGCAGCCCCTCCCCCATTTCAAACCAGAGAACATGGGAGTATGAATGATACGATAATACTGGTTTACATTTGGTTTTGGTTAAGGAAAAGGCTCGTTCAAACACTGTTTTCCCCCAGTCGCCCTATTGAAATCAACATGTCACAGGAATGTGAAAGATCATCTGTGTTGGTTTATGATAACAAATAAATTTAACCTTTTGATCTCAACACAATTCGGATTTGCACTGGATGGGGACCTACGCATTCAAACAACAAAATTCATGTGCGAATCAAAATTGTGTAATTTCATATCAAAGATTTACAAATTTATGTTATTGGAATGTCGTTAAAAGGGCTTAGATTCCTTGTTTGATATCACTTGAATCTAGACTGATTTTAATACGTCAAGCCCTAACTGCAGTTTAGACCTATCCACTACAGCTATTTTAGGGCAAACTTCTTGTTGACCTGTGACATTCAGCAGCCATTATGGTTTTCTTACATAGTCATGTCTATGAAAAACAGAAAAAATTCCTTGTCCAACTTTTGCCTTTTTGGCTACGGCAACTGGCTGAACCGACAATGTTGGGGTACAGTACTCGAAGACGCGGCCAATAGCTTTAGCCGTAGACAAAACCGGATATGGGTAAAGGCGAAATAGTCTGGTGTAGATGATGTAATAAACTCCACTCACAGTGATTCTCATTGTGCCCTCAGGGAACTAATCCAGAGCCGGTTGACTGTGTATTCAAAGAGCTTAATAATCATCTTCATACAAAAATATTGAAACTGCTTTGAGTCTGTCAAGTTGGTCCTCTTTATCAACCGAACCATTTTCTACGTCACTGACTTATCTTTTCTCCCCTTTCATAGTGTATAATAATTATAATCTTGTTTCAGGAAAATTATTGAATTATCTATCCAGTTTTCAAAGTTATTTTTTTTAATTTTATTATTCTTTCTTTCCAACCGGACAATAAGATATCTGTAAATCCACGCATGTGTGATTTAACTTTGATTTGGGACAATGCAAAGTAAACATTTTTTTTTGCGTTAACAAACAAAATGTACAAAAATTGAATTGTACATTATTTTTGCTTCATTTTCCATGAATATCAAGCATCACAATCGAGTGTTTTGTTGTCGCATCAAACTAACCAATTCAACCTGAAAACAATTTAGTTACTCTGTCCACGTCTGAATCCGCAGTGTAATCAAATCTAGAAATGTTCATCGGTTGCTGGCATTGTATCTTGTGTAATTCCCCTCTTGTTTTGCGAAGCATTGTACTTCTGCTATTATCAAACCGTATCGACCAACTTCAGGCCCGCTATACACAGCCGCGCCGCGTCTTTTGTCCGCGATTACGATCGGATCCTGTCGTATATGCTTGCGGCAACTTTAATTCGACCAATTTTTCTTCACTTTCTCTTTCGGCTGAAAATTAATAAATTGCTAATTATGATGTAAATGTCTCTATTCAGTCAGTAGACACAACCCCCGCTTTATTCTGTAATATCTTCCACTAATTTTCAACCGGGCGGTAGGTTTGTTTTTCTTTTGTGCGTTATCTCCCGAACGGATTCAAAGAGTATAAAATCAGTGTGATGAGAGAGGAGATATAAAACAGAAAGGGTTGAAATGAAAATTTTGTATGATTTGACAAGTCTTGTGCAGTGGAGTAAATGAGACCAGAAGACGTCGCGTACAACACTTCCGTTCAGCGATTCCCAATTACGGCTTGCGGCGGCTTTTGATGTAGACAAGCAAACTATGATCTGTTTCATAAAAACCAAGGCCCGGCGAAAAGTTAGAATGAAATCTGCCGTGAGGAAGCGATGATGACGGGTGCAAATTGGTTCGTATTTGTCCTGTAATGGATGCAGCCGTATAACGGACTAATGCGCATTTTCACCACCCACGCATATGATATTATTTCTAGATATTAGGAAATCGGTAATATTTTCATCCACGGATGAGTGAGAGGGCATTATGCTGGTAATGCTTCTCCAAGTGTGTGATTTCTTATATCTTCAGCTTCGGGAGCAAGTTGAAACGAAGGACATAGACAATTAAGGCAATATTAAGTTGGTTTATGTATAAACTGACATTTAGTGTGCTTAATGGATTTTGTTCAAATGTGTGTTAAGATGAGCAGATATTAGTGTTAGCCACAACGGTATTTGAAATTAGATTAGCCCGTGGAATTACTTCACCTTATTTAAAAACCAAGTGCAGCCACCTTGCGTTTTGCGCTTATCTTGCCGGGTAAGAAATATGAAACACACGCTGCCTCGGTGGGTTTCACTCGATCAATATGTGATCACATCTACGTTTTGTCACCTTGTGGACAACCGTGTAATTTCACCCCGTTTGTTCATCATTGAAATCAATCAATAATATTAGTTCCTTCGTGTTTTTCTTAAACATATTGGAGTTTCGTCAGCAGAAGCAACAAACGTCATGTTGCCGTATCATCTCTTCAAAAAGTCAAATCAACTGTATAACATCATGTTGTTCCCAAATAAACTTGTGAAACGGACTTGATAAAATCCCACCAATAATTGTGATATTTTTTTTTCTCTTTTCAGAATCCAAACGGCCAAGGTTAGAAATCATCCGAGCACCAATCAGTCCTACGGCTAGCTGCGCCTCAGCGCTAAGTCCCCCTAACCCCTTATCTCCGAACCTTGGGACAGAGCCCCCCAGAGCAGACCCGGAAACACTGTCCAGGGTGTCCCCGTCGGTGAAGCTGACCTCGCCGACGCCGAGTCCCAGGGGGGACATGCCGTCAAGCCCCAGGTCAGAGGGCAGCGGCAGAATGCTCAGGGAGGACTACAGCGAAAGGGACGGTTATCGAGACCATAACGGTAGCTTCATGGACGCACTCTGCCCCTCGCAACTCCTGAGTACGTTCCACAGCAGGAAAGGACCACAACGGGCACCAGTAGACATCCTATGCCGGCTCTTCCCAACTCATAAACGCAGTGTGCTCCAGCTTGTCCTACAAGGGTGCAATGGGGATATAACACAAGCTATCGAGCAATTATTAAACAACAAGAGAGAGGAATCGGCCACCGGCCCCGTCACCACATCCATGCCGACGTCATGTGCGCCGGTGACGGTCTCGTTACAAGCGAGTTACCCGCCATCAGCCACCGTCACCACGGACTCTCACGGTGCCTACATAACTCATAGACCGTACCTCCCGAACAGTCAGCACTTAAATCCTGGTGGTATGAAATCGGCGTTCTCACCGCTAACCACCGCCATGCCCATGCCGAATATGGACAAGGCTCCCTCGGCAGTCGTTGCCTCGAACATCCCCCAGATGCGTTTTGCCTACCCACCGTATCCCCGAGGATTAACCCTATGGAACCCCTACCCTCCCGCCGTTATACCTACAGCGTTCGGGGTACGCCCCGCCACCGCAGCGGAATACACCTTCAGTGGAATCATGCGAGATTTAAGCAGCGGTCATGGCGGGAAAGACTGTCGACCTAACGGAGCTTTTGGAGTAGGTGCAACATGTGACTAGCATGCCCGAACTCACCTTGGAACTGAAAAACAAGTTTCTTTCAAAAGTTATACCAACTCAATTTTTGTTTTAAATTGTCGATGAATGGGATTCTCTCCTCAGGTATCGGGCATTTTTCCCCCCGTCATTTTCCCCAAAGTGAACAAAGCTTGAGAGTAAAATTAATAACATCATTCAATATTCGTCAATTTTGAATGCACACTTTTGGTGAGGGAGGGCTCTTAAAAAAGTTAGTTTTGTTCACCCAACAAAATGACGAAAATATTGACGACCACTGTATGTATGAACACCATACATGATCCAAAGGCACCCCTAACTCATGAAACAGCCGTTAACTGGTCTATATACGTAAATAACTGTAGGATGGGGTACCCGATATTTGTGTTTCTTTTGGCAACTTGAACAAATAGTGTATTATTTAATGCCGTTACCTTTGATGGAGTAAAACACAAACATTTATGTTGTAGCCTCTCCTAAAGGTGAAACGGCAGTGACATGGATACGGTAAAAGCGGCGACCATTGAGATTGTTACAACACGTAAGAGTTGATGTTTTGATGTCATGAACATTGCACACAGCGTTCACTATAAATCATTCATGTAATGTTTCTATTGTTCACAAATGGTTTATTTTTGTCCCAAAAGTTTATTTTGTAAAGCACTTTTTATATCAGCGATAGCCTAAATGTGATTTTGAGCGAGTTCTGTCTGAAATTGTTCAGAGCTCAACAAGGTAGAATCAAAAACATTATTGTTTGCAAACCTGGGGTCGAATACATTTAAATGTATTCGAATGTTTGCATTCGTTTTCATATTTGAATATATTTCAGTGTATTTAAATAGGAAAGTTTGTATTCGTATTCGTTCATGTATTCGAAAACATTTAATCGACTCCAGGTCTGATTGAGTGATTGAACAGTTTTCCGGATTGATTTATACCACAAATTGTTCACTTTGTCTCTTAATTCACTGCCTACCTGTCAATATGTCGGTTTGTCTGTGCGGTAGGCCTAAGCGTTTACCATGCGCATAGTGGAACACGGTTTTGTTTCCCAGAATTGCAGTTAGCACTGTAATAGGGTTATATGCATGGCAATATCGCAGCGCCCATCGGCATTGGTTTGTCCACCATTACTCATTAGTCAAACTCTTGAATTTAGACGATTCATGTTTCAGTGTTGTATTAATCATTGCAGAAAACAACACATGTTCAGGATGTTTGATCTTTGTATGTGTCTTTGTAAACCGTACTAGTTTCAGAGATTTTTCCAGCGTCCCGTCCTAACCGATGGGCCCATAATATCGCCCAATCGCGTTCAACGTATGCGTTGTGTACACTGTAGGCTAGCTGTGAAAATAGTACACTTTTGTATGCTCACTGGCTGTTTGCATTACAATTTAACTTTTACTCTTCGTGAATCACATCACTATGGTTACACTAGGCCTATTTGAATACTTTCTAGTCACTTTCACATTGTGTTTGATGATATTCATTGCTCTTCACTGTAAATACATACAAATAAAGTCACCGTCATTGCCTGGTTCCCTATATTCGAACATGGCAAGTAAAGTGGGTTATTGCATCATATGCACCAGTCTGTTTTGACATGACCCTTGTTCTGTTTTTCATAGACTCGCATTTGTGAATATCACGAATCAAGATGGCTGCTCCAGGATAATGGTTTATAAGAACGGTAAGCACTGTGTCCACATTTTATCTGTTTAAAGTGTCATTTGTGGTGAAAATAGTCACAAGTAAAACTTTCAATAATGTTTTTCTCAATTCGTTCGAAAATTGTAATTATTAAAGGAAAAACTAACATGATAATCACTAGCCATCATTCTGTGAATAATTTATTCCGGTTGTGAAATACGTGAAGTCTGACGATGTTTAATGACAATGGTAGGGCTAGCCTTAAAGCCAGTCACATTTGCTTTCCTTATCAACATGCAATGCTTCTTTTCTATGGAAGTTCAACAGCAAACTGTCTGCGTTTCAAGCTAGCTTGCAGTTCGTGTGTGCAGTACAGTCGTTTTCGAAAACCTACTGCGCAGCTACAACGTTTGTAAGAGGCGAAATGTTGAGGTCAAAGTTCACTCATGAAGATAAATCTACAAGTAGCGAGACCTTGAAACCATGAAAATATTGTTGATACAAACATAAGAAAACGTATATTTTTTCGAAGATGGTTTGTTATTGCGTACACGAATTTAATCAGCTGAATATGTATATTGTGTGTGTTTCTCTTTAGTTTTTTGTTAAAATCCCTAATTATCGGTAATCTCAAAAAAAATAAATGATCACAGATTTAGATAAAACTTACTTGGTGTAAAGTTGATGACGGTATCAAACATCCCTTGAAATAAATCTTTATCAGGTGCTATCGTTTGAGTAAAGTTAGTGAAATAATTTCAAAAATGAATTTCTGTCATCCAAAGACAAGCAGTCTGAATGCTTTGTCACCATTTTATTGTTAACGACACAATGAAATAAGTTGACACTTTCATAGCTTGGTTTGTCATAGATATATCTTGATTCTTATAAATTATGGATGCACCTTTAATACCGGCATTTTACTTCAAAGGACAAAATCGTCATGATCAATAGGGCATGGAATCGGAGCGCTAGTTTTAGATTAACTCAGTGACTGAAAACAATACCCCACATGATAAGGTTATATTACCATTGCTGCTGCATAAATGAGCCAGTCATTTTCAGTCACTGTATTCATCTTAAGCTAGAACACCGATTCCATACCCTGTTGGAAGTCTGTTCTGATCGTGACGATACTGCCCCTTTAAAGTATAAGCTTGCTTTAAGGAGGCATATTCAGTGTGATAACTCTTAATTACGTTTGATAAATTCGTGTTATTTTACAAAATATTTGATCGAGGAATGGATAAATATTCATTCTGTGAATAAATTCATAACGCAGTGTGATAAATTTATTGCTGGTCAAATAATTTGGCATACATGCAATGCCTCAGTCAGTTATTTTGTAAAATATATCTTTCGACCATGACTTATTTCCATTTTTCAAGGAAAATATAAGTGTATTAACAAAATTACCGGGGAAAAAGGGAAAAACACCGAACATGAATCTTTGTGACGAAGTTTCCCGCCGATACTAAACGAAAACAAGGTCATATTTTCAGATTTGTTCCAGATTTGTTCTATTAGCGATTAATTTTGGCACACCTTTTGTATGTATGTATATGTATGTATATAATTAAGAATTTAATCAGATTTACTAAAATGTTGAGAGGTCATGTCGGCAATGAAAATGTTAGTATTGTCTTTACCTTTTGTTTGACAACCATTAAGTATAGCAAGACTGTGCACTCTGTCTTCAAGAAAATAAATATATTTGTGAAATATGTTTGGAGCAGGATGAATTTTAATTGGTTTAGAATATTGAAAAATTATGAACGTGCATAGTATGAATGTTTTCCCAAGAAAGAGATGTGTCCTTTAAAGATTTTATTTGATTTTATTTATTTATTTTTTGTTGTTGTAATTTTGGAATTTACTTTTAATCACTCTATAAGGGTATAGGTGGATAACAGCCCGCCTTATATTTCAGTGTTTATTTTATAAAAGGGTCTTTTCACTAGTTTACCACCGATTTATTTATTCCGCCGAATATATTAATACATTTGAATAGTAATGGTAATAAACTGATGGATCGATATCGAACGGTGTTGTATAATGCATCATGTGCGCTTTTCCCGCCATTTTTTTAATGTGTCTCTTTATAAAACATGTTAAAAAGAAACAGAAGAAAATATATTTTTTGTTTACTTCCCAATTTGCAAAATCCCTCCATTGCGAAGGTTGCTGTTGCTGCTATTTTCATTGGTTTTACGAAGGTTCAGCTAATAGCTCAGAAAGATTATGATTTTGTTGAAATATTGATGTAATTTCGCTCACACAAAACGCTACGATTTCACTCCAGTTCCTAGAGCAAACTTAAGATTTTGCAAAATTGGGACATCAACAAAATATTTGCAAGATATTTGTAGATTTATGTTCTAAACAAAGTGCTTAGGCCTACACTTAACTGACATTAATTTGTATTCCTGAAATCACGAATGACACTATTATTGTAGTTTCACATTTCAAGCCCGAAGTGTTGGATCTGTACATCAGGGTCGAACTGATATACTTAATATTATTATGTATAAGAATTATAAGATGTTTTGTGTAAATTTCCTAAATAAAGTTCAAAGAAACAGAAAAACAGTGAATTATATTTTCTTCATTCGAGTGAAATGGATGTTCTATTATCTATTTATGTCTGTCAAAAGGTTAGGGCACAACATATATTGCTTTGCTGGAGCCTGAATGTTGTCTATATTTAAAAAAAATGTTATAAAAGGAACTTGGAAGATACCAGTACGCATGACCAGCAAATCTAAGAAGATTTCGGAAATAAACTGCTTTTGACTGGCTTTGCAGCTGGTAATTTACCCAAAAATTAGTTAGTTAATCGTACCCCCCCCCCCCACCCCCGGCCAAACTTATACCCATATCAATGGATACGATGAATACTTCACGTCAACAGTCATCATTATGCCTCGCCAATCGTTTTCAAATAATTTTATACATTTTTTTTACAATGTGTGAATCCGTCAGTCGCACTTTTCGTGGGTGTATCCAATCGACCAGCTGAGTCAAAGGGTCAAGCAGGGATATATTACAAATTTACCCGCCGAAACCTTTGTCCCTGCTATGAAAAGCCTCGTGATGACTTTTCACCCCAATGTAAAGCTTTCAAACCCCTCATTTACCCCTCACTCCAATGACACCAAGGGTTGGCGCCGGGGGGATAATGAGCCAGTGAGCTCAGGCGCCCACAGAGCCTTTTTTCTTAAACGAATCACCCTAATTATCCTTAGAACGCAGGTATACGTGATTCAACTCCTTGTATACGCTCTAGTTAAACTGTTATGAATTGAGATTGAGTTGTAGGCACGCTTACAGGGTGAGCCCTCTGACCTATTTGGTCCTAGACACAAATCCTTGTTGATTTTCATCATTTTGGTTTTACCAAAAGTTAATCAGGCTTCAAGCCTTGTCTCTTGTAGCCACTATTGTCTGGTTAATTGATGATATCTGCTGTTATCAATGAAACCAAGGATATCTCTTAAAGTAGCATGCTTGTGACGAGAAGACGATGAAAGGAATGTTCAGTTTTTTTGAGGTGGGAGAATTAAACCAATCGTAAGCAGGGACTGACCCCCCCCCCCCCCACATGTTGACCCAGGTTTGATACAGGTGGGATTCAAGCCTGGAACCACAGAGGTGAAAGGCGAGTACAATACCACTATGCCAACCTGACCCTGGGGTTGGGGACCATGTAACATATGACTTATTTGACTGGATGTTTATCTCACCCGTCTTAAGTTAACAATATCATGACCACACACCTCCCCTACTCAAACCTCCATCAATTTCTAGACAATTCTCGCTCATATTTGTTCTACGTGCAATCTCAGACTCTGAATCCATTTCAAAACAGCCGATTTTATCTCCAGTTTCTTCAACCAATGACATATTTCAACGTTATCGTATTTCATTTTGTAAACCAAAAAATATCCTTTGCTCACAACGTACAGATAGCCACGAGTACAGCGGCTATTTCATTTTTAGCTCTCCGGGAATGCCGACCAGCATCCTTACCGTCACACAAGCGAGGACGCTGCACTCTACCTACCGCCTTCTCCATGCAAGACTCCTACGTAATTACAAGCGATCTTCGTTGTTCGCTTCGGTCATGGAACTTCCTGTAACGAGATTTATAGAAAATTATCCTACGTTCTCTTAAAAGCGCTGTTCTCGGAACTGATCACCTCAGTGACGTGCTATTCAGTGTTACAATAATAAAACAATGCCCACCATTTTTTTAAATTTCTTTCGATCTTTTTGAGAGTGCATATCGACAGCAATCTAAAATTGATTTTTGTGTCATTTTTTTCTTCTTCTTGCTTTGTGACCTTGAGCCATTTTGTTGGTAACTGTAGCTGTTCAGTTCAGAAAACGGACAAAACCATAAATCACGTGTGCTATTGTGCTTCATGGTCCATAAATCTACACCATTTTTACAACAGAAATTTGCTACTTCGCCAATCGTCCAAAAAGTACAAAGAGTGCAATGAAAAGTAATAGTTCCAAAATTGTATAGGCCTAGAAAATATCAGTACAGTGGATACAAGCTACGGATATTATTATTTTCAAATTATACAAAATAACATTTCTATCAAAATGAATCCCACAAAAGAAAGTGCTAAGCACAGAATCTGTGAAGATATTATTATAAGAGAACCACCAAATGTACTCTGGTGTACTTTTGAGCGCTACACAAATGGCGGCCGTTTAACCTTTGACCCCGTACATTGCTTGTGCTGTTTCTTTTCAATTGGCTGCTCTGTGGTATCGCGCCGTGTCTCCAGTGAGATGGGAGATGGGACGCCGGGCCAGGCCAATTTGTCAGCGCAGTATGTGCTGTCTATTTTAACGTCAGCCCCAAACGGATGGGACAGACGGAACACTTCGGTATTAAGATATTATTTCGCCAGATATTAAAGGGGCCAGCCAGTTCAAGAGGGGGGGGGGGGGGTTTGGTGATGTATTGAGCGCTTTTGTGGGTTTATAAGTGACGTGGCAAATCTCAGTATTGTCAGGTATTAAAGGGACCAGCCAGTTCAAGAGGGGGGGGGGGGGGTTGGTGATGTATTGAGCGATTTTGTGGGTTTATAAGTGACGTGGCAAATCTCGGTACTGTCAGGTATTAAAGGGACCAGCCAGTTCAAGGGGGGGGGGGGGGTGATGTATTGAGCGATTTTGTGGGTTTATAAGTGACGTCGCAAATCTCAGTATTGCCAGGTATTAAAGGGACCAGCCAGTTCAAGCGGGGGGGGGTTGGTGATGTATTGAGCGATTTTGTGGGTTTATAAGTGACGTAGCAAATATCAGTATTGCCGGGTATTAAAGGGACCAGCCAGTTCAGGGGGTTGGTGATGTTTTGAGCGATTTTGTGGGGTTATAAGTGACGTCGCAAATCTCAGTATTGCTGGGTATTAAAGGGACCAGCCAGTTCAGGGGGGGGGGGGGGGGTTGGTGATGTATTGAGCGATTTTGTGGGTTTATAAGTGACGTCGCAAATATCAGTATTGCCGGGTATTAAAGGGACCAGCCAGTTCAGGGGGGGGGGGGGGGTTGGTGATGTTTTGAGCGATTTTGTGGGTTTATAAGTGACGTCGCAAATATCAGTACTGTCAGGTATTAAAGGGGCCAGCCAGTTCAAGATGGGGTATGATGTAGTGCTGACCTTGGTTGTGTGGGTTTGTTCGTGACGTCACAACTCGCATTAGTCGTGTGTTGTCAGATATTAACGGGCTGGCAAGTTGAAGATTGTATTTTGTGCTGTTCTTACCAACTGCAATGGTTTGCAAGTCAGTGACGTCACAACTCGTGTCAGTTGTGTGTTATGGTATAATATTAAGGGACTTAGTGCTGGTACTGGTGTATGTATGGATTTATCATGAATATGCATGAGTATTTGCAAGAAAGCACAAGTTTTCTGAGTGTCAAGAGTTTAACTGCGATTGGACCATGAGGCCCGATTGCGAGTGGGTGTCCAACTGATGAGCGAGTACACTGAACATCAGAGCACCGTGATCGAAACGTCGAGTTAAAATTTAACGAGATTTTGAACAATGATGTTACCGCAAAGTTGCCTTTATAATACAATGTCTTACAAAAAGAAACTGTGTGTATTATAGTTACAAGTTCTCACCCTCTAACAAAACATGTCCAATATTTTACCTTCTCAAATATTTCTTCGCCATTACATCAATGTTTTCTTTTTCAATCGAAATAACGCAGGGAGTTACTGTAGTCGCGTATATTACACCCAGTCCTGTGGTTCCGCCACATGACTACCTTTTTTACCTGCACGAAATCCATCGCTGGTCTCCGCTGGAAATGTTTTCCTTAGCATCGATTGAGCAGTGCGAGTGACCGTTCGC
Source organism: Zoroaster sp. YZ-2022 (assembly GCA_029582265.1). Classification (NCBI taxonomy): domain Eukaryota; kingdom Metazoa; phylum Echinodermata; class Asteroidea; order Forcipulatida; family Zoroasteridae; genus Zoroaster; species Zoroaster sp. YZ-2022. The sequence goes on along the minus strand of CM055825.1, from coordinate 3,033,524 downwards.
TGGCAACCATGGGGCGTCGGCACTCCGGCGCGCATGCGCGGGAAGTTTTGAGTGACAGCGCTCTCGGAGGGGTGCGAGAAAACGCGCCATGTTGCGAGATGTCGATCAAAAGGCCATCACTACTTGCAATATAAGTAATGTCGTCAAACATAAAAAACCTTACCATGAATTTACTGTTATAGCGGCCGAATAGTGTCCATGATTTTAGCATGGTGGGAACGAAGCAGTAGTCTTCCAAGAAGCCGTTCCTTAAACTAATTTCCAGATTATTTTAACGAGGACGTTGCACTCTCAACATGAGTAAATGGCGTCTGGCCGTTCCAGGGTTGTGGTACGTCTGTCAAAATATAAACCAGCGTGTAAGAAATTATTGCCCCATGTTTTCGATGTTATTTTAGGATGTTTGTGTTACACCTCGGTTATTGTCCAGCCTGTATTGGACAACTTGCCTAATGATCTCCATATTGAAGAATGATTAACGATCAAACATGAGTCAGGATCATTTTAATCTGAACATCCAGATTTGTGTGGGTGCTTTTGGCAGTTTCTCTTAAAATAATAACAAAACAAATGTTTTGGTTAAAATGGAAAGTCTGTCCATGGATATTAATCTCGGGATATTCAGATTTTAAGAAAGCAGGAATAAAATATTACGACTTACATAACATTACCGGAACTGAAACTATTTGAACACAATGATTGAAATAGGTTACATCACACCTCTGGGAGGACATTTGTCCTTTTTTTTAGAATTAAGCAACTCCCTCTGGTGAACGAAGCACGAAGCCACCTTGCTCGTGCAAAAGACCAAGCTTTTATGTAAAGGGACAATATCATCACGATCAAAATAGATTTTAGGTGATGAAATCGGTGTCCTAGTTTACGATGAACACAGTGATTGGAAATTACCGGATCATTTATGCAGCAGCAACGGTAACATGACCTTATCATGTGGGTATTATTTTCAGTCATTAAGTCTAAAACTAGAATTTCGATTCCATGATCGTGACGATATTGTCCCTTTAAACCTAGCGTAAATAAAGTCGGATTTGGGTCATTGATAGATTTGATACATTGTTATCGAACGGTTTGGGTATTATAGGCCCGGTTGATTTCTATTCCTTACGTAGATCTACTAATGACGAAAGCCGCGATTGGCATTTCTCGTTTGAAATAAAACAATGAAGTGAGCTGCTCGGTTTGCATTTTGACTCTCCATGTTCTTTGGTGTTTCGTGAACGCAATGCCTTACGGTAGATATTAGTACACAGGTAAGTCAAAAAGATAATGTTTGTGCACCTTTTGTTAAATATGACAGTTCCAGAGAATCGTTTCTTCGCATTTTACTTTTCAGAAAACGAAGTGCTGTGTTTATTTCCGTTTTTATTATATCACTTATTAACATTATCGTGATTACAAATTCCAAACATCATCGCTGATGTATATATTTTTTTTATTATCTGTCGGTGTTTAATAAACGATTTCGCTATCATTCGAAGGGCAGTGTACTTCTCTGACATACTGGGGGAAATAGTCATTACAAAATGTTTAATAGTTTGAGTCAAATCGCCCTTTGGGTTTTCTGTCGATTCAACTGTAATTACATTTTGTAATAGCCGTCTTGCAAAAAGTGTTTTGTTCTCGTTAATTTGTAGTTGAAAAGTAATTATAATAGTCATATTAATGGATATTTTTTCAAAAATTCAATTTGACTGATGGGATGATTTTTGATGCCGCATGTTATCAAATATCCTGTCGACTGTATTTAGCGAGAGAGAAAAAACATATTTCATCCATCCCGTGAAGACTTCTTAAAAAAAGGCATTTTACAAAATACAAAACCCGTTGAATCAACGCCATGTTGTCTTTCCATTTGATTCAACAAAGAGACGAGTTATCATTCATTACTGGCTGAAGAGATATGTAGAGGAAACAACGTATGGAAAATCTCCAACGTGTTTGCTGTTTTTGCGTTTATAATGTGGCCACCTACTGAAGTCTATCCCCGGCAGGCAACACCGGGACTGGAACAAAATACCTTCGGTGGAAACAATTAATTAGCAATATGCATCTGGAGGGTATGATACAGCCACTTATTTGTTTGTTTAAGGAACCTTCGTCTTGTTATGATATGGATACATGCCTAGTGTACTTGTTGTGGGAGCCCATGTTGTGAGCTAGACCATCACTGCCAAGACTGGCCGGGCCCTAGAGGGGTTATACCGCATACAGAGGGCCACATTAAACCGGTGGTGTCATCGAATACGGCAAGGTGTGTAAGCGAGCAATTAACGATCATTACACGAGACTCTGCTAGGAATTCCAGGTGAGAAGACGAATTAAAGGAGACTTACACGAACAAAATATACAGCTACAAAAGATGGAATGTCTGCTGTTGTATATCCTCTCTGCGCAAGTCCGTTCACAACCAAAATAATGTGACCATCTGGGCAAGGAGGTCGCCCCACAATTATAATGTACGGGGTGGACACGTGACCAGCTTGTACTAAAAATGCATGTTTTTGAAACATGTTTCGCCAATCTTGCCTAGTCTACAATGTTGCCAGCCTTTGACAGTCCTTATATATACAAACCACGGCAATTCTGTTAACAGGACAACAGTCCACCATTTTGGTAACCACTTAACATACAATTAACGATCATTACGTCATGGTGTGGATATTTTGCTCAAAATATAAGGGAATGTACAACATTGATAATGTTGGCAAAACTGCTTCAACGAGTATGCTTGTAAAGAGCTCTTTAAATCAAGATATACATTAACAACCAGCCTATAAACATTTCAGGTTGTTTTATTGTGTCATTATAACGAGAAAATAATGACAATGCATTTATATTTGTTTATATTCATTCTAATGGGGAACTGAGTATTCTTTCTGGAATTCAATTAACTGGAATTCAATTAACTTTTCATAAAATTGACTCAGACAAAAGTGTTTAGGGAATATTAATACCACCTTTTGATTCATACAGCAAAACCTCCATTTGCGAAGAGGGTGTATGCTTTCACTGAGTAAAATTTTTAAAATAACAATTCGAAAATGTTGTTATTTTTTACCTGAATCTTCAACAGATCGTGTTGCTTTAGCGAAGCATATACTATGTCATTTTGGAGTTTATCAGGAGGTGTATGGGGTATGAAGAGAATTCGAAACACATTGTGCCCGAGATCAGGCATCGGAATGCCGTGTCCCGCAGCACGAAACTATAGGTCCAGCACCCCTCACTGCAGCTGAATATATACTGTAGGTACTACCACTGCTGTCTCAATAATGGCGTTGGGGTACTTTCACATGAGAACATAGGCATACCTCTACTTTAAGGAACCTTTTTTAACAAAATATTTTTATTTTTTTAAGAGCAGGGAAGGCTTTTTCGAAGTACCACTTGTAGTCATGCGTGTCAGCTGTCGTCTTACAGTGGTTTTGCTTACAACGTGTAGTGCGAGCAGAAAATATACCATAAAATTATGTAGTTTCCTCAATAACCAATCACAATGATCTCTCGAAGAACGACGTGACCTTTTTTTAGCCACGAAAAGGCATAAGTGTCAAAATTGTAAGGGATGAAAACTTAGTTTTTTATGTGAATCTTAACGTGGGCCATGCAGCACCATGGTGTAATGTTGTATGGATATCTTGATTCACCAGAGTAAAGCGAATAATCTGTTCATGTGTCAAAGTATTTTATTTCATATGGTTTCATATAGTATTACTATATACTACTTTCTTTTAAGTGTGCAACATTTTCCAGAAAACCAGAAAACGCTGGTCAATTTATCAAGATACAATCACTTTTTAACTGAGAACCTGTATTTACCACAAGCAATACAGAGTGTCACAGTAAACCTACCGATACACCTATTATCTCATTGTTTTCCCCCAAATTAACGATATCAGTGTAAGTGTTTGATCTGACATCGCATGGGCTTGAGTCCGAACATGGTTCTAACCGAGGGCTCGAGTGTCTATTTGGTAAAAGTAAAATGACACCCACCCATTGGGCTTTCGCGGCTCTACCCCGTATTCGCTCGTCACAGTCAAGCCATGGTCATAAATCGATGGACCATCAATAACTTTTAACATTTGATATTCACCAATGGTACTTGGGTGATTGTGAATAGTGGAGATATTACCTGAATTGGTGTACCTATTACCTGAATTGGTGTACCTATTACCTGAATTGGTGTACCTATTACCTGAATTGGTGTACCTATTTTAAATTTGGTGATTCAAAAAAACTAATTATATCCGTATGAAGCACTTTCATTTTGAAATGTTTAAGATCAAGATTCCTCTTTTTCTTTCTATTTCGTTAATTTTAGGTGAAATATATTGTATTTCTTAATTTCCAGTATTGTGATGAACCTCCATTGAGTTTGATCTTTCGCTGGTCACTTTCAACTCCGATATTTTCTCATTCTCATCAAACATCCATATACTTGGAAATTGTTTCAACGGAGTTTCAGCCTTTAATGCATAGATATTACATTGGCATCTTACAAGAAGAAAATAAAGAGTTAGTGTTGCGTTATAGTATTGATAGTCATTTTGCTAACGCCACTCAAAACAGCTGGGTACCAGGCAGATAGCAAATGTCATTTTTGTTATCCACGGGAATTCTTTTCTGTCAGCTGGTGCCCCCACTCTACCCATCATGCATTGTGAATTTGTATTTCAAGGACCATGTAATGCAACCACGTATGCCGGTGACCAGTTAACAAACTTGTCGTCACTGTGGAAGACATTACATTTTTTAGTGAATTATACTGACGCTTTACTGTCATTTATTCAAGACGGCTATTTAATATATTCATCCGGTTTGTGTATCGACATACATCAGTTGATGAACTGAAAACATACTTCCAGTCAATATTATTTTGTCCTTTTTGTAATTAACTTATTTCAGTGTACATGTTGAATTAAAATTAGTCACTTTTGTAAAACAAACAAAAATCTAGCAGACGGTGTACTTCTTCGACATGAATCAATGACGTAAACAGTCGTTGCATTCCGCCCCGACCAAAGTAAGAAATAGATATAGACATGTGCAGCTGTCCTCTCTGTGGATAGCCAGTCCACGTGCGGGGTGCCAGCGTACAAATTTGGCGCCATACCGGTTTTAACAGAAGCACCATTTAACCCTAATGATTCGCGGAGGGGGATTGCGTAAGGATTATATAGCATGGACGGCCATGAAGTCATTCCGTTCAGGTATCGTTTTTATGTCACACGTGATGCAGATCAAGTTCTAGATGACACTATTCAACACTGACTGTCAGTATGTATATGTATATATGGAAGCTTTTCATCTAATGCAATGTTATAGATATATTTGGTTTAACCCTCCTGCTACTACAATGGTCAAAATCAGTCAAAATGTTGATATACTTGCCAAGGTATATCTAGTGCACTTAAAAGTCGAATACTATCAAACCTTACGTGTAGTAAGTACATTTACAGGTCAAAATGAGTCAACCGTTTTTGACTAGTAAAAGCATTGTCTGGTATTGTTCAGGGTGGTCAAAATGACAGTAAAATCAGTCAAAAATGCCCCTGTGTGCACATTTGGGTCAACAGTCAAAAGAGGCAGTTGACTGGTTTTGACCTCTATAGCTAATTGCCACTAAAGTGCAGTTCTAGTAGGAGGATTAATGGTGATTATATAATTGATCATTTCCCATATATGAAATGAGGTAATAAGTCACCTTTGTGCCTAATTACATCTTGGCATAACGCCCAATATTTCACATTCATATTTAAAGGGGCAATATCGTCACGATCAGAGCAGACTTTCAACAGGGCATGGAATCGGTGACCTAGTTTAAGATGAACACAGTGACTGAAAATTACTGGCTCATGCAGCAGCAATAGTAATATGACCTCATCGTGTGGGGTATTATTTTTAGTCACTGAGTTAATCTTAAACTAGCACTCTAATTCCATGCCCTGTTGTGATCGTGATGATATTGTCCCTTTAAAGGGATGGTACAACATTTGTAAATACCGGATTATAACATTGAGTGCCATGGTCGAGCGGTTTAGTGCATCGGATTTGTGTTTTGATGGCTGAGTCGTCAAAATGTGGGTTCGAATCCCAACCACGACCATGGTGCTTGTGTCCTTGAGCAAGACACTTTACCATAATTGCTTCTCTCCACCCAGGGGTAAATGGGTACCTGTGAGGGCAGAGTTGGTTATTGTGTTTGATTAGCCCTATATGCGCCAAAATGGCAGCAATTGAGCTGTATACTCCCCAACGGAGCTGAGATGGTTTCAGGAATTATTATTATTATTATTATTATTATTATTATTATTATTATTATTATTATTATTATTATTATTATTATTATTATTATTATTATTATTATTATTATTATTATTATTATTATTATTATTATTATTATTATTATTATTATTATTATTATTATTATTATTATTATTATTATTATTATTATTATTATTATTATTATTATTATTATTATTATTATTATTATTATTATTATTATTATTATTATTATTATTATTATTATTATTATTATTATTATTATTATTATTATTATTATTATTATTATTATTATTATTATTATTATTATTATTATTATTATTATTATTATTATTATTATTATTATTATTATTATCTAAATGGTCACTTGGTCTAAAGATGGTACAAATACCATTCCGTCTGAAGTGTTTTCACCAAAAATGTGAGCGTGCACTTATTGTGATGAAACGTTGGTTTTATGAAAAATTCTCAAAAACTAGAGTGTTGAAATGAACTTACGTTACCGAATACCTAAATATTGCACTTTCCCTTTAATATCTTCTGGGCACAGTCATTGTGCGCAACTTTCACTTCATAAACATCAGAAATCATATGTGTACAACAAAAAAATTTTTAACGTTTTCAGCTCAAAGAGGGGTCATATTTTGTATGAAAACTAAATGAAATTAACAATTTCTGCAATGAATATTTGGTAAGCAATTTGTAAGCCTTTTTGTAAGCAATTATGCAAAATCTAAGCTCACTCGATCATTCGCTTTATGACCAATCAAATGGAATTGATCAGATACAGGTATTATTACATCTACTTTACTATTGATTATAATTATTTCCTTCCTTTCAAATTTGAAAACTTATATTATTGCTATTAAGTGATGCATTTTCATTCTGTTAATTTCCATTTGAAGAGCTGACCAAATCGAGGCCAATATATTATCACAGCCAATGTTGAGCATGATTTAAAACGTTATTTCTCTAGCTCTCTGACACCTATCATAATCCCCTTTAAAAACCTTCGAACTCCCGGTCCAAGAATTTCCTGAGCTCGATTTACTCAGTTAGCAGTCACAATAATAACTGTATCACATGCGTGTTACAGAGATAATACGGGAAAGTTGCTTCAGGCTAGGACTAATCAACGCTGAATTAAAGATAGCAAAGCAATAGTAGCGATAAGCCAGGTGCAACGAGGTCTCCAGGGAACCAGACCATATAGGATTATACTATATTTTTCTCTCTATCAAGTCCAGGTGCGCTGAGTTATGGTATCATCTACACATTCCAGAATTATTTCAGGGTTTTGTAAACAGTGTTTCGGCCGGGCAGGTGAGGTCACACACGAATCTTCAGTAGGTCACACCATATACGGGAAAATGACAGTAAAATGCTTTATCAATGTGAACAGAATGGTTGTGAGTATACCCGAATAGGCCATCAGAGTAAATGTGTAAGGTAAACAAGTACTAAGTAGAGTTTAAGGCATTGATTGATCTGGTTCTTAGACTTCTTATACGATTTGTTAATGAATCATTTTGCTTCTTTTTTATAGTCTGGTGCACTTCCTCTCATGCCTGCTACCTTTCTAATATACATGCATGGCTGTCATATCAGATACACTGTTTATTATCAAACCATTTCTGTAAACCATTTCTGTAAACCATTTCTGTAAACCACTTCTGTAAACCATCTTCCAGAGATAAAACGAAGCCCCGTGCATGTTTGACAATCTAAGGATGGTTCTACAGCGTGGAAAACTGAAATGAGCTTCAAATGGACATTTGAATAAACATCTTGAGACACATTTCAAATTTGTAAAGCATTTCACATTTCCAAAAACATGACAGCATGTCTGTCGAAATAATTTCTCAGGATGTTTGATACCATCACCAACTTCACGTCATAATTCAGTAATTTTGCTTTAAGGTGTTCACGCCCTTTAAAGCTATAAGTATAACAGTGACTTAAATACTTGCCGAACGTGCAGCCTATATATACCCATAGTAAAGGCAGTTTTTCGAAAAAGTATGGCGGTTCTCTACAACATTTCTAACGTCTCCATTATAAAACTCTTTTTTATAAGGAGGTTGGCTTACATTCTTAGCGACGATTACTTGACTGGTATCATTCTGAATTATCACTTTGCTGAAATGCACTCAGTTTTGTTTGGAAAACTGAGAGGTCTTTGACACAATCTTGCACTTCTTATGCGGTAACATTGGACACAAAGTAGCCCAAGTGCCCTGTCGTCTAGCCTGCGAGCATGAAATTAAACGGGCCAAACATGTTTGCAATACGTCCCTCAGAGCAATGGTATCTCACCGCGTCTACCCGGTGGTCTGTCCCGATCCCTCGCCACCAACATTCACCACACCTTATTTATGAGGCATTTTGTCCTCTTTTTCACATATTTTTGAGCAATTTATGACATTTTCATGTCTAAAATCAAGTTTTGACGTTGTTTTCTCCCCGCGTTCTTCACTGTTGGATTTCCGGTTGGGGTACGGTATGAACCCGCCCAACACGTGCTGCTGTCAGCCTTGCCGTCCCTGTTCCAACAGTTACAGTGTTATTATGGCGTAGGGGAGGCGGGGTCGAGGGACCCAATTAACCCTGGACTAATTGGTGACGGTGACCGAGGTAAACTGTGTTCCTTTTTACCTTAAAACAAGGGGAACCACTTGCGCCCAGATAGTAACGTGCAGGTGAGCGCCGCACGCCCGTGACACAAAACGTGACAAAGTGACAGAATACACGGTGTGAAAAATTGGTATTTGGTTTGGAAAGTTGACGGTTCATTGACGACAGGTGTGACAGGGCGGAAGAAACCAGCCAGGCTTCCTGACTAATGTCCTTCTGGGGATTTAGTCAAAACAAAGTAGGACCAAAAACACTTTTTTCGACAGCGATAACATAATTTCATACTGAGCGATTGCTTCAATACTAGTGGCTTTCATTAACCGTTTCCTTTGAAGTTTCTTATCGCGTGATTAGTTAAAAAGAGACACTTAACCATAATTGCTTCTCTCCACCCAGGGGTTAAATGGGTACCTGTGAAGGCAGAGATGGTTTGCTCTATATGCGCTAGAAATGGCAGCAATTGAGCTGTATACTCCCCAGGGAGCTGAGATGGTTTCAGGAATGATTTATGAGCCTTATGAGCAGGGATAATAATATAATGCGCCTTGAGCGCCACTTAGTTGGTGGATACGTGCGCTATATAAATCTATACATTATTATTATTATTAATCAAGCGAATCTTTTTCCTTATTGAGCTAGCCATTAAAACCACATTGCCGGGCCGTACTCCCATAATCGCTACCCACATTATGGCCTTCAGAAGTTCTTCCACAGCATGTTTTACATTACTGCTAAAAATACAATTTTAGAAAATATTTCATGTGAAGGAGATGGTATTACAAAATATCGATTCCAATATCGAAATTATAAAATGAAACAGAATCTTGCGTGTCTTTTATATTCCGGACTGTGTCATAGGCTATGACATAATGGTGGTTTTGCTAATTAAATAAAACAAATTATGATGTAAGATGATGGTTTGCGGGAGCACCATTTAATGCTCTAATGCCTATACTGATCGAAACGTCGAGTTGTCAAACCACCGATATACTTCTCAGAACCAACACACTACTACAGTCCATTAGATAATTTGTTTTACGAAAACGACAATTATAAATTGTTTCTCGTGAACATCCCAGAGAAATACAGTAAGGTGTAATTACGTTTGCGAAAACAACCATTATAAATTGTTTCCCCAGAAAAATGTATTTCATGGTCAAAATATATAACTTTAGATTATTTCAAAAGTAGAGTCAAATTTGTTATAAGAGTACCTCTATGAAAAAATGTACATTAATACAAACATGATGTGTATAACACAAAATGATAACAGAGGTAATTGTGCTTGGAATGTTTAATTTGTTCACATGTCAATGATAACAGTCACAATAATTATATTATAATTACACCAACATTATAAGCAAGGCCACTCAAAACAACATCTTATCGTGTAGTTGGTGTTCTTTGATGCAATGTGCTTGATTTACAGTTTCCGAGATTTTCTATTCCCTAAGTCGATTTGTCTCCTGATTTTCCGATTTGTTTTGCTGATAAATCAATACAATCTATGATCAATATAGTTCTATATACCTTCTAATAGACTCAGAGGACTATGCACATTCCCAAATGAACAGAAGACACGCCTACCTAATTTTCGATTACCAACTTGATAATACACAAATATCAATACACAAATACCGATATCGAAATAAATATTGACGATAAAAAAATTGTTGTACAACAATGATAACAGTGGCTCTTTCTTCAGGCGAAAGGCGATTTATCCCTCAGCCCAGGAAACGTCCTCAGCACGACATTATTTTCTTGTACTTTTTCTCAGTCCAGGAACATGTAATCGCAAATCATCCTCCTCCTTCGATCTGTCATCTCTCGTCAGTATTTTGACGGGTGAGTTGACGGGTTTTTTGACAGGGGCACTTTTCGATTCCACTTGGCTCTGCCTTCGCGCCGACGGTGTGATGGTAGAATCCCGCTGATTGGGTCATCGTATACAGTACAAGCCCGCTAATTTGCCCCTTGAGTTTTGCGGCACACTTTGGAGTGGTTTCATAACAGACGGCTGTTCCATGACCGTAACAAATTGTGCCGTATGTTTTTCACCCTTCATGGAAATTATGCAAACAGTTAAAAAACAATAATTATCAGACGACTGTTGTATGTGCATTCATAGTAGCATTTATAGTAGTTATCATTTATTGGTAACTTTTTTGTAATTACTAATTACTAATACTTCTCAGCGTGACAAATTGTATTGTAGAGATAAACAGTCTCACGCACAACTGCTTTCTACAATTTAGTCGAAATCTGAGTCCACTCTGAACAGTCACGGCCGGGGCGAACCCTTCCCCCGTTCACGGGGTAATATTGGCCCGCTGGGCGGGCCTAATCATCCAATACCTGGGTCCACAGGAGGCAAGAACGCCGTCATACCGGTCAGCACGGTATACATAGATTTTAACATTATCATTTCAAATACAAATTGACACAGCCATTGACAAACCCAAATTTGAAGAATGCGGATTAGGAGGGAGTGACCGTAGAGATTTTTATTATGACACGTTTCTGACAGCGATCGGCGGAGTGTTTTTGATGGGTTTGGTGTTTGGCCATAAGGGTAAATATCGCCTGTTGACCTCGATTTTGTAGGTTTGTTTTGCTAATTAGAAAATTTGTCAAACGTCGTTATTGCTTTGGGTAAAAGAGACGATTGGTTACCAGTTAACAAGTGTTGGCAATCTGTTGCAGGTGTGTGTTTAGTATCACTTTATGCACGTTACGATTCTCGATGGCAATAGAGGAACTGGATTTTACAATTGTTGAATGACTAAACCATAAACTTAAGCTGTGATGGAGGCTAGCAACGTGCAAAATGCATCATCATCTTCGTCATCATCATCACCATCATCATCACTATCACTGGCATCAACTGCCATCACCATCATCATCATTTTCATCATCATCATCACCATCACCATCACCATCATCATCATCATCATCATCATCATCATCATCATCACCATCATCATCACCATCACCATCACCATCACCATCACCATCACCATCATCATCACTATCATCATCATCACCATCATCACCGTCTTTTTTCTTCACCCAATCTTTAACATTTTTCAAGTCATTCTTAGATTTTTCAAATGTGTGTTATTATTCGCTTCTGACTCCACGATCTTGACCATCATTGTGCAGAAATATTCATGGAAGTTGCAACTCGGCTCCCCGAATGAAAAATGACAACTTGAGCTTTGGTAACCCGCGATCTCCAAGCATTAAACAGTGCGCTGGAAAGGTTAAGCAAACACCGATCATCGTGTTTCAATGTCACCTCAAAAGAAATGTAGAATTGTTTTTTGGTGAAAAGACCAAGAATGATGCCCTGTGGAAGCAGCATGAGGCGTGCCGAGATGTCAGAACTAGGCAGTCACCTCGTGTTTACTGTACCCCTGCTTAGAGGAGCAGAGGTGCCCCAGTCAGCGGGAGGTTATGTTGTTCTTATTGGAGGCACACTATGAGGTCCCTTGATGATAAAGTAATCATCGCTGGTACACTATGAGGTCCCTTGATGATAAAGTAATCATCGCTGGTAATCATAAACCGTGTGTCATTCTCAATAGACGGGCTGAAGTTGACATCAGGTCTATGTGTAACATGGATATCCCTAAACACCAGGCTGATAATTTTTTAGCCATTCCAATCTCCACTGGGGTTCAACTGTCCAAGCCTATCCCGCCGAATTACATTCACTGTTTCCCTTTTTAATATTATAAACCAATTATATTAAAACTGACAAATGAATTATTTTAGTTTCGATCCTTTTTTAATTCATTTGATCATTTTGTATGCATTTATACTCATTTCTTTGATAGAATCAAAGTTTAACCAGTCATATATTTCAATCGGTATTTTATTTACAACATTGTACTCGATGGATATACTGCATTATATATTGCATAGAGATCGGTATCAATAAAGGAACTGTAAACAATCTAAACACAGATTGGCTGAAATAAAGAATGTGAAAAATTCAGCTCAATGAGGGTTCTAAGTCATGAGAAACGTTGGAAAATACACTCACAACTTCTTTTCAAAAAAAAACACAGGAGCAAATATTTGCAGCCTTGCAATCTTTTAGAAAATATAACTTTTTTATGTTTTCTCAGACACGATAATTTTCAAGATAATTATTTATTTTACTAACTTCACACCAAGTTTACTTTCTGATAATAATTTAGTAAAGTTGCACTGTTGTACATGTGCCTTTTCATCAGTGGTTTATTCAATAAAACTCTTCCATAGCGACCAAAGGTCGAATTTCAGCTAAGGCCAAAAAGAAAGTCTCTGGTTTCTGGTTACCGCTCGCGTCGCCTTAGACCCGCGCGTCGGCACCGATTTTGAAGCTGACCGATGGTCTAAATGTGCAATATTTGCAATAATGTATAAGTATAAATAAAGGAGTAACATGCCTTAACAAAGTTATGGACATAAACTAAGCTTAGACAAAAGTGACACTAACAACATTAGTTAAAAATAAGCTAAATATTTAAAAGTAGAGAACAAGCAGAAATTCAACAGCGAAGCGATGCAGTGACATTAAAGGAAAATCATTTTAAACCTAGGCGAAATACACATGGAAACAAATTCTAGGATGGCCGATAAACACATTTAATTTCGTGGGTCTATTTATTTGTTTAAATAGATCTATTCTGCGTTTATCAGAGGGAAAATATTGCTTAATTGGGAAAGAAAGAAAGTTTTCAGCACATCCAGGTAGGCCTGTTGTAATTTGTAGATCAAACATTACCTCAATTAAATGTTTTCTAAAACATTCTGAGTATAACGCTTAAAGGTAAATTTATATAAATACTTATTAAAGGAACAGTATCGTCACGATTAGAGCAGACTTTCAACAGGGCATGGAGTCAGTGTCCTAGTTTAAGCATATAGGACATGGTTTAAGATGAACACAGTGACTGAAAAACAGTCACGTCGTTCAATCCCGATCTGGTTTGGCAACATGGATCGACGTTTTCAGTCGACACAATGGAGAGAGTTTTGCGAGGTTGTGTTGAGGGGAAGGTACAGCATTGGTTATGTAGGTTCATTTAAAGGGACAATATCGCCAGAGCAGGCTTTCAACAGGGCATGGAATCGGTGTCCTAGTGTAAGATGAACACAGAGACTGAAAATTACTGTCTTATTTATGCAGCAGAAACGGTAATATGGCCTTATCAAGTGAGGTGTTATTTTCAGTCACTGAGTTAATCTAAAACTAGCACTCCGATTCCATGCCCTGTTGGTCGTGACGATATTGTCCCTTTAAGTTATAAACGAGAAAATAGTGAAAATGTTCAGGCTTTTTTAATAAATAGTGGCAATAATTTAATTTTTCTTAAAAATAAAAAGACAACAGGGAAGATTTATACGATCAAGTTAAACATCAATAAAGTTTCACATACAAATTTGACCATTAGGTTACTTTTGAAACACCAGTATTAAACCTTACCTTTAATACTGTAAGGCATTGGCGTTCATTATATTAAGATATTTAAGTATAAAGTTCCAATTTCTCAAAATCAACGACCGGAGAATAATAGCACTTATTAAAACACACTTCTGGCAAGATATGTTCCGTGTAGCCCCAACCGCATAGGATAGACTTATTCAGATATATCTTCTTTGTTAAGAACGCTAGCTTTCCTGTGAAAAACCCACATAAGATTGAACTGTTATATTTCCACTGGTAAAAATAGGGCATTTAAAAGGGGGAAAGCATTATCTGGGTGTAATTGTACTCAAATAAAAGCCTGTCAGTCAGCCGGCGTGGCCGTAATGCCCGGGTTATTGTGCTGGCCTCTTTGTAGAGTGCAAATATTGACTTAGGAAGGGTAATCTGTCTTTTCGGGGGTGACAACAAGAAATCTTGTGGCCAGAACTGGACTGGGATTGGTCGGCCGTGCTCTGCGAGTGACGGACGGTGTAACAACTCGGGCTCCATCACGGGCAAAGAGTTGCCACGAGGTGTTTGAGAGAGGTTTCGCTGAACCTACAAATGATTAATCGAATCATGCATTTCAAAACAAAAGATTTCTTATTCTGCCAAGATGTTTTGTAGACGCTGTAACTAAACCTAAAATCGCTGTAAATCTCTCTGTAAACGTGTTTGGCTGAATAACAAATTTACTTTAATCAACGGACCCCATTGGAAATAAGCCTGTAAGGTTTTATGAGTAATCTAGGTTTATCTATCTTTGAATTTAGTTTTTTTATTGCTTGTGCTGTTTTTTTTCTTTCTTTTTTTTTCTTTCTTTTTTGTTGAGATGTTGAATAACCAAATAACCAAACCAAACCAAATACTACTTTTGTTCATCAAGTCAAGTAAAACGAAACGATATATTTTGAAATATATTCCATAAAAAGTCAACATTTCTCCTGCCTGCTCCGTCTACTCATGTTGAGAACTTTCACGTCCTGCCCAAAAGTAAACCGGAATCTCCAGCGGTTTGGACACCAAGGACGTTGTAACCAGGCCCTCGTTGCTAAGGGGACGAATCGCGGCCATTTTTACAGCTGTCGTCGATACGTTAACAACATAGGCCACTATGTCATGTCTCAGTTCTTTATCCATAGCTGGGAGCACACACATCAGTTAAAACAAATATATAAAAAACTATACAAACACTTAAGCTTTGTATCTATTGGCTAAAATGTCATCGGTAAATGGTTCTTACTCGGGGCGGTTTGGGTCTTAATGTGTGCCTCCCTGTGACCCCAGCCTTACAGGGTGCAGTGACCTTACTTGACCTCTACGGCTATCGCATGTAGGTTACTGGTGCCAGCGAAGCTGTCAAAAATGAATTTTAAAGCGAGAGGGAGCCAACTAAATCTTGCTTAATTATCAGAGATGAGAGAATATACCGTGAGGGCCCTGAGTTTCATCCTCATCCTACCCCTCCCCCTCTCGAGTATATTTTTTTTAAATTTATTCTTTTTATTTATTTTTTATTTTTATTTTTTTTTTTTTTTTTGAGTTTGAAACATTGGATACAATTATAAATTAATCATTTAATTTTGAGAAAGAAATTAAGTTGTGTAGAAACTTTTATAATTGTTTAAATTGTTCAGTAAATTTGGGGCCAATTTGGGTTTATTTTTGAGATTTCGAACATTTTTGTGGGAAATTTGTGGACATTTAAAAAAAAAAATGGTAGGCCCAAATAATTTTGCCCAACGTAATATTAAGTGCCAATTAATTATTACTGGGGGATGATCCTATAGCCCACCCAACCCCCTTCTGGAAAAGTGGGGTATGATTATATACTCCTTCCCACGTGATTTACGCCCATGATAAGACCACAACGCGAAATGGACAAGACGCGTAAGAGATCTTCCAATGTTATAATCGTTAAAAAAGATAATTTTAGACAGTAAAAAGGATGGCTTTTTGTCTTTCTTCTCCTCATCTGGGGGCGTACACTTTTGGGTTTAGTATAAGAGGTACTTTGTAAATTGTTCTCCAAAAGGACTGGAATCAGATGATATTAAACAACTCAAACTGGAATTCATGCGTTCCAACAAGAAACTCCTGCATGATGACTCCAGTCTCCTGATGACGGCTAGAGTAGACTAGTCGAAACGTTGAGAACAAACCAACCGGCTCTTCTCAGAGCCATCACTACTTCTTCCAAGAAGAGATCATTACATGGTGTCACCCGAAAGAACTCAATTATATATATCTCCACCATGCAAAGCCTCAAATCCTACAACAAGAAACTCCCTTTCTCTCTCTCTCCCTCTCTCTGATAAAAGTGCAAGCAGTCATGGGGAGAATATCATATCTTTTAAGTTAGCTGCACCATCTCAATGGAATAAATGACCTCTTCAATTCCAAACCTGTAGTACACTCACCTTCAAGACCCACCTCAGGACTCATCAGTTTTTCCATTACCTTTATCCACTGTTTTCAATTGCTCTGATGTGACTATGTATCTTGAGTACTAATTTTATTATTGTTATGATTTGTACTACCACTTTTAAAAAAACATGTTTTGGATTGTTATTTTTAAGGTTTTTATTTATATAACACAATAAGTCTCCTTGCAATGCTCTCTACATGATGTGTCCTTACAGGTAGAAGTGTATCTCAGGCCTAAAGTGAAGCTTTATGGGCGTGGCATGCGATCAGAAATAGGTATTAATCTGGCTGACATTTGATCGATGTATCAGTTGCTCCGTGCTACCGTTCTTCGAGTCTAGGGCAATTTGTGTGTACAAAACCCAACGAAAAGTCTTCCCTGGTTATCATTAATACTTGAACGTAACTGGAGTCAATAGCGCATGCTGATGACCAGCGATATGCTAAACTCCCTAGAGACAGCTGCAGCGCGCCATCAATAGGCAGTGTCCAGAGCGGATAGTCTAGCAAATTCCACTGGTCAATTTCAGTTCGTTTGATTTCAACGAGCATCGGCCTGCACCTGATCGCGGCATTTAAGAAGAAGTGTACCACACCAGTCACTGTCCACCTTTAATTTTGTCCACAAATGACCTCATCCATATTATACTGAACAGCAAAAGAAACGCAAGTCCGAGGACAGCAAAAGAAACGCAAGTCCGAGGTCTTGTCAAGTTTTCAAACAGAAGACAAACCATTTTGATTCTAATCACTCATTATTTTAATGAAAAATGCTTTCAATTTGTGAGCTGAAAGTGACTGTTGAATGTGAAAATCTTGCAATGCAATTATTTCAACAGTCACTTTCAGCTCACAAATTTCGTTTTCTGTCACCGATCAACGTATTCCAAAAGTAGTATTACACTATGGCCTGAACAAAATTTGCTGGGTTTTTTTCTTACCTGGTTTTCCCACCGAGGTTTATTTGTCCCATTTATAAATGCATCTCCAAATTCAATACGGTAAGTGATTACATTGCATCTCATCTAACCTATTTTTCTTGCCAATTCTTTCCAGTCCGTCCAAAGGGGGGTGTTGGTAAGCCGAAAGTTGCCCATATTGCTACTCCAATTGAAGGGGAAGAAACGCTAGCCTGGGGCGAATAAATATGGGACTTTGTAGCAAACCACGCCAGACAAAGCACCACACCAAACTCCCAACCATCAAAAATAGGTTTCACAAGCTACGGTTTACTCTGCAAAACAAGCAAAACGCTGACACTATTGTATAAAACTATAGGTCTGTCATCTGCTACTGTTTTTCCTCCATTCTTGTCCACCGTACAGTTCCCCCCACCCATTCAAACTGGGCGAGAGGGTCTCCCGAGTAACCCCTTGTGCTCGGGTAGGCCTGCCAAACGATTGGCCCCTCTTTGCCCCCTTTTGAATATGTGCCCCGCGGGATTGCACCGCCGAAGTGATTGACAACCCAGGCCGGTTTTGGGAGCTACCTCAGGGACATGCTGCAACACATTCTGGCTATTGTCAGGCCTTCTCTGGGACCGTAACTGGGCAGCTGCCGGCACAGCCAGCGAGAAACCCTCAACATCTCTCGTATATCCCCCCATGTCTCCCTAGTGAGGCCTATACCTTGCCATCGAAAACTAAGCCATCGGACGATTGGGACTCGTATTCGTACCCAAAAATTATTCCCGCGAGTTTTGGGTATGTAAGGCGGAGGAAATGCAGACGAGGTTTTGTTTGGGACCAGACGAAATCGAAACATTACAATAAAGACAAATGGTGAAAAAAATAACAAGTCTTGCAGATGGTCAGGGGGTAAAATTTCATACGACATGTAACACCTGCTGCGGTACTATCGACAAATCGCAGGAATGACTGGTACCCATGAGTCCTAGGTTCTGACCGCTAAGTCGAAAAAATCTCTTAGAACCCTTTCACAATAGTTTTGGTAAAAATTCAAACATGCATTTTTGAAAATCAAGACAAACTTATACAAAACCAATCCATCTCAGCTCAAAAAGTGGCCACGTTTCTGATAAAATATTTGTTCAAATAAACTTCATGAATTTTGTTCTCCAAAATCTTCAAACAACTTTTAGAGTATCTATCAGACGACTCGTATTTATATGTATCCTCTATAAAGAGAACAAAAGATTGGACTTGGACAAATACCTCGACCCTTTCAACACTTTCAAAGCTCACTGAAGTCACATTCCATGTGGCACTCTACCGATTAGAAAGCCCACTGGATTACAAAAGACATAATGATTTCCATGTGGGTTCTTTTTAAGCCAACAATACAGAAATTGTGGAGAGTTCTGACTTCTAAGCAATACATTTCCAATAGTTGGAATTGTACGTGTCAAATGAGCGTGAAGAGCGTCTTGTCTAAATGAAATTCACGATGTGCCATGGCGGACACGATTTCTACATAACAGTGTGCATGATTCAAAGACGTTAGAGAAAAAGGTTTTCGTGCGTTTTGGCATTATTGGACAAAACGGTTCTGTACACGGCCGTGATTTGGCCTCAGACGTAACCAGACAAATCACTGAATATCCATGTGGTGACACGATTCTAAGACGAAAACTACATTGGTTTTGCTTGGAGCTTGAAAAGCTGAAACGAAAAACTTCATTATTTTATTAATGGTAATATGAAATGCTTATGGGAACCAAAAAGGAGACATGTAGCACAGGCCAGTCATTGACCAACACCCAGACCATCTTGTGTATAGAGGGTCCATGGTGGTGCATTTTAACAACTTGCATGAAATGAGATTTCAGAATAGCAGTAAAGTTCAACATTTTACGCAGGAAAAAACTGGAGACTTTTACAATTGGATGAGTGTGCTGACGACAATGATGTAAGTACGGCAGCATAAGACCTGTACAGTTTTCAACGAGTACCGTATGGGAGCTTGAAGAATCATGGCGAGTGGTTAGATCTTGGCACACATAGAACATCATGCACGCACGACAAGTCTTTTCAGTAAAGGTAAGTTGAACTTTCCTCATATCTTTAAAGAAAAGAAATAAAATAGAGGAAAGAATGTTGAACCCAACCGCCACTTGTATTGTGCACAATGTCTCAAGCATGTGTTTTAGCAGACGACAAAATGGCCAACATCTCACTGGATGTGCATACATTCATTGCTCAAAATCTCCCAAAATATCGTTTCCAATCCTCACTTGACTACACTTTCCTGTGTAGTGTGTCCTCTATCATCTTTTAAAGGAAAATCTGTGATATTTTGTCATATTTAGATAGAAAAGTGGCGGTTATATTCTACATTCTTTCCAAAATAGAATAGGGCCTATAATATTTCGTCACATATTTTCTGACATTTTGATTTTCTTCACAAAAGTAAAAGCTGTGAATATATACTGGATGCAGAAATTGCATAAGAAACATAGTTCGTCCCAGTCAGAACGAAGTCTAATTAATTAACTAAAGACTTTTGTATATGTTCTTCACCATTTGAAATCTTTGTTGTGAATTTCTCCTTCATCAGTAAATTATTATGGAAAACAAAATAAGAATATCCACAAAGCATGTCGAGGCTAAAAACGAAAAAAATTGTGCGATAATTATAATGTAACAATAATGTCACGGCAGGCTCAACACATGCTCACTGCAGCATGCATTTCTGTTTGTCAAATATTGACTAATCTATACACACTCTGCAATCGTTTTAAAACAAACTTATACCAGCCAAAGCATGGCTTTCATTGGACATGCATTTCTTAATGACCACTGTTATTATGAATGACGTATGGCCCATTCAAGTTACTAAGTGCTCATGGAGGAGTAAAACAGATTCGCACGCCCTCTTGTGAAATCCTGACTGAGACCCTGTCCCGATACAATCCAGCGTTCGTCGGTTTCCGCATCCAAATATCGATGACAGACATCTGTAGCGCACAGATAGCCGGCCGTACTCGCAATGTGTACTCTTTCGTAGAGGGCGCTATCTCACAATATCGGGATGTAATATACCAACTAGCGGGATGCCGCGCTCCGCGCGGCACCCGCTAGGTGTGGGTGATGTGTGAGTATTAAATGTTGCGGGTTTTGTGCCGATTTCTTTGCTGGTTTATGTAATGTAATATGGGGTAACGGGGTCTAATTTGCAGGGGGCACTCAAGGGTCATCATTTTCTAGAATGAGCTTGGTGATTGGTTAATTTTTGAGCGGGGGGGGGGCATGTAAAAAGTCAAAGTGACATAACACAACAGCGCCCTCGGGTTTTTAACATGGTAGGACAGTGAATGGCCCCTTCAAGTCATGAAAAAAGGGGGAAATAAATATGAATAACATTAAATTTGCAGATGAAATCTGCACTGTTTCCTGAGGCCCCCACCCCCTTAATATAAAATAGGACGCAGTTTGAGTTTAAATTGTTGCCATGGCGCTGTAGGTTTTTAAAACCTTTTTAAAATATTCAAAATTGGGAGAAAAGATTCCCAAAATTGTTTTGTGTGAGAAATGTCCTGAAACCTAAGTGCATAAGCTGTTGTGATTGTCAGATCTGAAATCGTTTTATATTACCTCAAAGTTGAAAGACTGATGGTATCTACACTGGCAATTGTGAAATCATTTTGGGCTTTTCTAACAGTTCAAGTTCGACTTCTATGTATGTAAAATCAAAGGTCAGAGTCCCTATTGCATCGGTTGAAAATTGTTTTCACAAATCAGCAAGCTGAGGAACACAGAACTGCTATAAAAATATATATTATAACATAGGGCCTATATTATAATATATCTTATAATATATATTATATGAATCTGGGACTGAGAAATAATTTAAATTGTGTTAAACTTTACTTTGAAAATGCAGTGAACTCTCCAAAAAGACATGAATCTGGGACTGAGAAATAATTCACATTGTGTTAAGAAATTATTTGAAAGTGCACTGAACTCTCCATAGACTTTGTACACAATCGAGGACATGGCGTCTGGATACTACAGGCTTTCAAAAGTATTACATGGGTACTGAGGTTAATTGATGTTTGGTATTTATTATCAAATATCAAACAACAAAAAGGGTTTTGTAAATGTTGATCATGTTGATTAAAATTGTTTATTGATGTTTGGAGATAGCTGTGATAATCGTAGCTCTTGGTCACGTCCCTAAGACCTAGGACTAAAGAGCTACGCGAAATAAATGCATCAACAAAGAGTCGAGTCGACACACCGACGTCATTACCGACCAATCAGGAGGTCCGTCTGAAACAGAGAATCAGACATTTCGCAACGCGGCAGTTCGGTACTGTTCGTGGTATGTGGCACCCGGCCTCCTCGACCAACGCTCACCGAAAGCCGCGGAGTAACCCAACCAATGTTGCTCATGTTGATTAAAATGTTTACGGATGTTTGGTATTTTATTGTTTTATTATCAAACAACAAAAACAACAAACATTCCAAACGTGTGTTGTAAATGTTGATGAAAATTGTCTTTTGAGCACAAAGGTCACGTGTAGGTACGGAGTTCATTGATGAAAAATAAGACCAATCAGGGGTCCGTCTGAAACAGCCAACCAGACATCTCGAACCACAGCAGTCAGAGTGTTCGCCTCATCTGGCACCCGCCCGACCCCTCGATCACCGAGGATAGCCGCGAAGTCACCCGACCAAGCTTAACGATCATTGCGGGTGTCCGGCTGCCGTTGCACGCAATCCACGCAATCGCGGGTAGACGTCGGAACACCAACAACGCAGACCCCAACCCACGGGTACCCCGAAATTGACCCCAGGACGCATCAATTCAGCAGGGTGCGGGCGCCAGTTGACGCGAAACATGGCGGCGCCCTGAAAGAAACATGGCGGCGCCCTGAAAAAAACATGGCGGCGCCCTGAAACAAAGATGGCGGCGCCCCGTGTTTGCACTAACAAAGATGGCGACTTAACGATCATTATAGTATAGACTAGCGGGATGCCGCGCTTCGCGCGGCACCCGCTAGGTGTGGGTGATGTGTGAGTATTAAATGTTGCGGGTTTTGTGCCGACTTCGTTGCTGGTTTATGTAATGTAATATGGGGTAACGGGGTCTAATTTGCAGGGGGCACTCAAGGTCATCATTTTCTAGAATGAGCTTGGTGATTGGTTAATTTTGAGCGGGGGGCATGTAAAAGTCAAAGTGACATAACACAACAGCGCCCTCGGGTTTTTAACATGGTAGGACAGTGAATATTGAATAAATAAATGTAGTGAAAAGAAATACATGTACACAGAAAACGGGTATCCTAGTATTTTCGTACAGTTCAGACACAGATATGTGCACAAAATGTCTCTGTTGGAAATTGATTGCATGGCCCCTTCAAGTCATGAAAAAAGGGGGAAATAAATATGAATAACATTAAATTTGCAGATGAAATCTGCACTGTTTCCTGAGGCCCCCACCCCCTTAATATAAAATAGGACGCAGTTTGAGTTTAAATTGTTGCCATGGCGCTGTAGGTTTTTAAAACCTTTTTAAAATATTCAAAATTGGGAGAAAAGATTCCCAAAATTGTTTTGTGTGAGAAATGTCGTGAAACCTAAGTGCATAAGCTGTTGTGATCGTCAGATCTGAAATCGTTTTATATTACCTCAAAGTTGAAAGACTGATGGTATCTACACTGGCAATTGTGAAATCATTTTGGGCTTTTCTAACAGTTCAAGTTCTACTTCTATGTATGTAAAATCAAAGGTCAGAGTCCCTATTTCATCGGTTGAAAATTGTTTTCACAAATCAGCAAGCTGAGGAATACAGAACTGCTATAAAAATATATATTATAACATAGGGCCTATATTATAATATATCTTATAATATATATTATATGAATCTGGGACTGAGAAATAATTTAAATTGTGTTAAACTTTACTTTGAAAATGCAGTGAACTCTCCAAAAGACATGAATCTGGGACTGAGAAATAATTCACATTGTGTTAAGAAATTATTTGAAAGTGCACTGAACTCTCCATAGACTTTGTACACAATCGAGGACATGGCGTCTGGATACTACAGGCTTGCAAAAGTATTACATGGGTACTGAGGTTAATTGATGTTTGGTATTTATTGTCAAATATCAAACAACAAAAAGGGTTTTGTAAATGTTGATCATGTTGATTAAAATTGTTTATTGATGTTTGGAGATAGCTGTGATAATCGTAGCTCTTGGTCACGTCCCTAAGACCTAGGACTAAAAGAGCTACGCGAAATAAATGCATCAACAAAGAGTCGAGTCGACACACCGACGTCATTACCGACCAATCAGGAGGTCCGTCTGAAACAGAGAATCAGACATTTCGCAACGCGGCAGTTCGGTACTGTTCGTGGTATGTGGCACCCGGCCTCCTCGACCAACGCTCACCGAAAGCCGCGGAGTAACCCAACCAATGTTGCTCATGTTGATTAAAATGTTTACGGATGTTTGGTATTTTATTGTTTTATTATCAAACAACAAAAACAACAAACATTCCAAACGTGTGTTGTAAATGTTGATGAAAATTGTCTTTTGAGCACAAAGGTCACGTGTAGGTACGGAGTTCATTGATGAAAAATAAGACCAATCAGGGGGTCCGTCTGAAACAGCCAACCAGACATCTCGAACCACAGCAGTCAGGAGTGTTCGCCTCATCTGGCACCCGCCCGACCCTCGATCACCGAGGATAGCCGCGAAGTCACCCGACCAAGCTTAACGATCATTGCGGGTGTCCGGCTGCCGTTGCACGCAATCCACGCAATCGCGGGTAGACGTCGGAACACCAACAACGCAGACCCCAACCCACGGGTACCCCGAAATTGACCCCAGGACGCATCAATTCAGCAGGGTGCGGGCGCCAGTTGACGCGAAACATGGCGGCGCCCTGAAAGAAACATGGCGGCGCCCTGAAAAAAACATGGCGGCGCCCTGAAACAAAGATGGCGGCGCCCCGTGTTTGCACTAACAAAGATGGCGACTTAACGATCATTATAGTATGGATAAGCCTTTTGCGTGTTGATTAACATATCGGCTCGGAACCCTGTAACACTGATACCGCAGATCAGTT
This sequence comes from Zoroaster sp. YZ-2022, assembly GCA_029582265.1. NCBI lineage: Eukaryota > Metazoa > Echinodermata > Asteroidea > Forcipulatida > Zoroasteridae > Zoroaster > Zoroaster sp. YZ-2022. The sequence goes on along the minus strand of CM055825.1, from coordinate 3,008,660 downwards.
TATAGTGCGCCCGCACCAGACTATTCGTGACCGGATGTCAGCCGAGTCTCTGTTGCCAGTCACGTGATTCGGGGCAAGCTTTTCCGCTTTTTCTTAGAAACCAACAATACTGCAGCGGTGCGTGGTCTGGTACCTGCAACATATAACTCAATGATCAACGCATTAATAACGATTGGAACCTATCTACACAACTCGTGTTGTTAGTTGCCAACGTTGTATTTTGCTTTGAAGGCATTTTAACTTCCTTAGAACTAAAGTTAATGCAGCTGTTTTGACGTATTTGATTGTCCACTATACGTTAGAAAAAACACGGAAATACATGTACTTCGTCTTTTGTTGCAAAGAAACTCCTGCAAAATCATGTCACCGAAACTCTTTAGAAACTACATAAAGGCCTATTCAAACACGCATGGTTGCATCGTTTACGTCCGGCGCGGCCGTAAAGCTTGCCCCGAATCACGTGGCATAGTAACAGTCGCTATGCACAGGGGTCAAAGTCTGGGTCACTTGCACAAGGCTTATTCTCTTCCCATTGACAACAGTGTAAAATCACAAGAGTTCAGTATTACTAAAAGAGGCAGCATCGTCACGATCAGAGCAAACTTTCAACAGGGCATGGAATCGGTGTTCTAGTTTAAGATGAACACACCGACTGAAAATTACTGGTTCATTTATGCAGCAACGGTGTGAGTTAATCTAAAACTATCATTCTGATTCCATGCCCTGTTGATCTTGACGATACCGCCCCTTTAAAGCTGCATTCCTTCCTTATTTGGGAATCTTTCAGTTGTTACTCACAAACATTCATCTTCAGTTTTGGTGGCCTAGTCGATAATTTTTTGAGATATGCTCACCCAGAAAGAATCACCCTTCTGCAAAGTGGTATTTCCCCAGTAGGCATACAGTCGTTTTGATAATTCATCCCTCTGAATTCCCAGCCAAAAATAGTTGACTCAAAAGTGGAAGCCCAAAACCCGAAGACACCGATGTAAGGCCATATTACCACAATCCACCAATATTGCACAAGCATCAAAACGATTTTTGGGGGGCGGGGAGGAGGTGGGGGTGGGGGGGGTGGGGGGGCGGGGGGGCGGGGGCGGGGGCGGGGAGGGAGATTACACTTTATGCTAATGACTTGGTTCATTAATTCTGACAGTATTTAGTACAGTGCACTTTGTCTCCCACTCAGTGCATTAGCATTGCAACCAGGAATCACTCATATAACGGCCAGTGACCACTATAACGAACAATTTGTATGGACCGCATGAAGTTAATTATAGCGGTGATCCAATGTGTTAGCATTGCAGCCACTAATCACTATAGCAGACGACCACTATAACGAACAATTTGTGTGAACCCGTTATGAGTGGAGTGTCGTGGCCGAGCGGTCTAGCGCACCGAACTCAAGTTCTGGTGTTGCCAGCAGCAGGGTGTGGGTTCGAGCCACGGTCATGACACTTGTGTCCTTGAGCAAGGTACTTAACCATAATTGCTTCGTCCTTCGGATGGGACGTAAAGCCGTAGGTCCCGTGTGTTGTGTAATACACGTAAAACAAATTGCGCCTTGAGCACCACTTAGTTGGTGGATACGTGCGCTATATAAGTCCACACATTATTATTATTATTATTATGATCGTTATAGCGACGTGGCACTGTAACAGCATACTATAATTCAGATAGCCGTTCTTGTAATGTCTACATAGAGGGCGCTATCAAAAAATGTTGGTCATAATTTCCAGGCATAACCACTGATCTCTTATTATGACTGGATAAGAGGGTTGTCTTTTGGTACATAACAGATAGGCATCCACCACAGGGCCATGTTGGTACTCCACTATACGAAGGAATACAAAAGGAATTCACAAAGGAATGCACATAGGAATGCACATTGTAAAACGTGGATTGTGGGAGGACCAACATGGCGCCCAGTGGCTTTGAATGGAAGCAGGTGATCAGTGGGTAAATATTATTATCAATTGTTTTGTAATGCTTTCAGACACGGATCCAAGGGAGGCTTGAGGTCTAAAGGACCCCCTTTTCTGTAGCTCATTAAGCCCCTCCCACACTTAACCCAAGGGTGAGACCATTAAATGACATGCGTATATTTTAATGTAGACATGTGTTGTGAAGAGAAATCCTGAAGTGCATAACTGTCATTTCTAATTACAGGGATGTTCTAAAATATGAGTTAGACGATGGTTTAAATTTTAACTTCTGCCCTTTTCTATTTCTTAAAAACCATGAAATTTGTTTATCATGTGTTATAAATTTCCATGAACACATTTGAATATTAATTTTTATGAACATTTTCTGAAAAGTGGAAACTAAAAAATGATTAATGACTCAATTCAAAACTTGACTTGGACCCAAAGTGAGCTGGACAAATAGTGGGATATATTTACACGATCTCTGGAATTATTTTTACGCTTATGCTTCGATTGAATGAGATTCCCACACTTGAGAACTTTATGGGATTTATGGATGGATACTTTGCTTCCACAAAGTGTCCAAACCCTGAGTTTCATTTGCACAAGGCATGACGTGGGACTGTGTTTGGGATATGGTCTCCATTTTGCGAAGTTATAAACGAAATTACGAAAGACTTGAACAAGTTTGTTCTTTGATACTCTCTTAAGCAGCGCCCTCGTGCAACACAGAGTTTCTTCGTATATGATTGCACTTGTAGTGATAAGCCCTACTATATGAGAAATAGTATTTGAATATATCTACATATCAAAACAAGGTAACGCTTTGATTCAAGTTCTTATATTACAACCGTTAGGGGATATTGTTCGCATCTAATCATATACGAAGAAAATATTGTTATGTGTCGTATGAGGGCGCTGCGCAAGACGGTAGCAAAACTTCCTTTAAAAAAATTGGGATCCGTAAAAGCCATGACTTGCGCTGATCATGATGGAGTAGGCAAGCAGACTAGGTTCCCTTTGCTCAAAAAAACAAGTTTTCAAACCTGGAATGCCTTAACGGGATAAAAGACCTTACTTAAAAACATTTAAGCCACCATGTTCTTATTTTATTTCTGGATTCGCGCCGGAATGCTTTGGATAAATTTGTGGGATCAAAATTAATATCAGTAGGGACATACGATTCTTTAAACCTTCATTTGACCCGCTGTGATTAGATGAAGTTAATTAGTAAATGATTGGGATAGCATTTCTATGATACGTGCAACGGGGACGAATCGGTTCTCAGCCATCTCGTAGCACAGCGCCCCCTTTTGATGCATTTAGTCCTAGTGGTACATTGGCTGGTGCGAGGTTTCATGGTATAAACTCATAGTCGCGAGGGAAGGTGATCTCGTTCAGGCTGTAAAACGGTCTCCAGATCATGAGTGACCGTGACCAAAGTTTAACAAACAATTGCCAGAATTAAAGGGGAAAGGGAACATTGAAAATGTTAGCAAACTGCTTATAGAAGTACATTTGCTTTCATTGAATCAAGATATACATCAAGATATACATCAAGATATATATCAGGATATATTAAATCAAGATACACCAATCAACCTGTGAAAGTTTCAGCTAATCACGTATAGTGCCTATAATGAAAATGCATACATTTCTTTTCAAAATGACGTTAACACCTCGGACAAAATTATTTCAGAGTAAGACCACACCATAATTAGCTTTAGATCAAGCAAGTTTCACCACACGTATAGTTAGACCATTTTTTGAGGTTTTTTAATTAACAATTCTATACTTCACATAGGTGGATATTATTCTGTTTTACATGGGCACAAAGGCACCATATTGATCCCCGTTTGATTTTGTTTCATTTGTCGTTTCGGTCTCTTGTCCAGTCCTAGTTTCCTCCACCCCCCACCCCTCCCCCACCCCCCGCTAATGTACTTCCCGCAGTGGTCTAGTCACGCTGGTTGTACATGGTCAATGCAGATTAACCCATCCCATTAGATACTCGTCAAGGAATGTCGTCCTTTGTACTCATTTGTACAAGAAAACCCAATTATATCCCCTCAAGCTCCATCTCGAAAATATAAAATCGATACCACTGTATCTTTGTGTGTTTTCTCAATAGTGTCGCTAATCTTTAACCCTAACTCCCTAGACAACAAAGACAGTTGGAGGATTTTGAAGGATTTTTATTGTTCAGTAACAATGCTTAGGGAGTTAGGGTTAATGGCCCCTTGAAGTTGTTTGGGCGCCAAAGGATAAACAAAACTAACCTGTCCAGTGTGAGTCCTCTCTATACGAATACGAACTAATAAGCTGCCAAATATTTACACAGATCATTAGGTATGAGTGCTGTTATACATTCATAATCTGTTTTACCAAAGTCTTAACTTGAGTCAAAAATCACTGTCCATAACTCAAGGGCAAACAATCTCACTTGAGTGAGAGGTTTTGGTTTTCGTGCTCGCCTTTTGAAGTTTGAGCAACTGTTTTCATGGATATTTATGAAATTATCCAATTTAAAATGCAATGTGAATTTTTGATTATTTTCAGAGACAATGGTCTGTGGTTGTGTCATTTTTTGGTCAATCCTTGATTGCGGCAAGGAAAACACCTTAACTATGACACCCGCCCTCTATTGATTCAATTGTTCAATCACTGCCACGGCTGCCAAACTCCTTCGCTCGACCAAATAATTGCACTAAACAGTCAATTCGTATATGACACGCATTATTACATCACCAATTGATCTACAGACTCTTTGGTACCAAATATCCAAAGACCGTGATGTCATTTTAGACAAAACGCGAATAAAAAAATCTAATTTGAAACAGAAAACAAACAAACATGAACAAAAAAACTTGAAACAGTTTCAAGGTGTTTTCTCAAAAAGTGAGCACTTATTGTGATGAAAACGAGAGGGTTGAATTTAAAGGGGCAATATCGTCACGATCAATAGGGCGTGGAATCGCAGTGCTACTTTTAGATTAACTCAGTGACTGAAAACAATACCCAACATGATAAGGTCATAGGCCTGTTACCGTTGCTGCTGCAGAAATAAGCCAGCAATTTTCAGTCACTACATGTGTTCATCTTACACTATGACACCGATTCCATGCCCTGTTGAAAGTCTGCTCTGATCGTGACGATATTGTCCCTTTAAATGAACCTACATGATATCCAATGTTGTACCTTCCCCCAACACAACCTCGCAAAAACTCTCCATTGTGTCGACTGAAAACTCCGATCCATGTTGCCAAACCAGATCGGGATTGAACGACGTGACTGTTGACTGTATTAAGAGGATTTATTATTCTAACACAATATTTGCTCGGGGTTTGTGCACTTTCTCCTCAGTGGCCGCAAATGTTTGGATTAAGACCGCCAGACCGCGTCGGCTTGAGCGATTGGATTAGTGAAGTTAATATAATGTGTATACAGTACTTTAAGAACAAAGAGATGTTTATGGATAACAAGAAAGTTTAAATTTATTCGGAGTAATGACATATTGTTTTCGAACAATTACCTAAATTAATTAATTATATTATGTGAAAGGAATTGTAAATTATTGGTATTAATATAATCATTTCGTTAGGTAATTTTGTATAAAATCCGAGCCTGAATTTGCTTTCTTTTGTAAAAACAAAACAAAAACAAAAACACTTTCACTTTCTTTTGTCAGAAATGTCTAAGAAATTTGCAAACTAAATGAGGGGAAATGCTCACATCAAGTTATTCATCTTATTGTAATGTACATAAATCATCCTATCGAAACGAGTATGTGATTTGAAAAAGCAGTGTTAGACCCATTTATCATTTAAATTATTGTAAAACGGAATTTCTTTGTTCTAGACCAATGAGGTATTTTGCTTGCAGGCGTAGTCTAGACTACTACGGGACTGCCGGTCTCTCCCGGTGGCAATATTAACTGTCTCAAGAAAAAACACCGGGAACTTGAATCACAATTGAGTGGATGAATATAATAACATATTAGTATAGGGATCAAAATAAGTTACTTTCATTCGGATATAAGCTTATAAAGATACATGCTGGAATGTAGAAGTCAGTGACATCTGAAAGATTTAGTTGTTTGGATTGTAGTCCATACCATCTGCAAGGCAGCTTAGATGACTTGACATCCGTATATATCTACGGAATTCACGTCAAAACATAAACACAGCCCCTGAGGTCGAGGGACGAAAGAGTTTTCCCCCTCCCCCCCCCCCACACACACACACACACCACCACCACCACCAACATAGCGAAAGCATTTTCACATAAGAAAATCTGTTTCGACAGCAAACAGTAGCGAGCGGGAAACAGCAGCTGCTTTCCTGGGCAACAAAGCTCGCCTTAGGCATCTAAAGTATAGTGGTATTGTCTGATTCGAAAGCCGATTCCTCGTATAATTTTCACACTTTCTTATGCAAGTTACAAGTTAGATGCAAACACGCTGTGGCGTAGCTACGAGGTTAGAGGATTGGACACGTGCTCCCCATCTCGGAACCTGGGCAGTGTCCTATATAGGTAATACCACGGAATAGCTCCCATTTTAGTACCGCCAACAGACACCCTACGAAATCCTTGTGTTCCCCCAACACTGCTTTTAAAAATTGTGAAATTATTTGTGTTTCATATAGTTATAGATAAATTGTTATCTAATTTTACCTATAATGGTCAGAATGCTTACTTTCTTTGAATCAGTATATTATCAATTATTGGTTATGCATTCAAGCATTACAAACGTGGAATTTTTTTCTCAAGAAGTTTGAAGTTCAGTCCAGAAATTATTTCAATTATTTTATTAAAAATTATATTTGATACCATCATCAACTTTACACTAAGTGTAAGTTTGTAAAAAAGGTCATCCCTTTTGATTATGTTTTTTTTATCAAATAAAGCAATCAAATCATCATTATCCTGAAGATGATCAGAGCATACTGGTCGAAACGTCCAGTTGTAACCAACCGGTTCTTTTCAGAACCAACGGGTTCTTTTACCACTCAAAAGAGAATTTCTACATGGTGTCATCACAAACAAGCTTTACACATCCTTTTCACCGTGCAAAGCTACCAGTCTTACAAATCAAGTGTTGATGTTATGTTCCTAGAGTATAGGCCCGTGTCAGACGAGCTTGTATACAGCACTACACGACTTGCCAACGCAGAATCAACATGTTATATAATTTCTCTGAAAACATGCATAAACATGATATTATTAGAAGTGCTATAACTATCATGAATCATGAAATAACTTTTTTTCCAACCATGATTGTTTCGTGTTGTGAAGTTAATGCAATGCTAAATCAAATTGGAGGATGTGTGTACACAACCGTAATGCACTAGGTTTAGGCAAACACAGATAAATAAACATCGCCCTCACTCGACGTGTACACGTTAGTAGAGCATGTTTCGCGAACAGGACCGGCTCCCTATATAAGCTAAGCCTTTGATGTTATTGAGTTATTTTAGGTACACCATGTAATAATCTCTTCTTGGAAGACGTGATGGCTCTGAGAAGAGCCGGTTGGTTTGTTTTCAACGTTTCGACTAGTCTGTTCTTAGCCGTCATCAGCAGCGGCGTAGCCACGGGGGGCCTTGGGGGGGCACGTGCTCCCCCCCCCCCCACAAATTTCCAGTGCCCCCCCCAGGTGCCCCCACGAAAAATCCTCATAGTGCCCCAAAAAACAGAAAAGATAAAGAAAAGGGAAAAAACCCATACCCCCTAGGCCCCCCCCCCACTGAAAAGCAATGCCCCCCTGTGCCCCCCCACTGAAAAAGTCCTGGCTACGCCGCTGGTCATCAGGGGACGGCTAGAGCAGACTAGTCGAAACGTTGAGAACAAACCAACCGGCTCTTCTCAGATCCATTCCATCACTTCTTTCAAGAAGTGATTATTACATGATATACCCGAAATAACTCAATAATATCTATCTCCACCATGCAAAGCTTCGAATCCTACATTGAATCTTTGATATTCACGACACGGGACAATACAGAGAACAATTTACTTGTTGATATTAGAAAGAGTTGTTCACGTTCGCGGAAAAATAGTGAATGATGCATTCATTTTGTATTCATTCTAAAGTGTAATTTAGGCGGAATACTATTTCCTAATTTAAATCTTTCCTGATTTAACTTTTCTTGTAAATAACAGCACGTTTGCCAACATTAAACTTCCCTATAGAGAAGATTAATAGTACCGCCCTCAGCTTTACACAATGTGGTTTCACATTCAAACTTGACCAATTGGTCAGTTCTATACCTCAACTTTTACAGTCTTTCCTATCTGAACCATCGCACTAATTACACGATTCCTCAGTCATTGACCCCATAACTGATATCGGCCCTGTACGTGATATCGGCCCTGTACGTGATATCGGCCCTGTACATCATATCGGCCCTGTACATCATATCGGCCCTGTACATCATATCGGCCCTGTACATCATATCGACCCTGTACATGATATCGGCCCTGTACATGATATCGGCCCTGTACATGATATCGGCCCTGTACATGATATTGGCCCTGTACATGATATTGGCCTTGACATTTTATTATAATTAATTAAAAATTAATTCAAACTTAATCACAAAAGTTATAGAGGGCACTATTATTTTACATAAAAAGCAACTTCTGTTGCTTGAATTGTTTCCTATTTTTATCTCAAACAAATTATACCACTTCCGGGGAATAATTTCTCGGGACGTTTGATTTGATCATCATCTTCACGCCGAGTAAAGCGTGTTGATAATAATTCGGTCAGTTTGGTTTCTGGAAGTTATTATTGGTGTAGCACTGTCTTTTGTTATTCATTTTGTACCAGAACTCTGCAGTGTTTACTGAAGCACTGTCAATCATACGACCGTGATTAACCGCAGATGGCCAAACACGAATACTGGGACGGTCGATAATTATTTGGTAAACTTCATTCATCGTTATATACCGACTGAGAAGAATAAACGAACCTGATTACATTGGCCTTTTTGGTAATGCGCTTGAATTAGACAAAAGACCCTAAAATGGGATGACCTAGTTTTCACACTCCTGCGGTTAACTCCAAAGCTACCCCGGACTTGACCCACCCGGTACACTGTCACATCTTTCAACAATGGGATCTCCTCAATCCTAGTCACTAAAAACTGCACAGAAATGCAACATCTTCTACCAAAAAAAATCATAGTATGTGTGAAGAAAATGTAACCGTTGGTGGCGCTGTACGCGGCGTCTGTAGGCGTTTTTGGCTGACGTTTGAGACTGTTGATTCCATGTCAATTATGTTCAATCTTCATGATTCGTCGCAATTATGGATTCAAAGCAATGACAGACTACTGGTCCACGGCTTTTGGGTTTCGATATAGATGATCCATACTGCTGCGATTCTGCACAAAGGTCCTCAGTTGTTGTTGTCAGTCACTTGTTTGTCCATACTTGCGGGTCTGCGCCGCGCGACCACAAGATGACCACGACCTTATGCGACCGTGTCTTTCGCCGGTCAGTCGGGGTGACCAGTAGGTTCTCGTCTCGGTGGTTGAGAGCTCGGACCAGTGACTCGACATTAGCTCTATCTGGCCATACATGTTTGTAATGCATGTGTAATATAGGTCCTTTTCAAAATAGCCTTTATGTTCTTTTCAAATATCACAAGGTTATACACCGATCGTATAGGCCAACCTTCAGTTTTAATTCAAAAGAGCCTCTAAAAAAGAGCATTCCTAAAGGGAAAATACAGGGCATGGAATGGGAGTATTTTAGTTTTAGATTAACTCAGTGACTGAAAATAATACCCCACATGATAAGGTCATATTACCGTTGCTGCTGCATAAATGAGCCAGTAATTTTCAGTCACTGTGTTCATCTTAAACAAGGACACCCGATTCCATGCCCTGTTGAAAGTCTGCTCTGATCGTGACGATACTGTCCCTTTTAAAACAGTTGTGGTGTACACGTTTCATTCAACATGGTAAATTATTTCGTCTGAAGGTCTTCCATCTTAAAGAAAATAGGAAATGTTATGTCGAATTTACAAAAAGTAAACTTAAAAAGCATAAGAAAAAATAGGAACATTTTTTCGTTTGTTTTCATAAAAACGTGAGCACATATTGTGATGAAATTGGTTAGTTTTAAGTCAGGCCTAGTTTTTATTTCTAGACTAGAGGGTTGACGTACATCCCAAATACCAATGTTGTACCTTCACCATATGTACATATAATTAGTTTAAAATGTTCTCTGGTTTGTTTGTGTGGATTTTGTAATAATAAAAATAAATAATGTCGGGCATTTTAAAGCGCTCTTAAACAAGGTATCAGAGCGCTGTACATTATTACCCCTGCTCATCAGGTGCATAAATCATTCCTGAAACCATCTCGGCTCCCTTGGGAGTATACAGCTCAATTGCTGCCATTTCGGCGCATATGGGGCTAATCAAACACAACAACCACAGTTACCCTCACAGGTACCCATTTACTCCTGGGTGGAGAAAAGCAATTATGGTAAAGTGTCTTGCTCAAGGACACAAGTACGACGGTCACGGACAGGATTCGAACCCACATTCTGACGACTCGGCCACCAGAACACAAATCCGATGCACTAAACCGCTCGACCATGACACTCCGGTAGGCACTCATGGTAGCCGGAAAAACATGAATTTAACCTAAAAAAATTTCAGAAATTATTTCTTGAGCAGAAACCTTCACAAATTGGTTACTTATGTCTAGATATTAGCTGATACTTACACGTATAATATAAATAAATGTACAGTGACTTAATTTAAGGCCCATAACATCGGTAATGATTTTCGATTACGTTACAAACGAGAACACAACGAATCAATTGGCTTGGCCCAATTTCTCAACCGCCATTATTGACTAAATCGTTGCCAACGTGGACTTAACTGGTTGCCGTTTGCTTAGTACCACGTTATACTTTCCATAGGTTACCGTACTGGTCGCTGTACCCACACCTGAACTAACATCCAACCAGACTACAGACAATGCATGTTAAAGTGAAGATTGGTATTTTGTGAAGGACTTTAATTTCATCCATCTAATTTTCAAGAACTATATATTATTACCATACAACTAAACCTGTAAAGGTGTCACCACAAAAGGTTTTTGAGAAAATATCAAAAAAATGTTTTGTTTTTTTACAAAAAATGCTAGAAAGCTTTTTTGTAAATTTGAAGTAACAAGTTTTGTTTTCTCCAAGAAAAGCACTACAGTCGAAATCATTTCTCAGAATGCATACTTTTACCAACTTACGGTTATTTGTATAATCTGGTAATTACAAATGTTGTACCTTGTAAAGGAATTACAAATTGTACACCATTGGTAAAATGTCTGTAAATGCTTCCATATTTTATAAGAATTATGAGAGATGCACAGAAACCAACCAATGTCTGTAAATGCATCCATACTTTATAAGAATCAAGAGAGGTGTACAGAAACCAACCAATGTCTGTAAATGCATCCATACTTTATAAGAATCAAGAGATATGTATAGAAACCAACCGATGTCTGTAAATGCATCTATACTTTATAAGAATCAAGAGATATGTATAGAAACCAACCAATGTCTGTAAATGCATCCATACTTGATAAGAATCAAGAGAGATGTACAGAAACCAACCAATGTCTGTAAATGCATCTATACTTGATAAGAATCAAGAGAGATGTACAGAAACCAACCAATGTCTGTAAACGCATCTATACTTTATATGAATCAAGAGAGATGTACAGAAACCAACCAATGTCTGTAAATGCATCCATACTTTATAAGAATCAAGAGATATGTATAGAAACCAACCGATGTATGTAAATGCATCTATACTTTATAAGAATCAAGAGATATGTACAGAAACCAACCAATGTCTGTAAATGCATCCATACTTTATAAGAATCAAGAGATATGTATAGAAACCAACCGATGTCTGTAAATGCATCTATACTTTATAAGAATCAAGAGAGATGTACAGAAACCAACCAATGTCTGTAAATGCATCCATACTTTATAAGAATCAAGAGAGGTGTACAGAAACCAACCAATGTCTGTAAATGCATCCATACTTTATAAGAATCAAGAGAGGTGTACAGAAACCAACCAATGTCTGTAAATGCATCCATACTTTATAAGAATCAAGAGAGGTGTACAGAAACCAACCAATGTCTGTAAATGCATCCATACTTTATAAGAATCAAGAGCTGAGATGTACAGAAACCAACCGATGTCTGTAAATGCATCCATACTTTATAAGAATCAAGAGATATGTACAGAAACCAACCAATGTCTGTAAATGCATCCATACTTTATAAGAATCAAGAGAGATGTACAAAAACCAACCTGTGAAAGTTTCAGTTCATTTCAATGTGTAATTTGTTTTTCTCTCAAAGTATATGTACATTAATTGGGGGCTTTTAAAGGGATTGGTAAAATGTCTGTAAATGCATCCATGTTTTATAAGCAAAGAGAGAGGTGTAACAAGAGAGAGGTGTAACAAGAGAGAGGTACAACATGTGAACGTTTCAGCTCATTAGTCATTTTGGCAACGAGAAAACAATGCAAATGCATTAAGATATGGTTGCATTCATTCTAAAGAAAATGCACCACTGTCGTAACAAACATTTACAAAAAATTGCCACCCAGAAATTTTGTGTAAAAATATAAAAACATTAAAATCTTTACTCAAAACTTCCACGTTTGTTTTATAATAAATTTCTTGAAAATTAGAGGGTTAAAATGAATGTAGGCCTGCGTTAACAAATAGGTGCCAGTAGGCCTATTGAACTTTCCCTTAGAAATGTGAGTTTTTCTTAGAAATGTGGGGTGTTTCATTCTCAACATTCAGTCCCAGAAAAAACCGGGTTATTAACCACTTGTAATATCACTTAGTATGTTTATGATGACAGCTCTACGTACCGGTATGTAGTAAATCAAGAGGTCGCTGGTTCAAGTTCCGCTTCAATCAATTTGTATTTGTACACAAAGAAAATTTGATTTATTTACTCAATCAGTTTTCCATTGTGGATGGTGATTTGATTTGATTTGATTTATCTGTTTTAAAGAAATGTAATCAAGAGTGTACGGAGGTTTTATATCAAAACTTATTGACTTTAAACTGAGCCATCATAACTCCAGACCAAAAAGTCAATTAAGCAGCAATTTCATGCTCTTATTAAAACCACAAACTTCAAGTGAGAACTGTCCATGACCCGAGAGGTCATGTCCCTCATGGGTACACAAGCTAAACTGTCTCAAGTGACAACATGCATCGTGCGAGTCCCTGACTATGCATGTACTAGCCTGGCCCTTCCCTCGTCAAATGGCTCTTGTAGAACAGATCCACTGTCCCGTGCTATCATGGGTTGTTTGTGGTAAACGCAAAAAACATGAAACCCACAAATTGTCTCGTGTATCTTTCCGTTTGTTTGCACAAAAGACTTGTCGTGACTGACAGGTGTTAAAATGCTGAGTGATTGGGAAACATAATCAAATTATCAATATTAAAGCCCCTTTACACTATTGGTAATCTCAAAATAAAAATACATAAATGGTCAGTTTTATATAAAATTTAATTGGTGGAAACTTCATGATAGTGTCAAAAATCCCTTGAAATATTTCTGTCTCTTTTTAGTAAAATTAGGAAAATAATGATGATAATGATAATGATGACAATGATAGCAATGATAATAATAACAATGATAGTAATGATAGTAATGATAACAATGATAGTATTAGTAATGATAGTAATTTAAACAATGATAGCAATGATTAGGCCCTATTTGTAATGCGCCGGTATCCGTAAAAAAGAATAAATAAAATAAAAACAATTTAAAAAAAACGCTCATGGCGCAGCGATACAGCATGTACACAAGAAAAAATGAATTAAATTAAATTTACAAAATGAATTAAATTAAATTTACAAAATTAATTTCTGTCTTCAGAATCTTCGATCTAACAATTTGTGATGTAATCTGGGGAAACCCTTCACATGATGAAATTTGTCATTTCCAAAACTGTTTTATTCATGATTTTAGGATGTCTGTATAAATAAACTTGAGTTACGCTCTCAAGGAGTTTAAAAAACTAGCTGAAAACTTTCGAAAATCAAACATAAATGAAATTATACTCAGAACTTTAAAGTTTAATTTCTCAGCTGGTAAATTTGATATATAAAACACAAACATTACAAATTTCACCATGTGAAGAGTCTTCCCATATCACATTACATTTCTTAAACGGATTTTTAGGATATACCCCAAGTCTCTCTCAAATTAAATCCAGTCACGTTCTTTGGAAGTACTGGTGAGAAATCTTTCACCTGATTTCCATTGCAACCCAATCGATATTTTATTGATACCGAATAATCGTTTTCGACAAACGTTCGACCCACTTCAACAAAGCTTTCACACGAATAACGCGTTTTGTATTTGTCGAGTTAAGCTCAACAAGGTTGTTCGTATGCTGAGCAAAGTTTGAAACTTCAGTTCGAAACCAAACGAAATATGTACCAAATTTATTTGAGCCTAATAATTCATGAGGTGATAAATAGGTTACCGTATCTGCTCGTGTACCCTAAAAAGTACTTAATCAGTGTCATTAAAACTAGTTTCAGTGTAATTACTGTTATTTATCTGTTTAGGCAAATTGTTGAAGCTTAAATTATAGGCCTACTTGTTCTTCTTCTTCTTTCGTATGATGATGAGCAGCTTAGAGTGCTAGTAGCTGCATACATCGGTTTGATGACATTAGTTGAAACAGGGTGGACCACGTGAAGGTTGTCATCTCCCACCCCGGCCTACTTGTTAGTAAACTGTAACTGTGCGGATTCAGACTTTATGAGAATCAGGAAGTCTCTTTTTTTCCTCCGTTACAACCTTTGAGGTATATTCAGTTCGACTTTCGATCGCAATTTTCTGGGGAAATTACCTTAATTGTATCCAATACAAAACAAAGACTAATGCTTATTTATAACGTGTCTTTTCCATGAGGTTTCAAAGCCAGTGATACGCAGCGGCGGCACCAGACCTGTTAAACTGGGGGGAAAGAGGATGGCAAGCTTAAATTTAAAGGGGGCAAACATTAATCTTTAATTTAATTTTGTACTGCTGAAAAAGCATTGACTTACCATCGGGGAAAAATTGGGGGGAAATTGGGGGGGGGGGGCAAAGAAAATAACCGGGGGGCATTTTCCCTTCCCCCGTAGCGCCGCCACTGGTGATACGCCTCTGTCATTTGCAATATTTTGTTTATTATGTCTTCTCCACGGATCAAACAAACTAACCGTGTATGTAAGAAATATGACAATTTCAAAGCATCATCGTGTAAACAAATATTAAATGGGTTTAAAATGCAAGTAAATAATATATTTGTGTTTTGTGTGTGCAAGTAAGTTATGTACATCTCTTTCATTCTTGGGAAGTGAGATGACCTTCACACAGTCTTTCCATCTCGCATCTTATTTCAAGTTTAGCTGTCAATGGAATGAGAAGGATCTTTACTCTATTCATCTCATGTATACGGTATTCCATCTTATCCACGTCCGGGTGACTCGCCAGCTCCCACTCGGCTCCGTAAAATGAAGTCATTTAACGGCTCCAGTTACGCCACCGACACCCCGGGCTCTCCCCAGCGTACGGGGGAACGATAGCGGTCTGATCACGGTGCCCATTATACGGAGCACGGACGCATATTATCCGGACATTGTGTTCCGAACGGATCGGTCAAGAAGTGGACTGGGTTCGGTGTATGTCATATTGTTACACGGCCTCGTCACCTGTGTACATGTACTTGACAAGTTTGCATTGTGACTAATTACTGTTGTTTAAACCCATTCCCCTCTGTTCGTATTCCCAAACGTATGAGTGGCTACAAGGTGAAAAAGGAGGGTCTAACTTTAGCTGTATGTGTTATAGACACAGCGATCGGTTTTGAATTGAGCCTATATCGAACGGTCAATATTTATGCACGAATCTTGTTGAAAGGCCCTTTGTGTAATTAAACCAGTGTTTTTATATGAAATACTTGCGAGTCGAATGTAACCGCTTCGTGTGCGATATGTAAAGCCTCCGTGATTGATGGCTACACATTTTGGCACCAGAAATCAAGTTGCTTTTAGTCCCTCGCCTTGTTGGGGGGGGGGGGGGGCGAGGGCGCCATTCCAACACGTGATTCCAGGCACAGGCACTACGCGCCTACAATAATTATGGGGGAAGTTTTGTCAATTTGTGACCGTTGATGGCGCTAATCCTAGCAACAGGATGGTGTCGACTCCACTCATCTCTATTACACTGACTTTTACAGATCAGTGGTCGACTCTAGCTCTGAGATTTGGCTCATTTGTATGCATGAAAAGACAATTTCATATTGATTTGATTTTGACTTCTATAATCATTGGCGCCTTTTTTTTTAGGTCAAAGTGATTCGATTACACCAAACTCTCTACAAAGAACATGATAGGTGGAATAAATAATGAAAATAATTTGAGCTTTCCGATAACGTACTAAACGTGTTCTGTTATCGTTTGCCAATTTAATATAAATACAGATAAGCACAGACAAACTATTATTAGCACAATGTAATTCTTTGTACTTGTAGATTAAAACATACAATTTTAAAATTGCATTGTTGTTTCTCACGATGATAGCAAAATTACACTATTGACCCATAATTCTTATTATTGAATACATGATTTGATGTTGATATTATTACATGAAGTATTTGTTTGAATAACTTGGTTCCTGGCTAGAATCCGTTTGCTCCAATTAACACTTATGGTCAGGTGTTTAGTTAGAACACGCCTTGTTGTCAAAAGATACTTCATTGTCAAGTGGTGCGAGTTTGTGATTTTTTTTCCCGTGTCGAAATTGTGGTGAAGATAAACACGTCCGTGAACGGCAACACGAATTTGTGGTTGGATCGTGTGTGGTGCATGGACCACGACCTTGTCAGAGAAACAAGGCATTTATAGATCTAATAATATTCCCAACTATCAATCAACAGTTTTAGCTCCATACAGTTTAAGCATTTGGACCCGTTTTGCTAAAGCGTGAGTGCAGCTGAAACCCAAGTTGTTACATTTTTTTTCTTCAGACCACACTCTGTTCTGTCAACATGTCCCTACGGGCGGAACCGATGACGTCACAATAAACAGACCACGTGTTCGAATCGTCTGTACCAATGGGCATGGAGGATTGAGGGGCACGTGTGTCAATCATCACGCGTCAATCACCGGGCCTCCATTAGCCGCCGTTCATTCCTGACAAATTAGTCCATGTGTGCTAACAAAGTTACAGCCGGGTGATAAACCGTGAAACCACGAGTTACTCAGGGGTTCTGACAGCTATGGCGAGCTGTTGCTTGGATGCGAAACCGGAGAAGCTAAGATTTCCGCTTGACCTGAGCAGTAGCTGACGAAAAGCACTGTCAGGTTTCAGCCGTGCTAGATTACCTATTCGCTCAGCTAAGTGAGTGGTTTAACGGTATACTCTGTCTTCCTGGACTCAAAATGCGCTGCAGCGGTGGTAACACTTACAACTGACTAACGAGCGGCGTATTAGACAACGATTCTAATTGGTTCTTCACCTCAACCAATCAGTGAGCGTTTGTGTTGCTCATCATCAAGTTTTTTGGGGGATGTTCAGTCACAACTGTGTATTGACTGTAATTGTTCCGTAAACGCTGGCAGAAGAGAACAGTCAAACTGCATGGGTGGCCGCAGATGAACTTCTTGTGTCTTTTGGTTCACGATCAAGTTCTCCCTCACACTGTCTCAACAAAGATAGCTCATTTTCAACTCGGACAGAAGTCAAGATATCAACAGTTGACATCGGTCAGAATTAACCCACTCTCTCCAAGTTGAGCCGGCAAGTGGTGTGTTTCTCTCCCACCGTAAAATACCACGTCGACTTATATTCCTGTTTAGGTTCAGTTCGACCCTAACATCCACAATCATGATGGAGCGACCAGTTATAGACATACAGACATTGTCTCTACTCAGGGGGCCCTTGACCGAGAAGGGGGCGCGTAAGCCTAAGTGCGCTCGGTGTCGCAACCACGGTGTCATTTCTTGGCTGAAGGGACATAAACGCCACTGTCGTTTCAGGGACTGTCGCTGCCCCAAATGCAACCTGATAGCCGAGCGACAGCGTGTCATGGCCGCTCAGGTGGCACTGAAGAGACAACAGGCTGCCGAGGACGCCATAGCCATGGGGCTGCGAGCTTGTTCCCCTGGTTCTGGTGGGGGCTTCGGGCTGATGTCGGCTACCGGACCGATGTTTGGCTCATCAGACTCCGGGGACGACATGTCACCTAGACCCATGGATATTGCTGACGAGGAAGGTGAAATCCACGGTAAGTTTACTTTCTTTCAGTTACAATTTAAACTCATCCTAAAAACAAAATGTATTGTAACACATCAAACACAGTGTTAAGTGTGGACAGTAAACTTTATAGGTCTATATTATATACGGATGCAAAACACTAACATATTTACACTATCATTTTGAAGCACGGTTGAAGTAGGCCCTATTTAGAACTGATGAGGGAGAATTCAAAAAATGTAACCCCTATAATAGGGGTTAATTGTTTGTTTTTTGGGTGTTTTTTTTGTGTTTGTTTGTTTGTTTGTTTGTTTTTGGGTAATTATACACTTTTATCTGATTGTGTTTTAACCAAAGAGATGTACACAATTTGAAAAAACATTATTCTTTAGATTTGTCTTCTCTGATTTAATTTTCCAGTCAAGACCTTTTCTACATTTCAATTTTAAAACCAGTTCATGTCGTGTTCCAATTTGCGGTAGACCTTTAAGCACTTTCACTTCTGTACGGTTGCGTTAAATTTTAACTGAGCTCGAGTCAAAACACGAGCAAAATGTTGAGTGGTTGTTTTGTCAAACATCAACTATTATATAAAAGTAATAAGCCCATATACACTGTTGATATTCTTTTATTAAAAAAATGATCACAGATTTTAAATGAAACTTAAGTTGATGATGACGTCAAACATCCCTTGAAATATTTCCGAGTTGCTGTTGTTTTAGTACAATTAAGCATTTTATTTTGCACATGAATATCGTCTTCCGGAGACGTAATGATGTTGGAATGAATAAAACAATCTGAATGCATTTTCACTATGTTCTCATTAACGACACAATGAATAAGCAGAAACTTTTGCTGTTGGTTGGTTTTTATACATATCTCTGCATTCTTATAAAGTATGGATGCATTTACAGACATGTTACCAAAAGTGTATGCTCCCTTTAAAAGGAATACAAAATATTGGTTTGTTCTAGTTAATTATGAAAATAAAACAAAGTATAATTAGTATTTGTTGTCACCGCCACATTCTTTACAAAGAACAGAGAGAGAGGGACTCCATCTCGCACGATTATTATAACATACTTCTCCCACGTACCGCGGCGGGCGTAAAGTTGTAAGCCGATGACATGGGAAAATCATCCCGGGTGTAAGGTAGTCAGGGGCCCCCGCCGTGGTCGCCCCATGCCGCACTATTACCTGTGTCAATCTAGTCACCAGTTATCGCAACCAAATGCGTATCTGATGGTGTTTTAATGGCTTGCCAATTAGGCTTAGTTGTAGTGCGGGGTGACAGGCTCATTTTACCGGGGATCCTAGCTGCGTACGACACGGCACAACACACCCCTCGTGTTTACTCTATCCGCAGCTGCCCTGATCTTAACACCGACTACAAAATCAAGTCACTAGACGAAAAGACAAAAACAGCCCAAAAATAACACTCGAAATCAAAGAGGGGTTAATGTTTTCGAAACTTCACCCTCATCGTTGTATATTTTGTGTTCTTACCTCTTGTTTCTGTAACTAAAACTTCATCTTCCGAACATAATAACAATGACAACATCGGAGTGTACTTGATTTGAGTGTGCCGTGCGCCATTAATAGTTGCTTGGGCAAATTTATAAATTAGTGTTAATTTTTGATAGAACATTGTTTGAATTAAACCTTCAGAGGAATTTAACATTAATTAAAGGTACAACAATGGTACCGGTATCGTTATTGTGGTAACGTACGTTCTTTTTATCCCCTGTAGTTCTCAAGAAATATATTCTAAAAAACTAAACAGTGACAGTTTAATCAAAATTGGTGCTGCCGTTTTTAGGAAAACAGGACAACAACACTTACATCTTTCGTTAACGTTTTTATTTTACAAAAAGTTGCCGAAAGGCATGCAACTTTCGATATAACAATTACACCCTTTTCTCTAAAATGAAGACACTTCAGATGAATTCATTTCTCATGAATTCGGTACTTGTACCACCATTCCACAAAGTAGTTTTTAGATAAATATTCTTTAATTGTATCCTCTGTTTGTCCCTTAAACGTATAGTATACAGGGATGATACCGGTATTCATATGTACAGTTAATTTCATCCGGCTATATTAGTTGTGTGGTAATTTCGAGTCGCATACTTAAGTTCAATGCAGTGTAAGAATTAGTTAGGCTATATATTCATTAACATAATCAAATTTGCAGCTTGGTTAACGTTAGATTAATAATTGTCCAACGTGTATTAAAACAAAACAAAGATAATGTGAAAAAACGATTGTCGTTAAGATGTTATATTTAAGGCAAACAACATTGATAGGACGGGAGGAAAGGGGGTTTATTTTCAATTGGTAATTTATTTTAATGAAAATGAAAGTTAAATCAGTCGTTCGTGTCAAGTGAAATGCGTTGAGTGTGCACAGTAGAAGTCCGCATTAAAACAATAAGCTGTTTAGTTTAGCTTCCCGCAAAACGCAAATAACACGTGTTGATATTTTTGCAAAATGGCAGTCGATAATTTGTGCAGTGGTTGATGAGAAAAACCAGATAAAGTTTGCAGGGTGATAGATAGTGGTTACAAAAAATTGATGAATTTAGTTAGAAGTCCGACTGATACACACCAGGTGTGATATATTATGTTAACGGGTGTCAATAATTTGCATTTTTGTTTTTACTTTTGATTGACAAATTAATGTCAGTGAGTTAACGACAAGGTACAACATTGGTCATGTTACTGTTAGCAAAACTGCTTCCATGAGTATCTCTTTATATACAGTTTGATTGGTTGAGAACTGTCGAACGTTAATGAACGTTTCCAATCAACGGCAATGTCTATGACGTACGTCCGGCCACGCCCCGTCGATACTCTAAAATGTATTCAGTTATCAATTGCCGTTGAGGGCGCTGCTCAAAGACATCTAAAAAATAATGCCAGGGGTATCCTTTTCGGCTCAGGTGACGTCATATGTGAACTGTTATGAATCTTTTGTTTTGATCCACGCAGATTAGAATCACATTTAAAATTCCATGTATGTACCTTTAATCTAACATCTGTGTAATTTTTGGGGAAACATCTGGTGTTTCCTTTCACTGTGTCTATTGCAGTGTTCATTATCGATTTTTTTTTCATGTTTGGGAAAACTGAAAACGAAAGAGCCTTTCCCGCAACATTCTAGGTGGATTTTGGACTCTTAACACTCGTAATAAAGAATAATTATAATTAATGTCGATGAGGCTGTCGCTATTCTAAGGAGACAAAGCGTGCTCCCCCACTCCACCCGATCATCATCATCCATTTTACTCAAATTCAACCATTTCCAATAGGCCAACATTATGTTCCTCTTTTTGTCCAACATTTGATCAGAACCTAAAATTTCAATTGTTGATGTCGATTTTGTGCAGGAGGGGTACACTGAGAAGATGAAGTAAAGCCAAATTGATCCAATTCAATTCATTATCACATTTATGATTTCTATCTTCTGAGCTCTTGTCTGTCATAACCGCTTTCATGTTCAGTTCAACAAAATGCAACAACATTGCACTCTTTAAACTAATCGTTCTGAGTAAATGAAAATTATGTAAACGAACATTTGGTGTTTTTTTCCAACTCTTAATAACAAGTACTGCAGAATCACTGGCTGTAATTCACCGGACATATTTATTGTTACACGCACGATGTTGCATTTTGTACACGTGTTGTTTAACTTCGTTCACATCACTGAAAGACTCGAACTAACAAATAATAGGGTTCGTGATCTCGAGTGGGAAAACGAGACCACGCGAGACAAGACAAGGCTTAATGGCGTGAGGATAGATGGATACCAGAGAGGAGGTAGTGTCTTTGCTTGTTACAGATGTTAGTTTTCGTTAATTAACTTGTTGAGTATCGACTTCATAAAGCGGCCGTAGATCATGACATCATTGATGAGTAATTGTTAATACTATTCAATGCAAAAATGAAAAAAGGTACCCATATGCAAAATGCATACCGTGTGCCCTTGACAGTTTAGTTTTCAGGAAAAACTATGATAATTTACATATATGGGCGGTCACTTACACAAAAATATTGCAAAAACAAAACAATGCTAGAAAAGGCAATTTATGCAAATAACCATCTTTATATCATAGAGAGAAAAAAGACGCCGCCCTGAAAGAGGGTCACCCTTAATTAGAAGTTTAGTGGCCCTCCCACAAACATTTATGACCCCTGCCAAACCAAAAAAGATGACCCTCCGTTATATATCATAATCATGACCCCTCTTGTGAAGAATGTTAGGCATCAATCATGACCTCTCCAAGGCTAGATCTGTAATCTTCCTTGATCCCTCACTCATACCAATTTAATAACCTTCTCTTACCATAATTTCAAATGAATGCCCCTCATCTTTGGCAAAATGAGTATCCCCCAACCCTCCTGTGAAACATTTAAGAACTTTTGATAAACAAGAATTACAGAACTGACTTTAGTATTGCCATGGTTATCAATTGTTTTCTTTGACATGATAATAAATTATCATGAACATTATCAAATTGAATTTAAAAAATAGTCTTATAGTTTTGTTAACTACCGGTATTAAGTTAAATAAATTAATTTTTGTTAACTATTTTGGGGGTTATTTTCTGCCAGTCATTGGCTTATTTGTGCATTTAATTAATTTGTTGATTCATTGTTTTTACTTTAATATATACAGAGAACAGAATGACTTTTTCAAATAATTTCCCATTGCCAATCGGGTATAGCAAGATAACTTACACAAATTATTTTAAATTGAAAGTGATTTTCAATATCAATAAAAAACATTTAGCTTTTGTTACTAGAGTAGAGTGAACTAGCAAATACTAATAAATGATAATATTAGTTAGGTCTAAATGAGTGAGTTTAAAAGGGGATAATTTGCCCAAAAGGAAACTTAATAGCTCACCCTAATTAAATGTCGATTTATAACTTTAAATAAATCATTATGACTCGGGACGAACGGCAGGAGAATATTCATGAGCAGTTGCAATTTGTTTTACTTCGTATGAAAATCACTTTAGGCGTGTTATTACTACTAACAATCTGATAACGACGGAACTAATGTGTGCGACTGTTAGAATTTCTTTGCGGTTCTTCTTTCTATAAATACCTCAAAATAAGATCTGGAATGATGGCGATGTCAACAAAATTATTCAACCCGTGATTTTGTAAAAACTTAATTACGCCAGTTAACACGTCAGGACGTGCGTTATTACTATGATATACTGTTATTTGGAGTTGGGACGAACTGCACCGAAGTATGCTTAATCTCATCTCATATCGTCAGAATTTAATTTTATTGAGGTATGCCTAATCGCTGAGCTTGATCAAATAAACGCACGACCATGAACGCAAATCCACAGTTGTGCCAATTATAACATGACATTATTATCCAAAATTCAATTTATTCTGCTGTGTGTAGGGGGGTGGAGAGAACGGGAAAAGTGCAATGATAAGTGGTGATCGGGATCCCATGATCGTAACGGGCGGGTTAATACAGTGATGTTTTGTTCCTTCGCCCGGCCGTTCTTTCCGCTCGAATCCCCTCGATTTTCTGGTCCATCGCCGGCCGTAGTACGGTGCGTTAACTGAGCGTATAAAGCAACTACCGGTTGATAATCCGCGGCCGGCTTTGGTTTTTTTTTACTTATTCTTTTTCGTTGAGGGAAAGAAAGAAAGACTGTGGTCCTCTACTAGTGTTGATTAATCTCTAGTCTGGCTCGACTTCAGACGGGTATAGCCCAGAGGAGTTAACCCATTTTAGGACTTTGTTTAAAAGGGGAAGAGAGACTAGGGAAGTGAGCCGTTGTGACTTCGGTCTTACGCCGAAGATGGATGGAGCGTTTGTTGGGAAAGTGGGAAAACGCCGTACGGTGGTTGATTGTCTGATGACGGTAACTCCCAATTGTACTTTGCCGTTAGTAATGAATAACTTCGAAGGGGCTCGGTGACTGTAGAGTCATCAGTTTGCCATCATAATGTTATTCTTTAGTGGGAATATTGGTCAGGTCATCAATCACGAGGTGGCCGGCACTCTGAAGCCGCCGACACGGTGCAGTTGTTTGACTGTTTCTCATCGGTTCGGTTCAGGAGAAACAAGGTCATAATATATGCACAACACACGGTGTCTTTTGTAGTGGTAAAAAAAAAAAATTGTTCGAGGAATACATTTATCAAGTGTTTTACAATCCTGGCAACATTACCGTGTTATCTTTAGTATCAGTCGGTAATGATGTCTTAACAAATGGGTCCAGTAGGGAGGCACAGAGCATTAATTACAGAAACGTCGATTCGAGATGTCAAGTCGAGTTCGTACCGCAAACAGTGGCCCAGCGATCTATTGGAATACAAATAAATATATTCAAATGTTTCCAACTTGACATGACACACACGTGCGAACACTCCTCCGCTGTCATTTTTCACCTTTAACTTTCGTCCATTATTCGCCATTTTTTCGGGGTTGATAGTGGAACCGGATTTTTTTTACCGAGCGCTTAATAGACGCACGTGCGCATATCTTAAAGATCGCGGCCCGGGGAGATAGCTCGTACGCGGCGGCGGGATGCCTTTGTTCGTGGGCAGTCTCGGCAACAGGTCTCGGCAGCCGTGGTTGCGCAGGGGACGGTCCATTGTGTCTTGCAAACCACGGCTTGATGGGACTGTAATGGATTTAAACGTGTGCATGTCACTAACAGTCTCTCGATCTTTATATCAGTCTGCTAGTTTCCCTCTTTTCTTGTTTCTGTTTTCTCAGATGCTTTCTCGTTCATTGTAACCCTACATTTCAAATTGATTAAAAAATCGTACATTGTTTATTTCAATTGATAAATTTATAACAATGTTTGGCTTAATGGTGTTTGAACCACTCAAACAAGTTTGAAAATAATTTCAATTAAATTATAATCAATGGTTAAATTTTTACATTTTTGTTGATAATTCCGATCAACATAAACAGTGAAACAGAGACACAATGCAATGCACTTGTGTTTTCTTCTTTTTATCTATTTCATCTATAGTTTACTCCCATTTGAGTTAGTAATATTTGGGGAGTCAAATCAGTAGGACATGGAACAAAACCACGTAGGCCTACCTAGTCTAGTTGGTTAATAAACATTGGATCTAACAGTTGCGGCCATCTTTGTCTGACCCCCTGTATACACAGTAACGATTATAGTGCTGGTTCTCATTAAATTAAAGGAGCCAGACTAATTCCCCTTCCAGCCTCGCTTTGGTCACATGGATTTGTATGGAAGAAAAAACAAGATGGCTACCCCTATGATAAAGGTCTATTGTTAAGAGTGTGTAGGCTATTTGTCACAATCACGCGTTATCTCGCAGATTCTCATAAATTCTCTTCCATACGTTTTAGGTATATTGTCTGTTAGATTCCTATCGAGTGTTTCTTTGTTCAAATCAATTTCTGCACCATTACATATTCCTACCTTTTCCAATACATAAAGATAGAAAAGATCATCCAGAAACTGTTATAGGTTCAAGCCTTAATAGAAACTGCTATAGGTTCAAGCCTTAATAGAAACTGCTATAGGTTCAAGCCTTAATAGAAACTGCTATAGGTTCAAGCCTTAATAGAAACTGCTATAGGTTCAAGCCTTAATAGAAACTGTTATAGGTTCAAGCCTTAATAGAATAGGCGTACTCCCTTACTTGATGTTCCCCTCCTTTTCTCAGTCATTGACCCCACCCCCAAATGCTGCTCCATATTTTTAAATTCTTTGTTTCTTGTGAATGTGGGCTAATTGGTCCAAAACTGAAACAAACATTTGTGTTTCAAGAGAACAAGATGCAGACTCAGTCATTAAACACGAATTTTTCCAAAATACTTTCTACATCCCGCTTTCCATTTTTTTAGTGGGTGGAATCAATTGTGCTGGTGTCTGCGTTTGCCGCTCCGTGGTTTTTTGTTTGTTTTTTTAAGTTTTTTTTTAGGAAAGTGGCGGATGACTCAGCTACTTTACAGGTCTTATCTCGTTGGTTTACCTCGCGGTACTAATCCCAAGCATCCATCCCGTCGCTTTGTAACTCCGGACAACCTACAACAGATTTAGGCGTTTATCCATGCTCCCACAGAACAACCCCCCTTCTCGAGCAGGGGGAAGGCGCTCGGTCCACAACTGGGACAAGGACCCTCTACGCTCTGGCACTTCCCACGCGGGATGTGGTTTGTTTTTCTCCCCCGAAGACATCGGCTCCCTCAAGTCCAAAAACCATTAAAAAGCTGTTCAGCTTGGCCACAAGAATCGCTGCTTCATTAAAGCAAAATTCAACAAAAGGAGTCGGATTGATAGATTTCCCCCTGGCACCGAGGCGATCAATATTTTTTGAGCCAAATTTTGACTGTCCTCACAAGATGACTCCCATATTGTTGTTTATATTCATTCTATACAAAGCTTTTGGTGACTCGCGCAAATTGCCGCCGGTTCTTGCAGATATCTTCATTACATGGTTGTTGTCATTACAATGATGAACAGCCAAATTAATTCCTCTGCATGTGTTACTGACATCAAGCTTGTTCTGTTCTTGTCTAAGTTTGCATCCTGTATTCTCGTAATGCAACTGTAAGGCACAATGTTCATAATTAGCCTTGAGCACAAGTTGGATGCTCACTTCATTTGCTCAAAAACTCTAGGAAAATGGCAGATATTTATTTTAATAATTTGTACTTAAATGTGAAACTTGTGTCATTTTGTCCTCAGGGTGTAGATTAAGAATGAACTGTTTTGCATTGTAGTCCTAAATACTTATTTCAAAGGAAGGTACAACATTGGTATTAGGTAACTATTTCCATTTCAACCCTTTAATTTTCTGGAAATTATATCATTAAGCCTTTCATCACAATAGGTGCTCACATGTTTTAGAAAACCAAAAAAAATTGTATGTTTGTCACAATGTTACCGTCCGGCAAGTTTGTGTAAATTCGACATTAAAAAACATGTTTTCTCTACGATGAAAGCCGTTCAGACAAAATAGTTTCTGAGGATGATTGCTTCGTGCACCAACTTTACATTAAGTCAGTTCTTAGAAAATAATTTATTATTTTTGTAAACTAATACTTATTACAGTTCATTTTCCCTGTAAAGGGCCGAAATTAATACATAATCAGTTCGGTGTTATGTGTACGTAGCCTAACTATAGTTATCCTCTCAATTAACTGTGTTTTGATTTAAAGGATATTATTTTCTTTTTCAAACAATTCTTTCTGAATGCTAAAAGGTCGTTTGGTTTGGTTTGGTGACAAGCTTTGCTTATTGCAGTCCGAGATAACTTAACACATATGACTTAAACAACAGAAAAGTCTTCAAATTCAATCTCATTATTTTCCTCGAAAAAAAGAATCAATTTTTGTTTAATATGATAAACTGCAGACAAAATTAAACCATTCTTGTTTGGGTTTGCACGGGTTAATTTCGAAGCACTCGAGCGGTTGTATACAATAACGATTTACCATCAGACAGGCAAACACAGAGATGGGGCGTTCGGCGTGTGCGAACGGCATACATAGAGCCTCTCCGTTCAGCACACCTGTTGTCTCACCGAAGTAAACAACGTAGTCCGCCGGCTCAGAACAAATTGAAACAGATCTCGCCTGCGATTTTTTTCCTGGGTAGGGGGAATTCGGGGTTCGAAATGACTTTGAATAACTGCGGTATATTACAATAGTAAATGTTGTCTTTCTTATTTGACCTAAAAATAATCGTGTTGGTATAATATTTGAATCAAATTCAAGAAACTCAGACGATTTCATTTTAAACAGTACATTGGATCCAGGGGGTCAAAGGTCAAAGGAGTTATGTTTCCCCTTTTAACAATTACATTCATCCAAATTTATCTTGTAGGCTTATAGGTTTTCACGATTGCACATTTTGGAATTGTTCCCTGTTTGTACGATGTGTTCCCCTTTTTTCTGGGCTGGACCCGCCTTGGAAAAGTAAACTGCTGTCCTAACAATTGGCAATGTTTGCTTGTTACTGTTGTGTGTACAGAAGTTACACATGTAGGTCCGTAGCTCGTATATAGGTCATGAAAGAGAGTAATGTCCTGCATATATAATATTATTTGTACATCAACATTTGATAAGTATTGACGTTGTGACAACGCTTGTCACTTGTGTTGGTCCGTTTATATTTCTCTCCCCGTGGGCATTGAAACATTAAAAAAAAACAGCCGTGCCAAGAATATCCCTTTATAAAAAGGGCAAAAATGCTCTGTTTGTTGTCGAAGGGGAAAGGGCAACAGAACGGAACCTTTCCTCTCACGCTGGCTGTCCGAGCTTATTTCACTTTCTGATCTTGCTCCAAATGTATGCCGCTACACACGGCTATTGATGATTATCTCAGCAGTATTTGCAATTGCATTGACTTTGTCTGAGCGAAAGTATATACAGTGAATATGCAACGTCAGACTATAAGTTCGATGCTTCAAAACATCTGTTCTAAATAACCCGAAAGGGTTCTTTATTTGTGTTACACGTCACACTCGATTCGAAGAATATTCAATACATTTCTATCAATATCAGACATATAAATTAATCTGATTTAAAGGGGAAGTTTTATCATTGGTATTGTTGGCAAAACGGTTCTCTTTTTACAAGTAGGCTCACTCTCATACACATAAAACAACCTGTGAAATTTTCAGTTTAATACATTTCGTTACGTGGAATTAGTAAAAGAGTACTCTTTCCTAAATTCGAACTGGAACTTATTTCACTTTTTTTTTAAAGGTAACAGAAAGTCAGACAATATTATTTCTAGGGTAGATTGATACCATCATCAGCTTTACACCAATAAATTTATATTCCTCACCTTAACATAAACAAAGTAAACCATACAGTAATTAAAAATAATGTTAGCCTATTCAAAGTAGAAGAAAACCGAACAGTAGCCTACAGTACAACTTGTAGCTTTGCATGGTGAAGAGGATAAGTAAAGACTATTAGCGGTGACACCATGTGAAATTCTCAATTGAGTAGTATTTAGCTCTGAAAAGAACTGGAAGTTACAATCACATGTACATACATTAAATGACGTAATGCATCCGTACTTTTAAAAACGCCCTCTTGCGATCTTATCTGCAATTCAGATTTGGCCCTGATTGACTATGAAAAACACCAGGTAGATCCATCAGTGGTAGATCCATTAGTGGTCCTTGCGTATAGAGAATTACTTAATATTTTGAGTCTAGATACCCGACGGGATAGACGGGTACCGGTACTGAGGTAGTCCTTTCATGATTTTCGACCTATACCTTATAGCGCAACATGCAGAGAAAAGCCCAGGAACTATAGACGTATGCTGTAGTCGGGTTCACTTCTCTTTAGGAACACACACAGTTGTATACCGGTAACTATAGGCCTATATGATTGATGATAGCAAACTTATTATTTCTGTCTTGTTTCATTTCATGTTACAGAGAAAGTTGTGAAAAGCGAATCGGCAAACGACAAGGAAAATGGCCGCGGAACTTCCCCTGGTGTCCCCCATGAGCGTAACAACAACAGCAGCAAGTCATCCAGCAAACACAAGAGCGACACACTGGACACCTTCAACGGTTTC
Source organism: Zoroaster sp. YZ-2022 (assembly GCA_029582265.1). Taxonomy (NCBI): domain Eukaryota; kingdom Metazoa; phylum Echinodermata; class Asteroidea; order Forcipulatida; family Zoroasteridae; genus Zoroaster; species Zoroaster sp. YZ-2022. The sequence goes on along the minus strand of CM055825.1, from coordinate 2,978,841 downwards.
GCCGCTAATTTTGTGTCCAACTTCCGTCCCGGACGGCTGACCCCGATCGAGATCCTCACAAGACTGTTCCCGACCCAGAGGAAAGCAGTCTTGGAGCTTGTGCTCCAAGGATGCAACGGGGACCTTGTCAAAGCCATTGAACATTTCCTGTCTGCCAGCGAGGCGCAGCATTCTCATAGCACTACCATCCCAACGTCCATCTCCCGGACTGGGGAGAGGCCGAGCATCAGTCACCCTCAGGAAGGGTTCGGAATGTCCGGGATTCATGGACTGCATGGTGCATTCCGATCGTCACTCACTAGCGAGAAACACCCGGTGGGTAGCATGAAGTCTGCTTTCACCCCTCTCCCACCGTCGAGCGTAGCCTCCTCTGTACCCCTTCTGTTCGCCCCGAGACCACCCCATCCTTTTCACGCCGAAGCCCTCCTCGGACGCACGCCTCTCTTTGCCCCTTCATCAGTTGCTGATATATCCAGTATGTCAAGCCCGGCCATGGGATCCCCCCGCTTTGCTTTCCCAGCCCTTCACCCCTTCCACTTATCGGGAAAGTTCCCCACCGCTGGGGAGGGATACCCACGTCTGATATTCGCCCCCTACGCAACGTGTCCTCCAGACTGCGTTCAGTGCCCAGGTAGTAGGACCAGCATGCACAGCGAACCAGAGAAGTCGCCATCTGGTACCACAGACGGCTCCGTAGCCAACAGTGCAGTAGATTCCGAATAAAAGACACATCGAACTATTTGGGGACTCTGACTATGTAAATAACAAGGATTTGTTTATCTTTAACGTAAGAATATTTGGGGGTGTAAGAAATGAATTTGAAATATTTAGAAGTACTAATTTTGATTAGCTCACCAGTGCAACTGTCTGTTTAATGTTTGTTTATCGGTATAATTATTTCGATGTGCTCGCTCTTTTAAAACAACTCATCTGCAAACTTAATTTATAAACGATAACAATAAATAAAGCCAACATCAGCAATTGGTGCGATTTTCCCCTCCATATTAGCTGCTCTCAATACGGATATTAAGATTTTGGCTGATGACAACACCAATCTGTTTAACATTGATTTACTCAAACATTTGGCTAATATAATTTTTATTTTGCCCCAGCCCATGCACGCAAAACCTATTGCTCAATTTACCCGTAGCTGTTTCCAGCCAACTTCCTCAATGACATGCAACAGCCGACTGCTAGTCCCACAAAATTTAAACTGTGTAAAACGGGGTGATATAAAGTGTGTTTTCTGTGATTACCTTGAGCGTCCAAAATTGGTAAATAGTTGATCTAAGTTCCCATGTCGCAACGGCAGAAAGTGAAGCATTTTTAGGAGAAGAGGATTACGGTAAACCAATGTTTATGGATTTACTTGAAGTGTTTGCCCGGTTTTTTTCTTTTAAGAACTGTCACGAACCCCAAGTGACTTGCCATAAACGACGCAAGCAGATCCCGCGAGACCATTTAGCGTTGTTTTACCCAATTTGCCGAGAAATCGAAGTGAAAAACGGTTTTAAGAGTGGTTCCGGCCGGCAAGGCCTGACCAAAAACAGAAAATAAATCTAGCCTCTTGCGTGTTGTTTCGGCGTGGTGAGTTAAATATGCATGTGGCATTCAAGTGGTTGTTGTACCCTGCATATCGTGGGAGCATCGTGCGACGTGCTTTTTAATGGTTTAATTCGTATGCGTTCCACGAGTCTTTGGCCAATGCTCGACTTTTTTTTATCTTCAAATGTTGATGCACTTTGAGTTCATCCTTGCCGGTTGTCAGTTTGTGTAACAAAGGGTTGGTGAACACTCAAGATTGGCTGAAATAAAATCATGAAAAACCTGAATTATTACAAGAGTTAACATTCTGGTATCTTTCCTGCCAATGTTTTATTATTTCTTTTTCTTTTCCTTTTTGTGACGGATGACCACCCTTTCATTGGTCCAAAAAACATAATCTATACAAATGAGTTTTTTATTCCAATAAGTTCACAATTTTATGAGATAATTAAGAAAATAATTGTACATATTCGGGCGTCAAAATAGCTTCATTTATCCAATGAACGAACTTGGTACATTTACCAGTGTCACATCAATTACAATTTATTTTGTAATCGGGTTATTTCTAAGGTGTGCCGTGACATTAAAGGAATTGTACAACATTAGTAAAATGGCTGTATTAAAGTGCATTCGTACTTTATAAGAATCAAGAGAAATGTACAGAAACCAACCTGTATAAGTTTCATCATACACGCAGAGAGTGTTCTGTATTTGATATTTTGCAATACACAGAAAAACGAATTGACGGCTTTGGCGGCGACTATGACGAGATCAGCGCGCCTGTCTCAGCTTCAATGCTAGCAGACGCACTGATCTGGCCATAGCCGCGGCCAAAGCCGTCAATTTGGACTCGGCCGAATTTTCGATTTTTTTTTCACATGTTGATGACGTCATGCGATTCAGCCCACGCCCTTAAGCGTTAAGTTGTGATGGCAAAAACCCACAAAGTAAAGACTAATTGCGGTGACACCGTGTGAATTCTCAAATGAGTAGTAATTAGTTCTGAAAAGAACTGGAGGTACAGTCTTTACTTATCCTCTTCACCATGCAAAGCTACAAGTTTTACCTAAAAAACCCATTAGTTTTCCACGAATTGAGAGTCAAGTTTGTGATAACATTGCCTCTGATCTAAGCTGAAGATATTGATCTTACTATTAGCGATGATCAATATTCAGCCTTTCAAGACCATTATTGATATGTTAGGCCTAAATTTAGCCCCAAAGCTGTCTGTTATGACCGGGACATTGATCGGATATTTTACTTGGGTAAAGGTTGTTTGGAATATTACTTAAAGATAAGCTATAAAATAAATTTTAAAAAAACAGGTCGAATTTTAATGTGACTCTTAATTGGTGTAAAGCTGTTGATGATATCAAATCTTCTCTAAGAAAAGTGAAATTAACCTATTACCAATATGAATTAATTGTAGAGTACCGTACTCTTTCCTGAAATTCCAGGAAAGAATGGATACACAAAATTACTTTCAATAATTTCTCGTTGATGACACAATGAAATAAGCCGACACTAGTGTCAGTTGTTTTAATACATATCTTGATTCAAAGTGAGTAAGCATACTGCCGTTTTGCCAATATTACCAATGTTGTACCTTCCCTTGAACGGCCATTTAATGCGCATTCATATATAACGAGGACAACAAAATATGTACAGAAACGAACATGTGAAAGTTTCAACCTGATTGGTTAGCAAGTTTCTAGGACAACCATGACGTAGGCACACTCAGTGACGAGTTATCTTCATGTCTGTACTGAACTGCCTTTACGTTAAATAATGGCAGTTTTTCGAAAATAGTGTTTGAAATAAATTGCAATCTGCTGAAAGTTGAGGATTTTGTCGTCTCAAAACGGTGGAAAATTTTCAGTTTTTTTTTTAGAAAAGACTCCGAGTTGAAACTTTCACAGGTCATTTTCTTTCATTATTTTGGACTTGATATTTACCAATGCTTTATACGGCCTGAAACGTGCAGGCATTCTGCTTCAATTGAAGAGGTACATTAGACATGTGTTATAGGCACCTCGGGTTGTTTAACACCAAAATGTATTTTACTTAAATCCTGATTTAAAGATTTGTTTGATAATATTTTAGCTGTAACTTTCGTTCCTAGAATGTACACGTGCCATATGCCTGATCATACCAGTTATATGTACATAATTATTATAAGTAATGCTGAACTGGATCATACTTTGTCATGTCAAGTATTTGAGTCAGACTCCACTCACGTAAAGATATCAAGTTAGTTTCTAAGATTGGTGTAACGATAGTTCGTATATATATTTTATGTACATAGATACACTTTAAATTCCCCCCATCACATGGATGGGAACCACCACTGGGTGATTTCTATGGAGGAAGCCAATTAAATGTTGCTATTTCAAGAAATGAGTGTTCATGTTACTAGTTCTCTCTGTTTGTGGTGTCCGGTAATTGGCCTAAAGGCGTAAGACAAAGTGCGTCGCCTGTAACTTGTGCCAACCCGTTGGTCCCATGTTAACGTGGGAAGCGAGCCAGTGTAAAGTGAGAGCGCTGCGGTGGGTATAGTTATGAGCTCAAAAATGTTACTTGAAATCAAAATAGACAGAAGAAAACAGCATCTAACTGGCGGCATTTTGAAGAGAAACTTCCTTATTTAGTCTTCATTTGTAGCTATAATGTTTATATCACACCCACTTCATATTGTCATTATGCTGTTTCGATGGTTCTCTGCAGAGTTGCAAATCTGCAGATTCTGTACTACTCATGAAAAAGTACTCGACTTCAACTGTAGAGTTGGAGTAATCATACAATTGTACCCATACTGTACTCGTGTATACGTACTGTACTGGTTCCCGACTACAAGTCTGATGCCCTGTATTCTGACCACGTTATTGACTAGGATGAGTTTCTTGACTCCATGTCCATATTATCATGTAGCTTTGCTTTAGGGCCAGTATAAATGCTTCGAGTAGGTTAGAGGCCTGTGGGAAGTTTTGACGTCGAAAGAGTGATACCTTGTTTGGCCAGCGTTGCAGATGATGACGAGTCGTCCTAACGCAACCAATTTAAATGTGAATTTGTAAAACTCAGAAAGAAAGTTAAAAAGCGAGGGGACCAGGAAAGAGAGAGAGGGGCCAATTTCATAGAACTGCTAAGCAGAGAATTTTACTAAGCATTGTAAGACAGACTACCATCCAAAATGCATACATTTTGTACAATAGTTTGGCTGGTAACCAAAGGAATTTGCTAAGCAAATTTTTCTGGTAAGCAATTTGTTGTGCTTAGAAATGGGGTCATACAACTGCAAAGCAGAATATTTCGCTAATCAGGTTTTGGGGGTTACCAGCCAAACTTTCATTACCAAAATTGTATACTTTGACTGGTATCCTGCTCAAAAATGCTGAGTCAAAATATTTGCTATTATCAAAATTCTCAGCTCGGCAGTTCTATAAAATTGTTCCCGGATAGAGGGTATTATTTGAAGTAGGCCTAATCGAAGAAAAGGGCAAGACTTATGAGTCTGATTCTTATAATTTTGGGAGATAAAACCTGAAACAAAACCTTATCCTTGGCGTGTGTCATCCCCTCAATATTTCCAGACGTCTGAGTACCCACTGGGTACCCTTGACTCATGGTTAGTTGGAGTGGTTTGCCATCTCACTTTAATACCGAGACCGGTTCTACCGTTCTCATTTCATTCGAGCAACTAGTAAATCAACTAATTCAATCCAATTTTAAAGTTTGCTAAGAAAAAAGGACTATCACACTTGTATTTTCATAGCAAAACTGCACAAACACACGTTATCAAACAAGGCGCGTGTCATGACCGCGTTCAGTCTATAGCTAAAATTAAATCGTCAGATGATTTTTCATTTAGTTTAAATTGTCCAGTGTTATTGTTTTTACATCCAATGTCCGGTTTACCCTACTTCTTGTTTTGGTTGAGCTTCATTTCTATCACCTGGATGGTTTGATCTTCGAGAAGCCGAGCCCTAAACAAAGTTTCAATAAAATTCTCTACTATTCCCAAAAGGAAACCAAAATGTCTTTCAATTTCGAGAGATGCACCGCTGAACCGGTGGGCCTACGGGTTGTCGATTCTGCCACGATGTTTGCAATGTCACAATACAGAATAACAATGCTTTGATAACTATATTCATGGCTGTATTTTACTGTTATTCTATTTTCCCACTTTGTATTCCTCGTGTGATGATTGACAGGCGGTTACGGAGCGAGGCATCATCTCATGGGACGCGTGCTCGTCTACTTCTCCACGAGCACAAACCCTCGAGATATGACGGCCATTTTTTTCTCTTTCTCCCCGTCTCTGCTGTCATGTTTATTGGCGAAGTAACCAAAGCTCACACCGGTGTACAATTTCTCGGTTTTGGGTGCTGTGCCATCAATGCTCGGCCGTCCCACACGGGGGGAAAAACTAAATAGATAGAAGATTAGCAACATTTGATTAAAAAAGTGGATCGGGGCGAGGAGACGGGGGAAAATGAAGAGGGCGACGTGCCAATAAAAACAGAACGTGTGCATCATTTTGGAGGTTAAAAATGAGGTTTTTGATCAATAGTTATCTTATGGAGCTTCTCGCAGTCATTTCCTATGCGATCAGAAAGCGTGAGAGGCCGTTGCTTTATGTATATACTGGGTTTCTTGAATCTACTTGTTGACTAGTGAAGCAGAAATTGTCTCGAAGAGTCAAAAAACAACACAGAAATTATTGCCGCCCTTGGCACGGTGGCAGTATAGTCGAGTGGAGATGAGCGCGTAGAATAACCACAGCAGGAAATCAATTGCTAGGTTAGAAATTGCAGCATCTTATGAGCCACACGACCTTAAACTTCAAGACTAAACAAGCTCGGGGAAATTGCAAGGGGAAAGTGAACGGCTGCAACATTGTTAAATTAAATCGCAACGGAGGTTAATGAAGAATATTTGCAGAGCTCTCGTGACCAAGGTTTGGGCGGGGGATGATCGGCATTGCACTTCAATTTGCCATGTTAACGCGCCCGAGGATTGCTTGGTTAAAGTACCCCTGGAGGATTCGGTGAGATGGAATACTCCCCTCGGATAAAAACAACAATGATGTGGATGTGAAACCTCGGTGGTTAAAATTGATTTACCGGATTATGTGATGGGACAATGAAAATTAAATGGAAGATTTATATTCTGTTCCGACGTTGGATAAGTTAAAAGGTCTTGCTTGCATGATTTTTCTGTTTCCATGGCGATGTGAGCGCTTTGATTGCCTATTTATAATGATAAAAATATTGTTGTGCATTCAAAAATAATTTAAATGAATAGTTTACTATGGCTTTGAAAAATACTTCCAAACTACGATCCCTCCTTCAAGGGATAATATCATCACGATCAGAGCAGACTTTCTACGTGGCATGGAATCGGTGTCCTCGTAAGTTAAGATAAACACAGTGACTGAAAATTACTGCCTCATTTATGCAGCAGCAACGGTAATATGACCTTATCATGTGCGGGTATTGTTTTCATTCACTGAGTTAATCTAAAACTAGCGCTCTGATTCCATGCCCTGTTGATTGTGACGATATTGTCCGTTTACTGTATTTAATCTATGAAGTGCAATCGTACTGATATTTGGTGGGAATTAATTTGGTGTTAACCATGGAAGTTATGCAAATATTCCTTGAAAGTGTTCTTAACGTGGATTTTTTTCCGGAAAAGGAAAAAATGAAATGGAGTAAAAAATGCTGTGTCATTTAAGAATTATTGCAATGTATTCTGTACTTCTTAAATAACTTCTTAAAGAATGCGCTACATTATAATAACCTGCAAATAGATAAGACACGATTTGCCGAGCTAGTGTATTCAATTAAATTGAGACGATTTAGTTTTTTCTCTTTCCTTCAATCTTAATTTCACGCCAGGCGATTGTCCGGATGAAATCGTCCGTGCATGTGATTCTATTTCCTTTTGCCTTCTCACACTCTTTCCCCCGCTCATGGAAGCCTTTAAAAAAAGATGAAAATTCAACATTGTCCGCAGTCAAATTTGTAAGTCCACCCGGTTAACTCACGCCGTTTGCACCCACCAAAAGTGCAGGAGGAGAACCACTTATGTTCACTTGAATTTGACCGTGGACTGGGTTATTCGGGGGCGACTTAATGAGTATAAGCCGTGTTTGATTATTAAGGCAAATCGTACGAATCGCAGGGAGGAAATTAGGTTCCTCCTTACACCGCACAGCAGAATGGGGTCCGAGGGAAGGATTTAATTTTAATAGAAAATATGATTTGGTCTATCTTATAGTATCTAACGGCCGGCTTCCTCTGCGCTGGGTATGCGAATCAGAGCTGATGGTGTTCTCTTTCCTCCAACTGTGAACAAGAGGAGGAAGGGACAGATCGAATGACCGCGCTTGCCTCTCTCTCTCTCTTTCTCCGCAGCAAGCAGTACATCCGATGTCTTGTTTGTCGCCCTTTTTTCTCCCCATCCTGGAAAGAATGGCAATCATGTTGCCGGGGTGATTTTGCTAAGAAGTCGCTTATTTGGAGGCCATGAAAAGAAACAACCCCCACGGTCTTTGCAATGCAGTGAATTTAGTCGGACCAGGGGTAACCTTACGAGCCGAACAAGCCACGTTTGAATCGTGCCCTTTCTTCTGATAAAAACGAGATATCCCAGGCTCCAGGGCTAAACTCTGACTACAAAATAGACCCGCGCACACACACACACATGACACAGGAAAATCAATAACAGTATTAAATTCTCCGTATTTTCGGTTAAAATACTAGCTGCGGAATGATGAAGAAATATAATTGATTGAATGTGTAATGTCTGTAATCCTTTTGAGTACGATTCATGAAGGGATGATTGCAAAGTCAACTTCGCCAGCTGTATCGCTTTTAATTAGCACTTTACAGGGAGGATATAATTTCAGGCAGGGTTCGCCATTTTCAGCGCGAGGTGCTCTTTTTGTCCCGTAATATTGGGCTGTAGTTTACAGACTGGAGAGAACCAATCGATGCTACGAGTGTCTTTACTCGTGTAGGATCAACACGAAGGGTATGGGATGAACTGAGCCGGGATGCTACTGGAGAGGCACCCGCCTACCCTATAATTGAAAAAAAATTGAAGTAGGAGAAGAAAGAAAAAACCGTGCCAAAATGACTAACACGTCAACCTCAGGACGAACGAGAATGGAAGAAAACACCGCGTTGCGCTGGTTAAGTTTGCCCGCCCGCCCATCAGTATTGTCTTCCGCACGATCCGTATCTGTCGTTGTCAAGTACACCTCTTTCATCTGTAATGACAAAACACAAAAAAGTCTAAGAGATCAGTCGGTGAGATCGGACTGTCACGACAAGTGTTGGAAGACAGTCGTGTGTGCATAAACGCCTCCCCAGCGGAAGGCGAGGAAACAGAGTGACATGCTGATTCGGGGGGGGGGGGGGACTTAATTCCTTAAACCGGTTTCAGGGGGGTCCGTTTGCTGAATGTGGTTCATTTTCTCGTCATTACCTCAATACATAAAACAAATCTGGAATGATGTCCGGCACCGGCTGCAGCAACCGGGCGTTGCGAATTATAGGACGGGAGATTAGCAAGGCGCAGCCCGGCGTGGGATTGTCTCTTCGATCGGCAAAGCCAGCAATCCATCACCTTATAATGCGCGTCCACTGCACTCGTCGCTTGATATTAAATCGTAGATATCTTGTTTCCCTTAATTGCCGGCCGTGTTTTCATTGTTCGTGAGGCGGTGAATTCAAATTTGACACTAGTACTCAATTTAGGGGAAATTATTACTTCTCGAAGCCCGCAAACATTGATCTGCGGGAATCGATGCCCGGGTTTAGCCAGTGTGTGGCTTTTGTAATGCATCACAGCCTCGGCTCGGCCTCACAGTTGTCAAGTTTCGAAGACGCTCATGCAAAATGCAACAGTGTTCTCCCACGATATTTTGTCTCGATTTTCATAAGTAGGGCTTTACGTGCGAGAGAGTTGGCTTACAGTCGATAGCATTGATTGCTTTCCTTCATATTTCTTTCATGAGAATTGGAAATGTCAACCGCATAATTTTAAAATCAGAGTTATTGTAATCGACGGAGTGTTTTAACATGAAGCTAGCCCTCTGCATTCGGATACTGTCTCTTTCTTCATCTAAGCTTTAATTGTACTTGATAAATACTGAATTGTATTTCAATTTATTCCACCATATCAGTGATTATTAGCCTATATTCCCCCGACACATCAAATGAAATCATCCCAACAACAAAGCATTAACACACTTTAATTCAATTTGTTCCCAGTTTGTTCTACGTTCGGCAGTGCTCTTTACAAGACCCGAGGGAGGCTAGCGAGTCGATCGTCGGTATAGGGACAGGCACGACTTTCACGGTAATGCACCCATCCTCTGAAATACAACCTACGGCCAGCAATTAACCCACTCGTCATCAACAAAGCTCTCCCGTCGGGTTTGCTCTCTATAGTATGAAGTCCAATTTAAACACTATAAACCAAAAACCTATGTTTCTAAGTTCCCCTCACCCCTTGAAACATGGTCATTTGCATAACTGTTCACCATAACATTGAGAGGTGGCCAAACGAGATGACTTCTGCATGACTAACTGAAAAACATTCCCCACAGTACAGGGCAAAACTGTTCGGCATATGTTCACGATAATAATCCCAAATCCCGTGAGATTCTGTGAGGGTTCGTCATTGTTAAGGCATTGAGCGCGCTGGAGGACTAACAACTGTTGTGTATTATTCTTGTGAGCCGTAAACTCACCGCAATATTGATATTAATCTCAAAGCTAAACACAGTCATAATGTTAAACGAAACCATTGACAGCCATTTGGGGTAATTTCATTATGTTTTGATAAAAAACAATCTGTATTCACCCAGATAATGTTGTTTGAATGTTGAGTTTGTTTGAATTTGAGAGAGTTCATTGTTGGAAATCACACCGTTGTATGCCTGGCCTTTAACAATTATCCTCTGTTGTTATTCTAAGAAAGGGAAAGATCAAGAGGTGCGTTTTTGTTTTTCGGTAAATAATCTTCTACTATTTTCTTAATGCAAACACATCGTGACATTTCATGTCGAGTTCTTTAAAGGCACTCCCATAAGCTTTGAGGCTTTAGTAGAATTGTGTCGTGTTTAAGTAAGGGCATATCACTGTAGCACAACAAGTATTAGTGTTTACACGCATTTCTGATAACAATAATATTTATGAACACGTATTTGCGTTTATTTTTCAACGGCTAAAACGCGTTGTGGTGTTTTAAGAGTGTACATCAGTGAATTAAGAGACAACGACACCGTAAGGTGTTAAAAACACGAAACACGTTTATAGGGGGATAACACCTAAATTAATAATAAGGCCTAAATTTATTTTGAACATAATGCACGTTGTTTGTTTACAGTGACAATTAAATCTTTTAAAGGAATTCGTTCAAATAGATCAATCAAATACTGTTTTATTACATCTTTTGTTCTTTCTGTTACCAGTCTTTTCTCACACAGTGCAACAAGTGTTAATTTTACTAATGCAACATTCCAAAGACACGTGACTTCCCGTTTTCATAACTTGTAAACGAAAAGTCACATGTCGGATCGCTGCTGGTTTTGGACCTATCTCCTTAGTAAGGAGTCCTTACGCATTGTGTATGAGACGGTGAGAAATAACACATTTTGATTTAGTTTTCTTGTGATGTTTCTTAGTATATGTGTGGCAGTTGGGGAAAACCCGTCGGAAGTCGCCACGCACATTTTGTAATTATGGACCGATTTACGTAAAAAAATTACCATAATTCCTTTATGTGAAAAATCTTAGTTTGAAAGAAATGAAAAACACTTTTACACTATTTTTAATATAATGTCAATTTCACCTCAATTCAAGGGATTTACGTTTACTGCATAGCCAACTTTGAAGCCTAATTTCTCCATTTGTGGGTTTTAGAACCGCTCTTTGAAAGGTCATAACTTTAGTTGTGGTTTGAATATTGAACTCATTAAAACTGTTATGAGATCAGTAAAGGGTGTATTACTTGATTAAATGCTCAACAAGAATTGTAAAAATTTGACCATGTGTTGAGTTTTCCTGGACCGCCACACATATTGATTGCTTTAAAATCAATTTTTCCTATCAGTAACTTCTCAAAATTTTGTGAAAAGAAATACCGTACAACATGAAAACAGTCATTATGTGTAAATATGTCAGTGATTAATTCATTTCTACATAAAGGCTGAATGATTTCGTCTAAGGTGCTTCCATTTTTTTTTTAAATCCCCAGAAAAAAATTATTTCACAGAAATCATTTCCCCGAATCTAATGGTGTTTGTGGTCTGAAACCGTGAATGATTTTTATCATTTCCTCAAAAAAGCAATTAAGTTCGCATTGGGTTTATACTTCCACAGGTTGACTTCTATACCAATTTATAGATTCTTATGTAATGTACATGCAAGACCTATAACCAAAAGTCTACCCGGGCTCAGTTAAGGTCAAATGTCAACACTTTTTTTCTTCTTCTTCTTATTTAAGACTGGAGTCATGGCCTTTGTCAGTGTGTGTACTTTACTATCCCTGTGATCTCAATTTCCTCACACTTTGAATGACTCGTCAACAAAATGAACAATTACTGCCTGCCTCGGTGACTTCTCAATTGCTGGCTATTAACAAATCGTGATCTTTGTTTATTAAATAAAAAATATGAATATTGTGCGCCAGCGATGTTCCGCCTGGATGGGTCGAGTCGGGCTGATGAGGCCGGTATATTCCCCCCTAAGGCTACTCATGGCGTTGAAATTTGTTAATTTGGTTTTAGGACTATTTTTCAAGAGGAAGACCAATGTGGCATTGCATTGCGTTAACAAATTATATTTGGGTTTGTTTATATTAAAACTCTGATTTCATATTTAGGAATCTTTATAATATTGGCGATTATCAGATTATCATATTAAGAAATTGTTATCTAAAAAGCTTATTTGTGTAAAAATAAACATGACTGTGTGAAAGTTTCAGCTCAAGAAAAGCTCAAATATCTACGAAAAGGATGAAAATTAATTCCAAAATTCAGATCATTTCCACCATGATTTTTGTATTCAACAGAACATATTTAAAAGGAATGGTACAATATTGGCAATAAACAGATTATCAAATGAACGAATTATTACGTAAAATCTAAAATCTTTCTTGGGGTAAAGTTGGTACACGGTGTCAATCATCCTGAGAAATTCCTTCTGAAAGCTTTCATCTTAGAGAAAAAAGAACCGTTAAGCCAAAAAAGTCTCTGGTTTCTGGCCATCGGTCGGCTTCAAAATCGTTGCGGTGACGCGCTTTTTTTTCGGCCATCTTTTTTTCTTTCTTTTTTCTTTTTGACAAGAGGGAAATACGTGATACGTTGTATACGCGGGGACCAAATCCCATATACAAAGCATGGTGGCTAAGAGAGGCCTCACACATCGGGCAAACAATTGTGAAAAAGTCGTTTAAAGCACAGCACGGCAGTATTCCAATCGACCCAGCAATTTTGGCTGCAATTGGACATCGTTTCATAGCCAAAAAAAAGAAAGAGGCGATGCACATGGAGACCAGAAACCAGAGACTTTTTGTGGCCTTATGTCGAATTTCAAATTAAAAAAAACAGAAAAGACATGCAACAATTTCATTATTTTCTCACCTGTTGTGAAAAAAAACGTTAACAGGTTATTGTTATTGCAGCCTTTGAGAATGACTCGAATCGTAAGCCACGAACCACTTCTCTTTGCAGGTTAGTCTTATGATATATTTCTAGAAAACTAATGTATATCTTTCCAAATACCAATGCTGTACCTTTCATTTAAATTAACCGAAGAAAAGTTGAGTTATGTCATGCTATTTGCTATATTTAACAATTTAAAAACGCGAGAACTTACATCAATTAATTGTAATATATATTTGTTACTAATCAATGGTGGGTAAATATTGCCTCACTGTTTGCCTACAATTTGGACGTGGGACCCATTTTGAAAATCATAGATTTGTTGTGTAAGACACAAAGATATAGGTGTTTTTATCCATTGTTTCAAAGGATTTTGCAATATCAAAATTTCTTTTCTTTCTGTTTTGTAGTTTAAAGTTCTCCTTCTCGTGTACAGCGCATACGAGTGCGTCTGATCTATAGTATATATTTGACATTATAACTTTTGAGCTTCAATAAGAAACGGGTTAAAAAAAAAAAAATTATGACACCAAATATGTTTTATGTAAAACTCTAATCGTTTATTTATTTGTGATTTCCAAAACTATAACCCCTCTAATTCCCTATACTCCGTGATTGCTTGCTGAGAAGATTTCCTGTTATGGTCCAAGAAAAATGGCCCAGACAAATTTTACCGTAAGCCGTGTTATAATATGGAATCTTAACATCCAAAACTTGATGATAAAAACTCGTCTAACTGAGTCACGCCCACAAGTCGTGACGTGAGCATGAATAATTCATCAAGCCCGCGTTGCGATATCATGTGACCGACACCCCCTGAAGAAAACTGTGTTCTCCAACATGGCGATTCACCACAAATTTTGTTGTTCGTCAAGTGCCAACATGAAACCGGAGTGGCCGATTCCTGTTAATGATTTTATAATCATCCCGAGGAACTTTCCCGCCTTTGCAAAAATCTGATACTGACTCACCCTGATTAGCCAGTCATGAGACGTGAAGAAATTACAAATGAAGTGGCCCTCAGGCAACGTTGGAAAACAACAGCGAAGGTCGACTGATGAGTACTTAATTATTATGTTTTAGTTCATCTTATGATTTTTGAAATCGATCCTTTATTCTTTTGGCTAACGGGTGATTTAACGTAAAAACTTTATTACTGCATAAACATAAGAGAATTTAATACTGTGTACGGCGTTTGATGTCTTGAAATGACGTTTGTATGCATTGTTCGCTTCGGCGTTCCATACTTAAATTGTTGAATTATTGTCTGTATGGCGGCGTATAGACTTACTGGTCATCTCACAGATATACATATAAATGAAACTTACGGCGTTAAGTTGATGATTTCAGATCATAGCCACCATTTATGTGTATTCAACAGAAAAAAAGTTATAGGGAAGGTATACAATATTGGAAATTTTTAGATAATCAAACGAATTATTAGACCTATCTAAAAACTTGGTGTAAAATTTGGTCAATTAATCAATTATCATAATAAATTATTTCGTCTAAAGTATTTTCATCTTAGAGAAAACAGGAATTGTTTTGTCGAATTAAGACAAAGTTGCCAGATTTTATCTGACATCTTTTTGTAAAACATTTTAAAAAATGTATCTAAATTTTCGTATATTTTCTGAAAATCGTGAGCGCTTATTGTAATGAAGCTTTTACATGTTAGTTTTATGATAATATTTATTGAAAACGAAAGGTTTAAATGAACGTACGGTTAACAAATACTAATGCTGTGCCCCTTTAAGGAATATTTTATTTTATTTTATTTTATTTTATTGATTCCTAACAGACGGATATTCTGCATCACAAACACCTTTGCAAATAATATTGTAATAAGTTAAATTTGGGGGATATTAACTCGAGGCGCACCGTACCTATACAACAAAATAAACCCGAGTCAGAATGCCTGCACTGTGGCTTGCCTTCTGCATCGATATTTCAACCAATTCAATGAACAAACCTCTCGCCACTTCGTGCATCAGCAGCAGCGAACTATTTATTCCCGCTCCGACAATCGATTGCAATAATGTCTTGTGTCTTTAATTTCGACTCGTTTCACTAACTTGGCTCACAACGTTTATACGCCGTGCATGTCCCTAAACGAATTTAATAACACACTGTGTATATATAGACCCAGTGTTATCACGCAGGTGGCAGCATCTTGATTCTCCAATACACAAGTCAATGGGGATCAAATCGAGGCTCTTGTCCAAAAATAGACTGGTGCCTTCACCCTCTCAGGGGGATTTTGGATGGATAGTTAATGGTACAAGACAAAATGGAATCAAAAGAAAAGGGGGAGAATTGTTGTGACTGAAGTAAAACATAAAACTTAAATAATTGTAGCTTTGCATGTTGAAGAGGATAAGTAAAAACTGATTGCGGTGACACCATGTGAAATTCTCAATTGAACAGTTGGCCTAATTAGTTATGAAAAGAAAAGCTTCATGATTGTATAAAATATCCTTGGAGGTGCTATAGTTTTTTGAAAAAATACAAATGTTATTTCCAAATTATATAAGGCATATGTCAAATGATTTTGATAACAAACTGTATCAGAATGAATAGGGACCTACGTGTTTGCCGATGGAAATTCCTGAGTGCATTTCTCTAACGACACAACATAGAACGAGCTGAAACGTTCACAGGGCAGTAATGTCATTTAGGCCCATAGGCCTATCTTTATTCATATGATGTGAGACATAGTTTACCTTCCATTAAATCGGGATTTAGGTCTAGATGGTTGAAGGATAAAACCCCAACCAGCCAGCTAGCATTTCTGCCCCAATAAACGTTTGCTTTGAAGCTAAACAGTTTTGTTTTAGCTCAGTTCTGATCTTATTCAGCCACTCTCGATCGAGCGCAGCCTATACGCATCTCTCTTTATAGACCCAACCCTTATTCTATATCATTACGCTGCCGGCGCTGAAATGGAGTCTCACTCCCCTATCTCTGCTCTACACGGGTTCCAACCCCTTCACTGGGTTTCTTAGACCTCGGGTGTTCTCTCCTTGAATTTTTGTAAGAGTATTTATCCATGAATGCCAGGTAATTTGCTTCTCCGTAGTAAACCAAAAATGCCTTCCCGCCTCACACATCCAAGTATCGTTCATTATGCATTAGTTTGTGGTAGTGAGTCAGTAAACACCACGAGCAATGCATGACATTGCTTCAAATATAAACACGAGTAAGGGTGTGTCCATGTTTCCCCATTGACCAGCAATGAACAATCAGATGAGAATATTTCTGTGTGAGACAGAAGGGCGGGAACACAATCAATTTAAGTGCTATTTTGAGTACTTTGGTTGTATCACCCATGCACAGGCCTACCTGTAGTTTTGTGAGCATACATAATAATAATAAACCAAATCAATAGAAATCGTTGAGATGAGAGTTTACAAATCATGAAAAAACAATTTAAAACTCAAAAGCTCTATCTGATATGAATTACTTCCTACCAAGGCAGAGACCAAAATATTATTTAGAGATTTGTAATTTCAATGAAATATTTTGTACCATTACAAATTTAAAACCAAACCGTTTGAGTACATAGTTTGAGTTTGAGTTTGAGAACATACCGGTAGGTATGCATGTAGGCAATTGTGAATTCCCTGACAAGAATTTCAGACAGACTTGTGTTTGCATAATTTCATTTTGAACTAATTAAGACGGGCAGAAACACTATTATGAACGGACCTAGCACTGCGCTGACGTCACAACTAAAGGTCACGTGAGCTTTGGGTACAAAAGAAAGGGAAAATAATCAATTTAGAATTGCCACGTGTAGCGCCCCAGTCGATAACACCTAATGCTCTTTATATCTCCTATGATATCGCCAAATCCAATTATCACATGAAACGTTATAACCCTCCAGGCTGTACCGGAAGACGAGGGAAAAATGTCATCGAACTCTAAATGAAACTTTTGCAACGAGCGACTGGCAAAAGACCGTATAATAATGTACTGTTTTTTGAGTGGGCCAGTCGGTCCGCGTAGGGCCCGAGAACACACAAACGTAGAAATCGAACTGTCTTCCGTGCCGGCTTCAGTCAATACTCCGAGTGTCTTCGGGAAAGTAATAAGCAACGGCCCGCTCCACTGGTCGTCTGCAAAGCGCTTTAACCACTTCTCCGTGTGGGGTTTATTTTTTCCCCTTTCTTTCTTTCTTTACGAAGCCAATGCGTATGTGTGCGATAGAACTTGGCCGTTCGATAGAGCAAACTGTAAACTAAATCCCATATCATAGCGCGGCAACAGCTGCGACACTTATGGCGACTATCCATGCCAGATAGCGTCTCCTGCAAAATGAGGGTTTCCAACTCCACGGCTGATAGCTCCCCATCGACGGATCTCAAGGGCTGCCTGCGTAACCCAATATTAGTCCACATCCAGGTAGAAAATATACATATTATAAACGAGGGGGATATCCATGGCCAAGCGACTGACCACAAAAGTGCAGAGAAATAGTACTACTATACAGAAGGAGAGTGAATCGAGTATGTGCCGATTTCAAGGCTACAGCTTATTGGCCAATCCCCATACTGCAGCAGCTGAGTAAAGACTATCGCCTGATCAGCAGGAAGAATTCGGCCTAATTCCCGCCAATTTTTGGCAGTCTGTCAACTTGTTTAACTGCAATTCAAAAGCACGACGATAGCCATTCAATAGTCTCCGTTTCTGTTTGGTCGCGGATGATCATCGAGTGCGCAAATTGTCCCGAATCTCCTTTCAACGGAGTGCTGACTTAGCCTAGATTATGGCGGGAAACACAGAAAGACGATGAGCATGATTCTATTGACAGAACTCACGAAATCAGAGCTACCGCCTTTGAGACTTTTGAATCAATTTCAGCTGTGAAAACAAATTATATTATTACAATAACAACTCTAAATTACTCAAGGTGGACTTGGAATACCATTTAAAATCTTCAGCAAATTTCAGAATTAGTACAACTAATAATGCACGAGACAAAATGTTGCCAATTTAGAGGTCTTTATATCATTTTTGTAATTTTTAAGTGTAAACGCACACTATGGTTAACCGTGGGTGATGGGGCCTTTGTCAAAACCCAGCAAAATGTTTAAATAACACCAATGTGTCAACATTATTCTTCCATGGTGTTCATTATTCTTCCATGGTGTTCATATTGTGTGAGCTTCCCTAAATAAAAACACTACTGTTATAACACCACGGTTTTTGCAATGAGCAGTAAAGGCAAGATTCCATTTCTTATTTTGGTATAAACTTTTGAAAGGGGATGTGTTTGAAACAAAAGTAAACCTACTCCTTTTGTACACTGGGTGAATAATGAAGATGAAATGAAACACCTGAAATTAGGAAAATCGACTTTTCTTTTTGGGGGCGCTGAACAATTCAGCTACACAATTTGCAACTTACACTCTCTGCAAAAATCTGAGTGTTAAAATAACACCACTAATGTAAACTGTTGTCTTCAATAGGGTTAATATTGGGCTAGCTGACCAAAATGAACATCAGTTCTAAAAGTGTTTGTCTACACATAAAATCAACGAGACTGCTCTCATTTAAATATGTAAATCATATGTAAATGAACATGTATATTATTTTTGGTGTTAAATCATGTGTAAATTACATTTGAATATGTACATCATATGCAAATGAATGTATTGATATTTTTGGATGTTAAAATCATGTGTAAATGGCATTTTAATATGTAAATCATATGCAAATCATATGTAAATCATATTGGATGTTAAAATCATGTGTCAACGAACTAATCAGGTTGCTTTCACTATTGCGCTGATAAAGTAACACCTCAGCGTACTGTCTTCGGGTAAAGTACTTAATATGCAGAACGCATGTGACCTAATTTAAACATTGTTGATTCTGCTTGAATACTAAGTCAGGTTTTCCGTATAGTTAACTTTAATCTAAACAATGGGATGATAAATATATGCATTTAAAGAATTGTACGGTTAGAATTTGTATATTTATATTTATATGAGTTTAATTTGCATTACCTTTACTGTACAACATGTCAGTATATTTCATGTAATTTTTTCACCAATTTGTGAAAATTGCACACGGTCATAATCCATTTCATATTTATAAAACATTCCAAATATTCTCAAAAATGAAAGCATGCAAGACGGAATCATTTATCTGGATGGCCAAAAATGTCTCCGGTTTCTGGTCTCCGTACTCGTCGCCTCAGACCCGCGCGTCAGCATTTTGTTGTTGTTGTTGTTGTTGTTGTTGTTGTTGTTGTTGTTGTTGTTGTTGTTGTTGTTGTTGTTGTTGTTGTTGTTGTTGTTGTTGTTGTTGTTGTTGTTGTTGTTGTTGTTGTTGTTGTTGTTGTTGTTGTTGTTGTTGTTGTTGTTGTTGTTGTTGTTGTTGTTGTTGTTGTTGTTGTTGTTGTTGTTGTTGTTGTTGTTGTTGTTGTTGTTGTTGTTGTTGTTATTGTTATGAAACGATGTCCAATTACAGCCAAAATTGCTGGACCAATTGGAATTCTGCTGTGCTGTGTTTTAAGCAACTTTTTCACATAGGGGCATGAACGTTTGCGCGATTTGTGCCGCCTCTCTTAGCCACCATACTTTGTGTATGGGAAATTTAGTGCGGTTCCAATAACCGCGAATACATCACGTAGGCCTATACGTATTCCAACCCCTTCACGTGTTTCACTGGTTAACCAAAAACAAAAGATGACCCAAAATTTTGAAGCCGACCTTTGACCAGAAATCAGAGACTTTTTTGTTTGACCTAATATTGCATTCGTCTAATTGAGTTAAGTATTTAATAAGACCGAGTGGCAGGTCCATACAATGCATTGTTACACTTTGCAGGTTACTCGGTGTTAGTCACCGAATGAATGCCCGTTTTGCATTCGATTACAATTCCAAACGATACTCAGTCAACGGTTCCCCGGTACTTTCATATCCTCATTAAAATAATAGCAGGCTTCTGTCGACTACTCAACATAATAGCTACAAAAACGATCCATACTAAATCTATAATCCGGAGGAAAAAAGAACATTAAATTGTGTGATTTCGTCTCTAAACGACCCCCACTCAAGGGTTCATAAGAAGAGCCGGGCTTTGGGTGAGAGCGGACCCTCGAATCTCTCAGGCGGGCGTTCACCCGGCCAGTGCGGTCCCCGCGGCCTCGCGCCCTTCTCTGCGCAAAGAACCATCTTCAGAAGAGCTAACAAGAGGACTGGAAAGTCTCCTCAATTGCTGCGATTTTCTATCCACTCTGGATGGACCTGGATTGTTTTGCTAGGCGCTCGTTGAACGGTAAGCGGAGAAACAATTTCAAAATTTGGTTTTCATTGCGAACGGGGAACCGGCGCCGTTAAGTGTTTATGCACGGTGCGCGCAGACTACGAGCAAAAGTACAGATGAACGGACGGGGGCTGGAAAGCTGGTTTCATAAGAAAAAATTAACATGACTCATCTTTTCTTTGTTTCCAAATGTATTGAAAAGTTACAAGACTGAAAATATTATTACTTTGCAAGCTAGATACACTAACCGAGCACTGATCTAGGCGACCCGTTCGTTGACCGCGTGAGTTGAATAATGGTGTATATGCCTTTGTAATGTCATGACGAACTTCTTTTCTTTTCTCAACCTCGTTTCAATTAATCTATCTCTTCCTCCCTCCATATTACAATATTTTAGCATGTTTTGCTTCCTTTAGAATTTGATAATTAAAAAGGGTTTGGTTCCTAAATATACACAGGTCATATAATATCTCTGACTCGTTTGAATTATACACATTTTATATTTCGAAGGGAACATTCAGATTTGAAGCTCTGTGTGGAAATACAACATGAGGAAAGTTATCGCTGGCACCATAGAAATGTTCTAAATAAGTTGTTAAAATGTGATGGTTCGTCTTAGAACAATATTATTTTTACAACTAGATAATTCGTGTAATTTTACTTCAAACCTTTAGAAGGGTACAGTGTGTCATTTTCCTATTTGGCTTATTAATGATTTGAGATAGGGTGTATACGTATGCTTAGAAATAAATTGTAATCGTCAAAGTGTCGGCATGTCTCCCCATTGACAGCACCGTAGTGACAGCAGACGAAGAGTTGAGAATTGGCGCGAAACGTAGATCGAAACAATTTGCAAGTTTCCGGCTAGTGACCTGGGATCTGTCTTCACTAGGTATAGCTAGCGCTATTATGTGATGACGGCCGCCCTCCTTTGCCCTCGTCTTGTCTTGTAAGCAATAGTCTTGTCATACAAGGCTGTGACATTCTTTGGCAACCGTTTAAGAACGGCAAACAAGGAATCCATCTCGATCCGATCGTTGCCGGTTTTTGCATAGAATCGAAGTTGCTTCACTTTAGCCAACCTGGGAAGCCGGCGGTTGGCGAGTGATGCTGCATACTAATGCCTGGCTCGGGCCTCCCCTTTGCAGCCCCCGCGGGGGTACGCTGTACAGTAATGTGCACCTTGGGGGCGCGAGGCAGAAGACAGACCGAGAGAATGTGCCGAACACGCTTTCGATTTCGCCATCGGCAAAGATAGATTTACAAAGTTTCCTCGAGTTGAAGACAGTTAGGATGAGGGAGAATCGATGTCTCTTTGGTCGTGCTGAATCCTGTCTTAATTCCTGCAGACAAACAAAGTCCGAGACGAGAGCGTTTTCAACCCCTCTCCCCTGCGTGATCCCCCGGACCCAGGGGAAGGTTTTTGGGAGTATAAACTCAGCAGCAACCTCTGTGGCAATTAGTCTGCTTCCGAAAACCAGCAGGAAGCGGCCCATCAAGCCAACCGAAGATCGCAACCATTTTTTCCGGTGATTTAAATCCCAAATGAGGGAGCACCGCGCCAGGACCTCACGCACCAGTGACACGGCCCAAGCGCCTGACCTATTTGGGACAAGTACACACTGTAAATTAAACATTTTAGTCCACTCTCCAGGGAACACAACGCTACCGTTTTTATCGAGTGGAGCATGTTCAGGCTTTCAGAATCGACGTTTTCTTGGGTTTTATACACGTGCCTGTTTTCACCCGCAAAGACAAATAGATCCAAACACCAAGTAGGTGTTATTCATCAAAACACAAGATAAGGTAATCTACTTTTTCACGAAAACCATTAACCGCGCATGATATATCCTCTCTCTACAACAAGTACCGGTAGTGTATGCAGTATACACTGCATGTAAGCCTATTATGTAATTCCAAGTTATTTGAATTCTTGAAAATTTGACTCCCATCTACTGAACAAAATTAGTTATGTGTAAAGACTATAACTAACCATGAGATAATTATAAATTACTATTTTTGCGTTTAAACTGCAGGTCCTTTGGGTGAGTAAGCAGCAAATTATTTATGTAATTTTCAATAATTTAAAATGTACACCGTTTGTTAAAATGTTGGTAAATACATTTATACAAGAATCAGAGATGTTAATCATTATTGAGAAAAATTGAAAATGCATTCACATTTATTTCCATTCATTCAAATCAAGAAAACGGATCACGATTCTGATCCATTTCAAAATTAAAATACATTTCACGTTCTCTAAAAACAATTACATCATGTCAGATGGAATAATTTCTCAGGATGTTTGGTATCATCAACAACTTCACATCAAGCAAGTTTATAGATTATAATTCAGTCATTTTGGAATTTCCCCAGAAAATACCCCTATCCGATCAGAAAAATTAGGACTTAACTCGAGATGAAAGCAAACGGTCATATCACTCGTAAATCTTCTATTTAAATAAAGGCTAGTATCGATCACGTAATGTTCAGTTAAATACAGGTGCTAATGAATATTCATGAGACATGTCAACGTTGGAGGCGTCATGCAGCTGGAATGACGTTATGATTACCATTATTAGAATAGCATTTGTTGATTTTATTTTTGAAGAAATTATTTGAATTTGAAATATCTTTCATTATATTCATAGTCATATTCATAGTTATACTCATAACTCAATAATAGCAAGCATTTATATATTAGCTATCATAGCAGATACTTGTTTTAAATGTCTGTAAATGCATCAAGCTTTATAAGAATCAGGAGATATGTATAAAAAAAGCTAAACTGTGAATTGAAGAGTAGGCGAAATGCATTCAGATTGTTCGTATTCACTCTAACGTGGAATTTCTAAAATTACAGAAATCTTTGAATCACATTTATTGGAAGGTACACTATCAGTTTATCAGTTAACACTGTATTTTTTCGTTGAATTAGACCTATAACAGCGTTTATTTCTTTTAAAAATAAATTCAGTAATCCATTAGAAAACTGGCGGTGTTGTCGATGGTTCTTGTGAATGCGCTATATAGCTTCATACCCTCAGCTAGCCATAACAAACATGGAAGAAACATCGATTTAATAAAGACGACATTTAAGATGAATGACCAAGTCCCGAGGCATTGAAGTTGTTGTCTTTGTCCCATGGAAGTAAATTGCTCACAAAATTGAGACAGTTTTCATAGAGCTATAGCCTTGGCGACAATGCCGCATCCACGGCGCGCTTGTGTCCGGCGGTATCTGTTTACCAATGTTGCATCGCTCATTGCCCCGTCTTTGGTTTGTGAAATCACGGTAGGAGTGCAACCGTGCCCTCAAACTACAAACTAAATGGCGCTGACATTGTCCGGGCGACGTCCGCCCTCACAATAGAGTGTAAACTTGGAGAAATCGTAGGCGATACCTCTCCGATTAATGGCCCGTCATCCGGTACAATTTACTTTGTAGCCCTCAAAAGAGAAAGACAGTGCACAAACTACCGAAATGGAAACGTGTCTAATGTAGGTAACGACAATAGAATGAAGACTTGTATACACACAACCATGCTTTGCATAGGAAAAAGCGCGGGAAATAGGTATACAAATGGAAAATTATTAGCACCATTTGTGGACGCAGACTATTGAGCAGGCAACAGACCAAGGAAATCATTTCGGTGCAGAGTAAACAGTTTTAAGTGGGGAAGATTGAGTCGTACAAAACGTCAATGCCTTCAGCAAGGATGCGTGACACGCGTCAACTAAACCACACCCTTACAAGGATAAATACGTGTCTTCAAATAATAGTACATGTACTATACGCTCAATGATAATGGACGTCTGTCATTTTTAAATACCCATTTTCTGAATACACACGATTACTATTTATTACAAATTACCTATTGAATGGTAAAATCGCTCTCGATGTTTGTAAAATTTAACTCTCCGCAAAATGACATATATAAAATATATAATAAACGTTTATAAAAACATATATAACATATATTATTAAAAAAGACAAAACATTGATTAACCTAAATTTTCATCAATAAAAGAAAGTGAAAATAAATCAACGATAAGAAATCGTTTAAACTCGGAGAAACTCGTGACATGGAATCGCACTATAGGGTCTCGATAACGACTTGGACGGACAAGGACTCGACTGCTGTTACTATAAAGCATTAAAGGAAGGTACATCACTGATAATGTCAGAAAACACTGCTCCTATGAGTAAAAGTTACTCTCTTTGAGTCAAGATACACATCAATCGAACAACCTGTGAAAGTTTCAGATTATTACATCATGCATTTAACGAGAAAATAATGAAAATACATTCAGATCACGAGTATTCTATCCTTGATTTGTCCTTTGTCTTCCTAATTTGCAAATTGTATTTGTATTTATTGATGTTTCGATGTAAGGACCCCAATGGAAATAAGCCTATATATTGGCTTTTTGGGTTATCCTTGGATAAATTTGATATGTTTTTTTCTCCTATCTTTGTAATGTGTTTTGTATTTTTGTCATCTTTTTATCTGAATAAATTAAATTAAATTCAATTCATCCTAATGGTTTTTACGAAAGAGAACTCTTTCCTAAATTTGAAATGGAAATCAGTTCACTGTATTTGTATTATTATCTCAGACAAAAACAAATACTAAGAAAGATAAATTTTATCATCAGCTTAAAACTATATATAGTTATTTTTTAATCACCAAATAATATGCCTAATTATCTTTAAACTCGTACCGGTACTCAATCTTTGTTACTTGGGTTCGGTCTCTAAATTTGACTCTTTATTTCAAGGGATGGCATTCCTCCGTCGTCAATTCAAATCGATCCTTAATCGAAGATATCGATACCATTCGCTATTCTCATGCCAATTCGGATGCAAGAACTCGGTAACTCGAACTCGGAATCGAACAGAGATAAACCGGATTCAGTATTCAATAACTTGGAATAGGACTCGAATTTTGAGTACGCCTAATTCTTTATTTTGAGTATAAAATACATTGAAACCTGCTTGCAATTTATTGTGTCGATTACTGCAACGGTAATGCTGTTTTTCTTGGAGTTTTGCAGGTTGTCTATGTATATTTTATTGACTTTCTTAATTGAGATTAATCATGAATAGGCCTACATAATAATAAAAACATTTCACCAAAAGGGTATTTCTGAAATGCTCGTGGTATAGCTGTATAAAGGCAGTTTCTGGCTTCGTAAGAGCCTTCATATCGTGCAGTTGTTATTGAGTGTTTTAGCAATCCACTGATAACAGTCAATATAACAAAGTTGTGAAACATGATATTAGAACTGTGATATAAGAATCAAGAGTGTGAATTTGAAGTATAGAGGGCAGAGCAGGGCAAATACTTCTCCTTCTGAAGTGTCAAAAAGGGGCGGGGGAGTCAAGTTCACGATGACGGGGGACATTACCGGTTGCTACGAGAGGACATGATTATGGGTGTTCGTGCGATGGGTTGTACACAAGACAAACTCTGTCAAGTCGAAGGCCAGGGCCTATGAGAGAGTTCCATAACATGATTCTATAATGTCACGGGCAACTTTTTTGTCAAAGTTGTGTACAAATCTTGCGGCCTCCGGTCTATTGTTGGCAAGTTTTGCAACCGCAAACTAGCTACTTCAGCAAAGAAGAAGGTAAAAACCTCTAGTAAACACATGATGTGTGGATAGCTGGATAGAATATGGGTCAGGTTGAACGAGCCAGGTGGCAGTTTGTAAAGGAATACCACATCCCATGATAGCCAAACCATCGAGCTTTCAGACGCGACCTTGGCACGTCAAGAAAAGTTAATAGCCAGTTTTTTGTGTTATCATTCGCAATGTATACTTGAGTTTTGTGAAAAGAATTTGGGTGCTGAAATGGGGGCAAACTAGCAACTCCACAAATATTGGACAACGTTAATACAATGGCTTTCCGCTCGTACAACAAAAGGGAAACATTGTGATCGAGGCTGTGAATGTTTGGACGGGGAGCCGCTCTGGGGAGCGTTCATGCCAACTGTCTTTTGTGGGTGTCACGGATGTTATGAAGGATCGAGAAACAAGCTTTTTTCTCTCTTCATTAGAAAAAACAGATGCTTCTAAAACTGGGGCACGAAAGCCTACCGCTTATAATATAACAAACGAGTAAGTGATATTGGGAACACAACATAAATGGTTTGATTGCAGATTTTTGGCCTAGCAAATCAAAAATGGTTCCTATAGGCCAATACAGCAACAATGTATTAGGAGTAATTTGTAATGTGAAGCAGTGATATCTGCGAGTGTCGACACTTCTGTTATGGTGGCAAACCTCTTTTTGATGACCCCCTTCCCCCAGTGTGGAACATCCTATGATATCAATCCCTCTATTGTGTCAATGTCCCTATTGTTGTCGATCCTCATGATGACAAGCCAGCGAGTTCGTAAGACCATTGTGTCGAACGCCTATGGTGTCGAGCCCTCTTTTACGGTGTCGAGCCCAAATGATAAAAGTTCCTCTGGGGTGTCGAGCCACATGGTGTCTATTTCCTTATGATGTCAATACTGTTGTCCATGTTCTTTTTTTGTAGGGGTTTTCTAGTATGTGCATTTGCTTAATAATAATAATAATAATAATGTGTGGACTTATATAGCGCACGTATCCACCAACTGAGTGGTGCTCAAGGCGCATTATATTATTACCCCTGCTCATAAGGCTCATAAGGCTCATAAATCATTCCTGAAACCATCTCAGCTCCCTGGGGAGTATACAGCTCAATTGCTGCCATTACAGCGCATATAAATGCTTGTTGTATTTCTGTTCCTATTGTGTTCTACTTTATTGTGTAACTACTTTATTTTGTCTGTCGCCACCACTTCTTTTGTTCTTTTGTTTAATTCGTAAATTTTAAAGAATCTATTTTAACTTGTATATATTTTGTATTCATGATTTATCATGTTATTTATTTTCTACTGTGTTTTTTTAAATATATATCTTAACTTTGTAAATGTAAACGCAATTCGCAAAATGGTGTCGATTGTCGATGAGACCCCCTGGGGTGTCGATTCCTCTGTGATGGCGTCGAGCCCTTACCCCCCCCCCCCCCGCCCCCTACATGATGCCAAAACCTTAGGTGTCGATCTTCTGCCCCTGAGGGCGCCTTTTGTATCGAATCATTTCGGCACTAAGCCGTCGATGTTGATCACCTTTTTTGTATTATTATTATTATACATTTCTGGTATTAATGAAACCAAAGATCCCTCAAAAGCACCCTTTTAATGAGCCGTTTCCCCTGGTATACATGTACAGTCATAAATATACATCACCAAGGCGCACTATGATTTATGAAAGTCAGTAAACCCAATTGCGGATATGATTCACTTATTGTAATTATACGAAATATTGTATGCAGATCAATTAGTATAAAGTCTATTACTCACAACACCTAAGGGCGCCTTCGTTTTGTACACGTACATGTATATAAGAACAAAAATAATATACTATTGCAATGATGAATATTTCAGATCAATGCATAATTTAAACAGACTTGAAACTATACGAAGCGGCTGAAAAATGGGGGAGCGTGTGACTCACCGCAGACTAAACGAAAAATGTCTGGCCACGGACCCTACCCTCATTGGCATCATTTTACCTTGATCCAATGAGATGAAACACTCCTTTACCCGTCATCCCTAGCGGCAAGGTTTGCCATCCGCCCAACCGTGAATCAACAACTTGACTCGAGGAAGAAGAACAAAAAAGGGGTGAGTGCTTGGAAGTGGTCAGAGCTCTCTGATCGCTCGGGGAAACCTTCGAGCAGGAGTGTCAGAAAAAGTGTTTTTTGTTTGGATAAGAGTGAAAATGGCTTAATATCGTCATTGGCGGAAAGGGGGGGGGAGATTTCCCAGGAAATGGTTTTAGATGTAGTTGCTATACTGCTATTAATCGAAATCGCTTACGGGTGTTGTTAGATGTCATCTATCGCACATTCGCTAATATAATATACACTCTCTGTTTCTCTAATTGTGACTTAGCCAATATCCACTTGAGTACTTATTCAACTATTAATTTAAGTCAACAGCGGCATAGGACCATCGCCAAATACGAGCGGGGATTAGGAACCAATTATAAAGACGTCTAAAAGCCATTGTACACAATAACTATTTACCAAAATAAAATAATAATAATAATTCTCACAGTTTTACATCGGCCTATACAACTTACTCAGTGTAAAGTTGACGATGGTATAAAATATATGGATGGTATAAAATATCTCGATGTTATAAAATATCTTGATGTTATAAAATATCTCGATGGCATAAAATATCTGGATGGTATAACATATCTCGATGGTAAAATATCTCGATGGTATAAAATATCTCGATGTTATAAAATATCTGGATGGTATAAAATATCTCGATGTTATAAAATATCTCGATGTTATAAAATATCTCGATGGTATAAAATATCTCGATGGCATAAAATATCTGGATGGTATAAAATATCTTGATGGTATAAAATATCTCGATGGCATAAAATATCTGGATGGTATAAAATATATCGATGGTATAAAATATCTCGATGGTATAAAATATCTGGATGTTATAAAATATCTCGATGGTATAAAATATCTCGATGGTATAAAATATCTGGATGTTATAAAATATCTGGATGGTATAAAATATCTCGATGGCATAAAATATCTGGATGGTATAAAATATCTCGATGGCATAAAATATCTCGATGGTATAAAATATCTCGATGGCATAAAATATCTCGATGGTATAAAATATCTCGATGGCATAAAATATATGGATGGTATAAAATATCTCGATGGTATAAAATATCTCGATGGTATAAAATATCTGGATGTTATAAAATATCTCGATGGTATAAAATATCTCGATGGTATAAAATATCTGGATGTTATAAAATATCTCGATGGTATAAAATATCTCGATGGTATAAAATATCTGGATGTTATAAAATATCTCGATGGTATAAAATATCTCGATGGCATAAAATATCTGGATGTTATAAAATATCTTGATGGTATAAAATATCTCGATGGTATAAAATATCTGGATGTTATAAAATATCTCGATGGTATAAAATATCTCGATGGTATAAAAAAATTCTGTCTGAGGTGCTACTGTAAAATTAGTAAAATAATTTCCAAAGTACATAGTTTTTGAAATTTTCACGTTAATAATGCGGAAAATGTTATTGTATTTTCACTTCTTTCCACAAACGCCACAACAGAATAGACGAACAGAGTATACTGATCGAAACATCGAGTTGTAACCCACTGGTTCTTTTCAGAACCATTTGCAACTCAAAAGAGAATGTTTACATGGTGTCACCGCAAACAGTCTTTACTTACAACGAAATAGTTTCAAACTGTCACAGATTAGTTTCCGTATATATGCATACCCATGTATGTTTGCAATTACAGACAATTTACCAAAAATAATAAACTAACTGCAATACTGTGATGTGGGCTGAAAAAACATAACATGTTAACCTGGTTAGGGGTGTGAACTCAGGGCAACATGACCCCTCCCTTGGAGCATCAACAACAATTTCTCTGACTATTTCTATAACGCCGTATTATTATAACTTGACTGAGAATCTCAAGGATATGCCTGGTTCACACAATGATCAAAAGCAAGCATTGCTTGACAATTATTGTCATACTTGAGAAAATTTACCCCCAAAAAAATAAATTATTTGTGCTAATGAGTAGTAGTGTGAACAAGTTAACAATCACCAACCAGGTTACAATATGGGTGGACCAACCATCAACCAACCTTTAGCGGTTGTTTTTTAGGTAAATCGTTGTTTTATACATTTATATACGTACATGGAGAGCTGCTTAGCAGATAGTGTTATCATTATGAAGCAACAGACAACTACTATTCTCTGTACGTGTATGCATTTAACCAAATCTGTTGAGAAAAATTGGGGTAAAAATCTGTAAATTGGGTGTGCTGTCTCCATCCTTGTTTCTACACACCATGTATTCAACCCGCGAAAACGCCCCTTCCCGTACATCACTACAGTTTATAATTTTCAACCATCCACAATGCATTGCGCTTTTCCCGCTCTTCACAATCATTGAAGTAGGCCCTTGATTTATTAATTTACAAAAGGCTCATTGATAATGCAATATAATACCGATAACCACTTGTTTTAACAACTTCCACTCAGTAAAATAATGGATCTAAGCTTGCGTATTCGTTCATTAAAACATTAATCTTCCGTGACCTTGGCATAATGTACCAGGAAAGAGCAACCATGTTGTGGTTGTGACAATTTTTAATTGTTTATAGTTTGATGCAGTCCGGACCGCCGAAGAAAGACATGTCAGGATGAAGTAACTTTAACATGAATGCTACTAATGCTCTCTGTCGAAATAAGAAAGACTAACGTGAGACAAAGAAGTGTCTGACAAACACGTATGTAAATGAAGTCGTCGAGGAGGGAGGCAGCCAAGATGTAGACTAGGAGAGAAGGACAAAAATCGAACAAGCAAGGAGTCATAAATATTGATCTACGGTTCGAGGGAAAAACCGGAAGTCAACGGTAAGACTATCTGGACAACCGCGGGCCCAATGCAGTATGTTTTACCGACACCATAGGGGTCGTAGCAATTAAGAACGGATGCCCCCACGTATTGGAGATCCTTAGCAACGGACCCTGAAGAAACGAAGAATGCAAAAAAGGGACGGGGAAGTGGCAACTTTTCCCGCCGTTTCGCCCGCAGAGGTGGTGGAGCGAGTCCTGGCTGCTTTTAACCGTGTATCAGATATCCGCTCGCAGTGCTCTGTGTCGCTCGCCCTTCCCAGTAATACCTTCTTCAAACAAGATACAGCATTAATAGTTTCTCGGACACGTGCCTGCTTTTATTGTTAAGCTGGGTTCGTATTGGTCCAAGCTTATAGCAAACGCAGTAAGGCAATGTTCCAATAAGAAATGGCTCCAACCTCCCTCCAACGACTGCCACGATATAGTCACACTATAGACTGCGCATCTTTCTTGAATGGCTTGGCCGGCCGGTGAAGTCGAGTAATTAGGCGCTAATATTGAAATATTGTCGAGTTTGGATTAGCTTTTTAGGCCCTACAGCGCCGTACCGCCATACGGTCGGAGTACGAGATTGTTCCCACTAGACCATTTTCAGCATGTTAGTAGCCGCCAACCACGCGTGACGCTGCCGCGCCGCACCGCGCCGTATCTCAGCCCCGTCCAGATACGATCAGTTTTCCCCTTTTTTCTTCTTCCACCCTCCCGGGTCCCAAGACAGCAAATCCAGGTCTCTCATTTCGTTTCGAGCCTCGCACTCCTCACTTCCGCCCGATGCTATCCATTCACACTCGCATGTATAATTTATATGCATAATTCTTGCATAGTTGCGTCCGTGATATTTTCTTACGAAGCCTGAGATACCTCACGCCCGCGGCGAGATCGACACGTTAATACCAAGCGATATTATTTTTCTTGGCCTTTCAAAAAAATAATCGTCGCTGAGGGCTTAGCCGGTTCAGACAACTGAAACCTTTTTTTACTTCTATTAATACATCCCTTTGCGCTGTTACGATCGCCCTTGCTTGTGATCTCTCTCCAACCCCCCCCCCCCTTCCCTCACCTCCCTCCCTAACTGCCAGTGGCGCTTCTTTTAGGTTTGTCCCATCCACTACATCAATTATGGCGTCAAAACTGGGCCAGAGATAATGGCCAACGCGGGACACCCCTTTGAGGGTACTGTAGAAGTGAAGAGCCTCTGTGTTGTGCATGTCGTAATAATGGGTTCCCCATCTTAAAGACCCTTCGTTTGGGACGAGGGGTCCTAGAATCCGATAGGTACGCCCGGGGACCAGTTATGCAGATTACCAGCTTCTTCTTGTCCTATTTCGGTGTATTCTTGTCCGAGTGTGGGTGTTTGTTGTAAATGGTATGGTATTTAGGGGATCCCGTAGGGTTTGGTAATTTGATAATAAGCTTGTAC
This sequence comes from Zoroaster sp. YZ-2022, assembly GCA_029582265.1. Taxonomy (NCBI): domain Eukaryota; kingdom Metazoa; phylum Echinodermata; class Asteroidea; order Forcipulatida; family Zoroasteridae; genus Zoroaster; species Zoroaster sp. YZ-2022. Next base: position 2,946,372 of record CM055825.1, on the reverse strand, counting down.
AATGAAAATGAATATATTGTGGTATTTCATGCTTACTGTTTTATTGTAATTTAATACAATCAATCTTATTATTAGATCTTTTCCTTTAACTTTTAACTTTTTTCTCGGAGGTCAGTAACATTTAGCCTTCTATATGCAAAGGGCCTCGTGGGAAAATGCTTTAAACTTAAACCCATAAAATGTAATTAAATGTCATCTAATGTTATTAATTATTATCATGTAGATACTAATTGTGTTTACCCATTGCGCAATATCTGACAAGTTACAATTTGATTTAAAAAAATGAAAGGTTTAATGAAAGCTTGAGGTTAATCTGGTTGTTTGACTAACCGAGGCAATTAATTACGCGTGCGGTCCATCCACAGTTTGTATCAACAAATACCATTATAATGTAGTATTTATGTACGTATGGATTAAACAGTGTACATAAATAGAGGGTTTGGCATGTATGCAGCGCAAAGAACCTACTCTAACAAGTTGACAATCGGAATAAATTGGTTGTTGGAAGTGCCGGTTGATAATGTAATGCAATTGGGACGATTTAATTCAATATGTAGACGTATACGTCTATAACGGCAGGCTAAACACGGCTGGCTAGGTGTTATTAATCACGTTAATTAGCTTTAGTATGTGGAGAATCTTCATTAACAGTGATGTAGTAAATCACAGTGCTATGTGTTATAATGAAAACACCCCCCTTATAGCGTCCATACGTCGCACACCAGACGCTGACGTGTTGCTTTGATCAAATCAATTATCCTTATATCCTAGCTACATTCAATTGTGAGCAATTCATTTTTTATTTTACTTCCCGATGTTGACTCGGCAGGAGGAAAGCGATGAAGTGTCAACATCAGAAGGGAGTCAATTCACCCTCGAAGCTAATTTCCTGTGATTTCGAGTCGGGCTTGCACGCGGTGTTTTCCGTGGGTGTGTTTGGACCGGCGCGGTCGGGCCAGTCATTACGCGGGCGAGCGGGTTGCCGTGGGACTCCCCCGGTCTCCACCGCGCGGTGAGCCCCCTATAATAACAAACTTGGCGCGGTCAAATGTCGCTTGCTCTATCACATATCACGCCCGAGAGATGCTCACAGATTTGTTTTGACATGGGATGAAAGTGCAACAGCTCATTGCATTGGTCTGCCCGCACCTTAGCACTCTCATGCAGTCAGTGAAAGTACCGTATATTAAGATAGCAATGCCTCTGGGGTCGTGGCGATGAAAACTCAAATGGTTGTCTCAGTCATAAAGTGGGGAAATTTGTTTTCCCACTTCTTAAAGACCTTTCAGTGTTTTATCCTGTTATGTTGAATAATATCAGTGAGGACACAGTGACTGTCCGACACCAGAATCTTAGATTTTGGCCACTAACACACACAAGGTGCTTGCCCAAAGCGGCCATCCTTCATAGTTATTTTGTATAATCACCAGTGTACACCACTGGTAAAACGTCTGTAAATGCATCCATACTTTATAAGAATCAAGAGAGATGTACAGAAACCAACCAATGTCTGTAAATGCATCCATACTTTATAAGAATCAAGAGAGATGTACAGAAACCAACCAATGTCTGTAAATGCATCCGTACTTTATAAGAATCAAGAGATATGTACAGAAACCAACCAATGTCTGTAAATGCATCCATACTTTATAAGAATCAAGAGAGATGTACAGAAACCAACCAATGTCTGTAAATGCATCCATACTTTATAAGAATCAAGAGAGATGTACAGAAACCAACCAATGTCTGTAAATGCATCCGTACTTTATAAGAATCAAGAGATATGTACAGAAACCAACCAATGTCTGTAAATGCATCCATAGTTTATAAGAATCAAGAGATATGTACAGAAACCAACCAATGTCTGTAAATGCATCCATATTTTATAAGATTCAAGAGATAGGCCTATGTGTATAAAAAAAAACTTTGAAAGTCAAAGCTTATATCATTGTGTCAATAATGATAAAATAGTGAAAATGTATTTATATTGTTCGTTTTCATTCCAACGTGAAATTTCTGCCTTCATAGGCCTATGAGAGATATTCAATTGATTTAAAATGATTTCAATAATTTTACTATTAAAAGCGAGAACACCTGAAGTAGAAATATTATATATTTTTGACTGCCGTTATCAACTTCACTCCAAGTAGCCTATGCCTAAGTGTTATGTAAAACTATGTTTATTTATGTTTTCGAGCTTACCAATAGTGTAGGCCTGTCTTAGGCCAAACAAGTCTCCGGTTTCTGGTCAACAGTCGTCTTCAAAATCGTTGCGGTGACGCGCTTTTTTGGCCATCTTTTTTCCAACACGCGGGGACCAAATTTCCCATAGCCTATATGGTAGCTAAAAGAGGCCTCACAAATCGGGCAAACGTTCATACTTGTATGTGAAAAAGTCGTTTAAAGCACAGCACGATCCAGCAAATTTGGCTGCAATTAGACATCGTTTCATAGCAAAACAAAAAAGAACAGTAAAAATGCCGACGCGCGGGTCTGAGGCGATGTGAGCGGAGATCAGAAACCAGAGACTCAGTGTGTGGGGGGGGGGGGGCCTCAGTGGCTTTTTCATTATGATGTGTAAACCGGTCAGTACGGGCCACTTGTCCAGTGGCCAGCATTCAGTTGTGGCCACATGACCACTTTCCATTGGTCAACTTGTTCCCCATGTTTATTGTAACGGCGTTAAATAAACGGGAAAGTACAAATGAGCAAATTACCCAATTACAAAATATCTGGTTTATTACACGATATGTAGGCCTATTATATTGATTTAAATAAATTATAAATCACACTTATATAATCACTGTTGCTGACATTATCAATTTGTGTATACCTTCCCTTCATCTTCCACCGTATATTTACCGATTTCATCTGTCATCCGTGCAATCAAAACTGTATTCCCTATTTATAATGTCCATATAGTTATAATAGTTTCATATACCTTGACAATGAAGCTCCCTGCCAATGATATATCTCCATCCACTCTCAGTAGGAACACTTATTAGGTGTAATAACCGAAATGACTATACTTTGAACAAGAATAATTATTACATTTTTCGGTTTCTATGGTAAAGCTCAATTAGATCAGTCCGAAGACCCATGTGTTATAACTTTAATCAATCATTTCCACCACTGCGGTCCGTTAAGACAAATTGTCGTCAACATTCTTGCATTTTTGTTACCACTCTATTCCCTACCGGATGACTCTCTTCCCAACCGCCACATTGCCACGAACCACCCACGTTTCGCCAAAACGGTAACATCCTCGTCGACAGCCCTACCCCTGGCAATGTCCATCACTGGTCCCTCTTCATTTGACCCATATCGACCTCATCAAGTGTGATTTTCTATTAGTAAGACACCACATGTCTTGTCATCATCGTGGTCTCTGCTCAGCGGCTGGGCACGTAGCTGACAGCAATGGAGTTGTTTCATTGTTTTTAATCCCTCCGGTTTTGTTTATTTCCAACTTTTTAAGCACTCAGTACTTGTTGCTACTTTCGACTGAGGCCACATGTGGGAGTGGGTTGATTGAAGCGCCGGTCGGGAACTCTTTTTTTTTTTAGCTATCTTCGGCTGTCGAGAAGTGTTGTCTATTCCAAGTATTTATCGCTTGTCATAATGTGTGGAAACTGGGTCGATCCTTGTTCCATAATGGTACGATCGATGCGTCTCTCAAGCAGTGGCAATTTGACAGAGCTGATAAGCGAAAAATGCTTCAGATAAACTTGCTGCAATAAGTTCGAAGAATCAGTAGCAAAGGAAGGTACAACAATGGTAATTACTTGATAATAAACAAAAGTTCAGAATAATTACATGGTTAAGTGCCTTGCCTAATGACATAAGCGCCGCGACCAGCCAGACCGGGATTCGAACCCACATTCTGACGCCACTAGAACTTGATAACAATATTACTGAATAATTACCCCAATTAAAGCCGGCTTGATGTGAAGTTAGTAAAGATGCCAATCATCCTAAATAATAGTGTGCTGTCTAAAGTGCTCTCATTAACAGATAGCATTAAATAATTGTTTAATTTTCAAAAAAAATTGCAAGAAAACAATTTTCCTCCAAATGTTTTCTGAACAATTGTGAATGCTTTTTCACACTGTTCCCATGACTTAGACTCTGCATTGAGCTGAAACTGTTAAAGGTTGTTTAATATATCTTGATTCATAGAGAGTAAGTACTATTCATAAAAGCAGTTTTTTTGGCCAACATTACAACAGTCATGTTGCAATCATTTCTCGGGTAACCGCCAGGTAACCGCTCCAAAACCGGCGGTTGTGAACGGTGATGCTTCTCCCTACATGGTTACCAACACAGTTGTTATAATACTCAGACAAAGATAATAAGTATTTGCTTAGCAAAAAATGTTCTACCCAGCTACTCTGGGATATCAGTCCCGGCCCATGTACCTGGAAAAAAAATGAAGTCACACGACCAAACAGAGGATGCGGTGTTTCTTTGTATTAAAACTACAGTAGCGAAGCTGAAGTATTCAGTGGGCTAGGAGTCTGGCTTCCTTCTACCATTAAAGACATCAACCAACAGCCATGTGTTCATATTCCGGACGTGCATATATTTCAGATCTCAAAATAGTTACTTCATTAAACAAAAATTAAATAAAAGCGTTCATAATATAGGCGGCAGTCTGTGCCAAAATGAAGTGTACGATGATGATGTTTTAATGATATAATATAGGGAAATTAACATCAATTCGAGTCTTGTTATTTTCTTCCTGAAATAATATGAAAGCAACTCTTTCGAAGAAAACAACATTGTCGTAGTTTCTATTGACTCTGTTTTTCAACACCATTCAGACACTTTTAAAAAATGCCAAAAATGTTGTCATAAGTTTTTTTTCTGCTCAGAAATCTTCCGGGAGATTTTCTTGAAAAGAAAGATACGAAGGTTGAAGCATTGACATTTTTTTGGGCCGCGATTTACTCTTCAGTCAACGAATGTCTGTCATAACACCGGTAAATCCGATCCGCTTCGTCAGACGAGCGAAGGGCGATGGGGGGGATAAATAAATTCTTCACGTCCCTCTATCGTCAGGTTGACTTGTGCTGGCGTTCGTGGGGTCTTCGAATAAATATACAGTTTGACTCGAGTATTTGTATTTCTGTTGGATCGGATTGTGCAGAATGTGATGTAACGGGGAACGGTTAAGCTCGTACACGTTTTTGGCCCAATTTTGACAAGTGTTGCGAGACGGGAACAGAGAGGAGACGGGCTCTGCTGGGAAGAGGGACCCAGAGACGGTACGGTGTAAGTAGGCCAAGCGTTAAAGTGTGAAAATAAGACCCTTGTTAGTTTAATCGAATGGCTGAGAGTCTCCATAGTGTAAATAGTTGGATTATGTTGACGGCCGAGCGTGAATTGAAAGTGCATTGTCAACCGGAACTTAGTTGCGGGATTTCGAGATTCGGTTACCTACAAAAATAGGAAGGACACAGTTTATTAAAATGCCAGTTGATCAGAACAGCGGGTAGCATTTGATGAAAACGACAAATCGATATTTGACTTAGTTTGCGAACGGGACCTTACCTTGTAGTCGATTACTGCCACAAAGGGGTGTTATTTATGATAACACAACAATTTAAGGGAACATTATTCGACCGTTCCCTGTAAAGGTCGATGTATTTTTATTTCGCCAGTGAAGCAGAACATTTTACAAAGTTGTTATATAGGACTGCAGCAGTGTCTTCTTTTTAGAACGTTGGGGGCGGGCTGAGCATTCTTACAAGTTCAGATTGTATAATAAGTCTGTATCGAGCTTCTTTGCATTCCGCTATTTCAAAATCCTCATGAACATAGAGTACCGTATCGATATGCTATAGTAGGCTTTAAAATCAAATAGGGAGGCTGTTACCATGGAAACATGGCAAATCTCATCCTGTTCAAATCTGGTGCCCTGTGTAGGCTACAGCTATCTTACAGAAACGTCTTGTTATTAAAACAAGGTATGATAGGTAAAACTTGTAGCTTTGCATGGTGAGGATGATAAGTAAGACTAATTGCGGTGACACCATGTGGAATCTCAATTGATTGGAATCTCATGTGGAATCTCAATTCTGTGCTTCTGAAATACGTCTTCAAGACACGGATACGAACATTGATTTAGGGTTAAAGGGTACATATATAACTCTGTTTCGTGCTTATATTTTGCCCAAGGTGAACACTAATTTCCTCATTGAAAACCACATTGAGACCTGTTTCCAGAATAAACTGGTGCCTGTGATTTGGTGACCATATGTGATTCAATGCTCATAAAAAGGGGACAAGACAATGGATGTTGAGGTGTGAAACGACTGTATTTGCGTGTTGGCGAAGGTCCCACAACTCAGTGCCTTTCCAGTCGCTTGCACAGCCTCGTTTTGGTGCACGATGACGTCAGGTTGGATCAAAGTACCTTTGGCAGGGGGTAGAATGTTATTTCTCCAGCAACAATACACTGCCACATAAGGCAAGCTCTCCAGCCAGTCTCACCTTATTAATAGACAAGTGACAAGTCAGCCAGCAACTCGCTGTCACTTGTCTGCGAACAGCTGCTCAATGTGGCCACCAGGATCTCTATACTGCCTAGCCAGAGAAAAGAAAGAAAAACACGGCCCATCCCGGCAGTCGTCACCGAGCTATCGAAATCCGAAGTTAAAACCGTGTTTGTTTTTTCGCGCGCGGCCTGGCAGCGAAAATCGGCGCGAACATGACAAGGGCTTTTCAGATATCACTTCGGACTTTCACACGATGGGATCAGTGTGTGGTTATGACTTCAGAGGTAGAGAAAGGGAAAAAGATGTTACCTGTACTTTCTTTAAACCAGGCTGGATTGGACAGAGGTATATTGAAATATTGTGAAACCTATTGCGCCGGTAATCTAAACAAAAATAAACACCGTGAATGAATTGGCCGAGTGCTGAAACAGAGGCTAGTTTGATGGATTATCGTGACACGCAACGCCTGATGACAAAAGCCCTCCCGGGCTTAATTGAATAAAAAGTTATCAAATTTTATACTGATGGCCGTGCGAATCAATCACAGACATTTTACGAGTTAACCCTCGACTTGCTTAGTGTAAACTCAGCCCAATCAGTCACGTTGAGAGTTATTTCTATTTCCGTCTCCATGGCTACACTTGAACACTGAAGTGTTCGTATAGTTAACTACCGAAACGGACAAATGTTTAAAAAAAAAAAATCCCAGTAAAACGGAATTATACTTCAAAACCCACTACCATTGACAGAAGTTAATGGCGTAATAAAAAGAGAGATAAGTGCTTTTAAACTTGATGGGGGAAAAACACTAATAATTGATATTTAATTGGTGTAAATGACACCTTCAAGTGGCGCAGAACTTTGAAAGCGGGGAAATTCCGCTTAAGTCGAGGCGGTCAACCGAGGCGGCGGCCGGCGCTCAAGCATCGAGTAAAACTCCGAATCTCCAGCGTTTGTTTTCAGAAGGTGCTAATTGTACCGCTTTTTTTTTTTTTTTTTGGTCCCCAGTCGAAACTCACGAGCGATGACGGAACGGAAACACGGCAACGTTTTTTTTCCTTCTCCCCTGCGCTCCCTTTCTCGCACACGTCGGTTGAGCTGATGCTGGAGTGGTTTACTGACTATCTGTCACGGGCCGTAAAAGCAATCTCTTGTTTCCTGAAGTAAAGGCTTCCTGTCTGTTCCTGATGAGAAAAGAGCGCGAAGGGCGGTGTGGAGCTTTTGGAAGAGAATGTTTCCTGCGCGCATCATGGCGATTGCTTTGTTCGAGTGTTAAAGACCGAGTGTTGGATGGATAGGATATAATTTAGTTTGAGTGATGTTATGGAGTTCGTTTTAATGAAATCTCTTTTGATAGAGGAGTTGGGAGGCTTTTAACTAAGCCTATCATGGACAGAACCATGTAGGCACACCACCGCACCCCACACAATGTTGGGTCAAAATCTAAGTTTCATTTGAAACATTTGCCGGCGTGATATTGGAACAGAATGCAAATACTGAACAGGGGGAGACTAGGTGTTTCACAGTGAGATTTCTCAGTGAGATCTGTGATAACAGTTCTAATATAGATAGATCTTAATGTTGCAGCTCAGGTTAGTAAGAAACAAATATACTGTCACAAGAGGGCGATATTTGTTCACTTTACAGGGAAATTTAAAATGAGTTTAAATGGTTTTAAACCATTGCCTCAGCAGTAGAAAAAATATCATCATTGATGACGTTATTCATAAAAATAAAACAAGGTATTTAGAAATGGCGCTCTACAAAAAACAAAGCGCCTTATAGTTTATTATACAAAAAATTTAACCTGTAGGAAGGTGTGTACTGCGTTGACGTCAACATCTATTGAGGACGCATGCTTTTCGAGTAACTCTTCAATTAATGGACCCCCAATCTGGGTTCAAGTGTTCCACAAACCAGACTATGGGTCCGTTATCATCAACAGCGGTTATAGTATCGGTCACTGACATATTTTACAGGAGTTAGTGTGCTTGCCTTGCCGCGCACGATGGGTTACGCGGTATGGATACACCTCATCCGACAATGCACTGTTATAACGGTTCATGGTTCCAGACCTAACATACTTAACGTAGTCTGCGTAGTAACGGTTGGCATTGGGTACCAGACTGTTGGTGCTCCCATCATGCAAGGAGATGTCAAACGCCACTTGCATAGTAACGAGATCTCACCTTACGCTGTTTTGGAAACACGTGCTCGTCGTATCCTTGACTTTGTCTGCATGGATGACCGCAAATAATGCTCATGAATCGAGAAATCTAGTTCACAGCATGCCCTCCTCATCATCACAATCAACACAGATATTTCGTGTACCTTATTTTCTTCCCAGAACAGATGAAATCAGAAAACAAAACACCAGTCTATAGATGAATTATGCAGACTGTGCGCATGATTGTGCTCCGTTTAATAGCGTAAGGCGAATCGCTGCGGTAGGGTGCCTCTATACGCAACGCATGGCTTGCTACATAAGCCCACCGTCCCCGTCCTGTTGTGACCACTCCAATGCCACCGCACGTAAACCTTATTACGTATACGTGACCGAGTCATGGGTAAATAGCCCAGAATAAAACCTTTATTCCTGTCGTAGATGTACATCGGTGAGACGGCGACTATTAAGGAACTGTTCGGCATTATGTGTTGTACAATTGGCGAGCAATGGCTTTATTGTTATATAATTTTGTTTTGTTAATTGTTAATTTTGTTTCTTTTCAAAACCAACAATTATTACAACTCATAAGAGATAACATGGTGATATCGCAAACCTTACCCCTACTTTATATTTCCACCATACAAAGATTCAAATCCTACTTTGTTTGTGTTTATAATTTAAAGGTAAGTAAGACTAGTTGCGGTGACACCATGTGAAATTCTCTATTGAGTAGTAATTAGTTCTGAAAAAAACTGGAGGTTCAGAACTAATTACTACTCAATAGAGAATTTCACATGGTGTCACTGCAATTAGTCTTACTTATCCTCTTCACCATGCAAAGCTACAAGTTTTACCTAATTTAAAGGTAAGATGTATCACTAGTAAATACTTGATAACAAAAGTACTTAATAATTATCTGAAAGCTAACTTGATGTGAAGTTGGAAACAAATCGTTCAATCATGCTGATAAATTACACCGTGTGAAGTGCTTTTAATTTTAAAGGGAAGGTACAACATTGGTAATTACCAGAGTTACAAAAATTATCTTAAAGCTTTGTGTAAAGTTGGTAAATGAGAAATGATTTGGTGTAAATTGCTTTAATTTTAGAGAAAACAGGAATTGTGTAATATAGAATTTACAAAAAAAACATTTAAAAAATGTAAAGTTTTTTTTTTTATTGTTTTCTAAAAACGTGAGCAATCTATTGTGATGCAACTTTCAGAAGATATAGTTAAATGACATAGGCCTATCTTGGAAAATAGATGGTTGTAATGAACGTATGTTACTAAATACCAACGCTTTATAGGGGCAATATCGTCACGATACAGACTTTCAACAGGGCATGGAATCGGTGTCCTAGTTTAAGATGAACACATGCGACTGATAATTACTGGCTCGTTTATGCACCAGCAACGGTTATATGACCTTATCATGTGGGGTATTATTTTTAGTCACTGAGTTAATCTAAAACTGGCACTCCGATTCCATGCCCTGTTGGTCGTGATGATATTGTTCCATTAATTAAAAGGAATGTACAACATTGGTAATGTTGGCAAAAGCTTCTATGAGTACGTATTCTCTCCTTGAATCAAAACATCAAACAACCAACCTATCGAAAGTTCAATTGATTCGGTTGTATCGTACGCGTAGTTCAAACCGATATATGTCTACTGTGGCACACAAACTGAATGTTTCTATTTTGAGAAAATGTCTTCAGAAAATGTCAAAATGTTTATACAAATAAATAACGCCATTAAATCTCAAATCTGTGTCAACATTATTGAATGTCAGACGGATGTCGAAGTATAGATTGTATGTGGAAACGTATACATGAATCAAATTATGAACACATTATGTCAACATATAAGACGCAGTGTAAACAGTCGTGTCACAGTCTATAGTTTTAATTCAAAATGTCTGAAGAGAGTGATGTTGTCCCTTTTTAAGAAAAACAACTCTCGATGAGGTTATCTGCATGGTCTACAGCCGACATGTGTCGTGGGTTCAATACACGTACACGCTTACACAACCTCAGTGCGCCACATTCCCTGACTCGTATGGTGCCGAGTTTGCATGGCAAAATTCGTCCCTAATTTGCCACAGTGACCAATCCTGCATTAAGTTGGCATAGTGACCAATGCGGTATTGGTCCCTTTGCCAACTTACAAAAATAGCCAGTTAGAGCATTCGTCATTTGAATACATGCTCTATCTCCCAAAACTATAAGGAATACATGCATGTGGATTAGATACAATGGTAGGTCTCTTCCTGAATGTACTAATGGGCGGGAAAACTTAAAATTGAAAAAAGTCGGATTGGTCACTATGGCAAATTAGAGACGAATTAGCAGGGACTGTTTCAATTTCAAGATGTGGGTTTTGTCAAAAGCAAAAGCTATGTCCTTGTGATAAATAATCGTCATCCGTTTTGTGCTGGAACCGACATTTGTCATTAATAACCGACATGATAACCGACATGTTAATAATAAGTATATATGATTCCATTAATAAGTTATATAGGGCCTATGATTATATATTTTTTACTTTAAATTTTTAAAGGCCATTTACAGCATTGGTAATGCTTGCATTATAATGCTTCTAAAAGTACTGGTATCATTGCTGTCTGTGAATCGAGATATGTATTAAATACCCAACCTGCAGACTGTTCAGTTAAATTAGTCCACACGTTTGAGAAATTGGAAACTGTTAATTTTCAAATTTGAAGACTTCAAAACACTGGTCAATAGAGGGCGGTATTCATTCCCAAAGTGGACGGTGTTAAATTAAGGACTTTGTGCAAAGTCTTGAAACTTATGGGCAATAATTAAATTTTTTTAAGAATGACAGTACCTCAGACACAAGCTGTTTTTCAGAGGGAAGATTGATACTACTGTCAACTTTATAGACCTTTATCGCACTGTGTGCGGCCATATTTGTCTGATTCCCTGCATACACAATGGCAATGACAGTTCTAATTCTCATTTCATAAAAAGGTGCCAGACTATTTTCCCTTCCAGCCTCGGTTTGGTTACATTGATTTGAATGGAAGAAAAACAAGATAGCTAACCATGACAAAGGTCTATACCATGTACCGGTACGTTTTACATTACAATTGACCATTTGGTTGTTTTGGAGTTCCAGTACCTTACTCATGTAAGGTACTGGAACTCCAAATCAAGCAAGATAAACCACCTTCTCATTATTCAAAGGGTCTTTTCCAAGTTGTTTTATTTTCTTTCTGGAACTGCCACGTGACCCATATACCTCAGCTTGACATAGACAAAGCAGAACTGCAACAATCTATTCTCTAAAAAAAATGAACTTCACTCGGAATTACTGAAACTAGGAAAAATAATGTGTTAAGTTTGTCCCAGTTTCGACTGGATGAAGTGAATTTGAAACTCAAGATTTGAGAGATCGTTCCCTGCGGTTGTTGAGTACATACGTTGACACTCGCGCCTTTAACAACGATAGAGTATGCAGCTGTTTAAATCGTGTACTTTCTTGGTTACGGTTAACTGTCAACGGTTAACTGAATGATTGCATAACTAAGTCGATCTAGTGCTTAAGATACATTTTTGTTTCAATCTTTAAGTAACATATTTGGGCTGTTCCAGTACATGTTACTGATAAATGACTTGGTGTAAATTCAATACCTAACTAGTGGTAACTATCCCACTACTAAATGGTCAAAATCAGTCAAAATGTTGATATACTTGCCAAGCTATATATCTAGTGCACTTAAAAGTAAAACACTGTCGAACCTTTATAGTAAGTATACATTTACAGGTCAAAATGAGTCGACAGTTTTTGACTGGTAAAAGCATTGTCTTGTTTTGTTCAGGGTGGTCAAAATGACAGTACAAAATGCCCCTGTGTGCATATTTGGGTCAACAGTAAAAAACAGGCAGTTGACTGATTTTGACCTCTATAGCAACTTCCCACTAAAGTACAGGTATAGTAAGAGGGTTAATACCGCTGTATGCATAGGCCTACATAACTGTAACAAACCGCCCAGTTGATCACTCTTAAAACTGGTGTTAAAAAATAAACCAGCGGTGTTCATCGGCTAACTTGGCTAATATAAACACCTTGATAGATTAAAATATACACCACTGCAATTTTAACACCACCGTTGTTGCAGTATAATCTTTCCTGAATTCGAACTAGAAATTATTTCCACTTTTTTTAAAAAAGATAGCACCTCTGACAACATAATAGGGAACATTGATAACATCATCAGATTTACATTTAGTATTCGACCAGTGGTTATTTAATTACCAATCATAATTATACGTTTAACTTCAAATAATGAAGTTATCAGAGAGGAATATATCTGATATGTAATCTTGTTGCTTGTGTTTTGATTTAAATAAATTGTTCTTAACAAGGAAGCACTTCCGTTATTATATAAAAAATATTATAGGCCTAATGTATAACTGCGTGTAATGGCTCCATTGTTTCAAATTTAGCCAATTGCTTATAATTTATGAGTGATACGGATTTTCTGTTTCAAAAGATCAGTAATTCCTCCTTAAAAGATTTACATTTCTTATCCTGATTCCTTAACGGAACAATTCAACTGTCAATTACAATTAATTTCAAACCAAACTACATCACATGCTTGTCGCTACATTCTTCGAAGAAAGATTTATATTCCATTCATGGGGATACAGGTTAGTCATTGATTGTGGCGGTTAAATCGGTACTTTCTCACCTTAGCAACATCTGAGCAAAAAGAAAGATTCTCAACCAATGCTCCCGTGAGTATTAAGACCTAATCGATGGAAAACAATGGAAAGCATAGTCAGTAATGAATGGCTTGGTAAATACGTCTCTAATGAGCCGTCCGCGAGTCAACACCACCGTACATTTTACTCAAAGCACCCACCGATTAGTCTCCGTAGACCCCGCTGTAGTTTCCATTTGCCGGCCGTGATAAACCGCCGAGCATGCCGCAGACGATAGTTTAAAGGTGTACGATTTGGTGTATGTTTTTTTGGCGCTAAAAAGACGCAGAACCATTTTGATCATGACAGAAGAATTGCAATAATGTCCTAAGGTTACAAAATATCTATGTATAATCATCATGTTGTTGCTATGTTCCACAGACTGTATTTGTTTCGTTTTTCTTTTTGTTTATTTGGTGTAAACATCTTGAGTTTGGTTGTTTTTGTGTAGTTTTTTTATTCACTGTTCATTAGTCTCCCACTATTATTATGCACTTACAGATGCAAGGAGTCCTTAATGTTGAATTATTCATATAACAAAACACACGGAAATTTGTTGACATTTAGAAGAGTTGCTTCACAATTAATCCCAATAGTTTATACAATCAGTATGAGATTTATTTTACGTGACTTGTCCCAGTTTTCAACAATTTGAAGAGGGAAAGTCACGTGTCGTATGGAAACTACACTGTAAAAAGGGTGTTCAGAATTTAAACACATTTCTAAACACTTAGCTTGTACTCACATTTTTCATATGTTTAGCCTAAAAACATGTTTAGATTGTGCTTTTCTGTGATGTGTGTTTGAATGCTAAATAACCATATGAACAGGTGTCAAAAAGCTAAGCACGTTTAGCTTTGTGACATGTACAAAGGATGGCCGTTTAGCATTTAAACGCATTCCTATAAACACGTTTATTTTTGCGTGTGTTTAAATTCTAAACACCGTTTTTACAGTGTATATGCGTACAATACCTCACCCTTGTGCAATGTGCACGTTATATTGACTGTGAAATATACAACCTTTTCTCAGTAACCAAAATAAACTTTGATTTTAGCGAATGAAAGGGATCTGTGGGGCATTTTTCCCAACCCCCCCCCTACCCCCGATTGCCATGCATGTAAATCAACAACAAAAATTCATGAGTGCCCCCTTTTTTTGGCAGAGCATATCCCTTTATTTCCGCCCCCACACACCCTCCTTCTGTCATCCTGGACCTGCCCCGTGTTTCATTTCTCTAAACCCTTAATAACATGATCATCGCTCAGTTCATTTTTTACGGGATTTGAAAGCAGTGTACCTTTAACCAGAATGGCGAGAGATCGAGAGCGCTGGGATTTGAACGAGAAAGACTGCGCTTTGCTTCTCCCCCATGATTGATCCGTCTTCCCAGTGTAGCGGATAAAATGTGGGAATAACGAGGGTGGATGAATGCCTGGCGACCTCAGCCGTCTCCCCGGGTGAGGTTCGGGATTACTGCCTTCCATCTTCGGTGATAAACCGTCAGCGCAAAATTGTTATAAATGGGTCGTTTCAGCGGAAAACACTGCGCTACATGGTGTAGCTCTAAGCAGAGCTTAGAGCTTGCATCGAGAGAGCAACCGTTGGTGGCGCTATATTATCTTTATGCATGAAGATTAAAGCAAGGGTGATGTGATGTCTTTCGGTTACTTATAGTGAAACGATTAATTTGTTTCTTGCCCTTTCAGCTTGGAAACAAACATCAAATTTATCAACTTCAAGGAAAGGTACATCATGTTGACGCAACTGCTTCTATGAGTATGCTTACTCTCTTTGAATCAGGATATACATTAAAGGGAAGGTACAACATTGGTAATGTTGGCAAAACCGCTTCTATGACTATGCGTATTCCCTTTGAATCAAGATATACATTAAAGGGAAGGTACAACATTGGTAATGTTAGCAAAACTGATTCTATGAGTATACTTACTCTCTTTGAATCAAGATAGCCTATACATTGAAGGGAAGGTACAACATTGGTAGTGTTGTCAAAACTGCTTCTATGAGTATACTTACTCTCTTTGAATCAAGATATACATCAAACAAACAACCTGTGCAAATTTCAGCTTATAAGGTTATACTTTTCGCAATAAATTAGTGAAAATGTATTCATATTTGTTTGTATGAATGTGGAATTTGTACTTTGGCTTTCCTAAATTCAAACTGGAAATTAGGTAAAACTTGTAGCTTTGCATGGTGAGGATGATAAGTAAGACTAATTGCGGTGACACCATGTGGAATCTCAATTGAGGACGATCAGAGCATACTGATCGAAACGTCGAGTTGTACCTCCAGTTCTTTTCAGAACTAATTACTACTCAATTGAGATTCCACATGGTGTCACCGCAATTAGTCTTACTTAAACTGGAAATTATTTGACCTTTTCTTATCAAATGCATCACCTCAGACAAAATTATTTATAGAGAAGATTTAAACCTGTTTTACATTAACGGTTGACAATTTTGCTATTTTCTAATTACTTATCTTTTACCTTACCTTGATCATACCTTACTTTGATCGCGCGAACGCTACTAAGAAACATCGCTTTGCAAAGTACCAGCCACTTATTACAATGGCTGCAACAGGAAGAATCTTTAAAGCGAAATGAAAACACATAGAACAATATGTACCCTCTTTAGACAAGATGGCCAGTCGTACACAACATTGTACTCCTGCCTGAAACCAAGCCATCGTATTTATGTCAACCCTCTTGAGTTTACAGCGCCGTGCACTCACGTCTTGTACCGGTTGCTTGGTTCGTGAGGACTAGGCCGGCGACCAAGAGAGACGCGATGCATGTATAGCTATGATGGCTGCTGTCTACACAACCCTGATTCGTGTTTGCACTCGGACTTGGTGGTAATTCTCATGCTTTTACAAGATACAAGTGGATTGCTCTTTTATACAAAATGTATTTTGTATAAAAAATTTAGATGCAGACCATGCGTTAGTAATCCTATTGTGGAAGCGTCTCGGCGCTTGTTGACTAACGTATGTTTTTGTCTCCGGCTAATTCGTCTACTATCAGTATTTCATCTTTTTGTGTCAACATTCTAGCTATTTTCTTAGTTTTTCAAGTCTGTCCTCAGCATTTTTAGGTCACAGTGCAGAAATGATAATGTATCTAAACTGGTACATGTACAGGTTTGTAATATGAACAAAACATGACCGTCAGCGGTATATATATGCATGTTCAGCGTGGCAACTTTATGTCAAGAAAACCTGATGTTTCACGAAGGATCCTTATCACAATATAGGCCTATCCATAACGTGTGTGGTATCTTGATTGCTTCTTCTATAACCATATCCCATCCCAGTTTGAAAGACCCAAGTCCAATTTAGACATAAGCCTCGCAAATTCATTTTCTTTCTATTTCATTTGTTATAAAGTTAACACTATATATTAAAGTTAACACTAGATATGTCGAAACTATTAAATTTCATCACCAGAGATCAAGAACAAAATGCTTTACATCATTCACTCTTCTCAAGATTTCCTAGATTGTGGGAAGGTCTGCCTTTAAATGTTAAGGAGTTAATCATATCTGGTTTATTACCTTTCATAACTGAACTGCGTAAACATATCCTGTCCCCAGGTACAAATTTGGACTTGCCAACATAACACTCTGTACTAATGCTGTATGTTCCTTTGTGTTGTTACTTTTAAAATTTTATTTTGTTTGTACTTGTTTTTAATCCCTTGGATTGATTCTTATTTGGCATTTTATATTATATTTGTATTATATTGTTTGATTATGTTTGGCAGCATTATGGAGAGCCACTAGATTGTGATTTGGTTCGCATTTTGGTAATCCTACAGGGGTGATGTCAACATTTTGTCATGTTCACCTTATTTTCATCATGTATATTTTATTTTATTTTAGTGGAGTGGAGTGTCGTGGCCGAGCGGTCTAGCTTACCGGACTCAAGTTCTGGTGTTAGCAGCAGAATGTAGGTTCGAATCCCGGCCGTGACACTTGTGTCCTTGAGCAAGACACTTAACCATAATTGCTTCTCTCCACCCAGGGGTTAAATGGGTACCTGTGAGCATGCACGGATTACCGCACGGGCAAACTGGGCACGTGCCCCGGGCCCAGGAGCCAATACGGTCCCCTTGGTTTTCAAAAAAAACAAAAAAAAAGCATAGTACTAGTAGTATTATGCGCGTGTATGGGCCCGTGGTGAATTTGTGCCCAGAGCCTGTGCTCATGATGATCCGTCCATGCCTGTGAGGGCAGAGTTGGTTGATTAGCCCTATATGCGCTGTAATGGCAGCAATTGAGCTGTATACTCCCCAGGGAGCTGAGATGGTTTCAGAAATGATTTATGAGCCTTATGAGCAGGGGTAATTATATAATGCGCCTTGAGCACCACTTAGTTGGTGGATACGTGCGCTATATAAGTCCACACATTATTATTATTATTATTATTATTATTATTATTATTATTATTATTATTATTATTATTATTATTATTATTATTATTATTATTATTATAGTTTTCTCTAATTGTTTTTTTACCATTGTGTTTGTGATTGTTTCTGCTCTGTGAAATAATAAATGAAATGAAATGAAATGAAAAAAAAGATTTCCATAGGCTCATACACATTAACATTGACCGTCACACAGACTGAAAAGCACCAGTCTATTTCAGACATGAGCCTCGCTATGATTCTCATAGGCTTGTGTGCTAGAAAACCAAGATGTCCCCTATTTGATCACTTTACTATTATTAGTTGCCGGCCTTTCATCGGTATGTGCAACATACTTTGAAAAGCGTTTAAATTTAACAAACGATAGTCTGGTACCCAATCTCAAATACGCAGTGGTGAGAAAGTGGATTATTTAAGTCAAGAGAGGGCGAAACGGGAAGGAAGACGGGATTTGCAATTATGCGTTTCGTGAAACAAAGACTATCCTACTAGATGTTTTGAAAATTTTAACAGCACGTGACGGGAAAGGGCCGAAGGGCTTTATCTAAGACTCAATAAGACGCCAGTCTATATCAGCAACAGCCCCGGAATCCGATAGTTACCGGCTATAGCTGCTGTAGATGCGGGGCCACACCGCGCATTGATCGGCCTACCGGCAAGGACGGGAACACGGGCCCGCTTCTTCCCCCGGTCTGAAACCGTATACAATTGGGAGAATCACTTATCATCCTTTCCCAGTGGTATTTACCGTGAACTGAAAACGGCAGGATGGTATCATTTGATGCCGCTAACTGGAGTGGTCGGGGGAGGATTAAATTAGATATCTTCAGAACCAGAATCAATTGAAATCGTAATCGAGAAAACCCGAAAATCCGTTGCTTCCCACTTTAGCCTCGAGCGACTTCGACAAAAGCCCCCGTTTTAATCGAAATAAGAAAAAAAAGGTTGAGAGCTGGGCTGAAATAATTGTGGTATTGAGATTTTTGACAAAGACAGTCGTGAGCTGAACGAAGTAATTTCTCCACATTTGGTTCACTTGATTGACAATAAACTAATCTGTACTTATTATAAGCAATCAATGGGGTACAGTTTGATAATAATATTACTATGCGAAAGCAAAACTGGTAATCCCGCACCCGTTTTTGCCTAGTTCCCCTAATACCAATTTATCCATGTAATTAAAGAAGAGGTCTAAGTAAATGTTAATAATTGACCTTTCCTCGTTTTTAGAGCGGTTGTGTCACAAGGAAACTCGAATGATACAACATTTATTATCTTAAACTCACGGTAAAATACTGTAGAAAAGCCTTTTTTTCTTGACCAATTTTGTCTCAAAGTCAGACAACCCTGAGCTGCAGTGCATGTATCTACATATACCATCATGGTACTAGATATTATATGTAAGTGACAACAAATGGCCCTCTTGTGTTTAAAAATCATCTTCCCAATGTAGGCCTTGCAAAGATCATTCCAGTATTGGCCAGAAATTGTGTAAAATTAATAACACCTTTTTCTTGTTTATCTCCCTGAAGAGACCATTGGACAAAGCGACTGCTATTTACTTTGCTTAAACAAACAAAAAACGGTTTGGAATAGTGAGCCGATTTTAGTCAAGACTAATTTTGCGTGCTGTTTCAAATGACACATCTGGAACCCCTCCTTTCAGAAATCCTGGATCCGCTCCTTATATTAGACAGACCAGAGGGTCCGTGGCCAGACTAGTCAGTGTATGGTATCCAGACGTTTACACGGAGATTATAAAACCTTTTAAATACTTCTTGTTCAAGGAGGTCTACTGATAATTGTAAAACCTCAGCAAGTGTTCAGCCGTATCCTTAAAGGTTTGCTGAAATAGAAACTCCCAACTTAATGTTTCATAGCTTTAAAATGTGGGTAGGAATGTCAGTATTAATGCAAACACGGGACAACATGTGTGCACAGGTATCTGACCCAGTTACGTTAAAAGTCAAACTGAATTTACACTCTTCACGATGACTATTTTTAGAACATTACGTCACATTCGAAGAAAGCGTTCGAAGAAATAGTTACCATAGTTCAAAATGGGATTCGTAAACAAGTGTGCATGTATAGGTGATTATGCATGGGTACCAATGATTTTCTCCAGCATGACGTCATTGTCAGTGACGTAGGCCTGTTTAGTGACAAGCACTATTTCGCCAGCTCACTTTTAAATGGCGCTGGCAGAGTACCAGCGAAACTACACATAATACGTTTGGAGCACCAGCCATTTTATATCATGTTCACCGGTTGACGAAATGCAAACTACGCCTTCTAATGTGACTGGAATGAACATACAGCGACGCCTCTTTATTTATTATTTATTATTAAAATCAAATACTATTACTATTACTATTATTATTTTATATCGACCACCTGTTAATCAATACATGAAATGAAATGGAATGAAGATTATGCAGACATTTTCTAAGGATGAGATGTCTAGTATTTCAAATAATGCGGTGTAAATTAACTATCGTTTTTCTCAGTGCCCACGTGGCCATCGTGTCCAATACCCCGCACCGGACTGGGTATAGTCGCGCAGTCCGTGCCTAGGCATTAATTAGCGGCATTACAACAGGCTCTGTCACGGTACCAGCCCTTCTTTATACTGCACGTGGGAACACTTTTACAAGCTATTGATGGATGTAATATTCCGTGTCATATACTGATGAGAAGAAAGAAGGGAAAAACATCTTTGTCCGAGCTGATTTTAATTGTAGGTAAACCTGATATATCTACGTGGGGCTCGAGTGGACGTTTTACCGGGTCGTCAATTAATGGTACTAACATTTCTAAAGGTGGTTAAAACTCATATACTCTGAACAATACATTCTACCCTTGTTAAGACACAATGCTGTATGGATAACCACGCGTGTCTCTGTATATTTTACAATAATTTGTGTTGGGGTCCGTTTTTTTTATAATCCGTATTGGTACAGCTCTGTTGTTGAACAGTGTACAATAAATGCCTGAGGAATAATGATAAAACAAGGCCAATGTTTGATGAAACAATGGCGTTTGCACGATATTTATTTCAAAAATATGTTTATCGCAATGATAGTCTTACACAATATTAAGATGGCATACATCTTTAAGATGTTCAATAATGGCTCTACACGTGGGGATACTTAAAACCTCATCAAGACGTAGAGAGATAAAATAGAACATATGTCATCCAAAACCTCTGGAAATGATTCTGACTCTCTCCACGTCCCTGCAGGCATCGGCCTGGAACCACGAGGCTCTTTTCTACCCAAACTGTTTTCGCTGGCCGGTGCATGTTTCACATCACCGTGCACATCCGTTGAAGATACAGCACAAGAAGCTCCGTGAGCGTGTCATTTGGGGGTCAAGAAATGAGACTCTCGAACGGCTAATGCTCCAAATCGGCCCGGGCCTGGACCACTCGAGATCTCGGCGGCTTTGTCCCTGCGCCTCTCCGATGCCACGCTAAGCTGCAAAACTCAGCCTTCTCCAGGGGTTCTTCGTCAAGAAGCCCCAAGAGGGCCGAGCCAGGCAGCGTGAGAGGAGTCTCGCTGAGGATCCTATTTCACCGCGAAGCCCTCTCTAACCGTACAGCCTCCACCGCCCGTGTTTCTATTCAGTCGACCGAGGGGGAGAACTACTGGAGTTAGACAGCCGCTGTCACTTGAAGGGCGTAAGAGGGAAGACGCTTTTATCAAAGGCCTGGGGCGACAGTGAGACGGGTTGAAGAGCCCGAAGACAACGGGGGCGAATGGTCGGTACAGTGCTGGATTGACACACGATAGAAACTATACTGTCATTGATAATTAAAAAACGGGATTGAGGAAAAATCTTTAATTTAAAGGGGGAAATTAGACAAGTGACAAATGCTGTATCACTCATGGAAGCCACGCAATCAAATGCAATGGTGTCATGTTGTCGATTGTTGATATGACAGTTTTCATTCAAATCGATCTGAGGCTAGGCGTTTAACTTTCATTTTTTTTAAATTTGCAAGTTTGTTCTCAAGTCTAACCGTCGGAAGAGAATCATACAGCTAAAAGGTGTACTTCACGTTCAAAACTATGTTTTTGTAGACTCGTTGCCTAGTTGGAAAGATGCATACCGTACAGGCCGGCAATAGAACAGTATCACGAAGCGGCCATGTTTTCTTCTTTATTTCAAAGTAAGGCTCAAAATAGACGGGCACCTTTCAAACTGTGATTATTTTTCACGATAATTTGCACGTGGCGGTCAGGAACCATACACATAATATGCTACTTATAGCAAAAGATGCATGCAATACTGAGAACACGCCACAAACTGGAGATGGAATACGCTATAGTTACGGTTATGGATAGGATTAGGATTCTATTACAAATGGAGGTTTCTTTACATGACGGATAGTGAAAAGGGTACTGCAGAATGCTCTTAACAGAGTCCGCCATAAGTTCACTTATAATGCAAAGCCGAACCGTCAATCGTCATGTATGACTGTGTATGTCACGGGACTTTATCTCCACGCTTTGAAAACCCCACTATGGCAAAAATTCTGCCTGGTTTATTGATCATCAGATCTTACAATCATGAGATCTTAAATGTGATATAAATACACAAAGTGCTCGCACCATTTCCTACCGTACCATTACTGTCCGGTCCTTGTCTCTATCCGTCCATCTGCCACCACTGTACACGGAGAGAGTCAGCGGTACGGCCGGGCAAAGGAAACGTTGTATAACTGTCCTTAAACGAGCCCCTAATCGTCACTTAATATCACTTTCCCTGTCGGCCTTATGAGCCATCTTCATCACTTTGATGGATAAAATGCAAGACGTTTTGCAAGACTGAAGTTTCTGAGTAACTCGAGAAGCTTCGAAGCCGTCTCTTTTTTTCCCCGACCACCTGTCTTCATGAGCAGACGGCTCTGTGGGCATTATTATACAGAATTAGCCAGAAAATCACATATTATATGATATTTTGTATGATATCGATACTTCGTTTTTGCTTCTCGGCATTATTCATTGATCCATCACATTATCTTTTGATGGCACATTAGGAAAAGTACCCGCTAATTCCCTGTACAATTTGGAACATATTGCGCGCATACGGTGGCGTTACTTTTAGCTATATATATGCCCAAAAGCGATATTCGCTGTATCACGAGCATATTAACATGCAGTGTGGCGCATTACAATTTGCAAACCAAACCTTTAGTTTAGTCCCCGGGGGCTCGTATAGATCCGGAGAACCACCTCTTTCCCCCTCGCCTCCTAAACACCGAGCACAAGAGAAGTTATTATAATACAATAAGAAAATAGGAAAATAAAGGGTATATGAAATAATATTGTACGTAGATGTATTATGTTTTATGACAATTATTCTAAAGACATCTAATATTATTTCTGATTTTATATGATTAATAAATAAACAACGACAAAAGAATCAATCGTTACACGTGCGATTACTCGAGTAGTTGCGAGTACGAACACGACGGTACGATTCGCAATTACTACTGCCGAATACTCAAGTATCGCACTACTCGCCCAACACTATGTCACATAGTCGAATTGTCAAGAGTCTTTTGTGCATTTAACTTTTAAAACATAATGTCCCAGAAATTACACTGATAAGTATTACTGCGTATCAGAGTTGACTTGACTTGGTGTCTTGACTTGAATCTGAATTCAAGTCACTTTCTTTTACACGCAATTTCATCTGACTTGGACACAAATTACTTGTGACCTAACTTGACTTGGTCAAAAAATTACATTCCTCCGTTTTCAAAGAAAAATGTACGAACAAACATCAACCAAAATGTATCGCCACATTTCTGTTGGCATTACCATGGTTACAAAGAGGGAATTAAGATGCACCTTTCATCACATTTGTACTTTTAACAATAAGTGACAGTGAAGAAAGGGCAACATTAAAACAGTAAGGTGACAGACTTTACTTGCTGGTTACATCGTGGGTTTGAATCCCGCCCGAGTCGCCTGTGAAGTTTTTTCACAGACACTCGTAAAGCACTGAGTATGCACACGTCGGTGTAGGGCAAAATCAAATCAATTGTTCGTCACCCGACACAAGAATTTCATCAACCTATATTTCGCGGAACCCGCTGCTATATCAGATTCTAACCGGTCAATCGTCATCGGGCCAGCTCAGTGATCGAGACGTCTTAGAGACGTTAAGACGTCTGCACTAGTAAACAGGAGGTCGTGGGTTCGAATCCAGTGAATTTTTTTTCACAGACACTCGGGAAAACACTGAGTATGCAGTGCTATACACACGTCGGTGTAGGCCAAAATTAAATCAATTGTTACATCTTGTTACTAACTTTCACTGAGAAGAAAATAACTTGTGGCTTGACTTGACTAAACTTGGTTACAGCTATAAAGCTGTCTACGTTCAGGTATGTAACGTACTCATTCAGATGAATCAAGTCACCGATGGAGGAGATTATCAGCAAAGAACTGTCGGCAGTCGTTTATATCCATCGACTTAATGTATCACCCCAGCAACAACCAACAAGGGGTCATAATCGCTTGATTGTCTGCAAGACGCCACCGCGTGAAAATCAATCAAAAACTCGGTATTAATCTGGTTATGTTTACCCATACTCCTCAACAAATCTGCAGTGAACTCTTCGGATATTTGGACAAGCCTTTGAGGAACTTTATCTTGCGGTTACACAGCTTCTTGGCATGGTGTTTGGCTAGGCAAGGAGTTCGGACTTATAAGAGCTCTTGTTCGCTGGCTATTTTTTGCAGGAGGGATTACGATTGTCCAGCTTCTCTTTCAACCACCGTATTTGGCGAGGGGCCGGTGATCCCATTGAAGGGTCTTCGTGGTGGAAGATGGTATACATGGAAATATTGGATAAAACGAAAGTTTGATTTATTGAAAGGGAATTTATAACATTGGTAACTACCTGATTAAAAAAATACCAAAGTATTATCGGAAAGCAAACTTGATATTAAGTTGGTAAAATTTGTCTGCCTAAAGTGCTCTCAATTCAGAGAGAACACGAACAAAACATATGTTTTCTGTGCAAATTGTAACTGCTTTTCACGTTTTTTTTATAACTAAGACCCCACAAAGCTGAAACTTTCACACAATGATTGTTTAATGTATAATTCAAAGAGAGTAAGTATATACCCATAGAAGCAGTTTTTCCAATTATTATCAATGGTGTATCTTCCCTTTAATATTGAAAAATATAAAATTGTTAATTTCCTGATTAAAACATCGATTTTATGTACTGCACGGATCAATTTCAAATTGTTTTTTTTTTCCTTCTTATTCTAACTATTTTATTTTGTGTTTCATTGTTAACTTGTGTAAAGAACATTCACGGATTAGCATTTTGCAAGAAAATCATAGCTAACAATGTGATATTGGAAGGCGAATGCTTCATAAAGTCACGAATAAATGAAGATTGGTCTCTGTTCCCTAAGAATATGATATTCTGTTGGTGGAGTGTCGTGGCCGAGCGGTCTAGCTTACCGGACTCAAGTTCTGGTGTTAGCAGCAGAATATGGGTTCGAATCCCGGCCGTGACACTTGTGTCCTGAACAAGACACTTAACCATAATTGCTTCTCTCCACCCAGGGGTTAAATGGGTACCTGTGAGGGCAGAGTTGGTTGATTAGCCCTATAATTATGCGCTGTAATGGCAGCAATTGAGCTGTATACTCCCCAGGGAGCTGAGATGGTTTCAGGAATGATTTATGAGCCTTATGAGCCTTATGAGCAGGGGTAATAATATAATGCGCCTTGAGCACCACTTAGTTGGTGGATACGTGCGCTATATAAGTCCACACATTATTATTATTATTATTATTATTATTTATTTCTTATTTTTAACCTCTTTTATGTTGTAGTTCATAATTAAAATTATGTAAAGAGCATTTACAAATTAAAAAATTTGCAAAAGAAATTATAGCTAAGCCCATGTTAGGTTGGGAAGACATTGGTGAAGCTTTGTCTCTTTTAGTTTTATTAGTACATGATCTCCTAAACATGCAATAGAAGACTGATGGCGCATCATAAACGCATCAAGTACAAAACAGACGTTCTGAGATGATTATGTGAACATCAGTCGGTAGCAGCAACTTCTCCCAGTTTCTACCTTCCGTCCCCCCCCCAAAAAAAACACTGCCCACACCCCCAAACACGGCTGTTCCCCTGTTACCCACAAACACCCGTCGTCCGGGAACAGGTGCGTTGTCCCGGAAACCTTGGAATTTCTTCTTTCGCCGACCGCTGTTACGCGGGGCAGGTGTGCTTTCCAAAGAAGGAAAGGATTTATGCGTAGCGATAGAGTTGGATTAGATGCCGTGTCATTAATGGATGTTTCTGTTTCGGGATGAGTGAATTATTAATATTGAGTTTGGCAGGGACATTTTTACTTGCGTTTCAAATGACAATAAAGAAAGTGTTAACAACTTATTAAATATTACAGTCAAGGTCATGCGCGAGGTACACTGTGGCTTGTGTCTATTAATCGGCCTCGCGGACCGACGTTTGTCTTTTTGATTCTCTCGAAACCGACGATGAGGGCGTCCTTCAAGATCAATTCGGGATTTATTGCCTGAAAAGTAGTTTTAAGAATCGTAATTGGTAACAGAAAAATTCTTTGTATGGATAATCGGTTTACATTCTTAGAGTCAAGATATACATTAATCGACCAACCTGTGAAAGTTTCAGCTCAGTGCGGAGTTTAAGTCAAGAGTAGAAGTGTGAAAAACTATTCATACTTTCTACTTTTGTAAAAAAAATAAACAAATAAAAATAAATAAATAAAAACTTTTAAAGTGCTTATTTTTGGTGTCTTCTCTGAAATGGCAGCACCTCAAATTTATCATGATGATTGGTACCTTTACCAACTTCACACAAAAGTATCTTTCGGATAAAAAAAAATGGTAATCTTTTTAATAAGGTAATTACCAATGTTGTATCTTCCCATTAAAGATCGAATGGGCTACAGCGTAATCAATATTGACAAAGGTAAGGATTGACAACAAGCGAACCGTTCAATATTAAACTTGGCTTTCCATTACATGTAAGGCCAAAGTCGCTTGATTTAATCATAACTAATATTTTCATGTGATAAATAATCCTTTATAATGATGTATTTATACACATTAGGCATGTACCAAAATAAACGGGCCTAATTTATTATATTTAATCTGATATATTACAAACCTTTCCCAAAAGTAATTGCTTGTTAAATATTGTAATTTTACATAATTATTACTGTTAAACATGTAATTTCATTCACAGAATTACCACTGTGAGCCTACAGTTATTTTTTACAATTTGTACAAATGATTGCATTTATACAAGTTATATACATATACAATGTTACATTGCACAATTTAAACGCTAGACGATAAGCATTCTCAATCTGAAATCACAATCTCGGTCACTCTTAAGACGCTGGGGGCAGCAGACGAGCCGGTTCTTTCTCCACGTTTACATTATTCTGAGCATGCCCACAATATTCAGAACAATGGAAAAGGACCAATTAATCTGCTGCCATCTTGTGTCTCAAAAGTCCACCATTATTTAAAGGAGATTTTAAGGTGTATTTTTCTTAATTAGTATCTGTTTCCTCCGTCACCTCAAATCAATCCTTAAAGACCAGTGGTGGATTTTACCGCCCCCTCCCCGTGATCTCGTTCGCGATGTGAACGACTCAGTGAAATGCGCTCCAGCTGTTGCTAGGGAACTTAACATAATCGCTGGTTAGCCCGCGCTACTGACTCCGTATACATTAAATTGTCAGTGGTTACTAGAAGGTTTTCACTGAATTAAATATTCTGACAATAAGGTTGTGTAAGTAAAGACTGTTTGCGGTAACACTATGTGAAATTCTCAATTGAGTAGTAGTTAGTTCTGAAAAGAACTCTGGTTACAACTCGACATTTCGATCAGTATACTCTGATTGTCTTCAGGTTGTGTACACACAATGCCATTAACTTGGAAAACTTTCACCGCTAGAGGGCTTCGATATAGAGATAGTTCATTGGATTAGCCCACCACAAAGATCAAGTTCGGCCTCATTCAACGGTGCATGGCAGGTTTATTTGGGGGAAAATACTATTTTTGTGTGTTATTAATCAGAATATAGACATCAGTATCCCCATCCTGCCCGGAGTTTTTAGTGTTCTCTACATCCGTCAGCTACTAAAGATGCCTCGTTTTGGGTCTCATGAACTTATACAAAAATAAAGATGTCCGTTGTGAGATAATTAACGTTTGCCCCAAACATCACGCCTATTCAACACGGCTCAGCCTCGATTCAAATTGCTTTAGAAAATTGTTAGAAATGTTTGCATATAATTTTGATCGACACATTACTTTGATCGACACGTTATTTTGATCAACACAATGTTAGATAGTCCACAAGGATATCTGGAAGAGGGTAGTCGCTTAGCTCTCCTATTCTGCGCAAGCGCGGTGTGCCAATCACTTGACGAATGCTTAGTCGACACAGATGCATTAATCGTATACTTTCACCCGAACCTGAAAGTAAAACGAAAACAGTATTAAAAAGTTAGATCGCAAAAACTAATATTAATCTGACCGAAGTTGTGTTTAATAAGTGCATCTGTACTCATGAAATTAGACACATGGAAATTAGACGACATGAAATTAGACACAGCAGAAAGGATGTTTAACAATTGTATATTTTCCCTTTGCACTTTTCAATACCCAAGTATCCGTAGAATTGCAATGGAAGATCATTACAGATAATATCGTCCGCTGACTATCCCACGCCATCATAAGAAACCAATAAGCGTCAGCGAGACCTGCCACGGATGTGGTGAACGGTGAGGTCAAACAGCGCCCCCTACATGTCATGCACGGGGAGGATATTTCAGGAGCAATTACTACTCACTGTGATAGTTAACGATCCATTCCGCAGTTTGCTGTCTGCCGTTTGCTATTGCTTCTCCGCGGGGGGTAAATCCGGCTGTATTCTTTTCCCAAAGGGTTGAACCGCTCGATAGCAATTCTAAAAACTGTCGTTTAGCAAAAGAAACAGCAAAGGGTTTTTTTAGAATAAAATACTACAGCTATATACGATATTTTTTTCCAATACAATATTAAACAGCAGTGCTAATTTAAATGACAACAGTGAATATTTCAATTAAATCATATACCCTGGACATAAACCAGCAAGACTAGCAGCGGCGTAGTCAAAACCTTTTCAGTGGGGGGCACAGGGGGAATTGCTTTTCAGTGGGGGGCCCAGGAGGTATGGCTTTTTCCCTTTCCTTTTTTTTCTTTTTTGAGGCACTATTGGGATTTTTCGTGGGGGAACCTGGGGGGCACTGGAAATTTGTGGTGGGCACGTGCCCCCCCCCCCCCAAGCCTCCCCCGTGGCTACGCCGCTGAAGACTACAGTTTATATATGAAATTAAGTCAAAAGGTACAACTTTAGTATTTGGTAACGTACATTAAATTTCAATCCTCTAGATCAAGTAAATATTTCATAAAACTAAGCTGTGAAAATAACATCACAATAGCTGCTCAAGTTTGTAAGGCAGAAAATTGTCACATGTTTTTTCTTTACTAAAAAGGTGCCGTCCGTTTTTTATATTTTTTTTATATTTTTTTTTTATTTAACAAAATAAATTTCCTCTAATATGAAAGCAATTCAGGCTAATTGATACTTGGACCATAGAGCTTGGACCAACTTTTCACTAATGAAACACGAAATAGTTTGTTCGCTTACCCTTACAGGCCGGCCCTCCCCCGCGGCCAGGTGAGCTGGGGTGTTACCCCTGCTCCGGTCTATCAACTTAGGGTCGGCCCCGTACCTCAGCAGACACTCCACCGTGTCCGCGTGTCCGTGTTCGGCCGCGTCGTGTAGGGGCGTGCGGCCCACGTCTGGGTCTGGCTCGTTGGGGTTCGCACCCAACCCAAGTAGGAACTCGGCTATCTCGGGTCTAGTCATCGTCATAACCTGGACATAAACGTGCGAGGAGAGTCATATCTTAAAAGTCATATCTAAGGCCGGGAAGGTATACCACGTTACACTTCCATTCTGCTGTGTCACAAATATGAACACAAATAATTATGAATGCGTTTCCACTAATTTTTCATGAACACACAACAATTACAAATTGACACATGTGTGTCACAACAGTCTTCCAGATATAATTGGCAGAGTGTAATCCTATAATGCATTTAACTCGACGTTTTGATCAGTATTACATGGTCGTAGTCAAGAAATAATACTATTTTTTCCACACGGAAATGTAATGTCCAGACCTAATGTATCTCACCTGTATCGCCGTTCGGCCGTATTTATTCCGTCCGTTGATGTCCACTTCGGGTTGTCCGCTTAATTCCCGTAAGCGCTGCATGTCGCCGTTCGCTGCTGCCGTCGTGAACTCGTTCTGAGCATCCACGGTTGGCTGTGGCTGTCTGACGTTATTGGCAGCCATGATGATTGCCACATCCTGTAATACAAGAGAAAATATGACTTGGTATACGTTCACATGTGTAGTTAAGAGATCTGTTTAATGATAACATTTCCCTAGCTTACCAAAACGGAAGCCTGATGACTGAACAATAAGATTGATTTCCGATTTCTATGAAAAAAAACCTCACACACGGGAATTAACTATGATGATATTGGACCCAACTTTCATTATAAGACACGATTAATTTCGATTGATTAAGTAAGTTTTGCCGATAAAACAATTATGGAGGAAAATTCCATACCTAATCGGTACCGATGGAATTGGAAAGAAACAATTTTGTCCCAAGTTAAGAAACAAAATGGTTGCATAAGCTGAAATTCTGCAACTAAACCAATCAAAATATGCGATAAAAAAGTACAGAATATCGACTCTTCTATCTTCCCGCTAAGTGGAATTCCCGTGATAACCGTTGTGCGATAACCGTTGACTTTTAAAGATTGAGATTCCTTTCAAATCGTCAGTGTGACATCAACTTCAGTTTGATAATAATGTGGTTTAGCTGTTATGCTTGACGGAGTTTTCTGTTAAAATATGGTTTTAAAACTCTTTCTCTCCGGAATTAATTAGGTGTTTGTGCGACAGCGCAAACACCTCTTTGAAATTGTTCGGTTTTTAGATGTTCGCGTGCGACAGCGCGCGAACACCTAATTGCTTCTGTTCACTCAAAAGGACATTTTAATGTTAATTTTAGCAGTACAGCTCACTCAAAAAATAGCATTTTACAGAGTGGTCTTTTTTGTATTGCAATCGTGTATTGAATTGCAATAACATTCATTTACTGAATTTCAATAACATTCAATTACTAAATTAAAAGTCAAGGACTTTGGACTTGAAATGGCCGCAGTCGGCTCGTAAATTGAGAGGTTTCAGCTCTTGCTGTGAACAGACTATTTTTGTTCTGTTTTTGTTCGGTATTGTTGTGCTTGTAACGGTAATTATCTCAAACAAAATGACAATAACACTACCGAATATCATATAAATCATTTGTCAACGTGAGATATGAACACAATAAATTTGAAGTCTTTTTGATGACAGGCTAATTTAGTGTTTCATTACGTTTTTCCGACTGCTGTCGGCTCGCATTATATGAGAGGTTTCAGCTCTTACTGAGAAAAGACTATTGAATTTTAAACGTTGTTTTCATTATTGCAGTTTGATACTGTAAACAATTAAATTCAACAATTATGTGTGGCAATTATTAATAATCTGTTTATATTTGGATTATTGAAGGTATAAAAGTAAAGGTTGTGATTCTTATTGGTCAATTGTGCACTCTGTTGTCAAAACAAGACCTGTTGTCAGGTGATGAAGTTCAAGCCTTTTAAAACGCTCGCTGTAAAAACGCGATGCGCACATGAGCCTTTCAAAAGGCTTGCCGTCCAGAAAGAGTTTTAATTAAAGACCTGGATCGCGTTGGCGTATTTATTATGATTCACTGTATATTCACCGTACACAGCTTCCACGTGTATAAAATCTGTGGGTGTTTAACTCCGTTCTGCCAGTTCGCGGAAACTCATTATAGCACCAAATGCTAAAAAACTACCGTACTGTTTTGGTGATTTTTCAAAACTTTACTGATGAAAAACTACCTATAGAAAATGTTTTCTGTTCGTTGAAAATATAAATCATAAAACAGGACAACATGTGTTCATTTATCTGTGCCTATTTTATTCGCTAGTGGTTGGATTTCACTGTTATTTACTCCAAAATGTAAAAGGAAAGGTTTTTAAATTAAACAAAATTATGTCGCTCTTCAACCCGTGAAATTACGGAACGGGTCCGTGGTGAAAATTTTAACGATTTCATTCTGTCTCCCCTACCCCAGCCAAGCTTATTAAATGGAAGCATAGAAGCTACAGCATAGGTGTTAGCCATATTTGCAAGTATTATCTAAAGCCTTACTATCAATTATCCTATGAAATTATTTCGTCTGGAGTAGTTTCATCGTAGAGAAAAGATGAATTGCTATGTAGAATTTACAAAAAGCGTAAAAGCATCTTCGCCAACATGACCACAATGTTGTCCGTCCCTTTAAAGGGGCAGTATCGTCACGATCAGAGCAGACTTTCAACAGGGCATGGAAACGGTGTCCTAATTTAAGATGAACACAGTGACTGAAAATTACTGGCTCATTTATGCAACAGCAACGGTACTATATGTCCTTATCGTGTGAGGTATTATTTTCAGTCACTGAGTTAATCTAAAACTATAGCACTCTGATTCCATGCCCTGTTGATCGTGACGACATTGTCCCTTTAACCTGTGTACCTTTCAAAGGAAAATATTTCGGCCTATAGTCTAAATTCCGTCCATGCCTACACCCGGCCGTACTCAGCGCGTCTCGGTTTGCTGAATTTTGAAATATTCTAATTTTGGCCATGACAACTTTTTAGAAACCATGGCACAGAAAGTATGTTTATAATAATAAAGAGGATTTATATCTCAATAATAAAGAGAGTTTTTTTCACTGCAGAACACATGTTTTGTATCTGTATTAAACCACCACCGGTGCGGTTAAAAACCAAGGAGTGTGTTCCTTTCTCTATGGTTAAACCAACCAAACGACCTTCGCTAATTGGTCGCCCGATATCCACTGAGAAACTAGGTGAGTAGTGTCATGGATCTAAATATAACATGGGCATGAAATGTCAAAATGAGATTTCTATTAATGTCAATGATTGCAAGTTATACAGTCAAGTAAGATTTGTAGCTTTGCAAGGTGAAAAGGATAAGTAAAAACTGTTTGCGGTGACCATGTGAAAAAATTATCTTGGTGTCACTGCAAACAGTTTTTACTTAATAATAATATACAGTCAACTGTTGCCATCAGGATAAAGAGGCCAGCTTTTGATGGTCCTAACACAAACAGCCTGGACATTCAGAATACATAGGCCTAACTGTTCATTGTGGCAACTTTTCCATGGTCAGCTGTGAGTGGCCACTTAAGACAGGGCATCATACTAATTCCATAAAACTGACGACAAGTGACGTCAACACGTTCAAAATACACTAAAAACCGACAATTAAAGCAAAAAGCTGGAATATGTATCAAAGTGATCTCTTTGGTACATGTGATAATATCTGTATCACAGATTTGACTAAAATGCAACACTCGGCCGAGAAGAGCTTCAAAACGCCTCATGACAAAGTTAGGTGGCGGAGAGTTCATGTAAGGAATTGGGACCGTAATAGGATGTAGTCCCTAGGTTTTCATGGAAAACTAAAATGGAGTTTCGCAATCGATTCCCCTCACTAAAAAAAATTAAAAACGAAAATTAACAACAAAATATTCTCAGCCGATAGAATGAAGAGGATGCATGAGTCTGATTTTTGTTTATGTGAACAAACAAAGTGAAATTAATCCCGTATATAAATTATCCAAAACATTGAACAATGTTTTGGATAACGAGTGACGTTTTGGCACGATATAAAGTGTGTGTTGATATTTACTGTTGATATTTACCATTGTCGCCCTAGCCTATTACAAACATCGGGGAACACCCCCCTATTGTCCCAAGGATCGCTAAAAACACGAAATATAGGGCCTACATTGTTCGTTCGTGCATAATTATGTCATCAGGAAGTGAGCAGAAGTGTATTACAAATACCGGGGAATACTCAAGTCCCCAATGATCGCTACATTGTTCGACCATGCAATGATTTATGTTCAGCAATTGACAGAATTGAGTTTATTACAAAATGTCATCGGGGAACACCCCGTCCTCAAGGTTGCACCCCACTAAATAAACCCCCACAGCAACCAATGTTAAATCCAAAATATTAAAAATCATTTTAAAATATTTAACCAAGACAAATTATTGATTGATGTCTAACCTTTTATTTCATTCTCAATTTAACGAGGATTTTCCAGAGACCAGTCGAGTTATTTGCATCACAATGGAAACCACCCTCTACACTAGTGAAAACGCCCACACTGATAAAAGCATCCATTTTTGAAAAAGCCCTTAACGCTTGCAATCGAATTAGTGTATCCAAAATACTCAAAGTTGGGAGTCAAGGACCCCCAGGTCATGATATTGGACCATTTTTACACAAATGTATGGGCCTCAAATTTTTCTTTGTCAGAATTGAGGACATACAAATTATGATAAACAGCTCGGCACATGAATTTCTCACTATTTAGTGAGGCGTCCCTCAAGGATCACTAAACACGAATTATACAGCCTGCATTGTTCGATCATGCCCGATGATGTTCAGGAATGTGATAACCCCCCCCCCCCCCCCGTGCCAGGTGCATTGCATATTCACATTTTATTTCTCATATTTTGTAAACAACTCAGGTGGTGTGACCTTAATTAACCAATGACAATCGAGTGACGACAAAATAGAATAACCAATCGTGTCTGACACTGTTTCCATATAGCACTAAGCAGGCAACTTACGGAAGGGAAATACGTGTACATGTCAAAAGACGGTGATTAGTTGGACGACCAGTCTTCTGATCCAATAGCATAATAGATCAGTGATGTCATTGGTAAATATAGCCCATTAGGTCATTGACTATGAACGGGTTTTCCATGCAGGTTAAGATAGTACTTTTGACCAAAGGTTAGTCCAGCTTATACTCACAAAAAGAAACGATTTCTTACCTATTTCTGTAGATCGGCAATCAATGGAAAATGACACAGGGTCATCACTTTTTTCATTTTTATTTTTCTCAAAGTTCAGATGACGCTGACATACAGAAACATATGACAAATTCAAAGAGAAATTCATGACGGTTCTTGACTGTTCTTGAAGAAAAATGATGCAGATTAAAAAGTACCATGCAGTAATGTCGAATTGCTCAAAATATACAACACTTCCACCTCACTCGGATCTTTGGAGTCGAAGTGAGAAATATGTCTGTTTCTGAAAGGGACCTAGAACCATTTTCTTGCACCAACATGTTTTAACCAGGCAAGTAGAGGCATGTTTATGGTATAAGACAACTAAACCCATGGCCATATGTTGAGTGGGCGGTGTGACTATTATCTGTTCCCTTTAAGCTTTGAGAGCACATGCGTACGTAGCCGTAATGAATATTCATTCATCGGGTTCGTTCATTCATTATTGTGCACAATACGGATCCGGATAGGCATTTGGAGCAAAACTGAAACCAATTTATGGCCGGAAATAGGCAAATTATTATGATATTATGTACTTCTGCTTAATTGGAAAAGCAGGAGATTCATGGCTAACTAAACTGAAATTCAGCTGTCAGTGTGGACAATCCTATCATCCCAAGCCAGCCACATAACCTATAGGCTTATGTTAATTATTTAAATGAGCTTGTTTATAAGGGCCCACTTCATTTGCTTATTGCAGATGTCTGTTACTTTTACCTACATGTAGGTAATATAATTCTGATCTGGTTATTGCTATTGCTGGACCCATATTGGTATTTTTGCCCATGTTTTCAAAATTTATATTGTAACAAAATAGCTTATTTCAAGATTTTTTTCAAAGAAGAAATAACAATGACGATATGACTGTAGGCCTGTAATGATGAAACACGCTCAAACTAATCTAAGCAATTATGACTATCGGAATTAATTTAGAAAACTTAGAAAATCAATTTCATTTCACAATATTTAACCAAATTAATCCAATTGGAATTTATCTCCATCCATTTATTGTGATCTATTATTTCTTACAAAGTATTTGTTACAAACTTTGAAGATGAAAAATACTTAAGGTCGAGGCCTTTTGTGACGCGGCATGCGATGCCACAGCTTCTGACAAATACAGCTGTCTGTATATTGGGGAACGGTGGGGGCGGTGCGATTCAGGAGGGGGCGGCCCGAGGATCAACTTGCTAAATAGAGCCCTGGGGCATATGACACCCCAACCCATGGACTTGATGGTTCGAGTGATTTTACCCACTGACGTAGACCATGGGTAATCTTTAAAAGTAATTCAAAACCAGGTATTATTTTTATATTAAGATATTTCAGGTACTTACCAAAGTTTCTTGTCCAACCAGCGTTTTGCGCGGGAAAAAGTTCCTCTACCGCGCTCAAGGAGAAAAGCGCGCCATGCCAGTCATTTTAACATCAAGAAATGTAACGTGACAGTGACACTAATTAGATATGCCCGTACTATGCCTGATATTTCCATATGCACAGTTAGTTTGTATTCTTTATTATTGCTCTCAGAAAGGGGGATCCCCGTAATTTTATCGACAAGTTAGGACATGACGAGAATTGTTGTTGTTATTTTTGGTTCTGGCGACCGGGACGGTCTTCCCATCGGGTGCGGTGAACAAACGATTTACTTTTGGTTTCGACGGATGTTTTGAAGCAGTTCTCTGAACTTTGTTAGTTTTGAGAGATTCCTTCAAATTTATTTTCCTATTTCTGGTGCGGCGCGGCGTTGTTAAAATAAGTATATTAAAAAATACGTTTTATGCTGTTAAATCTGAAGGACAAGGCAACAATGGGTACCACACTACCTGTTCACTTGATCTTTTGACAACATGTCGGCAGGTCCAGACTTGTTATCTCACTTTTTGGTAACAACAAAAGGTCATAATGTAAACAAAAACAGATTTTTGTTTATAGCGCCCTCTACAGACTTAGTTAACCGTAATTACATGTCTGCGCATGTCTAAACAAATAACGAAAGACCACAACAATGGCGGCCAACAGAGAAGAAATTTTGGCAGATTTTCAGGTGAAACTCTCTATGAATTTTCCGATATTCGGGGGAATATTTTATCCCAACTTGATCATTTCGTAGGTTGAAGTCTGAATCTTAAATGACACCGTGTAGTGTGGATTTCTGGTCATTTTATTGCCATATAAAAATAGTTTTAATATGGTCATGAATGACACAGCTGATCTGGTCCACAATACGTAATTTATGGCGTATTTACACCAAATTTAGCCTATCCTTTTAAATAATGCAGTGTAATGAATGTAGTGTATACACATTACAGTGTTATGAGTTATGTAGATAAATAGGCCAGTCAGAGTGGGGCACCAGATGGAAATGATAGAATGCAGGGCCAAATTTTCAACACCTTTTTTCCCTTTTTCTGAATTTGACTTGATCTAGGAACTGCAGTTGTGTATTTTTAAGTCAGATTACATAAATTTATAAGAAGTAACCTTCGATGTGGCCCTGCATTTTATAGTTGTACCGATTTTAATAAGGTACAATTTCATTCTAACATTTTGCATAAATAGGCAAAATTTTAGGCAAAAATATTTTTGTGTGTAATGTTAATGTTAGTACGCCAACGTTGTATTGTTTTTTGTTAGTATAATTCATTTTATTCAAAAGTAGCAAATTGTTAATGGACACTTTCACAGTTATATGCGCCATGTTTTCCATGGTGCAAAATTGTTTATTTAGAACACACGTCATACGTTTGATCTTTGGGTTGTAGACAGCAACACGTGTTCTAAATAAACAATTTGGGGAAAGAATGTCAAACCCAACTGCCACTTGTGCACAATGTCTAAGCATGTGTTTTTAGCAGATGGCAAAATGGCCAACATCTCACTGGATGTGTATACATTCAGTGTTCAAAATCTCCCAAAATATCGTTTCCAATCAGAGTATAAGCCAGGAATTGGATAGGGCGTCCAAATTTGTAATTCTTTGAAAAACAGTCCAAATGTTTAAATTCCAATACGTTTGCATGTGTATTAGTTACAAATAAAACAGTGTGTCCATTTAGCAAACAGGGCGTCCAAAAGATGCCCAAAGGTATTGCTGGTTAATA
The DNA here is from genome assembly GCA_029582265.1 of Zoroaster sp. YZ-2022. Taxonomy (NCBI): domain Eukaryota; kingdom Metazoa; phylum Echinodermata; class Asteroidea; order Forcipulatida; family Zoroasteridae; genus Zoroaster; species Zoroaster sp. YZ-2022. Next base: position 2,908,305 of record CM055825.1, on the reverse strand, counting down.
CTATGTTTCCAATCCTCACTGGACTACACTTCCTCTCCTTAAGTGTGTCCTCTATCATTTTTTAAAGGAATATCTGTGGTATTTTGTCGTATTTGGACAGAAAAGTGAAGGTTGTATTCTACGTTCTTTCCCAATTTTGGCCCGTGAAAAACATGGCACATATAACTGTGATAGGGTTGTTTTTCTTTTTTTGTGTATCATTTTGCTATGCGATACAAGAGAAATTGTTCAATGGATTATGATGTCAAATTAAAATGAACTAGGCCGAAAAAATTTGCTAAAAATGTTGTCAACTTCAGAAGAAAACATGTTAATAATTAGATTTTGTTGTGAATGTTCATTTCTTATGTTTTATTACCTACTCTTTTTTTTCAGTATTTTCCATGGGATTTTTTATTTTTTATTATTACAAAAAGGAATATTTTTCTACAAAAAATATTAAACAGTACATACAAATTTAAAGGGGCAATATTGTCACGATCAACAGGGCATGGAATCGGAGTGCTAGTTTTAGATGAACTCAGTGACTGAAAATAATACCCCACATGATAAGGTCATGTTACTGTTGCTACTGCATAAATGAGCCATTTATTTTCAGTCACTGTGCTCATCTTAAACTAGAACACCGATTCCATGACCTGTTGAAAGTCTGATCTGATCGTGACGACATTGTCCCTTTAAAACTTGTACAGACTGCAAAACTAGCTGGGATCTTGTAAACGTTTGAAAATGACAGTCACAATAAACAACTCTTACAATAAAGGTAATAATTAACCATGCTCAATGCAACAAGAAACAACAAACGTAATTGTTGTATCATGTTGCCCTCAGCAGAGAACAAAAGAACCATTGTTCTAGCTGGTGGATATTGTTACAGTGTACATTCTGCAGCCTGAACACGTTTCTGTGGTTGCATTTTGTTGCATTCAGCAGGGTGTCTGCGAAATGCCTGTGGGACGTGAGGGTGAACAGTGTCCACGCTAAATAGATAATGCGCTCAACAGGCTATGCACTTGGATAAGTGATGGACATTATTACATTTAGCAGGGTGTATGGCCAGTTATTGAAGATGGTTAGGGTTAATAAAGGATAATTTTTTTACCAATGAAAAATACACAAATAAACGATCTTACCAAGAGCAGAAAATGTTGTCATGCTCTTCCTGAAGTCATGTAGCGCAGTACTTGCAATCAATGTTGATGAATTGTACATAACCCCACGCAAAGAACTCGTTTAAAGGGGCAGTATCGTCATGATCAGAGCAGGCTTTCAACAGGGCATGGAATCGATGCCCTAGTTTAAGATGAACACAGTGACTGGAAATTACTGGCTCATTTAGGCAGAAACAACAGTAATATGACCTTAATTAAGTCAAGGCATACATTGTAATGTATTGTATGGAATATTTTTGGATCAAATCTGGATTTGAATTATTGAGAAAAATGATTAACTTTACTCACATGTTTAAAGCTACAATAAAGTATATTACTAACAACAATTCAATGTAAAGTGAATAAACAATATTTTCAACAATAATAACATGAGTCCTGTAGGACCTACTCCATTTTAAATTTAAAAATGGGTTTGATTAATTGACAAAAATGTGACCGAATTCCATGAGATATAACATGTGCACATGTATACATGTTGAATCATACATGTTGAAACCTACCATTGAAAAACAAGTAAAATTGTTATGGTTAAAAAAAAATTGATTTTGTGTGATAAATTATATTTTACAATATGCCCCTAAATAGCCTCAGATTACACCAGAGAGCATCTAGAACCTAAAAATTTCCCAGGGCCCTTAAGTGGGCCCCGGAACCCACGCCGTAGTGGCTTTGCGCTGCGCGCTCGCAGATTCGTCTCGTACAGATGCGCCTACCCTATAATTACATCCTGGCTAGAACACTGGACCTTATCATGTCAGTAATTATCTAAAACAAGCACTCCGATTCCATGTCCTGTTGATCATGACGATACTGCCCCTTTAACATAAGACTCACTTTGAACCACTGACCTTTCCAAGAAAAGCTGCAATGCTTGTCTAGACATACTCTCTAGATAGGGCTATATATAGGCGAGTCTTTAAAGGGACGTGACAGTGTTTTCACTTTTAGCCCGTTTCTGCACCACTTGACAATTTTTGTCTGTCCATGTTGTCTGAAGACGTGATTTTTCTGAAAACAAGACCTACTTGTACATCTTCTGTAAACTACGCAATGAAGAAACGTAGGGACTTGTCTGACCCTTTAAAGAGAAAGCAGAAACCTAAATGAAATATCATAGGGCTAGACAGTTCAGTTGGTAGAGCACCGGCACATTAACCCGGAGGTTGTAGGTTCAAATCCCATTCGATTTTTCAATTTGATAATCTACTGTGTGAACAAGAATTTCTGACTAACCCCCTCCCGAACTAAGATTACAAAATATTGAGACTGCCAACATTTGAGACCACCAACAGTTGGTAGAGCACCGCCACATTAACCCAGAGGTTGCTGGTTCAAATCCCATTCCAGTCGATTTTTCAATTTGATCATCTCCTGTGTGAACAAGAATTTCTGACTAGCCCCCTCCCGAACTAAGATTACAAAATATTGAGACTGCCAACATTTGAGACCGCCAACAGTTGGTAGAGCACCAGCACATTAACCCAGAGGTCGCTGATTCAAATCCCATTCTAGTTATTTTTCAATTGGATTTACAATGTGAACAAGAATCTCTGACTGGCCTCCTCCCAAACAAAGATTTTGACAAAAAAGGGAGACAACCAACATAAGGCTAGATGGCTAAGTTGGTAGAGCGCCGGCACATCAACCCAGAGTTTGCAGGTTCAAATCCTGCTCAATTAACTTTTTCTTCTTTCACTCCAAAGCAAACAAGGTCTTTTACAGATTTATCACCTTGATATAATTTTGAATATTTTATTTTGGTACAGGCATGCACAGGAATCGAGAATTTTGAGGAGTCTTTAGCCCATCTGGAACAGAATGAATGGGATCTGCAGAGAGCAGTGGTATCCGTCATGGGTGCACAAGATGCCTCATCTGTGCCAGACTCAATCCCAGACGAAGTACCCGCAGTGCCCCCACAAGTGCTTATGTGAGTTGCGTATTGTCCCCCAGTAGAAGATGAGTGTAGATAGGTTTCGGATCACATGAGCACCTCTCTCTGTCAGGCCTGGAATTTCACGAAGGCCATGTCCTCCATTGCCCTGGGGCCAATTTCTTAGAGATACTAAGCAGAAAAATATTTGCTTAGCAGCCTTAGATGGTTACCAGCAAATTGTTTATACAAAGCGTACAGACCTTAGCTGGTTGTCTGTTCCAAATTACTTCAAAAATACTAATTAGTCTATCAAGAGTCCCTGAAACGTGAACTCTGTTTTATTTACCATATGCAAATTCAGGAGCATGACTGCTTTGAAATTGAGACACCCTGTTTTTCACTAAATAATAAATTTGGATACCTATTTTTTTCTCTCAAATCCTTGGTTTATGCAGGCCGAGTGTTGTACAGTTCAGCGGGGTAACACCTTGCGCATCGGTCCCACGAGCCTTTGAACCTCACCGGTCACGCAGCCCTCCGCCAAACAGAATCCGCATGCTGGAGTTTGACGTAGCCTACCATGACACAAATACTGAGCTGGTTGTGGAAGACTCCAGAACTGTCGGTATGTTTTTTCAGATAACCCCTAAACTGGATGTTTGTTCTCGTCGTTTTTGGGGAATTGAGTTTCAGTTTTGGTTTGCATTTATGATTTTTAAGGCATAGTTTGTGGTTTCGGTTAATTTTTAATTTGTTGTGACTGCTCGCAGAGCGTGCACTATGCCGTGATGATGGCGACGTCTGGTGATGGATCGTAAACAACTTGTTGGCTCGATTGTTCGGCATATAGCCGGTGAATAACATAAATATTTCTTTTAAAACCTGTTAAAAAATCAATGTTTTTTATCCAGTTTTTGTTAAGGTACATAATAGACTACAGAAAATGTATTTAAATCAGAAGCAACTTTTTTCGTTCAAAATGGCAGGCGGGTATTAAATGGAGGGTATTTCATGTAAATGGATACTCCACCATGCAGTGCATCAAATCTTATAATCTATTATTTATATTCATTTTATATCTTCATATAACTTTCACAGTACGGTTTAAATAAACTACATATGTCAGTAAAGATTTGTGCAGAAAATGTAAAATAGTGGTCACTGACTACTGAGGCTTTCTGGTAAATTAGAGTGTGGAAAAATGAAAAATTAAAAAACTGAAAATAATTTCTAAAACCTGGAATCTCCTAAAAACTAAAAAAAAAATTCCCGCGGCCCTTAAGCGGGAAGCGGGCCCCGGACCCAACGCCATGAACGGGTTCGCGCTACGCGCTCGCAGATTTAATCGCCAAAAATAAAACCACCACAGTTTTGAAAAATCCTGGGGAGAACCCTGCAGCACTGAGTATGCAGTGCTATACACACGTCAGTGTAGAGCAAAATTAAATCATTTGTTTATCACCTGATGCAAGAATTTCATCAACCTATATAGTTTATATTTGTTGTAATTCTCCTGAAGATGATCAGAGCACACTGATCGAAACGTTGAGTTGTAACCACCAGTTCTTTTCAGAACTAATAACTACTCAAAAGAGAAGTTTTTCACATGGTGTCACCACAAACAGTCTTTACTTAAATTGATTTTTCTTAAGTTTCTTTTATATATTTTTTAATTCTCAATTTAATTTTAAAACAATCAAATAAACCACAAGGGAAACTGACTAGGTACATCAAACCCACCTACTGTCAGTACAATTTTCTAGTGAGTTGACTGACCATTCCAAACTAGACAACTGTCTGTTTATGAATGATGGATTAGCTGTGTAGATAACAGTACCATGTACAGTTTAGATGCATTCACCACACAGTACCATTTGACAACTGTCTGTTTATGAATGATGGATTAGCTGTGTAGATAACAGTACCATGTACAGTTTAGATGCATTCACCACACGGTACCATTTGACAACTGTCTGTTTATGAATCGTGGATTAGCTGTGTAGATAACAGTACCATGTACAGTTTAGATGCATTCACCACACGGTACCATTTGACAACTGTCTGTTTATGAATGGTGGATTAGCTGCGTAGATAACAGTACCGTGTACAGTTTAGATGCATTCACCACACAGTACCATTTGACAACTGTCTGTCTATGAATGGTGGATAAGCTGTGCAGATAACAGTACCGTGTACAGTTTAGATGCATTCACCACACAGTACCATTTGACAACTGTATGTTTATGAATGATGGATAAGCTGTGTAGATAACCGTACCATGTACAGTTTAGATGCATTCACCACACAGTACCATTTGACAACTGCCTGTTTATCAATGGTGGATAAGCCGTGTAGATAACAGTACCATGTACAGTTTAGATGCATTCACCACACAGTACCATTTGACAACTGTCTGTTTATGAATGGTGGATAAGCTGTGTAGATAACAGTACCGTGTACAGTTTAGATGCATTAACCACACAGTACCATTTGACAACTGTCTGTTTATGAATGATGGATAAGCTGTTTGGCAAGCATTACACACACTGGCATAGTACCTTTATCATACAAAACCATTTAAATTATATAGAATGATCAATCAACAGGACGGTTAAATGTTGTTAATTTCGTGAATGTCATTCTCACACAGATTATAAATATGTATGCGCCAGAGATTTTCAGTATTTCTCTTCTCATCTCTGATGTTTCTGTCATTGTTTTCCGCCCTCGCAGGGACAGTCAAAGAGCTGTTGTCAGCCCAGCTAAATGTTCCTGCAGAGAAGATGATGATTGGAGGATGGGGTCACACCATGCCAGCCCCAAGCGATTCAGTAAGACATTCATCTTGAAAAAGCTTGGCATATTCCGTTGAATTTGCGAAACACGTTTTGACACAGACTGTGTACACGTTTAAAACGAATATTGTTATCACTAAAAAGTCTTTAGGACAGAAAATAATCCAAATACGAATATGGATTCAGAAAAAATTACCATGGAATAAACAAATCCAAGCCTGGTACAAAACATCATCCAAAATTCCTGGTTGTATTAAATTAAAAACAAATTATCAGTTCCTGGAAATCGTGATATAATAATAGCGGCCCCACTGGTCGCACTTGGAAATGGAAGATTACATTTTTTTAAATGTAGGATTCGTTTGAAATTTGAAATTTTATTTTCATGTACACGTTTAAACATCCCAACTCTAATCTTGAGATAAATCCTTGCTGGCTAGTTTGAAAACTAGAGAGGTTATGTCTTTTTTGAGAAAGTGAAAGTGAATTTCGGCAGATTGAAATGGTCCTACAAAACGGCTTTGTAATTTTGTATTTATATTTATGGGAAGTGGAACTTTCTTGTCCAGCGTGGGAAATCATCCATCCAGAGCACCCTTCCCCAACCCCCACCCCTTTCAGTCAAAGGACCTTGCCCTGTGTGATATTTTAGGGTTATTTTGAGGTTCTATTTAGATGATTCTTGCCGAGAGTCATAAACATTTTCATCAAAACTAATTCCAACTCCACTCCAGTGCATGCATATCATATAGTTTAGCCTATTTCGCTCTCCACTACTGAAGGAAGGCCTCTTCACCAATCTTCCACTGCTCTCGTTCCTGTGCCAGTTGTTGCCATGTTTTTCTGCCGTAGTCTCTGATCTCGTCTCTTCGCCTTCTCTTTTGTTAGCCTCTCCTTCTGTTCTTGGCGTCTAGTCTGTAATTTTGTGTGTCCATCTGTTGTCATGTTTTCTCTGGCGAGGTTTCCAGCCCATCTCCATTTTCTAGTTTTAATTCCTGTATGTCTTGCATATCATATAAATGAAATCCAACAATTGAAATCATAATTTGAAGGAAAAAAGTTAACTCCCGTCCATGTTTGTGTTGCAGGAATTGCTGTCTTCTCTACACTTACCTCTGAAGAACAGGTTGTATGTACTAACGCCCGGTATACCAACGACCAGTGCAGAACAGTCCAACGGAGATGAGTAAGTTTTAAAAGAAAAATCTCATGAAAGGGATGGTACAACATTGGTTTTAGTAATTTATGTTCATTTCTTCCCTCTGTTTTTCACAAAATATACCATTTAATCTAACCTGAGAAAACAATGAAAAACTATTACATGGTTTTATGTTTTACAGAAACTCCCCAAATTTATCTAATTTCGACATAACAAGTACCTTTTCTCTGAGATGAAAAGACTTAAAGGGACACTATTGTCACGATCAGAGCAGACAGGGCATGGAATCAGTGTTCTAGTTTAAGATGAACACAGTGACTGAAAATTACTGGCTCATTTATGCAGCAGCAACAGTAATATGACCTTATGATGTGGCGTATTATTTTCAGTCACTGAGTAAATGTAAAAATAACAGTCCAATTCCATGCCCTGTTGATCGTGATGATATTGCCCCTTTAAGACAAAATCATTTCTCAGGATAATTGGTACGTTTACTAACTTTCCACCAAGTAAAGTTTCAGGTAATAATTGTTTAAATTGATCGTCTGGTAATTACCAATGTTGTACCTTCCCTTTAAATGAGAAGTTCCGCTGGATATGTGCTGGATTCCTATAATGAGAATAATAGATGTCATTCTTACTGAGCAGAGGTTCATTATATTCTGGTTAGCGGTCTGGGCCTGATTTTTATGAGGCCCTTAGATGCATCTTATAGTATGCAAGATGAGGGAGATCAAATTGGTGAGCAGTACTTCCCTTGCCTTTCACATCTGTGGACCTAGGTTCGAATCCCACTCGGACCCAAGCGACACGTGGATTAGATTTCTCAGTCTCTACCTGATTACGTGGGTTGCCCTCTAGAATATTTGTCAAGGGGTTTTGCCTCCCACATCTAAAACTAAGCATTCCTTCACTGTCTTTGCTTTTGAGAAATCCTTGGTTTCATTATCAGAAAGATACATAATAATGTACCGGCCTAAAGTGCTAAGCAAATGTTGATGTAAAAATCATGGAAACGCTATTAAGCATCTTAGATGACTTTGGTGGTGTCACATAACCATTTATACAGTCCCTACTCTCCCTGTACCCTTATCTGTTCACGTGTAATCCCTCTGTTGCCCGGTCCCAGGACCAGTACATGACTCTGCTTCTTGTACCCTCTTCTTATGTGTTTATTTCACACCTGACTAACTTCTGCGCACTGTTGTGTCTATGTTATATGCGCATGTTTGTATATTGTCCATTTTGAATTTGAGAAAGAACCTGCTAGGTTTGAAACGTCGGGCTAATAACTATTATAACACCTCATACATAGATTCTATCTTGTAATTGGTTGAGAGCGTGCCACATGATGTTAACTAATTTTACTGTAATGCCAAGCAAACAAGGAAAGACTAGCCCATGGCAACCAATGAACTAGCCCATGGCAACCAATGAAATTGGTCTAAATGCGTCAATGCTGTTGTTACAACATGAATAAATACGTTTTACATAAGTGTTACACAAGTTCAATTAATTTCGGAGTGTTGTCAAGTTAATGAAAGTCACGTATTGGTTTGATTTATTGTAGCAGGTCTCTTAATAAATTGTGCAGAATCTATGTATGAGGTGTTATAAAACAAATATTGACTGTTTTCACTGCTATGAGCGGTACAGTAAAACTAGTCTCCCTCGGTGATCCCTGGAGCGTTTAATATTCCCTCGGCTTCGCCTTGGGACAATAGAACGCTCCAGGGATCACCTCGGGAGGCTAGTTTTACTGTATCGCTCATAGCAGTCAATATTTGTATACTATTTTACATTTACATATCTCTTTATCTCCATCCATCTCAGAACCAGTTTCTCAGACAAATTAATGCGGTCCTTTGAGTTAATCATCACCGACACAGACGTGACGCAGGAGTACAGACTACGATACGAGGGGTGTAAGACAATCTTAAACGTTAAGCAGGGTTTCAGTGCATTAACCAATGTTTCCATCAGACATCAACAATGGAGAGGTTGGCCAGACGACAGCGATGACTCGGTAAGTCTGGGAAACCAAATGGTCATTATGTGGGGAGAGGGGGAGTGCTTAGACACAAACGGTGAAGGGGGTGCCAGATGACAGTGATGATTTGGTAAATATGGGAAACTAAATAGTCATCATAGGGGGTGGGTCTGAAACACCAAAAGTTGAGGGGTTGGTCAGATTTCAGCAATGATTTGTGACCCGCTCTGGCAAAACCCGAAACTTCTCGGCATTTACCATTATGCGTAACAACAATGAAAAGGTCAAAAACTGACCCCAGGGACCAGTTTGAGGGACCAGTTTTCATGTCACCATATAGAGCATTTTCTCTAGATTTTGATGGAAAAAGAAAAATCCTGAAACGTTGTTGGGAACATTGTTAATTTTCACAATAAATTTGGGAGGTCACTTTTGCAAATTGGGTCCAAGTTTAGGGTTTTGCCAGAGCCAGTCACATTTGGTTAGCTACGGAAACCAAATGGTCATCATGTGGGACAGCGCAGGGGGGTGTTTAGACACAAACCGTGAAGGGGGTGGCCAGATGACAGTGATGATTCGGTAAATCTGGGAAACTGAATAGTCATCATGTGGGGTTAGGTCTGAGACACCAAAACTGGAGGGGATGGCCAGACGTGGGGGTGGGGGTTTTGTGACACCAACTGTGGAAGGGTTGACAACAACGATGGATGGAAGTCGTAAAAGCTGTTTTGCCAATATTACCAATGTTGTATCTTCTCTTGAAAATGTTCATATTCTAAAGTTAAAACATGTCTCAAAACATTTTTTTTTTTCCCTCTTCTTTTTTTTTTACCGTTGGTGCAGTTAACATTAGCAGCCTCAGGAATAGACTTCCCTAGTCATAAGTTATTCTTTTGTCGGCTACAGAACCACAGTAAGACCGATCAGGTGAGCTCAAACATCTTTACATATTTAGTCAGTTCATGAGCATTGCCGGTGCTCCACCAACCATCTAGCCCGATGTTGGTGGTCTCACTATTAAGTCAGTATCTTTGTACGGGACAGGGCTAGTCAGAAATTCTTCTTCACAAAGATACAAGTCTGAAGGGAAAATGTTTCCAAAACTAGCTTGCATATAAGTACATCCTGTGTTTGAACATACACCTTGCCCAAGTTCCATGCATTTTTTCCCAAATTCCATGCATCATTGGTCGGCGAAGCTTCTTTTTTTTAGTCAAAAAATACAAACGCCCAATGGCCTTCAAGCCGAATCAACGTTGCCCTTGGAAACATAATTTTTAATTCATTATGGCAATAATACAGAACTTACTCTTTTGCAAACACTTACCCTATAGTATTTACAATTTTTCCCAATAAAATGCCGAAATCCACTTCATCTTTGTTGAATTTCATCAAAACATCTGGCCCTAGTATTAAACTCATACAGCCAAAAAAACACAATTTTTACTCTTCGATGAAAATGTATCAAAAGTCTGCATCCCCACTCCCCAATGACAAACAAAATGAATGACCTCTAAATATAACAAAGCAAGCCTTTGTTTCTTCGCCCATTTGAAGCCCACCACATCGGGAGATGCAATCAATATTAGCGACAGTGAAGATGACGTTCCTGAAATGGACATCGACGATAACACCATCTTCACTAATGAATACTCATCAAGAAAGTTTGAACCCTTGCGTGAGTATGGATGATTTCATAGCTACCTACAGCACAAACCAAGGTCATGAACTTAGATCTTGTTTTTAAATGTTTCAGGAGCAAACTTATCAATCTCGCCATGTTTGCCAAGCATTACACCTTTATGGTCCTCTTTGCCACCTTGATGACCCTCTTTGCCACCTTGATGACCCTCTTTGCCACCTTGATGACCCTCTTTGCCACCTTGGTGACCCTCTTTGCCACCTTGATGACCCTCTTTGCCACCTTGATGACCCTCTTTGCCACCTTGATGATCCTTTTGGGATGATTCTCCCTATTTTTTCACCCACATCACTAGTCTTGTCTTTTCTCTCATATCTTCCTAGTACCAGCCGATATAGAGAACGAAACAGACGGCCTCATACAGTTCACTCATGAATTCAGCTCTCGATACGGGGAAACCCATCCTCAGTTTTATATGGGTCCTTTAGAAGATGCTGTCAAGGAGGCATTTACTGGGTCAGCAGTTGAGGTAAGAGGATGGCCCTGGTTTGCTTACATTAAAACAATTGAGTGCAACAATGTTGTATCTTCTTCCATAGGTTTTGCGTGTTCATCCTGGAACTCTGTAAAATGATACGACCTTGTTGCACTGAGCAAAATCCAAGGTCGTAACTATGATACGACCTTGTTGCACTGATGCGACGACTTAATGTCACCGCATACCTTTTTTTTCTTGACAGAGGAAGCTGCTTGCCATCTACATTCACAGTGACAAGAGCGTTCAGAGTAACGTCTTCTGTAGCCAGCTCCTCTGTGCAGAGAGCATCGTCAATTTCCTCACACAGAACTTTGTCACATGGGCATGGGACGTCACAGCTGATGAGAACAAGGAGAGGTGAGGGGAAGTCCAATGTTTTCAAGACATTCACGAGATTCTTAGTGAATTAGGTCTCAGTGAAATTTATGATGGGTCCCGTGATGAATTAATTTTGGCACTTTTTCCCTATTAAAACAAGCTTCTGACAAATATTTTGTATAATATTTTGTTTTCCTTTCTAAAAGGAAATTATCAATGAAAAAATGGAAATAGCCCAAACTACCAATCCATTATGTGTAATATCATCTACAACAGGAGTTAATGTTCATTTAGCTAAGCAACGAATTCAGTATAAAACTCTTGTCACCCTTTTTCTACAGACTTCTAAGCACCTGTACAAAGTTGTTTGGCAGCGTTACCACGGCAACAGTGCGTAATCTAAATCAAGATAAATTCCCCCTGTTATTAATCGTCATGAGGATACGATCTAACACAGAGGTCTTCACAGTTCTTCAAGGTTAGTAAAAACCTGCAAATTATTCTCTTTTTTTGGCGGGGGCTGATCAAAGACAAGAGTACTGGGGAGTATACAGCGGCCATGTTCAGCATTAGTGGCTATAATCAAACACAACAACCAACTCTACCCTCATCTGGTACCCATTTGTACTCCTGGGTGGATATAAGCAAGTAAGACTTGCTCAAGGACACAAGCGGTCATGGCCAGGATTCGAACCCGGCACCCATTTGTACTCCTGTGTGGATGTAAGATATAAGTGTCTTGCCCAAGGACACAAGCGGTCATGGCCAGGATTCGAACCCAGCACCCATTTGTACTCCTGGGTGGATATAAGAAAGTAAGATAAAGTGTCTTGCCCAAGGACAATAGCGGTCATGGCCAGTATTCGGACCCGGCACCCATTTGTACTCCTGGGTGGATGTAAGCAAGTAAGACACAAATACCATGGTCATGGCCAGGATTTGAACCATATTCTGATGACTCGGCTCTCAGAACACAGGTCTGATGCAATAGACCACTCAGCCATGGCACCCCATGGGTGGGTTCACCAAGTTGTGAGTTGCTTTGCATGGTGCAGTTTGAAGTAACACCTGAAACGTTAAGTTAACCAAGGGTTCTTCTCAGAACCCACACTACCCAAAAGAGATTCTTTGAACACATGATGTTACTACAAATCTCACTTTATCTATTCCCACCGTGCATAGCCTTAAGTTTTATTTGACCATCTGATTTAATCTCACATTATTATTTTTTGTTTTCCATTCCTCTTATGAAGGCAATACCGGCATCGATGAGATGATGACTAGTTTGATCCATGCGGTGGATGTGTTCACAGAACAAAGACAATCAGAGATTGAACAAGAGGTAAAAACTGAAATGCCAATGTGAAATCCAGGCTCATGTTTTTGAGAAAACCACAAAAAGCTTGTATATTTTTTTTCATTTTCATGTTTTACAAAAAGTTGCCGTCCTAACAATTCCCGTTTTTTTCTAAAAATTTCTCTACATGGTATAATTTTTCTGACTAGCTAATTTGTCTGACTGTCTTATTTATCATTTGTGAGTATGTCTACTATTGATATTGATTTGTGTCTTTGTTTCCTCAGAAAGCGGCCCAGCAGCGCTTATAATAATAGTCATATATTCGCCAAGCATTTCACTTGAACAATATTCCAGCCCTATGAGTATGTCTACTATTGATTTGGTTTGTGTCTTTGTTTCCTCAGAATGACAGGAGAGCAGCTGAGCAGCTTAAACAAGAACAGGATGCAGCTTACCAAGCATCATTGATGGCCGATAGGGCCAAGGTAGGCAACACTTAAAATAATAGTGATAGATTTGCCAAGCATTTCACTGAACAATATTGCCATTTGGGCCAATTTGAATAATTCCTGTAAGCATTACGTCACAACCTGATCTCTGACATTCACCTCTCTCTCTCTCTCTCTCTCGCTCTCATCCAAACAGGAGCAAGAAAGACTCAAGCAAGAGAAGGAAGAGCAGAGACTGCGAGAACAAGAAGAGCAAGAAATCAGAGAACGAGAGGCAGAACAAAAGGTAGACAATCCATTATTCTTTATGAATCACCTGACGGAGCAAAATTCATCTGTTGTCATTTAGAGGCTAATTTCATAGACCTTCTAAGCACACAAATATACTGAGCACAGAAAAGTGCTAAGCAAAAATAGGTTACCAGTCAAATTCTCACGTAATGCATATTGCTTCTGGCTGGTTCTTGGCAAAGTTTTGCTTAGCAGATAAATTTGCTTAAGCATAAACGTATTTCAGAGGTTAGCACGTGCGCGTTCACCATAGATTTGTATTATTGCATCACTCATTTGCTAGCAATAACGGCTGGCAAGTTAGCGTGCCTTTCTCTATGCTTAACGGTTAGCAGCGCTATGAAATGAAAAACGTACAGTAAGCAAAAAATCGGCTGCTAAGCGGCTGTGTGAAATTGGGCCCAAATCAACGAAATTGGGCCGTGATCAGTCACAATCTTAGTTTGTAAATTGATCCTTTTTTCTCCTAGGCCTTGTTACAATCACTTGAGCAGCAGCTTCCAGACGAGCCAAGCGAACATTGTACAGAGCCGATGACCACGCTCAGGATGCGCGTCCCAAGCGGGGACATACTGACCAGACGATTCTTGGCTGATCAATCCATCAGGATGGTGATGGTGTACCTAGGTACTAAGGGTTACCATCAAGAGGACTATAAAGTGCTAACAACCTTCCCTAAGAAAGATGTAAGTTCATTGGGATCCAAGCCAGTGTTGTATGAATATTGTACCCCATAACAATTCCACCCCTAAGGCCCAAAAAAATTATCATCATTTTCAAAGTTTGGTTTGGACATTTTAGTCTCTGGATAAATTATGTAAATCATTTCATTTAAGATTTCCTTTTTTTTCATAACATGCAGTTGGTGCATAATAATCTGTGAATGACATTATATGTACTTATCTTGTCTTCATCTGTTTGTTTTTCAGTTAACCTCTTTAGACTCCTCGGAGACGTTTAAGAGACTCGGCCTATGCCCGCAGGAGACATTATTCATAGAGGAACGCTAGCAAACTAACCCCCATACTGCATGTATTATCATCAAGCTATCCACCCAGCAACAAAATACAGACGGGTTATCTCTCATCAAAAGCTTATATGCTAAAGCTAAGTAGCTGCCCTTCCAGTTTAATTATTATTACTGGGGAGTAATTTGAGACTCTTAGTGGCAGCAAATTTACATAATAATAAATAATACACGATTCATATCAAGCGCACATATCCTAGCGCATAGATCAAGGCACATTATATTATTACCCCTGCTCATCAGGCGCATAAATCATTCCTGAAACCATCTCAGCTCCCTGTGGAGTATACAGCTCAATTGCTGCCATTTCGGCATATATAGGGCTAATCAAACACAACAACCAAACTCTGCTCTCACATGTACCCATTTACTCCTGGGTGGAGAGAAGCAATTATGGTAAAGTGTCTTGCTCAAGGACACAAGCACCACGGTCGTGGCCAGGATTCGAACCCACATTCTGACGACTCAGCCATCGGAACACAAATCCGATGTACTAAACCGTTTGACCATGGCTCTCCATATCTATCCCAGGCCCATTTCTATAGAGAGGTTTCGTTCGACGTCACAAAGCAAAAACGCCATCTTTAAGGCTAATGCCAACATACGAAAATAAAATATGAGGACGCACCTGATGAACTTTTGTTAAAATTGCGTGTATATCATTCGTCATTGAAGCACTATACTGCGTAGACAAAATACAAATACTATGTTTGCATTTCGTAAAAAATAAAATATGAGCATGCGCCAGGTGAACTTGAAGCTTTGTGTCACGCACAAGTACTTGCACGTTATGCATGCTTTTCATACAAATTGCGTGCATATCAAAACTGCGTGGACAAAATGCAAACGCTTGATGCAGACTTGACTGCTATGTTTGCGTTTCATAAAAATTGCGCCCATATCTTTGGTTAGTAAAGCATTATACTGCGTAGACAAAATACAAACGCTTGACGCAGACTTGACTGCTATGTTCGCGTTTCATAAAAATTGCGCGCATATCATTGGTTAGTGAAACACTACACTGCGCAGGAAAAAAAACAAAAACGCAAAGACGCGGGGCTGTAATCCAATGTGGCTTCTCGAGCAACTTCTCTATAGAGAACCAAAGTTCATGGTGGCTGGTTCTACACAATCTCTGTTTCATTATTGTTCTGTACAGTGAATGATATCATTTGTATGTGCGCCTAACAAGCGAGCCAAGACTGTACACTTCCTAGAAAGTTGAGAATGATCCAGGAATGATTTTAAAAGTAGCCTGATGACAGGGATAAATAATAATGTAAAATGCCTTCAGAATCACGTTGTGATGGAGTTAGCGCTATATAAGAATCCACCATTTTATTATTACTATTATCAAAATTAGCATAACATATGTACACAAAATATTTCTGCATAAAATTTGTGTTACACCAAATGTTTGGAATGAAATCTTTCCTTGATAGGATGCAATGCTTACAATATGGTTATGTGATTTTAGCTCTCTATTCTTGAAATATCGTGGCACATGCTCAGAATTACATGAAATAACTGGTATGTCTGCTGCCCCCTAGTGTCTCAAAAGATTCCCATTATAGTTTCCATCACTGTCAGGTTCCTCCCCTTTATCAGTCTATGAAGTGGGGTATTGCATCATAGGCGCCAGACTGTTTTTGACAAGAGTCTCATTGACTTGTGTGTAAGAAAAACCAAGATGGCCGCTGTGGGCTACTTAGTTTAAACCCTCTTAAGGGACAGGGTACTAGACAAGCATATGACACCAGAATGCTCACACTGCATTGGTATGTGACTCCATCTGAAGAGGGTAACATCAGCCACTGTCTGTCAGACAAGAGCCCAATTGGATAGAGGTGATAAGCAGAAAGTATTGCTGTGCAAGTTGTTCTCCTAAGATAAAATTTGCCGAGAGCGTGCCAGAGGCAATATACATTACGTAACAACTTGGCTGGTAACCTATTTTTGCTAAGCATAAATTGTATATGCTCAGCATATTAATCTGCTTAGCAGCTCTATGAAATTGGTCCCCTGGTAACAATTTAATTCTGCTAGTTAGCAGAAAGTGGAAATCTCCGTCAAAATTCCATTTTGTATTTGGTAACCAACACAGAGTAAGCATTCTAAATTGTTCCTTGTTTCAATGAATACAAATAGTTATAATATAAGACAGTGTGATGGGAAATCTGCAGCCAAGAGACGGTTAATTAAACTCATTTATAGGAACAGTATAGCATTGGTAATTAAAAAATAATAATAAAGTGGACGAATTCTAATGTATAACTTACTTTCTGGAAAACTGAAGATGGTGTTTAATGGAAGGTACATCATTGGTAGTTGATAACAAAATATATCATAAACCTAACCAGTGAAAGTTTCATTACAGTAGGCACTCATGTTTTTGAGGAAACAAAAACCTGTTACAAGTTTATTTTACGTTTTATAAATTTGACGTTCAATTCCTGTATACTGTAAGATGAAAGCACTTCAGATGAAATCATTTCTCAAGATGATTGATACACCAGGTAAGTTTATAGATAATAATTTGATAATTTGATTATCTGGTAATTACAATTGTTGTACCTACCTTTAAATCTTCCCTAGATATTATTTTGTCCAAGGTGTTGCGATTATTCTCTTACAAAGTCAAATAATAACCTTTGAACTTAGGAAAGAGAACTCTTTCCTTAATTCTACATTCGAGTGAGTTTTAAAAAAAACATCAAAATGCATTTTCCGTATTTTCTTGAATCAAGATATACATAAAACAGCCATTCTGTGAAAAGTCAGCTTATAACGTATTGTTGTTAATTATGAAAATGCATTATGATCGTTTGTTGTAATTTTTTCAGAATTAAGGAAAGAGTACTCTCTCCTAAATTCAAACTGGGAATTATTTCACTTTTCTTAAAAGTCACAGCACCTCGGACAAAATTTTTTCTAGGAAAGAATGACCAATCCTATATCGACCTTAACGCACGTCCGATTTTAAAAACTTGCTTAACAGGAACAATACCAAACCTCCGTGTTTTTTTACCATATTCTGTGATTTTTTTTGGTTTATTGTTTTTAGGTTTAAGACATGTAAAAGTTAGTTTATTTAAATTATTCATATAATCTTATGATTCTACAAAACTTTTTCCACAAAAAACATGTTTGTGTATTATAGTAACTCATATTCCCTTATTTAGTTATTATTCTTTTGTTAGACTGTAAAATTTATGTTAAGTTATATCACCAGAACATTGTGACGGATTTATTATTTATAAAAAAAAAATTTGTGACTTGAAATAAATTATTAAAGCCATTTTAACAGCAGGATGGCTATTTGGCCAAAAAAAATTTAGGGAGAAAATATTTCATTAATAAAGAAATATTTATTTAGGTAGGACTTGAACCTTCAACCTCCGGTAATCGTACCGATGCTCTACCAACTGAGCTATCCAGTGCTATATTTGGTGGTTTCCCAAATTGTCAATATATTTGTTCTGAGGGCGCTTGTCCGAAGCAAGGAAACTCGTACATATTTGTCCAAAACCAATTTCCAGAAAAATGTTGTAATGGTGTTTATGATGTCATAAATACCGATCTGTGTTATTGATAAAGCACCAGTTGGTCGCAGGTTCAAGTCCGTCTTCAGTCAATTTGTCGTTGTTCCCTTCATAAATTGCTTAACGAACCTAGTCAAACTCCGGTGTGGATAAATTGATGATTGCAACACAAAGTGTAAGCATATAAGTGGTGCGATTGTGTTTTTAGATGCTATTGTTCGAAATGACATCCGTCTATTAAAAGTATTATTTCTTGCTGAATGTCAAAAAATAAAATCCTCTCATTGTCAGTTTGATAATTGAGGGTTACCAGTTATGGATTGATGGTACTACCAATTGGGAGTCAGGTGGTTGTGCTGAGTACAGATTGAATGGGAACCGGTAACAGTCATACAACCATCAGTCTGAAAATTGGACATCGGGTTATTAATTGTGCATTGATGGTACTGCATCATGTAAGGGGTACCAGTGATTACCATGTAAGTATTGAAATGGTGAATGGGGACCAAGTGACAATAAGGAAGTTGTCCATTTTTTGTTTTGACAAGAGCCTCATTCTGAGTCTCATTGACTTGTGTGTAAAAAAACCCAAGATGGCCGCTGTGTGTATTGATCGATAGATCAATGATAAATGCTTGACAGGGAGCCAGTGACTGGACACCCAGTAGTCACAACACATGTATTAAGGTTACCAGTGAAGAAAAGCCAGCTAAGCAGAAAGCCATCATCATTCTATTGTTTGGAAACTGAGCCAAAATTATTTGACAAACGGGCAAATTTTTAAAAAAATACTTACAAGAAGAGTGACAGATGAGCGACAATTCGTCCCTAATTTGCCATAGTGACCAATCCCGAATTAAGTTGGCATAGTGACCAATGCGGTATTGGTCACTTTGCCAAATAACAAAAATAGCCAGTTAGAGCATTCGTCATTTGAATACATGCTCTATCTCCAAAACTATAAGGAATACATGCATGTGGATTAGATACAATGGTAGGCCTCTTCCTGAATGTACTAATGGGTGGGAAAACTTAAAATTGAAAAAAGTCAGATTGGTCACTATGGCAAATTAGGGATGGATTGTGGAAGAAATATAAAGTAAATATCAATGTACACAAAGTTGAAAACAAAACAGCAATAAGTTCTCTCTTTCTTTCACAATTATTGTTTTCATAATCCTTATGTCTGAATAATCTTCCTCCATAAAACAATAACAACCATCTTAAAATTGATTTGAAATCAATGGTGATACAAATCGTTGATTTAGATTAGTTATTTACCTTATATTCTTATCAACCGTTGCGATCACAGCATTGAATCTATTAAATAAAACCATTTTTAATGAGCATTAACAAATATTAGCAGCAAACTAAGGTATCTAAAAAAAATAAGAAACTTAAAGGGACATCGTCATGATCAGAGCAGACTTTTCAACAGGGCATGGAATCGGTGTTCTAGTTAAAGACGAACACAGTGACTGAAAATGACTCGCTCATTTATGCAACAGCAATATGACCATATGCAGGTATTATTCTAAAACTCTGATTCCATGCCCTGTTGATCGTGACGATATTGTCCCTTTAAATACCATGAAAATGTAATGGACCGTTGATAAATGAGCAATGGCTTAGGGTATACTACATGTGTAAAACTTTTTTCAGCCTGTGATCACGTGAATGGGAGCTGAAGATGATTTCCCCCCCCCTTATCCCCACTTTTACGCTAAAATGCTACCCCACCCCCTTTGGGGGAAATTTAATTTTAATTTTTTTTTTAAGATTCAATATTTTGTTATAAAAACATCGTTTAGAGTAGTCAAATCCTTGCAATCATTTTGATCCTCCCCTTTCAACAATTCCTGGATCCGTCCCCCACTATTATTCATTCTACAAAGACCTGGTATACCTGTAAACTATTTCTGTCCCACCTATTTCCCCTTTCCGTGATTGTCTTCATCCCCCAAACATGTTCCGGTTGTCGTCTCACCGCATCATTGATCTGGAGGTAACTTCCAGGTATCTCGTACCATCTTGATAAATTTGGCATCGGGAGCACGGGACATCCCAGCGTAGTAATTAAGGAATTCATCCTTCGTGACCTGAAGGGTAAAAATGACCGGTAAAAGTCAGTGAAATGGATGAATTGTAGGAAAACTACAAGGCTTACCCCCTTGCGATTTTAGCGAAAAACTACAATGCTTACCCCTTGTGATTTTGGCGAAAAAGTACAAGGCTAACCCTTTATGATTTTGGGGGAAAATACACGGCTTACCCATATTGCTTTTGGGGAAAACTACAAGGCTTACCCCTTGTGATTTTTGGGGTAAACTACATGGCCTTACCCCCTTGTGATTCTTGGGGAAAATACAAGGCTTACCCCTTGTGCTTTTGGGGAAAACTACAAGGCTAAGCCCTTGTGATTTTGGGGGTAAACTACATGGCTTTACCCCTTGTGATTCTTGGGGAAAATACAAGGCTTACCCCTTGCGATTTTTTGAGAAAACTACAAGGCTAACCCCTTGTGATTTGAGTGCAAACTACAAGGCTTACCCCTTGTGATTTTTTGCGAAAAACTGCAAGGCAACTTTGTGATTTGGCGGGGGGTGGGAATTACAAGGCTAACCCCCTTATGAGTTTTGGGGAAAACTACTAACTCCTTATGATTTTGGCAAGGAGAATATTTTATTTATTTATATATTTTATTTGTTTGTTTTGGGGGTTGGGGACAAAAATAAATTGTGACCCCGCACGGCGAAACCCGCAAAAAGTCGCTGAACCTCAATCCAAGATACAGCCAATTTTCGACCAATGGGGTGTTATACGGCCTTTTGGGGTTTTTACTGATTATAGTTCCCGGATGTTTATTTCACAATTTCCTGCAAACAAAATTACTGAAATCGATTTATAAGTGTGTGAAAAAGCGAAATTCCGAGCACCATTTTGCGGTTGTTAGTGCGTTTTTTTTTTCAAAACATCCTGTATTTCTCGAAATCGTAATTTCATTGTTTTTCGACTTTCAAAGTCCATAACTTTCCAACAGAATGCATGATGGATAAAAAAAATTCACCATTAAAAAGCTAAAGAGTTGCCCTTTCATATGATACCAATAACTCATTTTTTATTTCTGCGACGTTTTTGTGGGTTTTGTCATGCTGGGTCACAATTATCTTATGTGGTTTTGAAGTGGTTTTTAAGACCGATCCCGTGTGTGTTTTTTTTGCTATGAAACGATGTCCAATTGCAGCCAAAATTTTTGGACCGACTGGAATTCTGCCGCACTGTGATTTAAACGACGTTTTCAAAGTTTGCCCGATTTGTGAGGCCTCTCTTAGCCACCATATTTTGTGTATATAAAATAATTTTTGACCAATGCTTGTTGCCATCATTGAAGCTTCAATCACTTTCGTTAGGTGTCAGATGAAGCAACGGTCTAATGGCTAAGGCGCCAGACTTCGGTACAATCAACCTGGGTTCAAATCCCAGCGGTGCCGTTCTGCTTTTTCTTTTCCAATTTTTAAATGGTTACGCAATCACGATTTATTTAAGTAGTTTAAAATTCAACTCCAAATACCAACAGGATAAATGGCGCAAGCCGTTAGTCCAGTGGTCTGTCAATTGCGGCAGTTCCAGGTTGGTACGTCCGGGTTCGAATCCTGCTCCTGACACACAGAGACATGACAGCTGCTGGCTGCGGCAATGGCTTGGGGACCGTCATGTCTCTCCCCTGAAGGTTAGAGCGTGGAGGAAATGTACGGACGGGGGAGTAAAGGAGGGACCGGGAGGGTAGCGACCTCCCAGAAGGGTGATAAGGTGATCACCATGCCGGGGTGTCCCGGACTTTGAGTCATCCAAATACCTGGTCGACACTCGGACTAACTCTCCGCACTTTTTTACAATATTTTTTTTTCCCCGGAGTACTTTTGTCTTAGTTTTTTTGATCAATTATGTCTTTTGCTGAGAACGGGATAATACTTTTTCCTACTTTCTTACTTTCCTCAGAAAATCAATATTTTCCTTTCAAGTTTGAAGCGAATCTGAGACAACTTGTTTCCGAGGTGGAAAAAAAATGACAAAATTTCACCTCGAAAATGAGGTAGCTCTGGGTCTGTAGAAGACATCCAGCGAGTTATAGCCCTCTTGGGCAAGTTTTTAATTTCACTATTTCAACCATTTTTTTTTTTTTTTGTAAGGAAAATATTGATTTTCTGAAAAAGTTGGAAAGATAGGCGGCTCAAATTACGAAAAATGAGATCCAGGCACTCTATTGCGTCTCTCCAACAAGTATGAGGAATTTTTAAAAATTCAATTTTTAGGCCAAATGTGGAAAAAAACGACAAGGGGTACCCCTTGTCATTTTTTTCACCTCGAAAATAAATTGCCTCCGATTCTCTTCTAATTTACACAGAATGTGGCTTTGGGTCTGCAGAATACAGCCACCGATTTATAGCCTTCTACAGCAATTTTAAAATTTCATTCTGTTACCTATATTTTGTAAGGAAAATATTTAAAAAAAAATTAAGTTGGAAAGACAGGCGACTCAAATTACGAAAAATGAGATCCAGGCACTCTATTGCGTCTCTCCAAGAAGAATTAGGCATTTGAAAAAAATTCATTTTTCGGCCAAATTTTGAAAAAACGTCAAGGGGTACCCCTTGCCATTTTTTTCACCTCGAAAATAAATTGCCTCCGATTCTCTTCTAATTTACACAGAATGTGGCTTTGGGTCTGCAGAATACAGCCACCGATTTATAGCCTTCTACAGCAATTTTAAAATTTCATTCTGTTACCTATATTTTGTAAGGAAAATATTGATTTTTTGAAAAAGTTGGAAAGATAGGCGACTCAAATTACGAAAAATGAGATCCAGGCACTCTATTGCGTCTCTCCAACAAGTATGAGGAATTTTAAAAAATTAAATTTTTAGGCCAAATTTGGAAAAAACGACAAGGGGTACCCCTTGTCATTTTTTTCACCTCGAAAATAAATTGTCTCCGATTCTCTTCATAATTTACACAGAATGTGGCTTTGGGTCTGCAGAATACAGCCACCGATTTATAGCCTTCTACAGCAATTTTAAAATTTCATTCTGTTACCTATATTTTGTAAGGAAAATATTTTTTTTTTTTTTTATTTGGAAAGACAGGCGACTCAAATTACGAAAAATGAGATCCAGGCACTCTATTGCGTCTCTCCAAGAAGAATTAGGCATTTGAAAAAAATTCATTTTTCGGCCAAATTTTGAAAAAACGTCAAGGGGTACCCCTTGCCATTTTTTTCACCTCGAAAATAAATTGCCTCCGATTCTCTTCTAATTTACACAGAATGTGGCTTTGGGTCTGCAGAATACAGCCACCGATTTATAGCCTTCTACAGCAATTTTAAAATTTCATTCTGTTACCTATATTTTGTAAGGAAAATATTGATTTTTTGAAAAAGTTGGAAAGATAGGCGACTCAAATTACGAAAAATGAGATCCAGGCACTCTATTGCGTCTCTCCAACAAGTATGAGGAATTTTAAAAAATTAAATTTTTAGGCCAAATTTGGAAAAAACGACAAGGGGTACCCCTTGTCATTTTTTTCACCTCGAAAATAAATTGCCTCCAATTCTCTTCTAATTTACACAGAATGTGCCTTTGGGTCTGCAGAATACAGCCACCGATTTATAGCCTTCTACAGCAATTTTAAAATTTCATTCTGTTACCTATATTTTGTAAGGAAAATATTGATTTTTTGAAAAGGTTGGAAAGATAGGCGACTCAAATTACGAAAAATGAGATCCAGGCACTCTATTGCGTCTCTCCAACAAGTATGAGGAATTTTAAAAAATTCAATTTTTAGCCCAAATTTGGAAAAAATGTCATTTTTTTCACCTCGAAAATAAATTGCCTCCGATTCTCTTCTAATTTACACAGAATGTGGCTTTGGGTCTGCAGAATACAGCCACCGATTTATAGCCTTCTACAGCAATTTTAAAATTTCATTCTGTTACCTATATTTTGTAAGAAAAATATTAATTTTTTGAAAAAGTTGGAAAGATAGGCGACTCAAATTACGAAAAATGAGATCCGGGCACTCTATTGCGTCTCTCCAACAAGTATGAGGCATTTTAAAAAAATTAATTTTTAGGCCAAATTTGGAAAAAACGACAAGGGGGTCATTTTTTTCACCTCGAAAATAAATTGTCTCCGATTCTCTTCTAATTTAAACAGAATGTGGCTTTGGGTCTGCAGAATACAGCCACCGATTTATAGCCTTCTACAGCAATTTTAAAATTTCATTCTGTTACCTATATTTTGTAAGGAAAATATTAATTTTTTGAAAAAGTAGGAAAGATAGGCGACTCAAATTATCCCTGACTCTGTGTCAGCAAAAGACATATAGAGGAAGAAAAAAAGGAGAAACTACTTTACTTGGAAGAAAGAAAAAAAAATTATTGTAAAAAAGTGCGGAGAGTTAGTCCGAGTGTCGACCAGGTATTCGGATGACTCAAAGTCCGGGACACCCCGGCATGGTGATCACCTTATCACCCTTCTGGGAGGTCGCTACCCTCCCGGTCCCTCCTTTACTCCCCCGTCCGTACATTTCCTCCACGCTCTAACCTTCAGGGGAGAGACATGACGGTCCCCAAGCCATTGCCGCAGCCAGCAGCTGTCATGTCTCTGTGTGTCAGGAGCAGGATTCGAACCCGGACGTACCAACCTGGAACTGCCGCAATTGACAGACCAGTGGACTAACGGCTTGCGCCATTTATCCTGTTGGTATTTGGAGTTGAATTTTAAACTACTTAAATAAATCG
The DNA here is from genome assembly GCA_029582265.1 of Zoroaster sp. YZ-2022. Classification (NCBI taxonomy): domain Eukaryota; kingdom Metazoa; phylum Echinodermata; class Asteroidea; order Forcipulatida; family Zoroasteridae; genus Zoroaster; species Zoroaster sp. YZ-2022. The sequence continues at coordinate 2,883,408 of CM055825.1, read as the reverse complement.
TGATTGCGTAACCATTTAAAAATTGGAAAAGAAAAAGCAGAATGGCACCGCTGGGATTTGAACCCAGGTCGATTGCACCGAAGTCTGGCGCCTTAGCCATTAGACTGTTGCTCCATCTGATACTTAACGAAAGTGATTGGAGCTTCAATGAAAGCAACAAGCATTGGCCAAAAAAATTATCTTAAATAAAATTTTAAAAATGTAATTTTGCCACCAATCCGTGTTGGTGGTTAAAGGAACAATATCGTCACGATGATGAACACAGTGACTGCAAATTACTGGCTCATTTATGCAGCAGCAACGGTAATATGACCTTATCAAGTGGGAAATTACTGCGCATCAACAACAACAAAAATAGGAAAAAAGGTGGTATTCGAACCCGGGTATCCTGGTCAATAGTCTGGCGTTTTCACATTACGCTACCGCGCCCATCTGACAATCAATACACAAGGTTAACTATTTCAAACCATGCAATGAGTATGAAACTGACACATCGTAATGGTAAATCTGGTAATTTTGGCAAAAAGCTGCAAGGCTAACCCCTTTTGATTTGTTCGGGGAAACTATGAACACCTTATGATTTTGGCAAAGAACTACGAGGCTAACCCATTGTGTGTGTGTTGTTTTGTTTGTTTTGGGTTTTTTTTGGGGGGTGGGGGGGGGTGGGGGGAGAAACTTCAAGGCTTACCGGGGTACCCCTTGTGATTTTAAAGAAGCAAACAACAACAACATGGGGGAAACTACAAACGTGTGATTTAAAAAATATATAGATTTATTGATTATTTATTGTGCGATTAGTGACAGAGCCACCAAGCCAACAAACCCTGATGGTACTAAACTAAGTTTATATTGCGCATTAACAACAAAAATTGACCACTGGGATTCGAACCCGGATCACTTGGTCAATAGTCTGGCGTTTTCACATTACGCTACCGTGTCCATCTGACAATCAATACACAAGGTTAACTATTTAAAACCATGCAATGAGTATAAAACTGACATATTGTAATGGTAAATCTGGTAATTTTGGCAAAAAAAGCTGCAAGGCTAACCCCTTGTGATTTGTTCGGGGAAACTATGAACACCTTATGATTGACCTAGTTAATGTCACTATTGTTCCTTATATACAAACAAAATAAAAAATAAAAAATCAATCAATCAAGACATCGATCCTACCTTCTTGTCATCGTTTTTATCAAACATCAGCAAAAACCGTTGGGCCGCCTCATCATTTGTCATCACATTCCGTGCGCGGGCGTTTTTGAAGTCGTAGCCGTCTTTCAAGTCGTCCATGTCAATCACCCCACTACCGTCTTTGTCCAACTTGTGGTACGCCTTCATGAGAATATTTAATTTTGCCTCTGACAAACATCCCTGTGAATGTTTTGTAAAGAAACTGTCAAGGGTTACATCCCAGAAAAGCGCAGAAAATGAAATATGTTTGGCCTGTGTTTCACTAGCAAATTTCGTTTTTATTTTCATTGTAAATTTGACGATTTCCTTTTATACTCACTGGCCATGAGTATTGCAACATTGAAATTCACACCAAAGTTCAGTTTGGAGAACTGTGTTACAATAATTTATTTTATTTTATTTACACTACTTAAGACTTCTTGAAAGTGCCTGTGTTTTGAAGTCAATGTTCTTTTTTACTGTTCTTGCTCGGAAACAAAGTCTTTCAATACTCTGTCGGGTAACCACGTGACCTGATAATTGCGGCCATCCGTCCAGGCAATGTCTCGTTCAAATTCATGTTGCAATACTTTTGGCCAGTGAGTGTAGAATGGGAAACAAATATGCCTACTTTGACATCAGATATGCAGCAATATAGTTGTCAGAAGCTTTGTTTAACAGTAAAAAGTGTCAAAATTAATTTATGACGGGATCAACCATAAATTAATTTCCGTACATATTTACTGTAAAACCTAACCTTTCTTCTCACGATAATTTTGAGAAATGAATCATTTTAAAGCATTTCATCTCTTCCTCGTGTAAAATAGAAATGTCGCGATTAATAAGGAAATTGTTTAAATAGCAAAAAACACACACTGTAAAAACGTTGGGCAACATGGGGTTGGGTAAGGTTATTTCTCCCAGAATTGGTCAGTATTTACCACAACTGTTCACATATTTTGGCAAAAAATTATCCAACATTGGGCAATGGTAAACGAACTGTGTAACCTGTTAATATGTTGACCAGTGTTGCACAACATATCAACCGTGTTTGCCCAATATTTCTTACAGTGCAGGCGAGAGAAGCTACAATATTACCGAGATCGAGATAAAGTTTTGTCAGAATTTTTGTATTAATGTTTGTTAATTACAAAATGTATTAAAACCCTCCTACGCATGGAGGCCACTCTCAACCACTAAATTCTGTTCTTGAGCAACCTTCAGTACATACATGTACAAGCCAGCTGTCCTTTCCAAGTAATCTTACAAAAATCAACTGTGTGCCACCCAAGGCCACTGTAAATGTTTGAACATATTAGTAATAGTATGGCCTGCAATGTATCCATGGGAGACCACCTTACCCTGCAATCTCAGTGGTGTGACAGTGCACAGAAGGGTAACCATAGGAGGCCACTGGCAACAGCTAATGGCTTGGAGTGGCCTGAATGGGTTGTTTTAAGAATTGCACTGATTGTAGGCAACGGCGGATCTAGGCCCAAAGTTTAGGGGGGGCCAAATGCTCAGTGGAGGGGCGTATTTGCGAGCGCAAAACGTTTCTGGTGGGGTTTGTTTGTTTTGTGGGTCTAGACGACAATACTTGATTTAGTATGAAATTTCAGTGATAAGCTTTGGATTTGAACCCGCAACCTTGTGATTGTAGGCTAGGTCCTGTTGGGAGGGGCTCATTTTTTCTGTAAAAGTTTCCATTGACACTTTCCTTTCCTATAGCTACGTGCACAGGAGCTAGCCGGCTCCACTGGGGTGTGGCGTTGTATGATTATGACAAACTTACGCTGCTAATCGTGTGCAAGTTGTGCAAATTAATGTTTAAATAAAGCCGCCTGAAATAATCCATTGATGACACAGAACTCTGGAATTAACGGCAGTTATTATTGATCAAAATTGATCCTTTCTACAAAAGGGTAGATTTTCAGAAAAACAATCATTGACATGTTTTAAGATATGGCCACTCATCTGGGTTAGGCTGGTGCCCGCATGGAGTCCCCAGAGTGTTATGGTATGTACATACATTATTGTGTAATCTACACAGTGCTGCAAAACAGCCCACTGTATTTTACGTTGATACTTACTGCTCATATGACGATGGAAGACGAATCTTTCAAGTCACTGCTCCTGCTCGTACTCACAAGATTGAAATGCGTTTTATGCACGCGATGTTCGCGCCAAGTCTAAACGTAGGCCTACATTGCGGACGTTGCATGGCTCACCTAATATCCAGGAAACCCCACACAACCAGTCGCGTGTGCATAAGCCATGCATACAATCACCGTGTACGCCTCGTCTAATGCAGCTTGGCTTAACTGCACAAACTACCATTGCAAATTTTGTGGCAATGTTGGATCGTGAGTAGGATTATGAACACATTCATGTAGCCAATCAGTGTGTTGTAATTTGCATACTTTAACAAAAGCTGAACGTATAAGCAAGACTTAGCTGCACAAGGATTGGGCGTAAAGATGTTGTGTTTTGTTTTGTCTATCTTTCCCCTTTTTTCTTCTTTTCTTTTCTTTTCTTTTCTTTTTTTTTTTTTTTTTTTTGGGGGGGGCGTACAGCTTCGGTTTTTTGGGGGGGGCCATGGCCCCCGTTGGCCCCCCCCTGGATCCGCCGTTGATTGTAGGAGGGTTAAAAAGCAAAGCCTTTCTGTATGATAATAATTAACAGCTGGGGAGGAATTTTTTTAAAGGAAAATAGTTTTTTAAATAAATGTAAATGCATATTGGTGAGTGTACAGCGACAATTTTTTACTTCAGACAAAAAAATTCGCTTCCCTCTTACCCTGACAGCCACAAAGAATTCCTGCAAGTCCAGCGTCTTGGACCCATCTTTGTCGAGCTCGTTGAAGACATCCGTCACCTCATCTTCCGTCATATCAATATCCAACTTCTTAATCCCATCAGAGAGCTCCTCAAGGGACAGGACATCATCTTTATTCCGGTCCATCTCATTAAGAAGGCTGCACAATATGATGATGATTTAGGTTTGAGGTTAAATCCCGAGGATGGTGGGATGCATTAATAATATATATATATCCCCAAAACAAAACAAACAAACAAACAAAAATAAACAAACACACACTCCAACAAACATACATAAGTATAGCCCGCCATAGTGCAATGCTTACTCTCCAAGTTTCTTGATATTTTCAACACCATTGTCAAGCAGTTTACATCGAAGCTTCTCCATTGTTGCAGTTTGTGCTCTTCGTGTTAAATCTAATTTGTAAACAAAAAAAATACTTAAAAAGAAAGTCTGCGGCCATCACTTTTGTACTTTCCGTGTAAGGTCACGTGAATCAATGACGCAGCCAGAGGGGGCGGACCACCCCCCCCCCCCCCACACACACACACACTTGTTAGCAAAATAGTGTCTGTCGGTAAATTCACAAAGTAACTTGTTTGTATTTCTGAACTTCTGAACGTCGGGAATTCAATCTGTATTTTGACATGTTGGTAAAATTACCCCCAAAAATCCTACCCCCCCCCCCCTTCTGAAAATCCTGGTTACTCCACTAACGTGAAGCATAACTGTAATTACTATCACTATAATGGTCCAATTTGATTGATTTAAATACATACTTTTTACTATGGCCTGTTTTGATTGTATAAGCCTATTCAAATATAAGGCAGTTAGAGGTTGGCATCAAGCTAGCTTATACCCCCCCCCCCCCCTCTTTCCACCGCCGTAATCTGGACATTGTTTGATGGTAGGTCGACCACTGATCTCTATTATACTGAGTGGATAGAGCTGGGGTAGCCAACCTTTTTTAACCGAAGGCCAAATTGACAAAAGTAAATGCAGGCCGCAAGGATAATTAACCCTTTCAAGGCCTACATCGATGACCCTAAATTACCACCTCGTAATAGACCGATTTTGAAAAATTGTACCGTCCTTCCCCTTAATGTTTCCCCTTTATGAGATGATCAAGGACAGAGCTTTTAAATATTTGCAGTTTTCTAAAGTTTAGGTTTGAACAAAATAACATCATCAGACTGTGCATGAGGAGCGATTTACATACGGCCTTTTTTTTTCTTTTTTTTTGCGAAAAAAGGCAATTCAAAATATATTTCCCCGAAATGGAAAAGTTAATTTGGGTATTTTGTTTATTGTTAAGCTCCATGGTTAAACCAAGTTTCTGACTATTATTTTAAGTGGGCTTATTTGTTTTCCTTTCATAAAGGAAATTATCAATGTTCGGATGAAAAACAAAATCCGGAAATTGGCGGTATAATGGCGAAGAATAAACACATCCGATAGAGTATGGGCTATACATGTTTAACCATGCACATAATGGATGTTTCTTCGTACGTGACGATCATGGATGAGTCTACACGCGGCATTGCAGGTAGTTTTACCAATGCTGTTGTGCATTCCCTTAAATGAAGAGAGATTGCATTTCTGACAAAACAGTTTCAACACTAATCAACTAGTCAAAAACCAAGGTGTTAGCCTGGATTTAGAAATAGTGTCCAAAGTTGCTGTAAATTTGAAAACAGGGTGTCCAAATTGTTCACTTACAATATTTCTACTTGTAAATGACAGATGAAATAGGGTGTCCAAAATTGGAACAGGGTGTCCAAAAGACACCCAGACACCCCTCTGGCTAATACTATGGGCAAACAACTTAGTGTAACTATATTAAAGTGACGGTGTTGGGGAAGGCACCCAGTAACCAAACCCTCTATTGCCACTCCTTAATACAAATACAATTGGTGTCATTATACAGTATTGTTTCAAGGTATATTAATGGGTGTCCCAAGTTACCTACACATGTACACTGTAAAAGAATGGGTAAAATATACTACTCAAAACAATTTAGGGAACACCGGAATAATCTCAGTTAAAGCAAGATCATTTATTTCAGATAAACACAATGTTTATAAACACAATGAGAAACAACTGCACAATGAAACAAATGATAAAGGATGCATGTAGTGATTACACATTTCATGACATGACTACTGAAAGAGAGAGGGGGTTGCAAATGAAAATCCCGGTTCATGGAACATTTCAAACCTATTTGATGTTAAAAATCCGGTGTTCCCTAAATTGTTTTGAGTAGTATATTTCCTCCTTGTTGGATGAATTTCACCTCATAATTGAGAAAAATTTGGTAAAATAAAACTTGGGCATCCTTGGTTGCCTCGCACTATAATTGTTACGTAGTTGTGTGTGGGGACCTATATATACTGAACAAAATTATAAACGCTCCATGTGGCACTTTGAAACTTTTATTAGCCTTAGAGGTTGCAAAATCATACAAAATTCATTTTGTTGTTCAATATGCTACAGATTACTGTCCGTTAGAACACGATAGTGGCGTCTGGCAATCATGGACATGCATGTGGACACGGTGGGGGTCAGGTTGAAACATGGGGCGTTTATATTTTTGCTCAGTGTAGGTCGTAGGATAGATGTTGATGGGACCAAAACCACGACGGGACAGATAAATGTTCCCACAAGAACGGTGTCCCGAGGGATGTGCACAAAGCAGTGGCAGCCAGGGTACCATAAAGCAAGGACTCTACTCAGGAACTTAACTTCTATACAATCACAATCTTTACACGAATTTGGGAATTACCGGTGAAGTAAACTGCCCGTTTTATAACCAAAAAACGAACATTTTGTGGATAGTCTTTGAGCCCCAGAAATTATCGATTTCCTCGTGATTCATTTTAGCTCAGATTCAGTATAACTAAGTGTTCGTCGTAAAGCAAAGAAATATTGTTACTCACGTGATCAAAACGAAATGGCGATCCACGAAACAGCTGGCACTACACGAAAACTGGTATTTGGGAGTGTCACAAAAATGTGGCTCAAATGTGTATAGCCTATAGGGTTCTGCTAGTGTTATTTACATTCTATGGCAAAGGGCCCCACGGCTTATGAACGCTTCAAAGCACCCATTCACAACGCCCACATCAAGTGTAATTTTCTGCCTTGTGAGAATTCCCAACTTGAAACCCAAAGCCGAGCAAGTTCTATAGAGGGATTAAAGATATTGTTCAGTGTTGGTAAAATGTCTAGACGCATCCATACTTTACTTCATTGTATTATTAACACGAAAATAGTGGAAATGTATTCAGGTTATTTTTGTTTGTATGCACGTATTCACGTTTTCTTAAAAATTAGCCTGTCAGACGGAATAATTTCTCGGGACGTTTGGTACCATCACCCACATCAGATTAATTGTTCAGATTAGAACTGAATAATTTTGCAAGCGGATAATTACAAAACAAAACAGTCCCGTTCCCTTTAAGATTTCTTTAAAAAAGAAAAATAATGGTTATTGAGCTTACATAAGGCCAATAACTACCGGTATTATTTTGCATTTATACTACAGGTCATTTAGGTATGTAAGCAGTTTGCAACAGATAATTCTATATTTATAAACTCCTGAGAATTTTATACTCTTGCACTCACGTTATACAGGAATGATAATAAAGTAGTCCTACATAGGGTAGGTACAACATTATAGTAATACACAAGTGCCAGATTATCAAATGAACGAATCCTTATCTAATAGCCTACTTGGTTTAAAGTTGGTACACGTATCAACCATCATGAGAAATCATTTTGTCTGAAGTATTTTCATCTTAGAGAAAACAGGAATTGTTTTGTCGAATTTACACAAACTTGACATTCTGCCCCCATTTGTAAAACATTAAAACATAACGGCTTTTCATTGTTTCTCAAAAATATGATCCCCTATTGTGATGAAACTTGCAGTTTAGTTTTACGATATATTTCTTAAACACTTTAGAGGGTTGAACTACTAAAAAAAACAATGTGCGTTCCCTTTAAGTCGTGAAAGACAGGAAACCTTTACTGCTTACAACAATCCAGCACCGATTACTCATCTGTAGACAATAATATTTATATTGTTTGGCAGAGCTATCAATAACTTTACACATGATATCACAGTGTTTACTAAAAGCTCCCCAATGTAAAACTGTGGCAGACAAACGTCAGCTGTCAGTTGTCAATAAAGTTTTATATTTTGATGCGGTTTCAGCAGAAAAATCTGTATTCTCACTAGTAATTAATAAGGCATTAGTATCTCAAATCTTATTCATCGTCATTAGCCGGGGATGTAATTACATGCGATAAGCCTGATCATCAGTGATGGCATCTCATATTCAGGGCGTCATTTCAAGTTCATCCTTTGATACCCTTTTGAACAGCGCCCTCCTACGACACAGTAGTTTCTTCGTATATGATTGAAAATTTGTGGAAACTAAAGTGGAAACTGATTGATTGATGACTCAATTCAAAGCTTGACTTGGACCCAAAGTGGGCTGGGAAAAAAAGTGGGGGTTTATTAAAAAAACAAACCGATCCCTGGGATTATTTTTACGCTTATGCTTGGTTTAAATGAGATTCCCATATTTGAAAACTTGGTGTTGTATGGATCGATACTTTGATTCCACAAAGTGTCCAAACCCCGAGTTTCATTTGCACAAGACACGTCTTGGGACTATGGTCGCCATTCTTAGCCAAGTTATAAGAAAATCTAGTCGCATATACCTATTTGAAAATGTTGATTTTCCGCGTACAATTCAGAATACAGAGATAATGAAAATGGGGAGGATTGTTCAAATTGGTTGAGAGGGGGAAGGAGTTCTTAAAATGTGGGGGAAATTTGAACGGTTATTCGGCATTACTTACAGGAATGGCAAAATCGACGAACCACAAAAATGGAGGGCTTTAAATTATCGGAATCCTCATCAGTAAAACTGCCGAGCAGAGCCCAGTATATTCCTCGATGCCTTGTTTAAGAATCGGTGATTGAAGCATAAATGAGTGCGGTGTCTACACCCGAAAGAGTTTGTCATAGTGACCTTCGAACAGAACCAATATTTGGAAAGCACTACACATTGGTATGATCAAAGAGCTTAGGCAGACAAACGTAATAGGTCGAGTGGGTATTTCTTCCGCTATGGTACAAGCCCATTCATATTGCTAGGGTATACAACCCCCCGTGGTACTATCGGGAAGTACCCTGGGTGACAACGACCCCTTCCGAGTTGCTAGGCTGCTTAGAAGTGAATTATAGGCCGTGTATGATGATCCAAATACCAGCCCTGTAATTTATGGTGTTCAATTGATGTTTACTGTAGGTCTAGGCATGTTTTATTTTGATCATCCAATAATCAAACTGAATATTATGTACCCATCAGTTTCCCTGTAGGCCTACATTTTAACCACATCTTCTGAGAAGTCCCCAAACTGCCGCTTCCCAGGTTTAGGGCAAGAGCGCTGATCTTTCAAGTATTATGCCGACTGAAAACAGGATCAAGTGCTTACACTGCACTGAAGCAACTTGGTGCCATGCTGTTGCTCTCATTAACCGTGCCTTGCAATGTGCTTTCATTTGTACGTTCATTCACCGATCTCTATTATACCGATTTGTTAGAAGATCATGTGCTTCCATTTAAAGCCACTGGAAGCCATGTTGGTCCTCACACATACCATGTTTAACAATGTGCAATTCCTTTGTGAATTCCTTGTGGAGGATCAACAACAAGATGCCTTTATGAGAAACTCTATCGAGTTACACTTATTGAAATCAGTGACGTTCATTCAATGTACATTCCAATTGTGTTACCTTTGTGTTGCGGAGCAGCAACATGGCCATGTATGGCTTCACTTATTTGTAACTCACCAATGGGCGACCTTTCCAGGCAATGAGATCAGTGGGCGTGATCTCTGGCTATACACGGCATGTATGCGCTTCATAGCTTCTAAATAGCGCCCCAACAGGTTAGAATCCCGCTTTAATAATAATATTCTTTGTTACCGTTTGACAAAATTAAGACACCATAATTATATACAATTCAGATTACTATATCCGACATCCAAGGCTTTATTAGAAAAAGAAATTCGACTATCGCTAACTTGGCCAGTTTGTTCACAATATTACGTTTTGTTTAATGGGGCTTGCCTGTAATCAGATCTTCGGCGAATTTCACTCTTAAGATGAAGCGCCCTCAACGGGATCTGGTGTGCACTGATGAATTCATAAGAAATGCGTTGTCAAAGATGTACTCGGTCAGTGGTGTAGCCAGGACTTTCAGAGTGGGGGAACATTTTTGGGGGTGAATGTACAAACAAAAACCTCAAATGAACCAACAAATTATGTCAAAATACAGACTGAATTCCCAACAAGTTTGTGACTTTACCAACAGATACTATTTTGTCAACAAGTGGGGGAGGTTGCCGCCCCCTCCCTTGGCTACGCTACTGCACTCGAATGTTTACATTAAATTATCCAGAAAAAACAATTTTCTACTGTAATTTTTATCATTGTTTTTTATCATTGTAGCTATTTCCACAATGTATTCACACCACCACTGGGATGGCCATCATGTTGTGTTGCCATGGAGACAACAAATATTGAATTTGTTTTCCTATTTTACCACCACGAGAGCTTTAATTTGCAATTTATAATTCCCGTAACAACGTGTGAATATCGGATAATAGAGGATGTGTGGTAGGAACTTTGAGGCCGAATATATCTTAAATTATAGTTTGCTATACAAATGAAGCATCGCGTGCTTAGTATACGTTGCTAATATTTGTTAGATTAAATCATTTTTATCTATCGGGTTTGCTGATCATCGGGCAGGTTATTCTCCCCAAAAACTCATCATGACGTTTTGGAAGTCTTCATCCTTCTCGTATAATCTGCCAATCCCCGCGTAGTAGCTCACAAACTCCTCTGGTGTCACCTAATAGCCAGGAAGATGAAAATGGGAAATGATTAAAACAAGAATTTAATTGCAAATCTGTTTAACGATGAGGTTTGAGAACAGGGATTCTCCATCAAACTAACAATAGCTACAGTACCGCCATTCGACAATTCGTACAAAACGGATTGTTTTGTGCACATCATTTACCAAAAAACGTGTACATGTGGGGCTGTTATTTATCGACTCCAAAACGACTCGATTCTTACATTTCCATCTCTGCTCGCTGCATCGGGTTCGAAGTTGTTCAAGAACTCTTCAAAGAGTTGCTCCTCGGTCTTTTTCCCGCTCTTGAAATCGGGGTTCCACGTGACGTTGAAGACACCCTTCAGATCGGCCGCGGTGATAACGCCATCCCCGGTCTTGTCTGCCTTCTTGAATACTTTCATGATCATTTCCTTTCTTGCCTCTGACATGGGCGGCTAGGGATGATAATAAAATAAACCTCGACTAAGTTATTGGTATAATTATAGTCGTTTTCAGTGATGTGATTTGACAAAAGTAAAAATCCTGAAAAATGGGTAGCAGGCCTGGGTCTCCCTTTGGTCTAGAGGACAAAGCCACCCTGAACCTCCTGGATGTTTAATTTGAGGATTTACAGACTCTCCACATCCCCACAAACAAGAAACCTAGAGGTTTGGACACAATACAGGCTACTTCATTCTCTTTGGTGACTTTTCAAGAAAATTTCGAGGCAAAGGGAGATTTGTAAACAAATGAACAAAAAACTGAAATCAGGAAAAATCTTGAGATTTTTTTTCTTTAGTTTTAATAGGGTACTCTTGTGAAACACAAACCGGCGTCTTTGTGTCATTTAAAGCTGGGTCAAAACAAATACGAATGCATTTTTTTCGTTAATGAGACCAACACCGAAATAACTTGCAACTTTCACAGGTTGGTTTCTGAACACCCCTTAATTCTTAGTAAGGGTGCATTTACAGGCATTTTACTAAAAGTGTACACTTAAATAAAAGAGAATTACCCGGACAGCCTCAATGAATTCATTAATGTTGAGCTTTCCAGAGCCATCTGTGTCCAGTGTCTTCAAGACTTCCTGTATTTCAGCATCTGTCATCTCTTTGGCTGTTAGGCCCAACTCACGGATGCCCTTCTGTAACTCCTCCAAAGACAGATCTCCGCTTCTATCGTCATCCATAATCCGAAACTTCCTAAAAAAAGGTGTCAAGGCAGAGACGGGGAAGAGGTGAATTACGTACTTTTATCTAAATTATTACATGGTGTTTGGGCCGGTAAAAAGTAGATTTAAATGTTGAACTGCTGTTTTTCTGGGGTTAAGGAAATTATGAGCTTTAATTTGAGACACTGAACGAAAAAAAAAATCCGTCAAGGATTAGTATAAAAAAGTGATAATAAAATGATGGGTCACTGTTTTAATTATCAGCTTCCTTGAGGGTGTGTGCAGTATTCCGATTGGCCAGCGCGGCTGTCAATCAAATCAAGCGCGTTTTAAATTTCACTTTTATACAGTTTAAACTGTATAAAAGTGAAATTCACGCTGCTGATTAACCGCGCTAAATCGAAACTACCTCAAAACAATGACCCATTAATATCACTAAAAAAACCTTTATAACTTTTTTTCGACATTCCGAAAAAAAGTTACAAAGTTTTTTTTTTCAAAAATTGAACATATAACGGGGAGGGGATATGTGGTGTGGTGTGGTGGAAAGGGGTGGCGTGTAAATGCATTTTGACCCATGCTTTTGGCCAGAAATTGAAAAAACTTTATTTTAAAAAAATGTTTAAAAATGCTTGAAGGTGTGTTTTTTGTACACGGTGGGGGGGGGGGGTGTTATGGGGTGAGAGCTTAATTGTGCTTCAGGCTTCAGCAGGGAGGGGGCTTCATCCCCAAACCCCCTGTATCTGCAACCCCCTCCTCACCACTAAAAGACACTGCACAGTCTTAACACTAATAACGTCAATTTAATTATGAGAAGGCAAATTATACTAACCTACCCAGCCGCCTGACGTTGGTGACGTTCTTTTCCAAAAGCTTCTGTCGCAGTTTTTCCATTTCGATGGCGAGGTAAACAAGACGTCTGAATTACTGCAGAGGCAAAACAAAAGGATGAGAAAATTCCTCCGTGTTTTCTGGTTTATTTCGCGATACATTTATCAAACATACGAAATACAGATTTAACCAATAATGTGAATCAAGGCAAACGTATACTACATTATAAATAATAGTTGTGAGGGAAATGCAGACAAGTCGAGATTGACTTGTATAAAGCATTTCCTTAACCCCAAGTAACAAACTCCCCAGAACCCCCAAAAGCCAAATAAACAAGTTAGAAACACCGACCCCTCCGCCACCCCATTAGCCCTACCCATCCACCCACATACAATAACAATTTGACCAAAAAATGGGTAAACAGGCAACTATAGTAATGCTAAAGTTAACTATTCATCTTTATATCAATATCAAGTAAACGTTTCCTTTATAGAGACGTTGGCCACTCGTGCAAGGAACAACAGCCGCTGAAGTCCGAGAATAGATTTCACAACAATCTCGTGTTTTTCTAGGTTTTAACAATTCCGTCATAATCAAATCACACGCCCACCACTTTCCCAAAGGTTTTTAAAGATGCATCTCCCGTGTGATTTGCTATTTTTATTTTACCGGCAATTTCCTGAATTTTTCTTTTTCATCCGAACACTGGTATTTTATTTGAGGAAAGGAAAATTTATTTTGTTTGGTACAGGGCCGGATTTAGACATTTGGAGGCCCCTGGGCAGCCCTTCAGTAGTGGAGGCCCACCCTACCTTAGAATACTAAAACCTAAAAAAGGTGACATGAGTCACAAGACATAGTTACAGTCATCCATAAAGTAATTTTTTTCCAAGTAGAAAGAATCTGAATAAGCAAGCAAGTCAATCATGATCGATCATAATAATATAGTACAGTACATATATTTACAGACCAGCTTACAGTTCAGCCTACATTTTTCCTTACAATTTTTTTTTCATGAAATATGTGGAGGTCCCTGGGCAACTGCCCAGCTTGCCCAGTCCTAAATCCGGCCCTGGTTTGGTAGGATTACCTTAAAATTAAGTAAACTTTTATATAATGCGCTTAGTTTTTTCGGGTATAACCAATGATGGTCACCCTCTTTAAAAGAGACAATATATTATCACGATCAACAGGGTATGGAATCGGTGTGCTAGTTTTAGATTAACTCAGTGACTGAACATAATACCTACATAAGATCATTACCGTTACTGCTGCATAAATGAGCCAGTCATTTTCAGTCACTGTGTTCATCTTAAACTAGGACACCGATTCCATGCCCTGTTGAAAGTCTGCTCTGATCGTTACGATACTATCCCTTTAAACGGAAAACACAGTGTGGCATAAAGCCCATGTTTGTTCCATCAAAAGGTTTGTCTTCCCCCGCTGGCGCCCAACTCGCAACAGACCTGCCATGATTGATTTCAACCAGTTTTGGCTGTTATACACCAATTCAAGTTCATTAAACCGAATCTCGGCTCCCTCACCCCCTCCATTCACAAAGATTACAGCCGTGAATATCGCCTTTCTCTTTTCTCTATTTATACAGGGGCGCAGCGATTGTATTTTCTTTGGGGAGTGTGGAATCCAATTTGCACACCGACATTAACCCTGAACAAATGATAACTCGGTAAATCTTCAGTGATTAAACAATACATTTTCAATCGGCAAACCCAAATCCCTAGCTTTGCCGACTGAAAATTTATTCTCGACCAACCCTTGTTCTAGTACCTTTGATGCTTCATATGCCGACCGAGGGTGAAAAGCCGACTGAGAAATTATTTTGGGTGTCACACCCCCCGTTTCGCTACAGCCCTGTGTCTATACCTTATAGAGCCAATCTCTTGAAATTAGAAAATGCCAACTACATGTTCCTGCTACGGGTAATCATTACAAATTTAATCTACAAAATATTTTTTTTTCTCCGAGAACTGGTCTAGTTGATAAAAAAAAATTAACCTTGACGAAACCCGTTACCAAGCCCCATCTACATAGGCCTAGTTTAAAACCCTAGTTACACTATTGTCATTCTCCAAAAAAAATTATATACATTTTTTACAGTAACTGTTTTACATGCATATTTGTAGTAAAGTTGACAGTGTAATCCAGTATCACTTGAAAGCTTTTTATCTGATGTGTTACGTTTGGTAAAATTGGTAATACAATTTCCTAACTGTGGACAAATATTTAACGTGAGAACGATTATGACAAATCTGAATGCATTTTCATTATTTTCTCAATACCAAAACGAAGTAACATGAAGTTGTAACTTTCAAATGTTGATTCATTCAAAGAAAGAAAGGACAGTTTTAGAAGCGGTTTTGCCCAATTATTACAAATAGTTTTGGCAAATAAGCGTATACAGGTCCAGATGCGCCGCGTAGCGGTCTCTTCAAAACGACTGCCGCACCCTAAGCCATCTCACAGGTTTGCGCGCCTTGAGCAAGTATTTCTTGCAAGATCTTCTGACATGCGTGTTCTGAAGAATGGTGCAAAGGTGATACCCTCTTGTTTCATAGCCTTTCTACCAGCCGTAAATCGTTAACACAATAAATGGCTTTCATTTTAAGCAATACAGTCATTTGAAACACGAACGCTATATATTCGATCGTATCATCCGTCAACGAACCCCAAAATGAACCCTGAAACTGCTACTGTTATGTTCAGAAAAATAGCGAGCTACAACAGTCAAACTTGAACAACTCTAAATTCAGAATAAAGTCAAACTGCTATAAAGAAAACAGGAGACCAAACATATTCAACACTTTCAATAAAAGTCAGTCAATGCAGATTCATACTTACAGAAGGTAGAACTACTACGACTGAGCCCTGCTGTTTCGTCTGACAGTGAGAGGGAAAAATGAATGGTACTCGCATATCGTACTACAGCTAGCTCATTTTAAAGCAAAGGTACGCTTGTGTCTATTCATTCGAATAGGGTTGGGCCACCGATTGTTGATTGGTTGGTATGAGCAGTGACGTAATCTTCCTTTAATGGTAAACAGCTGGCGCGTGAGATGAACGTGTTAAAACACCATCAGATATTTGCATTATGAATACATGCTTCTGATTGGTTGGGAGCTGCTCCCATATCACATGACCGGCACATTAATGAACAGCTAGCCATAGACTGGTGTGAATACTGACTAGACTGATATACACACATCGATATTCAATCAAATCTCCCCAAAATTCGATCCGAATCGGCCATTTCATCGGTATCCGGTATTTTTGATAACAATAGGTCTGCCGACAAAACGTGCCGGGTTGTAGGTAAATGGGATCAATGCTTTTTTTTGTTTGACAAAGCAACCATTGAGTTCAAAGTCCCTTTCATGAGATCGTCCTTGCAGAAAACCAGTGAAACGATTTTGCATATAATTATATCGCAAGTCAGCCGATCAACCCGGCAAAGAAAAGAAATTCTTGGTATCATGTTGCGGGTTGGGTATTTCGGTTTCATTCTGGCAAAGGATACCAGAGAATAGCTTAAGGGGGGAGAGTGACGAACAGAAAGTATGTAGAGTGTCTGTAAGTGTCAAGTCTGGTGTTGTAGATCACAACGAGAGTTGACGACCAACTGTACCGTGCAGTGGACAATCATATTACAAGAGATGAAAGGACAGTCAGGCTCTTTGGCTATCCTGTGTACTCATCCCCACTAGCGACCATTTTGATCCTAAAAACTGCTATCTACTGAAATTAAGTTATAATTATTCTCACTCTGATTATTCTGATGACTCTGTATAAATAAATTATTTGTAAATATTATTTTGGGTGTCGATTGTAAAATAATAAGAACACGTTTGAATATAATACCGGTATACTGAGTTATTTTATTCATTGTTTGTAGACAGTACATTAATTAAGTGACACGTTCAGGATGGGAAACTATTTTGACAATTTGGAAGTTCAGCAGTGATTGATAGGCCGTGCTACGATTACATAGTCCGCTTCACAGTTTAATGCGTCTGTGATGGGAGGAACCGATTCCACTCAGTCACTGAACATTTTCACAACGTGTTGTATAAATTAAAGGGACAATATCGTCATTATTATGCATTATGCAGACACTGGCTCATTATTTATGCATCATGCAGACACTGGCTCATTATTTATGCATCAAACATGGAATATGATCTTACCACGCCCTGTTATCTAGAACAGCGCGCACTCGTGGGGTACCGGTATTATTTTCAGTGACTGAGTTCGTCTAAAAACTAGAGAACACCGATTCCATGCCCTGTCGAAATTCGGCTTTGATCGTGACGGTATTGTCCCTTTTAAGCTTACAAAAGCTAGCTATTTTCAATTGCTTACTAATATTCAGAAAACGAAAGTTGGCCCCAGCTGCGCAAGATAAATCCAGATGTATCGCTACCCCATGGACCTATCATAGCTCATTGGGAATCACCCCCCCCCCTCCTCCCCTGAACAATGCAGCACGGCTTGATTTGATGTCCCAATTCAATCATTGCATATGTTGATTTACCATACATGTTCACTCGCCACCCCCCACATTTTGCCTTGTGCCCCCACCCCCACTCTGGACTCACGACTCGCCATATGTTACTCTATACAATGGAGACCTTGATATGAGACGGTCAATATTATTATCATCAACCCAATCAATAATGTAATGTTGCTATTCTATTTTTTGTAGTCAGTTGCCACAATCATTATCCAAAATTGTGTCAGCATTTTAATTTTTTTTTTTTTTGCTATATGAAATTGCAGCCAAAATTGCTGGATCGATTAGAATTCTGCCGTGCTGTGCTTAAAATGCCTTTTTTTTCTCCACACAGGAGTATGAACGTTTGCTGATTTGTGCAGCCTGTCTGAGCCACCATACTTTGTGTATGGGAAATTAGGTCCCCGTGTATACAATGTATCACGTATTTCCCTGTTGGCAAAAAAAAGATGGCCGAAAAAAGGCGCGTCACCCTCACCGATTTTAAAGCCGACTGATGACCAGAAACCGGAGACTTTTTGGCCTAAAGCCTCATTTTGTGGCATCAGCATTGAACTAAAAACATACATGTAAACAAAATAGAATATCATTCATATTATAACATTTTAGTCCAACTGGACGTAATTGTAATAAAGCCTCATTTTGTGATCAATTATTTTTGTGCAATAAAACTGGGTTATTTTCTTCAATCCCCAACCCTTCTCTCCAAACCCGTCAACCCAAATCAAGACATATTATATTGTCTCTTTAGTCAACAATATTTTACTATAAGGACACATGGTTCAGCTTTATATTACGTTGTGCTGTCCACGAGAATATACTGAAAAGACATTCGTACAGACCATGTGACTTGTTTACACTTTGCGTGACCTTTAGAGTACAAGGGTGATTTCCTGCCGGGCAAAAGTGTGTTTATTTGTATGCAGAGTTTGTACATTGTGTTCTTCTCAACATAACATCATTTTTTTTTAAATTTTCAGATGGATAAGATTTAAGGTGTTATGTTAGTGCCTTATTAAAAATTTAAAATTTTTTTTTGCTGAAATCTCAAAATATCAGATTTGATGGTTTCTTGTAGACCAGTGTACATTTTGTGCCCGGTGCAGTTTGACCTTTGGGGCTTTTTTGTAAACATGTGATGTCAAAGATCACATTGTATATATTTCGTACTCATTCAGATGTGGAATTTAGGACAGGGATCTCTTAAGGTTTACGTAAAATTGTACAATTTTTTTCTTTTCTTGAATTACCAGTTCTATACATAGGGCCTATCTCTAATAGCGGGTAATACCAGTCCACGTCAGAGAGGCTGTGCGCATTGAATAGCTAAAGAAGATGACGAATCTTCACCGTGTATACCTGAAATTTCATGGAGTTAACTATTTCAAATTTGTAATTTGTATGAGATGTGGAGAATATAAGAAAAGTGATCCGAGGAACGATATAGGGGAGATAGGCCATAAGAGGACATAAGCCCTCAACAAGTCATGCGCAGTGTGTGACGTCACATACGTTGGGATGTCAGCCAAATATGGGTAAAAAGGGCGGGGCGACGGGGATGGGTGAGGGCGTTTATACACACACAAATATGAAATTTCAGTAAATAACCATTATCAATTAAAAATTGTACTTTATTTTATTTATCACCATATATCTGAACATTACAACACAACTAGTCTCGATTTCCAAGGCTTTATCAAATAAAGTTGGCCTTCAGTAAAATTATTGAAGATCTATCCCTATTTTTTTACAGAAATAATACAACTTTTAAAAAAATGGTTGCAGCCATGTTTTTGTTACATATCCAAAAAGGGTTTTCAAATATTAACCCTAACCCCCTAGGCACTCTGGCTAGAAACCTTCCAGAATCCTCCAAAATCCATCAGTGCACTTTTGGAAACATGCCCTTGTCTTCAAAATGCACCATGCATTTTCGATCTTTCATATTCAGCACTTATGGCCCGAACTCCTTGCCAGGTAGTAACTTGGTCCCATTTGAAGAGGTGAAAGTACCAGTTTCCAAAAAGTGCTGAATTTTTCCATAAAAGTGCCCCTTGGGAGGATTTCGATGGATTTGGGGTGGTTAGGGTTAAAGTCATTTACATGATCGATCAAATATTAAGTATATACTCTATCCGTAAAAATCAGTTATTTCCCTGAAGAGAAGATACAACATTGGTAATTACCAGATTATCAAGTTAAGGAATTACATGTGTATCATTTCAAACCTTACCTGGTGTAAACGTTGGTACAAGGATTAATCACCCCGAGAAATGATTCTGTCTTAGAGATATAGGGAATTGTTATATCGAATTTCAATGCGTTGACAGACGTCAACAAATTACAAAAACATTTTCTTAAATTTCTCAAATAAAAGTAAGCACCTTTCTGTAAATTTTTAACATGGTTTTCTTTTATGACATATTTCTTGAAAACCTGAGGGGTGGAAATGAAGGTTCGTTTTCAAATACCAATGTTGGACCTTCCCTTTAAAGATGAATCGCCCGTGTTTTTTTTAATCTGAAAAGTGATATTTCCTGAAAGAAAGCAAATTTGTCATTTAATAGTATTTGTTTACCTTCCTACAAGGAAAAACGGTAATTTTCAGATTAAAACCCTCCTACTTTAGCTCCACTTCAGTGGCAAATAGCTAGAGTGGTCAAAACCAGTCAAATGCCTGTTTTGACTGTTGACCCAAATGCACACATGGGAATTTTTGACTGGTTTTTGACTGGTTTTTACTGTCATTTTGACCACCCTCAACACCAGACAATGCTTTTTACCAGTCAAAAACAGTCGACTCATTTTGACCTGTAAATGTACTTACCACATGCAGGTAAGGTTTGACAGTGTTCGACTAGTGCACTAGATATGCCTTGGCAAGTATATCAACATTTTGACTGATTTTGACCCTTGCAGTCATAAGAGGGTTAAAAAACTAAATTGCTGGGAATCAAAACATGTAGTCAAAACACGGGCAGGGCGGGTTAATATGGCTAACTGTAAAGATCCAACTCTACTCCTAGAGACAGGCTGAAAATACGTACATAAATTGCACAGAATACAAGGTTTTGGGTTTTAAAAATAAGGCAATTACATTGGTAATGTTGGGTTTTAAAAATAAGGCAATTACATTGCACAGAATGTTACAAGGTTTTGCGTTTTAAGAGCATGCTGATTACATTGGTAATGTTGGCAAAGATGCGTCTAAGAGCATGCTGATTTTTGTAATTATCTCTGAAATAACAGCACTCCAGACAGAATGATTTCTCAGGATGATTGTAAAGGGACAGTATCGTCACGATCAGAGCAGACTTTCAACAGGGCATGGAATCGGTGTCCTAGTTTGAGATGAACACAGTGACTGAAAAATACTGGCTCATTTATGCAGCAGCAACGGTAATATGACCTTATCATGTTGGAATTATTTTCAGTCACTGAGTTAATCTATTTAAAACTAGCACTACGATTCCATGCCCTGTTGATAATGACGATACTGTCCCTTTAAGTACCTATAACAACTTCAAATCAGCTTTCAAATAATAATTCAGTAATGTTGTAATCATGTTATTCCCATTTCTATACCCTACTTTTAAATTAAAGATTATCAATTTAAGGCCTGTCCAGCTGTGTCCAAACCACTCATAAAAATCCATTTGATTTCATTCTAAAACACATCGGGGAAACCCTGTTTAACTTATTAGCCAGTCAAGTGGCAAACATATACCATTTTTTTTCACCACAAAAAAATCCATTAAAATTCATAAACATAACAGACGTCAAGGTTATGACTAGAAGAAATACATGTTGCTCTATGAAGGCCGAATTACTCATGGTTGCATGCCGTTCTCATAACAACTGTTACCATAGAGACTTCGGATCACTATTATTGTAAACAACCAATACTAGATGTGCATTCGCGGCTAGCTTAGTATAAAAGTCATTGATTTTCTCAAGTTTTGGGTTTTTTCTCTCCAAGATAAAGCTATTATCACAATTTTGAAATAATTTGAAAAACAATACATGTTAATCTAAATCAAAACAATTAAGGCCATAGATCTGTAAGTGTGAGAACCACCAAAAATGTATTTAAGGAACAGCGAACCTAGACATAATACATTGATATGAGACTGAAAAATGGGAATATAACTGCTGTTGAATATTATACAGAATGTTATAGGACATTTTACAAAAATCGCTTAACATGATGTACATAAGGCTTGCATGATGGAAAGGATAAGTAAAGACTGTTTTCGGTGACACCATGTAGGAATTCTCTTTTGAGGAGTAGATAGTTCTGAAAAGAACCGGTTGGTTACAACTAATTAATATATCTATGAGGATCCTAACAAAGTTTAATGTTTTCTCTTTTGAAAATGAATTAAAACATAATTAAATTTAAAATGCAATATTGGGTGGGGGTTTCTTTCAAAAAAAACCTTTAAATAGAGATCACAATTTTAATTAGAACTATTAAAACAATGTTGTTTTTTCACCTGCGGTTTTTGAAAAATGTTTGTTTTCCCCTACATCAATAGCTAACACAAGAAAATAAATAATTAATACCTTTGAAAAATAGCACTTCGAATTTAAATCTGTGGCTGGAATTTGTATTGAACATTTAAAATATATCTTTGATATTTAGAATGATTTTTGTTCTGGTGGAAACACAGGAATGTGATAAATGAAAGCATGTTAAGTATTTGGCAGGAAATAAAAAAAAAAATTAAAAACTCAAACTTAAGATATACAATTCCTACAGCAACAAGCTCTTTGCGAAATAAAATTAATTAAAAATGTAATTTGGTATCAATAAAGGACAAAACGTGTTTCAAAAGATTAAGTTAAAAACATCGGATACCATCAAAATGTTTGTTTCCTCTCATTAAAAGTGGAATAACAAACTAAGAAATAAGTCTTTATTTTCCATTTGGATTTAGGAAAGCTGAATCATATAAAATCTACCAACATCAAAACATATAAATTGATGAAATTCTTGCATCAGATAATAAACAATTGAATTGATTTTTGCCCTTACACCGACTTACGTATGAAGCATTGTATATTCAGTGCTTTCCGAGTGTCTGTTAAAAACTCAACAGGTGACTCGGGTGGGATTCGAACCCACTCAAAACATATAACTGAATACAAGGTATTTTCAATTAATGCAACATGAAGACAAGTTAAGACAAAACCAGTTTTTCATCACATATTAAATGAGGTTTTGAATCTATTCTCAAAGTTCATTTTACTTTTTAAAAGAATATTTACACTTTGTTATTTTTACAAAACAGCACTGACACTCAATATTGTGTAGAGGATCAATGTATATGCACGATTATTGACAATCAGTTAAAGACAATAAAAGCAATAATGATTAAAGTTAAAAAGGAATCGTACACCATTGGTAAAATGTCTGTAGATGCATCCATACTTTATAGGAATCAATGAGAGATGTAGAGAAACCAACCAATGTCTGTAAATGCATCCATACTTTATAAGAATCAAGAGAGATGTACAGAAACCAACCAATGTCTGTAAATGCATCCATACTTTATAAGAATCAAGAGATATGTACAGAAACCAACCAATGTCTGTAGATGCATCCATACTTTATAGGAATCAATGAGAGATGTAGAGAAACCAACCAATGTCTGTAAATGCATCCATACTTTATAAGAATCAAGAGAAATGTACAGAAACCAACCAATGTCTGTAAATGCATCCATACTTTATAGGAATCAATGAGAGATGTAGAGAAACCAACCAATGTCTGTAAATGCATCCATACTTTTTTTTGTCTTTTTTTTTCTTTCTAGATGTGTATTTTTTAACACAGTATTGTATTTGCAAAAGAATTAAGAAAACAAACCAATTGATTTCATATATACTACTCAAAACAATTTAGGGAACACCGGATTTTTAACATCAAATAGGTTTGAAATGTTCCATTAACCGGGATTTTCATTTGCAATCCCCTCTCTCATGGCATCCCATATACAAAAATACTTATTTTTAAAAATAAATTCCCTACCTACCCATCATTTTTGTAGACCAGAAACACAACATTTTGTTTGTTTGGATGTCTACCATTGCCAACTTCACATAATTCAGTCATTTTGCATTTAGATAATTACCGAAGGTGTACAATACACATTATATATATACAGGAACAAAAACTACAATCACAGAATACATGATCAAATAACAATTAATTAAACTTTACTTATTTCAGCCAGATCATTTTTAAAAAAAATTTAAAATAACTCAGGGGTAGCCTTTTTTTCATCCTTTTTCATAAGTGCAAAATATAGACAGGGAATCGAGAAGATCAGACAAATTTCTCTGAAAATTATTTCATTTTTTTTTCATGTATTTTTAAAGGAAGGAGTGGATTTTGAAAAAGAGTGATTGATGTTTTGACCACTTCTAAAAATGATGAAAAAATGTACGACCCTAAGAAATTTAAAATGTTAAAAATGGTGATTCTAGTAGTTACAATCCATACAGCAAGGTTTGAATAATTTGCACATTGATTTTTCAATCTGTGAAGGCAGCGACAAGAAATAATTTCCAATTAAAATACACATAAATAGGGTAAATATGGTGGAGTGATTGTACAAACCTCATACATATTTATGTGTAAATAACCATCTTCAATTCTTGAGAATCACAAGTCAGCGAAGACATCTTATTTTTTTAATCAAAATAATGATGTTGTTGGACAGTTATTTTCTATACAACCAGTGATAAGATATACAGATTTAGTTACTAAAATTCATGGAAAATTTAGTTGCCGAGTGTTTGCGTCGGTTCGAGAAAACTGCGACGACATGTAGCACTGACCCTATGATGTATTTTACCCGACACTAAACAGCTGAAAATACACGTGTACTTACAATTTGTATGCGTTTTGCATCATTAGTAAGAAGTAAGCGTCGCCATCAATGGATGCACTCACACCACAGTAGTAGTTCTGAAACTCTTCCTTAGTTATCTGAAACACAACAAAGTTTTGGTGTCAAAGAGGGACATATTCACGGCGGCCAAATTTACTCGAGATTCTTTTCAGAGAGTAAAATGCCCTGATCATAACGTACTGTCAAATATGCTACCACATGTTGGGCTGTGCGTTTTCGGTTATTTCGGGAACCGGATACCCGAAATTATAAATCTTCGGATACCCGGGTACCCGTAAACAATTTGTAAAAACTAAAATACTCCCGAATGTATAAAATACCGTAACCAATGCGAATACAGTATGTGAAAGGCTGTCGGCAAATGTTACTTCTAAAGCCTTCATCCAAGTTTTCTTCATTTTGTTAGCAAAAAAAATCAGAGACTTTTATTATTTTGTGTGGCTTAAAACGTTCAGTCGGAATTTTAAAAAGTCGTTAACGGGTAATTGGAACCGAAAAATGGAACCAGGTAATGACATTTTTGGCCGGGTATCCGGATACCAAGCACAGCCTTAACCACATGCGTTTGCAGCATACGCACATCATGCGTTCGCTGTCAAATATGCTACCACATGCGTTTCAGCATACGCACATCATGCGTTCGCTGTCAAATATGCTACCACATGCGTTTGCAGCATACGCACATCATGCGTTCGCTGTCAAATATGCTACCACATGCGTTTCAGCATACGCACATCATGCGTTCACTGTCAAATATGCTACCACATGCGTTTCAGCATACGCACATCATGCGTTCGCTGTCAAATATGCTACCACATGCGTTTGCAGCATACGCACATCATGCGTTCGCTGTCAAATATGCTACCACATGCGTTTCAGCATACGCACATCAGGCGTTCCTTTGTGTTGAGATCCCCCCATGCTCATTCCACATTCGGCCAATTTTGGCATACTTTTGGAAACTGGGCACGAGAGTACAAGCAATTCCAATTGTCGCATATAGCTTCCATATTTGCTTCCGTATTTGCCCAAGTATTAATTTTTCTATTATCTTTTGTCACTCTATAATAATTGCCTTATACTAGTAACAAGAAGGACATATATACTGAGACACAATAGAAACTTACCACTTTTTCGACCTTAAATTATCAGTAATCACAATGCACAAATGTAATATGTGCACTCGCGGTGAAGTGGATACAGATGGGATCGAGTACAGTGGACAAAACGTGGACATTTCCTCAATAAAATGCCAACATTTCTAATCCAAATTGTTGTGTTGTCTTATTTTGAACCATTACAATTTTATTCTATTCCAAAACAAGTGGTAAGTTTCTATTGCGTCTCAGTATATATCCAGTGTTCTGCCCACGGTGCCAAAAGCCCCGACCGGCACTCAGGATCCCGCTACCACCACTGGCAAAAGTTTTGTTTTTTTCTCCGACACTCATTTTCCAACTTGCCTATTTCCTTTCACAGATTATCAATAAAAGATGACAGATGTCGTCTTTACCAGTAAAAATTGAAGCATTTCTATACTGGATAGTACAAATGTACACCCAAAATGGGTGGAAATATATTGACAGGATATGAATCCATAGATAGACTGAAAATATTTCACAGAATTCATTTTCCCTTGGATCTCCTATCAGGTATATAGACATTTATTACCATCTTTGTCTGATTTCCTGTATACAAGTGCGATTATACAGCTAATCCTGGATTCATATAAAGGTACCTGACTATTCTTCCTTCAAGTCTCCGTTTGGGTCACATAGGTTTGCATGGAAGAAAAAACCAAGATGACTTCACAGTGATATAATGGTACACAGTTTTTACCTGGCCGTCAGCATCCGCTGAATTGGGCTCAAAACTGTCCAGAAATTGTCTGAAGAGTTGATCCTCGGTCTTCTCCCCGTTGAGAAACTTGGGGTGCCTTTTGACGTTATAAACCCCTTTCAGATCCTCAATGGTGATCACGCCGTCTCCCGTTTTGTCCAATTTGCGGAAGGCCTTTGAAATAACGTCTTTTCTTGCTTTTGACATTGGCGGCTGTAATCGAGAGAGGTGATCAAGAAAGAGTATTTTTCTTATTTTATTTTTAGTAATTATGTAACTTGGCTTCATACAATAAGTAGGAAGTAATATACATTATTCAAGAGTCACAGATTTCTGTTCGCACTGCTCAAATGTTAAGTCCGAATTTTAAAAAGTCGTTTACGGGTAATTGGAACTGGATAATGACAGTTTCGGTTGGGTGTCTGGATACGCAGATACCCGTCACAGACTTAGTTTGGAGTTGTAACCGACACTCACATCTCTGGAATCACACAGGCTTCTTTGAACTTTTATTAAATTTTGTATTTATCAGGGGCATTAAGTGACAAAAGTAAAAATAAAATCCTGAATAATGGGTAGCGGGCCTGGGTCTCCCTTTGGTCTCGAGGACAAAGCCCCTTGAACCTCCTGGATGTTTAATTTTGGAGGATTTACCGACTCTCCATATCCCCACAAACAAGAAACTAGAGGTTTGGACACAATACAGGCTACTTCTTTGTTTCCTTGGTGGCTACTTCTATTTTTTCAAGAAAATTTTGAGGCTGAGGGAGATTTGTAAAAAAAAATCCTGAGAAATCAAAGGCCCGATTTCTTAAACTGGATGGCCCATTCAGGGAAAAACACTGATCTCTCATGGGGGCAAACACTTACCCTTAACGATACCAGAAACTCATCAAAGTCAATCGTCCCACCGCCGTCTCTGTCAAATGAAGAAAACATGGTCCTTACTTCCCCATCCTCCACGTCTAAACCGTAATCGGCGATGCCCTTCTTGAATTCTTTGAAGTCTATCGTTCGGTTTCCGTCGTCATCCATTATTCTGAAGACGCTGATGATGTGAAACAGAAACCATAAAAATCATTTTACCGAGGTTACTGTAAAGCATTTATCTGAAAATAACATGTATCGTGTCTTAGAAGTACAAATATCAGTTTCAGGTCTTTAACTCTCCTACTATAGCTGTACTTTAGTGGCAAGTAGCTGTGGAGGTCAAAATCAGTCAACTGCCTATTTTGACTGTTAACCTGAATGTGCACACAGGGGCATTTTTGACTGGTTTTACCGTCATTTTGACCACCCTGAACAATACCAGACAATGCTTTTACCAGTCAAAAATGGTCGACTCATTTCAACCTGGAAATGTACTTACTACATGTAAGGTTTGACAGTGTTCGACTCTTAAGCACATTAGATACACCTTGGCAAGTATATAAACATTTTGACTGATTTTGAACCTTGCAGTCATAGAAGAGTTTAAGGTAAGGTAATTCACAAAAAACAAAATTTCCCAAAATTTTTAAATTTTAATTTCGATCTTACTTGGTGTAAAGTTGATGATGGTATAAATCTTCTAGAAATAATTTTGTCTGAGGTTCTGTCAGTTTTAAAATAAAAGTGAAATAATATTCAGTTTAAATTTAGGAAAGAGGACAATTTTCATGAAATCAACTGGATGGTTTTCTTAATTATTTTTTATATAAGAAAACAAATCCCCCCCAAAAAAAAAAATTCTAGACTACTTTTCGCAAATATTATTAGGTCAGTTAGGTTTTAAAAAATTGGTTTGTTTGCCCTTACCGTCCGATCCCTTTGATTCCAGCAGAGCCTCTGGCTAAGCACTGCAATCGTAGTTTCTCAATGGGGTCTTTAGTTGTCTGCATTTTCTTCTGGGCATTCATCTTCATCTCACGGTCGTGTCTAGCTGTGCCCGCCATCGTGGCTTCGTACTAAGTCTCTGTTTATCTCGCTGTATATGGTAGTTGGTGCTGTTGATACTGAACTTATTGATGGCCAATGGGGCCTGTTTGTTCCTTGGAGCTGGGCCTGTTGTGGCTGCAGCAGCGAACGTGCTTTTCAGTAGCCAATCAGAGGGGTGTCTTTGGAGAGCTCAACTTCTGAAACGCAGTAACTTACAATCAACTGGAAAAAAGTTTAACGCCAAAGTCTAACGTTAGCGTTTGTTAACTTACAAAAATAGCTAACGTTAACATAATTTTTATTTTTTTTTTTAAATTTGTTATTATATTAAATTAATTTGTAATGTTAATTTTGTCAGCCTGTAGTCTAATTTGTCTAGACCTTATGCACATGACGTCATTTGAGTAGGGCGCCCTCGGCTAGAGGTCAAAAGAAGGTTGCTCATTGGCCCAATCTGTGCACCGCGCGTGTATAGATCAGATGTGCGTTTTCCATTGTTTCATCATCGTTTTACCTCTAAGATGGCAGCGTGATGACGTCAACGCATAAGGTCTATACACATTTTAGGAAAAAAAAAATTCTTCTAAATCACACCCCGTCCATCATTCATGTCCATTAGTCATTACTAAATGAAATTTTATTTGTTCATATCACATTCACTGTATTTTGTAAGGGAAATTTCAGCCGAATTGTCGGCGATTTTGAGTGCCAAGTTAAGTAAAAGAACCCCACAAATTGCATAATGACATTTGCATTCCATTGCCAATATATGGCAATTGCATTGGCTATTGCATTGACATTGACATTGTATTGCATTTTGTGCACGACGAATCATACTAAAATTACTACTACACTAGTACTAGTAGTACTAGTAGTAACCATGCATACGGCAGACAATTTTACAAAATAAAGCAGTTAATAAAAATTTCAACGTCAGAACTCGTAATTTGTTACCTCAGTTTTGGTTTCTCTTTACTGTGTCATTTTATTGAACACGCAATTATAAATAAGAAGCTTACCAGAAAATTCTCGCCGGTTTTGTCTTACACAGATCCACACGATATGGCATGCGTAAAAACGTCTGATGGATGAAGCTAATATCATGACGTCACAGTGTTTTGAAGCTATGGAAATAACCGCCCTCATGTGTCAGGTCTTGTTCGTAGGCATCATCAGTTTATTGAATAAGGATAAAAGCAGATGATCCAGACTATCCGGATTCTATACGCGATTACTTCGTTAGATCGTACCCAATGGTCTTATCCTTTGTATTTGGATAAGCCAGTGGGGACGAGCGAAATGTCGGCTCTGTGGACGAGGGAATCCGAGCTAATTGTTAGGGTAGATGAAGTACGCCCCGCCCCCTCTCAAAATAATAAAACAATAAATAAATAGCACATTAAAAACATTGACAAATAATGAACGAAATTGATGTATTGCCTTGAATTTGTATTATGTTAAATATTGCATAAATGTACATATCATTTTCTTTGTGTTCACTTAACCAAAGATTTCAAGAGAACTATAATTTAATATTTTATGTGACGTTGTATAATTGCTTCATTTTGTGTCATCTTATTTTCATGTGTTTTAATTGTATGTATATATACAGGGCCCAAATGGAAATCAGTTTTTAACTGTTTGGGCATACCCTTGGTAAAATAAATAAATAAATAAATAAATAAATAAATAAATAAATAAATAAATAAATAAATAAATAAATAAATAAATAAATAAATAAATAAATAAATAAATAAATAAATAAATAAATAAATAAATAAATAAAAATACTTTCAATGAATAGAAAAGGGAAAAATACTGTTGTCTGCATGATGTAATTTTTTCCTGGTTTCCACTGGCCTTTCTGAGGCATTGAGATATAAGATTCTTCTGTTAACTTATCGGGCGCTCAATGGCTTAGCCCCTAGATACATTTCGTCTCTCATTCATTTACCCTCTGTCATTCGTCCTGGCTTACGGTCATCTAGAGCCCCAAAATTGTTTGAGCCTCGTTCCAAGAGAAGTTGGGGAGGAAGGGCGTTTGTTACAGCTGCTCCTTGTTTGTGGAATTCATTGCCTTTACATATTCAAAAATCTAGCTCCTTAAGTATTTTTAAAGCTCAACTCAAAACATATTTGATGTCTAAAGCCTTCAGCTAACTGTAATTACATATCATTGTCATTTTTCATGTATTTATGTAAGTTTTGTTTAAGTAACCTTGTACTATATTCCTGTAGGCGCCTTGAGCACCCTCTGGGTGGATATGTGCGCTATATAAATTTTGCTATTATTATTATTATTATTATATTTTATTCTCATTTAATTGTCATTCTCATTTAATTGTCGGCCATTGTCCCTGGCCCTACAAAAAAAATCAATTCTTATTAATTAACTCATATAAATTTCAAATCAAATTATTCATTAAATTACGTGGTTGTAGTGGCGGACACGGAGGGGGGGAGGTCGATGAGTTTGATCCCTACTCCCAAGATTGAAGTTATTGTATTGTATTTTATTCTTTTTACCATAAAAGTGGTCTGTTACATTATTGTGGTGTTTGGTCACGGTTGTAAATACAATTTGCGGAGCGGCCGAGCGGGAGACGCTTTTGGGCGAGTGATTAATTCATCATTACACAACACACTCAATAGCTATAACAATAATACTTTATGCTATGACAATTATACTTTATATTATCCCATTCATGTCCATTGGCACGCCTGAAAGCATGATCGATGATGATTCGAAACATTGACGGTAGGGGAATATGCATTCAATTATTATTCAAAGCATTGTTTACGCAATTAATTAAAAAGGACAATTTTGATGGCAATATTGTGCAGAGGTGATTTGATATTGGTGTAAAATGGGTGGCCATGGTAACGCATTATTAAAGGGACAATATCGTCACAATCAGAGCAGACTTTCGACAGGGCATGGAATCGGTGTTCTAGTTTTAATTGTATGAACACTGACTGAAAATAATACCCAAAAGAGTATGTGCTCGCCTAGATAACAGGGCGCAACAGGATCATTACCATGGCTGACGCATAAATATCATTCATTGGACAAAACGTAATCACGTGGGGGTGTATTAACGGATAGTAAAGTATACGATATGCGGCAGAGTGCCACCCCCCCCCCCCCCCAAAAAAAATGTCCCTATACACTGACACACTGTTCATCCGCTGTGGAAACAGACTGTGATGGAAACAGATGATCCGCTGTGGCGACCCCTAACAACAAGGGAGCAGCCGAAAGATGAAGAACACTAAGTTTAGATCGCGGTTTCAACGCGGCTGGTTCGTGATGTGCGGCGGGAGGCGGAATATATTCAAAACAAGTCACGGCAGAGTGATTTTGAATGGATTTCGCCGTTGTCGTATACGTGCGAGCTAGCCGTATAACGTCGCAATCTTATTATTAAAGTATTAAATTAGTGTGCTTGTAAGTGTTTGAGACTAAAATGAATTTGTTTACGGGCCTGCATGTTTATGTTTACTTTTCTGCACTTACCTTGTAGGCTTGTTTGGGTTCTGAACATTTTTTAGCTACGGTGATTTCTAGTGTTTTTCAAATGTTTAGAATTGGAACGTGTTTGCAGGGTGGGAGGAGTCGGTGGACCATGTAGGACCGTATGTTTTTCCCTTTCACATAATAATACTATTAATATTATAATATTGTTGGTATATATTGTTTTCAGTAGTTCTTTTTGATGTATTTTTGAACGCACCGCCGGGTAGGCGTGTGCCACTGTTTTAAAAGTGTATGTTCAAATAAATAAATAATAATAATAAAAAATAAAATAATAATAACTGTTGTTCTATTGTTAACGGACCTCTCCCAGCCCGAAATCCTCTAAAGAATTCCTAAGATTCCTGGAACACAATGAAGACACAATGGAAGGGGGTGCAATCTGCCGCATATCGAGCATCATAATGTAGTATAGTACAGTAAAGACATGGCTTATACCGGTACCAAAGTCAGAGCATGCAGCACCTATTGTGCCAGCTGTTTTGTGCGACGCGTGATGCAGATTTGAACCAATCAAAGTGAAGATTGTTTTGCATCACGCGCCTGACTCATGTATCGTGCGTGTACTTTGAATGCAATGTGTTTCGTGTGTCCTCATTTCTATTTGGATTTATTCAACAAAAAAATACATTTTTACATGATGAAAACAAAATCGATACGGGCATTTATGAATGGGTATAAAAATATAAAAAAACTGACGCTTGGCCTTTACCACAGGTTCTTATTACCCGTGTCCACGCCCAAAACTGGTCATTAACCTGTCAAAGACCTTGCACTGTGACAAACACTCCTTTTTATATGCAGCCACTGAAATATGATCGCGCCATGCTATCTAGGCCAGCGCGCACTCGCGTGGGTTATTATTTTCAGTCACTGCGTTCATCTAAAACTTGCACACCGATTCCATGCCCTGTCGAGTCTGCTGTGACAGTGACGATATTGTCCCTTTAAAGGGAAGGTAGATAATCATTTACGTTTTTCAAGATTACCACAATAAAGGTAAAAACTGTACACATACACACACACGAGTTCTCAATTAGATTTCTACACTTATTTACTTTATTTGACCCGAATTTCCAAGAGATAATAAACGATAAATCATCCTATTTAACAATATTTCACAGTATTTACTACAGGATGCAACGACTGTTGCTAAATAAAATATACAGAGAATAACGAAGTGATTTTATGACACATGTTGTCAGTGTAACCCATAACAGTATAATGTACAAGATGCTCATTCAAAATTTAGATTAGGTTGGCTGCCGCGATATTTTTTTTTTTTAATGCGGCGGCCATCTTGGTCATACTCCCTGAATGTGAATGGCACAGACCAATGCAAATAAGATCACCACATAACAGGTACCAGCCTAAAATGGTCAGAAAACAACATGTTCAAATTGGGCACTTTTTTAAACTGTGGTTACTGACCGTGGCTTCCAAACTCACTGCAGTTGAAAGCAATATGGTAACAATGATACATTTACATAACTCTAGCAAACACCCTGCGGTCTTTTCCCTTTACTGAGAAACGCAAGCGCGATGGCTGCTGTATTTATAATTATTTCATAATGGCTGCAGTCAAACTTCAAAACTTCAAAGTTAGACAATGTCTAAGAACGATTGTAACCCAAACATAGTTTAGTTTTTCGAGATATTCCTTTGCATTTGGTAAAACAAGATCCTACGTGATTTTTACCCTATTGTTAATTTCTGATTTATTAGTTAAAAAAATACACAATATCATTTCTACTTGTAACTCTTATACAAAATTTAATTGTACGCGATTTTTTGTAACATTCCAAATGTATTTTAGGTATAAAAGCATTTCATATAAATTTTTCTTGGGTTAGATTTAACCTGGTCCAAGTGAATACTGTTTTTTTTTCAGGGAAGATTTAAATATTAAAGTGAAAACAAAGCATAGTATAGGATTACTAAAAATGCCTGGATATATGTGGCAAATTATGTGTCAATGAAAAAGGGCATTTCTCAAAATGGATTGGTGACATTCTGGCCAGCAGCTGAATTGTGTCACTTGATAGAGATCGACACAAATATAGATTCAGTTTATTGTAAGGATTAATGGGATAAATATACTCACGGAATTTAAAAACGCATCATCCCAATATTTCACATATTTTTCAACAGCAGATTATTGCAGTGAGAAATAAGAACATAGGTTAACAATTTATGATATTTTAATCAATACTTTCTCATTTTGAGGTTTCAATATGCATTGCATATGAACATAAACAAGCAATCAATTTATCACTGCATATAAGTTATACATATTTATTGAGAAATGTAAGTTGATGCGTTTTTAAATTCCGTGAGTGTAGATTAAGTCCTGGAAGACTGTCAAGTTGCAAGTGTGATCCCATTTAATCCAAGGGGCAGTATCGTCAGGATCAGAGCAGGCTCTCAACAGGGCATTGAATCGGTGTCCTAGTTTAAGATGAACACAGTGACTGAAAATTACTGGCTCATTTATGCAGCAGCAATGGTAATATGACCTTATCATGTGGGGTAATATTTTCAGTCACTGAGTTAATCTAAAACTAAAACACTCCCATTCCATGCCCTGTTGTGCCTATAAAACCCGAGCAGGTACATACATATTTTGCCAAATTTTGACAAAACCCCCAATATCATTCTCAATGTTCTTCTTGTTGTGAGTATCACAGCCTCATTATCAATTTTTTGTATCATGATCATGGAAAGTCACAAGAAAAATGAGAATTGAGGGAAAATATACAAAAGAATATACCCCATACGCTACGACAAGCAACAAGTCACCAATTGTATATTTCTATAATCCCATACCATGTTTGTTTCTTTACCAAGTTATAAAATTCGTAGGCATCCTTAACACGTGATTACTATTTATCCATTATAATAAATTGGTTAGGCTATTACTGTTAATGTCACTGTTAACTGGTTTCCAAAATCTTAAACTGGTTATTAGTATTATATATAAAACAAATTATGTTAATTTCTTTGCCTGATACTGTATGGAAGAGTAGTACAAGAACTTAGTCATTGTTAAGGTATCTTAGACATGACGAATTTCACTTTAAAAAACCTCAGCCTCGGGTCTAAAAGTGCATCATTGAAATATAAGGGTACACAATGTAATAACAATGGAGGAACATGGGACCATCCCCCTGCCCAAAATAAACCAAAAATTACTGCCCCTTCTCCCCCCCCCAAAAAAAAAAAAATTAATAAATAAATTACACAATTCATGTTTTTGTATTTAGGTATGATGTCACAATCTTTGGGGCTAAGTTCAAAGAGCTCATTCAAATTTTGCTATTCTATAGGATGGCAATGACAATATATTTGAATTATTCATCAATTCAAAGGGATTTTTTTTCCAAAAAGGAAAATATTTGTATTGCATTCCATTGCCTTTCTATGGAGTAAAGAAAGCATGACTGACTTGCTAAGCAAGTATTTTTTGTTAAGCAAATTGCAATTGAGAACCAGCCAAATGCAACACAAAATTGCATGGAATTTGGATGGTATCCAATCATTCAATTTCTGTTTAGCAGTTCCGTAAAATTAAACTGGGGCGTGTTTTGGCGAACAACATGAACAGATATTTGTTTCTGACGTCATATTCTTGACCAGAAACAAGACGGCATAGCTACGTGAAAACGCAAATGTAACCAGTAACTTGAGTAAGTTGTTTTCAGTTTGTGACATGTTCAATCATTAACGTTTCTCAAAATATAGTGTAATTAACATTTTGGCAAAATGAAACTTACACATGAGTGTTAGTAGTAAACTTGAAATATATACTTATTAGTCATTCCATCATGTTTTAACAAATAATTAACAAAACTTTCATTTTGTTACAATCCGCCATCTTGAAACCTAGCATAACCGATCACAAACGTCGGTTCACGTTTGGTCAGAACAATGACGTCATCGCAGCACAACCGCATCACTCGCGAAAACGCGCGCTTAACCAATGAGCGAAATCGCGCACCAGGTACGATGATCCTGTTCCCAATATCCCCTTCAATTCTCAATGTAAAATAGTAATTACTGGCTACACAAATACGTTATCAACAACCCTAAAAACTATATTTCTTACTTGTTTCATTGCATGCTATTCTATGCAGTGTCTATTTTTATAAATGAGGGGATAAGTTTCTACAGTGTCTGAAATTCTTAGCTTAAAAAACCTAAATACTCCATTGAAAAACTGTAGCACCACATTGTAACAATTGCAAATTAAGTCATTACATATGCAGCATATCAGGGCACTGGTTAATATTTCAACATTTCATAACAAAATCCTACTATGGAACCGTAATACTGCCTTATCTGTTTGAAGTATATATCCCTACTAGTAATCATCTTTAGTTGAAATCACATGTACATTAATTATAAAACGTCTGACTCACTGTGAGCCAATCACAACTTTTATTCAAATAAGTTCGCTTCTTATTGGTTGTCTTTTTAACCAATCACATCGCATGGTAGCAGTCACCGTTTCAGACTGAACGTTGAGTGAACAAACCACACTGCAGTAGAATAATAACTAACTTCTGATTGGTTAATCCACTCATTGATTGACAATGCGTGGTTTTCCCATCAACCAATCAGAGGCTATTTGTCAAAATCTGAATAGTGATTGGTCAAAATTGTTGCATTGGTATCAAATAAAATGGAAATTGGAGAACCAATCAAGAGTGCAGTATCACAGTAAAGATGGCAGGTTATCAGTTTCTAAGAATAATCCCTTCGGTATATGCGTTCAGCTTATGCCAGGGGTGTAAATTGACAAAAGTTAAAAATCCTGAAAAATAGGTAGCAGGCCTGGGTCTCCCTTTGGTCTAGGACAAAGCCCCCCCGAACCTCCTGGATGTTTAATTTTGGAGGATTTACAGACTCTCCACATCCCCACAAACAAGAAACTAGAGGACACAATAAAAGCTACTTCTTTCCTTGGTGACTACTTCTCTTCTTTCAAGATAACTTTGAGACAAAGGGATTTGTAAAAAAAAAAAAAATCCTGAAATCAGGAAAAAAAAACAAGAAATCACAGGCCTGTTATGCATTCCACTATCCCGACGACGACTAGAGCACGCTAGTCGAAACGTCGAGACCTTCATGATTCTTATTAGAACTACAATCTCACTTCACAATAGTTGAGATTCAAACCACATGGTTTTACCGCTAACCGTAACCTATTCTATTTCATTTCATTTCATTTATCATTTCTGGTAATGAAACCAAGGGATGTAACATTACACTCTCATTTAATATTCAAACCTTCATTCAAACACTTTGTTTATTTGTCAGATAGGACTTCAGGGAATATAATAAAATGCATGAAAGAGAAGGTACAACAACATCGGTATTTTAGTAACATGTTTATTTCAACCCTCAGTTTTCATGAAATATATCATAAAAACCAGGGTTGTGAAAACAAATCCTGAAAAACAGGTAGCAGTCTCCCTTTGGTATATAGGACAAAAGCCCCCTGAATCTCCTGGATGTTTAATTTTTGTGGATTTACAGACTCTCCACATCCCCACAAACAAGAAACTAGAGGTTTGGGCACAATACAGGCTACTTCTTTCTTTCCTTGGTGGCTTCTTCTTTCCTTGGTGGCAAAGGGAGATTTATCAAAAATCCTGAAATCAGGAAAAATCCTGAGAAATCACAGGTCTGTTAAACTATTAACCGTAAAATTTTCCAGAACAACGAATACAAAACACATATTTTTTACGTTTTATCTCATACTAAAAGTTGCAATATTGCAAGGTTTAGTACATTTCACAGAACAAGTCCTCTTTTCTGTAAGATCCATACAAAATAATTTCCAAAGATGACTGATATGTGTTCCAACTTAACACCAAGTAAGTATTCAGATAATAATTTGTTGGTTTGATAATCTAGTAGTTACCAATGTTGTACCTTCCCTTCAAAGGCACTCTCTACTTTGTGTACCCACGGACGCATCCTTTGTGGGGTACTGACACCCTAAAAGTTTCTGTTTCCGTGTACCCCAGAAGAGAAATTCTAACGAAAAGAGACAATAGGAGGGCAATGGTGGTACCCCAAAACCCGGTGTGTGTGTGTGTGTGTGTCTGGGGGGGGGGGGGGGGTGACTGGGTGATAGTGGGCACCATTTTTTTCACAGGACGAGACATACATTGAGCCCCGTAGCCGATTCTACCCGTAGGCTATGCTAGGAGCGTGCAGAATACCAACTACTGACCTTATGACAAGTTTTAACAAGTTAAATGTTCTAAAAATAGTAACAAAGTATTTGAATTCAACAGGAAGCCAGGTTGAAATCCCCAGCCGAAGAACTGATATGCTCGGAACATCAACCAAGACAAAACTTTGACCAAAAACGGCGTACTATTTACTCAACCTCCCTAACATCATTTATAATTCCCCAAACGTCATTTAGAATTCTATGACCACAACTATAACAAGGCCATCAACCTACAAAAATCTTCCAATTTGAGGACACAAGTAAACGACCACTATTGTTTCCAAACTGTTAAACACCAAACTTTCCAGGAAAAATGTATAAACGATACCTCTCATCCAACAGTCAAACTACAGACAGGATTCTGACCTATGACCTCATCTAATCCATATTCATAAGACCTCCTCTAAGACAAATGTAGTATGGCTCTAGTACTGAATTAAAAATAAAAACATTTCAACTTTTATACTTATTCTATAATTTCTTTCATTCCTAGTTGTTATAAATGCATATCACAATATTAAAAAATCTCCACACAAATGCACCAATTTAAGTGTATTTAGTGAAAACAAAATGTTTTAGTAAAGTCAAGATATATTTCTTTTCAACCTACCCAACTTTTCTACATTAAACTCCCACCACAAATCTTTCAAATTAAATACAAAAAAGGATATTTTAAAAGTATTGTTTGTTCACAACAGACTTTAAATTTACTTAATTTACAAAATGCAGCATGGTAGATGTATACTCAGTGGAAACTCGACCTTAGAGACAGCAGTTCACTGCAAAAGGTTATACAATATGGCGTATTCACAGACTTACTTTCCGAATTATGCCAAAACTGGGCGAATTTGGTGTCTTTGCCTGGTAGTGCGTAAAAGAGGTTCTCAAAACAATACGCACAATGAGCGTATGCAGAAAAGGCACATAACTTACACATGTGTCAGTGCATACCTCACATGCGTTTTGTTCTCCAGATAAATTTGGAGTAAATTTTGATGCCAAGAATGCGCCCTATTGGAAACAAAAGAATAAAACACCTTTACAATAATGACACACTGTAAAAAATGGAACCTGCAAATGAAACTGCAAACAATCTAGGCTACCACAAACTCACATCAGTTAAAACTTCAGTGAAACCAAAAAAGGGCCTTACTTTCGAAGTCACCTTTGTGTCATACAAAAAATAGCAAAAATACTCATCGTATTACACCATTATGATTATATAATATTAGTAAATAGTGTAGACCCAAATATATATCTACCCGGGTCGACATGTACATAACGTTTTGGTCCCATAATCTTGTGGATTACTTTGTATGAAATTGCATTTTATCAGGCAAGTCTAGCTCTAATATCTTCAAACACAAAGTACTCTTGGCGTCAGCATTTTAACATGCAATTGAAGTTTGATCTGTCGTAATCTACGGCTCAATGAAACAAATTGGCGAAAACATTGCATTCTAAAACTAGCGGGTATGAGTGATGTCACAATCATGCGCTATCGGAACAAGACCAAGAACGTTAAAAAAATGAGTAACTCTGTCCTGATCTCAAGCAAAGCAAAGCAAAATTCTGAACAGCAATTAACATCAGAATTTAACCTCAGTGCACGTTTGTTTGCTATTTTCAGAAAAATATGATCAATTTTGTTGCTTAATTCTGTTACTTTTTAAAATGGAGGCGACACTTTTGGTAATCTGCTTCTACGAGTACATTCACTTTCTTTCTATCAAGATATTCATCAAACAACCGATACATTCTGTCGTTAACGGAAATTGAAATAAGAAAACAGTGAAAACGATTTCAAATTTGTTGAATTCATTCCAATGTAGAATTTTGGTTTCGGTACGTCAAAAACTCTGTCAAGAAATGATTTCATTAACCCTCCTACTCTAGCTGCACTTTAGTGGGAAGTTGCTATAGAGGTCAAAACCAGTCAACTGCCTGTTTTGACTGTTGAACCAACTGTGCACACAAGGGCATTTTTGACTGGTTTTTACTGTCATTTTGACCACCCTGAACAATACAAGACAATGCTTTTACCAGTCAAAAACGGTCGATTCATTTGAACCTGTAAATGTACTTACTACACGTAAGGTTTGGCAGTGTTTGACTTTGAAGTGCACTAGATATACCTTGGCAAGTATATCAACATTTTGACTGATTTTGACCTTTGTAGTCATAGGAGAGTTAATTTAATTATCAATATGACAGCACCCCAGACAGAAATATTTCAAGGAATGTTTGATACCATCATCAACTTTACACCAAGAAAGTTTCACGTAAAACTGAACATTTTTATGTTCTTTTGATATTTCCAAAAGTGTTCCCTCTGTATAGCACTGTAGTTGCATCTCTAGTAGTAGGATTTCAAACTTGCACAATATCCGATAATGTGAAATCCATGTCAGTCCTAATTCAAGGTGTTTCTTTATTTCATATCATCCATATAATTCTCTCTATTTTATTCAAAAAAATAATTCATCAGCATTAGATTTTCGTTTCTTCCTGAAGAGAAATCTTTAACTGCTCTTGAAGTATGACTTACAAGTGCATAATGGCAGTGACATTGTTATACATCGAGTGCGTATGGCTGCACAACATAACAGGGACAGATTCCATATAGCTCCTAAGCAGATTATTTGTAATACAGACTACCAGCCACCACACGTACATCTTGTTATGAAGGTTTGACTAAATCTGCTTAGCAAAGTTGTTCTGGTAAGCAATTTCTTTTCTGCTTAGCAACTCTATGAAATTTGCCTCAGATCAATTGTTTTCGGTGCTTGGTTCACGTCGAGAGCGCTCTGTCAGCTATCACTCATTTGACCACGGAAATTGTCCCTACAAACATTCGCATGCCATAACCTTTGCTAGTACAATTAATGTAAGGTTAGCCTTTGGAGATCTAGACTGGTCCCCTATCTTTATCCATGGCCATTTTCGAAACCACGGCTTCGCCTTCGTCTCCGGCTTAGGCTAGCTACGCTCCCTCGGTTGTTGTGACTAACACGTGCTTTGCGTTCAGGGCTTCAGACAGGAGGACGGAGTCTGAAGCCGGAGCCCAAGCCGAAGCCGTGGATTCGAAAACGGCCATGGATAAAGACAGGCTCCAGGCGTATCCTTCAAGGGATTTCATTGGATTCGTTGTGCTAAAGATCTGACGTCACGCCTCGAGGCTCACGCGCTAGCTACCAACCAAGGTCAAAGTTGAATCTCGGGGGAAAACATGGCGGCCACGGCCAGTATCTGGCATAATTGATGAGCCTCGAAGTGTGACGTCAGATCTTCATGCTAATGGAGAACCACCTAATTGACAACATGCACAAAAACATGCAATTCGCCCAACATCACTATAGATGATTTCCAACACAAGAGGATGACACACTTGTGGGGAAAAATACTATACCGGAATGGAAAATGCCAAAAAAGTGATGATTAATTAATCCATAACATCACTTCCTTACTTCCAATTGATCTGATTTTGTCGCAGCCAATGCAACCGAGAATATACCTACACATTACACTCTTACATTATTTACACTACTCATAGGAAACAATATATTCTAAGATATTCTACACACGTCATGTACAATAGTGAAATATAATCATTTTATTTATAATTTTGGCAGTTTGAACAATAATTGCTTCTAATGTGTTTCGGTAAATAATTTAGACCTTTGCACAGACAGAATTACATCACTTACCAAGATTTGCATTCGCAATGTTCTACTCTTATCCACCCTCCACCCTTCCCACCACTAACCCCACCCCACCCCCACGCCACACCCCCATCGCCACCGCCACCGCCACCCCTGAACTCTTATCTTGCTAATACAAGGAAAAATCTACTCTCAGCCCCCTTCAACTCAGAAAAACTGTCTTGTAAAACTGCGCCAACTGCAGCCACTTTTCTCCAGGTTAAATTGACAGAAATATTACCTGAAACTTGACTGGGTGTCGGGAGTCATGGAGGAAAACCTCACAAAATTTGTGTTGAGTTTGGAGACACGGTGGTAAAGTTTCTATGTTTTTTTGGCGGTTTTGGGAGGTGTTTTTTTTTTTTGGCAATTTCACATTCGCTCATCTTGCGTCTGCATTTTCATATCTCAAGAATCTGAAACAGCACACGAAAATATAAAAAGAAATATCTTCATTAATTTTCTGGCTAAATACCTCGAGGTATAAACCGACTCAGAATAAAATAACTTTTGCT
This sequence comes from Zoroaster sp. YZ-2022, assembly GCA_029582265.1. Classification (NCBI taxonomy): domain Eukaryota; kingdom Metazoa; phylum Echinodermata; class Asteroidea; order Forcipulatida; family Zoroasteridae; genus Zoroaster; species Zoroaster sp. YZ-2022. The sequence goes on along the minus strand of CM055825.1, from coordinate 2,841,300 downwards.
GGTATGTTTGTAAATTGGGATTCTGTTCAGTCCAGATGAGTGGAAGAGAAATGAAGCTGCAGAGTGTAACTTGTTTTGGGGGATTTGATGAGATGTTTTAAGGTTTCTTGTATTAAATAGGTAAAAAGGAATGATAAAATCGTTGAATGGAATATGTGTTGCTAGTGTTTTTTGTTTTATTCAGATCTTTGCCTATTTCCTTTTAAAAAGGAAACAATTATTGATAGGCTTGGTTTAAGTTTGGTTTAAGAGTAATTTAGGACCAAAATGAATTTTTGACAGGACCCGTCATAAATTCATCTGCGGACAGATATACAGTAAAACCATATTCCTACACGATTAGTTTGTGAAGTACATGTATGTAATTTGTGTTCGGGGAAAAAAATGTTTCAAAAAATTGCTCAAAAACACTGGCAAAACATTTATAAAATTGTACTGAAACAGTCGAGCTGAAACGCACAACATAACCTTGTTTAAGTAATTTTTATGGTCTGAACATTGTACATGTTTATGAATTTCATATCGATGCAAAATTGAGCCTAAAACTTGCTAGTTTTGATACATGTTTCATCAAGAAGTACAAAGCGTTTTTGTGGACATTACCTGTTATTTTATCTGGGTGTGGTACCATACTGCATGATGTAACCGGGTGTGGCAGTAGGCGCGGTAAACCCTGCAAGATTTGCCTGTGGGTGGGGATGGGGGTACGTCGAGTGCAGGTATGTTGGCATTCCCATTTCTGGCCTTGTGGGAATTGCGTACTGCGTCAACATGGAGAACCCGGGTGAGATGGCCATGCCTGGACGCATGGTGTTGATTCGCGGGGGAATGGGCCTGCCCGGAGGAGGGGGTGGTGGGGTTGTCTTGTCATTCTTCGGCGGTGGCGGTGGGGGAGGGGGAGGTTGTTCAGTCGGCGAGGCCAGCGGCGGTGTGGATCCCTGCGACATCATTCGATTCTGGTGGGTGGCTGGCGGGCTCGGGTACGGCGGTCTGAAGTGATTCGGTGAGGTCGGGGAAGGGGTGTGGTTGAAGCGGGCGGTTGGCAACGGTACCCCACGGTTTGGAAGACTCTGGATGTGATTGTACGGCGTCTGCTGTGCAGGCTGCTGTAGCGAGTTACTATAGTGAGGATTATTCGAGAATAATGAGGCATTATTGAGGTAACTGGCGGTCGCATTGTTCTGAGAGCACGACTTCATGGTGGGTGACACTTCTTCTGGCTCATACACAGCCATATGTTTCCCTTTGGTTGTCAAACTCGCATCTCCAGCTCCTTTATACTGTCCTGACGGCAATGGCCCATGGGATGAGGATCCGTTCCTCTGATGTTGTGATTTGAGTTCAATGTAGGGGGTGGTGACCCCCACCTGGTACCCGACCCTTGCGTCCTGCCTGCTGCTGCGTTGGCAAGAACTACCCAAGGGCGAGCTGTTGCTGTTCTCTACTGCAAACTTGCCTTCCCAGTTTGGAGCATACTGCCGGTTGCCCGTTGTGCCGTCCCCAGTTAGTTGGGGATGGGAGAGTTTCTGGTTGGCCGAAGTGACCGTATAACCGGAGTGCTGGCTCTGAATCGACCGGGAAAGTTTTGATGCATTGGATGCATACTGCATCGACGAAGCAGTTTGATGCTGATAGCTCCCAGACGACTTGGGTGTCAAGTTCGAGTGCGAGTTAAAAGAGGAGTGAAGATGTTGTCTCTTCCATTTATGATCGATATGCTGGTGGTCAGCACCTCCTGAACCGACTCCCGAATCCGTCGACTTACCCTGTGTGAGACTGGAGGAGTTAATCTTAGAATCGTTTAGCTGGTGTTGGAGCCAAAGCTTCCCAAATTTCCTTCCTTCCTTCCTTGAGAACTTCTTGTGGAACTGATCTGCCGGAGCCACCTCCACGACGCTGTTTGCGACTGAGTTGGCGACATTTGTTTGGCTAAGAGAAGAAGTGCTGGCCTTCACGGATCTGCTCCCAACAGGCATGGTCGGGCTGGTACAAGCCATCTGCATTGGACTGGGGTGATTTGCTATGGACCGGGTTATACCAAGTGACGTTCTGGCGGGTAAACTGTTGGCAGTCACGGACTGCTTCTTAGCAGCGATGTGGCCGGGTGTCGGAGGAGGTACCCCCTGGCCAGAGATTGAACCCACCAGCCCGCTTCCCGGATGGTGTTGGGCTGTCGACACTGCATACGGCCTAGCTGAATTCGCCTGGTTGTAGTTCGGCACTTGGCTCGGTGCGGCGGTATATGACGGCCGATTGGCCATGGGTGTTTGTGAAGACACTGAGCTCTGAGTGGATGCGATGCTCACCACTGTGCTTTGCTGGTGTCTTGATTGAACTGGCGGAGTGATTAACGAGTCTGTCTTGTTTATATTTGTTGTGGCTTTTTCCACAGGGATATTTGGTTTATCTTGCTGGTGGAATATCTCCTCTTCATTTTCCTCGTCCACGTAATGAAGAGCCTCCTCGTCAGCCATTCGTCTCCATCCGGGGGTTCTCGGCTTGAGCAGTTCATGCATGGAGTCCGTCTCCTCAACGTCAATGTGGATGTCGTCGTCCTCCACAATGTCCTCGATAAGATGGTGCTTGGTTTCTCCAAACCGCACCCCCTCTGCAGCATTTAATGATGATTGCACGTTGGCATGATGATTCAATGATGTGGCATTCATTCCCATCAGGGAAGTTAACGCGATCATGGGAGTACCTCCCCTCTTTGCGGCGGCGTCCCCGCCGAACGTGACTGAAACACCTTTCTTTTGGTTCTTATAACCCTCCTGGGTTCCCTCAGGGCTTGCGACCTGCAGCACATGAGGTGACCAGCCACCTGCCCCGATGGGGCTCTTAGAGGCATCCCTCCTGCCTTGGTTCTCGGGGCTATTACCAGCACTCTGACGGCGGATCTGCTTACTGCGGTCCAACTCGGTAGAGGCAAATGCAGCTAAGGCATCAAACCCACTGCTGATCTTGGCTTGCAGCTTCTTGGTGTTTGGGGATTCCTTGACCTTTGGCCTCGATGGCTCTGGGGAAACAGGCGAGGGCAGTCTTTCTGTTTTTGGAAAGATCACATAGGAGAGAGTAAGAGTTGGTCCTGGAGATAATGTTCCAAAATGAAAACATTCTATGGAAGGTCTGCAGTAGCGGAAATTATTTTATTAAAATTATTTGATCAAAATCTTTTTTTCTTAAAAATCATTTCATCGATCCTACCATTGCACTGTTCCTTGGTGGGATCTGGAGTTTTACAGACAGCCCTGTTGGTGGCGACAGATGCAGCATTGTCCGAGTGAATTAGGGTCTTGCACAACTTACTATAAAGAACAAAGCAATAAATGAGACAAAACAACAATGTTATTTAGAAAAACTGAAAGGTCATATTCATAGCGAAAGAGCAAACATGGTCATATCAATAAATACAAAATTAAAGAATTTGCAAATTTAGTTTACGTGCTCTGCGTAGGTGCATTGTTCAACTACCACAGTAACAGCAGCATACAGTCGTGGATTACTGTTCTAATAAAACAAATATATTCTTGAAAAAGATAAGTAAAGACTGTTTGCGGTGACACCATGTGAAATATTCTCTTTTTTATTAGTAGTAAATAGTTCTGAAAAGAACTGGTTAGAACTCGACGTTTCGATCAGTATGCTCTGATCGTCTTCAGTAGAATGAATATCAGAGCATACTGATCGAAACGTCGAGTTGTAACCACCAGTTCCTTTCAGAACTATAATAATAATAATAATAATAATAATGTGGACTTATATAGCGCACGTATCCACCAAACTGGTGCTCAAGGCACATTATATTATTACCCCTGCTCATCAGGCTCATAAATCATTCCTGAAACCATCTCAGCTCCCTGGGGAGTATACAGCACAATTGCTGCCATTACAGCGCATATAGGGCTAATCAAACACAACAACCAACTCTGCCCTCACAGGTACCCATTTACCCCCTGGGTGGAGAGAAGCAATTATGGTAAAGTGTCTTGCTCAAGGACACAAGCACCATGGTCGTGCGGTTGGGATTCGAACCCACATTCTGACGACTCAGACATCAGAACACAAATCCGATGCACTAAACCGCTCGACCATGGCACTCCACTATTTACTGTTCAAAAGAGAATATTTCACATGGTATCACCGCAAACAGTCTTTACTTAAATATATTCTTACCTCTTTGGTAAAGGTCTCCCTGAAGATTTGGCTCTTGCTCTCTGTGCCGCACGCCCTATGGAACGATCCAAAGAGGACATTTTACCGTCAGGAGAGGGAATTGCACTGATGCACAGAGGCTTGTTGACGTTGGTCAACATCGTCAGAATGCTGTCCTGGGAGTCGAGGCTACCCTGCCTCGGGATGGCGCTCATCTTAGCCGGAATGTGATTGGTGACGGTGGTGGTCGAAGCTCGCTTGCGGCTCTTCTTCGACTTGACCGGCTGCGGCTGGGTTAGAACGGCCGTTGCCGTGGTCACCACTGATTTCGAAGATAGTTGTGCAGGGGACGGATTTGTACAAGCGGTCAACAACTGAGGCTTTTCTGCCACGGATTTCAGCATGGAGGCAGAGGATGTGAAAACGGTGGCTCCGCTTGAGGTTGTGGTAATGTTTTGTGAGGTAGTTATGGTTGCAGTACTGCTCGTAGAAGTTGTTGCTTTGCTCGGCTCACTGGGATAAAGGGTGACGTTCTGAGGGCTAAGGGGCGCATCTAATGAGGCTATACTTGCATCCATCGCTTTGCTTACTTGGCTCGTCGTAAGCAAGTTGAAGAAACCTCGGTGCTTTATATCAAGGGGGCTGATCAGGGTCATCTGTGGTGTGGTTTGGGAGGACATGGAGGTCTGCACAGTAGTGGGTGCTTGCTGGAGAGTTCTGGCAAGTCCAACGGAAGTTATGACGGACGTTAACATGGCATTTCCAGCGGACAATGGTGGTATGACTTGCATCATGCCTGGGTGCCCCAAGTCACGCTGACTTTTTGAAGCGACGGGTTGATTCGGTGTCATGCTTTTGCTGAGCAGCACGCCCTCCTTCATCCCATCCATACTGATGCTAGAAGTCCTTTGCGCCGACGTCTGCACGGAACTCACTGATGCTGTAGTCAGTGGAGTCTGTAGTCCGGCAAGAATCGCAAAACCTCCGTGGATCTTCTCCTTACTGCCATTTATTTTTCCTTTCAAGTCCGTAGTCACCACCGGTTCCTTCTCGTTGGTACCCTGCGGCAGGGCAAGCTTACCGGAAGCATCCTTCCCGATGAGGTCGTAGCCGGAGAGTCTACGGTACAGGGCTGCCTTACCGGGGGATAGATGGGTGTAGTCATGCATGCCGGCAGCGAGGGCAGCAGACCGTGGAGAAAGATTCGGAGGCAATATTTTCGTGACCGGCGCTGTTGGTGACGGACTCTCAGAGCTGACTCCTTTAGAGCAAGCTGGGCTGAGGCTGTTATATTTCCTATGTTCATAGTTTCCATTAACGAGGCCTGCATTCAAAAAATTATTAAATAAATTTATTAATTATCAAAGATTTTCATTTTTAAAATTTAATTAAGAGAGTCGCTGTACAGGCAAGCCTTTGAGAAGCCTGGGGTATGAACGTTTGCCCAATTTGTGAAGCCTCTCTTAGCCACCATACTTTGTGTATTTAATAACCGTGTATACATATATCAATGTATTTCTTTACTGGTTGGCAAAAAAAAAATTAAATTTAAAATTTAAAAAAAAATTTTTTTTTAAAAGCACATCACCACTATAACCAGTAATCACACTTTTTTTTGTTGGCCTAATGGGAAGAGACTGGATCGGTGTTCTACGGCAAAAACTTGAAACACCCTACTGAGACTAATCCAACAGAAAGATGAAGATAACTATGTCGTACCTGCAGGGCTGTTGCAGTTGCGCTTCACTCCACGTCTTGCCTGATTGGTCAGATGATCATCTCCCGGCGTCGACGACATCTTCTCCAATTTATGCACCTTGATGTGAAATTAAAAGGAAGCGGTTTAAAAACATAGAAATTTACCTCAAATAAGAAATCTATCAGAACTGGGGCGTGACACGATGTATCCTCACGAAATTATGGAAAGTTCAATTGAAAACCACATAACTTTGGAATTCCTAATTTCCCTTTGGGTACCTGTTATACCCAAGACAATGATAAATATGGGGTGGTTATGATCACCATAGCAACCTTTTAATTTAACTAGTTCCTCTGATATTTCTGCAATGCAGTGTTATGTACACATTCTATAGCACATAAACAAGTTTTTTCATGAATTCAATGAATAAGACAGAGTCATGTGATAATTTCCAATGCATTCTGGGAGTCCAAAAGGGCATCAACACGGCGCTCGTCTTTTCACACACAACCAACACCATATATTGACAATGGTCACTTCATCAGACCTTTGTCCCGGTGACATTGTTTTTTTTCTTCTATACAAATCCACATGGATACCAAACCGAGGCTGGAAGGAAAAGAATAGTCTGGTCCCATTATGTAATGCAAATCAGCACCCATTATTGGGTACAGGGAATCGGACAAAGATGATTACAGTGTGATGAAAGTCTATTAACTTCTGATCTTGTTCCACAGCAATGGGGAGGGGAGATCACTCAAGGGTCATACCTCTGATTCCAGTTTCTCGAGTTCCTTGCGGAGATGTTTCTGTTGGTTAAACTCCTGTATAATCTGTTCAGTGATCAGCGACGTAGGGTTGGCATGACTCAGCATTTCCTGCTGGCTCTCTTGCACCTGGGAGGCCAAAATGAGATTTAAAAAAAAAATACACTTTGAGTAAAGATATTTCACAAAGAATTTTCCATTTTTGATTTAAGTCTCAGGCTACGGAACAAAGCGTGCAATAATGTTTATATGAAATACGTAATAAGCATCATACTTGACAGATAACAGCACTCAGTTGACAATTTTGCTTGTAGTGCATAACAAAATGCTAATCAATATTCACATTTTGCTAATCAATATTCACAATTTGCTAATCAAAATTCACAAATTGCTCATCAATATTCAAGACTCGCGCAAATCGCCCAAATCGTTTGCTTTGCACGATTTTTGAACAAAATTGTTCCAAACAGAGACAACAAATACTGTCTTACCAGTTTCTGATTTACAGTCTCTATGGAGAAGATCTGGTTCTTCAGTGCATCACACTGTAGCTTTAACTCCCTGTGCGTCCCGACAATCTCCTTGGACTTCTCCACGAGCTCCGAGGGTGTCTTGGCTTCGATACCGAGCTGTGGGCGGCAGAAATCAGAGATCAGGCCAAAGTTGTGGTGGTGCAGCTACGACATAAAACAATACTAGGCACACTCAATTTCCGAGTTGGTAGAAGGGGTACTAGGGCCGGAATGTTACATAATGCCCCCTTACCCTTTCCTGTAAAAACCTGCCTGGTAGTGCTTCATGATATTACATATGGTGTAAAGTTTTCTTATGGGGGTTAATTAGCATGTGTGATTTGGATGGTTAAGGGAAGCTACAACATTGGTCTTTGGAAATGTTTTCAACCCTCTAGTTTTCAAGAAATATCATTTCATCCTGTCAGAACAACAAGGTCAAATCTTTAAAAAAAGCAGTAGTGCATAAATTTGCATACGTTATATCTTCTTCCGTAGGTTTTGCATGTTCATCCTGGAACTCTGTGAAAATTTCATCACTGCAGGTGCTCGTGTTTTTAAGAGAACAACAACTAAAGTTTACATTGTTTTTTTTCTTCTGTTTTAATGTTTTACAAATTCCTGTTTTCTCTAAGATGAAAATACTTAAGACGAAATAATTCCTCAGGGTGATTGATACGTGTACTTTACTTTACTTTACACCAATTAAGTTTTTAGAATCTGTTAATTTGAGAATCTGGTATTTAGCGAGGATGTACCTTCACATTTCGTGGGTTTACAGGAGTGGGAATTGGTGGTGCTCGGGTGTGATCTACAGTCAGCCCCAAAATATGGGGGCTAAATCATCAATTAAACTGTTCTAATTAGAGCTAATCATTGATCAAAGTGAAAATATCGATCTAAAGACAGTTTGAGCTTAACTCACCTCATCTAGTCGTATGTTGAGCAGTTTCATACTGTCGAGCCTCAGATGATCAATCTGTTTCTCAAGTTGTTCCTGCTTTGCTCCAAGCTGGTCCTTACGAATCTGCCATGCCGGAAATTTAAACAAAATAATGTTGAAAAGAGGTAACCTAAAGGACAAGTGGCCACAATTTTCAGGTTAATAAGTCCACGACTGGCCATCATCCAGGACTAGCCATATTGTGCAGGTGGCCTCTTTTGTCCAGGTCGATTATCAGTCCAAAAGGTTTTCACCTTAAGGAGGAGGGCCAAAGTCATGGTACAGCCAAGTCTTTGAGAAGCCTGGCTTTGCCCAGGCCTATGGGCCTATATAATCCCCTAGCTGAGCACAAAAGACCCTTTACTAATGAATAGATCTCAAATAGCTCTTATTGTTAACACAGACTTGACTGACACACCCGAGCACCACCAATTCCCACTCCTGAAAACCCACGAAATGTGAAGGTACATCCTCGCTAAATACCAGATTCTCAAATTAACAGATTCTAAAAACTGTCTTTTGTTCACAACTGTTAGTATAATGAGCTGGACTAGGCCCTCCAGAAGCCCAGGTTATGTTCATTGGCAGGTATTAATGTATTGTTACAGGATTAGGACTCACAAAAGATAGATTAAGAGGCCAGGTAGCTTGGGCCTGGTAGCCTGGGCCTGGTAGCCTAGTAGCCTGGTAGCCTGGGCCTGGTAGCCTGGTAGCCTGGTAGCCTAGTAGCCTGGCCCTTCTCAAAGGCTTGGCTGTACCAAGACTTTGGCCTTCCTCCCTTAAAAGGGAGGTACAGCATAGGTAAATGGTTGTTTCGGTCGGTTAACCGTTTCAGCACTATGCATGACCTTTGACACAGCATTTAATGACCTTTGACCTACCCTTTCTTGGTCCAGCTGCATGTACAAGAGCTTGAGATATTCAGGACTTCTCATGTAGGCCATAAAGTGAAGCATCTGTTGCTTGTAAGAATCTGCAAATAGTTGGACAAAAATTTCAGATTGGTAAATTTTTTTCATCAATAACTAGGCGCATTTAAAAGGGACAATATAGTCACGATCACAGCAGACTTTCAACAGGGCATGGAATCGGTGTCCTAGTTTAAGAACAACACAGTGACTGAAAATTACTGGCTCATTTATGCAGCAGCAACAGTAATATGACCTTATCATGTGGTGTATTATTTTCAGTCACTGAGTTAATCTAAAACTAGTAGTCCAATTCCATGCTGTATTGATCGTGACGATATTCAGATTTTGTTCTATTAGGATTTTGTGATATCATTTCTTTTCAAATGCTGGTCTGATTTCTTTTCATTGTACAGCGTTACGGAGGACAGTGACTCACCAAGGAGCAGATCCAGGGATTTCTCGGCATCATGTTGCTGTTTCATGCTTAGCGTCGTGGGGCTTGTCTTGATCTTGTTCTTGGAGGTTACCATACTGGGAAGGTTGAACTGTGTATGGCTCTGCCTTGAATCTAGCATACAAGACAAATTGCCAAATTATGAACTAGTTGGCGATTTTTTTTACTGGGGGGGGGGAGGGTCTAGGGGGGAGGGGCTAGAGGGTAAAGGCCTGTGTGATACTCCATTCTTTACATGGTAGAAATTATGATGTTTTCATAAATTTTAATAAAAAAGGGTGAACGGGTGTCTCTATTTATGCGCTTTCAGAGTTGAAATTAAACTTAAAAATTCAATAATAATTTTGTAATAAAATATTTTTAGAAAAATTTCCACAAAAAAAAAAAATAAAATAAAAATTATTTATTTGAATCTTTGCCCTAACAATTCGACCAAATCAGGAGCTTTATAAAAAAGCAAGGAAATCATGATCACTGACCGTTTCATCTCTGGCTGGTTAAAATGCAGCCTGTAGGACCAGTGTGTATTCCTCACTTAAGATATCAGTAATGTATTAAGTTCCCACTGTATACAATAGGCCTTTAAGCTAGTGAGAATGCCTTGCTGAGAGCAGCACACCAGGCGGGCTAATTTCAAAGAGCCACTCCGCATATAAATTTGCTAAGCACAGCAAAGTTACGCTTAGCAAAAATAGGTTCATGTAATGTACATGTATATTGCTTCTGGCAGGTTCAAGCAGATAAATTTGATCAGCAATATCTCCTGAGGACGATCAGAGCATACTGATCAAAATGTCGAGTTGTAACCTCCAGTTCTTTTCAGAACTAATTACTACCTAGCAATATTTTCTGCTTAGTATCTCTGTGAAATTGGGTCCCAACAAGGCCCGACCCCAGAGAAGGCTTACCTTTCTTGTCAGGTGGTGACTGGCTCAGCGATATGGTGTGCTGGTGGAGGGCTTCTAGCCCCAAGACTGCCGACTGCTTCTTGGTGACCGAGTTCTCATCTTGACCGTTCGCTGCCTTGCGAGGGCGCCCCCGCTTGCGTTTGGTCTCAGTCTGGAAAGCATCAAGGAACAATGATGGTGTGATTATACTTGACGATCACCACTCATGTCTTTAAATGGCGTTTTTAACGGTCCTACTATAGCTGCACTTTAGTGGGAAGTTGCTATCAAGGTCAAAATCAGTCAACTGCCTGTTTTGACTGTTGACCCAAATGGGCACACAGGGGCATTTTTGACTGGTTTTTACTGTCATTTTGACTACCCTCAACAATACCAGACAATGCTTTTACCAGTCAAAAACGGTCGACTCATTTTCACCTGTAAATGTACTTACCACATGTAAGGTTTGACAGTGTTTGACTTTTAAGTGCACTAGATATACCTTGGCAAGTATATCAATATTTTGACTGATTTTGACTTGTAGGAGGAGGGTTAATGTATTTTTTCTTGAGTATGAATGCAAAGTTTTGGAATGAACAAATTAATCTGCCTGTAATTACCTCCCTAAGAAGATCATTTGCATCTTTCCACTTCCTTCTCCTTCGCTGTATGCCTGGTTCTGAACAATCCGAGGCCTAAAAGACGAAAGATAAAAAGCAAAATATATCAGAATTACACCAAAAAAACACAGTGCGGCAGTCAATTAATTAAAGCAAACTGATGACTTATTTGGGAAACAATAAAATGTTTCTGGGTTTTTCCTTTCTTTATTCGTCTTTCTATTTAACACATGTTTTGGTGAAATACATGATACATGTATACACAGGGACCAAATTACCCATACATGGTGGCTAAGAGAGGCCTCACAAATCGGGCAAACGTTCATCCCCCCTATGTGAAAATGTCCTTTAAAACACAGTATGGCAGAATTAGACATCGTTTCATAGCATAAAAAAAAGAAAACTAAAAATGCTGACGCACGTATCTGAGGCGACGTGCGCGGAGACCAGATACCGGAGACTTTTTGGGGCCTGATGAACCCTAGACCACTAACAACTGCACACCACGTTACAGGTACTGGTCTATTATGCACATGAACCTGATTCCCATAGACTTGTGTCGGAAAACCAAGATGGCCACTGCAGGATAACAAAGAAGAAGTACCAATCATGGTCTGTTTTCTGGTTTGTTTGTTTGTCCCTCTCTCACCTTATCGGAATTCTTATCCACATTCTCCTTCGTGTTGTCCTTTGTAATCCATTCCGTCCATTTGCGTCTGGTCGTCGGTCCGACGACAGGCGACTCACTATCGCTGGAGTTCCTGCTGAAGTCCAGGTTCTTGATGGCGCTGAATTCAATGCCTCGTCTGTTTCTGTTCTTCCAGTTTTTATATTCCTCTTCCTGCAAGGCACAAACAGAAAACAACGCAGAGCCATTTTGTTATGGAATTGTTGCTGATCCTGACGAGAATCTTGGCAATATTGGATCGGAAGATGATCCTAAAACTGCTAAGTCTTCTAAGTGTGGAAAACATTGAAATTCTTGCGTCGGGTGATAAACAATTGATTTGATTTTTGCCCTACACCGACATGTGTGTATAGCACTGTATACTCGGTGCTTTCCGAGTGTCTGTGGAAAAAAAACTTCACAGGCGACTCGGGCGGGATTCAAACCCTGGACCTCCTGCTTACTAGTGCAGACGTCTTAACCTCTCGACCACCGAGCTTGCCCGATGATGTTTTTCACAGACACTCGGAAAGCAACGAGTATACAGTGCTTCATCCATACATCGGTGTATCAGAATCAATTGAAAAACATTCAGTTGTAAACACTTTTTTGTTTGTTTGAGAATCAACATCGGCCTAGGTAAGCTATAGTTGGATCTAGTTTAGTAAACCGGGAATAACCTCTGCTAGATAAATGTTCTCACTGTTCAACAGACAAACACAGAATCATTTTACAGTACTACAAATAAACTTACCCTGAGTTTTGGATCTTTTAAACGCTGAAAATATTTCTCTAGCTGAAAGGGAAAACAAAATAAAAAAAATTGAAAATTTTTATCACAACACTAAACTTATTCTGTAATTTCTTGTAGTTTTCCTCTGCACTGAAATACAAAGAATTGAAATAACGAACTTTGTACTTGAACTATTTACAGACACCTCCAACATACCAGGTAAATCTTACCGGTTCCCTGATTGTCAATCAGACATAGCGACATTTTTCATGGAAAGGATTAATCCCTGTCATTTGATTGATATGTTGGATAGGTTTATAAAGATCGATTATTATTCAACTGAGTTCCGAAATGTGTGACATCTCGTTCCCATGGCAGCATGGGTCTACACATTCTGTGTTTCGTTATTGTTCTATGATGCAACATTTACAAAATGGTTCAGTGACTGGTGTCAGTACTCACCAGTGTCCTATCAATGGTATGGAGGTAGTATGAAACCGGTTTGCCTGTCCATGACACGGAGCCCCTTAGCGGAGACAGCTCAACTACATGCATGATGCTACCAATATCTGATTTGAAATCGAGAACCAACAGTTAAAATTAACTTACATTTTAAGTATATCTCATGCTTAGTAGCCCTACTAGCACAAGGATTACAAGGATAACAAACCATCGGCAAAACAAAAACATGCAGAAAATGTCACAGTAGGACAAGACTTACCACTTAAATTTCTGTCTGTGATCCTGAAATTTAGCGGGCAGAAGGCTTTGGAAGAGACGATCTTGGCTCCTTCCTTCATGTTCGCGAACCGTTCTTTCAACTGCAGTAGGAGAACACAATAAATTATGAGAACTGTTCTATCATACCATAGCATAGCATGATTATACCATTCAAATGCAATCTGTTTCAACAATCTTGTTCTAGTACCTAACACGTGAAGCATCATTGTACCTGTTGTATATTTTCTTTACATAATTGATGTATTTTAAACATAATTTTTCTTGTTTTTATAACATGTAGCATGCACTTCATCAAGGCGGTTTTTCTGCATTTTGGCTTTATAAATCTATTTATTATTATTATTATTATTATTATTATTATTATTATTATTATTATTATTATTATTATTATTATTATGTACTTCACCATTATTTGGTGTTTGAATGCACAGGTCTATTCGCATCATGCATGAGCCGTTGAGGGCACATGTGGTTAGACCACTGTGGGCGAAAGGGCAGCAATAGTGTATTGCATTTTGCAGTCGATGTGCGTACATGCGGAATATTGCCAGCAATCATTGGCTGGTAGAAGTACATGCGCGCTTAGTACCATAACATACGCGCATAAAGTGTACGCAGAGCGCTCACTTGACGCCAAAGTGGCTATCATCAAGACACTGGGTGCAAATTCACCGCTAGAGGGCTACGTTGTGCACTGATTGGATACACAATGACTAAATCATTGTTAATACAGATGTTCATTGATTACACGTGTGCTAACACTTCTGTGCAAAGTGAACATTCCGAGTCGCACAATTTATTTCAGTCGCTAACAATAAGGAATTTCTTTTTCTTTCATAATTAAATAATCCACAAGAACTGAATTTCTTCAGGTGTATTTAAAAACAAATTTTCATGAATGAGAATTTGAACCAGTGACCTTCAGAGAACAGGCGCAGGAAAAATGAATTGTAAAATTAAAAATCACCTTGTGATCTACATTCGGTCCAAACGCAAAGTTGTTGACAAAGATGATGCTGCGGGGGGAAAAGGGAAAATTAGTTACTTAATCATTCAAACTCAAAAACTAAAACAGTAAATTCTTAAATCACAACAAATGTTTTCAACATTTATGGTGTGAATTAAATTTTCGCCAACATCTCTTACAATTCCACAAACTGTAAAATAGATCAACGGCATTAACCCTCCTACTGTAGCTGAACTTTTTATGGCAAGTACATGTAGCTATAGTGGTCAAAGTCAGTCAACTGACTGTTTTGACTGTTGACCCAAATGTGCACACACTTGTTAAACTAACTTCTGAAATCTTTTTGACATTTGTTTTTCTCTCTCAGGATTATAACCAACGATCCAACGAAAACAACAACAACCAAAAAATGCCAGAAAAAAATGTAACAACTCTCGGGGATGAAATATATACTACTCAAAACAATTTAGGGAACACCGGAATAATCTCAGTTAAAGCAAGATCATTTATTTCAGATAAACACAATGTTTCACAGAATTGATGAGAAACAACTGCACAATGAAACAGATGATAAAGGATGCATGTAGTGATTACACATTTCATGACATGACTACTGAAAGAGAGAGGGGGTTGCAAATGAAAATCCTGGTTCATGGAACATTTCAAACCTATTTGATGTTAAAAATCCGGTGTTCCCTAAATTGTTTTGAGTAGTATATAATAATCCCAGTTCAGAGAAAAGCTCGTTTTGAAACTCTGAATTCTCCAGAGACAAATACAAGTTAAAAATCACTCTATCCAACATTGCGAGTATAAATTTTGTGTATAGTGCTGCATTTACATGTACGTCAATGCGCTGCAAATGACAACTGACTCAGTTGAATATTAATAATTAGTCGATGGACTTTTCTAGGGAGAAGACATGCAATTTCCTGGTTTTAGATTAGTTTTTTTCTTCAAAATTTCAATACTATATCAAACAAAAAATAATTTCTTCTAAGTCACTTGGAAAAAACCTTTTATTTTCTTATAGTTATTCCTTGCATTTATGCATAATTGCTCGCCAGATGGCAGACTTTAGCTATAATCCTAGTTAAAACCTACAAAATGGAGATACAATATAGATTTTTTTTTTTAAATGAATTGCTGAAAAAGAATACCACTTTCTGAGAAGACGTTTTTATTGATATTGATACACTATTTTGTTTTGAATGCACTGTTCCGTGGATCTGTAGCCATCTATTTTATTTTTTTTAATCAGAAAATATAAATAATGAGTTAACTTTTCATCAGAAATTTGGTGAGCCTTTTGAATACTCACATTTTAGATGAGGTACAGAAGTGGTACACAAAAAAACCAGAAATGGTAAAATGTTGGTGAAAAGATTTTAATGGCATCAATATGCCCTAGAAATAAATTTATCCGAGGTGCTGTTTTTTCAGTTAAATTATTGCCAATAATTTCATCAGAAAGAGTACTCTCTCTTAAATTCCATATGAGAATGGATATGAAAAATCTGAATGTATTTTTCACTATTTTTATTGTTTTCAACGCTGGTTTAACCCTCCCACTAGCTGAACTAGTGCCCAAGTCAAGTGGTCAAAATCAGTCGACTGTCTGTTTTGACTGTTGACCCAAATGTGCACACTGGGGCATTTTGACTGCCATTTTGACCACCCTGGAAAATACCAGACAATGCTTTTACCAGTCAAAAACGGTCAACTCATTTTAACCTGTAAATGTACTTACTACACGTAAGGTTTGACAGTGTTCGACTTTAAGTGCACTAGATATAGCTTGGCAAGAATATCAACATTTGGACTGATTTTGACCCTTGTAGTCACAGAAGGGTTAATGTGCATATTTTTATTCAAAGAGAATAAGCATACTCGTAGAAGCAGTTTTGCCAACATCAACAATGTTGTACCTTCTCTCTAAAAGTAAAACAACTAACCCTAACCATGCTGAATGCAACAGAATACAACAAATGTAAAAATCTGTTAGATTGTGTTGAAGTGAGCAGAGAACAAAAGATCTTTTGTTTTTGCTGATGGACCTTGTTGCACTCAGCAGGCTTCACACTTGGGAAGGGCGTCCAGCCAGTTACTGAAGGGGGTTAGGGCAGCTTCACACTTGGACAACTGATGGACATTGTTGCATTGAGCAGGGTGTCTAGCCACTTACTGAAGGGGGTTAGGGCAGCTTCACACTTGGACAACTGATGGACGTTGTTGCATTGAGCAGGGTGTCTAGCCACTTACTGAAGGGGGTTAGGGCAGCTTCACACTTGGACAACTGATGGACGTTGTTGCATTGAGCAGGGTGTCTAGCCACTTACTGAAAGGGGTTAGGGCAGCTTCACACTTGGACAACTGATGGATGTTGTTGCATCGAGCAGGGTGTCTAGCCAGTTATTGAAGGGGGTTAGGGCAGCTTCACACTTGGACAACTGATGGACGTTGTTGCATTGAGCAGGGTGTCTAGCCAGTTACTGAAGGGGGTTAGGGCAGACTCACATTGAGCAGGGTGTCTAGCCATTTGATAAAGGGTGTTAGAGTTGAGAGATAAGGGAAGGCTTACTTTGAGTTGGCTATTTTCTCTTTCATCTCACTGGAGAGGAAGTCACCCTTGTGCAGTTCGTAAGGACTATATTCCTTTCCATACCACTTCATCCACCGCTCAAACTCCTTCATCATATTCTGCAAAACATTTTTAATAAATATTAGTTTTATCCTGTTAAAGGTAAGGTACATAGACAGGATTGGTTCGTAACAAAGACAAAATTATTGAATTATAATGTCAAACTTACTTGGTATAAAGCTGATGAAGGTATCAATCTTCCCTAGAAATAATTTTCTTACAGTTCAAATTTAGTTAAGAGTACTCTTTCCACATTCTTAACTTCCGCATTTTCAAAATTTTCTTAATAACACAACGTTATGGCTGTACCTTCCCTTTAATGTATATCTTGATTCAAAGAGAGTAAGCATACTCATAGAAGCAGTTTTGCCAACATTACCGATGTTGTACCTTCCCTTTAATGTATATCTTGATTCAAAGAGAGTAAGCATACTCATAGAAGCAGTTTTGCCAACATGACCAATGTTGTACCGTCCCTTTTAATTTGAGTTTATCTAGAGGCGTTAACGACACCTGTAATATACTTACCAGTCCGTATGCCGATGGTACGTCTGCCTTCTCAATGCCGTAGGTTAGCTTACACTGTACCGATGCCGCAACCTGTAAAACTACCTGGCCCACACCTAAGTGCATGTCAAAACAAAAATCATTTTTCATTTACCCTCCTCCTATCAGTACCATTTTCAGAACAATCCTCCGAGGCCACTCCAATCTATTGCAGTTGATGTCAGTGGCCTCATATGTGACCCGCTCTGGCAAAACCCGAAACCTCTTGACATTTTCCATTAATGCGTAACAGCCATGAAAACTGACCCCAGGGACCATGTACCAGTTTGAGATTTTCATGTCACCATATAGAGTATTTTTATCTAGATTTTGATGGAAAAAGAAAAATCCTGAAACGTTGTTGGGAACCTTGTTAATTTCCACGATAAATTTGGAAGGTCACTCCGAAGAGTTGGGTCCAAGTTTAGGATTTTGCCCGAGCCAGTCACATGTGTTTACCCGACTGTGCAATACAACACTACATAAGACTGCAGGGTAAGGTGGTCTCCCATTGATACACTGTAGGGTCATACTAAAAAGTTCAAATAATCACCCTTGGGTGCCCAGTGATAATCAGCTGTAGTTTGCAAGGTTCATGTATATTACTGTACACAGACCTACATATATAAGAAAATACTGAAGTCATTCTTGAAATCAAAGAGTGAAACCTACCGCTTCCAAGGTCTATGAAGGTGTCGTCCGGAGATATCTGGACGTGTTCTAACATCTGAGCCACAAGATCAAACGACGTCTCTCCGTAGACCTGAGGGAAATTAATCAAGTGAGGAAATACAAATCAGATATTAGGGATTTCAATAAATAGCAACCTCATCAGAGAGACATACAAAATCGTCAATGTTGCAAAGAACCAACGAAATGCTTTCTTGGAAAATTTGTTGATATCTATACATATTTTACGGTATTTTTAATCGGGTAACACAATTTCAAGCAAGGATTTTTCACAGATTAAGATCACATAATTCATACTGATAGACACCTTGTTGTATACTGTCACTGCATAGAACTGATTACATTTGTACATGTAAACTTTGGAGGAGAAACAGATTGATATTAAGATATTTTTTACATGCATTGCGCATATACATTGTATTTTCAATTTGATATAAAAATAATGGAATGATGAAAAACGTAAAATATAATCATATGGGAACTATATGCAGATAGCATAAGGCTGGTCTTTAGTCCCGAAGGACTGTAGGGAGAAAAAAAAGCAATGATTATCCCGATGGCAGATTGGGAATTCTGAAAATCATGATGTTTATTTAATTAATTTTTCCCTATTGCTTCATTTTATAATTCATTTAGGGGCAGCTCAATCAAGAACTGAGGCTTTTCATGTATAATGCACAATGACTAAAATAACGGCAATAAAACGGGTTTGAAAGGTTTTTTTCTGGAGAATTTATATCGGGGGGGGGGGGGGTGACTTGACAAAAGTAAAAAATCCTGAAAAATGGGTAGCGGGCCTGGGTCTCCCTTTGATCTAGAGGACAAAGCCACCCTGAACCTCCTGGATGTTTAATTTTGGAGGAATTACAGACTCCACATCCACACAAAAAAGAAAGTAAAGGTTTGGACACATTACAGGCTACTTCTTTCTTTCCTTGGTTGGCTATACTTCTCTTCTTTCAAGAAATTCTGAGGCAAAGGGAGATTTATACAAAATCCTGAAATCAGGAAAAACCTTGAGAAATCACAGGCTTGATTTGATTTGTTTACACTGATTACATTGTCAGTGATTATTGCATCAAGGTACATGTATACGTACATGTGTTATTACTTTATATTGAAACCTTTGGGATATTGCATGAAAACAAGTCTGTTACATGTACTTCAACTGTCGGGACATATAATCATGTAGGACATGCACTGTGTACAATGTACATCAAACATATGTGAAAAGTTCAATGTGTCTTGCATAATTAATTGCATACATGTAGTAAAAATGCCTCCATGTTCATGTACATAATGTATGTAGTGCATACGAGTGATTTATACGAACAAGATGCACAGGGCAGCCAGTAAATAATATTGTTTGTATAGCACTGAAAAATACTTCACAAAATCCCCATTTTGCTACAGAAAATTCAAGAATTTATACCTTTCAAAAATAAAATAACATACACACAAATATTTCCATCTACAAATTTTTTTTTATGCAATTTTTTAATTTTTTAATTTTTTAATTTGTTTGTTTACAAAATTGTTCCCTGGGCACGGTGCTGTGAGCAGCCAGACCAGTAACAGCACAGCCATTTTTGATCGCACGACTATGAATAACACAGACGTGAACATGTAAGTACTGCGCTCGACACGCAAGAGTTTTGTCAAACACTGTGCATCATTGGATGGTGAAGAGCATAACTGCACTGCATTAAAAAAAAATGAACAACTCTTGATGCAGCGCATAGCCATTTCAGAGTTGCCCATGAAGATGGCGTCTTTTGAAAACTACATGTATGTACAGTGTGTACATGCATATGTTTTGTGTACAAATAATGTCAAATGCAGAATACGCTTACATGTACAATGTACGATGTTCTGCAAAGCAATTATGTACACACAATGTATATGTGTACAGTACAAATTTATCCTCTAAGTGAAGGATTTTGGAGAATTGAGGTTAATATTAGCCATACTTGCCTTTCCATGGTACATGTACATCCATGTTTGTTGTAGTGATTGCAAGGTCAGTGCTTGGGTCAGTGGACACTGTTTATTGCTCCATGCATGCAGGGAGGGTCCCTGGCCCATGTACATGAATCACAGAGTAGAAACACATGTGTGCGTACATGTCATGTGCTTGCTTTACTACTGAAGGATTTTGGAGGATTCGGGTTATGTGTAAGCAAATGTGCCTGGTTAATTAGTTTGGCTCACAGGGTCAATGTCAACTGTACTACCCTGTTATCCCGATCGAACCCTCTTCTCCCACACCTTCTGACACAGTTTATGTACCCGCACTCTAGTGTGCATAAATTCACGGATATACATGTACATACACATAAATGTATACATACATGTACATGTAGCTACATGCACAGCAAAATAACATTATCCACTAGACCACAGCTGTGTAGTGGATTCATCAAATATTATAATATAATTCATTTGCAGCCGGTATCTTCAGTGTGACATACGGACATACATACTTGTACATTATGGAGTATTAGGGACGATATGCATACAGATCAGGAAAAACAGAATATTTTTATATTATTCAGATTGTGCAGTTCAGATTTTGCAAAACTAAAAAAAAATAATAATAAAAAATCTAAAAAATCAACAACAAAAAATCAAAGAAATGATTTACTTGTATCTCTGTTGGAAATGTTTGAGTGATTTTTTTATTAGACTGGAAATCATATATTGATATAAATATTTTCTCATATATATGACACTTGGACACAATTATAACGGGCAAAGCGTGTCTGCAATTACAACGCTATGTGTCCATACATGCATGCTGGTGGTTGAATTTGCATTGTTGCGCATGTATGCATTAACATCTGCTGAAAAACAAATCAGAATTTCATGAGAACACACTGTTCAGATGTTGATAAATTATATTTTCTAGGATTCTCGGGGGACATCACACCGAATAAATTGATCGGGTTTTGATTGAAAGACAGAGGATTTCTTTCACGATAGGTTCCCGTAATCACCAACACGTCCATTGGTCATGTCACAGACAGCTGACGGAAAGAGAAGGTGAACGGAGTTCACATTCTGACTCACAACAATACACGGGTTTTTCATACAGTCTGAACATTTTGGACATGCTGAACTGTGTTGTAATCATTTCTAGCACTTTTCTGTGTTGAAAAACAATAACAGAACATATCTGATAGTTTTGTGTTAGGCCAAAAAGAAAATAATGTGTTTCTGGTAACCCACTTGACCCAGTAATATTTGCGAAAGGCAAAGTCAGGAATTTTTATTTTTTATTTATTTTTTTTTTTTATTTTTTTTGGGGGGGAGGGGGCAGGAATGTTTTTTCTTCTGTTTTTCTAGGTATGTATTTTTTTTAAATACATTAACCCTCCTATAGGTTTAACAATCAAAGACACTCAAAATTTGTATGTCACTCCCAACCCATTGACTTTGTGCAGTGCACTCAAATAAATGCAAGGACATGTGGCTGTGGTAGGAGGTCAAACCAAAACCACTCAACTGTATACACAGCTCTGTGTGACTCTACATATAACTTATGTAGGACCATAGCTCTATGGTAGGACATACACAAGTGTGTTTGACTGCCACTAACTCCAGCACTCTTAGAGAAAAATACACATGTGTATGAACAATTGGCAATGCAACCAAAAATACTCAAGTGACTGTCTGTGGGTGCGATGCTTACTGGGCCAAATTTCAGCCTGGGTTAATGAATCAAGAATTAAGAAAAGCAACCAACTGATTTCATGATCAAATTTGTTTAAAACGTACTTACACATGACCGATTTCAATGCAGGCCGTGTTTTGGGAAGCCAAGTCCTATTCTATGGACTATTCTTGGTTTTTAACATTAAGGGGGTGGGGAGTCCGAAAACCTCATCCACATGTCAACAGAGACATGAAAATGTCTAACGGTTTCAGAAAGTTCAAAGGGGCAATTCCATGGTTACTCACGCTACATTTTTGAGGTGTTGATCCCACTGTTAATGCCTTTATTTCCTTACTTATATATTTCACTCATCAGTTTTTTCACAGAAGTTGCATTATACCCAGACCTTACTCTGCACAAAATAATTTCAGAAATTTATTATATGTACGCTATATAACAGAAAAATGCTGGTTACTCTCGTTACATTTTTCAAACGTGCATAAAATGTCATATTTTCAATAATATAGCGTACATATAAAATATTTCCGAAATTATTTTTTGTGCTAATTAAGGTCTAGGTATAATGCATCTACTGTGAAAAAAACTGATCGAGTGAAATATATATATTGCGATCAGAGCAGACTTTCAACAGAGCATGGAATTGGTGACCTAGTTTAAGATGAACACAGTGACTGAAAATTACTGGCTCATTTATGCAGCAGCAATGGTAATATGACCTTATCATGTGGGGTATTATTTTCAGTCAACGAGTTAATCTTAAACTAGCACTCCAATTTCATGCCCTGTTGATCGTGACGATTTTGTCCCTTCAAGAGTCGGCCCAATAACTCAAAAATTGTCCCAAAGGATCATTCGTCAAAACGAATTGAAACAGAATATAACTGACCTCTGGTGAGAAGGGCTCGTACGCATTGAGCCTGTCCGGATCGTCGATGGCATGGCTATATACCTGCTGCATGATGTGTTTGAGATGGCCCCGTGTCGTCCGTTTGTTGAGTGAGCGCTGTACACATGATGTTCCTTTCCACTATTTGAAATAAACAACAAAAATAAACAACAACAATTAATCAAAGCGTTCACACGGTATATCCCACACCTAAGTATATAAATAATGTGATTTGCCTTTGAGAAAGAACCTGCTAGCTTCAAAACGTAAGGCCAATAACTACTATTTTGCATTTAATGTTATTTCCAATAAACCTAAATTCTCAAATTAGTACGCAAAGGCTTAATGTGTACCATCTGTTGACAGCGTTTATTAATCCAAGTAAATTGAACATCGAGTAAAGGCTGTCTTGGATGCCTTATCTAAACCCTAACCACCCCAAATCCTGCAAAATCCTCCAAGGGGCACTTTTTGGGAAAAAATTCAGCACTGTTTGAAAATGGTACTTTCACCTCTTCAAATGGGACAAAATTACGACCTGGCAAGAAGTACAGACCATAAGTGCTGAATATGAAAGATCAACGAAAATGCATGGTGCATTTTAAAGATAAGGGCATGTTTCCAAAAGTGCACTGATGGATTTTGGATACCTAGGGGGTTAGGGTTAATGCACAGTATGAAACCCTAATGGTCCATGCATTATGTATGTATGTGCTATGGTAAGCCTCCACTGCGGTAAGCGCTTCTTTCAAAGAACGTCAAATTTTCAATTTGTGAATTCACTTTTGGAGTCGTTTATTTTCATGTTGTTACTTTGGTCTGTTCGGCCAATTAGTAAAAGGCATTATCGGTGCTCATCAGCGAGTGTCATGTCAAGTGTGTTGATAGCTACAGATTTAGTATCCAGGGGCCACAGATTTAGTATCCAGGGGCCACAGATTTAGTATCCAGGGGCCACAGATTAAGTATCCAGGGGCCAATTTCATGGAGCTGCTTAGCAGGAAAAAAAATTGCTTACCAGAAAAAAAATTCCTTAGCAGATTTCTTTGGTTACCAGCCAAAACTCTCATACAAAATGTATGCATTTTGGCTGGTAGCCCGTTTTATATTGCTTAGCAAAACTATTTGCTTAGCAAAATTCTCTGTCAAATTGGCCCCCAGGTGTATAGATGGTTTTCGACTGACGTCACACCATGCCAAATCGGCCACCTTTATGGACAATGACTAAGCTTTTTTTTATGCATAACTATGTATTACGCGAAAGCACTACATGCAATGTACAAGGAGTTTCAAAAGATTTTGTGCACCATTGGTCGTTGAAGAACTTTATGCTAATGCGTAGACAAATTTGAATGCTTTACGCGGCTCACAGCCAACTCCAAGTTGCTGGTAATGGCAGCGGCGATCGGGTCTATATGTAATCATGATACTGTGCCAATCAATGTGCGACACGGAATTGACTTCTACAGTGTATGTTAATTTCATCGCCTGAAAATGTGCTCCGTTATCCTTGATTTTAAAGGGCCAATATCGTCACGATCAACAGTGCATGGAATCTTAGTACTCGTTTTAGATTAACTCAGTGACTGAAAATAATACCCCAAGGTTATATTTATAAGTTGATGAAGGTCATATTACCGTTGCTGCTGCATAAATGAGCCAGCAATTTTCAGTCACTGTGTTCATCTTAAACTAGTACACCGATTCCATGCCCTGTTGAAAGTCTGCTGTGATCATGACGATACTGTCCCTTTAATATAAAATGGTTTAAGAATGATTGGAAAAAACCCTGCTCACGAGCTCATTTCACTTGTTCTAACATGTTTGTACATATTGCAGATATTATTAAACAGGACGGGAGCAATCCCAATGAGGCAGGTGCTTCACGCAGTGGCTAGCTTTCCTTTTTTTTTTTTTTGACACGAGAACATCAATCGCCATGGCAACCAACCCAGGGTCAAACCCCAATGATGAGATCCAGAGCTACAATGTGCATGTATCGGGATATTAAATCCGCTGTTAAGTGGCATTCTCCAACAAAAAATCAATAATCAACTGATTTAAATGTAAGGACGATGTTGGTACCAGGTACATGTACATGTATACATGTATCAGGAGAGCTTTGCTTTGATTTCATCTGCTGGGAACTTCCACTGAGGAAAAATAACCTAAATATCACATTTTATGAACATAAGTTGAGTCTAATTAGTAGTGACATGTGTGATTTGACAAAAGTAAAAAATTTTAAAGGCTTGTCAAAAGCTGAATGAATAGTCAAATACTCAGATGAATATATAGAAGTATATGTTTATTTTTTAAGACAGACTACTATATGGACAATAGGAAATTGTGAAAGGAAATGGTACAATTTATAATATACAAATATAACATGGTTTGAGGGTGGACAGTCGATATTATTAGCTCCCCGAGGTATTGGAAGTTGGCAAACTAGTTCCCGAGGCGAAGCCGAGGGAACTAGTTTGTCAACTTCCAATACCTTGGGGAGCTAATATCGACTGTCCACCCGAAATAAACCATGTTATATTTGTTTTACTATACCTTATATATATTCAGTTGTATTACAATAATAAGGAGCATCATTGTCATTGAGCTCGGAAAGCGAATTGACATTTACGTGTGCCGCCATCTTTTCATGTCATGTGTGCGTAGCTAGGGGCGATGTTCGGCGGCGCACTACACCCGTGCGACTGTTCCCCGATATTGCCGTAAAGCGCATGCGTAATAGTTTAACGCATGCGTTAAACTACTACGCATGCGTATTTACCCTGTGCGTGAATACTCGCGGGCGCTTGGTAAACAGCCAAAATAGCATCTGGCACGTGACGGTGAATGGACCAGTGAGAATTCGGCTCTCTATCATGAATATGTATGAGGTATAGTAAAGGTGAATATAGGCCAATACACTTATTATCAAATTATATCCTAGTCATTTTCCTTGTGGTTTATTTGATGAATTGAAATATTCATCAAATTAATATAGGGCTATAAGCCTCTCCAAAATGACTATTTCAGGGGTGTGATTTGACAAGTGTAAAAAATCCTGAAAAATGGGTAGCGGGCCTGGGTCTCTCTTTGGTCTAGAGCCTGTTGAACCTCAGGATTGGATGTTTAATTTACAGACTCCACATCCCCACAAACAAGAAATTTGAGGTTTGGACACCAAACAGGCTACTTCTTTCTTTCCTTGGTGGCTACTTCTCTTCTTTCAAAAACATTTTGTGGCAAAGGGAGATTTGTAAAAAAAAAATACTGAAATCAGGAAAAATCCTGAGAAATCACATGCCTGGATACACAAGTACATGTACCCCTGTTTATTTTCTGATGTAAATTTCTATTCCAGTACATTTCTGAAATCACATGCACAGACTGTCCTGGGTTAAATTCAGACTATAATGTACAGAGCCCCTTTTGAAATTAAAAATACGTTAGGTGAGATCATGACCCTTGCTAATAATGTGAACAATCGGTCTGTATAAATACAAATGTGTAGTAATTGATACTGTATTTTGGGGATTTTAGGACAGTAAAGAATATCAAATTTATTTGCTCACTAAAACTTTCCAAAAAGGGTATAAAAGTAGGCTAAGATTGCACCAGAGAGCATCTGAAAGGACCAGAGCTTCCAAGGCCATTAAGCGGGCCCTGGACCCCAGCCGTAACAGACTTCGTGCTCGTGAAAATTAGTCACAAACAAATGCACTTTCTGTTTTTCAGTTTGCATTCAGTTTCATAAATCCTGGCTAAAACAACGGTTTTAAAATTGATTTAAAAAGAGAAAGCATACTTGTATGCATTTGTGTCTATTTCCTTTTCAGCTTAATGTTTATGTATGGATAATTGATCTGATTAATTAAATGGAAAATCAAGGGAAATTCTAGGGAAACATGTGTTTAAAAATAGAAACAAGGAAATCATTTTAAAATATGAACATAATTAACATGAGTTACCCAAAAACAAATGTATCTTTCTAAGGGACTATAATTAGAACTTGAAAATGAGTGCAGATAGTTCTACAATACACATGATACGTGTCGGTATATTTAGCATGAGGACGGCTATTTATAAGCCAAAAAAAAATATTTTAAAAAGAGGCACATTTATATTTTCATCACGCTGCTTAATGTGACTAAATATGACTTGTGAATACGACCCGGCATCACTACGTATGCAGATGTGATCTGAATGAGAGGACAACAACAAAGTGTTACATAGTCCTGTTTCATCCAGATATAGCCTTGTGTGAACTGCCTTCACGGACTACAGGGCCCAGAGCTAAAAATAACCCCCCATCATCTTTCTGCCGTGACCTGCGCTAAAGGAAACCTCTCCCCATTCCCCGAGGGGGGACCCACAAGGCGGTAATTTTAGACCAACAGACGCTCAGGACACACACAATGTGAAGAGGACTCCTTGCAATATGACACTATTCAGAGGGATTATTTTTATTTCCAACATGGAACTTGAATACACAAAAAGGTACTGGGCTCGTCTGGGGAAAATGGGTTGAATGAGACATCATTGGCAGTGACGTTAATGTATGCTGGAGGGGGGTCGGAGGAAGGTTTTTTTTTGTTTTGTCACTGCCCGTTTCATAACAAAGGATTCTGATCATGAATGAAACATGTAGGCAACAAGAAATGTGCACAATGAACTAACTGATCACTTCAACATATACATCGAACACACTTGTTATTTTTTTAAATCATTTTTGCTCAAGGTTATAGACGTCATCATCAGTAAAACTGAATATTATTCTTCATTTTAGTCAAAGTAAACAAGTTGTTATTCGATAAATATTTGTAACAAACAGTAAATAACCATCGTACGCAATAAACAGTTCTGTAACAAATATTTGTGCACCTGTACAGTACACTGTAATTTTGTTTTTGGCAAAGGTCACAATTAACAACTTTTGAAACCCTTTATGTCAATGGTACATTGTATAACGTATGATACATACATGTATATGTCCATCATGTTTTGAAATCAATCTAGATCGAATAAAGAAACAGTCAGATTGAGGCAAATGAGATAAGTGAAAACTAATTTGACAGCGTAGTAGCCACTTTGGTTGCTCACAAAAATGTTCAATTTTTTTTTTCTCTCAACACGGCAACATTATTGCTACTGCAAACTAAATAATATGGTCTATGTTCATTAATTAAGTTGTTTTTTTTTTTTGTTTTTTTTTCCCCTATAATTTATTTATTTTATTTTTGTTTAAATTTATTATTATTTTTTTTTTTTCCTATAATTTATTTTATTATTATTATTTTTTCCTATAATTTATTTTTTATTTTTATTTTTTTTCCCTATAATTTATTTATTTTATTTATTTCTTTATTTTTGTTATTTTTTTGTTTTGTTTTGTTTTGGGGGGCTACATTTGTTACTTAAGTATTTAATTGTTTTACATTAGGTTGTCAGACAGACAACTATCACCAGTCCACAATTTTCCCCCGTGGGTTTCAGGTTGCCCTGGCAACCGTGCAACCCTTAAATTTGCACACCACTCGTTGGTTGTTCTGTAGACAGACAACAGAACACTACATGTATATAGAACCAACTACCCCATTAATTAATTTGTTTATCAATCTGTCCCCGACATGATGGGACCAATTGCATAGAGCGGCTAAGCACAGAATATTTGTGCTTAGCAAAAAGAGTTATCAGCAAAATGTGTATGTATTGTACATTGCTTCTAGCTGGTTCTCTGCCCGATTTTGCTAAACAGAATATTTTGCTAAGCAAATATGCGACTGGCTCTGGCAAAACCCTAAACTTGGACCCAATTTTCAAAAGTCACCTCCCAAATTTATCGTGAAAAGTAACAATGTTCCCAACAACGTTTCAGGATGTTCCTTTTTCCATCAAAATCTAGAGAAAATGCTGTATATGGTGACATGAAAACTGGTCCCTCAAACTGATCCCTGGGGTCAGTTTTTGATCTTTTCATGGTCGTTACGCATTATGGTAAATGTCGAGAAGTTTCGGGTTTTGCAGAGCGGGTCACATATATTTTCTCGGCAAATTTAAACAGACAACCAGGCCAAGTGTTTTGCACGAACCTTTAACTGGTATGGGATCTACATGTACTTCCGGAATGATCATCAGACCATAACAATGTGAACAAAAGAAACAGGCGGGATTATCCCAGACTGCATCACTTACCAGCTGTTTCACCGCATCAATGGCTCCGTTGTACTTCTCACATAGTGTGTGCATGCTCTCATAGCTATAAGGAAAAATACGTCATAAAAAAGTCATTAAAAAAAAACTAAAAAAACATACATACTATTCTCTGAAATGTCGATTGTCAGAAAATGTAAATGACACACCGTTTCATTATGAAACCGTCTTATTTGACATGTACACAATTTCTTTTTCTCCTGGGAAATGATCAGAGTAATGTACATTGTATACTGATCAAAACGTCATGTTCCTCACCACTGGTTCTTCGCATGACTCATAGGAGACTGTTTACATGGTGTCACCGCAAACCTTACTCCTACTGTACTTCCAGCATGCAAAGTTTAAAATCCTACTCGCTTAAATCCAACTCACTTTGGGGGATACACCTCCATTATATTTCACATCTGATGTAAAGATTACGATACACTATTTCATGGCACGGCCCACTTACAGTAACATTTTGCCAGCGAGTTGATCGACTCCGACTGACTGACTGACTGACTGACTAAGCCATCGGTTTTTGTAAGGTGCGATAGCTGTGCAGGAAACAGTAGTACGGACAGTTTAGATGCATTCAGCACATGTCTTCCGCTAGAAACTACTTTTCACATTGCAAAACCATTCAGAGGGTTTTGTCTTTATATTATGGTTTTTTTTTTAGTAAGCACACTGTTGTACTGTACTGTGTACATTTATGTACATTACTACACACACAAAAAACGGCTTAAAGTGGAAATGTTAAATGGTTTTGATCAATAGCTGTCACTTATTCCAGACAACTGTTGCTATGCACCATTACCAAGGCACACTTGGACGTACTCTCATGGTACAAAGCTCGTATTTCACCAACGCACCACCGCCAATGTACCACGGTGGTCCCCCACTCTCGATTGCCTCCGGTGCGCCCCTTGAAAATGTTCCCATGTGATTTTCAAGGAGGTACCTTTTTTCTTCTTCCAAAGGCGAGTTTGCCCAGATGCTCTTACCCGTCTTTACATGTGGTTCATGAATGAAGGTCTGTACGGGGCAATTTCTTGCCGACGGTCAAGGTAGGCAGTGTTTCAGCAAGAGAGTGAGGCCGTGTCCATTCATACTGTATAAATATCCACTATGCAGAATATCCTCAATGTACGTGTAAGTAAAAACCGGCCAGTATTACTTTCAAGCCAATGTTATGAATTCATGCAACACGGTTATTTTGTCACTCTAGATCCATATTCCTCTGGTTCCCTGAAGGTCAATCCAAAATCACCACGAAAACAATAACTGTCTGAAAGGCACCAGCCTATTTGTAACCAGAGCACCCCCCCAAAGAAAATGTCCCTATACACTAACACACTGTTGTTCTATTGTTAACGGACCTCCCCCCCACCCCCCGAAATCCTCTAAAGAATTTCTAAGATTCCTGGAACACAATGAAGACACAATGGGAGAGGGGGGTGCACTCTGCCGCATATCGAGCGTCATTGTTTTCATTTTCATCTATAGACTTGTGTCTCACAAATCCAAGATGGCCACATCTGTTGGCCCCAGTATTAAGAAGAACTCTCCCTCAAAAGTACCATTGTAAATTTTTGAAAAACCATTTTCAGGGAAGGATTTTCAGACGAATCTCCTCCCTCCCTCCCCCCTTCCCACAACCATACCGCACATGTCTGAAGCGATCCCTACGTACATGTGTATTTTTGTCTGATTCTATCTTAACATTTAATAAAACCCTTCCTCACGCCCGCTAAATGAAGCCCACGGATGTTTACGGCCCGACAGAGACGCGGGGGAAGTTCTATGAACTTGGTGAAAATCAAAGCATTTTGCTTGGTGACTTGCTCAGATGGCAGGATACAGGATAATGAAGAATGACTAATGAATCCCGTCTCGTTACTCGTACAGTGATCCAATCAGACATTTTAGCTTCCCGGCCCAAAAAAATTACTAACAACTTGTCAAAATCAAAAAAACAAGTGTTTGTAGGACTTCCAATGATTAAGGTAGTTTTGTTTTTTGAACTGATGTTTATTTTTCCACAAAACCCGTCGCCAGAAAAGATGAAATCCCCCTAATGAGAAAGAGAAACCATTGCCCGATTGTAACTCTCCCTTTCAAGTGAAAACGGTGTAACATGATTAAAACACAAGTTCTAAATGTATACACAGGAAGAAGGAAAGGCGATGCATTTTTATAGTTTAGAAAGCATGACTCGGGGGGAAAAAAGGACTTGTTTCTATTTAAAGAACTGGCTAATTTCATGAAAAGGAAAGCCCTTTTTGGTTTACATTTGCAATTTCCTGGAATGATACAATGGGTGTGGAACTTAGTTTCCCTCCCATTCACTCGAGGCTCCCCCGACATGCGTCGCATGGGGGAGGAAGAAACAGTAACCTAAAAACAGAAACCCAGGAAACGAACCCAGGTGACAATGACTGTGCCCCAAGGATGACTCTTTTGTCATCAGGATGTTTTCAATAATTGAAGATTTACAATGCCGAGCCATCCGGTCGTCTTAACTTGAAGGACAACTGTGCGAATTTACATGGGAGACAACATCTATTCCGAGAGTGTTCTTTTTCTTAATAGTAACGCAGGAGAAATCTTGGGAGATCATTCTAGGCAACAGTAGTATGCCAAGGACCCAGGAAGAGGGTGTCACAAAACAACTAAGTCCGAGCTTAGATTTTCCAATGTGCGGCTGGCCCACAGCCAGTTACCTATATGGGGGTTAAGTGGATTTCACAATCTACTCATTTGGCACAATCCACACGTACACTTTAAATGTGAGTGTCATATCTGTTATTGTTCCTGCACATGCCTTGCACGTCGACACAGTACATCATGTACACAAAATTTACTTGGTCTACTATATTCTACGTGGTCTGCCATCCTACACAAAAAAAAGGTTTTGATCAGCTAATTGTATGCACATCCTATAGCATACTACCATGTAGACTCATAGACAGTTGGCATTTATCCATCACCGCATTTGCCTAGTAACAAAACGCCCCCGCAACCACGCTGTTCTGAAGGCGGGAAATTACAGTTTGTACTCTACCAATGACTATCAAATTCATAACATCACAGATGCACACTCTGATCAGAGCGACGTGGGACTTTTTTTTTTAGATACTGGTGGCAACAGACTCACCAGTTCTTTTGCCATTGTTTACATAACTCTGAGCAAGCGCATGATATTGAGAACAATGAAAAAGTACCTCTTAGTCTGCTGCCCTCTAGTGTTTCAAAAGTGTACAAGTACATGTAGTTAACCCTCCTACTACTACAAGGGTCAAAATCAGTCAAAATGTTGATATACTTCCCAAGGTATATCTAGTACACTTAAAAGTCAAACACTGTTAAACCTTATGTGTAGTAAGTACATTTACAGGTCAAAATGAGTCGACTGTTTTTGACTGGTAAAAGCATTGTCTGGTATTGTTCAGGGTGGTCAAAATGACAGTAAAAACCAGTCAAAAATGCCCCCGTGTGCACATTTGGGTCAACAGTCAAAACAGGCAATTGACTGGTTTTGACCTCTGAAGCAACTTCCCACTAAAGTACAGCAATAGTAGGAGGGTTAATCATGTAGGGCTGAATCTTCGACCAAATGGCTGGTTTTAAATACAGAAGGTGTATAAGTCGAGCAAGCTCTTGTTTATTTAGAATTTGATTCGATTATGTACATAAATCCCTAACTACCCCAAATCCTCCAAAATCCTTCTCCATGTAAACAATCTCTTAGGAGTTACAAAAACTGTTGGTTCAGAGAAGGATTGGTGGTGAGTACGTAACTCAACGTTTCCCTCAGTATACATGTACTCTGATCGTCTCTAAATGGTCCGAGTTTACTGATCAAAACGTTCAAGTTTATCACCGACGGTTCTTCTTAGAACTAACAATTATTACAACTCCTAAGTGATTGTTTAATGGTGCAGCCGCAAACCTTACTCCTACTGTACTTCCACCATGCAAAACTTCAAATCCTATTTAGTTTTACTGTTAATTTATATGTGATGTGTTCTACCAGAATCAGACACATTTGGGCAAGAAATCAAAATTGATAATGGAAGCAGAGATCTTCAGCTTTACAATGATAGCTTTCTGAATTTAATTGGACGTGCAAACGCGAAATTACATAATTTTTAAATTTGTTTTACGAAGTCAATACTGAGTTATTGCCCTCTGAAGTTACAAGTTTCAATGGGTATAATTTAAGTATTTAACTTCTTACAAAGTTACTTCATTTTCCCTAGCAACAGGCATTACAGAAGAATAATATTGCCTTATATTGCTTTATTAACCGTCCTATTTTCAAAACCCATTCATTTTTCATAGGGTTTTGAGGGATCAAACTATACAAATTGGGTTAAGGGTTTTATATTCATGAAGTTATTGGCTTTTCCTCAGTTCCGAGCTCTGCCCAATTGCGTCTGATTTCAGTAGAACATGTCACATACAGTGCGCGACATGTACTGTAATGTTAAATAGTTTTTTCAAAAGTAGCCATCAAACAAAGCATGCATCCTAGCATTTCTGCAATGATACAGTCGATCAATAGTCAAAATAAGGAGGAACAAATATCCAAACGGCTTTACCTTTTTGTATCGAAGTCATTCAGTACGTTTTTCTGCATGGCGGCCATCAACTCTGGTATATCATCACAGACAAACCTATTGGCAAAACAAGAAACCAAATTTAGGTAACACTCCACTGAAAAGTTCTGCAAGTATACAGCATATATATGGGTACATGCAGAAGTCTATTACCTACATGAAGTGTGCCAGCCTGCTGTAATCCACACCACGGCATTGTACTCCAAATGCGCGCACGCACAACGAGTATGGTTACAGGTTTTACTTCCCCTGCCTGGCCTGCCGTGGGGCATCATGAGACGGGCGTTTCCACGAAAACCTAGTTCCTAGAGAATTAGATGTAATCTTAAACTCGACACAGGCGAACCATCAGCTGTGGGGAGAATGCACTAAACGGTAAGGTGCGCGTGCGAGATACAGTTCTCTCACACGCCGGGTAAGTCTCCCAGACTGCACTTTTTGAGACCTAGCGTGTCAGTTTGTGGAACAAAACGTCACGAATGGGCCAAATCCATTGTTCTTGGAGTACTACGCCGTGGACACGGTTAGTACACGAGTGGCACACTTCATGTAGGTAACAGTTCTGGTACTGTGCCGTGGACTAGGTTAGTACACGAGTGGCACACTTCATGTAGGTAACACTAACAGACTTCTGGTACTGTGCCGTGGACTAGGTCAGTCCACGAGTCACACACTTCATGTCGGCAATAGACTTCTGGTACTGTGCCGTGGACTACATGTACGTTAGTACACGAGTGGCACACTTCATGTACGTGTAGGTAATAGACTTCTGGTGCACATGTGTATGTCTAGATAAAGGGAACTTGTAGTTCACTAAAGTTTTTTTTTTTCATCAGGGCAGCAGGCATGCATGAGGAAGATTGAAAGAGGGTTACTAAAAAGTCTGATTTTTTTAAACAGATCTGTGGGTAGACCGAGCTCACCTGTCCGATGCATAGTTTATTCTACATAAAGCCAAGGGAAAACAAGTGCATTACAAACCCCTGTAATAAAGAAATGATACCCAGACATCCTCTAACGAATAATGGCTCAATTGTGGTAATACTACAAAACTAATTGTTGTTTATTTTTTTACTCCAGCCCGGTATTTCTTTGAGTTTAACTTGTGAAACATGTTCATGAGAATGGGGTACGCCACACAAGGTCATTTGCCATTTAATGATTGACAGAATAATAGATGTCTCTTGTGGTAACTGTGCGGGATACCACCTGAATTCTACCAAAGTTGTCAGGCGTGACTGGCAAAATAAACCATCTGTGTAGGACAATTCAGAGCTACAGAAACGACACTGTACACATACACGTGTACAAAATTCTATAGTCTGTCTGGGAATCCGGATATCTAGTGTATGTAGTACATCCCAGAGTACAATTTTGGTTATCACACAGCAAAATGCTAAATTCACAACTTTTGGGATTCAATAAAAACACGAGTTCAGTAACAGCAGAAGAATCATGTCCACACAACTGTGCATCAGTCGGACAGATATCCTCCCGATCAGAGCAGACTTTCAACGGGGCACGGAATCAGTGTCCTCGTTTAAGGTGAACACAGTGACTGAAAATAACTGGCTCATTTATGCAGCAGCAACGGTAATTTATGACCTTATCATGTGGGGTATTATTTTCAGTCACTGAGTTAATCTAAAACTAGCACTCCAGATTCCATGCCCTGTTGATCATGACGATATTGTCCCTTTAACTCTAACCCCCTAGTTATTTTGGCTAAGAACCTTCCTGAATCTGTCAAAATCCAACACCATGCACAAACACTACCACCCAACTTTTGGACAAGTTTAGCTGTAATTAGGACACCCGGCCCCATGCAAAGTATCCCTGTCTGGGCTATACAGTACCGAGTCCATCAAAATCAAACAAACCCAGTTGTTGGAGTTTGAATGATTTGGGGTGGTTAGGGTTAATTGAGTTTAAGACTTACTTGATTGTATCAACGATCTCATTCGCTCCATCGTTTTTATCCTGTGATAAATACACAAAAATAGTAATCAAGTTAAATAACTTCATCTTCAGGCGTTGAATTCTGTTGAAGTTTTATGCACATGAAAATAACTCATAGGGGTTAGGCAACTTTCTCTTGGTGAAGAGAACTAATAATAATAATAATAATGTGGACTTATATAGCGCACGTATCCACCAAACTGGTGCTCAAGGCGCATTATATTATTACCCCTGCTCATCAGGCTCATAAATCATTCCTGAAACCATCTCAGCTCCCTGGGGAGTATACAGCACAATTGGTGCCATTACAGCGCATATAGGGCTAATCAAACACAATAACCAACTCTGCCCTCACAGGTACCCATTTAACCCTAGGTTGAGAGAAGCAATTATGGTAAAGTGTCTTGCTCAAGGACACAAGCACCATGGTTGCGGTTGGGATTCGAACCCACATTCTGACGACTCAGCCATCAGAACACAAATCCGATGCACTAAACCGCTCGACCATGGCACTTTCTACACATAACTAGTAGAAAATCAAAATGTCTATGGGTTCATTTCAAGGGGAACCAAAGCAATAGGTTTTGTAGAATACAACCACCACTTTTCTATCCAAATATGACAAATGTCACAGATTTTCCTTTAAACGATAATAGAGGACACACTTAAGTAGATATTTTGGGAGATTGTGAACACTGAATGTATACACATCCAGTGAGATGTTGGCCATTTTGTCGTCCCCTAAAAACACAGGCTTAGACATTGTGCATAAGTGGTGGTTGGGTTCTACATTCTTTCCATCATAACTACAAGTTCAACTGAACTAGCCCTGCATTCAAAACTACATTTAGGCCTACCAGATTATTCAGTTTTTCAAGGCTTTACATTAACCATGCTAAATTAAGTTCATAGGGACATTCGACACCAACAGGGAAATGTTAAAATTTCAATATTGTAATGTTGATTAATCATAGATATAACTCCAGCCAGCCTAACAGTTGCACATACATGTAAATATCCCGTCCATCCAGTGTGTGTAGTGCATGTCTGGTCATACATGTACATGTATGTATGGCATATATTCAATGCACTATCCTATCAATCATATTCCTATTCATGTCTACTGCCCACCTTGTGTAAAAAAAACACTATAAATGAATATCATTGTTGCAGTGAAGATCAAAATGTTGGACCCATGAGTTTGGCTGTGATTACAAGATTACATTAGTTAACGATCATATCAAAATTATGCGAATTACACCAAATAGTAATTGTATTATAAGCACGTTTTCATTACTTTTGTACACAAAATAATTTCCCCCAATCAAAATACACTGTACACAAACTAACGGGGTTTTACCGTGTGTTGAAGCGGCCATGAGTAAACGGCTGTCTCTGCTCCTGATGGGCTGTGTAATCTCAATTCCAACGGTCCGTTTGGCTCGCCTGTGTCGTCGTCCATCCTTCTGACTCGATCTGTGTCGACAAAAATGATTACTTTGATGGCATTTTTCCAGAGAAATATAGTATTTTCCGGGCTGTGCGCTCTCAACACACTACACGCACGACGCACGTACAAAGAAAACCCACCCCATCGTAATATCACGTGTCCCCAACATAGAAGTCTGATTGGTTGTTTTCGTGAACATGGGCATCTCATTAATGGAAAGGGGTGTGCGTTTTACGTCATCAATCGTAAAAACACGTAGTGTACACAGTGCATAATGATCTACTCATTGTATAGGAATCGAAGAATAACAATGGCTGAGGTGTCAACACAATTTATTCATACTATCAAATTTCAGCTGAATCGTCATTATCATTCATGAAATTCATTTTGGAAAGGTGAACTGAATTTGCGGAATCTGAGCGTGAATTATATCAACAATCATTCCTGTGGGAATATACTTCAAAACAAGATACAAACATTTCACGAAAATAAATTTAAGTGCCCGATAAAAATAAATCAACAACATCAAACGAGTGATTAAACAATAAACAAACCCACGACATTGCATAAGTGAGATAAGTTCACGTGATTAAATTTCAACACGCCTGTATATCAATGTCATTCATGTGCAAGCTACGTTCGGAACGATAGTCAAAACTAATTCATTGATGGAGTGTATTATTGATAATTTCAAATTCATAAAAAAGACTTTCAATGTCACTTTCAATTTCAAGAATACAAAACATATAAAAACAAGGGAATCCACATTGTTTTTGTTTCGTTTGTCACGATTCCTCAGAATTTCCCCCCGTTTTTTTGGCGGTATTTTCCACCATTAGTTCAAGATGACACGTGGTGGTTCTGACCGGTTTTGTTGGGATGCTGCCAAGTGATAGTACGTGGGTTTTCAATCGGGGAAGCCCTCGCAGTTCACGATTGTGAGTCATCGTTGACATCAGTACCAGTGATGCATCACTTGGCCGAAGTCAGTAAGTGAATAACAGATTCCACTGTAAAAAATAAAATAAAAATACACAATAATGTGACGGTCATGTTTTACTCAAACTTGTCCGTTGGTCAATACAATGATTTCGTTTACGTACGTCGATGGATTTAAGTACATTGTTAAAACAAGATTGGTCAACAAATAATTTTTAAAAATAAATAAAAATTATTTATCCGTTCAAGTTGACGAAGTGGACCGAAATGGCGGATTCGTTATCGACCCTCACGAATTAATCAAAACCAAATAATATTATTAGAAACCCATGTACATGAGGGGCCTTCGCGTCTCCGGTTTCTGGTCAAAATCAGTCAAAATCGGTGCTGTGACGCGCTTTTTTCTGGCCATCTTTTCTTTTCCCCCAACAGGGAAATACGTGATACATTGACGGTATACGCGGGAACCAAATTTCCCATGTACAAAGTATGGTGGCTAATAGATCAGAGGACGCACAAATCGGACAAACGTTCAAGTCGTTTAAAACACAGCACGGCAGAATTCCAATCGATCCAGCAATTTTGGCTGCAATTGGACATCGTTTCATAGCAAAAACAAAAAATAAATAAATAAAAATAAATAAAAATGCCGACGCGTGGGTCTGAGACGACGCGCTCGGAGACCAGAAAGCGGAGACCTTTTTGGGGGGCCTTAAACCTATCAGTGTTTTGGGGTTTACAATGCAATTATTTGATTTGGGCCTGAACATTGGGAATGATCATTCCTGTTGTTGTTCTTGTTTTTATTAAGTACACTCTCGAAGAATCGAAATCAAATAATAAATTAATACTGATATTGATAGAAAACCATAAACAAGGGCGCGCTGGCGCCGGCCTTCGCGTCACCCTCTCTAATGTTTTGGAAAACAATAAACACTATTTGATTTGGGCTAGGATTGTAGTTGTTGTTGTTGTTGTTATCTGTCTGTGTTTATCTTTTTTATTCCTATCATGGCATGGTAATACAACAATGGCAATCAGGTATTGGCAATCTCCCAAGTTTGATTGATTACAATGTCCATATCTTTATATCTGTTTTGTTATTTTAAAACTGTAGCCTGTATACTTGAAAACACATTGCTTTGATGGGAGGGGTCAGACCCCAGCATGCTGCATGTGCGGTCTCTTGTACGGCAATTTTAATGGTGTTCGTTCCCGGGGAGAGGTATATATATTGAGGTATTGGATGAGCATCGAGTCACAGTGTTTAAGTACACTTTATTGTTCATCTTGGCCATCTTCCCACGATTCCCTCCTCTCCCTTTTCCTTCATCTGGGACTTCAACATCCAGACAGATTATGTTATAGAACATAGACGGCCGGATGGTGTTGTCTTGGATAAGCAGGAGAAGATGTTTCATCTTATCGATATAGCTGTGCCGGGTGATAGTAGAGTAGCATCGAAGGAGAATGAGAAGGTACAGAAATATCAGGAGAAACTTCTCAAGCTGTGGTAAGTCAATGTGAAGATTGTTCTCGTGGTAGTGGGTGGGAGCATTGGGTACAATCCCGGACGCGTTGGAGAAACATCTTAAGGAGATAAGAATATCTGTTAGAGTGGACGTTACTACAGAAGGCGGCACTCTTAGAGACAGAAAGTATTCTGCGAAAGACACTCGAGATCTAAGGCTACGGGACGTGGCTTGAATTGAGGTGTAACTGGCTTGCGCGAACAATAATAATAAGAAGAATAAAGAGTTAATTTTTTGTACACTTTGTTTCTAGGCCTATAATTATAGGTGATCATGTTTTGGAGAAAGCAACGAAAACAATATTTAAAAAAGTTTCTGTAAATATAATTATGATTGTATTTTCTGAAATTCAACATAATTCCCCTTTTCTCCACGTTGAAATTACTATAGCTAGACCTATAGCTTATAGTAAGCTTCTAATTCGTTTACTTGATAATAGTTTATAGCCGGAGAGCCAATCGTCATCATCGGGCGAGCTTGGTGCTCGAGAGGTTAAGACGTGGGTCGTGAGTTCTCAGTCCTGCCCGAGTCGCCTGTGGATTTCTTTTTCACAGACACTCGGAAAGCACCGAGTGTTTTGATAATTACTAATGGGGTACCTTCCATTTAACAACAGTTGATATATCTGACATGCCCCCAAAATGCAATGTTATAAATTATACTCCAAAAACATCTTGGCCGGGTGAACATGCCTTCGAGGCCGCACAACTGACAAAACCTTCTGATGATCCAACACCGATGTATATAGGCCTATAAAGCCTTCGATTCGTCTTGGACCGGGAACATAAGACAAATTGTTTTCTGAGGTAGGCTTATATAGTGTAACCCCCGCCTATCGATCAGCACACAGGCCCAGTTTCTCGATTATCTGGGTTTGAAATGTTCTGGGTGTAAGTTACCGTTCTGTTGCGTTCCTTTCATTTCCCGTGTATTCCAAACTATGTTCCTTTTATAGGGCGGGGCGGATCCAAAGTTAGCCAATGGGTGGACCAGCATAGCCTATTGTGACGCCCACTTATATCCCTCCTCGACTTTAAGAGAGGCCCGAGCAATAATTGATTTTCCCCCATTTTTATTGTTTTTTAAAGTTATTTCACAAGGAAACTAAACAACATAATAGTTATCTCAAGCCAAGGTAAAATATTGTAAAATGCCATTTTCGCTTAGCAATGAGGGGAGTGATGGGTGGTAGACCCCCGGGCCAGTTTTTTTTTAAATTTGTATTTGAATTTAATTTTTAATATTGCAACAAAAAATTTGCCCTACAGCCAAATACTGGACCCCATTTTTACCCTTAAAAAGAAAGAGGTGTAGTTGTTAAGTGACCTTAAATCAATATATTTTCCCGGGGGCTTATTTATTTCTCAAAACAAAACAAAAACATTTTGACAAATTTCTCGATTCCAGAAAAATTTCTTCGATTCCAGAAAACTTGTAAGATCCACTGGCCAATACTTGGGTGATTTTGTTCACTTCTGATACTGAAAGGGGTTACATTATTTTCACCGTGGGCAGAATCAGAAAAAGCGATTTTTAAATGTAAAGAGGGCAATTTGTTTTCCCCTAAGTGGACCTTACGTTATTTTTAAGTTTTGATCTTTACGTGATATCCTGCTTACTAGGAAAAAGAACCATTTTCAAGAACATTGACTGTTAATTAATAATAAAAATCATGTATGGCGAGCCAATTCCACTAACAGAATTAATAATAATAATTAATTATACATTCAAAATTAAAAAGATCGCAACAAATGCTCCTTTTCTATAGTGTTCTTGGTATTCTGTGCACGGCCTCACTATAGAGCTTATGTCGTCATGCGTTCGTCACGAGAAGATGAGCCGACAGATATCCGAAATGACCATATATCGACACGAAGCCATCATCCTTGTCTGACGTCAGCAACTTGGGAAAAAAAGCCTTAGGGAACATGAGAGATGTGACGTACACGGCCGCTGTGGAGTTACTGTGCGCTGAAAAATGCATTGCCGTGTCATTCAATCCGTTTGACTACGGTTTGGATCGCTGTCGGTTCGCGGGGCGCAGAGAGCTGAATGATAGCTCTGAACTCCCTGAGAACAATCAATGTGACGTGTAACTGTCAAACAGCCAGCAATATCAGTTACAGTACGGGAATGTATTTAATTATTAATAAGCATGCAACGTCAGAATGTTATGATAATTGTTATTCACAACGAAAGCAAACCTCGTGTCCTCCTCCAGTCTCTTAATTCCATTGCATAGTACAGCAACACCACTCCAAAAGCTGAACAAGTTATTCATCACACAAATTAAAAACGAAATATATTATATGAATAGAATTAAATAATCATGCAATAATTTCTGACAATACATTTTGGCTCTGATCAGCCAGTATATAATAATTAGAAAATATCGCACAAAATATTAAAATATCAAATTTACGAGAACGTACATTTTTCAGTTTTTTATTTTGAAAAAAACAAAAATTTTTCCCATTTCTATGATATTAAAACACCATCATTTATGACCTTATTCTATGACTACACTCGTACTCATCCACCCGTATCGTGCATTATGGAGACTGATTTATGTTGTCAATACGATAACTGGCAGACGGGATCGTTGGTGGCGCTGTTGTACTAACAAAGAATTCTCATAATGGCACAACTTTATTGATATAAATGTTTCAAAAAGGCAATTCTATCTCGTTCAAACGAAAATATTTTGGTTAATTTTCCAGTTAAACTACATGATAAGTGTATAATTATTATAATTTATTTGGCAATTCAACATTTATCAAGTTATAAATAGGCGTACATACCAATTTAACGATCTATCAACGGGTAAGGCCGGCCTACATAATTGTTCAGTTGTTACCGATGCATCACTAATAATATATTGTATAATTTGATGACATTGGTGATTTGTTCTTGATGATTTGTGTTGTTTATAGCTGTACTTTGAATGTTTGATTGTAACTTTTTTAATTTTTTTATTGTGCCATGAATAAGTGTGAACAAAGATATTATTATTAAAATCATACAGAATTGTTATAGATAATGTCTAACACAAAATATACAAATTTTAAACTATACGAATATTCTGTTCACTCCTAAACTCTCATTTTTAGGCAAAAACAAAAGTATTTGGCTCTTGGTCGTTGACAATGGTATAATTTTTCCCCTAGATCGACTCGAGCGCGCGAGTCGCTGTCAGTTTTAAGAAAGTGAAATTATTTCCAGTAGGATAAAGTTCTCATTCCTAAATACGCACATTATAACTAATACAAAATATCTGGATGCATTTTCACAATTTTCTCGTAATCACAATCTCTCTCAAAGTGAGGACAGGTCAATAACTAATTATTTGCTAAGATACCCCTCTTTATATAGATTGGTGAAATTCTTGCGTCGGGAGATAACGTCGGTGTAGGGCAAAATTAAATCAATACCCCTCTTTAATCAAACATAATTTAAAATATTTGTCAGGCTGTTATCACAAAATTCAAATGAGCCAACGTCAATCAGAAATACCAACAAGTTTGTGAATTTACCTACAAATGGGGCGTTCCCCCTCCCACCCCTTTGGCTTCACCACTGTTTTAGAGAAAATGTGACACACAGAGAAGTTTTGGAGACCACTGCCCGCTATATGAAAAAAAAATAATGCGTGAACAATTATTAAAATTTGTCTTATGCTTCTTTTTTCCTCCACAAATGTGTAATATATATATATGGGTTGAAACTTTGAAACTTTCAAAGACTGATTTAAAAAAAAAATTGTTTTCGGTATTTAATACCGAAAACAATGTACTTGCCAACAGAGGGCTCACTTAGTCTAAAGCGTATGACAGAACCACTGACTGGATGGAACCGGAACCAATAAAAATACGCCGTCACCTGATAATAGTCTG
The DNA here is from genome assembly GCA_029582265.1 of Zoroaster sp. YZ-2022. Taxonomy (NCBI): domain Eukaryota; kingdom Metazoa; phylum Echinodermata; class Asteroidea; order Forcipulatida; family Zoroasteridae; genus Zoroaster; species Zoroaster sp. YZ-2022. Next base: position 2,798,218 of record CM055825.1, on the reverse strand, counting down.
GGTTATTGCCACTCACGCAATACCAGTTGCGTTTGACTATAGGCGGGAACCAGACAGAATACTAAAACTACTATTTTGTACAATCCATACAATACGAGGTGTGACGTACCAAAGGAGGGCAGGTTCAACCTTGGGGGATGGGCTGTGTAATATTATAATTTTGTTTTGAGTATTATATATAAATGGTAGCACTTTTAAGACTGACTAAACTTAAAAATAAGCATAGTAAGCTTTCGTAGCTACAGCTACTTCATCAGATGCATCTGATATGATTGCATCTGATGAAGTAGCTGTAGCTACGAAAGCTTATGCCTATTTTTAAGTTTAGTTAGTCTTAAAAGTGCTACCATTTATATATATCTTATTCTACCTGACTAACACGGCTGCATACAGATCTATGTTTTGAGTATTATAATACATGAAAATAATTATTTAGTGTGTGGTCATGAAAAAGCTACCCTTTTACGGGCTCATCACCCAATCAAAAATGTTGTTGTTAGTTTTTATTTTATTATTATTTTTTTTTTTGGGGGGGGTTTAATTTATATATTTGTATTGTTTTATATAGGATAATCTCATCTAATCGGCCAACCATCTGCACTAGTATAGTGGGGCACGAGGTCCTAGGTTCGAAGCCCGCCTGCCTGAGTCGTTTCTGGAGTTTATTTCCACAGACACTCAGAAAGCACTGAGTATATGTACAGTGCTTCATACACGTCAGTGTAGGGGAACATTAAATCAATTGTTTATCACCCAACGCAAGAATTTCATCAGTCTATAACGTTATTGTTTTATATTGTTTTTTTTATATTTTTTATAAATGAACAAAGAAAAACAAAATATGAGCTGGTGTTCATAAATCAATAAAACTGTTCATTTATAAACATGATGATGTACTGTACTATTACAAATCCTCCTTTTTTATTTAAACATAAACAAATAAACAAACATTGTTTTGTTACGATTTCAAAATACAATAAATAAATATGGGCAGTACCTTTAACGAACGGTTCAATAATGGTAAATATCTCCTCCTACCGTATGGATTATAGTTTACATTGACATGATTCTGACAAGGACAGATTGATTTTTACAATGACGATGAGTAATTTTTCTGTCCAAATTTAGTTAAAAATGTGTTGACTTCCTTAAATTTTATGCCAAAAATTACATCAGGTATTCGTGTAACTATGACGAAGAAACGGAAAAATTTGAGGACATCTAATTCTAAAGGCAAGCTTGTAATGAAAGACAATGGTGCTACAGTAAGTATTTACCATGTTTTCTGATAGATTTTTTCACAATCGTGACAATATCATGGTAAAAAAAAAATTAAACGGAAGGTAACCTAACGAGTAACGTTACAACATAGGTAATTTCCAGATTATCAAATTAACGAATTACCATCCTAAAGTGTACTTGATGTAATGTTGGTACAAGTATCAATCATCGGAAAGAATGTTGTATCCAACCGCCACTTTTTCTATCCAAATATGACAAATATCACAGATTTTCCTTTAAAAGATGATATTTATTATAGGATTCACTTAAGTACTAAGGCCATTTTTAAACAGTATGAGACATCTAATCTTTGACAGTTTTGAAAGAACTTGTCAAAAGATGAAAATTTGGCCAAGTTTGTATTTAATGTCTTTTTCAGATTTGCCATAGATCACTGGATAGAGCAAAAAATTAGAAAGAAAATGAGGGGTCAATGGTCATGATACAATGTAGGTTAACCCTGTGCAAAGTTACGATTTTTTGTTGATTTAAATATTTGGTAATTTTGGAGGCCAGTTTCATTTGAAAAGTTGTGACCGCATTTGCCTGCAACGTTCCCTTGTAGTACTAACAAAGTGTCTATATAGCATGTAGGCCTACCCCTTTTATAACAAAAAAATCTCATTGAATACCAAAATCCACCCGTGCGTGACACCCCGATTAAGCGTGCGTGACACCCCGATTCACCAAGTCAAATCGCCGATAGAGGTAATTTATTTTTTTAATTTGCTGTCGGATCATTTTCCGCGAGTTGCACTGTTTTTCCACCAACGTTACAGTTGGCACCATGATACGGTGTATCCTTTTTTCGTGGTTTCAAGTTTCGTGAAGACCATCCAATAGTCAATACCTCTAAATTGATGATGAATTTCCGTCATGCACAATGATGAAAAACGGGTCGTAAACACGGCGATATTTCTAACGTCCGAGTTCGGATATTTTGCATTGAAACGAAGCAAAATTTATGAATGAATCTAAGATGGCGTCTACAGATTAACGATTAATCCGCTGGCGACAACGCGATGCGGACAGCTAGCCAGGGGGAACGTTTTCGCGAGAACCCGGATGTGAGTGAGTCGGTCACAATCGCGATGTCTAAAGTTAGCTTTTGAAGTGCGCCGCCAGCGGCGGCTTGCGTGAATCTGCCTATCATAGATTTGCGTCCGGGAAATTTCGAAAACACATGAGGCTTTTTTTCATTATTCATTATTCATTATTTCCATTGATCATTAATAACACTTAACAGCGCAATCACAAGATGTTTCTTCTAATTTGACGTATTCTTAATCACTTTATGTACACATGCTTTCTACCTGCGAGAGAGAGAGGGAAGGGTGAAGGGTAAAAGAGGAGTAACAAGGAGAATTTTGGTCATTAAGACGTGCATCATTATACGTGCGTCATTATACGTGCGGGCCGCACACACAGGCATAAGATACAAAGCTCAACAGCGAACGTGTTGTGCACGTGAAGGCGGTACAGTTGCAGGTGCGGATCGGACGGAGTTTACCATACAGTTTTAGCGCGATGCAACCTTTTTTGTGAATGACGTGTACACGCGGGACTAAGACTGTAAGAGAACATGTGCTAATGATTATAGCGCACATACTGGTGGAAATTTGGTAAAAACTTCGTTTTACTGATGTGGATGATTTGGAACTAAATTTGTTTGGTGGAAATACCTTTTTTGTGCAAATAATGTTTTTTTGGCAAATAATGAAAACTTTAGGCGGTAGCTTTCAGGACATGCGGGCGGTGGACGCAAATCTATGACTTTCATTCTCATGGCCTAAGTTAAGGAGAGGAAAAAAAGACAAGTGTAGTCGACTCAAGTGAAGATTGGAAACGATATTTTGGGAGATTTTGAGCAATGAATGTATGCACATCCAGTGAGCTGTTGGCCATTTTGTCGTCTGCTAAAATACATGCAATAAACATTGTGCACAAGTGGCGGTCGGATAGGACATTCTTTCCCAATCATCCCGAGGAATCATACTGTCTGAAGTGTTTTTATCAAAGACGTCTTTGTGTGTTTGTCCATTGCTATAGTCTATTTTGTTTTCTTTAGCTAGCATTATGTTACTGCTCATTTTATCAAACATTATGTAATATAAAAACTAATATTGTTTTTTTGTTATAGAATTTTGATGTTTTAAATATTTTTATATGGCTTATGCACACAGGATAACAATTTTCATGTTTTAACTATTACATGTAACTCTCCTACTACTACAAGGGTCAAAATCAGTCAAAATGTTGAAATACTTCCCAAGGTTTATCTAGTGCACTTAAAAATCAAACACTGTCAAACCTTACATGTACTGTGTAGTAAGTACATTTACAGGTCAAAATGAGTCGACCGTTTTTGACTGGTAAAAGCATTGTCTGGTGTTGTTCAGGGTGGTCAAAATGACAGTAAAAACCAGTCAAAAATGCCCCTGTGTGCACATTTGGGTCAACAGTCAAAACAGGCAGTTGACTGTTTTTGACCTCGACAGCAATTTTCCACTAAAGTGCATCAATAGTAGGAGGGTTAAATAATTGAATTTAAGAGAAAAAATGTTTGTATCAAATTTCAAATTTAAATTTACATGATTTAAAATTTTTAATGAAATTGCAGTCCTGCATCTTTTTTGTAAAACATAAAAACAATTTTAAAAATACATGTAAAAGTTTTTGTTGTTTTCGAAAAAAAAAAGTGAGTATCTATTGTGAAGAGAAGTAAGGGTTGAAATGAATGCATGTTTCCACAAACCAAGCAATGTTGTACCTTCGCTTTAACATTGGATGCTTTAACAGAATGCTTACTAACAGTCAATAACACTCGATAATTCGACACAATATTCAGTAACGTTTAACGTTCTGTATAGTGGACATACCTTTTGTTCATCTGCTCAATGCAAATCTTCATAAGAAAGATTTACTACATATATCTTGGCGGTTGTTTGTTTGTTTGTTTGTTTGTTGTTGTTGTTTTTTTGGGGGGGGGGGTTAACATAGCACAGCGAACCCATTTTAAAAATGCCAGAAAAATAAGAATACATACCACTACCAGAAATACATCTTTGTTAAAATGAGTGAAGAAAATATTCAAAAGAATCTGATTTGAAAAATTAAAACAAAAACAAATTTAAGTGTAGCAATTAAAAAGTGCATCCATTGCCCCATTTCCAGACATAATTTAAAAAGTGCAACACGATGCATCAACAAGAACAGTGGTGGCATGTACGGTGATCAGTAGATTGTTTTGTTCTGCCTCTAACCATAATTTCCTTTGTGATCTTTGATTTATACAGGGAATCGGTGAGCCAAGCATCTACCATGCTCTTATAGTCATCTTCCTTGAGTTCTTCGCCTGGGGACTTCTCACAAATCCGATGCTCACGGTGAGAACTTAACTTATGAGTTTCCTTCTTTGATAACCAGAAATTGCATTTCCCACCTCCCATTTTTCAGAAACCAGTTCTAGTGCTTGAAATTAACATTAACCCTAACTCCCTAGGCCCATTTGCTTACACATAACCTGAATCCTTCCTAACTCCCTAGGCCCATTTGCTTACACATAACCTGAATCCTTCCTAACTCCCTAGGCCCATTTGCTTACACATAACCTGAATCCTTCCTAACTCCCTAGGCCCATTTGCTTACACATAACCTGAATCCTCCAAAATCCTTCAGTAGTAAAGTCAGCATATGACATGTATGCACACATGTGTTTCTAATCTGTGATACATGTACATGGCCAGGGACCCTCCCTGCATGCATGGAGCAATAAACAGTGTTCACTGACCCAAGCACTGACCTTGCAATCACTACAACAAACATGGATGTACATGTACCATGGAAGGGCAAGTATGCCTAATAACCTCAATCCTCCAAAATCCTTCACTTTAGCAAAGAGCATGTAGCATGTAACCTCAGTCCTTCAAAATCCTTCACTTTAGCAAAGAGGATTTTGGAGGATTTGGGAAGGCTAGGGTTAAACTACAAGTCTACTTCTGCACTCGTACTCATACTCATAAAAAAGTACTGGACTACAACTCTTGAGTTCAAGTACTCATACTCGCACTCCGGTACGTTTTTCTGTACTCGTTCTCATACTCATGAACAAGTACTGGACTACAGCTCTAGAGGTGGAGTACTCATACTCGTACTCCGGTACATTTTTCTGTACTCGTTCTCATACTCGTGAACAAGTACTGGACTACAGCTCTAGAGGTGGAGTACTCATACTCATACTCCGGTACATTTTTCTGTACTCGTTCTCATACTCGTGAGCAAGTACTGGACTACAGCTCTAGAGGTGGAGTACTCATACTCGTACTCCGGTACATTTTTCTGTACTCATTCTCATACTCGTGAACAAGTACTGGACTACAACTCTAGAGATGGAGTACCAATACTCGTACTCCGGTACATTTTTCTGTACTCGTTCTCATACTCGTGAACAAGTACTGGACTACAACTCTAGAGATGGAGTACTCATACTAGTACTCCGGTACATTTTTCTGTACTCGTATTCTTATTCATGAAAAACAACTGTACCTCCAACTACAAGTCTAGAATTCACATACTCACACATGAACTCAAGTATATTTTTCTGTATTTGTACTCATACTCTGTATTCTTGAAAAAGTATTCCACTACAAGTCTTGTTTAGGAGTGATAGTTGTAGTTGAATTGGTAGTGTGTACTGTTTTGATCTGTGACGGCTAAACTAAGTTTGTCTAGAGCCTAAAGATGAGTCACATAATATCACCCCATACTACTCCAGACCAAGCGGAAATTAGGAGGTCACACCAGGTCACGGCAGTGCGTAGAGTTGACAAGTAGTGCAGGAAAGAGGAAGCAATTATACACTGCACACTGCCTTAATAATGCATGTAGTGTGATGTCACTTTCTGTCGGGGTCATTGCCATGGAGATGTTATGTAAACCAGTTGTAGAGAGAAACCGTGGCCACTTTTCATGGTGCTGTTTAACTCACAAATTCCACAATTACAATCACCGTTTCCTGCTTACAGGGTTAGCACATAACTTTAAGGTTAGCTATGAAAAGTGGCAAATCCTAGTTATGGGAAGTACACATTAGGAGCACAAGCGGAGTTCGCTTGCTAACCCTCAAAATACATTGTACGTACTTAGTTTTCTGCCATAGAGTTGCTAAGCACACAATTGTGCTGAGCACAGAAAAGTCATGCTTAGCATAAATAGGTTACCAGCCAAATTCTCACATAATGTATGTTGCTTCTGGCAGGTGTTCAGCAATAATTTGATTAGTATACAAATTTGCTAAGCACTAATTACTGCTTAGTAGCCTTGTATATGGCCTTATTAAGTGCTCAATTTCCACTTAGGATAAGCAGAGTCATGACATTAGCTCCCCCCCCCCCCATTCTTTTCTGCTGCTTGTTTATTTTGTTTATATGGAATGTATGTTTCTTCCTGATAATTTTTCTAAATTGCTTTCTGATCTTTAATAAACAGGTGCTACACGAAACCTTTTCAGAACACACCTTCCTAATGAATGGACTAGTCCAGGGTGTTAAGGTGAGACTGTTTTTGAATGTCACTAAGATATATGGTTTGACCTAACCAGCGTGATCTATGGACATCAAATACATTGATAATACATGATAACAATATCCAACTGTGTAGATACCATTTAAAGGGTCAGTATCATCACGATCAGAGCAGACTTTCAACAGGGCATAGAATTGGTGTCCTAGTTTAAGATGAACACAGTGACTGCAAAATTACTGGCTTATTTATGCAGCAGCAAGAAATGGAAATCAAATCAAATTTGTGAAATAAATAAATAAAATCTGTCAAAGCTGTCAAATTCACAATTTGCTTATCAAAGTTCATGATTCGCTAATTAAAATTCAGAAATTGCCAATCAAAATTTGTGATTTGCTAATCAAAATTCGTGATTTGCTAATCAAAATTAATGATTTGCAATTCAAAATTAGTCTTACCTATGCACACAAATATTTCTTCCTAAAATGTTGAAAAACTTTTGAACATAATTATTCCCTGTGGTGTCCACTTTCACTCTTGTTGACTAGAGTAATAAATTTCAATAAATAGAGAATTAGCTGTTGCAAACTACTTACCAACCTAAAGGACCTGTAGTATAAATGCAAAATAATGGTTATTGGCCTTACATTTTGAACCTAGCAGATTCTTTCTCAAAGGCAAAATGGGAATTTTGCCTTTGAAACCTAAGGCCAATAACTATTTTTGAAATTTGGATAAACTTTGCAATTTTTTAAGGTATTTTTGTATATTTTTCTCATGATTTCAGGGTTTATTATCATTCCTGAGTGCTCCTTTGCTGGGAGCTCTTTCCGATGTTTGGGGTCGTAAATCATTCTTGCTTCTGACTGTCTTCTTTACATGTATGCCGATACCTCTCATGAGAGTTAGTGCATGGTGAGTAAATGAACAAATAAATAACAACAACTTAAGATTTAAGGCTTTGCACGGTGGGAGTATTGATATCGTTTCGGCTTGTGGTAACACCTCGCTAAGTGAGGTACACGGTTCTGAAAAGAACCTTATCGGGCAACTTGTATCACAACTGTCGTTATGTGAGATTATGGTTCAGGGGAGAACCAATATCAGGGAACTTGTTTCGCAATTATCGCTAAGTGAGAATGTGGTTTAGGGAGAACCATGGGGGTCTTCTCAGGGTCTTCTCTACAGACTTCATTTGGACAATTCCATGGTTACTCACGTTACATTTTTGAGGTTTTGGGCCCACTCTTAATGCCAATATATATATATACATAAGTCATGTTGTGATTTCTATATTTGTAGGTGGTTCTTTGCCATGTTGTCAGTTTCCGGCACGTTTGCAGTCACATTCTCCATCATATTTGCATATGTCGCCGACATCACAGACGAATCAGAAAGGAGTTCTGCGTATGGGCTGGTAAGTAGCAAGATGTTGTTGCGTAATCACACTGGGGAGGGGGGATCTTAATGGGAACGTACAACATTAGTTTGTAGGAATTTTGATGGACTTTGTATTGTATGGCCCTGACATGGATACTTTGCATGGGGCCAGGTGTCCCACGACAGTTGAGTGGTAGTGTTACTGCATAGTGTTTGATTTTGATGGACTCAGTACTGTATAGCCCAGACAGGGATACTTTACATGGGGCTGGGTGTCCCAATCCCAGTTAAGTCCAACAGTTGGGTGGTAGTGTTACTGCAACAGTTACATGTAGGTGGTAGTGTTACTGCGTGGTGTTGTATTTTGATGGACTCAGTACTGTATAGCCCAGACAGGGATACTTTACATGGGGCTAGGTGTCCCAATTCCAGCTAAGTCCAACAGTTGGGTGGTAGTGTTAATGCATGGTGTTGGATTTGGGCGGATTCAGGAAGATTCTTAGCCAAAATAGCTCCGGGGGGGGGGGGGGGGGGTTAAAATTTGGTTATTTTTCAATCTCCAGTTCTGTTTTAATTTATTGCCAGGAGTAAGAATTCTAGATGTCACATTTGAGATTCGGTATTTCCACTGTTGCAGGTATCGGCCACGTTTGCTGCCAGCCTCATTACTAGCCCAGCGTTGGGCACTTACCTGGGTAGCATCTACGGTGATACGTTTGTCGTGTTTCTTGCCACGGCGGTGGCGTTATGCGACGTGCTGTTCATTTTAGTTGCCGTGCCGGAGTCCCTACCGGAGAAGGTGCGGCCGGCGTCCTGGGGTGCCGCTATATCGTGGGAACAGGCCGACCCATTTAGTGTGAGTATAGCTCTTGTATATGCCATCTTGAGATGATGCATGGTCCGTCTTTAGTAACCTTGGGCCAATTTCATGGAGCTGTTGAGCAGATAAAAATTGCTTACCAGAAATATTTGCTTAGCATATTTCTTTGGTTACCAGCCCAACTTTTCATACAAAATGTATGCATTTTGGCTGGTAGTCCGTTTTATATTGCTTAGCGAAAATATTTACTTAGCAAAATTCACTGCTTAGCAGCTCTATGGAATTGGCCTCTTATCTCCAGGGCTTTGGAGCAGTTCATGTCTTCCTTGTACCCACTGCTCTTTCATGGGACGGGACAAATTCAATATCCCAGAAATCTTGAATATATAAATTAGATGTTTACAGCTGATATGTTTTGGGGAAAATTCATGGTTTACAACAAGAGCGTGTGTTGCAGTAGGGAGTCCGTTTAAATTTTCAAATTCTGAACGTTGCAGCTAGATATTCGTTTCGTCCTAGTGGTAATTATTTTAAAACACAATTTTTTTTTTTTAAATGTTAAATGTAGACGTATTTTAAATAAGACAAATTCAAAGATTGTGTTTCTTTGAAACAATATTCAAACTGGTTTTTCCATATTATTTTGTTGTAACGAATCAGTGGTGCAGAAATAACTTTTCCCAACCGGGGTCTAGTAGTGAGTGCGAGGTAAACCCTGGGGACAAGGTTGCCTCTTTAGAACCTTTATCAGACAGCAACCATCTTGGTTTTTGAATACAAAAGTCTTTGAGAATCAAAGCGAGGTATTAAAATAGACTGCCGCTTAAAAAAAAAAGACGCTTCAAATCCTACTTAAAATCAAATTAATTTCAATGTTCCTACGTGTTTTTTTCCTTCAATCAGGCGTTAAGAAAAGTAGGTCAAGATTTTACGGTGTTGATGTTATGTATAGCAGTTTTCCTGTCGTATCTCCCAGAAGCTGGCCAGTACTCATGTATATTTCTTTACCTCAAAATAGTAAGTATAAACGCCTTCCACATGTTTCTATAGAGGGGACGTACAGCATTGGGCAAAACTGTTTCTATGAGTATGCTTACTCTCTTTGAATCAAGATATACATGAACCCTACTATTACTACAAGGGTCAAAATCAGTCAAAATGTTGATATACTTGCCAAGGTATATCCAGTGCACTTAAAAAGTCAAACACTGTCAAACCTTACGTGTAGTTAGTACATTTACAGGTCAAAATGAGTCGACTGTTTTTGACTGGCAAAAGCATTGTCTGGTATTGTTGAGGGTGGTCAAAATAACAGTAAAAAAAACAGTCAGAAATGCCCCTGTGTTGCACATTTAGGCCAACCGTCAAAACTGGCAGTTGACTGATTTTGACCTCTACAACAACTTCCCACTAAAGGGAAGGTACAGCATTGGTAATGTTGGCAAAACTGCTTCTATGAGTATGCTTACTCTCTTTGAATCAAGATATTTATTGAAGGGAAGGTACAGCATTGGTAATATTGGTAAAACTGCTTCTATGAGTATGCTTACTCTCTATGAATCAAGATATTTATTGAAGGGAAGGTACAGCATTGGTAATGTTGGCAAAACTGCTTCTGTGAGTATGCTTACTCTCTATGAATCAAGATATATATTGAAGGGAAGGTACAACATTGGTAATGTTGGCAAAACTGCTTCTGTGAGTATTTTTCACGTAAAACTAGAGAACTAGGCGCAATCTGAAACTAGACACGGGCGAACCATCAGCTGTGGGGAGAACGCTTGAACTATTTTTTTGGCGGTTTTACGATCTGAAATAAAGGTTGGAAAAGATACACATTTAAAAACACAATAAACAAAATATAATCACCAGATAATGTGCATTGAGATTTTCTGTTTGTGGTACAGGTTGGTAAATTCACGTCACAGCAGGTGCCAGCATATATAGCCGTTGTCGGAGTTCTCTCTGTGTTAACACAGGTAAGGCTAACAACAACAGCAATTTCATTCTTATATAGCACATTTCACATAAGTCCCAATGCGCTTTACATTATTTCCTCTGGTCATTGGGCCGATATCATTCCTGTAATCTTTCTCAGCTCCCTGTGGAGTATACAGCCCATTATGTGCAACCATTTTTTGGCGCTACAGGGCTAATCAAACGCAGTTACCACCTCTACCCATTTACACTCCTTCCCACGTGAAACTACGACACATCACTGGCAAATACTTTAGACCTGTCAGAACCGTTTGAAGGGTTTTGTGGGATCAAACTCGAGAAGGGTTAATGAATATATTTTGGCTTTCTCCTTGTTCATCCACAGACAATCTTATTAGGCATTTTAATACGTACGATGGGTCACAAGCACACCATCATGATAGCGCTGACGTGCGAGATGTTGGAGTTGATGTGGTACGGGTTCGCATCCCAACAGTGGATGATGTGGGTAGCCGGAATCATCGCCTCGGTGTGCAGCATGAACTACCCGGCCATCAGTGCAATGGTCAGCAGGAGTTCATCAGCGGACAAACAAGGTTAGTCGCGAAGAGGAGTGGTTGACGCAGTGGGTACTGACATCCCTCCCCCCTTTTGGCTGCAGTTTTGTAAATTTTGTAGATTAACCCATCAAAAGCCACCCCCTGGTTTTGCTTGATTTTGGCGGATTCAGTACTCCACAGTATAGCCCAGCGACTAGAGCATGTAGCCATGTGTACCAAATCCATCAAACACCACCTGGCTGCTTTTGTCGGATTCAGGACTGTGTATAGCCAAGCCATGGTGCTTTGCATTTGCTACTGTACCAATTCCATCAAAGTCCAACAATTGGGGTACCTTTGTACTGCATGTTGATGGATTTTGGAGGATTTTGGAGGATTTTGGATGGTTCCTAGCAAAAATGCCTAGTGGGGTTAATGTAAAAACAAATAATAACAAACAAATATGAATATAAACAAATATGACAATCAGTATTCACTTCTGGTAAAATGTCTGTAAAACAGGCCTGTGATTTCTCGGGATTTTTAACAAATCTCCCTTGGCCTCAAAATTTTATTGAAAAAAGTATTATGTCCAAACCTTTTGTTTCTTGTTTATGGGGATGTGAAGAGTCTGTAAATCCTCCAAAATTATACATCCGGGAGGTTAAGGGGGGCTTTGCCCTCTAGACCAAAGGGAGACCCAGGCCCGCTGCCCATTTTTCATATTTTTTTTACTTTTGTCAAATCACACCCCCTGGGAAAAGCAAATCAAATTTACATTTACATCTTGCTCTGTCTCTCTGCCCTCTTCACTTAATTTGTTTATTTTATTATACTACTCAAAACAATTTAGGGAACACTGGATTTTTAACATCAAATAGGTTTGAAATGTTCCATGAACCAGGATTTTCATTTGCAACCCCCTCTCTCTTTCAGTAGTCATGTCATGAAATGTGTAATCACTACATGCATCCTTTATCATCTGTTTCATTGTGCAGTTGTTTCTCATCAATTCTGTGAAACATTGTGTTTATCTGAAATAAATGATCTTGCTTTAACTGAGATTATTCCGGTGTTCCCTAAATTGTTTTGAGTAGTATATTTTATTTATTATTTTTACAAGCATTTATTAAAATATGCAATTCTACAGTTTCTTCCCTCATTTTTCAAACTATCCTCAGGTGTTGTACAAGGTATGATAACTGGTATCCGTGGACTGTGCAATGGTCTGGGACCCTGTCTCTTTGGTGTGATTTTTTACTTCTTTGATATGAACTTGGATGCAGTGAGCAAAGAGGAGCCAGACTCTGGACAGGCTCCAAAAGCGGAAGATTACAAACCAGTAAACAACGTAAGCAAATCGACTTCTAAAGGGACAATATCGTCGCGATCAACAGGGCATGGAATCGGAGTGCTAGTTTTAGATTAACTCAGTGACTGACATTAACAACCCCGCATGATGAGGTCATATTACCGTTGCTGCTGCATAAATCAGACATGTAATTTTCAGTCGCTGTGTTCATCTTAAACCAGGACACCGATTCCATGCCCTGTTGAAAGTCAGCTTTGATCTTGACGGCACTGTCCCTTTAAGCTACATCCTTCACTTGTTAGCTTTCATGCATATTTCTTGATTCTCAGAGTTTCTTCATGCACATTGTGATATTTTACCAAATGTTTTTTTTTTTTCTCAGCATTTTATTAAATTTGACAGATTTGACAGATTTGACAGATTTTATTTATTTATTTATTTAACTGATTTTATTTGATTTTCATTTCTTGTCTCCAACAGTCAGTTATTCCCGGACCCCCGTTTGTGTTTGGTGCCTTCCTCGTTATTGTAGCCATCCTCTTTGCCTACTTCATCCAGTCATCCGAGCCGACGGCCAACTCCTCAGTTCAAACCCAATCCTCTCAGATGTCCCCACGGGGTGGGGAGGTGGGCGTACCCCTGCTGGCTGATGTAGAGACTGGTCTAGGAAGTAACGACACCATAGTGGATAAGGCGAATCCTTGACATCTACGCAAGTCATTTTTAAAATTTGTTTCATTATTGAGTCAGGGCTTTAGTAATATTTGGGAGAGCTGCCAAGCAGAACCTACCTTACTCCACGGGCTTCGCGGGGCACCAGACAGTGTGCAGTCGCACCGGCTACTAGGGCTACCTGTCTCATGTGGCCGCCTGTCTCATGTGGCCGCCTGTCTCATGTGGCCGCCTGTCTAATGTGGCCGCCTGTCTCATGTGGCCGCCTGTCTCATGTGGCCGCCTGTCTCATGTGGCCGCCTGTCTCCTGTGGCTGCCTGTCCATTGTGGATTTTACTTAAGAATCACCTGTGATCAGTAACCCCGATGCTGTGGAAATTTTTACCAACAACTGTGTTAAATCCCACTGGTAAATCTTCCTGACCAGAATACGGTCAGTTAAACTTACCGCACAGCTCTGGTAAAGTTAGAGAAGAGGAATTATCTCTCAGGCCGTCCACACTGGACTTAAAACGGCCAATGTTACCAGGGTTCACCCCTCACAGCTCCAATGTGAACACAGTTTGAAAGTTGCCTGTTCGTCGACTATGAAGCATTACTACAACCCACACATCATGGCATCTTCATACGAGGTCATAGAAAAGGTCATAGAGAAAGTCATTATAAAACGTATATGAAAAAGTCGGCAAAAAGATTTTATGATCAATTTTAAGAATAATCAGGGCACAAATATTTCTTTATCTGGGAAAACTGTTAATGTCATTCCTTGGGCAAAACTCACCTTAGCAGCAGTGCCTAGCAACACCAACAAGTTGACCACCTGCGGATGCATTTCTTAAAATTGTTAGTGCCTCATCTGTGTTGCTAACGGCTGTTACTACGGCGATAGTTGCCCATGGATCAATCTATGTCTAAATAATGTTTATCTAAATAACACGGACCATCAGAAGCATTACAGGGCTAAAGCAATATGCACTAATAATGGGCAAATCCAGGATCTTTAAAGGGGGGGGGGGATATGCAAAAAAAGGCGCGAAAGAGCACACACAATGGAGTATGGTAATAATAATAATAATAATAATAATAATAATAATGTGTGGACTTATATAGCGCACGTATCCACCAACTAAGTGGTGCTCAAGGCACATTATATTATTACCCCTGCTCATTAGGCTCATAAGGCTCATAAATCATTCCTGAAACCATCTCAGCTCCCTGGGGAGTATACAGCTCAATTGCTGCCATTACAGCGCATATAGGGCTAATCAACCAACTCTGCCCTCACAGGTACCCATTTAACCCCTGGGTGGAGAGAAGCAATTATGGTTAAGTGTCTTGCTCAAGGACACAAGTGTCACGGCCGGGATTCGAACCCACATTCTGCTGCTAACACCAGAACTTGAGTCCGGTAAGCTAGACCGCTCGGCCACGAGATTAACATCCATGGTGATAAGTGGGGGGGAGGGGGAATATGCCCTCATTTGCTCTGGATGTGCCAATGACTACAAATAATCATTGTTACTGTAATTATAGAACACCAACAAAACTAACCAAAAAACTTGCCAAATGATGTTTAATTGTAAATTGTACAACAGCTGAAAGCATTGGTGTAAATAGTTTGATGATGGCCTTCTCAAATCTTTGTAAAAAAACTACACTTGGGAGGTTGTATACTTAATTCAGTTATTACCACTATGCATGTACAGGTCGTCATTCGTAGCTTTTTAAATAAAATCAATGGCAGTAATGGGGTCGAAACGGTGAGTATGCTTTGTTAGTTAAAGGCACAATATCGTCACGATCAACAGGGCATGGAATCGGAACGCTAGTTTTAGATTAACTCAGTGACTGAAAATAATACCCCCACATGATAAGGTCATATTGTGGGGTGCCATGGTCGAGCGGTTTAGTGCATCGGATTTGTGTTCTGATGGCTGAGTCGTCAGAGTGTGTGGGTTCGAAGCCTTGCCCGCGACCATGGTGCTTGTGTCCTTGAGCAAGACACTTTACCATAATTGCTGCGAGGGCCGAATTGAACCCAGCCACTGGGGATGTACAAGCCAGTGCATGCTTAGTGCCGGTCCCAAGCCCGGATAAATGGGAGGGTTGCGTCAGGAAGGGCATCCGTCGTAAAACCTATGCCAAATCAAATATGCGGATCATGATCCACTGTGATGACCCCTAACGGGAGCAGCCGAAAGAGGACAACAACATGATGAGGTCATATTACCATTGCTGCTGCATAAATGAGCCAGTAATTTTCAGTCACTGTGTTCATCTTAAACTAGGACACCGATTCCATGCCCTGTTGAAAGTCTGCTAATACTGTCCCTTTAAGCAACACAAACTTACTTGACCTTTGCCTCAACAGTAATGTTCAGGTGTACATGGTTTTATGCATAGAGGAGCTAAGTCTTGGCAATGTCCCTCAAACTTTGAAGGAAATTTGACATACATTTTCTTTTTTTTTTGGCATGTAGGTGTTGATTTTCCACAAAATTATTTGTGTTTGCTATCATGATACTGTTCAATATTGCCCATAATGCAGTGTTGGCTTGTGGTCGACCTGCTGTTTTTGTTCTTCAAATTTTCAATGCTCCGTTATCGATGATTGTTTTTAATTATTTCATTTCTCATTCCAGGGAATTGTCTTCTCGACCCATGAAAAATACAAATTAATTTCACAAATAAATCAATTTGGGATGGCCAAAAAACAGTCTCTGGCTTCTTGTCTCCACGTATGTCGCCTCAGACCCACTCAATCAGCATTTTTAGTTTTCTTTTTTCTTTTTTTTTGGGGGGGGGGGGGGCTATGAAACGATGTCCGGTTGCAGCCAAAATTGCTTGATTGATTGATTGGAATTCTGCTGTGCTGTGTGTTAAACAACTTTTTCACATAGGGATATGAACGTTTGCCCGATTTGTGCGGCCTCTCTTGGCTTTGTATATGGGAAATTTGGTCTGGTTCCAGTAACTGCGTATACATGCTAACCCTTCTTCACATGGAGGCCACTCCGATCCACTAAATTCTGTTCTTGAGCAACCTTCAGTACATACATGTACATGTACAAGCCTGCTGTCCTTTCCAAGTAATCTTACAAAATCAACTGTGTGCCACCCAAGGCCACTGTAAATGTTTGAACATATTAGTATGGCCTGCAATGTATCAATGGGAGACCACTTTACCCTGCAATCTCAGTGGTGTGACAGTGCACAGAAGGGTAACCATAGGAGGCCACTGGCAACAGCTAATGGCTTGGAGTGGCCTGAATGGGTTGTTTCAAAAATTGCGCTGATTGTAGGAAGGTCAATATGTATCACCAAAAAAAAAAAGAAAAAAAAAGAAGTGTCACTGCGCCGATTTTGAAGCCAGAAACCAGAGACTTTTTTGTCCTAAAGTTATGGACCTTGATTTATTGAGGTATGCTTGCTCTTAACATTGGACATTGTACCAAAATTGTAACCTGCCTTCTAATTCCATTTTATTTGTTCATTATCATAAAGGTGATACTTGTCGAGGTACAATTGATGATCACATCATAACAGGCTTTGATGACTAAATAATGTACCTGGTTAGATGTGTCAATATAAAATTTAAGATTGGTCACATCATGAGAGGTGTTAATGACAGAGAAATAAATGTGGAGTAAGTGATTATGTAAGTAGACATGCTATTAGTGTCCTTGTAAGATTATTTTGTTGAATACTTAAGTCAGAATTCAATTTATTTGTTTCGCTCACAAGAAATGAAGTGACATCGTCAATGATGAAAGTCACTAGATAAAATTGGTAATTAGACAAATAAAATACTTCTTTGTTTCTCCTGAGAGAGCATTCTTGATGTAAAGATCATGACATTGATATGAATTTTACCATTCACAGACCTATGATTTCTCAGGATTTTTCCTGATTTCAGGATTATTTACCAATTTTCCTTTGCCTACAAAAATTCTTGAAAGAAGAGAAGTAGCCACCAAGGAAAGAAAGAAGTAACCTGTATTTTGTCCAAAACCTCTAATTTCTTGTTTGTGGGGACTTTGGACTCGTTCCCAAAACAAATAAATCCACATCAAATACAATTTATTATTTCTTCATTTTATTTCATTTTTTAACCCTCCTATAGATTTAACAATCAAAGACACTCAAAATTTGTATGTCACTCCCAACCCATTGACTTTGTGCAGTGCACTGAAATAAATGCAAGGACATGTGGCTGTGGTAGGAGGTCAAACCAAAACCACTCGACTGTAACTTATGCAGAGCTCTGTGTGACTGCATATAATTTGTAAGACATACACAAGTGTGTTTGACTTTGCCACTATCTCCAGCACTCTTATACACATGTGTGAACAATTGGCAATGCAACCAAAAATACTCAAGTAACTGTCTGTGGGTGCGGTGCTTACTGGGCCAAATTTCAGCCTGGGCATAGGAGGGTTAAAGTTTAATTTTGAAATGAACATTCTTTGGTCAAAGTTCGGTCATATGATACAAATTAGGTTACAGTTCTTGGTGTCAGGAGCACTTTGTGCACACATCACAAAACAGTAGTACTAGCACATTCTCTGATCCCACTACTGTATTCTCGAGGTATAATCTCCATTAAACATAAATGATCATTGATATCTCTTCATACTTCAAGATGGATGTATTTACAGACATTTTATCAAACGTGTATACTGGCTTTAATGACATTAGCACACCAAATATGGACAAACAGGGCCATGAAAAGCCACCCCTTTATGAATAAATAAATAATAATTAGCTGGTAAGAACCAATTACCAAACATATTGATGAAAAGATGCATATTGTAATTTCATATATGAATATTCATAACCCTACAAGCACTCACACAACACTGTAAAATCATGTAATTTAAATATTTTTTTTTTACAAATTTAAATAAATAGTACAAAGAAATGAATTAGTAAATAACATGCAAAAAGGTTATTTCAGGTTTATACTAAACAGACTTTATGTTAAAGGGGCAATATCGTCACGATCAACAGGGCATGGAATCGGAGTTCTAGCTTCAGATTACCTCAGTGATTTAAAATATCCCACATGATAAGGTCATATTTATAGCATTGCTGCTCCATAAACAAGCCAGTAATTTTCAATCACTATGTTCTTAAACTGGGACACTGATTCCATGCCCTGCTGAAAGTATGCTCTGATCGTGACGATACTGTCCCTTTAAAAGGTTTCCCATGAATAAAAAAAAATAGTTCATTAGTTTAATTCTGGCCTGATTAATTCTCCTGATCAGGAAGATACATTTTAATCAGGACTTGTTCAGGATGACAACTTAATTAAAATATATAAATATGCATGTTTGTTTGGTATATCCACACAGCCAAATATGCAATGACATTTGACACAACTTTTATGAGGTACTTACAAATAAGTTACTGCAGGGCTTGCGCTAACTTTTTTTTCCTGACTAGACCACCGGGCTAGTCAGATGTATTTTTGACTAGCCCTCACAAATTTTCACTAGCCCGACCATTTACACCACACGGGAAACTGACAGGGTAAAGGGAACGATTTCGTTCAAAAAATTTGCATAGCAAAACTGCGATGCAAAAACTGAATTTGCATAGCAAAATAATTTTTTTGTATAGCAATCTGTGAATTTTGTATAGCAAATTTAAAAATGCTTATAATTACAGTATGTAGTGTGCATAGGTAAAGGTGTTTTTTTTAAAGGCTTTACTGTCGTTTGGTTCATAATATGAATGTCCAAATTTTTCCAGAAATAATAATTTTTAGTGTCCGGAAATTGAGCCACAGGTAGGGATGTTAGACCAAAAATTGCAGTTGCTTATCTCAGCACCAAATTCATAATGGTGGATAGAGAAAAAAATATCAAACTGAAGGGAAAAAAAATGAAAGTAATCGATTTGACGGTTCAAAAGTTACAGATTTTTGACTATTTAATTTTCGGGGTCTTTCCTGAAACAATACAATGGCATTTTACTGTAGAAGAATGGCACCACTGAAAATGGCACCACTGACAAATCTTCAGCGTAAAATCGCCACAGACTGCTAAATCTTGTGCACGGATATAAACATCGTTAAAGATGGCGTCCACCGCGTACCGTCAGAATCGACACGGAGCCCCCTAAAAATGCGTCGATTAAAAGGTGATCCTGACTGAAAGTCGATCGCAAACTTGGTGAAATTGTATAAGAGATATCAAAAAATATCCAGTAGTAACGATTTAACAAAAAACTTACGAAAACATGAAATATTAGGCTTGGATTGGGCGCATGATTTCAACCTATCCCCATGCTTAAAAAACGTGGCTTGTATCGGTAATCGTCGGAACTGTGTTCGGTTAACATCGGTATGAATGGATTCTCCAAATATGGGCATTGTAGCAGACCGGGATCACCTTCGGATCAGCCCGACATCGACCGAGTTTTCAAAGCAGCAGCTGATGCACGGGCAGTGCCGCGGTGCACTTCGCTGGCCCTCGATCCGTCCGCTGCGCGGCAAGCGGTAACATTTTCACAATTTTTAAACAGTGTTATCAGCTCTTTCTGAGAAGTTGTTTGTAACAAAAACGGGCTCATATTAAAGGAGATATATTCCTGTTTTCAGAAATGCCAAGATATTTTCAAATATATGAGTATTAGTATTTTTAAGACATTTTTTAAAAGAGTATGGTTTTGCACTCGTGTGTGTTCTGTGTGTGTGTGTTGACGTATCGTTTCGCCATTTCAGGATTTTTTACTGGTTCCCGTAACATGCCTACCACAGGTGGTAAAAAAAAACTCACGTGTAACCGTTATTTCGCCAAATTGCAATCATTCATGAAAGTTAGTCCTCAGTCCATTTTCTTGTTTTGTTTACATTATTATCGATCGCTAAAACAGAGGCAATATCACGAAAACAAATTACCAACTGCGACATGTTCGGGTGCTTTTCAACGTGAATTTCGCCGAGTGTACTGTAATGTTACTTTGTGGTATGGTCAAGCTTGATTTTGATTATTAAAAATTCGTCAGGAAAATGAGTGGTTGAAAACACAATCATATTGTGTGCCGAAATGATTCTAAATCTCACCACTACATATATAAATGAATGCTCATTTTGTTAATTTTCAAAACTTTTATTATAAAACGAACGTTTCTAGAGTTTGTTGAATACGGCCGTAGTGATCGTATGAAAGCGCACATGTCAACTGAACACGGTACTATTGTGTATAGGGGTAGCTCAATTGCTCAATGTTCCAACCCCCAAACTCAGGAGAAGAAAAATAAACACGTGCGAAGCTAAAAAAAACTGGGCGGTTGTTGCGTGTTTTCCATTTCGGGAATTTCGCTCGTAGTTAATTCATCAGCAGAAAAATAATGCATGCACATAGAATTTTAGGCATTGCGGAAAAAACCTTTACGGATTGCTGGAAAATAAAGTTGTGTTTACTGTTGCATCAACACCGTCGCGTCGGCGTGAAGTCATCGTTGAACACGGGTACCTACGTCGCATGGACGTACCCCCGGCGTGGTCTGGACACACGGAAACAAACCCAGTCGGGACGGATAGCTCGATATTTTTTGGTCGGAAATGTACATGTAAACGTTATTTCGGGAAAGGTTTGTGAATATGATTTCAAAAATGTTTATAAATCTGTCGAAATTTGTATCGCAAAATCTGCGATGCATTGTTTGAAATTCCATCGCAGATTGCCCAAATTACATCGCATTTTGCGATGCGATACAGGGGAAATCGTTCACTGTTATGTAGAAAGATGAGTCATCTGATTCGTCTTCATCCACGTCGGAGTTATATCTGTGTTTCTCCTCCTCTGATTCATTTGATTCGGTACGTCATGCATGGTGCGGTTCCCGGACACCGAAACACGCAATCACGCAAAGAGCGTCGGGTACCATTGATTCAGTGATCGTGGAGCTAGCTGCTGTGTGTGTGTGCATGTCGTATGTGTACTGTAACGTCGTTTGTATGCCCATGCATATATACACACTCCGTCCCGCTCTCGACATGCTCGATGTTGTAGGTCATTAACGTCAAACCAAAACACGAGTCAGTAATGAATAATTACTGACAAAATTAACGACAATTAACACTCCAACGTTGAAGTTTATTTTTGTTTTATACACATATTAAAAATCAAATATCACATAACACTACAGCTAGAAAATTACAAAGGTAAGTTGTTAATTTTTGACTAGCCCGGCCGGGCTACCCAAAAGCAAGTTTGACTAGCCCGTGGCACTCTTGACTAGTGTTTGTACGCCGGGCTAGTGTCTAAATCGAGCCCTGGTTACTGGTATGTGTACTTATAATTACTATTGAGTATTATCTGAAATGCTGAAACTTAAAGGACCATTAAAAAGCTGTTTTATGTAGACACACATTTTAGGAAATACCAACGGTTCTGGACAGTTTTTAACAAAATTTGAAGTTTACATTTGACGTAAACTAAAAAAAGTAAAGATTTAGTTGGCATGCCTCCTTCAGCAGATTATCGTAGTATTTTCAGTTGTTTATAAATTATAACTCGGTGTGTTGTTCAAGAAACATACATACTAAAACAATATGAAAAACTTTTCCTGTTTTGGGGTTAGGATTGTTAACCCCTTTGTTCTCCAATCCCCCCCCCCCCCCCAATTCATCTTGCTTCGGTACTTAGAATGGAAATCAAAACTCCATGCTCCATTACCGGTAATTTCTCCAACCCCTGCTTTGCTTATAGTCACAAGAGCTTTAACATTTTACCCACTCACAATATCCATTTGAATTCAGGGGTTATTTGGCCCGTTTCGTTAATCGTTAACAATAACTTAAGATTTGCACTGTTCCTCAAAAACAGACATAAGCCGGCTTTTAATTTATACAACTTTCTACAGATTTTATTACATTTGGCATGAAGAAAATTGTCCATAATGCCAAAATGGAAAGAATTGCACTTCGCTGAAATGTTTCAAACAACAAATATGTTTAAAAAAAATATTGCAAGAATTTAGCACACGTTTATGGTAACGGTTTGTCCTTGCCAAAGCTCAAAATGTTTTATCCAAATGAAACCATTATGATAATTCAATATGATTCAACAGAGAGCTCTCACTTAAATAGCATCAAGATCAGAGCAATTTCCTGTAAAAGTTTGAAGATTACATCTTAAGAAAAAATAGGAAATCCTCAATTAACTATTAAGATAAGATTAAGAAAATAACAAAATATTTACTTTTTGATTTCTTGAAAACATTCGTGTTTCACAGTTTGAAAATTTCAAATTAAGAACATGTAGGTCTAAATATATATATTTTTTTCAGGAATTGCACAAAATTATGGATTAATTTCCTTGGTGGAGATATTTATTCACAGTTTCAGACAGGTGATCAAAACATCAATTAAGAGCAAACATCCTTCAACAAGTGTTGAATTGTTTAATATATATGGTTGCTTTTTAGTTCTCCAAAGGTAAAATTTGAGGTCTCCTGGATAAAACCAGAAATCTGGAATTTGCTAATCACATCTAAAGTAAGACATGCAGCTTTGCATGGTGAAAAGGATAAGTAAAGACTGTTTTGCAGTGACGCCCTGTAAAATTTTCTTGTGAGCAGAAAGTTCTGAAAAGAACTAGTTGGTTACAACTCTCAGTATGGTCTGATTTTCTCCTGAAAATGAGAATTTTTACATGGTGACATCGCAAACAGTCTTTACTTAATCACATCTAATGCCAATCTCATATGGCTGGTCCAAGCAGACAGCTTATAATGAACCATGTGACTGCGAAGGTAGAGAACATGTTGGTGATTGTCAACATTCAGGCATTCTATATTTTAGACATTGAAGCAGCACTGAATATGCACAAACTGTAATGCATTTACTACAAGCACTTCACAAGATCATATCAATTGTAAATTTTTTTTCACTAATTAGCAAAAAAGCTTTTGAAATTGCACTGAATGAGTGATTAGCAAAAATGAGCATAGGACAATACCATTGTATCAATGTAATAAAATCAAGAACTTTGGCAACATTTCAGTAATTATCATCTCTTTAAGTTATCACCACATTGGACTGCAAAGAATATAATCTCTTAACTTCTGGGGAAGAGGCAGTTTGGCAACTTCATTCAGTGGCACATGCCGCAAAATCTTCAGCCGACAGAGGCTCTGCAAACAAAGCGTCTGTGGGAGTCGCCAGATGCGAACGAACCCATCCGTGGATGCCGCTGCCAAGTGTGATGCATTATGGGTGAAGGACAAGCGGAGTACTGTCGGATAGCAACCAGATGCCAGCTGACGTTTCATGGAGAAATGTATACACTGGTCTGCCCCATCCAAGACTGTAATTGCATCCCCGGTACTGGAGTGGAAGAGGCCAATCTTGGCCTCTGACCCCGCCACCGCCAAGATACTCCCATCCTGACTGTACTTCAAAGTATCCGGGTTACCAAGACTTTCGGGCAAGCTCAATTTCCAAATATGATGTTCTGTTTCAAGGTTGCACACCTTAACAACATGGTCCAATGTACAGACTGCCATGACCTCATGTCCAAACCGAGGGTCGAAGTCAAACATGCGGGCATTAGCTAGACTGGCAACATCCCCGCACACTCCAGGGAGGACGGCACGATACAGAGTCAGTCCGCACTTCCTGGCGACAAAGAGCTGACCGAAGGAACTGCTGACCGCGATGAACTGACTGTCCGGCGAGAAGCGACACTCTAGATGCTCGTGTGTCAGGCTCGCCTTGTCGCCGAGAAACTGCGGGAAGATGTCGTGGCAGTTGGCCTCCTTGTATGAGTAGAAGTACTGGATGGAGAAGACATAGAGCTGGAAACATTGGCGTTGTCTCGTAATGGTGGCAATGAACATCTCATCAGGAGACATGGAGCAGAAGTGATAGATGCCATATCTAAATAGACTAGAGGTTCATGAAAAAATAAAAATGTTATTCTTTCTTAGAAAGGATTTAGCGGCATAAATTTAACTTACTAAATTTGTAAATTGTTAGAGTGAACAAAGAAAATTGACTGAAGTTAGACTCAACCAGCGACCTCCAGTTGACTGTATCAGTTAAACGATGAACAATAACAATATTAACAGATCTTTGAAATGAGCCGGCTGGTACACTCGAAAACAAAAATCTCAGATTTAAATTTTATCTTTGTAAAAAAAATAAGAATAAGCCTTGTAATACCTAAAGAGAGCTTCTCTTTTGTAGCACTGTTGGACGTTGTTGATATTACGTATGATGATGCCATTGGACTCAATATAACAGACAAAGTTACCATCGGGGTTCATCTGACAATGTGGCTGACGGAGACTACTCTTTCTATGGATCTCGGTTTTGCAACCTGGCAAGCAGAACAAAAACAAAACAAAATGGGTCTTTCCAGTGAGGGGTGGCAAAAGGCTGTGAGAGGGGTTCATGGTACATAATTGTCGCATCAATGCAACAAGTTCGTATCATAGTTACGACCAATATGTGATATGACCTTGTTGCAGACATAGATTTTGCTCAGTGCAACAAGGTCATAATTATCATTTTACAGAGTTCCAGGATAAACACGCAAAACCTATGGAAGAAGATACGACGTTGTTGCACTCAACTGTTACTGTTTGTTGTAGTGATTGCAAGGTCAATGGACACTGTTTCTTGCTCCATGCATGCAGGGAGGGTCCCTGGCCATGTACATGTATCACAGATTAGAAACACATGTGTGCATACATGTCATGTGCTTGCTTTACAACTGAAGGATTTTAGAGGATTCAGGTTATGTGTAAGCATAGGCACAAGCAAGTGGGCCTAGGGAGTTAGGGTTAATTTATGCAAATTTATGCACTATTGCACATACGACATTGTTGCATTTTTTTTTAGACATGACCTTGTTGCACTGATGCGGTGATATAGAAGTACCCCTAACATTTCTACATAAAGCCAGAAGCGTAACCAAGGAGGGGAAAGCTTCCCCGCATGGGCCTATCGTTATTTATTTGTTATACCAATTTTTTTTTTTAAAGGTCCAACAGCTAAATATTTGAGTCCATATTTACCCTTAAAGGGGGTGGGGGGTTCTGTGACCTCAATCAAATATTTTTGGACAATTAATTTTTTTGTGGGGCTACTTTTTTCAACAAACATTTTCTCCGCCCATCCCTTGAAACATTTCTGACTGGATACAGGGTCGCCTGGATACAGGGTCGATGTTCCCACAGCTTTGTTTTGCAGTGAACACACCTCTTTCAAATCCATGTATTCTGGAAACCAAAATAAATATTTATAAAGAAATTATGAAAAATTAATAATATTGATAGTTTAGCTCCGCTCGTACCTCTATTCTCTTTGCCCAAGTTCCACACATTAATGATGCCGTTGGTCGTGCAAGGAGGCAGGTGGGGCGGTAACCTCTGACCTCCCATGTCATAGAGCGCTATACAACTCAACAGCTTGGAGTCCTCGTACGGCAAGAACTCGCAGTAGGCCCACCATCTGACTGCTGGAAGATGAGTGAAGTTTCCACATGGCCGGAGTACGCTGGTCAAGTCCACTGCTTTGACCACCCGGCCAAATTGCGGGCTCGAGTTACTGTTGGGTTCTGGTGGGTAGGGAACCCAGAAACGGGATGGTAGCTCCTTTTTGCATTTATATTGCACTTTTTTACGACTTTTCGATGAAGACGTGCCCATCGTTGAACATTAATACTGGTGATCAGCCAAATATGACTTGAAAGAACATCTATTGCACCCTTACAGGCAAAATACCGGCAGGAATCTTTAAAACATTATTCGATGTTACTGACTTTCAGAGGTAGTCCTAAAAGCATGAAAAAAAGTAAAATAAATTAGTTTAGACAATAGCACAAAAAGTTATGTAATATTGAGGGGAATGTTATTATGTAATTTTAGGGGAGGGTTCCAAATACGATACACAATTTATTTATTGCAAATTGTAAGACAATGGTTAAAGGTGTGAAAATAACTGAAATATTAGACATTAATGTTATTCAATACACCGATCTTGTGGCTATAATCCCTGCCCACCCTTAGAAATGCTGAAAAATCAGTTACGCCACCTGCATAAAAGCCAAGCGCTTGACCGACATAGTTGTCATGGTTCAACCACACAACACAAATCATATTCAAAAAGTTCACACACAAATCAAATTATAGCACCCCAACAACACAAACAAAAATACTACCACAGACACACAAGCATGAACACAACTAAAAGAATAACCAAAAAAATTAAAAAAAATACAAGCAATTTGAACAATCTAACTGTTTATTTGTTCTGTATGTAATTGGTAAACAAGAACAGACAGAGTCCACCTAGGTAAAATAGGACAAATAAACTGACAAAGAAACAGACAAATAAACCCAAATAAAACATAAAACACATTCAGGATAAAACACAAATATTTAACACTTAAAAAATAAAAACACAAAAAAACTAGAACCCTGGCTGATCAACAAACTACCAAAGAAGTAAAAAACAAACAAACAAACAAAAACAAATAATAACACATTTATCAAACAAAACAAACATGCAACCTAAACTAAATCAAGCTCAAACAAACAAAACAAAGACTCAACCAAAAGAAATTGATTTCTAAAAAAAAAAACATTTAAGATTTCTTTGTTTTGTTTTACTGAATTTAACAAAATTATTTATCAACATATAAATAGAATAAGTGATCAAATTTGTTACCTCTGAATCATCATGCCCTTATTTTTATAACTTTTTGTATTGAATATGTGAAGATGAATTTCCAAAAAAGGAAGTCAATATTCCGAAAAAGATTTTCTTAAAATGATCATTATCTTCAAGGCCCTATGATCATGAGCAGGAAGTAATCATGAAAAAACAGCTGGTGTGAGAGATATAGTGTCTTTGTGTGCCAACGCGATCGCCGCCTGGTGATGGGGGTGTTGCAGGGGAACTAAATGCTTATACTAGAGTATAAGCATTTAGTTCCCCTGCAACACCCCTACATGCACAAAGAACAAATTTAAAGGGAAGATAGATAATTTGGCTGAACTGGTTCGACGTTTGCTTACTCGTTTTGAATCAAGGTATACATTGAACAAAAACCAAAAAACTGTGACAGTTTCAGCTCAAATGTGAAGTCTAAGTCATGAGAAAAGTCTGAAAAGCATTCGCAATTTCTTGTACACCCCCCAAAAGAAAAGAACCCTTGAAGCAAAATGTTGTTTTGTCGATTGTCTAGGGGGGGGGGGGATTTAAAATATCAAAGAAATTTTCGTTTTCATAAACAGTAATTTTGTTTTCCTTTTCTGAAAGACTAAAACTATGAAACATCATAAAGGCTGATAATTTTGTTAGTATAACATTGATGTTGAGTTTTCCATTCATAAGATAGTTCCAATCTTCAGATCATCACTGAGATTGCAGTAAAATTATTTGAAATAAATATTTAACGAAAAACAATTGCTCAAGTGGGCACAAATTTATTTTGCATCAATAAGGCCATGAGAATGAAAGTCATAGATTTGCGTCCACCGCCCGCATGTCCCGAAAGCTACCGCCTAAATTTTTCATTATTTGCCAAAAAAATCATTATTTGCACAAAAAAGGTATTTCCACCAAACAAATTTAGTTCCAAATCATCCACCAGTAAAACGAAGTTTTTACCAAATTTCCACCAGACTATCTGCTCTATAATCATTAGCACATGTTCTCTTAAATAATATATGTTTATGTCACCCGAGACAAGCTGTTGTTATGTGTATTTATGCCAGGTGATTTTCTCTTTCTTGGAGCTAAAATATTCAATATTTGTATGGTTTACCAACAAAAAGAATATGTGGTTAAAACATGTATTTTATACAAAACGATATTAACATCTTACCTGAATTTTGGTTTCTTCATATGATCCTACTGGTTTGATCATTCCATAGATGGCGCATCGGAAAAGCAAAATATTGGGCACATCTGCTGTCCCATAGATCTGCCACACAAAGGAGATGCGGGTACAGCACGAGCGCCATACACAGAATAAAATTACATGGCACGCGTATTTTGTACACAAAGGCCATACAAGGAAATGATATGCAATTTACCTGGCACGCGCCTACTTATCGATTGGATAAACCACAATTATGCATGTAAATTCATTATGAATATTCATATTAGTTTTGCATATCGAAACATTGACCCATTTTACCGAGCGAGGTGACCGGTGATAGTTTACGCATCACGTGACATGCCAAGCCGGAGCGCGCTAAGCTAGGCTAGCGCGCGAGCCAGTGCATGCGCGATGCGCCATGCCGGCCAGTATATATCTAGTAGAGAATCTCGATTTCAGATAATAAACATGGCGACATGCGACATGCGACATAACGGTCGTGCCAATAACGTGCTTCGAGTTGACATCCAACAGTGAAGGCAAATGCAGCTCTTTTTCACCACAAACTTGCAAATAACCTCTTGGACTTATGATGGTAGATCCAGCGGTATTAGATAATTATCCTGAGCTAGATGGCCCGGATCGGAGCGTATTCCCCGGCGGACACTGGTCGCAAGATGTCGACCAAATGGGTTTTGAAACACTGGTCGCAAGATGTCGACCAAATGGGTTTTGAAATGAAATTTATCAACCGCGTAAGAAAGACGAAGATGGTCGGAAAATATCTCGGAAAGTATGTCGTATCCAACCGTTTTTATATTTATTATTTATTTATTTGCAACCACCAGTACCAACCACTGAACCAGTTAAACATGATCGATTTTTGGGGGGGGGGGGTACATACAGAAAGCGAAAACAGTCTTTAATTTTAAAATCCACTTTTTATGATGCCAGTTCGGACTTTATTTCACTTCTAAAAAACCCTCCCCTTCAGAAAATAGAAGAATACTATTAA
Organism: Zoroaster sp. YZ-2022; assembly: GCA_029582265.1. NCBI lineage: Eukaryota > Metazoa > Echinodermata > Asteroidea > Forcipulatida > Zoroasteridae > Zoroaster > Zoroaster sp. YZ-2022. The sequence goes on along the minus strand of CM055825.1, from coordinate 2,768,892 downwards.
CCATGGGACGTACTACCAAAATGTCTCTAGAAAGTGATTTTCGTGCTCTGCATCTGTGGTAGTCGATGAAACTCCAAAACTGATCTTTAGGACATCCTGAACAACACTTTGACTTGTTCCCTTTGGATTTGCAGATGTGGCCAGCACGTTTGAGAGTAAATTCGTCTGAAAGATTTTATTTTGGGGGCTAATTGGATTTACTCCATGCAAGTTCATAAGATATTCGCCCCAAACCAATTCGCCCCATTCATTTTTGAGAAAACGTTCGCCCCAAAACCAAATTGCCCTCGTGTTTTTGAAAAAATTTTCGCCCCAAAGCCAATTCGCTCCATCCATCAGAATTATCAAATATCAATTTTTTTTAATTTTTTTTTTCAAACCTGTAGGAACTTAGGAAGCCCTCAGTCATAGTCATACTGAAAACTGCTGTTCATTAAAGATAAATAGATTACTTGTTTTTTTTTGTAACAGGGTATAAGCATGGAGGAAGGAAAACAGAAGTACCGTCCGTGTACATACATGTAGTCCGAATGCTTCTTCCGTTCAGTCTCGATCTCGCACTCACAGCGACAAATTACATAATTATTCTAAAAATAGGAGACTGTGAACGGAAGAAGCATTCGGACTACCGTGTACGTAATTCGCCGCACTCATGAAATGACGCACTTAAGTTTGGCTTAGCATTTCTCGGAAAACTTACAAAACTATGGCGTATTACTGGTTGCATAAACTTATCTAAGTCATGCTTGTTACAAAAATAAAAATCATAGTGAAATTGTATGATTTACTGGAAAGTTAGTGCTTGTGAAAGTGGAAAAGTTGTTTAACCACTGATTTTACTAGATACAAATATTAAGGGATGTACAGGACCTAATTTTTTTTTCATGAACATCTGTGATTTTATTGTTCTATGCTGTCAATGAGCTGTTGTCTGTGGAAACCAAAATATGTGAATGCTTTGCATTTGCAATGATTTTTTTTAAAGAAATACTGATCCTCAAAATGGACATATTCCTTATACTTATACTTTATAGAAGAAGCGAACGAAGGCTAATTAATTAGTTGGTGTTACTTCAATACTTTAATAAAACATTAATATCATGGTTATGAAAAGAAATCTTTTATTAACAACATTTTTACACAAGTTTTAAAGTACAGAAAGCGAAAACAGTCTTTAATTTTAAAATCCACTTTTTATGATGCCAGTTCGGACTTTATTTCACTTCTAAAAAACCCTCCCCTTCAGAAAATAGAAGAATACTATTAACCATGGGACGTACTACCAAAATGTCTCTAGAAAGTGATTTTCGTGCTCTGCATCTGTGGTAGTCGATGAAACTCCAAAACTGATCTTTAGGACATCCTGAACAACACTTTGACTTGTTCCCTTTGGATTTGCAGATGTGGCCAGCACGTTTGAGAGTAAATTCGTCTGAAAGATTTTATTTTGGGGGCTAATTGGATTTACTCCATGCAAATTCATAAGATATTCGCCCCAAACCAATTCGCCCCATTCATTTTTGAGAAAACGTTCGCCCCAAAACCAAATCGCCCTCGTGTTTTTGAAAATTTTTTCGCCCCAAAGCCAATTCGCTCCATCCATCAGAATTATCAAATATCAATTTTTTTTCATTTTTTTTTTCAAACCTGTAGGAACTTAGGAAGCCCTCAGTCATAGTCATACTGAAAACTGCTGTTCATTAAAGATAAATAGATTACTTGTTTTTTTTTGTAACAGGGTATAAGCATGGAGGAAGGAAAACAGAAGTACCGTCCGTGTACATACATGTAGTCCGAATGCTTCTTCCGTTCAGTCTCGATCTCGCACTCACAGCGACAAATTACATAATTATTCTAAAAATAGGAGACTGTGAACGGAAGAAGCATTCGGACTACCGTGTACGTAATTCGCCGCACTCATGAAATGACGCACTTAAGTTTGGCTTAGCATTTCTCGGAAAACTTACAAAACTATGGCGTATTACTGGTTGCATAAACTTATCTAAGTCATGCTTGTTACAAAAATAAAAATCATAGTGAAATTGTATGATTTACTGGAAAGTTAGTGCTTGTGAAAGTGGAAAAGTTGTTTAACCACTGATTTTACTAGATACAAATATTAAGGGATGTACAGGACCTAATTTTTTTTTCATGAACATCTGTGATTTTATTGTTCTATGCTGTCAATGAGCTGTTGTCTGTGGAAACCAAAATATGTGAATGCTTTGCATTTGCAATGATTTTTTTTAAAGAAATACTGATCCTCAAAATGGACATATTCCTTATACTTATACTTTATAGAAGAAGCGAACGAAGGCTAATTAATTAGTTGGTGTTACTTCAATACTTTAATAAAACATTAATATCATGGTTATGAAAAGAAATCTTTTATTAACAACATTTTTACACAAGTTTTAAAGTACTTTTTGCAACAATTCAAAGTTTTGAGAGCTCCAAATTATACCATTTTATTTTTAAAATCTGTAAAAAATATTGTTATTTTCAAGATTAAAAACAATTTTACAACCATCTGGAATAAGCATGATTAAAACCCTCCTATAGGTTTAACAATCAAAGACACTCAAAATTTGTATGTCACTCACAACCCATTGACTTTGTGCAGTGCACTCAAATAAATGTAAGGATATGTGGCTCTGATAGGAGGTCAAACCAAAACCACTCAAGTGTACATGTATATGCAGTACATACACAGCTCTGTGTGACTCTGCATATAACTTAAGTAGGACATACAGTGTGTTTGACTTTGCCACTAACTCCAGCACAAAAATACACATGTGTGAACAATTGGCAATGCAACCAAAAATACTCAAGTGACTGTCTGTGGGTGCGGTGCTTACTGGGCCATATTTCAGCCTGGGCATAGGAGGGTTAAACTGTTTTTCTTCATCAACTTGGGGGTGAGTCATTATACCAACATTAATTTTTTGATGACCACAATTATGTGCGTGTCAAAAAACGGCACTCAAGATGTCCACGTATATGATCATGCATTGAAATTCAGCATTTTACAAGAAAATCCTTCACTGAAACACCAAACTTCTAATTTCATTTGTAAGTTACTGTCCAGTTGATGATACAACCTTAGGAGTGTTATTTAGGGTAAATTGAGGATATTCATTTTTAAAATCAATGATTTTTTTTGTATTATCAGGGGTTGAAACACACAATAGAATACATAGAAAAGCTAAACAGACCAGTTAGTTTCTTTTACTGTGTTTACTATATATTATGTATATACTATGAAAAATTTACAAAGTTGTTTTGTTTGATTTAATTACATTTTAATTGTATTTTGTTTAGCTATTTATTCTATTTAATTGTAACTGTAAATGAATTATTTCTTGTAATATTTGTTTTCGTTAAATAAAACGCCAATTGAAATGTTTGATTTACTCTCTTCAGTCTCACTAGCGCCAAATACTAAAAACCAATGTTGTGTCTTACCTTTAATTTGAAGATCACATCTTAGGGGGAAAAAAAGGAAATCCTCAATTAAATATTATCACAAGATTAAGGAAGTAAAAAAATTGTTTCCTTTTTTTTTTTCACAGTTTGAAAATTTCAAATTAAATACAATAAATACATGTAGGTCGAAATGGATTTTTTTTTCAGGAATTGCATAACATTATGGATAATTAATTTCCTTGGAGGTGATGTTTATTCACAGCATCAGATTGGTGATCAAAATATCAATAAAGAGCAAACGCCCTTCAAAACGTTTTTTTTTAAATTGTTTAATATGGCCTAGTTGCTTTTTAGTTCTACAAAGGTAACATTTGAGGTCTCCTGGATAAAACCAGAAATGTGGAATTTGCTAATCACATCTAAGTAAGACTTGTAGCTTTGCATGGTGAAAGGATAAGTAAAGACTGTTTTGCAGTGACGCCATGTAAAATTCCCTTGTGAGTAGAACGTGGTTCTGAAAAGAACCAGTTGATTACAACTCTACGTTTTAATTAGTATGCTCTGGTCATCACCTAATTTTTTTTTACATGGTATCACTGCAAAAAGTCTTTACTTAACTGTATCTAATGTCAACGTCAATCTCATACGTGTAGATGTATGTCGGTGATTGGTCAACATTCAGGCATTCTATTTTTTAGACATTGAAGCAGCACTGAATATGCACAAAATGTAATGCATTTTACTAGAAGTACTTTACAAGATCATAAGATGACATCAATGGTTAAATTTTGTTCACTAATTAGCAAAAAAGCTTTTGAAATTGCACTGAAATAATGACTAACAATGAGCATAGGACAATACCATTGTACCAATGTAATAAAATCAAGAACTTTGGAAATATTTCATTAATTATTTGGACTGAAAAGAATATAATTTCTTAACTTCTGGGGAAGAGGCAGTTTGGCGACGTCATTCAGCGGCACGTGCTGCAAAATCTTCAGCCGACAGAGGTTCTGCAAACAAAACATCTGCGGCGGGAGTCGCCAGATGCGAACGAACCCATCCGTGGATGCTGCTGCCAAGTGTGATGCATTATGGGTGAAGGACAAGCGGAGTACTTTTGGGTAGCAACCATGCTGTTCGAAAAAATGGGTTTTTCTCATGGAGAAGTAGTGACACTGATCTAGCCCGTCCAAGACTGTAATTGCATCCCCGGTAATGGAGTGGAAGAGGCCAATCTTGGCCTCTGACCCCGCCACCGCCAATATACTCCCATCCTGACTATACTTCAAAGTATCCGGGTTACCAAGACTTTCGGGCAAGCACAATTTCCAAATATGATGTTCTGTTTCAAGGTTGCACACCTTAACAACATGGTCCAATGTACAGACTGCCATGACCTCATGTCCAAACCGAGGGTCGAAGTCAAACATGCGGGCATTAGCTAGACTGGCAACATCCTCGCACACTCCAGGGAGAACGGCACGATACAGAGTCAGTTCGCACTTCCTGGCGACAAAGAGCTGACCGAAGGAACTGCTGACCGCGATGAACTGACTGTCCGGCGAGAAGCGACACTCTAGGTGCTCGTGCGCCAGGCTCACCTTCTCGCCGAGAAACTGCGGGAAGATGTCCTGGCAGTTGGCCTTGTATGAGTACTGGATGGAGAAAACAGAGAGCTGGAAACATTGGCGTTGTCTCGTAATGGTGGCAATGAACATCTCATCAGGAGACATGGAGCAGAAGTGACAGATGCCATGTCTAAATAGCCTAGAGGTTCATTTCATAAAAAAAATTACATGTTATTCTTTCTTAGAAAGGATTATTTAACTTACTAAATTTAGAAATTGTTCAAGTGAACAAAGAAAATTTACTGAAGTTAGACTCAATCAGCGACCTCCAGTTTACTGTATCTGTAAATTCAATATTACAATTCCTGTTTTCTCCAAGATGAAAGCCCTTTGGATGAAATAATTTCTCAAGATGATTTATACGTGTACTTTACACCAAGTAAATTTTTTAGATAATAATTTGATCATCTGGTAATAACCAGAGTTGTTCCTTGGTTACCAGCTAAACATTTATAAAGAATGTATTGGCCAAGGCTGGTAGTCATCACTTAAAGGGGCAATGTCATCACGATCAGAGCAGACTTTCAACAGGGCATGGAATCAGTGTCCTAGTTTAAGATGAACACAGTGACTGAAAATTATTGGTTCATTTATGCAGCAGCAACGATAATATGGCCTTATCATGTGGTGTATTATTTTCAGTCATTGAGTTCATCTAAAACTAGCACTCTGATTCCATGCCCTGTTGATTGTGACGATATTGTCCCTTTAACAAAAATATTTGCTTTAACCCTCCTATGTACAGTGCAGTTGACATAGAATTGTCAGACCTTTCAAAACCTTTCAAGTTTGCTGTACTGAAGGGTTTTGAAAGGTGACAAAACTGTCTGACAAAAGGGACCTATGAAAGGTTTCGAAAGGTGTAACAACTCTCTGAACAAACTGGTGTTGAAATGTTTCAATACCTTTCAAAGGGTATTGAAAGGTGTGGTTGTTCAGTAGCAACAAATTCTGGAGGGTTTTAAAGGGTTCATAATTATTGATAGCCATTTTGGCCCGTAAGCACATTTTGAAAGGTTTTGAAAGGTCAAACCATAGGAGGGTTAAAGGAACCATATCATCATTACCAGAGCAGACTTAACAGGGCATGGAATCAGCGTCCTACTTTTAGATGTATTCAGAAATAATACCCCAGCATCGGGCACTGGCCTAGATGACAGAGATAGGGTGACGATTTTTTTTATAGTCGATTATCGACGGCCATGATATCGGCGATATACAATATCACTATACCTCATACATATTCATGATCGACAGCCGAATTCTCACTGGTCCATTCACCATCACGTGCCAGATGCTATTTTGGCTGTTTACCAAGCGCCCGCGAGTATTCACGCACAGGGTAAATATGCATGCGTAGTAGTTTAACGCATATGCGTTAAACTACTACGCATGCGCTTTATGAAGCAATCGGGGGAACAGTCGCACGGGTGAAGTACGCACGCACCGCGCAAACATCGCCCTTGCTACATACACATGAAAAGATGGCGGCACATGTAAATGTCAATTCGCGTTTTCCCGAGCTCAATGATGCCGAACTAGAGAATATGTATGAGGTGTAGTAAAACAAATATAACATGGTTTATTTCGGGTGGATAGTCGATATTAGCTCCCCAAGGTATTAGAAGTTGACAAACTAGTTCCAGAGGCTTCGCCTCGGGAACTAGTTTGTCAACTTCCAATACCGAGGGGTGCTAATATCGACTGTCCACCCTCAAACCATGTTATATTTGTATATTATCGTCTCAATATTCATTTTTGTTTAAATACATGTATGTATCATACGTGTATGTATCATAACGACACTGGACACCGAAATAACTGCGTTTACATGCAACAGTTACTCCAAACAGTCGCTCCAAAACGAGCCAAGTTCTTAGATTTTTGCCGCTCGGTGCGACAAACATTCCATAAAAAAGAAATCACTGTGATGTCCCTAAACAAACCCATGGTTTATAAATGCATCTACAGTTCAAGGGGCGCGTTTACGCGACTGTAACCAGAAACATGTTTGGGCTTCGGTCGTTGGTTAAGTGTTTTCGCGAGTTCGGTTGTGCTGCGATGATGTCATTGTGATTGGTTACGCTTGGTTTCAAGATGGCGGATTGTAAAAACTAAAAAGTAACGAAAGTTTTGTTAATTATTTGTTAAAACATGGTGAAATGATTGTTCGTATACCAGTATATCTTTCAACTTTATTACTAGCCCTCACGAGTGCTATCTATTTTGCCAAAAAAATGAATTACACCGTACATGTATATTTTGAGAAACGTTGATGATTGAACACGTCGCAAACTGAAAACAATTTTCTGGTTACGTTCGCGTTTTCGTGTAGCTTATATGCCGTCTTGTTTCTGGTCAAGAATATGACGTCAGAAACAAGTTTCTGGTTAGGGTCGTGAAAATGCACCCCAGCTGTCATCATCCACGCTTTTTTCCTGGTATCCGACATCTGCTGAATGTGAACAACCTCACTATGTACACCAGTGTGGTTATTCCAGGAGAGTGCACTACGTGATCCTGGGACTAACCTTATGACCCACACGGCAACCGAGAGCACATCGCACGAAAAAAGACCATGCACGCAAGCAGTTGGACCATGAGCGACACCGCGTTGCTATTTCGAACTGTTTTCTTAGTTCTTCACGGTACTGTATCTTCGTTGATATTATCGTATAAGAGCGATATCGGCTATATTTTTGGAATATTGGCGATATTTTTGGAATATCGTCAATATGGCGATATCTTCAAAACCATAACCAATTTAGCCAATAATTTATTGAATATTGTATCATTACGATATTATCGTGATATCGTCCACCCTTAGTGTGGTCGGATCATATTACCATGGCTGTTACATAAATAATGAAGCAGTAACTGCATAATAATGAAATTCCATGCCCTGTTGAAATTCTGCTGTCCTTTAACCCTAACCCCCTAGGTATTCTGGCTAGGAACCTTCCTTAACCCTAACCCCCTATAGGTATTCTGGCTAGGAACCTTCCTGAACCCTAACCCCCTAGGTATTGTGGCTAGGAACCTTCCTGAATCCTCCAAAATCCATCAGTGCACTTTTGGAAACATGCCCTTATCTTCAAAATGCACCATGCATTTTCGTTGATCTTTCATATTCAGCACTTATGGCCTGTACTTCTTGCCAGGTAGTAATTTTGCCCCATTTGAAGAGCTTGAAGTACCAGTTTCCAACAGTGCTGAATTTTTCCAAAAAAGTGCCCCTTGGAGGATTTTGGAGGATTTGGGGTGGTTAGGGTTAAACAATAGTTCTTTGAAATCCCAGATTTCATCTTTGTAAAATTTAATAACAAAGCTTTGGAATACCTTAAGAAAGCTTCTCTTTTGTAGCACTGTTGGACGGTGTCGATGTCACATGTTTCATTGCCATTGGACTCGATACAACAGAAAACTTTATCAAGAGAAGGATGACCTGCCAAGCCAAAAAAACAACATGCCAAAAAGAGGTACATGGTACATCAAAAAGTATGAGAAATATCCATGCATGATGATATAAAATGGAGGAACTTACCAATCGCCTTATCAAGGGCGAGGTCAAGATGACGCTTGTCCCACTTGGGCTTGTAATCTATTTGTTATAATAAATATTTAAAAGAAAAAAGTTACCATGGCTAAATATTTGACTCCATATTTACCCTTAAAGAGGGGGGGGGGGAGGGTTCTGTGGCCTCAATCAAATATTTTTTGGACAAATCTGTTTTTGTGAGGCTACTTTTCTTTCAACATTATCTCCGCCCTTGAAACATTTCTGACTACACGCCTGGATACAGGATCAATGTTCCCACCTTCGTTTTGCAGTGAATACACCTCTTTCTGATCATGTGGACACCAACAGAAATATTTATTCATTAATTTAAAATAAAAAAAATAACATTGATAGTTTAGTTCTGCTTGTACCTCTATTCTCTTTGCCCAAGTTCAACACATTAATGATGCTATCGGTCATAGAAGGCGTTAGCTGGGGCCGACGCGGACCTCTAATAGTGACGTCATACCTTGGCCTTGCCATACAACTCAACAGTTTGGAGTCATCATACGGCAAGAACTCGCAGTAGGCCCACCAGACCAATGGACGAGTAGTTTTTCCACAATCACAAAAACCCAAATGTATGCTTTTGCTCCAGACGGGACCGTACTCAAGTTCCCTCAGCCTTATGTTCCCTCAGCCCTATGTTCCCTCAGCCCTATGTTCCCTCATCCCAAAATAGACCCTATGTTCCCTCAGCCCTATGTTCCCTCATCCCAAAATAGACCCTATTTGGGATGAGGAACATAGGGTTGAGGGAACATAGGGTTGAGAGAACATAGGGCCTAATTTGTATTTTTAAAAAATGTTAGGCATTGAGGGAACATAGGGCTGAGGGAACATAGGCATGACCCCCTCCAGACCACCGCTTTGACCACCTGGCCAAATTGGCTCGAGTCACTGTTGGGTTCTGGTGGGTAGGGAACCCAGAAATGGGATGGTAGCTCGTTTTTGCATTTATATTGCACTTTTTTCGATGAAGACGAGCCCATCGTTGAACATTAATACCGGTGATCAGCCAAATATGACTTGAAAGAACATCTACACCATTACAGGCAAAATACCGGCAGGAATGTTTAAAACATTATTGTTTCAGAGTTAGTCCTAAAAGCATGAAAAAAGTAAAATAAATTAGTTTAGACAATAACACAAAAAGTTATGTAATATTGAGGGGAATGCTAATTATGTAATTTTAGGGGAGGGTTCCAAATACGAAACACAATTTATTTATTGCAAACTGTAAGACAATGGTTAAAGGTGTGAAAATAACTGAAATATTATACATTAATGTTATTCAATATTCTTAATCCTTTTTTGTTTTACACCCACCCCAAAGATCGCACAAAACCTACTAAACAAATGTTCGTGAGCCCACATGATGTCAACAATACACGTACAATTGTACCGTACGCGTACGCGGAGCACAATACCAACATTCACAGATCATGAATAACAACAACATGCACGTACATTACAGTCAGTACAGACTGTAAAAACATGTTAAATTCTTACGGACACCTATATTTCAAGACACCAAAATGACATCTAGAATTACCGTGAAACAACTGCGGATGGAATGAGTGTTCTTTTAAGCTACCAGGATAATTAATCGTATCAAAATTAAAGTTTTAGAAGAGAATAAAAAAAGCTGACGTCGTTACCTGTTAAAAATGTTGTGTAGACGGTGCAGGTGAAAGGTCACGCTGCACCAGATATCAATCCGCGAAACTGAGACCAAAATACATGTTCTGGCAAAAGTGGAGCACACAACAAAATTTGAAATTTTGAACAAATTAAACTTTTATTTGTTCAAGCTGTTTGTAATTGGTAAACAAGAACAGACACAGTGTCCACCTACGTAAAATAGGACAAATAAACTGACACAGAAACAGACAAAATCCAAATCAAACATAATAATAATAACAATAATAATAATAATAATGTGTGGACTTATATAGCGCACGTATCCACCAACTGAGTGCTCAAGGCGCATTATATTATTACCCCTGCTCATAAGGCTCATAAATCATTCCTGAAACCATCTCAGCTCCCTGGGGAGTATACAGCTCAATTGCTGCCATTACAGCGCATATAGGGCTAATCAACCAACTCTGCACTCACAGGTACCCATTTAATCCCTGGGTGGAGAGAAGCAATTATGGTTAAGTGTCTTGCTCAAGGACACAAGTGTCACGGCCGGGATTCAAACCCACATTCTGCTGCTAACACCAGAACTTGAGTCCGGTAAGCTAGACCGCTCGGCCAGGACACTCCACATGAAACACACAGGATAAAAAACACTTAATATTTAACACAAAATAAAAACACAAAAAACCTAGAACCCTGGCTGATCAACAAACTACCAAAGAAGCAAAAACAAACAAACAAACAAAAACAAAAACTATATATACAATATACATGTACAATAGCATACTTTTGCATTCAAACTAAACAATGTGTCATATTTTTTAGGAAACAGTGTTTAAAAAATTTTTTTTTTGAAAAATATTTATTAAGTAACATTAAATAAAAAATTGTCACAGAAGATGTCAAAAGTCGCAGTCATTGTAACAGTAATAAACTTGAGTATAAGTTCAGTGCAAATCCGTAACCATGGTTACCGTATATTAAAGTACTAAGCAAATGTCTGATTTTTTTTTTCTTTGCCCCAAAAATTACTTTTGTGCATTATTTTGGTAACGGAATTACATGTGATTTTCTCATGTTTTATTTTTAAATTTTTGGAGAACACGAAAAATAATTTAAGGATTTTTTTACATATAAAAGTAATCTTTGGTACAATGGCTATCTAGACAAACAAACAATTGTTTTCCACAAGGCCTCCACTAATCAATATGAAATATTTCTCAATTGCTAATGTAAAATTGTGAATTTTTTTCTCTCCCATGGAGAATTGCCCAAATAGAATAAATGATCATCATTAGTTACCTCTAAACAGCATGTCATTATTTTATTTTGTATTGAATATTTTGAAGATGAAAGTCCATATTCCCAAAACGATTTTCTTAAAATGATCTCTTCAAGTATCTTCAAGGCCCCATGATCATGAACAGGAAGTAATCATGAAAAACAGCTGGCAGTAGTGCCGATCGCCGCCGCCTGATGATGGGGTGTTGCTTATAGCTTAATGCGCTTATAGCTAGCCCTGCATGCACAAAGAACAAACCGGTTCGAAGTTTGCTTACCCATTTTGAAAAAAAAAAAACACGAAAAAAAAATTTTAAAAAAAATTAAAAAACATAACTTTTCAGCTCAAATGTGAAGTCTAAGTCATGAGAAAAGTCTGAAAAGCATTCGCAATTTCTTTTACACCCCCCTCCCCCAAAGGAGTGTCGTGGCCGAGCGGTCTAGATTACCGGATTCAAGTTCTGGTGTTAGCAACATAATGTGGGTTCGAATCACGGCCGTGACACTTGTGTCCTTGAGCAAGACACTTAATCATAATTGCTTCTCTCCACCCAGGGGTTAAATGGGTACCTGTGAAGGCAGAGTTGGTTTGCTCTATATGCGCTAGAAATGGCAGCAATTGAGCTGTATACTCCCCAGGGAGCTGAGATGGTTTCAGGAATGATTTATGAGCCTTATGAGCCTTATGAGCAGGGATAATAATATAATGCGCCTTGGGCACCACTTAGTTGGTGGATACGTGCGCTATATAAATCTACACATTATTATTATTATTATTATTGAAGCAAAAGGTTGCTGTCTAGTATTTTCCCCTCTGAAATGAGAGATCTTCAGACAGAATCAATATTTTTAGGCTGGTTGATACCAAAAACCAACTTTGTAATTTTAAAATTCTTGCTGTGTATGGGAGCATGTTTTATCAATTGCTTAATTTTGTTGGGCGATTTTTTAAATTTATATCAAAGAAATTTTCGTCTTCGTAAACAGTAATTTTGTTTTCCTTTTCTGAAAGACCAAAACTATGAACATCATAAAGGCTGATTATTTTGTTAGTAACATTGATGTCCAATTTTCCATTCATAAGATCAGATTTTCAGATCATCACTCAGAGATTGCAGTAAAATTATTTGAAATAAATATTTAACGAAAAACAATTGCTCAAGTGGGCACAAATTTATTTTGCATCAATAATATATGATTATGTCACCCGAGACAAAGCTGTTGTATTTATGCCAGGTGATTTTCTCTTTCTTGGAGCTAAAATACTCAATATTTGTTTGGTTTACCAAAATAAAGAATATTTGGTTAAAAATGTGTTTTATACAAAATGAGATTAATATCTTACCTGTTATTTTGGTTTCTTCACATGATCCTACAGTACTGGTTTAATTACATTCCAGCGATGGCGGATCGGAAAAGCAAAACTATTGGGCACATCTGCTGTCCCAAAAGATCTGCGGGTACACAGTCTCCTATTTTTAGAATAATTATGTCATTTGTCGCTGTTGCTATAGCGACAAATTACATAATTATTCTAAAAACAGGAGACTGTCAATGGAAGAGGCATTCGAACTAGTACAGCGCTAGCGCCATACAACAGAGAATAAATTATAAGCCCATACAAGGAAATAATATGCAATTTACCTGCCACGTGCCTGCTTATCGATTGGATAAACCAAATTATGTATGTAAATTTATTATGAATATTCATATCAGATTTGCATATCGAAACATTGACCCATTTTTCCCCAGTTGATAATTTTACGCATGGAGGTCACGTGACTAGCCAGAGACGTAAACCTCGATTTCAGATAATAAACAACATGGCGACAGAACGGTCGTGCCAATAACGTGCTTCGAGTTTACATCAAACAGTGAAGGCAAATGCAGCTCTTTTTCACCACAAACTTGCAAATAACCTCTTGGACTTACGATGGTAGATCCAGCGGTATTAGATAATTATCCTGAGCTAGATGGCCCGGAGCGTATTCCCCGACACTGGTCGCAAGATGTCGACCAAATGGACTTCTTGTTGCAGGACGAAGATGCGCACCCGTTCATACACCGAGTGGATTCGGCCGACATTATTTATCAACCGCGTAAGAAAAAAGCCAAGATGGTCGGGAAATATCTCTTTGGAGATGTGCTCGGTGAGGGTTCTTATGGGAAAGTAAAAGAGGTGTTGGACTCGGAGACTCTGTGTCGAAGAGCTGTGAAAATAATGAAGAAAAAGAAGCTTCGGAGAATCCCAAACGGGGAGCAGAACGTGCAAAGGTGAGATGGGCGGTGGGCTTGGTCGCTCTAGTCACGCGCCGCACGCACACGGTGTTCTCTGCGCGATATCGTTCCCGTTGCCAAAATGGCAAATGCCAGTGTTTATATTTTTTCGCTCACACATTGTTTTTCACTTTTAAATATGAAATGACTTGCATTTAGGTACATTTGTGTACAGTTATGTATCCATTTTTTATAACAATGGCAATGATATAATTTGTTTATGTTTGTTTACAATAACATTAATGTGAATTTGGTCATCTTTTTCCAAATTTTACAAGTGAATTAGAGTTTCAAATTTATATTTTGTTTTTTAAAAATTCAAGGTTTAATTGTCTTATCCTCCCCAGTGTTGGACCCAAATAAACCCTATCACGGTAATATGCGCCATGTTTTTCATGGGGCAAAATTGATCTTCGGGTTGGCAATACGTGTTCTAAATAATCAATTTTTCCCCATAGGGTTTACTTACTGTCCTCCTTTCCATGTTGTGGACCTTAATTGTCTTCCTTCTTCATCTCATTTTTCCCCCTCGGTCTTATCAAAAATTAACTAAACTTAGGCTTTCATGAATTTTTAGTTTTTCCCACTGTGGCTAAAGTTACATGTAGGGCCTACATGTACATAATTAATGCCTTAGTCCCTGATGACTGCAATTATTCGACAGTGGATGCCTAGCCCTAGGTCCAATAGAGTTGCTATTAAAGTAGGCAGTTTCATGAAAATTTGAAGTTGCTTCAATGCTTTTAAATGTCATATCACTGGATAGAACAAAAAATTAGAAAGAAAATGAGGGGTCAATGGTCATGATAGGTTAACCCTATGCAAAGTTACGAATTTTTGTTGATTTAAATATTTGGTAATTTTTAAGATCCAGTTTCATTTGAAAAGTTGTGACCGAATTTGCCTGCAATGTATCCTTGTAGTACTAACAAAGTCTATTTTGCGCAAGTTGCACTGTTTTTGTGCCAATGTTACAGTTGGCATGGACTGATCAATTAAGATAACCACGATGTGTAGTATCCATTTATCGACACTAGAAGTGACTACATCCGTAGACTACCCTTTATATTAGAATTTTACCATGAAAGTTCGGCGGGTCACAACTTCGACAGAAAAAAAGGATATGAAAAATAGCGCCACCATCGGCGGTTTGCGTGAATCTGCCTAATTAAAGGGACAATATCGTCACGATCAACAGGGCATGGAATTAGAGTGCTAGTTTTAGATTAACTCAGTGACTGAAAATAATACCTCACATGATATTGATAAGGACATGTTACTGTACCTGCTGCATAAATGAGTCAGTAATTTTCAGTTCCTGTGTTAACCCCCTACTATTGATGCACTTTAGTGGAAAGTTGCTGTAGAGGTCAAAACCAGTCAACTGCCCGTTTTGACCGTTGACCCAAATGTGCACACAGGGGCATTTTTGACTGGTTTTTACTGTCATTTTGTCCACCCTGAACAATACCAGACAATGCTTTTACCAGTCAAAAACAGTCGACTCATTTTGACCTGTAAATGTACTTACCACATGTAAGGTTTGACAATGTTTGACTTTTAAGTGCACTAGATATACCTTGGGAAGTATTTTGACCCTTGTAGTAGTAGTAGGAGGAGGGTTAATCTAAAACCAGCACTCTGATTCCATGCCCTGTTGATCGTGACGATATTGTCCCTTTAAACTTTTCAAGAGAATTTTTGAAAACAGAAGTAGAATAACATGTTTACATGACTACATGTAAGCAATGCTATAGACATGCATGAGAGACTTCACATTCAACAGCTGCAGAGTCAGCTGTTGTGCAGTAATTTGATCAAGCTTCAAGATCACCAAAGATATAAAAGAACTCGGTAATTAACAGAGTATTTAAAAAGAGAAATTGCTTTGGCATAATATCAAAAACTCAACCCTCCTACACATAGAGGCCACTCCGATCCACAAAAGCAACCTTCAGTACATACCAGGGTTGTCACCAGACCAAATTGAGTGCCGGCTAATTTTGTCAATTGCGAGCGGAGCGAACGGAGCGCAGCTCCTCGCGGCCGGGGGTCCAGGGGCCCGCTTAAGGGCCCCTGGTGGGGTCCAGGGGCAACGCCTCGGTGGGGGTCGAGGGGGCGAAGCACCCCGAAGCTCCTGGGTTTTAGCTTTTAAGAATAGATTTAGAGGGTTCACCTTTCACATAATTTGTTGTATAATAGTATGATATTTTCATAGTAGGCCTATTATACAAGAATTTACAATGTGAAGGAGTGCCCTCCAATGCAATTGACAACAATGTTGGCTCAGAAAAACTGAAACTTCTGTATGGCCTACCAGGTGTCCACTTTTCGCTATTAAACTTAGATGCCTGCTTCTGTTTTTTGATGAGGTAACACTTGAGCAACCGGGGCCGTCAGGCATAGCAGCTCCGAGTTTTTGGCCTAAATCCACAGTGGCCAAGACTCGTAGCGTGATCCCAGGTCAGTTGTACTGAACACGAAGATGTGGTCGCAGAAGAATGTCTCGAATTTGCCGGCTTCGCTGACCCGCCGCTGCCGTCTATCACCTGCCGCCCCTTGCGCTTAGTGGTCAAGAGAAAAAGCTAGTGATACTTTTCTGCGAAAAGTGCGACATAATTATTTTGATCAAAACACTTCCAAAAACGCTCACAAAACTTTTCATGAATGGGCGGAGGGACGACGTGAATAATTTTCGCTTTGCTGAGCACATCGCGGAAAGCTACACGCCACGAAGTCACGCTTAACCAACCTGAAATTTACGTACATCGACATTACGAAGCACGTCGCATCATTTACACGCGGTAGAGACTAGTGGCATTAGCTCATCGTGCAGGCGCAAACAACCAATCATAATGGGGATTCCCAGGTCTTTTCCCTGACGTCATAAATAAATGCTAATTAGTGTATTTATTTGTACCGCTACAAACTGAGATTTATTTTATAATATTGTACGATGTTTTAATTGATCTATAGACTAACGTCCTCAAAATAGTGGCAAATAACTCAAAGAAATGAAGAATACATGAACATTTTTTTACATTTATTACTGTTTAATGAAATATTCACACAATTTTTGTGCCGGTCGGTAAGACATCAATTTGCGTTTGGTGCCGGTCGGCCAGCGGGAGTGCCGGTTAGACCCGACCGGCGCCGACCGGCGTAGCTACAACCCTGGTACATACATGTACAAGCCTGCTGTC
This sequence comes from Zoroaster sp. YZ-2022, assembly GCA_029582265.1. Classification (NCBI taxonomy): domain Eukaryota; kingdom Metazoa; phylum Echinodermata; class Asteroidea; order Forcipulatida; family Zoroasteridae; genus Zoroaster; species Zoroaster sp. YZ-2022. Next base: position 2,751,868 of record CM055825.1, on the reverse strand, counting down.
CTTTCCAAGTAATCTTACAAAATCAACTGTGTGCCACCCAAGGCCACTGTCATGTTTGAACATATTAGTATGGCATACAATGTATCGATGGGAGACCACTTTACCCTGCAATCTCAGCGGCGTGACAGTGCACAGACGGGTAACCATAGGAGGCCACTGGCAACAGCTAATGGCTTGGAGTGGCCTGAATGGGTTGTTTCAAAAATTGCACTGATTGTAGGAGGGTTAATCCGTTATTAGTTGTGTGTATGGATTTTTTAAGACAAAATTCAGACTTGTATGCATAATTGGGGAGTAATATTTGGCATTTCTAAAAATATGAACTCAGTAATCCATATAAATAACATACATAATGTACTAATTAAAAAAATTAATTGATTTGTGTCGAAATTTTGACTTTAAAAGTCAAAATTTCATTTCTGTATAATCTGTTATAAATTGTGTGTATGGATTTTTTCAGTCAAATTTAGACAGTGTGCATAATTGGGGAGTAACAAATGACAGAAAGGTTTCAAGTTGTATTCTATGAGTAAAACCGTGAACATTTATGCGTTTCAGAAGGCCAAGTAATGCTGCAATGATAACTTGGTTATAAATTCAGTTTTAACAGAATGTTTATACAGCTACTCGGTTAATTTTTACCATTCGGTTAACCGAAAACTTTTGTAAATTTATGCTACCTTTTTTTGTGCAATAACCCCATACAAAATCGATCCACAAAATTTACCATTATAGTGAATAACATAAAATTTAACATCTAATCCTTTTTCCCTTTATTTTTTGACCATCTTCAAATTTCATGTTTTTGAAATTCGGTTCAGTTAACTGTATATTTTATGTTTGGTTAATTGGTTACTAAATTAACCGTAAACTTGCAGCACTAAGGCCAAAGGGGGTACATTGCCTTTAACATCAGTAATTTTAGATGTTGGGGAATCCCGTAAATAATGTCATGTGCTGTTGACATAATGAAATGATAATCTATCCTTCATGCAAAAGTAAACAAATGAGGAAGGTCTAATGCACACATGTACATACATACATGATGAATATCAACTGTACATTATTATGTTAACTTGACACATGTGTTAACATGGACTTTATAATATTTAACTTAGTGATAATATAATTCACTTAAAGGGACAATGTCATCACGATCAGATTAGACTTTTAACAGCGCATTGAATCGGTGTCCTAGTTTAAGATGAACACAGTAACTGGAAATTACTGGCTCATTTATGCAGCAGCAATGGTTAATGCAACCTCATCATTGTGGGGTATTATGTGTATTTTCAGTCACAGAGTTAATCTAACACTTCCATGCCCTGTTGATCGTGACAATATTATCCCTCTAACTAAGAAAGATGCCATGCTCCCTGGGTCCATGTTTGTATGTTATATTTCATTGCTTTCTCATTTATTCACCTGTTGTATTGGGCATAATTTGAAAACATTTGAAAATTCCTAATTTGTTATGCAGGTAAAAACAAATAAACATCCACTGCCCCCTATGTGCAATTTTTGTTATAAACATGCAGTGGTTATAGGGGACAATCTGTCAATCATTGTGGAATAGAATTATCTTCTACACAGACTGAAACAAACTTCCCACACATGTTGTGTGCATTGTACATATCTAATCATGCACAGCACCTTGGACTGAAACTACTCAAGTTAGTAAACCCTTTAGAAATATGCCGAGTGGAAAACAGGTTTATGTGGGCACCGAGCTAGCAAATAACAACACCCACTTCCCAGATCTTTATCGCCTATCGGCGATCTTGTTTTGTTTTCTTCCTGAAACAAAATGAGTACATATATTCCAATTAAGGCTCATGTCTAAAACAGACTGGTACCTTGATATGATCGATTCACGTCATATTGATCTTGACTATTCCCTTGATAATGAAGGTCAGAAACAAGACAAAATGGATGTTTACAGATCTGTATACTGTATGTACTTAGCAGTTGGGAGCATGCACACTATGACACTACAGGCAATTAATGTGCATCAGTGCATACAAGGAAGCGTAATCATAATAGGAATAATATTCTCTATACAATTACAAAAAAAAAAAAAATTCTCTATACAATTACAAAATTATAGAAGCAGGTGAAACTGTAAATAAGAAAGCCAGTGAGAGCGTCAAAACACACTCGGCACAGTAGCGAATTTTTACGAGCTTATTTACCCAGAGGGACATCTGTTATGTACTCTCACTGAAACTTCACCAAAAAAAGGTTGAATTCAACATCTGTCCCTGTTTAAAAAAAAAAATACTTGAAATAAACCACTGTTTGCCAGCTTTTGTTATAGTTTTGATAAAGTTTTGTAAATGCTTCCAGCGTGTTACAACAGTTACATGTACATACATGTACCATAATTATGAGTGTTCTTTAAAAACCCTTCTATGACTGCAAGAGTCAAAAATCAGTCAAAATGTTGATATACTTGCCAAGGTATATCTAGTGCACTTAAAAGTCAAACACTGTCAAACCTTATGTGCAGTACATGTAAATACATGTACGGGTCAAAGTGAGTCAACCGTTTTTGACTGGTAAAAGCATTGTCTGGTATTGTTGAGGGTGGTCAAAATGACTGTTAAAACCAGTCAAAAATGCCTGTGTGCACAGTCGGTTCAACAGTCAAAAACAGGCGGTTGACTGATTTTGACCACTATATATAGCTACTTGCCTCAGAAGTTCAGATACATTAGGAGAGGTATCACTGCTTGGCATTAAAGCTTGAAAAGTAACTAGCAAAACTGCCAGCACTTCTCAGGAGATTTTGGACAGAAAAACCAGCCTAAATTGTTCTCTTATCAGTGTTATGTCTGGCCTTTTGGCAACCTTTCAATGTAACTTAATACATGTATTATGGACAGGATTTAGCTACTTGCAGACTGATAAGAATTGAATTTCTAAAGGAAGGTTCAACATTGGTAAAATTACAAAATGTCTAAATTATTATCCCAAAGCTTATTTGATGTAAGTTGGGTGAAGATACAACCAATCATTCTGAAGAATGTATCTGTCTAAAGAGCTCTCATTCTAGAGAAAATATCAAATGTTCACATTTTCAAAAAGTTGTTCTCTGTAAAAATTGTGAGTTACTTTTTTTCACACTTCTCTCTGCATTGAGCAGAAAACTTTCACAGGTTGGTTAATTAATGTACACTTATTCAAAGAAAGTAAGCATACTCATAGTAGCAGTTTTGCCAACATTTTTATGTTGTACCTTCCCTTTAAAAAATATATCAGTCAGACATGTGTATGTTGGAGTTATCCCAGAACATTTAGGTCAGGTGGGTCTTGAGATTTGATGGCTTTTATTTAAAGGAAAAAGGTACAAGATTGGTAATTACCAGATTACCAAATTACCAAATTTTAAAACTTACTTGGTGTAAGGCTGATACATGTACATGTATCAATCATCCTGAGAAATTATTTTGCCTACAAAAATATGAACACAGACTGTATTGTGCTGAAGGTTTCAGGGAAACTTTTTACATGTTAATTTTATGATATATTTCTCGAAAACTAAAAGGTTGAAATGAGCATACGCTACCAAATACTAATGTTGTGTCTTCCCATAAGCTGTCCAGCAACTTTATATGAATGTCCATATTTTTGTGTGTTTTCTCTGAAATGAGAACACTTCAGACAGAATTATTCAGGCTGATTGTTACCTTTACCAACTTCACATCAAGTTAGCTTTTGAATAATACTTAAGTAATTTTGTTATCAAGGTACATGTAATTACCAATGTTGTGCCTTCCCTTTAAATTTCTGAAGCTCAATAGCGCAAAGATTAACCCTTTAGCCATGTTCGGTACCTACAGATCAGTGTAAGTCTCGAGTCATTGTAATGAGTTGTTGGGAGTCTCGAGTCATTGTAATGAGTTGTTGGGAGTCTCGAGTCATTGTAATGAGTTGTTTCAAGTCATTGTAATGAGTTGTTGGGAGTCTCGAGTCATTGTAATGAGTTGTTGGGAGTCTCGTCATTGTAATGAGTTGTGAGTCTTGACTCATTGTAATGAGTTGTGAGTCTTGAGCCATTGTAATGAGTTGTTTCGAGTAATTGTAATGAGTTGTTTCGAGTCATTGTAATGAGTTGTTGGGAGTCTCGAGTCATTGTAATGAGTTGTTGGGAGTCTCAAGTCATTGTAATGAGTTGTGAGTCTTGAGTCATTGTAATGAGTTGTTGGGAGTCTCGAGTCATTGTAATGAGTTGTGAGTTTTGAGTCATTGGAATAAGTTGTTTCGAGTCATTGTAATGAGTTGTGAGTCTTGAGTCATTGTAATGAGTTGTTGGGAGTCTCAAGTCATTGTAATGAGTTGTGAGTCTTGAGTCATTGTAATGAGTTGTTGGGAGTCTCGAGTCATTGTAATGAGTTGTGAGTTTTGAGCAATAGAAGGATTATTTTTGCTGATGGATTTAGTTTCAATCAGCTGGCTTCACACCTTTCTGATGAGCATTATATTTTGTTGCATTTAGCAGGGTCCTTGTAGGGATTAAGGCTGTATGATTTTTTTGCTGGGACAATCGGAGATGGACCCTTAAAAAGTGTTGTTTTTACTGATAGATTTAGTTTCAATCAACAGGCTTCACAATTCTCTGTTGACCATTGTATTTTGTTGCATTTAGCAGGATGACTGTAGAGAGTTGGGCTACATGATTCTTTGTTGGTACAATTCGAGGGAGATCCTTAAAAGCTGATAGATTTGGTTGCAATCAGCTGGCGTAACACTTACTGGTTGAACGTTATATCTTATTGCATTTTATACCAGGATTTCTGTAGGGAGATAGGCTATAAGATTTTGTTGTTGGGACAATCAAAGATGGGTCTTAAAACTCCATGAATATGACCCAAAATCTCTGATAAATCATTCAGAGCTTCATCTAGTTCCTGAATTATACAAAGTACATGTATGCACATCTCAGCATGTAAACATGGAGAATCTGCCTGTATTTTCCAGGTGGGTGAACATCATACACTTTGTACATTGTACATATAGTGTGTATGTGTTATATATATTTTTTTGTACCCAGATTTCAAGATATCTGGAACTGGGCCAAAATTGCCCTGGCTACATAACACTGAAGACCCTCCCCACGTTTAAAGGGATGATACAACATTGGTAAATTGGCAAAACTGCTTCGATGAGTATGCTTTCTTGCTTTATACGTTCCCTTTAAAACTACATGAATATAAACCACGGATCCTTAATGATGATGTCTGAACTATCCTATGCATTGTATGTATCGTGTATACTAGATAATAAATTTATCATAAAGGATTTAATGACAGTTGCTCCCAATCAGAAAATCATTTGACAATCCTACCACCAAATGTTCAGGTGGTCATAAATTATCAACATGCAGTTGGGGCAGATTCTCAAGATGCAGTGTGACATTGGCCTTGACATTGCCGCCTACTGCAGGCTATAAAATCCCTAACGGGTACATGTAGTCTGCTGTTTTTCTTGTCACCTGTTTTGAATGTCTTTATAGTGGTTCCAGTGCTTAACCCTCCTTCACATGGAGGCTGCTCCGATCCACTAAATTTTCAATGTGTTCTTCACCAACCTTTAGTACATACAAGCCTGCTGTCCTTTCCAAGTAATCTTACAAAATCAACTGTGTGCCACCCAAGGCCACTGTAAATGTTTGAACATATTAGTATGGCCTGCAATGTAGGGAGACCACCTTACCCTGCAATCTCAGTGGTGTGACAGTGCAAAGAAGGGTAACCATAGGAGGCCACTGGCAACAGCTAATGGCTTGGAGTGGCCTGAATGGGTTGTTTCAAAAATTGCATCGATTGTAGGAGGGTTACAGGGAACAATATTGTCACAATCAGAGCAGACTTTGGGGGGGGGGGGGCTAAAGAATGTCAAATTTGTACATGTCGCATTCTAAAAAAATCACCAACTCCAAATAAAATTTTAGATTATAATTGAGTAATTTTGAAGAAAAAAAAACAACAAAAGGTGTACACTCCCTTAAGAAATGCATGCATGACTAGAGACACATTGTATAGAGCACATTTACATGTAACAAAAGCTAGAGAACATGAAATAGAAAATGGTTTCTGTGAAGTGAATGAAACCAACCATTCCTCGACTCATTATTTGCTTTCTCCTTCATTACTCACTAAATAATAGAAACCTCTTGCCAAGGCAATATCCCAAGGATCATTCCTGTGAAATTCTAGAAAATGGAGCCTGGACTTTGTATGGGCTTGTCATTCCCTCTTTTCATGGTTTGAAGATCTTTCGATTTCATTGAATGAATAAATTTAATTTTCTTTGATGCTCAAGCATGCGGAACTGCTCTTTTTTATGTTCATGCTATTATTAATGATTCATGCATATTTATATACAGACCAATTGTATGTGAATGGATGTGTTTATTTCACTATGATGTACATTTATGCTATAGGCTCCATGTCCAATTACATTTGATAGTGGAAGAATAATAATGAATATTTGTAATGCGCCGGTATCGGTCAAAAAATGCTCCTGGCGCATCAATACAGCATAGTACAAGAGAAATACAAAAAACAGACTATGAATAGGGTAGATATAAAGTACAATTATGCAACCCTCATTAACCCTAACTTTCCCAAATCCTCCAAAATCCTCTTTGCCAAAGTGAAGGATTTTGAAGGATTGAGGTTACATGCTACATGCTCTTTGCTAAAGTGAAGGATTTTGGAGGATTGAGGTTATTAGGCATACTTGCCTTTCCATGGTACATGTACATCCATGTTTGTTGTAGTGATTGCAAGGTCAGTGCTTGGGTCATTGGACACTGTTTACTGCTCCATGCATGTAGGGAGGGTCCCTGGCCATGTACATGTATCACAGATTAGAAATACATGTGTGCATACGTGTCACCTGCTTGCTTTACTACTGAAGGATTTTGGAGGATTCAGGTTATGTGTAAGCAAATGGGCCTAGGGAGTTAGGGTTAACAAAAGAAGAAAAAAAAAGATCCTTGTTCATCCATTATGTTTATATTGCTGATTCTAATACATGAAAGGGACCAGCCTATTTTCCAGCAAGCCTCAGTATGGCTATGAATGGAAGAAAGAACACTGTATGCTATGTATCAAAGGTTTTGAGCCAAACCGTGTTTACAGACCCGAGCTGATGTATTCAAATCCCTGTCGCCGGAAGAGGACCTGTTCTATTCCAGTAAATAAAAAACAACTTAACCCACTTAAACACTGTAGCATGGCTCGGGAAGACGCACATTAATATGCGCATCAATTTGGAGCGTTTGGGATTGTAAATCATGTCAGCGGTGGACACAGTAATATAAAGTACGCCTGACTGTTGAAAGTACATGAACATCTAAAGTAGGTCTTGTGTGCATAAATGCACAGTGTGCATACTGTGGTCATGGAGGATCAGTACATGTACATAGAGTGTTCAAAGCGGTCAGTGGCATCCCTTTAATTATTCAAGAGTAAATGTTTACATCTATTTTTAGGCTGGTTTGGTATACACTGGTGACCCAATTCTGGCTGGTGGCCATGGAGCTAATAGAGTTGGCACTGTGCCAGACCACTGGAACCCATGCCTGCACATTCTGTGGTCCCTTGATATATTTCATGTCCTTTGCTTACCTCATCCAGGGAACTGGATATATATCCAGTTTGTTTTGTTTTGTTGTTAAGTACTGACCTTGATGACGTGCATAATGTATGGACACATTGGTATCAAGAGCTGGAGGATTAGTTTTTGACAGTGCCCTTGGGATATTTACATGTAATAGTAATGTCCTTGGTGTGAGGCCCTGGTTGAATTGCCAGCTACATGTACATGTAATTGTTTACATTTGTTCAGTGAGTGTTTGATATTAACCCAGGTCTAGGGGCCAGAGGGACCACAACCATAGCAGGCCACAATTGACCACAAATTTCAGCAACCTCCTGTGCTGTTGCAGTAGTAATGTCCTTGGTGTGAGGCACTGGTTGAATTGCTAGACAATTGTTTACATTTGTTGCAGGGACCAGACTAATTTTCCTTCCAGCCTCAGTTTGGGTCATATGGATTTGTATGGAAGAAAGACAAGATGGCTGGCTGCTCAGTGAGTGGTGAAGGATAGCGCTATGTAACATGAATGGGTTCCGCACATCATTATATCCTGCATTGGGGATACCGTTCTAGTTATATTACATCAATCATATCTCCAGAATTTCTTTTTTAACCAAGGGTTATTGGTGCATGACGATCAACAAAATGTAGTATTTGTGTGTCTGTATTTACTCCTACCCTGGACAAATAATGACAAATAAAGTGTTTTCTTATCAGAGTGTTCTTTATGACCGAGGCTTGGTTCGTGTTCTGTGGGTGTTCTATATATAGCTGTCCCTATTCATAAAAATGTTCATGTGCATTGCTAGAGGTCGGTAAAGAAACAACCCCTAATTCATTTCAATCCTCAGGAGCTACATTTCTAGCATGTGTACACCTGTTAAATGGAACACTTACGGGTACGCTGTATGTGTTACATGTACATGTATGTGAAAGGAATATATATGTAGGAATATATATGTATAGAAGAAAATGAGTAATGATCTTAATGTGTCCATTGGCCCACAGTACAGAAATATTTTTACATACATGATCAGTTTCAGTTGATTGATTGAATTTATTCGGATAAAAAGGTGATAAAAGTACAAGACACATTACAAAAATACAAGAAAAACACGCCATATTTATCCAAGGATAACCCAAAAAGCCAATAACATATGTAGGCTTATTTCCATTGGGGTCCTTACCATTTTTCACGATCAATTCTGTTTTTTTTTTAAGGGGCAATATCGTCATGATCAGAGCAGACTTTCAACAGGGCATGGAAAATGTGTCCTAGTTTAAGATGAGCACAGTGACTGAAAATTACTGGCTCATTTATGCAGCAGCAACGGTACATGTAATATGACCTTGTCATGTGGGGTATTATTTTCAGTCACTGAGTTAATCTAAAACTAGCACTCTGATTCCATGCCCTGTTGGTTGTAACGATACTTGGTCCCTTTAATGGTTTATTTTTGTATGTTTCCCTGATGAAAGAAACTCAAGCCATTTAGATATTTATCATGGTGCACTGGTAGAGTCATCTTGTTTTATCTGCCATACAATTAATCCACCTGGACACCAAATTGAGACTGGAAGGGGAAAATAGTCTGGGCCCTTTTATGCAATGCGAATCAGCACTAATGATCCCTATTGGGTACAGGGAATCAGACAAAGATGGCCGCAACATGATAAAGACCTATGGCAGTGTTTGTGTCATTCTTGAATATCATCATGTAAATACACAGTACACCAATGGCATTCTGTATAATACATTTGTACATGCATACATGTAATATGATATACATGTACCTGCCTGTAATGACATTCCAATGTATTTCCTGTTCTGCTACCAATCTGTCATTCCTTGGTTTCCTAGCAAAACACCAGTACCAGTGGCCAATGTTTGCCATACCCCTGGGAAATCATTTACAATTGGGCCAATTTCATAGAGCTGCTAAGCAGATAAACTTGCTGAGCACAGAAAAATTATGCTTAGGAAAAATCTAGTTACCAGCCCAATTGTCACGTAATGTATAATGCTTCTGACAGGTTATCGGCTAAATATTGCTTAACAGATAAATCTGCTAAGCATTATTTTCTGCACACTGCATACTTGGTACATAAAGTATACATTACACATGTACTTCTAGTCGCTGAAGATGGCTCAGAGCATACTGATCGAAACATTGAGTAAACCAAAGGTTCTTCTCAGAACCCACACTACTCGAAAGAGGTTTTTGTAATACATGATGTCACCGCAAATGTTCATAGGCAGTACATGGTACAGTACATGTAAACCTTACGTTTTATTTTGTCCATTGAAAAATTAGCAATTAATTTTAAGAGGTTTTGTTTCAAGGTTCAACTGCACACGTACTTCAATGGTATTTAATTCAAATGTCAAAGTTTCTACCTCGGGAACCTGGACAAAGTGTAAGCACAGTCTGTGTTAAGCGGGCAGCTTCACGTTGAACTGATGGTCTTCTAGGCTGGGCTGGGCTGCTGGACAGCATTTGCCAAGTTACTTATGAGGCAAATCACTAGACAGGTCAAAACCAGTCAGCTAGACAAAAGATTACTCCCTTTGGGGTAAAGTTGCTTCAGCAACCAGGCAGTTTTACCAGTATAGCAAATTGGTTGCCAACATAATTTGCTTTGAAAAAATGTACATTGTACATTGATAAAATTCTTGCGTCGGGTGATAAACAATTGATTTGATTTTGCCTTGACACTGACGTAAAGCACTGTATACTCGGTGCTTTCCAAGTGTCTGTGAAAAAAAAACCACCAAAAAACAGGCGACTCGGGTGGGAATCGAACCCAAACTCTCCTGCTTACTAGTGCAGTCATCTTAACCTTTTGACCACTAAGCTTGCCCGATGACGATTAGCTGGTTAGAATCCTATATAGCAGCGGGTCCCGCGATATTGATAGATTAATGAAATTCTTGCATCGGGTGATAATTGGACATTGTCCTATAGGAGGGTTACTGTGGAGAAACACTACACATCAGTAGAAATTACACTCAGTTTTCATTGACATTTAAAATTCGGCTAAATCTTCACTATCCTATCTCGTAGTTTTTCTCGCTGCATAAACCAGGACATCACTGGACCAGACTGTTCCCTGGCTCCCCATCAAATATGGACATGTTCCATTAGGTCTCATGGTCCCATGGGTGTCTGCTTGGTGTACGCTGGTTCTGACTGTTTTTAATCAGCACTTTCCTTATTGGTCATACTGTAATAATCAGGATCATTTTACTCCCACTCTACTTGTCCTTATTCCAAGTTATTGCCGCCGAGAATGTCAGTTTGTTTGTGTTTGTTGTTAGACTAAACATTAAAACCCTAACTACCCCAAATCCTCCAAAATCCTTCTGGTTTTGCCTGATTTTGATGAATTCAGTACTCCACAGGTACTGAATAGAGCATGTAGTCATGTGTACCAAATCCATCAAACTCCACCGGCTGCTTTTGTTGGACTGACTGTACAGCCAAGCCATGGATGCATTGCATTTGCTACTGTACCAATTCCATCAAAGTCCAACAATTGGGGTACATGTACCTTTTTACTGCATGTTGATGGATTTTGGAGGATTTGGGATGGTTCCTAGCCAGGGGTTAGGATTAAAGGCAGTATACACTTTTGATAACAGAGTATAGACCTGTATTACACTGTAGCCATCTTGGTCAGGTTCCCTGTATACACAAGTAAGATTATAGCGCTAACTCTCCATGCATGAAAAGGGACCAGACTATTTTTTCCTTCCAGCCTCGATTTGGTAATGTGGCTTTGTATTGAAGAAAATCAAGATGGCTGTGCCATGCTAAAGGTCTATATGCCAGGATATATTTAGGGCATCCAAATGTGTGATTCTATACCCAAATCCTCCAAAAATCCTCTTTGCTAAAGTGAAGGATTTTTAAGGATTGAGGTACATGCTCTTTGCTAAAGTGAAGGATTTTGGCGGATTCAGGTTATGTGTAAGCAAGTGGGCCTAGGGAGTTAGGGTTAACAGGGTTTCCACATATTGAACTTACAATACTTTTGCATGTACACGTATTGTTTTCTTTCGGGTACACCATTTATTAATCTCTTCTTGGAAGAAGTGATGGCTCTGAGAATAGCCGGTTGGTTTGTTCTCAATGTTTCGGCTAGTCTGGTCTAGCCATCGCATGTGTTTTACAAATAAAAGAGTGTGTCTATTTAGAAAACAAGACACCCAAAGGTATTGCTGGCAAACACTGTAATGTTTGGTAAAATGTCTGTCATGTATCCATTCTTTATAAGAATCCTAACTAACAAACCTGTGGAAGTGTAAGATAACAATTCCTTTATGTACTTAGAGAAAAATCCATATTAAGATTTTTATAATGGTATTGTTGTTTCTGGAAGACGAACAAAATTCATTTGGAAAATAATTTGATTAAACGGACAATATCATCACAGTAAATAGGGCATTGGATCGGAGTGCTAGTTTTAGATTAACTCAGTGACTGAAAATAATATCCCACATGATAAGGTCATGTTACTGTTGCTGCTGCATAAATGAGCCAGTAATTTTCAGTCACTGTATTCATCTTGAACTAGGACACTGATTCCATGCCCTGTTGAAAGTCTGCTCTGATCGTGACAATATTGTCCCTTTAATCATTCTGTAATGACAGCACCTTAGATAGAAAGTAAAGTTCATTTAAAACTGTAATCAGTTATTTGTTTCTCAAGAATATCAATAGATAAATAGGACCCACTCTGGCAAATCCCGAAACTTCTCGGCATTACCGTAATGCGTAACAGCCATGAAAAGGTCAAAAACTGACCCCAGGGACCAGTTTAAGGGACCAGTTTTCATGTCACCATATAGAGCATTTTCTCTAGATTTTGATGGAAAAAGAAAAATCCTGAAACGTTGTTGGGAACATGGTTAATTTTCACAGTAAATTTGGGAGGTCACTTTTGAAAATTGAGTCCAAGTTTAGGGTTTTGCCAGAGCCAGTCGCAAATGTAGTGGTTTTAAGTTCATATGAGTAACCTCATATCTACGTAGGTAGCTGTTGCAAAAGATTGTTTTTCCAATCAATTTGTTTGACATTTCCAATAGAATCCATTGGGTAATTATATGGGGTTTAATTCATGTAGCAGGAAGGAACCTGCCACCATACTTATTATGTCACTGAGAATACACAGTGAGTTACAGTAGGATGTTGTTGTGCCGTGTCCCCAGATTGTTTACACAGAGTGTTGGCTTACACATCTAATAAGCCCTCCCATGGAGGTAGGAAAAATATTCTGCCTGAGGGGGCAGTATTAAAAAATGTTGTGATCTCCAGTTGATATGAAACGGAGATTTACCAGCGATAGTCGTGCAATACAAAACCCATTTCAATTATTTCTTCATTTTGAAGGTCTTTCTGTAGTGCAATTAAGTTGAAATTTGAACAGACCTTTTGCAGTTTCAATTTAGTTTAAAAAGGTATGAAGTTGTGACAAATTTGTATTTATTATTATTTTTTAAAAATACCTTTGACATTTTTATTTTTATGCCCCGCCGCCGGCAAAGCAAGGTTTTTCTGCCTTGTTTATTTTTTTATTTATTAAAAGTTGTTTTTCTACCAGCACTGAAGCATTAGGAGGCACACAATTAGCCAGGATTTGGAAATAAGGTGTCCAAATTTGTTATTCTTTGGGCAGGTCTGTGATTTCTCAGGATTTTTTCCTGATTTCAGGATTTTTACAAATCTCCCTTTGCCTCAAAGGAAAGAAAGAAGTAGCCTGTATTGTGTCCAAACCTCCAGTTTCTTGTTTGTGAGTCTGTAAATCCTCCAAAATTAAACATCCAGGAGGTTCAGGGGCCTTTGTCCTCTAGACCAAAGGGAGACCCTGAAAATGAAGTAGCTATCAAGGAAAGAAAGAATTAGTCTGTATTGTGTCCAAACCTCTTGTACTGTATGTGGGGAAGTGGAGAGTCTGTAAATCCTCCAAAATTAAACATCCAGGGGGCTTTGCCTCTAGACCAAAGGGAGACCCTGAAAATATTCTTGAAAGAAGAGAAGTAGCTCTCAAAGAAAGAAAGAAGTAGTCTGTATTGTGTCCAAACCTCTCGTACTGTATGTGGGGAAGTGGAGAGTCTGTAAATCCTCCAAAATTAAACATCCAGGGGGCTTTGCCTCTAGACCAAAGGGAGACCCTGAAAATATTCTTGAAAGAAGAGAAGTAGCTATCAAGGAAAGAAAGAAGTAGTCTGTATTGTGTCCAAACCTCTTGTACTGTATGTGGGGAAGTGGAGAGCCTGTAAATTCTCCAAAATTATACATCCAGGGGGCTTTGCCTCTAGACCAAAGGGAGACCCAGGCCTGGTACCCATTTTTTCAGGATTATTTACATTTGTCAAATCACACTCCTGACAACAGGGTGTCAAACAACTTTTGCATGTGTATTGCAAATAAAAGACACCCAAAGGTATCGCTGGCTAACACTATAGAGAACATGGTACGGGTTGCTTAAAACCCTTCTGTGACTACAAGGGTCAAAATCAGTCAAGATGTTGATCCTTGCCAATATATCTAGTGCACTGAAAAGTCGAACACTGGCAAACCTTACATGTAGTAAGTACATTTACAGGTCAAAATGAGTCGACCGTTTTTGACTGGTAGAAGCATTGTCTTGTATTGTTGAGGGTGGTCAAAATGACAGTAAAAACCAGTCCAAAATCCCCTGTGTGCACATTTGGGTCAACAGTCAAAACAGACAGTTGATTGGTTTTGACCACTATAGCTACATTGTATTTACCACTAAAGTTAGCTACAGCAGGAGGGTTAAGGCTGCAAAAAGAGGCTAGAAAAAACGTGGATGCCCCCTGGACTAACCATGTATGAGGGATTTGAAATCTTTAGGACAGATTTAAGCCGCCCTCCCAAAGGCCTTCTCATCTAAACAATTTTGTGTTTTCTTTTTTGTTGCAGAGAGATAAAGCTACTTAAGAGATTAAAACATAGGAATGTCATAGAACTGGTGGATGTTCTTCACAGCGAGGAGAAGCAGAAGATATATCCTTTGTCATTTCCAAGATGGGAGAAGCTGTTTTTCGAACATTTATTGAGCCCTGATTTTAATTGCGATTACTTCAAACGAAATGTCTGAGAATATTTTTATTCCGGGATGCAAGCCTGTCGCAGGTTACTCCCCAGCTTTCACTGGTACCCATTTATAGATGGTTTTAAGTCAGTTGACGTCAAACCATGCAAAATCGGCCATCTTTACGGTCAATGATTAACTATTTTTGAACACATACCCAAGCGTTACCCATGCACCGCATGCGACATGGAGGCGTTTCAATAAATTCTGTTCATCATTAGTCAGTTAAACTAAGGAACAATATCGTCATGATCAGAGCAGACTTTCTACCACGCGTGGAATCGGTGTCCTAGTTTAAGGTGAACATAGTGACTGAAACGTACTGGCTCATTAATGCAGCAGGAATGGTAACATGACCTTATCACAGCAATGTTTTTAGTCACCGAGTTATCTAAAACTAGCACACCGATTCCATGCCCTGTTGACCGTATTGTTCCTTTAAGCTTTTTCGTGCATAGTCAAATGCTTAACACAGCTCAAAATCTAACCCAAGTCAGTGAAGATGGCTTCTCTGAGGAACTTTTGTATTCTCCTGGGTGGAAGGAAGAAATTATGTAACTTGTTTTTTCTCTTTGACACGTTCACCACAGTCTTGTTTGTGATTTGAGACCGTATTCTCACAATTTGGCCATTAGGCAAAAAAAGGCTTCGTTTTTTGGTCTCCGCGTGTGTCGCCTCAGAACCACATGTCAGCATTTTTGAGTTTAGCTATGAAATGTCCAATTGCAGCCAAAATTGCTGGATTGAGTGGAATTCTGCTGTGCTATGTTTTAAACGACATTTACCAGATTTGTGAGGCCTCTCTTAGCCACCATAATTTGTGTAACCCATATCCGCCTAACCATGTAAACACACAAAAGACTGTATGTGCCTAAGCCCCCGCACAGAGATACATTGTTTTTGCACACAATCAGAAAGATTCCTTATTTAGAGAATATTACAATCACTGACACAGACACATTATATACTGATGGAAAGAGGAGAACATGCACTTTATTATGATGTCAGACTTGTCTAATTTCATATCTATAATCATGAAATACAGTCATCGGAAAAACGTAGTAAATTGGAATTGGACAAAAACACGGTACGGAAAATCACGTAGGTCGGCGTTTGTAGCGTTTTACATATCTACAGGTTATCACGTAGATCGGCGGATATGGGTTAACCAAAACAAATTTAAAAAATACAAATGCTTCACCACAATAATTTTGAAGCCGAACAGAGATCTTTTTTGGGGGGGCCTAATCAGTCAGATGCAATAAACTGTACATGGCTTGAAATTTTTTCTGCATTGGAAAAAAAACAGCAAGAAAACATTTCCTTAACCCTAACCTTCCCAAACCCTCCAAAATCCTCTTTGAAGGATTTTGAAGGATTGAGGTTACATGTACATGCTTCATGCTCTTTGCTAAAGTGAAGGATTTTGGAGGATTGAGGTTATTAGGTATACCTGCCTTTCCATGGTACATGTACATCCATGATTGTTGCAGTGATTGCAAGGTCAGTGCTTGGGTCAGTGGACACTGTTTATTGCTCCATGCATGCAGGGAGGGTCCCTGGCCATGTACATGTATCACAGATTAGAAACACATGTGTGCATACATGTCATGTGCTTGCTTTACTACTGGGTTCGAATCACGGCCGTGACACTTGTGTCCTTGAGCAAGACACTTAATCATAATTGCTTCTCTCCACCCAGGGGTTAAATGGGTACCTGTAAAGGCAGAGTTGGTTTGCTCTATATGCGCTAGAAATGGCAGCAATTGAGCTGTATACTCCCCAGGGAGCTGAGATGGTTTCAGGAATGATTTATGAGCCTTATGAGCCTTATGAGCAGGGATAATAATATAATGCGCCTTGAGCACCACTTAGTTGGTGGATACGTGCGCTATATAAATCCACACATTATTATTATTATTATTACTGAAGGATTTTGGAGGATTCAGGTTATGTGTAAGCAAGTAGGCCTAGGGAGTTAGGAAGGATTCAGGTTATGTGTAAGCAAATGGGCCTAGGGAGTTAGGGAGGATTCAGGTTATGTGTAAGCAAGTAGGCCTAGGGAGTTAGGAAGGATTCAGGTTATGTGTAAGCAAGTAGGCCTAGGGAGTTAGGGAGGATTCAGGTTATGTGTAAGCAAGTAGGCCTAGGGAGTTAGGGAGGATTCAGGTTATGTGTAAGCAAGTAGGCCTAGGGAGTTATGGTTAATGGAGGCAACTTCCATTAGCAAATCATAATATGTGGGAACATTTCTTAGGGGCACCATGGCAGTAGGGGACCAAATTGCAATAGAGTCACGGTACAATCAGGTCCCCCCCCCCCCATTAAAATGGATTATATAGAAATATACAGATGCCGTAAATACATACATTGTGTAATAACATTATATATTCCCTCTAGACCAATCTTATATCCTAAGGCTCATTTAAGATTGATAGTGTTTGTCAAAACGTGGGAATGCAATCAAATTTCACAAAATTTAGTACGATGACAAAAGACATTCAGTGTATTACTTTTGTGATTTTTTTTTTAGTAATATGACAACCAGATGTTCAGCTTTGCACATTATTATTCTAATTATATAATATAGGTACAACTTGTAGCTTTGCATGGTGAAGAGGATAAGTAAGACTAATTGCGGGTGACACCATGTGAAAATCTCTATTGAGTAGTAATTAGTTCTGAAAAGAAGTGGAGGTTGCAGGGCAACAGGGCATGGAATCAGTGTCCTACATGTAGTTTAAAGTGTCCAGTGTTCAACTTTTAAGTGCACTAGGTATACATTGGGATGTACATAATGTGCATAGATATTTTGACTGATTTTGACCATTGCAGTCGTAGACGGGTTCTTCAAAAGAAGGAATGAGTTTCAGAATGTGTTTTTGTTCCTTAGCTGCATCTTACGTATATAGTGATGGAGTATTGTGTGACAGGTTTACAGGAGATGTTGGAGAGTGTACCAGAGAAAAGATTCCCTTTGTGGCAGTCTCATGGGTAAGATTTCTCCTTCTTTCAATTTCTTCCTCCTTAACATCTTTTACATCCTTTACATCCTTTACATCCTTTACATCCTCCACATCCTCCCTTCACCTTTTTCAGGTCTGAAACTCTTCCGCAATTCTGTGAATTCCTAGATTTGAATCTTGAATTTTTTTTGTCTAAAACTTCCGCAATTCTGTGGATTTCTAGATTTGAATTTATTATTTTTTTTTTTGTCTGAAACTCTTCCACAGTTCTGTGGATTTCTAGATTTGTACTCTTCTGCAATTCTGAGGATTTCTAGATTTGAATTTTTTATTTATTAATTTATTTTTTGTCTGAAACTCTTCCACAGTTCTGTGAATTTCTAAAAAAAAACTTTTTTAAATTTTTTGTTCTGAAACTCTAACACAGTTTTCTAGATTTAAAATTTTGTTTTAGATTCTTTTTGTTCTATACATAACAGCAAAAGAAACGTCACCCCTAAAAATATTTATTATTTTCATTTTATAATTAATATAATTTGTTTTATGAAGAATATTATGATGAGTATGGAGTGTAACACGAACACAATGTGGCAAATTTGGTTGACCTCAAAATTCGTCATGTATGACGTCTGAGGACACATAAGCTAAACATGTTCTCAGACTTATCAAAATTTAGGGGGTGACGTTTCTTTTACTGTTATGTATAGATTCTTTTTGTTCTAGATTCTTTTGGTGTGTATATTTTCTCATATGCCTGAATTGTACATTCTTAGTTTTGGAATAATGTTTTTTAAAAACTCTTCTGCAGTTCTGTGGGTTTCTAGATGTTAAATTTGTGTGTGTTAAGTCAGGCCTGTGATTTCTCAGGATTTTTCCTGATTTCAGGATGTTTTAAAAGTCTTCCTTTGCCTCAGAATTTTCTTGAAAGTAGTGACCAACGAAAGAAAGAAGTTGTCTCTAGTTTCTTGTTTGTGGGGATGTGGAGAGTCTGTAAATCCTCCGAAATTAAACATCCAGGAGGTTCAATGGGGATTTGTCCTCTAGACCACAGGTTGACCCAGGCCTGTAACCCAGTTTTCAGAATTGTGTACTCTTGTACACCAATGTTAAACTGGCTGTGAATGCAAATCAGATCAGGAGCCACTTTCATAGAGCTGCTTGGCCGATAAAATTGCTTACCAGACAAATTTGCTTAGCATATTTCTGTGGTGACCAGCCAAACTTTCATAAAAGATGTTTGCATTTTGGCTGGTAGTCTGTTTTATATTGCTTAGCAAAACTATTTGCTTAGCAAAATTCTCTGCTAAGCAGCTCGATGAAATTGTCCCCCAGGTAGAGGCATAGAAGGTCCATCATCTTCCTTGGCCGTTCAGTGCGCATAACCTCTCTGCTCAACATAGGATTGCTGCCACACCTCTTCCACCGATCGCACCATCCACCAGACCCCAGTTAGAATGAAGAGATATGTACATAGAAACTAACACATCAAAGTTAGGCATGAATCTTATACAATCGGCCAAAGTTACAGTTTTTCGCAGAACCCAGATTACGCTTCAATAGGGAAGTACACAAACGCAAACAAGCCTGCAGTGTGATCTTGATTCATTCCTTTGTTCTGTATTTGAATAGATTCTTCTCGGGACATTGGCAATGCACGCATGATTGCACCGCCGAGCAAACCGTCTTTGATTGTGCCCAACTTGTTTAATTGTGTGATTCTATTTTTAATTTAGAAAAAACATCGCGATGATGTTTGACTTTATTCAGAGAAGAACTTGACTTTTGTTACAAAGGCTGCCTTTGATGTGGAATAAACAACAAATGTAGACTGGCTGGCTATCAACAGAAGAAATTTATATACAAATAAAAATCATGAATACTTTTGTAGGGGGAACAAAAGTATGTAGTTTACATTAAAAAAAAAAAAAAAATAAAAATATTGCATACTTTGTAGAGTGGCATACGTATAATTAAATACAATATGTTTATTCCGCCTACATGTACAGTAAGTATGCCTTTCTTACTACATAAATTCATATTCTCGGTCTAACAGTAACAGTCATGACTACATATTCAGGCAGATAGGCTTTGAATACAATGTATGTATGAATACAACTGATGCCAATAGCCTTGCTTCTCCCCCCCCCCCCTTCCCAGAAACGATAAGAGAAGCTGGCCTTTGAAAAAAAAACCATTACTCATGCTTCTGAAAAGAAATCTGAAAATGAAGCCACTATTGCTGAAACTTATGTACAGTCTGGTGGTTTATGTATGTCCTTGTATACGTACTGTACATTATTATTATTATTATTAATTTTTTGTGTGTTTGGGGGCGGCATCATTATCGGTTTAAAAAAAGAGATAAAAACAACAATTAACAACTAAGACACGTAATATTAAAAAGGAAATTATTATATAAAGAAAAAAATCTCCAGTTTCTAGTCATAGGTCAGCTTCAAAATCGATGCGGTGAAAAACATTTTTTTTGGGGGGGGGTCGGGTAATCTTTTTTGTTTTTGCCAATCAGTGAAATATGTGATACATGTATTATACGCGGGTATTGGAACCTGACCAAATGTCCCATACATAATGTGTGGTGGCTAAGAGAGGCTGCACAAATCGGGCAAACGTTCATGCCCCTATGTGAAAAAGCCATTTTAAAACACAGCGCGGCAGAATTCCAAATGATCCAGCAATTTTGGCTGCAATTGGACATTGTTTAATAGCGAAAAAAGAAAGCTAAAATACTGATGCGCAGGTCTGAAGCGACACGCGCGCAGACCAGAAAACAGGAGATTTTTTATTTTGGCCTTCACATCCTTTTGAGTTTAATGTTTGTTTTGATGACGGGAAATTTGTGTTCCGTTGGTTGAATTTGACATTTGATCTTCAGATGTACTATTTGCATTTCCAATTTGTTTCCCCCATCTGCGTTGCTCACATCACTGCCCCCAGACTGTTAAAATAATTAGCCCAGATTAAGTTAGATCCACTCATAATGGTTGCACCATGCACACTTAATGCAATACATGAACGTGTACGAACATGCTTCTGTCAAGTCGTCCACGCATTTGCACATTGCATTGGTGTTGGGTGTAATTTAAAAATAAGATTCTCCGAAGTGAATGGCGTAATGTTGACACATTCCAATCCCCATATGTCCATCCTTGGAAGTCGGAATGTTTTCACTTGACACCCACGCAGAATTCCATATGCTAACCTCAACAGGTCCTTGCTCTGCTAGAAACATGAAAATTTTTGGTTTAAAAAAGCAGATTGATAGATGGATGTTAAAAAAATTGTGGGTTTTGAGAAATTTAGGTTAAATTGCTGCTGTTCTTAGTTTTACGGCTGGTATTGAATCATAGTAGAAACTGACAATTGGGATTACCAGGCAACAGACACTACTCGAAGGCCCTCAGCAATAACCCACGTGGCTCCATGGCGCCTTGATCAGTCAGTGCACAATGTAGCCCTCTAGTGGTGAATTTGCACCCAGTGTCTTGATGATAGCCACTTTGGCATCGTGTGAGCGTTGTGCGTACACTTTATGCGCGTATGTTATGGTACTAGGTGCGCGTGTACTTCTACCGGCCAATGATCGCTGCAGATATTCCACGTGTACGCACACCAACTGCAAAATACGCCAAACGCGACGCACTATCGCTGCCCTCTCACCCACAGTGATCTAACAACATGTGCCCTCCACAGCTCATACACAGTACGAATACCCTACATGCCATTTACCCACCACTGTCAGGTAATTGTGGCCGGTACTGTATGGTCTCGTTTTTTACCGGATTTCCGCGATACAGCGAAACCTAGAAGTAATTTGGCCACTCAAGGAAACAAATGTACATGCAAAATGGCTACAAATGGCCATAATTGCAGTGTTTAAAATATATTTTGCAAACTTACATGTATACCATCAAGGCTGGCTGCCTGTACCATACTTTGGGCTGGTGGCCCTTAATTACATGTACATTGTATTAATTCATTCCAGCTCATTCCGATTTTAACTTGTTAGCAATCATTTGACTTTTCTTAAAAATTTACATATGTCCTGAGTCGAGCTTGGTACCCTCATAAGATTAACATCAAGTTAGTTTTATACTAAATTGGTATTATTTTTTAATTACCAGTTTTGTGATATTGGCTCTGGTAACATTGTACATATATTTTGAATAAAGTTCACCTGTTGTGAGATTACTATGTCAATGTAGATGTACGTTATTACGCGTACAGAAGCTACAAATATTTTGATTATCTGTTTGGTTAGTTTTGTGCCGGACATAAATAAGGAAATGAATTTAAAAAGGAAGTTGTATTCGATCATGGGTCCTTGCATTTGTACACACTGTTAATCATGGCTCAGATAATTCTATAAAAAAACTAGTATGATGATTTCAAAACGCAAAAAAAAAAAAAGCAATTACTTTTTTCTCCAATGGTAGAGAGAAGTTCAGAGAATACAATGTCGTTTTGGTACTGTTGTATTAAAACAGGCCTGTGATTTCTCTTTTTTTCCCCCTGATTTCAGGATTTTTTACAAATTTTGCTTCAAAATTGTCAAAGTAGCCACCAAACCAATAGTTTCTTGTTTGTGGGGATGTGGAGAGTCTGCAAATCCTCAAAAAATTAAACATCCAGGAGGTTCAGGGGGGCTTTGTCGTCTAGACCAAAGGGAGACCCAGGCCTGATATTCTTTTTCAGGATTTTTTACTTTTGTTAAATCAAACTGCTGATTAAAAGTCAACATTTTCGATAAGAAACGTTTTGGGAAGTTAGTCACTGAATTGAAAGAGAGGGGGGACAAGCTTTTGACAATGAGTTATGTTTTATTTTTGAAGGGGAACCTCTAGGGAGCAGAGATAGTAGAAAATCTGTGACATCAATGTCTTTCCAAAAAAGATACACCTGTGTTTTCCGCTATTTTAAGCCAAAAAAAATGTCACCAGTTGCTGGTCTACGCGCGCGTCACGTCAGACCGCATGTTGGCATTTTTAGTTTTTTTCTCTTTTTTTTTGCTGTGAAGTGATGTCCAATTGCAGCCAAAATTGCTGGATCTATTGGAATTCTGCCGTGCTGTGTTTTAAATGACTTATTCACGTAGGGGTATGAATGTTTGCCCGATTTGTGAGGCATCTCTTAGCCACGATACTTTGTGTATAGGAAATTTGGTCTGGTTCCAATAACTGTGTGTATACATGTACATATATCACATGTCTTTCACTGCGTAGCCAAAAAATTATTACCAACCACCCCCCCCCCCCAAAAAAAAAAATAAAATAAAAAATCACGTCACCGCAAAGATTTTGAAGCTGACCTATGACCAGAAACCAGAGACTTTTTATTTTTGGCCTTATCAGCAATTTCCTGAAAATGTTGTTTTCATTGGAACATTAACCCTAACCCTCCTAAATCCTCTATAAATCCTCCGGAGGATTTGGAGGATTTTGGAGGAATGAGGCACGTTCGAAAATCACCAATTGGAGGATTATGGAGGATTGAGGAGGGTCGTGCATTTGATAGTGGAGGATTGTGGAGGATTGAGGAAGCATGGTTCAAAGAGATCCTGGAGGATTGTGGAGGATTGAGGGCATAATGGAAATTTACTTTGGATGAATGTGGAGGATTATGGAGGATTGTGAAGGATTGACAGAAACATAATCTTGTATCCTCCGGAGGATTTGGAGGATTTTGGAGGAATGAGGCACGTTCGAAAATCACCAAGTGGAGGATTATGGAGGATTGAGGAGGGTCGTGCATTTGATAGTGGAGGATTATGAAGGATTGAGGCAGTGAGCTTCATGCATAAACTCAAGTTGGAGGATTATGAAGGATTGAGGCAGTGAGTTTCATGCACAAACACATTTCGGAGGATTATGAAGGATTGAGGAAGGTACCTGGTAATTAAGGCTAGGGAGTTAGAGTTAATAGTTTCCTTATAAAAAGGAAAACAAATCCTTGTATATTTCACAAAATAATAGTTGGAATCTTAGTTTAACGGAAGATAAGTGCCTTAATTGATTTATTTTTGGTTAAAATTAATTTTGGGATATACATGTACATGTAGTTACTGTAAAAACCATGATTCTCATGATTTTTTTTTGGGGAGAAATGTGTCATTTCAAAGCATTTGTTTTCATTTCCTCATGTAAAACAGCATGGAAAAGCACAGACAATACATCATTGTTGTCTACAATGCACATCACAGATGCTTAAATATACATGAAGCTTTAAAAATTAACTCTCACTTGCAGAATTTTCAAAGTCCATATTTACTTGCGACTAATCTTATTTTCAGTTTACTCTAATAAATTTGTATGTAGACTGTATTATTTAATAACCATAATATTACATAGATTAAACACTTATTATCTTATATGTACATGTACGTAAGTATGTACGTGTAGTCCTTTATCCACGTACATGTGTGTATAATTGTACAGTATACATATGTGTACAGTGCCCTACAGTTACGTAATAACATGAATAAAATAACAGTTTTTTACCACATTCGCCAAGTCGAATTGCCAAACGACACATTAATTACACCCCGTGTTGGATACAGACCCTTGCTGGTTAGTGTGAACTGATCGGGCATCAGATTTGGTTACTGTGGTAACACATTATCCTCTGAACGTTAAGGCAATCGTGATGGGTGTTTTGTTACGTTTTTGGGGTCACTGTTCGGGAATTTCGCTTGTGCTGTTGTTGAGTGTTGGCACGACGTGTACAGTGTCTTCATCTTATACCTGTGGAGTCCACTTGCATAAATTTTTTAATGAGATGGCCTTGTTTCTTTAACAACCTGTTTCTCTGACCACTTAGGCCTTAAAATATAGACCCTTCAGGCCTTAAATGTTTTTTTTTATATAACCTGCATCTGCAGGCCTGTGATTTCTCAGGATTTTTCCTGATTTCAGGTTTTTTACAAGTCTCCCTTTGCCGCAGAGTAGCCATCAAGGAAAGAAAGAAGTAGCCTGTGTTGTGTCCAAACCTCTAGATTCTTGTTTGTGTTTGTGGAATGTTTGTAAATCCTCGAAAATTAAACATTCAGGAGGTTCAGGGGGGGCTTTGTCCTCTAGATGAAAGGGAGACCCAGGCCCGCTGCTCATTTTTCGGGATTTTTTACTTTTGTCGAATCACACCCCTGATAATATTTTTAGCAGAGCATTAACAGAATTTCATATTTTGATTAAACAACAAATATTTTTGTTCAAATCCAATTTGTTCCTTCACTTTTTTTTTCCTGATTTCATTATTGTTTTATTTATATATTTGGGGGAATTTGTATTCATTAGTATTTGATTTTTATCTTTTTCCTTTTTCGAAAAGAAAAAAATACCAAATGCTGAATTTTAGGTCAGGAATGGAGCTCACAATATGCAATTTATCAAATAACACACATTTCATCTTTTTGGCTGCCTTGCTAATCTGTAAGACCATTACAATTTATGACCTTAACAATTACATTAAATTAACCCTAACCCTACAAACCATCCCAAATCTTCCAAAATCCATCAACATGCAGTAAAAAGGTACCCCAATTGTTGGACTTGGTGCAGTAGCAAATGCAAAGCATCCATGGCTTGGCTATACACAGTCCTGAATCCAACATTTTGGTACACATGGCTACATGCTCTATTCACTGGGCTATACTGTGGAGTACTGAATCCATCAAAATCAGGCAAAACCAGGAGAAGGGTTTTGGGCGATTTGGGGGTAGCTAGGGTTAAGCAGCTTGTTTATCCTTACATTTTTTCCTTTGATTTCAGATATTTTGTGCAGCTGGCTAACGGCTTGGAATATATTCACAGTCAGGGGGTCATTCATAAAGACATCAAACCAAGTAATCTGTTACTGACCACGTCGGGAGTACTAAAAATCTCCGATCTTGGAGTGGCAGAGGTGAGGAAATCACGTCTTTAGATGGGGCTTCCCTCGAGCACCGAAAAACTGAAAAACCAATCATCAGAAAGTGTTTATGGGAGATGAAATGCATTTCTAAAATGCATTTTTAAATCTCTGACTGGGAAGTCACAATGGGCTTGATGCTTGTATTACAAGTCTACATTCACGTATTTTAAATTCGACAAATTTCTTTGAATACTGAATACAAACTCATGAATTCTACTTTCAAAAATTTTAAATTCAGGTGAATACATCTTGACAAAATCCTCTTTGAATACTAACTACTTACGGTACAAATACTTACAGAATGATTTGAAATAATTCCAGATAAAATACAATTCCAGTGAAAGACAATTACAAAATTGTATGAATTGACGATGGAGGCAGCATTTATACATGTATGTTTAAACGAGTCTTTACTATCTTCAAACCAAGTACATTTGTGACCCGTTCTGGCAAAACCCGAAACTTCTCGGCATTTACCATAAATGCATAACAGCTATGAAGAGGTCAAAAACTGACCCCAGAGACCAGTTTGAGGGACCAGTTTTCATGTCACCGTATAGAGCATATTCTCTAGATTTTGATGGAAAAAGAAAAATCCTGAAACGTTGTTGGGAACATTGTTAAGTTTCACGATAAATTTGGGAGGTTACTTTTGAAAATTGGGTTCAAGTTTAGGGTTTTGCCAGAGCCAGTCACATTTAAGAAGATTTTAGATTCAAGTTTTCTGAGTATCTTTTGTGGTAATTACCAAAGTTACATCCCCCTTTATTTTCTTATTGAAAGAAACCTGTCTTATTTGAAAAATATAGATTGCTTATGGAAGTTATCCTATTCTAAACATCAAGGCTGTGCAAGGTACCCGGATAACCGATCGAAACTGCCATTACTTGGTGCCATTTGTCAGTTCCACAAACAACTTAAAATTCCGACTGACAAGCCACACAAATGAAATTCTCTGATTTTTTTTATTTATTGATTTTTTTTCCTTCTCTTTTCTTTTCTCTTTTAAACAAAATTTAGAAAACTCAGATAAAGGATTTAGAAGTAACATTTGCCGACAGCCTTTCACAGACTTGTCGGCTTTTGTTTGATGTATATCTAGTTTGTTTTGAGTTGACTGCCGTTGAGCCAGTATCACGAGTTGGTATTTGTGCCTATTTTTCACAGTTATTGGATTAGTGAGAGTGTAGGACACATCAATTATTTGTTGTATGTGTGTGTGAGGAATGGGGATGATAAAAGTTGTATTTACGTGTTTTTGCAAAATTGTTTACGGGTACCCAGGTATCCAAAGATTTCTAATTTCAAGTATCTGATTCCTGAAATAACCGAAAACGAACAGCCTTAAAACATACCCACGATGGATGGTGAATTATACAGAGCTTAAAAAGCTAGCACTCAGTTTCTCATGTTTTGCTCTGGCATAAACCCGTTTGCCTCCAAACAAATTAACTCCCAACGGGTTCTACACTTCTACACAAATAAGAAGTATATCCACTTGAAAATGCCCATCATCAATTTTTTTTTTTAACTCACCGAGAAAGAGGTGGCATTCGTGACTAGCGCCCTCTGGCAGCAAGCAGGAAAGACTACCGTCAATGCTGTTGACAATGAATTCACTTCAGATTTGTTTGTAGAGTGCAGCTTCCTTGGTGTTGTTG
This sequence comes from Zoroaster sp. YZ-2022, assembly GCA_029582265.1. NCBI lineage: Eukaryota > Metazoa > Echinodermata > Asteroidea > Forcipulatida > Zoroasteridae > Zoroaster > Zoroaster sp. YZ-2022. The sequence continues at coordinate 2,724,588 of CM055825.1, read as the reverse complement.
AACCTCCAAGGAGAACAGTGTGGGAATTTGTACTTTTAGAAGTGGGGAGGAAAATCCTAAGAGAATCTGTTTTTAAAAAAATGGTCTTAAATTTGCCGTGTTTTTTCTGTTTTTTCTCGTTTCAGTTACTTGATTTATACACCGAAGATGATACGTGTCGGACGAGTCAAGGCTCGCCGGCCTTCCAGCCCCCGGAGATTGCTAATGGCACGGAGTGTTTCTCAGGGTTCAAAGTGGATGTCTGGTCTTCAGGTGTGACGTTGTAAGTCCTTAGAAGGAAAAAAATTAAATAAAATGATTTGCTGTCTGGTGACTTTCAAAGTCCTCATAATTTTCTTTTGCTTACAATTTTTTTAAAGATGTGTGAATGGAAGATGGAACAGTTCTTTTGAAATCTGGGGATGTGGAGAGTCGGTAAATCCTCCAAAATTAAACATCCAGTACATGTAGGTTCAGGGGGCTTTTTCCTCTAGACCAAAGGGAGACCTGTTGACCATTCCTTGTGTTATTTTTTGGTCTCCATTGCAGATTCAACATCACTACAGGAACATTCCCATTTGAAGGTGACAACATCTACAGATTGTTTGAGAATATCGGGAAGGGAGAATTTACTATGCCGCAAGACGTATCGCCACTACTTGCAAATCTGCTTCATGGTGGGTATGGAGTAGGGAGGGGGTGGGGGATTTGGTTGGCACACTTGGATTACTTTTTCATTCATTCACATTTATTTCCATTTCACAATTCTCAAGTCACGCTATACAGATAATAGTATTAATAAAGCAGTGTACAATAAGGTGAGAAATATTGGATAGACACATTAAAAAATGGTGAAATGAAGGCATGTCCCGGTAGCAGTTGCTTGTGTTGGGGACGCCAGACAAGACAAGATGACGGACAAACAGACAGACGGACAGACAAGAAAACACAAAACACTAATCATGAATAAACTGCAAATTTTATGAGCCTAAATACAATAATAACAATTCACAAACTTACTAAGATAATACACATAAATAGTTTACATAGAACAATTTTATATGTACATTTTAATGTTACATTTAAATATACTACTCAAAACAATTTAGGGAACACCGGAATAATCTCAGTTAACCAGTTCGCGTCGGAGGCCATGTATACACGCAATTTTTTTTGGCACCACGGATCGGAGAGCGTCTAAACACGCCATAGGAAACTCCGGAATATTTGTATGCATGCTCGGTTGAGCCACGCGTGTACGGTGAAATGCTCGGAAGTGCCGGTCACCCGCTGTGGAAGCTTCCGTTAACGTGTGTGTGGGAAAAAGAAACACGCCACAGGGGCCCAGAAAAACTTTTTTATTCCTGACGCGAACTGGTTAAAAGCAAGATCATTTATTTCAGATAAAAACAATGTTTCACAGAATTGATGAGAAACAACTGCACAATGAAACAGATGATAAAGGATGTATGTAGTGATTACACATTTCATGACATGACTGTAGACTGAAAGAGAGAGGGGGTTGCAAATGAAAATCCCGGTTCATGGAACATTTCAAACCTATTTGATGTTAAAAATCCGGTGTTCCCTAAATTGTTTTGAGTAGTATACATTAAGTGTAGATGAGGGTTTCTTATATGACTGGGAAGCTTGTTACAGTTGATTGCACCAGTGTATCGAAACTGTGTTAAAATGTTGTGTCCTGTGTATTGGAAGATGAATGTTGGTTGAAGTTCTGGTGTTGTAGTTTTGAATGTTGTAATTAAATTTAAAGAGCGCTTGGAATAAAATTATGTTAATATTTTTACTGTCGGGGTAGGGGGTTACATACCCCTCCCAGATGTATAATTGTGGAGGATTTACAGACTCTCCACATCCCCACAAACAAGAAACTAGAGGTTTGGACATAATGCAGGCTACTTCTTTCTTTCCTCGGTGAAAGACTTCAAGAACATTTTGAGGCAAAGGGAGATTTGTACAAAATCATGAGAAATGACAGGCCTGATTGTAACGGAATTTAGTCTAAATTTATGCTGAATATTCTATTTATGCTGTTTATTCTAAAGATACTAGTTCAAAGGGGGGGATGGCACATTTTGATATTGGCATGAACATTTTTGGCTGGTCACGTGATAGACGGCTTGGAATATCATGAATGGCCCGATCCCATGCATGGACGCAACCTCCCTTACTTGATCATCGATGGATGCTCGATTCTTCCCCAGATGGCATCCTTGATACCTCCCTGTCAAGGATTTCATTCCACCCTACTGGATGATTGAGAACATGCACGTACATCATCATATCGTCTTACGTATTGACGTATTTTGTTGATCATTTGTCTGTCCAGGAATGCTGAAGGCGAACCCGGATGAGAGATTCGACACGCAAGAAGTTAAAAATCACAAGTGAGTTTTATATGTGTCAGTAGTGGCTAATGATCTCGTGATGCCTGATAAAATTGCTTATTGTTGCAACAACAACAACAACAAAATCACAAGATTGATGGATTTCCACTTTTGTACCATGAGGCATTATTTGGGGGTACTGATTTGCAACGTAAGTACATTCCATTCCTCTCTTCAATTCTTGGAAAATTTGTTAGTCATTCCGATTTTAAGTCCAACGTCACCATTAAAATCTGTTTTTCATTGTCACAGGTGGGTCCAAAAGAACTATCCCAGGGAAGGGGAGGAGGTCCCCCTCCCCCCTCTCCCCGACAGCAATGACCCCCTTCGGCGTATGACCTGTTTACCTTACCTGGTAGACATGTTCGATCCGACGGTATCCGAGGACCCAACAGCATCGGAGGACGGTAGTTACGAGGACAGATATGACCGATATGACCGATATGACGACAGTCAACGGTATATCAAGGAGCCCAGTCAACCGGGTAAGCCTTAACAATATGTTTGACACGCACAAAATGATTGTCTGCACACCTCGCTAGTCCTCACTGGAAGTACGCATGCTACCACGGAGTTTGTAGTATCACGCATATGATGTCACAAACAGAAGGGCTCCCTCGTTCAGAGGCTAGAGATGGTCACGTACAGCGCACATACAGTGAATGATTTTTCGCATAGAAGAATGCTACACAAATTTTACAATTTGCCACTCAAAAATTCAAGATTTTCAATTCAAAATTTGCATTACATACACACACAAATACATCTTACGCCTGTGATTTCTGAGGATTTTTCCTGATTTCATTTTTTTTTTTTTACAAATCTCCCTTTGCCTCAGAATTTTCTTTAAAGAAGAGAAGTAGCCACCAAGGAAAGAAAGAAGTAGCCTGTATTGTGTCCAAACTTCTAGTTTCTTGTTTGTGGGGATGTGGAGTCTGTAAATCCTCCAAAATTAAACATCCAGGAGGTTCAGGGGGGGCTTTGTCCTCTAAACCAAAGGGAGACCCAGGCACGCTACCCATTATTCAGGATTTTTTTACTTTTGTCAAATCACACCCCTGATATCTGCCTACACGAAATCGTTCCCTGGCATACATGGACCAATGAATGACATTCGTTTGCCTCTGAACGAGGGCGCCCTTTCTGTTTGCGATGTCAATGCAAGAGGTCGGTACACTATCTGCGTGTCTTCCCACGCACTGGAGACAGTAAAAGATATATCCATGGTAGTAACTGGCCTTTAATCAGTTACACATCATGCTCTGGCTACTGCCCAGCAATTATTGCTCTCAAGAATTCAAAAGCAGTCATTCTGAGCACTTGAGTGCACTTGGCTATCAGGCCTTTCACAGTCGCACAAAAGGGTAATTACCAAAACAGAAGCCTGGCTGTCCAAGACTTCATGCCTGCATAACCATTGAGGATTAGCAGCTTTGTTTGATACAAATTATCTTCTTTTGTTCGGTGGAAGTGGTTTTTCACTAAAGTGCATTTAGCTATTGTGTGAAGGCAGTTAGGATTGAAATCAATTGATACAGTAACAATGTATTGGGATTGAAGGCAAGATTAAGGTAGTGATTCATACCTGCAATACTAATACTACAGGAGCCAAGGGTCTTGTTATTTATAACTAGGGTTGGGACGTTTACACGTTTACACGAAAATAAATTCACTAAACGTTTTCAAATTCACGAAACATGTAAACAAATTCCTACATTGTCAAAATGGAGCCTTCCATTTCCACGATATTTGACTGGTCATGTTTTTATTTCACAAAGTGCGACCAGTGGGCCGCTGCTATTATATCATGATTCTCAGGAAATTCAACTGATAATTTTGGTTTAATTTTTATACAACCAGAAATTTTGGAGGATGTTTTGTGCCAAGCTTGTAATTTTTTAATTTGTACTATTTTATTTCTAAATCTGTATCGCCGTATTTTGGATTATTCTCCGTACTAAATACGGACAATCCGTCTGTATCAGGCCATTTATTGGTGATAATAATAATCGTGTACACGGTCTGTGTCAAAACGTGTACATGTGTCCGGTACAATAAACATTCTAGGAGCTCCTTTTTCTTCCAAAAATTCTCCACCCTTCCCTTGAAAAATTTCTGGCTCACGCATGTCATGGCTGAAGCCACACACAATACACCCAAAAGACTAACTTTGTATCAATTTTAACTGCCAGAATTGCGCAAAAATAAATGCTCTTTTCCACTCCTACTCAGAAATACTTCAAGAAGAAATTACTAGAATACCGGAACCCGAGCCGGTCGTGGAAGTGACCGAGAAGAAGAAGAAATCTTCACGGAAACCGAGGAAGCTGAGTGCATCCTGTAAGCAGATGTAGCCAGTGGGGCGGACAACAAAAGCACCACCTGTCTCCAGACGGAAACAGATATCAGGAACAGTTGCTTTGTTTCCCCCACTGATGTTAAACCAAAGGATAATTAAATTAAATACATGTATCTCAAAGAGCCATCCAAGGATTATAAGGACACCATCATTTGCCTCACAAAACGAGATATTTCCATCGAGTATCATAAGACGAATCCTCCTTCAAATTGTTTCAACGTCATGCCATGCTTGCTATGTGGATGGCTACATTCTTGTGGGATGATTTCAGCGATTTTGGAATCCTGCAACGACGGTTACAGTCACCAAACTTGAGCTCGCATGAGACCATCTTTCACTTGCAGGTACCTTCAGGGCTGAAGTGTTGAAATTGCTCCACCTTTACGGGTGCAATCATCTGCAGTCTGCCCTCGCGTATCAACGGCTGGGTGTGGTCCGGACTGGGGGAACCTCCGTTTTGAATGATGGATCGGAGCAATATTTGGAGAAACCCTTTACTCGTTGACATTTGTGTTTGTATAAAAGTGATTGGAAGTGTGTGAAAGCTTGAACAGAAATGGTTGCGTCCCTTTTGAAAAAATATTTAAAAAATGAGAAAATAAACCAGTTCATAAACTTAATGGATCGTTTCTGGTATTGGTTTTCTTACGTATTTTTGTATCAACTCATTGGATTTATCAGAAGAATGATATATTTGGATGCTTTGACAGGGACAACCCCATATCGACCTGCAAAAGTATTTAAAAAACAGGCAGAAAAAAGCAGACATAAAACAAAATACTAATGCCACTCTTGAGGAAATTAAAAAATGGTCCCCAAAAATAAGAATATTACTGAAAGAACGAATACTATTTGAACAGCTTTGGATATGAAGTTGTTTTAAGTCAAATTGAAGACAACTTTTAGATATATACAGACCCAGAATATTTAAATAAAACTTCAGAATTTATTTATATATATATATGGCTCTGACCAAATTATTTGAACGGAGAGATTTTTGCTAAATTCCTTGTCATCTCGTCCTGGAAGAGGATGGACTTCTGTTGTTTGGTTGTTTGCGTTTAAACGTTTACTACAGAAGTAGTCTGTTGTTACTGTACATTTTGTACAAAGATACACATGAAATTTACCTTATTTCAGATAGTTGTAAAGACCGAATATGAACATGTATATTGTACAAAAGACAAATATAAATACTTATAAAGAAAAAGTTGCTTTTGTTTTTTACATTGACGTGATACCCTTTGATGGTTTAAAAAAAAAAGTGTGCATTTCCATGTATTGGAATTTTGTAAAAAGATATTGTGTTTGTACAGTTGAGTGGAACATATATGTGTGCATTTTTCAAGAGCAGTGTAATTTGGTGTATATAATACAGTATATTTGGTTGTCGCAGAGTTAATGTAAGTTTTGAATCGTAGTCCTATTAATGTATGATTGAATATCGCTGACTAGTACCACCTGATATAAATAGGTGTAAAATGAAAGATTTGACTATTTTGTTTTGTTTTATATAAATGCATTTTTGAAATGTTAAACTAGATAAATATAAGTGTATTATATTATGTTTAGAAATCCCTATTGTTCAATGTATATTTGGTGTCACTGGCATAGTCTTATTTGCATTGATTAATTTGAAAGATATATCGCCTGCGTTTGGACTGATTTGATGATAACAAATAGATTTAATTATTCAGTTGCTATTTTTCTGGGTTAAGGAAGTTATCAGCTTTCGTTTGAGACACCGAACGAACAAATCCGTCAAGGATTAATACCAGTAAAATAAAAACTAAAATAAAAAGTAATAAAATGCTGGTCCACTGTTTTATTCTTCAGCTTGCACGTGAACACACAATTTATTGTTCGTAATGGCCGAGGGCGTATGCAGTCTTCTGATTGGCCAGCCTGGCTGTCAATCAGAATCAAACGTGTTTGAAATATCGCTGTTATTTACAGTTTTCGACATTAGAATTTCATGATTTATTTTTTTTCGCTTAACAACAAGATTTTTTCTTCAAAATTTGTTGGTTTTTAAATTCTATTTCATGGGTCGTCTTAACCAAACACGGGCAATATATTTTTAAACCTTGGACAAAAATATAAAATATTTTTTTTCAAGTATATACGCAGTATAACATTAAATACTTTCTTTTATCCAGTGACCCTTCTATAAATAACTAACCCATTATTGAAGAAATAAGAAGTAAGTGGGCAATATTAAAAAAAAAAAAAAAAAAAAATGTTCATTACATTTTCGTTATAAACTAAATGTATTTTATTGTTATTTATTTTTTGTTACAAGTGTTAATATGATAAAAGAAAAAGAAAATCCCCAAAGCATAAAATATCAGCCAAACCAAAAAATCTGTTTAGGCAATGTGAAGGAATCCGTAAGATATTTCATTTAGCAATAATTCACTGAAATATTTCAGTGTTCTGCCAAAAGTAGGCATGCAATGTACTGTGAGTGTTGCTTGATTCTTAATTAACCATAATTGATGTGCCCTGTTTGAAATATACAGTTAAAACAAAACCAAAATCAGGACTGTGATTTCTCAGGATTTTGCCTGATTTCATGATTTTGTTTTTTACAAATCTCCCTTGGCCTCAAAATTTTCTTTAAAGAAGAGAAGTAGTCACCAAGGAAAGAAAGAAGTAGCCTGTATTGTGTCCAAACCTCTAGTTTCGTGTTTGCGGGGATGTGGAGAGTCTGTAAATCCTCCAAAATTAAACATCCAGGAGGTTCAGGGGGGCTTTGTCCTCTAGACCAAAGGGAGCCCAGGACCATTTTTCAGGATTTTTTGCTTTTGTCAAATCACCACCCCCGCAAAATATTTTGGAAGCACGTAGATTAAACACTTCTTTAAAATAGTTTTGTTTGCAAGAATCCAAAATATTTTGATACATTTATAGCCTTTTTAATTTTATGTGATTTATCAAAATTAAAATTTGTTTTATTAAATGCCTATTTGCTGTAAAAGGCCTTCCCTGCACGGCGGCCATTTTTTTCTCTACATACGTCAATGAGAATCAATAGTCCACAATAGTCAGGTGCCTTCAAAGTGGTAATTCACTTTACAGTGATTTGTATGCCCTAATTACAATGTCATCATTGAGGACTAGACAATGATGACCACAGTGTGGAAAAGGTTTCTGTTGAGTGTTTAAGTTATGATTTGACTCTTGTACTTAATATTTGGTTGGTTTACTCAATTTTTTTAAAAATGATTTTGATATGGTTTAAGCTGTATACTCCTCGGGGAGCTGAGATGGTTTCAGGAATGATTTATGCACCTGATGAGTAGGGGTGATGAAGTGCATAGCAGGCCTCTGATTTCTCAGGATTTATCCTGATTTCAGGATGTTTTAAAAATCTCCTTTTGCCTCATATAATCTTGAAAGAAGAGAAGTAGCATGTATTTGTTCAAACCTCAAGTTTCTTGTTTGTAGGGATGTGGAGAGTCTGTAAATCCTCCAAAATTAAACATCCAGGAGGTTCAGGGGGCTTTGTCCTCTAGACCAAAGGGAAACACAGGCCCGCTACCCATTTTTCCAGGATTTTTTGCTTTTGTCAAATCACCCCCTGGCATAGGGACCTCACAGTGACAAGTGCTATAAGAATGTTTCATTATTATTATTAGATGACTGAAGAAGGAAAATCCCGAACATTTTTCTGGGTAAATTTGATTCCAAAACTACTCACTTCACTTCAAGATACTTACTTCTGTAGCCTTCTTGGATAAGTTTCATAGAATGCAAAGCCAAAGTTTTCTGGGTTTTATTTTGCCCTTACAAAATATTATTCAGGATAATGTCAAGTCAAGACTCGTGCTTTAATAAGGATGCAGTAATTGTTTCCCATATGTGTACAGTTGTTTATTGATGCGAGTTGTCAATATTTATTGTCGCGGTTACTGCTGTTTGGTTACCTTACTGCCAGAATAACCAACTTTTGTTATATTTTTGGGGTTTTGGAAAGAAATTGCATGGTGTGAGCCGAGTGGAAGCAACACGTCTTGTGTTTCAAACAGAAACTAAAAACTCTTAGAAAATATGAAAAGTGACCATTCATTGTAATGACTGATGTTTGGGTTCACTCCAGTTGAAACTGCGACAAGATATATAATTGTAAATTTCATAATGTTCATAGCTTTGGAGAAAAAAAAGCCTGTTGTTTGATGTTGATGTTTGTCACGATATATTTTTGGGTTTACAGATAAAGATTTTATTTTCATCATTCAGAAGCAGCTGGTTAGTGTTTTACTATGTAAATTGACTGTTAGGAGTGCAACATTTGAAACTGTTTTCTTAAAATTATCAATGCTTTAACAGGGGAGGTACAGCATTGGTAATGTCGGCAAAATGGCTTTTTACAAGTATTGCTTTCCCTCTTTGAATCAAAAATTTGCATGAGACAACCAAATTTTACCTTATTACGTTGATCAGAAAATGCATTCAGATTTCATGTTTTCATTCTAAAGCAGAATTTTCTGAATTCAAACTGGAAATTGTTTTAAAATTTTTCAAAGTGACAGCGACAGCACTTCAAGAGAAAACTATTTAGGAGAAGATTGATAAGTATACATTACAATTCGCCAATTTTGTTAATTGTGTATTTAACAATTCTGTACCTTACCTTTATGGGCCTTTCACAATTATCAATGTACATGAGTTTTTAAACTATACAAAGGCAGGACAGGTTCTATAGTTTGAAATGTTTTCGTAACCCTCCTACTATAGCTGAACTTTAGTGACAAGTAGCTAAGCTATAGTGGTCAAACTGCCCGTTTTGACTGTTGTCCCTGATCAACCTGAACAGCACAAGACAATGCTTTTACCAGTCACAAACGGTCGACTCCTTTTGACATGTAAGGTGTGACAGTGTTTGACTTTTCATTGTACTAGATATACCTTGGCATGTATATCAACATTTTGACTGATTTTGACTTGCAGTCACGGAATTGTTAGTAAGCCTTTTGCTTGTTTCGATTGAAAAATGTCAGGTACACTGACTCAGTCAGTTGTAAGTGCATTTTGAATTACCTAGACTTTTTAGCACAGCAACTATAGCTGAAGGGGTCGTTGGTACCTGGGAAATCTCAATCCTATGTACGTTAGAGGACTTTCAAGATTGCCTGGGTACCATTGGGTAGTAGGCCTACCCTAGGTGACATTGACCTTTCAGTTTACTTATATGTCGGGATTCAGGGCATAGAACCTTCAGCTCAGGAAAGTCTGGTACCTTTGTGCCATACGCATTCATTGTAAACTGTGTATGGGTGTTGGACTTCTCTTAGGTTACTATGCAAGAGCATGCCACAAATCACATGGTATATAGCAACAGTGTGTATAGTCTGGTAAGTTCATTTTTAATCATGCACTTGCCACCGACTTGAGTCTGTGTACCAGACATTATTCAAATGAAACTCATTGGGGGGGGGGGGGGCTTCCTGAAAACAATTGTAGTTGATAGTTATGTAAGGCCCTTCATTCATTGTATATGTTGTTTAGCTGTGTTTCTTGATCACAGCCACTGGTGATCTGGTATTTGTTCAGCAGGAATATAAAATGTTACTACTGTTTGGATTTCTAACACCCAAAGATACCTTTTTGCAAATGCAATTTGTTGTTACAAACTTTGGACATAGTGGGCACCTATCCAAGGACACAATTTATCAGTCCACTGGTGTCCATTAACATTTGACTTGTTCCAGTGTTGCAACTGACAACAACCTCTTTTATACAGGATGGATCTGTAGAACCAAAGAACCTCAAAACTAGTGTCTTAAACGCAACAATTGCACAAGAATGATAGTTGGCATTACTACAGTACAACAAAATGTCTAAATTATCAAAGTTGGTTTCTGAAGACGAAAACAACCTGAATTTACAATGTACCCGTGACTTAGTGATAAAGTACTTAATATTTGATCCCACAAGTAGCTTGTTTTTTTTGTAACAGGCCATCAAACATGCCTTTTGAGGTTTGAAACGTAAGGCCAATAACTACATTGTGCACTTATACTACAGGTCCTTAAGGTTGGTAAGCAAAAATTGTCTCCTGTCAAAAGTGGTTGTACTGCCCTCATTGTCAACTTGTACATGATCCTGAAAAACATGTAAGCATTGCGTGCTTCCATGTTAAATCAATTATTTCACAATGACATCAATGATAATGTAGTGGTGTTTCTCTGTTTAGGCCTCCCCCAAAAAAGTCTCCGGTTTCTGGTCGGCTTCAAAATCGGTGCGGTGATGCATTTTTTTTGGGGGGGGGGGGTAATTTTTTTTTTTTTTTGCCAAAAGGGAAATATGTGATACATGTATACACGGGGACCAAATTTCACATATACAAAGTATGGTGGCTATGAGAGGCCTCACAAATCGGGCAAATGTTCATACCCCTATGTGAAAAAGTCATTTAAAACACAGCATGGCAGAATTCCAATCAATTGGACATCGTTTCATAGCAAAGAAAAAAAAAGAAAATTAAATATGCTGATGCACGCAGAAACCGGAGACCTTTTTTTGGGGCCTTACTGTACATTGTTATTCCGATTGTTACCTACTTCACTGAGAAAGAAAAGAAAAGAAATAACAAATACATGGCATGAAACCAATTCCTGAGTCATTTCTCTTTGATTTAATGAGTCATAAGAAAGATAAGGATATCATAAAGCAGAGATATAAGGACATTTTATTGGTAACTATTTACATGTGGGCACTGAATTACTGTTGGCTGGTAAGCTTCATTGGCTGACTAAATGTTTAGCAATTTTTTTCTTTCTGTCATGCCCCCAGCTATATCATCAGTCCTAACTATAGTTGCAGCAGGCACAACTGTTACAGTCGAGACAGACCCAAAATGGGCCAAACTGTAGTTGGAACATAACAGCTCTATTGAATTATTACTCAGTCTGTCAAGTTTATGGGCCATTAATCTGACTACCCCAAGTCCATCAAAATCCGCCACCTGGTTTTGCTTGATTTTGGTGGATTCAGTACTCCACGGTATAGCCCAGCGACTAGAGCATGTGTACCAAATCCATCAAACACCACCTGGCTGCATTTGTTGGATTCAGGGCTGTGTATAGCCAAGCCATGGATGCTTTGCATTTGCTACTGTACCAATTCCATCAAAGTCCAACAATTGGGATACCTTTTTACTGCATGTTGATGGATTTTGGGAATTTCTAGCAAAAATGCCAAAGGAATTAATCATGTAGGGTTAATCACTGATATCAAGGCCAATTCATATTAGAAATGGCCCCCCCTCTCAGCTCTGACACAGTACACGAAGGTGAGAATCCAACCTGGGCTAGTTCATATTTGTTGGCAAAAGAATTGTTGAGTTAAATTTGCATTGGTTGAGGTGTGTTAAACTGTATACAAATTATTCAATATATGCAAATTATTAAGCTATATGCAAATTATTCAACTGTATGAATATGTTAAAAACAACTGCTAATATTTAATTCTGATGTGTGAACCAGCCACATGCACCATCAATGTCAATACTTTCTAAATATTAGATATGGACTATCTGGGAACCCTACCATCTCCCTCCTCCAATCAAAAAAGAGGCAACCCCCATCTTCCCCCACCCTAGATCTACCACTGTCACTGGTATAAACGATGGTCTTCCCTGAGATCAGTGGGTTTTAGCTTTCAGATGCACTCGGACTTTAATGAACATAGCCACATGATCATTCACTATGTCTTTAGCGCAAATGGACATCATTCACTACCAGGGGGCGCTGTTGTACACAGACTCCAGTTGTGATTACTACCCTTCAGCAGAAATACATTAGAAGGGATAGACTGTAGGTAAGGGGAGGCGGAGCTAACAGGTACACTAATGTATAATGCTATGGCATTTCTATATTCATCATCCCTCAGTACACCTTCAAAGGATCCTTTCTACCAGCTTGCATCCTTGCATGTGCAAAGTCTGCTGTATTGTGGATTCAATGACATTGCCCATTTGACTAGACTTACAAATGTGGAAAAACCTCTGTCCATTTACTGACTTGGGTTTGTTTACAATAATGATAACAAGGAAACAAATGGAAAAGCATTTGCAAGTTCTTGGAATGAATCCTAAATGGTTAATTTTTGTTCAGTTTTCCGTCGAGTAAATATCTGTCACAACACTACGTCTTAACCGAGGATCTTTCAGTTTATTCTTGAAAATGGGCAGACTGTCAAATAACTTCACTGTTAAAACAGCACACATCTCTTTTTCAGGTTTAAGAGGAACTCAACACAAGTGAGTTATTCGGTTCCTTGTGGTCGACAACAAAGATTTGAGTCATTCTGCTGGAAGTCTTGGTATTACTGGAAGGATGAGGTTTCCGAAGGATGAATCTTGGGTGATGAAGAAGGCAAAGGAATTAGAATGTGCATGCTGAAATACAAAACCAGAAAGAAAGATAAACATGAGACCATGACAATATAAACGTCCTGCATTTGGTAGAAATGATTACTCGATACTTCACAGACTGTTAGTGTCTGAAACTGTGAACAAATTTTCAGAATTTTCTTAAAAAAGCTCTCACTGAGCAGAAACTTTCTTTTTTTTGGTCTATAGATCTCTATCCTGTTGCGGCCATCTTTGTCATATTCCCAGTGTGCACAAGTATATAATGCACGCAAGGGACCTGACTATTTTTCCTTCCAGCCTTGGTTCGGCCACATGGATATATATGGATGAAAAAACAAGATGACTGCAAAGGTCTATTAACCCATATTAAGGTCTATTAACCCGTAGATATGTAAAACGCTACAAACGCCGACCTACGTGATTTTCCGTACCGTGTTTTTGTCCAATTCCAATTCCAATTTACTACGTTTTTCCGATGACTGTATTTCATGATTATAGATATGAAATTAGACAAGTCTGACATCATAATAAAGTGCATGTTCTCCTCTTTCCATCAGTATATAATGTGTCTGTGTCAGTGATTGTAATATTCTCTAAATAAGGAATCTTTCTGATTGTGTGCAAAAACAATGTATCTCTGTGCGGGGGCTTAGGCACATACAGTCTTTTGTGTGTTTACATGGTTAGGCGGATATGGGTTAACTTTATTCCTGGAGGAAGGCTTCTTGACCTCTGCACGTCTGCACTAGTAAGCAGGAGGTCGTGGGTTCGAATCCTGCCTGAGTCGCCTATGAAGTTTTTACCACAGATACTCGGAAAGCACTGGGTATACAGTGCTATACACATGTCAGTGTAGGGCAAAATTAAATCATTTCTTCTTGACTTAAACCAAATATTGCCACAGTACCCTCAAATACGGCCGTTGTCTCATCTCTGTATCTTCGTTTAGCCTGTCTCTTGTTCTAAGTAGGTTTTTCATGATTTGAAATCTTGTTTCAAGGAGAAATAATATGAAAAGTTACCTGTAACGCTTGTTTCTGCCGTGCGTCCAAGTTTCTGGTTTCTGAGGGTCCTCTGTTCTGTTTGTCATCAAAAAGAAAATACAAAATCATTACTTTTTTTAATATAGAGGCAGGAAATTATTACAGTAAGTCCACATTTATTATGACTCTAATAAAACAAGAGAAACTTATGTTCGTATTGGTTATTTCATACATTCAGGAGTATGTACGTGTTTTTACCAAATTGTTTACGAAGATTACCAATTTCGGGTACCCGAGTCCCGAAATAGCCGAAAATCCACAGCCTTAACCCTCCTACAATCAGTGCAATTTTTGAAACAATCCATTCAGGCCACTCCAACTCCAAGCCATTAGCTGTTGCCAGTGGCCTCCTATGGTTACCCTTCTGTGCACTGTCACACCACTGAGATTGCAGGGTAAAGTGGTCTCCCATTGATACATTGCAGGCCATACTAATAATAGTTCAAACATTTACAGTGGCCTTGGGTGGCACACAGTTGATTTTGTAAGATTACTTGGAAAGGACAGCAGGCTTGTATGTACTAAAGGTTGGTGAAGAACATATTGAAAATTCAGTGGATCGGTGTGGCCTCCATGTGTAGTAGGGTTAGACCTTACTCATCTGATTAAACTTACTGGTCCACTGGATCCATCCTTTGGTCGTGCTTGAGCTGGTAGTTGAGCCCTGCAATAATATTTCAAGGTAATGTATTGAATAAGTTTCTATGTACTACAACAGGCAAGATATTTGTTTGGGGTTTTCCTTCCACAACTAAAACTGAACATTCCTTTATCGTCTTCTCTTCATAGTTTTCTTCAGGCTAAGAAGCTGCAGTTGCTTACGAAGAATACTTTTTACCAGAAAGATATAATAATATTAATAAATTATTAATAATATAGGAAAGAATGTAGAATACAACTGCCACTTTTCTATCCAAATTATGACGAATATCAAAGGTTTTCCTTTAAACGATGATATATGACACATTTAAGGAGAAGAAAGTGTGGTCAAGTGAGGATTGAAAATGATATTTTGTGAGATTTTGAGCAATGAATGTATTCACATCCAGTGAGATGTTGGCCATTTTGTCGTCTGCTAAAAACACATGCTTATCCATTGCGCATAAGTGGCGGTTGGGTTTGACATTCTTTCCATAATATAAATATAGCAAGTGCGGTGTTTTCATTGAAGATGGTTGATTGATTATCAAAAGTTTATGGTACAAAGGTTTCAAGACTGTTTTATTACATCAATGACAACAACTACAGACACAAGTAAGTCCTAATTATCTTGGAGGCATTTTTACACATTTCGGAGGTGCACAGCTGTAGGTATGAGAGCTTGCATTCGCCGCCTTGTTTTTGTGGTCAAACAATAGGAATGCACTGAGCCAATGAGAGACCTTCTTTTGAACTCAGTGAGGGCGCCCTTCGAGCCTGTGACATCATATGCAACTGCTCTATAGCTCCGACTGTATATTTTCAGTCAGTCTCGGACTAGGAGGCATCCAGCAAACTCACCCTGGCGTGCTACTCTGCATCTGCAGTCTTTTCTTCTGTTGCTGCAAGTCCTCTAGGATTTTCAAGCGATTCTGCTGTTCTGTGATAGACAAGGTGAATGACGACACAGATAACTAGTTAGTTAATTAATAACATTGCAACAATTAATCCGAGTCTGTGCATTACAACTATAAGAATTGTCTTAAGAGTTAAAACTAATATTTTCAAAATTATATATTTGGGAATATCTTTATAATGAAATAAAGGATTCCTCAAAAGTGCAGACTGTAGCTCGTAAACCCAAAGAAACTTATCATCGACAATGAAGGAATGTTCAGTTTTAGATGTGACAAGTTAATAACACATAATTGGGGTGCGGAGCTAACCTCAACAGGTTGGCAAATATAAGATAGAAAATTAACACGTCCCAGCGTAAATGTACTCAGCCAACTTTTGTACTTAACTAGAATCTAAGTTAAAGAGCTGACCAATATACAAAGATTCAATGACTTAAGTTCAGATATTCTGCATTTCTGGTAATTATATTTTATTTTAAACTAAAGGGCCAGTATCGTCACAATGAGAGCAGACTTTCAAGTTAAAAGTCTGATCGGTGTCCTAGTTTATACACACATAGGGCAAAATTAGTTTAAGTCCTAGATTAAGATGAACAGTAATTCTCAGTCACTGTGTTCATCTGAAACTAGGACCCGATTCCATGCCCTGTTGAAAGTCAGCTCTGATCATGACGACACTGCCCCTTTAATCTCAATCCATGCCTTGTCGATCGTGGCGATATTGTTCCTTTCAAATTCAAGACTTATTTAATGCATATTCGCTATTCAGGAACCTATTCTCATATTACTGCCGGTGATGAATAATGTACTTGCTAACCTTGCCCTGTACTTGGACCAGGAGCAGACATGTTTGCCCTTTGTCTAATAAATTTGTTTGATTGATATATTAATGACAACAGAAACAGGAACACCGAGCTTAATATAATAACACTGGCACTTTGTGGCAGCAAATTAATTAATCTTAAAATAAACTATCCATTTTCACTGCGTTTGTATTATAGCCATATTAACTTCTATATAATTGATCTATATTTTATTAAATGAATATGAATAATAGCAAAATATATAAAAAATATGTATGCTGAAGTCAATCAAGTTTATTAATTTAGTAAAAATATTAAATTTCGAACAAATGTTTCGAAGACATGAGATCGAGGATACGATTTCCACCTTGTCAGCAAATATGGCGGACGAAACGGAAATACAGAGTACACAAAACAATGTACGAGACGGTGAAAAAGATCCATTACAAAACCCGCTTTCCTCTGGCACAGACGACGAAGAGGACATTATTGCGGTAAGGAATATTTAGGGATTTTTATTTGACAGAGGAAGGAAAACATAGTCCAGTTATCAGCTGTCAAAGTTGGTGTATCGCAAAGCCTTGACGTCGTTTACATGCAGAAAACAATACATTCAACATTAATCTATTTCCGACATGTAAATTCCCAGGTTGTAGGAGGGGCGGGGCACCTGCATTTGATTGCGTAGACCTAACGTTAGTTATCTGTTATGCATGTAATTACTATTGCAATAATTAAATAATTTCGATTTCATTCATTGTCATGAATGTAAATATAGCCTAACATTGGTTTAATCAGCAGATCAGATATTGGTAATCATTTTTAGACTGATGAACTTGAGAGGCCTAACATCCTTGCTCTGTGTGCACAGATTTTTTTCTTTGTTTAAATTTTACCAGTTATAATTAAGCAGGGCAGTCCTCTATTTATCCAACTCCAACCCTAAGTTCAAATGACAATATCCATAGCGTAAAATTTAAAAAATAAAACTTTTTTTTTCGACATAATCATCAATGTACTAAAACTTTTTGATGATAATGCAAAAATTGTAAAATATTTTAAATAGCAGAAATATCACCAAAAGACAAAATGTAAAATTTGATAAATGTAGCTTGTACTGTTGTAGGAAAATACATGGCAGATTGTAGAAAATGGATTTCATTGTTAAATTGTGTTTTTGTAAAAAAAAAAAAGTTTAAAGCTTTTTATAGGTACTGTTTGCATCATGTTTATTTTTTTAAATTTTTTAAATTTTATTTATTTGTTTGTTCGTTGTAGGTTATCCGTGCACCACCGTCAAGTTCCAAACCCGATGGCTCGACCACAGCCATGATGGGTTCCCTCAAGCTAGAGGAAGAGGTAGATGTCAAGGACCTCTTCATCACCGTTGATGACTTCCAGAAACACATCTTTAAAATAGATACTTATATCACATATAGAGTGTTCACAAGAGTGAGTCTTAATGTTTTAAAATATAAGGGGGCCTTTTTAATTAAAATAATTTAGAGATCACAAGAAATGCACTGTATTTAAAATGAAAAAAAAAATTATTTTGTTATCTTCATTTTATATTTGTTCATTTACTTTTGGATAGACCACAAGAAGTTCCTTTGATGAACCCGAGTACAGTGTAAGAAGACGCTACCAAGATTTTCTCTGGTTACGACAGAAACTCTTAGAAACTGAAGATACTCACATAATACCGGTAAGTAGAATTGTATCCTGTCATATTGGTATGACCTGCAATGTATCAATGGGGAGACCACCTTACCCTGCAGTCTTATGTAGTGTTGTATTGCACAGTCGGGTAAACACATGTGACTGGCTCGGGCAAAATCCTAAACTTGGACCCAACTTTTCGGAGTGACCTCCCAAATTTATCGTGAAAATTAACAATGTTCCCAACAATGTTTCAGGATTTTTCTTTTTCCATCAAAAATGCTCTATATGGTGACATGAAAATCTCAAACTGGTACATGGTCCCTGGGGTCAGTTTTTGACCTTTTCATGGCTGTTACGCATTAATGGTAAATGCTGAGAAGTTTCAGGTTTTGCCAGAGCGGGTCATATGTGAGGCCACTGACATCAACTGCAATAGATTGGAGTGGCCTCAGAGGATTGTTTTGAAAATGGTACTGACAGAAGAAACATTAATACACATATATTGAAAGACTTGTAACCTATTCATTTTAATTCAATGTTACATTTATTTAACTACAGACATAGTCATTATACAATATACCAATAATTGTGTATGGAGGCACAGTCTTGATAATAATAATAATAATAATAATAATAATAATGTGGACTTATATAGCGCACGTATCCACCAAACTGGTGCTCAAGGCGCATTATATTATTACCCCTGCTCATCAGGCGCATAAATCATTCCTCAAACCATCTCAGCTCCCTGGGAAGTATACAGCTCAATTGCTGCCATTACAGCGCACATAGGGCTAATCAAACACAACAACCAACTCTGCCCTCACAGGTACCCATTTACCCCTGGGTGGAGAGAAGCAATTATGGTCAAATGTCTTTCTCAAGGACACAAGCACCATGGTCGCGGTTGGGATTCGAACCCACATTCTGATGACTCAGCCATCAGAACACAGATCCGATGCACTAAACCACTCGACCATAGCACTCCAAGGCTTGTATTGGAGTGTCTTAACCCTAACTACCCCCAAGTCCATCAAAAGCCACAACCTGGTTTTGCTTGATTTTGGTGGATCCAGTACGCCACAGTATAGCCCAGCGACTAGAACATGTAGCCATGTGTACCAAATCCATCAAACTCCACCAGCTGCTTTTGTTGGATTCAGGACTGTGTATAGCCAAGCCATGGATGCTTTGCATTTGCTACTGTACCAATTCCATCAAAGTCCAACAATTGGGATACCTTTTTTACTGCATGTTGATGGATTTTGGAGGATTTGGGATGGATCCTAGCCAAAATACATAGGGGTTAAACATATGTGTAGAACAGAATGACAACAAAAGGGAAATAACTTCACTACATAAATTAACATACAAACAAGAAGGATAAATGACCAAGTGGATATTGTAACAGAAATGACTGATATAACCTACTTGTACTTAAAGGAAAAGTAGATACGAAAGAAAAATGACCAGGCATCTATTTTGATTTTGTCGAACATTCCAACAGCCCTTGCCCGAGAAGCACAGCATGAGAATGGACCGTCTAAGCAAGGACTTTGCCAAAACACGGCAGACGGCTTTGCACAAGTTCATGCAGAGGATTTCCGAGCATCCAGTGGTCTCCTTCAATGAATATCTCAAGATCTTCCTTACAGTCAAGGCATGGGTAATCTTCGGTGTTTGCTCATAGACACTTCTCTCAGTGTGACAATTGACAGTAGATTAGACCATGCATATAGTATTCACCTTATTCATGAGTTAGCTGTCTTATTCCCTGAATGCAAGAGGTTGCGTACCTGTATGTGCTCATTATAGTAACCTGACTAATTGTGTCTGTGTGCAGGGGCAATCTTGCTTTCAAATGTCATTGAGTTTTAAGTAAATTCATGGAAATAACTACATCCATAAGTATGTATTCCTGATGTCAGGAATGAACTTTTCTTTGGAACTATCAGATTATTGGGCCTTCTCGCTGGTGCATGCAGCATGTAAGCTACAGAGTGTGGTTGTGAGAATTACAGTCTCACTTTGTATTTATCGTGAATAAGACAAATAGGATATAGTTATGGTGTTGTATCGTGATTTTTGTTGTTCATGTTTGGTGGAAAAAATCATTTTGTCCAGAGCCATAAATGTTCTACGGTATTGTGCAACGATGGAGAGATATACAGTGTGACACTCGCTGTAATATTTGCAGAAAGCAATCTGTATTGTTGCACTGATATGAACATAGAGAGATTGCATATCGAGTGCTTGGAGAACAGACATGTTAATTGCATTTTTGGCGATTTGGGGGTTTTAGCATAATATTATGTAATATGACACTCTCTAGACATCAGATAAATGCCAACGACGTGCATTGATGGTGAAAATTGCATGAGAAATAATTGTATATTTCCATTAGCACGTGAACAGAAACCTGATTTTTGACAATAGTCCAAACATTGAATCGCATTTTTCTCAAAACTCAAAAAAGTGCACTTAACATGTTTGTGCTCCAAGCACTCGATATGATGTCATCACAGGCCTGAAGGGAACCCTCACTGAGGTCATAATATAGTAACTCATTGGCTTGGGTATGCACCTGTCTGTACACATAAGTGAGTTCCCATTTTTTGAACTTGATCATGGCAGCAAATGCCGCATATTCATTCATTTAACCGTAACTCCATAGACTCATTTGCTTTATTACACATGACCTGAATCCTCCAAAAGCACATGACATGTATGCACACATGTGTTTCTAATCTGTGATACATGGCCAGGGACCCTCCCTGCATGCATGGAGCAATAAACAGTGTCCACTGACCCCAAGCACTGACCTTGCAATCACTACAACAAACATAGATGTACATGTACCATGGAAAGGCAAGTATGCCTAATAACCTCAATCCTCCAAAATCCTTCACTTTAGCAAAGAGGATTTTGGAGGATTTGGGAAGGTTAGGGTTAATTTATTTTATTTGCCTTTTTTTTATGGTAACCATTCAACCCAAGGATGTATACACCTTTTAGTAATAATTGCATGAGGATTTAACACAAATCCATCGGTGATGTCACAACTTTCACGAAGGAAGAAATCTTTTACACATTTTCTTCAAAACCCAATCATAGGAACTCACGTCACACCGCAGAGTTGGTTCTGGTATCGTCAGCCGCATCGGCTTGACCATCAAAACGACAACGTCAGCCCTGATGCTTAAGAACAGAAGTCCAGAGTTCACCATCATGACGGAGTACATCAACACATTCGGCGATAAGATATCGTCAATTGATAGGATATCACAGCGGATCCTGAAAGAACAGACTGGTCAGTGGCTATGGCACATTTCCCATCGTTTTTGGTTTTTGTAAACCTTGGCTGAGCTAGGGATAGAATATTTTAGAAGTCTTCAACTGAGATTGCTAGCCGGTCTGTTTTATGATCATAGTGTTAGCCAGTAATCATAGTCTTTTGGATGCCTTGTTTGCGAAATGGACATTTTTTATTATTTTTTTGTACGCGGTTTTTCAATTAATAACAAATTTTGACACCCTATACCCAAAACCTCTGCTTATGATTTATATAGAAAAATGGAAAAGGTAATTTACAACAATTTTTCTTAAACTGCTCTGGAGAGGGAATCATGAGTTTATTCTTGATTCAGAGAAGGCTTTGAGTAAAATGCTTTTAAATTGCTTTAAAAATTGCCTCAATTTATGACACTTATTGCTACTTACTTACCCTCAATTGCAAGTTACTGATCCCTGATTTTCGTATTGTTTTTTTGATTTTTGTATGCAGATATGGCAACTGAATTAGAATCATATGGCCCAACATACAGATTATGGGCCAACTCGGAGACGGAGCTAACAGACACACTCGGTAGCCTAGGTGACTGTCTAGATAAATGTGCCAAACCTGTCAAAGATATGGTAATTATCATCAGTGATGTCATTAATGGTTTCTATTAACCCTAACCACCCCATATCCTCCAAAATCCTCCAAGGGGGAACTTTTTTGGAAAAATTCAGCACTGTTGGAAACTGGTACTTTCACCTCTTCAAATGGGGCAAAATTACTACCTGGCACAGAAGTACAGGCCATAAGTGCTGAATATTGAAAGATCAACGAAAATGCACGGTGCATTTTGAAGATAAGGGCATGTTTCCAAAAGTGCACTGATGGATTTTGAAGGATTCAGGAAGGTTCCTAGCCAGAATACCTAGGGGGTTAGGGTTAAGGTACAACATTGTTAATGTTGGCAAAACTGCTTCAATGCTGAAATAGTTTAACAAGAAAATAATGAAAATGCATTCATTCTAACAGGAATTTAAGAAAAGAGCACACTTTCCTAAACTGAAAATGATTAAATTTCCATAATTGTGACAATACAAAAAAAAAACGTTCAAGGAAGATTGATACATCATCATCTTTACACAAAAAAAACACAAGTAAGATTCACACTAAAATATTGACCATTTGATTATTTTTAAATTACCATTTCTACCAAGAGCAAGACCTACTCATATCAACTTGTACATTTTGTTGACTCATTATGAAGCGCATCGGTTATTTGATTCTTCTATTTCAATATTTCATTTTCAGACAGAAAAAACAGAAATGAATTTCCTGCCAGCTTCAAAGGAGTACATCCTGTATGCGGACTCAGTCAAGGTATGGATCCCCCCAGCTCTAAGGGTCTTTCACTCCATATCCAGTAAGATCACAAAAGCATTACGGTTAACGTGCCTTCTAGTTTGCATCACCTGATTTATGAAACAATCTTCCCAACCATATCAAAAACCCACACTAGAACAGTTTAAAATGCTACTAACAACAATGGAGGCATTTTTTAAAGCGCTCTTACACAAGGTATCACAGCGCTGTACATTATTACCCCTGCTCATCAGGCACATAAATCATTCCTGAAACCATCTCAGCTCCCTGGGGAGTATACAGCTCAATTGCTGCCATTTCGGCACATAGGGCTAATCAAACACAACAACCAGCTCTGCCCTCACAGGTACCCATTTACTCCTGGGTGGAGTGAAGCAATTATGGTAAAGTGTCTTGCTCAAGGACACAAGCACCATGGTCGCAGTTGGAATTCGAACCCACATTCTGACGACTCGGCCATCAGAACACAAATCCGATGCACTAAACCGCTCGGCCATGGCACTCTACTAGAAACTCCTGTTTACTTCAAGAAACGCATAGAGACTTATTTATTATTCACTATATAAGAACAGTTTATTACTATTATTAATATTATCCAAGTTGACTAGTGGACTAATCATTTAGTCACTTAGGAATCAACAGACTGTCCTCTGACCCACAGACAGTGTGACAGACAGACAGACAAAGACGGAGGCAAACATTGATTCTGTGGTTAATTAACACATATGGTACGCGCTTGATGTGTTATCCAACAACGCACCTATAGGCATACCAAGCACACCGATGACGCACACAAAATTTCCTATTGAATTTTGAACTGTGTTGCTCTATTTCAGAACACGCTAAAAAAGCGAGATTTCATCCAGATGGAGTATGAGCTAGCATGTGAGGAACTCAATCGCAAGAAGAATGAGAGAGAACATGTAAGTAACCACATCCATCAAGATTTTTAAGTAACCACACCCATTAATATAAGCAATTAACCACCCCCCATTAAGATAAGCAATTAACCACACCTATCAAGGTCATTTAATTGACCACACCCATCAAGGTCAGTTAAATGACCACACCCATCAAGGTCAGTTAAGTGACAATACCCATCCAGATCTAACCACATCCATCAAGATTTGACCACACCCATCAAGATCTAACCACATCCATCAAGATCTGACCACACCCATCAAGATCTAACCACACCCATCAAGATCTAACCACACCCATCAAGATCTAACCACACCCATCAAGATCTAACCACATCCATCAAGATCTAACCACACTTCTCCAGATTAACATTTGACCACACCCATCAAGGTCAGTTAAGTGACCACAACCCATCAAGGTCAGTTATGTGATCACGCCCATTATGATCATACTGTTGGTCATATAAACCATCACCTGCATGAACTGTGTCTAGAAAACCCTCCTGATCCCCACTGTCTCTTCCTCTGATGCTTATCCACTCCGTGCATAACCTGTTGGGGGCACCTTTCAAGTTCCCAGTATGTTTCTTGTGTGGTTTTACTGTAGTCATTGAATAACTAGCTGTAATACCCTAACACAGCATTATTTTGTTACTTAAATGGAAGGTACAGCATTGGTAGTGATGGCAAAACAGCTTCTATGAGTATGCTTACTCTCTCTTTCTTTGAATCAAGATATACATTTAAGGAACCAAACTGTAAAATTTCAGCTGATCACGTTGTGTTGAAAGGCGTTTAGGTCTGTTGTATTCATTTTAACAAGGGAAGAGTCACAGTACCTCAGACAACATTATTTCTATGGAAATGTGAAACCATCATCAGTTTTACACAAAGCTGTTATTTTTGAATGGCCAATGGTTGACCTAACCTTATGGCCAAAAAAGATCTCCAGTTTCTGGTCATAGATTGGCTTCAAAATCGATGTGATGACATGCCTTTTTTTTGTTTTTTGATTATTTTATTTTTTGGTTGCCAACCATTGAAATACGTGATACATGTATACGCAGTTATTAGAACCAGACCAAATTTCCCATACACAAAGTATGGTGGCTAAGAGAGGCCGCAATAATCGGGCAAACTACATTATCCCTCTGTGGAAAAGTCGTTAAAAAAAACAGCACGGCAGAATTCCAGTCAATCCAGCAATTTTGGCTGCAATTGAATATCGTTTCATAGCAAAAAGATAATAAAAATGCTGATGCACTGGTCTGAGGATACTCACACTTTGACCAGAAACCAGAGACATTCTTTGGCCGTACAGTCAGCTTACATGCTTGCTTTTATAGAGTGCTTATTGCTCATTATGCCACACAGCTAAAAAGTTGTTTCAAGTAATGTCTGTTGTTTTTCAAGTCCCCAAAGTTAATGAACCACTTTTTTGTCAAAGATTTTTTGTCCAACCCACTTTGTTTAATACCATCCTACAACCCCCTGTTTTTTTTTTGTCAGTTTGTGGTTAAAATATCTCTCTTGGTGATCTGTGATTCTGAAAATAAATTCAATGTTTCATTCATTTATTCTGCCTGTCTTCTTTATCCTTTCTTGACTGTTGTACAAACAAGAAAGACAAACATTAGTTTGTGCGGTGGCTTGCATGAACTTTAAAAACAAAATTGTTCATACGCAGAATGCAACAAATGTGTTAACATCCGCTAAACATTTCAAATCAGAAATTGAGAGATTGATGACGAGCTGTTATTAACAGATCCACTCCGGCCTTGCTTTTTGCCTAGGTGAAAATTTCGGACCAGAACTACTCCCTGGGGGCCATTATGGGGAAAGACCCAATTGACGTCAAAGAAGCCAAGAGTACCAGGCTAGAAACTCAGATTGAAAAGGTACCCAAAAATTGCCCTCGAAATTTAATATCTCTTCCCCCCCAAAAAAAATAATAAATAAATAAAAATTAAAATTAAAATTAAAAAATTAAAAAAAATAGATAACAAAGAATACTTCTTTGTATTATTTTGTAACTTTATTTTTTAATCCAGGGCTCAGGATTGAAAGGTTGAAAATGGAAGGGAAAAAAATACAAATCTAGGAAGACAGAAATCATTTGGCCATGACAAATTATTGTTTATTTACAGAAGGCTTCTTGGTTGGTCGGTTTATTGGTGTTAAATACGTTTATGGGAGAGGGGTATAATTTTTGGTCGGTCCCCACCCATATTTGACTCTATTTGGCATTAGTTGTAATTTTTGATTTTGGTTCTGCTGTTTAGCATAAATAGTATCACAAATTTCTATAATCAAGTCTGGGAGCGGTTAAACCCATAAAACGCACAGAAAAAAATTGCATAGTTGATTGAAACTTGCTTTAATTCATACTTTGCCTGTTTATTTCTTCCCAAAATTCACAAGTTAAGTCCCAGTCCTGGTTTTACATAAACTTGCATGAACAAAAATACTCTAATATATCACATCACTAAAACCATTTTAAAAAAAGAAAACATTTTTTGCTTTAAATTTTTCTTTCTAAAAACCCTCATAGTTTCTAGCTTTAACAATTGTTTTTTTATTTAATTTTATCATAATTAAGTAATTATTTTATTAGTTTTGTTTGTTGCTGGTACTGCTTTATAGGTTTTTTAATTAATAAATTTGTTATATTTCAAGTCATTTGGTGTGTCCACCTTATAGCAATATAGTATGTTATTATTTGTGTTTAATATTTGCAACATCTGAATATCTGAATAAAACAGCACCCTTTATCTTCCTGTAAAGCTAAACATAAAATTAGCCCCGTGGTAGTATTTAACCGATCAGTATAGATCCAGTCGTCTATTTATTTCAATTCCTGCATAAAATCACACAGAACCAATGTGTTATAGAACTCTATCAACAGAGTTGACATAGTCATACCCGAGTCCTTTCTAAAGACCTGGATCACACTGCGGCCATCTTTTGTCAGATTCCCTGTACACCCGATGACAATGATAATGATAAATCTCATTAGTAAAAAAGGACCAGACTATTTTTCCTTCCAGCCTCTGTTTGGTTTACATTAATTTGAATGAAAGAAAAAAAACATGGCTGCACCAAGATAAAGATCTATTACTTTGACTTCTTTTCTGTTTGCCTACTGAAGAGCATTGTGGAAAGAATCTAGATTGTGTATGTGAATGTATCTTTTATTTAAGACCATGACATGATAGCTTCTAGTTGTTGTATTATGTGTAGTCTAGTCTGGCAATGTTTTCATTTATGCATGTTGCTGTAGACTATTATTTAGTAGAGCGCATGATATAACATTGTGGATAGGTCATGTAAATAAATTATTCTGTTTCTTGTGCCCTCCTAACCCTGAAAAGGACTTTCTAGATGGAGTCTTGTTTCTGCTTTTGAGAGAAAGTTTTTACCAATTGGAAAGTTCAGAAAAGTTGTTTTTAATTTTTATAAAATAAAGTTCAGATTCTTGAAAGTACTTCATTGATACAAAAATTAAACTGGATGGGTGAGATATAAAAAACACCAATAAACACACAAATTTGTAAAACAAAAATTACTTTTCTGTTAAAACCCTTTTTATTTATTCACAATGGGTCATGTATAACCTTGGCCACTATTAATGACCTGTTGGGGGGTATAAACATATTTACTCTTATAATAATAGGCAGAAGGGATTGTTGTCACCTAGGGGACGCCGCAATGGTACCCAGTCAATCTCAATCCTATGTAGGTTTGTGTACTTTCATGATTGCCTGGGTACCATTGGGGAGAACCTGGGTCGACAACGACCCATTCAGCTGTAGTAGGGCTGTTTTGTGTCAAAACATTTTCCCAAATCTGACAGTTATTTGAGCTTCTCTGTCCCATCTTAAATAGCTGCAGAAGCAAGTGGATTACCTGAGTGATAGGACGGAGGTCGCCAATGCAGACATCAAAGCTGATATGGAACGATGGCAACGCAACAAGAGGAAAGATATTAAGGAGATGTTTACTGGTCTTGCCGCTAGTCAAGTGGAATGCTATAAACAGGTATGATGAGATTGGTAAATTAACAATGATAGAAAAATCTTGCATCAGGAAATGAATGTATGGTTTTTTTTTGCTTTTTTTTACAGTAATTTCCATAAAATTATTATTTTGATTTTGACCACTGTAGCTACTTGCCACTAAAGTTCAGCTACAGTAGGAGGGTTAATGATTAACCAAGCTTCTGACAGCTATTTTGTGAAAGGGAAATTATTATTTTGTGAAAGGGAAATGTTCCAATGAAAACAATTTCTGGTAAAAACATTTTAAAGAAAATTGAAAAAATTAACTTGGTCATCTGTGGTGTGTAACCTCAAGTGTTCCGTGTTTCCGTATACAGTGTCTTGATGCATGGGAAGAGGTCATAGAAGTCTTAAAATCAGATAAGAAACCTCCGAGTGATGTCAGTAACTCGTTGTTTGAGACCAGCGAGCCCTCCTTCCATCCTGTTGATGAAAGTGACTTGCCGCAGAACGATGTAACAGAGTAAGATGCCTTTAAAGAAAAGTCCTTTATATATAAATATATATAAATAATTTGTACGTAAAAAATGATATCTTAAATTATTGATTACCGGCAATTCTCCTAATTATCACATGGATGTCTGTGAATGCATTGATCACAGGCTGCTTCACCTATGACCCTTATGCACTGACGTCACCATGAGTCCATTTGAGAGAGCAAATAATGAGAACACATTCTGAGGCGTGAAACGCATATACGCGTACTGCGTTTTCTGTATACTAAGAAAGTTGCAATATAGTGAGATTAGACAGTCTAAACTATAATGCTCTGTCTTTGAAATCTTTTTTAAGATGGATGTGCCAAATTGTGGCGGCCATCTTTAAAATGGCCGGCAAATACTTCCTGACTGATTTATTTTTTAAATGCCAATCAATCACAGATTTTGCCTTTCTTATTTTTTGTTGTTGGTTTCTTGTTGAATAACTGTCTGAGCATTTCTGAGTGATTGTATATTTGCTTATAAGCAGTAGTCGATAGTTAGTTTGCCCACATTGTTTGTTCATGTGGCGTATCGATGGCGTAACAATGGAACTCCCAAATCCTTCATCCCACCAATGATCAGAACGATCTTGAAAGACGATTTGGACTCAATTTCACAGAGCTGCTTAGCACATAATTCTGCTCAGCTAATATCTTTGCTAAGCAAATATCTTTGCTAAGCAATGTAGAACAGACTACCAGCCAAAATGCATACATTTTGTAAGAAAGTTTGACTGGTAACCAAAGAAATTTGCTAAGCTATGAAAATGGCCCCAGAGCATACTGATCAAAACGTCGAGTTGTAACCACCAGTTCTTTTCAGAAATAATTACTACTCAAAGAGAGAATTTTCACATGGTGTCACCGCAAACAGTCTTTACTTGTCATTTTTTTCACCATGCAAATGTACCAATCTCACTAATCTTGAAATGGCAAATATTTATAATTGCCTACAAATATGATGCCGATTATTTTATCACCGACTCTCAACTGCATGCTTTTACAGGTTGAATTCTGCAACTTTGTTGGAAACTTTATTTAAAAAAATGTCTTTTTTAATCAGTGAATTTAAGTGAATCTGTGGTGTGTTTTATTAGAGTATTAAAATTAACAAACACTGAAAACATACTGGTATCTGTCAGAAGTGATGCTTGGGGCACAATGCACACATTACAAACCGTTAAAAACCAAAATAAACCAAACTTAAATGTTATAACTATTATGGAACAGATTGGTCCTCAGAGCACATTTAAAGTCGATTACGGAGGAAATATAATGACTATTATGAGGGAGTTTGTTCCACAGGAATGAAGTGGCACACAGAACTCTCATGTGTGTTGAGATGTAAAAAATGAAATCTCGCTTTCTGCGAGAGTCGTGAAGTTCCTGTACAGCTGTTGCACGTCACGATAAATTAATGAAATAAATAAAGTCATTACATGTGTATTCCCTATTTTAGATATTACTGCCACCATAGGTCTTTACAGAATGTCCCAGACTGAAAATGCATAGTATTGGAATCTGTAGTTTCTATTATGCTGGTAGTGTCGGATTCTGTGAATAGAAATTTAGCAATATGCCCTAGGATGATTGCTGATATGTGACCAAACATCACAGAGTGGAAAGTCACAGAAATGTTGATTTTGGTATCGCACTGTTTGGAGCAGATGAAAGGGGTTTGCACCATTGGTAAATACCAGGAATTTTTTTTAGTGAATTATTATGTAGAAGCCTACTTCATTGGTACCAAATATCCTGGTTATTTCGTCGGCAGACATGTTGTCATTTTTAAGAGACATGAAATGTTTGTAGACAAATTCAAATTGATTATCAGCTGATGATCAATTTAAGTTTTAAGAGACATGAAATGTTTATAGACAAATTCAAATTGATTATCAGCTGTCACAGGGTTCGTACGGGTCCTGGAAAGTCAGGGAATTTTGCTTTTGCATTTTCCAGGCCTTGAAAGTCATGGAAAAGGGTAAACGTCTTTAAAAGTCATGGAAAGTCATGGAATTTTAAGACTTGTTAAAACCAGTTCGCGTCGGAGGCCGTGTACACACGCACATTTTTTTTCGCACCGCGGATCGGAGAGCGAGAGCGTAAAAACACGCCATAGAAACTCCGGAATATTTGTATGCATGCTCGGTCGCGGTTGACGTGATAACGAGCCACGTGCGTAAAGTGACGTGCACAGATGACGTGACCACACGCCGTGGAAGTTTCCATTGTCCTTTCGGGTGACGTGAACACGCCATTTTGGCAGTGTTCGTGCTTCGGTTGACGTGTTATTGTGATGTGCAACACTTGTTCGGCACAAGAGCGGGGGCCGTGTAAATCGCTCGCTTCACATGGGTGGTTGTGCGGGGGCACTCGTAAACCTGTTCCACACCTTTGTCTTTGTCTCCATTGAAATCTGTAAAGCTGCGCGGTATACCATGGAGGTGCACCATTGTCCCATTGTTACTCGGTACCATGCCACTCGGATAATGGGGAAGGAATCCTTCCTCCATGCTCGGTTGACGTGTAAATACGAAGCAGAATTCTTTCGAGGGCTCGGTGGACTTCTGAAGACGCAACACCAAACACGCCCTCCTGGCTATAATTACCACGGAAAACTCGCCAATTTATCTGCTAATAAGCTAAATGGGGGTGTCTCGTCTTAGTTTCATTGACGTAACCAAAAAAAATTCACGCAAAAAAAAACGTGTTTGTGTGTGAAAAAGAAACCCGCACAGGGGCCCAGAAAATCTTTTTTATTCCCGACGCAAACTGGTTTTAAAAGAAAAAGAAACAAGACAACCGGCAACCAAAAAGACACAATTTCTGGGTCACAAGTTCACATCAAAGAAATGTCTGCCGACTTTGGAATGTTGAATGTATCAATTTGGGATTAGAGCCAAGACAAGAGTTGGGGCTATTGTTCACTTGACAATGACTGACAGGTTGTGGTTTTACACTCCCAGACCAAGAGACAATAACCTCTGGGACCTGGTTCTTGGCTGGTTTACAAGCTATTATAAACTAAACGCGTGGTGTTTGTCCCACTCTGCCTGGCACGCGGGTTACCCCGCTCATCTGGTTTTTGCCTAAGCAGTGTGGTCGCGGAACCAGTGTCGTTTAACATTGAATGCTTATAAATAGATCGCGGCAGGCCGCATATATAGTTACAAATGCGGTGCATCAAAAACATTCTCTTGAAAAGAAACAAAGTTGCCGGCCAATTAAAACGTATCAATAAAGCTTCCTTCAAGATGAAATAAATCCCTCAGTGGCAAAAAATTATTGTTGTTCACAATTAGTTCTCGAACTGAACAAAGGAAATTTTGGGGTGGTTTTTTTTTCACCATGGAATAAATTATAGCGTATCGATAGCGTATCGGCCGATTTACAGCGTATCGGTATTTTTTTTATAGCGTATCGGGCATGCCTGGCTAGAACACTGGTATTATGCGAATCTACTTAGATTTGCGTTGTTATGTTAATGTTGGGCGCGAATCTTCGCGCGAATCGAAAAGTCATGGAATACTTGTTGTAAAGGTCATAGAAAGTCATGGTATTATCCATGGAGGAAGAAAACAGTTTTCTTCCTCCATGTATTATCTAAGTAAAAAAGTGTACGAACCCTGTCCGATGATCAATTTTATTTTTAAGAAACATGAAATGTTTGTAGAAAAATTCAAATTTTCTCATTGTAAAAGGCACACCTAATTGTAAAGCTGAAACCTTAGTAGGTTAGTTTCTGTATATAGCTCTTGATTCTTAACAAGAACGGATGCATAAATACAGACATTTTACCCTAAGTAAATTTCCGAACTCTTCTATGACTACAAGGGTCAAAATCAGTCAACATGTTGATATACGTGCCAAGGTATATCTAGTGCACTTAAAAGTCGAACACTGTCAAACCTTACGTGTAGTAAGTACATTTACAGGACAGAATGAGTTGACCATTTTTGACTGGTAAAGGCATTGTCTGGTATTGTTGTAAGGGTGGTCAAAAATGCCCCTGTGTGCACATTTGGGTCAACAGTCAAAAACAGTAAGTTGACTGATTTTGACCACTAAAGTTCCACTACTTGCCACTAAAGTTCAGCTGCAGTAGGAGGGTTAATGATTAACCAAGCTTCTGACAGCTATTTTGTGAAAGGGAAATTATAATGTTCCAATGAAAACAATTTCTGGTAAAAACATTTTAATGGTGTGTAACCTCAAGTGTTCTCTGTTTCCATATAGTGTCTTGATGCATGTCATGTACATGTGCTATTTTCCATCGTTCTTTTAAGAACTGGGATAGTTCAGGCAAATTAAAAAGTTTGACTGTACGGATAATTACACTCGGCAGCTTTCAATTCATTTTGTGACACCAGATGACATCACAACATGTAATTCCGTGTTTTGATATTTAAGGGCGTAGCAATTGTTTTTAAGTAAACAACAATTAGTGTATTGGTGATTTTTATTACCCAAATCAAAAGCTGAATATATTGATAAAACCACCAAATGGATATATATTTATACATTTTTTAAATGTTATGTTATGTAATCAGTGGAATTATAGCACATTATTGTTTTAGTGATAGACAAGCACTGTGTTTTACAGGTTAATTTTTCCCCTCTGTACTTTGTCTGTTTTAACAGAATTGTTTATATTAAACTGAAGGCAAAAATGTAAAAAAAATTGTTGCATAAATGTTCTCTTTAAAAAAAAATTGTTAATACAAAATTATGATTCAAAACAGACTGCCCTGATAGATCTTTATCTGAATACTGCTGTCCTCTCTGTCAGGTACCCTAAATACAGGCAATTGTTACAGTGCTGATTCTCAATATATACTACTCAAAACAATTTAGGGAACACCGGATTTTTAACATCAAATAGGTTTGAAATGTTCCATGAACCGGTATTTTCATTTGCAACCCCCTCTCTCTTTCAGTAGTCATGTCATGAAATGTGTAATCACTACATGCATCCTTTATCATCTGTTTCTCATCAATTCTGTGAAACATTGTGTTTATCTGAAATAAATGATCTTGCTTTAACTGAGATTATTCCGGTGTTCCCTAAATTGTTTTGAGTAGTATATATAAAAAGAGACCAGACTATTTTTCTGCAAGCCTCGGTTTGGCAGAGTTTCATTCAAGATGTAAGAAGTTGGACTGTTATTGATAATACATTGATTCAAAGCGTTTGATGGGGAACTGAATGAGATTAGAGTTAATTGACTTGAAATGACCTTCATCTGAATTTTCAAAGTAGTCTTTCTGATTCGGGGGAGGGGGGCCATCAGAATTACTTTTCATGTTTGCGTGTAAAAATGTTAGATGGTTTCATAATGCTTATAATTTTCCCCTACATAAATGGTTTAAACATTTGAGAATTCCATCACATATTTTTTAAAAACTTCAAATTGAAAACAGCAATGAAGCAACTAGTACATGTACTTGGTATAAATATGCGCCATTAGAAATATAAATACAGTATATATAGACCTTTGTATTCTTCCCAGTTACATGTTTTAAAGTCTAATTTAACGGCCAACTGATAACAGTTTGTATTTGCAGGTCAAGGTCCAAGGGGAAAAAGTGATAAAAATAGAAGGTTTTTAATTGCTATTTCAGGATAGATAATAATGACATAAACATGTATACACAGTACTTTGTAGGAATGGCATCTGTGTAAACACTTGGACAGATAAAAACCAAAGAGATAATTTTGACGGTGGTATTATTGATATTAATAGGAAGGTATATTATTAAAGATTTAATAATAATAACTAGAAATTCAGAGTTTGTGAACAAACTCAAGGTGTTCGGAAGTGACGGTAATTGATGTCCTCATCAATTGGGATCATTGTTAAAATGTGACTTAAGATTGTTTTCAAAAGTAAGTTGCCTTACTCATTTCAAAGAAATAGCTTTTCGGTATTGGCTTTTTCAACAGCCCTTTCCATTCGTACAAAAATGACACTGCAGTATTAAGTTAATACGATCTATGGTTTTAGAAATATTGTAGCGCATCCGTTATTGGCTTAAACGCCCAACCACACATCTATAAAATATATTTTATCCTGCAAGAGCTTTAGCCTGTGACACATAACGTCCCGTGAAGACCGCCAGCTGTTTTCCAGTAGATAACGATCTCAGTCTCTGCGGTTTGTAAACAATGGGCCCCAGAACCACGAGTGTCTGGTGTGTGTTAAGTCAATGGGATTTTGGCCCAGAAAAGGAATTTTGAAGAAAAAAAACAAATCAAAACTTTGACCTTCCGCATGCGACCGGAAGCAAATGTCAGACGATTTTGACGTTAACTTTTCAAATGTTGCCTAAGCCTTGATCTATCAGATCCCAGATTATAAACATCATAGCTTTAGTATATTTTGATATACAGTCGATAGCAAATGGTCATTTTTAAAACTTAAATGGCTTGTAATTTGATACCTGATGACGTTACATAACAACTTCTAGATTCATCTACATGATAAGGTCTTTATATGTGTGAAGTTTCAAGGTTGTGTGAAATTGTTAACTTGCACTTTCGATGTAGAGAAGAGTTAAGGAGAAGAAGGAGAAGTAAAAAAACCAGAACAATAACAATAGTTGTTCGGCTGAAAAGCCGAACACCTAATAATGTGTGGACTTATATAGCGCACGTATCCACCAACTGAGTGGTGCTCAAGGCGCATTATATTATTACCCCTGCTCATAAGGCTCATAAATCATTCCTGAAACCATCTCAGCTCCCTGGGGAGTATACAGCTCAATTGCTGCCATTACAGCGCATATAGGGCTAATCAACCAACTCTGCCCTCACAGGTACCCATTTAACCCCTGGGTGGAGAGAAGCAATTATGGTTAAGTGTCTTGCTCAAGGACACAAGTGTCACGGCCGGGATTCGAACCCACATTCTGCTGCTAACACCAGAACTTGAGTCCGGTAAGCTAGACCGCTCGGCCACGACACTCCATTTAGGGTGTATGGCTGGTGAAGGGAAGATTGGACAGACGGTCTTTTTATTGTTGGGTAATGATTAAAGGCAGGCCTTAAATGAAGAAATGTATAATGGGTTTGGAGGACCTTAATCATTTTTTAAAAAGACAGGTTGGATCTTTGTAGTGATTATTACCCTTCATTGAAAATGCTATATTAAAGGTCCAGTATTGTCACGATCAGAGCAGACTTTCAACAGGGCATGGAATTGGTGTCCTAGTTTAAGATGAACACAGTGAATGAAAATATAACCTTATCATGTGATGTTATTTTCAGTCACTGAGTTGAATGTAAAACTAGCACTCCGATTCCATGCCCTGTTGATCATAATACTGTCCCTTTAAAGGATATTTTCTTTCTGAAACGGCACTGTACAAACCTGCAATTGTAATAATTTTTTAAGGGCACATAATTTACAATGCATTCCTTCTATTATATTATAATGTGATTCTATGATATCATTGTATAATGCTTGTTAATTGTTCTTTTGAGGAATGTAATAAAATGTAACAGTAAGATTTTAACTCAAGAATTTGTCCTACAAGATAAAGGCAATTCTCCGCAAATGTTTTTACTGTCAAGTATAAATTTATTTGTATACACATCTTTCAGTAAATTCAAAGTTTGC
Organism: Zoroaster sp. YZ-2022; assembly: GCA_029582265.1. Classification (NCBI taxonomy): domain Eukaryota; kingdom Metazoa; phylum Echinodermata; class Asteroidea; order Forcipulatida; family Zoroasteridae; genus Zoroaster; species Zoroaster sp. YZ-2022. The sequence continues at coordinate 2,688,660 of CM055825.1, read as the reverse complement.
ATAACATGTTTCTGTATACACAATGCTTTTGTACTGGTCTGCAGGGGGCGGAGCAAATGGTGGTGAAAGGGGAGGGGTAAATTGCATATGCCCAAATCAATGAATTGTACATGTACAATTTGTCCATAGATTTTTTTGTTTGGGGGGGGGGGGGTTCCTGACCTCCTTCCATGACCCATCACTACTAGCATGTGACATGCCACCATAGCACAGCTTAATATGTTGCACTTTGATTATTCCATTGCAGAGGAATATTGAAACAAAACAAAAACAAGTCAATTACATTAACCTTCTGAGCAAAACATTTGATGACTACATTATATCACTTGGGGAAATTAACCATTCAACACAAGAAATTGAAAATTGTTAAATGGAAGGTACAACATTGGTAATAACCCAATTACCGACTTATTACACTTAACCCTCCTACTACTACAAGGGTCAAAATCAGTCAAAATGTTGATATACTTGCGAAGGTATATCTAGTGCACTTAAAAGTCGAACACTGTCAAACCTTATATGTAGTGAGTACATTTACAGGTCAAAAAGAGTTGACCATTGTCTTGTATTGTTCAGGATGACAGTCAAAACAGGCAGCTATAGTAAGAGGGTTAATGTAAAGTTGGTTAAGGTACCAATCACCCTGAATTGCTCTCTGAAAAAAAATTCTCAGGTTGAAATGAACTTTCTTTACCAATTCCCAATGTTATTCATCCCTTTAAATTTTTTTTGACCACTATAGCTACTTGCCACTAAAGTTCAGCTACAGTAGGAGGATTAATGATTAACCAAGTTTCTGACAGCTATTTTGTGAAAGGGAAATTTAGTGTTCCAATGAAAACAATTTCTGGTAAAAACATTTTAAAGAAAATTGAAAAAATTAACTTGGTCATCTGTGGTGTGTAACCTCAAGTGTTCTCTGTTTCCATATAGTGTCTTGATGCATGTCATGTACATGTGCTATTTTCCATCGTTCTTTTAAGAACTGGGACAGTTCAGGCAAATTAAATTACAGTTTGACTGTACGGAGAATTACACTCGGCAGCTTTCAATTCATTTTGTCTGAAAAAAAAAACATTCTCAGGTTTTTTTTTAACGATATACATGTATTTCTTGAAACTCGAAGGTTGAAATGAACTTTCTTTACCAATTACCAATGTTATTCATCCCTTCAAAAAAACAATTTTTTTTCCAAACTTTCTCATGACTTTGATTCAACAATGAACTAAAACTTATACTTGTTGGTTGTTGACTGTATACCTTGATTCATAATGAGTAAAGCACATTCGTAGCAGCAGTTTTGCCGATATTACTAATGCTGTACCTTCCCTTCAACCAAAACAATATCACAGAAAAACGACCCTACAAAAGTATGACAGCTCCAAATTATCACGGAACAGTAGAAATATAAGTTTAGATTTAAGACAAACTAATTAAATCTTTGTCAAAAAAGTTTTAATAATTTAAATAATTTCAGCATATATCATATACATCAATACAATTTTATTAAGAAAACAACTTTGGTTATGATTGAACATTGAGTTAATCGTGAGCATGAATTATCTTATAATAAGGTGCTATTGTTATTCATTATGTTATTAATGAGAAACAGTGAAAGGTACAGTTTTGGTTAAATGTCTTAAGTAAAAGAATCAAGAGATATGTACAGAAACCAACCTGTAAATATCTCAGCTTATTTCATGGTGCCATTAACGAGAAAATATTGAAAATTCTTTTAATTTTTTTAAATTAATGTGGACTTTGTTGTCTAATTCAGTTAGGAATTTTGTGAGTAAATTTATTTGAATGACAGCACCGGAGACGGAAATAATTCAAGGTATATTTGATACCAGAAAGTTTAATGTGAGACATTGATCATTTGTGCTTTGATGTGAGATTACCAATAGTATAAATGATATCCATGGGCGGAGCAAGGGTGAGTAATAGGAGGGAGGCACAACTTTTATCAAATAATTTATATATAGAATATATGCAACGAAACAAAAGTGCATTAAATAACATTAAATAACAACAAAATTAAGTAGCAACTGATTTAAATATCAAAGTATCAAATGTGGGAGAGTTACCCTGCAGTGAGATATTAAGTTAAAGAAAATCCACTTCAATCTCGACCACTTAATATAATGCGCCTTGAGCACCACTCAGTTGGTGGATACGTGCACTATATAAGTCCACACATTATTATTATTATTATTATTATTACTTTCTGTCCGAGGCAAGAGTACTTCAAACACCAGGAATAAATAACTATTTGTTAACCCTAACCACCCCAAATCCTGCAAAATCCTCCAAGGGGCACTTTTTGGGAAAAATTCAGCTGGTACTTTCACACCTTCAGACCTGGCAAGAAGTACAGGCCATAAGTGCTAAATATGAAAGATCAACGGAAATGCATGGTGCATTTTGAAGATAAGGGCATGTTTTCAAAAGTGCACTGATGGATTTTGGAGGATTCAGGAAGGTTCCTAGCCAGAATAACTAGGGGGTTAGGGTTTTAATATAACAGAATCCTCTGTTTATAGGTACTACCACAAGTCTATTACCTACATGAAGTGTGCCAGCCTACTGTAATCCACACCATGGCATTGTACTCCAAATGTGCGCATGCACAACGAGTATGGTTTACGAGTTATGGGACAGGGCACTTGACGCGAAAAGCAATCTTAAACGAGACGCGGGTGAACCATCAGCTGGAGTGAATGCGATAAACGCATGCGTGCAGTTCTCTCACACGCCGGGTAAGTCTCCCAGACTGCACTGCTTCTTTTTGAGACCTTGCGCGTCAGTTTGTGGAACAATACGTCATGAATGGGACAAATCTATTGTTCTTGGAGTACTGTGCCATAGACTAGGTTAGTACACGAGTGGCACACTTCATGTAGGTAATAGACTTCTGGTACTGTGCCGTGGACTAGGTTAGTACACGAGTGGCACACTTCATGTAGGTAATAGACTTCTGGTACTGTGCCGTGGACTAGGTTAATACACGAGTGGCACACTTTATGTAGGTAATAGAAGAATTAACCAAATTACAATATAAGTACTGCTATGACTTTGCATAGAGATATTAAACCCAATAACTTCAGTTAGCTAAATCTAAGCCTAATTTCATCTCGCTGCTCAACAAGGAATTCTGAGCTGAGGACAACATTTTTTTAGCTTACAGGGCTTGCGCAGAACGTTTGTACAAACCCTGATATAGTGCCATCTTTGTCCAATTCCCTGTTTACACAATCAAGATTATGAGTACTGAATCTCATTACAACACATGGGGACCAGACTATTTACCCTTCCAGCCTCGGTTTGGGTTGTATTGATTTGTATGGAAGAAAGACAAGATTGCCATACCGTGACAGAGTTTTATCGCTTCAGATGATAACAGCAGAGGTTGGGATATTACCGATGACAATCATCAGGTCAGGACAATGGCGACATAGTGTACTGGATCCAGAAGCTTTCTCACTGATTTGTCTGGAATAAAAACAAGAAAATGACATTTGGTTTATTTTGCAAGCTGTATAAATGTAAAATATTGCATTCACCACATAGTACCATTTGACAACTGTCTGTTTATGAATGGTGGATTAGCTGTGTAGATAACAGTACCATTTTCAGTTTAGATGCATTCACCATACAGTACTATTTGACGACTGTCTGTTTTGGAATGGTGGATAAGCTGTGTAGAAAACAGCACCATGTACAGTTTAGATGCATTCACCACACAGTACTATCTACTTACTTTTGAAAACTGCTTCGTTGGTGAGTACATGTACACCCCTGGCATGGCCTTGTGGGACGGCCCAGTCACGTTGAAGTTTCTGGCATAACACACGACCAGGATTCCAAGTATTGCTGCAACGAAAAAACAAAGACAGAAATCAATGACTTTTAGCTCACTTAATCATAATTTTGTCGCATCAGTGCAACAAGGTCGTATCTAAAAAAAATGCAACAAGGTCATATGTGCAATAGATAAATCTGCACACGTTAAAACAATTGAGTGCAACAACAACGTATCTTCTTCCATAGGTTTTGCGTGTTCATCCTGGAACTTTGTAAAAAGATACGACCTTGTTGCAATGAGCAAAGTCCATGTCTGCAACAAGGTTGTAACTATGATACGACCTTGTTGCAATGATGCAACGATTTATCACCAGGAAACTCTTCAAAATCCTGAATAAATTTACGGAATTTCCCTATGGCGGGTTTCTGGGCCTGTAAAAATGTATGGAAAATGTGAAAACCTTGGAATAGGTTTGAAATTATTTAACAATGGTTGTGTACCTAGTTCATCATTGGCAAATCCAGGGGGGGAGGGGAAAGGGGGATTGTAAATTAACTTTTTGTGTTTCTCTTTTGGGGGCAGTGTCCCCCCCTCCCTTTGCCCATGTGATGAGACCCTAAATCTTGGTCTGAAGTCTTGTTGAATTCTTACCATAATTCAGCCTGGTTGAATTCCTTGAGTTCACCGACCTCAACGGTCTGGTATTGTCCTAAAAACAATCAATGCAACAGACGTCAGTAAAACTGTATCAGTTTGTCAAATAAACGCCACAGATTTAACTAATAGGATATTTCATATTCAATCATTTTCAATTTGAGGAATGCAAGAATTTGGCAAGTTACGTTGAAAAACTTTGCTCTATGGTGAAACACTGTTGTAACAGTAAGTTTTTTTCTGACAAAAAGAATCCCCATCTTCTGGGGACAAAGGTCAAATGTTCCCCCTCCCCTGAAGACCCCCTCCCCTTAGACTGTGTTTTCATGTCATGTTTCAACAAACGATTAAAGTGCCATCTACCTAAAGACCCGTTGAGAACAAACCAACCGGCTCTTCTCAGAGCCATCACTTTTTCCAAAAAGAGATCATTACATGGTGTACCCCGAAAGAACTCAAGAACAGCCATCTACCTGTTTTGAGATTCCAAGAGAACTTGAATCCTGTCTCGTACAATTTGGGCATTTCACTGTAAAATTAAATAAAAACAAGAAATGGGTTGTTAATCTGGACTTTTCACCTTTTGGGTCTTGCATTTTGGCCCATAGACAATTATCAAGCTGTGGCAATATTTGTCAGATTCCCTGTATACGTAGTATGATTATAGTACTGATTCTCAGCGCATGCAAGGTACCAGACTATTTTCCATCAGGCTCATTTGGTCACATGTTGAAGAAAAACCAAGATTTGTAAAAATCAAGATGGCTGCCCCATGATAAAAAAGATCTATGGGAAATGTTCTAAAGACTCTTGGATATAGAAGTATTTCAGCTTTTAGCACTTTTTCAACTAAAAATCCTGGTGGTATCTTTGTCTATAATAAAATGTGATGTAGGTGAGGAAATTGATTCAAGGAAAGACGACTTGGGGTAAGACAAGCGGGAGATGATTATTTGAGGCAGTCACTTACTTTGCCGGGTTATCGTCAAACTCAAAGACATCTTGAGGTACTTTGGGCTCAGGCCACGCCCTGATGAGGGCAATCACCATGACAATAACACTGCATGAATCACAACACACCTGTGAACAAAAATCAGAATGAATCAAATTTAGACAATCTATTCACAAAATAAAATCATGTTTTAAAGGCAGTATACACACTTGCTAAATAATAATAATAAAAAAAAAAACTTACGTCAAGAATCTGCATGTCATAGTTTGTGAAGGAGATGTAGCGCTTAGCCCAGGGGGCGTAGGTTTGAATGGTGACACAGAGGTAGTGTTCTGCATCCATTGTTAACTGTTTCACTTCAATGTGGGAACCCTGGAATAAAATGGTATACATGGTGCTGTGTTATCACCTTCTCTCACTCCTATGGAAGACTTTTGAGACACTAGATGGTAGCGGACTTTTTCCATTGTTTACGTAATTCTGAGCATATGCACGATATTGAGAACAATGGAAAAACAGTAGTCTGCTGCCCTCTAGTGTCTCAAAAGTGTACAATTCTAACATAAGTGACATAAGATAAGTAATGCATTAAAGCTGTTGCCTCAGTTTGGTGTAAATGCTGTCAACTGACCCTGTAGCTACATTGACAGAGCTGCTCAGCAGGGAAAAAATGCTAAGCAGGTTTTGTTGGTTACCAGCCAAAGTGTCATGCAAAAACATGTACACTTTGGCTGGTTGTCCGTTTAATTTTGCTTAGCAAAGGTTTCTACTTAGCGGCTCTATGAACTTGGTTCACAATGCATCTACTTAGGTCTGGTTGTTTGACTGCTAATCAAAAGCTGAATGAAAAATCACAGTGGTATGAAAGATACCAGTCTATTTTCGACAAGAGCCTCATTATGAATCCCATAAGACTTGTGTATTAGCAAACAAGATGGCCGCTCTGTGAAAAAGGTGTATTCTACATCTTTCATCTTTCACCGTTTCTACATAAACTTCAGTATTGCTGATGCAGCCAATAGCCATCATAGCTAAAAATGCTTAATTAGGACACAGCCTAACACAGTACTCAAAGGAATACAGAAAAGACTGGTTGTACCTCGATGATGGGAGATCGGTGGGTGATCACCATTGGAGACTTCTGGGTGCCACACACAACCAGCGGAACCATACTGTGGTAGTCATACGCTGATGAGAAAAGAGAGTTGCAGGGTGATCTCAAAGAATCAAATACCAATAAACTAATTACCCCCCCACGACCCCTAACCAAATATAAATCAGTGACTCATTATACCAATACATAATTTAGCTGCTATTATAAATAAACATTTGGTTAAATTGACTTTGACTATATTTTGAATCAGGAGTAAGGTTTTCCGCGGTAGCACCATGTAACAATCTATTAGGAGTTGTAATAATTGTTGGTTCTGAGTACTTTCTCACCACCAATTCTTTTCAGAACCAAAAATTATTACAACTCCAAAGAGACTGTTACAAGGCACTACCATAACTCATTCTCCTACTGTACTTCCGCTATGCAAAGCTTCAAATATGAAGTTTATATTATGGATGATGAGGTTGGACTTTAAGTTTGTTAAAAGTTTACATGGGGGATACTCACTGTCAGGTTCAAGAGGCTGTAGATAATCATGGTATGGCGTCCTTTCTACATATCGCCGGACTGAGTATGTAAACCCCTGCAGCTTACATGTACATTCCTGCATTGTCCTCTGGCTCCCCTGTGTACTGCCCTCTGTTGGCCGGTAATGATAAGGGCAATGCTGCTCGATCTCACTTCCGAGATCGCCGTCATCCCCGCAGATGCTGCCCCTGTCCGATACAGTGTAACCGCCGCAACGGAGTGGACTGTTCCAACTCATGTACGGCCCCGCCAGGCAGTTGTTGGTGGGTGCACTCTTATCTCCACTGATGAGGTTTGTTTTCTGTGCATTGTTTCCTCCAGTGTGGGATTGTTCGTGACCGCCGGAGCCTGGAGAGTTTTCATTTTTGCAATGATTCTTGCCTTTGAGACGTCTGCTATAAGTCCAGTCTTCTAAATGATCCACATTACTAGTACTATTCCCGGACATGTCCTCAGGTAAGTTCTTTCCTGAGGGGACAGTAGCTCCCATTATTCTGTCTCTACTGCAAGATGGCGACTGAGAGGTAACTTCAATTTCAGGCAGGGCAGCTGAGAATGTAGGGTCTGAGGAGGATAGGCCAACGTGTTCCGGTGTACACCACGGAGGGCTGGATCCTACAATGCTAGAGTTAGAGTGCTGCCCTAGGTTAGTTTGGTGTGAGCTATCAGTCTCCGTTCTTTTAGGGTTACTCTTTGCATTACACATAAACGAGGGCGGACTCGGGGCGTGTATTACAGTCAGATCATCCTCGTTATCATTATCATCATCCGTCTGATCTGAGTCCTGTAAGAACATCGCCGGTGAGCTTTCTGGATAATCCCACTCGTCACACAGCTGGTAGCTGTCCAAGTCCATAGCGGCAAGTGCTCTGCTGTGTCGCTCAATCTGGTGGGGGAAAGCAGCGCTGTCTTCCAGTCCCACCGGGCTAAGCTCCGTGCTCGCTCCTACGTGCTGCGTGCTCACATTGTAAAGACTTGACCTCTGAGTACTAGACCCCCGCGAGGGTGTCAGGAGCGGCGAGTACAGACTCCCTGAGGGTAGGTCATTGTCTCCGACACTGACCGCTAGTGCTATGATCGAGTCTCCAGTGTTTAGGACCACCACGCCATCCCTGGCTAGGCTGTGTTTAGGGGAGAAGGAAGGGAACGGCGGGGAGAGCTCGTATTTGGTGTGGACGGCAAAACTGTGTTGCAGGCAGCATGGTGGAGCGGCAGTCCCGGATGTCCCTGTTAACTCATCCAAGAGCTCTGGAGGTGCCCACGCCACGTTTGGGTCTGAAATCGCCAAGAAATAGCAGGAAAATTTAACAAAGCATCAACAATACAATAAGTCTGAATGTTAGTTTGTCACCTGTGCTCAGGTCAAGATTGAATGTCAAATGAGCTCAGTACCTAATTCCGGTCTTCCCATTAAAGAGAACACTTGCTGGGGGTTTCAGGTTGGTATACTGAACACTGAGTGACATCATATGCACAAGATCAGTATGATCTATATTCAGATAAGATTGCAGGCAAGCAATGAAAACGCACTCGCGTATGCATGGCCAATTACCTCCTGAGCGAGGGCGCTCTACAGCTTCTAAGGATCTGTGATATCATATGCGTAAGGTCTATTGTGACATACCTGCATTATATAGATTCTCGCTGTCAGTACTGTATTTAAGATGAAGGCACTTAGGACATGGCGTTAACGAAGGCACAGCAGTGATGGTTACGTAACACATCAACTTCTCTTCAGCACGCGGCTTGGAAGACATACAACTGTGTGGTTGTGACAAAAAGTGAAGTTGATAAACCTTACAGCTGTATTAACCCTTCTACTATAGCTAAAATTAAGTGGCAAGTAGCTATAATGGTCAAACTCAGACAAGGGGACTGTTTTGACTGTTGACCCAAATGTGCACACATGGGCATTTTGGACTGGTTTTTACTGTCATTTTGACCACCCTGAACAATACCAGACAATGCTTTTACCAGTCAAAAACGGTTGACTCATTTTGACCTGTAAATATACTTACTACACGTAAGGTTTGACAGTGTTCGACTTTTTATGTGCACTAGATATACCTTGGCAAGTATATCAACATTTTTGAAATATACTTAAAACGATACTTACCATCCATACACCAAGACCTTAGAGCTATCTGTGGGCCAGCTGCATAAAGCAATGTACAAGTCTTGTTGAATTTCATCCTCACTAAACAACCGCACTTCAGACACCTTCATAAAACGAAATTAAGCAAATTTTAAAAACTCAAAATAATCCTAATCTTGGTTCGGTTTTGCATAACACCATGTGGTTTATCTTGACTATCGCTTAGTGAGATTGAGGTTCTGAAGTACAGAACTGGTCTTATCATAATAATAATAGATGCCAATAAATCATGTCTGTCAAAAATGGGAAACCTGTCATCTTTCAAAATCTGTGTCTCCCCCCACCTGACTGCTGGACTGCCCCCTTCGGGTGGAATATCGTATCCGACCGCCAGTTTTTCTCATTCAATATAACCAATAATGTAATCTTACCTACCCAGTAAGGTGGAGAACATATGGATGATGATGGACATATACTTCAAATTATTCCAGGATATTTATTTCATGAAAAATCAGGCATTTTTGGTATACGATGACTTCCCCAGTCTGATCTTGTCAACTCCCCCGTTAGTGACCAACACAGTCATTGTACATGCGCAGTGGCAACTATAATAGGATCCTTCTACTTTCTGAAGGGGAGGACTTTTTTAGAAGGGGAATAAAGTCCGAAAACCATCATAAAAGTGGATTTTAAAGACAGTTTTCGCTTTCTGTACCCCCAAAAATCAATAGAATCGTTTTTTAACTGGTTAGTGGGTGCAAAAAAATTCCCCCCAAAAACCCTTAAAAAGTGGCGGTTGGATACGACATTCTTTCCCTGCCCCCCCTTCCCCTAATTATTCTCTGACCTTGCACATCGGTTGATTGTCCCTGAATCTCCACCAGAAAAGCTGATACACATATATGGGAAATGACATGTGGTCATCGGCGTCGACGTTGAGCGTGTACGACACGACAAACTGGCCATCTTTGCTGAAGCCTAGAAACACATGGCTGCAGGATGACCAAAGTAGATGGGATGCGGCAAAAGGTGTTAGTTACATCTCAAAAGTCTCCCAAATCATTCAGTTGTAAGCAGACAGTTTGTTTTTAAAACAAAACGCAAACAAATTTTAAGCAGTGTTGAACAGAGAACTAGGAAGAGTCTAGTCTTAAACTGATTCTGTTTACAATGAACTCCAGGTTGTATTATAAATGGGGAAGTATAAATCAGCTGCTTATCTGGTTTTGTTTTTAAGGTTTTAATTGTTGAGTGAACTTTTACTATAAAAAGTAAACCAAGCTTTTAACCCTAACCATCCCAAACCATTCAAACTCCAACAGCTGGGTTTGTTCGATTTTGAAGGACTTGGCACTGTATAGCCCAGACAGGGATACTTTACATGGGGCCTGGTGTCCCAATTCCAATAGTTGGGTGGTTGTATTACTGCTTGGTGTTGGATTTTGGCAGATTCAGTAAGGTTCTTAGCCAAAATAGCTAGGGGGTTATGGTTAAGTTAATGTTTGTTTTTTTTGTTTTTTTTTGCTAACCCTTCTTCAAGCAGTGATGACGTGTCCACTATGTTCTTGAGCGGAATGCCAAGGCGACCTGGAATCTTGCCAAATAAGGAACGGCAGATAGGGTAGGTACGGGCTGTGGGACGCAAATTACCTCGGAGCTGAAAACCAACAAAAAGTGATCAAATCTTTCAAAAAACAGCAATTTTGTTTAGTAAATTTAACCAAACTGGAATGTAAAATTTGTAAATATTCCTCCATTAAACTGAAGATGTATTGCCCATGTTTTTCAAATAGAAAAGAATGTTGAACCCAACCACCACTTGTGCACAATGTCTAAGCTCATGTTTTTAGCAGACAACAAAATGGCCAACATCTCACTGAATGTGCATGCATTCATTGCTCAAAATCTCCCAAAATATAATTTCCAATCCTCAATTGACTACACTTTCCTCTCCTTAAGTGTGTCCTCTATTATCTTTTAAAGGAAAATCTGGGATATTTGTCATATTTGGAAAGAAAAAGGGTTATATTTTACATTCCTGTGATTTATGTACAAACTATTACTAATAGTATTAGGGTTAACCCTAACTCTCTAGACAACAAAAGCAGTTGGAGGATTTTGAAGGATTTTTATTGTTCAGTAACAATGCTTAGGGAGTTGGGGTTAAGTTAGGCCCCATTATTTTAAAAACTAAACTGAAGCAATTTTCAGGCCTTCATCATGAAGACAGATCTATGCAAAGCTACGAAAACATTTTCTACTGCACGTGGCCCATAAGCCTTATCGCTAATAGCAGCTGCAAGGAATTGTGGTATGTCTGTGGGCGCAACAGCACCACTGCGTGCCGTGCGGACAAACAAAATATTATTGACGTCACAAAAGCTGCACCAAACAGATGCCCCTTTTTGTATCCCTGTATCATGTGTATGCTTTACGGCAGTTGCTTCAGTGCTATTAATTAGCGATAAGGCTTATAATACTATAATAGCCCCAGTTCTATACTAAATTACAGCACTTAATCTTGAATCCTAAAGTGAACAATAATGTTAATCTTACCATGGAGGTATCTAATTCTACCTCCATTATATTACATTGACAGGTTGACTGCATACATGTGTTGGATAAGGGCGTTATAATTATACGACTCGATCGCATTCGATCTTGCAGTCATATCTGTCACCGTTTGTTGTGACTTCTTCATTCTTGCATTGTGTGGTAAACCTTCGACTTTTTTGTTGAACATTCGAAGATTACAAAGTCAATTTTGAACAAAAATCACTCATATGTATTCCTGACATTATCAGACTCTTACCTGTCTCATATGCAATCTGTGGACGATGTTAAAAGAAGGAGAAACACCGTTCTTTGTCGGCACTAAGCAGGGAAAACAACTTATTCCACCCGCCATTTTATGCTCCCTTCCAAAACTTCTAACTTTATTAAACTGGTATAGCGCCCTCTGTCGCCGGATTATAGCGACTCAGTTAGGTGGTGTAGGCGGATCAATGGACCATAAATAGAGGGGGATATTTTGTTCTGTATACTCGAACTGACATCTTCTTGAAGCTGTCTTTAGTGATTTGGCTGGTAGCATAGAGGTATACAATATTCAACGTTATTCTTTAATTTGATAACAAAAATGCCAAACATTTTTTTATAATTGTAATATACCAAAACAAACCAAAACAAAATAATCACAACTAATAACTAGGCTCTTTTTTGACACTTTTATATACATTTCTTCTCTAAATATTAGTTTATTGAAATGAATATTGATATTGTAATAATGTTACATTCTATTTCACAATACATTTCTATTGACAGGTTATTTTTTACATAGATAACAGTAGATGTTTAATTATTTACAGACTATGTTGTTGTTCTACAATAGAACAAACATATAGACAATAAGAACGGGCATCATCAGACTACTTCAGTCGAAGTGATCCTGAAATAAATGGATAAGAAGCGACCTTGTTACTGGCACAGTACCTGAAAACTCAGCCAGATGCCGTCATAACACTTGTTATATTTTGTTTTAAAATAAATTACAGCTGACAAAATAATTAAAGTTGATTTTCAAGGGATGTTTGACACCATCATTATTAAATTAACTCCAAGTATGTTTTTCTCACGGGGTAATTTTCAACATACTACCCCAATTGGGAGATACTTTTATCCTGATTGAATCCTATTCTCCCAATGAGGATACTAATAGGCCCCAATCAGGAAACCCTTGGGTGATAACGACACCTTCTGCCTTAGTAAGGCTCACAGGGTTGATGTCAACTATACTATCCCAATTGGGAGATACTTTTATCCTGATTGAATCCTATTCTCCCAATGAGGATACTAATAGGCCCCAATCAGGAAACCATTGGGTGATAACGACACCTTCTGCCTTAGTAAGGCTCACAGGGTTGATGTCAACTATACTATCCCAATTGGGAGATACTTTTATCCTGATTGAATCCTATTCTCCCAATGAGGATACCAATAGACCCCAATCAGGAAACCCTTGGGTGACAAAGACACCTTCTGCCTAAGGCTCACAGGGTTGATGTCAACTATACTATCCCAATTGGGAGATACATTTATCCTGATTGAACCCTATTCTCCCAATGAGGATTCTAATAGACCCCCAATCAGGAAACCCTTGGGTGACAATGACACCTGTGTTAATAAGGCTCAGAGGGGTCGGTGTCATCTATACTATCCTGATTGGGAGATACTTGTATCCTGATTGAAACCATATTCTCCCAATGAGGATACCAGTTGGCCCCAATCAGGAAACCCTTGGCTGACAACATCTTCTGCATATGTTTCATGTTAATCTTTGATCAGTCATATTTTTCAAAGTACATTAGTGTATAGTGGTTTAATAACTCATTAAGGAATTGTTACTTTATAATCAATTAATGCTTTCTGATGAAAACAGCCTAATTTTTGGAATACTGATAGAATATCCACACAGCAGCACTGACAGAAGACAGTTGAGTTGTAATTACTAGTAGAAAATTTGTTCAAAATATACCAGTGTTGGTAATTTAGGTATTAAAGATGGCTACATGGATACAGTTGGATATAAAAGCATTTTAACACACTTTATACATGGTTTGCAGCTATCTAAAGAATATTCATACAATAGGTACACAAAATTTGAAAAATAAATTGAACAAGAAATATTGTTGGCTTGTTGAGATTCAAGTTCAAAGGCAATGGATTTCAGTATAAAATCTATACAATTATTTTTCCTCCAAACGTGTAGATTTTGATACAAAATACCAATAAAGCATCACGCCGAATCAACATGTCTAGTTCCTTAGCCATGTGTTAGAAATCACTGATAAAACCATACCTTGGAAGGCACCAGACTGTTTCGGACATAAACCTTGTTTTGATTCTCATAGATATGTGTATAAAAAAGACAAGATGGCCACTCCATCTCAAAGATCTTGAAGAGTTTGCCAGCTTTGTTCATTCATTTGTTTCCAAATATATCTATAATAATAATAGTGAACAAACTCTACTATATTATACAAATGATATTCTTGTTCTAAAGGAGCTTTTTTCGTAACTGTAGCACACATTTTCTGACCTGTTTTTTTTCTCTATTCAGATAAAGATTAGGAAATTCTTAGCTAAATTCTTTTTGAGGTAGAGTGTAAATTGGCCTACCACCTATGACAAACTTTTGAGACATGTTCAATATGCAAATACACTATACAATGTTTACCAAGCACTGTGTGTATTGGTCTATTGTCCTTTTAAACAATTGAGTTGTTCTTTTTTTTAAAGAGAAATTATATATTCTCACTATTCTGAGAAATGCAACAGAATAATTAAAATATGTACATGTTATCGATAATACATCAAGTTATGAGATTTCATTGTTATCAATTTCTTTGAATTATTGAAATTTCAAAACGCAAGTACACTGATTTTGCCTCGATGAATGGAAGCACAAATGAATTAATGGCATTGTCATGATCAACAGGGCATGGAATTGGACTGCTAGTTTCAGAATAACTAAGTGACTGAAAATAATACCCACATGATAAGGTCATATTACCGTTGCTGCTGCATAAATGAGCCAGTCATTTTCAGTCACTGTGTTCATCTTAAACTAGGACACCAATTCCATGCCCTGTTGAAAGTGATTGTGACGATAGTATCCTTTAAACTGTTTATTATTAGCAGCTGTTGCATGCACAGGAAATAAAAACAAAACAGAATAGTTGTTTGTTCTGTTTCATGGAAGCTATAAGAGGAGCAATTTTTATAAGTGTACAAGAAAATGTGACCTACACAAACCACTTACCACTCCATTCAAAACCTTTCATATACATGCAGTAATTATTCAAGGTAAGGCATAGGATAGGTAGGAAAGCAGACAATGGTAACAATCTCACGTAGAAATGATTTTGTGCCGTCGCTGTGAAGAACGTAAAATGATTTCATGTTCAAATTTAACAAAGAGCACCATTGCAAACAAAATATTTGATTTTGTTCTGTACACGCGCACTGCTACATATGCAGGCATTGTAAGATTTTGATCTTTAGTTTTGGCCGGCGCATAAATGGCAAATTTTAGAAGATTTGGTCCATGAGCTGTTTAATACTCAATCTGCTGTTTAAGTACAATCAGTTGGCCATCAGTATGGTTCCCATAACACACAGTAAGGACCCTATAATGTGGGTCCCTCATGTCAGGCACCAGACTATGTTGGACACTGGCCTCACTCTGATTGTCCATAGACTTGTGTGTAATGAAAAACAAGATGGCCGCTTTATAAATTAGCTTCCCTTTGGTCTGGTTTATACAACTCTGTGAGAAAGAAACCCGAGTGACCAATGATCTTAGAGGTTAAAATCATGTGACCATCAAGTTTGCCCAATGGCAGTAGGCCTCTCACTACCTACATGTACAAACCAGCAAGTACGGCAACTTTGATTCGCCGATTGACAAATGGTATTATAAAAGTTTAAAATGTCAGCATTATAACTTTAAAAACATTACATTTCTGTTCTCAATACAAGATTCAATATACAGGTTTAAATACAATAGTTAATTGTTTGAATTACTTAATGAAATAAATATAATTTATTGATATTAATATAAAAATACAGTTGTTTCTGTCCTGACTATTCTGTGGTCTATACAGTGCTGTACCTCAGTCGGTGGATCCAGCATTTTTTAACATTTGATCTTTCTACAACATGCAACATCACCTATATGAATATAAACAGACCCTTATCACAGTGCGGTTCCCTGACCACATATCAACAAATCACCATGAACAAACAAATACACAAAGGCACCAGTCTATTTTGGAAACCACCCTCATTATGATTCCCATAGACTTTGTGTATTAGAAAAACCAAGATGGTCGCCGCCGCTCCATGACAAAGGTCTACTAGTGTTTTGTTCAAGTGTGTGACTTCGCCATGACACTCTGCATAGAAATACCCTTCAATTTACTTTCAAAATGTTTTTTTTTTTTTTACACAAAAACCATTTTTTCAGCCAAGTTAATAAATAGATCCAGCCGAATACAATGGCCTGGTCATAAGCATGACTCCAAAAACAGTACTTGCCCAGTGCAATCAAAGCAAACTGGTCCAACTTGTAAGCATGAATAGAAAAATGTAAAAAGTACTGGCCGTCTGCATACAAAGCAATAAGGCCGAATGATGTTACGAACCAAGAAGCACACATTATAATCCATCTGCAGTTCAATAAATTAATTCTCCAACTACGCTGGCCTTTCAGACAAACTGCGGTTGTCGTGACTTCGCAGACCGAGATCCGGTTGATCTACTTTGTGACGGTGATCCCGTTGAATCAGTCGATGATGATGCGGTAGACTGGGTAGCGCTCGCTGCGGACTGCGACCCCGCCACCGTGACCTCTGCCCCTTCTGTCATCAGTGACAGCCGCTGTGGGGAGTTCCGTGTATATGCACTTGGGATATACCCCTCCATCGGTGATGAGTCCAAGAGGGCATGAGTAGTGGGTGACTGCCCAGCTGGGTCCGGTGACTGTCCTAAGTTCTCAGGCAAGGACGACGACATTTGCGTTTTGTGATACTCGCTGGCTACAGCAAGAAGTGTCTGTTTAATAGGCTGTGGAGAGGAATCCTTGTAGCGGTGTGGAACCGGGCAACGGCGAGGTACCAGTGGGGAGGCGTCTTGGTCCGAGTCTACTGGATCTTCACTAGTGGATACCGCATCTGAAATGGAATGAATGATGAATTTAGAAGTTTGTAATGTTACCAAACACCTTGAGAATTTCTGTGTGAAATGTATTACAAATTTGAAATCGATCATTGCCATGATCCATTATCCACATTAACCCTCCTACTGTTTGACCATTTGAAACCATTCAAAATTTCCACTTACCAAAATGCCCATTGGTTTTGTACACACATGGTGATACCATTTGAACAGTGTTGGTAGCAAGCTTTACTACCATTCAAATCCATTCAAATGCATAGAGGGTCCATTGATTCACCACTTAGAAGTATCCAAACAAGGTTTTGTATTAGCTGTACTAGCATTTGGAAAGATCCAAACAAGGTTTTGTATTAGCTGATCTACCATTCAAAACCATTTGGGGAAATCAATACTGTACAGTTATTTCACCATTCAAAACCACAAAAGTGAATGGTTTCAAATGGTGGATCAACTTGTATGAAAAAGGTACCAGAAGTAGGAGGGTTAATGCATACAAAAAAATCTCAACACATTTTCACTATTTTCTCGAAAAGCTGAAACTTTCACAGGATAGTTTTATATGTCTTTATAAGAATAAGTATTTATGCATTTACAGACATTTTATGGAACTTACCTGCTTCTCCCTCGTTTCCTGAGCTGTCTCCGTCCCCCTCCTCACCGGACCCAACATCTGCAGCCAAACACGGCAAGATTTCCTCACTGTCTTCACTGCTTCCTGGCAGCACAAAGCCAGGCACGCTGCGAGAGCTGTCAGTTGTTTCTACGGCAACAGGTGTGGTCATGTGTGTGGAGTTGTTAGTGCTTTTGTTGGGTGAATAACTCATACTGCCTGGGAAAAAAAGTCAAATCAAGAAGGAATTTTATTAATTTTGTTTCAGTTATTCATAAAAATATGTTTGACAAGGAAAATAATTATTAGAACGTATTTTTCCATTTTCAATCAATTCTTGCTATTGGAACTCAGTGCACTTGAGTGACTGATTTTTTTCAGAGCAAGAAAGCTGCATCCTTACTACAGTTCTGGAATGTACACACAAAACCTTTAGAAGTAGATGATAAGTAATTTTTGCACTCGATTGTCTTAATTTATGCACTCAATGTCTTAATTTATGCAAATGTATGCTTTGATTTATGCAAATGTAAGGACCATTGCAGATGCGACTTTACTGCAGTCATATCTAAAATGGGGATTGCTTGCAGTTAAGACAGATTTGAAATTTTTTTTTTTTTTTTTAAAGTTGACCATAACAAGCCTATATTACACACAAGTCTCTCTTTGCTATTACAATAAGACATAACAAGAAAGCATATTTCAAACAACACAGGTGATCTCAAAAATAGAATTAAGAAGACTGGCTGGCTTACCATGGTTGTTATCAGACTGTAAGGGGGAAGGTGTCCTGGGTTCTGGCTGGAACTGTTCAACCGGTGTCTCCCGGACACCAAACACCTTGGTAACCAAACAAAATTTAGCAAACTCTTAATATATATATATACAAAATATAACAACACGTTTTATTTTTTATTTTTTATTTATATTTATTTTGGAAGTTGTGACTTTGACTTTGAGTGCCCCAGAAACACAACATATTATTTGTATGGCCTTACCTGTGCATACAATATCAGCATCTCAATGGCTCGTGTCTGATGGGGCATATCCACTAGGGCCGACAGGGAGGCCGTTTGGTCACTGAAATGAAGGAGGGGCAAAAAAAATCACTAAATATATGGAAAAGTGAAGACAAACTTTAACAACTATAAACTAAATTGTTGTTTATGCTAGATGACTTATCTTTTCAGAGGAAATTTAATGCAAATTGTATCCGTACTTTCATAAAAACTCCAAATACACCGATAACGGAAGGTAACATTAGCCTAATGCCCAAGGCATTAAGGTCTCAACATTCACTTCATAACTTGGTCCCTGAGACGGACCAACTGGTGTAAAAATAAGGATTCTTTATCAGAAGGAGTAATGGATAAGGCTTTGGTTTGGTTTGGTGGGGGTGGGAGGGGGTAGGTGTGAGACATATTTTGGAGCGGGGGCCTGAACAATATCCCCCCTCCAAAAATTTTTTTTTTTTAATTAAAAAAAAATCGCCAAACATTTTCCCTAAAATGAAATTAATGTACCAGCGCAGTGTATGGTTTTTATCGTACTTACTTTGGTCTCAGGAGGGTTGGCCCAAACACAATGCCCAGGTTGCTTGCAGTCATCTGATTATGTTCTTCGTTCTCTGAAACGCTGGAGAAATCAAAACAAAAGTCAATCACTTATCAAGGAAAATCATGAGTGTAATTTGTGATATCAAAAAAGGATATAATCTTTTGAGGGGAGAGTAAATCAGTTCGCGAACTGTTTAAGACGTTTGGTCAATGTCTCTCAACAAGATCCACCAGCTAGAACAATAGCTCTTTTGTTCTCTGTTGAGGGCAACAAGATGCAACAACTTTTTACATTTATATTGTTGCATTGAGCATGGTTAGGGCTAACAATCATCTCCTCCCCTCTATCATGAAAGCCTACTCACCCTTTAAGATGATGCATAAGAACTCGAAGTGTCTTGAAGTTTTCCTCCGGCATACTGTTTACGATGCCCCTGAGTTTGGCAATCAGACGTTCCTCCTCTTCGGCGCTCTCCGGGACGCTGCGGGGAAACTCCTTGGCTAGACAGATGAATTCTGGGTAATGCTTGAACGTCAGCAGAGGCTCGGGAAGCTAGAATTAAAAAATTAGATATATTTAAACACTACAAATTTTCAATATTCTCTTTAACAAATAAATTGCATGATTTTGTCAAAGTGTAAATGTATTATACATGAATGAAACCTGCTTAGCAAATTGCACACGTACTTGTCTGAAGTAGAGCTTGAGCACGCTCGTGATGAGATTGGGCGGGGTTTCAGAGAGGTCAACAAGGTCAAGACCATTCTCAAATGTCTGACACAGCTTCTCAACTTTGACCTTGAGTCCTGCCACTCGATAAATACCCTGTAAGTAAAGACAGAGAGAACACAAATTAGGAGTTTGCTGCTTCTCCAATAAAAAAACCAACAATTTTTTGTCAGAATGAAATTTGTTAAAATCACAGGGATGAAAAAAGCAGAATTATTTCCCTAAAAATGTATGCATGAACACACCATTTGTGAAAATTTCTCTGACAAAAATATCGTCGTGGCCGAGCGGTCTAGCGCACCGAACTCAAGTTCTGGTGTTGCCAGCAGCAGGGTGTGGGTTCGAGCCCCGGTCGTGACACTTGTATCCTTGAGCAAGGTACTTAACCATAATTGCTTCGTCCTTCGGATGGGACGTAAAGCCGTAGGTCCCGTGTGTTGTATAATGCACGAAAAGTGGATTGTCGTGGCCGAGTGGTCTAGCGCACTGAACTCAAGTTCTGGTGTTGCCAGCAGCAGAGTGTGGGTTCGAGCCCCGGCCGTGACACCTGTGTCCTTGAGCAAGACACTTAACCATAATTGCTTCTCTTCACCCAGGGGTTAAATGGGTACCTGTGAAGGCAGAGATGGTTTGCTCTCTATGCGCTAGAAATGGCAGCAATTGAGCTGTATACTCCCCAGGGAGCTGAGATGGTTTCAGGAATGATTTATGAGCCTTATGAGCCTTATGAGCAGGGATAATAATATAATGCGCCTTGAGCGCCACTTAGTTGGTGGATACGTGCGCTATATAAATCTATACATTATTATTATTATTATTATTATTAATAATTTTGTTCAAAATAATAAAAGGCTACAATTTCCGAATTTGAAATACATCATCATATTACGTAAAACACAAAACAATACTAAAATAACAAAGGTCTGAGCATTATTTATACTGCATGACACTCAAAAACACCGAGCAAGCAGTGCTTAGCTACATCAGTGTAGGGCAAAAATTAAATCAATTGTTCAATATCCCAGACACAAGAATTCCCATAACTAATATTTAAAAAAATCAAAACAAAACAAAACAAAAATACTACAAACCTTAACGTGGATTGCCCTACTGTCGATCTCAGATGAACACTTGGTTACCAGGAATGGAGCATCCCGATTGGTTGCCTTGAGATGGTCCCGTAGCGGGACGCCGAAGACATTCATCCTTCCCAGCAGCCTCTTGCCTCCGCACTGGATCGCCAGCGACTCCAGGCACTTCTTGTGGCAGGCCAGACCACAGCGTTCGCACTCGGCGCCATTGAAGTAGACATAGCTGTCGCACTCCCGGCACTTGGACGGGGTGCGAAGCTTGCGTATGAGATGGGTCTGAGCTGCTTTGGAGAAGGCAAGATTACGGAAGGAACTGGGCACGGGTTCTATTAGTTCTGTGAATTTGATGAAGGAAAACCGAGTTAATATAAATTAAAGAAAATCAATCAACAAAAATTTTACATCTAATAATAATAATGTTTATACAATGCACTTTTCATAAAGTAAATTATCAAATGAGCCTTACAGTTTACACCACATCTCACAAAATTGGTCCTTTTGGAGATTTCAAGAAAATATCCCCAAATATTTCATGTAATTGCTGCCTGTAAGTTATGTGGTCACTGTAAATGCATTTTCTTGCACTGCAGTGGACGAAAGACCTCACTGAAACTGCATTCTTAGAATCTTATATTATTAGACACACACAAAGCAGTTCAGGACACCCCAACAAATCTTCTTGAAACAGGAATCTTATTTGTTATCATCTGCACTAGTTAGCAGGAGGTCCTGGGTTCAATTCCTACACGAGTCACCTGTGGAGGTTTTTTCCACAGACACTCAGAAAGCACCGAGTATACAGTGTTTCACACATATGTTGGTGTTCAGTACATAATTTTTCCCCCTATGTTATCATTGTATATTGTTTGTATTCATGTTTTTATCTTTGTTTCCGCGCCTTGAGCGCCCAGCAGGGTGGATATGTGCGCGCTACAAATCTTTATTATTATTATTATTATTAAACATCAAATGAATTGTCAGGAATCTTGTTATTAAAGAGTGTCGCTTGGACTTACTTGTGCCACTTGGTACTTGTCTACTGTCTTCAGTCTCTCCTAGTTCATCACCGGATGACATCGTTCCCGTGGACACTTCTCTGTTCAAGTTTCGGTGGCCGTTCATCGGACTGGCTGAAGGCGATGCGTCAATGGATTTGGTGGAACTGCCGCTCATGCTATCTGAGTCGCTGGCTTGCTGCGCCGGTGCGGAACTGCCCCACGCATGCACTGGTTTTGTCTTGTCTGAAATAGAAGTTGTAACGTTAAGAAGTGTAACGTTAGAAGATTTCAACAATTTCATTAGACCTTATTAATGCCCTTTTAAGGAAACAATGTTCCACATACAAACAGGCTTTATAATTTGTAACAGAGACGACACAATTGTTCAAAATCATAGTGTGATGACCTGTTGTCACGCAACTTAAAATGATCATAGCTTGTGAAACACTACAAGATTTCAACCAGCTCAATTAGACCTTATTAATGCCCTTTTAAGGAAACAATGTTCCACATACAAACAGGCTTTATAATTTGTAACAGAGACGACACAATTGTTCAAAATCATAGTGTGATGACCTGTTGTCACGTAACTTAAAATGATGATAGCTTGTGAAACGCTACAAGATTTCAACCAGCTCAATTAGACCTTATTAATGCCCTTTTAAGGAAACAATGTTCCACATACAAACAGGCTTTATAATTTGTAACAGAGACGACACAATTGTTCAAAATCATAGTGTGATGACCGTTGTCACGCAACTTAAAATGATGATAGCTTGTGAAACGCTACAAGATTTCAACCAGCTCAATTAGACCTTATTAATGCCCTTTTAAGGAAACAATGTTCCACATACAAACAGGCTTTATAATTTGTAACAGAGACGACACAATTGTTCAAAATCATAGTGTGATGACCTGTTGTCACGTAACTTAAAATGATGATAGCTTGTGAAACGCTACAAGATTTCAACCAGCTCAATTAGACCTTATTAATGCCCTTTTAAGGAAACAATGTTCCACATACAAACAGGCTTTATAATTTGTAACAGAGACGACACAATTGTTCAAAATCATAGTGTGATGACCTGTTGCCACGCGACTTAAAATGATCATAGCTTGTCTGATAAAAAAAATTGGTCATGTATGGGTGAACGTGCTCACTGACTTGTGTTTTTTTTTACAAAACCACATAGACAGACTGTAATTCTCACCTATTCTTTCTGGTGAGCTACTGGTTCTCGTACTGTGACCCTGTCTACTGGGTAAGCCTAGTCTATCATCCTCCATACTATCCAAGGACTGAGAGCTAGGCTTACGAGGTCTCTCAAACAGTCTAGGGAACAAACACAAAGAATTTCATCAGTTGGTTGTATAAACCATCCAACAGGATCCTCAATTGTAATAATAATAATAATAATAATGAACATTTGTAATGCGCCGGTATCCGCCAAAAGAGACGCTCATGGCGCAGTGACACATCAGTGTAAACAATAAAACAAAATACATGGTAAGAACAATGCAATATAAAATTACAAGGAACAATGATTGTAAAAAGGCTGACTGGCCCTGGTCAGGATATGCTAGGCAAAGACGATGTTCTGATATATAGGCCTAATGTACATTTATATGTTTACACTTTTAAACTTAATACTATGTTATGACTGTATATTATGTACACATACTGTAAATATATCTTGTATATACTTTTGTACATTTTAAATACATGTAGTATAGAATACAATAATGTTTTAATCTGGACCTCTTGGGAGACCAGTACTTTGTATTGAAAGAGATATCCAGAATAAAGATAGAATAAACAAACAAACAAACAAGGAAAAACCCTGCATACTCAACCATGCAAACAATTGTGTTTTTTTTTCACGAACAAAGTATTAATTTTCCACATTAAAAATATATTAACATTCTCTATCATTTTGCAGAAAGTAAACCATTTCCACTTTAAACAATGAAACCACCAAACCAACTCTAGATCTATCATATTATCTATCTAATACAAATTTTGAACAAACAATTTTTTAGAAGACAAAATCAATAAATGGTCAACCAAATGCAATCAATATATATTACACACAGTGTGTAATTTCCACAGTGAAGATCAGCTTTGTCCGATAAGGTAATTTTCAAATTTTTTTTACAAACTGAAATGAATGCTATTGGAAACACCCAAGATGAATGACTTTTTTCAAGAAACTTACTCATAAGGCTCAAACACAAATGGCTCCTCATGTCTTGCAGAACGACCCTTGACCCTGGGCTTGTAATGGCGGACAAACTCGCTGAACTGAACGCCGGGCTCGTAGCATCGGCTCTGCTCGCAAAGTGTCTGAAACTGGACGGGTGCTGGGGCCGACAGCGAATGCTGAAGCTGGAAGTAACTCACCGTCACCTAGTTGAGGGAATTTGGAAGAGAATAAGCCAAGATTTAACTTGCAAATATTTAACTTTTGCATGTGTATTACGAATGAAACAGGCTGTCCATGCAGCAAACATTGTCATAAAGACAATCAAAGGTACTGCTGGCTAATACTATGTTGACGTGCTAGAAAATCCCGCCAAAAGATTTATAAATCTGAATAAGATTAACAGGGATGATATTGTGAGAAAATGAAAAAGTAGGAAAAATGTTTGCCATTATCATTAGGCATATACTAGCCTATAGCGGTTTACCTCTATAGTCATGTATAGCAAGGAAACTGTTTTTTATCTTGGTATTTACAATAAAATGATACACAAGGAAAGTTTCCACTGTCTGAAGTTAGTCGGAAGCAGGTTTCATGGTAGGAATTTCAAAATCAAAATGTAGGATTTCCTACAAAAGTAAGAAGAATATCAGGCCTGAATTAAGGATGGACATAAACTATATTTTTGGGGTATATTGTTGGCTGAATTCATATCTGATTTAGTATGTAAGAACCTACCGCTTTCATTGTCTGGTCGCACTGATAGATAAGCTCTCTGAGTTTAACCAAAAGTTCTTTCTGTAAATAAAAAAAGTGCAAAACATGAACAGGTGAATACTATTAGTTGGTTAATAAGACAATAAAAAGCATTTGAATATTTTAAGTAACAAAACAATATAATACTTGTATTCACATGGACCTTTTTAAAAAATGCTGTAATTGTTTTTTTTATAGTTAATGAGACAAATTCTTAAAAACTGCAAAAAACCGTTGAATATTATTGAAATATTATTGAAAATAAAGGGATGAAACTTGGAATTCCTCAACTCTTCAAAATGATGAAGTCGTTACCTTGACTGTGGCCATGTCCAGCCGTTTTGCGTTTGCCTCAACGACGCAAGCCTTGTATGTTGTCTCTGCTTCCTTAGCCTATTAAAGAAAAAAAAACATATTGTCTTATATATTGGCCAAGGGTGTGATTTGACAGAAATAAAAAATCCTGAAAAATGGGTAGCCCCCCTGAACCTACTGGATGTTTAATTGTGGAGGATTTACGGACTCTCCACATCCCCACAAACAAGAAACTAGAGGTTTGGATACAATACAGGCTACTTCTTTCTTTCCTTGGTGGCTACTTCTCTTCTTTCAAGAACATTTTTAGGCAAAGGGAGATTTGTAAAAAAATCCTGAAATCAGAATAAATCCTGATAAATCACTGGTCGGACATAAAAAACAACAGGAGAAACAACAACTGAAAAATGTAAAAACAAACAAATCAACACAAACAATAAATAAAAACAAATTGTTTTCTATTATTATTATCTTTTTTTTAATTTGTTGACTTTTTTTCTATTTTGTTTTGTTTTAATTTGTTGATTTTTTATTTATTTATTTTTTGTTGTCATTTTCCCCCCTCTTTTTTCCCCTTCTTTTTTTGTGTTACCTTCAACAGTGCATCTTCCTCGGACTTCTTCTTCTTCTCCAGTTTGCCGGTGTTGGATGCGCTGCTCACATTCAGACTCTCCAGCTCCATCTTGGCGGCAGCCTCTCGGACCTTCTCATATTCCTGGCAACGATTGAAGTATTGCTGCCGACACTTCTCCATGTTGCTCTTCCGCTCTTGCTGCAAAGAGAAGAGGGAAGGAGTAAGGGAGCTATAAAATCATGTTAACAACAGGACAAAGCCCCCTGAACCACCTGGATGTTTAATTATTGAGGATTCACAGACTCTCCACATCCCCACAAACTAGAGGTTTGGACACAATACACACTACTTCTTTCTTTCCTGTGGCTATTTCTCTTCTTTCAAGAACATTTTGAGGCAAAGGGAGATTTGTAACAAATCCTGAAATCAGGAAAAATCCTGAGAATTCACAGGCCTGTAATAAATTGCTGCAGATTTAACAACATTAGGTCCGGTGTCATGACATTAATACGATTACATTATTAAAGTTTTACATCAGGGTAAAATATCTGTTAAAATGAACATAATTAGCTCATGAAAAACGTGACGAGAGTGGATCTTAAAATCAACACTGACGTACATACCATTTCTTTCTTGACGCTGTTCCACATCTGCCGTATGTGCTTCCTTTTCTTGTCATGGTCGGACCTTCTCACTTCCAGTTGCTAAAATGACATATATTTGGTTAATTACATGACAGGAAGTTTATTCAAAATGAAAACCTGAAACATTTTCAGAATACTTATACGATTTAGCTGTGAGAACCAGACTAATACAGCAATACAAAATTCCCAACAACAAAAACATACTCTAATCAAAAGTCGTTCAGGGTACTAACTTGAAACACTTTTCATCAAGAGTTATGAATGGTAAATTTGATCTTTTCTTACCTCAACAAATTTGTGGCCCTGTATGTGCGAGTGGGTGGTATCACAGTTACGGGCAAAGTTGAGATCCTACAAGAAAAATATATTTGAAATTAACGAGTTGTAACCTCCAGTTCTTTTCAGAACTAATTACTACTCAATTTGAGAATTTCACATGGTGTCACCGCAAACAGTCTTTATTTATCCTTTTCACCATGCAAAGCTACAAACATATTTGAAATTGATTGTTTTTAAATGTTGCCATCTTCAAAACAATACAAGCAAAAATAAATAGATAAATGTCAAATTGCGTTTAACAGAACCAATAGCACAAAGTATAATTCTTAAGGACTATTTTCAAAGCAACAGTCAACCTTGTGTAACTTTAAAAATTAAAACTTACAAAAAATTCTTACTTTTAAAGAAATTTTATGTAATTTTTTTTTCAACTTACGTGCTCCAGTGCTGTGAGATAGGTCGACTGAAATGGCAGGTACGTCTGTAAAACAAAACAAATTTTGACTTTTTCAAAATCAAAGGTTTGGTTTAAAATCTTTAATTGAGAGTTGTCGGAAATTACTCTGCATTTTAGAGCATGGATTTTATACAACAAGTATGCTCTGACCGTCTTGGAAAAAAAGCCCTAAAAATTTTTTCAAAACCTGTGACAGTTTGAAGAGCTCAATTGAAGAGCTCACGAATGACAGGCAGGCATTTTGGTTTTCTAATGCATTAGTCTATGGGATTCAAAACGAGGCTTACGTCCAAAACTAGACTGGTGCCTTTCAAAAATTGATTTTATTTCATTGGAAATGATGACTGGTGGTCAGGGATCAATACAAATTATGGTTATAGGGTCTATACTGGCCTTAAAAACAAGGGTAATACTTGAGCACCCTGTATTCAAACAATATTCATGAAATAATAACAAAATTTGTGTCTGGTTTTTCTATTTTCAAATACTACTAACCTCTTCTTTGAGCGTCGGGCGAGTTGAGACTGCTAGCTTGGCGATACTTCTTGCAAAATCATTTTCTGTAAAATGAAGGAAATTAAAATGTTTATATGAAAACCATAGCCAAAACACAAACTTGTTTAGCTTGGAAAACTTTGTTTAAGTCTCAGGGAGGGGGAGCTAGGGGTTGGGGGCTTGAGGGAGAGGTTAGAGCAGCTATTAGGCAGGGAGGAATGGCTTCAGCCCCCAAGAACATCGCCCCCTGTATCTGCCACATGGTTGTTTGAATATTTCCCCTGAATCTCTGTCAGTGGAGCTTACCTAAGTGCGTTCTCTTCTCCACGTAGCTAATGACGTCCTTGGCATATTTTGACCATACCTTGGCCCTGTCCAGAGCAAGATCCAGACCAGAATCCAGGTGCATCAGAGTATCGTCCAGTTCATTGGCCGATAAACACGCTGAAGAGAAATGAACAAATGCATGGATATATCAAACAGGATGCAAATATTTTACATTTCATACATACCGTGTCTCTGCAACCACTGCTGGTCATCATACAGTGAGTTTGCACAGATACAAATGATGTTTCCATGAGAATAGAATAATTTTGTTTCCCTTTTTTGGGACTGAAAGATGTATCACTCATTTTACTGGAAATGTTTGTCTTCATTAGAACATTGCTATTTTACTTGAGGAAAGGAGAACAAGTAAAGACTGTTTGCGGTGACCCCATGTGAAATTCTCAAATTGAGTAAAGTAATTAGTTCTGAAAAGAACTGGTGGTTACAACTCGACGTTTCGATCAGTGTGCTCTGATGGTCTTCAGGAGAATGAAGACCATCAGTGCATACCGTTCGAAACGGCATGGAATCGGTGTCCTAGTTTAAGATGAACACAGTGACTGAAACTTACTGGCTCATTAATACAGCAGCAACGGTAATATGCGGGATTATTTTCAGTCACCGAGGTAATCTAAACCTAGCACTCCGATTCCATGCCCTGTCAATCGTGACAATTGTCCCGTTAAATGCAGAATATACATTAATTAATAGGGTATCTGTGAGAATAGCGATAGCCTGACATGTTTCACGCAAAACAACAAAAAGCAGACATTTCTGATAGAGCACATATCTCATAATACAGACATTAGATACATCAATGCTGTTATGATTCATTAACTGACAAATAATAAATTCCACAGAGAAAGAATATACATGTATGTATGTGGATGGGCTTGATCTAGGAAATGGAATCTCAACTCTACATAAATGTCGAAGAAAACATTCAACATGTACCCGATCATAACAAGGTTAAAAGTTCAATGCATAATTGATTGTGGTTGTAATAAACACGTACATGTACATGTACATGTATACATGTATCATGTATTTTGCTGGTTGGTAAAAAAAATAAATAAATAAAAAATACAAACAAAAAAACCCTCAAAAATGCATCACCTCACCGATTTTGAAGCGGACCTACGACCAGAAACTTGTTTTGCCTAACAGACTAATACATGTATCATGTATTTCTTTTGGGAAAAAATAAATACAAACCCCCCCCAAAAAAATACAAACCCCTCCCCCTTATTGGCTTAACAGACCAATAACAACATATTCCAAAGATGTGATATGAAAAGAAAATGTAAATAAGCAACCAGTTTAATACAGTGCTCTGTCCTCAAAGTGACCTTTACTGTTGACTGATACTGTAATAATCAATAACACAAGCTACAGACATTATTATCGTCCATTTCAGCCTGACCATCTGTCTGGTCAGTTCAAAGTTTCCCCCTGTCCAGTTGACGTCATCAGATTAATAAACAGCTCACTCTATCCCACTGGTTTTAGGGTCAGCTGTTTTTTGTTTTACATTAGCGGCCCTGGGTAGGCCAGGGATCATGGTCGGTTACAGCTAATAGCTTCTCAGGTTTGGCCAGGTACCATGAATATGAAGTTGATGTATTTATTTGCATGTTGTACAGGTGTATATTAGTGCTGGAACAGTGTATATTAGTGCTTGGACAGCGAACTAACTGCTAACTCCCAGCACAAGTTCATATGCAATTTTTTTACCTACATGTACGTGTATTTAAGATTAGATTTACACGGTACACCATTAATCAAAAGTCTGTAAATGCTTCCATACGTTACACGAATCAAGAGAATTGTATAAAAACTAACCTGTGATCGTTGCAGTTTATTTTGTTGTGTCATTTATAAGAAATTACTGAAAATGCATATGTACATCAAACAATCTAATATTTTCCTGAACCAAACATGGGATAAACCACACCCACTATGATGGACTGAGACAACCTGATGAACAAAAAGGAACAAATGGCTAAAACACAAACAGACAGAGGACAAACAGACAAAGGACAGACAAAAGACAAACAGAGGACAGAGGACAGAGGACAAACACAAACAGAGGATAGAGGACAAACAGACAAAGGACAAACAAATTAGGACACTAATTACCTGATTCCCTGCCTTCTTGTGACGTTTGCCGATGATACACATTACCACAATCAGAGTTTGTCGTCACGGAAGACAGACTATCATACGACTGTCGCGAAGAGAATAAAATAAACAAATTGCTATTAAACAATTTATTACTTTGATTAAAATTTTCCTTAATTTTGCTGCCCAAGTCACCTTGTACTGCAGTTCTCGGTCACAAAAATAATGCCCTAGTTACGTTTTCTTTGTTCATAGTCAAGTTATATATTGTTGAAATGTAGGATTTAATATACACATATTTCTAATGTGACCGCAAAACGATTTGCTAATATCAAATTCTGTGAGACTTGCATATGAACTGTTTTAAATAGCAGATACAAATAAAATCATGTCACTTATGTTATTGTCTGGTATGGCCAAAATTTTACAAATGAAATTATCAGGAAGTATGACTTTTAAAAAATGTTCACAGATTTTGATGAAATGCCCCCCCTACTGTTAGAAAACTCTTAAATACAAACATCTCAATTTTGAAAAATGCCCACTTGACTCTACTTTTGTATAAATGAGTGAGCGCCTTACAAGCAGCAACTCATAACAGCTCTCCAGTTTTTGTGCTAAGTAAGTGTTTTGTAGCTACAAGTTTGTCTTCATTTTTATACTAGTGGATTTCTTATTACACCTGGAATCTACTGGACGTTTTATGTGAGTGTTGTACATTTGTTTCTTATAATAAGTGAAAAACTGTTGTTTTTGTATGTCTGTGCAGTAAAATTTACTGTTGAGTGTATACACATTTGGATCTTCATTTTGTTGTGCAGTCAACTCTGATTTAGATTATAGCCTGTAGCTAGAGATTATAATCTGTAGCTTGACCTGACAAAGCCTTTTGTTTGGATCAACAACTTTGTGATCAGACAATGAGAGTCTACATCCTGTTTATTCTACTCCTGCTATCAGACCATGGTGTCTCAATGACTCATCAGTAGATGGCTACAGATGCAATCTACAGATTGTTCAACTAAATCCGCCATCTTAAATTCTTGGAATCCTATATGTCATACTATGATAATTCATCTGCCACCTTTCACCTGGAACTCTTAATTTCTGGTGACATAAACCCAAACCCTGGACCTGAAACACTGATCAACACACCCTAGCGCCACTCAGCTCCATAGAATTTCCTGGCCGTAACGAACTACTCAATCTTCGCAATGCTCCATGTGTACTGATGTAGCTTATCTTATTTAGGATTGAGTCAATTGAACTGTCTTGGAATACTTGCTAATCAACCCCAAACATGCCGCCGCACACATCGAGGTAAAAAGCTGGTGAGAATGGACAGACTTACAACTAACTCCAGCCTTACCAACCCCCAGCAGTGAACTCAACCCACATCAACAAAGCGACATTGGCATAACTTCAACTCCAAATGTTCACGATGAGTCTAAACTTCAGCTCTGTGTCTTGAATACTCCAATCCATATGTAACAAATCGGATGAATTTGTTGACTTTGTACTTCAAAACAATTTGGATCTTGTTGCCATAACCGAGACATGGTTTAAACCTAATGATGACTTGCCACCCGTGAGTGTACTCCTGCTGGCTACTCTCTCCATCATATCCCCAGACCAATAAAGACCGGTGGAGGGTTTTTACTCTTTAGGTCCAGTTTATCTGTCAGTATGAAAAGTGTTAACATTGACTACCTAACATTTGAATCTCTGCATGCTGAGGTAACGTGCAACTCTAGATCTGTTCGCCTTGTTAATATTTATCGACCAGAAAGGAATGTTGATGGTAAACATGTAAACTTCTCCAGTTTTCTGCAGAATTTGAAAAATTAATTGTCGATTATCTCTTACACCCATCTGACATTATTTTAACCGGCGATTTTAACATTCATATGGACATTATTTCAAACAATTATGCAAATCAGTTTAAAGATCTGCTCTCTGCTCATGGACTTATACAGCACATCACAGCACCAACTCATCGGTATGGTCACTGTCTTGACCTCATGATAGCGATGAAAATACTTCACCTCTTATCTCGAATATAACTATTCATCCTGGCTTATCTGATCATTATGCAATCATGGTAGAATTTGAACCTTAAAAACCTCCCATACCACCATTTCTGTAACTACTGCGTCACTGGAAAAAGTAAATATTAAAGATTTATGTCATGATATTGAATCTCAACTGGAAAATGTAAACCTTGAAGATGGTGAGCTGGATTCTTGTGTCAATCTATTTGAATCTACTGTCCGTAACATCTTGGATGATCATGCTCCATAAAAACTTCGAACTGTTAAACTACAATCTGAATCCCCCTGGTTCAATGATGATATCCGTGCTGCAAGGAAAATCCGCCGTCAACTTGGCGAAGATGGCGTGACAATGGGAAACTTGGGTACATCGGCAAGAATACTGTAACCAACGTGATATTGTGAAGAACATGATTAACCAGGCAAAAATAACTCACTACTCATCTCTTGTGGAAGATAGCTCTGGTGATCAGAAAAACTCTTTAACATTGTTGAAAAGCTGCTTCATAAACCCAAAGCTCCAGTGCTTCCATCTACACACTCCGATCAGGACCTCGCAAATGCTTTTCAAACTTTTTGTCACAAAAATTGAGAATATCCGTCGTTCTTTCCTCAGTACCTGCCATTCTATCACAAACACCATCACGCAAGGATCCACAATGTAGACTGTCCATGTTTGAGCCTACTAGTGTTCGGAGATCAAAAACTCATCATGAAATAGCCATCAAAATCATGTGAACTTGATCCAGTGCCAACCGCTAATAAAACAAAATATTGATGTGTTTGCTAAGTATATCACAATTATTGTAAACAGATCTCTTTCTTCCGGTTGTTTCCTAATAGCCAGAAGGTTGCTCATGTTAAACCACTCCTAAAGAAACCCAATTTGGACAAGGAAGTTTTCAAAAATTACCGACCAGTGAATTTAAAAGTACCTTGGAAAAACAATCGAGCGAGTTGTTTCATCACGGATCTCTAACCATGTTCGTGCTAATAACCTGTCGGACACATTTCAGTCAGCCTACAAACCATTTCATGGGCAAACTGCTCTTCTTGGCGTCAACAATGACATTTTATCTGCCATGGATGAGGGAAAATCACTGCATTAGTTTTGTTAGACTAAAGCGCAGCTTTTGACACTGTAGATCATAAAATCCTTCTATCACGCCTTCAATATCATCTTGGAATACATGACACAGCCCTGGATTGGTGTAAGTCCTACCTTTTAAATAGGCCTCAGCATGTTTGTATTGGTAACGCTATCTCCGAGCCTGTTACTCTTGACTATTCTGTACCCCAAGGCTCTGTGCTCGGCCCACAGTGGTTTACTGTTTATACTTTTCCAGTTCGTGATATCATTTTGAAGTATAATTTAAATTACGTTTACGCTGATGACACGCAGCTTTACATTACTTTTAAATCTTCTCAAGAACCTGCTGATTCCTGCATTAAAACACTGGAGAAATGTATTCAAGAGATTCGAAGTTGGATGAGACAAAACTTCCTGAAATTGAGCGATGAAAAAACAGAATTTGTTCTATTTGGATCACGTCAGCAATTGTCTAAAGTTTCTCTTCCATTTATTACAATTGGTGACTACTTAGATAACCCCTTCATTACATGCACGTAATTTTGGGTGTTATATTTGACTCGACAATGACTTTAAAACCACATATCTCCAACATTGTTAGCATATCATCATTTCATATCAGAAATATAAGCGAATTAGGAAATACTTGAATAAAAGTGCTGCTGAACAAATTATACATGCATTTGTCACATCGGCTCGATAGCAGGGAATTCTCTCCTTCGGTCTTCCATGAATCAAATATCTGTCTTCAGCACATACAAAACACAGCAGCTCGTGTTGTGACTTTGTCAGAAAAAGTCATGCCATATCACGCCAATCTTGAAAGAGAACTGCACTGGCTTCCTGTTTCACAGAGGTGTTTTAAACTTATGCTAATTGTTCACAAATCTTTTAATAACATTGCTCCAATTTATATTTCTGAACTACTTAAAGTCTACACTCCATCACGCAATTTGCGCTCCAGCAACATGTCACTCCTCAAGGAACCAACTTCAAAAGCGGAACTGCTGGGGTGATAGGTGGTTTTCTGTCGCAGCTCCAGACTCTGGAATCATCTTCCAACTAAACTCAAATCTTGTCATAGTATAACCAGATTCAAGTCGATGCTTAAAACTCATCTTATGTCACAACTCTTCAAAGATGATGTATATTTGTAATTGCATTGTAGGTACATGTATCTCGCTACATAATTTGTTTCCCTATGCTATCATTGTATATTGTTTTGTATTAATGTTTTTCTTTGTTTTCAGCATGGCTTAGCAGATAGGTGGATATGTGCGCGCTAAAAATCTTTATTATTATTATTATTATTATTATTATGTGATAAATGTTCTTGCTTGAAAGACTCCAGTCGTTTGATCAGAATTGTACTTCAATTTGGGTATCATACTGTTTACAAAACCTGGGCGTTTTATTCCCCTAAAAACACTGTGACCGAAAAACTCTGCAGATTGGTTTGTTGGTGGAACAAACATTGGACAGACTTGAGGAAGCATTAATTAACACACTCATAAGTCCTTGAGACAAGTTAATACTTAACCGTGTAAACAAGGAAAAATATCCCATTGGGGAAATCCTTAAGGTTCAATTAAATGGGACATCCGGTAATTAAATATGACTTGATAAAACAAATGACCACTTGTTAAATTTCTATGTAAATTGAATGGGTGGAGTTTTAAGGATTATTAACAAAAAGGCAGCATTCTTGATTTTTTTTATTTTAAACAAATAAAATAATAAATTTTATTAGGTCTAGCCTGTCTTTTTTAATATTTATTGGCCGGCCGGCCACCCAGCCAGCCAGCCAGCCGGCCGGCCAGCCAGCCAGCCAGCCAGCTGATTTACTCACCTTCGATGATGGGAATCCCATATTAATACTGCCTTGTTCAACATCTCCCATCAGATATTCTGTTACACTGCAAACAAAATTATTAAAAAATTAAAAATAAACAAAACAGGGCATCCACTTTAGATTTCCAAAACAACTCCTCAGTTGTCTTCAGAAATTCTGGTACATCACCAGTGTATAAGCCATGATTTGGAAGAAGTTCATCCACATTTGTTATTCTTCGAAAAACAGGGTGTTCAAATGTTTAACTTACAATTTGCATGTGGGTGATTCCACTGGGTTGGGGCAAGCTTTGTGATAGGTGTCCCTTGTTACGTAGGGAAATGTACTATTTATCATTTATTATGACTCCTACATATGTAATTAAAATTACTGTAACTTCCTATTCAAGGCACAGAGATTGATTTCATTCTAATTCGAAGAATAACTGAGAATGTGCACTCATGAGGATAATGAATGGTACATCTGGTGGAATGACCCAAGAATGTGCACTCATAATAGGGATAAATGAATGGTACATCTGCCTACGTAACAAGGACACCATGTCACAAAGCTTGCCCCAACCTGGTGGAATGACCCAAGAATGTGCACTCGTAATAAGGATAATGAATGGCAGGTAACAAGGACACCGTGTCACAAACCTGGTGGATTGACTCATGTGCATCATAAACAAAACAGGGTGTCAATTTACAGAACATAGCATTCAAAATACACCCTGAGCAAGCCTCCGAAATTTTTTTTTTTTTGTCACTTACCCAGCACTTACGCACCCTTGTATTTTCACTTACCCATAATTTCCAAAAGTCACTTACCCGATTTCAGTGTCTGGCCATGTTGTTATGGGACATGACATAAAAACATGGATAGATCCACTTACCCAGCAACTTACCCACTTTTTAAAATCACTTGGGAATTTCAAGGCTTGACCCTGAGGTACATCTGTGTATTGATGGCTAAAACTACATATATCACTAAACATACATGTCCCCCAAAGAAACTCTTATATCAACAAGATAATGACAACATTGGGTTAATGTTCAAGGTATAATACATCTATGGAATAAACAACTACGGCACAAATAAAGTACAACTCAAACTAAAAAATACTGGTTATTTTTGGAGCTTACCTGCTGCTGAAAGCCAGAGCCAGCTGATCTATGGCTTCAAACAATTTGATTCTCTCCTCCTCACTTTCATCTTTTAGACCTGATATCAAAAATAAATACAAAATCAAAGGAGCAATAATGCAAGTACTGTGAAAAAAACTGATGAGTGAAATATATAATGGCATTAAGAGTGGGCCCAAGAGTAAGTATACTCATACATGGAGGAAGAAAACAGATGACTCATAGAAGCAGTTTTTCCAACATTACCAATGCTGTACCTTCCCTTTAAAGTATATCTTGATTTAAAGAGAGTAAACATACTCATAGAAGCAGTTTTTCCAACATTACCAATGCTGTACCTTCCCTTTAATGTATATCTTGATTCAAAGAGAGTAAACATACTCATAGAAGCAGTTTTGCCAACATTACCAATGCTGTACCTTCCCTTCAATGTATACCTTGATTCAAAGAAAGTAAAAGCATACTCATAGAAGCAGTTTTACCAACATTACCAATGCTGTACCTTCCCTTTAATGTATATCTTGATTCAAAGAGAGTAAACATACTCATAGAAGCAGTTTTGCCAACTAATGACTGATGATGTACCTTATGTACCATCCCTTTAAAACAATCAATTTTGAAATCAAATAAATATCAATTTGTATAAATATCAATAAATATCCATTTGCAAGTTTTGTAAATTTCTTTTAAAATAGCTTTGCTCTAAAAGTGCAAATGTTATATCAAATGCAGAACCAATTTTCCTTAAATAGTAGGAGAGATAATTGAAATAAACGTGCAAATTTGTATGAAAAACCCTAATAACAACCAGGAGTTGATTAATTTAAATAATGAAATAAACTACCCTGGACTGTCATCATCATCAACTCAATGCCCCCGCCAACTTACTTTTGATCTGTGTAATGAGTAGCACTGCTGCCGTATGGACGTCCGTCGACCGTAGCGCGCTATATTTGTCTAATATACTCCTTAGGATGTTCAATAGATCCCGTAGTTTGTCATGGGCAAGAACTCGTAGAGATTCAGTCCTCTCTGAAAACAATTAAAAAAAATAGCACAAAAACAGGAATTATTTGTCAATAGTGAAGCAAAGATTTGAAGGTAATGACAGTTATCTAGTAGTAGTACTAGTAGTACATCGTACATGTACATGTATATGTCATGGCTCAAAATGCACCCACTGGATCAAGTCAAGTGATTTAAAGGGACACTGTCATCATGATCAACAGGGCATGGAATTGGAGTGCTAGTTTTATATTAACTCAGTGACTGAAAATAATACATGATAAGGTCATATTACCTGTGTTTACAAAAGATACAAAACAAAATATGGTCTTAAAATTCTTCAAGGAATTATTACAAACATGTAAAATTACATTGTCATAATAGTAAGTTAAACTTGAAGAACTACGCATTTTCAATGATTATTTAGCTTAGCGTATTAATTGTAAGAGTTAAATAATTGAGCTTAATTAACTTTACAGCAAAGACATCAAATACTGTAATCGTCAAATGACTCAGCGAGGCTAATCAGGTTTGAAAATAATAATCCCTAGGATTTTATAAGATTATGAAGAGTTGATGAATGTGGCATGCATCAACAATTATATACACATGTGGATCTATCATGACACATGTCCTAATTAAGTAATTAACACATACAATCAATTTTGTTTACATAAAAACTTTTATCTGTTGTTAAAATTTAAACCTTCAAATTCCAGAAACCTCATAATGTTTAGAACATTACACAATTACACGATTCTGGGTGAAAACGTTTTCACAAGCAATTACCAAAATATCACAAGTGTCATACATACATGTACTGTATTTATTCAACAAAATGTTACACCTGTGAAACTGCGCCTCTATTTAAAAACATCCCATTAAATGAATATTTTTTTACGGGCTGGGGGGGGGGGGCAGGGGGATTAGACAGGTGAACATACATGTACACTGTACATGTACAAGTGATGTATATTAATTCATTTAATGACTAGAGCTGTCAACCTCCCCCGGCCCCCACACCATATACTCGGAGCCTGTACTATTGCAGTATTTAACATAATGGATCATGCACTTCATGCGGTTGACTTAATTTTTTTGCACTTTCCAAAAATGTATTTATGTTAACCTCAAGGCCTTCATATTACAGTATACAAACTTAAGATACCACTTGTTTCTTTTTTCTCCTTTTTTAGTCAGGCAGTGACTTTTCAGTATGGAAAAGTAAGTGTTAAGTACAATAACACAAACATGTACGTGTACGGTATAACTTTCTACATGTCGCATGTACAGTTCATGTGGTTGACTTACAGGTAATTATTTTGCACTTTCCAAAAATGTATTTATGTTAACCTCAAGACCTTCATATTAGTACATGTACACTATACATGCACGTACATGTACCAGCAAAAACTTTAAATATCAATTTTATTTACTGTTCAGTATAAAGGAAAAGTACAAGAATAATTGACAAACACGTACAATGTACATGTACATGGTATGACCATTTAGAGCAAAGCTTGCTCTATGGTATGACTTACTACATAGACTGTACATCATGTCGCATGTACAGTTCAATCATGGAGGTAGAATAAGATTCTACATCCATGGTTCAATCATCTCACAGTGTGCAGTAGTGTTGAATCAGTCAGCTCGCATGTAAACATACACGTATACAGTGTGCATTTCAATGAAATAATCTATGGACAACCATTATGTACATGTACATATACATGTACTTACACAAATTTAAGCTACATGTAGCTAAGTCTGAATATACATGTACAATGCATGTTAAAAAACAGCCAGCCATACACACATCACTACATGTACACAGATCTTTATGAATCATCTTCCAGCAAGCCTAGTTACTGTACATGTACACGTACTACGGTAATTCCCAACGATCAAATGTACTCTCCATTCGCCAGCCCTACTTGTATTCTTCACAACCTCACAACGCAACAACCAAGACATTCTGATTCTATTGTCTCCCCCCCCCCACCCCCTCAAGCCTATTTTGAAAGAAAAAAAAGCCAGTAAAATAAACATGTAACTACTTGGGGGGGGGGGGGGCAGAAAGCTAGGCAGAGCAATCTAATTCTCCCATTGGCTTCTTTCACAAGGTGTAAATTTAAGATGGTGTTTATTTTTGGTATTGAACTACTGGGGACTGGACAATGGAACACAGAGACTGGACACTTTGCTGTCCTTTGTCCTACTAATCAACTGGTTTATAAGGAGAACATGATGGTGGAATGTTAGCTTTAAGTGGACGTCTATCATCCATGATTCTATTTAGAAATGTGTTTGCTTTTCCCGCTCTGGTTCTTAAGGAGCCATGGAGTCAGGGAGAAATGTTTCAAGGGGATCGAGCAGTAGGCTGGGTGAATCGTCTTAAGACCATCAAGTAAAACATGAGAATAATGTGTTCACCTTTGCCCTCTTGAAGTTATTTAATGCCAGGGCTGTGTACTGACCACATACAAAGTCATGAAAAACGGTGAAGTACTGTTGTGTTTCGTGCCAAAGATGTTTGAGACAAATGCGAGACACCGATAGGGAAACAGAGAAGTTTTGTAAACCTGCCTTTAACAACAATGGTCTACCAAAACACAACATATCAAAATGCAAGCACATCATGTAAAATCTGCTCTACATGTATGAGTATGTTATTACATACAAAATGGTCCATACAGTACGTTTTTGTTTATGATATTGTCAATTTTTACGAAAAAAAATATATTAAATCAATCAAAAATTAAGATAACAAATTTGTCCCAACTTTGTACCTTTTTCAACTAAAAAGTGTTCCTAAAGTTCCCCCTACAAAATTCTTGTGACCACTCTCCCAAATGAAATAATATATTGGCTACAATTCTACACTACTGATTATACATGTACATGTACGAACATTCCCATTCCACAAGACTCTATTTTTCCCACCAAAATCATGTCAACAGTTTTATTACACACACGTATACTCTCTCTACCGTCTGGTTATTTCTCAGCTGAAAATGGAAACCCAAGCCTTGGGGGGACGATCAAATTCTTAAACAAATTATGCACGAGTTATTAAACCCCTGCAACAAAATGACTAGCATTCTTTCCAAGTAATTCCGCAACAACGACCTCGTCGATGACAATTACCCGTAATGATGGAATTAGGAATTGCGTATTATGTGCACTCCAGAGTTTGACGCGTATTTATTTCATTTTTGGTTAACACAAGCTGTACACAACATCTGTGGGCAATTTCATGTACTGCTTTTAAGTCATGTCAAATCCGGGTGAGCTAGGGAAAAACATAAGGCATGCAAAAAATGCTGAGGATTTAACAGGTTAAAAGTGTATCAGGAAATACACGGAACAACCAGGATAATCATCTCAGTTACACTGGTCACAGATTTACCGAACACATATTGTAAATGTATGTGTATGTTTATACAGTAACATAACCCATTCCCATGTGACAGAAATCTACTGGTAAAAGACTACGTGCACAAAATGACGAATATATGGCTCACTCAGATGATCCATCTTTTTCCCAAGTCCCTAGTGGCTCGGACATGTAAACGGACACCTGAATTTTGCAGAACAAGGAACAAAAACTAATTTCCTCATTGTGTATTATTTATTCAAATAACCTCTTGATCCAGTTTGAACCGAAAGAATCTGGAATTTCTTTTTCCTTGTTTCACAGAATTTGGCCGTTACTAATATGTTGTACATACTCCTGGGAATTGCTTTCGTACATGAATGATTTTTGCTAGAATACATTTCCGCCCATTTACTGTCTACATAAAATGTGTAAATGAAAGAGATGAACTGTGCATGTACAATGTATTCTCAAAAAGAGCATTTATGATTACAGTTTTACATGAAACTTTCTTGGTGTAAACTTGATGATGGTATCAAACATTCCTTGAAATCTTTCGGCCTGAGGTGCAATCGTTTTCTTTTAAAAAAGAATATTAACCCTCCCACTTTAGCTGAACTTTAGTGGTAAGTAGCTATAGTGGTCAAAACCAGTCAACTGACTGTTTAATGTGCACACAGGGGGATTTTTGACTGGTTTTGACTGTCATTTCAACCACCCTGAACAATACCAGACAATGCTTTTACCAGTCAAAAACGGTCAACTCATTTTGACCTGTAAATGTAAATTTACTACACGTAAGGGTTGACAGTGTTCGACTTTTAAGTGCACTAGATATATCTTGGCAACACATGTATACCAACATTTTGACTGATCTTACAGTCATAGGAGGGTTCAAATGTTATTCCCAAATATCAGAATTTTGAAAACAAAGTTAAGAAACCTTTTTAATTTCTTGTTTAATGTCGAGTTGTATGTGTAGCATGTATGTACACTCATAGAAGCAGTTTTTACCAATGTAGTGTACCTTCCCTTTAATGTATATCTTGATTCAAAGAGAGTAAGCACACTCATAGAAGCAGTTTTGCCAACATTACCAATGGTGCACCTTCCCTTTAATATATATCTTGATTCAAAGAGAGTAAGCATACTCATAGAAGCAGTTTTGCCAACATTACCAGTGTTGTACCTTCCCTTTAATATATATCTTGATTCAAAGAGAGTAAGCATACTCATAGAAGCAGTTTTGCCAACATTACCAATGGTGCACCTTCCCTTTAATGTATATCTTGATTTAAAGAGAGTAAGCACACTCATAGAAGCAGTTTTGCCAACATTACCAATGTTGTACCTTCCCTTTAATGTACATGTATATCTTGATTCAAAGAGAGTAAGCATACTCATAGAAGCAGTTTTGCCAACATTACCAATGTTGTACCTTCCCTTCAATGTATATCTTGATTCAAAGAGAGTAAGCATGTCTCATAAAAGCAGTTCGGCCAACATTACCAATGTTGTACCTTCCCTTCAATGTATATCTTGATTCATAGAGAGTAAGCATACTCATAGAAGCAGTTTTGCCAACATTACCAATGTTGTACCTTCCCTTCAATGTATATCTTGATTCAAAGAGAGTAAGCATACTCATAGAAGCAGTTTTGCCAACATTACCAATGTTGTACCTTCCTTCAATGTATATCTTGATTCAAAGAGAGTAAGCATACTCATAGAAGCAGTTATGCCAACATTACCAATGTTGTACCTTCCCTTCAATGTATATCTTGATTCAAAGAGAGTAAGCATACTCATAGAAGCAGTTTTGCCAACATTACCAATGTTGTACCTTCCCTTCAATGTATATCTTGATTCAAAGAGAGTAAGCATACTCATAGAAGCAGTTATGCCAACATTACCAATGTTGTACCTTCCCTTTGAAGCAATTAACAAATGACTCAATAAATTACCCTCTTTAAAATACACTACACTATACAATGTGTCCAGAACTAATTAAATGTTATTTATA
Organism: Zoroaster sp. YZ-2022; assembly: GCA_029582265.1. NCBI lineage: Eukaryota > Metazoa > Echinodermata > Asteroidea > Forcipulatida > Zoroasteridae > Zoroaster > Zoroaster sp. YZ-2022. The sequence goes on along the minus strand of CM055825.1, from coordinate 2,646,097 downwards.
ATTAGGATTTGAAGCTGGTATAATTTATTTTAATGAGATATAAATCACAGAGTGTAAACATGTTAAAATGCATAAATATGCACTGTACATGTACATGTGTGTGTATATAAAAGTGTGTATATACAATGTATGTATATATGTATACGTACGTATACATGTATATGTACATGTATACGTACTGTACATGTATAATGTGTATATATGTATATGTACATGTACATGTACATATACATATACGTATACGTACATGTGTATATATGTATATGTATATATTATGTATATATATGTATATATATATATATATATATATATATATATATATATATAGACCACGCATCATTGAGTGAGTAACCTGTACGTGCGCGTGTAGGCCTATAGATATAGGAGTAATCACTTGGTGACTACTGAAGTTGTCTGATGATCGTGATAACGCATGAAACCTCGGAGTTACAACTACCAGCTGCCCACCTAGTTTTACTACAAGTATATTACGCCTGTCTATGTGGCATTGAGCACTCTACTCAAGATAGACCGCTACATTTAAGCATACATCGCCCTGTTACCAGTTGAGCACTCTCGCCTATCTGTATATGACGATCGAAAATGGAACAGCCTCACCAAGTCAACTTCAATTACTCCATGAAAAACATCCCTATACCGCCTACAAGCACGCACAAGAAGAGACTCATTGAAAAAGTTGAAAGTGTCATCAAACGCATGAGATGGAAAGCCTTCTTCTTCCTAAAAGCTAAAGACGAGGACGACGATAGTGACGATTCCAACGATTTGACACACAGAACGACTCATAAGTTTGGGTTCCGAGCAGAAAGTGCCCACCGCAAATTGATGAACTGAAACCGTTTGAAGACGACATGCTGAAAATGATTGAGAACGTAAGAACAAAGGAAGTCACCGATCAGTTTCAAGATACGCTCAGAAAGGATGTCAACAAGATCAAGAACTCCACGAAGATGCTTATCCCCGCTGACAAGACAAGAAACTCAATGCAGACCGGATCACACCCTGTATGAAAAGCTGCTCAGAGAAAACATCACCAAGAACTACCAAACCACCAACATGACGACTCTTAACAGCATCAACGCCGAGGCACAAACCATCGCTGCAGAACTCGAAATAGACGACCGAATGGAGACCATGGCAATGAAACAAGCATTCATAACCCTCAAAGACCACAAGGACAACTTCGAAAACAACCTACCGTGCCGACTCATCAACCCCGCAAAGAGCGTAAACAGGAATTGTCAGCAAACAAATCTTGGACAGAATCAACAACGCCGTAAGAGCTGCCATAGTGGTCAACCAGTGGAGGAACTCGACGTCAGTGATAGAGTGGTTCAAGAACATCAAGGAAAAGGACAAGCACACATTCATCAGTTTTGACATTGTTGATTTCACCCTCCATATCGGAAAGCCTGCTGAGAAAGCCAGCCTTCGCTAAAAACACGCCACATCTCCCAACAAGACACCAAGATCATCATGCACGCCAGGAAGTCTCTACTATTTGACAAAGGCACGCCATGGAGGAAAAGGCAACAATGACCTCTTCGACGCAACAATGGGCAGCTACGACGGGCTGAGGTATGCGAGTTGGTAGGCCTCACATCCTGGACACCTTATCAAAACGGTATGGGAAAGAAGGAATTGGACTCTACAGGGACGACGGCTTGGCAGTCTTCAAAACATCACCGGCAGCAGAGCCGATCGAATCAGGAAGGACATAACAAAGTTATTCAAGGAACTCGGCCTAAGCATCACAATCGACGGTAACCTAAAGATCACGAACTTTCTCGACATCACCTTCAATCTGAGCAACGGCAAGCACTACCCCTTCCGGAAACCAAACGACCGACCCATGTACATCCACAAGCAGTCTAACCACCCGCCTAACATCATCAAGAACCTACCCGCCTCCATCAGCTGACGCATATCGGGCACCTCGCACGATGAAGACATCTTCAAGAAAGCCTCCCCAGCTAATACGAGGACGCACTAAGATCCAGCGGATACACGGAAGGCCTCACCTACATCGATAGCCAACCTACTAAGGAAAAACGGAACAGGCAGCGCAACGTCATCTGGTTCAACCCTCCATTCAGCAAAAACGTGACAACAAACATTGGCGGTATATTCCTGAAACTCATCGGCAAGCACTTCTCGAGGAACTCCAAACTGAACAAGATATTCAACAGAAACACGGTCAAGATCAGTTACAGCTGCATGCCCAACATCGCCAGTATCATCAAGGCACACAACAAACAAGTCTCATCGAACGACAAAGGGACCGACCAGAAGGACTGCAACTGCCGTGAAGAAAGACCCATGCCCTCTACAAGGAAAGTGCCAGGCCAGCAACATAATCTACAATGCCGGTTAAGCAACCAAACAACTCTCATCTGTACATAGGTCTCACCGCGCCCATTCAAGCTAAGATAACGGCAACCCACACAGTCTTTCAGGCATGAGAAGTACCAGAACAGCACGAACTCTCCAAGCACATTTGGCAATTGAAAAGGAACAAGAAACCATTCACCATCAACTGGTCGGTAGCCTGTAGATCTCAAGCATACAACAGTGAATCGAAACGGTGCAACCTTTGCCTCACAGAGAAGCTTCCATCATAAACGCCGACAAGAGGATACTCCTGAACAAACGACCCGAACTCATATCAAAATGCCGCCATGAAAACAAGTTCTACCTCTGCAACTTCAAAAGCGATGACACGTGACGAGGAACAGTACCGCGTCAACAAACCACAAACTGCCAACAAACAAGCTTACACACAAGGCCCGCAAACAATAGGTAATTACCACGCATCATTGAGCGAGTAACCTGTACGTGCGCGTGTAGGCCTATATATATAGGAGTAATCACTTGGTGACTATCAGTTGTCTGATGATCGCATAACGCGTGAAACTAGGAGTTACAACTACCAGCGTTCCACTAGTTTTACTACAAGTATATATATATATATATATATATATATATACATGTATATATATATATATATACAGTTGTGTGTATATATATATATATATTAAATCTGGAAGGTGGCCTTAGCTTTCAATCCAAACCGGACCATCAGACGTGTAGACAAGATACAAACATAACAGATACATCCATTTATAGGGAAAAGGGAAAGCAAAGGATCATGGGGAGGGATCCAAAACAGCGGGAAAATAGTAGCCAATTTAAATAAATATATATATATATATATATATATATATATATATATATATATATACACTGTATATACATGTATACATACACATACACTTAAAACATACAAATGTACATATTATAACTCAAGTACCAGTCAGACTGCTGATTGTCATTCAACAATACAAGTCAAATCATCTACAGGAAGGACATAAATTCATCTTGGATATGTAGCTAATCATATTTCAAAGTCAAGCTTGCCTAAAGATGTAGAACCACAGACATCTTAGAGAATGTCTCGGACGATCGAGACTCGCAACTTAGTGTCATCCACCAGCTGCAACCACTCCCCCTATCAATCAATAGAACCTAATCAATACATTATTGATCCCCCGGGGTCTTCCCTAAGGCCACAATCAATACGCAGCTTTGAATAGCACACCTCTCGTTAAGCAACTGGATTGATGGGGGAATCCATGCAGAAGGCGATCTAATGAGGTACATTGGCATTTTGTTGCTGAGCGTGCCGCTGAGCGAGACAGCAGAATTATCTGGAGGAGACAGCTTCAATGCTGATGGTCACCGACCAGGATTTCTTTATTAACCAATTTGGAAAGTTTTTGTGTGAAATGTTTCATTGATTGATTGTTCGCTGGCCCTAATAGAAGGGCATTCAATATTAGTTTTTAAAGGGAAGTTTCTGCTGTTTTTCTACTTTTTTGGAAGGGGTAATTCGATTGGCAAGTAGACATAAAAGATAAACAGATCCATTTCAATACGTCTGTACTAATTATGTTTGACCGCACTAGTATTTAAACATGGGTCATTTGACTACAATGGTACATGTACTTTATTTAATTGAATAAATGAAATACTACAAATGAACAATGTATACTTTTCTACATGCACAACGAATGCCAGACTGTATACCGTGTACATTGTGTATGTACTCTTCAACTGTACTTAAATTTGTACAGTGCAAACACTGCATTAACCCTCCTATGCCCAGGCTGAAATTTGGCCCAATAAGCACCGCACCCACAGACAGTCACTTGAGTATTTTTGGTTGCATTGCCAATTGGTACATGTAGGTCAAACCACAGAGTCACACAGAGCCGTGTATGTACTGTCGAGTGGTTTTGGTTTGACCTATCCTAGCCACATGTCCTTGCATTTATTTGAGTGCACTGCACAAAGTCAATGGTTGGGAGTTACATACAAATTTTGAGTGTCTTTGATTGGTTTTGGTTTGACCTCCTATCATAGCCACATGTGCTTGCATGTATTTGAGTGCACTGCACAAAGTCAATGGGTTAAGAGAGACATACAAATTTTGAGTGTCTTTGATTGTTAAACCTATAGGAGGGTTAATGAACATCACGGGGTCCACACAAAATGTTCACTTTAGAGACAGGCATTCTTAACCCTAACCATGCTCAATGCAACAAGATCCAACAAATGTAAAATGTAAAAAGTTTATACAGCTGCTCAGCAGAAAATTATGCTAAGCAAATATTGCCCCTCTCTCCCCTAATCAAATGAACTACCCTACATGTACTAAGTACATTGTACTTGTTCTGGTACATTGTTGGCAGAAAGACAGTTTACCAAATGACATTTTCCAAGTTCCTAAGTTTATCATCTGAGCAGGGACTGGCATTCCAAGCACAGCACCACATACATGTAGATTTAGGTATTTTTGTATGTGACAGCTCTCGTGGACATGATGCAGACATTCATGTTAACATTGCGAAGAATTATTGTGTACAAGACTACATACATATAATTCATGTGAACATTGTACTGGAGTTGAAACATGTACATGTCCATGGACAAGTACATGTATACATTCAGTATTGGTGGCCCATGAATGAAAGTGTAACAAACATGTTTATAACCCTAACCATGCTGAACACAACAGAATGGGGAAAGATTTTTTAAATATAGCCTATATGTTGGTTCATGTTGATATGAGCAGAGAACAAAGGATCTGTTGATCTTGCTGATGGATCTTGTTGCACTCAGCAGGCTTCACACATGATGGATGCTGTAGCATCAAGCAGGGTGTCTAGCCAGTTGTTGAAGTTGCCTGAAGTACCGTATATGTACACATATTAGGTAGTATAGTGTTGATGTTTGTTTCACAAATCTTATCTAATCTAATAGTTGCATGCAATCTCCAAGTGGATATTTTTATTTTTACACTATCAGTTTGCTATGCCTTTAAAACAAGTGATTGACATACATGTAGGACATATATCTTAGCACTTTTTGGATCCAGAATGACAAAAACTAGTTTAACTGTGAATACAAAAAATGAACGTATCTTACCTCCATCCTGATTAAAGATGAATTTCAATCGACCAAGTGATTCTGAGAACGTTCTGACATCCCTCGTTAGCTGGAGTATTTCTTCATGGTTAACGATAGGTGTGTCTACACAGTCCGAGTTCAGACTCGTCGAGGAGCCAGTCTTCGATGACCTCCGAATGGAGTGCGGCGACCCGAACACCGCTATGCTCGCCGGTCGGGTGCCGCCGCCGTTGCTCGACTCGGAGTTCCGTTTTGACTTGAGGCTCCGCGAGCGGGTCACAACGTCAGAGTCTGGAAGCGTGAGGGTATCCTTGCTGGTGAGCGAGGCATGATGGGTTAGGTGGGTAGGATGATCGGAGGGAAGCATGACCGGGCTTAGTCGATCCATGCTATCCGCATCCTGTTCAAGATGATGAAAAAATAATGTTATTGATATGAATATAATATTAATAATTAGGCTTGGGACATTTTCAAATTCATGAAACGTGTAGGCCTAAACGAATCCTACATTTAAAAAAGGAACCTTCCATTTAATCTAACACTAGCACACCATTTCCATGCCCTGTTGACTGTGTCGATATTATCCCTTACACTTTTATGACCAAATCATTATCAGGTTCATCTATACTTTGCTTACAGTGCAATACGCACATGTGACCGTGTACTTATTGAAGAGTTTCTCAATCTGGAAGATCTGTTGAAAATTTTCAGACACAATAAACAAAATCCTCACCCTTTTCTTCAGGACAGTAAACCTAACGGTCCCGGCATGCCGCTTCATTGATTTCAGCTTCATGAAGTTGTACAAACAAAACCTCCTCACAAAATAAACTCCAAAACAAAACCCAGATTTCTCAATATGTATTTTATCCTAGAGCTGTTCAAAGTAAGTCACTTAATTTACAGCATCGAGAGCTCATCAGCACATTCACAGTTGTTCGTCAGACTTCAAACATTTAACCTGCATTAACCCGCACACAGAATATAAATCTGCAGAGAGTTGTAAAAACTTGTGTGTTGACTGACTGACAGTGACTTCCTAACTGATCTTGAACCATCCGACAAAAACACAAGGACGTCACCGATCACCGAACGGAAATGCCCACTTCACTATCATGTGACCACAAAAGTTTGAATGACATTACGATGGTTCCTGTAAACAGTGATTCAAAAGATATGGCTGGGGCATCATCAGTAATGGCCGGCCCATTCAGCTTTTCCATTTTATGTGTTATTTATAGCCTGCAGTAAACTGATAACACCAGTAATGACATCACACCAACAACAATCAAGTTCTCATAATTACAGTTACATATAATCACTAGTTACTCATGCACCATTGTGCAATGATTCTTCTAAGGTTAACATCTCGTCAGCTTTTCCATTGTCATCCGGTAATTGATACTGGTATATAATCCTTCCCTGACCCACCATTAACTACGCACTTCCTCTGCACATACATGTATGTTCCTTGAAAAACATTAAAAAAATGGACCAAAACAACAATCTCTTTCAAAAAGTGACGAATAATGAGGTAGATTAGTTGGAAAGGACAAGTTGACACAATTGAGGTTAGTGTTTCGGCTTTAGAATTCACCTGGGCAAAGGTAATGTACATGTAACCGTGCTGAGGTTCTGACCCAGATTTGACCTACTGTTGTTATTTATCCAAGGATTGTTCAAACATGTTCATACATCCAGCCACCAGCAAGGGGGGTAAAGATGGGGTAAGGGTAGTGAAGGGGTGGGGTGGGATTAAGGGGGTAAGGGGGTAAAGGGGTAAGGGGGTAAGGGGATAAGGGGATAAGGGGATAAGGGGATAAGGGGATAAGGGGGTAAGGGGGTAAGGGGGTAAGGGGGATAGGGGTAAGGGGTAAAGGGTTAAGGGGTAAGGGTTTAAGGGTTTAAGGGATTAAGGGATTAAGGGATTAAGGGGTTAAGGGGTTAAGGGGGTAAGGGGGTAAGGGGGTAAGGGGGTAAGGTGGTAAGGTGGTAAGGTGGTAAGGGGGTAAGGGGGTAGGGGGTAAGGGATAAGGGAATAAGGGGGCAAGGGGGTACTTGACCCACCCCACATTCTTGTAAGGGAGGTGGTGCAGGGGATGGGGGTCAAGGGGTACTTGCTCCCTCCACTTTTGAGAAGTGCAGGCCTAGTTTGGCTTTTAAGGTTGTAAAGTCAACATTATTTTTGCAGGAAAATGAAGTATATAAGTTTTGAGTTTTGAGGAAAATGAAGCTTTTGCTTTGGAGAAAGAGTCTATTTTAAGTGAGAATCATAAATACTCCACATACATGCATATAATTATTCCGGTTTCAAAAACAAAACACAATTACACAATTGTGTGTACACATGTACAGATATAATGTACATGTACATGTAACATGTGGTAATCCTTACCCAACCCCTACCCTTGATCTTAATCCTACTGTATACATGTAGGATAAACATTATACTACATGTATCTAATAATAAGTATCGTTTTAAAGATTAAGACAAACGGAAACATTCTACAATCATACATACAATCATACATACAATCGTACATACAATCGTATGTACAATCATACATATAATCGTACATACAATTGTACGTACAATCATACACACAATCATACATACAATCATACATACAATCGTACGTACAATCATACATACAATCATACATACAATCGTACATACAATCATATACAATCGTACATACAATCATACATACAATCGTACGTACAATCATCATACCATCATACATACAATTGTACATACAATCGTACGTTCAGTCATACTGTACATACATGTACATTACATATGCAATTGTATACTGTGTTTCTGTCAGTTTCTATTTCTGGAAATCAATGCATTTTACAACAAGTTGAGTGATGCTTTCACATACATGTACATGTATCATATGATGGGTCTGTGTCTCTGCGGTTCTTCATGAGCCTGTTCTAACTAGCTCCAAGGTTTTGATACATGTACATCTGGCAAATTTAATTTGTCGGCATAATATATTTTGATTTGTAATTGATACTGAAATGCCTGCCCACATTATAAAGCTATGAAACATTATGTAGGAAGTTTTATTTCAGCAAACCTTTAAATATGTATTGCCCGTGTTTTACTGGCAATTTCCATAAATGTTTGTTTTCATTGGAACACTGATAAATTCCTTTAATAAAGGAAAACAAAAACCATGATATGAGGTGCTTCACAAAATAGTTGTCAGAAGCTTGGTTTTACAGTTAAACAGTGCTAAAATGAGTGAGGTGCTTCACAAAATAGTTGTCAGAAGCTTGGTTTTACAGTTAAACAGTGCTAAAATGAATGTATGTTGGAACCTACATGTACCATAAATTCATATTGTACATACATGTATTTACTGTAAAATCATGCTTCTCACTTTGAGAGGTATTTTGTTTTATAGTATTCGTTTTCCCTTCTTCCGTAGCAATGTTTCGATTAAATATAAAATTTAATTAAACAGAGAATTAGCTTTTGCAAACAGCTTACCAACCTAAAGGACCTGTAATATAAATGCATAATGGTAGTTATTGGCCTTACGCAGGTTCTTTCTCAAAGGCAACGTAACTACATGTACTAAAGGCCAATAACTACTATTTTGCAAAAAAGAAAATTTCCGGTAATTGCTGTTAAAATGGCCGAAAATACAGGCGGTATATCTTTAATGGGAACAACACAGGCAAGAGAAACAGGGATGTAACAAAGACCTCAGACAGTACAAGGATGGACACATCATGATGAAGGGATAATGATGCCTTGAATAAGGATGCAATGATATATATATGCATCCAATCATTATCAGGCAATGGGTTATTATTAGAATCTCCAAGGCCGTGTGGGGAGATCCATGCCACTAAATGTACGCTAAATGAAATTGTAATCAAAACCGGTAATATTCTATGCGATACCGGCTTTGAGTGAAGAGGGTGTGACTTAACCTAGAAACATAATTCCTGCTATTTTCTTACAATGGGGGAAATTCAAAGAGCCTTCACCCGTGTTTTTGACTATCTAAAAGGTGACTCCAGTGATTTTTTTTCTTAAACCCGAACATTTTTATGAATTTTTTTCGACAGAAAGAAAATAAATTTGAAAAACAAATATTTCACAAAATTATTTCAAAAAAAATAGTTGAACAGTAATTAAGTGCCTCAAGTAATTTTAAATCTGAAAATTTACTTATTTTTCCCCAACAGAAAGAAAACTAATTATAATTCAATTTAAATGGACAATATCGTCACGATCAACAGGGCATGGAATCAGAGTGCTAGTTTTAGATTAACTCAGTGACTGAAAATAATAAAGGTCATATCACTATTGCTGCTGCATAAATGAGCCATTAATTTTCTGTCACTGTGTTCATCATTAAACAAGTACATCAATTCCATGCCCTGTTGCAATTCTGCTCTGATCGTGACGATATTGTCCGTTAAATTTTTCACAAAATAAATGACAAAAGTATGATTTAATGGTAATTTAGTGCCTCAACAAATTTATGGTACATCATACATGTAACCCTTTTCAGAAATCCACTGACATCGACCACACTTCATCAAGGGTAAACAAGATTAAACTGTTACAGGATGGCTTCTGTAATCTGTACATACATGTACACATATAGATCTTGATTCTTCTTACATGTAAGTATGGAAGAATTTTATGTAGATATTTTACCCAAACTCTGCCTTTTAAAGGGCAGGGGAGACTCATTTCACCATTTTACCTTGGAGGCATATAATGCATTTTTGAAATTTTTATTTTTGGCATTTTCAAATAACAACAATCACATCTGAGGCACAGACCATATCTGATTGGTGATGCACGCATCCCTAAGCAGACACATTGTAGGTGGTACATGTATTCCCAGAGGAGATGGAGGCAAGATGAGATTGCCGACATCTTGGAGCCGAACAGTTCAATGAGAGACAACTGCCACAGGACATTACCTGGACTACGGATGACAGAATCTTGAAGATACTGGACTGGGACAGGATGGTGGTAGGGGGATCTCTCAGGGGAAATAAAACACAGCGAGACTTATAAATGCATACATGTACAGGGGCCATTAAAATTTCCAACATTTTCACAGTTATATAAAGAATACTAATGGCCCTCCGCCTTTAGTGGAAGGGTTGCCAGTTTCGTAAATCTTTGAAAATTAGGATTTTATATCTCTGAGAGGGAGGAAAACTCTTTTTGCAGTTCACAGTGACTAGGGTGATGTTACTGGTACATGTAAATTGACTTGGGATAAAGTGGTTTTAGACATGATGGGCCGAGATGTTGGCTGCCTCATGAATTAAATGATAAATACTGTACATTTTGTACACACGTATATGTGTACATCAGGGAACATAAAGAGACAATTACATGTATGTAGCCAGCCTGTGAACCAGTGGATACACTGATGAGACCCATTCCCTCACCCCACCCCATCCCCTCCCCACCCCCTCACCCCACCCCTCACCCCATTCCCACACCTCACCCCTCCCCACCCCATCCTCTCACCCCCTACCCGCCCCTCCCCACCCCATCCCCTCCCCACCCCATCCCCTCACCCATCCCCTCACCCATCCCCTCACCCCATCACCTCACCCCATCACCTCACCCCATCACCTCACCCCATCACCTCACCCCACCCCTACCTTGAAACCCTTGTTTGCAAGTTCCATGTTGCAATACAGATCCTAACAACATGAGCCCATGATATCTTACAAAAGAAATACATTTTTGGAGGTGGACTGTTAAGATAACTCACCGTTTGGACAGTAATGTAAGGCAGGCTGGCGAAGCGTTTGCGGATGAACCGCGGTGACGTGATCAAAGCCTTCATGTGGAGTTTCATGTTGGATTTGTTACTTTCCATCAGTATCTCTTGAAAGTGTTCTGCCTTCACAAAGCAGGCATCATTAAAAAGCAAAGATGAACGCTTGAAGGCATCAGTTTATAACATACAGTAGATGGTGATGAACAGCACTAAAGGATATCTATATTAGTGCCTGCATGAAGTATATGTTGGAATTTGCAAACACAGGTCCTGATGAATATAATACAGTGATGTTCTGGATTCATCCACGATTTTCACTCATGATGTATTGATGATTAATATTTTGCCTTTTTATACTATCAACTGACCAACACGTACAGTACATTGGCTCAATGGCAGTGACATCGTGAGAAAACAACTGTACAATGTACTTGGTAAACCCAGTCTTTTCAAGGCCAGTCACGTTTACCAATAACATCCAAATCCATTTATTCCAACTGCAGTTTCTTCTTTTTCCTGTGGAAATCTGTTCTTGATTCCTATAACAATTTTTTGTTGTTCAAAAATCCCCAAAACATATCAGCCTTGATGAATTGCAACCTTATTGATTATTAACTTCCTTCCATTTGTCAATTCTTTGATTTCAATTTTTTATTGTTTTGCTCACGACCTGTTGGATTAACAAGCACACAAGAGAGAAATACACATACATGTAAACCACCAGTCCTAACTCCTAAACAGTGAGACAATATCTGAACAAGGTTTTATGGACAAAGTCGTAAATTTAATCTCATTAAATTCTTTGTGTGTTTGTGATTTATTTGGCAGTCATGTATCACAGAAAATATCTCAATTTTTTTTAATAGGGTATGGATTTCAGAATAGATTTGAATGCATCAATTTTATGTTTTCAAATGACATAGAATTTCTAATAAGAAGCACTTAATTTTATTACTTTTTAAAGGCAAAATCAGATTATCAAATGCTTGCCAGATCATGAAATGATTATTGTCACAAGTTTTTACAGGTTCTTCCGTTCCTGATTTTACAGAAATGTTGTTTCAAGCAACTTCCATGAAATTGAAAGTTCACTAAATAATGTTCAAGTCATGGTTGCTGTGAGGTTTTCCATATGGAAAATGAGTAAAGGTGACTCGAGTTCGGGCACTTTTGGTTCAATGACAAATTAAGGAAATGTGTGTCCTGAATAAAAAATTTCTAGCAACTGATTTGGTTTCTTTCATTCAATGGCTCGGTTAACATGCAACCATGTTTCTCACGATATTGTTTGTCAAAGCAAGAATACTCAGTTTATAAATCTACTTTGTGGTGTAAAGTTATTCTGTTGTGTTGCTAGTCCTCAAACTGTTCAATGTGAAGATTCTAATTTTTTAAATTAATTTTCCTTATGATACATGTAGATCAGTTGAAATCAACATTAAAATTTAAAAAAAGCCAGGTACAGGTTTTACTGTACTGTATATATTGTGTGCAGTTCAGCAACACAGGCTTTTTACCCCAGTGTGTTTTGGGTTCATCTCACTTTACCCTAAAATTACACTCACGTGATATTTCTCTTAGAAACGCTATCTATGTATGTAAGGAAATCTGACTCAACAGAAAATTCTAAGAAATGTGATGACAACAGATGAATGATTCACCCTATCACTACCATCGAGACATTAGTTTTTGTGTCTGGACGGTGTGGAATGTTTATTGTCGTTTGTCAGGGGCACTTCTGTTGTTGGGCTCGGCGGTTCTTTTTCGAGGGCTCTGGTGTAAAGTTCATTTTGCAAACAGATATCCCATTGTGAGTTAACTCCAGCGGAAATAGAAAATAAGTGTTTTATTTTCTATAACCTTTTTTATTTTTTATAAATGGCAAGCAAACTTCAGATCAAGATTTAAAAGGTTATTCACCAGCCAATGTCCATGTAGTCAGTCTGTAGTAATATCCTTTTGGAAAAATTGACTGAAGCGATACTCGAACCAGCGACATCAAATTACTGTTCCAGTGCTCCACCATCTAAGCTGTCCTGTAGGACATGGACATGTACACTGTACATGTAATTGGCGGTCTCCCAAATTTGATTTGATTTACATACCTAGTCAGTTTTCCTTCTGATTTACTTGAAGATGTAATCAATCCTTGCATGTGTATGGATACATTTCTGCTCACAACTCAACAAGAAATTCTAGCTTTATCTTCACTATTTATTCATCCCAAGCACATTTTATATTCCACTGATGAATAACACATACAGTCGATGCATCCCGTCATCAAGGAAACAAAAAATCTGCCCTGTCTTGGGCACAGAAATAACAACTAGAACGTCTTTATGATTGCGATATTTTGCACTAGAGAATCCAATGTCATGCCTGGTGCACTGTGAAGACTGAAGCATTCATGTTATATCTGCAGGGGGCACGAGGCATCCGATGAGGTGTACCTGCTGTGTGTATATCGATAATAAATAGTTTGCTGCGTGAGAGAGCCTATCTAGCCCTGTCAATAACGTACCATATGTTCACTATGTTCGTTGGGCTTTCCTATCACGTAGCTTCCTCGAAGCAACCCTCCGAATCCAAACTTAAAATCACTCGCAGTCACTCGCAGCTCAATCTAGGGAATCATAAAAAAATATAAAATTCCCAAAGAGATGCAGGCTGCAGGTGTAATCGAGTCCCACACGTACGGGGACGGTGTGACCCTCCTCCTGCTTTGGAAATGGGTTTACTGCCGCTAACAATCCCCCAACAAGTTCAATGCCAATGACACGCTCGATGAATTACGTATTAAATTAACAATCCTCGGGAGATGGGTCCGGTCTGGAATACCTGCAACCTCCGCTGCTTCTTCTCCTGGGAAATGTTTCCAACCCCTCACATTTGCCAACTGCTCGGTAGCATACCCAATGCTTCTGTGTGATAAATCCACTCAAAATTGTGCAGCTATTTCTGCAAGTTCCAGTGATCCAAATCGGCCTTGTCTGCTCAACATAGAAAGATTATTTGACCCACAATAAGGTCACAAACAGTGTTTTTCTGTACAGCCTTTTTTATATTATTATCACCCTGTGCACAATAATTGGAAAGTAATTTAATATCAAAAAATGTCTGATTGCACACAACCTACATGTAAATACAGACTGCCACACAGACTCAACTGTATCCACAAACATACATCTACACGTGCACGTAATGTTAAAAAAATTGCGAATGTCAGTCACATCTCACGGTATTGACTGTTTTTGGGTGGTGGCTGGCAGTATTTATAGATGTCTGCAGTCATGAAGAGGTAAATTTCTTATGTCCTCGTCGCGTTGCATTTCCTCAATGAAAGATGTTCTCAAGTGGATGTGAAAAAGGCATCAAATTTCACCAGCTGACTCTGTTGACATTGCTTAACTGAAAGCGTAGTACCGTAAATCAACCCTGAAAAATGCTGGGAATATTTATCAACATAGAGCCAGCAAGCATCTTCGCAAACAAGTTATAAATATGGCTCTTTGTGTTAAAATCATCGCTGGTACCGAGTAACAAGCAGCCTCTAAAAGCCGGCAACTGGTTTGGGCTGCGCTGGTGGTGCACCCTCAATAACCTGTTGGGGGGTTCTTTGACAATGCCCAGCAACAGGTTATCTTCTCCCCACCCAGGGCTGCAACATCGAGGACAGCTAGTCGCAAGACTTATGAGCATCGGGTGAAGAAGTCAACCATCTTCATCAACACAGCAGCTCGGAGCAATCATCCAATGTTTCTCACTGCCGATGTCTCCGTTCGGATCTACTCGGTCTAACAAGGTTAAACATACTGCAAAACTGTCCAGGTACAGCTACAAAAATTACCCTAATATATATTTATGTCATCGTATGGGACACCTACATGTACATCTGCTGGTAGGAATACATCTATATACGAACGCATGACAGACTATAGCTAATTATTATTCATCTACTGTCTAACATCCAGGCTGTCGTAGCTAGCTGAAAACAGATCTCCAGTTTGAGGAGCTGAGCTAAATATCAAAGTGCACGCACTGGAATTTATAATCAGTTGAATTGTATAATGCCATACGGTCTCTGTGTGTTTGTCATACGCACACAAAATTCTGTGCCGTATTTTTAACACAGTGTACTCTCTATTCCTAACACCGACTTGGTGTTTTATTGTCTCTGGGCTAGCAGTTTTTCAGGTACACATACGTTCATGCTTTCATGTTCAATGTCATTGTTTTCCAGTGACTCAGTTTTTGTTTAATTTTTTAATTCCATTGATTGCTTAACTTTTTTTCTGAAAATACTGTCAAATTATGGATGCAGCTTTTATGGTACTAAATTATTTGCATCTGCTATTGATTAAATTCAGACATTTTTAGTCAATAATTAAAATGTGAATAAATAATTTATTGCTTGTAATACCAATTATCAATAAAATATCGTTATTTATCACAAGAAATGTTCAGACATCTGAAATCTGGATGATAATATGTCAGCATTTCATAATATCAATTATCAATATACCAATATCATATAAATGTAAGAAGCATACTACATGTACGTGTAAATAGAGAAAATACACTGGAGTAACAAATACAACTGATTATCAATAATATGGGCATTTCCATGGTTACTCACGTTACATTTTTAAGGTTTTGGGCCCACTCTTATTGCCATAATGTATATTTCACTCATCAGTTTTTTCTCAGTAGTTGCATTATACCCAGACCTTACCCAGCACAAAAAAAAAATTATTTTATAAATTTACAAATATTATACGTACGCTACATAAAAATGTAACATTTTATGCATGACTGAAAAATGTAACATAAGTAACCATAATTGTTTTCTTATATGGCGTACGTATAATACATTTCTGAAATTATATTTTTGTGCTGGGTAAGGTCTGGGTACAATGCACCTACTGTGAAAAAAATGATGAGTGAAATATATTTAATAAGGAAATTATGGCATTAACAGTGGGCCCAATAGTTCAAAAATGTAACGTGAGTAACCATGGAATTGCACAGATTGTATCAACTGAAAAATATCGACCCATCAGAAGAGATGAAATGTATACTGCAAAAACTCAATGTCTGAATGGATAAAAATAGCACTGATTATGCCAAGCTAAATAGGGACAATCAAAGTTCATTCCAAATCTCAAACTATCCGTCTGGTCTGCAGTGAACCATTTGATTGGCCTATCAGATGACCTATTTAGTCATTTACTGATCATTGTTCACAGTTGCTTTTATATAAAAAAAAAATAAATAAATAAAATTTAAAAAAAAGGAATTTATGTCAGTGTATCATGTAATTCAGGGAACGATTTAGGTAGAAATTTACATAGGTAGAAATATTTGTGTGTGTACAGATGCTAACTCTACTATGACTGCAAGGGTCAAAATCAATCAAAATGTTGATGTATACATGCCAAGGTATATCTAGTGCACTTAAAAGTCGAACACTGTCAAACCTTACGTGTAGTAAGTTACATTTACAGGTCAAAAAGAGTTGACCGTTTTTGACTGGTAAAAGCATTGTCTTGTATTATTGAGAGTGGTCAAAATGAGTCAAAACCAGTCAAAAATGCCCCTGTGTGCAGAGTTGGTTTGCAACAGTCAAAAACAGTCAGTTGACTGATTTTGACCACTATAGCTACTTGCCACAATAGTTCAGCTATAGGAGGGTTAAATAGAAAATCTTGAATTTTGAAGCAAATCAGATTTTTGTGTAGCATGTTGCTACATGTATGGGACACAAATGAAATTGTCCACTGCGATAATAACAATTATGAAATATCATGTTGCTGTGTAAGTAGTACATCATTATATTGATTGTCAATATTAAATCGATATCACCTACGAAATCTCACCCTCTGCCTGGATGAAATATCATGCCAATCAGGACGCAGTACCATGTATCATTGCTTGGCGGTAACAAAATGATTTCATTACATTACATTTATACACAATGTATAGAATGCTGCGTTTATTATGACTACCTATGTAGAGTTCACCCCTTCTGTAAACCAACTGCGAACATGCAATGTGTCAGACAATATTTATATTTATATCCCGCTGAAACTATGATTGACTGTCTGTCAGCCTCCACGGTTTTGCCTTTTTATGTGTGTAAAAGTACGTCCATGTGCAGTATGTGATTGGGAAATCCCAAGTCTCCACAAATTTTAAAGGATTTTATTGGAACTATTAATCAGGGGTATGATTTGACAAAAGTAAAAAATCCTGAAAAATGGGTAGCATGCCTGGGTCTCCCTTTAGTCTAGAGGACAAAGCCCCCCTGAACCTCCTGTGGGTAGTGGGCCTGGGTCTCCCTTTAGTCTAGAGGACAAAGCCCCTGAACCTCCTGTGGGTAGCAGGCCTGGGTCTCCCTTTAGTCTAGAGGACAAAGCCCCTGAACCTCCTGGATGTTTAATTTTGGAGGATTTACAGACTCTCCACAACACATTAACAAGAAACTAGAGGTTTGGACACAATACATGTTACTTCTTTCTTTCCTTGGGTCAAAGGGAAATTTGTAAAAACTCCTGAAATCAGGAAAAATCCTGAGAAATCACAGGCCTAATTTATATTGATTGACATTTCAGATAAGGTTTAGAATTGGTAATTTAAAAAATCATTGAATTGTCAATTTGGTGTTTAGCTGATGATGGTATTCATCTTCCCTATAGATATAAATAATAAAACACAAATGATCATAGATACACACTTAAAACTTACTTGGTGTAAAGCTGATGATGGTATCATACATCCCTTGATATATTTTAGAGGAGTTTTCATTTTAGTAAAATGAGTGAAATAATAAAAACAAAAGTGAATAAACCCTTTCACGGTAATATGCGCCATATTGTGGAGTGTCGTGGCCGAGCGGTCTAGCTTACCGGACTCAAGTTCTGGTGTTAGCAGCAGAATGTGGGTTCGAATCCCGGCCGTGACACTTGTGTCCTTGAGCAAGACACTTAACCATAATTGCTTCTCTCCACCCAGGGGTTAAATGGGTACCTGTGAGGGCAGAGTTGGTTGATTAGCCCTATATGCGCTGTAATGGCAGCAATTGAGCTGTATACTCTCCAGGGAGCTGAGATGGTTTCAGGAATGATTTATGAGCCTTAGAGCCTTATGAGCAGGGGTAATAATATAATGCGCCTTGAGCACCACTTAGTTGGTGGATACGTGCGCTATATAAGTCCACACATTATTATTTTGATGTTTTTGATGGGGCAAAATTGTTTATTTCGAACACTGGCCGTCTGCGACCCGGTGCTCAAACTTCACGCGCACTCCAGACGCGTGCATGAAGTTCGAAAGTGTTCGTAAAGTGTTCAAAATAAAAAAAATTGCCCCATCAAAAACATGGCGCATATTACCGTGACAGGATTTCTTTCTGTCATCTAAAGACAGACAAACACTTGGGAGTGAAATCTGAATGTATTTTCACTATTTTCTCATAAATGATACAATGAAATTAGCTAAAACTTTAATCGGTTGGTTTTCAAATATATCTCTTGATTCGTATAAAGTACAGATGCACAGATCTACAGACATTTTAACAGAAGTATACAGTGGATTTAATTACAAAATATCAACATCTGTGGAAATACAAAAATTTGTGATCCTTGCATGACTCCTGAGATGAGAATTATCAGCACTGGCAACACGCCAGAGATATATCCGGGATGAAGAAAAAAAAGTCACGCATTGCTGAGAATAAGATGGCAAAGACGAGAAATAGCAGAGCTCTATGCAGGGCTTAATGGGAAAAAAATCCATTATAAATTAATCAGTTTTCATCACTTGTTGGCGCTGTGAACGTACGCTCAATCCTAATATATCTATCCGTGTATGTTTACAAGTTGTTAAGCCACTATTAAAAATATGCACTTTTGGTTTTCTTGCTGAACACCTATTGTGATGACACAAGTTAGTTTTATAATATATTTCTTGAAAACTAGAGGGTTGAAATGAACATAGTGTACATTGTATGGAAATAAATTGAATTGATAAGAATGTAAATCAATCCATATTTCTAATTTAAATTAAGTTTTACCAGTACACTACAAAATCACATGTACACTTACACGTACACGTAATCTGAAAGGATTAATTGATCAATCGAGTAACTGTCAAATTGAAGGGCAAAGTATATAAAGCAACTTCCTGAATCCTGATCCATCTGTATTTTACCATATAAACAAAAATGGCACAGAGGGAGAAATTGAAGAAATGACTTACTCTTTCTCTCCTGGGATCTAATGATTCCAACACAATCACAGGCCGCCCAGACATCACTGGAAAAGTAGCCCTGGATAACTTCGGTCTCCGATAAGCTTATCCAAAATAATACAAACAACAGGAGTACATGCACAGAACTGAATGTTCCTGACTGGGTTCATACATTACTCACTCAGCAGTGTGTGGCTCTACTGTGTATTATTGATTTTAGCTGGAATGCCAACTCAGAATAAGTCAGGCATAGGATAGCTCAGTGGATCAGCTCAGCTGGCGGTCAGAAGGGGGCTGTAAGCTCTGACATGGATGGTTGAAGTCTTTGGAATTCGGTAGGTTATTTCTGCGTTGACATTTAAGGGATTTTGCCGAGGTCGTGTAACAGAGCTGATTCATGGGTTTACAAGGGCCGTTTTATTTGAGTGGCTTGTTTTAAAACAAACTTGTGGGGTCGTGGAATTTGAGTAAAGGTCAGGCAGATTAAACAAAATATTGAATGAAAAATAAAGTTTATTGTATACATTGAGGAAAATATTTTCAGCAACTTTAAAAAAAATTGTATTTATGTGTAGTATATACATAACAGCAAAAGAAACGTCACCCCCTAAATTTTGATAAGTCTGAGAACATGTTTAGCTTATGTGTCCTCAGACGAATTTTGAGGTCAACCAAATTTGTCACATTGTGTTCGTGTTACACTCCATACTCATAATATTCTTCATTAAACAAATTATATTAATTATAAAATGAAAATAATAAATATTTTTAGGGGTGACATTTCTTTTGCTGTTATGTATATGCAGATGAAAGGCAAAATTTGTTTTGCTTAGACTTACATGTGCATTGTACAACAAGGTGTTTCATAACAGAATTTCAGATGGTTTATAAGGTGATGGCATTAGTAACAGCTGGTCTTTCTATTGGTTTGGAATGTGTAAACTAATTTCTTCCATAAAATGTTTGACTTTAGACAACAGAGATAACAAGCTTATGCAAGAATGCAGAAATCGCACTATAGAGGAAGAGGAAGACATGCAACTTTGTAATTGCAAAAAAAGAGGAAATGGCCGAGCACACAAAACTTTGTCCAGTTTTTTTTTCAGTTTTCTATAGCACTATTATTAAAGAAAAAAGAGGAAATCAGCTGATCAGCTGAAAAGTTGCATGCCTGAAGAGAGGGCTTCTCTTATTACTGGTATTAATTCATAAATATTTTATCATTTTCTGTCATTCATTATTATCTGTTCAACTTTGATCGAGACCAGAAATACAACGTAAGTGTTATCATAACTGAGGTCAAGACTTGTCTTGAGACCTGCGTTGTACATACTGTATACGTACATTATGCAGTGTGTACATGTACATATGTGTACAGTATGTGTACATGTCATGTACATGTATGTGTACATGGGGTGTCGTGGCCGAGCGGTCTAGCTTACCGGATTCAAGTTCTGGTGTTAGCAACATAATGTGGGTTCGAATCACGGCCGTGACACTTGTGTCCTTGAGCAAGACACTTAATCATAATTGTTTCTCTCCACCCAGGGGTTAAATGGGTACCTGTGAAGGCAGAGTTGGTTTGCTCTATATGCGCTAGAAATGGCAGCAATTGAGCTGTATACTCCCCAGGGAGCTGAGATGGTTTCAGGAATGATTTATGAGCCTTATGAGCCTTATGAGCAGGGATAATAATATAATGCGCCTTGAGCACCACTTAGTTGGTGGATACGTGCGCTATATAAATCCACACATTATTATTATTATTACATAAACTGACCGGTGATATGGATGTAACTGGAATTGCAACAAATGCAAAACATAAACCCTTATGTATAGGACTCTGAACATACATGTAAATCTTCATTCTATTTAACCAGTTCGCGTCGGAGGCCGTGTATACACACAAATTTTTTTTGCACCACGGATCGGAGAGCATCTCAACACGCCATAGGAAACTCCGAAATATTTGTATGCATGCTCGGTTGACGTGGCAACGAGCCGAGCGTACAGTGACATGCTCAGTAGACGTGGCCACGCGCTGTGGAAGCTTCCATTAACGTGTTTGTGTGGGAAAAAGAAACCCGCGCAGGGGCCCAGAAAAACTTTTTTATTCCCGACGCGAACTGGTTAAAGGGGCACTATCGTACAAATGTACACTGTAGGTAAAGTTGGCTTATCCAGGGCAGCCATTATTGTGTAAACAAAACAAGGGCTTTAAAGGGACAATATCGTCACGATCAGAGCAGACTTTCAACAGGGCATGGAATCGATGTCCTAGTTTAAGATGGACACAGTGACTGAAAATCACTGGAGCCCTTTGTTTATAATAATAATAATAATAAAGATTTATAGCGCGCACATATCCACCCTGCTGGGCGCTCAAGGCGTCAATGTTAATATGGCCTTATCATGTGGGGTTTTATTAACACTCCGATAACATTTTTCAATTACGACCTTTGAGAAAAACAAATTATAATACAATTATCATTTACAGTAACTTCAAAAATTCAATTAGTTACAAAATACAGCGTAATTATATATGTATATATGCATACAGTTGGATGGAATTAATTACACAATTGTAATTTACCCTGAATCCTGTCACACAATATAATTGCACAAAATGAGAATACATTTAAAAAAAATCTGTGAGGCATTTTTTAAAGCTTAATTCTCCATGTCCAAATTAAAAAAAAAAATCTGAAAGACATACCCGATGGACAGAAATACGTCTTCGCACATGTTTCAACATATTTCCTAAACTGGAGTTTTTGTTCCTTCAGTTAATATAGCCAGCGATGAATAGAGACTCATGGATAAGCGCTTTTAAACCTCATAGAAAAGGCACTTGGTAAATGACTACTACCTACTGAAATGACTAAATATGACTATTACCTACGTAATAAACCTCTCATCGTCCTGATAAAAAATTATCTGTGCGCATGTTATTGTCAAGTAAGCCGGTGGATACGTAATACTCTATGGATGAAATGAGACTATTTTTTTTGTTTCCACAGCCTAGATACCAACACAAATAATCATTGTTTGTTTGTCCTTGAAATAAAATGTAGCAAACATTATTGGACAAGGACTAATAATCGAATTTTCTGTATATATTGGATACAATTGTCATTCCAGACACATGTATGTGTGTTTACTAAGAGACTCAACGATGCATGCACTGTAGCAATAACTTTAAGGGTTACAAGTTTCAACACCCTCCATTTAGGTAATTCCTTTGATGTTTTGTTGTTGTTCATTAGTTGGGGGACCCCCTTTTTAACCCTAACCCCCTAGGTATTCTGGCTAGGAACCTTCCTGAATCCTCCAAAATTCATCAGTGCACTTTTGGAAACATGCCCTTGTCTTCAAAATGCACCATGCATTTTCGTTGATCTTTCATATTCAGCACTTATGGCCTGTACTTCTTGCCAGGTAGTAATTTTGTCTCATTTGAAGAGGTGCAATTACCAGTTTCCAAAAGCGCTGATTTTTCCCCGAAAAATGCTCCTTGGAGGATTTTGCAGGATTTGTGGTGGTTAGGGTAAATTAAAGGGAGCGTACACTGTCTGTAAATGCATCCATACTTTATAAGAATCAAGAGAGATGTACAGAAACCAACCAATATCTGTAAATGCATCCATACTTAATAAGAATCAAGAGAGATGTACAGAAACCAACCAATGTCTGTAAATGCATCCATACTTTATAAGAATCAAGAGATGTATCATAGAAACCAACCAATGTCTGTAAATGCATCCATACTTGATAAGAATCAAGAGAGATGTACAGAAACCAACCAATATCTGTAAATGCATCCATACTTAATAAGAATCAAGAGAGATGTACAGAAACCAACCAATGTCTGTAAATGCATCCATACTTTATAAGAATCAAGAGATGTATCATAGAAACCAACCAATGTCTGTAAATGCATCCATACTTGATAAGAATCAAGAGATATGTACAGAAACCAACCAATGTCTGTAAATGCATCCATACTTTATAAGAATCAAGAGATATGTACAGAAACCAACCAATGTCTGTAAATGCATCCATACTTTATAAGAATCAAGAGATATGTACAGAAACCAACCAATGTCTGTAAATGCATCCATACTTGATAAGAATCAAGAGATGTATCATAGAAACCAACCAATGTCTGTAAATGCATCCATACTTGATAAGAATCAAGAGAGATGTACAGAAACCAACCAATGTCTGTAAATGCATCCATACTTGATAAGAATCAAGAGATACGTACAGAAACCAACCAATGTCTGTAAATGCATCCATACTTGATAAGAATCAAGAGATATGTACAGAAACCAACCAATGTCTGTAAATGCATCCATACTTGATAAGAATCAAGAGAGATGTACAGAAACCAACCAATGTCTGTAAATGCATCCATACTTGATAAGAATCAAGAGATATGTACAGAAACCAACCAATGTCTGTAAATGCATCCATACTTGATAAGAATCAAGAGAGATGTACAGAAACCAACCAATGTCTGTAAATGCATCCATACTTTATAAGAATCAAGAGATGTACAGAAACCAACCAATGTCTGTAAATGCATCCATACTTTATAAGAATCAAGAGATGTACAGAAACCAACCAATGTCTGTAAATGCATCCATACTTTATAAGAATCAAGAGATATGTACAGAAACCAACCAATGTCTGTAAATGCATCCATACTTTACAAGAATCAAGAGAGATGTATAGAAACCAACCAATGTCTGTGAATGCATCCATACTTTATCAGAATCAAGAGAGATGTACAGAAACCAACCAATGTCTGTAAATGCATCCATACTTGATAAGAATCAAGAGAGATGTACAGAAACCAACCAATGTCTGTAAATGCATCCATACTTGATAAGAATCAAGAGAGATGTACAGAAACCAACCAATGTCTGTAAATGCATCCATACTTTATAAGAATCAAGAGAGATGTACAGAAACCAACCAATGTCTGTAAATGCATCCATACTTTATAAGAATCAAGAGAGATGTACAGAAACCAACCAATGTCTGTAAATGCATCCATACTTTATAAGAATCAAGAGATATGTATAGAAACCAACCAATGTCTGTAAATGCATCCATACTTTATCAGAATCAAGAGAGATGTACAGAAACCAACCAATGTCTGTAAATGCATCCATACTTTATAAGAATCAAGAGAGATGTACAGAAACCAACCAATGTCTGTAAATGCATCCATACTTTATAAGAATCAAGAGATATGTACAGAAACCAACCAATGTCTGTAAATGCATCCATACTTTATAAAAATCAAGAGATATGTACAGAAACCAACCAATGTCTGTAAATGCATCCATACTTTATAAGAATCAAGAGATATGTACAGAAACCAACCAATGTCTGTAAATGCATCCATACTTTATAAGAATCAAGAGATATGTACAGAAACCAACCAATGTCTGTAAATGCATCTATACTTTATAAGAATCAAGAGATGTACAGAAACCAACCAATGTCTGTAAATGCATCCATACTTTATAAGAATCAAGAGATATGTACAGAAACCAACCAATGTCTGTAAATGCATCCATACTTTATAAGAATCAAGAGATATGTACAGAAACCAACCAATGTCTGTAAATGCATCCATACTTGATAAGAATCAAGAGAGATGTACAGAAACCAACCTGTGAAAGTTTCAGCTCATTTCAATGTGTAAATTATTTTAAATTTTTGTCTATTAATTTTTTTTGTCAATGTTCATTAGTTGGGGAGGGGAACCTTTTTAAAACGGAATACACACAAAATGGTAAAATGTCTGTAAATGCTTCCATATTTTATAAGAATCAAGAGAGGTGTACAGAAACCAACCAATGTCTGTAAATGCATCCATACTTGATAAGAATCAAGAGAGGTGTACAGAAACCAACCAATGTCTGTAAATGCATCCATACTTGATAAGAATCAAGAGAGGTGTACAGAAACCAACCAATGTCTGTAAATTGCATCCGTACTTGATAAGAATCAAGAGAGGTGTACAGAAACCAACCAATGTCTGTAAATGCATCCATACTTTATAAGAATCAAAAGAGGTGTACAGAAACCAACCTTTGGAAGTTTCAGCTCATTTCAATGTGTTATTCAATTTACGAGAAAAAAACAAATATGCATTCTGATTTGTTTGTATGTATTCTAATATGGAAAATGGATCACGGCTGTGATCCATTTCAAATTTGTAATACATTTCATGCTTTTTAAATTATGACAGTATGTCAGAGGGAATAATTTCTCAGGATGTTTGATATCATCAACAACTTTGAACACATCAAGTAAGTTTTTAGAATTAAATCAGTAATTTTGTACTCGGGAAATTACTCCTAAAGAATATTTATTTTATTTGTGTATCCTCCTTCCTTCTGCATACATACATGTATGCAAATTCTTAGGAAAAAGAGCAGACTTTCAACAGGGCATGGAATCAGTGTCCTAGTTTAAGACGAACAGAGACTGAAAATTACTGGCTCATTTATGCAGCAGCAACGGTAATATGACCTTATCATGTGGGGTATTATTTTCAGTCACTGAGTTTATCTAAAACTAGCACTCTAATTCCATGCCCTGTTGATCGTGACGATATTGCCCCTTTAATGTTACTCCTGGAGACAACAAATTGTACTTCATTTTGGGTTTTTTTTCTCCATTTTTTAAAACATTTATAAGAGTCACACATCATGGATTGGCCTGCTCTTTCATTTCATGCGACAATAAGTTCAAGAATTTGCCAGTTTAGCGTGAGAACTGAACAAGCAAACAGTACCCCCACTCCGACTGCCCAGGGCCCATTTAACTCAGCTCATCTCAAAAGCTGTCCGCTCATAAAATAATATGTTGTCAGTGTTATACTGGATTATCAGCACGACAACAGTTACAGTGAATCACGCTGAAAAAACAACTTTCAGGCCGTGTGGACCACAATGTTAGCCTCATTAAATATTAACAGTTAACAGTCATCAACATCCTTGATGCTTTTTATCATGGAGCTAAGCTGTTAACCTCCTGTCATTAATAATGCAATGCAGGAAGAGATTAGACCACAGTCCGCAGTTCACTGACCGGGTGATTCTTATGTCGATGTCAAGAGGCTAGTGTAGAATCAGCAGCAAAATGGACACAAAATGAAGACCATGATGAGGGTTTAGGATCAGAAACTCTGGGGAGATATCGAGCCACTTGTTGCAATTACGGCCCTTTGTGTTCGGGGAACAAAGAGACATCTACATGTATACTTAGATGGCGATTACAATTAGATTCTGAAGACGCAACTGAACACAATAACTGAAGATGCCTGTTCTAGGCTAGGCATCATACCTCAAGAACACAAACATTTAGGGGCAAAAAACTAAGTAAACCAAATCCGCTTAGTGAAAAGAGTCAGACTTTGATTGCGGAGACAACGCTAGAAAGTTTTTAAGATGCCATCTAGGTTGATTACGAGACAACTCATCGGTTTAAATCTCATTAGAGTGATAAGGGATTGTCCATTCTTCGGGATAACCATAAGTTGGTTATATTTCAAGGGAAGGTACATCACTGGTAATTTTGGCAAACTATTTTAACAAGTTTACTTTTTTCAATCAACAACCACCAGTAAAAGTGTTAGCTTATTACATTGAATCATTAACAAGGAAAATATTGAAAATGCATTCAGTTCTTTCTTAGCCATTCTTAAGTGAAATTCACCTTAATTCAAACTAGAAATTATTTCACTTTTCTTAAAAGTGACAGCCTTTTAATCTGGAAATTATTGTTAAACTGTAATTATTTCACCTTTCTTAAAAAGTGGCAGCCTCTCAGACAAATGTTTTCCACAAAGTAAAATTATTGTATGTACTTTTTAATCAACAATTCAATAACTTAAATTTTGGATAGCTCCAGACATTGCAGTATACAAACTATCTCAATGAAAAACCAAAACAAATGTGTTCGTTTTTTTCCTACAGTCAGACTTTACATTTCTCTCAGCTTGAGCTAAAGAAACATGTGGTCATGTAGGTCACAGCTGGGCATATCCAGGGTGGTAAAAAACGAAGGGGGAACAATGCCAAAAACGGGGGTCGGGGGGGGGGGGGGGTCGGGGGGGGGCCAAAAGTCTGTCTAGTACATGTACTTTCCCAAGGTCCAACATTGGCAATAACCTCATCACAAAATCATTATCCAAATGCTAGCTTGATTCGTGAAGTCTATTAAATACAACTTATCCTGAACAATTATTCTGTCTGAAGTGTTTTCATTTCAGAGAAAACACACAAAAATATGTGTTTTTGGTAAAAAATTGTGAACGTTTTTTCTCGCTTTCCTTTTGACTTAAATTACGCAATGAGCAAAAATGTTTACAGGTCGGTTGATGCTTGACTGAAAAATAGACTGAATATACTGCATACTGAAGCGGTTTTGTCTGGAAAATATACCTGAATGAACCAATCTTTAAACTTCACTGAACAATAACAGTATTATTCTGAAACCAACCACTTGGCATGGGTTTATGTGTACTTTGGCCGACCACTTTCACATTGCCATGTGATAAATTATGCATATTTATATGTACGTGTATGTATGTACATACACACTTTACATGTACAGTGTATGTGTACAAATAGATAGACAATTGTGAAACAATAGACCTGTATCACACTGCAGCCATCTTTGGCAGGTTCCCTGTATACGCAATTAAGATTATAGGGATAACTGTCAATGCATGAAAAGGGACCAGACTATTTCCCCATCCAGCCTCGGTTTGGTCATGTGGCTTTGTATTGAAGCAAATCAATATGGCTGTGCCGTGCTAAAGGTCTATTACAAGATAGAGAAGTCTGTCTACAATGTATCCAAATACTGACAAACTCAGACTACCGTACATTGGTGCTTTAATAACAGAATTACAAAACTGGGTCAAGCAAGCCAATTTGAGAGTCAACTGCACAACTTAGCCAATAAAGCCAGCTCAGCGGCACACCATACAAAAACCCTGTTATTGATATTAAGGGGGGGGGGGGTGGGTGGGCTAGGACTTGAAAGGCTCTGTGTTTGCGAGGATTTGCGGTATCCACACATTCTGCTTAGATGATTATGGTCTTATTGTTAACCCAAAGTCATGTACATAAAGGTAGTATTTTTCAATGATTACACCGCGTCTACGTGTAGGTACTTGCACTTTAGCTATTGTTAGCACTTTTATTTTTAACAGGATAAAATGCTCACCTCATTTCCTTTATAATAGAAGGTTGGTTTATAATTCCTGTTGCTTTACAGAAGCAAAGTTCTAAGAAAATATACTATTTGTTGGCTTATTTTTGTTTACGACGAGGAAACCATTAAAATACAGGTGTGTGTCAGTCTTAGAACCAATGGTGCCGATTTCTCTGAAAATCGCCGAATTTGATTAAATAAAATCTAATAATATTAATAAAACCGGTTAGATAACCCTCCTACTATAGCTGAACTTTTGAGGCAAGTAGCTACAGTGGTCACAATCAGTCAACTGACTGTGTTTGACTGTTGAACCAACTGTGCACACAGGGGCATTGTTGACTGGTTTTGACTGTCATTTTGACCACCCTCAACATTATTAAGATTTTTACCAGTCAAAAAAGGTTGATTCACTTTGACCTGCAAACTACACATTAGGTTTGACAGTGTTTGACTTTTAAGTACACTAGATACATTAGCATACAATTTTGACTGATTTTGACCCTTGCATTCATACATGTAGAAAGGTTGGAATGTACCCACTGGTAATTACCAGATACATTTGCTCACAGCTGGTGGAAAAAGTTGGTACTTCCCACCATTCCAAAGTTTCAAATCATACTAATTGTTAAAAAATATTTCCGACCATTCCAAGTGCACTCAAGTACGGAAGTGAAAGTACTTTCACTTGTACTTAGTTTCTTCCTGCGTCTTCCAAGAAAAACACCCATGATCATGATCATTTCAGATTCTAGAACTTTTCCTGAAAACTGATCCGCGATAAAAAAAAAAGAGTCTTGTTGACAATGTCTCCCAGACCAGACAATTCCAAGTGAACTCAAGTACACTGCAAGTAGCAAACACATTAAGCTTAATAACAGAAATAGAAAGAAAGTTTGGATAAACAATACTTTGATCATTAGAGATTGCCAATACATACAATACTTCATCTGGTCCCTTGAAAGTGGTCATTGGTAGTGCAAGATGACCTGTAACTCTAAAACCTTTGCAAGGGTCATCCAAGCCTGACCCATTCAGACCTGGTCAATCATGGAGGAATAAACCAGATTTTTTATTTAATTAAATTTTATTATTATTATTATTATTATTATTATTTATTTATTTATTTATTTATTTTTATTTATTTATTTATTTATTATTATTATTAAAAAAAAATTTTTTGGGGGGTTATTACTAATGGTGTACACTGAACATCTCCTTTAAGCTCCTTTTGGTAACAACTACCTGTACAATTATTGCTTGCCATAACATTGGTTTATCTTCATACTTGGAAGCCATTTCTGACTGGAATGGCATGTTTCAAAAGTCAAAGATACAATTCTCTAACTAAACTCATCCCCAAATATGGACCCTTTAATTTGACAAGTTTTGCAATATCATTACACATCGCCACGGTAACATAGGAAGTAACCTTGGCGCTAATTCCTTGTATTGTACAGATTCTATAGTATTTACCATTTTGACAGGCAGAAAAACATGGAGTTTATCAATTTCACTTGAAAAAAGGGCTTGAACCTTGTTAAGAGAACACCAGCATGAGAGGGCAAGCTTTTAACACCTGGTAAAAATGATTTAGGACATTCCATTGGTTCACAATGATTCAACCTTGGTGGGGTAAATTCATGTGAAAGGGATTCTAAAGCCTCATTAAATGCACAGCATGTGGAAGTGTTGCAGCCGTTTGGGAGTGAAAATCAATGGACCTCAAAGGATTTTATTAATGAGAGCTTGGATTAGGATGATTTAGTTATTGACATAGTTGACGATAACAGACGAATCTGTGAGATAATTTGTAAAATGGACAATGCATGAGACGTGAAAGTAACAGTATAAATTTGTCTCAGAGTTATCGGCTGATTGAGGAATTTATCCAAAGTTTGCACAGAATATAGTAACTAATTCATCATTACCAAGAGAGGGCGCTATACAGTTTTCCATTCCACACTGTATAGATACATGTACCACAACAGGATGTGTACATGTACAGTTGGTGTTTACAGTTAACAAAGTGGAAACTATGTACCATTCTTTGTTTACTTATTGTTACCATGCCTGACCCTGAAATGAACCAAGCTAAATTAACCCTTGTATACATGCAGTCTCCAAAATGCCACAAAACCATTTTTTTTCTATGCATGCCTTAAAATATTGCATACTGTACACAAGAATGGTACATGGATACCCCAAAATGCCCCTGGGTAAAACAAAGTGTTCTGACATTCACACAGTATGTGTATACCCCAAGTTACTGCACTGGTTTATTTCAAGTTAGCCTTGCAATGAAACAAAGCAGGTGGCTGCTTCAATTTACCTCATCTCTCTAAAGAGCCTTGTGGTATGCCATTAATCTTTAGATAAGAAAGTGTGTCCCGCAATATGTCCCAGTTGTGACATTTTGAAGTATGGGTCCACTTTGTAAAGAACAACACTGATAATAGGAGGGTTAACCTTGAAAAAATAAACAGCAGTTCATTTATTTTCAATAAAGCATAGTTGGTACTTTGATGTTTGTACACCATGTTCTATTCTGATAAAGTCAACAAACAGGTTCTCTCGTTGGTTTTACCAACAGATATAATTTTACAAAATCACACTTTGCCAGTTTATCGTTAAAACCCTTCCTCCATGGTAAAGTGCTGCTCATGGAGTACTTGTTCATCCGACACTTTGTATCCACATCAAGATTTGATAAAGCCATATTTTATCCTTTTATCATCACCGGTCTGGTGACTTTAAAGGGACACTATCATCACGATCAGAGCAGACTTTCAATAGGGCATGGAATCGGTGTCTTAGTTTAAGATGAACACAGTGCCTAAAAATTACTGGCTGCAGCAACAGTAATATGACCTTATCATGTGGGTATTATTTTCTGTCACTAAGTTCATCTCAAACTACAAGTAGCACTCTGATTTCATGCCCTGCTGATTGTGACAATATTGTCCATTTAAGCTTAAAGATGAACTCTATGTTTTCATTTCATTTCATTTATTTCATTTATTGATTTCACAGGTAGAAAAAAACAAATAAACACAAATTTACATTAGATTAACAGAAACAGAAACAAAGGTAGCACCCCTGTAGGATTACAAAAAAGTAAACTAAATTACTGTCGAGTTGATCTCCTGATACTACCACTGTTAGTCTTCAGCCCAGACGTTTAGTGAATTATGTTCTCATTGCACTGTGCAGTGGGAATAGATTTCTCATATATATCTTGGTGAAAGACTAACTATTGCCAATTCTAGTATGTAACAGTTTGTGAACAGAGATGATGGTTTAACTCAAGACAACCCTTCTGGTCTGTAATATTTAAGCATCCATGTACACTGTCAATTGTATGTTAAAGAGTAGCAAAAACAACACTTATAAAACTATACAGTAAGCATGACAACAGTAGCACAACCTAGATATATACACGAATGGTATCTGCAGAATGTATGATAAACAAATATCAAAACAAAAAAGTCAAAAATGCTGGCCGTGCTGACAGATAACAAAATATTTATTTTAATTATCATCTGCTGGCGTGTGTTTTTTGGTTTGATTATGGCTTTTATCAAAAACATGTACATGTATACACAGCAAGTATCTGATTATTTCAACAAGTCTTTTGATTGAAACTAATACAGCGATAGTGTACTTTGTGTCATCACAACTGAAAGTTTGGCGTCTTTTTAATAGGAAGTTGTGTTTGTGATGTTTGGATAGGGAGCGCATGTATTCAATGCCCCTGATAATGTTAGTTTCTATTCAATGATAACATGTTGTCTCCAGAATTATATCATTGTTTTTATGCTGGTACATGTGCACTCTAAATGATAAAGTCTCTTCAACAATTAGAGCCAAACGTACACCACCCTTATATCCCAGGCCCAATAATAATAATTATAATAATACATGATTCTTATCAAGCGCACATATCCTAGCAACTAGATCAAGGCGCTGTACATTATTACCCCTGCTCATCAGGCTCATAAATCATTCCTGAAACCATCTCAGCTCCCTGGGGAGTATACAGCTCAATTGCTGCCATATCAGCGCATATAGGGCTAATCAAACACAACAACCAACTCTGCCCTCACAGGTACCCATTTACTCCTGGGTGGAGAGAAACAATTATGGTAAAGTGTCTTGCTCAAGGACACAAGTACCATGGTCACAACCAGGATTCGAACCCACATTCTGACGACTCAGTCATCAGAACACAAATCCGATGCACTAAACCGCTCGACCATGGCACTCCATTGGTAAGGTTTTATAAATGGACAATCCCTTGTTTATTTATCATTACAAAACAATTTTAATGGCACATCTTTAGATAAAACATTACTTGTACAAAGAATAGTAATTTTACAGTCAAACTACATGTACATGCATGTACATGTATGTAATACTGTGTACATAACTGTATGTTTTATAAAACATAACTGTATGTTTTATAAAACATTTAAAAATCATTTCCTGAATGTATGGTAATGTATGGAAAGTAGACTTGCATTAGTCAACTGCTAGGTTTATCAATGAACAGTTGTTCTTGAGCAATGAGTCAATGTAAACAATGTGTACATATATACAATGAGGACAGATTATGGTAGTTTAATTTCCATATCTCTTTTATTGTATCGAAGTAAAAGTGAAAAAAAAAAAACTTATAGGACTATGTTACAGGAAATTGAAGTATTCAGTTTTTGGAAATCCGCCCATATGTGTACATGGTGATGTATCCAGATATAGCATACATATCATCTCATCTATCCTCTTCGGGCCAAGTGGCCCATAAGGCTGCAGTGCACTCTTTCCACTGTGCTCTGTTACTGGCCACAGGCTTGGCTTCATTCCATGACTTCCATCCCAACTCTTTCCTTTCTTTCTCTACAGTACGTCTCCATGTTGTTTTCGGACGACCAACTTTCCTCCTGCCTTCAGGGACCCAAGTCATTGCAGTCCTGCAGTGGCAGTTATCCTCCATTCTAAGAACATGGCCGATCCATTTCCATCTTCTAGTTTTCACTTCATCACTGATTCGTTTTAATTTTGTTCTAGTGAGTATTTCATCGTTTGACATGACATAAGGCCATCTTATATCAGATATAGCATACATAACTATATAATTGTATGGCCATTTGTTCTGTTACTCCATTCAATGTAATATATTCCAGTTGACTGATCATCAATTATGTACATAATGTAGAGCGCGTAAAATAAAGTTGTCGAAGTCAATTCCAAGTTTATCATGATTTAAATTTTTAACGTTAACCCTCCTATGACTGCAAGGGTCAAAGTCAGTCTAATGTTGATATACTTGTCAAGGCATATCTAGTGCATTTAAAAGTCAAACACTGCCAAACCTTACGTGTAATAAGTACATTTACAGGTCAAAATGAGTCAACCATTTTTTACTGGTAAAAGCATTGTCTGGTATTGTTCAGGGTGGTCAAAATGACAGTAAAAACCAGTCGAAAATGCCCCTGTGTGCACATTTGGGTCAACAGTCAAAACAGGCAGTTGACTGATTTTGACCTCTATAGCTACTTGCCACTAAAGTGCAGCTAGAGTGGGAGGGTTAATAATAATATTTGTAATATTTTCAAAAGTGTACCAGCTCTAAGCCTAACCATGCTCAATGCAACAAGATGCAACAAATGCAAAACAAATGTTGCATCTTGTTGCCCTCAACAGAGAACAAAAGAACCATTGTTCTAGCTGATGGATCTTGTTGCATTGAGCAGCCGGCACTCTTTTCTGTTGTTGCATTCTGTTGCATTCAGCAAGGTGTATGTGAAATGCCTATAGGGAGGTTAGGGTTAATCTGTATAATCAGTTCTGAAATTTCAAACTAAATCAATTGTAAAAAAAAAAAAAAATTAATTTCAAAGAGGTTTTCACGCTATCGCATGAACACCTAACAAGACTACTGTTTATTAATATACAGGTATGTACATATAGACAAGGAAGTGAAAATGTACGAGTCATTAGCTAGCCGATCAATCCAATCGCTGCCAATTTTTGCAGAAGAAGTCTGCTTCCAAAGTCTGAGTTGGTTACATTTATCCCATCAGCGCTTTATCATTAACAGCTCAGACTGATCATAACCCAGTTGTTGACTCCTAGCTTGACCCCAAAGCCTTGGCCTCACAATGAGGTACCTTGTAATGTCAAGTGGTATCAAGTAGTCCAACGGTTAATAGCAAGTCCCCCATTTAATAGAAATTAACCTTTGACCTCAGGATATCAACAGCGCGGGTCATGTTATGAATGCTATTCCAGTTTTGGGGGCATTGCAGACAAAACAAACTAGTTTCTACTTCCTTTTAAATTAATGTACATTAATGTAAATGTACACCATGCAATGCAACTTAATCCTTGTATACATGCAGTTGCCAAAGTGCCACAAAAACTTGTGTCTGCTAAATACACAATGCTTTTTCTATGCATGCCTCAAAATATTGCATACTGTACACAAGAGTGGTACATGGATACCCCAAAATGCCCCTAGGTCTGGGACAAAAACAAAGTGTTCTGACCTTTACACAGTATGTGTATACCCCAAGTTACTGCACTGGTTTATTTCAAGTTAACCTTGTAATGAAACAAAGCAGGTGGCTGCTTCAGTTTACCTCATCTCTCTGAAGTGCCTTGGGGAATGCCATTAATCTTTAGATAAGAAAGTGTGTACCTCAAAATGTCACGGTTGTGACATTTTGAAGTATGGGTCGACATTGTCAAGAACACCACTGATAATAGGAGGGTTTAAGGACAATATCATCATGATCACAGCGGATTTTCAACAGGGCATGGAATCGGTGTCCTAGTTTAAGACAAACACAGTGACTGAAAATTACTGGCTCATTTATGCAGCAGCAACGTTAATATGACCTTATCATGTGGGGTGTTAATTTCAGTCACCGAGTTATTCTAAAACTAGCACATCGATTCCATGCCCTGTTGATCGTGATGATATTGTCCCTTTAAATGAGTAGGTGCCTTCTTTGAATCAAGTCCAATTTCATTGAGCCACCAAGTAGAAAAATCATGCTTATACGAGCATGTTCCCTCCTACAATCAGTGCAAATTTTGAAACAACCCATTCAGGCCACTAAAAGCCATTAGCTGTTGCCAGTGGCCTCCTATGGTTACCCTTCTGTGCACTGTCACACCACTGAGATTACAGGGTAAGGTGGTCTCCCATTGATACATTGCAGGCCATACTATTACATGTATGTTCAAACATTTACAGTGGCCTTGGGTGGCACACAGTTGATTTTGTAAGATTACTTGGAAAGGACAGCAGGCTTGTATGTACTAAAAGTTGGTGATGAACACATTGAACATTTAGTTGATCGGAGTGGCCTCCATGTGTAGTAGGGTTAAATTAAGATTTTTAACAAACAACATGTGAAAGTTTTGGCTTATTACATTGTGTTCACAAGGAAATAGTGACAATGCATTCAGATTTCTTTCTTTTTTTCAAACACAGAACTTAATTTAGGAAAGAGTTTTCTTCGGTGGGACACTGTAGGTAGAAAATAACCTTGGGTCAAAGGTTACAATCTCATAATCTTCCTCTTAGCATAATGGTAAATGACTTTACCATGGAGACAGGTCAATAAGATGTCAAATGCCAGAGAATGACCCCAATACTCACCGTGCTCATTACTGTCGAGGTCCTACTACTTCTTGCGCCAGGATCTTGAGCCCCAACCCCTTCTGTCTCTGTCTTTGAATTCCCTCCTGGCGGCTTCTTTCCTTTCTTGGAGCCAGAGAAAAGCTTTCTTCCGACTACTGACATTGTTCACCAGAGATCAGCACGTTAAATACAATGTGGTGGTACACATGTCCTGCAGAAAGAATATAAAAAAAAGTGGAAAGGGAATAATTATATACAAATCAACACAGGCATATCCACTTTTCTGTCCAAATATGACAAAACATCACAGATTTTCCTTTAAAAGATGATAGAGGACACACTTAAGGAGAGGAAAGTGCAGTCAAGTGAGGATTGGAAATGACCTTATCTTGTGGGAAATTATTTTCAGTCACTGAGTTAATCTAAAACAAGTACTCCGATTCCATGCTCTGTTGATCATGATGATAGGCCTACTGCCCCTTTAAACTTTAATCATGTATGTCTTTTGAGACTACAAAAGGTATACACTGACTTTTACAAACAACACAGTTTACATAAATGTTGTAACTTACAGTTCAAGTAATCAGTCAAGTAAGCTCAGTGTTGAGTGAACGAAAGAATGCAACAATTTGACACTGTCACTGTCACTGTCAGTGTCACTAGAAAAATACTTATTTTGACTTTGACTGAGTTGTGACTTAACTTAGTGTTGACAAAACTTGACGAGTATTTTGTATAAAACAACTACATTTAGACATCAGAAAGGTAATAAGTCCTGCCATAAAAGCCCACAGATAACAAATGATCAACTTACTACAGAAATCAAAGTTCACATTTGGCTTAGATCGCTGTCATTTTGAGGTTATTTGGCTCATCGACCGCTGATCCATCATTCGTTCAAGGGTTTCACACCCCACATGATACAGTACGTACACAAACTTGTATATCCAGTGTTTTTGGTTGTTCCCCATAACTTGAATTGCAGTTTATGTTCATATAATCTAGATATTGAATACCGGGTACCTGTTAAAAGTATTTACACCAAATGCAGTGTATATATTTTAAGTGAATCGGTTTTTGACGTGTAGTTTGTGTCACCTATAATCGATATGGATGTTCGAGGGCGCTCGTCCCTTGCCCCGCGCTGCGTCTAGCCTGGCGCGCGCCATAGAGTCATATATAAGACGCGCGCGTGAATTACGCCAGATCGATATACTGGCTGTGCAGCCGCCATATTTTTCCCGATGCTGAACTTTGACCTTGGTTGGTAGCTAGCTAGCTAGCGTCGACATATCTTTAGCATGCACAACGCAAGTTAACGCGTTAACGCGTTAACGTAACCAATGAAATCTTTCGAGTGGTACGCCTGGAGCCTGTCTATATCCTTGATAGGATCAGACATAGAGCTATATATTCTAACATAACTATGGAGGAAGGAAAATCCTCCGTGATTATTGTGTCTTTTCCTCCATGGTTATACCGGCTGCAGTAGTACAAACATTTCTGTCTGTTTGTTCAATTAATTCAGCCACAACAAATTGAGTTAGCGCCCTCTGCAATATAATTAGCACAGTTATGTTTAGTCTAGTTTCTGACTCTGTAAATAAACAACAGTACAGTTAGTTTCGGATGCAGACTAAGTTTGTTGATGGTTGCCAAATGACTGAGTTAATTAGATTTTACTTCATTTTCGATTTCAGTCAAATTAATATTTGTAACCACTTGCTGAGCATGCAATGGATATAACAGACAGGTTTCACAGACAAGAGCTGGTAAGTTTTTAGGTGTGAGAGCTTTATGCAAACATTTAACAAAACCAAACTAGCTGGTTATAAAAAAAAAACCTGGAGTATGGTCATGGAAGAAGGTCCATGGTTTTCCACGGGCACGGCCACGGTGTAGTTGGACTTGGAACAACAGTCCATTGGGATTGCAAGAATACGAATGGGATGGGTTTACTTTAGTAAAGATGTGGGTATTTTGCTGAACTTGCAGTTGCAGATATCTCTGTGGAACTCATATTTTACTGTCATTTTGTGCTGATAATGTGATATCTTGAATTCCAGGTAGGCCTAGGCCTAGTTTTTGTGGTAGCACAACACAAGTTATTTCTCTGATGAGTTGTCATATTGTCTGTTGGTTCTAAGAAGAACCATTGCTTTGACAACTCAACGATTTGATCAGAGTAAACTGATTGGCTGATTTTGTATATATTTGCACAGATGAAGTCGTAAGGATGGCAAGCCATAGAAACAAGGCATCTGTAGCCAGAAATGCACCCTTTGGAACAGACATACAGCCAAAGCGAGACATCAGAATCATCGGTGGAAAACAAATTGAAATAGCTGTTGACTCTCCGCCCACTAGGTATTATAATCCGCCTCCCCCGAAAACAAAATAAAATAAAATAAATGTATATTGCTGACGTTCAAATTTCTCCCTTACTTTTCAGCCAATTAACTTGCAGTAAATGATTATGGTATATGAAGACTTTTGTGTCTGTAAAACCTGTTTGTAATTGTAACCTGTGAATTGTGGCCACTTTCGATTGGTGGTACTTTAGACACGTTAAACTGTAATGATCATAGGTAGACCAACATTTTGATGTGTGCTGGTCTTCTTTTAATTAAATATCTCATTAACCAAACATTGTCTTGACTTTTTTGGTGTACAGTGCCAGTACTCAAAGAAGCCTTCCCCCTCTGCAACAAGGACCCAATGGCACCCCTCCTATTGAAGTACAGCCACCCTACCAGGAATACAATAACAATAAACAGAAGGTGGAATATCCCGAAAAACAGGTATGTCTTCTGATGATTATTCTTTATTTTGTAATCATAATCAAACAAAGAGCAATTTTATTTTAGTCATTAATTTTTTGGTTGCCCAAATTGCTTACTAATTGTACAAAATTAACCCTCCTACTGTTTGACCATTTGAAACCATTCAAAATTTCCACTTACCAAAATGCCCATTGGTTTTGTACACACATGGTGATACCATTTGAACAGTGTTGGTAGCAAGCTTTACTACCATTCAAATCCATTCAAATGCATAGAGGGT
This sequence comes from Zoroaster sp. YZ-2022, assembly GCA_029582265.1. Taxonomy (NCBI): domain Eukaryota; kingdom Metazoa; phylum Echinodermata; class Asteroidea; order Forcipulatida; family Zoroasteridae; genus Zoroaster; species Zoroaster sp. YZ-2022. Next base: position 2,606,620 of record CM055825.1, on the reverse strand, counting down.
CCATTGATTCACCACTTAGAAGTATCCAAACAAGGTTTTATATTAGCTGTACTACCATTTGGAAAGATCCAAACAAGGTTTTGTATTAGCTGACCTACCATTCAAAACCATTTGGGGAAATCAATACTGTACACAGTTACTTCACCATTCAAAACCACAAAAGCGAATGGTTTCAAATGGTGGATCAACTTGTATGAAAAAGGTACATGTACCAGAAGTAGGAGGGTTAAAGAATGGAATGTCCCTCGTAAAATTTTAAGTTTTTCATGTTCGGAAAACGTTTGTTTTTGTAAAATAATTGTAATCTCTTATTTTATGATTCAGTATAAAAAAGAAAGGGTTATCCATTTACAGACAGCTCCAGCCGACCATAGCAACTCACACATCCATGGCACAAGAGGGCGCCATCACAGTTTGCCAGCAGTACACCTGTAAGTATTAAGCATTCATTGTCTGCTTTTCACATTCAAAAAGTAAGAATCAAGCTCTCTCTCTCTGTGGTTTACTAATTAAATTTTGACCTTTCCCATAGGGTCCTGCCACCTATTTCAAGTCCCAACTCACTGTCGCCCTCTCGGAATTCATGGCACAAGTCCCGTTCCCCATCCCCAACCCTCCACCAACTCAACCAGCCAGAAGTCAGTCTGACCGAACAGCTGAGGGACATGCTCACCGACTATGACCCGTACAAGTTCCAGGACATGTACAAGGACCTGGCCGAGTACGACCGCAAGTTGAGTGGCTACGTCAGCCAGCCACAGGTCAACATGATCGCCATGAAGCACCAGCTGCCCGTACCGACCAACATGGTCCGACTGCTGTTCTCTAACTTCGGCAAGGAGGACAATGTTGATATGGTGAACTATGAGAAGCTGATTCAGTACCTGGCGAGGGCTCAGCTTGGCACAGCCGAGGCTGAGACACTTCTCCAGGAATCTGTTAACAGGTATTATGTTTGACTAGTCTTACTTGTTAAAGGGAAACTATCACCATGATCAACAGGGCATGAAATCAGAGTGCTAGTTTTAGATTAACTCAGTGACTGAAAATGAAACCCCACATGATAAGGTCATATTACCGTTACTGTAATTTTCAGTCACTGTGTTCATCTTAAACTAGCACACCGATTCCATGCCCTGTTGAAAGTCTGCACTGATCATGATGATACTGACCCTTTAAACCTTTGTCAAACAGAAAACGTATTTCCATACTGAAGTATATTTATGGCAAATTGAGGATCAACATGTTTGGTTGATAGGGCTCATTTTATGAATGTTACCAATCTCAAGGCAAAGTGGTCACACATCATGGGGGGGGGGCCTTCAAAATAGAAATAGAGAAAAATTTACAGAAGTCACAGAGAGTAGGTATTGATATTTCTTTAGAACTGAGAAATATTATCATTGATGGGGAAGGCAGGATACAAAATTAATAAGAAATTCCAAAGTGATGCAGTACAAGTGTCTTTGGAATACAGAAATTCAGTTTGTTAAAATTAAATTTTATAGCACCTAAGATATAATATTTCAAGGAATGTTTGATACCATCATTAACTTTACACCAAGTAAGTTTTATGTAAAACTGATAATTAATTTTTTTGAGATTACCAATAGTCTTTAAAGATTAGTAACTTCATTTGTTCTAATCATGTTCCATCTCAGGTTTGTTAATGCACCTGATCTGCCCCCTGAGGACGAGGTTGACCTCGATGACCAGATCGCCAAATACGAGACCACCGAGAAGAATCGTCGCCAACATAAACGGCACAGCGAACCGATGCCGGCAACCCATGACATGAGACACACCCACACGGAGAGAAACAGCCATCAGGCTGTGAATCACGCTCAGACACAAAGGTAAGTTCATAATGAATTATTCATATATCATTCATGAATTTTTGTTGTTGAAATCTTCATTTCTGTTTATAGTCTATTTGCACCAGTATTTTGTGAAATGTGGTTATAAGACATATTTACTGTTTGTTTCTTTCAGTTTGGGAATGGAAAATGATCATCCAATTCTTGCAAAGTAAGTACAGTTATCTTGAAAGTAGAATTCAGTTATTATTTTTTATTTATTTATTAATTTATGTAATATATTTTTATTTGTTGACTTTGAGGGGTGGGGGTTAACCCCCATTTTGTGATTTAATTTGCGATTAATTTTGTGATTAAATTGTGATTTTTATCTACAACCCGAATGAATGTTTTTGTACTTTAACTCTCCTATAGGTTTAACACTCAAAGACACTCAAAATTTGTATGTCTCTCTTAACCCATTGACTTTGTGCAGTGCACTCAAATAAATGCAAACACATATGGCTGTGATAGGAGGTCAAACCCAAAGACACTCAAAATTTGTATGTAACTCCCAACCCATTGACTTTGTGCAGTGCACTCATACACAGCTCTGTGTGACTCTGTGTTTTGACCTACCAATTGGCAATGCAACCAAAAATACTCAAGTGACTGTCTGTGAGTGCCGTGCTGACTGGGCCAAATTTCAGCCTGGGCATAGGAGGATTAATAACCATATACATTTATGTGGATTTCAATGTAAGAATATTTAGGATTTCAACTCCATACTAACTTTCAAACCCATGTATCGTGGACATCTAAAGAAATCTCTATCATCAAAATGCCCAAACTGTATAAAATTTCATTGGACAATCAGAAGTTGCTCACATTGAACAGTTGCCTGCTTTGTCCAAGTTCCCACATTACTGACTGTGAGGGACATATTTTGTATATTTCATCCAGGAAACCACAGCGAATGTTCTCAGACAGACAAGATGCTAAGCTCTTGATGCTTTTGGAGCAGCAGTACATACAGGGCAACCAGGAACCGACCGTTCTCCAAGACATGAAGAAAGATTTCATGGAGAGAGACAAAAGCGGTGAAGGGACACTCACCAAGGAAAAGGTCAGTTCTTGTCACAATCTTATTTTTTCATAAAATCTAAGAAAAATTATTAATAAATCATCAGGGGCAATATTACTCAATATCAGGGCAATATTACTCAATATCATAGTAATATTACTCAATATCAGGGCAATATTACTCAATATCATGGCAGTATTAGTCAGTATAAGGACAATAATATGAAAGACTTGCATTCATAAAAAAAAATCCCTTAAAATCTTAGACAAAGTATTTTTAAATCATCAAATAATTCACAAGGGAAACAACTAGAACATATATATATATTTTTAGGAACAAAGAAAAAATATAGGGAAACCTTATTTTTGCATAAAATGTTCATTTCCTTGTCTAATTTGTGCAGATTCAAGAAGTGTGTTTTAAACATATGATTCCAGTACAGGGATCTCTGATGGATAAACTCCTGCAGAGATGTGACACAGGTGATGATCAGCACAGGTATGTTTGCCTGTCCATAAAGAATGGAAAAGGAACCATTTGCCTTTTGAAAATTCAGTTTTATAAATTGGAGGTAAAAAAACAGAAAAATTATTCAAGGAGGGATTGAAAACCCACAGTTATAAGTGAATTATACAAATTATTATCTGGTAATTAAAATTTTATTTATTTTTTTTCCCCCAGCTGGGTAGCTTTCTTAGAATTTCTCAATCGGGTCAAACCTTTGGCTCTTAAAGGACATGATGCCACGATGGCCCAGGATGCTGGACGGCCCAGTACCTGGCCCAAGCAAAAGGGCGACGGTATCCCCAAGATAAACATCAAATCATCAGGGTGTCCTAGCTTGCCTCAGGAGCCTGGGCCGCCGCCTTGGGAAACAAGAAAACCACTTGGGGTAATTTACAAGAAAGATCAGAACTGGTCTAATTTCATGGTGCTTACGAAAGCTGAAAATTCTGCATAGCCTAAAAGTATTTCACTGCAAAGCATGGAATTTCTGCACATGGGAATACATACTTATTTTATAGAGCTACAGGAAAGTATGCACGTCATGTACATTGGTTGTCTGTTTTGGTTGGCAGTTTCAATTTGCAGTTTCAATCAAATACTTATGGTTATGCCAATTTGTTTAATTGATTTAATTTTGCCCTACACCGACGTGTGTATAGCACTGCATAGTCAGTGCTTTCCAAGTGTCTGTGAAAAACTTCACAGGCGACTCGGGCGGGATTCAAACCCACAACCTCCTGCTTAATAGTGCAGATGTCTTAACCTCTCGACCACCGAGCTTGCCCAATGACGATTGGCCCAGTGATCCACAGGTGATGGAACAGACAGGTCATTCAGTGCAAATTTGTTTAACATATAAACATTTACTCAATTCCCACAAAGTTGACCTAAATGAGTAGACATTCGGAAAGCACTGAGTATGCAGTGCTAGACACACGTCGGTGTAGAGCAAAAATTCAATCAATTGTTTATCACCCGACGCAGGAATTTCATCAACCTATAAATGAGCTAGATGAAGCAAGTGCATCAAATAACTTGAATACTAAAGAAAAATAATGATGTAAATTTTTCACCACACAGAGACTCGGCATAAAAACGCCCACGGCAGTGGAAAGAGAAATAACACAATACGACTCGCCATCACCGACGCTGGATACTCACCCACCAGTTGCTTACAAACAAGTTAATTCCGGCAACACGGAACAGGCCGAGCTTGCAACCATGGCTCAACAGCACAGACAAAAGAGACAATCTGCCAACGTGAAAGTCCCTGTCAAGGTGAAGGAAGACGAACCGTGGTTTACACGGTTCAAACATCTGGCCAAGGGGCTATACAACTTAGACAGCACAAACACTGGTATGAGGTTTTATTTTATTTTCCCCGAGTACCAGGGGCTAAGCAGACAATTATGCTAAGCAAATGTTTCTGGTAAGCAATATAAAACAGACTACCAGCCAACATGCATTATTTTGGATAAAAGTTTGGCTGGTCACCAAAGAAATACGCTAAGCAATTTTATCTGCTATGCAGCTCTATGAAATTAGCCCCAGGAGTGGACCAAGGGTGGTGAAAAAAGAGGGGGTTGCACACTGCCAAATATGGGGGCCCACAATTCTGGGGCCAATTTAAAAAAAAATGCTTACGAGAAGAATTTGCTTAGCAGATCTGTTTGGTTACCAGCCAAAACTCACATACAAAATGTATGCATTTTGGCTGGTAGTCTGTTGAATGCTTAGCAGAAATATTTGCTTAGCAAAATTCTCTGTTTAGCAGCTCTCTATGAAATTTGCCCCCAGGTCATAAGCAGTTTGCCCCCAGGTCATAAGCAGTTTGCCCCCAGGTCATAAGCAGTTTTTTGAGGCCACGTATTGGTTGATTGGTAAGGGGCTTTCCCCAAATTGTTCAACAGAGAATACTAGGTGGGGGAGGGGAGGTTTCTAGGGGATAGTATTCAGGGGATAGGATAGTTGTGCTACTTGAAAATGTTGATAACTTTGGACAGTCCCTAACCCTTTCCCTACTTGATAAGACCGACCTTATTTTCTATATATTTTTTCTTCGTTTAATTGCTATACGGGTCATTCCATGAACGTGGGACCCAATGTGTGACATGGAGGTCAAAATTTCAAGTTCATTAAATAAAGTTTAAAAATATCAGTTTTGTTACGTTATTTATCATAGTTTTGTAGGTTGTCATCTTTTTAAATAATAGATACAAACATTAAAACTGAGTGTCATGTATTTACTTCCTGCTTCACCTGATATGAGGTTAACGAAGTAACAAAATTACAAGGGTAATATACTGACGTTGTGTAATATACTGACTAAAGTTAATGGATCAAAATAGGGGAGACCCAAGAAATTTTTGTTTGTTGTCATAGTAGGTCTGTATGAGATGCAACAATAGGTGAAAGTTATAATCATCAGCTCGTACGATGTAAGGAATAACACAGGCCCCAATATCTGAAATACATGGAAAACACAAGTGTCCCACGTTCATGGAATGACCCATACATATTACAAACATGTAGAAATCCAGTGTGCTTTCTTCAAGATTTGACCTTCAAGATTTGACCTTCAGGATATCAATATATAATTTTTTCCCTAGGCTACCTGAGCAAGGAGGAGACCGTAGGTATTGTCAACAACTACAACCTGATCTACCATCTGGGATTAGAACAGACTCAGATTGACAGATCCATTGCTAGCTGTTCTTATTCCAAGGGGCAAGTCTCCATTGAACATTTATTGGAAGCGCTGAGACTCTGTGTAAACTAGATGCTTATCCACCTACTGGAAAGGACACAGTTCTCATCGGTCCAACAGCAGAGTTGGCTGTTCATAGTCCATGGGGCAAGTCCCCATTGAACATTTATTTGAAGTGCGGAGACCCTGTAAACTAGATGCTGATCCACATACTGGAAAGGACACAGCCTTCAACAGTGGTTGGCTGTTCTTATTCCATGGGATGATTATCCAATGGAAAGCTTTCCAACAATAGTATAAAACAGGAAGCTGTATAACGTGCTGGGATTTAAACAGCCGTGGATTAATGGATCAGTCATCAGCAGTTGAAATACCAACAGGCAAGTAATGCTCTTTCATTGCATTTTCTGCATGTGTACCGCATCAACGTCCTTTATTGCTGAAGCCCTCTATTGGTTCATCGGTAGAGGATTTCCAGTCATGTGATCATGTGATCATGTGATCATGTGATTGACATAAAAACGCTTAAGTGCGTTTTTTGCTGGATATGATGTTTTAATCTCTTTTTTGGGGGTGGGGGGTGTACACTTTGTATTTGGGTGGGGTTTTGAATAAAATAAAATTTTGCTCAGTTAAGAAAAAACAACAAATTTAAGAAAGGAAATGATTTTATGTAAGCGTGCTTGAAGTATATCAGTAATGAAACAGCCGTTTCTGAAACTTTGGCTATGGCTAGATCACTGCATCTGTCTGCTAAAAACTCCCAATTTGGGAAATGACCTTACTTGAGCTGTGTCGTCCTTAATTGTCAAGTTAGTAATGGGATTTTTGCCCATGATGATCGAGTTCTGACAAAACTCACATGAGTTTTAAAAATGAGCTGGTACTGTGGTAGATTCACACATTCTTGAACTATGAACTATCTGTACTCAAACAAACATTAATGAGCCACACACTCGATCGTTTATGGTTCTGCAACAAGACGTTATCTTTACCAGCACCTTTGTAAATCCGCAAAGTCAAGATGGCATACAAATTGTCTTTAGCGGTGGAGATTCGAACCCACAACTTTCTGATTGTGTGTTGAGCATCCCACAGTTGACCTAAGTGCCTTAGATTCACACGTCGTCTGTTGTATCATCACACCACCACTAGCTGCAAGGCTGCGGCTATAAGCCAGGCACTTCGTGTCTGACGTCACTGTGTTTGATCTGGTATTGCGCGGCGCCCAGTTGAGGACCCAGCCAAAAATATAGTTCCTTTGTATTTCCTCTCTTGGAAACAGCTGGGGATCCACTCCATTTTGATTGTGTTTAATTTTGGCACGACAATTAGCGCTTCAGCTAATTGAATTGTAGCTGTGGCAACCAGTGAAAATATTACAAAATGATGTCATTTTTTGACGAATTGAGAATTCGTAAATGGGCCTCATGTGATGAGCCTGCACTTGGTGACGTCATACACGAAGTGCCTGGCTTATAGCCGCACTCCTAGCTGCAAGACAGATTCCAAGCTTCATGACAGCTCAGTAGGGACTGGAAATCTTTATTAAAATAAAACAAGAATGGAACAAGGGTAGGAACTGCAATACAAGGAACTACATGATTGCCCCACAGGCCTACTGTGTCAAGAGAGGGCGCCCTTCAAGCAGTCAAATCACTAAGTCAGGAGAGGGCGCCCTTCAAAAAGTTAAACCACTGGATGATCAAGAGAGGGAGCACTTTACAAAAAATTAAACCACAGGGTCAAGAGAGGGCGCACTTCAATTTTTTAAACCTACTGGTCAAGAGAGGGCGCCCTTCAAAGGTTAAACCACTATCAAGAGAGGGCGCGCTTCATAAGGTTAAACACTTGTCAAGAGAGGGCGCCCTTCAAAGTTACCACTGGTGGTGGTATACTATTGTACTATAATATTAATATTAGTTGTCATTGTACTTTGTAGTATTTGAGTTTGCTATTCCGTCCAAACTGTCCATGCATTGTTCATCATATTTAAGTGTGTCAATTAATAAACATGTAAATCTATCCACTCTTCTCATTAATGAATGGCCTAAAAGATATTCCAGCATTTAAAAAAAAATTTGTATGACCAAAAAATCTACGTATTGCTGGCCTGTTTTGGGGTGTAGTAAACCGCATGTCCTATTATAAGCCAAAGAAAATGTTTTTTGTTTTTTTTAAGTTTTATACACAAAATTTTGTTGAAACATCACCCCTTGAATGAAAAACCCTTCAAACAAAATAAAGCCTTAAAAATGATGTCTAAATCTTACATTTGAAATAGCGGAATTTTTTTGTATTCCTAAATGCAAGTTGTTCCGTAACACCGTAATTCATAATTGCGGTACATTAATAAATGCCTAAAACAGTTAAGACAATCTGATTGGATGAAACCTAATTCCATGTTCGTGGGGGCGTGACCACTGACAAAAAAAACCTTGCCTCGCTTGGTCGCTCATTGCCATGACCCCTCGATCTTTTAAACCTATGGTATGGTAAAGACCATATGACAAATGTTAATGATATGAATGCAGTGCATTTTATCTGATTCATTGCTACAATGCGGCAGTCACAATTGTTCCACCAACAACTAATATTAATGAACCAATTGTTTGGGTAGTCCCTTATTGTTCAAAGCAATAAATAAACTCCACATTTTTGTAAGAATTTTGCATACGCTGAGCAGATGGTGAGTTAGATTAATAAAGGGAAGATAGAACATTGGTGATGTTAACTGCTTCTAATATCTGTGAGCATGCCTACTTTCTTTGAATCAAGATATCACAGGGTTAAAAATTAACTTGAAATTTATAGTAGCCCATCGGACTAGTTATGTCAAAATTTTACCAGTCTATCACATTTTTTAGTACTCCTGAAAAAGGTAAAAACATGGAATCCGTATTTTGTACTTGCATACAAGTATAGTTTAAATGTTTAATTTAATCGTTTAATTTAAAAAAAAATTTTCACTAGCTCATCGGACTACTCAAACCTTAGCACTCAGCTGTAGTAGTCCCACTGCTAAAACCACTAGCCATGGGCTAGCAGACTAGCGGTGTTAATTTCGACAACCAACCTGTAAATGTTTCAGCTCATTGCGGATTCTATTAGGCCCCTCAAAAAAATCTCCGGTTTCTGGTCATCGGTCGGCTTCAAAAACGGTGCGGTGACACTTTTTTATTTTTTTTAATTTTTTTAAAAAAAAATCTATTTTGGGGGGGGGGGGGGCCAACAGGTGATACATGTATACGCAGGGACCAAATTATCCATACACAAAGTATGATGGGTTAAAGCGGCCTCACAAATCGGGCAAACATTCATGCCTTGATGTGAACAAGTCGTTTAAAACACAGCATGGCAGAATTCCAAATGATCCAGCAATTTTGGTTGCAATTGGACATTGTTTAAGTAAGAGTAATTGCGGTGACACCATGTGAAATGCTCAATTGAGTAGTAATTAGTTCTGAAAAGAACTGGAGGTACAACTCGACGTTTCGATCAGTGTGCTCTGATCGTCCTCAGGAGAACTGTTTCATAGCAACAACAAAAAAAAATTAAAAATGCTGACGTGCGGGTCTGAGGCAATGCACGCGGAGACCAGAAACCGGAGACTTTATCTTTTTGGCCTTCGTCATAAGAACAGAAAATACTATTTTATTGTGTTTTCTTTGAAATGAGACCTCTTCAGACAGAATAATTGGTGCCTTTACCAACTTCACATCAAGTAAGTTTTAGAATAATACCCAGGTATTTGCCAATGTTGTACCTTCTCTAATATAAGTTATTTGGTTGAAATTAAGAAATATACAGACTTCTACTTGTACAGTGTTTTCGTGAGTGTATTTTTTTTTTTGTAATAAATAAATATTTCTTAGTATTAAAACAATATTGTAATCTCTATTACAGGATATACTACTCAAAACAATTTAGGGAACACCGGAATAATCTCAGTTAAAGCAAGATCATTTATTTCAGATAAACACAATGTTTCACAGAATTGATGAGAAACAACTGCACAATGAAACAGATGATAAAGGATGCATGTAGTGATTACACATTTCATGACATGACTACTGAAAGAGAGGGGGTTGCAAAGGAAAATCCCGTTCATGGAACATTTCAAACCTATTTGATGTTAAAAATCCGGTGTTCCCTAAATTGTTTTGAGTAGTATATAATCATAATGTGTGCATTTGACAAAGACATTGTGTCCTTAAATTAAATTTGAATAATTTAATGGGTTTTTCTCAGTAGAGGAATAGTGTCATATACATGTAGTTTATAATAAGACAAAACCACTGTACTTTTTTATTCCTTTCTTTGGTTTATTTATTTTGTTATGATTGATAGTTGATGTAAACAGTTCAATCAACCATTGAATTAATTTATATCCTTTAAAAGAGAAAATTCATTTATCAGTGCCTTTCAAAACAACGAGTTTATATTTTATAAATATTTAATTTTTAATATTTTATTATATTTGCTAAGGCCAACCTAAAAAAGTCTCTGGTTTCTGGTTGGAGCTCAGCTCTAATTGAAGCAGCAACACATATATTTTTTATTGATTTTTTTGTGTCGTTGAGGCAATAAAAAAACCTCCGGTTTTTGGTCTCCATGCTCGTCGCCTCAGACTCACATGTCTGCATTTTTAATTTTCTGTGTTTTTTTTGCTACGAAACGATGTCCAATTGCAGCCAAAATTCCTGGATCGATTGGAATTCTGCCATGCTGCGTTTTAACCAGTTCGCGTCGGAGGCCGTGTATACACGCACATTTTTTTTTGGGACAGCGGATCGGAGAGCGTCTAAACGCGCCACAGGATTCTCGGGAATTTTGTATAGATTCCCGGTCGACGTGGCAACGAGCCATAAGCATACGGTGGAAGACGCGGTCTCCCCGGTCACGCTCTGGTGAGCACCATTGTTCGTGTTCGTGCAGTAAAAAATAACCCCGCCACGGGGGTTCGGAAAAACTTGTTTATTCCCGGTGCGAACTGGTTAAACGACTCTTTCACTAGGGGGTATGAACGTTTGCCTAATTTGTGCAGCCTCTCTTAGTCACAATACTTGGTCTGGTTCCAATTACTGTGTATACGTGTTAACATGTATCACTTTAAAACAAATACAAAACAACCACCCCCCAAAAAAAAACAAAAAAAAAAAACGTGTCACTGCACCAATTTTGAAGACAAACTACATGTATGTCCAGAAACCAGAGACTTTTCTTTTTGGCCTAATATACCAGTTAGTTACTCAAGAGTTATAAATATACATTCCTGAAATTTGCGTCTTACTTGTTGGAGAAAGTAGAATATATTTACTGTCACTAGAAACCTACATGTATACCTGCTTTTGTCAAATTGATTATCCCAAAGTGCCTTGCCTTATTCTGGTAAAACATTGGTAATTACCTAATTAACAAATTAATAAATTGTTATCCAAAAACTTACTTTGTGTTTAGTTGGTACAAGTAGGCCTACTAATCATCTTGAGAAATTATTTCATCTGAAATGCTTTTAAACTTCATAAAATTCATAAAAAGTTGATTTACATCCCTGCAAATGCAAGGGTTCCAATTATAAATATAAAAATCTGGTGTAATAACAAATTGAACTATTTATTAATAAAATTTTATAAATGTGTGTGTATATGCATGTATTTTAGGTTTAAAGAAACATCAAATATTGTGTGCTGTTCATGTGAACTTTAAATGGACAACAGGGCATGGAGTTGGAGTGCTAGTTTTAGATTGACTCATTGACTGAAAATAATACCCTAACCCTAACTCCCTAGGCATTGTATTAAAACAATAAAAATCCTTCAAAATCCTCCAACTGGCTTTGTTGTCTAGGGAGTTAGGGCTAAGGCCATAATTACCGTTGCTGCTGCATAAATGAGCCATTAATTTTCAGTCACTGTGTTCATCATAAACTTGGACACTGATTCCATGCCATGTTGAAAGTCTGTTCTGATCGTGACGATACCGTCCCTTTAACTTTTACTTAGTTTACAACTATTTTGTCTTTCATTCTTCCCTTACAAAAATATTCCTTACCTTCATGTAGTTTTTGTTTTGAAATACTGCTTGGATGTGATTTAAGTTTTGGCACGTTGTATAACAGGTGTAAATATTTTATGAGACTATATTATTTGTAAATAACTGAATTTTCATTAAACAAATATATATATATATTCAGATGGCCATAGCCTTGTGGCTGTGAATTGTTAATTACTTTTAAAACTTTGAAGACAATCCTTATAAGTTAACCAAAATTTCTCCTTTTTTAAACAAATTTTATAATGGGATGGATATGTGGTGCATACGAATTATAGCAATAAAAACATTTCCGGTTCTGGACCAATTTTCACTACAATAATTAAGCAATATACCATTGTATTAAATGAAAAGATTTTGAAATAAATTGTACTGGTAATAGTAGTATCGCTGATTGTAGACATTTGCTTTGTTCTGTGTTAATATTAAGACAAAGAGATTACAAACAAAAAGACAAACAGACAAATGGGCAGAATAGGCAAGACAAACAAATATACATGTATGCAGACAAACAGATCAATGAACAAAACTATAATTAAAAAACATGGACAGACAAACAGATCAATGAACAAAACTATAAATAAAAAACATGGACAGACAAACATAATCAAATCATCAGAAATGGACAAATAACTTGGGAAAAGCAGTATTTGGAGAGAGTTTTCAAGAGAATTATGTGAACGTACCAAATGAATCAATGCCCGTAAGATGATTAGAGCATTCTGATCGAAACGTCGAGTTGTAACCAACCAGTTCTTTTCAAAGCTATTTACTGCTTGAAAGAGAATTTCTACACGGTGTCACCGCAAACAGTCTTCACTTATCAAAGCTACAAGTCTTACCCGTAATTTATAACATGCAGAAAAACCAATACATAAACACAGGGATGCACAAAAAGGTCCACTTGGCTTGTCTTAGGGACGTGGCTAAGTCTGAAATGGTAAATTCATGACCAGACAAGACCAGACAAATTAGAGTGATGATAACGAGAGAAAATATACCTGTTATGGTCAAGGTTGGATTAAAAAGTCTGTGAAATTTAGAATAAAAGGCAGTATTGACATCATTGATAAAGAAATACAGATATTATATTGTTTGCATAAATATATACAAAAACAAATAACTGAGAAAATTGTGAATATTCATGGATAGTTTCTGCCGAGTTAACAGATGAAAATCCATATTCCCCATTTACTAACTGGTACACGGTTCCAAAGTTACATGTACCTGTGGATGCACAGCACTTATCACTACACAGACATCTGCATGCTATTCAGCAGTAGAGATGGAATAATTCAATTCCAATCATTATTTTTCCCCCTTTGCAATTTTCAACAGGTGTTGCTTATTTGAACAATTGCTAGTTTATGTACTTTGTGCCAATGGTATAATTTCTGTGAAACGTGACGTGCATGTGTGAATAGACATTGTAAGGTTATCCCATCTACAATACGTCATTTTAAATATGGAGTACGTGGGTAGTTCGATTATTGTCAGGATTTTATCAAATTGATAACAAATTTGAAAACTGAATTTCACTTAATTGGCAAATTCAAAATCGGTGTTATTATTAATAAAGTTTTTTTTTTTTTGCATTAAACAACAATATTAGCAGACCCTAAAAATATTTTATATTTTTGAGACCCATGAAAACAATGGAGTAACCCATTGTTGTAATAGCAAATCAGTTTACTTTCCAGAGAATAGATAATTGACTATTAATGGTTGTTGATTTAATGTAAACACATGTTGCCAAAGAGTGATTCATATAAAATTTGAATAAACAGAGGAATTAAATCGTTGAAAACATACATAGTGTGGAATGGATGATATCGTACTGGAAAACTAGTCATTTACTAAAATACAACTGATGGTTTAGTTGTCGACTTGGGAGTTGCCTCTTCTTTAGCCATGGGAGCAGTCTTTCACCAAACACCCATGACATTCCTGCTGTTTGTCTGGTACTCTTGGCTCTAGGAATCATGGAGGAAGGAACTTTTCAATTCTTAAGGTATACAAGGACTTGTTACAAACCTTGCTTTGACATCTGACGCCCAGAGTTTAACAGGGAACAACTTGCACCCCTCTCACTCTCACAGCCATGGGGAAATTACTCATGAAGCACCCATGTATTTCTTGCTGATGGCATGCTTCCTTCCTGACTTCAATATGGAAATAACAGCAACTTTTACTAGGACATGTTTTCAAGGGGCCATCTTCAAATTTATTGAGCTTGCCAGATCCATTGCCCCAGCCTCTGAGAGATGTGATTTTATATATCATTTCCCAGTGATAGAAATCATTGACACATATCTACAATTTGAAATATTTTGTGCTTGCTGACAAATGACAATATGTAAGTTTTGAAGATGATTTAATTCATAATCTTTCCATCAGATCACAGTCCTTCAGATCAGTGAACTGGATCATCCTGTGTCATAATCTGTTGTTGTAAATTGCTCATTGAGGTCTTTCAAGACACTACTTTTGATAGATACAGTATATGTTTTTGCAATGGATATATTTCCGTTATGTTGATAAACACAGACATGGTGTGTTTAGTCACGACTAATCAAACTCCAAAAGATGACCACATTCGACTGTCACCATCTCCGGCAATCCTAATTCTGCTACCAGTAATAGTTCTTCTATGTCTGGTAACGGACCCCACTGATGCGCAGTCACTAAGGCAGTACGTGTTATCGCAGCCGGTGACATTCAGGCAGCTCTATTATCAAGACATGGCAACAGTTACCGTGGAACCCGAGGATGCCACTTGTGGGATGCAGGGGATGGAACAAATCTGCTCCTTGGTGAGTGTTAAAAACTTCAAATGATAAAGTAATGAACAATTGGATCAAGGGTACCTAAAAAGGTGGGGCTCACAGATTAGTTGAGGGAATATTTACCTAAGAAAGAGGAATTTATTCAATTTATTTGATAAGCTGCTCGTTTGACTTCTTTTAGATCTACCAGGGTAATTATGATTACTATGGTAATGTACACTTTTATTCCAGATGGATCCTCAAACATGTGATCATTGTCTAGCAACCGACCAAACCGTCTCCCACCCACCTAGTCTCATCCTGGACTCTAGCGGACACACCTACTGGCAATCGTCCCCCTGGGTTACCTACCCATCCCCTTTTATCATCAACATCACCCTATCCCTGCTTGGCAACAAGGAGTACATCTTAGCTGGTGACATCATCATGAGATTCAGATCCACAGTTCCTGAGGCAATGGTTTTGGAGAAATCACGCGATGGCGGGAAAACGTGGCTGAGATATCAGTATTTCTCGACAAACTGTACCATGGATTTCAACATGGTGGAGACAAAATTCAATAAGAGTGCAGCAAATCTCTTTGAAGCGAAATGCGTGAACCCTAATCGCATGGAAGCAAATCCTCACATCAGTGATTTAACAGAAGTCAGGTTTGATTTGTTGGGAAGGATCAGTGCTCTGATTGAAAGCCAAGGAGGAGGGGCAGTGGAATATTTCTACAAGGAACTGGAGAGACAGGATTCTACCCTGCGAGACTTTATGACAATGACCGATTTGAGGCTAGTGTTGATAAGACCTGCTATTGGTGAACTAGAGGAATTGATGCTTGATTTGACCAGCAGAGAAAGATTGCATTATGCAATTTATAGCATAGATGCTGATTTAAGGTAATTTGAATGATAAATCTAGAAGAAACATTAAAATATAATTTGCAAAATAATGGTTATTGGCCTTACATTTCAAAACGAGCAGGTTCTTTCTCAAAGGCAAAATGAGACGGAATAACAGGACCGGACAAAAGAGGGATTACACATGAATAGAGATCGAGGTACAAGGAGTTTTTGGCTGGAAGAAGAGATAGTGAGATTAGTGAGCAGCCATGAGTCAGACAGGGGGAGTAAATATAATTTGACTTATATTACTAAAATGATAGTACTTCAGTCAGAAACATTTCAAAGGATGTTTTAAATGTTGCTTTATTTTTGTTCAAATGAATTTTAGCTGTGACTGTAATCTTCATGGGAGCCACTGTGAGTTAATTATGCCTACACGTCTCATCCAGTGCAACTGCTTACATCACACTGAGGGGCAGAGCTGTGAGCGGTGCCAGGCGGGATACCAGGCATTGCCATGGCAACCAGGGTCTTACTTGCCCTTTTTCATGGGAACAGCCAATGAGTGTCAAGGTAAGGTCACCCAGAGAGTTCAGTATTTGCATATGAATATACTTTGAACCAATCAGGGGAAAGCAACTAGTTAATGCATATTTAATGTAGTTGCACTACAATCTCAAAACCAAACTGATAGAAATCTCTGAACATGTTGGCACATTCCCTGCACCCCCTTACAATGTTGAGTAACCAAGACTTTTGAATAATATTATAACACGTAGTCTGTGATTATATCTACAGCTGACTCAATTAAAGATATTTAATAATAATAAAAATAATGCATTTATAGAGCGCCATCTATCTAGTTTCCTATTCCGAGGCGCTTTACATATTTCCCCTGGTCATTAGATCAATATCATTCCTGTAATCTTTCTCATCTCCCTGGGGAGTATACATCCCTGAGCTACCATAGTGCTTCATATGGTTTTTCAACCACAGTATCAACCTCTACCCTCACATGTACCCATTTATACTCCTGGGTGGAGAGAAGCAATGTAAAGTGTCTTGCTCAAGGACACTTGAGTATCATGGTTACAGCCAGGATTTGAACCCACATTCTGATGACTCAGCCATCAGAACACAAATCTGATGTACATGTACTAAACCACTCAGCCTATTCAACAAAAATCTGACAGGTTGGGGGGTGGAGATGGTTGTGATATGCTTGTGTTTGGTGGCCCCTTATGTACCATGAATCCCCCCCCCCCCCCTCCAAGGAGAAATCCTGGGTACATCACTGATATCATATATGTCTTGAGGAATCCAGGCTGGTTTAATCTCATATTTTGTTCAGCCAAGTTAAAAAGAAATAATAAATATGAAATGTATTCATTATTGTCTAGTATTGGGCTTACATGTGTCCCTATATTTTACTGAAACCTACCAGTTTTATGCTGAGTAAGCTGTATGGGCAGAGTACAGTTTGCAAAATTATTTTAATAATTTTTTAAATTTAAATTTATTCTTTTTTTATTAATTGAATATTTATTTATTATGCCGGTATGCTGTGCTATAGTTTAACCAAAACAAATTATTTTGTATGACCTTACAAAATTTATTCAAAATTGGTAGTAATAAGTGGACTTACATTTCAGACCCTAGCAGAGCTAGGGTCTGAAATGTTTTGTTTTTGATGTTTTTTTGGTCTTTCATAAAAACTAGCCACTAGCTACAATTTTTTGTTGCTAAGCAGTTTGCATAAAAAATTGTATAAAATATACTATATAATTTCATGTTCACATTTTTTAATGGATTAATGGCAAAAAATAAATAAATGAATACAAAATTTAAAAAATCATTTCAATCTAACACTATAATTTGCCCTTAGGAAATGGAGATGTTATATTAAAATACACTGGTTGTTCAAACACACAGAATTGCACTTAATAAAAAAAAACATGTCATGCAAACAAGTGATTGTCCAATAAAAGAATGGTCTCATCCACTTAACTGAGCAAATACTGAGTCCTGAACACCCCCTTGTGATGAATAGAACAACCCCAGGCCCTAACAGCAAATAATTTGTTTATATACGTCAGTAATTAGCATAAGAAAGGAACACTTTTGTTAGTGTTCAACAGGCTGTGAAAAGAGAGAGAGAGAGAGAGCTATTATTGATGGTTCCCAGAATGGTAACTCAGAAACTGACTGGTGGTGTGTACATACAGGAATGTCTGAGCAGATTTAATGCCACACTGTAGTTTTTTGGGGGAAGTCTTTGTGTGAAAAACTTGACTGTGAACATAGCACATTGTATTTGTACCACATCTTGATCTGTACCAAATTGGAAAAAAAAAATCCATTGTTCTGAGTGGACCGACTTTGCAAATTAACAGCAAAAACAGTTACATTTGGAACTGGAAGTGGTTTTTAGAGACTTGTGGATAGTGCAGGACAACATTGTGCAACTACATGTACCATTGTGAATGTGGCATTTTAAATTTCATCTTTATGAGCTGCTTTTAAATCTGATCTGGGATATACTGGATTATTGAAATCCTTGAGAGAAAAAGGGACACTGTTTTGTGACTTTTGAGTGGCGGGATTGACACTGCAGATTGATGATGGAGACCAGGAAAATATGGAGACTGTTTGTCTGTACAGCATTATGGCTGTTAGTTTTCATGCAACTTCCGTGGTTAGTTCAGTCACAGAATTCTACAGGTATGGATATATATTTTCAGTTAATTAGTTGAATTTAGTGATTTCTATATGTACATATGTAAACTGCAAATATAAATTTCTCTGCTGTTTCCGGACCCCAGATGATCTTTGGTGATTTTTGTACCACCAGCCAGTCTGTACCACTGGAGGACAAAAGTTTGACTTGAGATTAGCAATGCCATGTCCCAGTAATGCTAGTGGTATTTTCCCCAGTTTTAAGTGTTTAAAAACCTGACTAACTTCTGCTCCTTCTTGTGTTCATGTATGTGTATGTGTTAAGTCTCATTTTGCCATTGAGAAAGAACCTGCTAGGTTCGAAACCTAAGGCCAATAACCATTGTTTTGTTCCAAAACCTCTTTAATTTAGTGGAAAAAAATATGTTGAATACAGGGACATATTGACATGTACATGTACAAAGGCTGTAGAAAACCGGTTATATCATATTTTCAAGAAATTTTCTCAACAAATACTTGACAAATTTGTTCATCTGATGAAGTTATTTTGAAGGGTCTCACAGAACAAGAAAACATAGTCAACAGGGAAAATATGAGATTTTAGATTCTGAGGAATTTTTTTACTTTTCTGTTTTGCCATTTTTCTCCATGTACTCTTTCCTTTTCAACAATCTTGTTGTGTTTTTGTTGTGTTCATTTTGCTAGTGATTGGTGGAGAAAAATGAAATCACAGTAATAATTTTCTATAAACAGTCAATTTCAGCCACATTTTGGTAATTGCGGTTGGCCCACACTGCCCACAGTTGTTAGAACTTTTCATATTACAAATGTCATTTGTGAATTCTTGGATGAACTGATAAAAAATAAGCCACATTTTTAAAACAAATATACATATTTTCTCTAAAGAAATTTACAATTTATTAAGTGATTTTAAAAGCTTTGTATTTAAATTTCTATGCACAGTTTATAAGCAGACAACATAAAAACTGACAACTTTAATTCACAAGTTCTCTTGTTAAGCTAATATCAGTTTTAAAAAATCCATCTACATGTACATGTATGCTGTGTTTGTTATTCACAGCTATATGTACGCATTTAAATAAATTCTTCTTTTACAGTTCACAGTGAAACGACATGAAATATACACTATCTACCAGCAACAATAATAAAATACCATACTACGTATAACATGATTTGAAAGGGATTCTCCACCATTGGTAAAATGCTTGTACATGTACATCTATACTTGATAAAAATGAAAAGATACATAGAAACTAACGTGAACATTTTCAGCACATTTTGTTGTCATTAACAAGAAAATATCAAGCTTACATGTATATTCAGGGGTTTGTTTGTATGCTTTCTAAAGCCCCCCCCGCCCCCGCCCCCCCCCCCCCAAAAAAAAATGTCTCCGGTATCTGGTCTCTGTGCGTGTCTCTTCAGACTTGCGCATCAGCATTTTTAGATTACTTCTTTTTTTTTGGTCGCCTGCTCTGCAGCTGAAGGATGATGATGATGATGATGATGACGACGATGAAGACGAGTTAATCTAAAACTAGCACTCCAATTCCATGCCCTGTTGATCGTGACGATATTGTCCCTTTAAAAACATTATTTGAAAAGCCTTTAATTTTATGTACCAGCATACATGTATGTTTATTCAAGCTACAAGTAGCCTACGTGTAAAAAACAACATATCTTTGAGCATTGAAAGGGAAGGTACAGCACTGATAATATTGACAGAACTGCTTGAAAAGTACATGTATGCTTATTCTCTTTGAATCAAAATATACCTTTTCAGAACTAATTACTACTCAATTGAGATTCCACATGGTGTCACCGCAATTAGTCTTACTTAAAATATACCTTATTAAACAAAAAATACATTTAAAAGAGGAACTTAATAGAGCCATTTTGCCTAAATTAAAACTAAAAATTAATTATTTTTCTTAAAATTACAAACTCAGACAAAATATTTTTTCAGAAGATTAATACCATCATCAGCTTTATAAGTAAGTTTTATATTTATATTTGACTAATTGGTTTTTTTTTTAATTACCAATCCAAAACCTTAGGCAAAAAGTCTTCAGTTTCTGGTCAGCATTTTTAATTTTTTTTGTGTGTGTGCTATGAAACAATGTCCAATTGCCGCCAAAATTGCTGGATCTATTGGAATTCTGCCGTACTGTGCTTTAAATGACTTTTTCACATAGGGGTATGAACGTTTGCCTGTTTTTGTGCGGCCTCTCTGAGCCACCATACATTTATGTATGGGAAATTTGGTCTGGTTCCAATAACGAAATTTGGTCTGGTTCCAATAACGACGCATCAATTAACATATATCAAAATACAAAAATTTAAAAATAAATAAATAAAAAAATAAATAAAAAACAAAATTTAAAAAAACATTTCACTGCACCGATTTCGAAGCCATCCTATGACCAGAAACCTAAGACTTTTTGTTTCCCCAAAGGCCTTTACTTTTATAATCATGTAAAATAATGTAAAAACACATAATAGGAAAAGTAACAGATGGTTGGGTGTATTGAATGTCATTGTTTTACAACAAACGAAGGACGCCCACGTTATTATCTGATGTCATGATGAATTGATGCTTTATATCATTTATAGAGAGAAATATAATGCTGGCATAAATAAACATGACATTCCTGAAAGCTCATATTTCTAATTATTCATTTAAAATTATGAGATGGTTTAAGTGGCTGAAGTGAATATTGGTAAAAAATCTCCAAACCCTTTGTCTAAGTGAAACCAAACCCTAACCCCCTAGGCACTCTGACTAGGAACATTCCTGAATCCTCCAAAATACATCAGTGCACTTTTGGAAACATGCCCTTATCTTCAAAATCCACCATGCATTTTCGTTGATCTTTCATATTCAGCACTTATGGCCTGTACTTCTTGCCAGGTAGTAATTTTGCCCCATTTGAAGAGGTGAAAGTACCAGTTTCCAACAGTGCTGAATTTTTCCAAAAAAGTGTCCCTTGGAGGATTTTGAAGGATTTGGGGTGGTTAGGGTTTTAATATTTTGCATGTTCTTTGTGAATTTGAATATTGGCAGATTGTTGGAATAGGCCTTCATGATTATGTGGCAGTTATCATTAAATTTCATATTTTGAATTAAGAAGACTAAGCTGTGATATGATTAATGCTTTTGGAGAGAATGTCTTGAAAATAAAAATCCAAACAAAAACCTACTAATACAAAGCAAACCCTCTTGGGGCCTACAAAAGCTAACGTTGGATTTTATTGGATTTAGGATTAATTGGCTAGATCAAATCCAACAAAATCCAGTTGCAAACAATTGTGCCATTTTGGTGAATCCCAAAAATTCATCCCAAATCCACCAAGATCGAACCCAAAATTAATTGAAAGGAAATTGATAAATATTTAAATCAGGGCTTTGGTTTTTAAGACTTGGTTTGGACAGATTATATTTTGTTGTGGTATTAATTATCAGTAAATTACCATGGTAACATTCTTATTTTAGAATCTCCAACTCAAGCACCAAGAAACAGTTCCACCCAGTCAGCAAATACAGCCGACCCCAGAGCGTGCACACCTAACCCGTGCTTACATGGGACATGTATAATTGAGGATACAGCAGCGGGTTACAAATGCAGTTGTGACTATGGATTTACAGGTAGGCAGTCACGTAACTAGGGCTGGTTCAGTGGGGAGGGGTCAGGGTGGAGGGGTGGGCGGGGCATCAGGATTTCCAAGGGGGAACTTGATTCCCTTAATATTTCTACTGGCCCTCATGTTTTGGTTAATTTTCTTAGTAATACAAATTCTGAGTGGTCGAAGAGGGAGTGCACCAGCAATTTTTTTAAGGGGCACTTGAGGCTCTGCCTTTTTCTTAGGAATCCAAATTCTGATTGGGGGAACCCAGTGGGGTGTTTGGTTTTGGGGAAAGCGGCACTTGCTACATGCAGAAAAATCAATAGCCTAGCAGCTGCATCTGAAATTGGTAGAGTTGACAGTTTATGCTTTTAGGCATCAACATTATTTGAGAATTTCAATTCTGACAAACCAATTTTTCCCCCCATTTTCAGGGTATGTATGTGAGATTGATCTTGATCCATGCCAAAATAAGCCCTGCGAAAATGCAGGCTTTATATGTGTGAGTGAGAGTTCTGGCCATTTTCACTGCGTACCGGCAGTAACATTCAACGGCACAGATCCTCCAATCCTCCAAACTACTGAAGCTCCACAGGTAAGCTTAGCTGGGCTCTTTTTGTAGTTTGATTTTGAAATGTTAGTAAAAGAGGTTGCACACATGGATTGTATACACCCCAGGGAGCTGAGAAAGATTACAGGAAAAATATTTTCCTAAAGACCAGGGGTATAATGTTAAACACAATGAGATACGCTATATACACAGTAGACATAGTGGCTTGAAACCATCCCAAATCTTCCAAAATCCATCAACATGCCGTAAAAAGGTATCCCAATTGTTGGACTTGGTACAGTAGCAAATGCAAAGCATCCATGGCTTGGCTATAGTCCTGAATCCAACAAAAGCAGCCGGTGGAGTTTGATAGATTTAATACACATGTAGCTACATGCTCTATTCACTGGGCTATATACTGTAGAGTACTGATGAATCCATCCAAATCGGTCAAAACCAGTAGAAGGATTTTGGAGGATTTGGGGTAGTTAGGGTTAATTTGTCTCATTTCACTTATCAAATACTACCCATGAGTTATATTTTTGTTCAATGTGTCAACCACCCACCCCCATGGTTTATGGTACCCCTGAAGGGAGTAGGGCTGTGCCGGGTACACTTACAGACAATTATCTTTAAATTCAAGAGATTACACTCCAATAAAGCCTTTGTAGTATTTTACGGACATTTTCCATACACTTTTCTCCAACTGTTTGTGATACATTGTAGCTAATCGTTAAGACTGCAAAGGGCCTGGCAGTGGCTGCTTCAAACAACTTATCAAACCAGCAGCACAGGAGGGAATGTTTGCCTAATTGTTTTACTTTAATAAAAAAACGACACAGTAAAGAAAAGATCGATTTAAGTATTATATAGGTCAATTTTGTTACCATTTACAGTACATGAAAACGGGTATCCAGGTATCCGAAGTTTCCTCATTTTGGGTATCCGGTTCCAAAAATATCCGAAAACGCACACCCCTAGAAGGGAGGTCAGCTCTGCTATTCTTTCACAGACATGTAAATTTGGTTTCTTCCCCAAGCATCTCTATATCTGTGGATGGTTAACAAAAGTGAATCCCCATTCATCATATAGTGGAAATTACTTCCAATTGTTAAAGTGCACAAAGCGTTGTCATAGAAGGTAATAGTGTATGGGGTATTGAAAAAGGCACAATTGACCTTTCAACCCATTATTTGAGAGCGCATTATTTACACAGTTTATGTCAGCAGGTACATTGTTTGTATTGTAAAGGTTGCATTTTTTAGGGCTTGGGTGTGGGAATTAATGTGGCTGCAGGATATGTTTAGCTCAGACAAGTTGTCGGGTGAATTCTGAGAGACTTTGTGGAAATATTTACTGCTAGCTTGCATTCGTATTTCAGTTTTGAACTGTAAGTATTAGTGACCATGCATTAGAGCATATTATGAAAGATTTGAGGCTTTGCATGGTGAAGTATTGTTAGCCTATCGATTAGTTTTGCTATGATCACTATTGTGACACTGATAAGAACCATATTGGTCCTCTCCAGTACGTCTTGTCTAGAACAGAGTAGCTTAATATTCCACTATATATTTAATGCAAAGCAACCCGAAAACTGTACTTTTATGCCCCCCAAAAAAGTCTCTGGTTTCTCTCTTTTTTTGCTATGAAATGATGTCCAATTGTGGCCAAAATTGCTGGATCGATTGGAATTCTGCCGTGCTGTGTATTAAATGACTTTTTCACATACATATGTAGGGGTATGAACGTTTGCCCGATTTGTGAGGCCTCTCTTAGCCACCATACTTTGTGTATAGGAAATTTGGTCTGGTTTCAGAAACAGTGTTTACATGTATCACATATCACGGCAAAAAAATAACGGTAAAAAAAAACGTGTCACTGCACCGATTTTGAAGCCGACCTATGACCTTTAAGATTTTGGGTAATTTATTATTTTTTTCAGTTATGAAAAAAAAAATCAATAAATAATTTAATGATTTCTTTCTTGATAGAATACTGGGTTGTCTGGTGCCACTATCGGTATAATCATCGGCACTTGTGTCGCCATTCCACTCTTCTGTGTCTGGATTGTGATAATGGTCTGGTGCACAACATGGCGTCACCTCCACACCAATGAAAAATATGCCATCAAGTACACAGACGAGGTTGAAAATCATTTCAGCAATAGCAGGGTGAGCGTCGGTGAAAAGACTCACAAATTTTTCTAAATTCTTAAACTGAGGGTTCGTCCAATATTGTTAACATTTTCAAGGGAGTACTACTACTAAAGAAGTATCCAGGGTCTTGATAAAAAGGGGCGGGGAAATGGTAAATATGCATGGTAATAAAAAAGGGGGCTTAAGCCTTTTGCCACCCCACAAGGATCCGCCAATGTAAATTAGGGGATGTCAGTCTCGTATGTCTTTGAAAATGTTGATTTTATACATGTGGTTAAGAACGCAGAGACATTGTAGGCATTAAAGTTGAAAAGTAATTTACGGGTTTGAAAAATAGTAATCTCTGTACTACCTTGAAAATGTTGGCAATTTTGGACGGCCCTATAAAAATAATAAAGCATTTATATAGCGCCGTTTGCACAGTCCTCAAAGCACTTTACAGTACAAAGTTAAAAAGTGAAAGTCCTTAGAAAAGATTTAAATAAAAACCTATTTGAAGAGGAGAGATGTTACCAGCGTATCACCCTCAGCTAAGATCATCAGTATCTAGCTCTGTAAACAACACAAAACGTATATTTATTTAAAAAGGCGCTCTGAATGTATATACAATTAAATAAATGTGTCTAGAGATGAGACTTAAAATGGTTGTGTTCCTTTTGTGATTCATGGTTTACCACAATTAAACACACTTGTGTTCACAATTGGGTACCACAATAAAATACAGAAACTCAACACAACATTTTTTAACCTACGATTAAAACCACACTTTTACTTATTTATTCTTTGGCAAATTGAATTTTGTTATCAGTACAAAATGGGCGGTGCCAAGTCTTGGCTGGTGCCCGACGGTCGCAGCTCAATGCGAGCACACAAGCTGCGGGATCGATGGATCATCGAGGAGTCGTGCCTGGAGCTCGGCAAACTCATCTATAGTGGGGAGTTCTCCTATATCTGTGAGGGGATGTTCAAGAACAAAGAACAGGACACCTCCAGCAAAGTAGTTGTCAAACTCCTGAGAGGTTTGTAGGAATTTTAATCTAAAAAATATACCATATACTTAATATGGTCATCATGGTATATGAAACAGACTTTACAAACAAGGACTTAAAAAAAACAGGGTTCTTGATAACTTTCAAATATCCATATGTCAATGAGTCACATAATGCATGAGTGCCTCATGCCATAAGATATTTTGATAGTAGACCATGTGTGAGGAATGCATTCAAATATTTCAGAAGTTATCAGCATTTTCATGAGAATGATTTGGTAAACTGGTGTAACACCTGTTTTGGCAATGAGCTGCATAAACAACTTTTCATTACGTCATCTTGACCATGAAAATATTACAAATTTTTAGTCCCGTTTTCAATTTCCGAATGTTTTTGGAATAACCCCATAATTTCCTTACAACCCCAATACGTCATTGTTCCTAATTTCTTGATTTTGTTCATCGGCAGATGAAAAAGATATAGATTCACTTCATGAACTAAGGAATGAGTTTGAAGTAATGTCATGCATGGGACGTCACCCTAACATCGTATGGCTGCAAGGAACTTGCAACAGAATGCTGGAAGAAACAAGTAAGTGGAGTAAAAACAAGAGTATACAACAACATCCAACACCAAAAACAGCCACCCACCACCACTACCACAACAACAACTAAACTACAACCACAGTGTCAAAGACCAACAAGAGCCATAGCAGCCACTCCAACAGCTATGGCCACTACAAACACCCTCCCATTAAGCCAACAGTTTGTCTTTCTGATTTATCTATTTACAGCTCAGTTGTGTCTAGTGAATGAGTACGTCGCTCGTGGGGACATGCTCCGCATCCTTCGTCGCTGTCGCTCCAGACGTAAGGACCAGCCGCCGTACTCACCCACGCCTGTTGAAGAGCTGTTGAGTTTTGCCTGTGATATCGCACAAGGCATGCGGCACATCACACTACTCAAGGTTGATATCCATTTTTTTTTTTAAATTACTCCAATATGACCTTTATAAATTTCGTGCTTTCCATTACCACGCATCTGTAAAAGATTTTTTTAAAAGTGTTTCCACATTCTGACCTTTTGGTAATAAGTTTACTTTAAAAATTACCCTTGTAAGCCAAATATGCTTATGTATGGTAATTTTACCATGTTTTTAATTTTTTTTATTGCAGTATGTGCACATGAACCTGTGTGCTAAGAATGTCTTCATAACCTTCAACAACAAAGCCAAGATTGGAGACTTCGGCATGGCAACCGAGCTGCCTGAATCTTCTGGCTATGTGCGCTACACAGAACACCGTAATGTAAGCATTTTTATACTCAATCCTGTCTTCATATTGGATATTATCGCATTTGAGGCAGAGCTGTTTCTAACAGTGAGAGGGATGGGAACAAAATTAAAACAATTTTAAATTTTTGTATTTGTTTGTTTTTTTTGTTTTTTTTGGGGGGGGGGTGAACTTCCTATATCCTACCACTTCCTATCTAATCGGAGAAGCCTGTACTGCTTATTAATTTCAAGGATGCCATAATTAAAGTTCAAATATAAATGTCACAAATCATGAATTCATCAAAATAACACAAATCAACAAGGGCTGTTTCTAGTTTTAAAAAAAAAGAAGAAAAAAAAGAGAAACTTAATTTATACTTTAGTGATTACTTTGGAGACACGCAAAACACTTTCACAGAACATGAGTCAGAGTAATGCAAAACAATTTACGTCACTCTGATTGGTTCAGATCTGCGTTGCATGTCGCACGCCGGCTAAATAGAACAGCTGGCGAACAGCTGTCACATACGCACTGCTCCATGTCTTTACCATCCGTTAATACACCCCCCACGTGATTATGTTTTGTCCAATCAGATTGTCTAAACTGGGCATTTATGAATATGGGATAACAATAATTTGCTTGGTTTTCTTGTTTTAGAAGCACGTCAAGAGATGGATGGCTTATGAAGCCTTGTTGGAAGATGTCTACAGCGTCAAAAGTGATGTGTAAGTATATATACCTCAAGCAATTTGTAAAAACATTTTGGGCAGACATAACATTTCTTATGTTATGTTGGTGGGTACATTGCCAAAAAAGGGGTGAAAACATGCCCCTTGCCCTGCCAATGCAGACAATAATCTAATGATTTTTTGTGTGTGTATATATTTGTTTTTTCATAGATGGTCATTTGGAACCGTCCTATGGGAGATTATTACATTAGGTAAGTAACAGTAATTGGCTAAGATTATCTGTCACATGACCAATTCTCAACCAATGAAATACCATATGGTACATAAACATTTGTATCCTGCCACATGACTAATTCTCAATCATCGAAATTCCATTAAATACCATCATATATTAAACAAAACAAGTGATTTCATTTTTAATCAGAAGATATACTTTCAAAAATTTGAATTTCTTTTTAACTCCACATGTTTCATGTAAATTCTTTGATATTTTATGACATTTAAAGAATGGAAACATTTTGCTAACAGTGTTGATCTGCCTTACAACACAATACAAGATTTGAAATATCATAACCTCGTACTCCTCAGGTGGGATGCCATACCACAACATCAAGACCATTGACCTGGTAGGTGAACTTCGAGACCACACCCGCATGGAATGGCCACGCCACTGCTCCCCTGAAATCTATGATTTGATGCTACGGTGCTGGCATCGTCGACCCGAGAGCAGGCCCTCGTTTGACATGCTGTGTACGGAACTCAAGAAGATGAAAATAATGGCAAAGGTATGGTGTTGAGATATTTGTTGGTAATTTCTGCC
The DNA here is from genome assembly GCA_029582265.1 of Zoroaster sp. YZ-2022. NCBI lineage: Eukaryota > Metazoa > Echinodermata > Asteroidea > Forcipulatida > Zoroasteridae > Zoroaster > Zoroaster sp. YZ-2022. Next base: position 2,578,058 of record CM055825.1, on the reverse strand, counting down.
ATATAAGGCAACTCATTTGGGCTGTTTTAATCAACAGGGCATAGAATCAGAGTGCTAGTTTTAGATTAACTCAGTGACTGAAAATAATACCCCACATAAGTTCATATTACCGTTGCTGCTGGATAAATGAGCCAGTAATTTTCAGTCACTCTGTTCATCTTAAACTAGGACATCAATTCCATGCCCTGTTAAAAGTCTGCTCTGATCGTGACGAGCATATCCCTTTAAATGGTAAAATAAAATGAACTGAACTGAACATATTACTTTTTTATTTTACAAACAGAAACACTTCAACTTAAAGGAATACATCTACCAGACGTACATTCCTGTAAAGTTGGAAGAAGACATCATGGACAGCGTTCAAGATTCCACGTTTGTGTAAGTTTGAGGACAACTGAAAACTGTAAACAGCCCACCCAAGTATTGCCATGGTAACCTCGGCACAAGATGCACGCAACTAGAGGAAAGTGAACCTTCTTATTATTCCGTTTAATTTTGTGTAGGTTTTTGGTTTTATACACTTAGGCTTAGCTTATTAAATTACTATGACTTGTGTACACCACAATGTGTTTCTTGCTCGGCTAGACTGGTTTCATTTGGGAAGGGGGGTGACCATACCACGATAAAACATTAGTATAGTTCTTTCAGAAACCCACAACTCAAAGAGAAATAACTGTGCATTGTCATCACAAACTATTTTTTAATCTAGTTGTACCCAACCTTGCAAAGCCTCAAATCTTTTTAGACCTCTCTCCTGCTGCAGCCATCTTGAATTTCCGACCACACAAGTCCAAGGATCAAAACAAGGCTTGTGTCAAAAGTCTGGTGCCTCTCATATTGTTAATGGTAACTTTGAACTGGGATTTGGGTAACCTGACCAAATATGGATGCAGTGTGGTTAGGATCAATTCAACTAATTTACATGGGATATTTTACCCCCTTTTTTGTAGTTTTGCAAAAAGAGAAAATAAAATGTATGCCTTCCAACTGTTTATTTATGAGCACATATTTTTATTATATAAGTGCCATTTTTTGTTCGTCTTCCTTGATTTTAATACAAATGACAAGAATCCAGTAATTCTGATTTTGTTTTAATTTCTCATTTTTATTGATTTTGTTGAATGCCATTTTATTTTACAGAAATCTACAGGATTTTATATGAGTTAATCATCTGCTTTTATAATACTAAAGAGAAAAAGGTGAATGATGTAAAATGGAAACTAAATATTTGTATGACGTAATTTTTAGAGGTTTTTGTTGCCACTTTTAAATGTCTGAATTATGAACTGTTGCAAACTTTTTCTATATTAATTTGTAAAAAACATGTAAATAGCCTGGTGCATGGAAAATATTAACACTTATTTATTAGAATTTAAAAGGCAAAATAATTGGATTTTAATACTTGTAATCTGTAAAATGACTAATTTCATGATTGTTTAAGGTTTTGGGATCAAAAAATTCATCCAGGGGCCATTTTGATAGAGCGGCTAAGCAATATAAAACATACTACCAGCCAAAATGCATATTTTGTTTGAAAGTTTAGCTGGTAACCAAACAATCTGCTCAGCAGCTGCATGAATTTATAAGAGCGCTTCCATAATCTGTTGAGCAATATACTGGTAGACGTCAACTCATTTGATCTGTTTTTATTGCTTTTCCCAAAAAACAATGAACATTTTTAAAACTGTTTCACCTGTTAACAAGCTGAAATTTGTTATTATTAATAATAAAAAAATTAATGTATTTTTGCTGAATAATTCCTCCTTTGTGAGATTGTTTTTATTGCAACTGTACTCCAACTTAGTCATTCTTCAAAAGCATCTTATGGACTTTCTGCCATGAGAAGGGGGCCCTTACATCTGTGATAAATGTTCCACCATCAAGTCCTCAAAGTTTATGTTATTTCCTACATGGGAGAAACGAGACTGCACATTCTCAATGCCCAGAAATTTCATGTTGAAGATTTTGGCTAGTCTCAGAGACTCGGAATCATCTCTATGGTACTGGTGTTTTTTAATTGAGGTCATCAAGTGGCGAGGAGGGTTGACCTGAAGGCCTGGTGGGGTGCTGGCCTCGTGGAGTACTCTGCCGAATGCTTCTAGGCCCTTGTACGTAATGTTAGAGTTGCCACTATGGAAATATAGAATATTGAAGAATGGAATTTAACAAATTTGCTTAACAATTTTGTTTTCATAGTTCAGTTTTTAAACCCCTTTTACAAGGACAATGAGGTAACAGATTGTTTGAAATGTGGATTTATTTTCATTGTAATAAAGTATAAATAAATCCACAATTAAAATATATCAACTGTGATTTTATTGACTTTATCCTTTTCAGAAAGAAAACATAGATATTTCACAAAATTGTTGTCGGAAGCTCGGTTTAACAGCAACTCGATACCAAATTCATTTTTTGGCATATTAATTGTACAAACATGTATCTAATGTGTCATTTTATAATATTCGTTTTTCATTCCTCAAATAAAATAGCAATGTTCCAATGAAGAACATTCCCATCAAAAATTTAAAAAAAATAATAATACGTGTTTAAAACAATCTTTCAGTTTATCATCCCATGCCATAGTTGCTCACCTGATATCCAAGCACAGTCTTGGGGCTTGGACATCATTGTTTGAGGAGTGGCTGATAAATACCTCGGAGAAGAGAAGTAGGCACTGATCAGCTGTGAATCACAAATATGACAATAATAAACCAGAGATACAATTTATTTGGTTTTTTATAGTCGGAAGTCCCAACTTCATATTTGTAATAATTCTTCATCATTCAAAAATAACGTTTACATCACAGGTACTTACTCAGGAGATTATCAGACAGACTAATTTGATGGAGAGAACAATTATTGCGGAGGGCTTTGACGAAATCATTGGCATGGGTCCATCCTGAAAGATTTAAAGGTAATTGTGAAAACATATTGACCAGAAATGTGAAAACAATATTAATTTTTTTACACAATATTGAAAATCTTGCTCCCAGAGAAAGCATTTCATTGCTTTCTTGTTAAAATAGATTTACTTCTATGATTCAACCTTTATTTTGAGGGAAGGTACAACATTGGTATTCAGAAGTTTTTAGATAAGAATTTGTTAATTACCAATGGTGTACCTTCCCTTAAATAAAAATGCAAATTTACAAATAAAAAAACGGCAATTATTAATTATCCAAAACTTGCTCCTAATTGTTGCAAGAGATACACAATTCAAGCCTAGTTTGGAAAAAAAAATCAGAAAACAGAATTTCAAGAACAAAATTGTGAATCTGAAGCATAAAAGCATTTACCTTGTAATGTGAATCTGCAATGGACAAGATCCAACTTGGTGAGTTTACTGCACTGTACAAGCTGAACCAGGCCAGACAGCTGACTAGGGGTGTAGGTGTTGAAGTTTACATTTAGTTCACGTAGACATCTGCTATCTGTACAAATATAATTCAACAATAAGGCCATGAAAACCCCCTTTTTTTTGGGGGGGGGGGGGGGGGGTCGAGGTTTGGTTCTTGAAATATTACTTCATTTACTTATTATTTTAGGTAATTAAAAACTTCCAACTGACAAAAATGCTGACTCTTCATCTGTATATTTTAGCACTCTAACTTGCCTTTTGCACTGAGGAAAAGGCTGTCCAGCATTTCGGTGTTCAGTTGACAGCTATCCAGAGCGAGATGGGTGATGGTGCAATCTGGTTGCAACAGCGCCCTCTCTAGGCACGCGAGAGAACTCAATTTGTTATTGCTTAGTTTCACGATGCTCAGCTGGCTGAAGGCTGCAGAAAGTGAAATTAATGAGTGGATACAATGTTTCCGATGACTCATCGGGATTTTGTTGGTAGATGTAGTGGGGGAGGAGTGGGGTAAGGGTTGGTTTATGGTATGGGGCCACTTCCCTCGGGCAGACAATGGGAGACTTTTGACACGCTTGAAGGCAGCCGTCTTACTGGTTGTTTTCCATTGTTCTAAATTTGTGTACATGCTCAGAATTTCATAGTCAATGGGAATAGAACTGGTTAGTTGGTGGACCAGTGTCTTACATTGACTTGCCACGCTCACTGGAAAAACTCGGACAAATCCAATGTGTGTGTATTATAAAGCATGTTCAAAAAGGCACATGGAGTGCCATGTTCGAGCGGTTTAGTGCATCGGATTTGTGTTCTGATGGCTGAGTCGTCAGAATGTGGGTTCGAATCCCAACCGCGACCATGGTGCTTGTGTCCTTGAGCAAGACACTTAATTACCATAATTGCTTCTCTCCACCCAGGGGTAAATGGGTACCTGTGAGGGCAGAGTTGGTTGTTGTGTTTGATTAGCCCTTTATGAGCCTGATGAGCAGGGGTAATAACATAATGCGCCTTGAGCACCAGTTTGGTGGATACGTGCGCTATATAAGTCCACGTTATTATTATTATTATTATGCCCAGAGAGATTGTCGGACTTAATGGCGTTGTGCAATGTGCGTGTTTTTACACACGCGAGCAAATAGTCGTTCAACTAATCTGATTTGTCAATTGGCCATTATGAAATATGTATCCATGTGGTGCTCAGGCAAAACAGTCGGCTAATGGTTGGATTCATTGAATTAGATCAAAAAAATTAAATTGGGGAACGGGGATCTTTCTTTTGACTTCTCCTTAATACTTACCTTCTTCTAACTGATGCAAAGGATGTTGCACGTCGATACAATCTAGTGACTGCCCACCATTATGAAACTCAAGATCTGTCGTATGTAGCTCTAGGGTTTCAAGTTTAGTGCTGTGAAGATTAAAGGCAATGTACAACATTGGTCATGGGTTGTGGGTTTGACTCCAGGAGGTCATGGTTTCGAATCCTGTCCGAGTCACCTGTGGATTTTTTTTTCACAGAAACTTGGAAAGCACTATACAGTGCTTAATACATAGGTCAATTGTTTATCACCCGACGCAAGAATTTCATCTATAAACATTGGTCATGTTGGCAAATCTACCTTAGTATGCTTTCTCACTTTGAATCCTGTGAAAGACTCGGCTTATTACATCTTGTCATTAATAACAAGAAAATTGTAAAAATGAATTCAGATTTGTCATGTTCATTCAAAGAAAGAATCCTCTTAGGAAAGTAAATTCGAACTGGTTATTATTAAGACAGATGGAGGGTAGAAAGAAATGAGAATGCTACACAGCCATCTCCCAAATATGCAAACCTTAATAAGAGATGCCTCAACAGCGGTAGATTACAATCTTGTATTGAGTTCTCCTCAATGCGCAGTCTCCGCAGTGAGTGGGTGTGACGTTGCCCCTGGATCAAAGCTTCAAACAATTTCTGAGACGCATCCCCAAATATAACTGCATTTAAAATAAAAATTGAAACGGTAATCACAGGCTTTACCTCGAGGGTGATAAATTGTAATATCTATAAATCAAGGACCAATTTCATAGAGCTGTTAAACAGAACATTTTGCTAAGCAATTTTGAACAGACAACACAGCCAAGGTCTGTACATTTTGTATGAAAAATATGGTTGGTAACCAAAAAATCTGCTTAGCAAATTTTACGACTTAGTTGCTATTTGAAATTGCCCTTGTTACAAAATATGTCACTGGCAATGACATAATGCTGGAGAAAGTGTACAAGTAATTGGTACCCACGCACACAATCTCCTACGTAAACACATGATCACTTTTACCCATTTGAATGTGACAAAGTTCTAAAATTAGTAATCATGATGAACACTTTTGGCCAAAGCTCAGTGCAGAAAATACCATAGTTAAAATTTACAGGTTTGATAATAACTTTGCGACAACAGCAAACATGGCATGACTTACGATTGTCTAGAAATTCCAGTTCGCGTAGGCCGGGCCATGTGCTCAACACTGTCTGAAGCATGTCACTGTATTCTGATTGCTGGAGCATAAATCCACACAGTATAAGATGTTGTATACAGTGTGCAGTCGTCCTATATTGACCACACTGTGGACAAATTGTGTCACTGCCATCTTGCGGATGACCATCTGTATGCTGACCTCTGAAAGGAAAACCTGAATGGGGTGTGGCAGATTCAGAATCCGCATCATGCCCTTCATCATGAAGTGAATCTGGCGGGTGCATTCCTAAACATGCTGGAAGGCTCATGTTTGAGACGGCAGGCAAATCTGATGCCTCGCCGATTGGTTCTGAGAAGCAGAAATCATACAGGTCCTGCCTGTTGTCCGCACATACATCCGCTTGTTCAGGTTGCTCCTTGTGTGGTAGTACCCCAAGAAGCCTCCTTTGTTCATTACATTTCTCTTTCGTTGAGTCGCCTCGTTTTGCTTCCGGTGAGGAGATCTCGTTATTGCTCTTCCTCTTACATGACTTCCTTGTCTCACCATCGTCTCGTCGTCTTATGTTGCCATCTTCCTCGCAGCATCGGCCGGCACAAACCTCCAAGATGCCAAGCAACTCCTTAGAGGTAAGACACTTGGGATGTTTGAGAGTAAACTTTCTCAGGACGCCATGATGGATGAGATGGTCTAAGATCTTCCTCAAGACTCGTTTGTACTTGGGTAGATAGTGGGATAACACAAGCTCCTTGAGATTTCTTTGTAGGGACTGCATTGCTTTCGGGTTTGTCTGAGAAAATGAAAAGCACGGTTAAGGAAGGTCTGACTGCCAATTAATCTAAATTGAATAAAAAAATACTGGATTTGAATTGGAGTTCTTCATGTGTTCAACACAAACCTGAATGTGTGGAAGGAGACGGCTCTCTAGACGCAGTGAGGATGGGAAGTAACCCTCCAGTGGCGTTTGCTTCTGGTTGGCATCATCACTAGGATTGAAGAGTGGATTCTGTAGAATGGTCTGTACCTTCTGATTCTGAAAACCTGCAAAGATGAGAAACAGCCCAAACTTTTCATGAGTAAAACTGTCACATACTATGAACGTTGAGTGTTTGATACTAAGGAAAGCTCTTTTTCTACACAATTTGGAAATTAAAACATCTCAATTTTGAAAAATGCCGATTTAACTCTTATTTTGTTGGAACAGGTCACATATCCTACTCACTGTGTTGTTGTTCTGTCTCCACGGGTTTACAATGCTCTATTTCCTGCAGCTTCTGTTCACACGTCTTATCAAGGTACCTCTGTCGCCAGTCCTCCCGGGCAAATGTTGGGTCATGACAAGGACACTGCCATGCCCGTCTGTCTCTCTTGAAGACCTCACGATGAAACTTCAACCACTGATGCTGTACATCAATACCTGGAAATACAAGCATGTTTATTCTCTTTGAACCTAAAATGGTTAACAGAAGGGAGTAGAATGGCTCAGGAATGTAAAGTCATCAGAGAATGGCAACACTCAACACTGTCCACTGAGTGGACATCATCGAGTAAAGTATTCTCTTAGCTGCTCTTATCAGAATATTAATAGTTACTGGTCTTATATGATGTCCTAGAATCAAACAATGAGACTGAAAGGTGTAGAACCTTAGCTACTCTGGCCTTGAACATCAAGGCAAATTTTCCTTGTTCCTTGGTAAATTGCACTTCTATTTGTAAACCAAGAAGACTATGACTTGAGAGGATTTCAAAGAATCACTAAGGCATGAAGTTCATGGCCTGGCTGCTGCTGACTCTACTTGTAGGTCTCATCTTTTAGGTCCTAGCCGGACTAAAATGGTGAGAAACAGAGGTCTAGGACTGAGGTAAACTGTAGGAATCGTAGATGGGTCTGGGGTGGCCTTACTAACAGATGCAATCTGCGAGCTTGTTGTTGGGAGTGTTGTTGTTTGTTTGTTTGTTTGTTTTTGTTTGGGGGGGGGGGGAGGGAGAGTGGATATATAAATCCTGGAGAACAATTTCTTGCTTCACCTTTCTTCTGGAGAATCGGATGTAGCATGGCCAGGTCACGTACACTCAACAATGGAACTAGATCCACTACAAGATTGGTTGGTAGTACTGGAATTGGTAAATAAAAAAGAACAATAGAATTTTAAATAATTTATAGGGCCTACCATGTTTTATGCAATAAGGTCAAACATGAGAGCCAGTGAGTGATGAGGTGTCATTTTAAAACACTTTCATTGACCTGGTTGTCGGTCTATGTTTCCAGTATTAAATTTTATTTTTTATATTAAATTAGGCTACAATTTACAGTCTCAACCATACAACAATTTTTTAATTTTAAACAATTTTAAAACACTGAAAGTTGCACTTAAATTAAATTCAAAGCAGATGTTGGGCAAGGCTTTGTTAAACTTAGTAACTTAAAGGGACTGCTCAGATCAGACTTTCGACAGCTCGGCAGGGCATCGAATATTATGCAGCCACGGTAACATGATCTGATTGTGCCCTGTTATCCAGGCCATCGATCAATCTTGGGGTATTATTTTTAGTTACTGAAAAGTAGGACGCTGATTCAATGTCCTGCTAGGGTCTGCTCCGTGATCGTTACGATATTATTGTCCCGTGCCCGTTAACCAAGTTAACTTGCTGTGGAGGTCATTTTACATTTAAAAAAGGATATATGGGCCTACCCTCTAAACTGCAATAATTAATGTCTGACAATGACTTGGAGATCTCTCTCAAGCATAATACAACCAGGGAATCCATTCCTTAGATTTATCCCTACTACTACTAGTACTAGTACTAGTTAATCACGTCTTCAGCCCTTCCGTAGTCTTTTCGTCATCTTTAATATTTTCACAATTGCCTCTGATGAAGAACGCCCTCAATGGTTTATATTTTACCATGCAGTGTATCTGTCTAGGTATTGTTCTGTTTCCAAAATGGCAGCGCCCTAGCCTGAACAAAAAAATCGAAGATTTGGTAAGGACGGAAATGAATCCTTTTGTTTGTAAATATGAAGATAGAGTAATTAAAGAAATTACATCACATATTGCCTACATTCATTAAATGTTTAAAAGACATCTTATACACTATAATGCTGTACTGTGCTTGGGAGTTTGTCATGATCATGATGATCAAGATTAGTCAACTGCTCGAGTAGAGAGTCCATGAAATGGTCAACTCGACCGGCCATGTGGCCAAGTCGACCATCGTGAGAAATGTTCCTCATCTCATCTAAAAATATTGTTTTCTGTCTTTACTTTACTTCATTTCTTCTTCTTTAGTTTGGCCCCAGTCATATTTTACATGGCATTTTGTTTTATCCGCCATATTAAGACAGTTAATAAGACTCGAGGGTAAGGTGGTGGCTGTATACTTCATTCTTTCTGAATAATTAATGATGTAATTGTTGCTGTGAAACAATTACATCATTCATTATTCTAAAAATAGAAGACTGCGAAGGGAAGAGGAATTCCCACTATCTCCTCCATAGCTCTTTATTATCACTTTGGGCCTTTAAATGGCATTAAAGTCTTTATCATCCCCATCAGGCATGTCAGGTCTTTAATCCCAACATAATCACAGTGTGAAGTTGATGATGGTATCAAACATCCCTCTAATATAATAGTAGGGTTTTCAGTTTGTACATGCTTGACCAAAGCCCGCCACACGTACAGCGCATTGCCCGCAACAAAAAACATCAAAATTTTAAATCAAAAAATTGTACTACTTTTACCTGTCAAAATCTTACATGTAATAGCTCATTGGAAAGCTTATAGTTTCAGCTATCCAACAATGTCATAAAATAGCAATCGGAACTACGTGCGAAAGCCTAGGTTTTTATGAATGAACCACTCTCATCCCGCCCAGCCTTTCGCGAAGTGTTCCGAGATCGGGCGCATTCGGCGCGTAAAATTGCCGCGCTCTGCTAAGGGCATCCACTTCGGAGCTGTCTCCACGCCCGAGTACATTGTGATTGACATGAAAACGGGTTTCCCTATTGAGTCAAAGGGCTCCTTTACATAACCATGCTTGCTCGATCTCCATAACTACTCTACAACCGAAGTTACGAAGAGATAAAAAGTAAACACCGTTTTTTCGAGGTGAAATCGGTAAGAGCGGTGTCGGAATGAATTTTACACCTCTTTTCTATCATATGTGAAAGTTTTGAGCCGTAATTTTGTTTAGTTTTGAGCGGAGAGTGTATTTTTTACACCCTTTCAAAAGCTCTTATGAGGGAAACGAGCACGAACGCTGTGCGTGTGTATCACGGTGTGTGTAGGCTGATTCAACGGTTTTGGTGTCATTAGGGATGTACACAGTGTATGGACAGTCGCGCTTCATCGAATGCTGTATATTTTATTAAATAAAACAGGATTCCTCAAAAACTACTCGTCCGATTTTCTTGATTTAAAAACCATTGTATTTCTTTCATCAAGACCTTTAATTTGATATAAATATTGAGCATATTGGTTTAGGAATAATTTTTCACCTGAAAACCCTACTCTTACATGTAGGTGCTATTGTTTCAGTAAAGTAAGTATGAATGCATTTATACACATTTTACGGTAACCGCAACTAATTATTGCCAAGAAGAAAGACTAGTGTTACTAAGGGTTACAATCTATCATATCATTACAGATCTGAGCCACCGAGACACCATCTGTTCACCCCTTCCCATGAAACTGTCCCATCAACAGCAGCTACATATTGAGGGAGACATCCCGGGCTCCCGCTGTTGCTGCAATATGTCTTCTCCCACCAAACTCTCCAGCTCCAAAATCGTGGCTCTGTGCTCCATGGCCAACTTCATCAACGCTGCCGACCGTGTCATCATGCCGATTGCTGTAGTACCGATGGCGGATGAGTATCACTGGAACATGGGCGTTCAGGGCTGGATACTTAGCGCCTTTGCGTATGGTTATATAAGCAGCCAGGTAGGATTTACTGTTGTAATTCTACTTCGAATATTTAAAGATGAAATTGTTTAACAATTGATCTCATCACTACTTGGCTGTTATAAAATATGTCAGGCAGTCAGGTGAACTAGAGGCCCAAAGACAATTTGTGATTTGTTATTGAGATGAGGACATTCTTCAGAGTCTTGTAGAATATCGGAAGAGTCACAGTTGACAAGAAGCCTATCAGGAAATTGTACAGTCTGCAGAATACCTGCAGATAGTTGTTCTTGACAAGAGTATAAGGCAGGACTGAGATTTCTCAGGATTTTTCCTGATTTCAGAATTTTTTTATAAATCACCCTTTGCTTCAAAATCTTCTTGAAAGAAGAGAAGTACCCATCAAGGAAAGAAAGAAGTAGCCTGTATTGTGTCCAAACCTCTAATTTCATTTTTTGTGGGGATATGGGGATATAGTTTGTAAATCCTCCAAAATTTAATATCCAGGAGGTTCAGGGGGCTTTGTCCTCCAGACCAAAGTGAGACCCAGGCCTGCTACCCACAGGAGGTTCAGGGGGCTTTGTCCTCCAGACCAAAGTGAGACCCAGGCCTGCTACCCACAGGAGGTTCAGGGGCTTTGTCCTCCAGACCAAAGTGAGACCCAGGCCTGCTACCCACAGGAGGTTCAGGGGCTTTGTCCTCCAGACCAAAGTGAGACCCAGGCCTGCTACCCATTTTTCAGGATTTGTTTACTTTTGTTAAATCACAACCCTGATAAAGATATTCTCTAGAGTCTGTAGAATATCAGAAAATTCACTATAGAAGAGAATCCTATAAGGACATTCTACATGTTCTACAGAATACCAGCAGACAGACATTATTGACAAGAGTCCTCATTTTTCCTACAGAGTCTGCAGAATACCGGCAGACAGTCATTATTGACAAAATGCCTAAACACTGCAGAATTCAATCGGATGTTATTCTTGTTTATCCCCACCGTCTGTCCCTCAATCCTCAGGTGATCGGCGGCAAAGCAGCGCTGAAATTCGGCGGCCGGATGACCCTGGGCCTGGCTGTGGCTGTGTGGTCTCTTGCCACTTTCCTCACGCCGATCCTGTCTAAGACCGTCAATACCCTCATTATGGCCCGCATTGTTTTGGGGTTTGCTGAAGGCTTCTGTCTGCCCACCATCTTTCACATCTTCGCACTGCATGTACCAGTGGAAGAAAGATCCAGAGCATTTGGTTACCTGGTGGCATTAGGATCTGTAGGACAAACCATCGCTTCATTGGTAAAGAAATTGCTATTTCCTAGGGGTACTAAGATCATACTGTAGTTCAACTTTAGTGGCAAGTAGCTACAGTGGTCAAAATCAATCAACTGACTGTTTTGACCACCCTGAACAATACCAGACAATTCTTTTACCAGTCAACAACGGTCGACTCATTTTGACCATTTTGTCTTCAGGAACTCTTATTACAACCAGCGAAGTTGTTTTTTCTTCCATACACAATTACACATCCATGTGATCAAAGTAAGGTGTGCAGAAAAATGCAATTTTATTTTGAGAATCAACTCTGTACTCGCACTCAGGGAAACTCACAAAGATAGCTGTAGCATGATATTAAAGAAGTTTTGAAAATTAGTCCTGACCCTCTTATATTTTTTGCCAAGGTTTGTCCTCACTTGTCATGGCCGATGATGTTCTACTTCTTCGGTTGTATCGGTCTCATCTGGGCCGTGGTGTGGATTGTAATCTATCGTGACGAGACCACAGACGTGGATCCACAACTTCTGCTTAACCCTACCGTGAGTATCACCACCAATCATGGTATCTGACTAAATAATAAGGTTATTGTTTAGAGTGAAAATTTGGTTTTACTAGAGTGGGATTTGAACCTTTGACCTCTGGGGTAACGCTCTACCAACTTAGCCATCTAGCCCTGTGTTGGCGGTCTGCTTATTTTGTCAGTTTCTTGGTTGGGGGGGTGAGGGTGAGGTGGCGCTGGGGTGGCGCTAGTGAGAAGTCATTGAACCAAAGCATGCCATATAGCCAGAGATCATGCCCCATGTTATGATACAACCTGGGAAGCGGCAGTCTGGGGATCATGAGAAGAGGATACAAGTTTTTATATACCCTATCATATAATCAAATAAATCATAAGGAAAACTGAATAGGTACATAAATTAATTTGCAGAGTAAACAACATTTTTTTTACTAGAGCAGAATTCAAACCTGCAACCTCTTGGTTAACGTGCCGGTGCTCTTCAAATATATTGTATCATCACTTTTTTTTTTAATTGAATTTATTTCATTCATCTTGTGGCCAAAAAGCCAAATTGCAAGAATGTTACAATAATTATCATTAAAACCTACATATATTATTTAATTACAATAAAATTGCACATTTACAAAAACATTTGCAGAATTTAAATCAGGGAGGAAAAATTGACAGAAACACTGAAAATTACTATACAGAAAGCAATAAAAGAAAGTACCAAATATTTAGACAAAGCACATACACAGAAGTACTAGAAAAAAAAAACCACTATAATTGCACATATGCAAAAAGAATAATAATCGAAATAGACCTGGGCGACATTGATTCTTCCCATCCACGACACATCGGCAAACATCATGATTGTTTCATGCGACATCATCGTGCCGTCGCCCAAGCCTATTTCGAAGGTAGTTATTTATTCAAAATATCAATAAAAATGGGAACTGGACTGTTTTTGAAACGAGTGGTTTTGAAAGGCATTTGAGTAATTGTGTTGCTATTTCTGAGGCACCTACCATGGCTCTCAAGCCTTGTGGGGGGCAGGAGAGAGCTAGTACGATTATTACTATTAAGATTTTCTGCATATTTTAAACAGTGCAACAGTTTTGTCATTATTTGTACACGTAGCTTGTATCGTAATAGTTATTTTATCAGTGTGTGTATATTTCCTACAGTTGGACACAACAAATAGCGTGCGATGGACCAGCTACGTCTCGCATCCAGCATTATGGGCAATCTATGCAGCACACTTTGCTATGAATTGGTCTAATTACATCGTGTTGTCATGGTTACCTACGTACCTTCAGAGGCATCTTGGAGCCAATGCCAAGGATATCAGCTTCACTGCACTGCCGTACGTCATGAATTCACTTCTGGGAGTGGGTGAGTATTATTCAGATATGGAGTACTCATACTCGTACTCATAGAAGCAGTTTTGCCAACATTACCAATGTTGTACCTTCCCTTCAATGTATATCGTGATTCAATGAAAGTAAGCATACTCATAGAAGCAGTTTTGCCAACATGACCAATGTTGTACCTTCCCTTCAATGTATATCTTGATTCAATGAAAGTAAGCATACTCATAGAAGCAGTTTTGCCAACATTACCAATGTTGTACCTTCCCTTCAATGTATATCGTGATTCAATGAAAGTAAGCATACTCATAGAAGCAGTTTTGCCAACATGACCAATGTTGTACCTTCCCTTCAATGTATATCTTGATTCAAAGAGAGTAAGCATACTCATAGAAGCAGTTTTGCCAACATGACCAATGTTGTACCTTCCCTTCAATGTATATCGTGATTCAATGAAAGTAAGCATACTCATAGAAGCAGTTTTGCCAACATGACCAATGTTGTACCTTCCCTTCAATGTATATCTTGATTCAAAGAGAGTAAGCATACTCATAGAAGCAGTTTTGCCAACATGACCAATGTTGTACCTTCCCTTCAATGTATATCTTGATTCAAAGAGAGTAAGCATACTCATAGAAGCAGTTTTGCCAACATGACCAATGTTGTACCTTCCCTTCAATGTATATCTTGATTCAATGAAAGTAAGCATACTCATAGAAGCAGTTTTGCCAACATTACCAATGTTGTACCTTCCCTTCAATGTATATCGTGATTCAATGAAAGTAAGCATACTCATAGAAGCAGTTTTGCCAACATGACCAATGTTGTACCTTCCCTTCAATGTATATCTTGATTCAAAGAGAGTAAGCATACTCATAGAAGCAGTTTTGCCAACATTACCAATGTTGTACCTTCCCTTCAATGTATATCGTGATTCAATGAAAGTAAGCATACTCATAGAAGCAGTTTTGCCAACATGACCAATGTTGTACCTTCCCTTCAATGTATATCTTGATTCAAAGAGAGTAAGCATACTCATAGAAGCTGTTTTGCCAACATGACCAATGTTGTACCTTCCCTTCAATGTATATCTTGATTCAAAGAGAGTAAGCATACTCATAGAAGCAGTTTTGCCAACATGACCAATGTTGTACCTTCCCTTCAATGTATATCTTGATTCAAAGAGAGTAAGCGTACTCATAGAAGCTGTTTTGCCAACATGACCAATGTTGTACCTTCCCTTCAATGTATATCTTGATTCAAAGAGAGTAAGCATACTCATAGAAGCAGTTTTGCCAACATGACCAATGTTGTACCTTCCCTTCAATGTATATCTTGATTCAAAGAGAGTAAGCATACTCATAGAAGCAGTTTGGCCAACATTACCAATGTTCCCTTCAATGTATATCTTTGATTCAAAGAGAGTAAGCATACTCATAGAAGCAGTTTGGCCAACATTACCAATGTTAAGTAAGACTAATTGCGGTGACACCATGTGGAATCTCAATTGAGTAGTAATTAGTTCTGAAAAGAACTGGGGGTACAACTCGACGTTTCGATCAGTATGCTCTGATCGTCCTCAGGAGAATGCCGGACTCTGGAAAATGCTGCTGCTTAAGTAGACTGTTGTACCTTCCCTTCAATGTATATCTTGATTCAAAGAGAGTAAGCATACTCATAGAAGCAGTTTTGCCAACATGACCAATGTTGTACCTTCCCTTCAATGTATATCTTGATTCAAAGAGAGTAAGCATACTCATAGAAGCAGTTTTGCCAACATTACCAATGTTGTACCTTCCCTTCAATGTATATCTTGATTTAAAGAGAGTAAGCATACTCATAGAAGCAGAATGTTATATCTTCCCTTAAATGCGTATCTTGATTCAAAGAGAGTAAGCACACTCATAGAAGAAGTTTTACCAACATTACCAATGTTGTACCTTCCTTTTAGCTGTTGCTGTAGTCTTGTTGAAAGTGTACTTACATGGCAATCTGCGACATAGCAGGACCAGTGGTATTACCAATAAACCATGTTTGTATGATATTTACCTCAATCTTTGTTTGCAGCTGCGGGTCACTATGCCGATTCGCTGATATCTAAGAAGCAGTGGACGGTATTATCCGTCCGAAGATTAATGACGAGCATTGGCCTGATCGGGCCCTCTCTGTTTCTTCTCTGCTTCAGTTATGTAGACAGCCTAGCATTAGCAGTATGGTACGTTTTCAAAGATGTATATTCTATGTTAATCCTATTTGACTTTTTTTTTTTTTTTTTTTTTTTTTTTTGGGGGGGGGGTATTAAATCAGTACATTGCTGCAATTAACCTTGTTGAAAAAAGGTAAGTTACTTTCAAATAAATAATTTTGAAATATTTGACCAGAGCATGATTAAAGATTTATTAAGCAAACAAATTAATTTATAAGTAAACTTGTACCTTTGCATGGTGAAGAGGATAAGTAAAGACTATTTGCGGTGACACCATGTGAAATTCTCAATTGAGTAGTAATTAGTTCTGAAAAAAACTGGAGGTTACAAAATTAATTTATGATGCGGAGTTATACATTTATTGTTGATTACATATGTTGTTCCCCGAATTGCATTATTTTCTCTTATTTTTTTGTTCTTTTCTTTCTTCAGTTTTGTGTCAATATCGCTGGGATTATGCGGTTGTAACTCATCCGGTCACATGAGTAACCATCCTGATGTAGCTCCGAACCACGCAGGCATTACGTTTGCCGTATCAAATACACTGGTAAGTCTGGTACTTCCATTAACCCTCCTATGACTGCAAGGGTCAAAATCAGTCAAAATGTTGATATGCTTGCCAAGGTATATCCAGTGCACTTAAAAGTTGAACACTGTCAAACCTTACATGTAGTAAATACATTTACAGGTCAAAATGAGTTGACCGTTTTTGACTGGTAAAAGCATCGTCTTGTATTGTTGAGGGTGGTCAAAATGACAGTAAAAACCAGTCAAAAATGCTCCTGTGTGAACATTTGGGTCAACAGTCAAAACAGTCAGTTGGCTGGTTTTGTCCTCTATAGTTACTTGCCACTAAAGTTAAGCTGAAGTAGGAGGGTTAAAGACATAATTTCATGGCATTTCTTACCATATAAGCAGTTTTTTGTATAAACTTAATGCTTAAAATGTTGATTTAATTTTCCCAGGCTACGATACCGGGCTTAGCCTGCGGTCCAGTGACTGCACTCATTGTAGAGTATACAGGCTACTGGTACCCCGTCTTTGCCCTGGCCTCAGCTGTAAACATAGGGGGCGCCCTCATTTACGTCAGCCAGAGTTCAGCAAGCCAGATTCTGTAGATCCGTAAGTGCCACAACTTCTTCTGTTTTCTTGCGGGCTGTTTCTATGGACGACGGTGACTACAATAATAAATAAACCCTTATCACACTGAAGCCCTTGTCACCCTGCGGCCATCTTTGTTTGATTCCCTATATACAATAGTATGATTAAACTGCTATATACTTAATTTATAAAAGGGCGCAGACTATTTTTCATTCACATAGATTTGTATGGGATGAAAATCAAGATGGCAGCACCATGATAAAGGTGTATTGTCTTGTTCTCCTGCTGTCTACTCAAATCTCCTTGAAAAGTCAAGAAATATCAGAGGCACCAGACTATTTTTGCATGAAAGCCTCAGTTTCATTTCAATAGACTTGTGTATGGTAAACAAGATGACTGCTATGTGAAAAAGGTCTATAGATTGTTCCCGATAGATGCCATCTTAATAGACAGCTTGGATTTATCTTTGAGCTGGGTCTCTGCTCTAATTTTTCTATGCAGGAAAGTGCTTCACTGTCCAATGTCGCACAGAGTTTGTTGAAATGCCCGTGTGCCCCACGGTTAGTCAATGCCCGTACAGATGGTAAATTTTGCATGGTGTGACATTAAGTTAAAACCATTTATAGGGACTTGAGATGTTGGTGTGTGTGTGTAGCAGAGACAATGTGCAATCTTTAGAAAAGATTAACCCTAACTCCCTAGACAACAAAGGCAGTTGGAGGATTTTGAAGGATTTTTATTGTTCACTAACAATGCTTAGGGAGTTAGGGTTAAGCTTGGTGGATTGGATTTGTTGCACTTAGGCAAAGCTCGTTGGGCATCCTTATATTTCTCACAAAATAATGTTAGGAACTGCTCCATTTGTATACACTCTCTGTATGATAAAATAGTCGCGCATAACATTGTAGGGCAAGTTCTGGTACAAAGTTCTGGTATTGACTTGACCCAAAACGTTGATAGGACGACTAGCCTGGTCGACTGTTCGGAACCAGCCAGCTAGGTATGGTTGTTTTGTTTCACTGGTTCTCATTAGCTGTTTTGTGTCAAAACTTTAGGAAAGCACAGAAGGGAACCCATTGATGTGTGATTTGTTGGTCGACTCTCAAAGTTTGAGTGTAATGTTATTACCAAGGCAGAGTAGTTAAGTGCATCAGACTTTTGTTCTGTTGGGAGTCATCAGAATCCTAGCCGCAACCGTGGTACTTGTGTCCTTGAACAAGAAACTTAATACTTCTCTTCACCAAGGAGTACAAATGGGTACCTGTGAGGTTGATAGGTTGTTTGAAAAGCCTCTGAAGCGCTATGGTAGCTCAGGGCTGTATACTCCCCAGGGAGCTGAGAAAGATTACAGGAATGATATTGGTCCAATGACCAGGGTTAATAATGTAAATATTATTGTGCATGATCCAAGGCAATCAGACAAGAAGAAGAGAACATTCTTCTGCAATACCTATCAAAAGTGTCTGTTGTAATATCATGAACGGGGAGTTGTTAACAGACCTGTCATTTCTCAGGATTTTTCCTGATTTCATGATTTTTTACAAATCTCCCTTTGCCTCAAAATTTTTTTGAAAGAAGAGAAGTAGCCGCCAGGGAAAGATAGAAGTAGCCTGTATTGTGTCCAAACCTCTAGTTTCTTGTTGTGGAGAGTCTGTAAATTCTCCAAAATTAAACATTCAGGAGGGCTTTGTCTTCTAGACCAAAGGGAGACCCAGGCCTGCTAACCATTTTTCAGAATTTTTTACTTTTATCAAATCACACCCCTGTGCGAAAAATTAAATTCATTGTAAATATTTGAGAAATGTGCATGTAATGCGTGCCCCCATTAAATTATTGTCTATGTTTAATGGAGCTTACACCATTGATAAAAACTTGGTAGATGGATGGTAATGGTACCAAATAGACAGGTGAAACTCCATCTCAGCATAATTGATGCGATTACAAACTTCTATACTCTGATTTGTGTAATGCTGTGCTGGGCAGTGCGCACTGGCCTCATAACAGCTTGTTTGCAACACGCATACATGTACTTACTGATAGATCTAGGCCGTTATCAGCTGTTCATGCAGCATTGAAACATGGGCAAAACATATTAAAATGTAAATAATAGTTTATTAACCCTGACCAATGCAACAAGAAGCAACAAATGTAAAAAGTTGTTGCATCTTGTTGCCCTCAGCAGAGAACAAAAGAACCATTGTTCCAGCTGGTGGATCTTGTTGCAGGGTGTCTGAGAAATGCCTGTAGGGGGTTAGGGTTAATGGTAAAATTTTCCACTCTTTTTTTTTTTTTTTTACACAAATATGCCTGAGAGTTATTCATATAAGTTTAAATGCACAGTGGTTCAGAATAGTAATGTTCAAATAAAAAAGGAAATCACCAGAGGAAAACACTGGCAAAACATCTTAAAGTGTAAATAATGCAATATTAAAAATGTCCCAGTAATTGGAGCTTGATATATCAGGCCTGTGAAATCTCCGCGTTTTAGCGGATTTCCGCTTTTTTCATTTCCTCTCCCGATTTTAATTTCCGCTTTTTTAAAAATCCGCCCGGAAAAAAAAAAATTTAATTAAAAAAAAATCCGTTTTTTATTTTGTTGTAAATTGCGCATTGCGTGTAATTATTGTTTCACGCGGATCTCGATCGGCGATCCGTGCGTTGGTTCCCACACCAGATACCGCCTGTTGGATATAGAGCGCGCGAACCAGCGGTATGGCTGATCGTCACACCGTATTTTGCTGTGTCCTACTGTTGGCTATGGCTGGAAAGTGTGCCCTACGGAAGCCAATAGCTAGCGGCTGCGGTCAATTCCATAGACTTGCGTGTTATTTCCGGCCGTAGCCAAGGAATTATACGGCCTAACAACACACACGACACACCACAACAACCACCATTTTGTATTCTACGTCCATGTGTGCACTACGTGACACGTGCATGATTACTACTTAGTACTCACGATGTTCTCCATTGACACCGGGTCTTTTTTAGGTTCTCCTCTTTTTTCCTCTTTTTTTATCAAACCCCACTCACAGGCCTGTATATGGAGTTTGCCTGTTCAGTTTATGGTAGATCAATGACCATGATGTGAGATTAACAGTATATTTATACAATTCTCTGCTTAAAGGTAAGGGAGGTGGGCCAAAGTTATGGTACAGCCAAGCCTTTGAGAAGCCTAGCCAGGCCCAGGCTACCTGGTCTCCTAATCTGTCTTTTGTGAGTCCTAATCCTGTAACAATACAGTACCTGCCAATCAACATAACCTGGCCTTCTGGAGGGCCTAGCCCAGCCAAGTAGAACTCATTATAATGGCCGCAGTTGTGAACAAAAGACAGCTTGACTTGAGGTGTCAGTCAAGTCTGTGTTAACAGTAAGAGCTATTTGAGATCTATTCATTAGTAAAGGGGATTATATAGGCCCATAGGCCTGGACCTGGCCAGGCTTCTCAAAGGCTTGGCTGTACCATGACTTTGGCCCTCCTCCCTAAGGTGTAGCATTGGTAATAACAAATACATGTATTCAAAATGGAATGTGAAACTTATTTAGTGTAAAGGTGATGATGATATTAAGCGTCCCAAGAAAAATTTCGTCTGAGGTGCTATCACCTTTAAGAAAAGTGCAATTAATTGCCACTTTGTTTTTTTAGGAAAGAGTATTCTTTCCTAAATTCTTAGAATGAAAACAAAACATCTGAATGCAATTTTCACACTTTTTTTCATTAACCCTAACCTCGTAGCTATTTTGGCTGAGAACCTTCCTGAATCCGTCAAAATCCAACACCATGCAGTAACAGTACCACCCAACTGTTAGACTTAGCTGGAATTGGGACACCCAGCCCCATGTAAAGTATCCCTGTCTGGGCTATACAGTACCGAGTCCATCAAAATCCAACACCATGCAGTAACACTACCACTCAACTGTTGGACTTAGATGGAATTGGGACACCCGGACCCATGTAAAGTATCCCTGTCTGGGCTATACAGTACTGAGTCCATCAAAATCCAACACCATGCAGTAACACTACCACCCAACTGCTGGACTTTGCTGGAAGTGGGACACCCGGCCCCATGTAAAGTATCCCTGTCTGGGCTATACAGTACCGAGTCCATCAAAATCCAACACCATGCAGTAACAGTACCACCCAACTGTTAGACTTAGCTGGAATTGGGACACCCAGCCCCATGTAAAGTATCCCTGTCTGGGCTATACAGTACTGAGTCCATCAAAATACAACACCATGCAGTAACACTACCACTCAACTGTTGGACTTAGCTGGAATTGGGACACCCGGCCCCATGTAAAGTATCCCTGTCTGGGCTATACAGTACTGAGTCTATCAAAATCCAACAAACCCAGCTGTTGGAGTTTGAATGGTTTGGGGTGGTTAGAGTTAACAGTACAATAAAATAAGCTGTAAATTTCACTGGCTGGTTGTTAATCCTCCTAGTTCTGGTGCTTTTTTCAGACAAGTTGATGCACCATTTGAAACCATTCGTTTTGTGAAACACACCAAGGTGTAGTGTATCCACCATTCAAAACCATTTGAATGATTTATAAGCCACTGTGTAGTACATTCACAATTTGAAACCATTCGGCTATGGAAACACACCAAGGTGTAGTGTATCCACCATTCAAAACCATTTGAATGGATTTGAATGGTAGTAAAGCTTGCTACCAATACTTTTCAAATGGTATCACCATGTGTGTACAAAACCAATGGCCATTTTGGTAAGTGGAAATTTTGAATGGTTTCAAATGGTCAAACAGAAGGAGGGTTAATGTACATATATATCTTGATTCAAAGAGAGTATATGCATACCATAGAAGAAGTTTTACCAATGCTGGACCTTCCCTTAAAATATATTCATACTTGCTAATTGGGCATTTTAAAAACTCTAAAAAAAAATTTTTTTAAAAACCTTTCCATATACTGCATTATTTGTTAATACTACTAAACTGTATAATACATGTAGTTTTGTTCTTAACATGAAATTATTTATAATTAATAAAGAAACAATGCTATGTTAAATCTGTTTGGAATTAATGCATATGTACAAGTTGTTATAGGAGTCATTCCACCAGGTTGGGGCAAGCTTTGTGTTACGTAGGTAAATGTACCATTTATTATGACTCCTAATTAACATTATTGTAACTGCCTATTCAAGGCACAGAGCTTGATTTCATTCTAATTTGAAGAACAACTGAGAATGTGCACTCATAATAAGGATAATGAATGGTACATCTACCTACGTAACAAGGACACCATGTCACAACCTGTTGGAATGACCCAAGAATGTGCACTCATAGGGTGTGTTCGAGTAGCTTCCCCGGGTCGACCCGGGTCTGACTCCAGAGCGTTCGAGTAGGTCTAACGTCATTGTCAGGGCTTACCTGGGTCAACCTCAAGTAACCTGCTCGCGAAGCAGGTCACTTGAGGCAGACCCTGGGTAAGTGACGTCACTTTGAGAATGTTCTGAATGGCTAACATCTTTGTTTTCAGTACGGCAATTTCGTGAAATTTTTGACATACATTTTCAACCCTTAAACAATGAATCTGTGAGTAGAGACTGTTCTTGTACTAGAAGATGTGTTGTTTTGTACGAACCTGAGAGGTAATATGATCATTAATTCCTTTTTTACCCAGGAAATAATTATTATGTGATCGTTTCGTTGTAAATATTTTGTTTACAAAGTCTGTGTGACCAATGACATTCTTCACATTGCTTTAATGACCACAAGAGGGTGAATGTTCAATGGGTTATACTCGGGGCTCACCCATGTGACGTACTTGGGTTACCTTGGGGAAGCTACTCGAACGCACCCTCTATAAGGATAATGAAGGGTACATCTACCTATGTAACAAGGACACCATGTCACAAAGCTTGCCCTAACCTGGTGGAATGACCCAAGAATGTGCACTCATAATAAGGATAATGAATGGCACATCTACATACGTAACAAAGACACCATGTCACAAAGCTTGCCCCAACCTGGTGGAATGACACAAGAATGTGCACTCATAATAAGGATAATGAAGGGTACATCTACCTATGTAACAAGGACACCATGTCACAAAGCTTGCCCCAACCTGGTGGAATGACCCAAGAATGTGCACTCATAATAAGGATAATGAAGGGTACATATGAAGTGCCATGGTCGAGCGGTTTAGTGCATCGGATTTGTGTTCTGATGGCTGAGTCGTCAGAATGTGGGTTCGAATCCCAGCCGCGACCGGGGTGCTTGTGTCCTTGAGCAAGACACTTTACCATAATTGCTTCTCTACCTGTGAGGGCAGAGTTGGTTGTTGTGTTTGATTAGCCCTGTTTGCGCTGTAATGGCAGCAATTGAGCTGTATACTCCCCAGGGAGCTGAGATGGTTTCAGGAATGATTTATGAGCCTGATGAGCAGGGGTAATAATATAATGCGCCTTGAGCACCAGTTTGGTGGATACGTGCGCTATATAAGTCCACGTTATTATTATTATTATTATTATCTACCTATGTAACAAGGACACCATGTCACAAAGCTTGTTCAACCTGGTGGAATGACTCATAGACATCATGTGCTGTGGCATTACAATAAAATAAACTGACATTTCTTTCAAATTTTATTGTGTTAAAGAGGGTTATTATCATTTCCTGACCCTTGTTACCCACAGTTGTATAACACAGGATTATCAGTTATTTTATATATATATATATATATATATATATATATATATTTTTCCAGGACGTTAACACCCACTTTAGACTAGAGCTTAAAAATTATTGTTTGCCACCCTGGATCCACTGGTGATGGCAGAAAAATATAAAGTATTATAAATTATTATCTTCAGTAGTTCAGCAGCAGTCAATTAAGGGGAAGGTACAATGTTGATTACTAAAATTACAAAATTATCATCTGGAAGCTAACTTGATGTGAAGTTAGTTCCAATTACCTTAGAAAAATTATTCTGTCTGAAGTACTCTTGTTTCAAATAAAACACAAACAAAATGTGCACATTTTCAAAAAAATATTTTGCCAAGTGTTTTCACCAAGTTATTTGTGACTTTGTCACACTTTTTTTCATGTAAGTACATGTGTGTGAAGACTCGGTATTGAGCTGAAAATTTCATATTGGTCGTTGAGTATATCTTGATGAAAATGAAGAAAGTACATGTATAACATTGTACTCACCTACATGTAGAAGTTTTGCCAACATAACCAAAGTTGTACCGTCCCTTTAAACAAATCAAGTATGCTGAATCACTCGATGTGCGTACTATTAAAGCTGACCTGAAAATAGTAATTATCTTTTCCTGTGGCCACTCGTCAAGATCGTGATCTTTATGACATCATGCGTGATCAGAATTCACTTGGAACAAAACCTGTAAATACCTGATGAACTATTGAATGTTGACAGTTTAGATGATGCTATTAATTATTGAGATATAACATCTGACTAAAGCATTTTTTTTTTCTTAATTTTTTTTTTCTTCTGATTTTTAGGTTTTTTCTGTGTTTTTTGTAATTATTTATAAATGTTTTGGTAGTGGTGTGGGTTAAATGTATAAGATTAATAATTTTTTTTCTGTTTTTAGAATTTGTATTTTTTCTCTCTTTTTTGTCTTTATTTATTTGTTTTTTGGTAGGGTGTGGGGGGGGGGTAGACTGGTTCACTGTCTTTATCCTGTCAAGGTTAGCCTGGCTCTTGGCATACCATTCACAGGATTTCATTGGATACATTGTGCGAGAGATTATCACACTTCGACTTGGATGGCTCACGCGCTAGCTACCAACCAAGGTTATAGTTGAATCTCCGGGAAAAATATGTGGTGGCCGTGCATGTGCTGTGGGTATCAGGTGTAATTCAAGTGTGACGTCAGATCTTCAGGCTTGGGGGGGGGGGGGGGGGGAACAAATTGACAAATTGTATACATGTAGGAAATGCAACACAGATACCAATGTATTGACTTTAACAAGTTAAAGGGGCAGTACCGTCACGATCAGAGCAGACTTTCAACAGGGCATGGAATCGATGGAGGGGGGCACATGGGTAAGGGGCAAGGGGCAGGCATACTGCCAAAAGATGGGGCACAAAAAATCTTACGGTAAATTAACATGCATGGGATAAAAAAGGGGGAACAGGCCACCCATGCTCCGTCCCCTCCCTGAATTCACCAATGGTACGTAGTTTTCGTTGGTGGATTTAAACATTGGTAAAATGTCTGTCAATGCAGATACTTTATAAGAATCAAGAGATATTCGCAGAATTAATTTGTTGTTGTTGTAAATTTACCATACATTTTTGTGTATATCTCCTTTCTTCCACCTTGGATCTAACCCTGACATTTTTCCAGTGGTCTAAATATTTAGTCCGGTTATGCTGAATCACTTGATGGGTCTTAGCTGACCTTTCAAAATTATCTTTTCCTGTGGGCACTGGTTGTCCTTCCTTAAGGTCATGAAACCCCTGCGTCTGCTTTACTGTTGACATTTTGTGCAATGCTGATTCACTCTGGGAGCAAAAGCTGAGGAAATAGCTTGACTAGTTTGGCAGTTGTCAAAATAACTGGGTAGTGTAAAGTGTCACCATTTTATGAGCAAAGCTGACCTGTCAAACTCCCTTTTTCCTGAGGTCATCAATCATTCCGTCCACAACAAGACCATGTGCATGAGCCCCAGAAAACCCGTGTGTGGGGAAAACAAAACTTGAATTTTCCTGTGACAAACTCTTTGTGAAGTTGGAAGAATTCCAATTTTTGCAGCTGATATAATGATAAACCCATCAGGTGAGATCTGTAAGTGTTGTGACAGTACCATCGATGCCTAAAAAATAGACCTAGTTGCAACAACGTAACAGCCCACCACTCATCCAGGGGCCCCCTGTTTGTTTGCTTGTTTATTATCTAACTGTGCCAGCTCTATTCATTATTTCCGAGATTTTGAACTTGGAATATTTTTAGACAATTGAAACTGCAAGTCCTTGCTCTTCAGGAAGTTGTCCAACTGAAGGACAGATTGATTAGGCTTCGTTGGAGTCCTGTAACCACCTGATCTGTAGTTTATAAAACTGTTTACTGGTTTGTTAATTATCACTTGGAGGCTGCAGTTGAGTTTGACATAAGTTGTGTTTGAGGTGATGATTTCGGTTTTCAGATCAAGTGAATTTCCATCAAATATTTGTACAACAGTCTATGCTTTAGAGTAAAACTTGAAACATGGTGGAAGGAACACTCTCCCCTCATTCTTGAAATGATCACTTCTTATTGGACATTATTATTAAGCTGAAACTTGTTTGTTTGTATTTTTATATATTTTACATATCTTGATTCCTATGAACCCTAACTCCCTAGGCCCATTTACTTATGGGTTGTTCTTAAACCCCCACGACCCACGCTCATATAAACGAAGCATGCACGTATGTACTCGCGGAATTCACTACCACCATAACCAGTGCAGTACGAATGTATGTATGTATTTCGCAATGCCCATGCGCAAGCATGTCGCATGGCTGGCCGGCCTGCGCCAGAATCAAATTGTATCCCAAATGGGAATCTGTTTACGGCCCGAGTTCGAAAATGGCTAGCTCGCTAGCCTGTTGCGCCGTTTGCTGCATGACGACCTGTCGTCGCGAAATCAACGAATTTATAATGCTGCCACAAGCCAAATTATACCATTCCCGAGTAGATAATTTCATATTCTATCAAAAAAATTGCACAGTTATGTCGGATTTTTGCTTGTTGGGTGAGGGCGCAGTTTTTGGCAACGTTCTTCCTACAACTCATTACGGTCGTAGAAGGATATCGCTTCCAGACGGCCGCATGGCTTTCCGGCATCCTGATTGGTCAATAAGTATTACATCACAAACTGGCATGCGCGCACAGCCCCGAATTTTTACTTGATGGACGTGGAAAAAATCCCAACTATGTTGTCTGTCAACATTTTAGCAAAACATAATTATTTCTCATTTAATAACCTATTTTATATTATTCTATTTCAAAATTAGACTTTTGGAGGAGAAAAGGATTTAGTTATTTTCCCCAATTAACATATAGGATCTTCGATCTTCGATCTTCGATCCTGATCCGGAGCTCCGTTTGTTCACGTTCAGTAGTACAGTACGGGAGTGCAGCGGGCATTCTAATTGGGGCCGTATTCGAACACAGATTCCGATTTGGGATACGATATGATCGATTCTGAGCGCGCGTATGTCGAGGGGTCGTGGGGGGACGAGGGGGTTTAAGAACAACTCTTTACTTACACAAAACCTGAATCCTCCAAAATCCTTCAAAATCCTTCAGCAGTAAAGCAAGCACATGACATGTTTGCACACATGTGTTTCTAATCTGTGATACATGTACATGGCCAGGGACCCTCCCTGCATGCATGGAGCAATAAACAGTGTCCACTGACCCAAGCACTGACCTTGCAATCACTACAACAAACATAGATGTACATGTACCATGGAAAAGCAAGTATGCCTAATATTATATCCTCCAAAATCCTTCACTTTAGCAAAGAGGATTTTGGAGGATTTGGGAAGGTTAGGGTTAAGCCAGTATGGATGCAGTTACAGATATTCTATCAAAAGTGTACACAAGCTTTAATTATTAACAGTATTCTGACATTTAGAGTCTTTTAGGGTATATATCCTTGAAGCTGGACCTGTTTGTGTTTACGTTTGTGTTGTTTTTTGTTTTGGATATTAACAAAAAGTCAAATTCCAACTTTTAGCTTTCAGTAGTTTGCAAAGAAATTGACATAGTTTGATAAACCGAACATAAACACTTTGTTTACCACAAAAAATGGTTTAAAGTCAATATTGATTCTCTGGTCACAAGCTCTGTCAAACCAGTGGCTAGAAAGCTGTCAACAATATTTCTGAAATGAAAAAAAAAACTGGGTCCTTGGATTTGTTGATAAACTAATCAGCTTGTGGGAAAACGTATGTTCCACAAAATCAGAATAATTGTTGAGATCATTTCTAAGTAAAGATTTGTTTATGATGAAGTTTTTCACAGTTTAGTTTTATGAGTTGAATTGAACATTTGTTTCCAAATACTACTGTTTTACCTCCCCTCTGTAGATCCTAATAGATTGAAGCATGATGCAGGAAATAAATTGTTTGCATTTTTTTATATTAAGCAACAGTTACAGGTGTGAGGGGGTGGTTCCCCCACAGTGTAATATTTTACCCCATTTGTAATTGATCTGTGACCTCAATCAAAATATTTTCCGGGTAAATATTTCTTGGGGCTACGTTTTTCCAAATTATTTTTGCTCCTCTATCTTGACAAATTTCTTGCAACATCCCCTGAACAGCTATCTTCATTTATAATAAAAATAAAAAAAAGTATGTATCTTAAGGTTGCCCAAATCACTAATCAGTACATACATTATATAATCTATGCTTTATCAAATGTCCATACTTATATTATCAATATACACACAAATTCTCACCTTACTGGCCAGTAAATAATGCCAGGTAACAGTTGTAAACATTCAAATCTGTTTCTCTTGACCTTGAGACCTCTGGAGGTCTCTGGCCAATAATATTTTTTCAAGGTGAAAATAACAGTCCTGTCAAAAATCGGTCATTTAAAGGGAGTGTACACCTTTGATAATTATCGATTACAAAATGACTGAATTATAATCTATAAACTTACTTGATGTGAAGTTGGTGATGGTTCCAAACATGCTACAAAATTATTCCGTCTGACATGCGGTCATTTTTTAGAAAATGTGAAATGTATTACAAATTTGAAATGGATCATAGCTGTAAATTTTTTTCACATAATTAGAATACACGCAAACAAATCTGAATGCTTTTTTCCTTTTTTTTTTCCTGTTATGGCAAAAAAAATGTCTGGTTTCTGGTTTCCGGGCACGTCACCTCAGACCCACTCGTCTGCATTTTTAGTGTTCTTTTTTTGCTATGAAATTATATCCAATTGCAGCCAAAATTACTTGATCGATTGGAATTCTGCCTTGCTGTGTTTTAAATGACTTTTTCACATAGGGGTATGAATGTTTGCCTCTCTTAGCAACCATACTTTGTGTATGGGATATTTGGTCTGGTTCCAATAACCGTATATACGGGTTAACATGTATCACTTCAAAATTATAAAAAATAAATAAATTAAAAAATAAATAAATTAAAAAAAGCATCACCGCATTGATTTTAAAGCTGACCTATGACCAGAAACCAGAGATTATTTGTCCTAATGACACAATGAAATAAGCTAACTCTTTCCCAGGTTTTTGTTGTATATGTCATGGTTCTGATTAAGTATACATGTATGGATGCATTTACAGACATTTTGATAGTGGTGTACATTCCCTTTAATATATATTATGGCCATGACAAAATAAAACCCTGTTTTACAAGCAGAAAGGTTGTTAGTTTAGGTCAGTGTTTTAGTGTATTTATTTGTTTTTAAGATAAATCTAATCGAGGCCATGGTCAGAGAATGTTCAAATGAATATTAAAAGCACTGGATGAATTCACCTATTTACAACTCATTCAAGAATTTACATAGTGCTACTGAAAATCTTCCCAGATTTCAATTCATCCATTTTTTTAAAATTGTAGTTTTCAGCCCTGCTGTATAAAATATCCTTCAAAATTATTTGTGTTAAACCTTCACAGGACATTCTATTTAAGAAATTTCTTGAAAGATTTTTCAAAACGTGCTTATAAAACTGGTTTTCTGTCTGTGGCCTTGCAAAATAACCACAGCCCCAGCTGACTAACATGTCAACAAGCTGTATCCCTAGTCATAAAATCAGCTGTTCTGTGTTTTGGTATTTTGATCCTAGTTCTCTGACTATAGGAACTTGAAAACACTTCAGGAACTACTTGGCAGTAGCACAGGTCATTGTTTAGATATGATTCAGCTGTTAACCTAGTCAGGACAAGGTTTCTGATAAACACAATGGTACCCCCTGGGATGGCCCAATTAAAGTTCCTTGAAAAGGGGAAGCTTCGTGGTGGTTTAAAGAAAAGGGATATTGAGTAATCTTAGTGATTTTTTTTAGATTGTAAACACCACTGGTGAGATGTAAATATGCTTACATACTTAAAGAAATTCAGGAAATAATCATAATGTCTCACAGAAAATCTGAATAAAATTTCTGAACTAATATCATAAATTGTCAATATAAATTCTCATTTAAATAGTATTAGGAGAATCAGGATTTTTATTATTTCTTTTTTTAATTTTTAAATATTAAAAAAAAAAAAAAAAATTGTAATAATTGTTTTAATGTTTGTTATAATTTGTTTTAATATTATAATTCCAAAAAGTATTTTGTTTGTTTTTGTTTTAATTAATGTTTTTTTTATATCACTAATATTATATTATCCCCTTTTTTGGAGACCCTTCCATCCTGTCACATGCCCCTCCCCCCTTTCAGCTATCTTGGATCTGCCCCTGATACATGGGTAATTAATAAACGTTTGTTCACCACCCCTTCCCCAATTTTCTTTTTCTTCTAAATAATTCTCGCTAGAATCGTTCCATCCTTGTGTCAGGTCAACAAACTTTGCTTAGTTTCATTATATATATTTAGGCCAAGGTCAGTAAACACAATGAAATCCCCAGGGTCTTAAGACCCTTGGATGGAAGAAAGACAAATATTCTACTTGCGGTTTCTTGACAAATTTGGCACAAATGTTGGAAGGAAATTGCTGTTTAAAGATGTATTTTCTGTGTTTTTAGCTATTTAAATGGCAGTTGCTGGAAATGTTATTTTTTATTGCTATTTCACTTGCAGAAGGGAAAATAAAATTTCACATTTCTCAAAGTAATGGTGAGAAGCTTGGTTTTATAGCAAATATGTACTGAAATGAATTTATATGGCGGGTCCCATCATAAATTAAATGTGGCACTGTTTTACTGTTAAACCAAGCTTCTGATAACTATTTTGTGAAATGTCTAATTTCAAAGCATTTGTTTTCCTTTCAAAAGGAAATGATCAATGATCCAATAAAAACAACAATTTCCGGAAGTTTCCAGTTGAACACGGGCGATACATCTTTAAAGAGTCAAACTAACTTTTATCCAAATCATGAGATTTCATGAAATATCTTGAATGTTGTAAACAGTTTGACCAAAGGCATGTGATGTACATGTACATGTACAATGCAGTGATCAAGGGATACAATACAAGAATGCAATAAGCATGCACAATTCATTTAGTTTTCCTTAATTCAGGAAGATACTATATTGGTTATTACCTAATTTCAAAATTACTGAATTATTATCCCATAAAATTTTATGGGTGAAGAAACACCCCTTTCACTCCCCATCAAATGTGTCCCTGACAATCAAAGATTTAGCTTGTATTGCAAAGCTAAATGCTACCCAAAATTCAATATTTGCTACTCAAAATTAGCGATTTGTCATCCCAGAAGTCTATTACCTATATGAAGTGTGCCAGTCTGCTGTAATCCACACCATGGCATTGTACTCCAAATGCGCACACGCACAACGAGTATAGTTACGAGATTTGCTACCCCTGCCTGGTCTGCCGTAAGGCATCATGTGATAGGTGCTTGACACGCAATACTAGTTCCTCGAACTAGACGTAATCTTAACTAGATGCAGATGAACCATTCTGTGTGGCAAACGCACTAAACGCCAAGGTGTGCGCACGAGATACAGTTCTGTCTCATGCTGGGTAAGTCTCCCAGAATGCACTGCTTCTTTCTGAGATCTTGCGCATCAGTCTGTGGAACATTACGTCACGAATGGCCCAATGGCCCATTGTTCTTGGAGTACTATGCCATGGACTAGGTTAGTACATGAGTGGCATGCTTCATGTAGGTAATAGACTTCTGGTCTTACACACAAACAAAGCCTGCTTAAAACCTTGCTATGCACAATTTTTTAATATCAATCCCTGTTACTGATGTTATTTTCAACATCTGATTCAGCAGAAAAATTAATTGTGCAACAACTAATTATTTCAATGTAAGGCTATGATTCAGCACATAGGCGACATGCTCATCATACTCATCTATCATGACAATAATGTGAACTATGTTCCCACATCATTAAGAGAACATTTTGTTTGTTTGCCTGATGTGACTAATGTTCAGATCAGATTGTGATTAATACCCTGAATGTAGTCTATAAATAGTTATACTCTTTTGCCATTGGAATAAAAAGAAATGTATGTCTGAACTGTTTTCCGGTAGAAAATTTGAAAATTGTTCTCTTACTTACTGGTCTTACTGCAGAGAGTGGTTGTCAACACTTGAAGAGGGGGACATTTGACTTTGTATGGGTCAGGTGGACAACGTTTAGGGGTTGGCCTTAAAAAAAAAAATAATTATGACAAAAATTAAAATGACATTGGTTGCAAACTGTTATCTTCTTTTGGAATCTGTGGATGTGTGGCGGGCTGAATGATGGTATCGGATGTACTCGATATCTGCTTCTGCGATCTCGGACAGGCAATATCCGTGTCTCAAGTAGTGTGGCGATCGTGACTTGTCCGTCAAATGAGACTTTTATTGATCTATCGGTAATTGCAACGTAAAGGGAAGGTACATCATTGGTAATGTTGGTTAAAGTGCTTCTTCGCGTGCAGTAGTTTGTGCAGTAGTTTCTCGTTGTCTTAGTCTTTTGCATGTTGCCTGTTTAGTTAAAAGTGATCCAATTGGTAATTGTTTTATTAAAGAAGTATCACCCGTGTGTAACCAGCAATATATTTTTTATATCATTAGATCATTGATAATCTCTTTTTAGAAAGGAAAACAAATGTAAAATGAGACATAATTTTGGTTTAATAGTAAAAAAATGCTTAAATTAATTTATGACGCGACCCGCCATATATTAATTTAGGGACATATTTACCGTTAAAACCATGTTTCTCATGATTATTTCGAGAAATGTGTAATTATAAAGCATTTGTCAAACTTTCCTCAAACAATTTTCCGATGGGTAAGAACATTTACAGATATTGCTGTCATAATAGCAAAAACATGGCAGATACATAGATATAACTGCACTCCAGCGATTCTGCAGAGATAGGTTAAAGTCTCCCCTCCTTCTTATTTCTCTGTTGTGGGTCCTATGATGGTATCTTATATATAGCAATCTCTGTCTGCAATCTGGGACTTATAATATCTCTGTCTCAAGTGAGTTGATGTTCTCGATTTGTCCATAAAATGATACTGGAATAGAATCAACCCCTCCCCCCCCCCCTCCCATCAATATCTGTCTGCAATCTAGACATGGGTGATAAGCCTGTCTCAAGTGGTTTTCACCTGTCATGTTTTGACAAATGAGACTGGTTATTGAAAGAACCATGTTTCCTCTTTTACCTACATCTGTTGATATGTCGGGTCGATGTCTGACTGGGCAAATGTCTGAAGGGGTCGATGTCTGTCTGGGCAAACGTCTGAAGTGGTCGATGATCTTAGTGTTATCTGTTGGGTGTTATCTGTTGGGATGCACATAGACCAACATTTATCTGACCCCACTGGGGGCATATTCTCAGGCTGCATTTCTGACTAATGCCCATATTGTGATCTGCATCTATATGGAGTGTACACCTTGGGTACTTACCCAATTACAAAATTAATCAACTAAAAATCTTACTTAAGTTGGTGATGGTACAGAAATATTTTCTGAATTTATTATGCTGTAAATTTTTTAGAAAACTTTTTTACAAATTTGAAATAGATCATCACTGCTTAACATTTAAAAGTGTTTTACAAATTTGAAATAGATCACAGCTGTGATCCATTTTCCACATTAGAATGAATGCAAAAAAACTGAAAACATTTTTACTATTTTCTCGTTAATAACAACAAAATGAGCTGAAACTTTCACAGGCTGGTTTCTGTACATCTTTACCAAACCTTGATGATATTTTTAAAGTTGGAAATTCGAATAATTCTCATAATATTCTTAGAAATGCAAGCAGTAATTCATGTTGGTTTTTAAAACATATTTCTTGAACTTCGTGATTTGAAGAACTCAGGCTTTGATTTTCTCCAAGAGAATTTATGGTGAGAATAAACTAAATTTGATTGAATGGTCTTTGACATACAGTAACCCAAATATTTGAATAAAGCAACAGAGCCAAGATATTCATAAATAAAGATATGCGTCATTTTGATCTCTACTGTCCAGTATTTACAAACACTGAGAAAGAACCTTGAAGATTCAGGAAGGGGTTTTATTTGAGATCCCCAGAGTATGCCATTGCTGTTTACCAACTGGCCTTGATCTAGATTGTTACCAGGGACCTCAAGCCACTTCTAAGAAACTCTCCGTTTATATAATTTGTTGTAGGATTTAAGGCTTTGCATGGTGGAGATAGATGTTATTGAGTTCTTTCGGGTATATCATGTAATGATCTCTTTTTGGAAAAAGTGATGGCTCTGAGAAGAGCTGGTTGGTTTGTTCTCAACGTTTCGACTAGTCTAGTCATCGTCAGGAGATGGACTGACGGGGGCATTCGTATTGCGGTGTGAGAGGTGAAATTCTTGGATCGCCGCAAGACGACCGACTGCGAAAGCATTTACCTAGAATGTTTTCATTAATACTCCTGATGATGACTAGAGCAGACTAGTTGAAATGTTGAGAACAAACCAACCGGCTCTTCTTAGAGCCATCACTTCTTCCAAGAAGAGATCATTACATGGTGTACCCGAAAGAACTCAATAACATATATAATTTGTGGTGTGTTTACACTCTGAATCCAGGAAACTGACCAATGATGAGGCATCATCGTTCCAAGGGATCCGGGACTGTGATTGGTCATTTAATCCAGGGCTTGATTTTTTTGGGCCAAGGCCAGCACGTTTTGGGCTGGGCTACAAAAAGATGTATATCAGAGATATGTCTGTGTCCAGCAGGATTGTTAGTTTGAAACTTCCTGTGGCCAAATTGAATTAAGGCTAAATGCCATTTTGTTATTATGTATATCGTTCTGGTTATGAAACAAATGATTCCTCAAAAGTGCGCATTAGCACTGTAGCTTGTACATTTGAGGAAACCTATGAAGAGAAGACGACAAATAATATTGAGTTTCAGATGTTGGAGGAAAAACCCAGACAAGGTTCGAGTGGGATTTGAACCCAGGTCTATAGAGGTGAAAGACAAGGAAAGTACCAGTGCATAAAGTTGATCTTCCAGTGGTGATCTAGTGGGGATTGAAGGCATAGAGAGGTCCTGCATCCAGGTTAGCTACAAAAGAAGCGGGGAGAAACCAAAGGGGGCTCATTACCAACACCAACCAAAAAATTATAATAATAATAATAATAATAAAAATCAAAATCAGTATCCAAAAGAATGAAAGAAATTAACTCAATAACTTAGCTGTATGTAGTGCACAATGCACACATAATATACACAGGCAAAATATGAAAATATTTAAATTTTTGTCCTTTTTAGAGAATTCCCCTTCCTTTCTCTCCTAGAAATTCTGGGTCCTCTACTGCATGAGATTATATACATGTACACTACTTTTGATCTGATACTGGATAATGTGTCTGTCAACGAACCATTTGACTTTTTTTTTTAATTGATAGCTGTTTCAAGCAATGATTATTAGCAACATCAAGTAAGTTTTAAGGTAAAACTTTATTTGTTTAAAATTATTTTACAATTTTTTAAAATTTATTTTTTTTAATTTTTTTTATTTATTAATTTTTTTAAATTGATAGTTATTTCAAACAATGTTTGAAAGCAACATTAATTAATTATTAGGTAAAACTTTGATATATTTTATTTGTTTAAAATTGCAAATTATATACAGAGTTTTAAACAGTCCTTGTGCAATTATTGGACCGACAATCTTGCAAAATGACCAATTTGGTAGTAATTTACATTTTGGTAGTAATTTACATTCTCTTGCAAAGTAGCGTTATAAAATTTAACTCAAAATGTTGGTAAAAAAAGATTAACACGAGGCAATAAATAATAAAACAAACTTTTAAACCACATAGCACTTATCTGTGGTCAGAAGTCAGAACAACATTACATTAGTACTTGACTCTAGGGGCACTTTAATATTGTATGCAAACTAATATCTAGATACTGTAAAAGATTGTATTAAAATGAGGTCATGCCTTGATGCATTTTTTCCAGCAAATTCTCTCCGTTTCTAAATCTGTTGACATCTTCACTGGCTTCTTATTAAAATCACAGGGTCCCAATTGTGTAGATCGGATTATCAGAGTTGGTTGGCAGACTGGGAGGGGGTGGGGTTTCCCCCGTTTGGCAGATTGGGGGTGGGGTTTCCCCCGTTTGGCAGATTGGGGGGGTGGGGTACCCCCGTTTGGCAGATTGAGGGGTGGGGTTTCCCCGTTTGGCAGATTGGGGGGGGTGGGGTTACCCCTGTTTGGCGTGGGGTTTCCCCCTTTTTTCATGTATGTCATTTTAGTGTATGGGTATCAAACATTCCTAACAATATTTTTGAGTCGGGTGCTATCATTTTAGTAAAATTAGTATCCTTCAGTTTTACGGTTTACAGAAAATGTATGTGAAAATATGGCCAAAATTGTTAACTAGTTCTAAAAATATTGGGGTTCGGGAATGATTGCATTAGTAATCCTCCACTTAAGGGCAGGGGAGGGATATCTATTGGAGGGGATATATACCCCCCATTCCACTGGATTTGAGTCCCTGAGATGAACCTCCTGAAGCCAAGTAGGAGGGGAGGGGAGGGGGTTGTTGTCACCCAAGGTACTCCCCAATAGTACCCAGGCAATCTCAATCATGTGTACATTACAGGGCTTTTATGATTGCTGTTGGGGAGTACCCCAGGGAACAATGACCCCTTCAGTCCCAGGAAGACCCATCTACCTTCCTCCGCCCCTTGTCATCACCCATTAGGCTTTCATTCTACAATAATCAGTTTGCATAATATCTCTGAGTTGAAGGAACTTTTGTGTCCTACCATCAGCTGATTTTCTTGGTACCTTGCCAACCAATTAAGAAGTCTTATGGTCTGCCCAAGGTTGCCCTTGATGGAATAGTGAAATTGGCAGTTATTAAATCAAGATTATAGCATGAGATTATTCTCATGTTTTTTCTTTCTGGCCAGTGTTCCTGCCAGAAGTCATAACTTCTCTTTGAGGGCTATATAATTTGTGGTGAAAATTTCTTCTGATGAAGAAAGAAGATGTATAAACATATGTTATAATGAATTGTACTGTAATGTAATGCCCACGATGCAGTCTTTGGCTAGGTACCTTTTTAAAAATATTTTTTATATAAATTATCCATTAATAACTGTGTAGGCATATTGGCTACAAACCATCCCAAACCTGCCAAAATCCATCAACATGCAGTAAAAAGGTACCCCAATTGTTGGACTTTGATGGAATTGGTACAGCAGCAAATGCAAAGCATCCATGGCTTGGCTATACACAGTCCTGAATCCAACAAATGCATCCAGGTGGTGTTTGATGGATTTGGTACACATGGCTACATGCTCTATTCACTGGGCAATACTGTGGTGTACTGAATCCATCAAAATCAGGCAAAACCAGGAGAAGGATTTGGGGGTAGTTAGGGTTTTAATGAATGAAAGAATAAAAAAAAGAAACATAGGTGATTTTTTTTGTACATTTAAGTTTTTCAGATCTTTCTTTCAGTTTCAGTATTAAATTTATATTTCCTTTCAATACAATTTGCAAATGTTTGTTTGGCGGCACAGTCTTTTGTGTTTCATGTTAATCTTCCTCGTATTTGTATGATTTTCTTCTTTAGCTTGTAACAATTTAAAATCAAAATTCATGAAATATGATTTTATTGTCAGCACAATATTTATTTGTGCTAACAGTGCAATTAATGTCAAACTACTGACTTTGTACATTGAAACTCAAAGATCAACTTATCTATGTAAGTTAACTTATCTATGTAAGTATGTATACTCAGTGGCAGAATTTGTTCTAATATCACAGTAATTATCTTGTTTATCACATCCTGCTCACAAATCTTCCAGGGCATCAAAAAATCCATTTAGAAAAATTCTTGCACAATTGGGACAACCTATCAGTGGCTGGTAGACATGTCCTGACCAATCACAGATGATCATGTCACCAGGGCAAAGTCAGCCCACAAAACTCTGACTAATCAGAACGCTGCCCCTGAAAGTTTCAGCCAATCACGGCACAGCATGCTCAGTGCCTGGTCTATGATTCTTGTACTTTGGATGCTCTTGCTTAGCTGCAATTGTATGCAAATGAAGGAAAGTGTATAAAAGGAAGATTGGATCCAAGGAATAATCAGAAGTGGGAAAGAAAAGTTCCTCTAGTTACCTGCCGAAAGCTACGTTAGAGAGAAAACATGAAGCTATTGCTGCTTCTAGTGGGCTTGGCCCTGGCAAGTAAGTGAAATCTTTACAAGTTTTTCTCTAAACATGTTACTATCACTTGTGTTTTATATCATTCAGTTGGCCTAGAGATTTTTGATTCAGTTTTTCAGTTTGATAGGATCGATATGTTTCCTTGTATTCAGATAGTCTTATAGTTGTAGAAAACATTCTTGTGTGAAATACTTGCAGAATGGCTTTGTGATTTAGTTTCAAACTGCAAAAAACACTGCATTGTTTTCTTTCTTCATGAGTTGTCAATTCTGAATACTTTTTAGCCGAACTGTACAGCCACTATACACTATTGGTAATCTAAAAAAAAACCCACAAAGATCAGTTTTACATAAACTTACTTGGTGTAAAGTTGATGATGTTATCAAACATCCCTTGAAATATTTCTGTCTCATGTGCTATCATTTCAGTAGCATTAGTGAAATAATACCTTAACCCTCCTACTGATAGACCATTTGAAACCATTCCAAATTTCCACTTTCAAAAATGCCCATTGGTTTTGTACACACATGGTGATACCATTTGAACAGTGTTGGTAGCAAGCTTTACTACCATTCAAATCCATTCAAATGCATAAAGGGTCTATTGATTCACCACTTAGAAGTATCCAAACAAGGTTTTGTATTAGCTGTACTACCATTTGGAAAGATCCAAACAAGGTTTTGTATTAGCTGGGGGAATCAATACTGTACACAGTTATTTCACCATTCAAAACCACAAAAGCGAATGGTTTCAAATGGTGCATCAACTTTTATGAAAAAGGTACCAAAAGTAGGAGGGTTAAGTGAATATCTGTCATCTGCAGACAGAAATTCCATTAGAATAACTACAAAAAATCTGGAAGCATTTTCATTATTGTTAAGATTTTTTTTAATACTCATATCTTGTTTCATATAAAATATATGAATTTAAAAATATTTTACCAAAAGTATACACTGGCTTCAAATCAGTTTCTTAGACTTACAAGAATTTCCAAATTATATGTTTCCACTTATCATTTTATCCTAAAGCCGTAATTTCAATTCACTATTTTTGTTTTGGTGCATACAGCATGAATTTTAAGTTTACACATTTTGTATAACAGTATTATAAATAAAGTACTGGTAATTCAAAAAGAAACAAATGGTGAAACTTACTTGGTGTTAGCTGATGATGGTTTCAATTGGGAAAAAAAAAATTTAAAAAAAATAATAATCCAGTTCAAAATTTAGCAATAAGTTCTCTTTCCTAAATTTTACATTAGAATAAAGACAATAAATATGAATGCATTTTCACTATTTTCTTCTGAACAACACAACATAATCCGAAAACTTCACATCAAGTCAGTTATATTTTGATTCAAAAGGAGTAAGCATACTTACATTGTATGAAAGCAGTTTTGCCAACATAACCAAATGACTGTTCCCAGAGTAACAAGTGTTGATTCACTGAGTTGTAATTCTTGTCCTTTTAGCAGCCAGTTTCAGGACTTGGCATCTAGCCAAGCGTATGATTTGTTAGAATTTTGGTAAAACTGAACATACATGTAGTAAAATAATTGATAGCTAGCTTATTATTAGAATACTGCCCTCTATTGACAATGAAAATATTATTATGTGTTGATATTGTCATCATTGGGAATGAATTTTAACAGCACTGAAACATTCTCATAACATAAACTAATGATCTAGATTGCTTAATTATTGACCATTGTATTTTTGTCAAACATTTTGAAATATAGCCTGGTAATACCTTTAAACTATTTTCTGGTTACTGATCTCAACTGAGCTAATATTTTGTCTGCTTTGTTTTATGTCAGATGCTGCAACGACCATCATTCAGAACAAAGGTATGTCATTTTTTCTGTCATTATTTTATGTATTTCCAATCTTATTTCATCCAATATTTAATATACTAGAAGCTCAATTAATGTTTGTAAGAATTATTTGTTGTCAAGTTGATTTGTGAAAATGTAATTCTAGCAAGAGAGGATAAGTAGACTTCCTTTTCAACTGAAAATAACTAAGACATAATTCATCAATTAAAATTTTCTTTCTAACTTCTGAAATGTTTTATGTAACTGATATATTATTTTCTTATATAAGATTTAACCAGTTCGCATCGGAGGCCGTGTATACACGCAATTTTTTTTTGGAGAGCGGATCGGAGAGCGTCTAAACACGCCACAGGATTCTCGGGAATATTTGTATAGATTCCCAGTCGACGTGGCAACGAGCCATAAGCATATGGTGGAAGACGCGGTCTCCCCGGTCACGCTCTGGTGAGCACCATTGGTCGTGTTTGTGCGGTAAAAATAAACCCGCCACGGGGTTCGGAAAAACTGTTTTATTCCCGGTGCGAACTGGTTAAGGCTTTGCATGGTGGAGTATTGATATCGTTTTGGTTTGTGGTAACACCATGTGTTTATCTCAACTATTGCTAAGTGAGGTACAGGTTCTGAAAAGAATCTTTTTCGGGCAACTCACATCTCAACCATCGCTAACGATATTATTTTCTTCATTTAAATCACAGACCGTGAAAACAGCATCACCATCCACCGGAATACTCGTAAGTAACAATTAAATCTTGAATAACCTTTGAATAAAATTTCTAATTATTTTCCTTCTATTTGAATCATACTTTGAAAGGTTTCTCATTATTGCAATAAAGCGTACATGCAGACAAAAGATATGCCACACTTACAAAGTTAGATAAATGTGTCATGAAACTGAGAAAAGTTTAACCCAGGAGATCATTATTTGAAAGTAGTTAAGATTTTTGTTTCAATATTTTTCACAAATTTGTCTTGGTGGTCCTTAAATTACAGATCTACCACTCTCTGTCAGTGAAAGACCCTAACAATTTTGAAAGTCAAACTACTTCTAGTCCCATTTAAGAATGTCTACTTGATAAAACAGCTCTGACCTCTGCTTGTATTTTTCTCCCGAACACAGCTGAGAAGTACCCGACAGAGTTTGAGCTCGGGAAGACCCACAGGTACAACTTCACGGGAGACATCAGGACAAGCTTCCCACAGACCGGCAATGAGACGATCGGACAGAGAATCCAGTGCATAGTCGAGATTGTTCCTCTCACCACCAACATCTGGAACATGAAGGTGAGATGTGCTCATTGATGGGTCTGGAGGGGTGGAGGGAGTTGGGCTGAAAGGGTTTTTCCAGATGGACAATTGAAGTTAGTATAAGTTAACACATGGGGGAGGGGAGGAGGTTGAGTTGTAAGTGACTTTCTAGATGGATAATTACATGAAGATGAGTTTGGTCATCAGTAGTGCATTATACACTTGGTCCCACTGCACATTATAAAAAGCAGGTTTTTATCTGCAAGTCCGTGAAATGATTTTCTAAAACCATCTCAACTCCATAGTAATTATACAAGAGCAGGTTTCAATTGTGTATTAACCTTCAGAGAATCGGATTCACAACAATGTTAAATTCAAACTACTTTTTACATTTACCTTGACTGAAATTAAACCATTTATTTGTGCATTTTGTTTCCTAGTTGGTTAAGCCGACAGTCTTCGAGATCAATGGTACTCACGACAAGTTCGAGACAATGCATAAATCTCAGAATGCCACCACCGAGATTCGCAAACTGACCCAGCAAAACATCACCTTCCACATCTCTCAGGGAAAGGTAAGAAATATCAACAAATATCTGATTTAACCAGGCGGCTGTTAAAGATGTATCACCCATTTTTTAATTTATTTAAAAAAAAATTATTTAACTGATATTTTGGGGCAATTTTTGTTTTAGTTGGAACATTGGTATTAAAAAGGAAAACATATACTTAAAAATGAGATATTTCTCAAAATAATTGTCAGAAGCTTGATTTTAAAGGGGCAGTATCATCACAATCAGAGCAGACTTTCGGCAGGGCATGGAATCGATGTCCTAGTTTAAGATGAACACAGTGACTGCAAAATTACTGGCTCATTTA
The DNA here is from genome assembly GCA_029582265.1 of Zoroaster sp. YZ-2022. Taxonomy (NCBI): domain Eukaryota; kingdom Metazoa; phylum Echinodermata; class Asteroidea; order Forcipulatida; family Zoroasteridae; genus Zoroaster; species Zoroaster sp. YZ-2022. The sequence continues at coordinate 2,535,632 of CM055825.1, read as the reverse complement.
TGCAGCAATGGTAATATGACCTTATCATGTAGGGAATTATGGCAGTCACTGAGTTAATCTACAATAGAGCATTCTGATTCCATGCCCTGTTGATCATGATGATACTGCCCCTTTAATACCTAAATTAATTTATGACAGCACTATTCAGGACACAGGTACTGTAAAACATGCTTTCTGAAATTTATTTTTCGGAAATATGTAATTTTTTAGGTATTTGTTATTCTTTTCTCAGGTGAAATAGTAATGTTATTCCAATGAAAAAGAAAATTACTGTCAAAATAGTGAAAAACACATCTTTTAAAAACGGGTATTTAAAAAAGTCATGGTCATTGCTATTGTATTATTTTGGTTTTTATTATAAATAAAATTTATGTTGATTCAGTGATACTTTGGAATTGCACTTTATCAAAAAAACCTCTTTTACATAGTTTTGTTTATCTTGAGATTGATAAGGCTATTTTCAGAATTGTCAAAATTTATATTTTTTGGGTCCCCAGGAAAAGCTTAGTGTTGTTGATGATACAATGAAAGATAACATAGTCATTAACCCATCTTCTTGATCAGACAATATCTGAAAGGGTGATTTTCATCTTGCGTCCTGATGTCCAGTGCTAGACCTTTAAACTTTGCTATTTATTTCATGAACATGTTGTTGCGTTATCAAGTGCTTGATAGATAAACAGATTAATCAAAGCCATTATTGAGGTAATGTGGAATGATAACCAGCTGAGAAAATCAAGTCAGTCCTCTTGAGTCTGTGCATGAAATCAATAAGGAAATCTATTTGATTGCCTGATTGCTTTTGAAATACTTGTTACTATGGTCACATGCTACCATTAAATTCCTTTTTTCAAAGTGTAATTTTAAACTAAAAGTTTTTCCACAGGTACATATATATTTGATTTTTATGTCACATTCTTTTTCAGAGTGAACTTAATTGAATCACAGACCCCCCCACCCCCGCAGAAAAAAAAGAAAGTATATCACTGATGCTGTGTTAATGAACCTAAGATGGACCTCCTCCCGTCCCCCCGTCCACTGAAAAATCAAAATCACTGTTTGATATGAAGAATTTCTCTCTTTCCATTTTGTAGATCGAGACAGTCTTCGCCAACAAGACTGAACCAGAGTGGATTCTGAACATCAAGAAGGGTATCTTGAACATGATTAGCATCCAGATGAAGAAGGACAAGGTCTACGAGACAGACGAGGTCAATATCCCCTTATATGTCACCACAAGAGGGCACTATAACTGTGACCTTTTGTGGTATAAAAGACAATATTCAAAGCCAAATTTGAAGTGGATAATTTAATTTTAAAAACATTTGCTAAATTACTAAATATGTGAATTCATTTTAAAAATAAAAGTCTTTTTACTTCTGTTTATACCAAAGAAAGGTCAACAACCTGATTTGACCTGATTCGACCTATGAGCACTCTTTGACCTGACTTGACCCAATCTAACCAACATGTTTCATGACCTGACTGAGTGACCTACTGAACTTGGCTTAATCTTGTAATAGCTTGATCTTGTAATAGTTTTCCACCAATTTACCCAACTTCAACCTTTGGTCTGACCTTCAGACTTGATTGGTCAATCAGATTATTCCAACTTAGCCCTTAAAATGCAACTTCAACTTTGACCTAATTTGTTTCCGCTTCTAGGAGGGAGTGTCTGGTACCTGCAAGACCCTGTACATCATCAAGGAGACCACAAACGAGGACCTTGTCACCATCCTCAACGTGACCAAAGTGCGTGACCTGACCAACTGCTCAAAGACAGCCTTCAACAATGAAAAGAACTTCAAGTTCCAGACCTGCGATAAGTGTGTGAAGGTTAGAAAACAATTCTTATTTGTATATCCAGTTGTTTTGCTCCTTGCAAAACATTTCAAAGATTTGTATAACCTCACATAACAAATTCGAAAATTCTGAAAATTAAAACACAAAACCTTTAGATTAGACATTTTTTAACAAACTGTTATCAGTTTCATTAACAATTGTAAAGGCACTGATCTTTTATGACATCATAAACACTGCATCCGCCTTGACTTTTTTTGCAATGGTATGTCTAAACCAATGCTATATCGAATCCATCAAATGTGAGCAAGTTCAGTCCTTCAAAAACGCTTTCAAATTTGTATTCCCATCCTGCAAAGCTTGAAATTCTGTGTCATGAATGCTTGCCAATGCAACAGTTGTTCTCACTTTTGTTCTCATCCCCAAACACAGCCCAAGAAGTCCATGGATGCAACAGCCACCTTCCATTACAACATCACCGGAACCAAGCAGAGATTCATCATCAACGGTGTCAAGACCAATGCTCGCTACAACTTCTTCCCACTGGGAGTCAAGGGAGGATCAGTTGCCGTCCTTGTCAAGTGAGTTTCTAAATTGTCTGGCAAAACCGGTTCAACTCACTAATGTTGGCATTCAGATTTACGAGCGTATCAAATTCTCATGGGAGGGTCAACATTGGTACACTGCATTTTCCTTCGCTGCAGTAGGTCAGGTCAATTTATTGTGACACAATCTTCAAGCAAATGCAAAGTGTTACATCAAAAGTTAAGATTCGCCATTAATCCTGTTAAAATTTACAGTAACTTTACCATCATTTGTATGGTACCGCTAATAGAAAAGACAGCCCAATCTTTAGAAAGCATTTACTTCAAAACATTGTGGGGGAGTTGATTCTCTAAATGTGTGAAGGATGGTCAAAAAAATTCCAGCGGTCATGTAAAGTTGAAAAGGGAGAGGGCTCCCCTATCCTGAAACAAAATCATCCTATTATGTTCATCTTCCTGTTGCCTTTATTTAGCCAATCACTGCAGCTCATCAACGTGACAGAGGACCCACTCTTCCAGGTGCCAACTGAGGAGATGGAGCCACGTGGCAACCTCATCTACAAGGTCCCTAAGCTGGTCAAGGTCCAGGAGGAGATGTTAAGCACCGTCAACAAGGTAAGGAGGGTAACTAAGTAAATCTCTCCTATCGGTATTTCTCATCATCTATGATTGTGGTCTCGGCTTGAAAAGGAGAGGGGGTTGCTAGATTCCATCTTGTATGATTGGTGAACATCAGTATCTGTTGTTCATTTTGACATTTACATAAATGTATTCTGCCCATTTGCTTAATCATGTACTACAAATAGTATTCATCTTTGAAGCTGCAGAATTTTATTAATATACTGCCAAACTAGACAGCAGATCCAAAGTATGACATCTTTGTGTCCTACTTTTTGAAATCCCATTCTTTAAGATATCTTCTTATGTATGTTTTATAATTTGCTTCCACTAGGTCCACCTTATGCTGAAGAAACTGGAGGATCAGACCCTGATGAACTTCACCGTCGATGCCCCAAGCCACTTCATCCTCCTTGTAAGGTCCCTTACTGAGGCCAACTTCAACACCCTCCAGGACATCTGGAATCTGGTCAGGGACAAGCCCATCCAGAGGTATGATGCCACCCATCTTATTCCCTGACTCCATCGACACTGAACCATTTCTTGCCATAGATAACCTCATCAAACTGTCCCATCTGTTGTCTTGTTTCCTGATTGCCAATGCAAAATCACCATTAAAATCACAAGTTGAGTCCCATTGACTTGTGTATTAGAAATCCAAGATGGCTGCTGCACGAGTTCTATCTTGTTTCAAGATGAGTTCTATCTTGTTTCAATCTTTCTCACCCCCTCCACCTTATCTATGCATCTTTCTCATCTCTCCCCCTCTCCTTTTCCTATCTCAGGAAGTGGCTGATTGAGGCTCTCCCCTACGTCAACCAGGAAGAGATGACACTCCTCGTCAAGGAGTTGATGACAACCGAGGAGCTCCTTCTGACCACGGATGAGAAAGTGACCATTCTGATGAAGCTGGGAACATACAGGAAACCAACAGAGAAGTCAGTGGAACTCCTTAAGGTGGGTAACTCATCTTATGTTTTACCTCAATAGATGGATAGTAGTGTTGAACAATGGTCATTACCAGATTATTAAACTAACAAATTATTATCAAAAAACTTACTTGCTGTAACATCAATTATCCCGAGAAATTATTTCCTCCGAAGTGCTTTCCTGTATAGAGAAACAGTCAATGTTATGTATAATTTACAAAAATAGCCGATGGCAACTTCTTTGAAAAATTTCAAAAACAGAAAAGATTGCATTGATGACTTATTACGCTGTTCATTCCAAATACTAACAGGATGTCTGCGAGCACAAGTTCCTCCAGTGGCCACACAATAAGAAGGTCAACACCACCTACATGTACAACATCACCCGTGTCCGCTATGCCTGTTGGCGCTCCCTCGGTATCCAGATCAGATCGCTGAAGGATCAGTTCAAGTTTGTCTCACCGACCTTGGTCCAGTCTCTGACCAATTGCGAGGACACATTCGACAAGACCACCAAGCTGACCCCATTGGACACCACTGTCTACAAGACCAAGGTACAAATGGGGAACAAAAAATCTTAGAAATCGGAAATGCACATTCTCAGGACATTCATACAGTGCACTGGTGGCCATTTAAACACAACATGCATTTAAAGTTGAATATTGATTGGTTTCTTTGGAAAAGCAAAGGGAAAAATAAAGTAGGTTTCAAGATATTCAAGACATTTGTGGAAGTCTTAAGTATCATGAATGCCTCCTCAGTCGGTCACACCATGCTGTTGAGCAAAACTGCCACAGAGGTCTTGATTCAAGACTAGGGGACACCTCGTTTTTAAAATAAATGTCTCTTGAACAATAATTCATATTCGGTTTATGTTTTTGTTTTCCAACTTAAGACTGAGGCCAAACAGTCCACCAAAGAAGACGATTACATGACCGTGGAAGAGGCCAAGGCTCTCCTGAACACCACCAAGGTAACCAAGGTCCGTGAGATGTGCCTGATCGCTATCGGCCAGGCCGGCCTCCCAGACCACATCACCCTCATCCAGCACATCATCGAGCAGAAATTCACCAACCAGACCCTTGACGTCAGAATTGCTGCTGTGACTGCCCTGAGGAGAATGAAGGACTTGCCCAACAAGGTACAGCTTCATAATCAGGGGTGTAGTTCCTAGCATGAGGAGTGAGAGAGGTATTTGGGGGAGGTTCTAAAGATGATCAACAAAGGGTCAGATATTAAATTTTGCAGAACACTTGCGAAGCTTATTTACTATTCATATTATTGTTTGAAGTCATACATTTTATTTTGTCCACCCTGCCTGTACTCTTTATAACTTGGTACGTGTGTCCTGCTCTAAATAAATGATACTTTGTGGGATACCTGTGAAGCAATGCTCTCATGTATAAACTTTGTTTGCACTGTACACTTACAAAGAGGATTGACATTTTAATAATCATGCTGATAGCAGAGGAAGCCTTTTTATATGACTATGATTTTCCTTTTTAGGTGCTCTCCATCGTCCTGCCAGTGCTCCGCAACCCATATGAGGATGCTGAGCTCCGTTTAACTGCCTACTTGGTGATCACCCTGACCAACAAACGCCCAAGTGTCATGTCTCTGATCGGCCAAGAGCTTAACACCGAGAAGTCCAAGCAGGTCCGCAGTTTCATCTACTCTCATCTGAAGATGACCGCCGAGGATGTTGAGCCATGCAACTGGAAATTGTGAGTAGTTGTAATGTTATAATTCAATCTGTCAGTTAATTGTTCAGTTAGCCGATTGGTTAGTCAGACAGTCAATCAGTCAGTCAATCAGTCAGTCAATCAGTCAGTCAATCAGTCAGTCAATCAATCAGTCATTCAAACAGTCAGTCAGTCAATCAGTCAGTCAGTTAAATAGTTGGTCAGTCAGTTAGTAAGTCATGCATTGATCTGTCAGTTAATTGGTCAGTCAGCTGATTGGTCAGTCAGCTGATTGGTCAGTCAATCAGTCAATCGGACAATCATTCAATTAGTCAATCAAGCAGTCAGAGAGTTAGTAAGTCATTCATTCTGTCAATCAGTTGGTCAGTCAATCAGTTATAATCAGTCAATCCAAGCAAGCACAAAAACAGTCGGAATTGAATAGTCACCAAAAAGATCAATTAAAAGAATATTAATTTTGCATCTAACCATAATATTTTTTTCTTGTTTTATAATAGGGCCATGGCAGCTCGATATGCCCTTATTTACACCACGCCATTCAACATGGGACCAACCTACTCCAAGGTCCGCTCTGTTCGCACCTTCAATCGTAAGTCGCAACCCATCACCACATCACCAAGTCCTAGCCAAAACAAAACAAATTTGAGAAAAATTTAATATATTTGAGACCAAAGCCACTGAAACATTCCCAAAACTCTTGTAATCCAAACGATGGAAACATAAAATTTAAACAGTTAAGGAAATCTTTTGTAAAAATATTCCTCTTTTGGATTCATGAGGATGATGTGTAAAAAAATATTAGAAAATATAACATGACCATGTTCTTGGCATGCAAGATCAGAATGCCTGAAAAAGTTTTACAAGTTTTCATAGATCTGTCAACAGCCAAATCTTACCTTATCTTTCAAAGGCTTGCAAAGAAAACCTGAAAAAATAAGTCTTTGTTGCAATTTTGTTTTAAACAGCCGAGACCAAGATAGGAACCCACATGAAGACGCAGACCATCTTCTCTGAGGGTGAGCTCACTCCCAGCAGGACCACTGTTGACATGGATGTCGACATGTTCGGCAAGAAGACGTCCGTCTTCCAGGTATAGTTAGGCACCTTCTGTGTATTTTCAAAGTTTTTACTGGCTTCTTACTATAGCACCGCCAGAAAAAAAAATATTGCAAATTGGGAGATAGCCGATTAACCCTAACTCTCTAGGCCCATTTGCTTACACATAACCTGAATCTTCCGAAATCCTTCAGTAGTAAAGCAATCACATGACATGTATGCACGCATGTGTTTCTAATCTGTTGTACATGGCCAGGGACCCTCGCTGCATGCATGGAGCAATAAACAGTGTCCACTGACCCAAGCACTGACCTTGCAATCACTACAACAAACATGGATGTACATGTACCATGGAAAAGCAAGTATGCCTAATAACCTCAATCCTCCAAAATCCTTCACTTTAGCAAAGAGGATTTTGGAGGATTTGGGAAGGTTAGGGTTAAGCCAGTATGGAATGGATGCAGTTACAGATATTCTATCAAAAGTGTACACAAGCTTTAATTATTAACAGTATTCTGACATTTAGAGTCTTTTAGGGTATATATCCTTGAAGCTGGACCTGTTTGTGTTTACGTTTGTGTTGTTTTTTGTTTTGGATATTAACAAAAAGTCAAATTCCAACTTTTAGCTTTCAGTAGTTTGCAAAGAAATTGACATAGTTTGATAAACCGAACATAAACACTTTGTTTACCACAAACAAGCACTGACCTTGCAATCACTACAACAAACATGGATGTACCATGGAAAGGCAAGTATGCCTAATAACCTCAATCCTTCAAAATCCTTCACTTTGGCAAAGAGGGTTTTGGAGGATTTGGGAAGGTTAGGGTTAATGGGCTAGATAGCTCAGTTGGTTTAGTATCCGTCCAGCTTCTGCTTATTTGATTTTTGACTCCAAATATTCATTCACCTAGTCAGTTTTTCTTGTGGTATATTTGATGATTAAGCTCTGAACACTTGCTCAGTTTGTTGTTTCTGTTCGTCTGTCCCAATCATTGTGTGTCTGTATCTCCCATCTCAGTGATGATTGAATAGAGGTGCTGACGAACATGCTACGATTGTGAACTTTTCTAAACATATCATGGTAATTTGTTTTGCTCGCAGCTTGAGGTCAGAACCAGTGGCATGACCAACCTGCTTGAGAAGTTGTTCGGCCATGACGGTCACTTCTACAAGCGCAGGAGCGTCTTTGACCTGTTGAAGGAGAACACAAGGAAGAGGCGATCAGTCAGCACCAATGAGGAGGAACTCATGAAGATCAATAAGAAGGTAACCATCTCATATGGACTAAGCCTTCTTGAAGACAGTATCCTCTTCTCTGGAAAGCTCTTCCATAATCTTCTCTCAAAAAAAGACACAACAAATAATTGAAATGCCCCAATATGACCTTGTTGCGAACCCAGAATTTTTTCAAGAGAGAACATTGTTTCTTTTGAAAATTTCTGGATTTATACGCAAACCCTTGCGCAGTAGAAGTTGCATCTTAATTGCCTAAATTTATGCACATTTATGCACTTTTGCAGATTTTTGCATTTTAAGATATGACCTTGTTGCACTGAGCTGACGCAACAGAATTGAGTAGTTCCAAGTTGAATCAAGCTGTTAACTTTCAAGTTTTAACATGTTTTTTTCATTTTGACCTTGATTGCAGTTGGGCGCATATGAGGTCACCCCAGAGGAACCACGCCTCAGACTGAGAATGGCCATGTTTGGAAACCGCATCAGTGACCTAGACATCAACAAGGACTATCTGTATACCTTGATCAAGGAGGGCAAGTTTACGACCGACTTCTCCAACCTTGACGAGGAACTCGGCAAGAAGCAGACTTTCAGCACCACCAAGGGTAAGTCGTATCTCCCTAATTTTTTTCGTCTCTGCGTAGGCCCAGTGTGGAGGGGATTGTGGGCTAGCAGCGTGGCTATCCACTTAAGTGAAACACTGATCTGGGGTGGGGTATATTGTGCAGGCACTATTCGCTCAGTGCATGACCTCATGAGGGCGCCCTTCATGTACACAGGGCAATTGGAATACACCTGGTTAGCATACGCTGTTGACTCCATTTACATTCAAGAGTTAACGGTTACCAATGGAAAGAGTTTTCACTGAAAGTGTATACAGACTGCGTACACACATACATTTTTGAACATTGGTTTATTTTCTGGTTCTCCCCTAGGCATGATACTGATGGACCAGAGATGGGAACACCCAACCATCATGGGAATCCCTCTCTCCTACAACTCCACCGTCGCTACCATTTTGAGAGTCACCATGAATACCACCTTCCGTGCCCACCCATCTCTCATCCTCAACCAGGAGAACCTGACTGCTAGCATCAACATCACCCCCGAGTAAGTCTCTCTTCAAATTCTCTGCTTGTACCACTTATTCCGAGTGAAAAAACTTTAAGGTCATAATATTCTTCATCAAGTAATCCACATAAATATTTTTTATTTTGGTGTTTTGCATTTGTCATGAATAAGAACAATAGTTATTTTTGTGCCATGTAGAAGCACACTAGAGCTAGATTAAATACAAACTGCACATCTGAAGTGATACTCTTTGTGATATTGCTCATGGAGGCAATTTCATGGAGCTTCGCTGCACAACATTTAGTGTCTTTATCACACTGCGGCCATTTTGTTTTTCAGATATGAAAGTCTATGAGAATCAGAATGAGGCTAATGTCCAAAATAGATTGGTGCCATAGATTTGGTGATCTACTTTATAGTAATTTCTGCCTTTCAGTTTTGAAGGTTTAGATGCTTGCACCCTTCCAGTTTTCAAAAAAATTTAATTAATTGTGCATGTTTCTGAAGGAGGATCCTTCTATTTACTTAATTGCTGAATCTGTAAACCACTAAGCTTAAGTGATCATGATGGGCTGGTTCAATCCATATGTAGCAGCAGGTACCTCAGTTTACATCTAATAAAAATAAGACTTGTTTGTTGATTCCCACAGGGTCATAGTTAATGCCATCTTCAAGATGGGCATCCACACTCCCCTGATCAAGCTTGGCTCAGCCGTCAACGTCACTTTGAACACCACCCTGCCAGTTAAGACCAACATCACCATCGACTTCATGAAGAAGAAGTATGAGCTCCATCTCCACCAGATCGAGCAGAACCTGACCTTCCTGAACTTCACGTAAGTACAGAAAACGCATTTTGAGTTATCATTCTTAAGGGGTATGAACACCTTTGGTAAATATCTGATTACAGAGTTACTGAATTATAATGTAAAAATTTAGCTGATGTAGGGTTGGTAATGCTCGCAGTCATCCTGAATATTTTGTTCTCCACCTGATACGCTGAACTGTTTTAGATAAGATGAAATATATTTAAAATTTTCCACATTAGAATATATACACACAAAATAGTCTGAATGCATTTTCACTATTTTCATGTTAATGACATTACCCCAAACTGCCCAAGCACTTTTGAAATAACAATATTTCCTGTTCAAATGTTGGGAGAATGTACTCACTGTCTGTGCATCCCCAATGTATAATTTAAGTTGTTTGCTATTTTCTCCTTAGTCACAAGATGTACCACTTCTGGCAGAGCAACAAGACCGAGAACCACACTGTGGTGAACACCACCCTCACCAACAGGAAGCCTGTGACGGTATGAACACTTCCATCTTAATTTTGATTTAACCCTTTAACCATAGCAGTTGGAAGCGGCCACAGTTGCGCACTTGATTCAAATAATAATTTTTGTACTTGCTGTACTTTTACCTGGACTCATTATTAACAAGGACAATAATATACATTCTACAATTCTTGATAATCGATATCTTAGATATTGTCAAAGATCATCTCAAAAAACAGCCAAAGAAATTATTAGATTCCAGAGCATCATCAAGACAGAGATGCCAACATTTACGATTTGGGCGTAATTTTTACGATTTATTGAGTCCAATTACGATTGTACGATCCTTGTATCAATTTTTACGATTTATAAAAATGTAAAGCCTCGAGTGTGAGGTTTGAAAAGGGGGTAATTTGGGTATTTTTGTGTCCGAGGCGGATGCACCGTGGCGAATTACTCTTTTTCAATTTGGAATGTTGGCATCTCTGTCAAGATTGCCCGAGATATTTCATTAACAAGTGTAAGCCGTTTAAATAATTGTCTCTGTTATGGAAGGGTTCAAATTCTCTGAATTAACGCCATCGATTGACCTCCATCCTCGTATTGCAGAAAGTGACGTGCATGGAACCATTCAATGATTCTTACATGTGCATTAACACCACCTATGTACCTCGTCTTGGACATCCCACTTCTCCCTTGCACCCACTCACCGGACCCAGTCATCTTTCCATCTTCAACATCAGAAAACCTCAGGCACCCAAATCCATCAAGTTCCAGTACAACGTCAAGAACATCGAAAACTGGGAGACTGAGAAGGTACGTTTGTAATGGGTTTTTTTCACCCATTGCGAGAGTACAAGAAGCTAGAAAATTTTCAAGAAGATAAGACTCAAATATCTCCATATTTGAAAAAAAATATTGCCCCCCTCCAAAAAAGGAAAGAAATCAAGCTTGGATTTCTGGTCTTGCACGCAATCTTCCAAGTTGACCCTTATGTATTGCCAAAAGTGTAAATGTTTTGAGTAAAGGATTGGTAATGTTGGTAAAACTGCTATTATCTCTCTTTTGGATCAAGATATACATTAAACAACCAACCTCCATCCTCGTATTGCAGAAAGTGATGTGCATGGAACCATTCAATGATTCTTACATGTGCAACCACATGAGGACGATCAGAGCACACTGATCGAAACGTCGAGTTGTACCTCCAGTTCTTTTCAGAACTAATTACTACTCAACTATTACAACCAACCTGTCAAATTTAAAGAGACAATATCTTCATGGAATCAGAGTGCTAGTTTTAGATTAACTCAGTGACTGAAAATAATACCCCACATGATAAGGTCATATTACTATTGCTGCTGCATAAATGAGCCAGTAATGTTCAGTCACTGTCTTCAACTTTAAACTAGGACACCGATTCCATGCCCTGTTGAAAGTCTGCTCTGATCGTGACAATATTGCCCCTTTAAGTTTCAGCTTATTACGATTATTATCTAGTAAATAGTGAACATTTTCAGATTTTGTGAATTTAATCCAATCCAGAATGTCAGACTGAATACTCTTTCCTAAATTCAAAACGGAAATTATTAAAAGTGACCACAGTTATTTTTTAGAGAAGATTTAAACAACACTGGTCTACAGCCAAAATGCTTCCGAAACAAATGAAGTCAAACTTGACTAATTATGGGTCACTGAGAATGGAAATGATGCTTAAAATTGTTGATTGGCTCTAGTTTTCAAGATCTACATGTACATGTGTACACGTATGGGAATAGCGTATGATAATTCATGATTAAAAATCTGCTATGTACACCATATACATAGTACGTAAAATGTAAAAACTTAAATATCTTGGAAACAGTAGCCAATCAGCAATTTTAATTGTCATATTTGAATTCAGCACATCAAAATCCATAATAAATAGCACATTTTATCTCCGAAGCAGACAACTTTAAACAAATTGTTGACCAGTGTAATCATCAGCTTTACACCAAGCAAGTTTGACATTATAATTTGACCATTTGGTTATTATGATTGACCAATCCTTTACCTTAATACCTTTACCTTAATACCTTTACCTTAATACCTTTACCTTAATACCTTTACCTTAATACCTTTACCTTAATACCTTTACCTTAATACCTTTACCTTAATACCTTTACCTTAATACCTTTACCTTAATACCTTTACCTTAATACCTTTACCTTAATACCTTTACCTTAATACCTTTACCTTAATACCTTTACCTTAATACCTTTACCTTAATACCTTTACCTTAATACCTTTACCTTAATACCTTTACCTTAATACCTTTACCTTAATACCTTTACCTTAATACCTTTATCTTAATACCTTTACCTTAATACCTTTACCTTAATACCTTTATCTTAATACCTTTATGATAAACCCACTTGTAAATATAAATCTTCTTTTAATAATGGGATCCTTCTTGGACCTCCTTTCAGAACATCGACATGCTCATGATCCTCACTGGCAAGAGATTGGACAACACCGAGTACGTTAACACCACCAAACTCAACTTCAGACTGAACCACCCCAACAAAGTAATCGATATCACCATTACTGACAGCAAACGCCCACAATGGCAAGCCGAGATCACCGCCATGAACAAGGAAGGAGAGGTAACGCACAAAACTGTGATATGAATATAGTATTTTTAATAGTTGTCTATATGTAATTGCACAGCTGGAAAATGTATTTTTATATATGATAAATATCAATTGAATTGAATTTAAACTCTTACTGGTTGCTGTGCTGAAACCATGAACAACTACCCCTCCAAAATGCATGAAAGGTCCAGCTATTGTTTAAATCTAACAAAATTAAAAATATGAATTACCTAAGCAGAACCCAAAGTAATTAAACTGATTATTTTAATTGCTAAGAATTTTAACATTTGAACATGAATGGAACTAAAAATGTTATATTCTAGGGATTTTCCAGTGATTTATTCTTAAATCCCTAGAATACAACTTTTGATTTTGTAATAACTTTGGTGCCTTGCTAAAGGTACCTAATAAATTAAATTTTTATTTGATTTTTTTTTTACTGAACATTACGATAAAGCTTCCATGTATTGGAAATAGGTTGTAAGCATGTTTTCAACATTTCATATAGATCTAATGATTTCTTTTATCATTTTATTTTTATCGCAATTTCAGGAGATTTTCACTCAGGCTATCTGGGGACTGCCCAAGAACTACATCCAGAAGATTAACAACACCGAGATGATGTTCTACCGTGAGTTCTTCTTGCAAATGAACAGCCAGAGCTGGACATGGAACAACACTCGTAACATCTCAATCTTCTGGGCTGAGCTTCCAGAATGGCTCAAGAATGTTAGTAGAACCCTCCAGTCTTCAAGTCCTACAAACATTTATTTGGACTCTTGTTCTCCCCAGTTGACGTTTATTGTGCGCAGAAAATACTTATTTGCGCCTCTTCTGCTAACCATCAATATAATAGTTAAATTACTTATTCTCAGAAATGTTTATATTGAAATAAATAAAACAAAACAAACAAACAAATGCATGGTGATAAACAAGGGGGTACTTGATTGTTCCCCTGCCCCCCTCCCTTTAGGTGTCTGAATCTTATTAAGTGGGTAGGTTTTATTTCCATGGAGAACGGAGTTATGATTCATCAAATCATCTGATTTTCTGTTTCTGTGGTTGCATTTCCCAGGTCACCTACGTCGTCAAAACCTACGTCCTTCCAAAAGCCCTGGAAGTGATGAAGGCCACCACTGATGTTGACTTCCTCCATGAGCCACTCTTGAACCCCATTCAGAACTCCACCACTGTCTCCCTCAAGGTGAGTTTCATTTGCAACCTGGTGACAACAAAACTAATCCATGCGTCCATGTTTGTCTAAAGATGTGAATACGATTATGAAGCAAATTGTTAGGTCTTACATTCACCGCGAATGAAACACCAGATTGAAATGTGTTCAACTATGATTCATTAGCATGAATATCAATTTTTGAGATCACAATTTACTTTGCATTCACGTTCATTTAAATTATACAAACCGACCTTAAACGATTTAAGTTGCAGACTCGTGTGTTCAGTACAAACTATATATAGAGAGTTATTATATAAACGGGAAGCGAGCAAAGAAAAGTTGGCTGATGCTGGACTCGAACCCGCGACCTCTCGAATACCGTATGAGTGCTCTACCAACTGAGCTTACCAGCCCCTATGTTGGTGGGCGGTCCACTTATGCCAATTATCTATTTCTCTATGGGGCCAGGTCAGAGGCCAAACCATATCTGCCGAGTAGCCAGGGATCAAGCCCCGGTCTGCTGCAAACAACCTGGGTAACAGCAGTAGCGGGGATCACACAACTTGGGACACAAACCTTTTACGTGGTTGTACACAGATAAAATATATAGGAGGTTGTTATATTATGTAAATGGGTGAAAAGCTAAAAGTGCACATTACCTTTTGTTTAGATCAAGACAAACAGGACCATGGATGTTGAGTTGCACCTTCCAATTGAGAAGATCACCATCTTCAATGTCTCCACCCCTGTCCACACCTCCGTGCTGAAGAAGACCGTGCCACAGGCTGTCTCAATCATCCAGAGACGTGTCGTTGAGAAGTACCTGTCTGGTAAGTTTAAAAACAGCTTTACACTTTTTTTTCAAAATTTCACTGATGTTGCGAGTATTATTTTGTCTGAGGAGTCTTCATTTAAAAAAATAAATAAAATAGGGTATTCTCCTGAAGGTGATCAGAGCCCACTGATCAAATTAAATCATGGATTTGTTTGAGATTCTAATTAAATTCCAAATCATTGAATGTTTTCTTTTCAGGAAACTGCACATACAACACAACTGGCAACTTCACCACTTTCGACAAACATACCTTCAACTACAACCTGACCGGTAGCTGCCCCCATGTTCTGACCAAGGACTGCTCGCCCAACAAGCGCTTCACCGTGCTGGTCCAGAACACCCCAACGTCCAACAACCTTGTCCGCACCACTCCCATCGTGACCATCTACATCGACAACCACAAGGTTGAGCTGGTGACCAGAACCAATGATGAAGTCTTCGTGAAGGTAATTACATTGTCTCCAATCTTATATTACTCAAATCTTAAATCGCAAAGAAGAAAGAGCAAAAAAAAAAAATTACCTAGCATGCCTTGTTGCTTTTTAAATCAAGCCAAAAAATATTTTTTTACAATCTTTTTTATTAAATTTTTTGAAATGATTGAATTGAAAAATGTTCTTTATTGGAATGGTCCATGCATCTAAAAATTAAGAATTTTTCTTTTTGAAGAGTTCCCCAAAGGCATGAAAGGCAGATCACCAAATCTGAAGCCCCAGTTTATTATAGACATTGGCCTCATTCTGATTCTCATAGACTTGCATGTTTTGTAAAAAAGAAATGGCTGCAGCGTTGATGTGCAGGGCAGCGCCATGCCTCCATGAGCAATATCACAACAAGTATCCTTGTGTTCGTTTTTTGGCCTTTAGTACGACAGTGTAGAGGAGTTGACCTATCCAAATTCCAACCCACTTGAGACTGATGTGGGCAAGATTGAGCGCAACCAGACCCACATCACAGTCAAGGCAACAATCGGTCTGACCGTTGTGTACTGCAAGGACAACGTCACCACCTACCTTTCACCATGGTACGTCAACAAGACATGCGGTACGTATAGACCATGTTATAGCCCCCTCTATTGATATCCTCCAGTTGTGGCAGGCACACATGCATGTTTTATACTAATTTACTTTTTATACTTTGACATCCATGTAGCATTCAGTATAGTTGAAAATAATAATGCATTAGTTTTGGAATACAATCGCCCTGGTTGTTATCATAAACTGTCAAGATGTATATTGACAGAGCTTTCCATTATTTTACTGGTAAATTCCAGAAATGTTTGTGTTGCTAATTCTCTTTTAGAAAGGAAAACAACAGCCTTGAACAAGATATTTCACAAAATAATTGTTAAAAGCTTGATTTTACAGTTTATATTAAGTGCCCAAATGAATTTATGAATGGATCCACCATAAAGTAGTAATTGTAAAGTGGCAAATGTTCAAGTTGATCAAGTCTTGTTCACGTTTGCCTCCCCCTCTCCCCCTCCTGTTTCTCACTCCTTCGATCTGCTTAGAAAATTGACCTATGGTTTATTCCCTTTGTAATCCTAGGACTTTGCGGTGACTTCAACGGAGAGACTTTCATGGAGATGAAGAACACTCTCGGAGAGGAATTATACAACAGCACAAAGTTTGGTGCCAGCTGGCTGGTACATGGTGATAGCTGTGCGGACCCAAGTAAGTCAGGGGGCCAGACTTGAGACAAATCCATCACTAGATGGGGGTGGTTGAATCTCCTGAACTAACAAATTAGAAATTCTATTTACTTATTGGTATGTCCAATGAAAAGGGCCTCTGCTGGGGGAGTAAATGAATGGGGAGGGACAAAAACAGATTTCTTTCCTTGAAGTTCAGTAAAACAATGAGCACATTGAGAGGTACATCCTCCCCTCCCCAAATGGTAACTTCAACCCTGAAATCCAGTTATAGAATATCTAGATATATCCTCCCAGAATTTTGTACAAATGTTCCATTAAAGGTAGGAAAGGCTAATCAACACTCCCTCTCGAAACCTCCCCCCCCCCCCCAAAAAAAAAAAAAAAAAAAAACATACAAAAAAACAACAACAAAACACCCAAATACCACCCCTTGTTAAATGTCTTTAACATTCTCCACAGCATGCAAGCTGACCAAGGAGCAGTTGCACCCACTTCCTGAAGTTGTCTACCTGGCCAACAAGCCTGCTGCCTGCTTCAGCAAAGAGCCAGTCATGATATGCCCTCTGGGATGCAACAACAAGAGACCGGAGGACATCTTCACTGGCAAGCACATCCCAACAAAGCAGTTCATGAAGGTGAGCATACACACTCCTCTTTTATATTTATATTTGACATTTATGGGAAGGTACAACATCGATAAGTACCTTAATACAAAATTACCCGTATTATTATTGAAAAGTTATTAAAAATTCTATTCCTTTTGAGTAAAGGAACTATGTATCCTGAAAAATTCTTTGATTTTAACATTCAAAAGTGATTCTTGAGGCAGAAATTGACTTTGTTAGTAAGATCTGGAGTCTTTACAACACATATGTTGAATGCAAGTCCCAAGCTTTCTAATTTGGTGGTCAGTGCATTTCCAATGGGCTTCTGATGATCGTTGGAGCCAGCGCGTGTGAAGTGGGCATGGTTTACATCACACTAATGAACAGGATAGTAGGGAACAGCAAGTGTTTCCCCTCTGTTTGGTCACCCAGGATCCGCCCCTGGCTATTAGAAAAAACATCTGAACAAGAAACTAATCACCCATCTTTGCATTTATCTCATGCAGGTCGGCTACTTCTGCATGGCATCTGAGAACGTCGAGGAAACCAAGACACTGATGGAAGCTCGCAGGGAGCTCATCAAGTCACAGCCTGTTGACCTGTGGCGTGATGTTGAGGTGCCCCACGGCTGTGACTGCATCAAGCAGTCTTGCACCAATTTGTAAACACCCTTTTGGAAACATGTACTGATGAAACGCTTTTGTAAAGACCCCGACTAAAGATTATGCAAACTTATGAAATCCACATTATTTTTGAGAAATAATTTGTGTTGGAATGGAAACACAGAGGCCAATAATCTGTATTTGTTTAAGAACTTGAATCGTGCTTTACTGTCAGTATTAACCTATAATGTTATTTACTACCTTATAATTTCTTTATCGATGTGTTTTTGTCTTTATATTTTGGAATAGGTATCCCTTATTTAGTCTTAGAATCATATATTCTTTACTGTTGTTACTTTCTAATTCTGTGTTAAGCTTTCCCCGTTGTTAGTTTTTACAGTGCCAAACGAAGAACGGCTTTGACTGTTAGAAAACGTTATAAACCAAACAGAACATTATGCTCATGTTGGGTTCACTTTCCTCATCTTTAACCCTCCAGTAAAAAAAAACTAGTGTAGTTCTTTCACATCTGAATTCTTTTGCTTACTTTCTTTCAGCCTTCCAGTTTCTCAAAAAATATCAATCAAAGTCCTCTTGTGTAGAAAAAACATACATGTAGTGCTCTTTTGTAGTGCACCTATTTAGTGATAAAGTTCCCTTCCATTATAATCTTCTAGTGTGTTAAAAATGATATCAGTAAATGCATTACTGGTGATGTTCATTCAAATATTACTGTAAAAAAGTGCACATTTTATATTGGCCGTTTGTAAGGTTTATGGCAAGAGTTTTATAGAGAAGGATTGTAATATTTAATTAAAAGAATCATTAACTTAGGCAAAAAAGTAATAACTGTGTGATCTGATAATCTTTATTAAAATGTCTGTGTTTTTTGCAACCCTCCTTGAAGCCAATGTCGTAGAACTGCCGAGCAGAAAAAATTCTCTGAATTTTTATACCAACTATGTACACTTTGGCTGGTAATCTGTTTGATATTGTTTAGCAGAAATATTTGCTAAACAAAATTCTCTGGACTCTAGTCCCTGTTGTATGTCTGTTAGACCTACATAGTCAAAGTGAGACTTTGTTTGTTGGTCGTTTTGTCCGTCTTTTTGTATGTATGTTTAGTAGTGTTTTAAGCATCCTACAATTCTGATTTGGTGACAAGAATTCCGTCTGTTTAGTGAAAAGGGAAAAATAAAGAGAAGGGTTTGGAAAACACATCTACTTATCAAAACAGAATAGTCTGAATTGTTACAAAGGAAAGAATCGCCCACAATTTCCCATGACCCAAAGGCGGGCCATAATTATAGTCGCAAGCCTTACCCTTATTTTTTTTTTAAACTACAAGGCTAATACCCATTGAGATTTTTTGGAAAAAAATACAAGGCTTACCCCCTTGTGATTTTGATTAAAAAATACAAAAACTACAAGGTTTATCCCTTGTGATTTTGAGAAAAAACTACAAGGCTTATTTATCTCTTGTGGGTTTGATTAAAAAATACCAAACAACAAGGCTTACCCCATGTGATTTTGAGAAAAAAACTACAAGCCTTACCACTTGTGATTTTTTGGAAAAAAATACAAGGCTTACCACTTGTGATTTTGATTAAAAAATACAAAAAACTACAAGGGTAGTTAGTAAGCCTTGTTTTTTGTCTTTTTTTAAAATCCAAATCACAAGGGGTAGGCAAAATCACAAAATCACTTGTTGTTTTCCCAAAAATCACAAAGGGATAAGCCTTGTTTTTTCTCATATTTTTTCCAAATAAATCACAAATGGTAAGGCTTGTAGTTTTTCTCAAAAATCTAAAATTTGTCTCTGAAATTAATAAATAATATAATATGTATTTTCCTAAAAACAAAAATCACAATGGGTTAGCCTTACAATTCTTTGTCAAAATCATAAGGGGTTAGTTCCCCAAACAATTAAACCACAAGGGGTTAGCCTTGTAGTTTTTTTGCCAGACATACGCTTTGTTGTTTGTTTCTCTAAAATCACAAGGGGTATAAGCCTTGAAGTTTCTCAAAAAACACAAGTGGTAAGCTTTGTATTTTCCTCAAAATCACAATGGGTTAGCCTTGTAATTCTTTGTCAAAAGAATAGGGATAGTCACCCCCCAGAAGGGTGCGTAAGGAGATCACCACGCTGGTTCGCCAGACTTTGAGTCTCCCCAATGCCTGGTCGACACTCTGACTAAATTCCTGCTGAAATTTCATTTAACTAAAAAAAATATTATTTTATAGTCGATAGTGTTTTTTTTCGTGAAAATCACAAGGGAATCCTTGTTGTTCATTCCCTCAAAACCACGATTTGGGTCTGCAGAATACAGCCACCGATTTATAGCCTTCTACAGCAATTTTAAAATTTCATTCTGTTACCTATATTTTGTAAGGAAAATATTGATTTTTTGAAAAAGTTGGAAAGATAGGCGACTCAAAGTACGAAAAATGAGATCCAGGCACTCTATTGCGTCTCTCCAAGAAGAATTAGGCATTTGAAAAAAAAAATCATTTTTAGGCCAAATTTTGAAAAAACGACAAGGGGTACCCCTTGTCGTTTTTTTTCACCTCGAAAATAAATTGTCTCCGATTCTCTTCTAATTTACACAGAATGTGGCTTTGGGTCTGCAGAATACAGCCACCGATTTATAGCCTTCTACAGCAATTTTAAAATTTCATTCTGTTACCTATATTTTGTAAGGAAAATATTGATTTTTTGAAAAAGTTGGAAAGATAGGCGACTCAAAGTACGAAAAATGAGATCCAGACACTCTATTGCGTCTCTCCAAGAAGAATTAGGCATTTGAAAAAAAAAATCATTTTTAGGCCAAATTTTGAAAAAACGACAAGGGGTACCCCTTGTCGTTTTTTTCACCTCGAAAATAAATTGTCTCCGATTCTCTTCTAATTTACACAGAATGTGGCTTTGGGTCTGCAGAATACAGCCACCGATTTATAGCCTTCTACAGCAATTTTAAAATTTCATTCTGTTACCTATATTTTGTAAGGAAAATATTGATTTTTTGAAAAAGTTGGAAAGATAGGCGACTCAAAGTACGAAAATGAGATCCAGACACTCTATTGTGTCTCTCCAACAAGTATTATGCATTTGAAAAAAAAAAATCATTTTTAGGCCAAATTTTGAAAAAAACGACAAGGGGTACCCCTTGTCGTTTTTTTCACCTCGAAAATAAATTGTCTCCGATTCTCTTCTAATTTACACAGAATGTGGCTTTGGGTCTGCAGAATACAGCCACCGATTTATAGCCTTCTACAGCAATTTTAAAATTTCATTCTGTTACCTATATTTTGTAAGGAAAATATTGATTTTCTGAAAAAGTTGGAAAGATAGGCGACTCAAATTACGAAAAATGAGATCCAGGCACTCTATTGAGTCTCTCCAAGAAGAATTAGGCATTTGAAAAAAAAAATCATTTTTAGGCCAAATTATGAAAAAACGACAAGGGGTACCCCTTGTCGTTTTTTTCACCTCGAAAATAAATTGTCTCCGATTCTCTTCTAATTTACACAGAATGTGGCTTTGGCTCTGCAGAATACAGCCACCGATTTATAGCCTTCTACAGCAATTTTAAAAATTTCATTCTGTTACCTATATTTTGTAAGGAAAATATTTATTTTTATTTTTAAAGTTGGAAAGATAGGCGACTCAAATTACGAAAAATGAGATCCAGGCACTCTGTTGCGTCTCTCCAAGAAGAATTAGGCATTTGAAAAAAAAATCATTTAGGCCAAATTTTGAAAAAACGACAAGGGGTACCCCTTGTCGTTTTTTTCACCTCGAAAATAAATTGTCTCCGATTCTCTTCTAATTTACACAGAATGTGGCTTTGGGTCTGCAGAATACAGCCACCGATTTATAGCCTTCTACAGCAATTTTAAAATTTCATTCTGTTACCTATATTTTGTAAGGAAAATATTGATTTTTTGAAAAAGTTGGAAAGATAGGCGACTCAAATTACGAAAAATGAGATCCAGGCACTCTATTGCGTCTCTCCAAGAAGAATTAGGCATTTGAAAAAAAAATCATTTTTAGGCCAAATTTTGAAAAAACGACAAGGGGGTACCCCTTGTCGTTTTTTTCACCTCGAAAATAAATTGTCTCCGATTCTCTTCTAATTTACACAGAATGTGGCTTTGGGTCTGCAGAATACAGCCACCGATTTATAGCCTTCTACAACAATTTTTAAATTTCATTCTGTTACCTATATTTTGTAAGGAAAATATTGATTTTTTGAAAAAGTTGGAAAGATAGGCGACTGAAAGTACGAAAAATGAGATCCAGGCACTCTATTGCGTCTCTCCAAGAAGAATTAGGCATTTGAAAAAAAAAATCATTTTTAGGCCAAATTTTGAAAAAAACGACCAAAAAAGTTGTCTCCGAATCGCTTCAAGATTACACAAAAACTCTGGGTCTGTAGAAGACATCCACCGATTTCACCCATTTGTTTGTAAGGAAAATATAGATTTTTTTGAAAAAGTAGGAAAGATAGGCGACTCAAATTATCCCTGACTCTGTGTCAGCAAAAGAAATATTATAGAGGAAGAAAGGGGTCGGGGGGAAGCCCTACTTTACTTGGAAGAAAAAATATTATTGTAAAAAGTGCAGAGAGTTAGTCCGAGTGTCGACCAGGTAGAGACATGACGGTCCCCAAGCCATTGCCGCAGCCAGCAACTGTCATGTCTCTGTGTGTCAGGAGCAGGATTCGAACCCGGACGTACCAACCTGGAACTGCCGCAATTGACAGACCAGTGGACTAACGGCTTACGCCATTTATCCCGTTGGTATTTGGAGTTGGTATTTGGAGTTGAATTTTAAACTACTTAAATAAATCGCAATTGCGTAACCATTTAAAAATTGGAAAGGAAAAAACAGAATGACACCACTGGGATTTGAACCCGGGTCGATTATACCGAAGTCTGGCGCCTTAGCCATTAGACTGTTGCTTCTTCTGATACCTAACAAAAGTGATTGGAGCTTCAATGAAAGCAACAAGCATTGGCCAAAAAACTAAAATGAAATTTTAAAAAAGTGTAATTTTGCCACCAATCCGTGTTGGTGGTTAAAGGAACAATATCGTCATGATCAGAGCAGACTTTCAACAGGGCATGTTGAAGATGTTTAATATGAACACAGTGACTGCAAATTACTGGCTCATTTATGCAGCAGCAACAGTAATATGACCTTATCAAGTGGGAAATTACTGCGCATCAACAACAACAAAAAAGGGGAAAAAAGGTGTGATTCGAACCCGGATCACTTGGTCAAGAGTATGGCGTTGTCACATTACGCTACTGTGTCCATCTGACAGTCATTTCAAACCATTCAATGAGTATTATTTTGGCAAAGAACTACGAAGCTAACCCATTCTGTGTGTGTGTTTTTTGTGTGTTTTCTTCTTTCTTTCTTTTTTTGGGTGGGGGAGAAACTTCAAGGCTACCCACTTGTGATTTTAGAGAAGTAAACAACAAGGCTAATGTCTTGTGATTTATTTTTGGAAAACTACAAACGTGTGATTTAAAAAAATATAGGCCTAGATTTATTGATTACTTATTGTGCGATTAGTGACAGAGCCACCAAGCCAACAAGCCCTGAAGGTACTAAACTACTTAAATAATTTATATTCCGCATTAACAAAAAAAATTACCAGTGAGATTCGAACCCAGATCTCCTGGTCAAGAGTCTGGCGTTTCACATTACGCTACCGTGTCCATCTGACAATAAATACACAAGGTTAACTATTTCAAACCATGAAATGAGTATAAAACTGACATATCGTAATGGTAAATCTGGTAATTTTGGCAAAAAGCTGTGATTTGTTCGGGGAAACTATGAACTATGATAAGAAAAACTATAAAGCTTACCCCTTATGATTTTGAGGAACAAACTATACAAGCTTTACCCCTTGTGAATTTCAGAGAAAAAAATCAGCAAACAAGGCTTCCCCCTTGAGATTTGTTTGGAAAAAACTACAAGCATTATCCCTTGAGATTTTTTAAAGAAAAACTATAAGGCTTACCCCTTGTGATATTGAAAAAAAACTACAAGGCTTACCCCTTGTGATTTTGATGAAAAAACTACAAGGCTACCCCTTGTGATTTTGATGAAAAAACTACAAGGCTACCCCTTGTGATTTTGAGAAAAAACTACAAGGCTTACCCCCTTGTGATTTTGAGAGAAAAAATAAACAAACAAGGCTTGTGATTCTGAAAAAACTACAAGGCCCCTTGCTGTACGTTTTCGGATATTTTTGGAACCGGATACCAGAAATCAAGAAATTTCGGATACCCGGATACCCGTTTTAATTTTCAATTTCAACAACACTTTTTTTTATATTAATAGCGCAATAGTTAATGTGGACGTTCCCTGTTGCTCACCCCTCGTTAGAATTAAACAAATAATTCAAGTATTTCAAATGATTCTGAAATTAAATGATTTACATCAGTCACTCATGGGACAAAATTAAACAAGTAAACCAACATATTTATTTCAACATTATGAAAACAAAATTGTGTTAAACCTGATACCTTGGATATGAAATTGTATTTACAACCACAGACAAGTACATTAGACCAATATTACTGCGATATTTCAAACAATTATTAAATAATTGGCTGCTATAAAAACAAATTACTTGGGAATAATACTTTAATATTTGCGAAGCTCATCACATGCCAACATATTTTGTTAGGTAAAACTTGTAGCTTTGCATGGTGAAGTAAGATACGTAAGACTAATTGCGGTGGCACCATGTAAAATTCTCAATTGAGTAAATCAGTTCTGAAAAGAACTGGAGGTTACAACTATTTTGTTAAACAACTTGAAGACAGTCACACACTAATATAAATTATGTTATTAATTAACCAAAAAATAAACAATTGCCCTTATTCCCAAAATTAATTTAAATTCGATTTGAAGTTATTGTGGGCCGCAAGAATTAATAATTACCGTACCCTTTCAATGCCTACATTGTTGCCCCTAAATTACCACCTCATAATAGACCGATTTTGAAAAACTGTACCGTCCTTCCCCTTCATGTTACGCCTTTATGAGATGATCAAGGACAGAGCTTTTAAATATTTGCAGTTTTCTAAAGTTTAGGTTTAAAAAATTACATTGTCAGACCGTAACACGCAGTGTATTGTTAGGAACAATTAATTTTCATCAGGTCAAATACATTCTATGTGTGTGACCTCTGTTTTCGCTGTTAACCGAGGACCTCCTTTTGAAATATTTGTTCCTCCCTTGTTCCTTTTGTCGTTGGACTTTAACTTTTTAGGCATCTCCCATCGAGTTTGTACACGATTTTCAACCGAGGACCAGGGCCGGATCTACCATATGGGCACTTTGGGCACGTGCCCAGGGGCCCCTGGGCATCAGGGGGCCCTCCATGGTGGTCGAAAAAAAAATTTGAAAAAAAAATATTTCCAAAAATTTTTTGTCCAAAATTTTTTTTCCCCAAAAATGTTTTTATCTAATTTATTTTATTTATCTAATAGATAAAAAAAAGTTATCTAATCCGAATCCGTCCACCCCCCCCCCCCCGAAATAAATTAGTCAAAATGAGTGTTTTATTGTTGGTGAGAATGCTGCTGGAAAGTGCCGATTGTGTGTTAAACCAGTAATATGGGCTAGATTGGCTGTTTGATGTTCAGGACCTTGAACATCAAACAGCCAATCTGTTAATGTATGTTTTGTAATAATAATAAAAATCTACAAAGTAACTAGTAACTAACGTTTTCAAATAATTGTAGTGGAGTAAAAGTACAATATTTGCCTCTGATATGTAGTGGAGTAGAAGTAAAAGTATTGGAAATTGGAAATACTCAAGTAAAGTACAAATACCTCAAAATTGTACTTAAGTACAGTACTTGAGTACATGTACTTAGTTACTTTCCACCACTGAATAATAGTGAATGAAAATTAATAAATCCTTTGAAATAGTAGCCTTGTGTTGTTATTTTGCCTTTATTGATTAAATCAACTTTATTTCATGAAAGTCAAGTCAACTGATTGAAACTCATTTTCTAATGAATGCCAGCTTAGCATGTAGGCCTTTGTGCGTCTGTCTGACAGACTACAATGACTGTATAGTTGAGGACTTATTTGTCAGTTGGACAAATAAGGTATCTAAATATTGACAATCACCAAATTGTGAATATTTAGAGGAAAATGAAAAAAAAAACTCAAAATTTTGCGCACGGCCGCTTCGCGGCCGCACGCGAACGACCCGTGCCCGTGGGGGGGGGGGGGGGCCCTTGGAGTTTCAGGTGCCCAGGGGCCCTCAGAGGTGTTAATCCTGCCCTGCCGAGGACATTTGCAAACACAGACGCGCCGTGTGTAAGAAATGGTGGACCAATTCCAGCTCTGGAATCTGTCATTGGTCGCACAACAGACTGTAGCGCAACCTTACCACTGTAGCCTTGTAAAGATAACAATAAGCGTGTATATTCTAAAACTAAAAGGTTTCTTTTCTATTACAAGCGAAAGGGTTATGATTGAGGATGCAGTGTTCATGGTTGAACGATCTTTTACAACTTATGATTTCGATTACATACAAACAATCCTGGAAACGTGTTATTTTTTCTAATGGCTGCCGGCTGAGAGACCTCTGGCAAATGAATTTGTTTATCGAGTAAAATTTGTGGCTAAGAAGTCGTGTGACAGTGTCCTCTACGGGAACAAACACACATTTTGATGAGGTGTAGTTGTTTGCATCTATCATTATGTATACTAGTGCCTAATAGTTTTAATCTTGGCCCTTTGGCATGTGAAACAATGGGCGACAAATATCACCCAATTGACCTCTAAAAGGGAAATCTTTTGTGCACATTAAAGGGCATCAATGATGCATTCATCTGTACCGAACTTGAATACATTTACATAACCGCATCTTCCAAAGTGGTTGATGGAGGGATACGGTAAGCTGCCCTCACCTGCGGAGCCAGTGCATGACTGTTCCTGCATGATATCATTCTCCCATCCGTTCCCAGCGTTCATAAGGTACCCCTTAAACTCAAACCATCCGCCCTCTGTCTTGGAGCAGTCCATATCCAGGTCTACCATCCAGTAGTTGTCACCCCATTGGTTGAGTGGCGTGTATCCATAACCATCTATATCCACGTTCGTGGTACTACTGGGGTTATTTGTGGTCCAGATCATAGGTGTACCACCTGCCTGAATGTTCTCGTACGCATTCTGACCCTCCTCGGCTCCATACCAATCCAGATAATTATCACCGATCTTCCATGTGTTATACTGCACATTATCCCCGTGTGAACGGTGACTGATTGGAATTGCGCATGCGCTCGTGCGCGCGTCTGGAGTGCAAACGGATCGCATTTCGTGACTGATACCCCCGCGAACGAACATGAACTGACCAAAAGCTGTGTCCTTGTGAATGAAAATGATCGAGTGATTCATTGTACTCGCCGGGTTCACCTGGGTTTGGTTAATGGTAGGTGTTGTTGTGGTTACCACTTGTGGGGCATCACTGTGCCTGCTCTCATTCGCCCCCTGAGTGGTTGTACTAGATTTAGTTGAAAGGGTAGTTGAACTGGTGCTTGGGATGGACGGGCTGGTGGACTGGGTTGTGCTTGCTTTTATGGTGGGTTGTGTGGTTACCACTTGTGGAGCGTTACCTGACTCGCCCTTATTCGCCCCCTCAGTGGTAGGATAAGGAGGGGGAGTACTATGTTCAGTTGAAAGGGGTTTGGAAGTGGAGCTTTGGGTAGACGTACTAGCAGGGGTATGGGTTGTGCTTGTTTTTATGGTGGACTGTGCGGTTTGTGGGGCGTCATCTGGGGCGTCATCAGACCTGTCCTCATTCGCCCTCTGTGTGGTAGGATAGGGAGGGGGAAAGGAAGGAGAGGGAGTAAGGGGTGTGGAGCTTTGGGTAGATGTACTAGCTGGAGTTTGAGTTGTACTTGTCTGGGTGGTGGGTTTTGTGGTGGGAGTGTCAAAAGGAGGGTTCGGTGGCTCACTGACTATGGCATTCACATGGATAGCAGTCACAGGATTGTCCGTGTTCTTCAGTGTGAACAATGCATAGCCAGAATTGTCCACGGTTATGGTAGGACCCGAGCATAGCCGGAATAATGTATCAAAGTCACCATTAAATACGTCACAGTATTCTCCCTGAGGAAGGCCAGTCAGTAACTTCTCTGAGAGAGGAATCCCTTCGTTATTGAAGACAATATAAGCCTTGGCGCCACGACTGAAGGCAATCTGCTGATTGCCATTGTTCCATAAGTTAGCAATAGGTTGCCCTACCGATGCAGCTCGGAAACCAACAAGATTTTTAATCGCCCTCCATCGATGTTCACACACCCAACCGTTACCGCAAGAGCCATCTTCGTTGATGACAGGCGACAAGGTGTTCCCATCGATGTCTGATGGAGGACCTTCGTTATCAAAGTTAAACGCGTAGCTGCTCATTAATCTGGCGAGACCATACGGATGGGCCAACATGAATGCATTAGCAATCGTGTACATACGCGGCTCCATAAAATCAATGAAATTATCTGTGGGATGAGAATGCAATCGCTGGCTCGTAGGTGTATCTGTAAATACCACAGCAGTGGAACTCGGTATCAAGTTGAAGTTAAATTCTAGGTCTTTTAAAAAAGCCAGTGTCTTCTCAGTTCCTCTGACAGCGCCTGAGATGGCTCGGCCGTAATTAAACTCTGTCACTCTGCCCATGTCCAGATATTCTGATGGTTTGATTGGGTAGCCCTCTGCTGCTCTGACCTGTTGGAATATGATTGGTCTGGAACCGGGGTTAAAGAAGTCGGTGTTCAGATCCTTTAGATGATCAAAGATCACCTTCAGGTCTTCGGGCCAGATGTTCTCGGCCATGTGCACGTGGAAACCTGCGACACCAATATCAATCAACGTATTCATGTACGTGGCTATGGAGAGCCTAACATGAGACACGGACGTATCTAGATCTGGCAAGCCATCCAGGTTACAGTTGCGGACCTGATCTACATCACTGGTGTCTTCGATGTCTCCACTTAATGAGGTACATCTTTTGTTGTATACACTGAAGTCTTGGGCGGCATAAGGAACCGCTGGGTAGCTGAGAGTTGACATGTCATACACATTGCCCGCAAAACCTTTTCCAATACTTGGATATTCTAAATAAAAATGACATAAAACACATATTTTAAAGGGTCAATGTTGTCACGATCAACAGGGAATGGAATCAGAGTGCTAGTTTTAGATAAACCCACTGACTGAAAATAATATCCCACATGATAAGGTCATATTACCGTTGCTGCTGTATAAATGAGCCAGTAATTTTCAGTCACTGCGTTCATTTTAAACTATAGGACACCGATTCCATGCCCTGTTGAAAGTCTGCTCTGATCGTGATTGTCCCTTTAAAGGGAAGATACAACATTGGTATAAATAACAAGATTAACAAAGTAATTACGACTTATCATTTAAAAGCTTACATGGTTTGAGTAGTATATGTGCAGCAAATCTGTCATCTTTGTGGAGGGAGCCCTGCAGTTTTGTGTGCAGTGATTTTGTGCAGTTTGTAACGGCAAGAACCTCAGTCCACCACAGTGCATTGGAGCAATGTGGAGGAGATTTGCTTTTTTTTTCAATTTTTTTCTTCTTCCATTTTTTTTAATTTTTTTTTTTTATTATTATTTTTTTTTATGACGTCATTTCGGCCAAGTAAAAATAAAATTGTGTTACCAATGCACCACCACAAACTGCAAATCTCCTCCACATTGCTCCAATGCACTGTGGCTGGATGTGTTTCTTGCCGTTACAAACTGCACAAAATCACTGCACACAAAACTGCAGGGCTCCCTCCCCAAAGAGGACAGATTTGCTCCACATATGATTGAAAAAAAAAAAAATCAATTTTTTCTTTCTTTTTTTTTCCAATTTTTTTTAATGACGTCATCAGACATACAACGATACTGTACACAAAATACTGCACACAACTGCACACAAAATACTGCACACAACTGCGCACTACTCCCTCCACACAAACTGCACACAAAATACTGCACACAAAATACTGCACATAAAATAAAGCTATTCAATCTGACAATTCTGACATCGATAATTCTGAACCCGATGTTAAAAAGCGTAGATTTGAAGATTCGGAAATAGAAACTTGTGAAACTGAATCTACGCAGGATGAAGACGAAGATTTCGAGGAAGATGATTCAGAATCCGATACGGAGGTGGAATATGACGAATCATCGGAAGAGGATGCGTCTAGTTCTGAACTGGAAGACAATGCCACTTTTCGAGACTGGTTGGAAGAGGCTAAAGTGGCTACTGAAGAGATGTGGTGTGAAAAATATGAAAAGTACGTCAACGGGGGTATGAGTGAAGATCAAGCCAAGGAAAAAGCCAATAGGAAAACTCTTTGGGCAGTCAAGCGAATCTTTTTCAACAAATACAAGGATTTTTTGTCAAGTTACCTACATCTGAAAGATAATGGGACTCATCAGGATATTGCGGAAGATCTCGAAGAAAAAGTAAATAAAGGCATGGAAGTAAACAAAGCTCTGAACAGAGTAATGCCTAAACACCATACCAAATTTGACGGACTACTACTTCAACTAAATGAGGATGAAGAGAACGAGGAAGAGTGATAATGAAAGACCAGATGTTTCAGAAAGACTACTGTAATTAAAAAAAAACATCTATAATAGTGTATTTTGGTAGGAATAAAAAAATCTATAAAATAACCACCTCTGTTAGTCTTACAGTAATCCTTTATGGTTATTTTACACTATTACGTTACATCAAGGGCAGTGACAACTTAATTTCGAAGAAAATGAGTGCCTCTGCATGGGTTCTAAACTTCTGGGTGACTTTCTATTCATCTTTAAATAGACAGTGTATTGTGAACTACAGGCCTGACATTCTAAAGCGGGCCGTTGTTTCATGTAAGTTAGACAACTGTATTATGAGCCCTAATATCCGACTTCATTTACGGTTTCGTTGACAGTACACGCAACGAAATTCCAAGTTCCTGAGCAGTTCATTGAAGCGGAAATATAATCCAAAACACTTCGTCCCATGTGCTCGGTATGAACGAGTGAGATGTGTAAATCTATCGTGTTACATTTATTGCAAGGAGTGTAGACTCTTAATCCCTGTAAAATTCAGTGTGAGTTGACTTTCTTTTAATTCTGTTATATTCCTTATAATTCACTTGACTATCTATTGATTTCCCTAGTCCTATACATCCCTCATCATTTCCTCTCCCCAAAATCACCATATAACGTGTACAAAATTGACAAGCTAAGTCCAATAGATATTTGATTTACATTGTTTTTATATAGGGATTCTTGTTTAATGTGCATTTTTCTTGGGAATTATTAATACTTTGAGTTATAATAATTTTTGAGTTTTCTTTGATATAGTGATTTGTATCGGTAATCCATTCATTGTTACGTGAATTTAAAAAAAAAGTGAATACAAAAATAATAAAAAGAGTTGAATGTGTTCTTTTGTGTTTATATTTTTGTGTCATTATGTCTCAACTTGCCCGAAATCATCAATATGCATGCTGCGCTTGCGCACTACTCCCTCCACCACACAAACTGCACACCTCCGCGACTGTCTCAACTTGCCCGAAATCATCAATATGCATGCTGCGCTTGCGCACTACTCCCTCCAACACACAAACTGCACACCTCCACCTTTAATTTTGTGTGCAGTTTGTGTGGAGGGAGTAGTGCGCAGTTGTGTGCAGTTTGTGTGCAGTATTTTGTGTGCAGTTTGTGTGGAGGGAGTAGTGTGCAGTATTTTGTGTGCAGTTTTTTGTGTGCAGTTTGTGTGGAGGGAGTAGTGTGCAGTATTTTGTGTGCAGTTGTGTGCAGTATTTTGTGTACAGTTGTGTGCAGTATTTTGTGTGCAGTTTGTGTGGAGGGAGTAGTGCGCAGTTGTGTGCAGTATTTTGTGTACAGTTGTGTGCAGTATTTTGTGTGCAGTTTGTGTGGAGGGAGTAGTGCGCAGTTGTGTGCAGTATTTTGTGTGCAGTATTTTGTGTGCAGTTTGTGTGGAGGGAGTAGTGCGCAGTTGTGTGCAGTATTTTGTGTGCAGTTGTGTGCAGTATTTTGTGTACAGTATCGTTGTATGTCTGATGACGTCATAAAAAAAATATTTAAAAAAAAAAAAAAAAAATTGATTTTTTTTTTCAATCATATGTGGAGCAAATCTGTCCTCTTTGGGGAGGGAGCCCTGCAGTTTTGTGTGCAGTGATTTTGTGCAGTTTGTAACGGCAAGAACCACATCCAGCCACAGTGCATTGGAGCAATGTGGAGGAGATTTGCAGTTTGTGGTGGTGCAGTGGTAACACAATTTTTTTTTACTTGGCCGAAATGACGTCATAAAAAAAAAACAATTAAAAAACATGGAAGAAGAAAAACATTGAAAAAAAAATTATGGTGCTCCACCACCACAAAGTGCAATCACCTCCACAAAGTGCAAATACCTCCACAAAGTGCAAATCTCCTCCACATTGCTCCAATGCACTGTGGTGGACTGAGGTTCTTGCCGTTACAAACTGCACAAAATCACTGCACACAAAACTGCAGGGCTCCCTCCACAAAGATGACAGATTTGCTGCACATATACTACTGGTTTGGTACAGGTATTATTCATCATGATAATCTTTAGTACTTCGGAAGTGCATTCAAAAAAATAATGATGTCGATCGAATTAACAAAAAGTTTCCATCTAGTGTCAAACTTTGTAAAAACATGAAACAGTTTGTTGTTTTAAAACGTGAACACCTTTTTGTGATGAAACTTTCACATGTTAGTTTTATGACGTATTTCTTGAAAACTAGAGGATTGAAACATGGAGGAAGGAACGGGTATGTTACCAACTACCAATGTTGTACCTTCCTTTTAGGGTCAATGTGAGACAACCCCACTCTGAAAGTACTGCACCAAAACAAATTGATTACTTGACCACAAACAGATTATCACCACAAACAGATTGATTACTTGACCACAAACAGATTGATTACTTGACCACAAACAGATGTACGCGAAAATTCTGCGGGGGGATTTTATTTTAAAAATATTTTCGCTTCCCCTCTCTTAATAATTTACGGTTAGCTACCAATTAATGATCAGATGTTTCAAACTGCTTTGAGTGTGGCAAATATAGTATGTTCTAACGTTTTATGAAAACTTATAAATTATGTTAGTATATTCTCTCATTTAATTACATCACTAACAAAGCAAAGTGAATGTTAATCTTTACCACTGAATGCCATGTGGTTGATAACGGCATCAGCATACACTCTCACACCGACATCGTTGCATCGCTTCACCATGTCCCGTAACTCGGCCTCTGTTCCTGAGGCGCTCTCCAGCTCGTAACTCACGGGCATGTACCTCTCAAACCAAGTACGGCTGTCCGCGAGTTCAATAGCATGTTCATTGGGTGGTGAGATCTGAACACCGCCGAATCCATTGGGACCAAGGTATCTAAAGGTTCCAAAAGAACGGGAGTTTATAATTTAGTTGTTTCCTATGACTTTCAAGACAGTAATTTCCGGCGATTTGACAGTAATTTCCGGCAAGTTTTGTTTACAGAACAATGATATTTTCCTTTAAGAAAGGCAAATAATGTTTAAAAATTACACACTTCCTAAAAAATATCGTGAGAAGTATGATTTTACATTATACAGTAAATAATAGAGATTTTAAATGAATGTACCGGTACGTTCCCAAATACCAAACTACTATAAGACGGACTTTTCGTGTCATATCATATTCTGTTCCCTAACCAATTACCCAAATATGTTCATGTCTCAGGTACCTAGTCATTACAGTAAATTATGAAATTATGTCAAAATACAGATTGAATTCCCGACGTTCAGAAGTTCAGAAATACCAATAAGTTTGTGAATTTACCGACAGACACTATTTTGCCAACTAGTGGGGGAGAGGCTTCCCCCTATCCCCCGTTTGGCTATGCCAATGATATTGCTCAGTATACACCTTCCCGGTCCCGCGGTTTATATACTCAACTGTTATACTTCACAACTTCACAACCGCATACTTCACAACACACCCAGCAATACACACTAAGAAATAATGGTTCAAATCTGCACCCATAGGGGTGCATAATAGTTGATACAATAGCAGCACCCCTGTGGGTGCAGATTTGGCACCCCCTGGATGTGTGCCTCCCCCTGGATGTGTGCCTCCCCTACGGGTGCATATTTGCTCCTTTGCACCCGTACGATATGGGTGCAGATTTGAACCATTATTTCTTAGTGTGTACGTGCGTACCTTTCGCATTCATTTGCAATGTCTTTCCAGTTCCATGACATCAAGTATACAATTGCTTGTCTATCTCCAACCATATATGGATCCAAATGATCCGCTAAAGTCCCCATACAAAGGGTAGTTAGCATAAGCATCAGATATGTGGCCATTTTAATACGGTCCAGCTGAAGGAATCCTTTTAAAAGTGTCGTCGATCTCTATATAATTTTATACGCTTTACGTAAATGCTGTGTTTGACATGTACTCAGTCAAGTCCGGACGGAAACACAAGCTGCACCTACCACCCCCACAATGCACGTATAGGCCTATACTTCGTGCAAGTGAATGTTCTATAATGTTATCGGGTATCATTTCTTTAGTACTTGAAAACCTTTCACATTTCACCATTGATCACCGCTGCCAAGCGACAAGAGGTTTGTGCGCATGCGCCTTTTTCTGCTCTGTATAGCGCCCTCTATTGGTGTTGTTTCACCAACTTTAAACAAGGTCGCGTCTTTTGAAATTTGGCAAATCGACTGGAGGTGTACGATCAAAGTGAGTGCAAATGCCAAATGACCTCAATGAACAAAGATCACACATCAATCTACAGTCATGGCTTTACAAGATGACACGTTTCTGGGTGAATTCATCGAAACCCGCGAAGTGTAAAAAGCGTCTTCAATGTGCATCAAATATTGAGCATCCGTTAAATTTTACAGATCGAGAGAAGCTAATTATTGGTCCATTTTGACGTTATTGTACGTCTTTCGTGAATTTTTTTCTTGAAAAATCAAGCATAGGAGGGTAGTTAAACTCACGAAGAACAGTTTCATGGTGATTATACCTGAGCAAACCCAAGTAACGGCCTCTGGGCAGCAATTCAAAAAAGGTGAAATATTGCTATTGATTACATCTTCGCTGTTTAAATAATGGATTTGGAGTGCATAGAAAGGAAAAAAATCCTTAAATTAATTTAAAATGGAAGAGTGAACAGAATATATGTATTAAATATTGGTTTATATTGGCTTATAAACTCAAATCATTCCCCGTTTTTTTTATATTCTAACGTTATTAAAAATTATTTAACCCCCTTACAATGAAAACGCCCACAATCTAATCCGTGTGTGTATATGCACACGCATACACAATGATGTCATCCCAAAAACCGTAACGGGTTCCCCAGAAATCTTTTGTTTAACAACGCTAAAGCCGCAGGGAAATCCCACCGTTTAAAAGTTAGCTACTAGGTTTGCTCAAATAACAAAGTAATAATTAGTTAAAATAAGAGTTCTTTCACCTATCATACTTTTTATGTCTCAGGGAAAATTCATCTTCAGGAAGAAAATCCGCGTTGAAATATTACCTTTTTCAGCGTGCGCGCTCTTGTCAAGGGCCAGAGTTGTGCACAAAAAAACTTCAAGGAAATTCGCGCGTTTGCCCATATTGCTGTAATGTTAGTTCAATATTTGCAGACGACATATTCTTTCTAATCCTATTGGTTAAAAATTCTCTTTGAAATTAATTTTCAGTATGTAACAGGCGTTTTTATCAATGAACTCCGCGACGGAAAAAAAAGTAAAGGTCACGTTATGAATATGCATTTTTGTATGACCCTTCAAAATTCTCGCGCATGCGCCCAAACCACATGTCGCCTGCAGAGCATTTTGAACAGCGGTGTGATAGCGATCCACGGTGTGTAAAGTAAAGTCTATACGTCTCGCCTATTGTATATGTATTGCTAAGAAATATTGGTATGAAATACATGCCAAAAATTCAGTTAATCAGTTAACCCCCACTGACCCCGGTGTTCATACTGTCTGAACACGGACAAAGACTGTATAAATCTGAACCAACAGCCGAAGTATGCATAGGCTTACACACTAAGGACTGTTGCAGAACTGTCAAGGTTAACTTATTCCACTTTGTAAAATGTTTCCAATGTTGCACTTTAAGCATTGGTTAAAATTGCGGTTTGTAAGCAACCATACTGTATATTCATCTCCAAGTTTTAAAACACTACTTAGTGGGGAAGGAGGGATGGGTGTCGAATTTATTTTGTTTCTTAAGTGTTCAATTAAGACTCTGGAAACAATTGAACTTGAATTTGGTAGAATCTATATAGAAATGGTCGTACAAAAAGCTTTATGATTATTTAGTTATCTTATATTTCTATGGTAGAGAAACTATTTTTCAGCAGGTTGGTTGTTTTCACAAAACCAACCCGCCTACGTAAAAGATTTGCGCAATGCTTGAGATTTTGGAAGAATAATTTACCCTTTCGTGTTGTCGTCATGCGTGAGATTAGAAGCTCAGTGTGTGTGGGGGCGTGAACAATGATTGTGATGTGTGACATGACCCATCACGGAGTCTCTTCTGAGCGAGGAAACGGTCAACCGGTCAATGTCCATATACGTTGGACTTAGCATGTATACAGATGTAAAAACGTGCATCACCAGATCGAGTGTTCTCCATTACCCGGAAAGATACGTGATTCATTTCTTCCTCTACGCGTGGTTCACACATATCACATTACCCGCACCATCCTGGTAGGATACTGTGATGTTTGACAAAGTGAATATATATCAATAACCGAAAGTGTATCCAATTATGTCATGGTTAAATATTATGTGTTGGTCATATGATAGAGAAAGGGCTTTATCTAGTCATATCCAGATGGCTTGTGTAATACAAGAAACTTGCATATGAGTGTTTTTAAGGTCTTTAGTGACCCAATATCCACTGTAAGAGTACCCCACAGAGAGTGTGACTGACTAGAAAAATATGACCCCAGAAGGGACAATATCATCACGATCAACAAGGCATGAAATCGGTGTACTATAGTTTAAAATGAAAATAATACACCCACATGATAAGGTCATTCATCCGAATTGCTGCTGCATAAATGAGCCAGTAATTTTCAGTCACTGTGTTCATTTTAAACTAGGACACCGATTCCATGCCCTGTTGAAAGTTTACTCTGATGACATTGTTTTAATAATAAATACGCTCATGGCTACGTACCATGATCTCTATTATACTGATATGATCCAATCCGATATATATGATCCGATCCAATCAGATCTTATAAAGCGGCTCAGGCCATCCTCGTCTCCAGGTCTTTCGAGCAGCCTCGTACCCACTGCACTCTTTCAATATCAAAAAATCTTGAATATACAAATTAGTAGTCTGGTACCGTTACTAAAAATAGCGTGTGTTGCAATGAAGAGACCGGGACTAGACCATCTAGTTTATTTCATCATAATTTCAGTAAAATCAATCATCCAAACATTTGATGTGTTAAAAAATTCATATAGGCATTAAAGTATGAAGAAAAATAATTTAAATATTTTGTTTTCGAAATAATATTTCAAACTGTTTTGGGTCAGAGTCTTGCGTTAAATTAATGGAATATATATACAATACAGAAAACATACTATCACTATCAGCCTATAAAGAAAAATACTAAACGCTCATTGGTCGCATAATAATTAATAGGCGGTCTGAACAGCGCCCCCTGTGCTCAAGCTTATACAAGGCTTGTTTACTCACATACATAAAATTTTAATCAAGAAAATATGCCTACTTGCTAAAAGAAGAATTTGAAGTACACTATCAGGGGATAATGTCGATAATGACATACAAATTTGAGAATGTAAATGTTACCCATTTTAGTTGTTTAGTAACTGGGAATGTAACATATGGACTGATATAGTCATATCTAAGGTGTGACGTCAATACATGTCATTATCTATAATAAACATGCTTAATGTCATTCATATTATTGTTATAATTATTTTGTTGAAATATTTGCCGTCTCTCATGTAAGGTTTGGAAAGTTTTAATTGCGTGTCTCCCTTTAGAAAAAAACCCTATCCTTTATAGTCACCGTGTTGGGGGGGGGGGAGGTAACTAGATTTCTAAAGAGTAACCTGGTTAAGACTAATGTGGTTAGTATATTTCCCAATTGCTCTAAAGGGGCCAAAAAGAAACTGAACAAGTTGCAACCTCTGGCCTTCCTTTGCGAGGGCCTTAAATATTTATTGATTTATTTCATAATAATATTATTGATCTTAATGATATCATTACCATTTAATTTTATTGAACAAATTATACATTAATTTACAAAGAGTCAATGGTGCAGGAGATGGATCCGAAATCAAAATTTATACGTTCAAGTATCCGCATCTTGCAAAGTGATTGTTGCTAGAGTAAGGCTTGCTTCCCTCGGCAGACCCTGAACAAGAACCCTGCATGATGTCACTCTCCCATCCGTCTCCATTCGTAAGGTATGCCTTCATCTCAAACCATCTTCCCTCAG
Organism: Zoroaster sp. YZ-2022; assembly: GCA_029582265.1. NCBI lineage: Eukaryota > Metazoa > Echinodermata > Asteroidea > Forcipulatida > Zoroasteridae > Zoroaster > Zoroaster sp. YZ-2022. The sequence goes on along the minus strand of CM055825.1, from coordinate 2,497,278 downwards.
TCGCGTCACAATCCATGTTTAGATCTACCATCCAGTAGTGGTCACCCCAGTGGTACCCGTAGCCGTTCTCGTCGACGTTTGCTCCGTTGTTCGGGTTGTTTATTGTCCAGAGAAGAGGCGTGCCTTCAGCTGAGTTTCCCTGGTAGCTTTTCTGGTTACTCTCGGCTCCGTACCAGTCCAAGTAATCATCACCGGACTTCCATGAGTTGTACTTGCTATTGGTTCCTCGGGTGTTGTGAGAAATGGGCATTGCGCAGGCACTGGTATCGGCATTGGAGTTAATACAACCGCTTCTCTTCGCGTGGATGGTCGATACCACCACGGATGAACAAGTCCTGGCCGTAGTTTGCCTGCTTCTTTACGAAGTGCCAGACGGGGAAGTTGGGTCCATAACGGGCTTGCTATTGCCTCCTTCGTCTACAGGAATATTGCCACTAGACTCTTGCCAACCTTTATAGCATCTACATGGATGGCCGCCACCTGAACCGTCAACATTGACCGTTGGACCGCTACACGACCCAGAAGAGGAATCGAAGTCACCAAGGATGATGTTACAGTATTCACCAAATGGCATACCGGTGTAGAGGGTTTCAGAGAGGGTTGTTGATCGTTGTTGATAACAATGAAAGCTTTGTCACCGCGGTCAAAGGCGATCTGTTGGTTGCCATTGCTTCACCATTTTGAGAGCTTCTTTACGGAAACCCATCATGTTCTTGTCTCCAGCGGTGCTCACACACCCATCCGTTCCCACAGGTACCGTCTCCGTCAATGGTGGATGACATAGTGTTCCCATTCCCATCGGAAGAAGGGCGGGCATCGGTGTCGTGGTTGAATTAGAAACTACACATTAGACGAGTAAATCCATAAGGGTTGTTCAGAGAGCCGAAAATCTGGCTTTACCGGCTGCGAGGATGTGGCATATTGGCATGAAGATGTTCTTTTATAGAATATTGATCAATAGGGTCGCTCATCTTGTCATTATTTGTAATCAATATCAAGCAACTGTCAAATGACTTTTGAAAATTAAGAAATCAAATAATGTGACAAATAAAAAATAACATAACTGTGCCTCCCCCGTAATCCTCTTTAACCGAAATACATTTATCGGTACCAGCTTCTAAATGTTCGCACCACATATTGATAATGTAAATAACCAAGCCCGAATGGTAATATACACCCACAATTTGGGTAAACTGAGAGAATATGGACTCTTCCAGTAAAACAGATCCATTGGTACGTTTTGCAGTGTGGTACTATAGTAGTATTGTTTCGATTTACTAGAGTACAAAGGTCACTATATGTTTATTCAGACAACTTAGATGCATACAGAATACCTGAAGGGTCCATATTCCCTCACTTTACTCTATGGGAACCGTTTTAGGTAGTTTATGTAGTTTTCATTCGCTAATTTCCAACAATAAGAGATAATTTTGTAAATGACCAACATTATTATTCATGGTTCATTAAACAAAAATCTTCCATTGATGAAACGGATAACAGCGATACGATCATACATTTGTGGTTATGTAACCATTTTTGGCCAAGTTCTAGAGACGATGTTAATTGGAGGTCGGTGGGTGATTGTGGGGGGGGGGGGGTGGCAGGCACAACGGTAGGCTCAACATTATATACCAAATATTACTCTCGAAAGTAGACCAGTGCGAGAATGGTGCTCTGTCCATGATGCCGCCTGCGCCTTGACTAAAGGCTAGCCAACTGTCACAAACTAAAGAGTTTATTGGCCCAGATGTATACAAATCAAAAAATCTAAACTTTAACAATCACATATTATGTTCATCAGAAGGGATGCCATAATTATTATAGTGCTGATTTTGAGAGCTCCATGTAACTGCTCCACTGCATGTTGAAGTCCGTTTCAATTTGATGTAATGTTTTTTTATGGCAACAAGTGGACATTTCTAACATAACAGTCTTAACAACAATCCGTGCAGCCACAATCAGAATACCATATTCAACAGAATAGCAACATCACTTCACCCTGCCTGTTGAAGTGAATTTCTTGCCTATTTTATTTGAGAATAACAAAATGTAAGGCCTATTAGCCTATACGTTTTAACTAAAAACAAAACAAAACAAAACAAAACCAGATTTTCTATGAATAACAAACTTTGTTTACTTTACTTATCCGACTTATCATCACGCACGTCAACATCCTCGTTTGTTTGACATATTGAGAGTCGCTGAGTCATTTGACGTTTATAACTGACAGACATACATAACTTTAGGTTATTATCAAGAAGATAAAGTACGGAAGCTAATTCAGAAAATAATATTTGTATTTCTATTACATAGAAAAAAGGGATAGATGGGGAGGTGGAGATTGAAGGTCTCAGAAGGGGGGGGGACACATGAGAAAAGTGGTGGAAATACCAAAGATGAGTATTGTATGTTTACATGTATGTCGATAAAAGGGGGTAACGCCTCCTTTGCCACTCCCCCTTTATCTGGCAGTGGGAGAACCTCACAAATGATTATGCATAATATACAAATACATAAAAAAAAACGTAGAATTATTTAAAGAATATAAAACAAATTATGATTGTTATTGATTTGATTGTTGCCTTTCACAGACATATGCCTGTCTAAAGCACTGCATTGGAGGATGCAAGGGGAGGGGGAATGTTCTCCCTATCGCCATACATGTACTATTCAGGGATGTGATTTGACAAATGTAAAAAATCCTGAATAATGGGTAGCAGGCCTGGGTTTCCCTTTGGTCTAGAAGACAAAGCCCCCTGAACCTCCTAGATGTTTAATTCTGGAGGTTTACAGACTCTCCACATACCCACAAACTAGAGATTTTGGCACAAAACAGGCTACTTCTTTATTTCCTACTTCTATTCTTTCAAGAACATTTTGGGGCAAAGGGAGATTTGTACCAAAAAATCCTTAAATCAGGAAAAATCCTGAGACATTTATTGGTTTTTTTGGGTGCTCTCTTTTTCGACACCCTGAATTCTCCCTTGGTTCAGTGCTTTCTGAGTGTCTGCGGGAAAAACTCCACAGGCGACTCGGGCCACGAATTCCTGCTTATAATTCTACATAATTATATAAAAGGTGGAAATTATTCTTCGTTCTCTTATGATTAATGAAGTTATTTGTTTTTTGTTGATACTGATAAACGATATCTCATGTTATTTATATATCAGAAATGCTGTAAAATAGCTACAACAGGTTTCGCTTTTTTGCCAAGCCGTGCACCGTATCAAAATTCACCGTCAATCAATGATAAACGCGATATTTAAAGAATTCTCGAGACGTTAGTTGATAAATATAAACTAAAGCGCGAGCTCATCAAGGATAGATTCTCTTTGGGATCCAAGGACGAAACTTCAAAGACGAAAAGGTAAAAATGTTCAATATTTTGCATTAAACAATTTAAACATATATACATTAATGTTCGGCAGCAGAGCAGATCCGTACCTCATGTGCGCCGCTTGCGCTTGTCTGTATAGGCCTATTGGTATTATCATAGTAGGTAATAGTCTTCTGGTATTCCTCTATACGTATAGGTATATACCCTATTTCAAGGGAAGGTACAATATTCATTATATATAATAAGCTGATTAATAATAATAATAACTAGAAATTCAGAGTTTGTGAACAAAGTCAAGGTGTTCGGAAGTGACGGTAATTGATGTCCTCGTCAATTGGGATCAGTGTGTTGTGTAATGCACGTAAAAAAGAATGCGCCTTGAGCACCACTTAGTTGGTGGATACGTGCGTTATATAAGTCCACACATTATTATTATTATTATTATTGTTGTTAAAATGTGACTTAAGATTCGTCAAATGAGTACTTGCACGCAATAAGTAACACTTAAAACATATCGCTATAGAAGGCGCTGTAACGTGTGATGAGTTCCAGCAGAGATAGTTAATTGCAACTTGTCATGACTTGTATCATTGAAATTGTGTTAATTGATACCACCTTCCTCTATTTGTAAGGTGCCTGGTACTTTGTAGGATTCGCCTTGTCTTCATACTAAAATTGTAGACAGTTTATCCAAGTTTGTATGGTCATGTTTAAATAGAATGATTGTCAGTGATTTTTTGTTAACTTTAGGGAAAGACATCCTCTGTGTAGTCGTAGTCATCTGGGCAAAGATAAACTAGTTGCATTGCTGCTGTACAGTTTTCAACTCGTTCAGGCAGAAATGATGCATGTTTCATATAATTTAGGAATATCTTATGTTCATGTTGCCAATATTGAACCATCTGTGTTAGTTCTGCAGTATTTATAAGCAAATTTTCTACAACTAATTCACGCAAGTTGAAATGCTTACAACATTTGAACAGCAATTAAACATAGTTCTACATTGTGATGTCGGAATTCACTTATATCTTTCATTTGGGCAAGCTGTAATCTTGGTTCCAAGACCTTGGTGTTTTCACGTCCATAAAACCATCATACACTTATGTCATGAATCAAACATAGAGGGCGCTGTTTCAAGTTTAAGTTTGATTCGTCTAGGCAGGATCCAAAACTTGAACTTGAAACAAGAAGGTCTTGGAATCAAGACTAGGCAAGCTGCTGCACAATAGCTGTAATAAATACCATTACCAATATCCGTCCCTTCATCGTCCAGGCGGCCGTCCACATTCAGAATAATGTGAAATTATTTTAATAATTGACCTTCCAAATGTATGTTTTCAGATGATGTTGTGATTCACAACAACTTTTACAAAGAAACTACTTAGCTTTGTAAATAAGGCATGTAATACCTCTCTGCATTTTATACGGCTGCTCTCCTATATTAGTGAACACTAACAATTTACTTCAAACAAATGTTTGAAATTACACATTAATTGTGAACAAATTTTATATTGTGCTCACCTGTATAATTTATATGTAAATTCTGTAATTTTATGCATTCATTAATTCTGTAATTTTATGCATTCATTATATTCCTTTAAACAAAACACAAGGTCTACAAATTCTAGTTTCATTTGTTATTTAATAAATAAATAAATAAAACGAAACATCATATAAATGTACAGTAATGGATTTATTTATTTGTTTATTTCTTTTCATTTGTCTCGTCTGTTTTCAAAAGTAAGTTGCCTTACTCATTTCAAAGAAATAGCTTTTCGGTATTGGCTTTTTCAACAGCCCTTTCCATTCGTACAAAAATGACACTGCAGTATTAAGTTAATACGATCTATGGTTTTAGAAATATTGTAGCGCATCCGTTATTGGCTTAAACGCCCAACCACACATCTATAAAATATATTTTATCCTGCAAGAGCTTTAGCCTGTGAAACCGCAAACGTCCCCGTGAAGACCGCCAGCTGTTTTCCAGTAGATAAAGATCTCAGTCTCTGCGGTTTGTAAACAATGGGCCCCAGAACCAAGAGTGTCTGGTGTGTGTTAAGTCAATGGGATTTTGGCCCAGAAAAGGAATTTTGAAGAAAAAAAACAAATCAAAACTTTGACCTTCCGGTACGACCGGAAGCAAATGTCAGACGATTTTGACGTTAACTTTTCAAATGTTGCCTAAGCCTTGATCTATCAGATCCCAGATTATGAACATCATAGCTTTAGTATATTTTGATGCACAGTCGATAGCAAATGGTCATTTTTAAAACTTAAATGGCTTGTAATTTGATACCTGATGACGTGATCATGACGTAACTAGATTCATCTACATGATAAGGTCTTTATATGTGTGAAGTTTCAAGGTTGTGTGATATTGTTAACTTGCACTTTCGATGTAGAGAAGAGTTAAGGAGAAGAAGAAGGAGAAGTAAAAAAAAAAAAACGGAACAATAACAATAGTTGTTCGGCTGAAAAGCCGAACACCTAATACTAATAATGTGTGGACTTATATAGCGCACGTATCCACCAACTAAGTGGTGCTCAAGGCGCATTATATTATTACCCCTGCTCATAAGGCTCATAAGGCTCATAAATCATTCCTGAAACCATCTCAGCTCCCTGGGGAGTATACAGCTCAATTGCTGCCATTACAGCGCATATAGGGTTAATCAACCAACTCTGCCCTCACAGGTACCCATTTAACCCCTGGGTGGAGAGAAGCAATTATGGTTAAGTGTCTTGCTCAAGGACACAAGTGTCACGGCCGGGATTCGAACCCACATTCTGCTGCTAACACCAGAACTTGAGTCCGGATTACCGAATTATTATCCTAAGCTTGCTTGAAGTTGGTAAAGGTATACAATCTTCCTGAACACATCCAAAATGCCCTCACTTTAGAGACAGTGTCGTCACGATCACAGCAGACTTTCAACAAGTCATGGAATCGGTGTCCTAGTTTAAAGGGGCAGTGTCGTCACGATCACAGCAGACTTTCGACAGGGCATAGAATCGATGTCCTAGTTTAAGATGAACACAGTGACTGAAACTTACTGGCTCATTTATGCAGCAGCAACGGTATTATGACCTTATCATGTGGGGGTATTATGGTAGTCACTGAGTTAATCTAAAACTAGTATTCCGATTCCATGCCCTGTTGATCGTGACGATATTGCACCTTTAAGATGAACACAGTGACTAAAAATTACTGGTTCATTTGTACAGCAGCAACAGTAATATGACCTTATCATGTGGGGTGTTATTTTCAGTCACTGAGTTAATCTAAAACTAGCACTCACTGCCTGTGGCGATACTGTCCCTTTAAGAGAAAACACGAACGAAATAAAATATGCACATTAAAAAAAATTCAAACCTGTTGTCCTCACCTAGATGACTATCTTGTGGATAATCTCTGTCCTGTTTGGGGTGGCCGTAGCTCAGTGGGATCCATACACCATGCATGACCGGCAGGTCATCGTGCACCTCTTCGAGTGGAAATGGACTGACATTGCCGATGAGTGTGAAAGGTAAGAAAGGGTAAGAAAGGGTAAGAAAGGGTGAGGAAGGGTGTCTTTTGGCCCATTATATTAAATAAAAATAACCTCAATGAAATAATCTGCCGATGAAAAGTGGTCATAATAATCGAAATGTGCACATTGCTTACTGGCTGTGATGACTAATCATGTCGCTGTTGGGACCATAATAGCTGTTGAGATAACTTCTTTGTCCAAGTGGACCGCCCCCTGGATCCGCCCCAACAATCCGTGCTTTTAAATTGACAGGCCGAATCGTTCTATTAATATTTTTGTTGCCAATAGGTGGCTTGGCCCTCATGGGTTCGCTGGAGTCCAGGTATCGCCTCCTAACGACCACATTGAACTTCCACCAGATCGCCCGTGGTATGAGCGCTACCAACCCCTCGGCTACGATCTCTACAGCCGCAGTGGCAATCCTAGTGAATTCAAGGATATGGTGTTAAGATGCTACAAGTCTGGTGTCCGTATCTACGTGGATGCTGTCATTAATCACATGGCTGCGAGCTGCCCAGGTGGAAAGGATTGTGAGTATTGCCAACAGAGGGCGCACTTTATCAAGAAACGAGATGCACATAAACTCAACACTAACAAGTGGATTTTACACTTGATACAGTCGGGGAGATTTATAGTAAATACGCAGAATAAGAAAGCATCAAACAGATGAAATGTGAACCTTCTTATTGTTAGTTTATAAAACTGGAGTACAAGTAACTGTCTCGCCCCAACTATAGTAGGGGCAGGCCCAACAGTAGTGTTGTACTGTATAGTACTGTAGGCCTAACTATAGTTAGCCAATACCATAGCCGGGGCGTAACATAACCACCACTAGCGGTAATTTTTAGAATGTTCTACTCTTTCCAACACTGCAGCGTATGATTTCTACTTGGTCCCGTACTCATCGTGGGATTTCAATTATCCTCAAGGTAGGTGTCCTACTCCTAGTGGTATTGATTACAGCAGCGTTGACTCGATCCGAAATTGCGACCTTCTAGGTTTGAAAGATCTTAATGTGGGGATGGACTACGTACGAGGGAAGCTTGCAGACTACCTGAATGTCCTGGTTGACGCGGGTGTAGCCGGCTTCCGCATAGATGCTGCTAAGCACATGTGGCCGGGCGACCTTGAAGCTGTATTGAACAGAGTAAAAAACCTCAACACCGCGTTCGGCTTCCCAGCGAACTCCCGGCCCTTCATCATGCAGGAGGTGATTAACCAAGGCGGGGAGGTCATCACATCGTGGGAATACCGCCATCTCGGCAGGGTGACAGAATTCAAGTACGGCGATGAGCTCGGCCGTGGAATCCGAAGAGACAAAAAGCTGAGTTATTTCAGCAGTTTTGGTGAAGCGTGGGGATTCCTTCCCGACCATGCTTCCTTGGTTTTCGTCGATAACCATGACAACCAGAGGGGCCACGGCGGTGGTGGTTCTGTGATTACTCACAAGTCGCCCAGACTGTACAAGATGGCCAATGCATTCATGCTTGCTCATCCATACGGCCTGCCCCGTGTTATGAGCAGCTTCACTTTCAACGATCCAGACAGCAGTCCCCCTCGAGACGCGCAAGGCAACACACTATCCCCCATCATCTTTGCTGACAACACTTGCGGCAACGGCTGGGTATGTGAGCACCGCTGGAGACAGATCAAGAACATGGTCGATTTTCGCAACGTGGTGGTAGGTCAACCGCTCAAAAACTGGTGGGACGACGGCAGCCACAAGATTGCATTTGGGCGTGGCGATAAGGCCTTCATTGTAATCAACAACGAGCATGACTACCTAACTGAGACCCTCCAGACGGGGTTACCCACCGGTACCTACTGCAATATCTACCTGGGTGATTATGTCCATGGTAAATGCATGGGTCCTTCCGTTTACGTCGACCATAACGGCTTTGCCACTTTTAACATCCAGGGTGGTGGGAATGAAGATCCAATTGTGGCAATTCACGTCAGGGCTAAAATGTAATTAAATTCACGGTCAATTTATTAATAGCAAAACCGTATGCTTTTAAACGAGTTAAACATATAAAATACAAAATAGTTGGGGGAGGGTTTTTTTTAGCCAAAGAGGAATTCATTGTCAGCATCAGTTATTGGTGGTACATGGAACCTTATGTTTAATTTTCATGCATCATTATTAATGGGGAGGGGGAACAAGCACCTCCCCTCCCCTTGTCACCTTGCACCTCCAGTGCCGATGTCTGCCAAACAACGAAACGGAGACCCTATTTGAGCATTACCTTTACTACAGATGGAGGAACAGCGCCCTCTAGCTGCCAAAGAAACTGACCAACAGCACAGCATTGTTGTCCCTTTTCTGTCTCAGTGCACAATTTCACAATTAGTAATTATGCTTAAAACCCCTCAAACCCATCTTAATTAGTTAAAAGATTCACTGCTACAAATATGGATTTCATTTTTTCATCAATTTTTTTTATGAAAGGTTGTCATAACACAAGGCTCTTAAAATGCATCCACATCACTGAAAGATTACTCCACTCTAAGATTACTCCACTCTAAGATGATAATGTCTTAAAAGTTGTTTTCTGGGAGCGAACTGTCACTTCACAATGATTGTTGTCAGTGGAACGCTGGCTTTACCGTAGACATTTATCGTTGCTGACTTCTTCGTCAGATTCCCTGAATGCTTTTCAATGTTTATGAGCACTTAATACATACAAGTGCCGGGACCATCCTATTTTAACTGTAAACCTCAGTTTTGATTTGTAGCAAGGAAGACAAGTTGACCGCATGATACTACACTCACTGGCCATAAGTATTGCAACACACACCAAAGTTCAGTTTGGAGAACTGTGTTACAATAATTTATTTTATTTTATTTACACGACTTAAGACTTCTTGAAAGTGCCTGTGTTTTGAAGTCAATGTTCTTTTTTACTGTTTTTGCTCGGAAATTATGTAATATACGATCGATGAAATCAGATTAAATGATCATCTCACCTGTAAAGTGCTCAGTTTTGAGCATGTTGCAATACTTTTGGCCAGTGAGTGTATTAAACAAAAAAGGACATCCATTTCGAAACGGCCACTTGTTACAAAATACAAAAATACATCAATTAAAAGGAAAATATAATTAGTTTTGTTTAACACATGCAGTCTCTAACGATTAATAAATAATATTAAAGCAATAATTAATGTGTGGTTTCGTGTTTTTTTATCTTAATTCCTTCATAATGTTTTCAATGTTTACCTCTTTTCTCAGAAATCACACGGAAACCTCACCGTTAAATATTATTATCAGCAATAAGGCAATCAGTTAGCAATCAGTTAGCAATCAGATACAAATAAGATCAATCAGAAAATAATCTGATGTTTCAGATAATAATCAGATAGCAATCAGGTAATTATCAGATAGCAGTCAGATAATAATCAGATAGCAATCAGGTAATTATCAGATAGCAGTCAGATAATAATCAGATAGCAATCAGGTAATTATCAGATAGCAGTCAGATAATTATCAGATAGCAGTCAGATAATAATCAGATAGAAATCAGATAATAATTGGATAGCAATCATATATCAGAAAGGAATCAGAAAATAATAAGAAAAAACTAAACCAATCAATCAAAACGGCTGCTTTCTTTTCTTCTTTTTCTTTCATTTATTCGTTATTACCACAAAATTTCAAGGCCTTTCGGAATACATTTATTATAGTACTTAAAAAAGGGTGACGGCTATAATTTATCTATGATAATATATCCTTACAGTTTCTTTGCTTCATTCTATTATTTGTAACAATATAATGACAACAGCAGAAGTCAGGCCAAATGTCATTTTAAATCTCTCGAGTCAATGGCGCCGGTGGCGTGTTCAGCATGACAGTCTTTGGCCAAGGCATTTGTGAAAATGTGATCATGTTTCACTGTTCCTGTGCACCATGCATTGGAGAACAAATCTTTTACAAGTACCTTGACCCAAGACTACAAACGTGATCAAATTTTCGTGTTAGCGGGGGAAAAGACCAAATACATAACTGTGCGTAAAGAGTTTTAAATAAATGCTTTACAAATTATTTATTACAAGGAATGTTTTGAAATGGAGGATGTTTCACGGATTAAGGAGATGAAGTTGATTAAGCCTGCCATCTAAGGCTAAACAAATCAAATTGTTCAGGTCATGATCGGCTAGGGACGCCTACATTAAAAAAAAAAAATAACAAAAAAATAATAAAATAAATAAAAAATGAGCACGCCATCAGTTAGAGTCAATATAATGGGGTCAAGGGGAACGCCCCTAATGGAGGTCCAGGGGAAATCCCCTTAAGCCGAATGATTTTATACATTTCGGGGAAGATTTCAGGAAAGATTAAATTAAAATTTAATTGAAACGTTCAAGAACATTGAAATGGATGGAACGTGAGCACAATGGTATTATACTATTATTGATTACCCTCAATGGTTCACATGCAATCAATGGTTCACATGCACAAATAATATTACGTTTGTGGGATTAAGCTTGCCTATGGGTACCATTGGGGAGACCAACGAAACCTTCAACCTTAACAGATGTTGACAACCATTCCTGCCACTTCGAAATTAATGCTTTCAGATGCCAACATTTCTGCCATATTTGATCAATCTTTGAAGATTTTATGGAAAAAGTACAAAGTACCGAGTTTCATTTCAAGAATAGAACCACAGATCCTGTATCAATACGCACTGCTGCATATAAATGAAGCTCAATTATTCCGAAGTCTACGAGCCATGCCCATGGGAACATTATCTATTCTTGTTGCCGATTTCGATTCGCCAAATCTTGGAGAATTCTCAGGAAGAAAAGTATAGCTTAAAGTACACCATAGTGTTAAAAGGTTACACCGCAAGAATATACACCACTGGTGTTGCATTAACACCCAGTTTGTGCGGAGTAATAATAACAAAGAAATAGTACTTATTATCACAAATATTGCATTTTGGGTGAAGGGATTTGGAAAGAGTATGGTAAGATCTACTCTTCTGAAAATTATTAAGAGCCCAAGCATAGAAACACGCATCTTCATTATTACCTTATTACCATTATTATTAATACATTTATTATTCACCAACCTATTATTACCTTTTGTTAATTAGCTGTATACGTAAGCGTGTTATTTCAACACTATACCCTGCAAAAACTGAGGTGTTAAAATAACACCAGTGATGTCAACTTTATTCTTCCATGGTGTTTATATTGTGCGAGTTGCCTAATATAAACACCAGTGGTGTAGTTTTTAACACCACAGTTTTTGCAGTGTAGTGGGGAATGCATTTCCGTATTTAAGCAGAATTATTAAAGCCACCAAACATATGATAATGAATTGCCCATCTTTTCTTTATAGAATTACAAAGGAATTGCAATTTATGTTTTGCACAAGACTGGAATCTTACCAATGACTACAGTGTCATCGATAGAATCGCACTGAAATCATGCAAATCATGAACTCAAGGTTCCCAGTCTATGTTAATGCACAATGTCTTCTTTACCTTGTAGCCACAACGCCTTGGAAAGCGCCTTGGAAAGCGCCTTGTTAGCTTCACATTAGCTTCATGTCAGCCACTGATCTCTATTATACTGACTGGACAGAGGGTAGGCCTAATGGGCTTACGCAGCATAGCATCAACTGGAAGCCATTGTCACTCACATAAACCACGCATTGCAACGCAAATCAGCCTCTCCATTGTACAGTATGTGTATTCATTGTGTGTTCTATTCGTGCATTCCTTTAGTGATCTTTATGTATTGTGTAGTGGTACAATGGTCCCAATGGCCAACCTCTAGCCAGTCAGTATAATAGAGATGAGTGGTGCCCTATATGGTAACTTCTTTTGAGAAATCACCGTCACATTCTTTCTTTTATTGAGAAACAAATATAGTAGGGTGTTTGCACCATTATACCCTGTCAAAATGTGATCATGCATAAATTAAACCAAATGCTGTCCGCTTTGTTGTTGTAGCTTGTCGTAGACATTGTTGTAGGGGGTCCAGTCGCCGGTTTTTCGGCGACCTGCTACGACTATGACGGTCGCCGGTTGTCGACGTCAAGCTACGGCAAGCTACCGACAACCGGCGACCCAATCGTCGCGACTAAGGACGACCACCTACGACCACACCTACGACAACCTACGACCACACAGGCGACAACCTACGACAACCGAAGTCAACCTACGTCCACCCGCGACAAGCTACGACAAGCTACGACCCTGTCGGCGACAACTGAAGACAAATGAAGAGAATTCACTTGACTTCTCTTGACGCCAGTACCTGTCGCCGGTTGACGTAGGTTGACGTAGTAGTCGACAATGGAATTCACCGAGGTCAGCACCGGCGACAACCTACGTCACCTGGCGACAACCTACGACAGCACCTACGTCAGTAGAAGTCAAGCTACGCTCATTGGCGTCAAACCCACTGTCGCCGAAAAGTTTTGAACATTTTGAAAATCCCACGGCGACCAGAAAGAGGCTACGACTCTTTGGGCGACTGAGGAGACTACTCCCGACCATACAGGCGACACCCCGGCGACCATGTGGCGACAGCCTGGTCGCCTGTAGTCGCCTTAAAAATCGCCTAAGTGGGCCAGGGGCATTAAGTTTTAATTGGTTGCGGCCATTATTTTGATAGCCTTTTCATATTTGGCCATCTTTGTCAAGTACCTGGGAGGCACACTGAATATCAATATGAAGCGAGTCGCTACATTATAGGCACCAGGCTATTTATCGATTAGTTTATTCTGAGTTTCATGTACTCTATAAGATTATCACATCTTGATAAACCTATCTATTATGACAGCTGAAACTTAATATTATATTAAAAAGAGCGGGTTGTTTTTAATAAAATCCCATGTTATGGGATCATTACATCACAACAGAATTCTGAACTGTATATATAAAATCTTCGTGAGTAAACTACATTAAGCGCGGTGTCATAAAATGAACATAAGTTATTGGAGAAGCTTCGTCAATAGAAAATATTGTAAAATATTAAATTGTTATATTCAATCTAATTACTCCACGTACAGTTCACAATCTTTGCAAATTTGCAGCATCTTGCGTTTGCATTTCACAGATCCATACTTTATATACAAGGCATGTCATGAGATATAGTAATACACGTAGTAAAATAGTTGTATTATTTACATGTGGAAAGTCTCGGCACGAGAGGTACACATTGTGTACATTAAAATAACTCTCTTTCTTATAGGTGTATGTACATTGTAGTTATGATATAGAGTTTCATTTTAAACAATTATTATATTCAAGAATTTCGACAATAACATTGCACCGTATTCCATTGCACCATTGTAAGCCAATGAAACAAGACTATTGTAGTTTTGGCTCATATACATCTAGCCTATGTAAAACAAATCCCTACTGACAACCACGTAATTTTCAAATTGAAAAATTACTCTATATTACACAGGAAATTCATTATTTTTGACTCGTGATTCTACATTTTTTTAAAAGGTGTTGTAAAGTGAATTTTCAAGTGAATTAAAAAGATTTAAGTGCAAAACACGTCTTATTGTAATTACAAGAAATACAAGGAAGTGAACTGTTAATCAACATTGTATACTGTTTTGCCTGAACACTAATATGCGATACTCATCAATACAAGGTTTCTTAAAAAGGGTCCCTATTTTTTGTTGTTACGTCCTTTAAAAGGAACTTCAATATTCACAATAATTTTGCCATAAATATTATTGCTCAAGTATAATTTTAGATTTAATATGTGCATTTTCATCATGTTTGGTTGTCTGTTTTTGAAAGCAAGCTCCAAGGACCAAGATTAAGAATAAAAACACTCATTGCTGCCGCGTGTCTCATTTCGTGAGCACGGAGCAAAGAGCACCAGCGTTACAAAATTGCCGTTGTTTTAAAAACCAAACGAACAAATTTGATAAAATTTTCATAGAACATAGCGTACAAATTGGGCATCATATTATTGGCCGAATCATTTTGAATAATCTTTTAGATTCCAAATTATGTAACAACAAATAGAGGGCCAATTTTGGAGCACCCTGTATTTCACACAAAAGAGTAATTGTTTAATTTATTTTACGCACTTGAAGTTTAAGGATTATTAAGATCATTTAAATAAGGCATATAAAAGTATATCACAAGATACTATAGGATATTTACAATCATGTTCGTCAGCTGACGTTTAGCAAGCTAGGTTAGCACCAAACTTCGGCGCTGTTTGACTATAAATATAAGCCATTTACGGATCCAGTAGGAGGACAACAAATGCTATTGACGGATCCAGTAGGAGGACAACAAATGCTATTGACGGATCCAGTAGGAGGACAACAAATGCTATTGACGGATCCAGTAGGAGGACAACAAATGCTATTGACGGATCCAGGGGGAATGGAAAAGGGCATGTTCACCCTTTTTATCGCTAATCGGGTAATTTTACCGTATGTTCTTGTTGTTCCCCTTTTATGGAAGTGTGTCCCTCTGTTTCCCTATGTTCCCCCTCCTTATTTGTCATAGGTTCCCCCTTGTTCGCCAAGTACCCCCTCCTCAGCCATCCTGAATCCGCTCCTGACATAAGCACTTTTGTATACGAAGTAGCTGTCGCTTTTACCATCTTAGAGGTGCCGCAGTACTGTCCTTATATTTCTCTTTGTACCCTTCTAAGGGATGCTTACGTTCCTCCTTGGCAGCTTTCAGACCCTCTAATGGGTGTTTACGTTCTTCTTTATAGACGTCTAGAGGATGTTTTCTCTCCTCCCGTACACCTTCCAAAAGATGTTTCCTTTCATCCTTAAGAACGTCCAGCGGATGTCTACGTTCCTTTGACACCGAGTTTGGACTACTTGGCGAGTCTAAGGTCATTGACCTGACAGTTAGTCTATCTGGGGTCAGTCTTGGTTTGATTGGATCTTTGGGTGGAAGTTTGTTACCTGCGAAAACATCGAGAGCACTATGGGCTCTGCCGTAATGTTGTCTTCGGAGGTCTTGAGCACGATTTCTCTTATGACCGTCCCTTGATTCTAATATATTAGTCTCCGAACTTGTTCTTACTGTTGTGGGCCTTATGTGTTTTCCGGGAGGATATCGTAATGGATGGAGCCGACCTGATGACCCTCTGTGGTCGCGTTCCCCTTCATATTTACCATCGTAGTCGATGCTGCGGTTGTTTCGCGGTGCGTCGTACGTCTCATCACTGTAATGTCTCTCAAACTGAGGCGAGGCAGCCTCGCGTTGGAGCCTGAGCAGCGACGACGCGCTGTGCGGCCGATCAATGGGTGGGACACCTAGAAAGCCTCTATCGTCACTCCACTCAGCGCTGCCCTGGCTACTTCCAGCGCTTTGCATCCTCAGTGGAGATTTACACTTCCTGTCGGAGCATTCACGTTCACCATCTTGGGAATGCGTGGCAGTTGGTGTAAGAGGAGATCGCCAGGGGCTCCTGTCACGACCAGGACTTCTACCCCGTCTGTGTATATGAGGTTCACTGCCGGTGGGGGGATGGGCCTCACGGTGACGGTATCCATCCTCTCGTAGCTCTCCTTTGGAAGAGTAGTGACCACTGTTTCGCGGGGACTCACGGTGACCTGCACCGCCGTGGATACTTGGTAGACTTTCCTTTGGATGGATGGCTGTCGGCCTGACTAGTGTTGTCTGTGATATCGATACAATTTTGCCTTTGGACAATGGGGCTTGTTCATCATGGACACGTGGCTTATCCAACACCCCTGCATTTTCTGGATCCATGGAGACATGTGACCTTTTCAGTTTAGGCGATTTTTTGACACAACGGAAGGCGCTTGGTCGGCACGATACGTCCTCGAGGTCTAATCTCTGCGAAACCTGCGCAGAACCTCCAACCTCCTCAACGTGCTCATGTCGAACTGGTGGCTCGTGATCTTTGGACGGTTTTTCTTCAAGGTCACGTTTTCGTAATGGAGGCTGACTCTGACCCCATATTTTGCTGCTCTCTTTGCGCAGGTATTCCTCTTCCACACTGTCCTGAGGGCTAAGTTTTCGACCTGAGTTGTTACCAGGGAGTAAATGCGTCAATCTTTCTTTCGCTGACTCTCCTCTGTGATCCAAACTGGCGCTTCTGCAATCAGGCGCAGATGGCACTTCCATTTTACGAGTAGGTTCAACTACAGAGTCACTGTGTTGCTTGTGGTGCAACTGTAGTCTACGGCCCCGCGGAGGACGGTTTCGCCTCGATGAGGGCGCATCAAACATGGCGTCTGATCGCATAAACTCCTTAAACAGAGCGTCAGTCTTTTCGTCGATACTATAGTCTCTTCCCTTGGGGTAAAACCTAAGTCGATGTTCTCCCTGAATACGAAAGATTCGACCTACTCGATTACCACCACGCATCCGTTCCGGAGAATCACCCTGAGAATCTGATGCAATACCGATGGACTTCTCGCTTGCAGACACAGACCCCGTTATGGTCTGTGAGTCTGCCTCACTCTCCTCCTCAGGGAAACTGAAGCTGCCGAAGATAGCCTCACCTTTCTCGGCGATGAATTCCCGTCGCTTTGTCGAGGCTGTCCGTCGGTCACTCCTCCTCCTCACTCCGTGTATAATGGGTAGTGGTTCCTCCTTGCCGCTTTCTGTAAGAACTGCACTGTCCGTTCCAGATGACACTGGCCTATCGCCAATCGGGCTGCTTTCGCTCGACAAAGCTGGAGCACAGCTCTCTAAACTTGTGCTGTCTCTGTCGGCAGATGCGAAGAGATACCGCTTCTGCTGTTCCGAGACTTCATTCTTATGTTCTATGGACGTGTATCCACTATCAGCCTGCATTTGTTTCAGTTTACTTGCACTGTCTTTCCCCGAGCTGTCGCCTCCTTTGCTCCGCTCGGATGTGTCCGATTCCTCGGTACTGATACTACTGAACATTTGCTCAAAACTGTCATTCTTACCATGCGTGTTAAACTTGTACCTCTGTACGACTGTAAGTCTGTTCTTCCCATCGTCAGCTTCTGCTGCTGACGTGTCCGTTGGCGACAAGGCTGAATCGCTTGGTTCAAGGTACTGGCTGTCACCATCACCTTCCGGGGCCGACGTCTCTGATTTGCCCTCTTCAGCCGGGATGACAGTATCTGGTTCTGAGCTTAAGCTTCCTGTGTCTTCCATTTCCAGTGTAGTGCGAAGCTGCCATAACTCATTATAGTCTCCCGCTCGTCTTTCCTGGTCCGGTGTTGGTTTCTCACAAATTTCTATCTGAGGTGGAGGGTGGAATCTTAGGGCACCAGTAGGGCCACGGCGTGCTCCTTTGATATTTGACTTTCCAGAACCCTCTGACCCACCGCTGCTTATGGGTTCAGCGAAACCTGCTGCATTTTCGGGAGGTATAGGAACAAACCCTATTGACTCGCTTTCGCGGTCGGCTTCTGCAGTCTTCTCGCGGTTCTTTCGAGGGGAGCGAAGATGTAGATGTGTCGGCGCTGTGAGTCGCGACTGCCCGCCGGGAGAAGGATCCCTCGGCTTCATATCTTGCTCTGCTCTCTTGCTCTCGTCTGCTGGCTGGATGTGAACCTGTGCTTTGACCGTCAACCCACGAGGTTTAAGAAGTACATCAGCACCGAGAGGTTTTTGCCATTGTAGGTCATCCGGGCTGGGCAAACTGGTTCTGGATGTGCGTCCGGGAGAGACGTTTCTGCGATCAGCGTTCCGATGACAGTCGTAATCAAGAGAGAAGGCCTTCATTGAGTCTCCAGATGGTTTGATGCGGGATGATTTCAAGTGATGAAAATCTCCCTCTGTATATCTGTCAGATTTCAATAAATAAACAAATTAAATAATTGTTGCAAATTGTGACTGAAAATAATGCCCACATGATAAATGAGACAGTAATGTTCAGTCGATGTGTTTATCTTAAACTAGGACATTGATTCCATGCCCTGTTGAAAGTTTGCTCTGATCGTGACGATACTGCCCCTTACATCCAGCTTCAGTAAATATTTCTAGTTCACTCCAAAAACTAAAAGTCCCCTGAAAAATGTTATTGATCGTACCTCCTAACGTACTTGGCTTGTTTCTGTTTGATGGGAACTACTTGGAATGACACCCTCCTGGGAGAGACGGGGGAACGTTCTGTCTCTGCTCGCTCTGCCTCGAAGTCCACTGCTGCTGTTTCGACTTCTCCCGTGACCTGTGGCTCTTCTTCAGGTATGTCTGTAAAGAAAAAGAAATAATGAAATATAAAACAAAAACTGTCTCCTCTCTTAGTGATACGCTTCCAAGGTTAAATATCGCAACTTGTGGCGTGATTCCTGGCTACACGGTATATATGGGTTGTATATGGCTTTTGATCAGCACTCCTGTAACACAGACATTGACAACTTGGATATACCGCTATAATCTATAGGGTTTGATAGAACACCAGTACTGGCGGTACAGACATGGTTTCGGTTCCCGCTTTTGTAACAAATGTTCTGTGTTCACTGGAAAAAAACCTAAACGCGAGAGTATTCCCACCGTGTGTCATTGACTCTGACAGTTTCAACCGTTTATTTTGCAATAAGGCAGACCTACTCAACAATTAACGAACAAAATATTTACTCTTTCTGGATAGTGACCATTTTCAATCCATTTGAATTACATGACTGTTGAAGCTCTCCTTACAAACATTATTAAAATAACAACTTTAGCGAAATGAGTTTGCCAAATTACTGACGTCTACATAAAAGCTTCCCAGACATCCGAGCACACAAATATATTGACAGATGGCTTTAGCGCTAAGTAGATGGAAACATTAGACATATGGTATTTTTTCAGAGCTATACCTTTGTAATAATTGCATTGTAAAAACATTGTTTTTCTCTAAGATGAAAGCACTTTAGATAGAATTTGATTAGGCCTATTATGTTTTACATTGTCTACATTCCCCACAGGCCGATACAAAACTTGTGCCCACAATGTGAATGTACTTTATATAATTATATTATACAAAATGTTGAATTGAGTAACTTCTTCCCATTAGGTTAGAGCAAACTTATTGACATATCAACGGCTTATAGCCACGCTGGACGCGTGGGGCTGTGCTCCCCTCCACGTACATACTACACTCACTGGCCATAAGTATTGCAACACACACCAAAGTTCAGTTTGGAGAACTGTGTTACAATAATTTATTTTATTTTATTTACACTACTTAAGACTTCTTGAAAGTGCCTGTGTTTTGAAGTCAATGTTCTTTTTTACTGTTCTTGCTCGGAAATTATGTAATACACGATCGATGAAATCAGATTAAATGATCATCTCACCTGTTACTGTAAAGTGCTAATTTTAAGCATGTTGCAATACTTTTGGCCAGTGAGTGTACTATCCTCAGGGCCATAGCGAGCAAGGGGAGGGTGTGGGGGTGTGACACCCCCCAATAATTTTTCTCAGTCGGTATTTAGAGCCTCAGTCGGCAAATGAAGCATCAAAGGTACTAGAACAAGGGTTGGTCCAGAATACATTTTCAGTTGGCACCCCCCCCCCCCCCCCCCGTTGAGCGACGACTTTACAGATTGTCCATTTTTGGGGAAAGATAAAGTAAATTTGTCTGTTCATTCATGCTAGTTTTGTGTCGGTAAATTTACCCATACAATTTTTTGCCCTCACCCACTCTACGCCACTGATGTCAGTCGGCAAATTGGCTTCCACGCCCCTAAAGAAAATGCCTTCGCCACGCCCCTGGCTATCCTTCCCTCTCACTCCCCCCGTGCGGCAAGAAAGCAATGCAATTGTATGGAGTCCATGCGGATGCCCACGTATAAAATACTAATGGACTGCCCTTTAAGTTTCTTTTCCTTGATACGGGCCTTCGCTTGCAGTTCGGTGTTGCTCCTTTTCAGAGCCAAAAATCCCCCAATAATGCAAATATTCACGTTCTTTATACATTGAAGATTCTTGTTTATTAAGGTTCGGTACTATTTCCACGTGCGTAATAGCCTATAGATGGCACGATACATGGCGGACATTGCGTGTTTAGTAAATAGCGCCCTCAACTGAACAAATGCAGGCAAATGTATGTAGAGTGAAGTATAGGTCATCACAACTAACATCTTCTATTTTGATGAAATCGGCAGATACAATTTATTTTTGTATTTTTTAGGAAGGCACTAACTATATCTCAGAGTATTATTCCGTTGTCAATTTCTACAATGTTTATGTTATATACCGGTAGTGATTTTCTAGCACAGAGTGTAAAAACTGTCTACTCTATCTAGATTCTACATACTATTCCCATCGAGAGATAAGTTTACCCTGATTTGAATCCCATTCCTTCAATGAGGGTACCACAGCGCCCAAATCGATAATCCATCGTTGAAACCTTCTGACAAACTTTCGCTCACAGGATCAATGTCAACTATACTATCCCGATTGGGAGATTCTTTTATCCTGATTGAAAACCTACTATGCAAATGAGATACCACTGCACCCAAATCGGGAAATTCTTCATTGACAAAGACACTTTCTAACTTACCAGGTAGATGGTCCATCGACTGGGCGTCTCCATTGGCAAGATACTCGGCTATACACGTGTCTACATTTTCTTCTTCATCCCCAAGTAGTCTAAAAAAACATAGGAGAAGAAAAACATCCTTTTTAAAGGGATTGTACACCATTGGTAAAAATATTGTCTGTAAATGCATCCATACTTTATATTAAGAGAGATGTACAGAGACCAATTTGTGAACGTTTCACCTCATATCAACGTCGTCAACAGCCAATAATGAAAATGCTATGGATGACAGAAAATCATTCTGGAAATTATTTATTTATGACCTCAGATACAGAACGCTAGTCAGACCACGGTTATCCCTTTTATTTGTAGGGTACGACATTCGTAATGATAGCAAAACTGCTTCTTTGAAGTCTAAATCATGTGAAACGAGTGAACAAACATTCACAATTTTTTAACGAAAACACTTGGGGAAAACAGCTGCAATCTGTAAACATCATGAAAATATGCATAATAATTCGGTTTTCTCTGAAATGAGAGTACTTCAGACAAACTAATTGTTCAGGATAATTAGTACCTTCACCATCTTCCATATCATATTATCTTTCAGAAAATATTTTGGTAATTTTGTAATCATAATTACCAGTGTTTTACCTTCCCTGTAAATAATTTCAGTACCGTTATAAAAGGATAAACTATGATTGTTAATTATCAACATCCTTACGAAGACGGGCTGTACAGGGCACACCTTTCAGTGTTTACGCCAGAATTAAAAAGGTAAAAGCAAAAGGGAATTTGCATAATTAATTAGATGTTTGTAAAAACATATTTGGGAACAATGTCCACATTCCTGACGAGGCAGGTCGGATATACAAAACAAGAGACTGAAAGTTATATTTATAGAATAGGAGAACAACTTAATGAGATACCGAAATTAATTAGATATGTTTTATAATATGTGTATTTTATTTTGTATTTTACTTCATGTAGTCTCATATAGCGCAAGGGCCAATGCCAGGATACATATCAATAACCTACACATACAATTTGTTAAAATAAAAATAATTATATTTAAAAAACAAACAAATAAAAACAGAGTTCCAAAAATTCACTAACAAATTCTGCATTTAAAAGTAAAACAAACAAGGTTTGAAATCTTGAGTATTATTATTGTAAGCAAACTTGCGGACCGACTCTTTTGAGAAAACAAAAATATGAATGAATACATGTGGAAACTAACAATAAAGATTCGCTGTTCTAAGATTTATGAATAGGAAACAATATTAGAAGAGACAGGTATAATATAATTTAAAATATTCAAATAAATGTTACGGAATTGAAGGAAATGCGGCAGTGAAGATTCGGATTACGAGAAGCAATGGAAATGAATCCTTATATAAAAAGCATTATCGTAGCTTCCTGATGAAACGACCAGTTGCCATGGTTGCATTCATCTAACATTTTCTGTATAAACGAGATCCTGACTCTGTGGGCATAATAATTTAAATGCAATTATAATGCAATAAAAGAATATAGAATGCTAGTTAAATGTTATGAAAATCGTTGTCTCAAATTTATAAAAGTGATTGCATCAACATAAAACAAAAACAACACAATAATCAAAACAAATAATTTACTATGCTATATTATGCTCAACTGCTTCGTGAACATAATCATATTCTCGGTCTAAGTAAACTAGAAAAGACCCGTTGCCATAGATACGTGCGTATTATCTGTAGAGGGACCTGATGTGAACATGTGGTAAGATAAGATAGAAAGATAAGCTTGCCGACACGTGTTTGAATATGTTTCAGTCGGTTCATGTTAATAGTGTTTCTAGGCCAAACACTGAAATGGAACCCCCTCCCCCGATTAGGCCCCTTTGTGCCCTGGGCACATTGTCGGCTGTAGACACGGATTTTACAATACAGTATGAACACTTCCTTCTATGTTATAGTACATCGACGCAGCGTAATAGTTTGTTGCACTTTCGCAGAAGAGGAACTGATTGTGAATCAACATATTACCTGTATTGATGTTCATGCTTGTTTATATGCACCGAATCGGCCCGATTGGGAATCACTATATTACTGATGTTCATAATAATAATAATAATAATAATGTGTGGATTTATATAGCGCACGTATCCACCAACTAAGTGGTGCTCAAGGCGCATTATATTATTATCCCTGCTCATAAGGCTCATAAGGCTCATAAATCATTCCTGAAACCATCTCAGCTCCCTGGGGAGTATACAGCTCAATTGCTGCCATTTCTAGCGCATATAGAGCAAACCAACTCTGCCTTCACACTCACAGGTACCCATTTAACCCCTGGGTGGAGAGAAGCAATTATGATTAAGTGTCTTGCTCAAGGACACAAGTGTCACGGCCGTGATTCGAACCCACATTATGTTGCTAACACCAGAACTTGAATCCGGTAAGCTAGACATGCACCGAATCGGCCCGATTGGAAATCACTATACTACTGATGTTCATGCTTGTTTACATGCACCGAATCGGCCCAATTGGAAATCACTATACTACTGATGTTCATACTTGTTACGCACTGAAATAGGCCCAATTGGAAATCACTATTACTGATGTTCATGCTTGTTGTTATGCACTGAATCGGCCCGATTGGGAATCACTGATTGCAATGCTTGTTTTCAAAGATGGTGTAGCGCTGCGTATCTTTGTTTGTTATTTACTAAATCAGTCCGATTGGGAAAAAGCGTATTACAGTGTTCCGTATTACTGATGTTCATGGTTGTTATGCACTGAATCCGTAAGACGTATCCTGTAATCAGTAGGCGAGCTATTTGCACTTGGCCGAGGACGCAGTCGGCTGCAGAGACCGTGCAAATGTTTACCGCATTAAATAATTTCGAGTACGGACGACTGGTTTTATACATTCTCGGGAAGGTTGAGTAAATTTATCTTTTACACTGCAAATATCATTCATAATGCAGTAGCAACCTCGTATCCATGGGGATTCACACTAGTCCTATCTTACCATGGTATTTGATGATCAGCATATCCAATCAAACTGGATATTAGAATCACTGCAGTTTGATGTCTATAAGTCTATGTATACTGAATGACAGTACATGCTGTATTCAGTGTAATTGCATGTATAAGTCATAATAATGCGTTAATTGCAAACAATGGCTAAAATGGTGGGAGCGATGTAGATCGAGGGGACGAGGTTGCATCTGTACAAGGTTATCTGCCATCTTGGAATTTTGTTTTCATGACTGAAGTATAAAATGAAATCTTGCTTGCGTACTCGCCATCTTCAAAGCTAACATTTTGAGTTAGCATTGCACCATCACAGTTCAAGATTCGTGAACTGAGAGGTGGGTAGACCTATGACGCATCAATAGAGGGCGTTGTATAACCTTAAACGTTTTACTGTGAGTGGTTGCCCTCCAACAATTTGAACTACCTAACAAATTTGTTTACCGCATGAAGAACTAGTTTTGCCATTCCAACCATGGTCAGCTACACACGTCCCAACAGACAGTCACAACACGTAACCGTTTTCTGGGCCCTTTTCTAGCATAACCAAAAATAGCAACCTGTTTATACCTATATCAGCCTACTGATTGCAGTCAGCTTGAAATCGAAGACAAAATATGCTGTATACAATCCGTGTCTATGAGCCAATGGCGACCATCTTGAGGCATGTACACTGCACCACAATACACTGACGGTGTAATATTCACGATGAATAATCTGCCACAAATTGAACAAATGAGTTTGAATTACGTTACTGGACCTACAATCCTTGTCGTACTGTACAGCCAAGTAACAGTATCTCCAACTGTACGATACAAACTACACCTTGATGTAGTAACGGCGGGCGGATTCACTCTCAACTCAGGCTAGGAGCGTAAACACTAGGAGGCACATTCGCCGTAATCCAAGAAGAAAATTGGTGGCAACTATAGACCGAAGACTACTTTAATGACGTCACGAGCCGCTCGCTGATGATAGATAGGCCAGCAGATTCGAAGATGTACCCTACACGCTTGATGATTATTAGCTCTGTACGCTGGGTTCGGTTGTATTTCCTTATCATGTAATTCTAGCAGTACAATTGACTTATTTGACCGTCGATAAAGTTATCAGTTGCGCCATCAATAAAACGACTGTTATGTTAGGCTATTTTAAAGATGGGTAAATGAACTGCGCCAATATATCACGACTACTGAGGAAGTATTTCTTCATGATTCTATATTTAGACCCAAATTCTCCGCGACGCATTTTCAGCTGCTGTGACTATCCTGTGGTAATCTACAATTCTCTTGTGTCTCACTTCGTGTGAATAAAGATGTACAGACTTTAAAACAAACTATCCTTTTAAAGTTTCAGTTCATCATGTCGTGTCTTTTAAAATGAGAAAATAGTTAACATGCCTTCATACATTTTGATAGGCAACCACGAACTAATATATTCATGAAAACTTTAGAATTGGAATTTTAGTTCAGTTTGTTGCCAACATTCAGACGTCCATAACAGGGAAATAACATTTAACATTTCTTAAAAACTGATAGAACCTAAAACAATGTATGTTTCATATCATCATCATCAAGTTTACACCAAGTAAGTTTCATGTAAAACTGTGGATATTAATGCTTTTTAAGAACATTAAAGATATAAATTGCCATTAAAGGTAAAAAGTTTGCATATTTTAACCCATTTTTGTTTGCATTCCTGATAATAAAGCAATCATGTTTTTTGTGTAAGCCTTATTTAACCCGACTGAAATGTACTGTTTTTCTTTGATGAAATATGGAAGCATTTCCGATATTTATTCGTATTGTTTAAAAGCATCATCACCAATGTGTGAAGATTGTCTGGATTCTAGTCTTGTTATGCTTTTCGATAAAAGTTTCTTTTATTTTGGTATCAGGTAAACAGAATGGTGTTTGCTGCGTGGATAAAGTTTTAAATGATTGGAATAGGTTCAGAATGGGTGAATCATTATGTTGATTATGTTGAATCATTATGAATCATTATGTTGATTAATCATTATGTTGATCAGCTGTACATAAAATATTGATCAGAAAACAAACATGTCTGTACAAGATATAACATTACACTTTGCAGACTAGTCTGGAATCATGAAACGTTTTCAATGTGTATTATTGGAAAGAACACGTCAAGGATCCCGACTCATAACAGTGGGGTGATATCAGGCGAGAATAGTTTAGTGATAAATGACAGTCGCACTTGAACACACTTGCATGGCGGTCTATTTTTATATAGATCCGTGAACTCGGAGTATAGTTGGGGTCTGTTTGTTTCGCATAATATCAGGATCTCAGTCCGTACAGTCTGCTGATCCGGATCCTGTATTTGCTGATCCTGGCGCAAACGAAAATAACAAGACGAAAATCATTACAGAATTCATAAAATATACATGAATAACTTCAAAAGCTTCTTGAAACTATTTATTTGAAGGCCAAAACAAATGATCATTGCCATCGAATGATATCTAAAACAGTCTGTCACTACAAAAATCTAAATTTAGGAGGATGGATTCTGCCAGCAGGCACGGTTCAGCCGTTGTCTGGTACACAGCTGTATACAACAGGCATTATGTAGCGGCTGAGCTACGACGTGGATTTGATCCCCAAAAGTTTCTGTTTATTTTCGCACTGCGCAATATCACGTGATCCTGATCCACGATCAGGAGTGAAACAAACACACCCTTGGTGGCACCCACGTGAGTGAGTCCATGCACATACTGTCTAGAGGGCATTATGACGAACCATTATAGATCATTCCAACTGTACCATCAGCTGTAAACGTACATCCAACCAGCTCATAACCATTAACCACATGGTGACCTTTCGCTCACGTTACATGCTTCTAAGTAAGTTAACATAATGGCGGGAAAAACGGGATGCGCCGTTAAAATAACACAATCTGCAGCACGGAGGGGTTGAAGGACCGGAAATGAATAAGAGGGTGTTGATGGAAATAGATAGTTGTATAAAGCGAACCTCCACTGACTATGTCCAATTTGAGCGAGAATAGCCGAGTCGAATGATGGGAAGACTGAGGAAGCGTGGTGCCACTCAAAGCTTCAAGTGTGGGTGACAGAAACTTCCTTTACGCACGCAATTGTCTTGTCTCTTGGCGGTAGCCACATCAATAAACGACGGATGCGCTGAATTTGGTTTTAAGTTTTACTTCTGATTTTAGTTTAGTTTGGTCAGTAAATAGTTTCGGTGAGTGGGTGGAATTGTGGCGTGGCCGATCGGTCTGAGGCATACGATTTGTTGTACCAACCACGTGTATTAACCAACTTCAAATTTCGCGCCATTTTGCGCCCATCATTGGTTAAATTTTACAATAGTAGTCTTTAATGCGCAACGTTCATGTATACAAAGTTGCAGTCATATGCGACAGCTTATCACTCTTGATCAAAAGCAAATACCTTTTTTGGAAGAAGAACCATTTGTGATGACGTCACTGTTTGTATATGTAACTGCTAATAACCAACCAATGGGTACTTCTCACCCTAACTTGTATTACAATCACGGCGAAAACAGTAGAGTTAACCAAATTTGTTTATTGCGACTGTATTCGATCATTGTTATGCAAAATATGCAAAATATGAAAATGAGTCTAAATTCCCACACCTTCCCTATTATTCAGACTTACATTTTTTGACAAAACCAAGCTTCTGAGAAAATATTTCAAAGTATGATTTTCGGATTTCTTTTATACAGGGAAATTATCAGTGAAAAACAATCAATCCCGGAAATTATTAGTAAAACACAAGCGATATAAACAAAATAATGTGGGCTGGTAAGATTGAGTTTTTAATCATATCACTCACATTTGGAAAGTATATTGTTTATACAGAATCCCACTGTTATTACATGGCTAAACATATAGCGCAGTTTTCTCTCTATTCGGTATAAAATGAACGTAAATATTCGTCTCGACAGAAATCAATTTTGTAAAAGTGATTAGGTTTAGGAAAATTAAACTCGGAAAAAGGCTTCCCAATGCAATGCAATCGTTGTTCCATTCCATTTTAACGGCCCTCAGTAGAATTTAAGTTCTCATTCAACCTATATTCACTTGATTGTATTCATTAAATCCCACAGCCTGCCTTGCACACGGCGAAGAAAATCCACGGGGACGGTTTGTAACAACTCTAACGTAGTCTCCTGTCGGTGATTTTTGGATACCGCTGGTGAACAATACCGATTTACTGAGACGTGAGTTGTCACGATGGGGACTCATTACACGACCCCATGCGTATACGGTTTCCTTCCTTAACATATTTCTATTAAAATGTCTGTCAATTAGAAGGTGCCCCTTAAGGATGTCGTCCATTCAAGTCACTGAGAATAGATTTAATTACAAAACATGCCCAGAATTTGCGACTGGGAAATAATTATAATGAAGTGTACGGTTGATTATTTCTTATATGATCAACCAAATATCAGTATTACCAGAATACCAGCAGTCTACTTAAGCAGCAGCATTTTTCCAGAGTCCGGCATTCTCCTGAGGACGATCAGAGCATACTGATCGAAACGTCGAGTTGTACCTCCAGTTCTTTTCAGAACTAATTACTACTCAATCGAGATTCCACATGGTGTCACCGCAATTAGTCTTATTTATCGAATATCAGTAACCAGTGTCACATAAATCACCCCTTTAAAGGGACGATACCACATTAGTATTGGGTAACGTAGAATCACTTCAATCCTCTACACTGTAAAAACTCCCGGGTTAGATTTGACCCAGAAAAAAGGGTCCCAGGGGGCCAGACCCAATTTGGGGCCAGACCGACCCGGAATCTGAGTCAAAAATGTCTTTCTAACTCGGATTCTGAGTCAGTCTGGTCTGACCTGGATTCTGGCTCCCTGGGGCCCCTTTTCCGGGTCAAATCTAACCCGCGAGTTTTTAGAGTGTAGTTTCATTATGTTACACTACTAAACTGTGGACGTTTCATCACAATTTATGTGCTCACGTTTTTGAGAAAATAACGACACACTGATACGTGTTTTTGTTTATGTTTTTTATGTGTTACAAAAACTGTAAATCCGACATAATCTCTTTTTCTCTAAAAGATAACATCACTTCAGATTGAATAATTTCTCAGCGGATGATTGATACGTACGGTGTACCAATATTACACCAAGTCAGTCTTGAGTTAATAATTCCAATATGGTAATCTAGTAATTACCAATACTGTACCTACGCTTTATAAGAAGGTTACAGTTTTGGTAAACTGTTGACACGATTATGCTTACTCTCTTTGGATGAAAATATGCATGAACAACCAACATGTGCGAATTTTAAGTAAGGTGGTGTCTTCAACAGGAAAATGTAGAAAATGACTGTTAAAAAAATTAAGTCAGGGACAACGTCACAAATAACTAGAGTCCGTGGTCTCACAACATACTAGTCTATGTTCGAGTGCAACCTGAGTAACGAGTCGTACACTTTTGCTCCGAGCACTCTGGTACCGTTGTGAACCCACAATACTATTGTTCAGAAACAAACCCCATCTCCCAAAAGCTTGTAATTCTTTACCCAAATTGTGAGTTTATCCAGTATAAAGACAGACATTCGTCCTATAGGGAGAGTGCCGAAAGTTCAGTCCATACACATAGAGTCGTTGTTTAAAGAGGGCTGCACTTCCTCGGCACATAATGGAGTGGGTTGAATATTGACACTTAATCGGCAAGCTATTCGCGAGAGGTAGAGATTCGATCCCATCCTGGTTTGAAAAAGTCTCCCTTGTGAAATTCTGTAATTTCTTTTTTTAATAATGGCTTGAGATGGTGGAAAATTATGCCATCGGTGGGTCTGGGGACCTGGGAGATAAGAAATAGCGCCTACACTTACCCCCGGTATCAGTTCGTTGGCAATGCATGTGACCTTTCTTCAGAGTTTAAAGGAGTACATCATTAAGTTTGTCCCAAGGGATTGGATTATTATTATTATTATTATTATTATTACATTTCTTTACCCAGGGTATGCCCAAACAGTTTAAAACTGGTTTCCATTGGGGCCCTGCATACAAATGACTATACACATGTACCAGTACAATACATTACAAATACAATACAAAAAGTAAAAGCATATGGGATTAGTGCATAATTGTTATAAATATTGTAGAACTATTACAACTACATGTACAACATCGTTAACAGAATTCGGACATATTTTGTGACATATAAAATATATGTTACTGACTGAACGTTTTACGTAGTTCGGATTTGAATGAGGTTAGAGAAGTCATGGTTCTCAACTGTATATGCAAATTATTCCATATGATTGTACCGGTTACAGCAAAGCTTGAGGCATAACATTCTTTTTTCGCAAAAGGAATCTTCAGTGCCATGTCAGTGGATTGTCTCGTTTCACGATTTTGAATAAGTGGTGAAAACAGATTTGTCATATACAAAGGAGTAATTTTGTTTATACATTTGTAGACAAGAATAGCCTTTTTATACTCAACTCTTTCCGAAAATGACATCCAATTAAGTCTAGCAAACATATCGGCTGAAGGAGTTAAGAATGCACATTTAAGGATTATCCGCGCAGCTCTTTTCAGACATTTATTAAGAATATTGTCGTGAGATGTGTACCGTCCTCCCCATACAGTACTACAATAATCTAAAGATGGCATAACTAAACTAACAAAAAGAGAGTGGAGGCTGCTTTGAGGAACATAGTCGCGGATTCTATTTAGCATACCTAGTTTAGAGGAAACGGATGAATGCATTGTTTGACAATTTACATTTATACACATTTTGAGAGATGGAATCTTTTAGCAAAAACATGTTACTTAATGATATTTGTCCTCAAATATGTTGTACATCTTTCAATTCAATTCAATTTAAATGCAAATTTATTTCCATACGCTTATAACATTATATACAGGTTATACAGAATAGGAACTTAATACGCATTGAGGCATAGTCAATTTCAGAAGGAGGTATGTAGCGGTTGCCTTTGAAAAAAACTTCAATACAATTTGGTAATTACCCAGTTACAGCATAACTGAAATATAATCTAAAAACTTAATTAATGTGAAATTGATAATGGTACTAAACATCCCGAGAAATTATATTGTCTGAAAAGCTTTATTTTGGTTTTTACAAAAGGTGGTATGTATCACATGTTTTTAGAATGCACACAAACAAAATACGCTGAATGTGTTTTCACCATTTTATCGTTAAAGATACATCACTCGTGTTTGGCTTAAGACACCAACAAAATAGAATTTAAAAGCGAACAATTTTGAAAGACAATTATCGTTATTAAACGAACAAAAATGTATTTATGAAATTTGAATGTCTGAAACTGTATAAAAGCGATATTTAAAACGCTCTTGATTCTGATTGACAGCCGCGCTGGCCAATCGGAAGACTGTACACGCCCTCGTGGAAGCTGAGGATTAAAGCAGTGACCCATCGTTTTTATTAATATCACTTTTTATATTACTGGTACTAATCCTTGATGGATTGTTTCGTTCAATGTCTTAAATGAAAGCTTATAACTTCCTTAACCACAGAAAATAGCAATTCAACATTTAAATCTATTTCTTACCGTCAAATCAGGCCAAACACGGGCAATATATCTTTAACGTCACCACGGAATAAGATGGAACTTTCACAGTTTGGTTTCTGTAGCCTATGTTTCATGGTTCTGACTAAGTGTGGATGCATATATAGACATTTTACCAATGGTGTACAATCCCTAATTGAAGGCAGGGATCCCCTGTGGTTATTAACCAATTTTAAATCATCGATTTCTTTTTCTAAAAGCTTACAAAATATGGGGTTTGATTAAGAACTAATCTTGAGAAAGCCCCCTTGAAATATTTCTGAAGTGCTTTCATTTATTGTCAAAATCTTTCCAAAAATAATTTCTGAAAAAGAAATTCCACATTTGACTCATGGCGAACAATCTTAATGCATTTTCACTATTTGCTTAACTGTTAACGACACTAAGCTGAAGCTTTCACATGTTTCACAATCCTACTTCTGACATACAAATCCCTCAACCATTCCGCACCCCACTACCTCCATGAACTCCTTCATCCATATCAACCTCGTCGTACCCTCCGTTCCAGCTCTTCATCTCAACTCGTCCCATACATCACTCGCACCAAATCATATGGCCATCGCTCGTTCTCACATTCTTCACCCACACTGTGGAACAATTTGCCAAATTTCATAAAAACTGCTCCAAATGAAAACATTTTCAAATCAATGTTAAAACCTTACCTCTTTAATTAACGGCTAATTTTTGTAAGCGCTTCGGGACATTTTGTGTGAGGCGCTATATAAGTACAGTTTATTATTATTATTATTATTATTATTATTATGTTGGTTTCTATACATATCTCTTGATTCGATTCATGTATAACGTATGGATGCATTTACAGAAATTTTACCAGGAGCTAATTCTCTTAGATAGTCCCTATATAAAGTGTGTAATCTTTCGCTGGAGCACTAACTGAAAATCGAAAGGTCAAATTTAATAGAAAATATGGAAGATCCACACAGTTGGGGAACAAAACCCATTAAAGGATTAGGATGACACAAAATTGCCCAAGAAGCATATAAGAGTTGGTCTTCAATTGCATGTATAATACGTGACCAAACTATACTTGCAGATCTGTTGGCTTGGGGGCGGGGTTACAGGCCATTTGTGGGTTTACATGTGAACAATAATCACCCCCCATCAGTAGGATAGGATAAGAACAGCTTGTTTCATGTCGAATAATCAAAATGTGCACCGCTTCTAACGTCGAGTTCCGCTTTAGCAAAACAAGAACTTTCTATATCCAGCCTACGGGTACGAATTATTGTAATAACAGTCTCAGGCTTAACTATTTATCAAAAGAATAATGCATCGAGCAAAATACTGACATTCAATCAAAACTCAGGAGATCGAGAACTCTTGTACCTGGGAAAAAGAAGAAATCTAGGGATGCCTGCGATTTTGAGAATTTGAGAACATACATTGTTGGCTAAACATAATGCACCGATGTCAAAACCTGGATCGTTGATTAATGGTTGCGCATAGTAAGTCACGTGTCTAAAACGTACCAATTACAATGAGTGAACACCAGAATTGCCCGATTACAAACTAACTAAATTACAATCTCAATAACCTCATGTGAAGTTGGAAATGGTGCCAAACATCACGAGGAATTATTTAGTCTGACATGCTGTTACTTTCTTTCGTGAAAACGTGACAAGTATTCGAAATGGAAACCGCTGTGATCCATTTTCCACAATAGAATGCAAACAAATGACAATGTGTTCACTATTTTCTTGTTAACGGCACACGTTGGTCTCTATACACATCTCATTTTGTATTAATATATTAACGCATTTACAGACATTTTCCCAATGGTATACAATCCTTATACTACATGCTTCTGCAAATAGAAACAGCACAGTAGATAATGTTTGCCCCTTCTTACATCATGATTGATGTAAGATGGAGGAGACAAATACGAGTTGCATGGTTGACTTTCGGGTGTAATAATTATTTTCTTTTCCTGTAGACTTAATAGCAGCCTATGCCATGCCGTTCTTGTTGTCAGCAATTTCACGACTGGAGTCGGATACTAACCTTTCTGGGGATCCATCTTCGTCGTCCAATGGTAACCGTACATCATTACACCTGGTCTCAATTCTTGCTAAGCGAGATCGCTTGTCTAGATCTAAATCGACTGGCAAGGGAGTGAAGAAAGCTGGGTCTCTGCCAAGAAAAAATATATACTTGTGAATTATTCTTATTCAGAAAATTAGATAACAGAGGCTAAATTCTGATAACTTCACAGACGATTTGAGATATTTTGTGCTGTTTTAACTGGTCTGACGCATTGCATAAAGCTTGTGTTTGTTTGACTATACGTGTATATTACAATACTGCGGAAATATGCAGTCACATACTCACGAAAATTATTCCGAACCATATCAAGATATAGGGCAACATTGCATGACATTTTTAACTGGTAACCACTGTACCTTTGCACTTTAAGTTCACTTTACCTGGTTAATATGAGAATCAATTTCTCTTGACATACAAACTGCCAGTGCCGATCGAACAAACATTAAAATTCATCTGTCGGTATAAATGGATAAAACAAATCAATTGAAGATGTATAAATCTAATCTTCATCCATTATATACGGCTGAATTTCCCCCAAACGTTGACATCAATAATTCGTGGGAGGGTGACACCATTGCAACACATATCGCTTGGCAATTTGTCTAAAATGTTTGGCAAATACAATGATTACGAATAATGGTTATCGTAGGATGATAGTAATCTGCAAAAACAGCTCTTATTACTTTGTGATGTCCGCATCGCGCAACCTCTTGACATTTTGATTTCACACAGCACTTGACAATCTTCGAATACTGATCACGTGGTTCAGTAAAACAGAAATAAAATGGCGGAGTGAAGTTCGTGCTTTCATCGCTGTTTTTCAACATGTAAATTCAAATGTCGAGCTTGATCGTATCCAATCTGTATGAACAACTATAACTATAAAGTGGAGGTTTGAATTTCCATTGCAATCGATAATCTGTGATGTTACTTATAATGCAGTTTTTCTGGCTTTTGCAGCCCACAATGATACAGTCAGTGTTTTGTTTCTGTAAGTTAGGTTTTACCTGTACTATAGACATTGTACGTGTAATACAGGGTGTAGTAAGTGATCACTACTGGCGTTGCAATATGCTGTTGATGTCCTTAAATAAATTGTAGGCGACGTGAACTGAACAATTGTGCAATGTATCGTATTGATCGCCGTAAGAAGATGCGTTATAATCGCGCGTATTGACGTCACGCGCACCTCAATTTGTGATTCCACCCATGGCAATAGCAGTTCTGGGCAATCACATAGAATGACAACTTTGATTTCTTGAAGACAATCAAAGTATACTAATCGAAACGTCGAGTCATCTCACCACCAGTTCTTCTCAGAATACACTTATACACATGGCTAAAATGTAACCATAACAGTAAGGTTCAAATCTTTTGCAAAACAAATTTTGATAAAATATAAGTGGACAATGTATTTTCGTGTGTAATAATAATAATAATGTGTGGATTTATATAGCGCACGTATCCACCAACTAAGTGGTGCTCAAGGCGCATTATATTATTATCCCTGCTCATAAGGCTCATAAGGCTCATAAATCATTCCTGAAACCATCTCAGCTCCCTGGAGAGTATACAGCTCAATTGCTGCCATTTCTAGCGCATATAGAGCAAACCAACTCTGCCTTCACAGGTACCCATTTAAGCCCTGGGTGGAGAAAAGCAATTATGATTAAGTGTCTTGCTCAAGGACACAAGTGTCACGGCCGTGATTCGAACCCACATTATGTTGCTAACACCAGCACTTGAATCCGGTAAGCTAGACCGCTCGGCCACGACACCCCAGATTGTTATTGTAAAGAAGGCGTGGGTTAGGTTGAAATGTCGTCATATTTCCCAACCGTTTGACCTCAACCGACCATGCTAAAGATTTATTTTTTCCGAACCCAATTTCCGGACAAATTTTGTGCACGTTGCAATGGTCGGTACTATTCTCGCAGATGCAAAATGTTCCATTACCGATACGTCTGTACTTTAGCCAATAAAATGAGGATTTGAATATGTCAGATCGCGCACAATCTCATTAGATAGTAATTAACCGTGCGTGGGCCTTTGTAACTGTTTATGTCACAGAATTGAAAACATTGTATTATTTAATGGTCTTGTCTCTTCCAAGAATGAGAGAGACCCATCCTAGTGTTCTGGTAAATTAGTGCTGTCACACGCAGGCGGCCGCATTCCTTGCGTGTGGTATTAATCAGTTTTTAGAAAAATGAGGAGTCCATTTGATAATTCAAGAAAAATTAGATTGGGAAATAAAAACAAGAGACACGACCTCGTCGCTCACATTTTTTGAAGGAAAAACGGGTCAATTATTTAACACCCCAAGCAGAGTTCACGGAAGATGTCGAAACGTGTATGACCGCCAAACACGCGAGGAGCTCGCTCGTTCTTTACACGTCGTGCGTCAGAAGGCGTTCTTTCGCTTGATTTCCCCCCACTCGAGTAACGATTCCTCCTGCGGAGGTCAAGACATAACCCCGTGAGGGCACCGTCTATTTCTGTACGTGTTTACACCTCAAGCAGGTGAAATCGCAGGTATTTTGTCAATGGCAGAGTTACTTTAGATGGATGAGTGCGATTTGTGCTGGGGTTTTATCTTCATGGGAAAATTGACATCTTTTTCAGGGACTCAATTTCGGAGTAATTTATGGTTCGTATACTGTCAACAATTGATATCATGTTTGTTGGCTATACTGTCATCATTTCTCCTAATTCGTGATTAACAAACAAAACCGGAAAGGCTTTTCAATTTCCATTTACCTCGAAAAAACAAGTAACGGTTCATCAGGTTTTCAACTTAATCAACAGGTGAATGAGATACAGTCAGTACGAACATCTTTACCTTAGTTTACATTTTTGCTACTTTTACACGAATCAAAAATCTTCATCAAGAGCCGTTTGACGCGTCTATGAATAGACGTTACCATGGTGATCGTTTCCATGATGTTGGGATGCAGAGTTTCCTTCTCAAATTAATAAGGCATCCTCCCGAGAGACATCCAAGGAAGAGTTACATTTCCCCTGGGGTTTCACGTTAATTTATCTGGCCTTGCCCGATTGTATCCTGTCCAGATCAAACCATACACTCACTAACGAGAAATGCTGTTAAAACTACGGGAAGAACGAATTAATCGGTCTTGCTTTATGGGCGATTTGTAGGCTAAAGTCAATAAGGAAATCGGACGAGGACGATACCATCTAGGTCTTCAGTCTTTTCAAATTGCACAATGCTTTCGAACTTGGAAAAACTTGGATTTTTGCCATATTAGAGGAAATAGTGTTAGAATAATATTATTATGATTGTCGTCACATATAGACCACATTTATATATATTGTTAACATTTAAATAAATGTCATTTATATCAATCCATGTTGAACTATGACAGAAAAAATAACCATCATGCCAATAGCAGGCATTAAAAATATTCTTTGATGAGATGTCTGTAAAAAATAATTTTGGGGCATTATAACTGTACATCTAAAATCAGTTCATATTCTATTTTGCCTTTGATAAAGATCGTGCCTTGTTCAAAACGTAAGGTCACTCACGACACATGTTCATTTATAGTCATTTTGGTTGGTAAGCAGTTAGCAATGACCTAATTCTTTATTCAGTCATTATCAAACTGTGCAACAGAGTACTGAAGTGTGACGTCACGTTCCCATGGCACCACAGCGGCTGCTCTTACACATTCTTCGTTGCTTATTGTTCTTTTATCCGTGATTTTTCTAACATGACGTCATCACTTCAGCTGTCTATATAAATATCACAGAACAAAAATATATAATAAACAAAACTCTGTTCATAAACCACAAACTCATACACTTTTATTTATTATTTATTGTTCCCCTCTTTTGTTTTGGAATTAAATTTTTTGAGGTATCTCCCATTTGATTTGTACACGTTCTTCAACCGAAGACATTTGCAAATAGTAATCGCCAACAGAGGACTCAAATGTCACTAGCTTCAAGTTCACACTAGCAGTGCCAAAAAGTCCCTATAAACACACACTCCATGCCCCATCATTTTGAGCTCACCTTGTAGGTTGTCGTCTCTTCTTGACGCAGTATTTGCAGAAGAAAATAACCCCTATGACCAGAACCAGTCCGCCCACTACACCCGCCACCAGGATCACGATAGTGAGGTACAGGTTCGTCTTGAGGATGTCTGTGGGTGAGCCCTTCGCCCCCTTGGGAAAACACATGGACAAAAGGTGGTTAGAAATGGGGTGAGGGTCAGGTGAGGGTCACTGTGATGAAAGGGTCACATCGGTTAAATTGTAAATGGTGACTTTTATTTTCCACGAATGTGTTCAAACTAGTTTTTTGGGTATTAAATACAGATGGCTAACAGACTGGCTTCAGACTGTTAGCGCTCATTTATAAATAATCCAGTGAGATCAGTTGTCGTATAAACTCTACAGTCAAGAGGAAAGCGCCGCCAACGATACAATATGGACCGTCGCGAGAGGCAGCTTTATTGAGATGCTTCTATTTTGGGCTAACCAATAAGCTTCCACCGCACATTTAACAATTACTCATTTAAAGAGTGCAACGTTTGAAGACTGACTCATTTCATTTCAAGGACGGGTCTAGGATTGTCAACTTGTACAGAACAATCAACTTCATCATAAATAGCACAAGAAGGCACGGATGAAAGGTTGTGTTCGGTCAGAAAAACAGCCTGAGCTCGCTGCACTGTCTTAATAAAACTTGGTGAGAAAATCAGATGTACATGAGACAAGAAAGCTCATTTGACGAGACATAAGTACAACGAGACAAATGATTACACAAACTTAATATGCTGGATTTGTGCCCTAAACTGCATGAATTAATTTTCTCAAGAAATGTGAGCTCCCATTGAGATAAATCTTTCCAGAAACGACATTCTGAGACTTAAGTGAATTATGGATGCACAAACAAAGAACCTTTACTTAATGCGTTCTTGGGGACTCAAATCGAAGTGAATTTAGAAAAGCCGATTCCTGGAAAATCCAGGGAGCTCAGGCCGTGTACAGGATGCAATATGACAGACTGTAATCGGACGGTGTGGCTTTTACTAAACTGACGTGCAGAAATGGTAAATAGTGGCCTTACGTTTTTACCCTAATGGGATTGTTTACAAAGAAAAACTGAAAACCTATTAATGGGCCGTTGGGTGGATTCAATTGGTTCAAAGGATCCAAAATCCCATTAGTCCGAAAATCAGCCTAATTAGTTGTCGGACTTACAGGGCTTTCAAAATTTTGAGTTGTCTCCATTATATCTAACGTTTGTTCATTATGCAATTCCTTGTATTTGGTATGGTGTGCCGTTTTTTGTAAATTCGACAAAACAGTTCCTGTTTCCTCTTAAGATGCAAGCACTTTAGACGAAATCATTTCTCAGGTTAATTGATACGTGTACCAACTTTACACCAGGTAAGTTTTTAGATAATTATTCGTTAATTTGATCAGCTGGTATTAACCAAAGTTACAGGTCAACTTTAATCGGTAACATCAGAAATCTATTACATTTTTTAAATATATTTTTCATTTGTTATTACAGAAAAACAGAGCCAATATCTATGGAAATTACATGAGTAATATTCAAGCAGTGCAGGCAATCAAAGAAAAACTGAAGAATGTGCTAATATTTATGTTAAAAAATGTACTTGTACACAGTCATGAAGTCTGATGGTCCGACATACACCATGTAGGTAAAAATAGGCTATAAGTGGTAATACATTGTACCTATACTGCTTATGAGAAAAGCAAATAATCAGATCATGAGATTGATATGTGCACTCGATTCACAGACCATCATGATTGCTATACTTGACATACACAACACAAGTCTCGGTAACAGTTTGATATATCCACTCATTAATTCACAGACTATCCATGATTGCTACACTTGACATACACAACACAAGTCTTGGCAAGTTCTTAACCTATTTCCTGACACTATCCCACCATATATATATATATATATATATATATATATATATATATATATATATATATATATATATATATATATATATCTGATTAGAAACCCAATATAGTGTCAGCTTAACCAAATTCTGAGCCAATAATGTTATATTCTT
The DNA here is from genome assembly GCA_029582265.1 of Zoroaster sp. YZ-2022. Taxonomy (NCBI): domain Eukaryota; kingdom Metazoa; phylum Echinodermata; class Asteroidea; order Forcipulatida; family Zoroasteridae; genus Zoroaster; species Zoroaster sp. YZ-2022. The sequence continues at coordinate 2,457,216 of CM055825.1, read as the reverse complement.
CAGCACCTCACGTTGAAGATTCGGTTGCCAGACAGCGTATCAATTAACGTCGTAATTAGCATGTCCCGAGTTATTGAGCAAATTTACTGGTGTGACTTCGCCGCCTGCGGGCGTTGTGTACTTCGGGCTGCCTGTTATGGATATACCGGTAGCTTAATAATGCCAGACCTTCAAACCTCGGCTACTTGCCAGCGTAGGATTTTTTTACTTCGGATTTCTTCTAGATTTGATCCCTAAAGTATGTCCCCATGTGTTTGCAGTAGCTTCCATGGTTAATGACATCCGCTAGCAACATTGAATGGACTCGACGCATCCCTATTGGGATTTGTTAGTAAAGTACACCCTACGGACAACCCTATTTGAAATCTCAAAAAACCCCAATTGATCACTGTTTAGCATAAAACGTACTTGGTGTGAAACTGTTGATGATGGGATACATCACCTGAAATTATTATAAGTAGTAGTAGAATACATTTCTGGTAATAAAACCAATGAATCATCAACATCGTTCTGTCTGAGGTGCAATAATTGAAGTGAAATTGGTAAAATAATTTGCCAACTATAAATTGTCGACTGCGTAAGACGAGAATTCTGAATTCAATGCATTTTCATCTTTTTCTCATTAACAACACAATGAAATAAACTGAAACGAAGTTGATTTCTATACCAATACATTTACATACATTTTAACCGAAACTGTACACTAGCTTTAAATCATTAAATTTAGTTTAATATAGCCTATGAGCCAAAAGAATAATATCCTTTTCAAATCTTGTTGAAATTACGCGAGGCCGGCAATAAACGGAAGCGATACACACGGGGGTTCGTCTAACGATTCATCCGCCTGAAACACAATTCTTGGAAGCGATTCTGATGTTGAATGGTTAACAGACTTTGCACTGCGTCGGCAATAGCGCGGATCCGTATATTGCATGTTTGTTATATAATCCCATTATTTTCAATTTGCGAATAATGTGCCTATTGCCCCTAATCCAATTCGTCCCAATATCAAATTCAGTTTAATATTTTCGCCGCAAGAGTTCGACGTTTGAATGAATTATATAAATGGCAAATTACTTGTGTAATTTAAAGTCGACAGCAAGCGTTTGTCGCAATGTTGGGTCGTTTTGCAATGAAAGCATTTTTGAAGTGAAAAAGACCCCGATATGTAGGGCCTACTTATAAAGAAACCTATTTAAATACCATACTCCTTAATGTTTAATTTGAAAATTTTTTCATTTCCTCTAAACCTTTAAAACCTGGTTCAGAACCCTGTACAGGAAATGCCGAGACCGAGGGACGTACTTTGCGACTTTCGACACAAGATCTCGTGGGAGCCGGTTTGTCCATACTCAAGCAGTCGTAGACCGACGCTGGTATAGGAACGAATTCAATCCCGTGAATTTCAAATCGACCGGAGAGTAAACAAAAGTCGCAACGTGTCAACAAGGACCGACCAAAATGTACACAAAATCTCTCAAAATGTCAGCGGCAGTTTTTGACATTTAGATCACCCTTGCTTGCTTGGCCGGCAAAATCGATTGTCACCTTACCTCCGGTGGGTGTTCTTTAAGCGGAGCGTTGGTAAATCCCAATAAAATTAACCCACTTAAAGAAACACCTATATAAGATTAAGATTGGAGAAAATGTGCCCGAAATTTTCTCATTAAATTAAAATTCTACTGGGCATGCTGCGTGTATATACAATAAGTGGTTTATATTGCGTTATAGCATCATGCCATTCTCTCCTTCTGTTGTACAATATGTGTTGGTTCTATCAAGAACCGGTTCTACTAGTTTTGAACTAATACTTTTCACAACTCAACAGAGTGATTTTCAATGGTGCTGTTCTGCAAACCCTCCATACAGCTTTCTTTCCACCATGAAACACTTCAAATCTTATTTGGTTAATGTTTTGGTTAAATGATTCAATTTAATTACCCAAGTGTGTCCGCGTAAAAGATTGTTTACTTTGGTCATAAATTATTTTCATTAATAAAAGTTCATGCAAAAACGAAGCACATGTAAATTTTAGCATTTGCTTCAATCAGCCTTTGCCGGAATTTAAATTCGATACTTTGGACAATCAAATTTGTACTTGTCATCATTTTTGTTAACCACAAATAATATAAATAAAATTTAAAAAAGCAAAATAAGGGTTATTGGCCTTAGTTTCAAACCTTGCAAGTTCTTTCTCAAAGGCAAAATGGACGATATACATACATATATAAACACAAGAGTGAGCAGAAGTTAGTCGGGTGAGAAATTAACACAAAAGAAAAAGATATAAAAAGCAGAGTCATATACTGGTCCTGGGACCGGACAAAATAATAATAATAATAATAATAATAATAATAATAATAATAATAATAATAATAATAATAATAATAATAATAATAATAATAATAATAATAATAATAATAATAATAATAATAATAATAATAATAATAATAATAATAATAATAATAATAATAATAATAATAATAATAATAATAATAATAATAATAATAATAATAATAATAATAATAATAATAATAATAATAATAATAATAATAATAATAATAATAATAATAATAATAATAATAATAAACAATAATAAATAATAAATAATAAATAATAACAATGCAATTACAAATATACATCATCTTTGAAGAATTGTGACATAAGATGAGTTTTAAGCATCGACTTAAATCTAGTTATACTATGACAAGATTTGAGTTTAGTTGGAAGATGATTCCAGAGTCTCGGAGCCGCGACATAAAAAAACCTATCACCCCAGTTCCGTTTTGAAGTTGGTTCCTTTAGGAGTGACGTGTTGCTGGAGGGCAAATTGCGTGATGGAGTGTAGACTTTAAGCAGTTCAGAAATATAAATTGGAGCAATGTTATTAAAAGATTTGTGAACAATTAGCATAAGTTTAAAAACAATTCTCTGTGAAACAGGAAGCCAGTGCAGTTCTTTCAAGATTGGCGTGATATGGCATGACTTTCTGGACAAAGTCACAACACGAGCTGCTGTGTTTTGTATGTGTTGAAGACGAGATATTTGATTCTGCGGGAGACCGTAGAGGAGAGCATTCCCGTTATCGAGCCGTGATGTGACAAACGCATGTATAATTTGTTCAGCAGCACTTTTATTCAAGTATTTCCTTATTCGGCTAATATTTCTGATATGAAATGATGATATGCGAACAATGTTGGAGATATAAGGTTTTAAAGTCACTGTCGAGTCAAATATAACACCCAAATTACGTGCTTGTGATGAGGGGGTTATCTGCGAGTCACCAATTGTAATAAATGGAAGAGAAACTTTAGACAATTGCTGACGTGATCCAAATAGAACAAATTCTGTTTTTTCGTCGTTCAATTTCAGGAGTGAGGTTTGTCTCATCCAACTTCGAATCTCTTGAATACATTTTCCAGTGTTCTTGAGAAGATTTAAAAGTAATGTAAAGCTGCTTGTCATCAGCGTAGACATGGTAATTTAAATTATACTTCAAAATGATATCACGAACTGGAAAGGTATAAACAGTAAACCACTGTGGGCCGAGCACGGAGCCTTGGAGTACAGAATAGAAAAGAGGGATTACACATGAATGGATAGAGGTATATTGGCGGATCAATAGGGTCAGTCAAAGGGAACAAGTATATGCCCCACCCTTTATTGATCACCCTGTATTTCTGGCATTTTTTTTTCACGTGTGCACCCTGTCTCACAGTGTGCACCCCTTGTTACCGCGTGACACCCTTGTTGTCACACTGGATCCGCCCCTGAAATCCCACACCGACGCAAGTATCAACCAGCGGAATTCACAATACCGTTCAGCATTTCCTCAGTTGGAATTCAAAGGTTACAGGTTGCCCAGGGCTAATTGAAGTAGATATCCAGCAGGGGCAGAAGAATCATATCGATTACTATCACAACCGGTCTGACAGATTTTACTAGAGCGCGCTGGCGTGATTATAGCGGCCAGCTTCGCACAGGATTATGGTAAGCTTGAGATGTCGTCCTGGTTGGGGTGATTCGCTGGTCACATGTCGTCCGGTGGTTATTTCTCATTCAGATTCTGTTCCATTATCTTATCAGTGTGCGACGTTCAACACTCCTTATAATGGCATACTCAACGGCTTTTTTCAAACCGATTAAATGAAAATAGAAATATAATGCGCATAATGCGCGCATGGGTCATTGGGGTTATACGTGGGATATGCCTAATATCGGAATACTTTTATAACATGATAGAATACCAGAAGGATAAACTTTTGATAATTAATGTGACAGTAACTATGTTCATTACAAATTATTCGTTTTAAAGTTTGCATTCCAAAACTATGATGTCCCTTCAGGGCCACCATACAAAACAGAATGGCATTAACGTTTCACTACTTATTCGCATTCGTGAGATTTTCATTTTTGAGATTGAGCTATATATTTTTTATATACATTTAGAAGAAAGGAAACGCTGTATAGAAATAACTTATGAAACAGTCGTCTGATTGCAATGGGTATTTATATCCATAATACCCAATAAGAATGCTATCATCATGAGATATCTCTAAAGCGCGCATAATCCTTTAAATTTGCGCTGGTGAGTAGAGGAAGGAAGCACTGTTACACCCACGCGTCGCCTTGAAAACTATCAACGATGAATACAAGATTTAGGGAGTGAGGCGCGAAATTCCCCAGCCATCTGAATAGTTTTTAAGAGTCCGTGGGGTGAAGTTTAGAAATTACTCACTTAAGACGCAAAGTTGTTACGAGAGATGCAATTTATGAATGATCTAGGCCCATGAGACAGAAGCGTCAAAAGGCATTTTACTTCTCAAAAAGAGAATTTTTACATGGTGTCAGCGCAAACAGTCTTTACTTAAAAGGCATTTTCAGCAATAAGGATATATAAGCTCTTTCATAATAATAATAATAATAATAATAATAATAATAATAATAATAATAATAATAATAATAATAATAATAATAATAATAATAATAATAATAATAATAATAATAATAATAATAATAATAATAATAATAATAATAATAATAATAATAATAATAATAATAATAATAATAATAATAATAATAATAATAATAATAATAATAATAATAATAATAATAATAATAACAACAGTAGTGGATTCTTATACAGCGCCAACTCCATCACAGTGTGCGAATGCATTCCTGAATCATTCTCAACTTCCTGAGAAGTAGGCATGTTATCTGGTGAATTACTATTTTACGTTTTTGGATAAAGATAAAATTACATGTGTATGTAAAGCTTGTCTACAATTCAGACTAAAGCATATCTCCCACCATATTTAGGCGGTTTTAATATGATAATGCAAAATACTTCCCATGCTAACAAGGAATTAAGAGCTTGTCATGACATTCCCTTCCCCTTGTAACAACATAATGAAATTATAATCATTCCAACAAGTCATAATTTACACGGTACGTCAATTTGACGAGAAACCCAACGCCTTCGTCCGGGGGTTACGCTACGACAACTCAGTGAATTTGTGAACCTGATTTGACTTTTTCATCATCTTAACAAGCGGTGATTTTCATCGAAATTAGGAAACGCCGAAGATGTCTGGGAATACGATCCGTCCGGCTCGGGTCGGATTCCACCGTCAATTGTTGTTCTTGACGTCACAGCGCCAGTAATTGTTTTGAAGGAACCACTAGCACTCTCGGAAGATGTTCAAGTATCCGTGCATGTCGAGCGAGATTCGCACTTTAATGGAATTGTACACCATTGGTAAAAATGTCTGTAATGAAATGCATACATTTAGAGAATCAAGAGAGATGTACATATACCAACCTGTGAAAGTTTCAGCTTCTTTCTTTGCGTCAATAAAAAACAACAAAATAAGAAATAATATAACAAAATAATGTATCCAGATTGGTTTGCATTAATTCCAATTTCGAAAATGGATCATGATCCATTTTCGAATGTGTAAATACATTTCACGTTTTCTCAAAATGACAACATGTCAGACGGGGTAAATTACTCATGCCTGATATCATCGCAACACGACAACACGTATAGATTATAGATATTTTGAAATTGGGTAATTTACCAAAGGTGTACACTCAGATAACTGATCCTAGTTATAGCTAGAGCTGATATATGGCCAGTGTTTTTCGTCTAGCGGAATATCATCTATTCCACAGTGTTTATATCTGAGAGTTGCCCAATATATAAACACCAGTAGTGTAGTTTTAATACCCCGGTATTAATAGTGTATTGTTGTTGAGTTATTTCGGGTACACCATGTATTAATCTCTTCTTGGAAGAAGTGATGGCTCTGAGAAGAGCCGGTTGGTTTGTTCTCAGTGCAGGTGCTTCTGCACTCTACACTTTCTTCAGTCTCACGATGACGACTACAGCAGACTAGTTGAAACGTTGAGAACAAACCAACCGGCTCTTCTCAGAGCCATCACTTCTTCCAAGAAGAGATTAATAGGGGCCTACATGGTGTACCCGAAAGAACCCAACAACATCTATCTCCACCATGCAAAGCCTCAAATCCTGTATTATTATCAAAATCATGGTATAATTATACAAGTGCCAATTATGGCGGGACCCACCAGAGATTAATTGCGGCACATATTTACAGTAAAACCATGCTTTGACAACTATTTTGTGAAATATGAAATTTTGCTATCATTTCCTCAAGCAAAATGTTCCGATGGAGAGAGAAAATTGCTGGAAATAACCGGCAAAGAAGTGACAAACACAGATGATATATGTTTAACTTCTTTGATCAACACACGGCATATTGATGAGTGAATAAGGTTTGGAATGTACAGTATCATGTGACATTCCATTGTTGAGTTTGGAGGAATCAAATAATCCAGGTGATCGCCGGCATGTTTGCATAGATCTGTGTGAGATGTTTTTGTTTCTGCTGTATGTACTGTCATTGTGCAGTCGCCCATAACGTATGTATTCGTTTACTAAAAATAGGTTGTGGAATTGACATTCCTTTCAAAGAAATTTTCCATATTTGTTATTTGATAAAAGTAAAAGCTATTTATTTATTTTCTTTAACTGAAAAATAAACATTAATTCGGCCACACATGGAATCAAAGTCGGTAATTGGGAATCTGTAAAGGTGAGCGTGCATACCATATAGATATAGCATACAACTTGGGTGAAATAATTTTAGCAAAATTCCTATAATATAGCAAGTGGCAATACTTGATTGCAGAAAAACAATTCTGCCCCGTATCACACTGCGATCATCTTGGTCAGGTTTCCTGACCGCCAGACAATGTTTTGCGCCAATTCTAAATAAGAAGCCCGCCTTTTTTCTACAGAGCCTCCATTCGGTCACTTTAGACTCAGTGGAAAGAAATACTAAACGACTGCAGAGTCGATAAAGTTCAATTATTCGCTTAAATATTAAATATTTTGGTAACTACCCAAGTACAAAATAACTGAATTAAAATCTCAAAAACGTACTTAATGGAAAGTTAGTGATGGTACCAAACATCACGAGAAATAATTTCGTCTGACATGCTGTAATTTATTAAAAAGTATTTAATGATCACGGTAGTGATTGATTTTCCACATTACAATGTATGAAGACAAAAATTGAATGCATTTTCAAAACAAATTTCGTTAAAGACACAATGAAATAAGCTGAAACTTTCACAGGTTGGTTTCTGTACATCTCTCTTGATTCTTGTAAAGTATGGATGCATTTACAGACATTGGTTGGTTTCTATACATATCTCTTGATTCTTATAAAGTATGGATGCATTTACAGACATTGGTTGGTTTCTGTACATCTCTCTTGATTCTTATAAAGTATGGATGCATTTACAGACATTGGTTGGTTTCTGTACATCTCTCTTGATTCTTATGAAGTATGGATGCATTTACAGACATTGGTTGGTTTCTGTACATCTCTCTTGATTCTTGTAAAGTATGGATGCATTTACAGACATTGGTTGGTTTCTGTACATCTCTCTTGATTCTTATAAAGTATGGATGCATTTACAGACATTGGTTGGTTTCTGTACATCTCTCTTGATTCTTACAAAGTATGGATGCATTTACAGACATTGGTTGGTTTCTGTACATCTCTCTTGATTCTTATGAAGTATGGATGCATTTACAGACATTGGTTGGTTTCTGTACATCTCTTGATTCTTGTAAAGTATGGATGCATTTACAGACATTGGCTGGTTTCTGTACATATCTCTTGATTCTTATAAAGTACCGTATGGATGCATTTACAGACATTGATTGGTTTCTGTGCATCTCTTGATTCTTATAAAGTATGGATGCATTTACAGACATTGGTTGGTTTCTGTACATCTCTCTTGATTCTTGTAAAGTATGGATGCATTTACAGACATTGGTTGGTTTCTGTACATCTCTCTTGATTCTTATAAAGTATGGATGCATTTACAGACATTGGTTGGTTTCTGTACATCTCTCTTGATTCTTGTAAAGTATGGATGCATTTACAGACATTGGTTGGTTTCTGTACATCTCTCTTGATTCTTATAAAGTATGGATGCATTTACAGACATTGGTTGGTTTCTGTACATCTCTCTTGATTCTTGTAAAGTATGGATGCATTTACAGACATTGGTTGGTTTCTGTACACCTCTCTTGATTCTTATCAAGTATGGATGCATTTACAGACATTGGTTGGTTTCTGTACATCTCTCTTGATTCTGATAAAATATGGATGCATTCACAGACATTGGTTGGTTTCTGTACACCTCTCTTGATTCTTGTAAAGTATGGATGCATTTACAGACATTGGTTGGTTTCTGTACATATCTCTTGATTCTTGTAAAGTATGGATGCATTTACAGACATTGGTTGGTTTCTGTACATCTCTCTTGATTCTTGTAAAGTATGGATGCATTTACAGACATTGGTTGGTTTCTGTACATATCTCTTGATTCTTGTAAAGTATGGATGCATTTACAGACATTGGTTGGTTTCTGTACATCTCTCTTGATTCTTGTAAAGTATGGATGCATTTACAGACATTGGTTGGTTTCTGTACATCTCTCTTGATTCTTATCAAGTATGGATGCATTTACAGACATTGGTTGGTTTCTGTACATCTCTCTTGATTCTTATCAAGTATGGATGCATTTACAGACATTGGTTGGTTTCTGTACATCTCTCTTGATTCTTATCAAGTATGGATGCATTTACAGACATTGGTTGGTTTCTGTACATCTCTCTTGATTCTGATAATGTATGGATGCATGTACAGACATTGGTTGGTTTCTGTACACCTCTCTTGATTCTTGTAAAGTATGGATGCATTTACAGACATTGGTTGGTTTCTGTACATATCTCTTGATTCTTGTAAAGTATGGATGCATTTACAGACATTGGTTGGTTTCTGTACATCTCTCTTGATTCTTGTAAAGTATGGATGCATTTACAGACATTGGTTGGTTTCTGTACATCTCTCTTGATTCTTATAAAGTATGGATGCATTTACAGACATTGGTTGGTTTCTGTACATCTCTCTTGATTCTTATAAAGTGTGGATGCATTTACAGACATTGGTTGGTTTCTGTACATCTCTCTTGATTCTTGTAAAGTATGGATGCATTTACAGACATTGGTTGGTTTCTGTACATCTCTCTTGATTCTTGTAAAGTATGGATGCATTTACAGACATTGGTTGGTTTCTGTACATCTCTCTTGATTCTTGTAAAGTATGGATGCATTTACAGACATTGGTTGGTTTCTGTACATCTCTCTTGATTCTTATAAAGTATGGATGCATTTACAGACATTGGTTGGTTTATGTACATCTCTCTTGATTCTTGTAAAGTATGGATGCATTTACAGACATTGGTTGGTTTCTGTACATTATCTCTTGATTCTTATAAAGTATGGATGCATTTACAGACATTGGTTGGTTTCTGTACATCTCTCTTGATTCTTGTAAAGTATGGATGCATTTACAGACATTGGTTGGTTTCTGTACATCTTTCTTGATTCTTGTAAAGTATGGATGCATTTACAGACATTGGTTGGTTTCTGTACATCTCTTGATTCTTGTAAAGTATGGATGCATTTACAGACATTGGTTGGTTTCTGTACATCTCTCTTGATTCTTGTAAAGTATGGATGCATTTACAGACATTGGTTGGTTTCTGTACATCTCTCTTGATTCTTGTAAAGTATGGATGCATTTACAGACATTGGTTGGTTTCTGTACATCTCTCTTGATTCTTGTAAAGTATGGATGCATTTACAGACATTGGTTGGTTTCTGTACATCTCTCTTGATTCTTATAAAGTATGGATGCATTTACAGACATTGGTTGGTTTCTATACATATCTCTTGATTGTTATGAAGCATGGATGCATTTAGAGACATTGGTTGGTTTCTGTACATATCTCTTGATTCTTATAAAGTATGGATGCATTTACAGACATTGGTTGGTTTCTGTACATATCTCTTGATTCTTATAAAGTATGGATGCATTTACAGACATTGGTTGGTTTCTGTAGATCTCTCTTGATTCTTATAAAGTATGGATGCATTTACAGACATTGGTTGGTTTCTATACATATCTCTTGATTGTTATGAAGCATGGATGCATTTAGAGACATTGGTTGGTTTCTGTACATATCTCTTGATTCTTATAAAGTATGGATGCATTTACAGACATTGGTTGGTTTCTGTACATATCTCTTGATTCTTGTAAAGTATGGATGCATTTACAGACATTGGTTGGTTTCTGTACATCTCTCTTGATTCTTGTAAAGTATGGATGCATTTACAGACATTGGTTGGTTTCTGTACATCTCTTGATTCTTATAAAGTATGGATGCATTTACAGACATTGGTGGTTTCTATACATATCTCTTGATTGTTATGAAGCATGGATGCATTTAGAGACATTGGTTGGTTTCTGTACATATCTCTTGATTCTTATAAAGTATGGATGCATTTACAGACATTGGTTGGTTTCTATACATATCTCTTGATTGTTATGAAGCATGGATGCATTTAGAGACATTGGTTGGTTTCTGTACATATCTCTTGATTCTTATAAAGTATGGATGCATTTACAGACATTGGTTGGTTTCTGTACATCTCTCTTGATTCTTATAAAGTATGGATGCATTTACAGACATTGGTTGGTTTCTATACATCTCTTGATTGTATGAAGCATGGATGCATTTAGAGACATTGGTTGGTTTCTGTACATATCTCTTGATTCTTATAAAGTATGGATGCATTTACAGACATTGGTTGGTTTCTGTACATATCTCTTGATTCTTGTAAAGTATGGATGCATTTACAGACATTGGTTGGTTTCTGTACATCTCTCTTGATTCTTGTAAAGTATGGATGCATTTACAGACATTGGTTGGTTTCTGTACATCTCTCTTGATTCTTATAAAGTATGGATGCATTTACAGACATTGGTTGGTTTCTATACATATCTCTTGATTGTTATGAAGCATGGATGCATTTAGAGACATTGGTTGGTTTCTGTACATATCTCTTGATTCTTATAAAGTATGGATGCATTTACAGACATTGGTTGGTTTCTGTACATATCTCTTGATTCTTATAAAGTATGGATGCATTTACAGACATTGGTTGGTTTCTGTAGATCTCTCTTGATTCTTATAAAGTATGGATGCATTTACAGACATTGGTTGGTTTCTATACATATCTCTTGATTGTTATGAAGCATGGATGCATTTAGAGACATTGGTTGGTTTCTGTACATATCTCTTGATTCTTATAAAGTATGGATGCATTTACAGACATTGGTTGGTTTCTGTACATATCTCTTGATTCTTGTAAAGTATGGATGCATTTACAGACATTGGTTGGTTTCTGTACATCTCTCTTGATTCTTGTAAAGTATGGATGCATTTACAGACATTGGTTGGTTTCTGTACATCTCTCTTGATTCTTATAAAGTATGGATGCATTTACAGACATTGGTGGGTTTCTATACATATCTCTTGATTGTTATGAAGCATGGATGCATTTAGAGACATTGGTTGGTTTCTGTACATATCTCTTGATTCTTATAAAGTATGGATGCATTTACAGACATTGGTTGGTTTCTATACATATCTCTTGATTGTTATGAAGCATGGATGCATTTAGAGACATTGGTTGGTTTCTGTACATATCTCTTGATTCTTATAAAGTATGGATGCATTTACAGACATTGGTTGGTTTCTGTACATCTCTCTTGATTCTTATAAAGTATGGATGCATTTACAGACATTGGTTGGTTTCTATACATATCTCTTGATTGTTATGAAGCATGGATGCATTTAGAGACATTGGTTGGTTTCTGTACATATCTCTTGATTCTTATAAAGTATGGATGCATTTACAGACATTGGTTGGTTTCTGTACATATCTCTTGATTCTTATAAAGTATGGATGCATTTACAGACATTGGTTGGTTTCTGTACATCTCTCTTGATTCTTGTAAAGTATGGATGCATTTACAGACATTGGTTGGTTTCTGTACATCTCTCTTGATTCTTATAAAGTATGGATGCATTTACAGACATTGGTTGGTTTCTATACATATCTCTTGATTGTTATGAAGCATGGATGCATTTAGAGACATTGGTTGGTTTCTGTACATATCTCTTGATTCTTATAAAGTATGGATGCATTTACAGACATTGGTTGGTTTCTATACATATCTCTTGATTGTTATGAAGCATGGATGCATTTAGAGACATTGGTTGGTTTCTGTACATATCTCTTGATTCTTATAAAGTATGGATGCATTTACAGACATTTTACCAATGGTGTACACTCTCTTTAAAAGGATTTCAATAAAATTACCTTGGCGAATAAGGGGAAAACGATGTATGCCGACAAATTTATTAAATTCTAGTGGTTGCACTCATGCGGAACGGCTTCAGTATAATTATATGGATGAAAGGGCCTGTCGACGAACATAAATAATACGGAATACACATTAATTTTCCCCTTTTTATCCGCCCTTTTGCAGCTGTCTGGCATGCCTTGTATAAAGCTGCATCTTAGTGTTCTGTAACTAAATTCTCAATGAGAAATTTACAATAACTATAGCAGCATATATAACAGTAGTTAAAGGTAAGATATTGAATTGCTAGTTCAAAAAAATCCATATGGTCGGACTGTAATGTGAAACATCCTTGTTGAAAAGCTAATAAGGGTATATATCTTAGAAATATACCCTAGAAATAATTTCCAGTTAGAATTAAGGAAAGAGTACTCCTTCCTACAAATACTACGTCAGAATATATACAAACAGTCTGAATCTGAATATCGCGAACAACACAATACGTATTAATAATCTGACACTTTCCCAGGTTGGTTGTCTAATGCATCTTGATTTCAAAGGGAGTGTATAGCATACTGGTAAAAACAGTATTGGCAAGTCAGTGTAAAACTGATTTCCTTTAATGATATAACGAACGTAAATATATTACAGTCATCAAGTCCATTTTATAGAGAAGGTTATTTGTCAGTAATAGAGGTCTGTGTTCCTTTTTCTACGGTCAGTCAGAGTGAGCATGAACTCGTTGTATGGTCGGAGCAACCTTAGTGGTCGTTTATGTAAAAGGTAACAGCAAGAGGAGCGCTAGCTCTGTGTCAGGAGTTTCGACCTCAGAGACGGCGGTCACGCCCGTGCCTATATGCTCTTCGACGGTAACGGAGATTAAGAGTGTTATTGATAACCTTGAACGAGCTGTCAAAGGGATAAACAATGATGTATTATGGCATTGTGACCTGTCAAAAGGATTGTATTTGCTTCAGACGTTTGATATCTCTTTCAAGTTGAATATTCCGTGCGCTTTCGGTATTTCACAGGAAATGTTGTATTAAATTGGTATGTCCACTTCAATTTTCCTTGTAAAACGCAAGTAAAATACTTTTTAGTGAGATATTTTACAAAGTAATGTATCGAAGTTTTTTTGTTAAGTAGTTTTCGAAGTAGCTATTATTTGACCAAATATGAATTAATCGCGCTAGGTCATAAATGCATTTATTAAGTAAATTGTACTCGTAATTTATCTATGTTCCAGTCAACTATTTTGTGAAATAACTTATTTTACGGTAATTGACTTCTATTGTGATAACAAACTCACTGACCCGCTGACGTTAAAGTTACCTGATATTAGGGACCATAAGATGTAACCATATAGATTGCTTTGTGATCGAACGAAAACGTGTACATAATACGAATGCCGTGACGTCACATTCATATAGGCCTATGCAAACGTTTATGTTCCGTTTTCTAATTGTCCCTTTAGTAACCGTGTACCGGTATCAGATTATAACCCCAAAACACATCGGCTAAAAGCACGTGATTTAAATATACAAGATATTCAGATAATAAAATCGTCCTGTTCCAGGGCGAGATAACAATGCATATTGGAGTGGAGTGTCGTGACCGAGCGGTCTAGCTTACCGGACTCAAGTTCTGGTGTTAGCAGCAGAATGTAGGTTCGAATCCCGGCCGTGACACTTGTGTCCTTGAGCAAGGCACTTAACCATAATTGCTTCTCTCCACCCAGGGGTTAAATGGGTACCTGTGAGGGCAGAGTTGGTTGATTAGCCCTATATGCGCTGTAATGGCAGCAATTGAGCTGTATACTCCCCAGGGAGCTGAGATGGTTTCAGGAATGATTTATGAGCCTTATGAGCCTTATGAGCAGGGGTAATGATATAATGCGCCTTGAGCACCACTTAGTTGGTGGATACGTGCGCTATATAAGTCCACACATTATTATTATTATTATTATTATACGAGGTACTGTACTGCTCAAAATCCATGGGGACGAGGTTGTATCTTGGGGGACGAGGTTGTATCTTGAGGGACTGTGTTCAAGTCTGGTTCCTGCACTTACCTCATTACCACTTGGGTCCATGGTTTGGTCTTAAAGACTTCGACCCTCAGACTCCTGAAATGAAAAACAAGAAGAACAAGAAGGGATTGAGTATAGACTGGTTCCGCGATTGAAAAATCACTGTAGATTCATCAAATCAGTCAGGGTTTCAACACAGATCCAATACATATTTTGAAGTTATGTCGGTTTTTTGACCTCACTTATTGGAATCGAAGCCAGTAGTACCACATTTTAGCGCGTTTACCCACCGTACCATGAGCTCGTAATCACCAACGTGTCTCTCGCGTGTCTTTAATACACGATGCATACACGTTGGTAATCTCAAAACACATGCCGTATATGATCTAAGTTTTACATACTTGGTGTAACGTGATGATGGTATCTATCATCCCATGAAATCTGAGGTGGTATCTGTTTAGTAAATTTTGTAAATTTTCGACTTCATGGGACGAGCATTCCACGTTATGATGCATACTAAAATTCTAAACGATTTTTCACTACAGTTCACAATGAAATAAGCTGAAACTTTCACAGGTTTCTTTTCTGTACATGACTGTCTCTGAAGTTGACTCTTACAAAGTATATGCATTGATAGACAATTTGCCAAACGTGTATGCCACTAGCTAGGGTGATAGCATATCGGTGGTCGGTAATATCCATGTCGCCAGAACGCTCACGTAAACAGGACACAGCATCTTTGAACATTAAATGAGGTGGTAACGTTTAGAATTATGACAACCAATCTTCCTCGTTGGCGAAGGTCATAAACTCTCCCTAATCAATGGAGCATCTTGATTTTATTGAGAAAGACCAACGAGTGGTGTAAGCATAAAGGATGCATATTCGATGTGATTTCATGCATATTTCACCGGCAATTTTGTTCTTAATAGGTGCACTTCTTCTTTCCTATTTTGTCTGAAAGGATGTACATGTCTTTCGAATGAGTTATTAAATCAACAAATTTACCCGAAACATTCTAAAACTTGGTAAAGGTTCCATTAGGCCAAAATTATATATTAAAAAACGCCTTCACGCCGCATAATAAATTCAATCATTAATTTAATTGCTCTTTATCCATGGAATCGGTGTCCTAGTTTAAGCCCCAGTCACACATTCACGAGTTTTGCCCCGAATTCCCACGAATTGGAAAATCGGGGATATCCGTGGTATATCCGTGGTGAGACACTACTGGCAACGTGGTTATTTTTGAGTAATCTTGAGTGTTCTTGTAACATCTTGATAGCCTCCCGATAGTTTTGGACATGTTCAAAACCATCGTGACTCACCCACGATTTTTTGAATTCTTGAGGCATTCTTACACCAGTCGTGAGGGGATCGTGAATAGCCGTACGGGCACCGTAGACAAGGTCGGGATACTCGGGGATATTCTTGGGGTAATCGTGCCACCTGGCAAGTACGGTTGTTTCAAGAACCATCAAGAACTACTCCGACAGCACTACAAGTTACGTACGACTCCCCCACGGTTTGCAGTCTTGCGGACGTCGGGGTAAACCGTAACGCTGTCGTGAGAAGTCGTGCTGTAGTCGTGGTAATTCGTGACGCATTCGGGATAAACCGTTACGCTGTAAAGAGAAGTCGTACTACACTCGTGTTAATTCGTTGGGCATTCGGGATAAATCGGCTTGGATAACGTAGTGCATTCTTAGCATTGACTTACAACAGTCATGAGTACTCGTGAGGGGATCGCAAGTGAAGCCGATTCATACTGATTTTTGCTAATAATCGGGAGCAACCGTGGCAGTATAGGATCGGCGCTATTCGTGGGAATTCGGGGCAAAAATCGTGACTGGGGCTTTAAGATGAACCCATGCAGTGACTGAAAATTACTGGCTCATTTATGCAACAGCAACGGTAATACGACCTTATCATGTGGGGTTTTATTTTCATTCATTGAGTTATAATCTAAACTAGCACTTCGATTCCATGCCCTGTTGATCGTGACGATAGTGTCCCTTTAACTAATTCCTGTTAGGAATACAGAGATTAAACCAAACAAATTACAGGCACGGAATATTCGCCTTTAAGACAAATCGTCTGTGTGTTTCTCTTATTTCACCGGTCACTTTGGGCAGTTTGTTCTGAATCTATGCCAAAGTACTGATGTAAACAAATCAACGAGCCATTTTGTGTAGCATCAAAGAACAATAACGACACAAAGAATGTCTACAAAGAATGTCCAGAACTAGCCTGAAGGATATCAACTACCAGCTACCAACTAAGGTCAAAGTTGAATCTTGGGGAAAACATGGCGGCCTCAAAGCATGACGTCAGATCTTCAGCACAACGTATCCAATGAAATCCCTTGAATGGTACGCCAGGAGCCAGGATAAAGACAAAGGACCAGTCTAGTCCAGTACCAGCTACCATGGGTATATACTTCGGTATTGTATCAAATTCTCTAATCAGTATATATGATGTCGCCTCATAGCAGTAAAACAACTAGTTGTGGAACTTTCATAATTACATGATTATACGCGAGTGCTCCCGGTGAGAGAGCCGGGACGGTTATAGTTAACACGGTAGGTTTGTATAGGATACACTGGGGACGCGAGTCATATAACCGTGTATCCTTCATAATTACTGGCATCATTACAAATCTAATTGCATATCGACCTTCCACGGCGTGAATGCCACAGTTCTGTCATCAGGAGGAATATGGTCAATTATGCCAACTTTATCATTTTTCAGAGAAAATGTTGGTTAAGTGCATCTGCCTGTGTATGGCAGATGACATGCACTTTGCACAATACTGTGACATCGAAGTATCAGACATTCAGTAGCGTGGCCAAAGGAAGCGGCAAATATATATGCGGTTGTGTTGTTTCATTACCTATTGTTGATTTTTTTATAATATTTCTGTATAAAGATGCATGTTCAGGAAATAGTGCACAGTGCATTCATTAGCTATAGTTCATCATTAAATGAACTTGATTCATAAATCGTTTAAGGGAGGGTACAACATCGGTATATGGTAACGTACGGTCATTTCAACCCTCTAGTTTTCAAGAAATATATTATCAAACTAACCTGTGATTTGTTCATCAAGTTTTATTTTCTTCGTAATGAAAACATGCCTTTGTAATGTTTGTAACAGATAGCCTATTTTATATTTTTATTGTAATGAATATGATATTTTAATTAATACTCTTAAAAATACATATGCTTACATGTGTGCATCAGAAACAAAAATTAACAATGTCGTTCTTTCTGAAAATTCACTTACTGAATTTTCTTAGAATAAATCTTCAATAACCTTGGATTCTCCGTGAGTCAATTGGATTTAATCCGGTTGTTTTTCTGACATATTATGTGCACGCGACTTTAATAACCTTCCACATCCGAAATACACGCAATCCGTGTTTTCGTATCTTTTCAGACAGGCTTTTCTATGCAATTAATGGGTCGGCAGTGGACGTTTGAAAATATTTCTTTAGCCTGGAGAAAAATTGTTTTGTTGTTAAATTTAAAAAAAAAGTATGTAGTATTAATTTATTATATGACGACAAGGGTTCAATTAGGTAGATTTATATTTATATTACAATTTTAATGAATTTGCAGTTCTAATTCTCTTGCATGGAAATTAGCCTTTTCTTTGTAATATCACAAATCATTGGAAATTATTATAATCACTGACGTCAGCGGAAACCTTGCGAATTTGATAATGATTGCGATTATTCATTCTGTCAGTTGTTATTCTCTTGTACAGGCAAGCATGGGTGTATACAATGCTTTGATTCTATTGTCTCTAAATTATGGAATACTACCTACAGAAAAAACTTACAAAAATGTGTATTGCAAGGTTGTTGGTTGTTAGAATATGTTGACCCCTTCCTCGCTTACTAAATATGCATAGGGCCTTACAGATAAAAACAAATAAATATTTCATATAATAAGAAAATGTTCTACCATATATAAAACTTTGATGAAAAGTGGTTACACACAAATTGCGTTTTCAAGATAATAAACCCTTTATAATTTAGAAGCAGCTCCGGAGCGAAGCTCTTCGGGCCATCACTTAGCCGAAATTACAGATATCCCTTTCTTCCCAGCTAGTGTTCGTCTCCTTTACCCCCAAATCCTTTGTCTTCAGTTTAACAATGGCGTTGCTATGGTACCAATTGACGTCACACTATCGCCTAACGACTCCCTTACGGATGAGAGTTGACAAGTCAGCGAGCCAGCGCAAAAGATCAAGGGCGAAATCCTTATTTAATTGTTTGGAAGAATCTGCTCTCTGGACGCCAAGCCGAGTTCATATGGAGTCCGCACGCCAGCCTTACATTAATAACATGAATGAAAAATTCACCTCAAAACATTCAAGGAAAGAAATCATAATTTGACGGAATTGTTGCTGGCCAAAATCAAGACAGATTTGAAGAGCTTCCATATTAATATTAATTTCATTTGAGAAGAGTGTGTTTCCAGATCTCCAAAATCCATTTCTGGTATCAAACATCCCTTAAAATATTTTTGTGTATTTAGTAAAATATGTGAAATAATTTTTAAATAAATATCTGTCATCGGAAGACAGAATTTTGGAATAAATACGAAAAAAAATTGAATATAATTTCACTCTTTTTCTCGTTAACAATACAATGAATTTTGCGATTTTTATACCTAATCTTGATCTGTATCTTTATTCTTATATAGTGTGGATGTATTTCTTAATATTTAGGTGTTTCGGTTACTGCCCAAACACCTCTTATTATTGTTCGAGTTTTTATTTATTATTTATTATTTTTTTGAATTTTTGTTGTTTAAACACTGCCCAAGAGAACAAGAAGCACGAGGGATGCCCAAGCTAAAGTTCATTTATTCTGAGCAGGTGGCAGATTAATCAGATGATGATGAACATTTACAGGTATTTTACCAAAAGTGTACAGTTGATTTAAATACGGGACTTAAAAATTCAATTTTCATGCGGAAGTGTATAATTTTGCAAGAGTAATGTGTTTTTGGAGATGGGTACAGAGATAAGTCGGTGAATTCGGGTAACTGTTTGACTTTGTGAACAAAACAAGTCCGCCATCCCATACAAACTGTTTATAGATCTAATCTGTAAAGGAAAAAGTCATCGAATTTTAATCAATTTACTCAGTGCAAGGTTGATTAGAAATCAAAATGTCAGATCAAAATTGTGAGTAGCCACTGTGACTTGCGTTAGAACTGTAAAATAACTTATTATGTTTTCAAAGAAATAATTTCAAAGAAATAATAATCATTAGGACCAGTTGAATTAACTACTTCGCAGGTTGGTTTGGATAACTGTATTCTTGTAAAAAGATATTCTGTTTTTTTGCGCTAATGGCTACTTGTTTTTATGTTAAAGTCATGTAAGGTTTTAAATATGGATCTCAGGAGAATTTAATTTATATGTTGACCTAATTTAATAATCCTTCGATAATATTTTAACTGGTACATTTCCTTTATAAATATAATATTTTATTTTTGTCCAGTTCTACTGTCAACGTTTAATTGGGTTTCTCAGGGAGGAATAACAAAATAAAATCTAAAATGTGTGTCATTTCATTCATCATTTTACTTGCGCGAAACCTTTGATATTATTTATGTTGCTATATATAACCCTGGAGAGCCACAACAATTCTTATTAGATACAACTGACACAAATAATCACGGACACAAAAAAAAAATCCTTTTTGCTGACTGAAATGGAGGTCTGAGCGACCTGGAGAAATTCAAACGAGATTGTATAATATTCAAGCGCATAAATTATATAAAATATTCCGACCCAAAACGTTTCAGAATGATGACAAAAATGCACTGCAGCTTGTCGAATAATCACAATTTCAGAGATAATTAACGGTGACAGTGTTTAGTTCTAGAAGCACACAGAGCATTCTGTTGCAATCTGCACATCGGAAGACGTGTTACAGCCGCTACGAGGGTGGTAGAATCTACACTAATGCTAGCTGAAGATTAACTGCCATCTATCACCAATGCGAGTAACAACTTCAATTTGCCTGTCTGTGGGAGAATCGCTAAACCCATCTAGTCGGGCTATTAACCTATATCAAATTGCATTGCTTCTTGCAAAAATATCTATCTGTGAGTTTCAGGGGGTACTAATAGTAAATGTGCCAAAAAAGTGTAAAGAGCCTGTACGGGCTGTTTGGTATCCAGACGCTAACTCTATTAATACTGGCATATACATTTAAATGTAGATGTTGAACAATTCGTCCCTAATTTGCCATAGTGACCAATCCGACTTTGTTTGATTTTAAGTTTTCCCGCCCATTAGTACATTCAGGAAGAGACCTACCATTGTATCTAATCCACATGCATGTATAGTTTTGGAGATAGAGCATGCATTCAAATGACGAATGCTCTAACTGGCTGTTTTTGTAATTTGGCAAAGTAACCAATGATGCATTGGTTACTATGCCAACTTAATTCGGGATTGGTCACTATGGCAAATTAGGGACGAATTGTGGTACCTGTCGCTATATGTCAGATCAGCATGGTATCGGCTTCAGCGGTCATGGCTAAAGTTTAACATTCAGACAGATTACCATCACGTCGCCAGCTCACCAGCTTACCGTAAACATGTATCTAAAACGGTACTTAAAATCAAGGGCAGCCAAAAAGGGGAGAAAACACAGAAACCATCCGAAATTTAAATTGGAATAAACAAGTAGCTTATACCTTTCATGCATGATCTTTTTTGCTGAGAATTAAAGACGTCGACCCTAAATAAATTTTCACCCAGAACCAGAGAAAGAAAAATGACTAATACAGTTTACAACATTGATAAATGGGGAACAAGATGTTGAAATTTAACATAGACCTTCAATAACGGTTGATTGAGTTTGTTGTTGTCCACGGACCACGTACACATTTGCAAGATGACTGATATGGTCATATAGGCTAGTCTAAGCCCTATATCATGTGCTTTTGCATTTTACACAATCAAATATCGGTAGGCTTTCTGGCGCTAGAATGATCTACAATATGAACCCCACGTCAACTAGCCTATACTTGCATATCAGAGTTGATATGCCAACTTAACTGTAAATTAATCTATTTGCAAGACACGTTACCTTAGGTCATCATAGACGATCGACTCACCATATACAATTAATTCCCTTTGTGGTACACCGCACTCTCTCTCTCTCTCTAGTATTATTGCAAATCAGGTTAGATTATTGAAACAGACCATAGTGTCAGCAGTTTGCAGTCAGCTCTAATCTTCTTGAGACATTCAGCTTTTGACCACTTCCAAACTTAAAACAACCCTCGCCAGAAACTATCAGTTCATTGGACACTACACCAATAACACGGTGTAACCACCGCGGTTAACTCCACCCGATTCACCCTGAGTGTGGTCGCTTCCAAAGGAGAATTCTGAGTTGCAATTGTCGGAACACAATGATGTACCGGCAATGCATTCTGGCTCCCGTGTCGACGTACGTCAGCGTTTTAAGGCCTAATGTACTCTTTGATGCATACACAGAGTTCATAATAGTTAGCGTCGCTGGCAACATTCGTCTTTTCCATACGCATCCATAGCGACTATCCATCATCTGCCCTTCACATCATCACTAATGGCCAGCACAATACGTCATGATACGGACATCGACAAGCCAGAGATTTTCTTCTCTTATCTAATTAACACGAAGAAGGATTTGATACATTTTGCTTAAACTACTGGAAGGGGAATTAGGTTGAAGATACTTTCTAAATGCCATCAATTCAATAAACATAACTGCTATCATAACTGCTATCAAGCAACATTATTAACGTGGTTAACTGATGATATCATATGGATGATTAATGTTGTGCTACAGTATCGTTCTAGTCATTTTTAGATTACATTTTGAACGGTAACTGTTCAATCATTTATATATTTCATATATGATTCATATATACTATTATGATATATTTCATATATGATTCATATAAAATCATACACAAATCATAGCTCTTAAATGTTAAAGTTATGTACATCCATCATTAATATTCCAACAAGTTTTGGACAGCATGATTTAAGGCAGATAAACATTTCTTTGCCTGATTCCCAATTTATATTTCGCAAACATCAGTCTCTTATGACAGGAACGATTAGGAAATCCAAGGACCAGCCTTTATACACAGTCTCCAAATCGCAATTTTGTTTCACAGTGCAATGTTTACAGAAACATTAACTAAGTGTTTCCTTTCAGTTGCATGTTTTAGTATCATGTGCAACAGAGCATTGTGATTCTGTACTAACAGATTGACAGGTGAGCTCATATTTTATTCCACCTACATAAGCCTGGCATTTAGACATTATAATATTCCCGTTATAGGTGTTTTATACGCCGGTGTCTAATCCAGCTTGGGGACAGTGGTTTGGGGCAAGGGTCATAAATAACTTAATGCAGATAGATATAGTCACTGTGCATTTTATGATTCAATCCGCTGGGTGCCTGGTGCCCAGTTCCCACGCTTTTGGAATCACAAAGCATTTTTAAAGTCAAAAGTATATACTGTATTCATAGACCCACATAACTCTATTTAACTCTCAAAAGTCATATCAATTGGCATATGGGGGATGAGGGAGTTTTTTCAGGCTAAACTATAGGAATCCCTGCAAATGGTTTACCTTTCAATTGACCACGTAAAAACTATACTATTATGATTTGTGTACCATTATAAACACAACTGAATTACCCATCCTCCACATTGCTCAATGTGTTTGTATTCTGCTCCCCCAACGTATCCCTTTTCATAGAACCAGACCTCGCACTCAACAACCAGGTGACATTTCGTGCAGCGCGCCCACGCAAGTTGACAGAATCTCCAACCCGTTCCCCTTCTCATTTTACTGTAACATAATACAGGATTTAATAACTAATCGCATTGTATACCCAGCCGTCCGTCTTTATACCACGCTGCCGCTCTAGCCCTCCCAACAATTATTTATATTTCCTCCACTTCCCAGCGCACACATTCTTCGTTTCCTTTCCCCACCATTTCCTGAGCGCGCTATTTTTATGCAGTTCAGTATTCCTATTGTAAACTCATGCATATGAATTTTGCTTTCAAAATATAAAATTTGTCATTGTCTCTTCTCAAATCCTCAATATTCATAAAATTCTATTTTACAAAAAGCCTTTTTCTTCTGAATGAAATCTGTAGGCCTAATTATTTTTCTCCTAAAAAGTATTTATAAGAGCATGTTAACCACTTTGCTACTAAGCCATTCGAAAACTTAGGTTAATTAATTAAGTACCTTTTAAAAACAGCTTAATATATATCAGATAATTTCTGATGTCTGGACTGCTTAACAAATCACTTTCCGAGCTAGACCGGGATAAATGCCAAGTCCAATACAATCACTATAAATGGCCCTGGTAGTGTAATACTGACTGACAATTCTGATGTATATTTTGGATTCTGGGTGACGTGAATGCATAACTTAACTTTCTTTTGAAGAAGATGGAAGGCAAGTGTATGAGGACTAAGCTGAAGGCGAGGTCATTGCTTCTTTGTCACGATCCCGGAAAAAATACCTTTTTCGAATCCCATTTCAAAAGTACGAGTTCAGTTGGAACGTTTTGTATCCGTTTAGACATGACTGCGCAAACAGCTCCCATGACCGATCATAATTCACTTCAATCCAATTCAATGTTACATTTATTTCCACACAAACATAGTCAACGTGCATGTGTCATACAATACACAAAATAACAATTATGTATGAAGGCACAGTCCTGATAAGCCACGGCTTGTATTGGAGTGCCTTATAAAACATAGATCAGAATTACAACAAAAGTTACTTCATGACTTAAACTGACAGACAAACAAGAAGTACAAATGACTAATTTGATACGAAAGAGAAAAATCAGAAGAAAATCAACTATTATCAGAATCAGAAATATTTCGCCTAATAAATATAAACGTACGACGTAAAATGTTGTTTCACAGTAAGACAGAATAACAAAAAGCCTCGAAAAACTTAAATACGGATTAAAATTTAACAATATTTTGCATCAAGTCCATGGAACTTTATTCTAATGAATGTTATTTCCACGCGGCATAAATATAGAACTAAACGCTATTTAGCACAGTTTGAATATTTTGCATCATATTTTATGGTTATTGAATTTTGTTGACAGTTGCATAGCTGTGAAAATGGATTGCCTGTCCTATTTCAATCAGTGTGTGTTCTGGTCGTCCTCGTAAGATTGCTTGCAGTTTTACATCTAGTATAGGCTTTTAAATGATAATAATAACATTCGAAACATGTCTTCCTGAATACAAATTACTTTCGCTGCTGGGGTAATTCTGTATCAAAGGACATACCCTTTACTCAGTATGTTCAGAGAATACAAACAAACAAACAAAAATCGGTGAATGAAATCCAAATCAGACCTGTGAGTATGTTTTTGTATAGGCCAACCCGAGTGTTTGACACACAAAGTATACGCCATATTGTCTTTCAAGGTACGCGATCAGATGACTCTTATCCTTCTCTCATGTACTGGAGAATGGCCCTCATGCGTGGGAGGTTCCAGTTACGGAATCAGAACCTCCCAAGAAGTACCCTCGTACAATGACACCCGACTAAAGAACGGTTATGTTGCCGGTGTCATGGCAACGGTGATGATGCTAGAGGAGGTTGACATGGAAAAATACTTAAGAGTCGTGACTGTTGTGGAATATGATGGTAATTTCTCAGATTAATAATGCCCCAATTAGACATCAAATAATTGGTACTTAGGCTATTACATGCAAACCACCTATAGAATACTCACAGCGATGCCAGATTGGCATGCAAGTCACGGAAACCGAAATAAAAGTAAGCGCTGTTATTTTCGCCCTAGTAACATTATTCTAATTCTATAAAGATATTATATCCGCTGCGCTGGCAATGACCACTATTATGCTGATGGAACGACTGTCAAAGCGTTGCTTCATTGCCACCATTGACGACCTGACCAATGAACAGCAATCTGACTCCATGGTAACAATGATGTTACTCGATGGTTGCCCTGGTAACAGTTCTTAGAATTGTAGGTCATGTGTTAATGATGCGCATGCTCAGTTTACCACAGGGTTAATATTGGTAACTTGATTGCATATCAGGCT
Source organism: Zoroaster sp. YZ-2022 (assembly GCA_029582265.1). NCBI lineage: Eukaryota > Metazoa > Echinodermata > Asteroidea > Forcipulatida > Zoroasteridae > Zoroaster > Zoroaster sp. YZ-2022. The sequence continues at coordinate 2,431,215 of CM055825.1, read as the reverse complement.
ACTTCTATAGGTTTTTAGCGCGTATTATAAGAGCCGTCGTAACATTACCGTTGCCTTCTTTCATCTTCCCATTGCTTGGGTATCTTATTCATTTCACTGATGATTCAGTAAGGCCTAAAGATGACTGTCGAAATGAGGAGGGACATGCTCGTCTGAATAATTCATCTTGTTCAAAGAAATAAACCGAAGCTGGTTCTCATTTGTAATACCTCACACAGCTGATTATTCTGTGACATACATGCAGGATGACAAGATAACGACATAACCCTGTCCATCAACAGATGGTTTATGGTCAATATGGAAATTAATATTAAATAGTCGGCAGTTTTATACAAATTTGTTGAAATTACTGACAGCAAATTTGAGTTTGCCGTCCCTTCTATACTTCTTTATTTCTATAGTTAGTGTGACATGTTTATCCATCATTTCAACAAAAACCAAAAGTGCAGCTCATGATGATATTAGGCCTAGGCGTGTATAACGTTAAAGCAGTTTGTTTGGGGTGTTTTTTTTGTTGTTTTTTTTGTTTTTTTTGGTGGGGGGGTATTTTGTGTGGTGTAAAGTGAAGAATTAATGAAATACATGATACATATCTTGTATACAGTTGTAATTATTAACCAAATGATTTTATTTTAAAGGAACAGTATCGTCACGATCAACAGGGCATGGAATCGGGAGTGCTAGTATTAGATTAACTCAGTGATTAACTCATGGTATGGTCATTATTACTGTTGCTGCTTCATAAATGAGCCAGTAATTTTCAGTGACTCTCTCCATCTTAAACAAGGACATCGATTCCATGCCCTGTTGAAAGTCTGCTCTGATCGTGACGATAATGTCCCTTTAAAGCCAGTGTATCCTCTTTGTAGAATGTCTGTAAATGGATGCATACTTAGATGGACAATATCTGCATAAAAACTACATGTGAAAGTTTCAGATTATTATATTGTGCGTTAACTGGAAAATAGTGAAAATAGATGACAAACATTAAGACAGACATGATCAATATCTTGATGAGTCCACAGTTGTAAGTATCATAGCAAATGATGTTATTTTAATACAAGGATAAATCACTTGGGGATTGTCATCCATTAATTGCGTACCGGTATGGTTTATTCACGAATGAATCATCCAGCAAATTGCACCCTAAGCCTCAAACACAGAGCTTTAAGCCATCAGTGAAAAACCTTTACTTTCCCTATCTGAACAAAACTTTAAATAAACCCTCTCGAGTACTGCTATAAATATCATCTGTCTTCCGGTCGTACAAAAGGGTTTGCGGTAATATGGCGGGGGGAAAACGAGACAAATTTGCTTTAAAAAAAGGATGCACGACCCCGTGAACGATTGTCCGGTTATAGATGAAGAATTGACATTCTGTCTGCATCTATTCCATTGAATGCATCCTGATGTATTGATCGGAAGCATGTATAGCCCCGTGGGTGAACAGAATGAAAATACAAGAAAATAAACGAGGAAGGGCTTCAGAAGATGTCACATCCAACTTTGCCAAATTGTTGCTTTGAGAAAGGCAATATTCCCGCCTGTCGGGTATTCAAGATGACGACAAAATAGCGCTGTTTATAATAGCATTTCGGAACGACTGCAATCGCAACTTGCAACCACATGGGCCGGTCAATACAAGACTCGGGGTGAAATGAAATCAAACGTACACGCATTTAGTACGAATTGAATTTAGGGACAAATTGGAAGCTAGTCTATTTTTAAGTTCCTTTTCGATAATTTGTTCCTAAGTGCCTTCCCTTATACAACTGGTCACTATTCGGAGGCTAGGAATAAGAATATTTTTATCGGCCGCATCTCCCTAGCGATCACACGGTACCTTAAGGAATTGATATTATACAACGTTACTCTTTGAACGATTGTGAATGTGATTTGTATTATAGCTGTGCCAATTAATGCACTCGGTGGCCTCATATAGTACCCTGTTTTACAAGTTTAGCAAATGTTGCTTTATAGGCCTGGATTTCCCTTACATTATTGCTGGTATAAGTAGCAAGGTATTGAGTTATTCAATCAGATTTAAAATTAATTATTATAAATTATTATTCTGACATGGCCCCATTGTGGAAACATGTACACCCACAAAAGAACTGATGACGCTGTGTGCTTTGACTCTAATAAATGTAACCCAACAGCGGCCTTCGATTGGACTGAAGAGCCTTCATACAAACAGGCAGCTACGTTCCGCATTGTCCAGCGGCCATATTGACTCGACCGATGAAGCCCAACTGACAATTTACACGGAGAAACCTCATTTCTTAAGATGATGTCACAGCCTCCAGATAGTCTCAAAACAAAGATGTCCACCTCGTATATTTGAACAAAAAAAACAAATGTGTCAAACTCGCTGTGAAAACATAAAAATCAATGCATTTTGCTCCGGGTGGTGTTATACAGCTTGGGTAATACGAATTAAAGATATATATGTCAATTTAGGATCGTTCAATCAGATGAAAAAATTCAGAGCTTTTTTTACATCCGTGCCCTGTAGAGATCTACGAGTCGCAGACAGAAGACCTCTAGATTGGATTAGGATTGTTTTTTGAGATTTAAAAAATTGTTGAAGCTGAGTAAACTGCATATGTGTCGGCATAGTGCGCATAATTATGTTGACCTCGAAGTTTGCGCGAGTATATAGAGAACTTTCAGGTACCACACGTACGAACTTGTTTTATTTGTTTGTTTGTTTGTTGTTTTATTGTTAATAATAATAAACAAAAAACAGTTCTGAAAAATAATCCTTTTCAATTTGACATTCTGTAATGTTTCATTTGATTATTAATTTCTAAATATTCGAAATCCAATGTCATTTATAGTCGACATTCAAAGGCTACATTCAATGCTCGGGTGTCGTCGCTATTTTGTCAAAAACAAGGTAGATTGTCGAACCTCTCCACAGCATGTAGTTCAATTAGTTGGGCTGCCTACCTGACATGACATTCCCCGATCGTAATCAAAGTTCCCCCACTATAATAGATAGCGATCTTAAATGAAAAAGAGGGCTGAAATAGATAGTCAAGAGATATATAATGAACGTGGCGTACATGGAGCGTGCAAGTGGATGATCACAATAATTTGGGGAGAATCTTTTTTCTAACATTGAAGGTTCAGTTTAAACGAAGTTTGTCCTTCACCGATATGACTTGGCACTGTAATACTCATGAAGTGCTTTCAACTTGTGTGCGGAAAAGTCCAGTTGGGTGAGTGCGAGATTCGAAACCACGATCTCGTGCTTGCTAGTACATCTTAAATTCTCGACCACAGTGATTGCCCAATGGTGGCATTCAGTGTTGATTTCCGGGTACCAGTGGGTAACCACAATCACCTTACTATTGATAGAGGTAACGCGATGGGTTATTACACAGCCATGTCCAGCCCCTAACAACATCTCGGGAAGAAACCAGACTCCAGCTATGGACAAAAAAGCTTGAGGAAGACCCCCCTCCTCTTGACATGGGAATCCCCCCTTCTGAAGACCTCCCTTCTGGCTCAGAAGCACCATGGGTCCAGTGGAAGACACTCAACCGTCTGAGAACAGGAACAGGGCGATCAAAAGCTGCTATGGCCAGATGGGGCTATAAAACCGGCCCAACCACCTGTGAATGTGGAGAAGAGGACCATACAATGCAGCATTACCTTGTCTGCCCCCTACTACCCAACCAGTGCAGCTCGAAAGATCTCGCAGAGTTCAATAACAAAGCGAAGGACTGTGTAAAGAAATGGGAAACTGTCATATAACTGCTTCAAAGACACGAAAAGAAGAAGAATTACACAAAATATGCATGGGTCTTTACTCTCCAGCGCACGTTCAGAACGCAAAATTATAAAAATATTTGCGGCTCTTCGAAATAAGCTTCATGACTAAGACACCCTGACCATAAAATAAACAAAACCAGCAAATCTGGGTATCAACCCAATACGTCAGCATTGCGTCACAATACTATACATGTACAATAAGTCATATCTGTAGTGTCCTGTACATGGGAGATAACTGTCCCTTATTTATTGTGAATTATATCTAGTTTTATACTGAATATGAAGACATCTTTTGGTATCATTATGATAGATCAAATGTTGTCCAAACAACTATCGTCGCAGCCAAATGCCGTATTACAACAATATTGCAAATACAATTACCATATATCACGGGAAACATAAATCAGGTATATTGCCATGGCATTGAAATAATATCAAAAATTAATAGGCTCCCTAAAATAGATATGTACAATGATTTAGATAGGAGATATAATGACATTGTTTATTTAAAACAATTTGTTTGCAGAAATGTCGTCAAATGAGATCTGGATGATGAATGTTATTGCATGTTGTCAGCCTGAGTTGGATAGAGGGCGCTCCAGATGTAAACAAATGATGTCATGATGCCGTCATTCTGTTTACTATTGGTTTTATAAACCTAGATTTATTGACAACAGTTTGGTGAATCTTGTCGATGCTCATTTCATTTTAAATAAAATCAAAGAAAATGTTTATTCTTTGACATATTTTCGTCGCGGTTGTGTACAGATTGATACAATTATGTTTAGTCAACTTACAAGGACGACGAAAGTTTTCGAATGACAGGTTCCAGGAAGATTACATTTCAATATTTATGGTTGCTCGGCAGACGTGGTCTCATTAAACGAATGAATTCCAAGACATTCAAACCTGTTATGCAAATATTTATAAGAAAGAAATCTACGGTGTCCAATTCCGAAGTGAAAACTCGTAAATCCTTCCCGGGTATGCTGCGGCGAGGTACCGTAATCCCGTCCGGGGACGTCCAGTGAGAGACATGCTAAGCCCGTTCTGAGAAAATGAATAAGATCATGTATCTTCACCTTGGCGATTCGGACGTTGTGTTAATCTTCCTTGGAAAGCAATAGGGGTCAATCCGAATATCTGCTGTACGAGTCACGTAAGCCAAAACAAGATTATCAGACTTTGAACAAATTTGGCGTTTTACTCGCACCGACCATCTTTATTTTTGTTTTCCTGACATGCAGCGACCAGCTTTAGTTTCCTAACAATCGCAATAACGGTGTCTCATCAACGACAATGACAAAGTAATAATAACAATAACATATAGGTTTATGGAACACCCATGTAAATGAAAGAGAAATCTCATCTTTGATATGTGGCTTTGAGCAGATTGGGTTAATCGCTAAGTATGCTCTAGTCGTCTTCATTTATTTCATTTCATATTCATTTTGGGTATCTCCTGAAGACCACTCAACATAGATCATAGTTGTCGAAACGTCGAGTAAATCAATCTGCCCTTCTCAGAGCCGCACAACCCAGAAGAGATTATCCTTAATAGTACTGTTCTTCAACCATACCAAGGTTCAGCTTTTACTGATGACAATGGAATTAGGGGATCCTTCAGTGAACTGACTCAAAACGGCCGAATGAGTCTGTTCTATTTGCAAAGGGATGGGTGTTCTAAGTCTAGTTTCTTGGGTAAGAAATAAAAGTGGGCAAGATGGATTGGAAAATACAATAATTAATTGCAAACATGGAAAACATATACAGCCACAATTTGGATTCTACGAAACGAACACAAAATTGCACTGAGGCCTAAAATATACCTATATCGGAAACGTTCATCAGTCAACGGGAAAATGAATTTCATGTATTTTGTTTCAAATTGCTCGACTAAATCTTATTCTAAATCTTATATCTTGAACTTAATGTATTTCTCACAGTCTGTTTTAATCATATTTATAGGCATTGTATATTACCAATCCTTTGTAATTCCGTGAACCCACTCATGGATGCATTAATTCTCATGGATGCATTTACGGACATTTTACCAAAAGCGTATACCGTCTTTAAGATAACTGACATGTCTTTGACCGTGTATACACAAACGATCAGTCATCTAAATCCCAGCGAGTTAGTAAATCCCATCCTACAGTGAAACCATGGAAATGAAGTGGGCATTAAGCAGTAATTAAATGACCGTATTGATCTACAACCTCGAATACACATAGCTTTTTATTTGGTTCGCCTTCAGAATAGTCTTTTAGTTTTTTGATTGTAGGACCATACATTATCTCTGCACGCAATGTCCAATGTTACGAGCTTTGCTGGTGTCCTTTGTTTAAGCGCATTTCGTTCATGCGTACGCAGTTTACATATTGGCGAGTGCATTCAGTATCAATCTAAAAAAGGGAACCAATTAATACAGCCGGCCGATCAGAACGTTTTTACCGTCAGCAGAATGGCAATCATACAGGGGCGGAGCCACGGTCTCGAAAAAGGGGTGACACACTGACAAAAGATCGTATGGTAAATAAACTCCTCTTTGCCACCTCTGGATCTAAATAATGTTATTTCGTTTCCATTAAATTTGTTGCCTCGAATTGGGGGAGGGGGTAGGAGTGGGTGACAAATTTACGCCACCGACAGACTTATCTATTCACACAAAGAGAGCCACAGCAGTATATAATTTGATTCAAAGAAAGTAAGGATACTTATAGAAGCAGCTTTGCTATAACATTATTTTTGTGTAGTCCTATAATGGCTTTAACATTCTTAATCAGGTGAATCACATTAGGACGGAAAAACATACCAGTACCGCAATAACACAATTTTAACCATGGAAGGAAAGATAAGGAGACATATATTTGTTTATATCTTCTTCATCGCCTATCACTGCAGGAAGAAACCAAATACAATTACATGTTTCCATGAATCTTGTTTGATACTGAAAATATGCAAGTCAAACCGTATCTGCCTTTTTTCAATTTGCAAAGATTAATATTTATTCTATGAATAAAATAGGTGTTACTGAAATCTTGTATAGTAAGATCAACAAAAACATTCAATGAAAATAATTTGTCTACACAAATAAGTTACTTAAAAAATAAAAATAAACTATAATGTCTGAATTAAGCGGCTTTTCATAAGGACCCACAGTACGTATAGCATGCCCAAAAGTTTAATATACATTTTGTTGTGACTTACAATCCTGATATTATTGAATTATTACCTAGGCAATTGCCATATATAAATTATATATGGACATATCAATTATGTAATTATGTTGTATTTATGTTGTATTTCACATTTCCTAGAATTCGTGGTAACTGTACTGCAGTTCACTATGAATAAACAGTCAGTAATGTTAACTCGGCCTTTGATCAAAAGATATGTATTCAAGAAATTTTTAGAATATTTATGTTTTAAAAGTATAATTTTAAAGTTTCGGCTAAGGCCTGTACTTATATTTTAGAGAAATTGTGCACATTGAATTGATTTGTTCAGTCCAAAAACTCTGTGGATGCAATGAAACGTAAATTGATGTAAACAAATACTGTTTGCAAACTATATGCATTATGTACGCACCGCATACCAGACTGCCTGTATCATCAACGACTGCTCACTAATTTCAAGAGGAAAGATCTCGCTTATTTTTGTTTGTAAATTACAAACTCTTTAAACTCTACCCTTCAGATCAGTTTATGATCATCACTAATGCTCATTGTGTGCAGTTACCAAACTCATAATAGGCCTATAATCATATTGAGCGTGTCCGTTAAGTGCGTCATTAATGCTATGGTAGGATCCTATATTCAGCACTTGCGGTCGAGTTCCTTCAACCCCCACATAAAATTCGATATTACCCTCTTATGGTACCTAAGGATAGGCCACTACTAACAGTTTTACAACTGCAAATTGTCGATACTATGTCTGAGATAAATACAATTAAACCTCGTTTGCTTTAAAACGGTCCTGTGAAGAACTACCGCCTTACGACAAGAGAGTGCACACTAATGCACTCTCATTGCATTGACAAGGATAACCGCGCAATTACGCACGGGGATTTGAATGTTGTTTGAGAAAAAAGCACTTCTTTCTTAATTCCCTTGAACGATGTTAATACTTATTCATGTTCAATTACTGCACGATGAAAATACAATTTCAGTTTTGGTGGTGCCAAATAATGGATATTCTGTGTATACGTTGTCTCCATGCACCCCATTATACCATAGGCTCCGGTCACGGCCTAAAGAGGGCGATATCTCGACAAGCACAATTGTTGTCAGGGCTCTGATAAAACTTGCGTGTGCTATAGCTACATATCCATAAAATTACCTTATTTAACCATTCAAGCGAAATGGCCTGAACTCAGAGGTGAAGTGTATTCACCACTAGAGGGATACGATTTTAATGCAGATAATAATTATTTATCGGCATCTGAACTATAGTGTTTGTTTAACTTGGGAAGGTTATACTATCATGTTTACTCCCATGTTATACTCCAGTTTATACTCCCATGAGGAGTCCTCGGGGGTTTATATCTACAACAAGGTCCAGCATTGGTATAAATTACCTTACTACAAAATTACTGCTTTTTCACATTTTCTCACGAATTAGACTCCGCATATTGAGCTGAACGTTTCACAGTTTATTATACATAGGCCTATCTTGATTCAAAGAAAGTAAGCACATTCATAAGATCCGTTTTATCAACATAATCAATGTTGTACTTAAAATGTTAATTAAAAATGTTAATTTCTCACTTAATAGTCTGCAGCATGGTGAGTGTACGTTATAGTATTATCATCATGCATGAAACTAGCTTATTGTAAGCTTGCAAGTTTGTATTAAAGCACCAGCAGAAAACATTTGGACGACTGACCTTGGAGTCTATACATAACATTATCTGTTCAAAATCAATTAACTTAAGCCGACATGAAGTCAAGCAAGCAACGCTTTAAAGCATCAATCTTTTGAAAGTTATGCACATACAGTGGTGAATAGTATTACTATACCACGCATGAACGCCGCACACAAACATTGCTGCTTCTATAACGCCAAACAAAAAAAGCCTCCGGTTTCTGGTCTCCGCGCGTGTCGCTTCAGACCCCATTTGTAATTGTTTTCTATGAAACGATGTCCAAGTGCAACCAAAATTGCTGGATCGATTGAAATTCTGCCGTGCTGTGTTTTAAACGAATTTTCACATAGGGGTATGAATGTTTGCCCGTTTGTGAGGCCTCTCTTAGCCGCCATACTTTGCATATGGGAAATTTGGTCCCACGTGTACATGTATCACATATTTTCCTGTTGTCAAAAAAAAAAGCCGACCTATGACCAGAAACCAGAGACATTTTTGGCCTAAGTATAAGTACTTGTCTGTATACAATGTCTGTCAGGTAATATGCAGAACAGAACACTTTGCAATCGAACCAATATAACGTACTAAAATCAACCATACCAGTCTCGATCTCAGATTGTAACACACCATGTTAAAAAAAGGGTATAGCGTTGGTACATTTCGAATACATTTCCACTTATTTTCCAGTTATTGACACAACGTAATAAGCTGAAACTTTCACAGGTTGGTTGTTTAATGCATTCAAAACAAATTTCCAATGTAATAATAACTTCCATTTATCTAAGGAGCAAACTCGACTGACTGCGTCGTCGAACTCACAGCGTTTCAACATCACACCACAGGGAATGTTTCTTTCCTTCGTGGCCCGAGTGGAACATTGTTTAAGTAAAAAAACATTATGTGATTTAATACTGTTGAGGCCCAAGAACAACCAAAAAACCTTTTTTAATGTGTTTTAGGGAATTATACAAGAAGACGGGACAAACTAGAATCAGAATCTCTGAAAAGTACTCGGTTGTGCAAGGATTGACTTGCAGTGTGACGCTGAGATTGCACTCGAGTAAGTATACACTCGCACCAGCCACTGACTGGCCTTATACACAAGCTAGCCTGGCACCTCATTGCTACACTTTCAGATTGTACTTTGAAGATACCTCCACAACGGACCAGGCTATTGTCGAAGCTCTTGCAATGATTGATATTCGCTGTGCCAACCACATTTCATTATTTTACCAAACATAATCCTCACAATTGCGGACACAGTGGAATTCATATAGTAGCGTGTACGTACGTGTTTTGGAGCTAAATCAGACCCAAGGATGCGATGTATACCGGCCATATGCCATTTAGTTTCCCTGGAAGTATCCAGGATAAAAAATACGAGATAATTAAAAGCGGTGAACTGAAGAGTACGTGCCTTGAAATATACAATTTTCATTCCAATAATATTAATAGCTATCACGTGGCCGGAAATAAGTATGTTTCCCTCTTCTCCGTAATCACCTCTACCACTGAAAAGGCACGTTCATTCCGAGTTCAGTTCTTGGGCACAGAACGTAGTCATCTTTGCATGTTTTCTTGCCATTCCATAATTCAAATAAAGACACCGATATCACGTGCAAGGGGTGGTTCTGTTTGGTTGTAAATGTCTCAAATTCTGATTGGATGAGCCACTAATTTTTTAATTATAACGTATGTCGACAAAAAAGGAGACGGACTATCCTTAAGGAGACGGACTATCCTTAAGGAGACGGACTATCCTTAAGGAGACGGACTATCCTTAAAGAGAGGACAATCCTTAAGGAGACGGACTACCCTTAAGGAGACGGACTATTCCTTTTTAGCCACGTACGCAAACATTTTAGGTTTGACAGATAATTCTGCCATAATTGTTAGTATATAATATCTCAAATGACCCAGAGCATGGCCTTTTTACTAAAATAAAAAGTACATGTTCCAAGTCTACCGAAAAGCAGGGCTATTCGCGTTCGTAGAATATGCGCAATCGATGCATCACTGATTCGCGAAATGCACAACTCTCTGTCATTCAATAAGAGTAGATTCCTTGAGTTAAGAAGCAAGACTGTTTCTTTCTGACTGCCTCAATTTCCATTACACCATTACATCCTGACCATGAACTCTATTATTACGTATACAATAGATCGTGAAACACAGTCTGTCCGCTTCGTACACTTTGTTTTCCTCTAGCGGGAAAATGATCTTCACAACTCCGAGTTTGGGGCATTTTGCGGCGCCATTTTTACGGTCGTTTATATACAAATGTATGCAAATTATATCACCAAAGTAACAGACGCTTGAATAATGAACTAAATACTCACTGCTACATTCCATCACACTTATCTCCTTCCAAATACACATCGTATGTTTTCCTATGTTTTTGGAACACCTAAAGTGGTTTGTACCATTAAAATTGTTTTTATCCTGCCATTGTGTTCAAAATATTACTGCGGAAAACGTTTCCGTTGTAACTTGAATGGAGCAATAGCCCACGCTAATAGTACAAGTGCCCTGACTACAATCGTGCTTGCGCATAGCGCCCGACTATGATATGCACGCAATTTTACGAAACGCACACATAATGCGTGAGTACCGGTACTTTTGCGTGACGCAAAGCATCAAGTTCACAATTTGCGTGAATATCATTTACTCCATTCTGACAGCTTTTGCATGGTGACCGTTAGTGGGGCGCTTGTTTAGCACGGGTAGTATCGTACACACGTATAAAGTGTTACTCGTGCAGACAGTTATAATACCCGGTACCAGATAGAGTAACTGGCTGCTGGAGTAATTATTGTTATAAAATCGTCTAGTTCCAAGAACTAGCTCACATTGCGTTACGGTATTGAAATATTAGGATACAGGTCATGGAAGCTGTTAGCCTGATACCCGTACCATATATGCGAGAATACTGGTATCTACTTCCACTATCACTCTGTCACAAGTGAAACATGAAATAGTTGGTAATTTAAAAATAGTTTAATGAAGCTATGACGCGTATTCCTTTTTCAAATATTGACCCATTTCTCTAGACTTCTTTCGTCCGGTCATTTAGTCACTTCGGTAACAAGTATCTGAATGATTAGCAATGTTTGCATAAATACTGTTTACAAAACGAAAACCCACATTTGCATTGCAAGCACATGCGTATTGTCAGGACAACAGATTCTTACTATTCTGACATGTTTTTCATTCCTAATCCCTTTAATTGATCGGAATAGCAATTATTTTTCCCAAGTTGCTCTAACATTGTACTACATCGTACATCGTATAAATAGACCGTTTTCGGTCGTGGTACTGGTTCAGAATAGTCCCAGAGGAATTTGTGCTCGGGAAATAGTGAATTAACGGAAATCTCCCTCGAGTTCGATAGCCCAGGTCAGTCCTTATGCGTCTTTCATGAATTAAACATCCGTAGGGCTGTAGCTCCATCCAAAATAGTGTACAAGTAAAATGCAGATTAAAACTTCTAGACGATGAAAACTCCCTTTCGTGATAAGTTTTGTCAGATTTGTCCTTTCGTAGTTTTTCCAACAGAAAGAGAGGATGAATGTTCAAACGCAACAGTTTTGAAACAGTCCTTTTTTTAACGTTGGACGTTAGCATTTTACAGTGCGTTTCCCCGAGGGAGAGATAGTATGCCTATATTTTAAGGAACAGCAAAATGCCCGTAAATACGGCATAATTAAAGCAACAGATAATATCGACAGGAAATGGAAGTCACTGAAGACGTCATTTCCCACTTTCTCATATGCAGGGCACTAGAGCTAAATCGATGAATATTAATTTTCACAACAATTGTCGCGAATTTTCTCACATCTCGTGGGCCCCGCGTGCCGCGGCTGACCAAACTCCATCGGCGGTGATATCTCGAGCATTCGCGTTTGAGCCCTTTTGTTCGTTTTTCTTCTATTTTTAGGGAAGCGATCCAACGCTTCCTTCGGCGTTACGGCGCCTTGGCCCCGCTGAAACAACTCCAGGAGGACCCGGTATAGAAGACACTGTGTCACTCGGGACGCTTGAATTTAACCACATACCACATTCAAGGAAATGACGTCAGACGGAAATGTTTTCTTAATGCCAAAATAATTACTTTTCTCTCTTGAAAAATTTAAGTATACACACCCGTGACTATTTGGCGTCCTTTCTTCATAATGTGTATGTTAATGAAAGGATGTCTTAAGACAACGATGGTTGTCATAGACACAGCCTATTTGGAACCTTCGCCGAAACCATCGTATTGTCTGATACATATTTACGTTGGGTCAAATAATATGTCAGATATTTGAAAAGAGGGATTGAATGAGATCGAGGGCGCTTTCAACTCATACCGGGGGGATTTGAGATGGACTGCGTTTTTAGTAAATGCCATTTTATATAAATTCCCGAGGTAGGGGCCTAAGACTATAACACAATGATCAAGATAAAAAAAAAACCTTTTGTAAAGACGGCCATGACAGAAGATGATATTGAGTCGTTGAATTGTTCTCTCGCTCGGCGTGTTTACAGCAAATCTCATTTATAAAATGAATTTTGTAATTAAGTGCCGTGTACACGACTCAAGTTTCCTAATTCCTATGAAATGAAAGGCCAAGACGAGCTAACAATCAAACTCGGAGGAAACTCAAATTATAATGGCCTTCTGTAGAAGGTACCTGATCGCATGATTTGTTCTTAAATGAAGATTATAATAGAACATTATACATTTTTTCATAAATGACATAAATATTGCCTGAAAAATATTTTCTATAAAGTTTATCATATTAGAAAATAACCCACGCAGTCTAAAGTTCTTTTAATTGAAGTATGTGTATTAAGTATTTTCTTAAGGGGTTGTTGTCGGATCTCTCCAAAGAGATCTCTCCAAAGACGTATTGTGTGTTTGTTCTGAGAACAACCTAAGACCAATTCAACGATAAATTCACAATGCATTCGAAGTTAAAGACGTATCGCCCATATTTCACCGGCAATTTCCGGAAATTTTTGTTTTCATTGGATCATTGATAATTTTAACAGTAACAAAGTGCCAAAATTCATTTACGACGGGACCCACCAAAAATTGATTTCGGTAAATATTGTAAAACCATGCTTCTCACGATTATTTTGAGAAATTTTACAATTCTAAGCATTTGTTTTCCCTTCCTCAAGTAAAATGTTTAGATGAAAAGGAAAATGTATTGAAATTGACGTTAAAATAGCGAAAAACACGGGCGATTCTTGTCTCTCAACCACAACTTAACAAAACAAAAAACAAAACAAAAAACAGGTCGGTGTGCTGTGAATACGCCCGCGTATGACACATCTATACTTACGGATTAAACAAAATTATGGTATATTAGAAGATGGAACTTACGTAAACGTGTGTATATGCGAATGTGAATGTGAAGGGTATTGTTTGTTTTTTACTATGAACACAATACGTGTGACGTCACATTCGTATATGCACGTTTTTAATGCAGCTGCCTCATGATAACGGTTATAATAGTTTCTGAACCATGGAATAAATGATTGTTTAATAAGCTGAAGAATATCGATCAGGGATATCTTATTCCATTCAATAGCAAAAAGCGCAAGCAATTAGAACGAAAACCTGCGGCATGAGATTGAAATACGAGTAACTTGAACACTATTACAATATTTATGTGGAATAAAACTTGACTACGGTGACTTCATTCCAATCTCTTTGAATCCTCATTTCAATACGTTTCTTTTATTGAGCGGTTCTATTGCTTATTTATTTTTTCATATCTCTCCCTCTCTCTCTCTCTCTCTCTCTCTCTCTCTCTCTCTCTCTCTCTCTCTCTCTCTCTCTCTCTCTCTCTCTCTCTAATACATTTATCCTTTATCAAGTAAACAATTCCTTGAAAGTTAATGCTCGATTACAATGATAAATTTTTAATTCGCAGTGTTTAATTATAAAACCTCATTTTTCCACACCGACTGCTGACAGCAGCCTTCAATTTTTAATGTTCTGGTCTACATAATATTCTTTAGCAAGCTTCTAAATATTTGATCTTTGTTCTTTCATGCGCACCATGCAGAACAGCTGTGTGCTCTCCCAGAAAAGAGTGGAAATACTATCAAGCGCTGCCGGGACAACGGAAGTGTATACCGGTACCTCTTAAGCCCGCCTTGAAACGTCATAGGCCTACTATCCGACCGGAGAGAATGATTTGAGATTATTCGCAAATGATGTACGCAGTTATGGCTGTTGTGTATGGGATATGGAGCCGAAAAAACGAGATGTTGTAAAAAAATTCCGCTTGAACAAAGGCCGTAGTGGAAGGAGTTGTTCCCTCACTTTCAATTATGCGAACAGCAGGGAGGATTTATTTCCTTCACTTTCAATTATGTGAGCATTTATGTTTTCCTTCACTAAAAGACCTTTGGCTAGTATAGGGGAAGATGTCTTAACGCCAAAAATAACTTCATCCATGAACCTCTGAGAGGTTCACATAGTTATTATATTATTCGAACTCTGGGGTCAGAATTGAATCAGACAGGGGTCCGCAGGTGCGGTCCGCAGGACTGACCCGGAATCAATCGGGACAGAAATTCCTACGGATGATGTGCAACCCACGCAGTTTCCGAATCAGTTGGAAATCTCTTTGACCCAGTTTCCGGGTCAGTCGGATTTTTTTTGACCCAGTTTCCAGGTCTCGTCAGATGGGCAGATTTGTCACGTGTGTATACATAACCAAAACGAGGGTGATTTGAATGTACGATTCTGAAAACCCGTGGTAACCCACAGTAAAACCAAATACAACGTAATAATACAATACACCATCATCCTCCCCCAGATTGGCTCACATGCAAAATACCCTCAAATATTTTTTGGGCATTGCATTGAGGCACAATGTGACGCATATACCTGCGTTTTGGTATGGTAAATATACAGGAAAAAAGGGGGTATATTTCGAGAAAGCAGATTGAGTTGAAGTCCAAAGCTTCACTAAATCTCTCGTCGGATCTTACAGTATGTCACATACTCACGATATTGTAGTTTGTTAGATTTATGATTGATTATGGTTTTAGATCTGGACACTCCAGTTGTGAGACTATGCCTAAGCCAGGAAATCTACCTTTGATCGAGATCCTTCAAACCGTCATCCAGGGGATAATGGCGGCAAAGAAGAAACGAAAATAAAGGGAGCCTGGTCTCTAAAAGCACGAAGGTTTACTTTGTACATACGACAGCGAGACTAAGTACATCTCAAAGCGAAATGGGAAAACCGTACAGGGCCTAGATGGGTATTTTTTTTAAACTTTAAACCACACTTTGAAATATTTGCCACCTTTAAGAGTAATGACTAACTATTTTTGAACGAACATCTATGAGAGCATTTATCACTCAGTAACATCTGGACTACTCCATTTTTACTCGGGTTTACTTCGTGAAAATGGAATAGTCCAAATGCTACCTCGTGATACAATAAATGCTCCCATTAGACTCTAAGGCACCTCATATATTTGTATGGGAATAATGATAAAATCCTTTCGTAACTAATTGCATAAATTTCACACTCTATGTATGGTTAATCCCATATTTCTTAAGGCATCCTGTTTGTGGTCCGGATGTTTTCACGGAAATCCTTTTCACTTATTGAAAACCCCATCAGCGACACCAAAACACTGAAATGAGGGTCGGTCACCCGTCAGTATACAGCAAACCTCGAAGCAAGTTATTTAACCGAATTATTTGGCAAAAAATCCATGATACTTAAAGTCTTAATATCTTGTAGTGGCGCTAGAGGCCTTTATATTTCATCTTTCAAGTAAAAGTTCCAATTTACTGAATACAATTGGTACCGGTAAATTGTGTAACTTAGAGAATTTGCCTTTATATAGACTAATCCGGCGACTATTTTCCACCATATACTGAGGTGGTACCACACTGCGCACGCGTCACACGCATTCTTAAATATGCAGTACGCTAGAGTTTCATCAAATAGAATACTCAGATTGGTCAAACTTGAGCACGAAAACGAACGCTTGATGCAGTTATGGCGGCGCCCAGTGAACTGGTCAACGGATTATCGCTCTGTGCACATCGTAGCCCTCTAGCGGTGAATTTGCACCCAGTTTCTTGATGATGGCCACTGGTATCATGTGAGCGTTGTGCGTACACTTTATGCGCGTATGTTATGGTGTTACACGCGCGTGTACTTCTGCCAGCCAATGATCACTGGAAATATTCCGTACGGACGCACATCAACTGCAAAATACGCCAAATGGAACGCACTATCGCTGCCCTTTTGCCCACAGTGATCTAACGACATGTGCCCTCAACGATTCATGCACGGTGCGAATAAGGCTATGCTAACTTGTAATACCTTGCTGAATGCACAGTAGGCGCAGGATTATAGACTTTTTTGAAACTAATCCCTCGAATGCCGAGTAATTACCTAAATCTACTCACCAAATGTCAAATCATTCAAATCTACCATTTATTACTTTCGTCATTAATTTATGTGATGCCCCTGGGTTATTGAGCAATGTGGCTGACGCTGAATATAAAAAGTTATATTACTGCTGACACTAACAGTTACCACCATATGGAATTTAATTTAATCAGTCTCTCCACGCTTCGGTGACTCCAGGGGCGGCTGGAAAAACCTAATAAAAATCCAAGTATGCTCGCGCCCACGTGAATAGGGAATATGGATAGGCCTAATGGTTGTTGGCCGGTATGTTTCAAGGGACAACCTTGTGCCTAGAAGTGTGCTTAGATTTATCCAGTACCTCAAATAAAGCTATCGCTTCGCAGTGAATCATTTTAACAGTTTTCTCTCCGTGAGCTTATAGACAACTTAATAAGGTACAGTTTGACGTCACAGGTGCAAAGGCACCGTCGTAATTGTATTATCAGACGGGAGGTGCTTGGCAAGCAGACAAGGATACTTAGTAAAACAAGCTTATATATAAACTGCTCCGCGGCCGCCCAAAGAAAGCGACGTTCCGACTCTTTCAATTTCGTGTTGAAATTTTAAGGAGGAGCTTTTTAGGAGTGGATCCAGGATTTTGTATTAGGAGGACGTAAGGTTGAATTTTACATTATGACTGATTGATACGAGTAACATAGTGTGAGTGCGAAATATTGCAACAAGGCGGCATGGGTGTAGGGCCCTGCTGCTGTGAGATTCTGGATGGATGCTCTATGGCAGCAAACACACACAACATTCTGGCTATCTTTCTGGCTACCTTTCTGGCTACCTTTCTGGCTACCTTTCTGGCTACCTTTCTGGCTACCTTTCTGGCTACCTTTGGCTACCTTTCTGGCTACCTTTCTGGCTACCTTTCTGGCTACCTTTCTGGCTACCTTTCTGGCTACATTTGGCTACCTTTCTGGCTACCTTTATGGCTACCTTTGGCTACCTTTCTGGCTACCTTTTGCTACCTTTGGGTATAAACGCCTTTTTTTCTTTTACAACCAAATTTTAGGGTACGTACACCGGCTAGCTACGCTAAGTTTAGATCAGCCCCTGATTTTAACAGTGAAAGTTTTTCTGCGTCTCCTTAACCCCAGAAATCTTAGACATAGGTTAAAGCCTGAACAGGCATAACACAACTGAACAGGCATAACACAAATACTCTAAAAGTAACCGTGAATTTCAAAGTTCCATGATTTCAATGTGTGTTAACTTTCATGATAAGCTAACATCGGTGTAGGCCTATTGTGGACACAGGGAGATTTTTAGAAGAAAAAAGCTTTAAAAAAGAAAAGTTGACAGTATCTGATTGTAAAAACAAAGTTTGTTTTCTCAATGCGCTTTGGGGTATTGTTTAAGGGGGGAATCATTAATAAGGGTATATTGCCTTAACCGACCTCATTGGGGGTACATGAATTTAGAGTCCTCCATTCTCTGGGACCAGCGTCTGCATATCTCTAGCCCTGTACCGAGCACTGCAATGATCACGGTGGCGACACAACATGAAACAGAAGTCACAACCCTTAGCTATGGGGCCAATTTCATATATAGAGCTGCAAAAATTTGCTGAGCACGAAAAAGTTATGCTTAGCAAAAATAGGTTACCAGCCAAATTGTCATGTGATGTATAATATTGCTTCTGGTTGCTGAGCAGATATAATTTATTTGCTAAATAATATTTTCTGCTTAGCAACTCTATGAAATTGGACCACGATGTGCACAACATGAGGTCAAGGTAAATACAAATATAAGGAGAAGGGGAACATGTCATAAACATCGCCTCTTACCACAAGCCCACCTTTTACAAACTTACTTCACGATGTTATAGATCTCGTACTTGGTAAATCGAGTACATGGGCCTGCTATACTCGACGTACGCTTTTCAAGTACTCGCTACTTGCACTCCAGGCATGAGTACTAATACTCTGAGGATACACGCAATCGGCAGACTCATATTCACAGTACTCAAATTCAAATACACACTTCACTATGGCATCCATAGCACATTGTACTCTTTTCAGGGTGAATAAAAGTACTCGAACACTGAATAATAATGCCAATCTCCCTAGAAAACTACAGTACACGCTATTTTAGCTTACAACAGCCTGTGGACCCTTCCCGACCCTGAATTCCCCCCGCCCATTACAAAAACCTGATTTGCCAGTGGGTTTGTTATACCGTGTTGACTTCAATGACCGTCTTATCAACGGAGAGATTGTTCCTCAGTCCCTCCGTTCTTTCAGATACACGTTTTAAACTATTCGTCTTAAACCCTCCATCAATATAATACTCTGCATTTCAGAGGGGACGTCGATTTGTTAAATCAAATATTTTGCTTAGGGGGACTGGGCAGGCAAACTTGGCGCCAAATTATATGGCGACGTTTTCCAGCCTTCCTAACACGTGCACGCTTTGCCGGCCATACACTTAAGCCTTGCAAAATGTATATCTTCTAGACGTGAAGTCGGTGAGTCGGAATTTACTGTCTAATTACCTAAAGGATTCGTGCTCGTCCTTAAACACGAAGTAAAATCTGAGAATATTATAATCACACAATGAAACCATTTCAATCACTGCAATACGAGTTGTAGATGCTCAGGCCCTTGTTAATTTTGGTCATGTAACGTT
Organism: Zoroaster sp. YZ-2022; assembly: GCA_029582265.1. NCBI lineage: Eukaryota > Metazoa > Echinodermata > Asteroidea > Forcipulatida > Zoroasteridae > Zoroaster > Zoroaster sp. YZ-2022. Next base: position 2,411,493 of record CM055825.1, on the reverse strand, counting down.
AGCGATTTCAGATTGCGCTGCAACCGATCGCTCTGCAACCGATCGCTCAAACACAAATCGTGTGACTACTTAAAATCCAGAAAAGGCGGCTTTGTAAATTAATTCCTCATTGTACGATCAGTCCCGAACGTAATTGCGAGCGCAATCCCTTGACTGCCTCAGGTCGATCCGGCGCCGCTGAGGTTGTGGCAGCCATTTTACTACCGAACACTCACAGGCATGACGCATAGTCATTTCTAAACTGTTAAACATGACTGCACAGCTCTTACACAAACACAGTTCTTCCCCAATTATAAATTAAAGGAAAGCTTATACTGGGTAATGCAATTATGCATTATATCAGCAGGTACATGTCCGATAAAAAACAAGGTTATAATTCTGGTCAAAAGTGTTGGAACGCTAATCCGTAAAACCATATAACAGACCCCGCGCACCCGTTCAATGATGAAGCTCTTCACTTTTACATGCGAAACGGTCCAGCCAAAACAATAAATTGTCACTGAGATCAGGTTGTGGCGTAGCGGTACTTCCCTTGCCTTCCACCTCTGTGGACCTGGGTTAGAATCCCACTCGGAAAGGGGCGTAGCGAAGGCATTTTCTTTGGGGGGCGCCAAAAATTTTTGCTGGTATATTTACCGACACAACTTTAATATGACCAGACAAATTTACTTGGTTTTCCCCCCAAAATGGACACTCTGTATCGTGCTTAGAAACACAATACATTTGCAGTCGGCAAACCAATACCTCAAGGTTTGCCGACTGAAAATTTATTCTGGACCAACCCTTGTTGTAGTACCTTTGATGCTTCATTTGCCGACTGAGGCTCTAAATGCCGACTGAGAACAATTATTGGGGAGTGTCACACCCCCACACCCTCCCCCCGCTCGCTACGGCTCACTACGGCTCGCTACGGCCCTGCACTCAGACCCAACCTGACATGTGGATTTGGTTTTCAGTCTCTACCTATCCCTTGAATAATTTCTCTGGGGTTTTCCTCCCACATCTAAAATTTAATGATTATATGTTTTAAGCAGTAGACTATGCAAGAAGGAAGAAACAAATAAAAATAAAACTAGATATAAGTTTTTGTCACAACAAAAAACAAGGTGTTCGGTTGAAGTTAAAATGGTTACGTCATCAATTCGAAGTGTTGGAGAAGTCAAATGTTAACGTCTGTTGAAGTTCTCGCGAGAAGTTTATTTGAATACAATACGTACAATACTGAATTTAGAAATTATTTTAATATTAAACTTTGACTTCCGGTTTGGACAGGAAGTAAGGTCAAATTGGGGTCACCTTTGTGTAAATACTTTTGACAATTAACAATCTGTACAATGGTACAAACATGTCAATTTACCTCCTGTGGTTGTTGAGATATGATTTTTTTAAATATTAAACTTTCACTTCCGGTTTGGACAGGAAGTAAGGTCAAATTGGGGTATAAATATTTTTTGACAATTAACGATCTGTATAATGGTACAAAATTTGTGAATTTACCTCTTGTGGTTGTTGAGATATAATTTTTTGAAAATATTAAACTTTGACTTCCGGTTTGGACAGGAAGTAAGGTCAAATTGGGGTCACCTTTGTGTAAATATTTTTCGACAATTAACAATCTGTATAATGGTACAAAAATTGTGAATTTACCTCTTGTGGTTGTTGAGATATGATTTTTTTAAATATTAAACTTTGACTTCCGGTTTGGACAGGAAGTAAGGTCAAATAGGGTCACCTTTTTGTAAATATTTTTTGACAATTAACGATCTGTACAATGGTACAAAAATTGTGAATTTACCTGTTGTGGTTGTTGAGATATGATTTTTTTAAATATTAAACTTTGACTTCCGGTTTGGACAGGAAGTAAGGTCAAATCGGGGTCACTCACAACTGGAGTTTCATCTACTTGTTAAGTTCTAAGTACATGCCAAGTTTCACGTTCATGTGAAGTTTGCAAGTATGTTTTTGTTTGCGGACAAGATGGGGGAGAAGAAGAAGAGGAAGTAAAAAAAAAAAAAAAAAAAAAACGAACAAAAACAATAGGTGTTTCGGGCACATACCCGAACACCTAAAAATAAAAAAACAGCTACAAATTTGTATCGACAACCAAGTGACGTAGAAGCGAGTAGGCTTAGGACGTCGTTAGAAATGTACTTAGAAGGCCACATACCGATCAGCTGCATGAGACTACAAATAAATTGACTCCTTAGTGGGGGTCCTGTAAATGCTATAAAAATCGAAGAAAACTAATTGTTTTCAAATTCAGTCATAACAACATCAGGGGGACAGCAAAATTGATTTCAATCATTACAGTGTCTTGATTGTCATCCCACTGAGCCCGTTCATTTTTGCCGTGGGTGGACTTAAATCAGATTTCGCGGGATGGAATAACTGGAGCATGCAGAGGACGGCGTTATAAGAGTTCGTCCAACTCAGTCCCAGGAAAATCATCTGCCAAGCGAACACAAAGTGTAGCCAATGAACTGATCATTGGTGTCCTTAGTAATGAAGTCTCACTGATGACGCATGTACCAGTTGCTGGGTACCAGTGAAATCACCCGGAAAACTTGGCGAGAAAAGCCCATCTATTGGCGCAATCAGGCGTGGTGTCTCCTTCAAATTTCACATGTGTAGATTTCCTCTTGCAGTTCTTCCGCACTGTCAACATGTCGTGTTATTAACGTGCACGGGCCAACTCACAGGGCGGTGACGCCTGGTTAGGCATACGAGACTCTTGGAAGTATCCGATATGATGAGCAGTAAAGCGCGGTACTTTCTTTGCTAGTCACCTTGATAACTTATCTCTAAGCTATTTGTATTTCCGCCATGTTATGCCAATAGATTGTCATGGTACTCTGCCGGTGTTGTGTTTTTTCCCGATGACAAAATGCCTAGAAATTATACAAACCTGAACATAAGTGAACAATCTTTCTTCATGCATTGTTAATTCCAGTTAAAATACTCCAAGTGGTTGTTTGTCAGTAGTGAAATGACCGGAACCAGGGAAGGTAACAGACTCCCGATGCTGACATGTCTTCACTGGTAAATAGGTCAGGTCGGTCTCATAGGGCCTTGTCATAGTTAAATACCGTTAAATTAAGTTAAATTTGGTGATCATATGGTGATTTCAGACTGTTTTAGTACACACAACACTTCTACAAGAAAAATTTAAAAACTAAATAAATAAGTTTAAAAGGGCCAAAAATACAAGTCCCCGGTGTTTAAATCCGTTTTTGATTTACTAATAAATTAAGCCCTCAGATCTTCTTGTGAAACATGAGTCAACACGACTCGTTGCTTTTTTGTTATCCAATCCACTGAGAAGGGCCATTAAAATCCCCATGGTTAACACCTGATACAAAATGACGCCATCACTGTCGATTGTTCCCGGCACTTACAATGGCTATATCCATATTGATTTAAAGATTCCATTCCTGTACTTGTATTTATTATATAAATATCTAAAGTGATGTTGATTTCGATGAAGATGTAGCTCCATGTATCAGCGAGAGAGAAGAAGAAAACCACAAAAACACACTTGACCGCACCCGTTGGTCTCAAATGTCACGCAGGTTACCATGCCGCCAGACGTGTACGGATTTAGGAAAGAGTCTTCCCTTCCCCAGTCCACGTTAAAATGAATACGAAATAAGTATTTTCACTATTTTATCATGAACAATACAACGTAATATTAAGCTGAAACTTTCACAGGTTGGTGAATATCCTGATTCAAAGAGAGTACACGTATAATCATATTCAGTGGTATAACTATGGGAGGGGAATGTTACCCACCGGTCTACCCGAGACATTTCCCCCTCTGGTGTCCCCCGTCTAGAATTTTCATCCTTTAGAAAAACATTTTTTTTTTAATGCCTCAAATGCCCCATGGTAGTCCTAGTAATCCTCACCCCCATGTGCCCCCACTGAACCAACTCTATTTACGACGCCAAGCATACTCGTTAAAACAGATTTTTCAACTTAACTAATGTTGTACCTTCCCTTTACATTTATAATTTCATATAATAATTAATCAAGTCAAATAATTTATCGTTAAAACAGTTTTTTCAACTTAACTAATGTTGTACCTTCCCTTTACATTTATAATTTCATATAATAATTAATCAAGTCAAATAATTTATCGCAATCTTTGTGAAGTAAATTCATATTGACCTTTTACTGAAATCATATTCAGCCTTGTGGCATGGCAAGAAAACAACATGAAACCACGCATGAAAGAAAAAGATCCCAAAATGTAGAGTGACCTAGAGAAACAATATCAAGTGCTCCTATTTCCTGAGAAGAAGGAACAGTTTGAAAATGAATGTCGAATCAAATGGAAATGTTGGGTTTGGAACACTAAGATTTGGAAGCTCCAGATATTTACGCGCTACACGTTTTCACGCATGGATGAAAAAACACTAATGTTATAAGGAATTTCACCACAGACGGAAACAGAAGAGCCTCAGGAAAAAGTCTCCATGGATCACTGTCATGTCACGTACGTGTGGAGGAAGTGTCAGCCAAGGTGTGTATTAAAATCTAAGGTGAATAAAGAAAAGAAAAGGAGTCCCCTCCCGTCCCCCGTGAATGACACGTTCTACCATGGGCGGTGATCCTACGGGGACGGGGGACATGTCCACCATTGGCGGATCCAGGGGGGGGCTAAGGGGGCTGTAGCCCCCCTAAAATCGTTAAAAAAATATAAATAAAAAAATAAAGGAGAGAAAGAAAGAGAGAGAGAGGGGGAGGGGAGGGGAGAACGCACTCCCATTCCCACAGTGTGCTTTGTTTTTCTCTCCCTTTGATTATTTCATTGTAATTTCTGTAGTACTGAAAAATAATTGTTTTTGATTCTCAGCCCCCCCCCTAAAAAATGTTCTGGATCCGCCCATGATGTCCACTCCCCTCACTATTTATGATGGAGCATACAGATAATTTCATTTGTCCTTCAGACATCCCTAATAAGCCAATCAAGACAAAACATTTCTTAAAAGTCATCTCGTGCCCAGGCCCCGAAAGTGTATATATAGCACGAAACTTTAAACAAAAAACTTCGAAATTCACAACTATTTTCCAACTATTTAAAAAAAAGAAATAATTAAAATATATAAACAGACTATTCAAACATCAATCTTGAATTTTTAAGGGATCAATCGGTCGGGGAGGGGCGGTATTTTTTATTTTGTTATTTATTTTGTTTCATTATTTTTTAAATGGGGTCATCAATCGCTACCATCCCCTTCTCGTAACAAGATATCGGTGCCACTGCGTTCTTAAGGAGTGCCATGGTCGAGCGGTTTAGTGCATCGGATTTGTGTTCTGATGGCTGAGTCGTCAGAATGTGGGTTCGAATCCCAACCACGACCATGGTGCTTGTGTCCTTGAACAAGACACTTTACCATAATTGCTTCTCTCCACCCATGAGTAAATGGGTACCTGTGAGGGCAGAGTTAGTTGTTGTGTTTGATTAGCCCTATATGCGCTGTAATGGCAGCAATTGAGCTGTATACTCCCCAGGGAGCTGAAATAATAATAATAATAATAATAATAATAATAATAATGTGTGGATTTATATAGCGCACGTATCCACCAACTAAGTGGTGCTCAAGGCGCATTATATTATTATCCCTGCTCATAAGGCTCATAAGGCTCATAAATCATTCCTGAAACCATCTCAGCTCCCTGGGGAGTATACAGCTCAATTGCTGCCATTTCTAGCGCATATAGAGCAAACCAACTCTGCCTTCACAGGTACCCATTTAACCCCTGGGTGGAGAGAAGCAATTATGATTAAGTGTCTTGCTCAAGGACACAAGTGTCACGGCCGTGATTCGAACCCACATTATGTTGCTAACACCAGAACTTGAATCCGGTAAGCAGGGGTAATAATATAATGCGCCTTGAGCACCAGTTTGGTGGATACGTGCGCTATATAAGTCCACATTATTATTAGTATTATTATTACATACAATTATATAGTAGATACAACATTCGTATACCTGAGTTATACAAAGTTACCTACTTCAGGGGCGGATCCAGGATAATTTAAATGAGGGGTCCAGGTGGTTGGAATGTGTTGTGTCATAAGAAATTAGCCCCGACTTGTAATCGACCTACCATTTGTTTCGACGCAGACTTCTCCAAACCGTATTTTAAGAAAACACTCATTACATCAGTCGCTGTGTTCGTTGGATGGTCTCTCTAGAAAGTTAATTATGATGCGGAAGTTAACTTGGTGAAAAGTTGGTATCAAATGCATGTGCTTTTAAATCTTTCTATCCAAGGTGCTTTAATTACTGAAATAAGTCAAACTTGAATCAAAATCTGACTCTCAAAACAGATTAAAATTCCACGAATGTTCTAATTTGACCAGTGCGTGAATTGTAAATAATGATCTCTTGCCCTCCGCTGGACTAATTTCACATGTTGTTTTCTAACCATAGGCATATCGCTTGATCTTCGTTAAAATGAATATAGAAAATGACCTTTCACTAAGTGAAATGTTTACTTAAATTACTGTTTTGATATCCTAGGGCGATGAAGAGAGCTGAGATAAAGGCGCGAAATTGTGTTGATTGATAGGATCGCTTGGCCGGTCGCACTGGCAATCTGTGGCGTACGTGAACTCGCATTAACCCAAGACTAACCGGAAACAAGTTGCACCAGTATCGTGAAAAAGATTCCACATCTTCGGGCTCGCTTGCCGGGTTGTTTTTATTTATCGACCCGCGCCAAAAGGCAGGAGTGCGGTTTAAATAGGAAGGTACAACGTACGTAATTATACCTGATTTCAATTTTGCCGCATTATTGTCTTATTTGAAGTGAAGTTGGTATAGGTAGGCCTACCAATCGTCCTGATTAATTATTCTGTCTAAAGTGCTCTTGTTATTTTCAGCAACTTCTTGCTTAAAATGTTTTCTGTAAAAATGGTGATTATTTTGCACATTTTGATTCCGCATTGAGCTTAAATTTCCAAGGTTGGTTATAATACTTTGAATGTATATCTTGACTCAAAAAAGTACCTAAGCATAACCAAAGAAGCAGTTTTGCCAACATTACCAATGCGGTACTTCCCTTTGAAATATAATGTGCTATTTTAAAATATATAATTATTCAAATTCACGTGAGTAAGAGCCTAACAAGTTCTAATGTACACTGTAAAAAATTTCCGTAATTTTACGCCGAAAAGTTTGTAAATTATACGGTGAATTACCGTAATCATCCCTTTCTCAATGTTTTACGGCCGAAACCCGTATTATGGCCACTCCCATTGCACTCTGGGATATATCCAATATGTAAATGATCTGACCTTACTTTGACATAGCTTTGCGCTCGAATCATTTCCAATGTTTAAATATGTAAAAATAGGTGATTTAAGGCCATTTTCAAATAATTTATTGTTAATTTTATGATTAAAAAGGTAAGATTTTGATGTTCTTTTCTATGTTTATGTAAAAAAGTACATTAAAAATTTAAAATATTGAAATATAGATTATAATTGCATGCCACCATGACTAAAAAGAGTTTAGAAAAGACAGTATATATAAAGGATACATGTTCTGTACATTGGTAACTGGAGAGGATCAGGAGTGGTTGAAAAAGAATCAGACTATACGTGTACGTGTAGGTAAGTGAAAGACATTGTGTACAATAAACAGTTGCATTGATTAATTCCAGTGTCTGCAGATCCATCCCATAGCTGATGCAGCGTTCCATCCATAAAAAAATCCCGTTAAATGTACGGCACAGTTTGTAAAACTTCCACCGTAAAAATTACGGTGCTTTACCTGGCAGCTAGGGTGCCAGTAAAAAACGGTAAAAAGCATTAAAAATTACGGTTACCAAAATACGGTACCCGTAGTATTAACAGACTTTTCACCGTAAAAATAATGGTTTAACGTAAAATACAATACGGTCCACACGTTAAAAATACGGTAGAAAGGTGGCAACTCGCTGCACGACTTTCGACCGTAAATTGTACGGGTAATATTTTACAGTGTAGGTCACACATTATTATGATTATGCTTGCTTTGTCACGGCGCCAGCCTATTTCAAGCCACACAAACCACTCAATATTAAAGAGGAGCTGTAACACTGATCTCTATCATATATACTGGCTGTATAGAGGCTCATGTGCTTACATTACACCCACTGGGTGCCATGTTGTCACTCTCACAAACCACACATTGTAATTCAACACAGGACAATCAACCTCCCCATTGTATGTGCATTCCTTGTGTATTCCATGTGTGTATTGTGGAGTGGTAAAATGGTCCCACGGTGGCTGCACTGTCAGTATAATAGAGATCAGTGAGCTCTAAGCAAATACTTTAAGAATTGACATCCCCATTTTTGAGATGTTTTGTCACAAGGAAACTATTCCAGACATGTTTTATTGTCTAAACCCAAGGCAAAATAAATAAATTTTCTCTAAACCCTTTTTGTCTCGAGTTCAGACAAGCCTAACACTCTGGGAAACATATAGCCTCTCTTACGTTTTAACATTCAGCAGCACCGACATTATCGGTGTTAATCACAAGATTTATTGCCAAAACTGGGATTATCTTGTCCACGGTAAAAAAAAAGAGTATATATAGATAGAGATAGAGATAGAGATAGAGATAGAGATAGATATATATATATATATATATATATATATATATATATATATATATATATATATATATATATATATATATATATATATATATATTGTCATATATATCTATATCTATATCTATATCTATATCTATATCTATATCTATATCTATATCTATATCTATATCTATATCTATATCTATATCTATATCTATATCTATATCTATATCTATATCTATATATATATATTGACCTGATATAATTTTTTTATAAACGTGAAGCGAGCAAAGAAAAATTGGCTGATGCCGGACTCGAACCCGCGACCTCTCGATTACCGTACGAGCGCTCTACCAACTGAGCTAACCAGCCCCTATGTTGGTGGGCGGTCCACTTATGCCAATTATCTATTGCTCTATGGGGCCAGGTCAGAGGCCAAACCATATCTGCCGAGTAGCCATGGATCAAGCCCCGGTCAGATGCAAACAACCCAGGTAACGGCAGTAGCGTGGATCACACAATTAACGGGACACAAGCTCTACCAACTGAGCTAACCAGCCCCTATGTTGGAGGGCGGTCCACTTATATATAGATATACTCTTTTTTTACCGTGGACAAGATAATCCCAGTTTTGGCAATAAATCTTGTGATTACCAACAAAATCACCAATTAATTATACAGAAAGGCTTTGCTTCTAAATAACGGTACCAAGCCATTCGACAACCTCGGTGAATTAATTAAAAGCTACCTTAAATTTTTTAAACGGTCACACCTGGTCACAAGGTTGTCACGATTTAGCATACCCCTCACAGACTTCACCGAGTTTGCATGGTTACCGCACGTCACAATGAAATAACAAGCTAAATTCTATATACATTAAACTGGCTTTCAATGTTTAAGTCAAGAAATAGCATAAAGCGACCATGCCCCATAAATAATTTAGTATAGAATAAACGTTATTGGTAAACAGAACATCAAATAGAACGACAAATTTAGCAAAAAAGCTTTTAGTCGCGTGCCTCTAATAATAACATATTACTGAAATCAGTCAGTAAGTCATTATCTGTTCATAAATAAATAACCAGTGTTTTCCGGAAGAGCAAAGTTAATATTTGAGTGATGTACCGGAAGCTTGATCCATATTAGTGTTTGAAAAAGATATAAAACACGCAGAATTAATCGTTAAAGTGGAAATAATTATGTTGATTAATGAGCCTGGCATGAAGTCTGAATACGGCCCAACACATTCAGTATATAACTCGAATGGATTTGAAAGGTTCTAAAAACTGATATAGGATTTTACGCTTTTGGTAATGACTGTAAATCCATACTTTTTAAGAATCTCCTTAGAGGATAAATTAAGGAAGGGATGAAATCTAAAAACGGATGAAATCTAAAAAAAAAAAAAAAATGTCAATATACAAATTTAAGAGAACGGACTTGTGAAAAGACAACGAATTCATTCAACTCATGCACAAGCCAACCATGATGTTGCATCTGATCCTGCTGTGACATCACATATGTGCTCGTGAATATGCAAATAGTCATTAACATACAATACTAAAAAGAGCCAAACCAGATATCAAAACACCCACAAATTGGCATTTAAAAAGGAAAGAAAGTTATCAGCATGGATACCGTCTATTGTGCATAATGCTTTCAACTTTGACCCTTTAAAACAAATGAAGCTTGTTTGGACAATAGTTTACTTAGTGTTTTTTGGGTAATGACCAATAATATAGACCATTATCATCACACTGCGGCCATCTTTGTCGTATTCCCTGTATACCCACTGACAATATTATTCATTCTCATAACATAAAAGAGACCAGACTATTATTTAAAAAAACAACGAAAGGGTCTTTATGTGACGCGCTCGGAGACAAGAAACATGAAATTGTTTTGGTTTGGCGTTCAGTATAAAACATGTTGTAAAATTGACTGTCAAATATGATAAATCATCTGATCTCAATTGAGAGGAAATTGGATTTGGGGGTCAGACATTGTAATTGAATGTTAACAAATTTATGAGAAAATGCAAACAGTTTATAGGCCTCTATAGTGTTGAAAATGTTTTAATGACTTCCCGGATGTACCATCAAATTAATATGAAATGATTACCTAGTAAATACGGCTGTTTAACAAATAACGTTCCTAAACAACAGCCACTCAAAACAAATCCACCGGAAATCCACTTCCTCATCAATCCTTTATTTCATATAAATGAATACTTCATAAGGTTGGTGTCAGTGTGTTCTGTGATATGCTTCGGTATGTATGTGTGGTTGGGATCCAAGCGTGGTCATTCATCATACGCGAAGTCAGAAATTTGCCAAGGGACAGGCGGCGACAAAACAAGTTTCCCAAAACAAGTTTCCCTTATAAATACAAAATAACCGTTTCATAACCGTTTTTAAAATGGCAGTTTTTAGCCCTAGTGGAAAATAAGGCGCGCCGGCAGCGTTTTGCCCTCGTGGTTAAATATCGCCTAAAATTTACATCATGGTACTTTATAAACTCACAAAAATCACGTCTGGTCGTATACCATTATCAGGTACACAATATCGATTATAGCGTAAAATATCAATGCGTACAAGGAACCATGCTATTTCCCCTTCCAGCCTCGTTTTGGTCGCATTGATTTGCATTGAAGAAAAACAAAATGGCTGCGCCGTGATAAAGGTCAAGGCCCAATTGGTTTAGCGAGTGTGAATAGCCTACAGTGTGAAATGAAATAGTGTAGTAAGCCTCTCCAGCCGAAAGACCAGCCAAACAAATCTTTACCGGACTTGCCCGCCTGAGGGCGTTTTTCTTCGAGATTTGTCATTACAAAGATTGCTTGCTTTGTGAAACGGCATAGCCATGTTAACGTCGTTATGGACATGAAACTTACAACCCAAATCCTCGCCGATCAAATAAGGTCACATAAGCTTATCCCTGCCAAATGTATATAATAATGTTTACATCTTGGAATTTATTGCCCCAACAAAAGTAATCAGCCAAGAGAAAGAATACATAGAATTACAGTGTATTGTGGTATTACACGTACTCTCTTAATGTAACAGTCAAAACCACTCTTTCAAAGAGCTAATAATATTACGGCGGACAAGTCTTGTTGGAGTGGATAAAGAGTAAAATTAGTAGTGTATAAAGAGTGAATTGGTAGCCTTTTACTGTATTTTTCACTCGAATCAGAGTGGGTTTCACTCCAAAAAAAGACTTGTCCACCATATAGCTCTTTAAAAGAGTGGTTTTCACTCTTTTACATTAAGAGAGTAGGTCTTTTTTCCGCCATTCGATTGCTAAAAATGGAGCCTCGCCCGCTATAATTGCGCGCCAATGTCAACTTAAAGGAGATGTATAACATTGGTTATTAACTTATAGTATTCGAAAGCGAATTTGGTGTTACGTTGATAAAGATTACCAATCATCCTGAACATTTATTCTTTCTGAAGTACTTTCAAACGTTTAAGTCATGTGTTATTTATTAATTGTTATAAAAGAGTAGATTTCCATGGCATTACCTGTATGCGTCAACAGTTTTCTTGGAATAAATGGGTGTAACTGTATATTTAATGAGCAATCCAATTTTCTACAGAGAGAATTTATACTTTATATGATGAAATTTATGACAACTCATTACATATACTGGTATCACTTTAAAGGTACAACATAAACTGCTCCTTAAATTATTACTCTCTTTGAATCCAGATATACATTAAACAACCCATTCGTGTGAAAGTTTGGCTTATTACATTATCATTCATGAGAAAATAATGAAAATGTATTAAGATCTTTTGTATTCATTCTAACGCAGTATTTAGGAAGGAGTACTCTTTCTCCTAAATCCGAACTGGAAACTATATCACTTCTTTTCAAATTGACAGCAGGCAGTACCTACCTCAGACCAACAATATTTGTAGGGAAAATTGATACCATCAATACACTCATTGGTTTTTATATTTAAATTCAACCATTTTTTGTTATTTTTGCATTACCAATCATATGCCTTACCTTTAAGCAGTAAATACGTGACCACTGGAGGTTCACTTGTATTCCCTTTACATAAACGAAGCCTTTACATTGTCCCCAATCGAAAGACACAATTACAGCCTGAATATTTCATCGTATTCATAATGTGTCTTCCGTCTGACTGTGTGTATCGACGGATACCAGACTGTAACAACTAATTCCCGCCTCTCGCCTACGCATTAATCGGTGTGTGTGTACACATCATTATTATTACATTTTTTGAATCAGCAATAATCAAAAGTACTCTTGTCTGCTTGATTGAGTGTCATTATCGTGGCGAGGTTGACAAACAACTGATGGACCACAAGAACCGCGTAATGGTAGCAATGGAAAGAAAAGCATTATCCAGGGGGTAGACCAAAAAAGAGATGGAGGGACGAAATAAAAGAGTATGTTAAAGGGTCATGCATGCACAGATGCAACGTCACGAAAGGGGGCATCCGGCACTGACAAAAAATGGAGGCACACGAACAAAAATGCATGGTAAAATTACATACGCGGCGGTACAAACAAGGGGCACAGGCCCGCCCCTGGATCCACCGATGGAGACATGGGCAGTGAATGAAAGGACAACATGGCCATCCATGTCTATAACAGATGGCTACATCATGCCGTGGATGAACGAAGCCTAGACGAAGATGAAAATATAGTGGCTTTGTACTTTTTAAAGTAATATTTTACCAAACTATTTCTCTGCGAACTGTTCCTGATGTTAAGACATACAGATGACGTGACTTGTGACATCACTGGTTTACAAAAAGCGCCCTCTGTCACTTTACAATGATAACGCAGATCTATTTCAATGTTAAGTTCAACTATTTTAGATGTTAATAAAATGTAAAAAATATTGTACACTAAGAAAGATGCGTGACTTGTGTCTACTACAAAACATCAATGGTACTCTTGACATGTGTGCAGCTGCGGTTATATGACCTCTAGAAGTATGACGTCATCACGGCTTACAATGGTATTTCATAAATAATATGATTCTCAAGACTGATTGATGAATGGCACCAACCTCACACAGATCTGACGGCCGTTCATGCACACAACACTGAAAGTTATTGTCATCGCAACACCGAAACCGTTTGACCGGTCACGATTCTACCCAAAAATGAGGTATCGTCATCGTACTGTTTAACCATGGAGGAAGGAAGATTCCTTCCTCCATGGTTTAACCGTGAGGATTATAGCAAATGTGCAAGTGACACCATTATAATACGCTAAGTCATTCATCATCCACACCCCGTGATTTGGTGGCAAGTTATAAGGATGATTTCAACAGTCAGATGGCCTTAATTGAGTTCGAATCCTGATTTCGCATAATGCGTACAGCCAAGTGTGTCATCTACAGAAGAACTGTATATTGCATGCCTAAATTACATGATCACAGTAAACGTTATAATACTATGTTCAAGCATAGCGGTTCAAGTCAGTTTATCTCTGGCTGCAGTGATGGACCACCAACAAGAGTGATTGAGTTACCACAGATGATCAATTGCAAACATACCGTAGAGATTGACATCACACACCGTACATATAACATTACATATAAATAGATAGTTAATCTGGACACCTGCTTGTACTATTTCATGTATTAAAGCCACATTACACATTTGGTTATATAGATAAAAAACACCTTATGATGATTGTTTTTTATACAATTTACTTAGTGTAAATTTCATGATGGTATTGAACATCCCTTGAAATGTTTATGTCTCAGGGGACACCTTATATATACATATATATTTTTATTTATTTAAAAAAATAACAGATAAACATCACAGATTTGTGATGTCTACTTCACACACACAATCTAGCAAAGAATGAATACAAAAGGTGCTCAAGTAATTTCAATTTAAAATTAAATCAGTTTTACACTTTCTACATTTCCTTTTTTTATTTTTGACATATTCAGAATGTTATGTTTTAAATGTTATCCTCTCATTATTTTTTAGTTTTGTTTATTTTAATAATTTGCCCATATTTCTATTTACTGCTTTTATTTATTTATTTGTTTTAATTTTTAACTGTAACCTCCAGTTCTTTTCAGAACTAATTACTACTCAATTGAGAATTTCACATGGTGTCAACGCAATTAGTCTTTACTTATTGTAGATTGGTTTAACTTTTAATATTGTTTTAATATAAGACCCTCAAGGAAAGCAGTTCTTTAACCGAGGAGGCTACCCTGTTAAAATAAAACAGCTAATAAATAAATAAATAAATAAATAAAAATTCAATCATCTGAAGACAGAAATTACACGTTAGAATGAATACGAACAATCAGGAGCCTATTTCACAGAGCTGCTAAGCAGAGCATTTTGCTAATCAAGTATTTTTTGCTAAGCAATATAAGACAGAAAACCAGTCAAAATGCATACAATTTGTATGAAAGTTTGGCTGACAACCAAAGAAATGCGCTATAAAGCAAAATTTTCTGGTAAGGAATTTTATGATCTGCTATTAAAACAGCTCGATGATATTGGCCCTGAAGGTAATTGTACTAGTTTCACAGACTGGTTTTTCTTATAGGTGAATTTACAGAAATGTTACCAAAAGAGTATACGTGCTTTAAGAAGCATTGGCAGATCAAAGACGGAGACGAAGGAGGTGTGTTTCACTGTGGTGGCTCTATGGGAGCAAGGGGCATTTGTATCCCCTAATATGATCTTTGACCCCAGTTTTCCCCCACCACGGGCGTAAATCCCGGGGGATGGGGGATAAATTCCCCCACCGGCCCCACCCACTTTTTGGACCGGGGGATGGTCCATAGGATTACCCCCCCCCCCCAATTTTCCATGCGTTGAACAAAATATATAGGTGTAATCTGTACTGTAGCCGCAAGATTCTGAATAGTTGTCGACTGCAGAACTTCCGTGCACCCAAATTTCAAAATCACCCCTCCCCCACTTTTCATGACGGATTTACGCCAGTGTCCCCCACACAAATTAGTAGTTAGCAACAAAATGGTACACTCGATATTCTGAGTTTCGGGACGTCAACAATAATACCTTGTTGTCAACATTTCATGTACACTATAGCTATTTTACTGTTTTAAAAAGGTTATCTTGTAAACTCTTTTTATTAACTGTTTAGGTTCCCTCCCCCAGTTGTCACCTATGACCAAAACTGGCTGAACGGTGCCCATTTCTGCTCCATGTTGATGTCAATCCATGTACACACAAATTGTAAATAATTAATTATTATTCTCCCATTTTTGGGCCAATACCCACAAAGAGTAAACCTATACACCCTTTCTGGTTGTGTTGCACCTTTTTGGCTATAACCTAGCCCTCCTCTGGTTCCGCCCTAGACCGCTCTGGGGTTTACTTTAGAATATTATGTTGAAGCAGATTCTCAAATACTCTCACTGTAGAGATTATTACAGATAAGGGTAATACCGTGTAAATACCGCCTCGGCCATATTGGAATATTGTGCATACATCGAGTGTTAATGCGTTTACATACCTCTATGTAGGCGTACGGCTCGAGACACGGTTTTAGCTCAACAGTGCATTCAAATCACGGATGGTTTGCGCATTAATTTATGAGAAACAAATTATCAGAACACGTATGTCACGTCACCGTTTATAATTACCGGTGATTTGGTATAAGCATGGAGGTAGTATCTACCTCCATGGTATAAGGCCATCATTATCAAATGGTTCCTTCAGTCAGAAATTTTACTTAAAGGTTTATGGTTCGTGAAGGAATTTAATTATATACCCGCACACTTACATTTACTAGTAACAGTAATTAAATATCAGATGTATGTTGTCCTGTTATTTCGGCTATTATTAAAATAATTATCATAGTTTACTGTTTGTTTATTGGCATTGCAGTGGTTGGTATAGAAGATATCGCTATTGGATATCGTCATTTACAACCAATAAAACTACATTGGCATACATCGACTCATGTCGCCACTCACATCGTAGACTTATTTGCACATTTATTGTAATAAGGATGCAACACATTGTTTTATACCATACTGTGTACTTACCCGTCTACGGTAGACGAATGGTACGTGTTGCCGACGCCACTTAGTGGCTAGTGACGTACCGTAGACCTGGTGGTGGTCTCGGTCGAGACGGCAGGCCCAGAACCACCGGCCGCTCACATTGATGGTGAATCCAAATGAAAAAGATGTAGCTAATAACGGACAAATAAAGGCATATTATCGACACAATGTAGGCTTGAAAGTGTCATGAAGCATAGTCTCATAACATGACCCTCTGCATATAGCCCGTTAGGTGGGTATATAACCGCAATGTTCAACAGAAGGCGATGCTGCTTGTCACTGACAGTTACAATCTGAGCATGTTGGTGTCTTATACCCCATACATTAACATGTGATAGATAATCACGGAGCATGTAAGATAACCTTGTCGGCTCCTCATCATGAAGTATACCAAGATTTCCGTGTGACTAGAGCTACATGCAAGAGATGTGTGTGGGTATGAGTTTTCTTGTCATCAAAATATCTATATATGCATGTGGCATGTCACCACAATAGCAATATATGCATGTGGCATGTAGATCTTTCATAACGTGGGTGGAGAGACACGAGTTCCTGGCATCTCGCGCTCACAAGCTGTGCGAGAAAAATGGAATGAATTTCCATCTGTGACACGGCACCCTGACGCTGGCAGCATGGGCCCTACCTATGCAGTGACAGGAAACGCAAGTGGGTTTGTTATGCTCTATCACGGAAGATGAATTATTAACGCATATGCAAGGAGCGCATTTATTATGCACACACAGGAGTTCCCGCGCAAACTGCATTTTGTGAGCGCAGGTGTGAATTGCATGTGACGTGTCACGTTCTGTGGCGTGTCTTTTGAGGGATATTACTACAGGCTTCAAATTCGTACAGCCGACTTCCCGTTATCGTCACAGAGACGGATCGTCTTAAGTACTGTAATTAAAATCTCATTATCACTGTAACGAGGAATACTTATTATTGTATTCCTATTTATCTGAAACCTATTTATTCATGTGAAAGGTTTAAACAGTTCCTATAATTATAAATAAGAAATATAAATTCTAGCAAGTAGTCTATTTCAAAATTTGGTTTTTAATAAATAATTTAAGGTGGAATTTAAGTAAATGCTTGGATGATAACAACAATAATAATCCTCTGAGGAATGTTGATATCAAACAGCATGTTGTTTAACCCTTTCAATACCGAATTGTTTTGACCACACAGCCCACCAAGGACCACATAGTTTGCACGGAGTATACAGCCCAGTACCGAATTGTTTTGCAACAACGGCAGTTTTCTAAGACCCCACTTTTCAAGCTCAATTTTCACAATGAAGACAGCTTTGTAGAGAAAATTTTTGTGCATGCACTTTGTTACATATATAATCACCTTTCAAATGGTTACAAAAATGTATATTTCAATGCAAGTTTGGTTGATTATATTATCATTTCTCTAAATTTGAAGTTTCAAAATATTTGAATCTCAATTTTTTACGTTATAACTTGAGTTCTCATGCACTTCCAAACTTGATTTATGCCATGAATCCTTCGATAAATGAAACAGGTTTGTGTGTGACATTTTTCACTATTTGTATACTCTTTCATATAAGATCAAAATCAATCGTTTTGGGTATATAACAAGCAACTTATTTCATTGTTTTTCCAGAGAGTGCAGTTTCCTAACTGATGAGCCCAAAGCGCTTCCAATACTACTGCATTACACCATGGAGATTACACCATGTAAAATGCACTGCATAGACTCAAGCACATTGTAGCTCTGTTCATGTATGCATATGAGATTACACACACATGCACACACAATACATACAATGTACAGTGCCTGTACAATACTGTATTATGTACATGTACTGTACAGGCATATGTATCGTACATGTACTGTACATTACACATATACTGTACATGTACATTGTATAAACTACATGTTGCAGGCCCATGCAAATTGCATGATGTTTGCCAAACAAGTACTTCCTATCAAAAGATTTTAGTTACCAATTCCAAATAATGGATAAAACATAATGTAGGCCCTATCTATATTATATGTACTTTCAAATGTAAAGTTTATAAACAAAATATGAACACAAGACACCTTTCTCATGATATGAATAATCAATTCATTGTTTTTTCTTTGGCAAAAGCAAGACTAGAACATGAATACATCGACAATCAAAGTGAGTTATTCTAGGGCACATACATGTACGATTCCTGATATACCAACAAGCACAATTACATTACAACACTTTCTAATTTGTCAAACGCTTTCTTTCAGACAACATGTACAAAACACATACTAATGAAAATGCACAATTGACAAGAAAATGCAGAGGACAGTTGGGAAAAAATTATGCAATTGACGATGATCAAGAATATAATAAAACCAAAGGCCTAAAATGTGAGTCATTTGATGAAGTTTGACTTTTAAAATTATATTCATGTACATTATTTGAAAATAGTAAAGTTCGGTTTATACCCATGCGAAGGTGAAACGAAATGTGACCTTCATGGGTTGTATATCTTACATGGATGTTTCGCAGAGTTTGGCACATTTCAACTTTGGCAAATCATTCACTGTGAATTTGTGACGTCACATTTCGCTTTCAGATTCTGCATGTAGTATGAACTGGGCTTCACACGGAATGTTACATGATCAATGTTTTGTAGAAGTTTATCAAAGTGTACAATCAAAACCAATTGGCATGTGTTGTCAGAAAATAATACATGTAAATAAAATACAATTTGAATTACATGTACACTGTAATGTGGAATTGTGCAATACACTAGTAAACAAACTGAACAATTTACAACAAACATAATTTACATGTTGACACACGTATGTATTTTTGCAAGGTATTTCAAGAATGTAGCAAAATATTTTGTGAAATTGTAATTATTTTGTTCCACGTGAACATGTCAACATGTTTCAATATTTACTTATAATTCAGGTTAGAGTGGTAACGGGCAAAGCAGGGCACTGTACACATGAAGGGCGATCGTGATTTTGTGCAGCATATCGTGGTCTGTTTACGCTTCCCCTTCTGTGATCTATCACTGCAAACAATACAGTCTGGGTAACTGTTAGCTGGTACACGTCCGGGATAATGTCCTCGCTCAGTCATCCTTGAGGGAGGTCATCGTGATTGACCTCCCGCCCATGTCGCCTTGGTCTCGGCTCCCAGTTCTCGGCAGACCCTGGACTACTGCTTGCCTGAACTTGAGGGATGTTGGTTTTGTGTTACCGACATTGCAACAAAAACATACGATTTGTCATGCAAACCTCAAGTAGATGGAAAACACCTGCTTCACCACTTTACACTGCGGTGTATATGGTTGTAGTACTGGAAGTACTGGTCTGCTAGATCAGTACCCCCATGTACTTATTGTAGTCATCAATGGACTTCGCTTGACTATTTCACGGTAGCTATCACCTGCCACGCCATTACGGGTCACGAATCCTCTTGTTGATCGTGGTTACAGCTGCCAACACTGGTGAGAAGATTGACAAGCTTTTTGTCGCACCAGGAGATGCATAGTAAGCCTGCCTTGGAGTGAAACACTGGCAGATCTCCTTTCTTCAGCTTGTTCGTTTTGGATTTGCAGCTTCAGGCATACCCTTGCTTAGGTACTTGACTGTTCCGCAGCAACCGAATCCAAGTTTCATTAGTTGTTTGTAGAGTGCTGGGGATGTAGTAGTTATCACAATATATATTATGTCCTTTATTCTCTAACCCTTGTATAAGTTCGAGAATTACATGTCCACTTACATACAGTTCTGAGGGGATGGTCAATGGCTGGATCGAAGTTGGTGTTGTATAGGGGATGGGATACTCCTGACGCACCGTGTACAATTATGCAGTCAGATACCCCGCTGTTTATCTCGCTCAGCGACCACGCCTTCATTCCCCATTTCACTGGTTTTTTGGGCATATACTGAACAAAACTCAGTCGCCCTTGAAGCTGAGTATGCTTTCATCTGGCGAGAGTTCTTGGCGGTGGTAGATCGGAACTAAATGTTGGCACGACGAGGTCAATAAATGGTTGAAGTTTCACAAGCTTGCTCCTTCTTGCCTTGGGAAGTTGGGCTTCAGGGGAATGATTGTTGACAGATGAAGAAATTTCAAGATGGATTGAAATCGGTTTGCGGGCATGACGGATGAATAAAATGGGTTGAGCAAAACTTCACTTCTAGACCAGTACATGTGGTATTGCGGCAATCTATTTATCCCCATGGCAATTATTATTGCAACAAATGCCTCATCTCGCCTCAGTGGTTGGATTGTTGGCCCATTGGTAAGCTCCAGGCTTTGCTTGCATGTGTTGGTTTGCATACCATAGTTTCTGGTAACAAGGAGATCCCATACTGTTGCCGAAAAGTACAGCATGAATATCTGTACTGCAGAAAATCCCACGAAGTTTCCTATAGGTCCTGGATCTCCAGTAAACTGCAATGGTTGCGGTTCGAAGTCTTCCGATTCATCCCATCCTGCGCGGAAATTGGGTGTGTTCTTTTTTCCCACTTTCCGACTGCGACCACGAGCTTTGCCTTCCCCTCGACCAACACCGATGACCGGAGGCCCGCCACGTCCAACGGCACCACGCACACGTCGGGCCGCTAGTATTTTAACTGCACCGATACCGGGTACATCGCCGTCATCTGACGACGTTGACATAGAAGAAACTTCACTTCTTTCCTCCGAATCTTGATAAGCTTCTTCATCAGAACTTTCTGAATCCATTTCAGAGCCACTATTAGCAAATAACTCTGCTAATATGTGTGCGTTACGATCCGCCATTCTGGTGAAATTTCGGAAGAAAACCCAGAATAATTTTTTTTTGAACGGCGTTGTTCTCGAAAAATCGTAATGGTAGCCCACCATGTGTCCTATACCATTATAAAGCTGTGTCAATGAACTTTCTGGCTATACAGAAAACAACAACAGGGGGTGCCAAACAACAAAAATACAGCGTCTTGAAAAGTGCGACCTCTCGTGTCGAGTAAACTCGACATTGGTACGGAAACCGACAGATTGCTAGGTCGAGTAAACTCGACATTGGTACGGAAGCGCATGGTGTTACGTTGTCGAGTAAACTCGACATTGGTATTGAAAGGGTTAAGTGCGGCACGGGCACAATGTTTTTTCAGGTGCTCCGCCATGACCTTTGATACAATGTTTCAATCATACATTTCAATTTCAAGTGCAGGTGTGTTGCTTTCAGGCACACATAAAATATTGATATATCATAATCGGGTTATACAGAAATATAAGACAAGCAATATTGGTTTTCATGGACCGTTCAACGTGCGATGATGATGGTGGCAAAAATGGGGGAATTACAACTGTAAAGTAAATGTATACGTATGACGACTTTCACCCTTGTCCTCTCCACTCCCCACCCCCGGTCCGCCAATAACGTGAAAGCAAATAAAATTCAAGAGCGAAGTGTGAGTAGCTGATTATTATCAAATAAAATAAAAAATTATTATCAAAAGCAAAATCAAGTGAAAACACATATTTTTGGCAGTTTTCAGATCGGGTTCATTAAACATACATACGTGTATGTTCGTCGACTCAACATATCAGGACATTGCAGAATGCCAGCTTTATTGATTTTGGTATGTGGAAACGTAATGTTTTTTACCGATGAACCGTTTGGAAGTCCGGTTGGTCCAACCTCGTTCTCAGGGATTTCAAACAGTTTCTGTATATCTTGTATCCATTTCTCTCTCGCTCGGGAACTGGACGATTTAAATATCAATATTTGTTGAATATGCAAACTAGGTGATAGTCTGGTACCGTTATTAAGAATAGCGTGTACTGCAGTGGGGAAACCAAGACTAGGCCATCCAATTTATTTCATCATAAATTCATTAAAATCACTCAATAATCCATAAAAAGCATATAGTATGAAGAAGAAAAACATTTTAATATTTTGTTTCCTTGAGATAATAATCAATTTCATTTTTGAAGTAACCAATCAGCGTTGCGGAAAGCACTTTATTCCACCAGGGTCTGTTAGTGAGAACTAGGTAGGCCTAGACCCTGTGGCTGATGAGGTTGTGGTTGGTCAGTTGGTATATTTAGGAATGCGTCCATTTGAGGACAATGATCTCTCAATTCAAACAATCCGACAATGATCTATTGGAAGCATAAGTCGATTAATATAAGAGCGATCATAGTTTTGAAGGCCCATTAGTCCGACGGCATGAATTAGGAATAATGGGACATTGTTACTATTGTTACTATTGTAAGGTTGGATTATTAGGTGTTGGTACAATAGGCCGTTGAACTATTAGCCTGAATGATATGTCGGAATAAGGCTCTGTTATGTCGGACTATTGCCCCTGTATATAAAAAGATCTTACAAGATAGAAACGATTCGGTCAAATGGCCTGTTGAAAATGCACCGTACATTCACGGATGCCTCCGTGCATCTATGCTCCGTGTATGGACAAGATGTTTCCTGAATGTGACTGATGTACCGATACAATCAAGAATGTCCATGGCCTACAATGGCGAGCTCGAAACCCACAGGGCGAGGTTCGTTTTAATGGGATGGTTCCAGTAGTCGAGGTATCCACTAAAGCATATAATCACATAATCATAAGCGTATTCAAGTATCGTTTCGGTTTGCGGTAACACCATGTGTTTATCTCAACTAACGTGAAGCTGAGATACAGCTACCGCAAACCGAAACGATATCGATATTCCAC
The DNA here is from genome assembly GCA_029582265.1 of Zoroaster sp. YZ-2022. Lineage (NCBI taxonomy): Eukaryota > Metazoa > Echinodermata > Asteroidea > Forcipulatida > Zoroasteridae > Zoroaster > Zoroaster sp. YZ-2022. The sequence goes on along the minus strand of CM055825.1, from coordinate 2,388,155 downwards.
CATGCAAAGCCTCAAAACGTATTCAAGTAGAGATGACTTTATTTTGATTTCTATTTTATTCGAATTCATAAAAGGCAAGAAATATTTGTCTTTAATCAGATGCATCGGTTGGCCAGCCGGAGATCGTTAACCGGAAAGTAACCTCACTGAAAATTGCATAAAACATGCAGCGCGGGGCTAATTAAACCTGGAAAGGTGAATGTGAAGAATGAGTTTATTCCGAGTAGTTGATGATGAATGACATGACGGATCAAGAGCTGGCTTGAAAAGTGCGCTGCGTCATATCAGCCTCAGTGGAGCAAACTCAACATCACATGATACGACATATCGAAAGTGATTGGGAAGATCTGGTTTGCGGTATCACCATGACGGAAAAATATGCTCCCTTTTTGAGATTCTGAAAAGGCGGGTTTTACTCGACGTTCTGGTCAGTGTAAAATTTCTAGCCGTAAACACTATGCGGCACTCTTAAAACAGGTTCTTTCAGAACCATCTCACTGCAAAACCTGTGGTGTTTTACATCCATTGGTGTTAATATAAACAATATGTAAGAATTATTTTGACACTACTGGTGTTATTTTAACACCACAGTTTTTTCAGGGTGTTACATCACATCATAGAGTTGTTTATTATCATAGAGCTACAGTATTTATAGTTCTCCAACACGTCAAACTGACCTGGACCCAATTGTGATGTGACCTAGGAAAACCTTTCTTCACGTGGTGAAATTTGTAATTGTTGTGTTTTATACATCAAATTAATGAGGACACTGTGCTCTTTTCAAAACTGTTTTATTAATGATTTTACTATGTCTATAACTTGAGTTACACTTTCAGGAATTTTGAACAACCAGCTGACCTCGTTTTGAGAAATTGAGCTGAGGGAATAAAATTATGCGGAACTTTTCATTTCATCACATCACAATTGCATGGCTCTGCATGCCGTTAGTGAAAAAAACGCGCTTACTGATGCCGAGCCATGAAATTGGACCTTGTGTGAGCCGGTCAAATGAACCACAGAATCTGGGTCTGGTCCAGCAGGTCTGTGATCCGATATAGTAGGCCTATCAATGGTGTTCCCTTGACGTCACACCATGCAAAATATATTGGAAACGCCATTGGCGGATCCGGGGGGGGGGGGGGGCTAAGGGGGATGTAGCCCTCCCCCTAAAATCGTATTTAAAAAAATTAAAAAAAATATATAAAAAAAAAAAAAAAGGGAGAGAAAAAGAGAGAGAGAGAGAGAGAGAGAGGGGGGAGGGGAGGGGAGAACGCACTCCCATTCCCACAGTGTGCTTTGTTTTTCTCTCCCTTTGATTATTTCATTGTAATTTTTAGTACTGAAAACAAATTGTTTTTGATTCTCAGCCCCCCCCCCCCAAAAAAAATGTTCTGGATCCGCCCATGAACGCATAAAAGAGGTGGTCAATGCATTTCCAATGGGCTTCTGATGATCGTTGGAGCCAGCACGTGCGAAGTGGGCGTGGTTTATGTTGGAATTGCGTCACACTTACCAACAGGCAGTGAAGTACTTTTATGAGTAGACAAAATTAGAACGATTGACGCCGCTCAAAGCCAAATCCATGTTGCCTGTAAAGATGGCTTCTATTGGAAACTATCTATTGTCAAAATCTGACTCGATTATAAACCAACGTTCATTTCTGCCCTTCCGGCCATTTATACATAGCAAAAACTGTGGTGTAATAATATCACCAGTTGTGTCAATCTATTCTTCTACGGTGTTTATATAATTGAAGATTTGCCCGGGAATACCGCAAACTTTTTTTCTACTACATTTCCACCACCATCCCCGTCTTATTAGACCTGATGAGCGTTCATCTATTATGTATTGAGGTGCGCCCATGCGCAACATCACTGGAAATGAGATTGAGACAACAGATGGCATTCATTTACATTATTCGTGTTCTTATAATTACCTTACATTCATGAAAATACTTATTGACTATAGGGTCTGAAAACCTTTAAAGAGATGAATCGCTTTTTTGTTTGTATTAAGCAATGACTTTCGGCAGTATTTTTATTTATTTTTTATTTTTTGGTGTGTGTTAATTTCCTTGTAGAAACAAAATATTCATCCGACTCATGGTTTTACAGCATTTAAGTCCCAACATTAATTTATGGTAGGTACCACGTTTGACAAATATTTGGGATTGTTTTAATTTTAAACTATTTGTTTTCCTTTCCCTCCTACTACTACAAAGGTCAAAATCAGTCAAAATGTTGATATACTTGCCAAGGTATATCTAGTGCACTTAAAAGTCAAACACTGTCAAACCTTACGTGTAGTAAGTACATTTACAGGTCAAAATGAGTCGACCGTTTTTGACTGGTAAAAGCATTGTCTGGTATTGTTCAGGGTGGTCAAAATGACAATAAAAACCAGTCAAAAATGCCCGTGCGCACATTTGGGTCAACAGTCAAACCAGACAGTTGACTGGTTTTGACCTCTATAGCAACTTCCCACTAAAGTGCAGCAATAGTAGGAGGGTTAACAGAAGAAATCAGCAATTTTCAGATGTAAATTCAAATTGCCGCAAATTACCGGTGTAAACAATAATTAAACAATGATTAACTGGTCACGATTTTGTTCGTTATGGAATAATCAACCTTCATATGAAAAATATTAAAAATTCAAAGCACAAACGTACCTCCTGGAAATGTTTACCTCAGAAATTAAAATTTAATGAAGGTTACGATATCGCATCATGCATGCTGACTCGAGACCTTCTACTCGCCAAACTACATTCACACAATTATGCACGGTAGCTCAGGCGAAACCTGACGTATTTTTGGGCGCGCTCATTTGAGACGGCTGCCAATCTAAGAAAGCAAAATTCACGGCATCGCGCCATTCCTCCGACCGGACAGTGGACACCATTTCGGTATTAACCCATCAAGAGGTAACACATTTTCATGAATTAATATTGTACAGTAAAAAACAGAAATCGCATTGGAAACTCCTATCGCTCCTCCCCATCAATTTGGTGAAAACTCACTGTGCCATTTAGAGTGGACGCTCCCGTTGGCCGCAAAACAACCTGGTGCCTGACCCGAGTCGTTTTTCGTTTGTTCGTCTCTTTGTTTGTTCGTTCAGATTTAGGTCAAATTGTTGGTAAGCCAAATTGTAAACTTAGAAATAAAATTTAAAACTTTCAAAATTAACTCATTTGTGACCGGCTCCACAAAAATGGGTATTATGGGACAAAATTTAAAAATTGAGTTACATACATAGCTGAATTGGTTACAGTAAGTATTTATAAGCTTTAATTTGGTGTAGGTTTGAACCCTGTGGCATTTTGCATTCTGGAGAAATACTGATTTTTGCATATTCATATTGTACAAATTAACGGAAGTGCCTTCAGAGAAGTACAGCCCTTTAAACACAGCAAGTGGAAAAAGAAATGAGCCAAGAAGAAACTCTATTGAATGCCCATAGCAACAGTTATGTTCCTTTTGAGCTCCTTTAGGAATGCTTGTGCAATATAAATTTGAATTATCATTAAATATCAAGCATCTTGAAGTATTTTTTCAAATATTTTTGCTAATTTGCATAATGTGTAAAATTTAAACTTTTGTTTTTTCATCTTTACTCATCAATAATAATATTTCAGTAAATAAATTATGAAAGTATTGATATAATAGAAGCCAATAAACCAACAACAAAAATCACGTTGTGAAATTTTTTTTCACCCTCTCCACATAGAACAGCCCTTTACGGGTAATAGCATAGCGTCCCTTAATACCCTTTTTCGCAGAGCGGGTCACATTTAACAAGGTTTCAAGAAAGAAAAGAAAAACGTGCCATATATCACCATTTTTTGAAACAGAGTCCCCACCAGAAACAAGACTTCCTGCGGCCTAATAGTTGATCGTGTGGTATTTTGTTCACTTGCCTATGTATATGAATCTGGCATAACCGATAATGAACTCGGACCATATGATAAGCTGAGATTTGTGAAAAAGCTTCCCGGTGTAATTGCTACCTACACCCGCTAGCAGCGGATGTTTTTGGAAGGCGATCGGGGAAGAGGAATGCTCTAAATTGTCCATTTCAGTGAACAATAAATCTCCATTTATACGCTCGCCAGTATGTTTGTCTTAATATGAAGGAGAAGATCAACTGACATCAACATCAATATGATGTCATCGATTGTTCCATAATCAAAAAATAATTCCAAGTATATGGTACATACGATACGAATTGGGATTGTCATAACATGATAAGTTTAGATGTGTGTGTATGTACAAGCCAAACATATCAAACTTATTATCATGAATAGTTTTTAAATTTCCCTTCAAGTTAAAGAACAATATAGCACCGGAAATATTCAGTATTGCATTTTTCTCCTTCAGTAATTGGGTGTATTTTTCTAGTTACGCAGAGCCAATCAGGAGGAAGATTTACCAAACTATGACGTCAGCAACTGCTATGCCCAAGGCCAAACATGAACAACCTGCCATTATCGGTTAGCAAGTAATAAAATTGCCGTTTTTCATACAACGGAGATCGCAATTTATTTCTAGCAGGGATATTTGCAATACCCTTTACGGCTGTTCTGTGTTTAGTTTTTTAGACTCAAAATAATGTACACGCCCGTGTTTTACAAGGTTTCCATGATACGTGCTGTTTTAAAGTAGGCATATTTGTTTTCTTTTCCTCAGGTAAAAAAAGGAATGTTTCGATTACAAAGACAAATTGCCAGAAATTGCTGGGGAAAACGAAAACATGGATGCTACATCTGTAGACAATGGCCCACTGCGTGGCAATATTCATGCAATGGCTATAGGCCTATGCTTCAAACGTTTTTCATCTACTTTATGTTAGTGTGAATTCATATAACCAATTTTGAGCAAAATTCATTTCTAATTAACAAAACTATAGAAGCATTCATCAGATTTGGCAATGGTCTTCCCAGTAAAAGAAATTACTTCGGGTGAACTGAGAGAATATGGACCGTTCATGTAAAACGGACCTTTTTGTAATGTTTCCATTATGTATGCAGCCTTGTCTGAATGACCAAAGGATGACCCTTTATCCTGAAGTAAACATTTTCAGACACAAAAACAATACGGCAAAGGTACAAAGGGATCCATTTTAACTGAAGGGTCCATATTCCCTCAGTTCTTTCATTCTTCTCTATCATCATCATCATCATCACCATCATCACCGCCATCACCATCATCACCATCATCACCATCATCACCGCCATCACCATCATCACCGCCATCACCGCCATCACCATCATCATCATCATCATCATCATCATCATCATCATCACCATCATCACCATCATCACCGCCATCACCATCATCATCATCACCATCATCGTCATCATCACCGCCATCACCATCATCACCATCATCATCATCATCACCATCACCATCATTACCATCATCACCGCCATCACCATCATCATCATCACCACCATCATCACCATCATCACCATCATCACCTGCATCACCATCATCATCGGCCTGTAAGGTGGCCTGAACAATGTACACGCCTGTCTTTTTAATACAAACTCAGTACATAATTTAATTTGAATATTTTTAAAATTGATTATATGAAATTAAAGTTCAACCGTTTATGCTTTCAGTAACAACAATATGAAACAATATGAAATCAAACATAATATAGTAGATCATTATTTTGATTCTAAATTTTATGATTAGGCCAATTTTCTCTGTAGTTATAATTTTATGTTATTTTTCAATATGAAACAAAACAAAACGATGAGTAAATTGTAGACAAACGTTTTCATATTCTGATCTGCTTATACACAGAGAGGGTGTATAATTATGATGTCACAGGCCCGAAGGGCGCCCTCATTGAGTTTAAAAGACGGTGGTACACAATAAGTGCGTTTCCCTTGTTTAACCTCAATCATGGCGGCGAACAAGCTCTCTATTATCCGTCAATGAACTTAAATAACAATTATATATAATACATTTACATTCCGTATGCCTATATATGAACATATATCCAATCTATGTACGTGCAAATCATCATCTTGTATCCACTCGACTGCACAATAATCTTTGCCTAAAGCAGTGAGTTTAACCTTGGTAGCGCTTGGCCGGAGAATAGTGCTTCAACGTTGAGTGGATTAATGTTGTTTGTAAAAAATACTTTCACGCCTCTTTTCGAAGAAGATTTGACACGAATACTCAACATCTGTGGTCTGAACAATTGCCATAGGCTATAGTCGAAAGTACATCACAGCCTACAAAGACCCTACGGCGGTGCGTGTATGCCACCTCCTTCAATACCGGTAAGTTTCTCTTAAAAATAAACTTACAGTTTTATATTTGTCTACCTTGCAAAGATATAAACTTACGTCTGATTGCTGATAGGGCTGGCAGTATAGACATAATTGTTCAAATATTAGTAGACAGATGAGTAAAAGGAAATGGCGCCCTCAGCGGTCATTGACGTATATTAAGAAGCACGTTGTGCTCACCGTGGAGAAAATCACGTTTGCCATGAGGCTGTTCTGGCGACTGACAATGATTTTGTATGCAATTTTTCTTTTAAGCTTCTAATATTTCTTTTCAAGAAGGAATTTTCCCCCAAAATTGATATCGGGATGCGTCAGTGCTTAGGCCTACAATACAGAGGGGCTCGTCGGCCTGAATCTATTTGGCGTACTCCTCAGTATGCCCTACACTCAATTTGCCCGCAGGCTCGCTGGAAAATATAGCGTGCCACTGCACACCTCTGGCCTAATTATGGTATTTGGGAGGTGAAATAAAACGACATTGTTAATGAAACCATTAAATTAATTTTGAGCCGAACCTAAATTCATTTAGTACCAATCAACTCACGGGACCCATAAGCGGGCCGATGACCCTGGTCGACGCCGTAATGTTTTCGCGCATCAACACGTACATACCAACGAAATCTTCACACCTTTGAGTTTGATTCCTTCAGGCCTGTCTGGACCCTTGATTCCTTCAGGCCTGTCTGGACCTTTGATTCCTTCAGGCCTGTCTGGACCTTTGATTCCTTCAGGCCTGTCTGGACCCTTGATTCCTTCAGGCCTGTCTGGACCCTTGATTCCTTCAGGCCTGTCTGGACTGGAGAAGGTGTTACAACATTTAGCGATTCCTAAAAGAGAAAATAAAAATACATTGGGACGATGTTTGGGTTATTTTGGGCCGTCCTAGCTTTGATGACCTCAAGAAACTAGTTCATCATGAACCTTACTGCTCAGTGTATATAGAACCCTTTTATTGAGCGCGGGGGGGGGGGGGTATTGGTCAGCAAAACAGACTTTTGCTTGCTTATCCCCTCCCCGCCTTCCCTACTCACCCCTACATTGGTACGGATTGCGTCGCCGGTATACATTATCAAAACATTATCAAAAAAGAAGGCAACAATTATTGAAATCATTATCACTCAAACTCAAGGTCTAAAAAAAGTGTCTAGTTTCTCGTCGCCGTGTATCGTCGCCGTGTATCACTTTAATAAAGTTATTGGCGACCTTTTTTCTTTCTTTTGTTAAATTGTGTGAACATTTTATACAAAGGTTAAAACTGTTATCCACATGATTTTAGTTTAAAATGTTGTAATCCACTGCAGATAAATTACAGAACGAATATCTTGCTTAATATTGCGTATCGCCCTCCAATTGCTGTTAAAATAGCGAAAAACACGGGCGGTACAAAAATGATTACTGACATTAACAACTTACATATGCATGTACATTGTATTTGTCAAAATTGCTTCTTCTATTTCATTATTGCATGCATTATAATTTCAACCATTCCTAACCGTAATTTATCAGCAACCTTGTCAAAGAAAACTGCATAAAATACAACTTAATATATTAAGAACTTTAACAAATACTTGATTTCCCAGAAGAAAATGAAGTTGCTTCTACCCTTTTAACGCATTAGTTTTCGTTTGTACTTTTTTAAAAGCTTTCCACAATAACAACAAAGCCATAAGACTTATGCATACATTCAGCCTTTCTTCTAGGCATACAGTCTTTTGTACTTCTATTTTGATTGCGCCACATGGGCTATTGGATTGCATTAGAGAACGCAAAGCCAGAAATCCACGAAGAAGTGGCAACAAAAAGAGCAGTAATTTGATGCAATTTGGGCTGAGATTCATAAAGAGATAGAACCGACATGCTGTAAGCCTTTTCCTGAACATATGATGATTAAGCTACGAGATGCAAATAATCTGAATGTGAACGAAACCAATCTAAGCGAAACAAGTAGGGGGCCTACTGATTTCTGGCACATGTATACTACACATACCTGTTCATCATGAACACACTATTCCAAATATGTTGCCGTAAATATCAGTTTTAACATAAAGAAACAGGCGAATAACCTCTAGTCAGATCGTAGTCCGATAAAGCCGGCGAAATCTCGAGTTTCATCTCCGGCATCAAATAACTGGATCAGAGCGTCGCTCTTTTTACTTTCTCAGTGTTCAAGATCCTCTAGGGAGAAACGATGTGAATTATGGCGGGATTAAACAAGTGGTCATATTTGCACCCGGCGGGAATCGTTGTAGCCTGCTGTCATCTCTTCCAAGCGATAACACAGGGAGGATTGTGTGATTATACCGAAGATGGAAATGATCACTCATCTGTACGGTTCGTTATCCGTGTGGTTCCGCTGGCCCTTTGGGGGTAACTCAAATTTAATACTTTCTGTCAGGGATACATAGCAACCTTTGACCTTCCATGGGACGTACGGCTGTTTGTGCTGACAACATTGTCCCCAGGGGACGCGCTTCACCAGGACCGTGCTCATGGGTATCGGGGGGGGGGGGGGTGCTTATAATGATCCACCAAGCGATGACTTGTATCGCTCTCTATCACTTCCCGCAATTTGGAAATAGAACTGAAAACGTAACTATGACGATTTGATGACACATAATAAAGAGGAAGCTGTCCTGTAACAAAATATCCCCGGGAGATTATACTCAGAATTTTGGACCTGTCAGATTAAAAAAAAATCACACCAAGAATTTACTTTTGACAGGTTCAAAGTGGAGGGAAAATCTTGCACTGAATTTTATTAGGAAAGTCTAACCTTAATAATAACATAAAAAATGACTTCAAAACTATACTTTAGTATTAGGTACATGGGCCTTCATATTTTTATTATATGACTCGATATTTTTAATACAAACTTTTCAAATATATACACATATGAAGGTATTTGTACAAATATTGTCATTCTCAAGACACAATAATAGAAACAAACTCTTTAAGAAAAACAAAATAAATCCTTAAAAAGGAACCAGAGATTTGGGGTTATTTTTCACACAGTTTGGGTATAAAATAATACACCTATCCAGCCTGACATGTTTAACCAATGGGTGACTGGGACAACTGTATCTATGTCTGGCAAAGTTGATAAAGGTGGGCGTGTCTATAGTCAATTCTGGATTGGTTTATTGGAAGAGCTTTGTACAAATGTATATTAAAACCAACATGAAAACAGGGTTTACATGTGACTATTGTTAAAAGGACTGAAATTATGAAATTTTGGGGGTATAGTACTAAATTTTAAGTTAATTTAGTATAAATATAAGCTAAACAAAACATATATTTTAAATGCAATTACTCTGACACATTTAGTGGCCTAATTTACTAATTCATGACCCCCCCCCCCCCCCAAAAAATGTAATAACACCCTCATAAGTGCCATTAATACGGGTTTTTTAATTGAAAGTGCCTTTAAAAAAATATTCCACACAGGTTCCGGTAATGACTAAAAAAAACAGCAGTAATTTATGGTTGTTGTGACCTTGCATACAACCATGCATGGAAAGAAGAATCATTGCTATAACAATATTTCATTCCATTTTCTGATCGTTCAAATATGCCTGCTCACTCCATAAGTCTCATAGGACTCTCGCGACACTGGGACTTGCCTTTTTAATCTAGTCCAATTCCTGCTCCTCCCGAGTCATTCTTCCCAACGTCAACACTGAGACCTTTCCTGACCAGACTATAACCCTTTAATTTTACTGCAATTCGTGATTGCCCTTGTTTGCCAACAACTCCTCATCTCCAGATGAAGATAATAATATAGACCCCCTGGGAGACTGGACAGGCCTTGATTTATTCCAGTTCCTGCTCATCCAGATTGGCCGTCCACTCCACCAGGTCATCCACTTCCTTGTCCCAAGGGTCACCTGCCTCACTTTGGGCAGTAGAGGGCGGTGGAGCTGTAAATGAAGTATGAAAATGGAATATTAATAAGTTGGGTTGGTGCATGGCTGTATAACCCGTTCCCTTGGCAAATTGAAGACACAAAAATTTAAATTTTACCATGGGTGCATGACAATTCAGTTAGGAAACTATTTTACTAAAATAATAGCACCTCAGACAGAATACAGTGTGGGAGGGTCCTGGGAATATTTACATTCTAGATTCATGTAAAACCTTTGTTTTTATATTTATTTTTGTTTATACAAAAAAAAAAATTTTAATTATTTTTTAACACTCCTACTACAGCTGCACTTAAATGGCAAGTAGCTATAGAGGTCAAAATCAGTCAACTGCCTGTTGACCCAAATGTGCACACAGGAGCATTTTTGACTGTTTTTTTACAGTCATTTTGACCACCCTGAACAATACAAGACAACGCTTTTACCAGTAAAAAATGGTTGACTCATTTTGGCCTGTAAATGTACTTACTACACATAAGGTTTGACGGTGTGTGACTTTTAAGTGCACTAGATATACCTTGGCAAGTATATCAACATTTTTATCAATATATATCAACATTTTGACTGATTTTGACCCTTGCAGTCATAGGAGGGTTAATATTTTTTTTGGGGGGGGGGGAGGAAGATAAAAAACAGATCAGGGGGTCAAAGAGGGCATGTTCTCCCTGTTATATCACTCTATATGTTAATTAATATACAATTTTGGTGTAGGACACTTTATTTTTGATAGTGTGACCTCTTTTTTGCTACAATGTTTCCCCCGTTTCCAAGACTATGGATCCACCCCCTGCCTAAGGTCTATAGTTGATAAGATTTCCCTCTTACCAATTTTCCGTGATGGAAGATAAATTTTGCGCATCTTGCTTATGTGGTCTAGTTTCTTCTCTCGAGAATCCTTCTTGTCTGGTTTGGATGCAAAGTTGCCGTACATCAAGGAATTGTGCCTACCGATAAAAGATAAGATAAGTTTGACTTAAAGATGCTGTGTTTGGCTTTATTTCACCAGCAATTTTGTTTTTAATTGACCCTAACCTTCCCAAATCCTCCAAAATCCTCTTTGCTAAAGTGAAGGATTTTGGAGGATTGAAGTTATTAAAGGCATACTTGCCTTTCCATGGTACATGTACATCCATGTTTGTAGTAGTGATTGCAAGGTCAGTGCTTGGGTCATTGGACACTGTTTATTGCTCCATGCATGCAGGGGAGGGTCCCTGGCCATGTACATGTATCACAGATTAGAAACACATGTGTGCATACATGTCATGTGCTTGCTTTACTACTGAAGGATTTTGGAGGATTCAGGTTATGTGTAAGCAAATGGGCCTAGGGAGTTAGGAAGGATTCAGGTTATGTGTAAGCAAATGGGCCTAGGGAGTTAGGAAGGATTCAGGTTATGTGTAAGCAAATGGGCCTAGGGAGTTAGAGTTAATAAACACAAATGCATAGAATATATGGAGGAGGGCCGAAGTCATGGTACAGCCAAGCCTTTGAGAAGCCTGGCCAGGCCCGGGCTTTGCCTAGGCCTATGGGCCTATATAATCCCCTAGCTGAGCACAAAAGACCCTTTACTAATGAATAGATCTCAGATAGCTCTTATTGTTAACACAGATTTGACTGACACCTCAGCTGTCTTTTGTTCACAACTGCAGCCATTATAATGAGCTGTACTTGGCTGGGCTAGGCCCTCCAGAAGGCCAGGTTATGTTGATTGGCAGGTACTGTATTGTTACAGGATTAGGACTCACAAAAGACAGAATAGGAGGCCAGGTAGCCTGGGCCTGACTGAGCTTCTCAAAGGCTTGGCTGTACCACGACTTTGGCCCTCCTCCCTTAGAGAGTCACAGGCAAAGCCTGGGCCTGACTGGGCTTCTCAAAGGCTTGGCTGTACCATGGCTTTGGCCCTCCTCCCTTGGAGAGTCACAGGCAAAGCCTGGGCCTGACTGGGCTTCTCAAAGGCTTGGCTGTACCATGACTATGACCCTCCTCCCTTATCAAGTTATTTATTTGGGATAATTCTTCAATCAGGGGACTTACTCTTGTAGTTGACGTTTCATGTGTTGTTGTAACTCCTCCAACGGAAGGCCAAAATGTGCCGTCTGCATTTTGGGATTGTTCTTGATTGCTTCTAATACTATCAGAGAAATTTAAAGAGAAGGTACAACATTGTAAATTACCAGATTGTATCAAATTAACAAATTATTATCAGTATAAAAAACAAACCCTTATGGTACATCTTTAATGTGGTAGCCTCTGCTACTGTGAGCACTTGGAAAAGCAGGCACCTGTTCAATGTGGGTAGCCTCTGATGGATCCATCAGACTGCATACAGTCAAACCTGCTACTGTGGACACTTGGTCATAGCAGGCACCTGTTCAATGTGGGCAGCCTCTGATGGATCCATCAGACTGCATACAGTCAAACCTGCTACTGTGGGCACTTGGTCATAGCAGGCACCTGTTCAATGTGGGTAGCCTCTGATGGATCCATCAGACTGCATACAGTCAAACCTGCTACTGTGGACACTTGGAAAAGCAGGCACCTGCTCTATGTTGGCAGCCTTTGACGGCCCTGATAAATTTGTTAGTATTGGGAACCTTGGGAACCTTGGGAACCTTGGGAACCTGGACGAAGCAGGCACCTGCTGAAACAAGACAGCTTTTGATTATTATAAGACATGTATTCTTGGTCTGGTTTGGTTCTCAGCAGAACCTTTTTAATAAGCCTGGAAAGTGCAGGAAATTATTTAATGTGGTCACTTTCCATCATCTGTTCAGTGTCTACTTAACCCTGGACTGATAGTGAAGTACCTATGGTATAATTATCAAACATAACCCTTGAGATCAGATGAAAATCCTTTGAACGTTTGAACTCACAGGGATTTTTCATGTCAGCCTTAGCCTTGCTTGTTGCTATGCCGCTCCACGTTGTCAGGTATTCTTCAAATGACACCTTGGCTAGTCTCCCCTGGGCTGATTTGGGCTGGTCTTCGTGTTGGTCGGCAGCATTATCAAAATGTATCTTTGCATCATCTGGCTGAAGACTCTGCCCGGCTGTAAATAATAGTCAAAGAAAATCTTACGCTTTAACCAGGTCCATCATGATACTTTGCTGGTACAAAACAGTGTTTCTTACTCAGAGTAATGTTTAGCATCACCCATAATTGTGCTATTTATTAAAAGTAAACAATGTGACATTACTTAAAGCCAGTAGCCTATACACGTTTGGGACAATGAACTTCAAAGCACACTTATTCCCTTCAATACTAACAAACTTTGGCCAGAGAAACATTTGTAGATTTGTCATTAGACTGACTCGTGGTTGGCTTGTGTGAGCTCTGTCAAAGGCACTATAGAAATGACAGTTATTATCATTATTATTAATATCATGAAATAGTACTTCAAATGAAAAGACTTTGCAGAAGAGCAGTTTTTGTAAATATGAGTAGGAGTAGAGAATTTTTTTTTAAGTATCTGTTGTCATCCATCATATAATAATAATAATAATAATAATGTATAGATTTATATAGCGCACGTATCCACCAACTAAGTGGCGCTCAAGGCGCATTATATTATTATCCCTGCTCATAAGGCTCATAAGGCTCATAAATCATTCCTGAAACCATCTCAGCTCCCTGGGGAGTATACAGCTCAATTGCTGCCATTTCTAGCGCATATAGAGCAAACCATCTCTGCCTTCACAGGTACCCATTTAACCCCTGGGTGGAGAGAAGCAATTATGGTTAAGTGTCTTGCTCAAGGACACAGGTGTCACGGCAGCTCGAACCCACACTCTGCTGCTGGCAACACCAGAACTTGAGTTCAGTGCGCTGAACCGCACGACAATCCACTTTACGTGCATTATACAACACACGGGACCTACGGCTTTACGTCCCATCCGGGCGAAGCAATTATGGTTAAGTACCTTGCTCAAGGACACAAGTGTCACGACCGGGGCTCGAACCCACACCCTGCTGCTGGCAACACCAGAACTTGAGTTCGGTGCGCTAGACCGCTCGGCCACGACACTCCATGTACATATACATGCACTCACCGTGAACACGATGACTAGCATACACACAGTCAACCACCGCATACATGTACTCACCATGAACACCATGACTAGCAGCCACACAGTCAACCACTGTATACATGTACTCACCATGAACACCATGACTAGCATACACACAGTCAACCACCGCATACATGTACTCACCGTGAACACGATGACTAGCAGCCACACAGTCAACCACTGTATACATGTACTCACCATGAACACGATGACTAGCAGCCACACAGTCAACCACTGTATACATGTACTCACCATGAACACGTTGACTAGCAGCCACAGTCAACCACTGTATACATGTACTCACCATGAACACGTTGACTAGCAGCCACACAGTCAACCACTGCATACATGTACTCACCATGAACACGTTGACTAGCAGCCACAGTCAACCACTGTATACATGTACTCACCATGAACACGTTGACTAGCATACACACAGTCAACCACCGCATACATGTACTCACCATGAACACGTTGACTAGCATGCACACAGTCAACCACTGTATACATGTACTCACCATGAACACGATGACTAGCATACACACAGTCAACCACTGTATACATGTACTCACCATGAACACGTTGACTAGCATACACAGTCAACCACTGTATACATGTACTCACCATGAACACGTTGACTAGCAGCCACACAGTCAACCACTGCATACATGTACTCACCATGAACACGTTGACTAGCATGCACACAGTCAACCACCGCATACATGTACTCACCATGAACACGTTGACTAGCATACACACAGTCAACCACTGTATACATGTACTCACCGTGAACACGTTGACTAGCAGCCACACAGTCAACCACTGCATACATGTACTCACCATGAACACGTTGACTAGCAGCCACAGTCAACCACTGTATACATGTACTCACCATGAACACGTTGACTAGCATACACACAGTCAACCACCGCATACATGTACTCACCATGAACACGTTGACTAGCATGCACACAGTCAACCACTGTATACATGTACTCACCATGAACACGATGACTAGCATGCACACAGTCAACCACTGTATACATGTACTCACCATGAACACGTTGACTAGCATACACACAGTCAACCACTGTATACATGTACTCACCATGAACACGTTGACTAGCAGCCACACAGTCAACCACTGCATACATGTACTCACCATGAACACGTTGACTAGCAGCCACACAGTCAACCACCGCATACATGTACTCACCATGAACACGTTGACTAGCATGCACACAGTCAACCACCGCATACATGTACTCACCATGAACACGTTGACTAGCATACACAGTCAACCACTGTATACATGTACTCACTGTGAACACGATGACTAGCATGCACACAGTCAACCACTGTATACATGTACTCACCATGAACACGATGACTAGCATGCACACAGTCAACCACCGCATACATGTACTCACCATGAACACGTTGACTAGCATACACACAGTCAACCACTGTATACATGTACTCACCGTGAACACGTTGACTAGCAGCCACACAGTCAACCACCGCATACATGTACTCACCGTGAACACGATGACTAGCATACACACAGTCAACCACTGTATACATGTACTCACCATGAACACGATGACTAGCAGCCACACAGTCAACCACTGTATACATGTACTCACCATGAACACGTTGACTAGCATGCACACAGTCAACCACTGTATACATGTACTCACCGTGAACACGTTGACTAGCAGCCACACAGTCAACCACTGCATACATGTACTCACCATGAACACGTTGACTAGCATGCACACAGTCAACCACTGTATACATGTACTCACCATGAACACGTTGACTAGCAGCCACACAGTCAACCACTGCATACATGTACTCACCATGAACACGTTGACTAGCATGCACACAGTCAACCACTGCATACATGTACTCACCATGAACACGTTGACTAGCATGCACACAGTCAACCACCGCATACATGTACTCACCATGAACACGATGACTAGCATGCACACAGTCAACCACTGTATACATGTACTCACCATGAACACGATGACTAGCATGCACACAGTCAACCACTGTATACATGTACTCACCGTGAACACGATGACTAGCAGCCACACAGTCAACCACTGCATACATGTACTCACCGTGAACACGTTGACTAGCATGCACACAGTCAACCACTGTATACATGTACTCACCATGAACACGTTGACTAGCAGCCACACAGTCAACCACTGTATACATGTACTCACCGTGAACACGATGACTAGCAGCCACACAGTCAACCACTGTATACATGTACTCACCATGAACACGTTGACTAGCAGCCACACAGTCAACCACTGTATACATGTACTCACCGTGAACACGATGACTAGCATGCACACAGTCAACCACCGCATACATGTACTCACCATGAACACGTTGGCTAGCATGCACACAGTCAACCACCGCATACATGTACTCACCGTGAACACGATGACTAGCAGCCACACAGTCAACCACTGTATACATGTACTCACCGTGAACACGTTGACTAGCAGCCACACAGTCAACCACCATCTGTCTGTAAAGCTCTGGTGATTCTCTTAGAATACTACAAGCCTCTGGGTTGACGGCATCTTTTAGTACAGGGTTAGACAGTAGGCACTGGGTTGTGTAATCAAAGACAGATTTATTGTGAAAACAAATAATTGTAAGTTTATGGTCGCAGGTTTGTTAGGAAACTAAATACATCAAGGAAACATACACATAGAGAAAATAGTTACCTGTATGGCTAATAAGACAGAGAGTATACTGTAAGATTCCTTCCATGTGTTGTAATCATCTAGAAAATCCACACAGGGTTTACCCGTGTTCATATCAACTGGAACAAAGAAAAAATGTTGGACATTAGAACAAACTGTTCTCATGACTCATGAAGATGATCTGTGCATGTTGAGTGAAACGTCAATCACTATATCAGGAGCCAATTTCACAGACCTGCTTAGCAGATAAAATTGCTTACCAGAAAAATGTGCTTAGCATATTTCTTTGGTTACCAGCCAAACTTTCATACAAAATGTATGCATTTTGGCTGGTAATCTGTGTTATATTGCTTAGCAAAATTCTCTGCTTAGAAGCCCTATGAAATTGGCCCCAGTACTTGGTCTTCTGTCTAAGAGAATAACTTGAATAACTTCATTATAATATCATCAGATCTACTGAGCTATAAATTTTGAAGAAAGTACCCTATATCTTTGACTCAAATACGTTCCTTTATACTTACTATTTGGGTGAAACGGAACAGTATGGAAATGCACTTCTGGTGGAACGTTGTTGAAATTTTCATCAAACTTCAGATTTAATGCAAAAACTCCACCTGTAGAAACATTTTAATAGATGTTATAGAAGTTATAGATGTTGAGTATGTTGTTGTCACCAAAGGGTTTCCCAATTGGGACCTATGTGTCATTGGGAGAATAGGGTTACAATCAGGATAAAAGTATCTCCCAATTGGGATAGTATAGTTGCCATCGACCCTGTGAGTCTTACTAAGGCAGAAGGTGTCGTTATCACCCAAGGGTTTCCTGATTGGGGTCTATTAGTATCCTCATTGGGAGAATTTTTTATCAGGATAAAAGTATCTCCCAATTGAGATAGTGTATTTGACATCAACCCTGTTAGAGGTATTATATACCTTCCCATATTGTATCCTTGAGGCCTCTGATGGTCGCCATCCATTCAAAGAGATTACTGTCACTCAGAGGTTCAGCTTCTACCCCCTGAAATAAATGAAGAAAAACTCAACCAAAATTTAATACTTGGAGTCAACAGTGAGCCCTGTTCTATTCGGGGAGTCGTTCTCAATAACAACACGCGACACCTGATTTTACAGCATGTTAGCAGTGCTCAGGTAGTTTTTGGTACGAAATCAGGTACAAATTACACATTTTCGAAGCAGATTTTCCAAGATTTGGTGTGCATTATATGCAGTATTGTATTTATATGTTGATGAAATTCTGTGCGATTTCGCTTTCATTAATAGTGACAATTTTTAATCTGATAATAGGTTCTGGAATTTCAAGCACAACAACATGATTGAATGTAAACAATTTTTTTTTAAATAAACCAGAAGGGAAACTGACTAGGTACATAGATATACATTGTTTAGAGTGAACAAAGAAAAAAATTACAAGAGCAGGACTGAACCTGCAACCTCCGGTTTAAATGGGCAATATTGTCATGATCAACAGGGCACGGAATCGAAGTGCTAGTTTTCGATTAACTCAGTGACTGAAAATAATATCCCATATCATAAGGTCACATTACCGTTACTGCTGCTTAAATGAGCAAGTAATTTTCAGTCATTGTGTTCATCTTAAACTAGGACGCCGATTCCATGCCCTTTTGAAAGTCTGCTCTGATTGTGACGATACTGTCCCTTTAAATTAACATGCAGGTGCTCTACCAAATGATCCATCTAGTCCTATGTTGACATTCTCCCTATTTTGTAAATTTCTTTATTCAGGGGGCACTAGTCAACAGTCATTGAACCAAAGCATGCTGAATTGCCAGGAATCACACCCCATGTTAACTGGAAAATGGCAGTCTTGGGATCACTAGAAGAAGATACAACTTTATGTAAAATAAAATGTGTTGTAGGGGATAGAAATCTGGACACGGTTAGCACAGTATACTTACCCAAGCTGGATCATTTTGCAGGAGAAAGTACTGCTTCTCAAGTAGCATGTGTGCCCTTGAATGCATGTTGATCTGTATGATGTGTATCTTGGTGTCAGATCCTCTTAAGTGATTGCATTTGCTATTACACTTCAGTTCAGGAACGTTGAGAAGTTAAATAAATCCATAATGAAGTTTTCGTCAACGTCATAATTTATGGAGATTGAAGAAAAATACATCAATTCCTAAAATGGAAAACACCATGAGAAACATTTATGACAAAAGTTACTATCAACAAGAATTTATTAATCCTTCTGTGACTGCAAGGGTCAAAATCAGTCAAAATGTTGATATACTTGCCAAGGTATATCTAGAGCACTTAAACATCAAACACTGTCAAACCTTACGTGTAGTAAGTACATTTACAGGTCAAAATGAGTCGACTGTTTTTCACAGTAAAAGCATTGTCTGGTATTGTTTAGGGTGGTCAAAATGACGGGTAGAATGTTGTATCTGGCCGCCACTATTTTTCATTAAATATAACCAATAATGTAATCTTACCTACCTGGTAAGGTGGAGAACATATGGATGTTGATGGACATATACTCAAAATTATTCCAGGATATTTATTTCATGAAAAATCAGGCATTTTTGGTATACGATGACTTCCTCAGTCATGTCAGTCTGATCTTGTAAACTCCACAATTAGTGACCAACACAGTCATTGTACATGCGTAGTGGCAACTATAATAGGATCCTTCTATTTTCTGAAGGGGAGGATTTTTTTAGAAGGGAAATCAAGTCCGAAAACCATCATAAAAGTGGATTTTAAAGATAGTTTTCGCTTTCTGTACCACCAAAAATCGATAGAATGATTTTTTAACTGGTTTGTGGTTGCCAAAAAAAATCCAAAAAAGCCCTTAAAAAGTGGCGGCCGGATACGACATTCTTTCCAAAATGACAGTCAAAACCAGCCAACTATAGCTACTTGCCACTAAAGTTCAGCTATAGTACTAGTAGGAGGGTTAATGAATAATTATTCCATCATACAATACCATTTTCAAAATATATTTCAACGTTCTGCTACATTTTCTCGTTCATTATAACTAATGTAATCTTACCTACCCAGTAAGGTGGAGAACATATGGATGATGATGGATCATACAATTCAAATTATTCCAGGATATTTATTTCATGAAAAATCACGTCAGATGACTTCAGTCATGTCAGTCTGATCTTGTCAACTCCCCTGTTAGTGACCAACACAGTCAATGTACATGCGCAGTGGCAACTATAGGATTCTTTTATTTTCTGAAGGGGAGGATATTTTTAGAAGTGAAATAAAGTCCGAAACATCATAAAAGTGGATTTGGAAAGAATGCCGTATCCGGCCGCCACTTTTGAAGGGTTTTTTGGATTTTTTTTGCAACCACTAACCAGTTAAAAAATCATTCTATCAATTTTTGGTGGTACAGAAAGTGAAAACTATCTTTAAAATCCACTTTTATGATGGTTTTTGGACTTGATTTCCCTTCTAAAAAAATCCTCCCCTTCAGAAAATAGAAGGATCCTATTATAGTTGCCACTACGCATGTACGGTGTTGGTCACTAATTGTGGAGTTTACAAGATCTGACTGACATGACTGAGGAAGTCATCATATACTAAAAATGCCTGATTTTTCATGAAATAAATATCCTGGAATAATTTGAAGTATATGTTCATCATCATCCATATGTTTTCCACCTTACCAGGTAGGTAAGATTACATTATTGGTTATATTTAATGAAAAATAGTGGCGGCCAGATACGACATTCTATCCGTGGATTTTAAAGCATGCCAGTCAACTCGCCCCCTGGCAAACTCGCCCCCTGGCAAACTCGCCCCTTACAATCTCGCCCCTTACAAACTCGCCCTCTGACAAACTTGCCCCCTGCTTGTACAAACTCGCCCCCTAACAAACTCGCCCCTCACAAAGCCGCCCCTCGGAAAGCTCACCCCCCGACAAACTCGCCCCCTGTAATTTTTTTACGCATCTTACGCACGCTATTGAGACTGGTTTAATATTATTAATTATAAAGGCAGGATGTACGGGGACATAAATATTTTAATGGATTATTAGGCACTATTGAGACTGATTTAGTAAGAGAGAAAATCAAACATAGGGCCTAACAAAAATAATTCAACAGTTACAACTAAATTAGAATACATATAATTATAAAACTAGCTAAACAAAACAGTTATGATTTATACGATGTATACTATATTATGTATTATGTATATACTATGAAAAATTTACAAAGTTATTTGTTTGATTTAATTACATTTTAATTATCTGTATTTTGTATTTTGTATGTAATTAATTATTTATTTTTA
Organism: Zoroaster sp. YZ-2022; assembly: GCA_029582265.1. NCBI lineage: Eukaryota > Metazoa > Echinodermata > Asteroidea > Forcipulatida > Zoroasteridae > Zoroaster > Zoroaster sp. YZ-2022. The sequence continues at coordinate 2,366,842 of CM055825.1, read as the reverse complement.
TTATACTTATTTATTTTACTCAGTATTTTGTTTAGCTAGTTTCCTATTTAATCTATTTAATTGTAATGTGACTGTAAATGAATTATTTCTTGTAATATTTATTTTCGTTAAATAAAACGTCAACTGAAATGATGTTAGGTAAAACTTGTAGCTTTGCATGGTGAAGAGGATAAGTAAGACTGTGGTGACACCATGTGATTTAATTCTCAATTGAGATAGTAATTAGTTCTGAAAAGAACTGCCTTTATTATAATAATGTTTAATTACTCTCTTATATGAACGTTAAACCAGTCTCAATCAACAGCGTGAACTGCGTTAAAAATTTACTGGGGGCGAGTTTGTAGAGGGGCGAGTTTGCCGGGGGGCGAGTTTGCTGAGGGGCGACTTTGTCAGGGGGCGACTTTGTGAGGGGCGAGTTTGTATCGACAGGGGGCGAGTTTGTAAGGGGCAAGCTTGCCAGGGGGCGAGTTGACTGGCATCCATTTTAAAGATAGTTTTCACTTTCTGTACCGCCAAAAATCGATAGAATCATTTTTAACTGGTTAACTTTAGTAGTTCCAAAAAAATTCCCCCCCCCCAAAAAAGCCCTTAAAAAGTGGCGGTCGGATACGACATTCTTTCCTTCTTTCCATTTGGTACTGTAGAATGACAAAATTGAGTGCCTTATGTGTAATAACAATAACATGTTTGTTTTATGCGGTTTAGCATGGTTTAACGTGAACTAGTCATGCTAGTTTAAGTAAAGTGACGTGACTGTCTGACTGTAGTGACTTAACGTTACGTTAGTGAAACCGGGTTTTTACTTTTTAAAGTTTTAAGTTTTAGGTGCTGAATTAATTCGACATGCTGATCGTGTAAAATCTATAAAAACCCAACATTATCTGAGATGACAGTATACAGTAACATTCTCTTCACAATATTTACTAAATGAACACTTACTTCATTTACAAATCGAAGATTTCACCTTCTTGACAACACTCACGACGATGTATGTTTACTACTAGGCGGCCATTTTGGATCTAAGCAACCTCGTTCTCGATGGGAACAAAAAAGGTTATTTTCACTTCGGTCGTCCCCCATACCCACCGGTGGGCATGAGTCATAGTGAGTGTGGCACGAGCGAATTATTAATTATTTTCACTGGCATCCTTTGTATTATCTTGTTGTCATCCCCACATCAGGGCTTATACTAATCATATTATTATGCATTTGACATCTTGAAATCAGGAAATCTAGTTGTGTTTATTTTGTTCTTCTTGATTTAATTACTCTCTTATATGAACGTTAAACCAGTCTCAATCAACAGCGTGAACTGCGTTAAAAATTTACTGGGGGCGAGTTTGTAGAGGGGCGAGTTTGCCGGGGGGCGAGTTTGCTGAGGGGCGACTTTGTCAGGGGGCGACTTTGTGAGGGGCGAGTTTGTATCGACAGGGGGCGAGTTTGTAAGGGGCAAGCTTGCCAGGGGGCGAGTTGACTGGCATCCATTTTAAAGATAGTTTTCACTTTCTGTACCGCCAAAAATCGATAGAATCATTTTTAACTGGTTAACTTTAGTAGTTCCAAAAAAATTCCCCCCCCCCAAAAAAGCCCTTAAAAAGTGGCGGTCGGATACGACATTCTTTCCTTCTTTCCATTTGGTACTGTAGAATGACAAAATTTAGTGCCTTATGTGTAATAACAATAACATGTTTGTTTTACGCGGTTTAGCATGGTTTAACGTGAACTAGTCATGCTAGTTTAAGCATGGAGGAAGGAAAGAACGTGACTGTCTGACTGTAGTGACTTAACGTTACGTTAGTGAAACCGGGTTTTTACTTTTTAAAGTTTTAAGTTTTAGGTGCTGAATTAATTCGACATGCTGATCGTGTAAAATCTATAAAAACCCAACATTATCTGAGATGACAGTATACAGTAACATTCTCTTCACAATATTTACTAAATGAACACTTACTTCATTTACAAATCGAAGATTTCACCTTCTTGACAACACTCACGACGATGTATGTTTACTAGGCGGCCATTTTGGATCTAAGCAACCTCGTTCTCGATGGGAACAAAAAAGGTTATTTTCACTTCGGTCGTCCCCCATACCCACCGGTGGGCATGAGTCATAGTGAGTGTGGCACGAGCGAATTATTAATTATTTTCACCGGCATCCTTTGTATTATCTTGTTGTCATCCCCACATCAGGGCTTATACTAATCATATTATTATGCATTTGACATCTTGAAATCAGGAAATCTAGTTGTGTTTATTTTGTTCTTCTTGATTTCCCTTGAATTTCAAAAAATGGAGACTGTACCAGTCAGTGTGATGGACCGTATCTTTAGCTTTTTGGATGTGGGAGACAAATGTAAAGCAGCACGGTACGGTATTTATTGATCAATCATTTATTAACCCTAACCTTCCCAAATCCTCCAAAATCCTCTTTGCTAAAGTGAAGGATTTTGAAGGATTGAGGTTACATGCTAATTGCTATATCATATATGCCTAAAGTGAAGGATTTTGGAGGATTTAGGTTATTACTATTAGTCATAATTGCCTTTCCATGGATGGTACTAGCCCCATAAATGTGGCACGGACACGCCCCCCCCCCCGCGTATCCTTAGCCACAGGTTGGTCTTATTCCGCTAACGGTAGTAATAACTAGTAATTCGAAATTCCAGGCGCTGAAATTGACGATATTTGCGACTATTTTGACAGTCTAGATACGTTCCTTACATGTTTAACTATCTAGGCGCCCAAAAAAATTGTGATTTTACTTACATTTTATATTTCCTGACATATAGGCCCGAAAAAATTACAAGACGAACGTCATTGTGCAAGTTTCAACGAGGACAGCCATCTTGAATGTATGAAGAGTGTTGAACAGGAAAACAACATGCGCGCAACAATTTTACGACGGCTGTTTTATGTGTGCACATACTTGCTGTATTTTAGCGCGCGAAGTATTCCGTTTCAGGGTTGCACGTGTTGTCGGTAGTCAGAGCATTTTTTGTGCTAAACATGTAATATAACTAATTTAAAAATCAAATATATATAATACAAATAAATAAATAAAACATGTCCAGTTCCTGCATTCAATTATTTACTTTTCCTATAATAAGTAAGCATAAATGATTGGATCGAAAGCTAAGGCCACCCTCCCGATTTAATTTATATATATAATATATATATATATATATATATATATATATATATACACACCTTATTAATTTTATTTTATTTTGTTTGTGTGCGTGGGGGGGGGGGGGTTCTTTGTTAATGGTGAAAAGAAACAAACTAACAAAAATCCACAATATAATTCAGCACAAGAAAAATGTTTAAAAATACCGTTCAGTGACAGGCAGTAATGGACCGATCGAATCAAAATGAAGTGTTTCATGTTTGAGGATATCGCTGATACCGGTACTAGATTGCATATTGTTGTTTAACAAAATGATAATAGTAATAGTAATAATATTATCAGTATTATTGATAATGATGGATGGCCAAAATGTTAATAATTGGGACCGTTCCTGTACCCATGGGTTTTATTGAGAAATTCACGACCCCAAATAGCATAGACCCAAATCACGCTTGAACCATCTTTTGCAATTTGTCTGGTCCGAGTGCTCATGAGTGCTCATTCATCATGAATGTACACAGATTAAGAGAGATTTATGCCGAAATAAAATCGGATCTCTCCCTACAGTATGACCTCAGTAGGGAACAGGAAATGGTTATTGTCGGGTTGTTGTCGAATAACAACATTTGTGCAGTTCTCCCAACTGGTTCAGGAAAAAGTACTTTGTTTTCCATCATGCCCATGATCCATGACATAGTGAGTATCACTATAGTATTTTGGCACATAGGCCTATGTGACTTGGCACTGGTGACGCATCTGAAATCATTGTTAAATAAAATCTTTATAAAATGCTTTTTTATATGTTTTACTCCACATGACTATGTACAAATATGATCCAAATTTAATTTCAATGTATCAATAACATTTTCTTGGCATTTGTGGAACTTGAAATAACTCAGCACCACGTGGAGTTCAATCATAGTACCTAATCATAACAAGGGCAACGCTGCCGAGCGGGCCGATATTAGAGAAATTATACTTTTGCAGATACTTTAACTAAGATTACTCCCTTTGGAAAAGATATGTTTTGGGGTCATTTGTAGTACGGTACGGGAGAAAAAACAATTAAGAAGAATTTTAAACTTTTCAAAAACAACATTTGTATGTTGTACTCTTTTTATAATCTTAATAAATATGTTTGTGTATTATCATTCAGTTATTACTGAAGTAAATAACACATCAGATAATAAATACTTTGAAATGCAGCTTCATCCAAACAACAAACCACATATTGCACTAGTGGTATCCCCACTTAGGGCATTGATGAAAGATCAACAAAATAGATACCATGCAGTACGGTTAATTTGATGAAACTGCTCAATGTTAGTTTCTTGAAAGTTTATATCGGCGACATCACGTGGTCATATCTCTGCGCGCTAAAATACAGCAAGTATGTGCACACATAAAACAGCCGTCGTAAAATTGTTGCGCGCACAAGTTGTTTTCCCGTTCAACACTCTTCATACATTCAAGATGGCCGTCCTCGTTGAAACTTGCACAATGACGTTCGTCTTGTAATTTTTTCGGGCCTATATGTCAGGAAATATAAAATGTAAGTAAAATCACAATTTTTTTGGGCGCCTAGATAGTTAAACATGTAAGGAACGTATCTAGACTGTCAAAATAGTCGCAAATATCGTCAATTTCAGCGCCTGGAATTTCGAATTACTAGTTATTACTACCGTTAGCGGAATAAGACCAACCTGTGGCTAAGGATACGCGGGGGGGGGGGCGTGTCCGTGCCACATTTATGGGGCTAGGATGGTACATGCACTTCCATGTTTGTTGTAATGATTGCAAGGTCAGTGCTTGGGTCAGTGGACACTGTTTATTGCTCCATGTATGCAGGGAGGGTCCCTGGCCATGTACATGTATCACAGATTAGAAACACATGTGTGCATACATGTCATGTGCTTGCTTTACTACTGAAGGGTTTTGGAGGATTCAGGTTATGTGTAAGCAAATGGGCCTAGGGAGTTAGGGTTAATATTATTATTTACAATTAGACCAATTATTTAGTCTACTAATGACAACACAAAACAAGCATGCAAACAGTACATACAAAAGTACTTAGAATGGAGTGTCGTGGCCGAGCGGTCTAGCTTACCGGACTCATGTTCTGGTGTTAGCAGCAGAATGTGGGTTAGAATCCCGGCCGTGAGACTTGTGTCCTTGAGCAAGACACTTAACCATAATTGCTTTTCTCCATCCAGGGGTTAAATGGGTACCTGTGAGGGCAGATTTGGTTGATTAGCCCTATATGCGCTGTAATGGCAGCAATTGAGCTGTATACTCCCCAGGGAGCTGAGATGGTTTCCTGAATGATTTATGAGCCTTATGAGCAGGGGTAATAATATAATGCGCCTTGAGCACCACTTAGTTGGTGGATACGTGCATTATATAAGTCCACACATTATTATTATTATTATTATTAGAATGGAATCTTTCAAGCACATTGGAAAATACAAGAGAAAGGGATGGAGGAACATGTACATTAGATCGATGAAGAAGGCGGGGAGAGGTGTTTTCAGATGCCCAGGAGGCAGGATAAAAAAAGTGTACTTAAACACTTTAAGAGCGATTGTATTTAAACACTTTAGAGTGATTGCCCTGATATTTGATCTATATATTTTCTTTTGTTTTTATAGAGTCTGCAAAGCGTGGTATCACCTTGTCCGTGAGAAGCAACTATGGAAGCATGTTGACCTCAGCCCATTCCGTGTCAACCTCCAGGCAACATGGAAGATTATCAGATGTTACTTCACTGACGCCCTGAAAACCCTTCAATTGTGTGGGTTTATGCACTCCATCAAAAACACGGAGTGTATTTCCAATGCCGTGCTGAATGATCTGTGTGCACGCTGCCCGAACATTGAAGAACTCCTCATTAAGGATGCGAGGCTGTCAAACGTTGATTCAGGAAATTTGCCACCGACGCTGAAAATATTAAAGCTACACCGATGCCAGACAACTATTGGATGGTTCAAGTCTGCGGCTAACAAAGGTCGATTTGACCAGCTGCAGACCCTCAACTTGGAGAGGTGTACAAGGTTTTGCAACGAGGACCTCAAGGATCTCGCCTCTATTCCCAACGGAGGGAAACTTGAGAGTCTGAATTTTTCCAACTGCTATCGAATCAGACAAGAGGGTTTTATGAGCATGTCCGAGCATTTTACTAATTTGAAACACTTAGATGTCAGCGGTACCAACGTCACTGATGACGTCATGCATTTTATTTGCCGCAACCTGAAACAACTAGAGAAGCTGCTTTTGCAAAATTGCGATTCCCTAACGGACCTCTGCATAGGCTCTTTGGCCACTCTTCCAGCTCTGCGTGAGCTCGACTTGAGGGGAGCTAAACTGAAGATTACGGGAGGAGCAATTACTGGGCTGATGGGGAAGTTGAGTAAACTTGAGCGTTTGTACATTTTGTCGTCAGAGTTTGTCACAGATGCTGATTTGGAACAAATACAAAGCAGAAATGTTAAATGCAAGATTTTTAGTAAATGCCTTACCTTAGGCAACTCATATTTGGACGTTGTGGACTAAAAGAACACTGTAGTGCATCACAGTCTCACAGGAGGGGGAAATTCCCCCTCCCCATCCATAGCCACCACACCACTCGATTACATGAATTGAGCAAGATTTCAAAAGCACTAAGACGAGTCTTAATTGCTTAGTAAACAGTGAAAATGCATATATATTCATGTAGTAATCGCACACCTACTAAGTAGATTAACCCTCCTTCTAGTTGCACTTTAGTGGGAAGTTGCTATAGAGGTCAAAATCAGTCAACTGCCAGTTTTGACTGTTGACCCAAATGTGCACACAGAAGCATTTTTGACTGGTTTTTACTGTAATTTTGACCACCCTCAATAATACCAGACAATGCTTTTACCAGTCGAAAACGGTTGACTCATTTTGACCTGTAAATGTACTTACTACACGTAAGGTTTGAGAGTGTTTGACTTTCAAGTGCATTACATATACCTTGGCAAGTATATCAACATTTTGACTGATTTTGACCCTTGTAGTAGTAGGAGGGTTAAGCTTAGATAAGATGTGTTTTGTGCAATTGGGCCCAGTAGATAGTTAATTATTCTTATAGAGAATGAACAACATTATTAAATTATCAAATTAACAAATAATATCTAAAAGCCTTCTTGGTGGTAAGTTGGTACAAGTATCAACCATCCTGATAAATTATTCCATCTGAAGTGCTTTCATCTTAGATTTTAAAAAAAGATGTGGTATGTCGTTTTTCAACAAGTTGACATTTGGCAATTTAAAAAAAAAAAATTAAATTGAGTACTTATGAATCCAAGATTGTTATGGTAATTTTCAAAATATTTTGGTCCTAAATAAACATCCAGGAAGTGGATTCCAATTTTGGTTCAGAATATGCTAAAACAAATTGCTTGCAGTAATTAATACAAAAATAACCATTCTGCATAGATGTGATGAATTATTCCCTTTGAGATAAAGATTTTTTTAAAGTAATTAGAGATTTGGTAGTACAAAATTAGCTCAAATATAATATTTTTTAAAAACCTGAAATAATTTATACATTTTCCTGACAAATGTTGATATATTTTGTATAGATAATAAGGCAGTAATAATACGGCAGTATTTTCCAAGTTCCGTATTCAGCCATTATTTTTTTGTAATATAAATTTTGATTTTCACATTGTAAGTTTTATATCCATCATTATCTTGTTTGATTTAGTTTCATCTCGATTCGAAAAGGCACAGACTGCATCTGTAAGATTAGTTATGATTCCTTAAATCTTCATATCCAACAATAGAGGGCCAATCTCAACAGAGGTCCCACAACTAGTTTATTTCCCCACAAATATTATTGACTATCGAACTTATCTACTGCCACCAAGCGGCAAAACCAAACGGGGGTTAAAGGAAATAGAATACTCCATTATTCAAAGGTATGAGTGTAATATTATTTGTTGTATTTTATTGATTAAAATTATAATTGTATATCCCAAGTCAAACTTAAAGTAATATAAAATTATGTAATTAAACATAATTAATCATTTATTCGTACGTTAACTTTGTTTATTTTTTTTATTTTGTCAAGGATTTAAAATGTAGAACCCCCTTGAATAATGGAACTTTCCAGTTCAACAACATGACACATGTCCGCTCTGTGTGTGTCGTCCATAGCCTTACTTAGCAATCAGGCCGTTATGACATGTCTGACGTACGTATACAAAACATATCACACTGGACAGCTGATATGATGTAGCTAACCGCTTCGTATAGTAGGATAGCAGTACATGTACTCAAATTTTCGAGTTCGTATTTAACGCTTTCTGGTGTTATACGGTGTCGAAAGATCTGAATTCTCAGAAGAAAATATCGGACTATCACTACCTCATTCGAGAAAGCACACATACAGTCATCAAGTAAGATACGCAGAGAAACAATCGGTAATTGCTAACTTCGAAAACCCGATCTCGTCCCAAGGACCTTCGCTCAGTTGGAGGCGAGTGTGGTACCGAAGCGGTACGGGCTGATGTGGTGTGGTTGCCCGGGGATCGTTTACTGCAAGCTCGGCATGTCAGGTGGGGCGGTTATGAGGTCGTTACTCGGTAGGGTTTGTGCGGTGGCAATCTTGCTGTGCATGTGGTCTTCACAGGGTAAGTACATTACTTTTGAATTGTCTGGTCTTTCAAGGAAGATTAATAATTAGCTGAGCTGTTGTTGTTGTTCTTGTTGTTGTTGTTGCTGCTTTTTACCGAAATACTTTAAAAAGAAGTCGAACCTGGCTAGGACGCATTCAAACATAAATTTAAAAAATGCTCTCATAATTTAAATTGTTGCTCTGAGCAAAAATTAGTAATTGACCTTTCACTTCTTTGAGAGAGGTTAAAATGTCATAAGGAAACTAAACAACAAATGTTTTATTATCTAGACTCACAGGAAAATATTATAAAAAGTCACTTTCTCCGAGCCCCTTTTGTCTTGAATTCAGAAAACCTAATGTCCATTGGTGGAAATAAATGTTTAATTTTTGAAAACATATTTCTGATGTCGCCCTTGCAAAATTATCACCCTAAATTAAAGTTTGGGGCTGTTGCACGTGTAAACATAAGAGGGCCCATTTGTGTTCCCTTTGTGGACTTAAGCATTTTAAATTCTAGACAAGAAGGGAATGGCAAAAATTACTTCTTGAAATATATTACTTTGGGTTGAGATTATAAAGCTTATTTTGTTTAGTTTCCTTGTGACATAAAGATGGGGAAAATCAATTAAATTTGTATTTGCCTAGAGACCTGTTTTAAAACCAGGTGCCTCAGCACTCTCTATAAATAATCCAATTTCGTTCCAGAGTTCACAGTGGGAAAATAAATTACAGGGAAAAATACTTAACTTCTAGCACTTAACTAAAACTGTAAAAGCATTACCCTTTTTATAAAGTACATGTAAGTCGTCGTTAGTGATTGATTTACGTCAGTACATGTGGAAATCTATGCATTAAAACTGCAGGGACCCACATGTATTCTTGAAGTACTTTGAATGCCTTAGAACAGCTTATAAATACGTACAGGTGTATGTATTATACCTGTACTCTCTGAAGTAGTACACATGTAGGCATGTTAGGTTCTGAAGTATAACTATATTAGGGTTAAACAAAATTATTTGGAACAATTTTATTTATTCCCTGCTCATTTAACATTCAAAATAGATGTAGCATGCTTTAGTACTGTAAATGCTTCACAAAATTCACAATTTGCTACTTAAACTTCTAGGTTTGGTTTTTCAAAAAAAGAATTTCCTACGCACACATATTTCTGCCTTTGGCATTTCCTGGATTCTGTTATCAAAAATGTTGTATCATACTTATTTGGCCATAAAGAGAAATAAATGTATTATGAATACTTACATATGTTTGTTGTTGAAGGAAATTGTTCCGTGTTAAATGTAAAAAAGCAGAACCTTCCTGAAGATGATCAGAGCATACTGATCGAAAAGTTGAGTTGTAACCACCAGTTCTTTTCAGAACTAATTACTACTCAAAAGAGATTTTTTTCACATAGTGTCACTGCAAACAGTCTTTACTTTTAAAGTTAAAATGCATTATAAATTATACACTTTTGCCTTTTAATGTACATAGTATTTCCTTAATTGAGTAGATTTATTTTTGTTATTCCATTTTATCTGACATGATGACATTTTACCATTTGTGAACACCGCCTTTAAACAATTTGCAACAGAACTTCTCAAATTGCTCACATCCCTGCGTCTATGCAACACATTTGTAGACTTCCTTGTGTGAAGCTGAGAGTTATTGGCCATTATGGTCCTCCCTCCCGGTCTTCTCACAGGAGAGAAAACACCAAGGGACTCACACGATTAACGGTCATGCCATGAATGGAATTTACCAGGCGGCCATTTTCAAAGACATCCCGCTGAGCAACCCCTGCTGTCTGCAGTGTCCGTTAGGTGTGCTGGTGAAATTGAGCAGACCCTTATGTGAACAATACCGTGTTGTTTGAACTCTTTCACTGGATATGTGCATCAGTGGCATTATGAGTGATATTAATAGAGTTGCATTGATAGGTCAACAATGGATCAACCACTTGTCAAATATTTCAAGATGTGCAGTCTGTGATGTGTGATCGCTGGGGGGATGTGTAACACCATGGTAACACTGCGCAAAAGAAATTTGGTTACACCAGGGAACCTCAATGGGTTCTGTGGTTTACACCAAGACAATATGTTGGGTGTTGCTAGTTTTTTGTATGCCCCCACAGTTTTGGAGAAAGTAAGATAATGTTAACTTATTAGTCAATACTTCAGATTGCAGCATGGAATATTCCATGCTAATCATAGTTGTTATTTTTGTTTTGAGTTAAGAAAGTTTGATCCGGCTGTGGTTGAAATGTGAGGCCAGTAATTACCTTTTTTTGCAAAGTTAGCAAGTCACAGAAAATGATATTTGGATATTGGCATTTTAGCATCATCTTTTACCAATGTTGTACCTTACCTGTCAGTAAGTGCACAAACTATAAATATTTGAGATCACATAGTATTGGCTATTAGGTGGAAATGACTTATTGACCAAAAATTACTATCCAGAGTTTTCTCTGTTTAAGTGTTTTTTTTTAAAAGAAATGTTATCCCTCTACTTTCGAAGATTGTGATCGAATCTCAAAAAGGCTTCTTCTTACACGAATCTTGTGTCGTGATTACATGTATTTCAAAAATTGGACCTGGCACTTTTATTTGCCATCTGACATCAGTAATCACCATTCTGGCTTGCGTAGAATGTTATAGGGGCATTCTACAGTTTTTACCACCACAGTTTTACCACCATGATTGAAAAACTGTCAAAATTGCCCCAGGAAACAAATATTTCACTGAGAGTAAGAACATAACAGTATAACCTGACAAAGATTCAGGTTTGGTAGTAAGCAGCGCCATTTTAAGTCTCATTCTGTCCAGCTTTATTATTTAGATCACCTGGCAAAAGCCAGTATTGTGTGTCGAAGGTCTCTTCATTACACGGGATCATCCCATACTCCCATGGACTTAAAACACCCCGGTAATTATACCTAGTTAATGGCTCCATCCTTTGTGTCTCGCCCCTCACCCCTTTATAAAGCCTACTTCCAATCAGTGTGACGGAGAAAGGCTTTTGGACTATTGAAAGTGTTTTGGCCTTGCTTGCTTTTCTATATGTATACATAATTGGACCCATTAGGTGTCTGTGAGTGTGGAGGTCTGTGAGTCTACTTGATGATTTGTTTGGTCGCTACATTTGTAATCAAGTTTTAATTCAGTCAGACTTGAATTTACAAATTAGTTCCATTAAAAATTAACTACAGGATTCTGGTGTCCAAATTAGATGAGTGTTAAAAACAGGGAATTCTTAAAACAAATAGTAATACTGAATTCAAAGGTTCATGGCAAATAAACAGTACTTCTTGTTATCAAAACAAGAAGAGGTCTCTAAAAATATCTGTGGCCCCTTGGCTGTTTCTTTGCATTTTGTCCAGTGTATTAAGATGGTATGTTACTCTGTAGAAACCAAGGTACAATATTCATAAATTACACTGGTCAACAATTTTTTATAAGTTGTCTGCTTCAGAGATAAAATGTGCTATTTATTATGAATCCTCCAAAATCCATCAGTGCACTTTTGGAAACATGCCCGTATCTTCAAAATGCACCATGCATTATCATTGATCTTTCATATTCAGCACGTATGGCCTAGTAATTTTGGTAGTAATTTTGGCCCATTTGAAGAGGTGAAAGTACCAGTTTCCAACAGTGCTGAATTTTCCCCCAAAAGTGCCCTTTGGAGGATTTTGCAGGATTTGGGGTGGTTAGGGTTAATGTAAAAGTTGTTATTTGAAATAAAATGATGCATCAGTACTTGTACCAACAACTACAGTAGAGACACTTGTCAATCAATACTGTACATACAATTTTGATAATTTGGCCAATTTTGTAACTGTTTGTCCTTCCGTCCGCTATTTTACAGGCTAATAAGTGGTTCCCACAATTCAAGTGCAGGCAGGCAGAAGCTAACATTTCAGGTTGTGTTTTCAGATGGAGAACTGTATAGAAATATCATTTTCGCTGCATTGGGCACGGTGTGTGCGGTTTTTATTACATCACATTAGCGACGTTCAGTAGTTGCCTGACCAAGTCGGAAGGGCTGGTCGGAATGAATAAACATCGGGGGGGTATAGCATAAATTTGATAACCCGGCTGAAATAACTGGATGATGCAAATGATCCAGTGATACACTTTATAATAAAGATACTATTTTGCAAAGGGTCTCCATTTTTTTTTTGCATTGAAACTATCAAGTTATAATATTAAATGGAATGTGTACATGTAGTATGTGTACAATCATTGAGCAAAGACAGTACAACAGTAATTACCCAATTACACAATGATTTTCTGATACAATGTAGCTTGATGTGCAGTTGTTACAATGTACCTACATGTGCAAATGTATCATCCTGAAAAATGATTACTTCTGAAGAGCTCTCAATTCAGAGAAAAAAATATAAACCAAATATGCATTTTTTCAAGAAGTTGTCAGAAGACAATTTTTTGCTTCAAATGTTTTCTGTAAAAATTTAATATTTTTTCACTTTTTTCATGACTTAGAAACCACATTGAGTTGAACAACTCCGTTGGTTGTAACGTAGGCCTATGTGTACACGTATGTCTTGATTCACAGAAAGTAAGCACAGTTTTGCCAACATTACCAATACTGTACTTTCCTTTTAAAACACTTCTGTGACTGCAAGAGTCAAACGCTGAAGTTGAACACTGTCAAACCTTACATGTACATTTAAAAACTTGTACGAGAACATTTACAGGTCCAAATGAGTCAACCATTTTTGTCTGCTTAACCATTTTCAAGATTGTATTGTTCAGGGTGGTCAAAATGACAGTCAAAACCAGTCAAAAATGCCCCTATGTGCACATTTGGGTCAACAGTCAAAACAGTCAGTTGACTGGTTTTGACCACTATAGCTACTTGCCACTAAAGTTCAGCTATAGTAGGAGGGATTTATTTATAATATAATTATAGCAACTGAAATATAATTTTAAATGTGTATGACTGCATAAATTAAAATAATTTGAGCAGGCGTTCAAAACAAGTCTTATTAAATACACTCAGACTAGTGCTACACCATGTTCCTTGATTTGAAATGCATATACAGAGATACGGTAAACATCTTTTGAAAATATCCCTCTTTAGAAAATCCATGTAGCATGTACCATTAATTATCTTCAGTTGAGGTTCACCATTTTGTATGAAATGGCAACAACAAAAAAGAACATGAGTATGAAGTAACATTTCTTAACATATATGGATAGTCCCTACACTCAGACCTTGGAATAATGTGACAAAGGCCTTAATGCTTTAATACTTACAACAGCCCAGTAAAAAAAATCAATGAAAAACAATTAAAGGGGCCGGGCTTCAATAGCTTCTCCATTCTTAAGTCCAATTGAAGTCAACAATGGAGAATGGAGCCATACAATGAAAGTGAATTAATAATGCAGTCTTGGTGTAACAAAGGATCATGTAAGTTTTGACATGCATGCACGCACAGTGTGTAATACATGTGATACAAAACGTATCACGGTTCCTTGACATTTTGTGAGTATTTTATTTTTGTAAGCGATCTTGTCCCGGATTTCGGCATCAATCAATGACACTGAATTATGATCCCGGTTTGAAGATGACAGCGAAGAAAATGCCGTATTGTCGAAACAACTCCGTATATGGGAATGAAAAGGAATGCTGTTTATAATCAGTCCCCAGTATTAGGGAAAATACAAGCATTGTCTCTACGACCCGACCCTGCGATCATTCACAGCACTGTCTTGGTCTGCTGAGAGCTGAAATTATAGCACCAAAGTTCAAGACCAAAGTCCACAACAACGGATGGAGTCAACTAGGTCATTAGCAGAGGTCAAGTGCTTGAGTTGGTTTATAGCACTTACCAGGCTATCTGTCCCTAAGCTCTGCATAAAATCATCATCCATTTGTCTTACTATTCCAAGTGTAATTTTGACAAGTCTTTTTTTCACTGCATACAAATCTGATGAATTTCAGCGGTGACCTTGTTATATTTCCAGCATGCCACTTGAATGTCATTTTTAAGTGCCTAAATGACAAAATTATTATTACTATGTGTAGATCAAAATCCATCCCAATCATTGATTCGGTAAAACACTTGCATTGGTGAGTAGGGTTGCTTGCCGCCAATGCGTCTTAATTCTGAAAATAGATTGACCCGGCACAAATTGTGTGTGCATTGCGAACAGTGCTATTGATAATTTAAACATACATTAAGTTTCCAAAAGCAATTTTGACCATCAGATCCCAATTCATTTACATATGGAATTTGAAGCGATTCCGAGACGAAAAAAAAAAACTAATTTGGGGCCCAAAATCAGAATTTTTAAGTATTACACAATACACACACATTTATTTAGCTGTGAAAATTGAGTGTATTTGTTAGAACAAAATAATAGATCTTTCAATTTTATTTGAAGAAAAGGATATTATACATTTAAAAAATTCACTAAGGTATAAAATATGACTATCATTATGAACAACATGAGTGCAATGTTATCAGCTAACAAATTTTGACAAATTGTATGCATTTTTTACATTCTGCATGTTAATAAAATGACACATTGATTAATTGCAGCGGCTAACCTTTGTAAGTACATTTTTCACAGTCTGCAATAATTTAAACAAAAGATACACAATTGATTGCTTTGAATCATATATACAATGTCACGTGTAGGGCAACAAAAAATAAAAATCAATCAATCAAACCCGAAGATGAAAAAATCTGGCCTCATTTTAAAAATTTTGCATCATAATGATACCTCACATGATGTAATTTCAAATTGTTATAAATTCCCTTAAAGATGTGGTTTATTATCAATCGGTGCCCTTCATTGTGTAGACAGTTCCTAGCCTGGGAGCCATCCACCCGGTATTCACAGCAGAATTTAGGCCAGCCATTGTCAGGTTCCAGGCTGATTTGGAAGCGAGTTTAGTGCCCAGAGGGGCCAGAATTTCAAGCATGGTTGATCCCTTCTGAGCTGTGGTTGCGGGCACTCAGGCAGAAAATTCATGTTGACAAAGAATTCACAAACAGACATCAGATGGTGCAAGACCAAAATGGTTTACTTAAATTATTGTAAATGCAAGTTAAGCGCATAGAGCAAGGAACTAGTCCTCCTACCTAAGGATAGAAATGGAGCTTAATGAGTACATTCTGAAATGGAGTTAAATTCTTGCTTTCTGAATCACAATCACATTGATAGTTTGGTGTGATGTCAAGTTCCGTGTACATGAAGTCAAGTTTAGGTTAAGCTGCATTTTTTTCTTTGAATATTTGAACCGGAACCAGCGATCCAGTAATTAAAATAAAGTCTTTTACAGAAAATATAAGTTTCAATACATCGATCATTATAACAATTATTACTGATAACTTTGTAGACCTTAGAAAAATATTTATTTTTGATTTGAATGATTTTTTTTTTCAAAGATACTGGCCAAATAGATTAAAGAACCATTATACACAGTACTCTCAGACTGTACTTCAGTTCAAATAAATTTAAAAGATTATTAATTGTAATGAGATTATTAAGTTGGAAAAAATGTGATTAAAGGAAGTATATAATCAGTGCTCAATCTCATTAAGGCATCTATAAGTTCTATTCAGTTTTGAAATCACGTCATAAAACATTTAACATTCCCCAGCACGAAAAGTCCAAAGTCTCCCACGATCAATGAAAGCCCTATAGCCCAAAACTACTCCAGAATCACGCAGGCAGAGATAGCGTACAGTCCGATACTAATGACCGCTCTAAGGCACGACCGAGGATGCCTTACTTAAGATGGTTTCTTACTTCAAGACCCTCTTTCTCATCCTTATGACCTGACTACCTTGAGATGGGATTCCACGGAGGATCTTGTGACTCACCGTGGGTGTCAGAAGTCAAACCCGTCACAGATCGTCATCAGAGGGAGCCAACGGGATCGATAGGATCCATATTTATGAGAGGGCTATTGTGAAAAGGGTTTTAATGGCCACTCAAGTTGTGATCCATTTTGGTGTTGACACGGGGCACGGAAAAGGAATAATGTTTTATGATTCAAGGGGAATCATCCGAGTATTATTACGCATGTACTGATGGCCTACATTCAGACTTGTTGTAACGGCCACTTGGATAAAGAGGCTGCCTTCATAATGAGGCTAGTCTAATTATAGCATGGTTTGCTAATAACATCAACATTGTTCCTGCCATTACAGTATACACAAAATCTGAGGTCATTTATTTTCAGAAATAAGACACACTGGCAGACAGCACTTTTACCATAGTCCTTAAAAATACCTGGATAATGTGGCCACCTTTCCGTTGTGGACAAAGAGAGACTAATAGAGGGCGCTCCAATCATGACATCATCTATCTGCTCCGTGCTGAGTCTAGGGCACTTAGTGGTGCCATTTTATGTACAAAACCCATCTGCCTGTGTGTAAAGTACTGAATGTGCATGTATTCAGCAAAAATGTTACATAGAGCTTCCAAGTAGAAAAATTGCTTACCAGAAACATTTGCTTAGATTTCTTTGGTTACCAGCCAAATGTATTTATACAAAATTGGTTGGTAGTCTGTTTTACATTGCTAAACAAAAAGTTTTTAAGAAAAATTATCTGCTAATCAGCTTTTTGAAATTGGATCTTACTGTAGTCTCTAATTCTGCCATGGTCTGCAGACCAAAGTTCTCAAAAGTCTTCTGTATGTATACATAAATGAAAGAGCTTGCTGCGAGCCAGACCCCATTAAAAAGCCCCTCAAATGAGATCCAGGGTGTGCATGACTGCATGTAATGTTTCACATCGCCGTTGGCTTAAATTCACAGTGGCTTGGCATATTCTCAGAGTTTTTTTTTCTGATTTTTCTCGCTGTCTACTCTCAACTGAAACCAAACTATATAGTACATGCATGTACCTCATTTATGAATGATGAAGTGTGTGTTTCATTTCTTGCCGAAGGGGATCTGGTGCATACCAGATGGCGTGATTTATTGCGAGATACAGTGCATGTCTCGGATAAAATTATTCATGTCAGATTTTCAGTGTACAAAGGTTTTGAATTTAGACTGTCGTAAAGCTAGACGACTTCAAAAAATGTTCGTTTCTTAAAGCCACTATCGCTGTTTTACAAACTAACATTTGTTTACTGAGCGTAAATTTGATGATTGTATCAAACATCCCTAAAAATATTTCTACCTTACATGTAGGTGCTTTCGTTTTCAGTGAAATACATGTAATTTTCAAAAGTGAATTTCCGTCTTCATTCAGACAGAAATTCCACATTGGAATGAATACAAACAGTCTGCAAAAGTACAGCACCCAAGCCTATTTAATTTTTCTTTCCAATTTGCCTTTTAATCTCATATGCTGCCCTAAATCTTTGCCCTAAATGCAAATTAATTTGTAAAACCAACATGCACGCTTCTGGTGTTACCATAATAATTACCCCAATAGAGTCAATTTCCCTAGGGAAGTCTTAAAATTTACAGGCCTTTGAACAATTTTCGAAGTAATAACTTGAGCAGTACCCCCCCCCCCATCAAATTAGTCGTAATTTTCACCAGACAGGCCACTGCAAGCCAACTGATTCCAGACGTGTAATCAACCAAGAAGTATTTGCTATTAATGAGTTTCATTATGAGATATAAATTCTTCACATTATTAATCCTAAAGTTTGGCAACACCGAGGTACTTGTCCATTCCTGGTCTGGGTGATGGCTTCAGCGCTCCGATCAACTGGAAAACAAGTGTCTATTAAATGTCAGGGTGTAGTGTGCACCCCAGCAGGTTGCATCTAATCAGGTGTGTAGACCCCTGCCAACTAAGGATGCAAATTCCTACTGAATTACCTGCATTTGTCCTTGAACAGGTAGTCTGACAGGCTTATCACTGAGAATACTGATGTACCAGTGATACTCGATTGAAAATCTGTGCTGGGGATTTAGGGAGGAAGGTATCTGCGCATGGCCTCAAAAACCATACTAAGAATGTGTTGGAGTTCTTTAGGTGGGGCAGGGGGTTGGAAGGGGTCTTTACCCAAAATGTGGGACTCATACATGTAGATAATTAAATGAAAAGGGCAATGCGGCGGTACCCCCTTTTCCATTGAGGGGGCTTTCAGGACTAGCAACTGGTATTTGCGCGCCGACCCCACCCCCAACAAACGAGAGCGATAATGAATCCCAAAATTACCAACCCCAATTCATGGGTTCTTTCAACGAGATTCACTTATAAGATACAAGATTCTGCAGTAGCAAAGAGTCTGCCGAATCAGGGTACAGAAGTGTCTGACACCTTCAGGGTACAGGTTTACATGAAATTTCAACAATATCAGATGACCCTCTTAATCACAATGGGCTGTATGACGGAGAGTATTTCTGTGTGCCCTTTATGTCCTGAAATCTTGAGAGTATTTCGGTGTTCCATTTATGTTTGAACCAGATGCATGAATCTTTCAGACCCAAATGTTTTATGGCCGTATCAGTTGAACTCTGTCATTGTTTGTGTAACATCTGAGCATATTGATGCCGACAAATGACAAATTGTCGGCAGGTATTGATTGTATGAGGTGATGAACGGCCGGGCAGGTGCTCTGCACACCCAGGCATTAAGCCTTGGTTCAGGGCATGGGGGGGTTGGGGGGGGGGGGGACCTTCAATGGGTCGTTATCCTGCATTTTCATCAGTCAATGTCATTTGCATTTTTACTTGCTCCATACCAACCACCATCAATTGACTGAAACCGAAATATTGAATTTCAGCTGCCTCGGAGTGTACACATGTAAACATGAATTGAGGCCAATCGAATCCATGTCAAAACATTTTGTTTTCTCTAATCCTTGCTTATTGATCAACCCAGTCCCAACGAGCCAACTCAGGAAGTATGTTCTTTTTATTGTATTTTAGGCTGAGTGCGAGAACAGTAAGTCAATTGTGCAGACAAAAGAATAACACTCGGTGTGGAGACAAAAAAATGAAAAAAAAGGTGAAGTCCGGACTGTCCTAAATCCAAACAAAGAAAGATGATTAATGACTGTAAAACATAACCTTTGAGCTGAAAAGAGTTTGGAATCAACCCAATGGTTTTGGCACTAGGCATTTACTGCAGCCTGTTATGCTATCTGTTTTCTGTAACAAGAAACTCATGTAGAGTTCAATCCCTATGCGTGCCGAGTAGACTTAATTAATAACACCCTCGAGGAAGACATCCATGGATTAAAAAACATACAACTAAATTGTAATCTTACAGGGAACAGATGTATGCTGTAAAACGTGACTGTGGTTTATTCCACGACATGCCCCGAACCCAACAGTTCTGTGATTTCAGTCCAATATTCTCTCAGTCGTGAAATCTGTGCCAGTAGTCTGCAGTGAGAATTTATGGCCGACTCGTCGTTGTGATTCACTCACTACTTTATAATAAATTCTCCATCCACTGAAGTGTCTTTTTGAGGAACGCTTGGTATTTCTAAAAAACATTGCCTGTGTTCTAACTTACTCTTGAAACCATAAAAACATTATTGGTAAAACCATGGTTATACATGTACATGTATTTCAAAAAGTAAAAATATACAATGTAAATAAAAACTTATTTCTTCACTATTTTTAAAGTACATTTGAGTAGTTTAAACCTACATGTACATGACATGTACATGGCATGTACATGTACATGTACGTGTGTTGTGTAAAAGGATTCTATTCTAGTAATATACACATACGCACACTGTGAAATTGTGAAAGTATTAGTAGTTAACAAGGAGTTTTACAGACTTAGTTGTGGACCTTTCACTGTAAGGTTGGGGTTTTTTGTGGTCACTGCACATCAGATATAAAAAGACTTCAGACCAAAAGTTCAATATTTTTCCCAGTACCTCTATGAATAAAAAAAAAAATCAAGAATTTTTAAGCCTGTTTTACCTGCACCGCTGAATAAATCTTATCAGATTTATCTTTTTTTTAAATCATTGGCCAACCACCTGTTATTTAAACTTGGCCTTCACTCTTTTTTTCTTTTCTCAGTTTAGTTTTTTTTTGCCGTTGGGGTGGGGGCAAAGTTCCTGTGACACTATACACAAGCCTTCCATATATATGTGTAGCTCCCACTACATGTGGAATTCAATGCACTGTTGAATTCTTTTGGCTGTTTCTTAAGCCTTATTCCAGCCACAGGCTATAGAGAGAGAGAGAGGTATGGTAAGTAGGCATTCAAAGGATTGGGGACAGAATTAAACCTGTTTATGCATCCAAATTCTGACAAATTGGAATGGCATCTCACCAGAAGTGGTGTGCACAGGATTCAGGCTTTTATTCTGGTCTACACCCCTTTTACTCCTATTTATTATTATTTTTTTGGGGGGGGGGGGGGATGTACTGGTACATGTAAATGGTCAATACACTATTTGAGCGGGCTTCCTGATAAAACTAATTTAATTTTGAAGATAACTTGATGCTGAAAAAAAAATGCAAATCTGAAAAAAAAACCTTACGAATCATTCGTCTTAAAAGAATTCATAAATGCCCTTGAAGACAGTTGAGACAATCTGATTGGATGAAACGTGATCACCTGGGGCTGCCTATGCATTATCTGCAATAACCGGCAGTCTGCAAGTATGCGGGTTGACGCCAGCTGCAGTCAGTTTGTATTCGCATCACGCGGACTCACTGGCTAAATCGTAATTTCATCAGTCCTCAAACATGGATTCTCCCTTTCACTACAAATGACTGAATATTGCAATTTTGGAAACAAAATCAAGATGGGCGTTAAATGAAAGTTTGAATCCAGTTCTTTTCCGCTGGGTAAAGACCTCAGGTAAATTTACATTTACATTTACATGTACAGTGTATATAGTTGATGTTTTGACGGCTATTTGTGTGTTATCCAAAAAGGGAAAAACGTTACCAAAAAACCCCCGTGGGTGCTGAAATGTTTATAGCAGCCTGTTTTTGTTCATTGTGCTGCAAAGCCATGGGATGTAATGGAGTTACTGAAAGCAAAAGTGTATAATGCTACATGTATATCACTCTCACACCCAAATAGCCATCAAAACATCAACTGTATTCACTGTACATGCAAATGTAAATTTATCCGAGAGATCTGGCGTCAAACTTTCATAACGCCCATCTTGATTTTGTTTTTTAAATTGCAATTGCTGCTAAGCCATGGTATGTAATGGGAGTTACTGAAAGCAAAAGTGTATAATGCTACATGTATATCACTCTCACACCCAAATAGCTGTCAAAACATCAACTGTATTCACTGTACATGCAAATGTAAATTTATCCGAGAGATCTGGCGTCAAACTTTCATAAACGCCCATCTTGATTTTGTTTTTTAAATTGCAATTGCTGCTAAGCCATGGTATGTAATGGGAGTTACTGAAAGCAAAAGTGTATAATGCTACATGTATATCACTCTCACACCCAAATAGCCGTCAAAACATCAACTGTATTCACTGTACATGCAAATGTAAATTTATCCGAGAGATCTGGCGTCAAACTTTCATAAACGCCCATCTTGATTTTGTTTTTTAAATTGCAATTGCTGCTAAGCCATGGTATGTAATGGGAGTTACTGAAAGCAAATGTGTACCAGGTTTTATCCAGTAACACAGCTCTCATTAATGGAAGAAAATACCCCAGCCCAAGCCTCTCAGACTTGCCAGTGTTCACGACTGTTCGGGCAGAAATGCTCAATTGACACAATTATTTTTGTTTCCCCACCGAAGTGTGTTGGAGAATAGCTGGCCTTCACCAAACCCCATTTTTAAGGCGTATTTTTGGGGGCGACTGCCGACATAATTGTCATCACACCTATTCTGAACCGAGACGGGCAAGAGTGTAAAAGAAAACTCTTTTTTTTTCATTGAAAAGCTTGGTACACCCCTTTTGTTCTGCTCTGTATTTCTCCTTTGTCCCCCTCCAAGGATTGTTCATGCAAGCCCAGCCCAGCAGGGTACCTACCGAACAAGATAGCACGTCAGTCTATAAACTGTAAAGTATTTAGAATAGGCGTATACCAAGCAAGCTAAACCATCAGCGAGGTCTGATGGATAGGACCAATGGGACCATTGAAAGCCCTGTCAAAGTGTAATCCTAGGATCATCATTGGATCAGCCTCCTTGCCTGTCACTCCTGGGATTGGCATTGGGAAAGGCATGCCTTCCGTTTTCAACTTTAAGTCGACAAAAATGAACACTATAAAAATTTGAATTCAATAAATAAATTTTATCTCATGTAGATTACAGATATAAGGTTATAGAATTAAAAAATAACCTTATAATCAAATTTTTAAAGCTAAATTGTACACTATTGGTAATGTTGGCAAAACTGCCTATAAAAGTACAGTACATGCATGTACACATATCTTTATTGTCTTTGAACCAGGATAATTCATTAAACAACCAACCTGTAATGTTCAGTTTTTCATTGTTTTCTCAAATTCATGAGCACCAATAGTGATGAATCTTTCACAGGTTTTACAATATTTCTTGAAAACTAGTGTCACATGAATTGCCAAGTACAAATGGTGTACATTCGCTTAAAACCAAGCACTGTCAATACCAGCAAGTATTGTTTTTGTTATGGAGTGTGCAGATGCAAAACACTACAAAGATGAAAAGAAACATTCAGAGTAAATTAACAGCAAGAGTAAAATCAACATATTGGCAAAGCCAATCCCTCTAGTAGTTCTGTCTCTGCGACCTTGAAAATATTGACCATTTTGGACAGTCTTCAGATCTCCAAAAATGAAACTCCCATTTGCTCTCGCATAATATCACTTTCAAGATCCCCCCTTGAAAAAATATAACTCAAATGAGTTTTCATTCATGCTTCCAAGATGCTCCAGCCCTGTTGTTCTTGTTTACTTTTAAGATTTTTAAGACTGCTGTGAAGAGAAGAACCACAAAGTAATCGGAAGCCTACAGAGTTTTAAAAAGCGGGGGAAGACCATGGACTGAGCAGCTCTGTGGGACGGTAGGAGAGCGGCTGGGTTTGACAAGTTGCATGCTGTTGTTAAATAGGGATGGCTTTATGGGATCTTCACAGAGTCGGTTTTATAAAACGAGAACAAGAGAAAACCAATAACGCTTCACTGTCAGATATCAGTTCAGGTTGGTAATTTGATACATTGCTTAGAAGGATTGGAATGTTTGCATTGGTAATGTTACAGATTTGTAAAATTTGCAATTTAAAATGTTATGAAACTGTGTGCAAACACTAACACAAGACTTAAAGGTGTGCATAGTGAAAAGTAATAATTAGAGTACATGTAGGTTTGTGTTAGCACCATGTAATAATCTATCTTGAGTTGTGTGGTTCTGAGATGAACCTCTGGGTAACTTGGACGCTTCGGTCAGTGTGCTCTGATATTCTCCTGAAGAAGTCAATGGTTCCTTAACCAGTTCGCGTCGGAGGCCGTGTATACACGCATTTTTTTTTTGAACGGCGGATCGGAGAGCATCTAAACACGCATTCCGATTTTTGTGTGTGTTACCGGGAGACTTGTCAACACGCCACACGTGGCGTGCCGTCGTGGCGCCTGACTTGTATACACGCAATCGTTTCTCGAAGTCCATGGGGTCACGGTTCGGTGGCCCCAGACAAAAGGCACTGCAAACACTGAACGAGTTCACTCTTTTTGTTGATTTTTGCTTAATCCCTTTATCCAAGACCTGTTCCTTTGACATACCAGCCAAGAATTTGTAAAGACGGATTTATATCCATTGTTTACGAGGCCTTTCCTCTCTCTCCGGGTATGCCATCTGTTGGACCGGGTGCTGGTCGCTAATAGGCCGTTGCATCGGAGCTTGCCAACTGTCTAATTGTGCTGAACAAACACAACCGTAATTAAAAAACTAGCTATTTAATTCTCGAAATGTCAATGAGTAAAGGTGTTTATTTGGGTGTCCGGACTTAGTTTCATTGACAAAAAAAAATTATTAATGGCTAGAAATTTTTTCTGATTTTTCACTGAAAATAAACCCGCATGGGGGACCGGAAAAAAATATATATTCCCGACGTGAACTGGTTAACAACAATGCACATGTCAAAAGTAAACAAATGTTGTACAAACCTGTTGAATATATTACAATTCAACAATGTGCAATTGTCATCACCATGGAAACCAGTTGCAACAACCAGTTGCAGAAAACTTGTCAAACTTTCTCTGGTGAATCATATTCAAAACCTAAATAAAAACAAATATGTACTGTACATGTACAATGTATGTACACATACATGTAGTGGTACATACATATCGTCATGTCTGTTTCCTAGCTCTATGATATGTACATAGCTCAATAATGTACATAGTTAATAAATGAGACAATCTTCTTTTAAAGATTTCTGCTTTTCAACCTTATAATTCTGTTTTGTGGCAGTAGGATACATATAAATGTACATGTATCTCACCTTGGACTGAAATACTATAAACACAACCTTTTACCCATATTTATATGAATCTGGGTTAGTCTGAAAGCTTACTCTGGGTAAGGTTTTTTTTATCATGGAGTAAAAAATATATCCACTTTTGAATGTCTCTTTAGAAACACCATGTAGGCTACAATCAGTAAGAGTAATTATTGTGTGTACATGTTTTCATTACCACTCCTCTGGTAGCAGTCTTGCAGGCTTACATGTATCCCAATGGGAGAACACCTTGGCCGGGTCATCTAGTGTGCTGGTCTCAGACTTTGAGCATATTTGCTGATCAGCTTGGCAGAATATTCGCACGATTTTTATTCAAATTTTGGTCCCAGTGTAAGTTCCCTTACTGCCATGCATTTTTTAAGGCACTGACATTGCTATTGCATCGCGGTGAGGGTGAGTCATTGGTCCTTCTGAGCCTGATGGACAAGGAGCCTAGATTGAGAAGAACTGGCTGCCGTGGGTTTGTTTAGTGGCTTAGAGCGCAGACCTTTCTAAAAGACTTGGTGCTCGGTCATGGTATTTTCCCCCAGTTGCACTGAACACAATACAACCTGTAAAACTGTTGGATGTTAAAGGGCAATTCCACGGTTACTCACGTTACATGTTTGGGCAAACTGAGTGAAATATATTTAATAAGGAAATTATGGCATTAAGAGTGGGCCCAATACCTAAAAAATGTAACGTGAGTAACCGTGGAATTGTCCTGAAGATGTATCACCTGTGTAATTCACTTTTCTACCAGCAACTTACAGCAATTTTCTTTATCATCGGAACATTTCTATTTTACTCTAGGATAGGAAAAACATAATAATAATAATAATAATAATAAAGATTTCACAAAATAAATACAGGCGTAAAAAAATATTCCTAAATAAAGTTGTTCTGGATCCTGTCATAAATTCATTTGGGCACATAGAGTTACTG
Organism: Zoroaster sp. YZ-2022; assembly: GCA_029582265.1. Lineage (NCBI taxonomy): Eukaryota > Metazoa > Echinodermata > Asteroidea > Forcipulatida > Zoroasteridae > Zoroaster > Zoroaster sp. YZ-2022. The sequence continues at coordinate 2,340,749 of CM055825.1, read as the reverse complement.
TTAAACCAAGCTTTGGACAAGTATTTGTTGATCTCAATTCAAAGTATTTGTTGTCCTGTCTATAAGGAAATGATCTGTTATTAGTACTGAAAATATTTTTAAATATGAGCTATACATCTTTAAGTTTAAGGTGGTGGAAAAACATAAATGTATTAATTATATCCACAAAATAATCCACTCTTTGAAATAGAATCTTACATTTTTCCCTTATAAATAATTTATGGTCTGGCCCGGAAATTGTACAGTACATACACACTGTACATACTTGTATAGTGATTTTGATATCATGTTTTATTCATCAGGCATGTTAGCGTGCATTGAGCTGAACAATTTATAGATTGGTTTTGAAATGAAAAAAAAATAAAGATCCTTTACTAACATGTGTGTAAGCCCCCCAAAATTCTCTGGTTTCTGGTCTCCGTCTTTTTTGGGGGGCTATGAAACGTTGTCCAATTGCAGTCAAAATTGCTGGATCGATTGGAATTCTGCCGTGCTGTTTTTTAAACGACTTTTTCACATAGGGGTATGAACGTTTGCCCGATTTGAGAGGCCTCTCTTAGCCACCATACTTTGTGTATATATGGAATATTTGGTCTGGTTCCAATAACCGCATACATGTACATATATCATGAATTTCACTGGTTGGCAAAAAAAAAAAAGATTACAAAAAAAAAAAAAACACCGATTTTGAAGCTGACCTACAACCAGAAACCAGAAACTTTTTTCTTTTGACCTAATAATTAAAAACTGACAACTGTCATTTGTTTGATACAAAAAGTGTGCTGGTGTCCTGTCCCAGTCAGACACATGCTGTGTCAGACACATTTACTTTGATAAGGTTAACACCCCTGCGAGATACATGTAACAATTGTAGACTCATACACACATACCAATGAATCCAGGCTCTGACCAGAGTTCACTAGCCACCTCACCTATAATGTCAACCGAATCTTGTTTCCCCGTTCCGAAAACCGTGCATTTAATTTATCGCATCGAGCACTCGGGTAAAAGGTGAACTATCTATCAAGCTACGGGGAGCAAAATAAATTGGAACATCTGATCCGCGGAAAGTGCTTAAATACTGTAATTTCCCCTTCCAAGTCGGGCGTATGACTATCGGCCAGTGAAACACGATAATATGGTAATATTAACTCTTAGTAGTAGTACTGTTTGCACAGAAAGGCTGTAAATGTGTACGCTCTCAGCCAGAGGCTCGTCTAGAAATACATGTTCGTATGACAAGAGGAATGTCCCGATCTCTTTTTTATTTAATGAACCTAGTGCACCACTCTCGCTGTTATTGACAAAACACTGAGTTGTATACTTACACGCTATGGTATACATGCTGTGAGCAGTATCCATGCAAGTACTGTACATGTACACTGTACACACGTGTGTATGTTGAAGGATTTATACACAAACAACAAGACTTTGTCGCTTGTGTTTGTCGTTATTTTACCAGCAATTTTTGTTTTAATTAGATCATTGTAAAATTCCTTATAGAAAGGAAAACAAATGTTATGAAATGTAATATTTCACAAAATAATTGGCAGAACCTTGGTTTAACAATTTCATTTGCAACTTTGTATCCAAGTCTTTATTCTCATTAGTTATGCACACATACATTTACATGTAATTCTGTCCTCCTGGTCATGCCCTTCATCTTTCAAATTTCTCTAATTTGTAGAACAAGAAAATAAACAGCCATGACAACCAGGGTAACTCTCAAAGAATTTCCCTTATCATTTGATTTCTCATTGTTTGGCGTGACATTCGGCACATCAGCATGCCAAAGTCGACATCACTGGAATTATCAGGTGATGATGGCCGGCGATAATTTCACTGATGCGCTTAGAGCCGCAGATAACCAGGGAGACACGGTCCAATCACCTTCCGCCGTTAATGGATAACTGACTTGAGCTCGAGGAGTGATTTATGGGGTCGAGGATTGTTGTGAAAATGAGTCTTGGTGTTTTGTAGTACCGTTTGCCACCAGTCTACCACGATTACCCCAGTAGTAGAGAATTAAATGTCAACTGGCGATTGATGGAACAGGACACCTCAGCTTTCAAGGAAAAAAATGCTGTTAGGCAACAGACGATGAATGATGACGACAGAATCAAATTGAAAACACGATTCTAAATTTTGCCTTCTGTAAGTGAAGTGCAAACACATTTTTTTAGAACAGAGTCCAGACTTACATGTATCATGTAAAACATATTGTTACCATGATTTTTTAAGAAAGATTTTAATACATTCTATATTTCATACCCCAAAAAAACAGTACAGACAATGTCGTAATTTGACAATGAGTTACAGTGCAGATTTTAAAATGAAATTTGTTGTGATCTTTTAATGAATGTACAAATGTATGTTTCATCATCTTAATATGAATATTGCATACATTCTAATAATAATAATAATAATGTGGACTTATATAGCGCACGTATCCACCAAACTGGTGCTCAAGGTGCATTATATTATTACCCCTGCTCACCAGGCTCATAAATCATTCCTGAAACCATCTCAGCTCCCTGGGGAGTATACAGCTCAATTGCTGCCATTACAGCGCATATAGGGCTAATCAAACACAATAACCAACTCTGCCCTCACAGGTACCCATTTACCCCTGGGTGGAGAGAAGCAATTATGGTAAAGTGTCTTGCTCAAGGACACAAGCACCATGGTCGCGGTTGGGATTCGAACCCACATTCTGACGACTCAGGCATCAGAACACAAATCCGATGCACTAAACCGCTCGACCATGCCACTCCATACTGTCCCTTTAAATATCAAGTTTATCACCAGTAAATACAATATTTATTCAAAATAGCCACTTGCACATACACTTTACACAAAAAATGACAAATATATATGCGATGTGATCTGGGAAAACCCTTCACATGGTGAAATTTGTCATTTTTGTGTTACATACATGTACATCAAATTAACGAGGACACTGTGCTGTTTTCAAAACTGTTTTATTCATGATTCTAGGTTGTCTATAACTTGAGTTATGCTCTCGGGAAGTTATAACCGCCGCTGTCCTTAAAAACAATGGCGGAAATGAAAAACAAAGATGGCTTTTTAATTATCTGTCATCATATGTTTTTACATCTAAAACGATGGAATTTTTATTTAATATTTTCAAGAATGATCATTTGGATAATAACAGTTAAAAAACTCAAATTGTCAACAACAAAAATTGGGGGACTATTTTGCCATTATCTTCAAAACAAGTTTGCCGACATCCGACGGGTTTTCCCAGATCGCATCACATTTGTTTATGTTTACTACTTACTACACTGTATGTACAGTTAATTATAGTACACCCGTACTTGTTCATGTACTCTTAGAAAAATGCTTCTGTATAACACAACACACACAGTTTCTTCATTTTCAAGCCATCTTTTGTCATGGTATCACGATCATGGTGCCTCTCGTACAAAATCATGCCTCTCGGTTGATGAAAATATCCCCCTACACACAATAGGAGCAAGTGCAAATACCCACTGTTTGGCCAAATTAGTGCAATTTGCATCTAAACTTACATACATGTACGAAGTTCAAGCCTTTCTTTTATTCCCTAACAATACATCCATTGTCTTGTTTATCTAATTTTATTCCCTTTCTGCTGTAAGCTTGTCACAGGTTATTAGATTAACCTGCACCACTCTCATTTTCATAATTCAGTTAAATTATGTTTCGTAGAATATTATTTTTGTCATCTCTTCATCGGTGTCCTGCGAGGTTGCTATCACAGTCATACTTTAAAGAATGTTTTAGATGTCATGTTCTTTCAAATCGGTAAATTTATTCTTCAAATCAAATTAATAGTTGGCTCAAATATTCAGTGAACAAAATGAATCAAAAATGTGTTGATAATTTGTGTGTAGTGTGAAGTATACATACATGTACATACTTGGACTATATTGTATCTAATTATGTACTTTTGTCCAACCATATTTGCAACGTTTGGTATTCAGAGCAGGTTGAAACATGCAAAAATGTGAAATTAGCCTTGTGAACAGCTCAAATGGCCCATTTTGACACACAAGATTGCACTCGGTCTGACCCAATGATTCAGAAGCAATCAGTTGTAAAAACAATTTCACCTTATTGTCGATATTTTCCATCATGGACATATTACCTGGGTGCACGCCCTCAAGGTCCTGCTGAATAACACATTAAAGGGAAGCTAAAACATTAATAAATTATTATCCAAAAGCTAACTTGATGCGAAGCTGGTCAAGGTTCCAATTATCTTGAAAAATAAAATACTCTCATTTCTGAGAAAACACAAAAAATACATTTAAGCACATTTTTAAAGAGTTGCCAAACAGCAATTTCTTTATCCAAGTGTTTTCTGTAAAAATATTCATTCTTCTTATGAGCAATTCCATGGTTACTCACGTTACATTTATGAGGTTATGGGTCATCATTTCCTTTTCACTCATCAGTTTTTTCACAGTAGTTGCATTATACCCAGACCTTACTCAGCACAAACAAATAATTTAAAAAAAAATCCGTTATATAAGAGAAAAAAGCAACATTTTATACCTGTCCAAAAAATGTAACGTGAGTAACCAGCATTTTTTCTCTTATTTTTTTGTGCTGAGTACGGTCTGGGTATAATGCAACTTATGTGAAAAACTGATGAGTGGAGTATAAAAGTAAGGAAATTATGGCATTAAGAGTGGGCCCAATACCTCAAAAATGTAACGCGAGTATAAACCATGGAATTGCACATATTACTTAGACTCCAAATTGAGCTTAAACTTGCACAGGGATAACTTTTGAGATAATGGACAATTTTATTTGATAGGATTTATTTTATTTTTTCCCAGACACTCGAGAGTACTGAGTATCTAAGATGCTGAGCTAGGGCATCGTAAGGGCAAATCAATTTTATCAATTCCATGTATATTGTCCACGATTGTGTTATACAAAAATTTGCAGAAGTAAAAGATAAGTATGTAGATTTATAAGTGCTCCTTGTCACGATTTAATATCTATCTATGCTGTATCACATCCCCGGAGAATGCTCCTCAGATTGTGATATTTCCCCCCTAAAAAGGTTCTGATTAATCCACTAAGCCTCTTAGATTGGCAGATGTAAGGAGGACTAAAACATGGCAAATCCTCCGAGGAACTCTGCCTTGACGTCTCTGACAGTTCCTCCAGGGATGCAGTTGAATTGTGTATTGAGGAAAAGAGACAAGGGGTACAATATTGAGGAAGCTGCTTCTTTGAAAAGCACAGCCGGTTTTTTTTTTTTTCCTTTTTTAAATTGAATAGTTTCTAAATGTTTTATTGGTCTTAAAAGGATAATATTTGTTCTTTCCGGAAGTGCTCATTGATCAATCACATGGTTACAAATACACGTACATTACATGTAAATATTTTATTTAACTAAAGGCTGTATGATACACCTACTGATTATATCATAAACACCGTTTTTCTTTAAAAAAATAACAAAAACAAAACAAAAATGTGTATAAAAATCATTACTGTACTATGAAAGATTTTCATGGTACGTGTTTGGAAGACATCAGTCCACTTCACTTTGTATCTAGCAAAGTGCTACTCAACATTAAAGAGTTCATTAGCATTACATATACACCTGTACACACAAACATTTCTGCCTGCAAATTGTGCTTTGAAGAATTTTTAGGCAGAAATATTTGTGTGTGTGTGTGTGTGTGTAATGCAAATCATTCCTCGTAGTACTGTAATTTACTGCCTACACTCATGTTCACATGTACATGTACACAGTACAACTTCCAGTGTACATGTACAAGTAAACATTTGTGCCAGAGTATAAACGCACGTTTTGTACATGTGTGTACCACGGAATGAGTGAAAAAAAAGACAAATTTGTACTGTGCACATTGTATATGTACAGTACATGTACATTCAAATTAAGATTTATTATTTTATTTGGTAAGATGCCAGAATGTAGATATTGTAGTCAGGGACCCTCTCAGCCATCGACCTGTTATACCTAGATCTTGAATTTGGGTGTAATATTGTTAGGAACGACTACAATATTGATTTCAATTTGACACCTGCTGAAGCCAATTTTTGCTGACACATCCAGGGGAAAAACAAGCAGGTGAAATTGTTCTTTCTGCAGTGTGTTGGTTAAATCAGCCGTACGTGCCATATTGAGTAACTTGGTCAGCAAAGATAATTGACCCTTTTCACAGAGCGGCCATCTTGGTTTTTGAATACACTAGTCTTTCAAAGTGGTTGGTAAATATTTGTTCTTACTTCAGTTGAAATCTGATTCTGACCATTTGGGGTCTCCCCCTCTCCCTCCTCCCCCCCCCCCCCCACACCCCTAACTCAAAATTAGCTTCTGACCCTCTGTATCCTACACATATATGTACCTCTTGTTCCCACCCCTAATCCATACAAGTTTGCTTAGTAAAATTCTCTAATAAGCAGCTCGATGAAATTTTGGCCGTGGTGAAAAAAGAAATCGTAAAATAAAGACTTTCTGCCTTCAGGTCTACATGTATTGTCAATTTACTTGTAACATTCACCATTCTCAAATTTGTGATGGAAATGTTATTTGAAAGTGTACTCAATATGGAGATGTCGACGATACAAAATATCTTGCTTTTAGAGGAAATAAAATCTTTCTACCATTATCAAATTGTGTACACTGTAGTCAGTTATTGAATTGTTGACCAGCAAGATATTGAAAATTTCATATTCTGTTTAGAAGTGTGAGGTTTCCGGACATTTTTACATGCCTATTTTCATTTTTGTAAACTTAAGCCAGTAAAAACTTTTGGGTAAAATATCTGTAAATGCATCCAAACAAATGTGCATGTAAAATTGCTTTAAGAATGAAAATATTTTCCCTTACAGTCTGTGGAAAGCAGAAGTCAACCCCTAGATGCTTGAGGACTATTGGCTAACCACAGCAAAACACCTGATTCCACATCAAATAAACTTTTGACCTAATAAAATATGCACATCCCTTCTCAAAAAAAGAAAAAAACAAAAAAACAATGCAGCTCCTGCAAGTCTTTTTGACAATACCCATTTTTTCCTCGTCAGCGGCTTTGAGAATAATACTTTTTTTCTCTCTCTCTCTCTTCTCTTTACGTGTACCATTTTGCATAATTGAATTGAAGATTGAAGATCAGTGTCGGCATCTTCAAAGGGAAGGAATGCTGAGATGACTTTGTATGCAGCCGGCCTAAGAATTCAATGCAGGCAGGCCACCCCTATTCACTAGCTCTCAGCTATTTTTCACTTCCACTTCTTGCCGGCAGTGATGAATTAAATTGTACTTTTTTTTTCTTCTCTCTACTGACTGAAGGGTTTCTGTACAGGACAATGAGCTGAGTTAAGTGAAAAAAAATGGGGGAGACGATGGCCGCAGTTGATTGCCATTATAATGGAGATGCCAGCATTGCATAATTTGTTACAACAGGAAGCAAATTGGTGATAGCTCTGTTGTGCTGAAGCAGCAATAAAAATGCAGGACAAACCTGTGTGCGGTGGACAACATCTTATAATCAGGGGCGTGATTTGTCCGGATTTTTTGGATTTTTACAAATCACAATGTTGTGATCCTCCAGATTTTAAAGATTTAAGCAATAAAGGAAGCAAAGCAAACCCTCAGAACTATAGATTTCACCCCAGCGCTGTTCACAACAGCAGCCCCGAAACCCATAGCAAAATTTACATGGATTTTTCAAAATTGCCCAATCACACCCCTGTATTTAATTGGAGTGAGGAAAATATCCTCCACCAAAGAGTTTGGAGGGGGGGGGGGTGCTTGCAAACCAACCCCAGTTACACAACTGATTCTAATACATGTACATTGATTGTCTCAGACTTGTATTCTCAATACACTTTTATAACTTTTTTGACTGTAGGGCCCATGGATGGCTGTGCCAAAATATCCCAAGGAATCCTAGTTTTGACTAAGATTCCAGTGAACGATTTCGCACGTGTACATTATATAGCTACACAAATAGCACAATTTTCCTTATCAAAAATCAAAATTTGCTATTCAAAAATAGCATTACATGTATCATACAAAAAAAATGGCAAAATTTGTTTGCTTTACAAATTTCTTTACCAAAATCATTTCCTATAGTGGTTAATAGCTTTGTTATGGCAGTTATTTCCATTTAGGTTATGTAAGGGCATGATTGTAAATACTATTTAAACGGTCAACCACCGTCCCATGTAAAAGTTGGTGAATTTATCACCAGTCTAGACAACATTACCCATTCCTATAAACCAATGATAACCCTTTTAGGAAGGCCAGATCAGTTATATTCAATCCCAGACCCTCTGTAGAACGAGGGTAATTGGACAAAATTCACCACCAGAGGGAGCTTCAAAACTACTTCACAGCTGGATATCAAATTTGTTTTAATGTGTTGTTTAATTGTTACCATGGAGGAAGGTTACTAGCAAGTAACAAACCCATTGTTATTGTCCATCACATAAAAATTCCCCAATCTATGGTATTTTTTAATATTGTTATGACCTTAAAGGTATAAAATACTGCATTCCAATCACCTTGTGTAAATCCCAAGTGGGAATTAACTTTGCTTACTTGAGTTCTGAATTTAGACAAAGGATGATGCATAAACAACATACATATGAGGAAGATCAGAGCACACTGATCGAAACGTCGAGTTGTACCTCCAGTTCTTTTCAGAACTAATTGCTACTCAATTGAGATTCCACATGGTGTCACCTCAATTAGTCTTACATGTACTTATCCTCCTCACCATGCAAAGCTACAAGTTTTACCTACATACATTACATACATGTATGAGTTGTTAACACAAGAAATAAGACTTGAAGGTTTACATGGTGGAAAGTGATAAATAGAGTAGGTTTGCGATAACGCCTTGAGCGTGGTGGTGGTGGTGGTGGTGGTGGTGGTGGTGGTGGTTGTTGTGGTTTTGTTGTGGTTTTGTTGTGGTTTTGTTGTGGTTTTGTTGTGGTTTTGTTGTTGTTTTGTTGTTGTTTTGTTGTTGTTTTGTTGTTGTTTTGTTGTTGTTTTGTTGTTGTTTTGTTGTGTTGTTGTTTTGTTGTTTTGTTGTGTTGTTGTTTTGTTGTTTTGTTGTGTTGTTGTTATTGTGTTGTTGTTGTTTTGTTGTTGTTTTGTTGTTTTGTTGTTTTGTTGTTTTGTTGTTTTGTTGTTTTGTTGTTGTTGTTGTTGTTGTTGACCTTGATGACCTTGATCACACTGCTGTCATCTTTGAATCAGATTCCCTGTATACACAATGACAGTTCAATTTGTCATTTCATAAAAAGGTGCCAGACTATTTTTCCTTCCAGCCTCAGCTTGGTTACATTGATTTGAATGGAAGAAGACCAAGATAGCTGCCCCCATGTAAATCTCTCTTGAGTTGTGTCGTTCTGAGAAGAACCTGTAGGTTAACTCGACATTTCGGTCAGTCAGCTCTGACCTTCTTCAGTAAAAATCAAAACATCGAGTTACCCACAGATTCTTCTCGGAACCACACAACCCAAAAGAGATAATTCCACGGTGCTACCACGAACCTATTCTACATGTATTTAAAGGGGCAATATCATGATCAACAGGGCATGGAATCGAAGTACTAGTATTTCATAAACTCAGTGACTGAAAGTGAAAGTAATATCCCACATGATAAGATCATACTACCGTTGCTGGTGCATAAATGAACCAGTAATTTTCAGTCACTGTGTTCATCCTAAATTTGGGTACCGATTCCGTGCCCTGTTGAAAGTCTGCTCTGATCGTGACGATATTGTCCCTTTAACACGTCTTTCCATGGGATGCTTATCCAGGTTAGACCTGTGGCAATTCCGAGCTATTTTTTATTGCTTTGTAATCCATTGCCTACCTGTACCCTAAATAATGGTAGATATCTTTCAATACCTTAGCAAGGGATTTTCTTGGGTTTTTCGGTGGGGGGGGGGGGGGGGGGATTGGGTGTCTTAGCTTGAAGAGCAGTCTATTGCAGGCCTGTGATATTTCAGGATTTTTTACAAATCTCCCTTTGCCTCAAGGAAAGAAAGAATTAGCCTGTATTGTGTCCAAACATCTAGTTTCTTTTTTGTGGGGATGTGGAGAGTCTATAAATCCTCCAAAATTAAACATCCAGGAGGTTCAGGGGCTTTGTCCTCTAGACAAAAGGGAAACCCAGGCCTGCTACCCATTTTTCAGGATGTTTTACTTTTGTCAAATTACCCCCTGCTATTGAGATTACTGTGATGTGGAGGAGTTGGCAGAGGATAGTCATTGCTGTTGCAGGGAGCCTGTATGTATCTGTTGCTTAACCTTACCACTGGGACCAACAAATTTATCTGCTAAGTAAAATATTGCTGACAATCTGCCAGTGCCAATATACATTACATGACAATTTGGCTGGTAACCTATTTTTTGCTTAGCGTAACTTCTCTCTGCTATGCAAATTTGTGTGTTACATGTAGCAGTCCTACATGTATGAAATTGGCCCTTGACCATAACGAGTCCATGCTCGCAGACACCTGTCTGTAAATGGCCATTCAGGTTTTACAACTTGTATTATTAATGTACAGTGGCAAATCGTTAGTTATCCTTGAGACATGCTTATGTTAAGCACATCATTTTCTCCCTTAGTAACTGATGATTTTTCGCTTATGGTAAGCAGAGCCATTACATTGGGCCTACCTTGTGCACACAGATCGACCTATCAATACAGGTGTAACCCTGGCCTGGTTTGACCCATGTTGTGTTGATCTGCCCAGTGTCAAGAGTCCAGAAAGGTACATCCACCACAAAAACCTGAGCCTAAAGGGTGAACACCTGACACTGCTGACTATTCATAGATTCCTGTGGGACGGTACAGCTCCCCAGCCGGGCCTCAGGGAATGGCTGAAATTGGGCCGAGTTTATATTCATGGGATAAATCTTCTTATTACAATATTTAAGACATGGGGTGAGGCACAGGCAGTGAAATGCAAACAAGTGGTGAATGCTTGGAATATACATGTATGTATAGCAACAGATTGAGGTCAAGGGTCAGAAGGTTAAAGTAGGTCAAGGGAAGGTGCATATGGAACCACAGATCATTTATGGAACTCATTACCAGTGTTGTAAGTGCTAAAAGTACATTCACATTCAGGGACAATGTCATTACTAAGGGGTTTGCTTAGTAGAACAAATGCTTTTAGTTACTACATTTCATAAATTGTGGCCATCTGTCGCTTGTGCATAGTGTACTAGTGGATGTACACGTACTGTATATCAAGCATAAATCCCAAGTAACGGAGATAAACTACATGTACTTGCTGTTGTAAGGATTTCTCAAGAAAATGGTGCTGTACTTATAAACAACTTCCTACTGAAAGGTTTTCTCAAGAAATGTTACAGTATTTTTGATAGTGAATCTCTGCCATTTTTGCTAAAAATGTGATCAAATTATTTCTTCATTGTCCCCTCAGTATTTAGTTTTTGGTAACTAGAAGAGCTCCACAACACGCGCAGTCATAAATTTTCCCTTAAGGCTTTGTTGTCGGAAGATCTGTATTCGACTGAATAAAAAGAATATTTCTACTGCAGATGGCATTTATATACATTAACTCGCATGATAATATATTGTCAGATGGTTATCAAGCGTGACGCATTGTACACAGTGAGTTGAAATCGTCATGGAACATTTCATACAACAGTCTGTTTGAATTGAACAAAAGAAAAAAAACTAATTTCTGTTTGATTTGTGTATAATATGGTTGACTGAACACCTTCTGCTGGATATGATGTAATTGGAAACATAACAAATATGGTGATTCTGAACTTCAAAAGAGCACCCGACAGCATGGCTGGGATGGTCCTATAGACATACATGTAGACCAAAGCATTATCACGGAATAATTTCTTTCAATAATTTTCTATAGCAAGATTTAAAGGTAGAAATGGCTACATTTAAACAATTTTATTCCAATATCTTCCATAACATTTTGAAGTATGCTTTTTATGCAATTTAAAGGTACAGCATTGGTAATGTTGGAAATACAGCTGTTATAAATACTAAGATTCTTTGAATCAAGATACATACATTAACCCTCCTACTGATAGACCATTTGAAACCATTCAAAATTTCCACTTTCAAAAATGCCCATTGGTTTTGTACACACATGGTGATACCATTTGAACAGTGTTGGTAGCAAGCTTTACTACCATTCAAATCCATTCAAATCCATTCAAATGCATAGAGGGTCCATTGATTCACCACTTAGAAGTATCCAAACAAGGTTTTGTATTAGCTGTACTACCATTTGGAAAGATCCAAACAAGGTTTTGTATTAGCTGACCTACCATTCAAAACCATTTGGGGGAATCAATACTGTACACAGTTATTTCACCATTCAAAACCACAAAAGCGAATGGTTTCAAATGGTGCATCAACTTGTATGAAAAAGGTACCAAAAGTAGGAGGGTTAAACTGCCGACCTGTGAAAATTTCATCTCAATATATGTAGAATCTGCATACGGATATATGTAAGTCATATAAGAAAAGTGTCAAAAAACACTTCAAGACAGAAAAATTACCAGGATGATTGGTACCTTGACAAACTTCACATCAAATTAGCTGTCGGATAATAATTTGGTAACTTTGTAATCGGATAATTAAAAATGTTTTCCCCTTCCCTTTAAATATTAATTTCCCATTACTTGCATTTCAGTCAACACCTGCTTTCATTATAATGACCAAGATCAGTCAAGCGTGTACAAAAAGTTATAACTTTTGATACGTATGAATTGCTATCTGAAGACACACATTTTAGTATTCCTACTCAATTCAATCAAATTTGATTAGTTTTTCAATGTATCTTTTTTTTATTTTTCAATGTTTAATGTGTTCACCATGTGTAATGCCTTCAACTACAAACCAGTATAATTGTAAACAATGATAAGGCCATAAAAAAAAAGTCTCTTGTTTCTGGTCTCCGCGTGTGTCACCTCAGACATGTGCATCAGCATTTTTAGTTTTCTTTTTTTGCTATGAAACAATATCCAATTGCAGCCAAAATTGCTGGATCGATTGGAATTCTGCCGCGCTGTGTTTTAAATGACTTTTTCACATAGGGGTATGAACATTTGCCTGATTTGTGAGGCCTCTCTTGGCCACCATATTTTGTGTATGGGAAATTTGGTCTGGTTCCAATAACTGCGTGTACAAGTATCACGTATTTCACTGGTTGGTCAAAAAAAAAGATTGCCAAAAAAAAATAATAATAAAATTTTTGAAGCTGACCTATTACCAGAAACCAGATACTTTTTTTTTGGCCTTACTGGTATTCAATAATGCGTAAGAAACTTTCTAATATTATACTCCAGTCATTATGTGATACATTGCCATTCTTACATTACATGTACACTGTACATATAGCAACAGCTCTTTATAATCAGTGGTACATTGTATGTTGTCATCAGCAATGGTGTCATATTTCTGCCTGCATTACTGTGTAGCTATCCTACCTAAATATTTTCTGATCGGCATTTCATCTGTATGCAAATTATTTTTTCTCCCTCGGAATTGGAATGGAGAAATACAACACTACAAGGTTGGCATCCCTGTCTGTACTTTGCGTTTGTAAATGGTAATATGGAATCACATAGATAGGTTACTTTTACTGATACCATGACCAAACACAATGAGTAACCCCCTTCTGGGAAATGCCAACGGTATGTGTCTGTTTGGCTGGCTGAGTGCCACTCATATTTGATTGGTGAAACCTTATACCGTGGCGCATTTGCTCGGTACCCTGTAGCTTTGTTCCTCCAGGTCTATAGGACCTCAGCTTTTGTTATCAAGTCCAATTTACATTCAAGGATACAGTTTCAGACAGAAACAAAATAACTGACATTGTATTTTGGCCAGAGTCCTTTTTTATATTTTAAAATACATAATCTTGGTTTTTTTTCCTGGTACAGCTTTATACATACTGCTTTCTCAATCTGACTGAATTACTTTTTCAAGTGGCTACATACATGTACATTTCTGCTCTTAAAAACCAAACATCTTTAAGTTACATGTATGTACTCCTTTAAGTGAGTATTGGCTGTTGGAGCTACTTAAACCTGCCCTGCCCTGCCCTGCCCTGCCCTGCCCTGCCCTGCCCTGCCCTGCCCTGCCCTGCCCCACGATTTGACAGTGTCCAAGATACAGATTTGCCATAGTTAACTGAATTTTGTTGTTCATTATCATCTAGGCATTAAAGATGTATCGTCCATGTTTTTCATTATTTTACCAGCATTTTCAAGCAAATTTTGTTTTTATTAGGAACATTGATAATCAAGAAAGAAGACAAGAAAGGCAAACAAAAATGAGATATTTAAAAAAAAAAATTGTCAGAAGCTTGACTTAACAATCATTTAGTTGCAAATAATTTACGATGTGACCAAGTTCATTTTGGGGCATATTTACTGTAAAATCATAGTTCATTCGATTATTTTGTGAAATGTGTCATTTTAATTCAGTATCTGTTTTCATTTCCTCAAGTGAAATAAAGGTAGCAATGTAACAATGAAAAAGAAAATTGCTGGTGATTCCTACCAAAATAGCAAAAAACACAAACCTATATTTCTTCAAGAGATTGGCTGTTTGGATTGGTGCTTTTTCTTTACAAGAAATATGGTCCAGCTCTGGACATCTATTTTCCTTCCTCCATGGTATTACCAAGCAACAAACAAATAATGTAAAATTACTGACCATTTTTTTTTCAATAGAATTATAATCAGTCTCTAAATAGCACCATTAACCAAGGACCAGTGGCACTGCTGCCCCTTGCACAAAAGACGACGACCACATTGTGTAACCGATCAATAAACTTATATGGAGGCAATTAGTAAAAATTCAAGGTTGAAAACAGAAAACAGGTCACCAGGGGGTGAAAGTGTGAATTATGTTGAGGCAGTTATATTTCATAACCAGTGATGTTACATGGGGGCTGCATGGCCATGTTGGAAACACATGTATGGTTTGTGCCAGAAATTCAGGAGATTTGGAACAGAATGGTGCATGGTTCAGGCATGGATACATATTGGTTTGTTTGTTATTCTGATTTGATTGCTTCAATTATTTAATTGCATTTGTGATCATAATTTGTTTGCTTGCCTGCATAGCTGTCTGCATAGCTGTCTGCATGGCTTGTTTGCAGATTCGATTTGTTTTTGATTTCTTGCTGAGAAATGTTTGTTTGTCTGCCGAGTCATTAAAGGGACAGTATCGTCACGATCAGAGCAGACTTTCAACAGGGCATGGAATCAGTGTCCTAGTTTAAGATGAACACAGTGACTGAAAATTACTGGCTGGAAATGCAGCAGCATCGGTAATATAACCTCACCATGTGGGAATTATTTTCAGTCACTGAGTTAACCTAAAACTAGCACTCCGATTCCATGCCCTGTTGATCATGATGATATTGTCCCTTTAATTCAGTGGGCAACTCTTGAATTTACCATTTATTTGGCCATTTGATTTTTTTTTATACTAATACAGTACATGTACATCCTGAAGACAATACTGATCAAAATATTGAGTTTCTCGCCACAGGTTTTTCACAGAACCATCAATTATTACAACTCCTAAGTGACTGTTTACATGGTGCTACTACAAACCTTACTTCTTCTTACATTTTCTCAATAATCCTTTCGTGTAATCAAGCTTGTTGTTTTGTATTCATACGGTTGACCTCCTCTTTCTAAAAAATTAAGCCGCGATTACATTTTTGCCCTTTTGGAGCTACATGTAGATAGGCCGTGGCATCTCTGGCCATTGCTGTAAACCAAAACCTTGGTATCTTACAAAAGAATGCAGGAAATTAGAAAATGGCTTTCATGTTACTAGCAGGGTTTCTCCAAGTAATTGATAAATGACCCAGCATCATGGACTGGGGATGAGATACAGAATCAAAACTGTTGTCTCAAATTTTTTCTGCCAGTAATTTGATAATCTTCTGGTTTCGCACTCGCTCGGAATGGGGGAATTCTCCTGTATGAAAATATACCTGACCTGGTGGCGCCCAGAGGTCTTTCTATAATTCAATTGTAAAGATTGGCAAGATTACGGAAATACAATTTGGGGGGGGGGGGGGAAATCTGTTGCTGTGTACGGTCAGCTCAGCTCATGGATTGGTGTTCTACATACATGTAAATTAAATGTTGATCCAGTTGTTACTGATTACAAATATATTGAAACTAACAAGATGATCCAGAAAAAATCGGCCCTAAAGTGCAGGATTATTCAATCAAATATAACAACATTGTTATATTGAAATCTGAAACTTACTTGGTGTAAAGCTGATGATGGTATCAATCTTCCCTAGAAATAATTGGGTCTCAGTTGCTGTCGCTTTTAAGAAATTTTAGTGAAATAATTTCCAGCTTGAATTAACCCTACTAATAAAAACAGCGCCAAGCCACAGACAACTCCCCATTAACCCTCCTACTTCTGGTACCTTTTTCATACAAGTTGATCCACCATTTGAAACCATTCGCTTTTGTGGTTTTGAATGGTGAAATAACTGTGTACAGTATTGATTTCCCCAAATGGTTTTGAATGGTAGGTCAGCTAATACAAAAACCTTGTTTGGATCTTTCCAAATGGTAGTACAGCTAATACAAAACCTTGTTTGGATACTTCTAAGTGGTGAATGAATGGATTTGAATGGTAGTAAAGCTTGCTACCAACACTTCAAATGGTATCACCATGTGTGTACAAAACCAGTGGGCATTTTGTTAAGTGGAAATTTTGAATGGTTTCAAATGGTCAAACAGTAGGAGGGTTAAGGAAAGAGCTCACTTTCCTAAATTATGTGTTGGAATGAATACGAGAAAATGAGACATTAAAAACACATTGAAACACTGCACACCAGCAAAGTGTGCATATTGCCATAAATCATTGCAAAACTGTCCTATTGTGTGTGGCACAAATTCATGGAATAATGAATTTAGTGCAGAGTTCAAAGATATCCCCCATCCCTTCCTCTTTCATTCTAGGAGCATCTTTCAGCGTAGCCTAATTCCTTTCAGATTTCAGATGATCCAGAACAAAATTGTTTACCATATCTGTGACGGAACCAAATTTATCATGATGAATCTTTGTCATTCCTGTGACTGTACAACGTTCCAATTTCACCATCGTTTTATTTTCTCCCATTTGCCATCCCGGTTTTCAACTTTCCCAATCAGCATCCATTATTCTTAGTCCGAAGCAGGTGGTTTGACCAGAGGCGTCGCCAGCAACCCTGTTCCGAAAAAAAAAGAAGATGATTATTTGAGAACACTGTTCATATTCTTGCTGTAATTCCATCGCCGATTTTGTGAAATAATGAGCCTATTGAGGAGTATAAGATTGATGACCGTGCGTTGTTGACTCAGACAGTTTGATCCAGATTAGGTGTCCACCCTATCCACATAACAGATAGCCACAAGCTTACCAGGGTCTGTGCCTTCTATCAAATACAGCAGCAAACCTGGTACTATATTTTCAGGGGGAAATATTCATCAAGATATTTCTGATTCAGCAGATCATATTACGTCCGTGCTTGTTATTCAGAATTTGTTGTGGGATAATAATGATGTTTTTAGGGTAGATGTGCGTCTCTTTGTAAACTATTGTCATGTACTTACCTGTGGTCGATAATGCGAATTCAGCATTTAAACCAGGGCTTTGATATAGAGTATCCAAACAAATTTTGTTCACTGAAAATATTTTTTTAAATTGTCCTTATTTTTTACTGGGAAATATTTGTGTTAAATAAACAACACGGAACTGGGTACAGTATATCAAAGTGCTGTATCTACATGTAGATATGTTATCGGTAAAAGGCAAAACATCAAATCAATAATGAATTGATCAACGTCCTGATGCCAGAATTCCATCATTAAATGACGGTACATCAAAAAGATTCCCCTGACAAACCCTGGCACCTGTGTGAAAACATATGAGGTCAGACTTAACAGCGATTTCAGATTATCATCGGAACATTGCCAAGAAGGGAAAACAAATGCTTTAAAATTACATATTTCTTAAAATATTCAAGAGAAGCATGGTTTTATATGTACCAGAAGGAAATTATGGTGGGTTTAGTCATAAATTAATTTGACACTGTTTACTATGAAACCAATCTTCTGACAAATTATTAATGTTCAAATGGAATTCTGGAAATTGCTGGTAAAACATGGGCACTACATCTATAAATGAATTATTCAGTTCTTCAGTAATTTTAATAATAATACAGAAGGCCCCTACTTAGTTATAAGAATTTATTTATTTGTATATTTTATTTTAACTCAAGTGAAAAAATATATATTCAAGCAGAACAGTAAAATGAGTAAATGTTAAGTTAATTCAGATATTTAATCATCAGTACAATTTTGACTCCATGATAGAGCACTGTAGATGATGGAAAATGTATCACTTAGAGATTTGTAGTGTTAAGGTGGATGGTTTTAAGGTTTCTAAAAATCTTAAGGAAATAAATTTTCACATTGTAGTCGCCACAAAGTCCTACAACCGTAATGCAATTGTGTCTCACAGGTTTCTAACTGCATCAGAAGCCGCACTGACGTTAAAAATTAGATTTGAAAAGTTCAACCCTATTACAACATGGGTTAAGCTCACCCTGTTGAATATAAAGCCTGCACAACAGATCCTGCTTGAATTAACTAAAGTTTGAATGCCATTCATTCACTTCGCAGCCTTCATTTTCAAACGTGCATGCATGATGTGAAGCAAGTCATCAAATGCCGACCGTCAATCACATGACTCAAGATTTTCCCAGAGAGAGAGAGAAAGGGAAAGAAAGAAAGAAAGATGTAACCATATGTACATGTATGCATCAATGACTGCCCCTCCCTCATGACTAAAGTCCGAAAAGCGGCAAAATCTGACGGGAAAAAAACGAAATTACCAGTTTCGTAGGTAACACAATAACTGCAGTGCTATTTGATCTGCTAATGCTGTCCCCGTAGTAGATATTGGCCCCGCGCTTCCTTCACAAGAAGTAAATGAAATTCAGTGGCGGGCACAAATTTGCGGCTATCTTTTGGGACTCACCTCCTGAGGGCATGCTGACTCACTTCTTCGGAGTGTTGTCTTAAAATCTTAAGAGTTCCAGTTGCATTTTATTTATCAGAGAGATGGCCAAGATGATTAGAATTTCTCCAAGTTGCACATAGTGTGCATTTATATTAACTCAGTTCTCTTGTATTGACAGTGGTTTTACTGCATTAAGATGCTTAAGCCTGTTGTTGGACACTCGTAGAATTAGTTCCTCGCTTAGCTGTCTCAGTAATTTGCCTTAAAGGACTGATCTTATCTCTAAGCGTTGTTGCACGGTTCAGTTTATTGATGGTAGCGTGTCCATAATTCATGTATGTATTACTGTGCAAATGTTATCAGCAATAATGAAATCGTTTGTTAACCAACTCCTTAATGGAACAGTATCAGACAACACACGAGCCCTTATAAATTCATCACATGAAAATTTACCGTTGAAAATTGATACCAAATGACATTTGAAACAATTTTCACATACTTTTTCATTTCATAGTGAAATCTTTCCTACTTAAAGTGAAATACATCATTGGAATTTGGTAATATTCATTTAAACCATTTTGTTATCAAGAAATATATCATAAAACTAAAGGATTCATCATGATAGATGCAAAATATTTGTTGTTAATCTTTATGTTTTGTAAATTTGACATAACATTTCCTGTTTTCTCAAAGATAAAAACTTTCAGACGAAATAATTTCTCCCAATGATTGATATGTGTATCAACTCAACACCAAGTAACTTCTTAGATAATAATTTGTGAATTTGATATTCTGGAAATTGCCAATGTTGTACCTTCCCTTTAACTTAGAAATACCCTAAACTGTGTTTAATAACACGCAAAAACCTTTACATATTTTGAAGTTCCCTTAATAATTTTAAGGCAGGGGAGATTGATGCTATAAAATTCAACCACTTTGGTAATTGGTTATGCAAAAAATGATTAAGGGCCTTCAAAATTTGACAAGGACAGAGGATATTCTTGTGGTGGGTTGAAATCAGGGAGGAGAGAAAGGATGGTTAAACCAAGAGATTCCTGACAGACAGACAGACAAATGATAGATTTCCCAGATACATCATCATCATCATCATAAGGAAATTGGCTGCATTCAGAATTAACTCCCCAAGTGACCCTAACTGCGGTTTTACATTCCAGCTGAATGCTGACTTCTTTACATATGTATCAGGAATTCCTTGCATCCTTTGTGCTGAGATGTCTGCTTTTGAAATTGGCCATCATTGTCAAGTTCCCTAAGGTCATGGTAAAGATTGCTATTTTATAGACACCAGACTATTTTTGGACATGAGCCTCATTCTGATTCTCATAGACTTGTGTATGAAATCCAAGATGACTGCTGCATGACTCAAAGGGATGATAAATTAGATCACCATGGTATTGGTCATCTCATCACCTTGGTCATCTTATCATCTTGGTCATCTCATCATCTTAGGGCATCCGCCCATCGTCGATCATTCTAATTCTTCATCTACAGCACATGTTTGTATGGAACTTGATGGTAGGAGCCTTCACCCCGCCTCTACACCCCCTCCCTCCATCATGCCCTCCCTCCATCATGCCCTCCCTCCATCATGCCCTCCCTCCATCATCCCCTCCCTCCATCATCCCCTCCCTCCATCATCCCCTCCCTCCATCATCTCCTCCCTCCATCATCTCCTCCCTCCATCATCCCCTCCCTCCATCATCCCCTCCCTCCATCATGCCCTCCCTCCATCATGCCCTCCCTCCATCATGCCCTCCCTCCATCATGCCCTCCCTCCATCCTGGCATCGCTCCCTCATGCCCTCCCTCCATCATCCCCTCCCTCCATCATGCCCTCCCTCCATCATGCCCTCCCTCCATCATGCCCTCCCTCCATCATGCCCTCCCTCCATCATCCCCTCCCTCCATCATGCCCTCCCTCCATCATGCCCTCCCTCCATCATGCCCTCCCTCCATCATGCCCTCCCTCCATCATGCCCTCCCTCCATCATCCCCTCCCTCCATCATCCCCTCCCTCCATCATGCCCTCCCTCCATCATGCCCTCCCTCCATCATGCCCTCCCTCCATCATGCCCTCCCTCCATCATCCCCTCCCTCCATCATCTCCTCCCTCCATCATCTCCTCCCTCCATCATCCCCTCCCTCCATCATGCCCTCCCTCCATCATGCCCTCCCTCCATCATGCCCTCCCTCCATCATGCCCTCCCTCCATCATGCCCTCCCTCCATCATGCCCTCCCTCCATCATGCCCTCCCTCCATCATGCCCTCCCTCCATCATCCCCTCCCTCCATCATGCCCTCCCTCCATCATCCCCTCCCTCCATCATCCCCTCCCTCCATCATGCCCTCCCTCCATCATGCCCTCCCTCCATCATCCCCTCCCTCCATCATCCCCTCCCTCCATCATCTCCTCCCTCCATCATCTCCCTCCATCATCCCTCCTCCATCATGCCCTCCCTCCATCATCCTCCCTCCATCATCCCCTCCTCCATCATCCCTCCTCCATCATCCCTCCTCCATCATCCCTCCCTCCATCATCCCTCCCTCCATCATGCCCTCCTCCATCATCCCTCCTCCATCATCCTCCTCCCTCCATCATCCCCTCCTCCATCATCCCTCCTCCATCATGCCCTCCCTCCATCATCCCTCCTCCATCATCCCCTCCTCCATCATCCCTCCTCCATCATCCCTCCCTCCATCATCCCTCCCTCCATCATCCCCTCCCTCCATCATCCCCTCCCTCCATCATCCCCTCCCTCCATCATCCCCTCCCTCCATCATCCCCTCCCTCCATCATGCCCTCCCTCCATCATCCCCTCCCTCCATCATGCCCTCCATCATCCCCTCACTCCATCACATCTTTCTCTAAACAAGTAACCACGTACAAATACAGCAAAATATCCAGAGAATTCACAAGCGTGAATAAACCTGAAATGTCATCTCTATACATGTACATTCTTTTTTGAAACATGGTTGTTATAATTAACAGTCTTGCAAATATCCATATTGTTAAACTACATGTATGCATATGGTCAAACAATCAACATTTTCAAAAAATGTATCAAACAAATTTAAATATTGAACTGAAAGGCTTAAAAGAGCAAAGATATCAAAGGAGTTAATGAAATTTTTCATCCACATCCACATCATCAAAAATGTCATCCACAATGTTCAGACCCAGGTTTTTTAGTTTCCAGTATTTAAAGTAAAATTTTATACAAATTTTGTATTTAAAGTTAAATTTTTACAGGTCAGTTTTATACAACATTTCTTTTCAACTGAGCTGACGAAACTTATGTTTGTAAGTTAGTTATATTGGAGGGTTGAATTGAACGTATGTTCCATGTTGTAAACTCCTTTTATGCGACTGAGAGAAGCCATGCCTCAGAGCCCATGGAATTGGAGGGAGTCTCGGCTCTCGAGTCTATTAATAATCTGCAAAGAAATCAAAGCTGGTTTGTGAGCGCTTCCACCCAACAAGAATGTGAACTTGAAGCTGAGAGCAATTCCCTTGTGTGGCCAAGTGTAATATCACATATGGGTAAGCGATCAATGCCGGTAATGAAACCAACTCTACCGTAGCACTCGCAGACGAGAAGCTGTATGGTTAAGACATTAATTCCGTTATGTTAGCGGAGTAAATATTTTTAACAGTGTGGATTATCAATTTAGAGAGAAAGAAACATGGTTACTTAGTTGTGCCACTCAATTCCCAGGAGATGTGGTACTGTACAAAACACATTTAATTTGGAGTGGGGTATGCTGTTTTCCCAACGATAATGGGAGCAAAGTTCTAATTTAACCCAGATATGTAATGATCTAAGCCACACTGAGTTATATTATTCTGCAAAAACCCAAGATCTGAAAAGAAAGTGGTAAACTCCTGTTTTGTGGAAATACTGTATGTCTGAAGGAAGGCCAGGATCAAAGTAAATATCTTTAGTGAGTGGTTATAATTGCTTGTCAAAATTACCTCTTTTTTAACATTCAATAAAAATATCTTGCCAATTATACATGAATGTTATTAATCACAGAATGAATTAATTTCAGCGGAAAAAAATCCATCGTTCAATTCCCTCTTTAAGGAAAACCTTTTGTACCAGTCCTGGCAGTAGACAGCGGAAATACAACCATCATATCAAAAGGTTACCATTCTACAGTATTATAATGGCCTCTCAATCTGCTTTTAAACTCTGATATTAACTGCTTCCATACAGAAATATTTGTACAGGTTTTTATTAATAATGAAATTGGATACAAGTCTTTATGGTGTTCCCCAGGGTACTATCCTTGGACCATCCCTTCTCATTTCAAGTCCATTTAATGTCACATCATTCAGAACAGGGAAAAAATGGATTGCAGGAGTTGGCAGGTGACAACACAATACCTCATTCACCCTCTTTGGGGATGCAGTAGGGCAGTGTTGGCAGTTGGGCAGTGTTGGCAGTTAGATTTGTTGATGCAGTCCTTCTAAAATTTTACCAGGTCTATTGCTCACAGGGATTTATACTCTCCCAATTGGGAGATACTTTTATCCTGATTGCAACCCTATTCTCCCAATGAGGATACCAATAGACCCCAATCAGGAAACCCTTGGGTGACAATGACACCTTCTGCCTCAGTAAGGCTCACAGGGTCGATGTCAACTATACTATCCCAATTGGGAGATACTTATCCTGATTAATACCCTATTCTCTTGATGAGGATACCGACAGGCCCCAATCAGAAAACCCTCAGGGTTGATGTCAACTATTTTAAAAAAAGTCTAAGGTTTCTGGTCATACAGTAGGTTGGCTTCAAAATTGGTGTGGTAATGCACATATTCTGTTTTGGAAAAAAACCGCGATTGGAAATGGACCAAATTCCCAAAGTGTGGTGGCTAAGAGAGGCCTCACAAATCAGGAAAGCGTTCCTACCCCTATGTGAAAAAGTCATTTAAAACACAGCACGGCAGAATTCCAATTAATCCATCAATTTTTGCTGGAATTGGACATCGTTTCGTAGCAACAACAAAAAATTTAAAAACTAAAAATGTGCGCGGAGTCCAGAAACTGGAGACTTTTTTTTTGTCGCCTTGCTGCTCACAGGGTTGATGTCAACTATACTGTCCCAATTGGGAGATATTTTTATCCTGATGGGGTTTCAGACAGGCAATTGGAGCATGAGATTTGTTGACACATATGGGATAAACCCAATGATAACTTGTTGGGTTGTATTTTATTTCACCACTGTAGCCCACTTTAAGCCCATTGAAGCTAACTTGCATTTCAGATCACATCCCAAACGAAAAATTTAACCCTTCACAGATTTTTTCAATTTGATAAAAGATTGGAGATATCGCAAGCGAATATGTCAGGAAGGTACATTCATGTTTTACCCATGCCGTCACGTCATGATACACACGCTTGGCAGGTTTGCCAGTCTGACATTAATTCCTGAAAATGCAGAGGTCTTCACTCTAAGTAGTTATTCCAGATGGGTAAATACGTTGTAATAATTGGCTGGCCAATAACATTATTACAAGATAACTAAGTTTGTAGTTCAGGACTCCAGGGCAAGGGTTATGGCAAGTGTGGGTGATTATGGAGGGGGAAATTATAATGTTATCATTGCCTGATGATGATAAATCCATTGGTAAATCCAATGGGATTTTGGGTTTTTTGTGGGGTTTTGCATGTGTTTTTGTGTGTTTTTACGGGAACAATGGTAAAGGACCGGCCAGTCTGCTGCCACCTATAGTTTCTCAAAAGTCTCCATTCATGGGCAGAGTGACATTATAGTATTCTGTTGAAGAAAATGTTCAATAGATTTCTTCTATAATCTTTGCATGTTGTTTTTGCAGTTTACCGTGTACATTCACATGTGATCCACATTATGATAGAACATGTGGTAATATTTGACATACGTGTACTCCTTATAACAATAAGTGGAACTTTAAGAAACTCCTAAGTGTAATTTTAAGAAATTGGGCTATGTTGTGCAAAGAACCCTCTTCTTCATAATGTGTATCTTCCTCTCTCCTTGACAGAAGTACATGTACTTTACATACCATGTTCATTACACATTCTTTGTGTTAGTTTCTCTTTAGAAAGTACACACAATATAAGCGCAGTTGCATCTGCGAAACACATGTAAATTTCTTTGTAGGTCACGCTAAAGTGTGTTGAGTCACTACTCACTATCTTCAAGTTTCACAGCCCCCTCCAGTACTTATATCTTATTCTTGAAATGGCAGCTGCTGGTGGAAATGGCAATTTTATGGCCAATAAAAGTTACTCTTCAATTCTGGGCAAATTTTGTTGAGGTGCCCACTTCAAAGAGAATATGACTATTGCATCTCAGTTCACAGACTTAGCCATCGTAATTGCTTTCGTCCCAATAAAAGTACATTCATCCAGAAATCCTGTTGTCCTTTCTCCACACATGCAGGAGCAATGTTTGCACTTACCATTTTTATTTGATCAAAGTGCTGTTTGCTCACAGTTATTGTATCTGGTCAGCTCATCATTTTCATTCAGAGAGCGAAAGTTTCCCTCGCGTTATTGTTGTTCCACAGTTTCCGCTTCCTCGCATGTTAATGGTCTCCTCTTTGTTATCTTTACAAGAATCGCCCGGCCATTGCACCTAGAAAGGAACCATCTCAGAGGAGCAAGACTGTTTACAGAGATTGATTTACAAGTTGACTTAAGCTCAGGTTTATTAGTTCCCATATTTGTAGTTTGGTTTGAAAGGACAACAGAGAAATTCCAGTGATACCTGGTACTCTTCTCTCTAAAAGGAGAATATTGTTTTCTCTGAACCAACCTGAATTTCCTTACCTCCAGCAGTAGGAAATTATGGTATTTTGATAAAAAGATATTCAGTTAATTGTTCAGAATGAACACATTTGCATCTATGAACATTTCCTTAGTGAGATGTTATTTAATAACATAGTGATATGTTATTTAATAAATTTAATAATATGAAATGTCTTTTCTGTTCATAATGTATTTCTATGTGATTATTTTTTTTACTATAAATTAATCTATATTTAGTTAATAAAAAAGGACGTGCACGTCAAAATTCACAAAGATGGATCATAAAAACCCATCAGGTCAATGACTTTATGTTTCTAATTTCTTTCTGTACTCTTTTAGTCTTTTATTGCTGATGACATTAAAGGGAAGGTACAACACTGGTTATTACCGGATTATCAAATTATAATTTGTAATTTGTATTTGTATTTTTTGATGTTTCGATGTAAGGACCCCAATGGAAATAAGCCTATATATGTTATTGGCTTTTTGGGTTATCCTTGGATAAATACGGCATGTTTTTCTTGTATTTTTGTAATGTGTCTTGTACTTTTATCATCTTTTTATCCGAATAAATTCAATCAATCAATCAGTCAATCAATCAATCAATCAATCAATCAATCAATCAAATTATCCAAAATCTTAGTTGGTGTAAAGTTAGTACACATATCAATCATGCTGAGAAATTCTTTCATCTGAAGTGCTTTCATCTTATAGAAAACTGGAATTTGTATGTCAAATTTACAAAAAGTTGCATTTTCAAAAACATGAATTTCTATGGTGATGAAGCAGGTTAGTTTCATGATATATTTCTTGAAAATTAGAGTGTTGAAAGGAACGAACGTGACCAAATACCAGTGTTAGTGTTACACCTTTTGAATGTACTTTTCTCCTAACCTTCACCTAGACCCATATACACCATAAATACATTGCTATCTCCTGTTTAATATCTTTGAAGATGCATACTCCCTTGCTTGTCATGCTCATGGTCACCTAGTCTTTAATCTATCAAGGTTATGCATGCGTAAAATTCATCCTGCAGAGCTTGAGAAACAAGAATGCATTCAATAGATTTTTTTCCAGACTTGTTTTGTGGTACATTGAAGGAGGTTGGTAGTCGCAGACGATTGTGCCATTTCCAAGAATCGATCTTTTGTGGGGAATCTTGTGTAAGTCCCATTTGAGATTGTGTGAGCTGCTTATGACGTAATTGTTCTTAATAAAGAATGCATGGATCTTTGCACAGAGTTATTAAACATTTTCAAAGAACTTCCTCAAAACAAATTGCTAGTGAATGAGCATTTTCTAGAAGGATTTTACATCTTGAAACATCGGTGCATATAAGAAATTGCAGTCTAATTATAGAGGAAGGGTTTTGTCACCATGGTTGTGAAGAGTAAACACATGTGGTTCAACCCTGATAATTTTGTAGCCAAAATCTACCACTAGAGGGCCTGCTCCAAGGGTCTTGAAAAACTCTGCTAATATTTTGTGTATTTTGATTACACCATCTTCACTCATGATTAACAAGAGGTTCAGTTTTTTCAACCTCACAAGAAAGAAAAACAATAAAAACAATTGCCTGAAATGAAAAAAAAAGCATTCCACAAAACAATGTTGAGTCATTGTCAACTTTGTCAAGTTTACCATATTTGGGGATTGATGGAAATTGTTAAATTGTTTGTTTCTCTTGTGACCAACATGAAATACAAGTCAAAGCAGTTGCACATCTGTTGTCCTTATATTCTCTGTATTTGGTAGGGGATATTTATGCAACTGCTTCCCTGCCTGGGGTATAAAGTGAACCAAATGATTGATGGACTTGCTCTCCCATATTTACAAGAGGAGTATTAGTCTGTTGAATAAGGTTTCATTCCGCAAAAAGGAAAACCATATTTAAAGTACAGGTATAAGACTTGTATCTTAAAGACAGTACAGGGGCCAATTATCTAGAGCTGCTAAGCAGATAACATTGCTTATCGGAAAAATTTGCTTAGCAGATTTCTTTGGTTACCAGCCAAACTTTCATATAAAATGTATCCATTTTGGCTGGCAGTCTGTTTTATATTGCTTAGCAAAATTCTCTGCTTAGCAGCTCTATGAAAATCAAGATGGCTGCACTTGGTCTACATACAGGCTCCATTCATGGCCTAAAGAGGACGCTAGCTACGATTGTAGTCAGAGCACTGGTACTACTAGCATGCGATTTTGCAC
The DNA here is from genome assembly GCA_029582265.1 of Zoroaster sp. YZ-2022. Lineage (NCBI taxonomy): Eukaryota > Metazoa > Echinodermata > Asteroidea > Forcipulatida > Zoroasteridae > Zoroaster > Zoroaster sp. YZ-2022. The sequence continues at coordinate 2,312,660 of CM055825.1, read as the reverse complement.
TGTTTTACTCGAGTCTGGTCTCTGACTAAGAAATACAGTAGGTTAGTCTTGAGATGATAGGGAAGAGGGTATGATAATATGACCTCTTTACAGGGGTGGATCTTTGAAGTGGGATCCAGATAGTCAGTGTATATTTTACGTTTTTCTAAAACCGTCTTATGATCTCTCCAGAAAGCTTTAAATACAAAATTTCAAATGACAGCCAAAAGGGGTTGGGGGGGGGGGGGGTCAAGACCCCCTAGACCCATCCCTCCACAGGCTCCACCCCTGGTTTATTACCCAAATCTAAAATTTGCCATGGCATAAAAATGGTTTGCAAATTGCACCTATTGTATTAAAACAATGCTCTTTTTTTCACAATTATTATTTAAAATGTTTACATATGGGAATTGTTTTCATTTCAACAAAGTCATTTTGATATTTCAGGACTTGGTCCATAAATGACATCATCAGTGACATCAGACATGGTCATTTAAATATTGGTGTCAGTGGGCCTATTGCTAGGCAGTACCCGAGTTCAGGTACACATGTCATCGCTATCGCCAATATGGATTTTAAACTGTTCCAATAACCGGTGCCCACATTGGCTGGTGTCTTTCTGGGTCAACACCCCGATTAAAGATTTGTTGATGGTGGCCGGGCAGCTGACATTCCGCCACCCGATGTGAAGATGAAAAATGAGGACATGCTTGGCTTCGCGACAAGTACACAATGCCAATTCTCTTCATTTCGTTCACAGCTGTTTTTCTCCCTGTTTGCTGATTCAAAGGAACAGTCATTTGTCATCAGAAGAAATTGAGAGAAATAAGCTATTAAAGCTAGTCACTTTTGCTGGAAAGGGAATGTCAGAATCTTTCTGGGACTCAAATTAGTGTTTATTTCTTCAAGATAGTTCAAATTCTATTGACAGCTTAGCCTACTCTTATGCATACGTGTAGGTAAGCTTTTTTGTAAATTGGAGAAGGATACCTCAGTACCTACCACTAACTTATCCTCTGACCCCCTTGTTTCACTCGTAAACAAACTTTGGATTGAATATCGCATGTCCTGAGAGAGAAGGACCAGCAAGTTCTATGTAATTATGACAACTGTGAACTTTTTACTTGATCTCTAGGGGGCTACAGGCAAAGCAACCATGGTGGTTTTTATAATACATATTTATATAGGAATTTAAGTCAGGGCAAATATGGACTCGCTGTGATAAAGGTTTGTTTCAGATAAAAATGAAGATATACATTTGTATTGCTAATTATTATGGATATATTGCTTAGCAATTTGTATTTGGTTGCCTGTCAAAACTCTTCCATGTATCAATTTTGGTTGCTTACTAATTATTTTTGCTTAGCAAAGTTTCACCTCCATTAGCTGGTTGAAAGTGATGTCCCTTTAACATATTTTATCAGCCATTTCAAACATGCTAAACAGCTTCTGTCATAATAGTCTCTAGGCTATTTGTTTATGGACAAGAAACTATTTATTGGTTTAGTGATTTTATCCTTAATCACTCCTCCCTTGTGTACTTCCAACATATATGAAGTAACAGCTTCTTTGTTCTTATGACAGGATCCTGAAAGAATATTCCTCAGAAGGAATTCAGTTGATGCTGTACATGCCTCAGCTATGTTTGGTCTGTGGTGACAAGCCCAGAAACACTGGATGTGCCTTGTAGGTTTGTCACCCTCTCCAGCCTGGTCATAAATCTTCCTCCATATTATTTTACCGTGTTTAAAATATCGCTGTAAATATTTCTAAACATTTGGCATTTTCAAAAGGACAGCTTGGAATAACATATACTGTTAGTAGTTGAGGTACTCTACGTGTACATTATAGCTGCTAAGATATATGTCTGCAAACAAGGTTAATTAAGCTCTGTTAAAAAATATAACTTCAAAGATCCATTACAATTAATTAAGAGCTGGGCCGCCCCAGCTGGAGGCGAGACTGTATTAATTAATTTACAGCTTACGCTAAGTAAAAATTGATCCTTAAATTTCTACATCTGTGATAAAGGTTAGACAGAATTTCTAATTTGCCGTCGACAAGCAAATAATCTTGACGACAACTTAGTAATCCCCGAGCCCCGGGGACTGCAGTCTAGTCAGTTTTCTTCATTTTCTTCACAACTCTTTTTTGTCTAGTTCCCTGACTTCCAATGATACAATCACTATGAATATAATACAGTGTGAAAGGCACCAGTCTATTTTAGACATCAGCCTCATTTTGATTCCCATAGACTTGTGTATTAGAAGACCAAGATGGCTGTTCGGTGATAAGTGTCTTGAATAACTGGGGCATTAAATATTAACAGAGGATGTATAAAAAGTTATAATTGCCTCTCATTTGAAAATCTGCCTTTGGAACATTCCCTTCTGCAGAAGTCATCTTTTTCACAATGGTCCATAAATTTCATCCACCTAGCGTAACCCAGACAGTTGCAGGCACAATAAGTGCTTGACTTGGTTTATGCCGCACATGTGTGCACTTTCATAATTGTCAAGGGGCCATCATAGATTCACTGTCAAATGATTGGGAGATATATGTAGTTTGACCCCAAATGACCCCAATATGGACGTTGAACTTATGCATAGCCCGATGTGTCAGTTCAGCTGCATATTTGTAGATATATATCAGAAGCTAGAAATTTGAGATATATATTTAAGTGAGGTACAGTGTAACATACATGTATGTAAATTGCTAATTTTGTCATGATATTTCAGAGATGATATTTCCATGTATAAAGAGCATTCATGAAAATTCAGGAAAAAGTACAAATGACAACAAATGCAGGTGTATTTTATGCAAATTTACAATATTGTTGCTTTTTTTAATGTCAAACTCTAAAAATTTATGACAATTTCATAACAAATTTGTGCCTAAGTTTGCTTTTAATAGACCCTTAACATACAGTACTGCATCCACATTTGTCCGGTTTTCTTGAACAGCAATTAGAAATCCCCTTAACAGAAATCCCCTTTGTTAGACAAGAGCCTCATAGACTTAATGCGTAAGAAAACTAAGATGGCTGAAGATGGTTGATACATGTACATAACTGTAAGAGTCTCTGATGAAGTGAATCCCCATGAAGTGATTTCACTAATTTCCTCTACCTCAGATGATTACATCCAAGTTGTAACCTTATTATTTCAAAGAGGCTGCACTTGACCGTTGCTGCATCAACATCAATTGCTGGATGCTTGTAGATCAAGACTATTGTACAGCATGTATTTGTAACCTAGTTTAACAGAACTGATCAAAGGTTTCCTGAAAAGATAATAAATAGTGAAAATACTGGATTCCGATTCCCAACAGCAGTACATAAACGGTACACCTATTTATCTCACTATGAAATTTATAATGAGTTGATACAGGTTATCTGAGTATATTTGGATGAGTTTGTTTACTGTCAATCAATATGAACTTTAAGCCCTGTTTAATGCATTTATCCAGTCCATAAAATGTGATTCTCTTTTAAACATGTTTGCATTGGCCTGTCACTTGAAGTGTCTGAAAACAAACAATTGCACATTAATAGATCAGAAGGCAATGATATTTCCATTAGGGAAATTATGGTTCTATGACTGAGTTTTGATCCACTCATGTAGTGCAGTGTTTCCCCTACCTCATAGTTACTAATCTAATAATAATAATAATAATGTGGACTTATATAACGCACGTATCCACCAAATTGGTGCTCAAGGTGCATTATATTATTACCCCTGCTCATCAGGCTCATAAATCATTCCTGAAACCATCTCAGCTCCCTGGGGAGTATACAGCTCAATTGCTACATGTATTTCGGCGCATATTGGGCTAATCAAATACAACAACCAACTCTGCCCTCACAGGTACCCATTTACCCCTGGGTGGAGAGAAGCAATTATGGTAAAGTGTCTTGCTCAAGAACACAAGCACCATGGTCGCGGTTGGGATTCGAACCCACATTCTGACGACTCAGCCATCAGAACACAAATCCGATGCACTAAACCACTCGACCATGGCACTCCATTGTCTGAGGCTCCTCAAAAGTGTACAACATTGGTAATTTCATATTTACCTAATTATTTTCTGAAAGCTAACCTGATGTGAAATTTGTTGAGGTACCAGTCATCCTGAAAATTGTTTGCAAAATATGGACATTGCCAAGTGTTTGCTGTATAAACTGTGAATGCTTTTTCACACTTTCCTCTTTACTTACATGTACATGTAGACTCCACATTGAACTGAAACTTTCACAGGTCTGTTGATTAATGTATATCTTGATTCAAAGAAAATGTAAGCATAGTTTGTATATTTTTGTTGGCATTTTACCAATGTTGTACATTTGTACATATACCTTTCCTTTTTAATAAGAAAACAATTATAATTACACTCCCAAAAATATGGACAAGGCCATCACGAATGATGGTCAATTTGGATCAAATTCACAGTAAGGTTGCAGATTTTGGCAAGACTTTAAAAAATGTGGTAAAGGTGTTTTTTTTAGACATGCAATGTGGATTAACCCACTTGTACTCTGTATCCCTTTGAACAAACATTACTCGCATTCTGTTGCCTCACCTGAGCACATTCCATATGGGTAGCTTATACCTATTAAAAACCCATCAGTGGACTGTGGTTAATATAATACTCTGTAGATAGGGACCTACTTTCCTGGTAAATTTCAGGGGAAAATGCTTGAAATGTTCAACTTAAGTGCATTCTGTCTGTGACATTTAGAGTTTTTTTCATAGCACAACATTGTTAACGGCTGACTTGGCCAGTTTACATTTTAGTATGAACATTTTTTGTACAAAAAAGAAGATATTTACTGTGGACATACGTGTAAGTGATCAGTGAAATCACATGCTACATGCATCTCTTCAGAATCTGTCAGAATGGTCGACAACAAAGGCCTTATAACCACAAGTTGGTGATGTAATGATTAAATTTAAAAACAAATGCCAAAAGGGAGGGGTCTGGACCGCCCAAGACCACCCGAACCCCCTCTCTGGATCACCCCTCTCTGGATCACCCCTCTCTGGATCACCCCTCTCTGGATCACCCCTCTCTGGATCACCCCTCTCTGGACCACCCCTCTCTGGACCACCCCTCTCTGGATCACCCCTCTCTGGACCACCCCTCTCTGGACCACCCCTCTCTGGACCACCCCTCTCTGGATCACCCCTCTCTGGATCACCCCTCTCTGGACCACCCCACTCTGGACCACCCCTCTCTGGATCACCCCTCTCTGGACCACCCCTCTCTGGACCACCCCTCTCTGGACCACCCCTCTCTGGACCACCCCTCTCTGGACCACCCCTCTCTGGATCACCCCTCTCTGGATCACCCCTCTCTGGATCACCCCTCTCTGGATCACCCCTCTCTGGATCACCCCTCTCTGGATCACCTAGGTATATTATTGCACCCAATTGTTGTCCCTACCCTTCCTTACCCACGAAGCCCAAGGTTTGAGCTGGGGATTTTGCAGAGATGCCAACATTTACGATTTGGGCATAATTTTTGTGTTTGCTCTGATCTTTTCACCATCACACGTTCTATTTGCTGGGTCCTCCTATTTACAGTAACAGGAAGTCGACACAAAAGGGTAAGGTCCACAGAGATGTGGCTCACCATAGTGTCAACGTTGAGTACAAAGCCTGGAGTTTTGGACTTGTCACTCAGCAGGTTTTGGTTTAGAATGTGTTATTTGTCTGTGTCACGGATGAATTTATTGCCTTGTGATTGCAAGTCAAATTGACTAGCTATTTCAAGAGAGTGTTTGGTTTAAAAATTGGCAAAACATGAGAAAGATACAATGGATGTGACGAACTGCAGGCTGGTATGTTTGTAGAGAGTTCATGCTGAAACCATTACTATGGAGTATACCTGAATAATGATTAATTGTGGGTTCCGTTAATGAAAAAAAAAAGATAATTAATTTTCTTGTAATCAAAATGCCATTTAGATCATCAACAATACATGTATGTATAATTTGTAAAATATTTTGAATCCTTTCTGAATGTATTCCGTACTACAATGTAAATTCCATACCCACTCGGAAGGTGAACATTATTTTGTGTTATAGCAACTGTCAGTATGCTGCACATTAGCAGCACAAGATTTGAAGAGTTGTCAGCAGATTTTTCACCCCGTCAATTTGTGGTGACCCTGCGGTTCTCCCTCACCTAGAAACCCAAAAATTGTTTCCTGTTCAGGGGAGTACGGAGGGTGGCCCATTGAGTAACCATTCCGAGCACGAACAGCCGAGAGGCTTTTAGCTAAAAATTGACTGCAAAAACAATATTTGCTGTGCTCCCCGGCGGGCTTATATGATGTTCAGATGATAATAGCGGTTTGTGATTCACCCATGGCAGGGCTTGTCAAAATAATGAAGTAGCAATGAACACATGTACAAAATAAATGCACGTGTCTACACGTACATTGTACATGTGCATGTAGAAGGGAGGGCAGGAATGGAATTTCATCATCTCGGTCTGGTTTTGATCAAAGGGACTGAATATTGCAAATTGGAAACTTCAAATGAAAGATTTGTATGCATCCTACATGTACATGTACGCTTATTAAGTTGCTTATTGGAAAGGCTATTCATTAAAAAAAACAAGAAAACATGTTAAGAGATTAAAAGGGATTTATTCCACTTCTGTCTCCATCTGTAGTCCATTTCTTCCAGCCTATTGTAAAATTTACAATTACAAATCTTTAAAGGAACAATATCGTCACGATCAACAGGGCATGGAATTGGACTGCTAGTTTTAGATTAACTCTAACCTTCCCAAATCCTCCAAAATCCTCTTAGCTAAAGTGAAGGATTTTGAAGGATTGAGGTTACATGCTACATGATCTTTGCTAAAGTGAAGGATTTGGGAGGATTGAGGTTTTTAGGCATACCTGCCTTTCCATGGTACATTGTACATGTACATCCATGTTTGTTGTAGTGATTGCAAGGTCAGTGCTTGGGTCAGTGAACACTGTTTAGTGCTCCATGCATGCAGGGAGGGTCCCTGGCCATGTACATGTATCACAGATTAGAAACACATGTGTGCATACATGTCATGTGCTTGCTTTACTACTGAAGGATTTTGGAGGATTCAGGTTATGTGTAAGCAAATGGGCCTAGGGAGTTAGGGAGGATTCAGGTTATGTGTAAGCAAATGGGCCTAGGGAGTTAGGAAGGATTCAGGTTATGTGTAAGCAAATGGGCCTAGGGAGTTAGGAAGGATTCAGGTTATGTGTAAGCAAATGGGCCTAGGGAGTTAGGAAGGATTCAGGTTATGTGTAAGCAAATGGGCCTAGGGAGTTAGGAAGGATTCAGGTTATGTGTAAGCAAATGGGCCTAGGGAGTTAGGGAGGATTCAGGTTATGTGTAAGCAAATGGGCCTAGGGAGTTAGGGAGGATTCAGGTTATGTGTAAGCAAATGGGCCTAGGGAGTTAGGAAGGATTCAGGTTATGTGTAAGCAAATGGGCCTAGGGAGTTAGGGAGGATTCAGGTTATGTGTAAGCAAATGGGCCTAGGGAGTTAGGAAGGATTCAGGTTAAATGTGTAAGCAAATGGGCCTAGGGAGTTAGGGAGGATTCAGGTTATGTGTAAGCAAATGGGCCTAGGGAGTTAGGGAGGATTCAGGTTATGTGTAAGCAAATGGGCCTAGGGAGTTAGGAAGGATTCAGGTTATGTGTAAGCAAATGGGCCTAGGGAGTTAGGGAGGATTCAGGTTATGTGTAAGCAAATGGGCCTAGGGAGTTAGAGTTAACTCAGTGACTGAAAGTAATACCCCACATGATACAGTAAATTTCAGACATCTTAAACTAGGACACCAATTCCATGCCCTGTTGAAAGTCTGCTCCGATCATGACGATACTGTCCCTTTAAGATACATGTAGGCTGGTACTAGCCAGCTATTCATCAATATTTATTGCTTGAGAGAAACAAGCAAGCAAACCCTTCAAACAAGGTTTATTCCTCAGATATTGTAACTCACTATGCACTTCTAAAAAAGACCCCCCCCCCCCCCTCTCTTGAATTGACGCACAGGGTTTTAGACCATTAGACTTGTAGCAAGGGAAAAACTATTAATTAAAGGAAGCCATAGAGGCCAAGAGTTTCAGCTGTTGTCCAAACTAGGTCAGAGTGTTTTCACGAAGCTCTTCTCTCTCCCAATCCCCGAGTGGTTATCATCCATTTTCAGACCTACTCGATCACCGGACTCAAAGTTCATTTCCTCCACAATTGAGCACTTAGATAAAAGTAGTTATAGGCCAAGGAGAAACTGTGGTTAGTCAGAGCTGATGTCTCCTTGAGCCAATCTCTCCTTACATGTACGGTGTGCATCCATTGGTGATCTTGGATATGTTTGCATGCATATATTAATGGTGAACGATTTTGCTTGTATTGAAAAATGCTACACAGCCCTCACAATTTGCAATTCAAAATTCAGAATTACACACACACACAAACATATTTCTGCCTAAAATTTTGGCAACAAATTTTGGCAACAAAATCATTCCCTGTTTAATAATGAATGCATATGTAAATAAATCCAACTGTGTATTCCTATGCGTGTTAGTTTAAAAACTCTCTGTTTTCATTTGCATCCAGTTATTTGCATATGATTACATTACTACTATGGCGATACAATGCCATTTGTGGCCCATTGTCATCAGTTCCATACTAGAGTAAATTACATACATACCATTACATAGCATATTATACATGTACGTATGTATTCTTCATTTATGCAGGCGTCAATTTGAAGCCTGGACCCACCCTCCTCACGTCATCACCTTTCTTCACCTGAGCCAATTATGTATAAGGTCAGGATTTCACCACCACTTCACTCTATCAGCAAATGTGTTAGTCCAGGCTTCACCCTTTGAATTATTTCCATAGGTGAAGCTTCACTTTTTCAGTTTTCGCCAGGTCTGACGCTTCACTGTTTCACCATATTGGCCATTTGCTGATATCATGATAAGGACAGGGGACCAGTCTAGTTGTTAGTTGCTAACGTTCGCCAACGTTGGCGGCGCACTTGAGATCGGTCAACCTCGTCCCCATGGTTTACTTTATTTCCAACATGTTTACGGTCAACCTCGTACTGCTCGACACACCCTGGGGACGAGGTTGGAGATCGGTGGTAAACGTGCGCAAACTTGGCAACGCTTTGCAAGTGAACGCACCCAGGATACAGTTTGCAAGGTGGTGCAGGCGCGATGTTTTAGATTGTGTGTATTTGTGTGGGCAAACTTCAGTTCAAAAATTGCGCGCACGCAAATTCCAAGTTGGCTTGCGCGAATTTCAAAAAAGGCCATCTTCAAAGATTGCATCACAACAGTTGTTTGAAACGCCACGACTTCGACATATTTTCGACACGACCGATGTAGTGGATTCGATGTCACATCACCAAACACAAATAAGGCTCGTCAACGCTTCACCCTTTCATCAACTTTTATAGGTAACGCTTCACCCAATTATTAAAAAAGAACGTTACGGCTTCACTATAACAACAAATTATTGACCTCAGGCTTCGGCGTCGAAGCGGCGTCGATATTTTGCGACCTCTGAGGAGGGTGGGTCCAGGCTTCAAATTGACGCCTGCATTAGCATATTATCATTTCCATCATTTAATTTCTTTATCGAATATTACAGTGTATATGTTCAAACAATGTTCACATTTGGTAATTGCTAAAATAATCAAGTACAAGTAGCACAGTCTTTTTAAATCAATTTTTATTTGTTTACCTACAATGCATTGGTATCCTCATTGGGAGAATATGGTTTCAATCAAGATAACAGTATCTCCCAATTGGGAAAGTATAGTTGATATTGACCCTGTGAGCCTTACTAAGGCAGAAGGTGTTGTCACCCAAGGGTTTCCCGACTGGGGCTCATTGGTATCCTCATTGGGAGAATAAATATGCACATGTGTAGTTTCAATCAGAATAACAATATCTTCCAATCGGGAATAGTATAGTTGATATTGACCCTGTGACCTCTAGCATTGGGAGAATAGGGTTTCAAATGGAATAATGTATCTCCAAATCGAGATAGTATACATGTAGATGCTATCGACCTGTCAGCACCAGTAATGTGCATACATTGGTCTACATTGTACTATTTCATAGGTAAAACTTGTAGCTTTGCATGGTGAGGATGATAAGTAAGACTAATTGCGGTGACACCATGTGGAATCTCAATTGAGTAGTAATTAGTTCTGAAAAGAACTAGAGGTACAACTCGATGTTTCGATCAGTATGCTCTGATCGTCCTCACTATTTCATGTAAATGTACATGTACAGTGTACCTCTATTTTATTAGCATACTGAGTGTACCTCTATTATATTAGCATACTGTGTGGAGTGTCGTGGCCGAGCGGTCTAGCTTACCGGACTCAAGTTCTGGTGTTAGCAGCAGAATGTGGGTTCGAATCCCGGCCGTGACACTTGTGTCCTTGAGCAAGACACTTAACCATAATTGCTTCTCTCCACCCAGGGGTTAAATGGGTACCTGTGAGGGCAGAGTTGGTTGATTAGCCCTATATGCGCTGTAATGGCAGCAATTGAGCTGTATACTCCCCAGGGAGCTGAGATGGTTTCAGGAATGATTTATGAGCCTTATGAGCAGGGGTAATAATATAATGCGCCTTGAGCACCACTCAGTTGGTGGATACGTGCGCTATATAAGTCCACACATTATTATTATTATTATTATTATAATACTAATGTTTTCTTATTTCTTATTTACATGTATATCTAAATATTAAAAGGAATTTGCTCCGCTCTGTATTCATCCACACGTTAAATTGGTACAAAAGGAATTGATTGAAATGACCTTTCCAGAGGAAATCAAAAAGAAAGGAATAACGTCATTTGGAGTGATTCATGAATCGATTTTTTGAGGCGGACGTTCTAGATTTGTGGTGGCCTGACACGTTTGTTTTTTAAAGTGGAAGGCTTGGGTAATCAAATTTGTGCTCTTTGACTTGAATGGTTGACCGCGTGAAGAGATCTTCAGGCTCAAAATTAAGACAGCATCTTGTAGACGTAATGCGTCATTCACATTAGATTGTTGTACATTACATGCAGTGGACTGATTAATTTCTTTGACAACAAGTTAAAGATTTTCCAGTATGGTTCCTTATTTGCTTTGCCTTGTAGAAAGTCAGTTACTTCAAATCAAAATTGTTTCACAAAATAATTGACCAGAGCATGAATAAAGAGTTATTATGTGAATAAATGAAATTATGATGCAGTGTGATCACAGTTGATTTGGTTAAATAACAGCACCTAAAGATCATTTGCCAATGATTCATTCAAAGATTTTATGGAATAATCTACTTTGAAATTGATTTACATTTCAAGGGAAATAGAAGTCTTCTGATGAAAAATAGAATTACTGATGATTAACAAATTACACAGAGTATGAATCTTTAAGAGGGCAGCATTATGAAGAATTTTTTGGACAAATTTCCAAATATTTTGTGCCCAGTGTGTTACCCAATGCATGAGATTTATGCAAAATGCGTGAGATTTAGGCAGAGTGTGAGATGCAATATGGATAAATTGTGCTCTCCTTATCTCAGTGTGTGAAACTTATATTATCATCTATAGATGTAAAATGCATGCCATTTATGCAAAATGCATGAGATTTATGCAAAATACATCAGATTTATGCAAAATGGATAAATTGTGCTCCCCTTATCTCAGTGTCTGAAATTTATATTATCATCTGTGATAAATGTGTAAACTCTGCCTGTCTATTAACAAAAACATGCTGCACCACAAAATTGAAAAGTAAAATGTGTTTTTTAACCTGAAAATGTATTTCATTGAAAGTAAGATAAAATTTGTAGTGATGGTGCATATGTTTTTTTTATTTAATAAAATACGTTTTTACAAAAAATCTACACATGTGCTATAAATGAATTAGTGCATTAACGGTAAAGAGACCCTAATTAGTATGCGGTTCAGGAAATCTTTTTCTTATACAAACTTTAATGACATGTTTGTTCTGTTAGCTGTACTGAAATGATCCAGTTAATGGACCATGAGTAAGTGCATTCAATTAACCTAGAAAAGAGCTTTAATAGTGCTCATTCATTTATGTACACAAATAGAGAGTTGCAGGTGCATGTATTTAGTGTATAACAACACCTACATAAACATGTGTAATTTGTATTTAAACATCTGCAAGTATGAGCTACATGTATACAAAGGTTAACATGTTTATTCAATTCTAAAAAAAAAAAGAAAAAAAAAAGAGTTTACCTGCGGGGGATGTTCCTAACCCAGTATGCCTACCAAATAAACTACCCAATTAGAGACTGTAATCCCCCCCCCCCCCGATCCATCCAAAGAAAATAATATATAAAATACAAATTTACAATTATTTTTTTCTTAACTTAATACTAAACTTGGTGTGAAATTGTTGATATCAACCATTCTCAGAATTTCAATTACATGTAGATGGTATTTTTATAGTGAGACAGAGAATTAAAAATTGATTCAAATATTTTTGGAAGCCTAGATGGAATAATTTTCCAGCATGATTGATACTTTTACCCCAGGTAATTTTTATGAAAAACTGTGATATTTATGTGGGTTTTTAGAATACTGGTGTTGTATCTTCCCTTTGAATCTGTATAGTTTAAGAAAATGTACAAAAAATGCTGATACAACTATATTTTGTGTACTGTACTTTAAAAAGTCTGTATTTAGAATGTTCTATAATTGTGTCTTTATTGACACATGTTTTGTACCCCCAGGAGAATCAGGTGGTCAGAGAGTTTGTTTTGATAGGGAGCAATAGAATGTTCCCTGACATATTATGATTCCCCCCTCCAGTAAACACATGTCAAAGAAGATGTCACAACTGCCTCCATAGAGCTCCATCCAATCAAGAGATGACCTTTAACCTCATTAAAAAGAAAATGGCAGCTCAGCTCCTTTCAGCCACTCGTTAATGCTCCCATGAAGGATGGTCCTCTGTGCTACATTTGGCAGTGATTTTTTTTTGGGGGGGGGGGGAGTAGGTTAAAGGGAAGATACAGTTGTTGGCAAAACTGTTTCTAGGAGAATACTTCTTTTTCTTTGAATCAAGATATACATTTAACAACCAATGTGTGAAAGTTTCAGTTCAATGTGGAGTCTAATACATTAAGTCAAGAGAAAAGTGTAAAAAAGCCTTCACAATTTGTACAGAAAAAAAATTGCCAGACCCATCTGGCATTTTTTTGAAAATTAGCATATTTGTTTGTGTATTCTCTAAATTTCAGACAGAATAATTGTTCAAAATGATTGGTACCTTTATCAAGGTAGCTTTCAGGTAATAATTGATTTTGTTATCGAGTAATTGTCAATGTTGTACTTTCCCTTTAAGTAGTGACAAACATTGCAAGGTCATGTTGCTGAGTGTTAGTTCCTTTTCACTGATCAACTGACAGCAGCCCAATCTTGACTCGAACAAGAACATAGGGTCCTTGACTTGGGTAACCTTTGAAACGATCACAGTCTGTTTTTTTCCCCTACCCTCTGATTTGCTTTAGGTGTTAAGAATATGGAATATTTGCAGACAGCTTGGAGATGCTTCTGCAATATATATTTTGCTTGCGGGTTGTGTGCACATTCCTGAAATCTTTCCTTTAAAGTGAAGGTGTATTTTACAATCAATTAGAGTCCAACCAGAGGTGGCAATTGAAGATGGCCAAGGCAAGTGTCGTACGTGCTGTTACGTCATTGCCTTGAGGGGGTGGCAAAACTCACAGCAAAAACTAATATTATAGAGCAGTTAACCCTTCTATGTACAGTGCAGTTGCCACAGAATTGTCAGACCTTTCAAAACCTTTCAAGTTTGCTGTACTGAAGGGTTTTGAAAGGTGAGAAAACTGTCTGACAAAAGGGACATATGAAAGGTTTTGAAAGGTGTAACAACTCTCTGAACAAACTGGTGTTGAAATGTTTCAATACCTTTCAAAGGGTATTGAAAGGTGTGGTTGTTCAGCAGCAACAAATTCTGGAGGGTTTTAAAGGGTTCATAATAATTGATAGCCTTTTGAAAGGTTTTGAAAGGTCAAACCATAGGAGGGTTAAAGCAAGTATACACTCTTGTGAAATGTCTGTAAATGCATCCAAACTTTGTAAGAAACTAACTTTCAACTTAATTTGTTATGTCATTAACCCTCATACTTCTGGTACATGTACCTTTTTCATACAAGTTGATCCACCATTTGAAACCATTCGCTTTTGTGGTTTTGAATGGTGAAATAACTGTGTACAGTATTGATTCCCCCAAATGGTTTTGAATGGTAGGTCAGCTAATACAAAACCTTGTTTGGATCTTTCCAAATGGTAGTGCAGCTAATACAAAACCTTGTTTGGATACTTCTAAGTGGTGAATCAATGGACCCTATAGATGCATTTGAATGGTAGTAAAGCTTGCTACCAACACTGTTCAAATGGTATCACCATGTGTGTACAAAACCAATGGGCATTTTGGTAAGTGGAAATTTTGAATGGTTTCAAATGGTCAAACAGTAGGAGGGTTAAGGGACAAGGGCTAAAGTAATGGTACAGCCAAGCCTTTGAGAAGCCTGGCCAGGCCCAGGCTTTTCCCCTGCCTACTGGCCTATATAATGAGCTCTGCTTGCCTGGGCTAGGCCCTCCAGAAGCCCAGGTTATGTTGATTGGCAGGTACTGTATTGTTACAGGATTAGGACTCACAAAAGACAATTGGGAGGCAGCCTAGGCCTGGCCAGGCTTCTCAAAGCCTTGGCTGTAACATGACTTTGGCCCTCCTCCCTAACAAGAAAAAAGTGGAAATGCATTCAGCTCTTTAAAATAAGCCGCTGTATAAAAAGAGCAAACGATTAATGATGCATTCCAGTTACCTCGTATTTCCCACTTCACAAGTCATGAACTTGAGGTGGTACCAGGTAAATGCTATCGTGAGATCACGACTTGAAGATGGCTGATGTGCAAACCGTAAATCAGTCGTGAAGATGGCGAACATGACATGATCGGAACATAGCTTAAAGATTGACATTACATCATCAATACAGTATCCATAATAAATGGCTTACCAAGGACTGGATGGGGGGTCATCAAAAATTTTGAACTCTAGGTATATAGCAATGTGAGGATGGAAAGCCTGGCTTGAGAAGGAACAGCCCAAGGGTATCTCCCCGCCCTCTCCTCCTTTGGGAAATGTTCATAAAAATTATGCTCATCTTTTTGAGTGCACAATTTTGTAGGAAAGCCAAACAAATAAATTAAACAGGAAAGGATGAGACAGTCCGGCAGCCAAGAAATACCCCCTGGCATTCACGCTGCTTCTCCAATACAAGGAAGTTTTTGCCGAAAACGGCGGAATAATTCCGCCCGCGTTCAACGTACCAGTCAGCTGGAAACTACCCTTTAATTTCCTTCGAGCATATAGAGCTGAGCAAGATATAATTATAAATGAATGGAACCTCCGGTCTTACTTGAGGAGAAGATCCATCGTCAAATGAATTCAGGACAGCAGAGTGACTTTCTACTGGCTTGTTACAGACCACAGTGATGTGTATAAATTTTGACAATGTTTCCCGGAGCTACAAGTTGTTTTGCTCCAGCTCCCATCTCTCGTTTCATATCCCCTGTGGATTGCGATACTGAAGCGTGTTAGGCTCAACGAGTGTAGGGCGGCCTTTCTCGTTCTGGTGGATATTAATTTCAACTGTGCTGTATACTCACAGCCTATCAACTAAAAATATCCTCTTAAAAGAAACTTGACAATGTCATAGATAGACAACAGAATGTCAAAGGTCATGTACACGTACATACACTTATAAGAGAATGAAAACTTGCAAATTACCAATGAAGGTACATTTCTGAGAAAAAAAAGATTACCACTCAGACCAAGTTTCCCCTAAATACAACGTTTTTCAATGGAATTTTAAATGGAATAATTTCTATCCCAATTTGTTGAAATTTTTTCAAACAGTTATGGAAATACCATTTTATGTTTTCAATATGGAGTCTTTTCAATAAAGGAGTTTTCAATGTCTAGTTTCTAGAGGTATGTATAGTTGTCACTATGAAGCCAGTCACTGCTTCATAGGCACCAGTCTACTTCAAACACTAGCCTCATTCTGATTCACATAATAAAGACAACACATCAAGATAGCTGTTTCATTCCATTGGCAACCTCTTTCTGCTATTTTCAGTGGTGGTAACCTTGCCATTTTCTCTTGAAGTCAAAACACCAATAATACACTCATTTCTCTCCCTGGAAATCAAGCCACGGTTGCGTTAATTTATTCAATGCAGTCCCATTATAGCAATCACGATGATTGAACGTTTCTTGGTTCACGGAACCCATGTTGATTTAACCCGTCGATGCAATTTGAGCACCTTAATTATTGCTCTGATGAATAAATATTAAGCTATTAGAATGACAGTGTATTTTGATTAGGTCTTGGTTGGCCGAGCATTTTCAGTTGAAGAGAGCTCTTAATATAATGCTATACTTTGGGGAATTCAAATTTTCCAAATTAAATGCATACATTTTTTCTCTTATGGAATAGATAAGTTGAAATACATTGCTCCACTTACATATTACATGAACTGCAATCCATTCACATAATCAATGTTATTTTGTCTACAAATGGTTTTTGTAATACATGCATGTATTTAGATAGAAGAACTACATGTATAAACTTACACCTTACATGTACATCAAAGACAATCTCAAAGTGCTTTACAAAGGTAAAAACATAAAAATACATTTTAAAGAACAAGATAAAAGTACAAATACAGATTTTATACATTAAACATAGACTTAAAGGATAAATTAAATTAAACATAAGAAAAGTATAAATACATATAGCTAAAGAAGGCGATAATGGAAAAAAATGGCCGGACAAACTAATAAATGCAAACAGCTTACCAAAAGCTAAGTTAACTCAGAGAGAACGTCTAAAAAGCACACGAACTGTTGTTGTATCCTAAAATTTAAGGTCTTTTTTTATAGATGTTTGAAAAGTTTCATCTCATTCTCATCTTTCATTGGTTTATTTATTTTCTGTGGACTTACCTGTTTTAATTTAATTTCACTTTCTTTACTATAAATTAATCTTGTTACATTTTTATTTAAAATTTTATTTGTTTGTTTTGGGATTCTCTGTGTACATGTACTTCCTCTACCATAAATTAATTAGTCTTGATACATCGATTTAAAATCCTGAAACAAATAACTACAGTCTTCTAAGACTTTCAATTATGGTCGTCTACGTTTCCATTAAATGTCAAGAGGCCTCCAGCATTTACTGTGGAAGGATGTTCTTTATTTGTATTTCTTCCTAATTGACTTCCGTTTAGTGGCTGTTGGCAATGGAACAGAACTAACAGGAAGAGAATGCCAAAGAACAAAACAGATAGAATTTAGAAAGGCTGTTGTATTTTTAAGACTTCAGATTTTATACCTGTGATGTATTTTAAATGCAAATTGCAAATTCTGTTTTACAAGTCTTGCATTCATTTCATATTATTAATCTTAAATGTCTCAATTATTAATCTGATTATTTATTTTCACTTATTAGCTATTGATTGATTCATCTACATGTATATGTCCGCCTTTTCATTAATACAGCATTGATTGCTATAGTGTCAGCCTAATTTGCTAAATTAAGATCATCAGAAACTTATTTCGGACAAATTACAATGTACGTGCCCCTTGTAATGGCAGCTGCTCCCTTACGCAATTTTTGTGACTATACATGTATTTACTAATCCATGATTTTCATCTATAAATTCAGTTTTTATCTCTTTCTCTATTCACCTTTTTACCAATGCATCTTTTAAACAATAAATTTCTCATCTACATGTACACATATTCAATGTATTTATGTATTAATATTAAATTCATTCAATCACATGAAAAGTACAAATATCAGTCACATGGAATGATTTCATTCAATCATTTTTGCAAAGCAATATGTTTAGGCAGAAATACAATGTATTTGTGTGTGTCACGCTTATTTTGAATAGCAAATGGCAAAATTTGTAAAGTGTGTAGCGAATAGTGAATTTTTGTAGCATTTTGTAATGTGATACAAGGGTAATCGTTCACCGAGTCACTGGTGATGTTAACTTCTGATATGATACCATTGATCTACATGTACATGTATATCTTCATGCATGGTCAGAATCTATACAATAATGAATTACTCATTTGTATTTTGAGAGTAATGTGATAGAGATGACACTGCCATAACTCACCAAGTAAAACGCAATCAGAAGCAATTTGCTTTTAGTGGAGTGGCATTTATGTTTTATTGATCAGTCTGCTGAAGTGAAAAATCTATTTTCTGTATAAGAGTACATGTACACTGTACATCATGTAGGTTAACATTTACATACGTGTACATGCAAGGTGTCCCAATCCCATAATTTAAATCCTACAATATTATGTACTATGATCGAGATTAGGGCCCAATTTTATATAAGAAAATATTGCTAAGCAAGTTTATCTGCTAAGCAAAATTGAGATGAGAACCGGCCAGAAGCAATATACATTACGTGACAATTTGGCTGGGAACCTATTTTTGTTAAAGGGGGACTGACATCCTTTATTGTGTGTGTACTTAAGGCGTTTTGTAATAAAATATTGTTTTTGAGACCCACCTGTGTCTATTTAATCATTGATTTCTGAGTACAAGTATTTTAAAACAATGTTTGAAGTGTTTGGGGAGGCAACCCCGCCCATGGTGGAAGCTTCATTTGCATAAGATATGTGACGAAGGTCGGAAGATCCGATGTGTACATGATGTACATATACATACAAACGTTCACACACGTATCTTCTATTTCATTTCTTCCATGATTTTTGTTTCCTGAAATAATAAAATGCCGGGAAGATGTGTTTCTGCAGGATGCAGCAACACCACCAAAGACGGTGTTAGCCTTCATCTGATCCCACGTGACCCAAAAATCGCCGTATTTGGACGAGCAAAGTTCGACTGACAAGAGTAAAGTGGTCAGGTCCATCGGCTCACATAGTTTTGTGCAGCGATCATTTTGAGCCGAGTTTTGAGCCGAATTTCTCTTCCCGACATGACGTCACGAACAGCTCCTCCTTGCAGGGCGTAAAAGTGGGGGGCATTTTTACAATGGTAAAATAACACTCTCAAAAACAATAAAAACACAAAACAAAAATGTTATTGATCTTTTACTGATATAAAAGAATAAAACGATCACATATTTAACTGTTTGATTTAAATCCATGTCAGTCCCCCTTTAAGCACAATATTGTGTGCTAAGCAGCTGTATGTAATTGACGTCAGGTGGGTGGAGTGTTAATTTCTTTGCCTTGGTTTGATCCAGAGTCAATATGTACATGTGGTTTTCAGTCCTTACCAGATTCTCTGAGTTTTCACATATTTGGCTGGGGTTTCCCTCCCGGTACTAAAGGCCTTTGGGACAAAGTTTTTCGGTGTACATGTGCTTTTTCGCATTCTGACCACTGACTATTTTGTATTATTTTGTAAATGTGCTCGGTGAATTTTTTAATTTTTTTTATTTAATTTGTTTTAATGCTGAATAACTATAATTAATAATAATAAACAGTGACAGTTCCAGTGGGACACACTGTTAAAAAGGGAGAGGACAAATTTACAAGCATAGTGAAAACAAAGAGGGTGGATCACACCCCCATTTGCCTTCCCCTGTATTCACCAATGATAATAAAGCTTGTCATAAAAATGAATTTGTCAGAAATTTTTGCCAAGTTACTCCATTCTGCTTACCATCTTGGCATGACCTCTAGAACACGGCCTGTATTCTTGGATGGGTATCAGTCACAAACCCTCTCTGATCAGGGAAGTACAACACCAGACACAGTAATACAATACTTGAGACAGATATGGGCAGTGTTGTTCACAACTCATATGCTCCCAGTCGGTATACTGGTTTTAATGAGCCAACCACAGACAGCGAAACTGGGTTATCATACAAGCCCTCCCACCTTGTTGCACCTCAAATATCCATTATTTTCAGCTCGGGAAATTGTTTGGGTGTCTGTTTTTTGAAACAAAAGCCTGAGAAAACACATACTCTAAAACAAAGGAATTGTCTGATATTCTGTTGGAATTTTTATTGACTGGTAATGGTTGCCATGGAAACCATTGCTGAGTAACATGTACATGTAGCTTTTTTGCTCAAGAGAGTACATAACTCTGTATGATCGGTTTCTTGGAGAAGCCCATTATTTGATTAGGAGTGACCACCCACTGGGAACAAGTTTATATACCACAATTGAAATGGATAAAATAGTGGCATACGTAGGGCCTTGGGGATGTGCCCTCAGGTGCCCCTACTGAAATTAAAGTTTCAGTGCCACCAAAGTGCCCCCTACAAAATTCCTCATGCTCCTCCCCCTCTTCTGAATACTATCAACACATTCATTCATGTTGCAGAGGTGTTTTTTGTCCTTTCATAAAACCAAAATCCTAAATGTATTCTTCTTTTTATTACTTTCAGATGCTGCTGGTCAGGATGCAATGACAACTACAAGTACTTCAATGCCTTTGAGGTAAATTTTTGATTTTCCCCCATATAATTTTTGGATGTTATTTTACTGGGTTTTTTTTATTATTTAATTTTGAACATATTTTGTTTTTTGGGGAAAACGTGATTATTGGAAATAGACCAAATTTCCCAAAGCATGGTGGCTAAGAGAAGCCTCACAAATTGGGCAAACCCCTATGTGAAAAAGTTTAAAACCCAGCATGGCAGAATTCCAATCAATCCAGCAATTTCGGCTGCAATTGGACATCGATTCATAGCAACAACAAAAAAGAAAACTAAAAATGCAGACGCACGGGTCTGAGGCGATGTGCACAGAGAACAGAATCTGCAGACTTTTTTTGTGCCTTATGGTACAAAATTAATAATAATAATAATAATAATAATCGCCCTAACCTAACATTCAGTAAATTAATAATAATAATAATATTAATAATAATGGACACTTACATTGCGCCGGTATCTGCCAAGTTTGACGCTCATGGCGCATGAACATTATTATCCCTGTCATCGGGCCAGTTATATCATTCCTTAGAACAATCTCAACTCCCTGGGGAGTATGCAGCCCATGCTGCCAAATGTGTAGCGCAACGAGCTTAATCAAACACAATTACCATCTCTGCCCTCAAAGGTCCCCATTTATACTCCTGGGTGAAGAGAAGCAATTATAGTTAAGTGTCTTGCGCAGGGACACAAGCACCACGGTCACGGCCAGGATTCAAACCCACATTTGAATTATTTTCTGAGTAACTATTAACAATATACATGTACATTGTTAAATTGAATTTTGGCATTTAAAGTAAACTCCCTGTACTTTTGTGTGTGAACCACAACTATTTATTTTGCACTTTTTGCTGGATATCTCTGCCATTATTTAATATTTGTTCCATTTACCCTGCTACAATTTGTTCAGCATAGTCCGAGTTTGAACTGGGAATTTGTTCAAATATATTCAGTTCCCAGCAATGGACTTGTTCAGATTTTGTTTCAAGATTGTTTAAACAAGGTCTGGTGGTTAAAAAAATGAGTGTTTGTGGACAAATACACTGGGTTAAAAATGAGTTAGTTTCTCCACTCAGTCCCATGGAGACTGTATGGGGTTTGATTGTAAATTTTGATATTTGAAATCAATACGCATCTAAGCAACTCTTGATTAACATTTTTTTTTAAATATGAGAGGTGTGTTTGCAGTACTTGATAAGCGTGTGCATGACATTCGTCGTCTATACTGAGATGTTGAACTTGGAGAAAATTATGACAAGCCATGCCATTACATACCATTTCATCTACCCTTTGGTGACTGTTGATTTGATTTTGAAAAAAAATCATCTTGACAAATGAACCCCCTCCACTTGATCTGAAAATGAAAACACAATGAATCTGATGTTGGTTCAATCTACCGGAACCTTAAGACCCGGAGATGGAGTATTTGGGTATCATCTTTCATCAGTGGAAATAACAGATGATCTTTAACTTGCGGAAACATTTGTCAGAGTAGAAGGCGAATTCATCCTATCTGTTGCCCAGATGTCAGGTGTTGACTCTTCCCATCAGATCTCTGGTATGGGTAAGATTGTTCCTATGTCAACACAGCGACGGGTGATAAGTCTAATCTATCATATATTTTTTCTATGGGGGAGCTGGATGTCATTTCTCCAACCGAGGAAATAATAACTGGTAATGAATCTCTCTGAGTGTCCTCCTCGTCTCCTTGTACAAGTACTTGTGACCTTATCCTACGGCAAGGGAGCATTTGTTACATGTTGAAGATTTTTAAAATAGGATTTCATGAAATAAACTTGATTGTAATCGATAATAATTAATGAGGGTTGGTATTTTTTATTTTTACATTTTTTAGGGCATGGTTGACTTTTGAAAGAAAGGACTTTGGCTGATTTACATTTGGCTATTTGCATGGAGATGGAATTTGACATTTGAACTTCTTCATTATTTTTTTCTGCAAATAAAGTTTTAAATTGCTGGACAAATACATGGATATAGCCTATGTAATGAAGACTTTATTATTGATGTTACACATACATATAAAAAAAAACTTTTCAAAGATTTTGTGATTTGTTTTTTAATATTCAAACAAGTTTTTAACTTTAAAATCTCTAATGAAAAATCTTGAAAATCTTCAACAAAATTTTACATTAAAAATCTTTAATGTAAATGATTGAAAATCTGTAATGATTTTGTTTGGTAAAGAAAAACAATTGTTTGAAGCTTAGTGAACAAAAATAATTCATCTTTTTTTTTAATTTAAAAAAAAAAAATTTTTGTTATATATATGTATAAGTTTGACTGATAATCCTCTGTTTAGTTGTAGGTCTAGCATCAAATCATCTCAGAATTTCAGCAAATTCCACTTACTCCCAATTTTCAAAATCCTCCCTTCAAGTACCCTGTCAATTACAACCTAATTGAGACAATAAAAAAAATGTAAAAAAATCTGTGATGGGAGCTTGTGGTTTGTCTGTTTATTTGTGCTGGACAAACTGCTGACTTTGAACTCGCCAATAGAAACAAAGATGGTAGTCAGGAACTCTACATAGTAGACAACCTGTTTATATACTGATGTCATTATTGAAGGGTTATTTACTCACGTTTCTTGACACATGATGTTTGAATTTGTTAAAGGGTTGATGGAGGACAGTTTAATGGTCTTTGAAAAGATTGCCCCACAAATCTAAATTGTTTGCCCCCTTGGTAACTTTATCTTAACGAGCAAAACACCATGTCATTCAGAATGAAATTTGAAAAATATTGGTTTCAAAAGATTTTATAATATCAAGAAATCTTTTTGACAATTTAAACACCTAGGACAAATCTTCATGAATTAACCCTAACCTTCCAAAATCCTCCAAAATCCTCTTTGCTAAAGTGAAGGATTTTGAAGGATTGAGGTTATTAGGCATACTTGCCTTTCCATGGTACATGTACATCCATGTTTGTTGTAGTGATTGCAAGGTCAGTGTTTGGGTGAGTGGACACTTTTTATTGCTCTATGCATGCAGGCAGGGTCCCTGGCCATGTACATGCATCACAGATTAGAAACACATACATGTCATGTGCTTGCTTTACTACCGAAGGATTTTGGAGGATTCGGGTCATGTGTAAACAAATGGGCCTAGGGAGTTAGGGTTAATTAGCAACTGGTATTTTATTTTAGTTTAATGTACTGACGATCAGAGCATACTGATCGAAACGTCAAGTTGAAACCTCCAGTTCTTTTCAGAACTAATTATTACTCAATTGAGAATTTCACATGGTGTCACCATAAACAGTCTTTACTTATCCTTTTTCACCATGAAAAGCTACAAATATTACTTATTTATTAAAATGTACTTATCACCTCCAACACAAAGGGAAGTACAGCATTGGATACGCAGAATAAATTGATTCACCTTCTTCTGGTAATATACAATTTTTGTCCCTGTTCCTACAAAATATCCATGTTGACCACAGTGTGGACAGAAAAGTATTAATTAAGGTTTGTGTTTTTGCACTGGGGTCATCTGAAGTACGAATATGTCAAATCAACTTGTTTACCTTCCCTGTCAAAAAAATAATAAATAAAAATAAGCCAACGAATCCACGCCTTTATGAAGATAGACAGTATAAACACACAAGGCTGAGGTACAGGTCAAGTAGACAGTTATTTGCATACTCATTGTGGGGTATTTAGCCCATGTCAGAGTACGAGGATCATAAGTGTGTGGTTGGAGACGAGAGGGCTTGGTCGTTGGTCATAACGAGACAAGGAACCAGTTGTGTCGGGGTTGGCGTTATGGCTGTGTTGGGTCGCTATCTTCATCGCTCCCGCAGGAAGACTTATCTTTTTGTTCTGATCCTTCTTGGCAATCTGCAAAGGTTAGTTGGCTTTACCAACGATTCCATGCCCGCTTATCTAACTAAATAACGTCTAGCGATTAGATATCAAAAGTCGGTGTAGATATTAATTTTTAGAGATATTAATTTCAGAAGATGAATGAAATTCGAAGGCTTGCAATTTATTCAAGCCTCGCTCGTTATCTGTTGTTGTCAGCTCAGTAAGATTTTCCATTTAGCGAAGTCCTGTGAATAGAGGAAGATTAAAGGCTCATTGGCTGTCCTTCCTATTTCAATCAAGAACCATCTACGTTTCAATCATAACAATCCTACTGCCTATAGTCGTGACAAGTTCTGTCAATTTCGGACATACAATTCTCTCTGACAAGCAGTCAAAATTTGTATTTTTAAAGCTTTCATCTATAACATGATACGGAGGCTTATGTGCATTTCTACGATGTAAATCTTTCAAAGATGATAGACTTTGGAAATGATCCTCATTTTCAATGATTGCCACATGACTTGTTTTTCCGCAATTAGTCTTACTTCTCCTGATTTAGACAGTCAAAGCACACTGATTGAAATGTTGAGTTGTTCTAAGAACTCAGGAGAGATTTTTACATGGTGTTACCGCAAACCTAACTGACTTGATTGTAAACAGTAATAATAATACTAATATGTACTAAAGGGCCTTGTTGCCTAGTTATTCATATTTTAAACAAAATCGTCTTCCATGGGATTGTGGTAAAATACCCAGAGTCGATCTTTTCAAGTTACAGACATGCCAAGGTCAAGAAACTGAAATGGACAGAAATCTTTTCTGTGTGAAAACCCATGTGGTAAAAGCACATGGGATTGTTAGTGCTGAAAAGTGTTAATATTTGAAAGGTACCCCAGATATAGGTTTCTATGTTACCAAATTCAGTTCTATTTAGTAAAAATTTGTTAAAAATTTGTTGTGAGCAACGGGGGAACTGTTGGAAAATATTTTTCAACAGGAGTCTGTTCAGTCGAAGGAGACTGCATTAGGAGACCCTCAGGTATTGGATGTAAAATAATTTGTGGAACTGACTAAATACAACAATGTATTTACAAATACTAACAACTTTATAATTCCTAATTTTTTCCCACCTCATTCAGGAGTACATCGACTGATATCAAGAATAATCTAACTCCATGTCACTTTTTTCCTTACCAATTTGCAGGACAGCACCAATAGATGCGATACCAGAAATCAAGATTGATGAACCCATGAACAATGAGACTGTCTCGGTGGGCGAAAAAGTAACTCTACTGTGCCGCATACGTGGATTCCCGCAACCCACGTACTACTGGTACCATGAAGATGCATACATGCAAGATGACGTTGGTCATGTGACCATACGGATGTATTCATGGGGTTCAAAACTTATGATTAAGAATGTGGATACACTAGACGCAGGATTTTATAAATGCATTGCACAGAATGACGCAGGATCTAAAACAACTACAGGACTTATTTCTATATTACCAGGTGAGTTAAAGAATGTTTTCAAGAGCTATTTTTCAAAGAAGGTACATGTACATGTACTTGTAGGGTAGGGATGGGACATAGTATTAGGTTTAAAATTGTTGATGTCGATGCCCCCAATTCGGGACCGTACTCAAGTTCCCTCAGCCTTATGTTCCCTCAGCCCTATGTTCCCTCAGCCCTATGTTCCCTCATCCCAAAATAGACCCTATGTTCCCTCAGCCCTATGTTCCCTCAGCCCTATGTTCCCTCATCACATACATTACATCCAGTCTTAACACTCCATGAGGGAACATAGGGCTGAGGGAACATAGGGCTGAGGGAACATAGGGCCTAATTTGGATATTAAAAAAATGTTGGGCATTGAGGGAACATAGGGCTGAGGGAACATAGGGCTGAGGGAACATAGGCATGACCCCCCCAATTCCAATCAACATTCAGCGGCTAGTTTTGTTGGATTTTAATAGACTGTAATGCCAAACCAGTGATACTTTGCATGGGGCCTCGTCTATCAGAGTCCATTATTTTGGTGGTTGTGTTACAGCATGCTGATGAAATTTGATGGATTCAGGAAGGTTCTTAAGGGCAATTCCATGGTTATTTACGTTACATTATTGAGGTTTTGAGCCCACTCCTAATGCCATACTAGATATTTCACTCATCAGTTTTTTCACAGTAGTTGCATTATACCCAGACCTTACTCAGCACAAAAATAGAAATTAGAAATTTGTTATATGTGTGGCTGTATAAGAGAAAATGACATTTTTAGGTTGTTTGAACAACAACGCAACTATCTGATATACATGTAGCGTACATATATAAGAGATTTCTGAAATTATTTGTTTGTGCTGAGTACGGTCTGGGTATAATGCAACTACTGTGAAAAAACTGATGAGTGAAATATATGTGATGCGATCTGGAAAAACCCGTCGGATGTCGGCGAACGTGTTTTGAAGATAATGGCAAAATAGTCCCCCAATTTTTTGTTTGACAATTTGAGTTTTTGTTACCATTTTAATTGTTAATATCTAAATGATCATTCTTTTTAAATAAAAATTCCATCGTTTTATGTATAAATTTATGATGACAGATAATTAAAAAGCCGTCTTTTGTTTTTCATTTCCGCCATTGTTTTTTTAAGGACAGCGGTGGCTATAACTTCCCGAGAGCATAACTCAAGTTATAGACAACCTAGAATCATGAATAAAACAGTTTTGAAAACAACACAGTGTCCTCTTTAATTTGATGTATATAACACAAAAATGACAAATTTCACCATGTGAAGGGTTTTCCCAGATCACATCACATATAAGGAAATTATGGCCTTAAGAGTGAGCCCAATACCTCAAAAATGTAACGCGAGTATAAACTATGGAATTGTCCTTACCCACAATGCATGTAGGAGGTTAGGGCCACAATCCTTACAACCTTCAATTCAAATGCATACATTCTTTTCTGAGATTTTTTTTTTTTAAAGTTCTCATTTCCATTATTTCCAATCCTTTCTGTGTTCCCTATGTATTACTCGGCTATTTCCTTCCCCAGTTAAAAGTAAAACTTAAAATAATTCATTTAATTTCAGGTCAAATACATTTTTTGCAGGGATGCAGTTTCTCATATTTTTTAAGAAGCCAATTTGCTGAATATTCAGCACATTCTATTTAACTTTTCTTTCTTTTTTCGGTGGTGGTGGTGGTGGGGGGGGGGGGGGGTAGTTTTTACTAAATTAGGGCATCTAAAAATACCCAGACACCCATGGGATTAAATACCCACTACCACCTGCAATTTTCAAAGGTTCATCGCCCGTTTGTGCTTTCAATTTCCATGCTTGATTTCCACAATATGCCACTCGGAAAATTGCAAAGCCAGCCATCGGTAAGATTATTACCTTTTCATAGTAAGGGTCTGTGCCAAGAGGTACTGAGGAAGAAGGGAATTGTCATTGAAGCTCCTTCTACAATGGTCTAAGAACTAATCACCCCTCGTACTCTCCTGTGGTTTTTCCACGTAAACACACCCGTCATTGGGAAAATATTAAGCAGAAGAACGCACCAAAAATTATCCATAGAGGCCTCGCCGCTCAAATTGTGCACGGACAGAAAATTGCTCATGGAACGGTGCGTCTTGAGGAAATTGGCTTCCTCTCGGGGTTCGGTAAGGTGTCGATTCAGATGTTACACCTCGGACTTAAAAATAACAAATTGCATCAAACGGCCACTATAAGCAGTCATGGTGAATGCCGTGCTCATGAATGCTGTTCCAGCCAACCTAATTTGCACAGGCCTGTTGGAAAAATATTGTCAGTGAACTGTGATAAGCACTGTCACGTTCATAATAACGAGACATGTATGTTGTCAGCGTATCTCGGTTTTCTCTCCTGTGCGCTTCGTCGCCCTCTAGTGTTAGAAATTACACTATTAATGGAGCCAGGGTTAACTAGTTTTGTGTGTCAAAAAAAGTACATCCTCAAATGGTTATCACACATACATCCTGATACCAGGAGCGTGTTTTGGCAAACACAAACAGAAGCACACCCCAGGTAACCATGGTATACTGACAACAGGTAACCATTGGATACATATACTAGGAATGTAGGAACTGCAAATGCATTTTGAATAGATCTTGCATTTTAATTCCAAACTGGGAAGTCCGTTTTAAGTACTCAAATATTTTTACTCTCTTTGAAAACATACAATTTATTATATATTTCCATTAATGCGAAATAATCCTTAAAAAGACGATACGAAATTGATATACACTACATGTATGTATATTTCATTGCATATTTAAAAAAATAATAAATAAATCACTTTGCACCATAAACATGTACTTATACAGAAACTGCTGTATAAGTCATCTGACTAGCAACATAGCTTGTGAAAAACTTAAGTGTGCAGTGTATTTTCAAAACGATCTGAATTTCCGACTTGTACCCAGTAAAATATACGAAGCAAAAAGCAAAGGACAAAAGTCTAACAATTTCTGTGATGTGCTTAACACCTCTTACAGGAAATTTCCTGAGGACGATCAGAGCATACTGATCGAAACGTCGAGTTGTACCCCCAGTTCTTTTCAGAACTAATTACTACTCAATTGAGATTCCACATGGTGTCACCGCAATTAGTCTTACGCACTGAAAACACATTCATCTTTTATGAATCATTAACGTACATGTAATAAAACACAAACTATGGGTATTGTAAAGAAATCATGCATAATGCAACTACATGTACTCCCAGGTTAATCAAGCCTAAACGATGGGAAAAGAATGATCCATTCATTTTGCATATTTCTTTCACTTTTTCCTTCCTTTTTATATGACAAACGAATGACATCTCTGTATTCAGCTTGCCCTGTCATGTCTTTGTTTATTGAGCTAACCTTGCGTGTGTTTGTCCAAAGTAATTTTATAACAGTCCACAAAGCAAAGGTAGGGAAAGTCAATGTCCCCTTAAAAATCTTATGGAAATAAACAACAAAGGCAGGCTCTAAATTGAATGGAGTGATGGAAATAATAAAGAAAAAAATTCTGTAATTTGCACATTGTACATGTATGACAGGTTGTATGTGATTCTGCCCATTGCAATTTAATTAAAACTTGTTTTTTTTAATTCATAATTACATATATGTGCAATTATGTACAATGTACAATGCGATTTCTCAAGATTTTTCCTGATTTCAGGATATTTTTCAAATCTCCCTTTGCCTCAAAATTTTCAAAAGAAGAGAAGTAACCTGTATTGTGTCCAAACCTCTAGTTTCTTGTTTGAGGGGATGTGGAGAGTCTGTAAATCCTCCAAAATTAAACATCCAGGAGGTTCAGGGGGCTTTGTCCTCTAGAACAAAGGGAAACCCAGGCCTGCTACCAACAGGAGGTTCAGGGGGCTTTGTCCTCTAGAACAAAGGGAAACCCAGGCCCACTACCAACAGGAGGTTCAGGGGGCTTTGTCCTCTAGAACAAAGGGAAACCCAGGTCTGCTACCAACAGGAGGTTCAGGGGGCTTTGTCCTCTAGAACAAAGGGAAACCCAGGCCTGCTACCAACAGGAGGTTCAGGGGGCTTTGTCCTCTAGAACAAAGGGAAACCCAGGCCAGCTACCAACAGGAGGTTCAGGGGGCTTTGTCCTCTAGAACAAAGGGAAACCCAGGCCCACTACCAACAGGAGGTTCAGGGGGCTTTGTCCTCTAGAACAAAGGGAAACCCAGGCCTGCTACCAACAGGAGGTTCAGGGGGCTTTGTCCTCTAGAACAAAGGGAAACCCAGGCCAGCTACCAACAGGAGGTTCAGGGGACTTTGTCCTCTAGAACAAAGGGAAACCCAGGCCTGCTACCAACAGGAGGTTCAGGGGGCTTTGTCCTCTAGAACAAAGGGAAACCCAGGCCTGCTACCTATTTTTCAGGATTTTTATTTTATATTTGTCAAATCACACTCCTGAATGTATGTTTAAAATGATATTTATGAGGATAATGACCATCCTGCAACTTTTTGAAAAACATAAAAACAAGTAATAAACCTAGCTGTAAAAGTTGTTCATCGTTTTCTCAAAAATGTTACCACCTATTGTGGTATATTTCTATGAAAACCAGAGGGTGGAAAGTTGTCAATAACTTTGAGTTTAATCTTTTGAACTCATCACAATATTCTCAACAACCTGGAATTTTTAACCCAGATTTTGTTGTTTTGTAAATATTTAGAATAGCCAAGGTAGTTAGTACATGTATGTCATCAAGCAACAGTTGGTAATTTATATCCAAACAAACCCTTTTCATTGGAAGGTTTTTGGGAAAATAGCCTTCACAGAGTAAAATAAAACCATATATGGGATCTTTTAAGTCATGGAATTTGCAAACAAAGGAATTATCACCATGAGCAAAACAAACAAATGAAAAGACCCCCAAATTTTGATCAGTTGTCTCACCACTCGGGGATGTAAAGAAATTGTCAACCAACTTGAAAAAGCATGTATACCCTTAGGATTGATTAATCTGACGCAAACCAGCGAGAGTTGATCGTCATGAAATGAAAGCATGAAATGTCTCTTAGGCCGAAATGAAATGATGCAAACCGAAGTCTGCCATTCTGATTTAATCAATTAGTAGACTGTCTGTGCTACCTGATATCAAAATGTTTTTTCGGTAACCTTAGGGGGACATCTAATTTCCCATGTTGTACTCCAACCATGACAAAAATCATCATAAACATTCTCCTCTTGTGCAATTATCTTATTCGTACATCAACACCTCAGCTCATAGCACACAGGTGATGGACTGTCTGGCGAAACCACACAATTCATCTCGTATTTTGCCAGCACGATCCCTTGAGACAAATAAAATGGAAATGTGGGGAGCCCTTCCCCAATAAATCTGAATCTGTTAGAAATAGATTTGTTTTTTTGTTTTTTTGTTTTTTTGTGGGGAATCTGAAATGCAAAAAAAGATAATGCAGCTAGGAAACCTTGAAGAACACTTTGGGATTTCTTATCTGGTAAAACACATACAATAGGATCCTAACCATTTCTAATGCATGTTTTTTAATGTTTTTCCCCTATTACAGGACAGTTCAGTGAAGCAAGTTATAGGTAAGATATAAAATATTCATAATTTCTTTTGAAATCTCCAATGACACGGTTCGTCAGTGCCTCAGCCAATGCCATTACAACATTCACAAAATTAACCCAAATTGTTGAGATGAACATTTTTTTGCTTAAAGGGACACTATCATCACAATCAGAGCAGACTTTTAACAGGGCATGGAATCAGTGTCCTAGTTTAAGATGAACAAAGTGACTGAAAATTACTACACGTACCTCATTTATGCAGCAGCAATGGTACGGTAATTTGACCTTGTCAGTGGGGTATTATTTTCAGTCACTGAGTTAATCTAAAACTAGCACTCCGATTCCATGCCCTGTTGGTCGTGACGATATTGTCCCTTTGAACTTTTCCAAGTTTACTTGTACGTGTACATACATCTATGCTTTCACATCATAAACCACATTTGGCAGATCAGGATGGGGGGGTGGTATTTTTTGTGAGCTCCCCCCCTTGCTGTCTGCCTCCCCTTTTTCACCACCCTGGATCTGCCCCTTTGTTGAATTCTCTTCACAAAAACTGGGCCAATGGGCAATCCAAGACCAAACCAATTAATTCCAGCTAACACTAACATATATGTGTAGCCTTCAAATTAATATCCATGATGATGTAATGTCTACAATTCTTGTTATATGCATTATTTTTTTTATCCCCCACCTACCCATTTCCCCACTGATTTATATGCTCCTCAATTTACAAGGTGCTAAAAGTGGTTGTAAAACCATCAGCATGGAAATTCGATTCTCTCAAAGCCAGTCTGTGAGGTTGGCTTCAAAACATATTTATCAAATAGATTTAAAGGGACCGCCCATTTACAATCAATCAGTTCAAGTCTTTCTTTTTTGGAGAGAAAAAAAAAAGAAAAATTTAAGTCCCTCACAGTTTGTGAGTTTTGCTCCAAAAGCAATAATCAAAATGATTTAAAGTGGAGTGTCGTGGCCGAGCGGTCTAGCGCACCGAACTCAAGTTCTGGTGTTGCCAGCAGCAGGGTGTGGGTTCGAGCCCCGGTCACACTTGTGTCCTTGAGCAAGGTACTTAACCATAATTGCTTCGTCCTTCGGATGGGACGTAAAGCCGTAGGTCCCGTGTGTTGTGTAATGCACGTAAAAAAGAATGCGCCTTGAGCACCACTTAGTTGGTGGATACGTGCGCTATATAAGTCCACACATTATTAGGTGTTCGGGTATGTACCCGAAACACCTATTGTTTTTGTTCGTTTTTTTTTACTTCTTCTTCTTCTTCTTCTTCTCCCCCGTGACTGTCCGCAAAAAAACACATACTTGCAAACTTCACACGAACTTGAAACTTGGCATGTACTTAGAACTTAACAAGTAGATGAAACTCGAGTTGTGAGTGACCCCGATTTGACCTTACTTCCTGTCCAAACCGGAAGTCAAAGTTTAATATTTAAAAATCATATCTCAACAACCACAACAGGTAAATGGACATTTTTGCACTATTGTATAGATTGTTAATTGTCGAAAAATATTTACAAAAACATGACCCACTTGACCTTACTTCCTGTCCAAACCGGAAGTCAAAGTTTAACATTTAAAAAAATCATATCTCAACAACCACAAGAGATAAATTCACAATTCTTTCACCATTGTACAGATCGTTAATTGTCAAAAAATATTTTCAAAAAGGTGACCCCAATTTGACCTTTACTTCCTGTCCAAACCGGAAGTCAAAGTTTAATATTTAACAAAAATCATATCTCAACAACCACAAGAGATAAATTCACAATTCTTTCACCATTGTACAGATCGTTAGTTGTCAAAAAATATTTTCAAAAAGGTGACCCCAATTTGACCTTTACTTCCTGTCCAAACCGGAAGTCAAAGTTAAATATTTAAAAAAATCATATCTCAACAACCACAAGAGAGAAATTCACAATTCTTTCACTATTGTACAGATCGTTAATTGTCAAATAATATTTAGAAAAAGGTGACCCCAATTTGACCTTACTTCCTGTCCAAACCGGAAGTCAAAGTTTAATATTTAAAAAAATCATATCTCAACAACCACAAGAGGTAAATTCACAATTTTTAAACCATTGTACAGGTCGTTAATTGTCAAAAAATATTTACAAAAAGGTGACCCCAATTTGACCTTACTTCCTGTCCAAACCGGAAGTCAAAGTTTAATATTTAAAAAAATCATATCTCAACAACCACAAGAAGTAAATTAAAATTTTTGTACCATTGTACAGATCGTTAATTGTCAAAAAATATTTATACCCAATTTGACCTTACTTCCTGTCCAAACCGGAAGTGAAAGTTTAATATTTAAAAAAATCATATCTCAACAACCACAGGAGGTAAATTGACATTTTTGTACCATTGTACAGATTGTTAATTGTCAAAAGTATTTACACAAAGGTGACCCCAATTTGACCTTACTTCCTGTCCAAACCGGAAGTCAAAGTTTAATATTAAAATAATTTCTAAATTCAGTATTGTATTGTATTCAAATAAACTTCTCGCGAGAACTTCAACAGACGTTAACATTTGACTTCTCCAACACTTCGAATTGATGACGTAACCATTTTAACTTCAACCGAACACCTTGTTTTTGTTGTGACAAAAACTTATATCTAGTTATTATTATTATTATTATTATTATTATTATTATTATTATTAGTATACACTGTTGGTAAATTTCTGAAAATATACTTAAGAATCAAGAGATACAAACCAGTCTGAAAGGTTTAGCTTTTTTCCTTGTCACTAACAAGAAAATAATGAAAATTCAATCAGATTGTTCAAATTCATTCCGTCGGGGAGTTTTTGTTTTTGGATGGCAGAAATTCATTTCAGAAATTATTATTAAAACTGAGACAGAAATATTACAAGGAATATTTGATATCATTATCAACTTTACACCAAGTTTTATGTAAATCTGAAATCATTCATTTTTTTTAAAACCAGTTCGCACCTGTAATAAAAAAGTTTTTCTGAACCCCGTGGCGGGGTTTATTTTTACCGCACAAACACGACCAATGGTGCTCACCAGAGCGTGACCGGGGAGACCGCATCTTCCACCGTATGCTTATGGCTCGTTGCCACGTCGACCGGGAATCTATACAAATATTCCCGAGAATCCTGTGGCGTGTTTAGACACTCTCCGATCCGCTGTCCCCAAAAAAATTGCATGTATACACGGCCTCCGACGCGAACTGGTTAAATTACCAACAGTGTATAGGAGTTTTTAAGGGGAATCCCATTTTAATATAATCAAGATATGTTCATTTTTTCTTGGGAGATAAAAAAGAGAAATTTTCATCCCTGAAAGTTAATGTATGAGTTTGACAAAAATCACATGGATCTAAATGGACCACTTAATTACAATCAAAAGTCTCAAGTCTTTGTTTTCTTGGAGAAAAGAAAAGAAACACAACAGATGACAAATGATGTCATGTAATGCCAAGTGCCTTTTGTTAGTAATAAATCACTTTCTAGTATGCATAAGAATGCAAAATGGGAGCAAGTTGACTTAATGATGTACATAAGTGACCCCAGGGACTAGAATACTGAGATTGAGAATGCCAGTGTCAGACCCAGGGTTTGCGATGGGGCGCAAATTGGTTTATAATGGCAAAACACAGGTACAGTGTTAATGCGTGTACCATGCCGTTTGTCGATACAGTGGGTGAACCTACATATACAATGGTGGTCAGAACTGATGGAACACCAAGACAAAATAACATAT
Source organism: Zoroaster sp. YZ-2022 (assembly GCA_029582265.1). Classification (NCBI taxonomy): domain Eukaryota; kingdom Metazoa; phylum Echinodermata; class Asteroidea; order Forcipulatida; family Zoroasteridae; genus Zoroaster; species Zoroaster sp. YZ-2022. The sequence continues at coordinate 2,277,466 of CM055825.1, read as the reverse complement.
CTCACAAGACCACATGATTAATATGCAAATTAGAGTTACGAAGATTACTGATTGCTGTGTGAAATGGTCAATTCACTTGCATTCATATTTATTTCTGTGCGTACTGTCACTTTAATACTTTTTAATAGACAGCTCTGTATTAACCGTCATCTGCTTGGCAAATCAGACCATAAATTACATAGCTTTTGGCTTTTATGATATGAATTTATGTGACACGATTATATGAAATGCTTTTCATGTTGGACTTAATGAGCGTTTGCCAGAAGTAGTTGTGCTTCATCGTAAATCAAGAGTGAAAAATTGTTTCCCTTGAGTTTTGTATGGATGCAACCATCCTCCGCCATACTTGTCAAGTCAATTTTGATGAAAAATTCTCTGATTCTTCACTCGCTGACAGGGATCACATCCAGTGCACTTACACTCGAAAAACAACCACACTTAAAATAAAAACACTTACACACCATACAGTGGATGTAAATTTTGTAAATTACTAACTAAACTTTTCCCGGATTTTGACAGCAATGAGGAGTGTCACTTTTTGGTTGCTAAGAAGTCCTCAAGGGTAGCCCAGTAACAATGATGTTATATAGTGCAGCACAAATTGCTTTGACCCTTAACCCCGGGCTTTTTTCACTGGCAATGTTATAGATAAATTATTATATCACATTGATTTATTGTTGGTGTGGTCTTTCTATGCATCACAGTTAAGTTGTTTTTTATTTTCCTCCCAAAACATTTTATATATATTCAACAAATCTTTGGACATTTTTTGCATCTTATTTTGTTTGACTGCAAACCATTACTCATTTATATAAATTAAACATAAAGGGAAGGAACAACTATTGGCAAAAATGCTTCTATAAGTTTATGCTCACTGTCTTTGAATCAAGATATACATTAAAGGGAAGGTACATGTACATGTACAGCATTGGTAATGTTGGCAAAACCACTTCTATGAGAATGCTTCCTCTTTGAATCAAGATATGCATTAAAGGGAAGGTACAACATTGGTAATGTTGGCAAAACTGCTTCTTTGAGTATGCTTACACTCTTTTAATCAAGATATACATTGAAGGGAAGGTACAACATTGGTAATGTTGGCCAAACTGCTTCTATGAGTATGCTTGCTCTCTTTGAATCAAGATATACATTGAAGGGAAGGTACAACATTGGTAATGTTGGCCAAACTGCTTCTATGAGTATGCTTGCTCTCTTTGAATCAAGATATACATTGAACGACCTAGTTTCGGTGCAGCCTCTAAGTCCTGAGAAAAGTGTGGAAATCATTGACCATTTTTAAAGAAAACACTTCGGAGCAAAAAGGTGCCATTCTGCAATTTGTTGTAAATGTGTATATTTGTCCGTGTTTTATCTGAAATTAGAGCATTTCTAGTTCATTTTTTAGGATGATTAGTGCCTTCACCAACTTCTTAATTTTATATTCAGGATTTTACCAATGTTGTGTTCCAGTTAATTGAGATCTGATAACACTCCAGTACTCAAAATAATAAAATATCAGACTCTCATTTTATTTTGAATATATTTTAATTTCCTTTCAGATGATTTTCTTTTGAAGATCTCATACATGATACCAGCTAATAGAGTTGTTCATGTATTTTAAGTGTTTTTGAAGAAAATACTTTCGTTCACCACTGTCCTGTTTTTTTCCCCCAAAGTGACTACAGTGCAAATACGGATAATGCTCGCTGTGAGCCCTACCGTGGTTCAGTTTGCCGGCGTCACATCGTCAGCAGCAATGTTTACATGAAGGCAGATACAACCCAAGAGGAGATTGAACTAGAGCTCCAGGCCGCTCTGACCCGGTTAGAATCCATTCTCAGCTTGACGGAGACCTGCAGCAAGTTCATCACGCCGTCCATCTGCCTGACAGCCTTTCCGCTGTGCAGGGAGACTCCCAGACTTTCCATACACCAGCTTTGCAGGGATGAGTGCCAGTTGTTGGAGACGGATGTTTGCGCACCGCTGTACGACCACGTAGACTCCCAGGTAGAGCTGGATTTGGTCGGTGTGTTACCGGTTTGCTCAGAGCTTCCTCGGATCGGCAGTCAAAACAGTGAGATGTGTTTCAGGCTCGGCATGTCTAACTCAGGAGGTATATGGGTTTTCTTGGTTTGTGTCTATGTGCTTTGTCTTTAAGTACCCTCAAACTTTGAGCATGGGAACAGTGGACTCCCATTAATATCATCTGTTTATTCTGAATTAGGCTTGATATTTTCCGTTTAATTTGCAAAACATATACACATTTAGACACAGACAGTGTACACATGTAAACGAATATTGTTATCACTAATAAATGGCATGATATAGATGGGGATTGTCTGTATTTAGTACAGAAAATAATCCAAAATACAGAAATACAGATTTAGAAAAATATAGTACAGATTTTAACAAATCCAAGCCTTGCAAAAAAGAGCATCCAAAATTTCTGGTTGTATTAAATTAAAAACAAATTATCAGTTGAACTTCCTGGGAATCGTGATATAATAATAGCGGACCCACTGGTTGCACTTATATGAATATCGTGGAAATGCAAGATTCCATTTTTTAAATGTAGGATTTATTTACATGTTTCGTGAATTTAACCAGTTCGCACCGGGAATAAAAATGTTTTTCCGAACCCCGTGGCGGGTTTATTTTTACCGCACAATAACACGACCAATGGTGCTCACCAGAGTGTGACCGGGGAGACCGCGTCTTCCACCGTATGCTTATGGCTCGTTGCCACGTCGACCGGGAATCTATACAAATATTCCCGAGAATCCTGTGGCGTGTTTAGACGCTCTCCGATCCGCTGTTCCAAAAAAAATTGCGTGTATACACGGCCTCCGACGCGAACTAGTTAAAAATGTTTGGTGAATTTATTTTCGTGTAAATGTGTATTCCGTCCCAACACTATTCTGAATAGCACTAAAAACTACTTTTGGCAAAATGTCTTTAAATGCATCCATACTTTATAGGAATCAAGATACACTGTATATATGTATATAAAAAAAACTGCGAAGATTGTGCCAAGTAAGATTTCTGAAATCAAAGTGGCTTGAAATGTCAAGTCCTGAATACGTGTCTGTTTCTTCATGTCTAAATTCAATGCAAATTTCTGTATATCCATGACTTTTAAGAATTATTCTGAATATTCTTCTTATTCTGCAGATGCCACAGTTTCACCATGGCAACGACCTACGTAAGTTGACCGTAACATTGAATTATCTTATACACCTTTAAATAACATGTAAACATCTGCTACATTGTCCGTCTGTCCATGGACCCACTTATCTTATGATTCATCTGCTTACAATGTTATAGAAAAGAATTAGTGATTAAAGTGACAATCAACAGGGCATGGAATCAAAGTGCTAGTTTTAGATTAACTCAGTGACTGAAAATAATACCCCACATGATAAGGTCATATTACCATTGCTGCTGCATAAATGAGCCAGTAATTTCCAGTCACTGTGTTCATCTTAAACTAGGAGTCTAGGACACTGATTCCATACCCTATTGAAAATCTGATCTCTGATCGTGACGATAGTGTCCCTTAATTAATTAAGCGAAAAATGTTCAACTCAACATGTAAAGTACTGAATCCATCAAAATCAAGCAAAACCAGGGAGTTGATTTTGATGGACTTGGGGTTGTAAGGGTGAAATCAAGATGGCTGAAGCATGATGAAGGAATGTACAGACCATTGCAATCATACTATACAAAGGTGTCTGTTCCCTCACCGGCAGTCAGTAGATAGCCTAACCCTGATAATCATTTTAACAGGGGTGACTATATCAGCCTCGATCGACCAATGAACAACGAGACAAAGCTGGTGACTGGTGACAGGGCTATCCTTCGCTGTCGAATCACTGGTATCCCGGAGCCCCGGTACACGTGGTTCAAGAATGACGTCCAGATATCCGAGAGAGGAAACCGACGGATCACTATCAGGTACAAGTCAGATCATTAATGTATCGCTGATTTCATGCTTTTTATTCTTTTGAAATAAAATCCTTTTGTGTAATTTATTGATTTCTTGCTTGGGGTTAATAAGTGGTAAAATGCCCTCAGACAAGGCTTAGCACTGTATATCTATTACAGGGGTGTAGTTTGATAAGAGTGAAAAATCCTGAAAATAAGTAGCGGGCCTGGGTCTCCCCTGGACAAATCCCCCTGAACCTCTTGGATGTTTAATCTTTGAGGATTTACAGACTCTCCACATCCCCACAACAAAAGAAACTATACTTTTAGACACAATACAGGCTACTTCTTCCTTTCCTTGGTGGCTACTTCTCTTCTTTTAAGAAAATTTTGAGGCCAAGGGAGATTTGTAAAAAATCCTGAAATCAGGAAAAATCCTGAGAAATCACAGGCCTGCTGTTATTAATATCATTCTTTTTTTTCAGATCATACGACTGGGGATCAAAGTTATCAATAAAGAACGTTGATACCACAGATACTGGATATTATTTGTGCGAGGCCGACAATCGCGCTGGAAGGCGATCAACTACTGGAATATTACTAGCAAAGCTTGATAGTAAGAAATTATTTTATTCTTGTATTTTTCAGTGTTTCAATTTCTAGGACTTAAAACCCATATGCAATCTTCACACACAAAATTCCCCTCCCTTTTTTTCAACTGTGCTCAGGATACATGAATGTAATGAACAGCAAGAAATACCTATAGAAACCTACAATAATCTTTCTTGTTACAATCAGATGATTTAGAAATTACCATGGTATTCTGATATTTTCCATTCAAGGGAAGGTACAACATTGGTGTTAAGTTATTACATGCATCGATCATCCTGATTTGATTTTGTCAACGGTATTTTCATTTAAGATAACACAGAAAAGTTTTGTCGACAGCAACTTTTTGTAAAACATAAAACATAAAAAGCATGTTTTTAAAAAAAAAATTCTCTTATTGTGATGAACTTATCACAGTTTTATTTCTTCAAATTAGAGAATTTATTCAAAATTAATCAAACACTTGGGAAATCTTTTATTTTGTTTCAACAGCGCAACCCTCCCGTCCAGAGCCAGGAGAAATCCAGTGAGTATAATTTCTTCATAATCTTTTTTTTACATTTTTCATGAGAATGTTTTGTTAGAGAATAAATGTATTTGTTGCCGTCTGAACTACAAATATGCTCAAGAAACCAACATCTTTCATTGATCTTTTTTCAGTCCAACCAAAGGCTATTGTCAGCCATACCGAGGTATGACCTGCGCAAACTTTATCGGTAACAACAGCATCTATGTGACAGACTACCAGGCACAGGGAGAGATCGAGGACAAACTGACCAGTGCCTTCTTGGTCATCATGCATGACCTGAGTGACCAGTGCCAAGGGTTTGCCATCCCGTCCCTCTGCTACTTCGCCTTCCCATTCTGCGACACCGCAGCAGAGGAGCCCAGAGGGCGTGAGCTGTGCAGGGACGAGTGCGAGATCCTGGAGTTGGACGTGTGCCAGCAGGAGTATGCCATCGCCAAGGAGTATCCAGGAGTGACACTGCCAGACTGTAAAAGATTTCCACAGATCGGAACAAAGGAGAGTGAGAATTGCATACGCATTGGCATCCCATCTGTAAAGGCTGTCACAGGTACTAATTGAATTCCCTGACAATTCATCCAAAGGCATTCTATAAGAGAGATACTAAAACTTGTACAGATACTTGACTTCTCCATAGCTTAGAGGAAGGTGGCAGTTACTTGCTCAGCAGCTGACAGGTGCTGATGATTTTGTACATGTATTTTCACAGAACATGTTTATTCACAGAATTGCAATCCTTTTTCTTTTTCTTTGCACAGATGTGAAATGTTACAACGGGACAGGAATCCACTACCGTGGCAAAGTGAACCACACAAAGTCTGGTTATGAGTGTCAGCCATGGGATAAGCAAGAGGTAATGACTGTCTGCGGGTATTCTACAAGTTTTCTTATTGCCTCATAACAAAAAAATACTTTCTTCTTGTATTCTGCAGACTCTGAAGAATATCTTTAGGCCTACAGACTCTGTAGAATGTCACATGGCCTCTTGGCAATAATGACTGGCTGCAGACACTGCAGAATGTCACGTGGCCTCTTGGCAATAATGACTGGCTGCCGGCATTCTACAGACTCTGCAGAATGTCACGTGGCCTCTTGGCAGTAATGACTGGCTGCCGGTATTCTACAGACTCTGTAGAATGTCATGTGGCCTCTTGTCAATGTATTCTACAGACTCTACAGAATGTCATAAAGAATGACTGTCTGCTAGTATTCTGCTAACCTACTGAATGATTTGTATCTATACTGATTCTTCCCGTTCTGTTTAATACAGCCTCATGCACATTATCTCATGCCGGCACAGTACCCAGAGCTAGCTGGTGGTCACAATTACTGCCGTAACCCTGACAACGGTCTGGACAAGCCTTGGTGCTTCACCATGAATCGTAATGTACGAGCTGAAAAGTGTGACATCGCCAAGTGTGGTAAGATTAAAAATAACTTACAAATAATAAAAAATGTTACATTTTTGAAAATTTAATTCATTACACTTCTATAACAACTTCCATAACACTGTCTGGTTGTAAATTAATTTCTTTCAAACCAGCTCATGACTTTATATTCACTTTTTTCCGGTGACCTTTTAGATGACCCCTTCGCAGAGCCAGCCAACAAGCTAGAGGTTCTGTACATTGTGGTTCCGGCCATCGCGGTGTTGTTGGTCATCGCGGTCATCATGGGTTGCGTTTGCATGTGCTGGAGACAGCAGAGAACACAACACTTTGTAAACCACAAAGTGCTGAACAACAGGGCGGCCGAGATGGTGGCACTGCAGCAAAAACCACAGGTAGGAGGAATGACCAATTGCCACCTAGGTTTTCAGTAGACTTACACCTCTTTTACATAACAATTATCACCAAAGAATCAACCATGTTGCGCACAAAGCATAGAAGTTGATGCGCGTACTTGCCCTAATTTTTAGAAGTACGTACATGTAGTATGTAAGACAACTGTCTGTTTATGAATGGTGGATTAGCTGTGTAGATAACAGCACCATGTACAGTTTAGATGCATTCACCACACAGTACCATTTGACAACTGTCTGTTTAGGAATGGTGGATAAGTTGTGTAGATAACAGTACCATGTACAGTTTAGATGCATTCACCACACAGTACCATTTGACAACTGTCTGTTTATGAATGGCAGATAAGCTGTGTAGATAACAGCACCATGTACAGTTTAGATGCATTCACCACACAGTACCATTTGACAACTGTCTGTTTATGAATGGTGGATTAGCTGTGTAGATAACAGTACCATGTACAGTTTAGATGCATTCACCACACAGTACCATTTGACAACTGTCTGTTTAGGAATGGTGGATAAGTTGTGTAGATAACAGTACCATGTACAGTTTAGATGCATTCACCACACAGTACCATTTGACAACTGTCTGTTTATGAATGGCAGATAAGCTGTGTAGATAACAGTACCATGTACAGTTTAGATGCATTCACCACACAGTACCATTTGACAACTGTCTGTTTATGAATGGTGGATTAGCTGTGTAGATAACAGTACCATGTACAGTTTAGATGCATTCACCACACAGTACCATTTGACAACTGTCTGTTTATGAATGGTGGATTAGCTGTGTAGATAACAGTACCATGTACAGTTTAGATGCATTCACCACACAGTACCATTTGACAACTGTCTGTTTATGAATGGTGGATTAGCTGTGTAGATAACAGCACCATGTACAGTTTAGATGCATTCACCACACAGTACCATTTGGCAACTGTCTGTTTATGAATGGTGGATTAGCTGTGTAGATAACAGCACCATGTACAGTTTAGATGCATTCACCACACAGTACCATTTGACAACTGTCTGTCTATGAATGATGGATTTGCTGTGTAGATAACAGTACCGTGTACAGTTTAGATGCATTCACCACACAGTACCATTTGGCAAGCATTACACACGCTGGCATAGTACCTTTATCATTCAAAACCATTTGAATGATATTGAATGATCAATTAATAAGAGATTTAATCTTTTAAAAAAACATCATCTTGGAAGAGGTCAAACTTCTCCCAGCATTGATCGATCAGACATTTATTTTGTCATTATTTTTTATGCTGTTGTTCTTGTAAGATGCATAACAGTTCTTTTATCAACATTTCATCATGACTCAAAATACCTAGTTTCCCCATATTATTTTGTTTTCTTCATTTTATTATTTTGTTTTCTGCATGTTGAGGTCAATTCCTTTGTATTAGTATCATTCAGTAGAATCCATCCTCACATTTCTGCATTTCATTCATTTTTATTTTTTAATTTCGGGTTTGCCAAAATTCATCCATTTAACGATTCCTTCAAAGATTTATTTAGAACCCATGAAAATTTTGTTTGTGAGAAACATTTTGCTCTTAGAGTATAAATGGCCAGATCAAAATTGGTAAACATCACATCAACAGATTAAATCACCCATGTTTTACTCTATTCTCCCAAAAATGTTTTCTTCAAAACATTGATTTTATCCTTTTAGAAAGTAAAACAATTTTTGTTTGTAAAACATCAAAACAGCAACAACAAAAAACATTTTATTTATTTTTTTTCAAAAAAAGGTGAGAATTATAGTGATGAAACTGTCACAGGTTAGTTTTATGATGGATGTATTTCTTGAAAACTAGAGGGTTGAAATGAACGTACATTACCAAACACCAATGGTGTACCATCTCTTTAAAGTACAGATACGACATTGGTATTTTCACAATATTAAGTCATCAAAGTTTAACCTGGGTCTAAGGTGGAGGAAAGTTTCAAACATCCCATGAAATATTTTTAAAGAATTTAAGTGAACTTTTATCAGAAAGAGTACTCTAATACAATGAAAATTCCAGTTTATAACTAATAAGAACAAAATTAATGCATTTTCACATTTTCTCACAACAAAACATAATGACCTGAAATTTCCAAAGGTTGGTTATTTAATGTATGTCTTAATTCAAAGAGAGTATGCAACAGTACCGATGTCATACCTTCCCATTAATAAAAGATCTCAGTTTAAAAAATCTTTGGCCTTTGCATTTTCATATTCACATCCATGCTTTACAACTAACAATCGTTTGTCTTGTTTCATTGCATGCAGGTCCGTGACTTCCCATTGGCTGCAATCAAGTTCCAAGAAGTCCTAGGGGAGGGTACATTTGGCAAAGTTCATAAGGGGGAGCTCATGGGGTTAGAACATCAATACAGCCTCAATCCGGTAACCATCAAAACACTCAAGGAAAACTCTGCCACCAAAATGGAGCAAGACTTCAATCGGGAGGCGGAGGTGATGGCATCGTTACGTCACCCTAACATCATTTCACTGCTTGGTGTGTGCACGAAGGAGCAACCCATGTGTATGTTGTTTGAGTTTATGCCGCACGGGGACTTGCATGAGTTCCTCGTCAGACATTCCCCTAACTCAGACGTTGGATTTGGTAGCGGCGACGACGAGACCCAATCTTCCCTAGACCAGTCTGACTTTCTGTCCATAGCCATTCAGATTGCGTCGGGGATGGAATACCTATCGAGTCGGCTTTTTGTACATCGTGATCTTGCCGCACGTAATTGCATGGTCGGCGACAACCTTCAGATTAAGATTGCTGACTTCGGTCTCTCAAGGGATATTTATTCAGCAGACTATTACCACATGCAGGCACAGGTCTTACTTCCTATACGCTGGATGGCCCCTGAGGCTGTCATGTTCGGTCGCTTCTCAGTTGAAAGTGACATTTGGTCGTACGGGGTGGTAGTATGGGAGATATACTCGTACGGTTTACAACCATTTTATGGGTACAACAACCAAGAGGTGATCGACATGATCCGTACTAGGCATATACTACCCTGCCCTAGTGGTTGTCCCCCACACATGTACGCACTCATGACAGAGTGTTGGAATGAAGCTCCCAATCTTAGACCACACTTTAAGGCCATTAATGCACGCTTACGTTCATGGGAGGCCCTGCCTGCTACTAACCACCAAAACGGTAACCTGTACACTAACCCTTCTGTCAATTTCACCCCCATGTACGGCCCGACTTCTCCAACGCAAACTCACAGCAGTTCGGGGGTCAAAAGCCAGTTGTCTTCACATCACAGTCGCTCCACACACAGCAAGGGTTCCCACGGTGACAGGGTCGTAGGGTCAGATAAAGCCATGTCCGAGAGCTCAGGTACAACAGGCGGTACGCATTCTACAAAGAGCAAGAAGGAACGAGTTGAACAAACGGCAGTTTGAGAAGAAAATTCATTAGTTGTATTTTGTCTATTATGAGCAAGGTTTTAGAGGCATTGATTGAAAACTGCAATTACAGGCATTTCATGAGTATTAATGCCATTGGAGAAATTATAATTTTTTTGCGATTAAGAAAAATGTAAAGAAACTGACCATTGATGAAAAAGTTTGAGAAACATTTTTTTTAAATAAAAAAATGTGTTTCTTATACAAAATAATTTTTTTGGACAGGTATACATGTATATAACTTTGATGTATATTGTTATAAAATCAACAACAGTAAAAATATGTTTGGAATTTGATAAACTCCTTTCAAAGGAGATTTTAATAGAAAAAGATATGATTTAAGCTAGCTACAGTTTTTTATTAGCACACCTATGCATTAAGGCTGTACCAGGTATCCGAGTACACGGATACCCGATTGAAACTGTCATTAATTACTTGGTTCCATTTTTCGGTTCCAATTGCCCGTAAACGATGTTTGAAAATTTCGACTGAATATTTAAGCCACTCAAATGGAAGTCTCTGATTTTTTTGTTAACAAAATGTGTGTGGAGAATGGGTGCAATTGGACATTGTTTGATACACTGTAGCAAAAACAGAAAACTAAAAATATGGACGTGCAGGTCTGAGGTGATGCGCGTGGAGACCACAAACCAGAGACTTTTTTTTGTTTGGCCTTATCATCTCATGAAGTCAAAATTTCAGCTGGGAAATCATTTTAAAAATTTTACTAAAATTATAATACCTCAGACAGAAAACTTTCAAGGGATGTGTTATACCATCTTAAAGTTTACACCAAGCTTGTTTTATGTAAAACTGATCAGTTATGTTTTTGGGATTACCAAAAGTGTCAAGTGACATCCTTATGGTATACCTTACTGTAGAAGTAGGTCACCCCCTTCAGATTATTTCATACCATCATCAACTTACCACCAAACAAAACGTAATCAAAATCGAACCAGGTACATCATGCCAAAAGATTGTTTCTTGTTTTTAACATTCGTAAGTGGTTCAATACTATTTATATATAACTGTACATAATAAATAAGACAACAAGGTTCACATCACAGCATCATACAGTCGTACACAAAAGAAATGTTTAAAATGGGATATGTTATGAAAAATATGCAATCTAACATGTACTTATTAAAACTTTTAGCAATTATTTTTGAAGTTTACATATATTTTTAACTCTGTGTTAAGAACATTGTACAGGTATTTAATATTTTTTCTATTTCACTAAGGTTTGTTTTTTAGAATTTGTTTATCCCATAATACGTTTTTATGTTCGAGACATCCAAACCCCACAATTGTAGTATGACATTTAGTTTCAGTATTATAAAGTTGAAAGAATACTACATCATTTTTCAAGAACCCTTTTTCTTTCTACTTAAAGGTTTTTTGTTAAGTCCTCTGCTTTTTCCCTCAACATTTTCAAGAGTGCTGCAAAGTTGTGTGCCTTTTTACTACAATTTCTGCTAGTACTGATTACTGTAAGATTTTTATGTTTGTTCCTAAGTCCTGAAGTGTTTTTATTGGCATTTGAAAACAGTGTTGAATCGTTTTTTTAAATACAAATCTTAATGAACTTACAATGGTCTCAACATACAGGAAGGGAATGACTAATTTCTCCTTTTTTCTCTTTTTTCCTTTCTCCACAGACATTTTTACATTTATTTTCCGTTTGTTTTACATTTAAGAAAGAACCTGGTAGGTTCGAAACATAAAGGCCAATAACATTGATTTTGCATTTATACTACAGGTCATTTAGGTTGGTAAGCAGTTTGCAACAGCTAATTCTCCATTTATTTAGTATTTACAATGAATTTAAAGTTTGCCAAAGATTTTTTAAACCAAATCATGTGACTCATTAATTGTTAATTAAAAGTTGTTGTAGTACTTGAAAGATTATGCATATGTTAAGGTCTTTTTAAATAGAATGGAAGCAATTCATACGAATTATGTAATGAGTAGTAATTATTTTTTAAGATCTCCAGTTGTTATAGAACAGACATTGTTGGCCTCTTTGTTAACCAAAACTCAACATTAGTTGTGATGATCCATTAATTAAAACCCTCCTACTTTAGCTGAACCATTTTGGCAAGTAGCTATAGTGGTTAAAATCAGTCAATTGTCTGTTTTTGACTGTTGAACCAACTGTGTACACAGGGGCATTTTTGACTGGTTTCGATTGTCATTTTGACCACTGTCAACAATACAAAACAATGCTTTTACCAGTCAAAAACGGTCAACTCATTTTGACCTGTAAATGTACTTAGTACACATAAAGTTTGACAGTGTTCGACTTGATATACCTTGGCAAGTATATCAATGTTTTGATTGATTTTGACCCTTGCAGTCATAGGAGGGTTTATCAAATAATTTGTAATTCCAGTGAAATAAGACCTGTGCCAAACAATAGGTTTTCTTTTTGAAAATTCATAGTTGTATGAATTATTATATTGTCCAACTGAATTTTCCTAGACGAATTTTCCCTGCATCATAAATTTTGTGCCAATGCTGTTATAATGTTGATACATTTTCTTGGTTTTCTTTGGAATTAATCCAGTCTTTCAACCTTAGAAGTAACATTGTCCAATATGCAGTATATTTATTTGAGTGTACTGCATCCTTCTCTGGAACTTCAGGTTAAATCCTGGAAAACTTCCATAGATACCTTTGTTCCAAACTTCTATTGATACCTAACTTCTATGGAGACCCAACTTCCATGAAGAACCAACTTCCATGAAGAACCAACTTCCGTGGATACATCACTTCAATGGAGACCAAACCTCCATGGATACCAACTTCCATGGAAACCCATATTCCATGAATATACCCCTTCTGTGCAAACCCATCTTCCATGGATGCCAAACCTTAGTGGATACCTAACTTCCACGGAGATTCAACTTCCATAGGGATACCCATCTTCCATGGATACTCAACTTCCATGGAAACCCAATTTCCATGGATATCCAATTTCCACAGATACAAAACTACCCTTGATACCAAAATTCCATGGATAGTTGGATACCAAAATTACCTTAACTTCCATAAATACCAAAATTCCATTAATATCTGATTCCATGAATATAAAACTACCCTAGATACACAACTTCTATGGATATCTAAATACCATGAATCACCCATTACCTAACTTCCCACAAAAAATCAATAAATAAATCAATGAAATCTTAGTCATTTATATTAATTATTTTTAAATAATCCATTTATTGGGACAGTTTTGCAGACCCCCTCCTCCCAACAATAACCAGTGGTATGCCATGGTGCCAGTCAATTGTGCTGTGCTTTCTCCAGAAAAAAAAATTGTATGAATAAAATGTTCATTGCATTTGCCCATTTGCCTAACCACTTTCAACGAAACTCCTTGTTTTTGTAGCAAATGTAAATTATTTGTATATGAAGCTGTACATTTTAAATATTGACAAAATCTATAGTATTTAAACTAATATTCTCATTGTAGTAATTTATTAGAGACTAGCTAGCTGGACAAAGCACTGTTTTATATTTCAAAGTGAACTTTGTATTCAATTTGTTATTGGATAACTACAATTACTTTTGAAGTTGTATATATATTTTTTCTAAGTATATACATTGTTTTTGTCCTTGTGCGCTGATGAACAATTGTTGTCCCCTCTGTCCACCAGGTTACCCAAGGTCTGATGTAGGGCTTTGCTTATCACGGCATGTTAAACCGAAGGGTGGGATTTTTCGTTGTGTCCTTGTTTTAGTGATCTCCACCCTTGGGATAGTCCCCACCTCTGTGCTTCATTGTGTAAATGTACCCCCCCCCCCACCACATCAGACCTGGGACCAATTTGATAGAGCAGCTAAGCTGAAATTTTTGCTAAGCAATATAAAATAGACTACCAGCCAAAATCCATACATTTTGTATGAAAGTTTGGCTGCTAACCAAAGAAATCCGCTAAGCATATTTTTTTTTCTTTTTTTCAGCTCTATGATATTGGCTGCCGGGGTTGGAGATGGAGACAGTTACTGATTAGTGCGTTTATATATTGTGGACGCACTATTGGAGCTGCATGTAATGTCGCCCAATATGTAGCATGTAGACTTTGTATGGATTTGTATTTGTGTTATAACGTAGCACATCAATGCGAATGCATTTTGTACCGTTTTGTCACCAATGTTAATATTATTATCAAGAAGAAATAAACTCATATAAATACAAATTATGGTCGACAAGTGTAACCAAAACGTAATTGTCTCAATACTTTGTTCTTGCTGGCCGGCTCTCTGGCAGTCTAGCTAGCCTTTGGTCAAGTCGCACGTGGTCATCCGGGTAGTTTGAACCATAGAGAATGGATCCTTTCTCTATGTTTGAACCACGAAGGGATAGTATAAAACCACGCAGGGATAGTTTTACACCACGCAATTGTCTTTTTTTCGTGGGTGATGCGTACATGTTGCCACGTGCTCTCCTGTCCAGCCTACTGGCTGCTTAAAATGAACCGACCGATAAGTCTCCCTGCTTGTTTGTCTGTGAAAATTGTTAATGTACATATTCTCCCAATAAGGCTTTGATTGATTATATCCCCCTCTTACACACACACCCTTATTCAGGCATTAGGCCAAAAAAGTCTCCGGTTTCTGGACATCGGTCGGCTTCAAAATCGGTGCGGTGACGCGTTTTTTTTATCGGCCATTTTTTTTTTTTTTTTTTTTTTTTTTGACAACGGGGAAATAAGCGATACAATTGTATACGCGGCGACCAAATTTCCCATATACAAAGTATGGTGGCTAAGAGAGGCCTCACAAATCGGGCAAACGTTCATACCTTTATGTGAAAAACTCGTTTAAAGCACAGCACGGCAGAATTACAATCGATCCAACAATTTTGACTGCAATTGGACATCGTTTCATAGCAACAACAACAAAAAAGACGCGCGGGTCTGAGGCGACGCTCGCGGAGACCAGAAACCAGAGACCTTTTTTTTGGCCTAATGAACCGACCGAGATATAAGTCTGTCTGCTTGTTTGTCTGTGAAAATGGTTGATGTACGTATTCTACCAATAAGGCCTAGATTGATTTTATCCCCCGCCCCCTCTTACACACACCCTTATTCAGGCATTATGGATTTGTGTCTGGATTTTTTCACAAGCTGCGAATTGAGTTGACCTGCATTTCACACATGTCTATAAACCGTTTTGTCTCATCCTGTATCAGAAACTAGTGGAGGCAAAATCCCTTTTCTCTTTCAAATTAAAATATATGTTGCATTGTTGACCTCATAAGCTTATAATCTTATTTTGTTCGACAAGACTTCATTCATAAAAGAAAGAATTTTTAGTTAGCTCTGCTTGCCAAAAAAGTGACTAGTTTCCTTTAACAGTCACTGACCAATCAGAAGCCAGCTAACAGGTGTTTTAAGCGCGCTAGTTACAAAAAACATTCTATCGATTTTTATGTGCCGTGTTATCGTCTGCGGACCATATACCAAAAGTGACTGTTGTGATAACACAAATAAACGTGGACGATTTGCTCTCAAGAAAACCGAACAATTTACGGGGTTTTTTTGACGAAAATGAGCTACCGATATGTTTGGAGTCCGAAATTTTCTGAATTGGAACGTTACAGGGGATTCTTTCCTAGTTATGTGGATGATCAGTTAGAATTTTCTACCGACTATTCTACTGGGGAGACGAGTGATCGATGTGTGGAAGTTTCGGACGCAAATGGTCAACGGAAACTCAACAGTTCATTTGAGGTTGCTGTTCAACATGACAAGAACATCTCTGGGTAAGAAAGACTCCTTTGAATTCATTATTTTTAATATTTTTTCGAATGTACTTTGGAAATAATGTACAGTTCACCCACCACTTGTGTACAAAGTCTACGCATGTGGTATTAGCAGACGATTAAACGGCCAACATCTCACATGAAGTGCACAGATTCATTGCTCGAAATCTCCCTAAATATTGTGTCCAAACCTCTCTAGACTTTCTTTACTTCTCATTTAGTATGTCCTCTTTTAAAGAAAATTTTATAATATTTGTCATAATATAGACAAAAAATGGTAGCTGTATTTTACCATCTTTCCCAAGAATGGTCTTGTTTTTATCCAAATGACAGGATTTTCTGAAGGAGAAACTGACCGGCCCATACAAGTTAAAATGAGCTTGTGTCACCTCATTGTATCCTCTACCATAACAAGGGAGGTTTGATAGTACAGAGGTTAATGTTTTTGTAGAAATTTTGAAGGTATGAAGGTAACATCTTTCCCATTTTAGGTCGAAGGTGACCCACTTTTCGCAAACGGGTTCAGTTTGTACCCTACATCTTTTGTGCCCCAAGTATTTTGTGTATGTCAATTTAAAAAGCTCGTTAAAGGTTACATAATGTGATTATCCAAGTGAACCCAACCCACATTTTTGTATTCCAAGTTCTTTCTAATCACAGCCTAGGCCTATATTGTACAGTTTTGAAGTGGGACGTCAGGTTCCAGGTGGCTGGCTGTTCACATTCTTTGTTTCGTTATTGTTTTATGACGCAATACTTACAAAATGGTTAGGTGATTTTGTTTACATGATTTCATTACTTCGGTCCTCTATACCTTGTGTATATACTGGGCAGAATATTGTCTCGGATTGGAGTTGGAAATCTGTATGATACTGGACAACATGTATTAAAATTAGTTTTCACCAAAACTCTATGGTGATGTCAATCTGATTATATTGGTTGCCGGTACAGATATTATTATGAGGCATTTGTCAGTACTTTAACGACGTGCATTTAGGCTGGGAGTTCGGGATGCGAACGCACCGCACCACTGACCAAGCAAATATCACTTGCCATAACTGAACACGTTGTTTTGAGTTCTACTTTCTAATAAAAAATAATAATAATAAAATTAAAAAAATTAAAAAAATTAAAATAAGTAAACAGGAATATAAATTTCTATATACACACAAAGATATCTCAACAAATTTAATAAGTTCCAGTTCCTACATGAAAAGAACCTCGGGGAGTTTGAAAGGGTTCATAACAGCCTACAGGCCTGAGATCTGTAGCCGGCAAACTTCGGCAGGGAAAAATTTAAAACAAATTTATACACGGGCCATAATTGAGCCGTTACCCCATCTGAATATTGGGGTGGTGTCATTTTATACCCAAAATTGTTCCCCTCCCCAGAACTATTTGCGCCGAAGAGGGCGAAGGCAACGCCAGTTACAGCAGCGGAAATGTTTCTTCGGGGGGCGGCGGCGGAAACAGTGCTCATGACGACTCTGGCAAGAGTAATAAGAGGCGCGTTCGTAAGGCGAAAACTCCTCGTCGGGGCGCCCGGAGGAATGATCCTCGATTCAGAGGAGTTACCTTTTGTGTCGAGACGAAACTTTGCCGAGAGAAGAGACACAGGTCACAACTGCTTATTCGGTCATTTTACAGGTAGTCTTATTCTTCTTTTGTACTTTTGTATAATCAGTTGTTTAGGGTCAATTCTGATATCTTAGAGTAGTTCAGCTGTTTGGAGTAGTTTCGATGCGCAATCATGGATTGTTGTTGACCTGTTTGCCATTGTGATTATGAATTTTTGCATCTAGAGGGGCTTATATACGAGAATTAAGTGAGACTCGTAGCCAGCGGCGTAGCCGGGGGGGGGGGGGCCTGGTGCACGTACCCCCACAAATTTCCAGTGCCCCCAGGTTCCCCCACGAAAAAATCCCGATAGTGCCCCTTCAAAAAAAAAGCATGACCCCCACACCACTGAAAAACCAATACCCCCTGGCCCCCCCCCCTCCCCCACTGAAAAGCAATGCCCCCTGTTCCCCCACTTGTAGCTTTGCAAATAATTAGTGAAGACTGTTTGCGGTGAGACCATGTAGAAATTCTTTTTGAGTATAGTTCCGAAAAGTTGGTTACAACTTGACGTTTCGATCAGTATGCTCTGATCGTCTTCAGGAGAATATATAGAATTGTTCTGGATTGCGTTCATGATGTTAAGGTCTTTTTTAACAACAATCTCAATGAGGCCTTCAACATTTTTTGCAGTTTTTACCTAATGCAGATCACTTCTATTCCCATGTTCGATGTCAACAACCGTATCGACAAATTTCTGATAGCTGCCGATCAAGTGAATTGATAAGTTTATTTTGTTTCTGTAGTATGAAGAAAAAGGATCGTTCTCCAGAAACAAAGGCAGGAACCAAAAGACGAAACATCTTTGTTGACTCGACCACCAGTGGATCAGAACGAGAGACGGTCACTGCGCCACGGCGCATTGCTATCCCTTACACGGGGATCCCAAGCCTCGGTGAGGACCAGTTTCTTGCTTTTTTTCTTTTCTGTCTTTGATTTGAAGTTTTGCTTGAAGTTGTTTATCTGTATGTATAGCCCCTCCCCCAAAAAATTTAAAAACAAATAAATAAAGAAAGAAATTATAAATACATCCAGGGGCGCGCCACCTCACTTTGTTTGGGTCTTGTCTCATATTGGAGCCCACTTGTAGCCCATATTTATATGAAAACTTCCTCCTGAATGCATACAAGATGGATACCTATTTAATACCACAAATAGATTGGCAAGCATTTTCTGTTGCACATGGTTATTTTTGGTAAATAGTTTTCACCTGGTGCTCTTGATGTTGTTGCTATTTTTCCTCTGTTTCTTCTGTTGTTCTCAGTTTGTTACGGGACAGATTCTCATTGATGGGTGTGTGTGGGTGGGCGCTCAGGAGGCCACTTGTGGGCTACTTTCTGAATGGGGACAATGGTACCCCACAAGTTGGTCTTTGTTTCCATATTACCCTACAAGAGGAATTCTAAAGAAAAGGGACAATAGGACTGGTGGTAACCCCACAAACCTGATCCGTAAGGTTGTGCGTGTTTTAATGGAACAGTAACATATATAACAACATATTTATGTCATTGCATTCTCCTTAAAATCATTTCCCCCTTAACAATCCACATCTTTAAGAAATATGTGTCTTGATTTTTATGCAGGGGGCAAACAGTGTGCATCATGTTGTACAAGGAGAACTCCTCTGTGGAGAGATGCTGAAGATGGGACTCCACTCTGTAATGCATGTGGAATACGGTAAGAACGTGTTTCATTGACGGAATCAGTGAAGATATGTGATTATTTCCACCCTAAGATTATTCCAACATTACTGAAGGTTTAGTTCCTTTGAAGGCAAATTGTCAGATTAGACTTTCTTAAGGTGATGGTATATCAAAGACAATCCCTGACAGGAAAGAAGGTAGCATTGTGGCCAAGTTGTACTACTTTCAACAACCCTTCTAATAGTGTCACCCAAGGATATAATTCACATGTGTACTTGTTTATTTTGCAGGTATAAGAAGTACCGTATTCGGTGCATCTCTTGTTGGAACATCCCTAAGAAGGATGGCAAGTCTTGTCAAGAATGTCTTCGCTGTGGTAACATGCTTCGTATCATCATACCCAAGCGCTCTCATGTGTGCTAATTATATTCCAATCTAAAACAAAGGTACTTGCAGTTACATAAACAAAATGAAACAGTGATGGATCTAAGATGGTTGCAAGGAGGAGAACCCACTGATTTCTATTATACTGACTGGATAGATGGTTTACGCCTTGTGCTGTAAACAACATTCTATGATGATAAAAATTCAAAAAGCCACGCACATAATTGTTAAGAATATCCTGATAGTAATTAAATTGAAATATAATTATTCATCTGCGAAGGATAGAAATGCATTTGTAGGATCCAATGTGTGGATTTTATTTCAAATACATTATTACTTGTACATGCAGGAATCTTAATTCTTCTAATTGTGAATAATGCATTTATATTTGTATATATATATATTTGGTCAAAACATTCAAGCAAGTTATGTTTTCCAGTACCGATTATGAAATTTAAATTAAGTTTAGAATTATGTTTAAAATCTATATTTGATTTAATAATTAAGAAAATATTAGTTTTTCTTTTTTACTTAAAAAATATGCAGAAATAATTTTTTTCCAATGTTTCTTTTTAATATGTTTTTTTTTTTATAGGAAAATGGGTAATTTTTGTTGCATTTTGATTCATTGTCTTAGAAATTTAACATTATAAATTAATATTCAAAACAAGCAGACATCTGTAACAAAGAAAAGTTACATAATTTAATATTTTTTTCTGTATGGTTTTAAGGGGAAAATCAGAAATATTTAAATTTCATCCTCCGTTCAAAAAGAGCCTAAAAGTTTCGACTCAACTGTAATTATAATTACTGCCAAACCCCCAAAGAATTCGCTGGTTGCGCGCGTCAGCATTTTTAGTTTTTTTAATTTTTTTTTTAAGGTTGTCGAATTGCAGTTGCCACCATATTTTGTGTATAGGAAATTTAGTCTGGTTCCAATAACTGCGTATAAATTTATCACGCATTTCACTGGTTGGCAAAAAAATTACCAAAAATATTTCAATGAGTGTTTTTTCCTGAAGAGCTCCCATTTTACGAGTAAAAATCTAAAATTGCTACATCAAACTCTGAGATCATAAGTAAAGCTGTTTCATGCTTGACATTTTTTGTTTGAAATTGTCAAGGAACTCAAAAACATGAGATTATTGAGCTGAAACTTTCACAGGATGGTCTCTGTTGACCTATGCAAATTTCTTGATTCTAATACCGTATAAATGCAAATGAATTCGTAGGTCACTTCTTAAAGGGACAGTATTATCACGATCAACAGAGCATGGAATCGGAGTGCTCGTTTTAGATTTGCTGCAATTTTCAGTCAGTGTTTCATGTAGGGCACTGATTCCATGCTCTGTTGAAGATCTACTATATCTTGTAAAAGGGAAGCTCCTTAACACTTGCTGGTCCTTAATTACGTGGCTAATGAACGCAATACCACTATAGATTAATGCAAATGACATTTACTCTGTAAAAGACACAAAGAAAGTGTGTATTTTTCAATATTTTTTTTATTTGTACAATTTATTACACAAGGATTGAACTGAATAGGGTATCCGATATTTATTTATCTTGGAGTTATTTATTTTCATATTTGTCAATAAATACATATGAAGTACAATTGTGTAATGGCTACAGACTTTCATTCATAAATTTAAGAACCCTGCCTTTCTGTTAAAATTAAATAGACCCCTAGTTGTTCCTGTACAATCAGTGCCACTACAAGCCAAAAGGCGTCAGATATAGAAAATAGTCACAACAAATTTACTTGTCAAACTCGAAGGTAAATGTTGGTATATGGTACGTTCACTTTAGCTCTCAAGAAATATATCAATCAGTTCTCATGTTTTTTCCTCTAATATTGCGATATTACAGATGGAATAATTTTTAGGATTATTGATACTTATTCTAACTTTACACAAAGAAAGCTTTTATTTGATAATCTGGTAATTACCAATGTTGTACACTCCCTTAAAATAGTCATGTTACCTCCCCGTCTCCCACCCCTTATTTTGGGGTCTAGAACTGTACCTGTGGCTTCTTGATGTTAAATTCTAAATTAAGATAATTTTTCTCCATCCTATGTCTTTTCTTTTATTTATCTCATATACATATAGGCTTTTACTAAATACCCATGACATGTTTATATCTGGCACTGTTCACAATAAATGTGACCCGCACTGGCATTTACCATAATGTGTAACAGCCATGAAAAGGTCAAAAACTGACCCAGGGACCAGTTTGAGATTTTCATGTCACCATATAGAGTTAGAGGATTTTGATGAATAAAGAAAAATCCTGAAACGTTGTTGGGTCCAAGTTTAGGGTTTTGCGAGTCACAAATGTGTATCAAAATAGTTTGTCCAAAAGTACTGCATCACCTATCTGACAATGATCTTAACAGGGGCTGTCCAAACATTCAGTATTTGTCATAAGTTTTTATGAGACCATTGGATAAAAATATTACATTTCAACTGTACATTTGACATTCAATTCCTTGTCCCTGTGAATGTCTAAATCTGAAGATGACTTTCAAACATTGACGTATAATATTCTATTTTTTCCTTCCCTTTTTCTGGCTTTTACAGCTGCTTTTCTCACCGCTGTCCACTTTCAGTCCATTTTCTTCAACTCGTAGTGCATGGCCTGTTGACTTGATGTGATTAAACAGCTTATTTCTGGTTGGGAATTCATTCCGACAGACATTACATAAAAGGGAAACATCACTTGCTGAATGAACCTTTTAAGAAAGAAGAAACAAATTATCAGTGGTGACATAAACAAATTATTTTTAGGCAATTTAAAGGGAAGGTACAACATTTGTAATTTTTAGATTATCAAATAAACAAAATATCCTTGGTAAACTTGGTTTAAATCATCCTGAAGTGCTTTCATCTTAGAGAAAAAGTAATTGTTCTGTCAAATTTACAAAAGGTTGCTGTAATTCTATGCAGCAACATATCAAGTGACTACTACAATGGAAACAAATATTTGTATATTTCATTCCTTGTTGCATAAATTAAAAAGCAGCATTATTATGCTCCATCAACACTGAAGCAGAGCACATAACAACAGCAGCAGCAACTTTTTACATTTCGTACCTGTAGCTTTTGCTCCTTAGAAGCTGTCTTCTCCCTCGCTGCTCTCCTTGCCTCCTTCGCCTTCTTGCCTTTGAGTTTCACTGCTGGCTTCTCCTCTTCTATCTCTGCATCCTCCGCCTTATCAACAACACCGTTCAGTCTCTCACAAGATTCATGCCCCTCTAACCCTTCAGTCCTTCCAATCTCATCAGTCCTTGACATACTATCATCATCCATAGTCCTGTCCTCATCATCTTCTTGTGTTATTCTTTCATTGGGATCATTCAACTTAAGACCTTCAGCTACGTGAGATGGCAAGTCGTCCAATATATCATCATGGAATGTGTGATTTACTGGTTCCAACCTCTCGGCCGCTTGCTGCTGCTTCCTTTTCTTCTTCTGCTTCTTGGATAATCTGTGAGGGTGAATCATTCACAAAACGCTCCAATAAATCCGCAACTCAAAAGGAATTTTTAAAACAGTTAATTCTAGATTATTTTATAGGAGTTGTGAATACCATCATCCATACTTAGTTTTCTTCGGCTCATCAAGGGTCTCCTGATCTTCTTCATCATCGTCCTCATCTAGTAAATCAACATCCACATCTTTTGGGCTCTCATCTTGCCTCCCATCTGCAACCTCATCATCCTCTTCCAGTTGCTCCTTGAGGAAGGCCACATTCTCTTTGTGCTTCTTTGAATTCTGATGGTTTGCAAATCTGTATGAAGAGGGAAAAGTCTTTCAAGTGATAGGGTTAAACTCTTCAATCAATTAATGAAGATGATGGTGGAAATCTTTGCCAATGGTTATGGCTTCTGTCAGTAGCAACAATGTACAGTGAACAGCCAAGCCTTAGACGAATATGACAAATTCAAACACAGCCTAAAAAGGCAGTACAGAAATTTATCACTCATCATCCATTTTTGTCTAGTTCCCTGACTGCCTATTAAAATCAACATTAAAAAAATCCATTTGAAAGGCACCAGGGCTGAATTTTGCCTACTGGAAGTTGATCTTTCAAGTTTTGGATGAAGAGATATGTCTGATTTGGTCAGTATTTGAAAACATATTTGTGGAGTCATCCTTATGGACTCTGGGGCGTCTTTCCAGATTGGTAAACCTCTATTGCATATGAACAGAAGATGAAGATGTTAAATTTATTTTGATTTGGGTAACTTACGCTTTGTCACTCTTGAAGTCTTTGTTGCATGCTAAGCAAAAGAGACCACCCAAAATATCTTCTTCATTGCTGTTATCTCCCGAGTCTGTGTAAGAAGAGTTCAAAAAGCATAAATAAACATTTTCCTGAAAAATGGGTAGCAGGCCTGGGTTTCCCCATGGTCTAGAGGACAAAGCCCCCTGAACCTCCTGGATGTTTAAATTTGGAGACTTTACAGACTCTCCACATCCCCACAAACAAGAAACTAGAGGTTTGGACACAATACAGGCTACGTCTTTCTTTCCTTGGTGGCTACTTCTCTTCTTTCAAAAACTATTTTCGGCGAAGGGAGATTTGCAAAAAATCCTGAAATCAGGAAAAATCCTGAGAAATCACAGGCCTGTTAAATAAAGTTCTTGGATAGAGCTGGTCTTCTATGAGTTCCATCTCACTCATCATGATGGTGACCGGACAAATTAAAGATCCGGATGTTAGCAACCAGGCTGATCATTTCGGAATAGAGCTTCTGCATATGTCAAAACTGAAGGTGCTCGCTTTCAGAGGCAAACAAACGTAACTAATTAAACAAATGTAACTCATTGGTTAATGTGTGTCCGCCTTGTGTACACGTGCTGCACCTTTGAGTGCATTACCATTGTTAAGTCACTAACGTATTCACGTCAATGCTTGTTCAATGAGTCTTGACCCAAATGCCAGATCAATAGAGGTATCAACATTCAAAGTTCAAAATTACCAAAAGGAAGAGGATGCCATTTTTTGGGGGTCAACCTTTAACCTACTATGTTAAGATGTGCAAGGAGCAGATGCACCTATGAACTTTTCTTCTCCATTCCCTCAGACCCACCTGATCCACTGCTTCCTGTATCATCTCCAAACTCCTCCTGGAGTGCTGCCTCCACCTGTAGTAGATCTGCCTCCATCTTGGCGCGGACCTCTGCTCCTTGCTTAGCATATTCCTGGAATTGCCTGTTAGGGTGAGAATACGATTGATTAACCCTCCTATAGGTTTAACAATCAAAGACACTCAAAATTTCCATGTACCTCCCAACCCATTGACTTTGTGCAGTGCACTCAAATAAATGCAAGGACATGTGGGTATGGTAGGAGGTCAAACCAAAACCACTCGACTGTATATGAGTCTGCTGTACATACACAGCTCTGTGTGACTCTGCATATAACTTATACACACGTGTGGTTGACTGCCACTAACTCCAGCACTCTTAGAGAAAAATACACATGTGTGAACAATTGGCAATGCAACCAAAAATACTCAAGTGACTGTCTGTGGGTGCGGTGCTTACTGGGCCAAATTTCAGCCTGGGCATAGGAGGGTTAAATTAGCAAAACTTGTCTAAATGTTCAGCAACTTTGTGTGATTAGCAGCTCTATGAAATTAGCCTTATTTTTGAACTGGTAAGCATAGTAAACA
Organism: Zoroaster sp. YZ-2022; assembly: GCA_029582265.1. Lineage (NCBI taxonomy): Eukaryota > Metazoa > Echinodermata > Asteroidea > Forcipulatida > Zoroasteridae > Zoroaster > Zoroaster sp. YZ-2022. The sequence continues at coordinate 2,252,070 of CM055825.1, read as the reverse complement.
ACACGAAAGCTAAGACTTACTTTTCTCGTTCTATTCTCTCTTTTCTCCTTTTCTCAGCATCCAGTCTAGCTCTCTCTGCATTCTTCTCCTCCAACAGTTTCTGTAATGATTGAGAAAACGTATGAAATGGACATCTGGGTTTTCTAATACACAAGTCTATTGGAATCATAGTGAAGCTTGTGTCCAAAATAGTCTGGTGCTTTTCACTGTGAAATGTTTACGTTTTTTCATAAGTGGTCAGGAAACCACACAAATATAGAACCAGTGTAAGAAGGATTATTAATGTTGCATAGTACACTGATCTCCTTAAAGAAGACTTAGATTTGAGACCCAGTTATAAAGTCATCCGACAACTAAGAATGTGAAGTTAAAGCTCTCTTATATGATTAATCTGATACTCACCCTGTATGCTTGGACTCTTTTGTCTCTCTTACGTACAAAAGACACTAACGCCTGAAATAAAAAAATAAAAAAAATACTTGAATAGATGTATCAATCAGTAAAATTTTAATAGTGGTTGAGTTTATGGTAATAGTATGAAGGATATATATTAAAAGAGAAGTGGTGGTTCTGATAGAACCATTGATCTTCTCTAGCTCATTGTCTTATTTGAAAGTTATCTGTTGGGATAAATCGAGATAAAGGTTTTGAAAAAGTAGTGAATGATTTTGCTTGTATTGCATAGCAAAATGCTTCACAATTTGCTAATCAAAATATTCAAGATTTGCTATTACAAATTAGCATTACATACATACAAACATTTCAGCCAAAATGCTATCCAACACTTGAAGGAAATTATTCTTTTAAAACGCCAACTCCTCCTACCAGAAACTCACCCTGACTTCTTCGTTCCACTCCTTCTTGGCCGCATCCCTCAACTTCTTATTATCCTTCTCCATCAATCTGGCCACCCTTCGGTTAGGTGCATCCCTTGTGTCATATGTCTCTTTCCAGACAAATGATCGAGATGTACTGTAGCTCTGCCAATAGGCATAAAACAGATGCACAACTTCCTCATACGAGCTGTCTGAGGCACCGAATTCCGGTATGCTGAAATCCTCGTCATTTTTAACCGTCATGAATTTCAAATCTTCCTCAACTATTTTGGTGAAGGCCTCAGTGTACACTGTGTAGAATCCCTGAATGCAAATGGAAACAAGGAGTTAAATGTATGAATATTTATTCATTTTTATTTTGTATTTAATATTATTTTCAGTTAAACTTTTCTTCTTTTTTTTTTTTTTTTTGGGGGGGGGAGAGGTTAAGTGGGGGTTTGGGGATGGAGAGGGGATAAGATGGTAGCCTTATTAGTGACCTTGCCAGGTCAGACTATTTGATCCTCAAGTAATGAAAATTGTTCAACCTCATTTATTCCAAAACTGGGTACAAACCAGTATAAATGTTCATCTGAAAACCTGACTACCAATCAAAGATCACCACAATAAAGTTCCTAGTTTGAAAGGCACCAGTCTATTTTGGACATGAGCCTCATTTTGATTCCAATAGACTTGTGTATCAGAAAATCAAGATGGCTGCTATGTGAAAACAAAAGGTCTACAACCTTTGATTTAATTTTGCCCTACACCGACGTGTGTTATCACCCGAAGCAAGAATTTCATCAAACTATAAGTCTACAACCTTTTTATCATAAAAAATTGAAATAATTAAAATAAATAAACGACAAACCTTTGCATCATCTCCAAAACCTGAATAAGCCGAAGCAGTGAAGTACTTCATCAGATTGATGACATCTCCTTCATAGTCGTCCCCATAGCCTGATGGATTGAAAGATATTTGACAAATTAACAATTCATTTGGTAAGAAAGTTTGGCTAATAACCAACAAAACTTGCTTAGCAAATAATTCTTCTAAGTAGATTTTTCTGTTATTAGCAGCTCTGTGATATTGGCCTCTGATCTTTTCTGCCTTACCTTTTAGGATAGCCTCTCTGTGTTGGTCATACCAAGCCCTCTCCTGTGGATCACTGAGCACGTCAAACGCCTTCTGGATAACGGCAAACTTCTCTGTACACTCATCTGCTTTATCTCGGTTCTTGTCTGAAAGAAACAGATTTGAAATGTCAACTTAAACAGATGTGTGATCGTTTATCTGACTGACAAAAACAAAAATGGGATGGTCAGCATCGCATATTCATAATCAGCATCAGTTTTACAGACAAGGGGTGGGGGTAGGAGAGACCATAATCTCCCTACTCGTCTGGTCAAATGGTTGTCAGTAAATTTGTGTTTTGTTGGGATATTGCCCCAATGTTTTTTCAGTGCAGTACATTCACCAAAACAAATGTTGACCAGTCCCCCTCTAACAATCCTGGCTTCCCTAAAGATCAAAATTAGTAATTAGTTTTAAGGTTTCTATGTTTATTTCGCTCTCTACCCAGAGAGCTATAATCAGCATCAAATTCAAACTGTAAAATAAAGAATTCACTGATGCAAATTGCTTACCAGCCAAAAGAGACCTCTGGTATAAATGTGAAAAGGTAGTGGCCCCTAGCAGAACCTTTATCAAATGTTTTTTAAACTAAAGACATTAACAAAACTTAGAATTAGAACAGCTTCCCATGGGGGAAAAATGGAACATTCCCTCTAAAACATCCCTCTCCATGACTTACCTGGGTGCCACTTTAAAGCCAATTTTCGGTAGGATTTCTTGAGATCTGAATCTGTAGCATCCATACTGACCCCAAGGACCTCGTAGTGGCACATCATTTGGCCAGCCATGGCGTTATTTATGCAGTTCAAACTCTCTATGGAGAGAAAGAGAAATTTGGGGAAATTGTCACAAAAATGCAATTGCAAATGTGAATACAGGGGTTGGGAGGGGGAACATCCCACCCCCACGCCACGGTTTTCCCCCTGGGGTCCCCGGCCCTGCCTTCCCCGCTCTGAATTTGGATCCCAGGCATAATCATAGTTACTCAGAAACATTTGATTAGATTAGGGGGAGGGCCTGTAATTTCTGTAAACACTGTATCCTGTAAAAAAAATAATAATAATAGGCCCTAAATAAATAAATAAATAAAAATTAAAAAGCCTTAACCATGTCCATATGCTCAACTTGTCTTAGTCAAGATGGTCACAAGACGACAAGAGACGTTGACCAGTTGTCAAGAGTCAAGTGCCTCTTCCCCCCCCCCCCCCCGACATCCTGAAAATTGATTGTTTCTCACTAAGCAGTACCAACTTAACGGGTGTTTAAACATTGTGCAAAATACCACGGTAAAACTTACAAGAAAACAGTGAAATACTTGAAATCTTTAAGAATATGTGTTCAATACATCGATAGAAAATTCTCGGTCGACTGTTCGCTTCGCCAAAATTGCAAATTGCACATTTCGTCTGTAATGGTTTGGTACCACTTTCCATTTGTTCGCGTACGTAATAATCGTATTGGAGATCATGAAGAACATACAGGGCATCAGACTAATTGCGACACATGTGACTGCCTTTTTCTCAGAGGTATGGCACCACAACTGCGATACTGGTGTCATGCTAATAATGGGAACGAGAGTGTCGATCTTTTCAACGTGTTCAGCTCTTTACACCGGCTGTACGTATTTTCTCCCATTTTAATTTTCTTATTATTCTACAATTATAGAAGTAACAAACCATTAATTAAAACAGAATTTTCAATGCATATGTTTAGTTTATTAACAAGGAGTTTTCGAGTAAAATAATTCTAAATTAACTCAACAATCATTATACTTTTGAATTTGACTTCTTACACAGTCAATTACAACTACAACTTCAACTTGAACAAGCCACAAGGTCAAGGAGTGGGAAGGGTTGGTTCTTAGGATTAGTATAACAACAGATGGCGCTATTTTAACATAAAATAACGAATTTTTATATCAATTTTGGTTGACCTTTATTTGAATATATAATTTTTGTGAGATTGTATTTGGAAATATTTTACTGTCATTCCTGCACTGTGCACAAATGATAAAACCAGAGATGAAGCAGTCAAAAAGAAAGCTCTAACTAACTAAGCCGCCATCCAATAAGTTGCGCACAAATAAATTGAAACAAATTTTCTGAAATATTATTTATCATTAAGTTCAAATGAGTCTGTGCCACCTCATTAATGTGTCTTCTTCCAAAATAAGCGAATTTGTTTGTAAAAAAAAGTTTATGGTTTTTTACAAAAAGAACAGATATGATAGTAAAATACCCCCTCCCCTCCCATTATTGATACAGTGGATCACACCATGAAGAAATTTCTTCATTGTCACAAAAGGTGGTCTGCTATCCAACCAGTGGCTATGCCAATGAATTGGCAAATGTTGTCAAACAACTTGAAAAAACATCTTTTTATAGATATTTGGGTTTTGGTTAAATTAGAAGTGATTTGGACCATTTCAAAATTGGCTTGTTTTTCCTGTATTTTCCCATTTTGAATTTTCTCCATTACTCTGTCTTCCATTTTCCAAAAATACTATTATAGGCTTAGGATTCACCAATTGAGAATGGTTAAGGTAAAACATATCCAATTGACAAAATCTTTTGTTTTACGCTCATCTCCATCAGTCAGTTAACACATCCTCGTGACGCAACTCAAAATGGCACACCCACTGATGCACGAGAGGATTTGGTTTGACAAGTACAAGGTGGATGATGCAGAGAAGAACTACCATGAGCACCAGGCCAAGCAGGTGGATAGTCTCGTAGTGCAGGTACAAGACGGCTCGGCAAATATTACCCATGAGGTGGTCATTTTTAGCAGGGGTGTACAGTCCCTGGGGATCATGTTAAAGGATATCCCCCTTCCCCCTAAAATTCGAAATTAACTATCTTCCAAATTTTGGGGTTGTGTGCACCCTCCCTGGATATGTGGCCCTCTTTAATGGTTGTTCCTCCCTGTTTGGATTAGTCCCATGGTGGTGGTTCATGGTGAGCTGTTGTGAAAGTAAGAAACATCTAATTTTGTAGAGCATTTCTGAGTTAGCCATCACATGTTATTCCTTTTGATTCAAAGGAACTTAACCTGTTCGTAGTGGAATCAGACGAGGGGAGGATGAAGATTTTTTGTGTGATCTAGATGGTGATGTTTTAACCCTCCTACACACTGAAGCCACTTCCAACCACTAAATTCTGTTCTTGAGCAACCTTCAGTACATACATGTATAGCTGTGGTGACCGCAGCCCTACTACCTGACTGTTACAACTTCTGTCATTAACGGACGGTAGTAGCGCTGCGGTGAATGCCCATGGTAGTTCTGTATGGACAAGTATCGATATCGAGCAGGCAATGTTCTGTACCCCAAAAAGGTGTCCCAAACATGAGAAATGCTCTTCAAACTCACCTCCAAGATTCTATGCCACCTACAGATGCCTCTTCTGAGGTTTAAAACCTTGCAACTTGCATTGGCGAGATTTTAGGGACATTTTAAGTTTGGAAAAATGCAAGATTGAACTAGTAAACATGGAAACTGCTGGCCTCATGACGTTTTCCCAACAATGCATTGCGCGCATACACAATGACCCCCCTGCTACCGGTAAAAAAAACGAAAAACGGGCAGTATAGCTCCACCTAGCGATTTTAGCGTACCAACTGTAGTTGTACACGACTGTAGTTGTACACGACTGTAGTTGTACACGACTGTAGTTGTACACGACTGTAGTTGTACACGACTGTAGTTGTACACGACTGTAGTTGTACACGACTGTAGTTGTACACGACTGTAGTTGTACACGACTGTAGTTGTACACGACTGTAGTTGTACACGACTGTAGTTGTACACGACTGTAGTTGTACACGACTGTAGTTGTACAAGACTGTAGTTGCTGTACGACTGTAGTTGCACACGACTGTAGTTGTACCGACTGTAGTTATTACGACTGTAGTTGTACACGACTGTAGTTGTACTGTAGTTGTACACGACTGTAGTTGTACACGACTGTAGTTGTACACGACCACTGTAGTTGTACCACGACTGTAGTTGTACACGACTGTAGTTGTACTACTGTAGTTGTACCACTGTAGTTGTACACGACTGTAGTTGTACACGACTGTAGTTGTACACGACTGTAGTTGTACCCACTGTAGTTGTACACGACTGTAGTTGTACACGACTGTAGTTGTACACGACTGTAGTTGTACACGACTGTAGTTGTACACGACTGTAGTTGTACACGACTGTAGTTGTACACGACTGTAGTTGTACACGACTGTAGTTGTACACGACTGTAGTTGTACACGACTGTAGTTGTACACGACTGTAGTTGTACACGACTGTAGTTGTACACGACTGTAGTTGTACACGACTGTAGTTGTGCACGACTGTAGTCGTACACGACTGTAGTTGTACACGACTGTAGTTGTACACGACTGTAGTTGTACACGACTGTAGTTGTACACGACTGTAGTTGTACACGACTGTAGTTGTACACGACTGTAGTTGTACACGACTGTAGTTGTACACGACTGTAGTTGTGCACGACTGTAGTTGTACACGACTAGTTGTACACGACTGTAGTTGTACACGACTGTAGTTGTACACGACTGTAGTTGTACACGACTGTAGTTGTACACGACTGTAGTTGGTATGCTAAAAATCGCTAGGTGGTGCTATACTGCCCGTTTTTCGTTTTTTACCGGTAGCAGGGGGATCATTGTGTATGCGCGCAATGCATTGTTGGGAAAACGTCACGAGGCCAGTAGTTTCCATGTTTACTAGTTCAATCTTGCATTTTTCCAAACTTAAAATGTCCCTAAAATCTCGCCAATGCAAGTTGCATGGTTTTAAACCTCAAAAGAGGCATCTGTAGGTGGCGTAGAATCTTGGAGGTGAGTTTGAAGAGCATTTCTCATGTTTGGGACACCTTTTTGGGGTACAGAACATTGCCTGCTCGATATCAATACTTGTCCATACAGAACTACCATGGACATTCACCGCAGCGCTACTACCGTCTGTTAATGACAGAAGTTGTAAAAGTCAGGTAGTAGGGCTGCGGTCACCACAGCTAATACATGTACAAGCCTGCTGTCCTTTCCAAGTAATCTTACAAAATCAACTGTGTGCCACCCAAGGTCACTGTAAATGTTTGAACATATTAGTATGGCCTACAATGTATCAATGGGAGACCACCTTACCCTGCAATCTCAGTGGTGTGACAGTGCACAGAAGGGTAACCATAGGAGGCCACTGGCAACAGCTAATGGCTTGGAGTGGCCTGAATGGGTTGTTTTAAAAATTGCACTGATTGTAGGAGGGTTAATAGAACGTCAAGAAGACTTGGTCAAATTTAACCTCTCACCACAGGCGTACCACTGTCTACATGTACATTTCTGGTGTGTTCGATTTAGTGCATAACAAAAGAAAAATGCTTGCCCAATTTCCATGCAAAATCCCATTCAAATTCCTGAAGAAAAAAAACAATACTAAAAAAATATGAAATTTTAGATTAAGCAGGACATACATACATAGACAAATTATACTTTTATTTCAGTAGCGATCAGCTGTTGTTTGTTTTTGTCCCATTGGTGCCTTATGCTAACATGTTACAGATAACTTTGTTAACCCATGCATTGCTGTGTACATATTTTGGGGCTTTTAACCCTAACCTCACTGAATACTACAAAATACTACTTGAGTAAACTGCAGTATGGAGTACTTTTACTACACTGGTCTATGAGAATTGAGTAGTATTTTGTAGTACAGTGTACTTTTACTACACTGGTCTATGAGAATTGAGTAGTATTTTGTAGTACAGTGTACTTTTATTACACTGGTCTATGAGAATTGAGTAGTATTTTGTAGTACAGTGTACTTTTACTACACTGGTCTATGAGAATTGAGTAGTATTTTGTAGTACAGTGTACTTTTACTACACTGGTCTATGAGAATTGAGTAGTATTTTGTAGTACAGTGTACTTTACTACACTGGTCTATGAGAATTGAGTAGTATTTTGTAGTACAGTGTACTTTTACTACACTGGTCTATGAGAATTGAGTAGTATTTTGTAGTACAGTGTACTTTTACTACACTGGTCTGAGAATTGAGTAGTATTTTGTAGTACAGTGTACTTTTACTACACTGGTCTGAGAATTGAGTAGTATTTTGTAGTACAGTGTACTTTTACTACACTGGTCTATGAGAATTGAGTAGTATTTTGTAGTACAGTGTACTGGACCCCAAATGAATGCCTAGGACGTTAGGGTTAAAAAACAGGCTTTGGGCTAAACCGCTAAGTGTACACGTGTATGTGTTCAGAAAGTTTTCAAAGTTAGTAAGTTAGGTGATAGTTCAATGGATAGAATGATCTTTCGGAGAATGTTGGTAAGATGTTTTAAGGGATGTTTGTTTTGACGGGTTTTTTTGTGGGATAAACCCTCTCAAAACATTATTTGGTCAGTGTGGCCTGTAAAACGGACATGGCAGATCAAGATCTAGTGAGTTTTCTTCCACTTGTTTGCAGTGGAGTTATTTCATCCTGCAGTTGTCCCCACTTCCACCCATGAGGTGGTGATTTGAGGATTTTATCATTTACAGTGCTTTTAATTGATTACTATCTGTGGATATTTACATCTACCAATCCTCACCTCAAACCTGTGGTTCCCTGAGGTGGTCGGACAACAATTGATAGTGGCATAACTGTTCTACTCGACTACTAACTGGGTTTTCTTGATGTTGTGTTTTCCCACGTGTTTTTCACTTTCTTGCCATTGTTTTTCTTACATGACTTTAATTTCATAGGGCACATCTACACCCAGAAATTCCAGAAAATGGAAAAAAAAATCTTACAGCCAAGCATCACAAAGCATTAAATGAAAATGCTCAGCAATTATTACAAAATTTATCAAAATTTAAAAAGCAAAGGCTGAGCATTTCACCCATTGAGCATATTGTCTTCGAAAATAGAAGATAATTAGGATGTGATATTAGTCGTATTGACTGTTAAATTAAGGATAGTTCTTCAGACCTTAAGACAACTAATAAAAGATCAATTATTAAGATACAACCCCACAGTTCTTTTAAGATCTTTTTTACAACTCGGGGGAGATTGTCTGCACTCCAGCCCTACAAGTCTGTATTAGACAGTGTTATCCATAAAGGTCTTGGTATCATCTTGACAGGGTTCTGCCCATGGTGGTAAGCGCTGGAAACCCCGACCAGCATGCAGAATCCTGCGACCACCCTGGTGTAAATTTTGTTTTTCTGACTGCCGCTCATTTTCCAACTTGCCTATTTCCTTTCACAGATTATAAATAAAAGGTGACAGATGTTGTATTTAACAGGAAAAATGTAATACTATACTGGATAGCTCGAAATAACGCCCCCATTCTGTGTTACGGGATTCCAGACCTGAGATGCAATTACGTCTGGACATGCAACACCATTTGCAACCATTATCATGTGCCTACAGACACCCCCCCCCCCCCCAAAATTCCTTTTTTAGGCACTCAAAAATTCCTGGGCAGAACCCTGTCTTGAAGTATCATCCTTCATACGTCTTATGTGTCGTTCTTGCAGGCAATGTCTAAGCTTACTCTTGGTGGCAGATTTGCTAACGTTACCAGTTAATCCATTTTACTGCAGTGCTCATAACCACTTGTTCCCTTATTTTCTATGTACCCTCCCTTAAATTTATTTAAATGCTTATAAAAGTAATATTCTAATTCTTTCACTGGGATTTCAAATATGTAGTATTCCTTTTCTGTCACAGTACATGCACATCAGAGATATGTAGGGCTTTTTATGTTTAAATAAATCATAAATGCAGTAAGGAAATCTCTGCAATATAATCCATGGACAGGAAAACAATGTGCAATGCTTACAATTTCTTCAATCATGCTGCAAATTTGCAATCATTAAAGCTTGCCCCCCCCCCATAAAAAAATAAATAAATAATTTAAAAAATCCAAATTATTTCTAGATTTGTGCAGCAGTATTTTCAAGCCATTTCATCTGAACTGTCATGTATTAACACATGATTTGTTTTATAACAATCCAAGCTATACATGGGATCGAAATGTATTTCATTCATGCCCAAGAAGACCCCCGCCCCCAATCCTTGGAGATACCTCTGAACATGTCGTTCTCTCTGCACTCACTCCACAGGGCTCCCCTAGCAGCCAATCAGAATCAGGCAACAGCGACCTCGCTGGCCAGATTGCACGTGCACGACAGACAATTCAAAATACACTGAACACTGTGAGTAGACAGGCTAACAAGTCTTTCCCAGTTGTAACCCTTTTGTCTTTTGTTACTTCAATTAAATCCGGACTAAATTTCACCATTCAACAAACTTACATTTGAACTAGCTATGTTTATCGATAGGCATGTATTTATTTGACAAGTTTATGTGTTACGGGAGTACATGTACCTATGATTTTAGTGAAAAAGTCGGTAAATGGTGCTTTAAACATTTGTGATTAATTTATTAGCAAACTTTGAGGATAGATCCTGCATTATGGTAGAATGTTGGTGGTTGCATGACTTGTAACATTCATATTTTTAGTTTGTCAAATCCAGACCCAGGGGTCATACCTTCATCCTCCCTGTCCCCTACCCCCTGAACAACTCCCCTACTCTGTCTGCCCTTTAACATATCTGTGTTATATGTTCATCCAGTATTATGTTTTGTGACTAATCCATTGTAGAATTTTTTTTAAATTGTGTTTTTGTTTTTAACTTGTTTGTTAGCTTGCTGTATATTTACATGTATTACATTCAACTGTGAACATTCTTTGCTAGCTCTATCAAATATTCACAAAGTACAAAACACTCCTCGTTGGGTTCATTCTCATAGTGACTCAGGGGTACACTTCTAAATAACAAAAATGTAATCAGATTATAAGAAAATGAGTAAAACAGTTGTTTTTTATTAATTTTATTTTTTGTTTAGTGTACAGGTTAGAAGGTGGGGTAGAATCATTCTTTACACTCATACATAAACAGCGACAACTACTAGAAAAAAAACATCCACCCTGAAAACTATCTTGCTCTCCTTCCACCAAACAGAATACTAAATAGAGATAAAGGATAAAGTAACAGTTCAACTCCAAAAAAAACTCCTAAAACTTCTTTTTATTTTTTGTTTGATATCTACATGTACATTAATGTTATTTATTAACCCTAACCCTCCAGGGTATTTTGGCTAGAAACCCTGCCAGACGCATCAGATTGCATCGTTTGTCAAAGTGACTTGGCTGCAGAGTGCAGCAAAGTGGAGCTGTGCATTTTGCTGCATGTGGCAGTCAAGGGTGTATAGTGTATATCAGTGGTGGTACAAGTACCGTGCAAATTCCATCAATATGCACCCGTAGATGCATCAAAAGTTGCTGGAATGTAGTAGGTTTTCTTGGTTGCTGGGAAGGTTTTGTTTGGCTTTGAATATTTGAAACAAAATATCATCACTGTCTGTTCTTTTTTATGTTGTCCTTTTGTTTACATTCTTTTCTGGGTTTTCTGCTATTGAACTCAATTTTTTTTTTTTTTTATGGATTTCTTCATTTTCTTCTTTTCTTCTTTATTTTCTTCTTTCTTTTGTTCCTCTTATTTACATTTTGTTTCTTTTTCAAACTTTTTCTTCTTGATTTCTTGTTTCTTTTTCAAACTTTTTCTTCTTGATTTCTCTGCACTATGAAAGTAGAGTGAAACCTGAGACATACCCTTCAGACCAGGGACCCAAAGTGGTTTGCCCAATTCCCCAGCACTTAGCTGGTTTGACCTCAATTTCCATCAGTATTGCTACAAAGTTCACAGCAGTTAGTGGTTGCATTTTGCATCAAAGTGCACCAGATTTTTCCACCTGATGCACTGTGCTGCGTCTGGCAGGGTTAGGGTTAACATAAGTTTGCATATTAACTTTATTTGTTTTGTTTTGCTTTACAGCTAATCTTTGTTTTGTGAACATGAAATTTGTCTTGTTTTACTTTTTTATTTGAATACAGAAGATTAGCTGGCTAAGAGGTTAAAACACAGTGAATGGAGTATCTTTATGATTTGGAGTGCCATTTATAATTTCTAAAAGTTTATCAAAAGCAAGAATAATCCAGTCTCTTATTGACATGGAATAGTAAGAATTAGAAAAGCATGGCTGTTAGAATTATCTGCAAATTAACACAAAAACATGTTTTGAAAATGCATGTTTGTATGTTTAATTCAAACATATATCATTTGTTTAGGTCTCTACATAAAATCTTAGTTCTGGCTGTCCAAAAAATAACTTTTTGAAATTGTATTTTAAAAAGATTGATGTATTCTCTTTTTTATTTTATAATTTGATTAATATTGAAGGGTGTTGGTCTCGGGATCGGTGTGACAGTGGACAGCCCTGAACTGGCAGCTCGTCTCTCATCCGTCGAGAAGGAAAATGCTGAGCTTCGTCAAGGTTAGTTGTGGAATTGTGGAATGCCAGTGATGACAATGACAACAATGACAATAATGACAATAATGACCATGACAATGACGATAATAACAATGAAAATAGTAGTGACTGTGATGACAAAAACCTGTGGAATTTTCTGCAAACACTCGAAGATGAAGATGGAATTGTAGAATGCTATTGATGACAATGACAATAATGACTATGACAATGATGATAATAACAACGAATGATGACAATAAGGGTGACAATGACAAGAAGAATGACCATGACAGCGGTGATAATTATGATAATGAGTGTGGTGATGACAATCATGACAGGTTGGTGCAGTGGTGTTATCCACTCCTTTCACCTCGGTGGACCCGGGTTTGAATCCCACTCAGTACCGATCTGACGTTTGAATTGGCCAGTTTACACTCTTGTAAATGCATTCATACTTTATAAGAATCAAGATGTATGTATAAAAACCAATCTGTGAAGGTTTAAAGGAAGAGTATTGTCATGATCAGAGCAGACTTTTCAACATGGCATGGAATCGGTGACCTAGTTTAAGATGAACACAGTGACTGAAAATTACTGGCTCATTTATGCATCAGCAATGGTAATATGACCTTATCATGGGGGTATTGTTTTCAGTCACTGAGTTAATCTAAAACTAGCACTCCGATCCCATGCCCTGTTGATCGTGACGATATTGACCCTTTAAGTTTATTTTGCTGTGTCATTTCCAAGAAAAGAGTGAAGAAGCTAAAATATTTTAAGGGATGTTTGATGCTATCATCAGCTAATTTTCATGTAAAGCTGTGATCATTTTGAGAATTCAAATAATGGCTTAACCCCCTACAGGCATTTCCCAGGCACTTCACAGGCACCCTGCTGAATGCAACACATTGCAACATTTTTACATGTGTTGCATCTTGTTACATTGAGCATGGTTACTTTCATGACTTTCCTTCTTCCTGAATGATTATAAATGTCATTTTGTTACTTTAACAGTGACAGCAGATCTTCAGGCAGCCGTCAGCAAGCTAACAGCGAGAGTGAATGCCCTCGAGCTGGGATCATCTGCTGCCCCTGCCGCCTCCACAACCGCTCATGTAAGCTCCACCCTGAATCTCATTGTTTTTAATGTTTTGACATTTTCCTTGTATTTTGCAAGCATTTCCCAAATGGTTAAACTATTTATCATGAGTTTTTATAATTAATTGTACACCTTGAGGCAATCTATACTAAAGTTATGTGGTAACTTGCCAACTAATTTCAGGAAATATATTTGCTTTGAAGTCAGTGATCATACAAAATATTCATCATAATTATTTTGTTAGAACCAGGCCTTAAATTTCACAGAAGCCACTGCCTTCATTGCCCTGGTCTTGGCCTTGGTGCCCCTTTCAAATGTTCCCATAGACATTTTGAAGTGTCCTTCATCAAGGAAAAATTGCTTTGCCCCTTCAAGAACAAAATTCCAGGCTTGTAGAACTGTTTCGGTTATTTATTATTATTAATTTTTTTCTCAGAAAAAGCATAAGCATATATTATCAGCTGTTGACAGGTCAGATCAGATAATTCAGACAGAGGAAGCACTCCATGTGAATTTTTGTTTTTTTTGTTTTAGCCTGCAGCATTAAAACAAGTGGCAGAGGAAGATGACGATGATAGTGAAGTTGATCTATTCGGCTCAGATGATGATGATGTACGTCTTAAAGTTAATGCTTGATGTTTATGTAGACAGATTTTAAACCTCTGTTCAGGGTAGATCGTCATTATTAACAAATTATGGTGGGGTTAATTGGAAGAATTGGATGACTCAGACTTGGATCTGACTCAGACCACCTTTTTAGTGACTGGGAGTGGACCATGTATAGTGACTCGGACTCAATCCGTTGGACTTTGATTTGTACTCTGTGGCTTGTGAATCAAGCTCATAGAGGCAAAATGTTCTGTTCAACATTAACTGTTTTTAAACCCGATGAAGATTACTCACTTTGAACAATTTCCCTTGTACAAATTTGAGAATAGTGGAAGAATCACAACAAGAAAAATTAAATATTGGACGTCTGAATCCAATATTTGGTATTTTTGCTAAAGTTTAATTTTTGAATGACTAGTGACTCATACTCAGACATGTGCTTCATGACTTAACACTGAGAACTCAGACTTGGACTCAAAGTTTGAGGATTTACAAGTCTGCTAATTGGAAATTATGATAGCTACATATGTCCTTAATAATGTTGTCTTTAGCTCGTGATGTGATCTTCAGAATGAAAGTAAACAGGATCATCTGAAAGCTTGCATCAAGGTTAATAAATTGTGCTGTCAAATTTGTCTTCCCTAAAAAAAAAACTAAAATAGGAATTATTTATGTGTGAATGTAATTTGTCTGTCTTGCTGTTTTGACAGGACCAGGAAGAGATTGCAAAGATGCAAGCTGAGAAAAAAGCAGCCATTGAGGAGCAACAGAAAAAGAGTATGTTGATACCTCCACCTGTCCCTCCCTTCATCCGTCCCTCCCTCCACCCGTCCCTCGCTCCACCCGTCCCTCGTTCCACCCGTCCCTCCCTCCACCCATCCCTCCCTCCACCCGTCCCTCCCTCCACCCGTCCCTCCCTCCACCCGTCCCTCCCTCCCTCCCATCCATCTCTCCACCCATCCATCTCTCCACCCATCCATCTCTCCACCCGTAAAAACACATTTTATTATTTGTTTATTAATCATGCATTTTGTCTATTTCAACAGAAAAAGTAATCATTGCAAAGTCCAGCATTTTACTCGATGTTAAACCAGTAAGTAAATGATTTATCATTCTATTGTTTCAACCATTTCTAGCACAAATTAGAATAAAATTCTAAAAGTCTCTGTTTTTCTTATAATTTCTTTTTGGTCATTACTTCCTTTTCATCTCCGTAATATAATTTATGTCTGATTTTAATTATTAGTGATAAAGTAACATTGTTTTTTAAATGTTTTTCTTTCATGCTCTTGATCCTGTGTTTTGCAGTGGGACGATGAAACAGGTACCAGTTTTACTTTATATACGTCAATACATCTTGTAAGATTTCATTACAATAGACCTTAATAATCATTAAGCAGCCATCTTTGTTTTTCTAATACACAAGTCTATGAGAATCAAAATGAGGCTCATGTCCAAAATAGACTGGTCCTTTTTAGACTGATTTTTCACATGATGATTTGTTATTGGCAGTCAGGACACAGGAAGTCAGACAAATATGGACTTGGTGTGAAAAGGACTCATTAACTACAGTTCTGTTTAAGCTCAGGGAATTAAATGAAATAGAAGCAAAATCTAAATCAAATTTATAAATAACGGAATGAAAATTAGTCAGATTTGATCAATATTTGTCAGAATGTAGACATTTATTGTGAATAATTATTTAGCTTTTTATTTATTTATTTTTTGGGGGGTGGGGGTTCAAAAGAACAATGATAATATTTTTTGTCTTATAACAAATTCTCTGCATCTCTAAATATTTTTATTTTTTTCCCATTCTTCTTGATGCAGATATGAGTGAAGTAGAAAAGTGTGTCCGTACTATCCAAGCTGATGGACTGTTATGGGGGGCAGGTAAGTAGAAATCAGACATTCTTTGGAACTAAATAAGAGTAATTGATTTGATTTTTTTCCCCTACACCGACATATCTGTGTGAGAGGGTGGCTTTGGGCTGGTTTTAATAGATATTTATCAGAGAATTTTGTTTATTCTAAGCAAATATTTAAAGTCTGTCTGTGGAAAATCCATGAACTTGTTTTAGTTGAAGAAGTTTGAGTAATTTTTTCATTGTGATTTTTTTTATAGCAAAATTGGTACCAGTGGGCTATGGCATAAAAAAACTTCAAATTTGCTGTGTGGTTGAAGACGACAAAATCGGCACAGATTACCTTGAGGAGGAGATCACAAAGTTTGAGGATATAGTAAGGATTTCTAAGTATTTTCATACACAACCAAGCATATCTAAGTCCCATCTTGATGGGAAGGTATAGCATTGGTAATGTTATTGGTAGAACTACTTCTGCAAGTATGCTTACTCACTTTGAACCAACTTGTGAAAGTTTAAGCGTAATATGTTTGAGAGAAAAGAGTGAAAATGCTTGAAGATTTTGTTATACAGCAGATAAATATATTTTTATTTATAAATTGATAAACAGTTTTTCACCCATAATGTCCCCATACAAAAAAAAAAAAAAAATTTGTAACCTTTTTTGTGTCTTTCAGGTTCAAAGTGTGGACATTGCTGCCTTTAACAAGATTTAGACAACACAGATATGGATATGCACAGCTGTCGTCAGGCTTAAAAGAGGGTTTACACCACACTACACAGATTAAAAATCGGCCATATTCAGAACATTTTATATGTTTGTTTCTGATAATAATTTCATGTTTTGTTGTAAACTATTTCATCCTTGGATATCTTACACCAGTTCTTGTTATAGAAAGAATGGTTTCTTTTATTTACACACCAAGGTCCAATATCATAGGGTTGCTTACCTGTAAGCAAATTTTTCTGCTAACTGTAGCAGATCAAATCTGCTGTGTATTTTAGCAAGATCATTTGATAGTGTGTAAGTGTTCACCATCGATTTGCGTCACTCATACATGAAAGGAAAACGTCAAGAAGCCAAATGTTTTCTGCTTAGAGGATTAATGAAAATTTACCCAAGTCATGGGGACAATATCATACAGATTTCTAAGCAGAAATTGTTACTAGCCAAATTTTGATCATTTTGTTTGAAAACTTTACTGGGAAACAATAAAACCTGCTAAGTAAATTTGTCTGTTTAGCACTTTCATCTGCTAAGCAGCTCTGTGAAATTTGCTGCCATCTCAGCAAAATGAGAGGGTTATTGAGGTTGCTTCACATAACACTGGTGCCCATCTAAAATCTAAAACAAAATCTAATTTACTAACATCTGGTATTTACAAAAAGGGCACCTGATCTTGTAACTCGATAACTTTTCTATGAAGTTAACTTTCACCATCATTTAATTTGTTTGCAACCCGAATGCAAGTCAAAAAAGCTCATGAAACAGTGGCAGACATTTCTCATTAATTATCAGTGGGTGGCCTCAGTTGTCAACGAATGATTGATTGATTTTGTAATTTAAAATAAAATTATGAATTGATTATGTATAGCTGGTCAATGCTGGACCATAAAATATGAATTGTGTGTCTTGTCTGTGTTTTCTGTTGTCGTACATTGGTCAGAACTTTTTTGCCGCACTTTTTTAGCCTTTAGTCAAGGCACACAAGGCAGCTCCAGTAAGTACACTACATAGAGATAGTGTACACCACCAGCTCGCCTATCATGTATTGGCCCAAACTCCAACACAAAAATTGTCCCCGAATTTATTTCGAGGGGAGAGTAAGAACAGGGTTAGGTTCAGAGACAGTCGTTTGAATTGGCATGTTTAATCATTTCACAACTAATTTATGCCACTGGCAATTTCTTAAAACACTAAATAATAATCAAGGTAGCATACAAAAATATATAGTACATATATTTGTGCTTGCGACATTACAATAACAAAATTCCATCTTTATTCCCCCCCCCCCCCACCATCATAACTTGTTTGGTCATCACCGTTTCATCGTGACATGAAGCGCTTTTACCCTCCAAGAAACCAAAATCATCGAACGTCGGGGAGTTTTACCCTTTGATCCCCATAAGGTGCTTATTATACCCCAGGACCTCCACACGAGAATTCGTTCCAAAAATAGACTTCATAAATAAACAAAAAACGAACACCAAAAATGCTCACATCCATGAATATGTCAAGTTTAGTCCAAAATAGGCCTGCATTTCTGATATCAGTAAACATTGTCCAAGATGACTTGATGGCATAGGCCTATGCTCCCTTTGAATTGAAAGTCGGTGTCTTGCTTTGAATGATTTCCAGAGGTATATCAACATATTTATGGGCGTGGCGGGCACGCCCCTCCATGTTTAGACTCGCAGGCATTTAACTGATGTACGATAATATTCTTTAATTACACTTGTAAATTATTATAAGTCTTAAAAAGATTTCGGTCAGTGACAACTCTTTGTCAAGTTGAATTTAACTCAAATAAATTGTTGATCTACATGACTGCCCTAGTCTTACTTATGCCCTAGTCTTACTTATGCCCTAGTCTTACTTATGCCCTAGTCTTACTCATGACTGCCCTAGTTAAGTTAAATCTAATAAATGTAAATTCAAGTTAAATCCGACTTTCTGAAGAGCAGTTTCACTGACGGAACTCTTCAAATTTCAGACCCTAGGTACTTCCTCGCTAAATCATGACCTTTGGCAAATGACGGTCTTTTTCTAGCCTAACTACTTAATAAAAATTAAGGTTCTTTGTGGGTGTTTAATGACTATATTATGTGCTGAATGGACTGTACAAAGTGCCTTGATTTATCAGTCATCGGTGTTTCTGATTTATCTTTCTCATCAAAGACGCCGCTTGTCGCGACGACGCCTCTTGGTTGCCACCAAACGAGTTGGCATTCACACGGGCCATGGATGCGAAAGCAGTTGGCTTATCCAGTATCATCACCGCACCTCTCCTTCCCCGCCTCCTAGCTCGATTCACCATAGCGTCCTCCGTAAGCTCATCGTCTTCCTGGGCAGGCGCCTTGTTTAAGCTCTCGAAAGCTTCCCTGGATTTCTGGCTGCGTTTCTGCCGCATCTCGTCAAACTCCGCCAGGGAGATGCTTCGCGTCGCGACAGGCATGCTCGCCCGGCGGTTGTCCTTCAGCATCTCCGCTTGCTCCTGGCTCACGCCCTGTGGAACGAAGAACCCATTGGCAGGGTCGACTTTGATGTCCGGGTTGATCATCTGTAGTTCCCGTCTCAGTTGCTTCTGCTCTAGGTTGATGATGTGAGTGGTGGACCGGAGGTCCTTCTTGAAGATGTCTAACGTCAGCCGGAGTCTCCGTTGCTCACGATCGTTCATCGTCTTGGCTGAGCTGAATGCTTTGCTCTGTTTCAGTCCCTTCTTATCTCCGTTCTTATTCACGTCTCCCTTTTGTTCTGGCTCAACAAGCCATCTTTGGGCGCTCTTTGGTATCACAATTGACATTGTACGAACTTTCCACTGATTACTTCAAGAACAACTCCAAAACAAATACATCAACTTCATTGACACAACTACCCTAACTGCAATACTCCGAAATGCGTGCAGTTGGTTGAAAGAAGTTCTAAGAGTTCGTTTCGTTCTTGGATTGCTCTAGAAAAGAACTAGCAGTTTTGCTTAGCTATTCTCTTCCTATTTACTGTAATAAAGAAAACCATTAGGAGTTAACTTAATTTATCTTCTACACACCTTTCCTAAATAGTTTTTAACCATTTTATTGAATAAAAAACCATCAGAAGAAAGATGTGCAGAGTTGTGAGCATTCTTCATTCACCGTATTTGTTCATTTTACCACCCTTTCAAAAACTCCTTAAGACAGTTTTACAAAGCTAACTCAAACTTAAAAGTACGTTATTTTTGCTTTATTCAATATACACAATATTTAAACATAAAAACTTACCTAATATGTAGGGTTGCAAAGTCAGGGTTTTAGCGAGACCGGCTTTCTATTCTTAAACTTTGTGGAGACACGTCATTTTGCTATCAGTTGAACATCGTTATAATCATCAAGTAGATCTCGGCCACGTTTGCTCCCAAGTCAAATGGACTGTATCCCGAGGGTTCTCAGCTACTGGTTATATTAACTCAAGAAGTATTAATTTAGTCATTTCATCAACATTTCATTGTTATCTAGTGCTAAAAACGTCTTTAGACATGGGTGTACTCTGTTGTTAAACCGTCCGTGGCTAAACAGTATACTTAATTCAATAAGGTGCAGTTTGCACAGCTTAGTGCTTGTGTCCACGTACAGTAGACTGACTGTATTGTTTGCTTGGTACCGTTACATGATAAACTATAGTAACGTGTCCCAGTACATTTTGGGCGATGGTCAATAAATCAATATCAGCTAGCGACGTGGGGTGGGACGTTGCATACGTGCTCAGGGCAAGCTACATCATATAGGATCGAAAAGGTTGTCATGGTATGTGGGGACGGATATGATTGGCCTAAGCATTAAACAAAATATTGTCCTTTTGGTCATTTTTCGCTGGTGAAAACACTACCTGAAAAACAGTCGTTGTCTGAATTTGGTGTCATGAACTTATTCTGTCTATGGGGGTGGGGCGGGGGCTCTCATTATTTATAGGTCGAATCGTAAATATTTTCTTACCATGCCCAAGACAAAATTATATGTGTATAATGTTTTGGGTTTTCATTTTCTCAGAACAAACAAATTCCAGTGGAAACTTAAGATGATCATATCAACCTTCTGTTAATAGGCCTAATCCCGTTTTCTTCTCATGAATAATGTATACACACAATCACCTTTCATCGAATGTATATATAGACTCCCAGGCCCAGACAGGCTTGGCAAACATTACCTCTTTGAGTATGATTACTCTCCTTGAATCAAAATTAAACAATTCCTATCGACGTTTCACTGAGCTTCGTACGTTGTGTTGTCATTTAACGAGAAAATTATGGAAATGCTTTCAGATTTGTTGTGTTCATTCTAACGCGAAGTTAAGGAAAGAGCTCTTTACTTATAAGTGACAGCAGCTCAGCTTGTCGACAAGACAATGTGGTTATTTTGGAATTGCCAATTCTATACATATATACCTTTAAGTTAGTTGAAAGTATTTAAGGCTATTATTAATATTGAAGAAAAAAATATAAGTAAAGTTAACAAACTGATCGATTTCGGACTGTCATACTTGGCTCTTTTGCTGAATGTGGTTACGGATTGATGTACCTCAGCGGCGTAACTCGGGATGCTTCATGTACAATTATTGAAGGAGCCTAGCTTTGGGTTGGGGCGGCACCGGGATTTTCAGGGGCGCACTTGAGCCATACTCTTTCACAAGCCCATATGTTTTTCTCAGGGATTCAAATCAGGGAATCTTCATGCATGGTAACGCCAATGATACCCTTAAAGAGATTGGAAGCTAATGTCTGTAAATGCGTATACGTTTCTGGTCATGAATTTCCAACTTCATTTTTTCGGTCAAGTTCGGTCAAGCTGCTGGATCGCATACCGTTTTATAACGTCAATTGAATGTATACAAATTATATAATAATCAAATACACCACAGGGGACACTGACTAGGTACATCAACTGATCACTATTATATCAGTATATAATAGAGATCAGTGGACACATCATTATGTTGTTTGGAGACTGCGGCTTCCCACAATGTAACATGAGTGCAATCCCTGGCTGTAAGGCATGCTTTGGTTGAATGACTTCTGACTGACCATAGCTCCCCAAATATAGGCCTATTGATAAAAATAGGAAGACCGCCAACAATATAGATGGTTCAGTTGGTAGAGCACTTTCGCATTAATCCGGAGGTCACAGGTTCAAAATCCGCTCTACCAGTAGCGGAACAAGTTACCGCCGGGCCGGGGGGGCAGAGCGCACGGTCGGGCCCCCCCCCCCCCCCCCCCCCAGGCATCATTCCCTAACCACACGTGATTTCCGAGAGACCCGTCATGATTACACTTCATGTTTTCAGGGGAGCTCAAAATAAAGAAAGGGCCCGGTTGATTTGTGTAAGTTCCAGCTCGGGCCCGGTCCCCCAGCCTACTTCAAACAAAATATTAAATAAATAACTGTTTTTCAGAGCACTCTTTATTCTCCCAATCCCCAGCCGCCTTAAAAAACCCATAAATGAAGAAAAACATAACCATAACATTATTTAGAGTGACAAGTTTTTTGTACGATTTTTTTTTCAATTTCGACCTCCCAATTCGTTTCTTCACCCGCAGTTGTGTGGTGAGCTTACACGAATTAACCGTAACGCAATCACCGGATGCGGGACGTTTATACGGAACAAATAGCAGACGGCTTGTATTGGTTCGCAAGTTTAATTAAAAATTTGGCGAGTGGTTAGTATAGTAGGTATGGTCCATTGGTTCATCACTGATGTACCTACATTTGCATCATCGGTAAATTTGCTTAATAACACGAACTGACAGTTTCGGCCGCAGTATCACATCGATCTGTGTACCTAAAGCATAGGGTGACCCATTTGTGACAAAAGTTTCGTGTCTGAACAGAAATGTCCGATCGATCAAATTAATTTTTGGTTGCTACGGTAATAAGAATTTCTTAACCCTCCAAGGCAGACCTAGCCAAGTGATGTTGTGATGCATACTATGATCGGTTCTTATTAGTTTGCTTAAAAGGTAGAAAAGCATGGACAATTCGTCTTTCATATCCGAAAATGCAGAGCTGTACATGTATTGTTCTTCGAGAGTAACAACAGCATCCTGCGTCTGTTTCCTCTTTTTCGACGCTCTCATTTTCCTCTCTATAACCATCGGCAATACGTTGGTAGTCGTGTCTGTGGTACGGTTCACCAACATGCGCTCCCCTACCAACATCTTTCTGGCGAGTCTGGCCTTTGCTGATCTATTCGTCGCTGTCTTCTGCATCCCTTTCGACATCGCATTGACCCTGGGTGTGGTGAGCGATGTTTCTCTTCAGATGTGTCTGATAGGCAGTCAACTGACCGGTGTTTCGTTCACGTTATCCATCAACCATCTCACAGTCGTGGCTTACGACCGCTTTGTGGCCATTACCAGGCCGTTACACTACCGCGGACACATGACGACCAATCGAATCAAACTTCTGATCTTTACGTCCTGGGCAATTGCAATTCTGTTCAACTTATTACCGTCTTTTGGTTGGAATTGTCTGGACACCTACGAACTGGGATACTGCGACTTGCTCTACATCAACGCCTTGAGTTACCGGTGCGCTAGTGTCTTTGTAATGGCTTTCATCCCTTTTGCATTAATAGGATACTTTTACCTGAAGATTTTCCAGATTGCACGGCAGCAACGCAGGCGCATTTGGGCGCAAGCACAGGCCTTCAAACACGGTGGACAACATAACCTCAGCTTGGAACTCAAAGCAGCAAAGACAGTTGGCATTGTCATGGGGATTTTCATCTTGGATTTCACTCCAGCTTCCCTCGTCGCCTGCGCTGATGTCTTTTTTCCAGTGAAAGATCTTATTGTCTTTAAAGTGTTCTCCTTTCATCTTGTTTACAGTAACTCAGCCATGAACCCTGTAGCATACGCCTTTCGGAGCAAGGAGTTCCGCAGGGCGTTTGTCAAGCTTTTGGGGTCATTCGTCCCGTGCAGATGTTGGCAAAAGCTATCCCAGCGACCTACCGGTGCCCGCGTAACTAGTATAAGTATACGTAACGAGTTGGTTAAAATAAAAGGGGATAGCCTAAGTCAACTTCCTCGCGATGGAACCCCTTCAAATCGAAAAGATTGCGAGAGGACACGAGATACCAAATCGTTCATTAAAATAACCAGTGACTTTCCAGTCGAAGGGTTAAGCCAACTTGAACTTTGTATCAGTGAGAGGGATGCTTTTTAGGTTTGGTGGATGGGGAGGGATGCTTCTAGACCTGGGGTGGGGGCACAGTCATTATTTTGGAAACTGAAAGGAGACACTATAATACAGGCGTACAACGAACTGGGGTACCAGTACCAATTGGTTTCATGCGCACCTCTGTGTTGACGTAGGTTTATACACGAGGCATGCCAATGAGTGCCCAAAACTGCCGGCCCCGGCCCGGTGGTGGAATTGAGTGAAAATGAAGCCTGATTCATGTCTAAAACCTGACCTTCAGCCCCAAAGTTATTTCGTTTTACCGTGACTGCGTCACTTCAAAAGTAAAAACAAAAACCTCCGCGTTGGTGCCTAGCTATAGTTTGCCAAATTGTTATTTCAATTTTATTATAATGCCAATTTCACTTACCTGCAGTTATGTTTGCTTTTACTTAATAAGAGACCATCTTTAGTGTGCGAGTATTTACATTATGAATCGACTGGTTTAACGCTACATGTTTTCTGCAATAATATTTGTATAAAATAAAAGCGGTACCGCCATCACCAAACCTACTTTTTTCACTGAAGTATTTAAATTTATTTGCAGCCTTTGAACACAGGTCGAAACGCACGCGTGCAGCCATACACGCATCCTCACTAGATGACAATGGTATCAACCAATATACAAACCAGATACACAACGGTTGCCTGTTGCGAATAATTTTTGTTGGGGGGTCCCTACTACTACTAGACTTGGTTCCATGAGTCTGTGCTCGTGGTTTTTTGTCTGTCTGAAGCCAATACGGCTCTGCAGTATCGCATTAAATAGCGCCCTCTTGTGTATTAACCTCCGACATTATGAATGTCCCACAAATACAAGAGGGTCAAGTCTGAGATCGCGAGAGTTTCTAGTTGGGGCTGTGATCGTGATAGCCAGTAGGGGTAAACGGCGTTTTGCGTGGCTGATGCAGACAAAAATAACCGCGATTTCAGACTTGAAATCAAGTCTATACTACTACTAGCAAGGACGTTGGAAAACTTCTTAACAATTGTCTTTTAAAGAAAAACTTATCAGCTTTCCTATTATGTTATGAAGTGTTGTTCTTTACGCCCTAATTTATCATTTTTTATTTTATTTTGTTTTTTTATTTCCGCACATAATTATTTACTGCAAAACCTTGCTTCTCAATTATCATTTGAGAAAATAAGCAAGTTTATTTTTCTCAAGTAAAATATGTAGGCGATGAAAAAGAAAATAACCTCAAATTCCCGGTAAAAAACGCACAATGTTTTCATTTGATTTTTGTCCCAAATCCACCGACGTATCTAAAGCTTAGTAATATAAATCTTAATTCAAAGAAAGTATTAATATTCGTGTAAACTCGTGTAAACTGCGGTCAGCAGTACCAATTCATGTGATAGAACACTTTTTTAAATAAGTACAGGCGCCCTCATTCATGTTTGAACCATTGAACCGATGGTTATCCTTCCAGGAATTCCATGAAGATGATGCAATTTGTGGGCGCTGTCCCAATCAACCAATCTAAATGCTGAAAATTGTCAACAAGCGATACGTATAGGAACTGGAATGATCTGGTTCCGCGTACACATCCCGTTAGTTACGTGCTGTCGTCTGAAACCAGGTCACCAACGTGACCTTTGTTGACGTGACGTCATTGCACAATATTCAGTTGGTCATCGCGCGCTGTCTGCATGCTGCGCACTGACTACATTTTCACGATCACCGCAGAAATTCCTTCCCCCATGCTTCATATTGTGACTATTAAAAAAATACATTACGAATGAGTACAAGTAGTTGGTAACACTGCATTGAAACTTCAAATTCGTGACGAAAGGTAAGTAACAATCACGACAATCTTTAGCTTTCATATCAACGTTAATTTCCTACCGGCGAAATGACCCGGCGAGTACCGGCTTCAAGATTCTCTGGTTATTGTAATTTACTAAAGTTCTACTAAAGTACTATTACTAACTCAGAAATATATCTCACTTAATCAGGCAAACACATTCGGTAAAATCCTTTTTTACCTTTTTAAATTTAAAATTTCTTCATGGAATTTCTTGGATTTTTTTGACATTTATAATTTTGTTAGAACTTAGTTAGACTGGCATGACTGGGCCTGGGGAGACTTGTTATGTTGAGTAAAATGAGTAAGTGTTCTTCACATATAATAATGAACTTAAACACAACATATTAAACAACCAAAGTTAAGCTTAGTTATAACTAAGCTTAACTTTGGTTGTTTAATATTTTTTCTGTTTATCAACTGTTTGGAAATATTATATACAATCGTTCGTAACTCTACAAAAAGACTACATGATAATGTTGAGTGCCGTAAGTAGCTTGAAATGAGGCTAACTAAATGTCATTTGAATGTGTAGACTTCATTTGGTTTCCAATCATTAATACGCCCCATCGCCATGACACCCCTCACCATAACACCCCTCACCATAACGCCCCTCACCATAACGCCCCATTGCCATAAAGCCCATCATCATAACGCCCCTGACAAAATGCCCAATCGCCATTATGCCCCATTGCTGTTATGCCCCGTTGCTGTTATGCCCTTACGCCCCATCGCCCTTACGCCCCATCGCCCTTACGCCCCATCACCCTTACGCCCTTATGCCCCATCGCCCTTACGCCCCATCAACCTTACGCCCCATCAACCTTACGCCCCATCAACCTTACGCCCCATCAACCTTACGCCCCATCACCCTTACGCCCCATCACCCTTACACCCCACTATATGATTTCTGTGTAACATAACGTGAACTATTCATTAATTTATAAAAATATTCATTAATTAATTTCAAAGTATTAATTAACCCTAACTCCCTAGGCCCATTTGCTTTCACATAACCTGAATGGGGCGTAACAGCAATGGCGCGTAACTGTGATGGGGTGTTGAGGGGCATCATGGCGATGGGGTGAAATGACTGGATACTCTTCATTCTTGTTCTCAAATGACTGTTCACAATTAAATTCAAGTTTGGACATGGGTGACAAGTTCTGCCAAAAGGCAATATGTAGCCACCGTAGAAGCTGTGCAAGCGTAACTTCCATAATTCATTCAAATATTAAATGGAGGACTTGACGGGAAACCAGTGCTCATGCCGACACACTTCTCACTGCAATTTGTTTTGTCATTCCACACAAGTGATGAAAAGCCATCAAAACTCAAGGATTCTTTAACATTTAATCTGAGGTTTATGTCATTAAAAAACCTTCAAACTTTGCTGAGATGCATTGCTGATTGGCAGTACAATGTATATTGCATTCATTCCCTTTTCCCTTGGCTCATTCACAACACAAGTCATTATTAACCATGATTGTGTCGATTAATTTTACATGAATTTAGACACATTAATCCCAAACATCCTACAGAGTACGTGAATGATTGAACTCTTCAGAAACTCAGCAGTACAAAAAATGTACAGTTTATTGACTCATCAAATGACGATGTGTTTCCTGATGAGAGGATCTATATTTCCTAGTGAAATACTAATTCCACCAGTCCACATATTTCCCCCCCCCCCTCCATGTTAATTCATGTGAGTGTGATTCAAGTCATGAGCCTCTTAGTAGGATGTCTATCTACTAGTATTACAGGACACTGAGGTGAAAGACCTCCATGTATGTGTAGGATCGATGAGCCTATCGTTATTGACAATCAGTTATGATCATCCTTTTTTACTAACCTATGTGTAAAAAACTACCATGATACAGTAGATAGATATATTAAATTGTTTGTATTGATACCAAAGAGTCCAGTGAATAAACAAAATATGAGTGATGAAAGTCATACATGTATATTTGAGAGATATAAAAAAGTTGTTTAACCCTCCTACAATCAGTGCAATTTTTGAAACAACCCATTAAGGCCAATCCAAGCCATAAGCTGTTGCCAGTGGCCTCCTATGGTTACCCTTCTATGCACTGTCACACCACTGAGATTGCATGGTAAGGTGGTCTCCCATTGATACATTGCAGGCCATACTAATATGTTCAAACATTTACAGTGGCCTTGAGTAACACACAGTTGATTTTGTAAAATTACTTGGAAAGGACAGCAGGCTTGTACATGTATGTACCAAAGGTTGCTAAAGAACAGAATTTAGTGGATCAGAGTGGCCTCCATGTGCAGGAGGGTTTTAAAGCACAGCACGACAGAATTCCAATCGATCCAGCAATTTTGGTAACAATTGGACATCGTTTCATAGCAAAAAAAACAAAATTTTAAAGTTTGACAAGTGGGTCTGAGGTGACGTGCACGGAGACCAAAAACCGGAGGCTTTTTTTGTTGTTGACCTAACAGTTAAGTTGTTGAATTCTCTTAATTCACAAAAGAAACACTTGTGTACACTGACTGTACATGTACTGGCGCATATAATATATATTCATGCATATTTTATATGCTGTACATTGTGTACACTCTACACTGGGATTGTTAATACCAGTGGAGACACTATAGGAAGAAAAACATCAACATCAACAATTTTTCTTCAGTAATTTTTTTGTTTTAATTCTTGGATAAACTATCTATTGTATCAGGTGTATTGTATTTCAATTCCTATTCCACAAGAATGCACACTCACAATAAGCGAAAGGTCATGTATACATATATAATGAATATACACCAGGTTTGATTTGCAGAATCACAGCTGGATTTGCATTCAATAGAAGTTATTTATGTCTGGTCTCAACCTGTGCCTCTGTTAAACAGAGTTTTGAGCCAATAGCAGCATTGGGCTCATGACCAGCCCATTGTACGCCCACTTGTTAATCTTGGTATTTGTAATTCAGGTGTTGTAATTCAGGTGTTGTAATTCAGGTGTTGTTAGTGACATATACTTCTATATCATACATTTAGTATGTGTAGTTCTATATCCATATAGTATATAATACAGTCGATCTCGAACTAGTGTATACATGAACTGAAGCAAAGTGCACATGGTGGATATGATGTATGTAAACTGTATTCAGGTTTTTTTTAAAGAAATCTTTCCTTTTGACCTGTCCAAAACCTTTGTGACATGCATTCTTTTTGTTACAATTATAGTTGCTATTTAGCTGGATTTTAAATGTAATTTTTGTACAGATACTATGAATATGGAAACTCAACAACTGTTTATAAAGGGAAAAGAAAATCATCTAACAAATTATCCTTAAATCTCAAAAAGACTACCTGTATGCTATTTAGTAATAAGCACACTGTACTTCCTATAGATATTTGTATTGATAATACGGTGATCAACTTAACAAATAGTGTACAATTCCTAGGCTTATATATTGATAATAAATTATCCTGGAAATACCACATTGATTACTTATGTAAAATAATTTCCCGTAATATGGGTATTATTAATAAACTTAAGTCATTTTTTCCACATCATATTTTATTTTCTCTGTATAACACCTTAATTTTATCCTATATTAACTATGGTATATTAGCATGGGGTAGTGCTGCCGCTACAACAATCAACAGACTGCTTATTTTGCAAAAACGTGCCCTGCGCATTGTTAACAATTCTCATTATTTTGCTCACACAAATCCTTTCTTTGTCAAACATAAATCCTTAAAAATTAATGATCTATACAATCTGCAACTTGGTAGCTTTATGTTTCAGTTAGTACATAATGAATTACCAAAATGTCTTACCTCAATGTTTACAAGTAATAAACTGGTACATTCATATTCTACACGCCAGGCCTCCCTTTTCCACATTCCTTTAACTCGCTCATCACTTGCCCAAAGAACTACTAAGTATACGGGACCAAAACTGTGGAACTCTTTCGACAATTCTCTTCGGAAACTTAACAATATCAAGTCCTTTAAGAACAAACTTAAGGAAATTCTTTTAAATAAATACAAGTAGTTCCCAACACATCCATAATTATCATTCATTCATTTCATTTGGTTTTCCCGTGCGGAACTGATGCTCCTTTGGGTGGTCTGCTTGGCCTGCCGTAGCGGTTTTCAAGCATCGCCTTGAACAATTTCCTGTCCGATAAATTTTTGTAAACTTGTTGACTAGATAAACCCAAAAGCTTGGTAATTTTTGTTTCGAATTTGGTTTTAAATTTTCGTTGATCTGCAAATAGCATTTTCTTCTGTATGCTGCTGTTTTTGCCTCTGATGATGTGCGCGTGATATTTTAAAAACTGTTTTTCACAGAAATCGCGTAGCGGGGAGCTTCGGCAAATTTCGTGTAATTTTTTATTATTTATCATGTATCCCCAGTCAATGGACTGGTCGTCTTGGGATTCGGTTGCGAGATTTTCTGGGTCTGGGTCCACGGTGTCGTCTGTTGGTGATGTGTCATCGCCGTTTTGGGACGTGTTGGTGCTGTTTTTGGGCTTGTTTTTGGGTGCTGGTTTGTTGTGGTTTTGGTCTTTTTTCCGCATAAAACCACCCCGTATCATTCGCCTCAGGTAGCCGTTCCAGACCGTCTCTAGCGCTTCATTTGGGATTCGTTCAAACTCACGCGCAGCACTGAATACAGCAACCTTGCTCTCACGCATCCTTCCAACATCCGTATCCGGGTCGACAGTCTGATATCTGTATCCGTCAGCATTTTCTTCATTTCAAACCATTTTCCTTGGCGGCTTGAATTCTGGCCGATAGGAAGGCGTCATCCGAGTCCGATTCGTTACATTTATGACGAACCCTAAATACTTGAATTGTCTTGAATTTGCTATTTCTTCGCCTTTTAGTTTGATTACAGATTTTTGTTTAGAATTTCTTCCGGTAATTGAAAGTAAAGTTTCGGTCTTTTCGTTGAAATTGTTAACCCGTATCTTTTGAAATGGGTATCATAGCAGTCGAGTAATTTTTCCAGATCTTTTTATGTCGTGGGTAGACAAGACTATATCGCCTGCATATTCGACATCTTTTGTGTATGCGTGCGGTTTGGGGCTGGGATATTCTGTCTGCCCTGGTAGCGGTTGACGCAGGTGTTGGAATATGGTATTTAAATTTTAGCCCGTGGTCTGGGACCAGTTTTTCTGCCTCATGTGCGCACACTCGCAGCACAAAATCTAAATAATAGTTAAATAAAACTGGTGATTCCTGGCCACCCTGCCTGCATCCCGTGAAAGTTTGAAAAATGTTCTATCATTGTTCTATCAATTCTTCGTTACCCCACTTTAAACTGAAATTAATTCGTTATTTATCACTCCTTATTAGTGCATGAACTTGATATACTAGTTTCACCGCTTTGCATTATTTGCGTTTGTTTGTTTGTTTGTTTGTTTGTTTTTTGGGGATGTTTGTTTGCTTGTAGGTTTCTTTGTTCATTGTCTTTCGTTCATTGATATTTGTACTCATTTTGTAACTAAAATGTTTGTTTTATTATTTATGCTTTAAGTCTAGATTTAACTTAGAGCACAAATAATATATATGAGGGTTTGCACCGACAAGCTTTGCTTCTTGCAAACCCCCTCCACATCTTTGTTTAGTCTTATCTACTTTTACACGTATGTTAACTTATTTCAAGAATGTACTTCTGCTACTTATTGTTTGCATTGATGTGGAAATAAAATGAATGAATGAAAAAAGAATCTATCTATCTATCTATCTAGGCATCGTCCATCTACTGCAGGATGTAGCCCTCTGTCAGACCATTCCAGGTTGCTCTTTCTTTTGCCGTCCTTGTCCAAGTCCCCCCAACTAACTTTATTATGTCATCTCTCCATCTTTTTTGGGGTCTGCCCCTGGATCTCTTTCCTATTCTTGGTTGCCATTCCGTGGTTCTTATGGTCCATCTGTTGTCTGTCATTCTTGCTATGTGTCCCGCCCACTTCCATTTCATTGTGTTTACGTATTTAGCCATGTCTTTGACTTTAGTTTTATCTCGTATTGATTGGTTGGGTATCCGGTCCCTAATAGTGTTACTCCTATCATCTTTCTTTCCATTGCTCTCTGGGTGGTCAACAGTTTATTGTATATTTCCTTGGTAATTGACCAGGTTTGGCATCCATATGTTATCGTTGGGAGTATGCATTGGTCGAAAACTCTTCTCTTCAACGATATTGGTAGTTGTCTGTCGTAGAAGATTTCTTTGTATCTTCCGAACAGACACCATCCTGTTTTTATTCTTGTCAGCACTTCTTCTTTAGTTGTGTCTTGTAGTTTTAATGTTTGCCCAAGGTACTTATACTCCTTTACCTTTTCTATTATTTCATTTTCGATTTTGACATCGGCTCGAGAATTAATGTTTGTAATATATTTTGTCTTTCCTTTGTGCATTTTTAGCCCGAATCGGCTGCATTCTTTAGAATGCTTTCGATAGAATCTGTGAAAATTGCTACATCATCAGCGAATCTGAGGTTTGATAGTGTCTCTCCATCAATGTTAATTCCTTCCTCTTCCATCTCTGCATTCTTGAAGACTTCTTCGAGAGCTGCATTGAAGAGTTTGGGGGACAGTGGGTCACCCTGTCGAACACCTCTGGATATCTTAATCTCGGGTGATATTTCGTTGTCTAAGTGAATTTTAGCTGTGGCATCTGTATATATGTCTTCAAGGATGTTAATGTAGGTTTCATTTATACCTATATTTCGTAGTGATCCAAACATTGCCGGGTGCTCTATGGAGTCGAATGCCTTTTCAAAATCCACAAAGCCGATGCATAGTGGTAGGTTGTATTCATTTGTCTTTTCTATGATCTGGTTTATAGCTTGCATGTGGTCCGTTGTTGAGTATCCCTTCCTGAATCTTGCTTGTTCTCTTGTCTGATTTTCATCCAGGGTCCTTTCTATTCTGTTGTGCAATACTCTTGTAAATATTTTATACTGGTGCGAAAGGAGACTTATTGGTCTGTAGTTCTTTACTTCACTTTTGTCTCCTTTTTTGAAGAGTATGATGATTTTAGCTTCCTTCCAATCTTTTGGTATCTTCTTTATACTCAGGATGACATTGAATAAGGTGACCATTTCTTGGATGACAGCTTCTCCACCTAGTATCATTATATCAGTTGTTATTTGATCAATGCCTGGTGCTTTATTTCTTTTCATTTGATTTATTGCTGTTTGGACTTCTGATTGTAGAATTGGTGGCACATCTAATTCATCTGGGCTTGATCTGTTTGTATCTTCTCCCGGCTCTGTTTTTGAGCTGTACAGATCTTTGTAGAAGTCAGCACATATTTCCAGTATTTCTGTTCTATCTGTTGTTTTTCTCCATTTGGTTTTTTCATTGAGCTGATTTTGGGTTTGTTGCTGTTCTTGTCGATTTGCTTTGGACCCCTTCCCTTTTTGATGATCGATTCTATCTTTTCTGTCCTTCTTCTTCTCTGCCTTTGTCTCCTTTTCTTTTTAACGAGCTTGCTCGCTTCACAAAGCTCAATCTTCTCGTGTTGTGATAATGTATCCTTATTTCTCAAGGTCTTTCTTCTCTTGTCGAGTGTGTGGATTTCTATGTCTTCCTGTGTTGGAGTCCGTTTTCCGGTTTCCTTGTCTCTCTTGGCAAGTTTAGCTGCTTCTTCCTTGATTATGTTGTTGATTTCTGTGCAACGTTCATCTACTTCCATGGCTTTGTCTATCAGTACCTCAAAGCGGTTCTTGAGGTTCAGTTGAAACTCGTCCTTGTTCTCGTGCAGTTTTTGGTTGCTTATCAACATGGGTTTGATTCTTTTTATTGTTTTTAGTCGGGCTAGTTTTCTGCTGATGGATATCTTTGTTCTTACCATCTTATGGTCACTACCGATGTCTACCTTGGTGATTACTTCACAGTTTTGTACGATGCCCCTCTGGCTGATTAAGAAGAAATCAATTTGGTTTGTGGTAATGGCGTTTGGGCTCTTCCACGTCCAGTATCTGTTTTGTGGTTTTTTAAACAGAGTGTTAGCAATGATGAGTTCTTCTTGTAGAGCAAACTCTATCAACCTATTGCCTCTGTCGTTTCTTTTACCTGTACCGAACTGGTCCATACATGTAAATGTTTCGTCTTGTTTCTTGGTTCCAATTTTGGCATTGAAATCCCCCATAACGATGGTATATTCTGACTGTCTGTTTTCTTGGATTACTTTACTTAGGTCCTCATAGAATGTTTCAATGACCTCTTCACTGTAATCTTGGGTTGGTGCATAGACTTGTACTATCGTCATTGTCCCTTCATTGGTTAGATTCATATTCATTGAAATGATACGGTTTGAGTGTTTGGTGAATCCTTTCACGTGGTCTTTAATCCTTGGATGAATTATGAAGCCTAGACCTCTGTTGTTTGGATCCTCTTTAGTTTTCCCTGCATCATATATCCATATCCCGTTACTTGTTTGGGTAAGTCCCTCTCCATGTCTTTTAGTTTCGCTGAGTCCTATTATATCCCAGTTGAAGTTTTCTATTTCTTCAAGGAGTCTTTCTAGATCATCTTGTGTTCGTAGAGTTCTTGTGTTGTATGTACAAATGTTCAGGTCGGAGTTGCCTTTCCTCCTATCAACCCCACGACTCCCGAAGGGTTTAATCGTGGGCGTCATGTTGAGGTCTTCCCTCTGAATTTGGATTTGGCGTTTTCCTTTGCTCCATTTGGCCTTGAGCGTTACGGCCTCTCTTTTCATTTCTCTTCATGTCTAACAGGTTTTTAGCCTAACTCCGACGCGCTGGCCAGACGTGTTGTCGGATGGTTATGTTTAAGGCGTCCTTCCTGTAGCCTTTGACTGCATCTTGCCGTCTTTCCCACAAGGCAGTGGGTTGGTTGAGGTTATTTATGGGCGCCTCTTTCTCGCCCGGTGTTTCTTTCATTGAGCATATGAGGTATTTGAATAGGGTAGTTGCACCACACACACTACTCCCCCTCGCTCTCTGTCTACACGGCCAGTTGGTCCGCGACTGCTTATTGGTTATTCACAGCTAGCCTCCATATCTGGGGGTCGCTCCACTATCCGCCACCTGTGGACGCGTGAGGTCGGGGGTGGTCGCCCCATATTTTCCCAAGAAAATCATCAGCAAGGTTAAAATATTTTGGTCGTAAATATGTAAAATATGTTTGTTTCTTTATGGGTTAGCATATAACTTCGCTACTCACCATGTATTTTTCATATGTGAGTGCATTTTGTGCACTGATAAATAGTGCTTTTGTTGTGGATAATATTCCAAGTGACACCAGGGTCAAACTCTTTTATGATGAGTATCTAGCACAGATCATTGGGGAAAAGGTATTTTTTGTATATGAAAGGCAACAGAACAGCATAGAATGAAGGAACTGAATTATGAAAGTTAAACTGTGGAGTATCATGGCCGAGCGGTCTAGTGCATCGGACTCAAGTTCTGGTGTTGTCAGACTATGGGTTCAAACCCTGGCATGGCTGATCATGGCGCTTATGTCCTTGAGCAAGACACTTAACCATAATTGCTTTGTCCTTCGGATGGGACTTTAAGCCGTAGGTCCTGTGTACTAGGTTAAGTAATGCACGTAAAAGAACCCAGAACACTTATCGTGGAAGAGGAGGGGTTTACCCCGGTGTTTCTAGTTAATGTAACAAGCGCCCTTGTTTACAGGTGTCCTCAGGCTTCCGAGCTACAGTGCTTAAGTGTGCTTTTGAGGCATCCTTGGTTTCATTACCAGAAATGTATAATTTAATAATAATAAAAGCTGTGTTTTTGTTTTGAAAATGTGTATTTGGAAAAGTCATTATTCTTCAAATATTCCTAAAACAGTGTCATTTAGGCATTTTTGTAAATGATTCCCTGGTCATTACCAGGACTAATGAAATATTTTGTTTCCTGTTTGGGTTTTTTCCATAGTAATTCTCAAATTCTGTTTTAATTTTCTAGTAGATAATTTCTCTATGACTCTCCCCCTTTCTTCTCCTAGCCTAGAAATCTATTTCCCCATCTCTTGATCATTTCAATTGAGTCATGATGCCGATTCAAGATCTCATCCCGCAATCCCCGCAATCGGAGGACTGTCCTGATGCAGGCGTGATTACGATGGACCTGGATCCTCCCAAGATGAAGGAAAATGCAACCAGAGGTTACAGCATCGATGAGGAGGAGGATCTGAAAGATGACGCTTGTGATCCTCTGAATCCTGTAGTTGTGAAGTTTCAAGATGTCAGCGCGGCAGCATATAAGATTAAGAGTGGTATACACCGAACACCATGCCAGGTAAAGGCCTGGGAACGATTTTGTTCAAAATTTTGCTTAGGCCAACTGTCCTTATAGGGCCATTGAGCAATGTTAAACTATTGAAAGATGATTCAATAGTGGAATGATTGAGAAGATAGTCTGTTCAATGCTTGAATGCACCCAGGCAAACTGGCCCTCCTGGGTCAGACAAAAGGGCTATTAAGGGATTACTGCCTATTGTGTAGGGAGGATTAGTGAAGGATTAGCAGTGGTAGTGTTATTGATGTTCCAGTCTACAGTAGCTGCTTTGTAGGTATTAGGACTATCAATTATCACTTCTTTTGTCTGCTTCCAGAAGCTGTTCCATACAGAACAGTTGTTTTCAAATCAGGTAAATAAATGATGCAAGCTAAATGAATTCATGTAGTTTGGGGCGATAGTTTAACTATTGCTCAAATAGGTCCTAAAAGGACCATAGGCCTTAGAAGAAATAAGATTTGAAGGTTTGCATGGTGGAAGAACAATAAAAACTGAAAGGTTTGCGGTGACACCATGTGATGAGTAAATTTAATTTTTTTTTTAAATATGCATTATTTACCTTTTCCATTCTTGTTTTTTTTCAGAAATCACAGATCTCCAGTCTTGTAGGAATGGAGCTTTTCTTCAAGAAAGATTTTCTACAGGCGACTGGCAGGTAAATGCATGTAACAAGGACCCAATTTAGCATCTACATTTTTACAAAATTTTGAAATATGATAACCATTAATCCATCGTGTCATGACCAAGCAATTTAGTGTATCAGACTTGTGTCCTGATGACCGAGACATTAGAATGTGGGTTCCAATCCTGACCTCTACCGACATACTTGTGTCCTTTAGCAAGACAATTTACCCTAATTACTTCTCTTCACCCAGTATAAATAGAAAGATAACAGGAATGATATTATTTTTATATTTTTCAAGAACCAAGTATGTAACATTTCCTAAATTCACAATGTTTTATTTTCCATCTGCAGTTTCAAGGAGAGGGGAGCACGTAACACCCTGTTGACACTTTCAGAGGTATGTTTCATCTCATTTACCTTGCTCAAAAATGATCTTGCAGATCTGTCCTACACCCTTGAAGTTCTTATCTGGCCCGGATTCCATGGGTGGTTCCAGGGGGACATATTGAAGGGCATGTGGCCACCATTTTGATAATTCAATGTAAATTCATATGTTCCCTAATTCCCTCTTTTCTTTAGTATGCCCAGCCCTTTTTTGGCAGTGACCCCCATCCCTACCCCCGTATCCCCCCTCGTTTCAGCCACACTGGATCTACACAAGCAATGAACTATCAGATGCCATTCTCAATGCAAAAATTAGCAATAATTGTTTTATTATTTTGTTAAGTAAGACTAATTGCGGTGACACCATGTGGAATCTCAATTGAGTAGTAATTAGTTCTGAAAAGAACTGGGGTACAACTCGACGTTTCGATCAGTATGCTCTGATCGTCCTCAGGAGAATGCCGGACTCTGGAAAATGCTGCTGCTTAAGTAGGCTGCTGGAGGATCATCCCCTGCTGGAGGATTAGTTCGTTGGGGCGCGCAGGCGGGAAACTGTGAGACTATGAGACTAGGATCCTAGGGATTGGGGAGAGGAGTGTGCTCACTGAACTGAATCAGTTGTTAACAAGCACAGGGGAAGGAGGGTGGTTGACTTAGGATATAGGGGATCCCTCAGTCTGGGGTTGGTTGTGGACTTTGGATATAGAAGATCCTTCAGTCTGTAGTATAGGTCGCCAAATGTCGCTGATGAAGAAACCGATGTCCTGTGGCACAGTGTCGTGTTTGACGATCTCGATGGCCTCTCTGATGCGCCTGGGGTGCCATGCGTCGATGGGTGTGATGAGTTGGGCTGCCTGCCAGTCGATTTGGTGGTCCTTGATGTGCGAGTGCTTGACGATGGCGGACTTCTCGAAATCTCCTCTGCGGCCGTGTGCTCGGTGTTCCTTCAATCTGATGGGGAGGTTGCGTTTTGTTTCCCCGATGTACACCAAGGACCACCAAATCGACTGGCAGGCAGCCCAACTCATCACACCCATCGACGCATGGCACCCCAGACGCATCAGAGAGGCCATCGAGATCGTCAAACACGACACTGTGCCACAGGACATCGGTTTCTTCATCAGCGACATTTGGCGACCTATACTACAGACTGAAGGATCTTCTATATCCAAAGTCCACAACCAACCCCAGACTGAGGGATCCCCTATATCCTAAGTCAACCACCCTCCGTCCCTGTGCTTGTTAACAACTGATTCAGTTCAGTGAGCACACACTCTCCCCAATCCCTAGGATCCTAGTCTCATAGTCTCACAGTTTCCGCCTGCGCGCCCAACGAACTAATCCTCCAGCAGGATGATCCTCCAGCAGCCTACTTAAGCAGCAGCATTTTCCAGAGTCCGGCATTCTCCTGAGGACGATCAGAGCATACTGATCGAAACGTCGAGTTGTACCCCCAGTTCTTTTCAGAACTAATTACTACTCAATTGAGATTCCACATGGTGTCACCGCAATTAGTCTTACTTATCATCCTCACCATGCAAAGCTACAAGTTTTACTTATTATTTTGTTCATTAAAAAATATTCTTGTTTACTGTCTTTCAAAAGTGATGTGTAACAATACCTTGCATATTGAAAATTGTCGCAATCTGCAGGAACAGAAACAGAAAGGTGTAATTGCTGCATCCGCAGGCAACCACGCCCTTGCTCTGTCTTACCACGGCCAGACCCTAGGCATTCACGTCACTGTCGTCATGCCAATCATTGCTCCAATTATGAAGATTAACAGGTGCAAACAGAACGGAGCCTCGGTGATTATCCACGGACAAGATTTAGGAGAGGTGGGTGAAATTTTTGGGTTCAGAATTTCGCACTGAGTTTCTAGGAAACGCAAGTAAAAATGGCCAGTTACTATGTTGAATTTACCAAAAATTGCTGTTCGGCAACTTTTTGTAAAACATAAAAGTATAACAAACATGTAACAGTTTTCTGTTACTTTCTCAAAAATGTGAATACCTATTGTAATGAAACTGTCACAGGTTAGGTTTATGATATATTTCTTGAAAACTAGAGTGTTGAAACGAACAAACGTTAATACCAAAAACCAGTGTTGTACCTTCCCATTAAAAGTTCAAGATCAAATCTATTGACTTTTGTTTTTGTGACTTTTGTTACCAGAAGGTCACTGGGTGTTCCATGTAATGGACAATGCCAAGTATACAAACAAAAAACTTTCCAAACTTTTGAGCCAGGGTGATCTATTGTCACAACTTGGCCTCTGGCCTGTGTAAAATTAAAAATAGTTTGTAGGTTTTGATGGTAAGAAAACTTTGGATATCATTTTTTTTGCACAGAAATCATAGCAAATACTTCTTGACAGTTTATCAGATGGTGCATAAGAAATATGGATTGATTTAGATTTGTATGTATGATTCTAATCAAAGACTCCCTTTTTTTTCCCTCTCAGTCTAAGACCTACGCATTACGGCTTGGCAAGGAGAAAGGATTTATGTATATAAATGGGTATGTTATTGTTTGATTGTATCAACGTTATTGCCTATTCTCATCAAAAGAGCTGATATTTTGATTAAAGTTATTGTTCAGTGAAAAAATGATGGTACCTTCATTAGAATTAACAGTACCCTTACTTCTAGTTGCTTATAGATGATTGAATAAATTTGCATAATGTAGATACTTTGTACAAAACGTCAGTTATCCTAGGGTGAAGAAAAAACACAAACATGGGACAATACACAATGCATGCCTCTTGTTGCCACAGCGGACGGTCAAATCGAGTCCAAAAATTGTCAGCTTGACAAAGGATTACCCCTTGGGGCAAAGTCGCAGCCAAAACTAGTCTTGACTGTTGACAAAATCGTGTTGCAAATCGGTTAACAACTACCTCAAGTAAGAATGTTTTAATTTATGAACCTAAAGTATTTCTTTATGAATACTGTTTTGTTACAAACAAATCTCTCTGTTTTCAGATATGACAACCCACATATCATCGCAGGGCAGGGCACCATGGGACTGGAGATTATTGAGCAGGTCTCTGATATTGATGCTGTTATCGTTCCAGTGGGTGGGGCTGGTCTCATCGCTGGGGTAGCTCTTGCAGTAAAAAGTCTATCGCCCAGAACCACAATTATTGTAAGTTCACGAAATAGTTGCTGCATAATAAACTTATCCAATATTGTTGTTTTATAAGGCACTCCAATACAAACCTTGGCTTATTAGGACTGTGCCTCCATACAAAATTGTTGTTTTGTATATTGTATTGCATCCAGTCTTCGCACGAATCCTCCAGCAGTCTACTTAAGCAGCAGCATCTCCCAGACTCCGGCATTCTCCTGAAGATGATCAGAGCATACTGATCGAAACGTTGAGTTGAATTGAATTGAATGTATTGCATTCATTTATTTTGTGTGTTTTTATGAAGGGTGTTGAAGCTGAGCAATGTCCTAGTTTCTCTGCTGCTTTGGATGCTGGACATCCCATCTGGACCAGGTCTAGTCCATCCCTCGCAGATGGTATGTCAAAGGTCACCCTCACTGTGTCTGTTTGACTTGCTTTGTCTTTTCCAGCATGTATCTGTGTCTGTTCTTGTTTGTGTGTTGGTCTGTTTTGTTTTGTCTCTTCCATGACGTGTCTTTGTCTGTTCTTGCTATGCATATATTTGTCTTTCGGTTCGGTTACCAATTGAATTAAAAACCTTTAGTCTTGATTCAAAATAATTTTTCTATTTGTCTCCGTTTTTAAGGTCTTGCTGTGCCTACAGTAGGAGTAAATGCATTTGCTACAGCCAGGCATTATGTTGACAAAATGGTTGTTGTCGGGTGAGTTTTTGTGTTGAAAAAAGTACAAACTTTCAAGAAAAAATTATATATCCTTTATATTTTTGAAATATCATATATCATATACATGTGTGTATGCTGTCCAATATTTAATTTTTATCTAAATTTTGATCATTGGTATGGAAACTTTGACTGCTTAGGTCATTTGATTGTATTTCATTGCACCCATTGCAGCAAGGTTGCAGTGTCAGATATGACTAGGAATTTTGTTCAGTGTAAGAAAATTGTATATTCCTAAATTTGCCAGATGAATGCAAAACCTATGGTACTAGTTACTATGCTGTTGCATGCATTTGTTGTGATTTATGCAAGTTTATGCTCGGTCGTATATTTTAACCTTGTTGATCTGACATAATGATTTCACAGTCTTTGAAACACCCTTACCATGTTTGACCATCTCATTTTGATCATAGTGAAGACCTGATTGCCTTGGCCATCTTGAGATTGATTGAGATGGAAAAGGCAGTAGTTGAGGGAGCTGGGGCCTCTGGCCTGGCGGCACTCCTAGGTGACAAGCTACCAGAACTCAAAGGAAAGAGGTATGATGACAGGGGGCATTATTCTTGAACCCTAGGAACCTTCCTGAATCCTCCAAAATCCATCAGTGCACTTTTGGAAACATGCCCTTATCTTCAAAATGCACCATGCATTTTCGTTCATCTTTCATATTCAGCATTTATGGTCTGTACTTCTTGCCAGGTAGTAATTTTGTCCCATTTGAAGAGGTGAAAGTACCAGTTTCCAACAGTACTGAATTTTCTCCAAAAAGTGCCCCTTGGAGGATTAATGATGACAGGGGCATTATTCTACTAAATATTGGCTTTTAGAAACCATGCCCAGCCTAAAGAATCTCTTCAGAATGTCAGCTGTCTTTATTTCAAGGAGACTCAACTAAGAATTATTTTTGCTTGTACAACAGGGTAGTCGTACCGCTGTGCGGCGGTAACATCGACACAACTGTGCTAGGCCGTGTCCTGGAGAGAGGTCTAGCTGCTGATGGCCGCCTGGCTCGCTTCGTGGTGACGGTCAGCGACAGGCCAGGGGGTATCACTGAACTGGCTACTATCATCAGCACAATGGGAATTAGGTATGCTTATCATAGAGATGCCATGTTGGTTTTCCAACACACAAGTCTATGGAATCAAAATGAGGCTCATGTCAAAAAATAGTCTGGTGCCTTTTTTTTTTTTTTTCATGGTAATTTATTATTGGCTATCGGGACACCAGACAAACATGAATGCGGTGTGACAAACTGTTTTGTTTTTTTCTCCAGTATCAAAGATATCCAACATGAGAGGGCATTTTTGAAGAGTGAAATCTTTAACGTCCAGGTAAGTTGCTTCTGCCTTGTCAAGTCCTTGTTAAACTCTTCTACTGCATGGAGTGTGTTTAATAACTGGCAAGTCCTTGTTAAACTCTTCTTCTACTGCACGGAGTGTGTTTAACCTATATCCGCCGATCTACGTGATAACCCGTAGATATGTAAAACACTACAAACGCCGACCTACATGATTTTCCGTACCGTGTGTTGTGTAATGCACGTAAAAAAGAATGCGCCTTGAGCACCATTTAGTTGGTGGATACGTGCGCTATATAAGTCCACACATTATTATTATTATTATTTGTCCAATTCCAATTTACTACGTTTTTCCGATGACTGTATTTCATGATGATAGATATGAAATTAGACAAGTCTGACATCATAATAAAGTGCATGTTCTCCTCTTTCCATCAGTATATAATGTGTCTGTGTCAGTGATTGTAATATTCTCTAAATAAGGAATCTTTCTGATTGTGTGCAAAAACAATGTATCTCTGTGCGGGGGCTTAGGCACATACAGTCTTTTGTGTGTTTACATGGTTAGGTAGATATGGGTTAATCACTGGCCACCTTTCAAGGTACATTGGTATTTGGTTATACACGTTCATTTCAACCCTCTAGTTTTCAAGACATATCCCATAAAACTAACCTGTGAAAGTTTCATCACAATAGGTTCCCCCTTTTAGAGGGGGGAAAAAAGAGAAAAAAGGGTTACTTGTTTTTATTTTTTAATCAAAAATGCTGTATAGCAACTTTAAAAAAAATCAACATAAGAATTCCTGCTTTCTGTAAGATGAAAGCACTACAAACAAAGTTATTTCTCGTGATGATTTATATGAGTACCTATTAAGTTAAGGTTTTAGAAAACAATTGGTTAATTGGATAATCTGGTTATAATCAGTGTTGTACCTTCCCCT
Organism: Zoroaster sp. YZ-2022; assembly: GCA_029582265.1. Lineage (NCBI taxonomy): Eukaryota > Metazoa > Echinodermata > Asteroidea > Forcipulatida > Zoroasteridae > Zoroaster > Zoroaster sp. YZ-2022. The sequence continues at coordinate 2,209,070 of CM055825.1, read as the reverse complement.
TAAAAGGACAGGATCATCACTATCAGAGCAGACTCTACTGGGCATGGAATTGGTGTCCTAGTTTAAGATGAACACAGTGACTAGAAATTACTGGCTCATTTATGTAGCAGCAACGGTAATGTGACATTATGTGGGGTATTATTTTCAGTTATTGAGTTACATGTAATCTAAAAATAGCACTCTGATTCCATGCCCTGTTGATCGTTATGATATTAACCCTTTAAGGATGGATAAATTCAACTGTGTTATTATAAACAGGTGAAGTGTGTGGTGGAAACACGAGACCAGGAACATTCAGATGAGCTACACAGGGCACTCAAGCATCATTACCCCAGCGGTAGGGTCATCTGGGGATTAAACTCCAGCTAGATGTCCCAGTTGTGTTAAAAGGTATTCTCATCACTGTCAAAACCTTTTTTTTTTAAATGAACATTTTATAAAAACTAAATAATTTAAATATCCCTGTCTTAAGATGCTCTTGTTTTAGAGAGAAACGAAGACATTACTTATACTTGTAATTATTTATTTCTCTTTCATGCAGTGCATTTTAATAAATACTGTCCTCTGTTGATCTGTAAAAGTTTGGAGTTCAGACATGTTTATCGATCTATATGAATGTTCACACTTTTCTTGGGAAGATCTGTTTCTAAGCATTTATATATTATCATTATTACATGTACCTTTAAGTGTAAAAAAAGGCTTTAGGCGAAACTAATAACTGAAATATTGTAAATTTGTAAGAATGAAATAAACTTAAGCAAAGTACATATGGTGCGCTGGAATTCCGTCGACTACAAAATTGTGCTTAATCCTTGGTGGACAAAATATGTACTCGGAAGCCACTTTATCCTTTACATTTGGCATCAATAACACCCCCTCATTTATCACTTTTTTAATAAGTTTACCAGGGTATCAAATGTCTGCTGTATGTCTCAGAATACCTTGTTTGCTGGATTCGTGCAAAAAAAAAAACATTTGAAAAGGACACCTTTAATCAATTTTTTAAATCCAACTTTTTGTTTTAAGAAATTGGTTGCAAAATGTATGTCTTTCTTACTCAATTCATGTCTTTTCTGTCCGTCAACTTGCATTTATAGTGTCAAAACTGTTCTTTTAATATTAAAATAATCATCTTTGGGTTTAAAACCCCTTTCCACTATTGTTTTTCTTGAAAAACATAAATGATGACAGTTCTACTTGAAACTTACTTGGTGTAAAGTTGATGATGGTATCAACCATCCCTTGATATATTACTATCTCAGGTTACTATCATACAATTAGTCCAATTAAGTTTTCCGGAAACATAAATTCCATAAATTGTTGTTGGTTGTAACATCCCATTATTAACATTATTAAATTTTTTGTGTTTTTTTGGTGCAAATATGAAATATTTTTCACAAGAACTGTATTTAATAGTGATGTTAAACTATCAGGATTGAGAGATAAAACTGGAGTTTGAGTGTAGCGGTTCCATAATTAAAACCTCATACCTCGTTTACTGTTTGAGAGGAAAGTTATCACATTTTAATTATTGTAGAAAAGAACTTGTATGAACCTAGACATATGCTTTGATTTCTCTGTCAGTATTAATATTGGAGGAAGAAAGAAGTTAATTTATTTCTTCTAATAACATTTCTGTGGAGTGTGTGAGAGCTTAAGATAACGGGGCTTTTCTTAAGTGTTTATTGTTGTCAGGTTCAGAGGCAAGTAGGAAATATTGTATTGCATCAAGCATATTTTTGTTGGTGAAGGGTGGAAATCAAATGAATAATATTTATTGTAGGCGATCGTTGTACCATTGACAACAGGTATTTGTGTAAATATTACACATACACTAAAATATGCACACTTATCGCCAAAGTACCCCATCAGCAGACGCTGGGTAAATTTTCACCACTAGAGTGCACAGAGCGGTTTTCCCAACCCCTGGTCGTGAACCTAGGCAGCCTGACCCCCTCCCCCCATTTATGTGTTTCTGTGGCCACTGATAATTCAATATATTTTAAGTTTGTGTGCATGTCTGTATGTTGTTCATTCTGCTTTTGAGAAAGAATCTGCTAGGCTCGAAACGTAAGGCCATTAACTAATTTTTATTTTTATTTTTTTAATTGTAATTTTAAAATACACATTAAAATTAAATATGAATCCACTTTTCTTTCCTCAAATACACATTAACATCTCTCATTCAGAAAACAATTAGGGCTCATGTTTGTTTTATTTGTCCTCCCACACTTGTATATAATTAATTAGTGAACTAAATATTGCCAAAGGAGGGGGACGGAAAAACAGACTTGACTGTGAAATCCAGCTTTGTTGCATAAATGATGCAGTGAACCAAAGATTATCTTGGCACAAATTACAAGGTATTTTTTGTATACTGTTCATGAATAACCAGAGGCTGAATTGTATACTAATGTGTAATTGGTTTCACAGGGATGTTGTGTTTAGAACATAACCACGATTATCCGGGAAAAAAGTCATGTGACATACCGTAATTTCCTGCGTATAAGACGCGGCTTATCTGACTTTCAAAGGTACGAAAACGTCACTGCGTCTTATCTAAAGGTGCGCCTTATCTGGTGTCGCTTGAGATCAAAGTGATGATTACCGCTTGTGTAACTTTCGGTGGACCTCAACGCAACCTAACAAAGCGGCCGTGTTTTCCAATGAAGGTCGTTAGCGCAAGATTTTCATGCATTCATTCACCGTAAATAATACTCACGAAAGACCTCACTCGTGTGTGACGTACCAAAAGCAGAATTCCCCTGTTTCTAAAAATAGCATGCCCAACATCGTACACGATCGCGCATTTTTATCTACAACGCTTTCTAATGACTAAGTCTCTATGCGATGTGTGCAAGGTTGTCAACTTTTGCCGTGTCTGTTTTTCACCTCGATTATTAATCAGTGTATTACGCACAACACCGCGGGATCACTTGGGCCGCAACCAGACTACTTTCCTAGTACGACGCGCGCGTGGTGGTGGCGGCGGCGGCATGGTCGTGCTATAGCGCTTCTGGCATGCACTGCACTACTGAGCGGTCATGGTGCGCCTTATACGGCGGTGCGCCTTGTACGTTGACACTTTAATCACATTCCCCCGATTCTGGGGTAATGCGCCTTATACACCGAGCGTCTTATACGCAGGAAATTACGGTACATCATTAGTCATTTTCTTTCAGCTATGAACGTTTTGTTTTTGTAAGATTACAGCACCCAATGAAAGGATGTGTGCCGTTAAACTTATGAGCAGTATGTTTGAAGATCCATCTGTATAAATTTATTGAAAGCACGTTTGCAGTACATTGACAGTGATGTATTTATGCATCTTGGTTTTTAACAAATTAAATACTTCCTGGGCTAATTTGGCCCCCACAAATTAATATACCAAAGGTTAACTGAAAATTAAAATGGACTTAGAATTTCCTTACAAATAGAATATATCGCTATTTGAGCGGCTCAGTGTATGGTACTAAATTAAAAGTTGTGTGCATTATTATGGATAAACTGAATAACCCAAGTGTTCAGTAGGAAAAGGATATGGGAAATTTATATATTATCTAGAGCATTTTAAAATAAATTTCATAACCATTTTTATGTTTTATTGATTATCTGCTGCGTTCTGAAACTATTTATGCATTTTCTTTTTCAAAAAGTCAGGCAATTATATTTAGTGGTTTTTGATGTGCATATTATGGTTTGGTGTATTCTCAGTGCCAAAGTTCACTAGGGTTTCTTTGGCTTCTGAGAAATGATTGGTGCATTAGAATCAAAATGTAATAATGTGTGGTGTTACCATGTAAATAAGGCGTGATTACGTTCATTACACATGTTCAGGCTATGGTTTTATTAAGACTCCAAATATTGTTCAATCTTCTTACTAGCATTAGGTGTGTGCTTGGCCATTGAACTATATAGATATCAGATATTTAGTTTAAATTTGTACGTTTTTATTACATTATACGTTATACTTGGGTACATTTTTACATAAAAATTATTTAAAGCTAAACAAAATAAGTAACTTAAAAACATTGTAATTATTATGCGGGCTATAACAAGTAATAAAAGGTGAATATTTTTCAAAATGGTTTCTGACAGTATTTTGTTTATTTTAACTTAATAACATGAACATACTAGGTAAAACTTGTAGCTTTGCATGGTGAGGATGATAAGTAAGACTAATTGCGGTGACACCATGTGGAATCTCAAGTGAGTAGTAATTAGTTCTGAAAAGTAATTAGTACCTCCAGTTCTTTTCAGAACTAATTACTACTCAATTGAGATTCCACATGGTGTCACCGCAATTAGTCTTACTTATGAACGTACTAATCACAATGGACAAAATTTCCTTGGTTCTTGTTAAGAAAAGTAGTCTGTGTTTCCCCTAGGTCAAATTGTGTGCAGTGATGGTGAATTTGTTATATGGACTCGAGTTAAACAGTAAAACCACAGATACGAACCCGGCTAGGTTATCTAGAGCTGCTAAGCACCGAAAAGTTACTGTTTAGCAAAATCGGTTACCGTGTGAATTGCTTATAGCAGGTTGTCGGCTCAATAACAAATTCACTCACGAATGACTGCAAAACCTGGAGATCTTGCAGAAGAATACAATATGGTGATGGTCGACTGCGGTCCAAATGATATGATCAGAGTGTACTGATCAAACTGCTTACTACCCAAAAGAGAATTTCTACATGGTGTCACCACATGATATTCAAAGCAAAGTGTCTCCATACTGTGAAAAGTGTCCACTACACACCGATTTAATCAATTTTATGATCGTTTCTCACCGGCCGATGATGTGGGAAGTTCAAATGTATTATTCTCCAACTGTGCAATGACGTCAGTGTGTTTGAATTGGTCTTGGTCATGGTTGAACGTATGGAGAAGTTTATGACGATCTGGATTGTCGGTTGCGTAGTAGAGCTGTATCTGATTGGCCAAGAACTGTGCGTCCTGGGCAGTCTGTCGTGAAGAAATTCAAAAGGCAAAATAAGAGGTGTGATAAAGTAGATGGGAGCAGGGCATCCCAAATTGTTATTCTTTGCAAATTGGGGTGTCCAAATGTTTTGCATATATAATACAAAAAATTTGCAAAGAAAGCAATGAATGTAGTAAAAAATATTTGGTTGATAAACGGGCAAGAGTTAAGAGGGAATTTGTCTCACCATTAGATTGGTATCCATTTCTCCTCGCATGAGAACCACTCCTGCAGAAAATGAACAAAGAAGAGAGAAAATGTATGACTGAATACACAAAGGTTATTTAAAATTTAAACATTCCAGGTTGAACATTTATGAAACAGTTATCCTTTTTTCCCCTGGATGGCTTTGTAGTACTACCTAGTTAGAAAACTGTTTTTAAACCAAGTGGTGAATCAGGAGATAAATAATAAAATGTTTTTCATCATGATGGCATTGTGCGTAAATAGGTTTGATTCATCACCAAACCAACATCGTAAACTTAGCTTGAGAATATGACCTGTTGTATTCAACACCAGAAAATGGCAATGACGGTTTATTTTAATCCATGCTCATGAATGAATCATTTGATCATGAGTGTAATGCGTGCTATAGTTGTCCTATTTTGTCTCTTGATAAAATGGTAAATTTTTCAATGTTTTGGAACAAACCTTCGTCTTTCTGTAATTCTGTGAAGTGTGTCAGACTGAGAAGGATTGGTGCATTCTCCTGATAAGCCTGTACTCAATGGAAACATACATTTATATTTAAAACCAGAATACACTTTTGGTAAAATATCTGTAAATTCATCCATACTTTTAAGAATGGATATAGTATAAAAACCAACCTGTGAAAGTTTCAGATTATTCCATTGTGTCTCCTGTGACTGCAAGGGTCAAAATGAGTCAAAATGTTGATATACTTGCCAAGGTATATCTGGTGCACTTAAAAAGTTGTACACTGTCAAACTTTATGTGTGGTAAGTACATTTACAGGTCAAAATGAGTCAACCATTTTTGACTGGTAAAAGCATTGTCTTATATTGTTGAGAGTGGTAAAAAAGACAGTAAAAACCAGTCAAAGATGCCCCTGTGTGCACATTTGGTCAAAACAGGCAGTTGACTGGTTCTTGCCATTGAAGTTCAGCTATAGTAGGAGGGTTAACAAGAAAATAGTGAAAATGCATTCAGATTGTTCATATTTATTTCAACATGAAATTTCCTGAGACTGAAATATTTTAAGAGATGTTTGATACAATCATTAACTTCAATGTAAAACTGTGATCATTTATGTTTTTCAAGATTATCAAGAGTGCATAGTGGCTTGAAGATTTTCAAAAAAGGCCTGTAAAATTGTGTTAATCAAATGTTGAATTGCTTTGTCATATTGTCGCATCAGTGCAACAAGGTTGTATCTTTTTACAAAGTTCCAGGATGAACACACAAAACCTATGGACGATGATACAACGTTGTTGCACTCAATTGTTTTAATGTATGCAAATTTATGCACTATTGCACATACGACCTTGTTGAATTTTTTTGAGATATAACCTTGTTGCACTGATGCGACGATATTTCACTAAGAATAAATGGCATTTAAATCCCTTGTTGAACAAATAAATTATTTATTCCCACCTGGTAGTTGATGAGAGACGTGAAATAGCAGCTGTGATTGTCAAACTGAGCAAAGAAAAACTCATAACCATTCTCCTTTGGTAAGGGGTACAGGAACTACATGGTGAAGATAATTGAAACACAAACATCAGACAAGTGCCAGGCAAAGTATTTTTTATCAAAATATGTAGAATGGACAATATATCTGGCTACTCACCAGAGGGTTTTCTTGAGACATCTGATAAATCTTGTCATAAATTGTACTCTGTTGGAAATTAGATAACAGCAATTATTCTACAACAAAGATAAAATAGTTCACTTTGGAATATTGTTATTATAACTGATTATAAATATAGCAAACTTCAGATGGGGGATTTCCCCATTCACAGGCCTTGAATTTTATGAATGAAGACAATGGAGGTCAAGCCTGTTCCTAAAGACATTCTGATATACAAATAGTTTCCAAATAGGAAAAGTGGTCTTCAAAACTGAGAATTGAGGTCTGCATTCATGGCCAGCTTAAGTTCCTACCTCTCGATTACAATATTGTCATTTATACAGCCCATGGTTTGCATAGCACTGGACAACTTGGGGAATACAAAAAAGAAAAAAAGTGTATTACCGGTATAACAGCACTAATACACTCCTCCTTAGTGTGGTACTGGGTCCAAATCTATTCAAGGGTAGATCAAAGAAGTCCAATTTAAAATCTGTGAAACTAAATGATTAACAGAATAACAATTAGCCAGTCACACAACTAAGAGACATATGGACAGATTTGAAGCAACAGATTTACAGTAAAGAAAAAACTACAAACAAAAAATTTACAGAAAAATCCCAAACAGGCAAATAGACCGACTTATTGAGATAACTTACTTACACTGAGAGATAACTAACATGTTATTTGACAGACAGACTGCCAGTTGGACAACTAACAGGGAGACAACAAGGACAACATAGGACTAGGAGACAGATATTGATATGAGCTTGGAAAAGCAGGAATAGTGTACAGAGAGAGAGCCACACCCGTACAGAGAAAGAGCCTGCGATAGTAAATAGTAATCTTCATCCACCTTGTAAATTTCGTCTGTAGGCAAATCTTGAATCAGATCAATTTTCATGATGGCATCGAGACCCTGAAATTTATTAAGAATAATAAATCATTAACCACTTGCACTGTGTTGAAGTAAGAATTTAATCAAGCATAATTTAGGATATATAAATAATCAAAAACCAAAAGGCTTTTTTTCATCATCTCATCTCATCTATTCTTTTCGTGCCCATTGGCACATAAGGCCCTGATGTACCCCTTCCATTCCCCACTGTCTTTCACCACCATCCTCGCCACACCCCATCCTCTCCATCTCCAGTTTGTCCCTATCTTTTTCTACAGTCCTTCTCCAGGTTGTTTTTGGCCTTCCTACACATCGTTTTCCTTCAGATTGCCAGGCCAGAGATGTTGCGCAAATCCTGTTGTTATCCATCCTTAAAATATGTCCAATCCATACCCATCTTCTCTTTGTAACTGTCTCACTCATTTTTGTTATGCCGGTTCTTTGATGTAACTCAACATTGGATATCCTTTGTGGCCATCTTATTCGCAAAATCTTTCTCAAACACATATTCTGAAATGTGTTTAATTTCTTCTTGTCACTTTCATTCATTTTCCATGTTCCATATAATAGGACTGAGGTGACTAGGGTGTTAAATAGTCTCACTTTTGTCTTTATGGAGACGATGGAAGAATTCCATATTTTCCTGATTCTATGAAAGTGTACCCTTGCTTTGCTGGTCCTACTTTTGATGTCCTCATCACAGCCTCCTCTTTTACTGACTGTCCCTCCTAAATAAGTGAAAGAGTCCATGAAAGAGTCATAACAAGCTTACTTCTGGTCTTGAATTTTGAGACCACAGGAAGTCGAGACTGAGACCAAGAACAAGAACTACAAAAAGTGGTCGAGACGTACAACACTGCAAATCTGCATATAATACACTAGGGGATAAGGAGAGCCTCTGGACCAAGTTAGTTTTGAAGCACAAACCTGGTATTATTTTAAACATAAAATTCATAGTGTCACACTTACCTTTCCGGAAAGCTTATTCTGTGATGGCTTGAGAAGCTGTGGTTGTGGTTTCTCTGATTTCTGAGCAATAAAAGAATTTAAAAAACACATTTTTGTACAATTATACCTCACAATGTTACCTATCTAAGCTACTGTTTTCTCTGAAAATTCAAAGTTTTAACTTACAGCCGGTTTCATTGGTTCTTGTTCATCTCGCCATTTCTTCTTCTTTAATTCCTTTAAGTCAGATAAGTTGGATTTAAATTTTTCAGGTTCCGAGCTGAAAAAGTTAAAACATTAAATCATGTATTTAATTTTTTTAAATTAAATTTGGAAACTGCAATCAGTTCAAAAGATTTATTTAATCATGTTAATTTGAAGTACCATTAACCAGTTCGCGTCGGAGGCCGTGTATACACGCAATTTTTTTTGGCACCACAGATCGAAGAGCGTCTATACACGCCAGAGGAAACTCCGGAATATTTGTATGCATGCTCGGTTGACGTGGCAACGAGCCGAGTGTAGTGACATGCTCGGTAGACGTGGCCACGCGCTGTGGAAGCTTCCATTAACGTGTTTGTGTGGGGAAAAGAAACCCGCACAGGGGCCCAGAAAAACTTTTTTATTCCCGACGCGAACTGGTTAACGTTACACTTGTTTGACTTCATTATCAGTATCATACGCCACATGGCCACAGTAACTACTGTAATACAGTTACACCTGCAATAAATTTTCACTGACATCCCACCGCCCCCCCCCCACTTTGATATGTCTACACACAATTTTCACACACAAGAATTCCATACAGCAATGAATGGATTCTGATCCCCTCCCCCGACCACATACCCCCTCCCCAACCACCAATCTTCGACAACCCCCTTTTTTTGTATAGATGTTGGGCGCGATCAGTCGATCTGCGCGATAGCCCGATCACGCTGCGCTATTGGGCGATCTATTGTTCACGCAGCCATCGGTCGATCGCGCAGCACGGAACATTTGACATGGCGCAAACATGTCCTTGCACAATCGATCGATGGCTGCGCGATCGACCGATGGCTGCGCACGATAGATCGCCCAATAGCGCAGCGCGATCGGGCTATCGCGCAGATCGACCGATCGCGCCCAACATAGATACTAATTAAGTAAGAGTAAGACTAATTGCGGTGACACCATGTGTAATCTCAATTGAGTAGTAATTAGTTCTGAAAAGAACTGGGGGTACAACTCGACGTTTCGATCAGTATGCTCTGATCGTCCTCAGGAGAATGCCGGACTCTGGAAAATGCTGCTGCTTAAGTAGACTGCTGGAGGATCATCCCATGAATGGATGCTGGAGGATTAGTTCGTTGATACTAATTACTATACCTTTGTATTTTCTTAAGCTTGTCAGCATATTTTTCAAGGAATGGGTTATTTGCAAGCTCATCACGTTCTTCTTGTTGTGACTGGTTATCCACTGATGAAAAAGCACTCCTATAAGTCGAAAACACGAGTGCATTTCTCGCTCTCTGTGCCAAAATCTGACGAACCATGGGCGCAGCCATATTGAACTTTCCTATTGAAGTCAAAAGAGGGCGCTCAGATCATGTGAAGCTCATGAAATGAAAATAAATAGACTAGACGTACATGTACATATAATGAATTTCATATATCAGTTAGCAGAATTAGAAGCCCCATGGCAGAAGCGAGAGCAAGTTTTTTAAGGCACTAAAACTAGAAGTGAAAGGCAAGTTCAAAAAGTAGGCTGCTGGCATGAAAACGCCTCGTGCAACAAACAGTTGCCACTGTAAATGTTTAACTGCGCGTAGTTTCTTAGTTTCATTAACTAATTGTGTCATTTGCCTGGTTCACACGGCCACCACGTCCACGGGTCATCTGTCTTGTTGAAAGAACTACGACTGACGAACTTCGGCACTGACGACGGTAGACAGAACGGCCACCATTAATGCAGCAGACATATCGTATCAACACACCGATCAAGGTTACGTCGTATTCATATTAAGGTAATTGTATTGTTAAACATAATATTGATTATTGTTGGAGAGATTTGCACGAGTGAAAAGGTGTGTTCACCAGCACCGTCTGTTCAGTTTTGTGTTAATTAAATATAGTTGGGTTGGCCTTCAGTGCGTTTTCTTCCTCCATATGGTTAGCTTAACCAAAAAATAGACTTATTTAGGCCTACAAGCATGAAGCATGACAAGTACAAAGTACAAGTACATATGTTGCACTGATCCTAGCTGGATTTAAGCCTACATATACCTGGACTTACACTACAGATCTGCCACCAATCATCTAACGGAATTTACTTTAGTTTGTAAAAAAAAACATAATACGTTATCTGTTACCACAGGCCGTTAAATTGAAACATTTTTGCTTTGTAAGCACACTGCATATTTTATTAGATAATTAGATAAATCCAAAATGAAAAACGGTCCACAAGTGTCTGTAATCCAACACAAAGTTACATGTATGCCTAGGCCTGAAAGTAATACAGTGACACAGAGGCAGGTAAGATTAAAGATTATATTTTCAGTATGTTTTTTCCCATCTTTTACTCGGGCTATACAGCTTACAAAATACATTGTGACATTACCACACCCCTTATACAACCCGTATGGAAGTCTGCTGTGTAGTAGTTTTTTATGTCTAAATCTTTTAGTGAAGACAGTTGAAGACAATTGCATTGTTGTCTTTGGCCAGATCATTACTCACAAAGATCCCTCAGGATCCATACATAAGTTTTTTTTTCTGTTTTTGTTTTCATTTCATTAAAGGGGCAGTATTGTCACAATCAACAGGGCATCTGCTGTTGGCTCCCCTTCCCCAAGCCTACAACAAAAACCCAAAACAAACTTTATTAATATTACAAATACTGCTCGCTGTGGAACTACAGCCACAACTGAATTTCTTATCTTACCTGAGAGACTGAGACCATGAGTTAGAACAACTAGATTTGTATTTTATTTCCATACTAGAGCAGAATTTATGTATTTCAACTCCTGTGCACAGGGATGTACTCAGGTTTAGCAAAGCATTACACAAATTTCACAATTTAAAATAACAAATTTAACTCAATTTGTCATTCAAAATTAGTAGATTGCCTACACAGACAATTATTCAGAGATGCTACATTTCCGGATTTTTCCGGAATTCCGGTTTTTTTTTAAACCTCCGAAAAGTTCCGGAAAAAAAATTATTATAAAAAATAAAAAATAAAAAATAAAAAAATAAAAATAAATAAATAAATAAAAAAATAAAAAAATAAAAAATGGTAATAAGGCAGACTGCAAATAGAAAGAGGCATGCAGAGCAGCAGACAGCACCCAAAAAACTAAAAAAATGAACTTTTACTTCTATGCAACAGGTAAGCAATGGTAAAATTAACTTCCAAAAAGCTTGAACTCATGCATTTTCTGTCTTAATTTGTATGTTTTATCCTGTGAAATATATGTTCTAGAAGGGCCTCCTAAGGGTTTATTAAGCCTAGAAACCCAGGAGCTTGAGGGCTTCACCGACTTCACCACGGGCGCTGCCCTGGATTCCCACCAGGGCCCTTGCGGCCCCTGGACCCCACGCCGTGAGGGGCGAGAGCTCCGCTCGCTTTGCTCGCTACGCTTCGCACAAGTTTACTTTCAGGATTTTTTTTGGTCTGCCTGTAGCATCTCTGATTATTTCAGCCTAAACATTTTGCATAAACTAAATCATTCCATGATTCCCCATTATCAAGGAATAATTTCATTCCAAATTTTTCAGCGCAAAATATGTAAGCAGACATATTTTTAAGAGCATGTAATTAAAGCTGATTTTAAATAGCAAATGTTGAATTTTGAGTAGTAATTTTGATTTGTGTAGCATTTTGCTGTTGGATACAAGAGAAATCATTCACAAATTATTCAAATTTTATACAAAAGGGATATGGAATGAATGAGAATAATACTGTTATGTGGTTATGTGTTTGTATACACCCTTAAACAAACAACAGCTGTGAGAGTAATAGAATTCACTTCAATAGAATCAGTTTCTTTTCTTGTTTGACCTTTGTAAATATTGATTATAACCACGCTGCAATAACTATTGTACATGTTGTCTGACATATGGGCATCAGAATGGATACACGTAGACAGTTAAGCCTTGGCTTGGCATTTTCTGTTTAATTTGCATACACATTTTGACACAGACTGTATTACTGTTACCACAAATAAATGACATGATGCAGACAGATTATCCGTATTTACTATGGAAAATAATCCAAAATATGGCAATATGAATTTTTTTTAAATAGTATGGTTTAAAAAATCCAAGCCTGGCACAAAACATCCTCCGAAATTTCTGGTTGTATTAAATTTTAGAAAATGTATCGGTTGAACTTCCTGGGTATTAAAATATAATAATAGCCGGCCCTCTGATCGAACTTAGTGAAATAAAACAGACCGGCATAATATTGTGGAAATTGAAGTTTCCATTTTTTTAATGCAGGATTCGTTTACACATTTCGTGAATCTGAAAATGTTTAGTGAATTTATTTTTGTGCTCAATAGCTGAAATATTTGTTCTCTTTTCTAAAATATTCCCAGATGCCTGCCGTAAATATTAACATCAAGTATGTCTCTCTGACCATCCTGATCCTGCAGACCACTATTCTGGTACTGACCCTAAGGTATTCCCGTATGGTCCAGGGCGATGGACCACGGTACCTCAGTACAACAGCCATTGTCATGGCTGAATCCCTCAAGATGGTCACATGCGTAATACTGGTGCTTGGTGGGGAAGGTAAGGTCAAGAGTCAGTGAACAGCCTTAGTGCCTGTTCGATGTGCAAAGATTATAGCAGGCCTGTAATTTCTCAGGATTTTTCCTGATTTCAGGATTTTGTACAAACCTTCCTTTGCTTCAAAATTTTCTTGAAAGAAGAGAAGTAGCCACCAAGGAAAGAAAGCAGTCTGTATTGTGTACAAACCTCTAGTGTCTTGATTGTGGGGATGTGGAGTCTGTAAATCCTCCAAAATTAAACATCCAGGAGGTTCAAAGGGCGTTGTCCTTGAGCCCAAAGGGAGACCCAGGCCCGGTACCCATTTTTTAGGATTTTTTACTTTTGTCAAATCACAATCCCTGTTAGAGAAAGACACTTAAATTCTGCATAGTAGGGCTTGGTCTTTTTGGAATTAATTATTATTATTATTATATATATTAGAAACAGTTTTTTCCACATTACCAATGACATACCTTCATGTTAACAAAAGACAACCAAACAGAGTGGGTTCCATTTCAATCTATGACAGGTGGATGGTCATTACGGAATCTCTTGACAATCATCAAAGATCAGATCATCAATAAGCCTGTAGATACACTGAAGCTAGCTGTACCGTCAGGACTCTACACCATACAGAATAACCTGCTCTTCTTAGCTCTGTCTAATCTAGATGCTGCAACTTATCAGGTGAGTAATCAGGCATCAGGGATTATGTTTCTCCTTTTTACCCCAAAATGTAAAATAAACATTATTTTAACTTAAACTAGAGTGAAGCTAGGTTGGCTTCAAGAATGGATTTTTAAAAATTATTTGTGGAATTATTTTTGTTGTTGTGGCGAGGGGGTGTTACTGGGAGAGTATGGTGTAATGGTACTTCCCTGGTCTTTCATCGCTCCGGACCTGGGTTCAAATTCTATTCATCATACCTTAATTGGCCGACATGATGATTGGTTTTTCAGCGCAGGCTTTCGTGTGTGTGGAATTTTCCTCACACCTTCTCAGAACTTTCTTCAATGTTTGTTCATGATTTCAAAAAAGGAGAGAAGTCAGGAAACACTTCCCCTTCTATGGCCCATCATTTATAATCATAAACACTTCCTTAATGTATATGTTGATGTTAATTGAAGACATTACAATGCACCATTCTTTTTCCATCTTTTGATTTTCTTTTTCAAGAGTCATATACTAGTTTGAGACATTTTCTCTTCACAGGTCACATACCAGCTGAAGATATTAACTACAGCGCTCTTCTCTGTATTGATGCTGAGTAAACAACTGAACTCCATTAAATGGATTTCACTGGTACTTCTCATGGCTGGTATTGCATTAGTGCAGGTACATCTCAGATAGTTCCCAGTGTGTTTGTTAGTATTTCATAGTTGAAATGATTAAGGACACAATTTTAATCTCTTCTTGGTAGAAGCCAGGGTTTTGAAAGAGCTAGTTGGTTTTTGTCAGTGTTTGTTTACAGTGCTGTTAAGCAACGAAGGTGAAGGGCGAACATTATGCAGCGTTACATTGTTACATTGACTATTGTTTCATTTAATATTTAAGATTCTCTTTGTTTGAATAGATTCCTGCAACAAGTAAAGGTACAGAGGTTGATGAGACTGCATCATCAAGAAACCAGTTCATTGGTCTGGTGGCAGTCCTCTCTGCGTGTTTCTCTAGTGGGTTTGCCGGCGTTTATTTTGAGAAGATTCTGAAGGGGACCAAACAGTCTATTTGGCTCCGAAATATCCAACTTGGTGAGTAAGTTGTAGATATATATTTAACCAAATTAATATTTTACAGGATATTAGTTTGACCATTCGTATTCTGCAGTTTCATTATTAACCTTTCTGTGACTGCAAGGGTCAAAATCAGTCAAAATGTTGATCTACTTGCCAAGGTATATCTAGTGCACTTAACCCTCCTACTACTACAAGGGTCAAAATCAGTCAAAATGTTGATCTACTTGCCAAGGTATATCTAGTGCACTTAACCCTCCTACTACTACAAGGGTCAAAATCAGTCAAAATGTTGATCTACTTGCCAAGGTATATCTAGTGCACTTAACCCTCCTACTACTACAAGGGTCAAAATCAGTCAAAATGTTGATCTACTTGCCAAGGTATATCTAGTGCACTTAAAAGTCAAACGCTGTCAAACCTTACATGTAATAAGTACATTTACATGTCAAAATGAGTTGACAAGTTTTTGACTGGTAAGAGTATTGTCTTGTATTGTTCAGGGTGGTCAAAATGACAGTAAAAACCAGTCAAAAATGCCTCTGTGTGCACATTTGGGTCACAGTTGGCTGATTTTGACCTCTATAGCTACTTGCCACTAAAGTGCAGCTATAGTAGGAGGGTTAATAAAATAAATTAAATATATTGTGATATTTTAAAGTCGGTCAGATTTTTGTTTTGTCTTTTCAGCTTTCTTTGGGATTTTATTTGGCTTGGGTGGTGTAATTATGAACGATGGTAAAAAGATCCAATCAGATGGTTTCTTTCAGGGCTACAACACGCTCACATGGATTGTTATTTCATTCCAGGTAAGCGCATACCATTTTGCTTAGCAAGTTTTGTTACTTATCAGACAAATTTTACCCAAATCTCTTCAAGCTCCCTGAAGTAGAAAGTGTGTTAGTCAATCAGACTTGAACTTTTTCTTCCACGATGCCTCGTACAATGTTAGCCAGTTCGCGTTGGGAATAAAAAAGTTTTTCTGGGCCCCTGTAGTGGGTTTCTTTTTCCCACACACGCATTAATGGAAGCTTCCACAACGGGTGGCCGGCACTTCCGAGCATGTCACCGTACACACGTGGCTCAACTGAGCATGCACACAAATATTCCGGAGTTTCCTGTGGTGTGTTTAGACGCTCTCCGATCCGCGGTGCAAAAAAAAATTGCATGTATACACGGCCTCCGACGCGAACTGGTTAATTGAAGTATAGGGTTGGAAACAAGTTTGAAACAAGTTTGAACCAACAAAAAATTTAAAATCATCAAATCACCAAAACATTAACTGCTTGTCATCACAAACTTTACACACAAAAAACCCAGTTCACACCTCTTGCAGCCCAGGGGGCAGAAAAACAATTAATTGATGAATTATTGACACAAACAAATAATTTTCATTTCCTATTTGTTTGATCTTTCTTTTACCGATAGGCATGTGGTGGTTTAGTCGTAGCTATTGTCATCAAGTATGCTGATAACATCCTCAAGGGTTTTGCAACATCACTTTCTATCATTTTATCAACGATCGTGTCTTACTATTTACTTCATGATTTCATCCCATCAAGGTAAACAATAATTCTTCTTTTTTTGTTTTTACAAATTTATACATTGATAGAATCATTACTAAAAATGCAGTGTACAGTGTTAAGTTTGTTTTACAATACTTTACAGAGTTGTACATATACTCGACTCGTACTCATACTTGAGTACAATTTTCTGTATTCATACTCATGAAAAAGTACTCAACTACAAGTTTGATATTTTGAAACTTTTTATTTCTTCATCAGAAACACATTTTCAAATTTGTGATGTATTTTTCTTTCCCTTTTCAGTTATTTTTTCATCGGAGCTGCCTTAGTCATAGGAGCGACGTTCTTGTACGGCTTCGAGCCACCTAAACCAAAACAGTTGTCTCAACCTAAACCGGTCTGAACTCACCCTAGAAAGCAACCCATAAATACTGTAGAAGGATGAACACTCAAGTAATTTGTTCTCACTATTTTCCTGGAAATTTAATGGATTTTCAAATTAAATCAAAGAAATAGCATTTCAGAAACTAGTAATGATTTTACAGAAATGAGTCTTTTTTTCCATTCTTTGTCATATTTTCAAAAGAATATAATAGATGTAACAAATATTTATTTTTGAAATAAAGGTTTCACATTAAAATTAAATTAACTCAAGAATTCCGTAACATAGTGACTTTATTAGAAATAGTTGAACCAAACCTTTAATACTTTTTATCAATTAACAAATATATTTTTTATCTTTGCTGATTACTGTGGTGTATTTCTGTGTACTTAACTTTTCTTTTATATTCTTAATTGCATCTGATATTTGCTGAATTTGTTTCTTACAAACCATTTCAGAAAATAAGGGGACCCTCAGGTTGCGAAATATTAACTACAGTTGCACTTATTTATTTGACCCAAAAGTTGAGCGTTGGTTGCTTAACATAAATCCTTTTCTTGCTAAGATGAATGTACTTTGCAGTATGATTGTACCAACTTAACAACTTAACACCAAGTGAGTTTTTAGATAATAATTTGTTAATATTATCATCTAGTAATTACCTTATCCTTAAATCAGTTGCCTACTTAAGAGCCAACCTTGTATCAACCTGGATATTGTGGGCACTTGTCTATAATGGACACATTTTGCCAAGAGTGTCTTATAAATTAACAAACTCAAATTCCACGATTATGTTGTATTATAGAAAGTATTTATTAGACAGAATATGTTGGTTTGTATAATTAGTAGAGATGTTCGATGTAATATATTACTGCATTAAATCGAAATACAGAAAATAACCAATTTACTTATTCATTGATAAACGATTGTATTCAGGCACCAGACAAAGGAAACGATTATGTACACAAAAATATCCCATTTGACATTTTTAATTATAGTGCAACAAAATCAATCAGCGACAACAAAAGATCTTTTGTTCTCTGCTCATTTCAACAAGATCCAACAGATTTGTACATTTGTTGCATTCTGATGAGTTTAGCATGGTTATGATTAATTAATGGTACATCAATAACATTGTCTGAGACCATTTAATGACAATGGTAAGTATTTTAACAATACATTGACTTAGTACCATTGGTTAATTAAACATTCAAGGCCTTTTGTTTGATATTACACTATACGGTTCACACAAATATATTTACATACCTTATACATAAATAATTCAAAATAATGATTTAATATCACCTAATACATTAACAGTGTAATGTTAGCGATAATTGACGGACTAATACACTATCCATCATTTTCTCATGTTAGAGAAAATAAGCAAATTATTACTGAAATATTTAAAATTAAAGATATATCATCCATGTTTGGCTAAGATGACCCACAAAATAGAATTTATAAAGTGAGCGAATTTTGAAAAGTTAAATCCTTGTTAAACGAAATAAAAAAATTATGAAATTCGGATGTTAGAAACTGTAAATAAAAGCTATATTTGAAACACTTGATTCTGATTGACAGCTGCGATGGCCAATCAGAAGAATGCCCACGGCCACGCCCACGGCCACTTACATACAATCAATTGTGTGGTCACATGCAACCTGAGGATTAAAACGCAGGGTCCCGCCTTTTATTAATTTGAGTTTTTAATTTACTGATACTAATCCAAACATGGATTAACATCCCCAAAGAAACACTTAATATTTTGTGCACCTTTGTATTGGAAAATTGATTTTTAATTAATCATGTAAATTTTAGTTTTCTGGGAGGCATTAGAACTTGTTGCGTGCATACTTTGTCGGGTCCGTTAAACCCTAAAGAGACACAAAAAACATTTCACACCTAATTCTATTACTCAAGTTACTTTTAACCCATTTCGACAAATTACTTATTGACATAAATATAACAAAAATAAACTGTCACCAATGTTTTAAAACTTCTTTACAAAGCACTAGCACCCACATGAGTTGTTCCTATCGTACTTGAGTAACATCGCTCTTAAGTAACAATTAAGTGCCTTGGCAAATGGCACCATTTTCATTTTCAGTATGTTCTATCCAGTCACCCCCCCCCCCCCTACCCCCATGGATTCTTTCTTGTGCTCCTGCTATAATATTGGCAAATAATGACCCAACCTTACATTGATACTGTAGTTCTAATCATTAGAGACCTCTCCTGGATAACGTTACTGTACTTTGCTGTAGTTTCCCATAATAGATTTTCTTCCTCAAAGTAATGGTGGGAGGGCATTATTCTTCATCACTGCTGGAGTCCGAGCCAGAAGAAGACGAGGAATTGGATGAACTACCGGATGCGGAGTGATCTGTTAAAAGAGTAAGTACGTTTATTGGCTATGTCAACTAGTTAGACTAACAGTAAGACACAAGTGTATTTCATCAAGATTGCGAAGCAACACACCAATCCAGATTTGGCAAAAGTCTATGCCCTCTGGCAAATCTCGGACACATCTTGCATCAAGACATTTATGAGAAATCTTGTCACAATGCAGTAAGTGTGTACAGCACAATATTAAAAAACATTCACAAAATGTCTGGTTCAACATTCAGGTTCAACATGTATTCTTGACGTTACCAGACCAGCAATGATAAAATAACAAAATGGATTTCCCCAAACTCGATGTGGATACAAAGTGTCAGATGAACACGTACTGCATTTTACCATGAAGGAAGGATTTCACGATAAACTGGCTATAGGTAAAACTTCTAGCTTTGCATGGTGAAGAGAATAAGTAAGACTAATTGCGGTGACACCATGAGAAATTCTGTACTGATTAGTAATTAGTTCTGAAAAGAACTAGAGGTTACAACTCGACGTTTCGATCAGTATGCTCTGATCATCTTCAAGAGACGATCAGAGCATACTGATTGAAACGTCGAGCTGTAACCTCCAGTTCTTTTCAGAACTAATTACTACTCAATAGAGAATTTCACATGGTGTCACCGCAATTAGTCTTACTTAGTTTCCAACAGTGCTGAATTTTTCCAAAAAAGTGCCCCTTGGAGGATTTTTGAGGATATGGGGTGGTTAGGGTTAAATCCTTGGACCATTTCTTAAGAGTTGGTAATACCTTGTTCCAGATCCTCAGTAGCTGAGCTCACTATGCTGTCATTTAGGGGTAACATTTCTGCTGTCCTCTCACTGTCTTGCTCTGTTCCCCCATAGAGTACAGTGTGCAGTAGTTCCGGGGAAACTTTTACTAAATCGGAGGAAAAAAATGGACAAACTTCAATTAGCGCTAAATATGTTATCGGCTTGTCCTATCAATGACAGAAATTATGGATTACCCTTAAACAGGTTTTTGATTGGATGACTCGTGGATATAAAATGTACGGTTATTTACTTACGTGGTTTGCGATTGGATGGATTGATCAGTTTGGCTGCCTTAATATCATTATAGTCCATGTCTTCATTAGTTCCTCCAAATATGTACAGCTTTAAGAGAAAAAAACAATCAATACAGAAGCATAATATTAGCCACAGGGCCGTAGAGAGCCGTAGCGAGTGGGGGGTGTGACACCCCCCCCAATAATTTTTCTCAGTCAGCATTTAGAGCCTCAGTCGGCAAATGAAGCATCAAAGGTACTAGAACAATTATAATTGGTTCAGAATAAAATTTGCAGTCGGCAAACCTAGAGCTATGAGTTTGCCGACTGCAAATGTATCGTGTTTCTAAGCACTGAAGATTTGCCGAGTTGTTTGTTATCAGTACGTTGTATTGTACTCCCAGAAAGAGCTGTGGTTTCAGGTGGCAGTTTCCCTATTTTTTAAAGCAAATATAGATTTATGATAATTATTATTGGATAATTATTTCTCTGCATCTGTGATGTTCTAGTTTTGGTCAACATTTGTGCTAATTTTTTTCTTTTATTTTCTTTTTTCTTCCAGAACATTTTGCCGACATTTTTGGAAATATTGTATGCATACTTACATAATTGAGGTACGTGCAAGCAACGTGGCCAAATCGTCTTGATGGTGGATTTCCTGAGTAGAAAGGCCTCTTCCATTTCATCTTGGCTACAATAAAGAAAATAAATTTCAATCTTGTATCCCTCGTTCCCAAAACCCCTTATTCAAGAAGAATCTATCCAAACCAACTATAGCCACCAGAGACTTCTGCGACACTGGTGGCAGGAGACTTGCCATCATTTTCCCATTGTTTACGTAATTCTGAGAATGTTCCAGGGGTGTAATTTGACAAAAGTTAAAAATCCTGAAAAATGGGTAGCAGGCCTGGATCTCCCTTTGGTCTCAAGGACAAAGCCCCCCTGAACCTCCTGGATGTTTAATTTTGCAGGATCTACGGACTCTCCACATCCCCACAAACAAGAAACTAGAGGTTTGGACACATTACAGGCTACTTCTTTCTTTCCTTGGTGGCTACTTCTCATCTTTCAAGAAAATTTTGAGGCAAAGGAAGATTTGTAAAAAATCCTAAAATCAGGAAAAATCCTGAAAAATTACAGTTTTGATGTGCACAATATTGCAAACAATGCAAAAGGACTGGTGTTTTTTGTCTTACCGAGGCTCAGTTTGTGTAGGTCTCTGAGTGAAGATTTTCCCTTCAAGTTATCGTTAGTTCCTCCAAAAACATAGATATCCTGTGATAAGAATGAAGCAGAATACAACATCAATCATAGGGGACTTATATTTAGGCAATAGTCACACTCCACAGAATTAGACAAAACAAATGTATGCAACAGTCTTAAATAAGATATAAATCAATCCAGACTATAGAAATAAAACTACTCCAGCTCAATACAAACAGGGGATTAACACTAGGGATTAGTGACTTCTTAAAAATGGATTACCATTTAATCCTGTGGAAAAATGTAAACAGCTATTCAATCACAGATTACCATGATTGAATCTTTCAGGAGTTGATAAGTCTGGGCACTTCCATGTTAAAAAGTGTAGACAGGAGATTTTGGTTACTAGAAATATGTTATTCAATTGTTTTTGTTACGTAAAAAAGTGGGAAAAAAGGTGAAAAAACACACATTGGACAAGATTTTCCTGCTGTATGAGTCTGGTGATTTTTGCATTTTTGCCTGTGTTTTGTTAAAGGTCTCATTTGTCATTCTGAAAAATGTTTTTAACCATAAATTAACTGACCTTATCTGCGTGAAGTGTCAAACTATGACACCCTCGTGGTGGGGGCGGTTCTCCCCTTACTGGCGGGGAAGACCATTTCAGAGAATCTGTCAATCAAAAAGTGGCAAATATTTCTCAACCCATACAAAATGTCAATGGATACTACTGTAACACATTATGTATAAAATAACTGATATCAGCAAATAAAACATTCTTACAGTAGAAGTAAGGTTTGTAGCAGCACCATGTAACAATCTCTTAAGAGTTGTAATAAGTTTTGGTTTTGGTTGTAAGAGTTGTAATAAGCATTTTAGTGCTGAAGAAATGAACCAGCAAATAAGTTTTTAAGTAAGACTAATTGCGGTGACACCATGTGGAATCTCAATTGAGTAGTAATTAGTTCTGAAAAGAACTGGAGGTACAACTCGACGTTTTGATCAGTATGCTCTGATCGTCCTTATATAAGTTTTTATTCTACATACCTGTGTCAAGTATGTGAAGGTCATTGAACCACTTATCCTGGCCCCCAGACCCACCAAAAAGGTAGATTTTGCTGTCGACAGACACCATCTTGTGGTCACACCTAGATTAAACAAAAGTCCTTCATAATTTAGTGTCTCCCCTTCCTTGAGGAAAACTCATTCCTTAAAGGTTGGTAATTTACAAATTATGATAATAATTACAGATTATGATAATAATTATTACCTAAAAGCTTACTTAGTGTCAAGTTGGTTCACGTATCAATCATCCTGAGAAATAATTTAGTGCTTATTATCTTGGAGAAAACGAAGGAATTGTTATGGCAACCAATTGCAAAATGGATCAAATTATATATTTCCATTCCTTGCAATTAAAATATCAAGTGATTGAATTGATCATTTCCAGGAGGGCATGACCAACAGACACAAAGATGGATGGACAAATAGACAAACTTGCAGACATACTGACCAACACACAAACAGACCAACAGACAAGTTGACCGTAGAGCAAGGACCCGTAGACTGTTATTATCGAAATTCTAAACATGAAATGTAATTTGTGAAATCACAAGATGTCATACCTTGGTGCAGGTAGCTGACCAGTCACAGATAGTTTGGTCCATGTGAGTGCATCTGTGGTATGAAGTGATTATGAAAATAATGAATGAGATAAGTGCAGAGTGGATGTTAACAATGGAACCGGAAGTAGTGAAAAGAATGCTCGTACTACTAATTTTTATAACTGTATGTTCTGAATTTGTTTTTTAAATTGTACCTCTTCTATAATTCTAAAATAGTAATTTGAAAATTGAGAACAGAGGTTCGAGATCGAATAGATTTTACTGGTAAAAGTTTGCGAGCTTGCACAATTACAAACATAATTCATACAACATACTGCTTCTAATACAACACATCAATACCTAGGACCTACCGGTATCTAGAACATCCACATCGCAGTGAGCCTCTCCTTTGTAAATTCCACCAATAACAAAGATTTTTTTGTCAACGGCGACCCAACCAGGGTTCAATGACCTCGGTTCAACTCCGTGTGTCTGTACAAACCTCCAGTCACAAGTTTCTAGAAAGCAAAGATTAATTCAATTTCAAATTAATGCACATGCTTATATATTAACACTGACTCACAAATTTCCTATGGTTCTCTGCTGTGCTTTGGTAAAGTTTATAACAAAACATTAGTTGGATTTTGGCAGATTCAGAAAGGTTCTTAGCCCCAAAAAATATTCAGGTACGTATTTGTTGAGAAAAAAAATTACACTTTATCATAAACCAACACAGATGCACTTTCAATGGTGATGAGGAGTAGGGGGTTATGGGTGGGGGTTTATGGAGTGGAGGTTGGGTTGAGTGAATGGTGAGAGATTTTGTACTTACTTGTATTGAAGATGTACAGTCCTGGTAAACTTTCTTCAGCATTCGGTTCATTTCTGCCTCCAAAAAGGTATAATTTCCTGCCCACGGCACTGTAAAGCAAGTACAACTTTGAACAGGTTTACTGTGAAAACGCTGTTATTTTTTTAGTAATAAATTTCTGGATTATAAATGTTTAAATTTTTATATGGTCCTATGATCAAAGTGTAAATTTTCCGATTTCTATGCAATTTCTTAAAACTGTTTAATTTTAACAAAATCAGAATTAGATATGATTCATGGTACAATTTTAGTCTAACGATTTTATAAGAATTTATTTTCTATCATTTGTAAATAATTTGAAAATCTAGAATTGTTATAAACAGTAAAAGAAATCAACTTACCATAAAGCGTGGTCATGACGTCCTATCGGGATATCTCCTGTGTATCTGACCTTTTCCCATCTCAAGACCTTTCCCACTGTCAGACAGATGTAAGATAAATTAAGGGAAGGAACAACATTGGTAATTACCAGATAAACAAATAATTATTTTACGGAGTTGGTGTATACAGTTGCTAAAAATATAGAAATCATCCTGAGAAATTATTTCACCTCAAGCTCAAGTGCTTTCATCTTACTCTTAGAGAAAACAGGAATTGCTATTTTTAAAATTTTCAGAAACTTATTGTCTGGAATTTTTTTTGTAAAACATAAAACATAAAAAACATGTTATTGAAACATTTTTCATCATTTGCTCAAAAACCTGAGCACCTATTGTGATGAAATTTTCAGGTTAGCTTTATGATATATTTTGTGAAAACTAGACGGTTGAAATGAACGTATGTTACTGAATACCAATGCTGTACCATCCCTTTGTAGATTAATTAAAGCAGTTAGGCAAGAAAACTTACTGTGAAGTTTGTGTAAATCTCTGAAGTAGAAGATACCCTAAAATAAAAGAAAATTGTTTTTTTTATTGGTTTATATTTAAATGGGATAAGGCAAAGTTTAAATAAAGTCATGTACACTCAGTTTAAATTTTTTTTAAAGTGTCACATTCAGTTAACGTTAGATGAAGACAAAATAGAAAAATAAAAAAATGTACAAAAGTAAAAAAAAAAAAAAATTGAAAAGAAAAAATCTTCAGAAAGTTATTATAAAACATTTCATAGTGGTCCTTTACCCGCTCCGGTTCCTCCACACAGCAAGTTCCGCCAAAGATGTAAGCAACATTATCAATAATAACAACTGCATGTCCTTGCCTAAATAAATAAACAAAATTAGAGAAGTCAAAATTGAGGAAGAAAGGAAATGGATGTGGTTTCAACAGTTTCAAAGCTTGTAATTTTCTAAATATTAGATCTGTCAATTTCCAGCTATTTATGCAAGCCATACAGTACAGAAATGTGTCAAAGAATAGTTGTGGTAAGTAAAAATATACAAGATCTTAATCATGGAGTGTCGTGGCCGAGCGGTCTAGCTTACCGGACTCAAGTTCTGGTGTTAGCAGCAGAATGTGGGTTCGAATCCCGGCCGTGACACTTGTGTCCTTGAGCAAGACACTTAACCATAATTGCTTCTCTCCACCCAGGGGTTAAATGGGTACCTGTGAGGGCAGAGTTGGTTGATTAGCCCTATATGCGCTGTAATGGCAGCAATTGAGCTGTATACTCCCCAGGGAGCTGAGATGGTTTCAGGAATGATTTATGAGCCTTATGAGCAGGGGTAATAATATGCGCCTTGAGCACCACTCAGTTGGTGGATACGTGCGCTATATAAAGTCCACACATTATTATTAGTAGCCTACCACCAGGCGGTGCCCCTTCAATAAATAATTGGAGTAAAAGGTTGCATGTATAACAAACCGTGGAGACGGAGGTCGTCCCGTGAATTCTTTATTTGCAATCCATTTCAAGCTCACGAGTGTCAAAGCCATCTTGTCATCAATTGTTTATATAATCAACCTTCATTGTATGTTTCCAACAAAAAAGCATTGGTTTAACGTTAGACTGTCACAGTTATTGGTCTGTATTGGTCAGTATCGATGAGTAACTCAAAACCGCAGCAACACAAGGCAGTTTTGACGCAGCATCCCACCGCAGTTGAACTGGAGATAAACATCCAAAATGAGTGACTGCAAAACTACTGTTTTCAAAATCAACATAAGATCACAGATCCTAGCCGAAACTCTCACAGATTGTAGTAAAATTAACACACTTTTTATTTCATGTTCAGCGCTACTGCGCGGTAATCGTTGCCTAGGTTATGATCATTTCCGGGTGCGAGTGAGGCCGCCACCTGTTCTCGTTTCATCCAGTTGACCAATCAATTACAAGAAGTAATAAATATTCATGACCTGCTTTCAGAGTTTCTAAATATGTCAACAATGATTAATTTATTAGGTTTATTACAAATACGTTAAATCTTGGGAATAAAATTAATAATGCGAATTGAATATATTTTTGTAATTCTGTCAAAAAAATCCATTCAATTTATCAAAGATCAACAAAACAATATCCGAAACAGACACTACTCATGCAAACATATCCGAAGAAAGTTTGGCTTTTGGTGTAAAAGCAAAAGTGTGCAAAAACTTGTTCAAGTCCTTTCACTGTATGAACACCGCATGGCCGCGCTTGAACAGAGGCATCAGCGGCGGGATGGATGGAGTTTTTGTGACAACTAGTTTTCATCGTAACAGGTGCTCACACTTTTGAGATAACAAAGAAAAACTGTTTAAAAACCTCATGTATGCGACATAACAATTCCTGTTTTCTCTAAGATGAAAGCACTTCAGATGAAATCATTTTTTTGTTCCAAATTGACACCAAATAATTCAGTTCAGATAAGATTTCGTTAATTATCTGGTAATCAATGTCCTTTATTTAACATAATTGATGTATCTTTGTATTAAAATAGGACAGTTTACCATGAGTGTTGTCTTGAAGCTCTAATATTTTGTCTTCCCAGGCAGTATAGCCTAATGGTTAATGCACTGGATTTCAGTGCAAACGACCATGGTTCGAATCCCAACGATGTAATTTCTTTTTTACATTTTAAATTGTTGCGTATAATTAATGACAATTATTTAAGTAGTTTAAATTACTTCTCCAAATACCAATGGGGCTCGGTGGCTCGGTCGCTTAGCCGCTGGTTTGTTCAATCGCGGACATTCCAGAGTTGGTACGTCCGGTTCGAATCCAGCTCCTGACAAAGGGACATGATAGCTGTCGACACAGCAATGTCTTGGGAACCGTCATGTCTCTCCCCTGAAGGAGTAGGGTAGTACGGGCGGGGAAGGACAAAGAGGGACCGGGGGGATAGTCACCCCACACAAGGGTGCGTAAGGAGATCACCACGCTGGTTCGACAGACTTTGAGTCTACCCAATGCCTGGTCGACACTTTGACTAACATCCTGCAGAAATTTCATTTATGTTTTTTTTTTAATAAAAAGTTAATTAAACAAATGTATGTAAAAGGTACAATTATTATGTTTTAATGGGAAAACTACAAGGCTTAAAACTCCTGATATAAGGTGGAATTTATAATTATAAACTTGTGTAACTTATATCAATACAATTATGTATATACACGGTAAAGTAAATTTGGGAAAAACGTTGGAAATATAGCAAGGCTGCACAAGGGGGAAAAAAAATGAGATATAGGCACTCTATTGCATCTTTCCAAGAAGTATCAGGTATTTGAAAACAAATCAAGAATTTAGGCCAAATTTGGAGAAAAAAACAACAAGGGGTACCCTTGTCGTTTTTTTCACCTCGAAAAATATTTTTCTCCGATTTTCTTCAAATTTTCATGGAAGGTAGCCCCGGGTCTGCAGAAGACAGCCACCGAGTTAGAGCCTATTTGGACAAGTTTTTAATTTCATTTTTCACCTATATTTTGTAAGGAAAATATTGATTTTCTGAAAAAGTTGGAAAGATAAGGCGACTCAAATTACGAAAAATGAGATCCAGGCACTCTATTGCATCTTTCCAAGAAGTATCAGGCATTTGAAAAAAATCAAGAATTTAGGCCAAATTTGGAAAAAACGACAAGGGGTACCCCTTGTCGTTTTTTTCACCTCGAAAATAAATTCTTTCCGATTCTCTTCTAATTTACACAGAATGTGGCTTTGGGTCTGCAGAATACAGCCACCGATTTATAGCCTCCTACAGCAATTTTTAAATTTTATTCTGTTACCTATTTTTTTGTAAGGAAAATATTGATTTTTTGAAAAAGTTGGAAAGATAGGCGACTCAAATTACGAAAAATGAGATCCAGACACTCTATTGCGTCTCTCCAAGAAGAATTAGGCATTTGAAAAAAATCAAGAATTTAGGCCAAATTTGGAAAAAACGACAAGGGGTACCCCTTGTCGTTTTTTTCACCTCGAAAATAAATTGTCTCCGATTCTCTTCTAATTTACACAGAATGTGGCTTTGGGTCTGCAGAATACAGCCACCGATTTATAGCCTTCTACAGCAATTTAAATTTTTTATTCTGTTACCTATTTTTTTGTAAGGAAAATATTGATTTTTTGAAAAAGTTGGAAAGATAGGCGACTCAAATTACGAAAAATGAGATCCAGACACTCTATTGCGTCTCTCCAAGAAGAATTAGGGATTTGAAAAAAATCAAGAATTTAGGCCAAATTTGGAAAAAACGACAAGGGGTACCCCTTGTCGTTTTTTCACCTCGATTTTTTAAAATTATTATTATTATTATTTTTTTTTTTTCCCCTCTCTGATTTGCTTCAA
This sequence comes from Zoroaster sp. YZ-2022, assembly GCA_029582265.1. Lineage (NCBI taxonomy): Eukaryota > Metazoa > Echinodermata > Asteroidea > Forcipulatida > Zoroasteridae > Zoroaster > Zoroaster sp. YZ-2022. Next base: position 2,180,262 of record CM055825.1, on the reverse strand, counting down.
ATTTTCATGGAATGTAGCCACGGGTCTGCAGAAGACAGCCATCAAGTTCTAGCTTTTTTGGACAAGTTATACAAGTCTTGTCTATAATTATAAATTCCACCTTATATCAGGAGTTTTAAGCCTTGTAGTTTTTCCATTAAAACATAATAATTGTACCTTTTACATACATTTGTTTAATTAACTTTTTATTAAAAAAAAAATTAAATGAAATTTCTGCAGGAAGTTAGTCAGAGTGTCGACCAGGCATTGGGGAGACTCAAAGTCTGGCGAACCAGCGTGGTGATCTCCTTACGCACCCTTCTGGGGGGTGACTATCCCCCCGGTCCCTCTTTGTCCTTCCCCGCCCGTACTACCCTACTCCTTTAGGGGAGAGACATGACGGTTCCCAAGCCATTGCTGTGTCGACAGCTATCATGTCCCTGTGTCAGGAGCTGGATTCGAACCGGGCGTACCAACTCTGGAATGTCCGCGATTGAACAAACCAGCGGCTAAGCGACTGAGCCACCGAGCCCCGTTGGTATTTGAAGATGCAATTTAATCTACTTAATTAAAACCCTCCGTACGAACAGCACCACTACACGGTGTAGTAGGTCAACGAACTTTCTGTAATTATTCCTTAATTAACGGGAGAAAATTTTTAATCCTTCGTAAGTTCCTTTGGATCCCCATTAGACATACTGTGTTAGAAGCTTAAAGTACTGGGAAAATTTGTTCACCCCTTTAAGCCAGCCGCAAGTGCCATGCCTGAGAGGTCCCTATGGGATTTGTGTACAAACTGCCTTAGCCTTGGGGGTCACCAAGGTCATAAACACACCGGCTGATTACCATCAGATAACATGCCTGCAGCGGTCTGGGAGACATATCAAATGGCTCTGTGATGGCATTTGACAGGCCTGATGTATTTCGACCAATAAAATACGTCTATGTTGGGGCGGGGGTGTGGCTGATATTGGGGGATGGCAATTTGGGGGGGGGGTCGGATGGCGGTATCTGAGTGATCGATCATAGCAGGTGGCTTTTTATGAATGGGCAATGGGTTTGTATATATTGCAGCATGTATATATAGTAGACTGGACTACTATTGAGTAAAAAAAGTACAGGTTTTGTGTTTAAAAATGAGGTTTTTTTTGGTTTTTTGGGGGAAAATGAGATTTTTTAGTATTAATTAGTAATTATCTTTCTAAGAAAAACATAAAAATTTACAATTTTTTTTTTTTTGATAGAAAACATCTCTAGACCCTCTGAAACAAGATAAAATTAATAAAATTGGGAAAATCAGTTCATTTACCCATGTAATTAACGATTTACAACCTACTACACGGTGTAGTATAGGTGCTGAGGTTCCGTATAAATGAATATCAAACGAGCCGCAGGGTTAAATAATTGAGATTGCGCAACTGGTTAAAATATTTTTAAAAATAGCAAGACGTAGGCCTAGGTGGGATTTGAACCCGGGTCTGTAGGTTCAGAACATACCAACTCTGGAATGCCCGCAATTAAACAAACCAGTGGCTTAGCGACAGAGCCACTGAGCCCCCATTGGTATTTGGAGAAGTAATTTAAACTACTTAAATAATTGTCATTGCGCAACCATTTAAAAATGTAAGAAAACGAATACGTCGTTGGGATTTGAACCAGGGTCACTTGCACTGAAACCCGGTACATTAACCATTAGGCTACACTGCCTCATCTGAAACTTAATGTGAAGACAAAATATTAGAGCTTCAAGACAAACAAAAACATATTTTCCCCCTTTTTCAAATAATATACATCGATTATATACATCGATTCTGTTAAAGAGTTTTACTCATTCAAATACACAAATTTACTCGAATGTATAATTAACTAGAATGTGAATCTTGCTCGAAACTTGCAGTTCTAATGCAATGGCGCTCCCAATTTGGACAGTATTAAACAAAAGCATAAAAGTTTCAACAAACAGGCAAACAACAAACGTTATAATTTTCTTCTTTTTTTCAAAGAATATACTTCGATTCTGTTAAAGATTTGTAAAGGATGGGCCACTATCAGCGAACCATTCCATGCATAAAACAAGTCTAATTTCAGCGCCCCTGATGATCGGAAACAGCGCCCTCTTTCAAAATACAGCCAATCTTTTCGGATAGGTTTATGTCTGTGTGTGAGAAGTCAACGAAAGCTTCCAACACGACACGTAAACCATCACAAAATCCTGTTTTTTGACTTCTTTTGTATATCATAATTCTCTGATAAGCCTCTAGTGGAATAAAGTTTCAATAAACACCATGGCTGACGAAAATCTCATTCTGGATATGGATAGTGTACGCAAGGTACGTACTTTATGTGGAATAAAAATGTTCACACGTTAAATACATGCATGTGACACGTATGGTAGTATATGAGTCCCTACGGCTGCGGTATATGGAAAGAATGTCGAACCCAACCACCACTTGTGCACAATGTCAAAGTATGTTTTTAGCAGACGAAAAAATGCCAACAAAAATGCATACATTCATTGCTCAAAATCTCCCAAAAATCTCCCAATCCTCACTTGGCCTAGGCCCTACTAGTACTACTTGACTAAGTAATGCTACACTTAATGTGTCCTCAATTATCTTTTAAAGGAAAATCTATGATATTTTGTCATATTTGGATAGAAAAGTGACGGTTGTATTCTACATTCTTTCCTGGTCATAACTCATTGTTCCATCAGATTTGTAAAAATAGAAACACGTTTGAATTCATGAATTATCCAGGGCTTTGGAAATCATATGATAGTGATGGAATGAATTATTTATATTTTGTTTCTAGATTTTCTTGTTAAAATCGGATCATTTAGAAAGGAAAATAACTACTTTGAAATTCAATATTTTACTAAATTATTGTCAAAAGATTGATGAGTTTGAGTTGTTAACCCATCATTAAATATTTCAGAATATCTTTACAATTATTTGTCAAATATGTAAGTACTTATTTTCCTTTCATTATGTGAAATAGAAAGAAAAAATGTTGGTAAAGTAGGGCAAAATGCAGAAGATACATCTTTAACCCTAACTCCCTAGACAACAAAGGCAGTTGGAGGATTTTGAAGGATTTTTATTGTTCAGTAACAATGCTTAGCGTTAATATTGTGCCTGTAATGGATGTTCTTGCTATTTTGTAAAAAATAAGCAGTTTATTTGATGATTTCCCATTTTTCTGGTTTCTTGTTTTTCCTTTTAGAAAGCTCAAGAAACAACAGCAAATGATCTGACATTCCATGGTAACTTGAAATATTCATTAACATATTCATTCATTCAACTGATGGTTTTATGTTTAAGTAAAACCATGGAGGAAGTCCTTCCTCCATGGTAAAACACACGCTTGTATATTTTGGTGAAAAGAATCTAGATATGTTTCAGTTAACCAATTTATATAAAACACACAAAAATAAAGGAGAAAATATTTTCAATTTATGTAAATTTATGTATTATTTTGGGTTGATGCATTATTTATTTTCATCACCAACTTTGTATTATTCCTTTGTTTACTTCAGCAGTTGCACTTCGCAAGCCTCTTCAACCAAGTATCAGCCAAATTGGAATTGTTGTTTTGAAAATAAATACAGTGGCAAAACATGTGGGGTGCCGTTTTTCAATTAATTAATAAATTAATTTGGCTTTGTTCACAAATTTATGTACCTGGTCAGTTTCTGATCTCAGTTAGTGGCATATTTGATGAAATCATTATTTTTTTAAGCACATTATAACCGAGGTAAAACATGCTTAAACATAGTGCTAGATAATTTATTGACGAACGGCACCCCATACATTTGCCACTGTTTTTTCAAAAATGTATTTTTCTAAATTTATTTTAACCACTAAATTGTTCTCTTTTCTAAACAGATTTTTCAGATTCACATATGATTGATGACCTAGGTGATGGAGACCATGTAGGCCAGACAATCAAATTCACCAACCACCCAAGTGATAACGACGAGGATGAGGATGAAACAGAGGTCAGAGGTTAAATCAGATTATTCGGGTCACACCTAGAGTTAACTCATTGGTCAATCAATCTTGTAACCATTATGAACTCGCATAGTAATAAAATTTTACCAACAAATTTGAACACCTTTGACATTCAATCATCCTTCTTCAAATTCGGGGAGATGATGTTAAGCCACTCATTCCAACCGATCAGATGCAGTTGGCCACAGCTGTTGTACCTTTATCCTGTTGTCAGCCTCAATCTGATGAATCCACTTCCTGACAAGGGTCAATTTGTTGTTTTTCTTGTAGCTTCTCTCCGGTCAGAAGAAGCAGCTATCATTCTGGACCTTTGAGTACTACCAGCAGTTCTTTGACGTTGACACATCACAAGTCCTGTGGAGACTAGCCGGTTCTTTTATGCCAAGGCCGACAACTAATTATCTACAGAGTAAGATCAGACCAAATCCAGACCTCTATGGTATGTACAGTAATGTTGATCATGAAACTATTCTTTTTTTTTTGGCTGTAGCAGGAATTTTCAGGAAAAATTTGGGAGATTTTTCATCAAAAAAACCCATTGCAAAATGGTTTTCAGAAAATCAACACAGTACAGTATCGTTTGTATTAATCTTCTGCAGATGTATTTTAATAAATTGGAATAATTTCTAGGCTTGGATTAATGTATATGTTTCACTAAAAACTGTCATTTAATTACAAAAAATGAAAGAACTAGTGTTTTATTTTTTTATTTCCATCTTTCAGGACCCTTCTGGGTGTGTGCAACTCTGGTTTTTACGATCGCAATCAGTGGAGACATGGCCGACTACATCTCTCATCGTAACCAGACCGATTATCACTGGCATGCACATTTCTACAATGGTAAGAACTTCATGAGGGCATATTTTGAATTGTCACATCCAAGAGAATAACAAAAGAGAAATCGTTGTGTGCCCGAAAGAAGGTCGTAAGGCTCTATGACCTTCTTCCGGGCACACAAAGAACAACGTTTTGTCCCAGCAGAAGGTCGTAAGCAATAAAATGGCTCCTTTGAAAAAAACTAGGGCATAACTGTTATATATTTGTTGCTAGAATTACTCTCAAGACATGTCTTTCCATTCCCATGCAGAATTTAACTTTCCTACAATGACTTATATATGGGAGAAACACAATTTTGCACATTATAACCCTAACTCCCTAGGCATTGTATTAAAACAATAAAAATCCTTCAAAATCCTCCAACTGGCTTTGTTGTCTAGGGAGTTAGGGTTAATTGCTTACGACCTTTTGCCGATCACACAACAAAATATTGTTTTTGTTTTGAATATGGCATTCTTTTGTTAAATGACTTCTGACTAGCATCCCCCCCTCCCCCAATCCCACTTTAGACAATTAGTCTTTTGTTCATCCCGAACAAGGTACATCATCATGACTTCTTTATACCCTCGTACAGTGACTGTAGCGGGTGTGGTGATTTTCCTCTATGCTTGGTTGGTTCCCGCTGGCTTCTATGCATTCTTACATTGGCGTGGGAACCAAGCAGGATACACATTCCTAGAGTTAGCTTGTCTCTATGGTTACTCGTTCACAGTCTACATACCCATTTCGGTAGGTACAGAGAATATATCGTCATGTACCCAGAAGAAGGTCGAAAGCAATAAAATGGCTCCTTTGAAAAAAGTAGGGCATAACTGTTATATATTTGTTGATAGACTTGTTTTTCCATTCCCATGAAGAATTTAGCTTTCCTACAGTGACTTATAAATGGCAGAAAAACGACCAAACTTTCACACTCGATTTTCTTAAAACACAATTTTGCACATTAATTGCTTACAACCTTTTGCCGGTTACACGACGATATGTAATAGTGTTTTTAAAAAAAAATACTTTCCAATTATGGAATAATATAGCCAATGCCAAATAAAAATCAAACTTACATCCCTCAAAAATACTATAGGCATATTGATCAGTTCATTTTTGGCACAATCCGTTAACAATCAAAAGAAAGGTCTAATGCACAAACTGCCTGTAAAGTAGCACAACCTATGACCTTTAAACTTTAACCCCTATATACTCGACAGCTATTGTGGGCCATAAACTATGACTGGTTACGCTGGGTGTTGGTGGGTCTTGCCCTGGCCCTCTCTAGTACCGTCTTACTCATGTCCTTGTGGCCGTCTCTGAGAGGAGAGGATATCAAGACTGCAGTCCCTGTGATGATTGTGTTGTTCATTCTCCATGCTGCCCTTGCTGTGGGCTTCAAGGTATCTCAAGTTGTGGTCTAGTGTTATTTAGTTTTTCATGAAGGGATTGGAATCAATCTATGAGTGGTACCTCGTTCATAAATCATTGAGGTAGAAAATGTTTTGTTGGGTACAAGTTTTAAGATGATTTGCCTGCATTTTTCACTATTTTAGTGCCAATTTATCAGAATATTGTTTGATTTGAGGAAGAAATATTTCTCAAAATAAGCATCAGAAGCATGATTTTACATTGAATATTAAATTTCCGACTATAAAACATTTTTTGGGGGGAGGTAGAGCAAATATTTCTCCACAAATGCAGGAACGATTCTGAACGATTGTACTGGAACTCTTCTGTTATATAAACAAGTTTTGACTTAATCATTCATCTGTTTTTTTTTTTTTTCTCCAGTTGTACTTCTTTCAGTTTGCTTTCCATGAGCCCGGACCACCACTAACGACTACAGTCGGCCCTACATCAGCTCAACATTTATCCAACAGCAATGGCTCTGTGACCACCCATCCTGCAACTTGAGTTGCTTAATATTGATTTTAATATCATCTCCTCAAGATATAAGGCCCATCACCCATGCAGTGCTTCACTGAAGGTTTCAGACCAATCACAGCTCGCGTAAGAAAGTGTCCTTTCAACTTTAGCATAGTACGGATAAACTGATTGGATGTAGTAGATTTTCTTGAAAAAAATCAAGTCACAGAAAACATGACAAATATTTAATTTTCTCATGACTTACATAACATATTGAGCTGAAACTGTTTAAAAAGTTAGTTGTTTAATGCATATCTTGATAGCAAGCACAGTCATTGTTGTGATAACCTTGTCTGTAACATGTATAATAGTTTGACATATTATATTATTCGTTGTCAGGATTCATAAATGTACATTTTAAAAAGAAATGCTTATAGAATGCTTAAGGCACTGAGCCTTCAGAACTAATACACCAACTGATGCCATTTTACATTTGTTGCATGGAAAAGGAATCTTTAATTCTAGTTTTCAGTCTTCCATTTTATTTCTCTTAATTCAATACCATTTTTTCTGGAAAATTTATTACAATTACTAGTAATATTATCAAAAGCCCTTTTTCGATTTGACAAATTATGTCAAATAGAAACAGAATAGTAATTGTATAATATTTAAGACGTTTTTGTTGAGCATATCTTTCCGCAGTTTAAAAGCTGTATACACTATCAGCAATTTTCCTAATTTGAGATAATGGAATTGGTAAAAAGGCAACATTTATATTATTCAGAATTTTATCAGGATAATTATATTGTTAAACTGAAAAATCCTGCACAGACATTATGTGTGTTGATTATAATCAGACATGCATGCACTCATGGTGTTAGAGCCAGGATTTAGAAATAGGGTGTCCAAATAGTTCACTTCCATTACTTTTACATGTAAATCACATAAAATAGGATGTCTCTTGGACACCCAGACACCCCTCTGGCTAATACTATGATTGCACTTGGTGTTTACATTGTATATAATGACAACTGGATTATTGTAAATAGCTGTTTAAAATTACTTGACATACATCATTAATTTTTGCTGAACTCCACTTGTAATAAATACTTTCAATGTGATAATGCACCATTTTGTAGACTGAGTAAAACTTCCGAATACACTTGTGCCAAGGTACACAAAGGAATTTGGGGAGTGTGTGTAGTGTTCTTTCAAAAACAATTTGCTCCTTGTATAATGTATTTGGTGCATATTACCATGAAAGTCTTTATTGAATATTACTACACTGTATTTTTGCCTTTGCATCAAAGAATATACATGTAAGTTATTTTGGTGACGGGAGTAATGTGGGAGTAATGTGCAATTAAATTATTAAAATTCCACCATGTCAACGTTGTCATTTGTAACATTAATGACCTGTGATCATATAAAGAACGACAATTAAAACTGTTTATATTTAAAGCAAATTATGCGCAAATCACTTACCTCAAAATGCCTGATCCATGTATACACGATCATAACCACCATTTTGAGTCCAGATTCTGATACTTCTCATGCATGGCCTTAGACAAGAAAGACACCATGTGGACAGCATCTGACGGTCCTGACAAAAATACTATACCATATACACCCGAGTAATGCAGAATTGCAAACCAATATACCATGATCTGAAAAATTTTCTTCAACAAAGTTTAAGATGCACTTGAGAAGCTATTGCACCCATTCTGTCTTGCTTACTGTTGTGCTATCAACATTTTGCCAACTCTGTCTACCGAATTAAAAAAATCTTGAATTGCATCTAGCATGCGAGTAGGACCACCGTAACATATTCCAAGCAAAGAACTAGATACATCCTAACAATAAAATGTTTCCTGGAGTAAACATATTGTTCATTTGTCCAAGCGACATATAGGATTATCATAGACCATCTGCAGATTGACTCGTGGGCCGAACAGTTCACGGATGTTGTCAATGCCATACTTGATCATTGTTGGCCTGTTCAACGAAAACACAAGAAATCATGATCTTACAATTTCAGAAGGGAAACGTGGATAGAAAGTCATAATATCAGATAAATATCTTGAGATTAAACATTGTTCTAAAAACAATTTACAAGAATGCTGCACAAATTTCCATATAGGTTGTCTTATGGGCGTGGTTGTCTTAGTTGTCGACAATTCCCAATAATCATGTAAATAATCAAAAACTTAAATTTGCATTCACAGTACACCAATCCAGCCTGTCAATCAAACAGCATGGTGTAACCAATAGGGTTAAGCCTTTCCATGACAAATGTTCCTATATCGGTCAAGCATTTGGTTTTTACACAGGTGGTTTGACCAAGTTTTCAGCAAGGTTAGGTGAGGTACAATGACCAAAGCTGGACTGGTATATTAACTTATTCAAATCATGTTTATATTGGAGTAACCAATAGGGTTAAGCCTTTCCATGACAAATGTTCCTATATCAGTCAAGTGCTTGGCTTTTATGCAGGTGGCTTGACCAAGTTTTCAGCAAGGTTGGGTGGAATACAATGACCAAAGCTGGATCAATGTTTTACCAATAATCATGTCAATCTTCAAAAACTTCAAATTAATTGCCTTCACAATTTCGCCCAATATATCAACTCAACATACCTCTCTAGCGACAATCCCCACGCTATGACCACCACGTCCTCAGGTAGACCCATGGGCAGAAGCATCTCTGGACGGAAGATTCCAGAGTTACCTATCTCTACCCACTTCTTCAGCCCCTCGTGGTAGCTGAAGACCTCCATACTGGGCTCAGTGTAAGGGTTGTAGGCAGGCTTGAACCGGAGCTTCTCAATACCTGTCAGTTTGGGGGATAACAGATGATTATATATCTGTAAAAAGGACTCAAAAGCAGTGATTTTTACAACAATTCTTTCCTCCAAACCTAAGAAAATGATACAAATGGACTTCTAAGTCCACCGGCTCACCACACACCTCAATGATCTGACTACAATTGATTTTTAATCAGGTCACAGTCAAATCATAAGATTAGGGGGGACAATGAAATTTTTTAAATTACTTTATAGGAAGTTATGTTGGAAATTTTTCTTAAAGGGCTTGGTGAGTAGATTACAGAACACTTTTAATTTTAAAAATTGGTCAAGGCGTTACCAAGTTATGGTCCGATAAAGATTTCAGAATGTGCTGTTTCCCTAGACAACAAATGTCAACAAAGCAACAATAAACAAAAAATGTTTTTATACCATCTCATTTATTTTATTTACACCTATCAAGCATCTCAATTCACCTTTTCTTGTATGTATGTTGCCTATATGTGTCATATCAGTGGGTTTTTTCCAGAGAATACATCACATTATGAAGATATAGCTCACTAAAAAAGCTTTAAAGTGCCAAAATGGGCCTTTTTTAAACCGAAATCACAGTAAATTCTCAAAATATGCATATTTTAAGTATCCTTTTCATAATGATTGTAGCGGATCTTGTGAATCATTTTGCATATTCTGAGTCTTTGTTACTCATATTTAAAGTATAAATGTGTTCCAAGCTGAGAACATTAATGGTTGTTGTGTAAAACTGGCATAAATTTGGGCTTAAACACAAAATTTTCCTTTTTTTTGCTCTGTAGACTAAGTCTGGCTAATTAAATATGCAAAAATGTCATAAGTTAAGTTCTGTCAATCCTATTCCACTCAAATTTGGTCAGTGAGTAAACATTTGGATACCAATATACTCAAAGTAAAAGAAATACAATTATAATAATTTCACAGGTAATTTAGGGTCAAAAGCCTTGCTTTTCAACAAGCTAATTGTATAAGTTTTGAGGCTTTGCATGGTGGAATATATATCGATATCGTTTCGGTTTGCGGTAACACCATGTGTTTATCTCAACTAACGTGAAGCTGAGATACAGGTTCTGAAAAGAACCGTATCGCACAACTCGTATCTCAACCTTCGTTAAGTGAGAAAGGTTCAAGGGAGAACCAATTTCGGGCAACTCGTTTTTCTCTACTGTCGCTAAGTGAGAAATATGGTTCTAAAAGCTAATTGTATGCATAACGTTATAAATAATGACAATAATTTATAAATCTTGACAATAATTTCAAATCTCCATTGTCACAGTCCCACTTCAAAGCAAATGATGTGCATGATCCAGTCAAAAAATATGAATTTTCATTATTTTTATTTTTTTTTCTGGTAAATGATAGGCCAGTGATATTTTTTTAAATCCTTCAAACTTAAAAAAAAAAAAAATCATATTTTTTAACTTTATCATACATGTAGCTCTTATCTCCAAATTTAATAATCTGTACAGTTGTTTTTGGGGGCAAATTGCATGAAAAAGTAAAAAGTTCAAATTGATTTGCAGTTTCCCCATTGATTTGTGCACTGTGTTTTCTTCCCCATTGTTTATCCAAAAAAAGTGGCCTACTGCACATGCGCTGCACGATCGTATTGCAGATGCTATGCATGCAATCCTCACACCACAAGTAGCCTACTGCACATGCGCCTTACAATCGTATTGCAAACGCTATAGTTCATGCAGCATGCACGCACCGAATCGGCATTTCTTTCAAATCTTCGGATTAAATTAACGATAAATTGAGACAGGTAAAACTTGTAGCTTTGCATGGTGAGGATGATAAGTAAGACTAATTGCGGTGACACCATGTGGAATCTCAATTGAGTAGTAATTAGTTCTGAAAAGAACTGGGGGTACAACTCGACGTTTCGATCAGTATGCTCTGATCGTCCTCAGGATAAATTGAGACAATAAGAACTAATGTATTTACAAATAAAGTCCACTTTATAACATATGTTAATGTTCAGGAACTTGTAATCACCATCTTCCTCCAAAATCCTGGCAATTTCATGTTGATTTTCGGGAGAAAGTCCGACACTTTTAGCGAGTGATCAGATCTCTCGCTCGGTCAACTGCATCGCGTGTGTGTGACTCTGCGTTACCGTGGCGGTCGTGAAAAATTGCTTCCGTCTGAAGAAAAACGTGCGATTATATCTCGTATTATCTACTGGAAAATGACGTCTGATTTCATTCCAAATTCATGTGGGGATGGATTATCGTTCGTACTTTCGGTTTATGGTGCCGCGTTTTGTGAAATTGGCATTGTTTTTCAAAGATCTTTGGCGGATTTTCAACGACGTTTTCTGCACCCCCCGACTCGCCTATCGATAACGCGCACGTAGAAATCAGTTCCTTGCAAATCAGGCTTTATTTTTGGTGCCCGCATTCGACTAGATACGACAACCGTTTCCGGGTAAAATGTCAATTTGAAAATTGTAGGCTTCAGATGCGTTGGTAACGTTGTTTCGAAACAAGCCGGGAGCGCGGGAGGTGGGAAATTCAGAATGCTATTTATCGTGTATTTTAAAAATATTTTCTAATTTTTCTTTCGCATTCTAATAAATAAAGGATTAGATTTTTTTATGATATCAAAAATAAGCTGCTTTCTTATGCTTAAAGTCTCTAAATATCAACACAAAAATTGCAAATTCTCATGTTGTTACGCCTTGTCTAGTGGGGTAAAACGGTGTGTTTGACGCGCCTAATAAGATCAAATTGTGACATTCTACAGGGATTATTTGTCTTGGAAAAAGACCCAGTTTCCGTCTTTTTGTTTGAGTTTGAATTTGAATGATTGGCCAACTGACAATTGACAGGAATACACATTAACACCAAAGCATATATGCAGTAGTCAGTATAGTAAGGCTGTGCTTTTCAGTTATTTTCAGATACCCAGGCACCCATTAACAATTTTGTAAAAACACAGAACTACTCCTGAATGTATAAAATAACCAATATGAACACAAGTTTCTCTTGTTTTATTAGAGTCATAATAAATGTGGACATACTGTAATAATAATTTCCAGAAGTGGATTATGGGTATTAAACATGGAACCAGGTAATGACAGTTTCGGTTGGGTATCCAGGTACCCGGATACCCGGCACAGCCCTACAGTACAGTTAATTTAAGATTTAACTGTGCCTCGAGATGTAGTTGAGGGTGATGAGCCAGTCTTTCGACATTCAACTCACCAAGTTTTTTGAAGAATGCGTGCAGGACACCGATGAGATCAGCCAGGGTCAGGTTATAGTCTGCAATTACCCCCTCGATCTGGTGAAATTCGGCTAAATGCGTGGCATCAAGAGTCTCATTTCGGAACACTCGGTCGATGGAAAAATATTTAACTGGTGTGAATTTCTCCTATAAAACACAAAAATCAAATCAGTATACACTATTCCTGCAAGTCAAACAAACTGAGCAGATTGGTCAAACAAACAGGGCAGATTGGCCAATTGGGCGACACATATTTGTCAGGGGACAACTGTTCCTATGTATCGTATACACTGAGTGGGTGGGGCTTATAGCCCAGTTTCGGAGGGGTATATTCTCACCTGCTGGGCAAGCTTATACAGCATTCTTGCACTGACGGCCGTTGTATGCGTCCTTAAGATGTTCTTTTTAGCCTCCTCTATCTTCCACTCAACTTTGTACCTGTTCACATTTAAGAAAGGTGTCACTTTTACAAGAAAGTAAACAGGATTTGAAGCTTCACATGGTGGATTGGATAAGAAAAATTAGGTTTACGGGTAACACCATGTGTAATAATTTCTTCTTGGGAGAAGGATGTGGTTCTGAAAAAACTGGTAGTGAGGATTGTTCCCTCACTTTATTTTTCTTAAATATTAACAAAAGGCAGGTTACAGGAATCAGTTCAGCCTATTTAAACCCAGTTTCAACTCAACCATGTTGTTAGGTTGTGAAAAATGTGAAAAATTGAGGTTTTACCCTTGCGATCCATAACCACCAACAGAGTGGACTTTCTTGACCCTTTCTAAGTAATCCATGGGGAATTCATGTGCATATTGGGGATCTGAAAACAAATATATATATCAATAATCAATCAAAAATAACCAATCACAAATAATTAATCGTAATAGCCTTAATGTGATATACTAAATTATATGAAAGAAATCAGTCAAAAATAATCAACTGTAGATTCTCAGTCACAAATAATTGATCACAGAGAGTAAATCAAAAATATTCAATCACAGTATGGACTTATACAATATACTCTATTGCTATTAGCCTAATTTGCTATAAATAGATTTGTTAAAAATTAATTTTGGACAAATTTTGCGCACACTGTTATGGAAGCTGCACCCAGATGCAGTATTTATGACATCATTACCAGTCTGTGCTACTGATCATGAATAATTAATAAATAACAAATAATCAATAACAAAATCAATCACATGATCAATCATAAATAATCAATCTGAAATAATCAAACACAATCAAACCTCAAATCAATGTCATTTACTCGGATTTAATTATTTGTACAAAAATTCATCACCATTAAAAATCGTTAGAAATATATAAAAGAGGAGGGGGGTACCTTCGATGAAGAAGGTGTCTTGTATATCCCTGGCAGGGTGCTGTTGGGGTTGAAACAGGGCATCAAAATTCCAGAAGGAACTCTCGATGTAGTTGTTAGTTGGCATTTCAGTGAAGCTATCAAAAACAAAATCCTTAGAAATTTAAAACTGAACATTATTTTTTCTTTTTGAAACCTTTTTAGATAATCACAAGCTGAAATAAATAAATATTTAATACCAGGGTGTAAATGGCATTGCCAAAAAAAGTTACATCTGGTATAAAGTGTCTGTGGTTCAGCTTACCCCATTTCTAAGAAGATCTGTCTGAACTGAGCTCTGACTTTCAGAAGCGGATGAAGATGGCCGCTGGCCGGCATGACACCAAGGGCATCAAAGTTGTAGTCTTTGAACTTACGATCCTTCCACGTTCCACTATGAAATCACAAGGAGAATACAGAAAAGTACTTATGCTGACCTGGGTATTGTAGCCACTAGTTCACTCTAGTCATTTTAGTGCTTCGGGGGTCCACTTTATACAGGTTAGACCATACTACATAAGCAAAACCTGGACGTTTTGGCCAGATGTCCATTGTGGCCAGATGTGCATTGTGGCCAATTGTCCATTGTGGCCACCTGTCCACTTTTCATTGGTCTCTTAGGTGGCCACTGGACACAAGTTTGACCAACCTGCATAGGTTTGGGTTGTACAATGTAAAATATTTAGATAGGGACAACATGTTTAATCAACAGTTAAACTGGGCAGATGTCAAACCCTCCTCAGTGGACAAAATGACAAGTTAGTAATAATAGAAATGAGTGTAAACAAGTGACCTACTTGTTGAGCATTTCTGGCGTGAGTTCTGTCTCTAGCTTGCTGACAGATGTGCTGAATTCACTACCCTTCATCACAAGGAAAGTATTTACAGTCCTATTGAAAATAAAATTTAAAATTATGTGAAAAAAAAATAACACAAAATCAGAAAAGATAACATGTTCAAACAACTGGCATTTCCTAGCGGCTTAATTATTTTGACTCAATGAATCAAATCTTGACAAGATGTTCACTTTTAAAAGGCCACATATTTCATTGTTAATTTGCCAATTTAGAAATGTTGGTGGTATTATCTGGGAGTGGAAGGTACAACACTGGCATTTGGAATTATTTCAACCGTCTATTTTTCAAGAAACATTTCATAAAACAAACCAGTGAAAGTTGCATTACAATAAGTGTTGAGAAAACAATTAAAACTGTCATTTTGTTTTTATTAAATTTGACATAACACTTATACTTTTCAACAATGTAGTATTCTTCCATAACCCTAACCCCCTAGCTATTTTGGCTAAGAACCTTCTTGAATCCACCAAAATCCAACACCATGCAGTAACACTACCACCCAACTGTTGGACTTGGATGGAATTGAGACACCCAGACCCATGTAAAGTATCCCTGTCTGGGCTATACAGTACTGAGTCCATCAAAATCCAACACCATGCAGTAACACTACCACCCAACTGTTGGACTTAGCTGGAATTGGGACACCCGGCCCCATGCAAAGTATCCCTGTCTGGGCTATACAGTACCGAGTCCATCAAAATCATCACCATGCAGTAACACTACCACCCAACTGTTGGACTTGGATGGAATTGAGACACCCAGACCCATGTAAAGTATCCCTGTCTGGGCTATACAGTACTGAGTCCATCAAAATCCAACACCATGCAGTAACACTACCACCCAACTGTTGGACTTGGATGGAATTGAGACACCCGGCCCCATGCAAAGTATCCCTGTCTGGGCTATACAGTACTGAGTCCATCAAAATCCAACACCATGCAGTAACACTACCACCCAACTGTTGGACTTGGATGGAATTGAGACACCCAGACCCATGTAAAGTATCCCTGTCTGGGCTATACAGTACTGAGTCCATCAAAATCCAACACCATGCAGTAACACTACCACCCAACTGTTGGACTTGGATGGAATTGAGACACCCAGACCCATGTAAAGTATCCCTGTCTGGGCTATACAGTACTGAGTCCATCAAAATCAAACAAACCCAGCTGTTGGAGTTTGAATGGTTTGGGGTGGTTAGAGTTAGAAACTGGAAACTTGGGATGGAACACAGGGAGGGAATGACTCACACTTCTTGGATGAGTTTCCTCTTCTTCAGTTCTGATCTCTCCTTATCCGTCAATGAACTCATTTCACCTACAAACAATTTCTGGAGTTGATCTTTGACCTTATCGACGATATAGGGCACCTGAAAAGGTAATATTCCAATCACTTAAAATCATATTATGTACTTGCAGAAAAGAACACTGCGGGGAAAATGGGATTTTGTTGGGATTATTGTTTTTAATTCAGGAGTTAATGATTAGTTACAGGTTTTTTAAGAAGAAATTATTTGCTAATTTGCTTATTTTTTTCATATGAGAAAATAGCACCCTCTTGTGAAGCTCTTTTTCCGCTAACCCAGTGATACAAGCCACAGCATTCTAACCTTTCTCATAACCCTTGGACCTCCTTCTGCTGTTTTGTTGACTTCCAGCCATCCCGCAGACATGGCCTTGCTGAAACCTATCTTGGCATTCATGAATTTCTTCTGTAAAAAAAAATTAATAAAAAATTAATAAAAAGAAAACATTAAAAGTATGGTATTGGATTGGTTATTTAAAAAATTCAAATGGTTGAATTATTGTAAAACTGTTGAAAAAATAATCTTTCCTAGAAATATTTTTGCCCGAGGTGCTGTCACTTTTAGGAAAAGTTATACAAGTTTCTAATTTGAATTTAGGAAAGAGTACTCTTTCCTAAATCAATGCAACATCATCCATCAAGTGTCGAGTGCAATAAGATCTATCAACAAGAACAAAAGATTTTTAGTAGAACTCAGCTCACTTCAACAAAATCCAACAGAATTTTACTTTTCTTGCATTCTGTTGCATGGTTAGGTTTAACACACTTTATCCTCGCCTCGAGTCTTACCATGAGTTCAGCTTGCAGTATACCGCCCTCTTTAGGTATGGCTTCATACACATGGGCCTCGTAGCTACCATTTTTGCCCATTTCTTTACCTTCAAGGGTTAACTCCCAATATTTATTGGTCTGTTGCTTAGTTTCTATGACCTGAAACAAAATTAAATAAATTAAAACATTGATTTAGCATGTTCAGTTGCAACATTCTACTTTTTTTGTTCGCCAACAAGTTTATAATACTTAATTCTTAATATTATTATCTCGAAGAACAAGAACACAGTTTCATTTGAATAACTTTCAGCTTTCAGCTCAGGAGTGAATGAGGACAATTATAAGTTAAGAAATTTGGACTGTCTATTGTGGTTGTAGGCCTGAAAAATAATTATTTTTTATAGGCCTAATCATAATTTGTTCGACTTAAACAAAGGAAACATGGAAATAAACTTGACTGCCGACTTTAATTTAACAACAAAAAAATAAAAATCCAGTCATACAACACTTTTTCTACAGACTAGTGATTGTAACGACATCCCGAACACATTACATAAAATAAAATAACCATTAGAATATGCATTACAATATTGCCCGACACTCTTCTTACGCCGTTACGGTTAAGTAGCCACTACGAGTACGAGAAATGATGCAATCAAGTCAACACACATGAGTCCAGCGTACACATAGTACATGGGGACATGTGCTCTGTGTTTATAATACTTTATACTCGTCCAAATTACATTTCCTAACGCCTGTAAACTCTTCACAGCTCCAACAATCTGTTGATGATCCCTCTGTAGAGATTTAGCCAATACATCTGTCGATATCTGACCATCTTTTTCGACACGTTGAAGAATTGACTCGCCCAACTGATCCGCCATCTTGAATGTTGTGACTTTAAACGGTGACTATTTCATACTGTATTTGTTGAGTAAATATTTTTTCATATAACAGCCGCTGTATTACCCTGTTGTCCTCTTGTAAATATAATTGTAAAATAAAGTTTAATTAAATAGTTATTTCATTAAATGTAGAAATTATTTGTGTATAAGTAATTTATATTAATAATAAAATAACTTTATAAAATATTTTCTGAAGATATATACCTGAAAATATATATTTAAATAAGTTCAAAGGTTCCTATTTTTGACCAGCCTAAGTGTCCATGGTAATCTATGACGCTCATTGGTCAACAATGCGCGATCCACCTGTGTAAATTTACATAATTGATTTGTTCCGCCATTGAAATGATTGACAGCAATCCAGGACATTATAGAAGCAATTATAAGCTGAACTTTTGGAAAGGTATATTTTAAATAATTGTTTTGTTTATTGTTACAGTCTGAAATAAACACTTCGTTTAAATTAAGTACAAATCCCCTGGTCATGTCATGCCATAACAGTTAGATCATGGAGGAAGGAATTTTCCTTCCTCCATGGTTAGATCATGCCTCCATGGTTAGATTATGTGTGATGTGTTCTACCAAAATCAGACACATTTGGACAAGAAATCAAAATTAAATTGGTTATTGATAATGAAAGTATAGTCTATACTATAGAGATCTTTCGAATTTAGCTTTAGGCCTACAATGATAGCTTTCTTATTTTAATTGGATGTGCAAAATTGGAATTACGTAATTTTGTAGTTTGTATATAATTAGGCAGTTTCATGAAAATTTGAAGTTGCTTCAATGCTTTTAAATGTCATATCACTGGATAGAACAAAAAATTAGAAAGAAAATGAGGGGTCAATGGTCATGATAGGTTAACCCTATGCAAAGTTACGAATTTTTGTTGATTTAAATATTTGGTAATTTTTAAGATCCAGTTTCATTTGAAAAGTTGTGACCGAATTTGCCTGCAATGTATCCTTGTAGTACTAACAAAGTCTATTTTGCGCAAGTTGCACTGTTTTTGTGCCAACGTTACAGTTGGGATGGACTGATCAATTAAGATAACCACGATGTGTAGTATCCATTTATCGATACTAGAAGTGACTACATCCGTAGACTACCCTTTATATTAGAATTTTACCATGAAAGTTCGGCGGGTCACAACTTCGACAGAAAAAAAGGATATGAAAAATAGCGCCACCATCAGCGGTTTGCGTGAATCTGCCTAATATAATTATTTATGAAAACTCAAAATTGCCCTTTAAAGTTACAAGTTTCATTAGTATAATTTCAGTAATTAACTTTTTACAAAGGTACTTCATTTTCCCTAGCAGCGGGCATTACAGAAGAATAATATTGCCTTTTGTTGCTTTATTAAGGGTTTTATATACCGTTCCGAGCTTTGCCCAATTCTGTCTGATTTCGGTAGAACACGTCAGTCTTTCATCAATCATAAATTTCATGGTTTTATACTAGTTTTAACTTTTAGTTTCTATAAACTTATTTTGTCATGGAAGTTTGCTAATCTTGTCCCTAATAAATTTTTCATTTAACCTTTTGATCAAATTGTCAATAGTTTTTCAGTCTTTACTTTACAGAAGTAAACCTGCAATAATTTTCTATTATTTGTTGTATTTTTTCTGTGTAGGATAACAATGGATGGCTTAAATTTACACTGAGTACGAATTCGCCAAACAAATCGCAGCGATGGCATCAACGCTACACCTGTCCCAGATGGAAGAGGGAGAGGACAATTTACCTCTACTTCCCCTCAATAGGGCGGCTGAAACTAAACAGTCCTTCGGTGCGCTACGTCAAAAACAACGTGCTCGTAAAATCAACGCCAATGCGACAGACGCAGATTTTATGATGGAGGAGCATGGCTATGATGCAGATGAATTGGAAAATCAGTTCATGACAAATTTCTCCCGGAAACAGAAACGTCGCACGATGCTCATCCTCCATGATGCATTTTTTGTTGTATTAGACTTCCTCCAGTTCTACGCATTGCTTTTAGCTATCTCATTACGATGGCCTTGGCCTTACAACTGGCTATATCCCAACCGGTTCATGTTTCTCTTCAACTTGGATTTATGGGAATTCTTCAAGATGAATACCCCTGATGTGTACGCCTCGGCGAGAGATGGCTTCATTGACAGCACACTTATTTGGTTTGACTATCGCTGGTATGCTCTTGCCTGGGGCATATTCATCTTTGTGATGATAACGATCTACATCTGTCTGTTCATCGCGATGAATTATCAGAAGCGGTACAATCTACTCTTGCAGATTGCGAAGCTACAGAGGGCGTATATCATCATGTGTCAGATCCTGGCGATGCCTATTGGTGTAATGACGGGGAAGCTCTTTCACTGCAATGCAGACAACCAGATGGATGTCCACAATGACACCCCATGCGCAGGTGGAGAGCACCTGGCCTATGTTGTCATCCCTCTAGCAGTCTACATTGGGCTCTTTATCATGCTACCCATCTGGATGATCATGAAGATCAGGACTCAGATCTTCAGCAACCGATCAGAACGCCACGAGGGATTCCTACAACTCAAAGAAATGGAGTATGCTCATGGTTTGGACATCATCTGGGCTGTTAAGTTGTATCATCTCTTCTCTTCCTTCCGTCTCGTCTGGAGCTACTACCGCCCTGTCATGTTCTTCTTCAAGCTTCTTCTTCTAGGGGCCTATGCATCACTCCTCTGGTATCCCATGTTGCAGATGGTTGTATTTCTCGTTGCTGTTTGCCCCCTGTTTCTGATCATCTTAATCAGACGCCCGTTTCGAATCACCTCCTTCAATGTGGCCATCATGATCAACTTCTTCTGTATGCTCTGCCTGACAATCATGGGCTTGATGCAGAATCTGTTAGAGACAAACTCTGTGTTTTTTCAGGCCGAGTATTTGTACTCTGAGCTTCTGGCCCTTGGGTGTTTTTGGGCTGGCATCACCATTTTATGGATTGTATATGTCCTGCTGCGCTACTTCGGTGTCCTTTGTAAACGCACACCACTTTGGCCAGAGATGACCAGTAGTGACCTCAACAAGTTGAGTGATGAAACACGCAAATATATGAAAGCTCTCCTTAAAGGTCGTATTGTCTTGGAGCATGCCTTATCAACCTTTCCCCTCTTTAGCCCGGTGCATGAGCTTTCACGACAAATCCAGATCATTAATGCGTACTGCCGAGAGGCGGAGGCTCTCGGGGACCCTGTTCACGACACTCTGTGGGATCTCCTCGATGAACTGATTGAGGCGCACTCTCGTTTGGCACCTGTGTCTCTATTCTCGGAGTCAGTGAAATCATCGATTCGGGAGACGGCACAGGAGTTCATGAAGTTGATGCCATCATTCAAGAAGCGGTTGGCTCAGAGGGAGTATGATTTCATCCTGATGACACCGATGAAGAGGAGGATGCTTCTCAAGATGTTTACATTGGGTAAATTGATGAGACAGAATTAACTGGATCATTTGGCAGTTGCACATATATCTATATATATAGATATATGGAGTTATGATCACCTGATTTTATATGATTGCATTGTTGTTATTTTTCAAAATAGTCAAAAAATATATGTATAAAAGTTCGTATAAATTGGACAAGTTCATCTTAAGTAATGATAATATCATTTCAAATTTTTTTGGGTGATTTTTGTGATTTAAAAAAAAAAAGTATTTGCTGTTTTTGTTGTTGTGGTTAACGAGACAATCAATAGTTTTTGCATTTCTTTTTTTCAGGCGTTTTTGTGAATGGTAAGATGAACAAATCAAGGCCAGTAGACCAGACAGACACTGTGCAGAAATTGTACAATCCCAAGGAGTCTCTGGTGCTTCAACAGAGAAGAATAGAAGGTGGGTTTAGATGTCTTATTTTGTATTTTATAGTTTATCGTTAAATAATCTATTGAGTGGAAAATTCACAAGATACATCAATCAAATTTTGAATTGAACAAAGAAAAATTAGATTATACCAAAATCTAAAATCCAGTCAATTATTTGTAAGTTCATACTTAGCTCTTCTTTTTCCTGATTTTCCCTTTTTCTGGTTTCCATTTGTTAATTAAATTGTTTGTTTTTATGAATGCCAGTTGTAGTAATCATACTCATACAACACTCGATTACATTTTTCTGTACTCATTCCTGTACTCATGAATAAGTTCTCGACTAGAGATTGAGTACTCATACGTGGACTCTCACTCAGGTACATTTTTCAGTACTTGTTTTTAAACTTCCTGAAGAACACTACAAAAAGAAGCAAAATAGTGTTTAATTCTTTCATGAAATTATAAGAAAACAATAAATAATCATCCTTTCTTTTTGGGAACAGGAGATGATGGGTTCTATGAAGACGATACACCAGATGATATGGGACTGAGCAGTCTCCGTCTTAAACAACAGTACCAGGCCAAGATGATGAGGAAGCCCATCCTTGAAGAGATGAGTGAAGATGATGAGGATGGGGACAGTCAGGAGGAGGATGAAATGAGTTGGATGCGGGGAATTCCTTCACGAGCAGAGGTAAGAGGGGGGAGGCAAGCATTCTACCTCATCGGGGCATTTCCTGATCACCCCTTTTCATCTTCATTGTCCCCAAGAAATTGTGGGTGGGATCGATAATAGATGAAGCTAGGAAATGGAAAAGAGCTGTATCTAAATTTTCTAAAGGGGCCTTCTGATTTTTTTGAAAAAGGTAAAACAAAGTGATTTTAGATTTCATGCATTAGGTGACATTTCCTTTACTCTTTCACATAATTAATTGGTCATTGTTTGCAAATTGATTGTTTCAGAGTGATTTAGTGTCATCAATTAATGACCGGGATGCAGATGAAATTTCTGACATGATGGCTGACATCCCTAGCAGGCCGGGAAGCATGGCCAGGTAAAAAAACATTAGTGTTTCTCAATATCTTATAATGTTCATTTGTTAAATTGATTAATTTGTTTTATTATTTTCTACATTTTAAAATATTTCATTGTAAATGAAAGAAACAGTATTTCTTGCTCTTCCGTATTTATTTGAAAATTTCCTTCACGGCATTATATTTTGCATCTATTCTTGGTTTAATAAACTATATTCCTTTTGAATGTGTAGTTTTTCCAAGTCTATGCATAGACAAATGTATCAACAATAACTTTAAAGGTAAATTTGTTTGATCACCAAGTTCCACAGAGTGAATGCCGTTTCAGCACAAAAAGCCTACACTTTGTGCACACACCACAAGTTATTAAACCATAGTAATGGTCACTGCATGGTTTAAACAAAATAAAAATTGCACAGCAGTGTGTTTACAAGGAAAAACAACATCATTGTTTTCAAGATTTGCTGTTTTTTTTCATCAAAGAGTCCTTCATCAAAGAGTCCTTCATTCACATTGTCACACATTGTCATGTACCACAAGGACCTGATAAAGATTGCTATGAAAAGTTTGTCTTTACATATTGGCACCAGTCTATTTCTAAACTGAGCCTCATTCTGATTCTCATAGACTTGTGTGTATTAGGAAAACAAGATGGTCACAACAAGTTTCCTGCATAATGTTGATGATGGTGCAAGTTTATAACTCCTCTCATTCGCTCGAAACATGCACAGATTGAAGCAATTTCTCAACTGAATCCTTAATCACAATTTGCTTCATATTTCTTTCAAATTTCAATATTCATTATAAAGAAACTCAAGCCACTTTTTCTATATATATGTCTGAATTCCATTTTAGGTGGAATGCCCATTCCCAATACTTTGTAATAACTCTATCTTTAAGCCAGCTGTTTGTATCAAATCCTAAAAGGTTTCAAATGTAGCTTTCTGCACAAGTGTGTATCCAAATATGAAACATTTATGTTGATAAATTAAAAAAATCAATTTGATTATTAATTTTTATCAAACAGTAATGGCCCCCGCCCTAGCTCAAGGCATCGGACATCCTCAGCGGTCTCAAAGAAGTCCCGCCACACTCTGGGCAGTGGGGGAAAACAAGGAAGCAGCACTTCCTCACAAAATATCCAAGAGGGACATGAGTGGAACGCAGAAGATTCGGTGTAAATAAGAAGATCCCACCATACCAGAATGTTGTCTTACAAGGATGTAGGTTCAGCTTGTATGCATTTAATATTCCATGCTCCGCAAAACCAAAATCTAACTTTGTTGTATTAACTATTCAGAGTGTAATTATTTTGCACATAATTATATAACATTTAATCCGTCCATGAGAAGAGGATCCAGGTGGATCCAGGGGAGGGGGAGGAGATAAAAAAGGGGGGTTTAAAAGGAGGTTTAAAAAGGTGGCACCCACAGCGGCATAGCCACGGGGGACCTGGGGGGGCACCAGTGGCGTAGCTATGGGCGGGCCAGGCAGGGCCTAGGCCCGCCCACTTCTTGTCTAGGCCCGCCCACTTCTTTTTTTTTTTTAAACGATTTATGTTGTTTGCATTCCTCTTCTATGTATGTTTGTGTGATATAGGCTACAGTGCATTTTATTTTATACTGTATACTTTAAAAAGGACAGGGGCTATCATGCTTGTAGGCTACTGTTGCGTTCTTTATGAGCATGGCCTAAGGTGTCTCACAGCACATTTTGGCCTATGATTTAACGAATCAATTTAATGAAGTGAACCTTTTTACTAAATGATTTGTGGCATTATGACTTTCCATGCGTTTCATGGTGTGTATCGTGATCTCCAATCCTTGTAAATATTGTGTGTCAGTGTGTGCGTGTGTGCGTCGGTCGCTGTTCCACCGGCACAAACATAAATCGGCGCCCGTGTATGGATGGATTTATGGATGAATTCTATGGCCCGTCCATTTTTACTCAGGCCCAGCCGAATCTTTATTTCTGGCTACGCCACTGGGGGGCACGTGCCCCCTCCACAAATTTCCAGTGCCCCCCAGGTGTGCCACCCACGAAAAATCCTGATAGTGTCCCCAAAAAAAGAAAAGGGAAAATACCCAACCCCTGGGGAGTATACAGCTCAATTGCTGCCATTACAGCGCATATAGGGCTAATCAACCAACTCTGCCCTCACAGGTACCCATTTAACCCCTGGGTGGAGAGAAGCAATTATGGTAAAGTGTCTTGCTCAAGGACACAAGCACCACGGTCGGGATTCGAACCCACATTCTGATGACTCAGCCATCAGAACACAAATCCGATGCACTAAACCGCTCGACCATGGCACTCCAAACATGGTGCCTTCAAACTGTTTCAGAAAATGTTATGAATGTAATAAATGTAATTATTAAAATTAAATCTGTCCATACTTTTTGTAATTATTTTGTAAAAAACAATTCAACCTTTTTCTACTTCATTTTATATTTGCAATTCATGTATTTATAAATTGAAAACTGTTTGTGTATTTGGGTGCTTAAAGAGTATTTTTGTGCAAAGAACTTTATTCAATAGCTACATTCCTCTTGAAATTATTAAATTAAATTTGTATATATTTTCTTAATTAAAAACAGACTTGATTTGTTAATGTGTACTTCTACATGTACATACAAATTAACCAGACAGCTGATTTTGTTTGCAAGTTTCATTTGTATAAGGGCATGACAAAATGATAGCTTATAGTATATAATGTTGTAGATATTTTAAGATAAAATAGTTTTGTTTTGGTGATTCCTTCGGAAATATTTTATACAATACCATCTGAATCAGATTCACTAAATGGCATCTTTGGGTTTAATAAAAAATAAAAAAAATTGTTAAGTAAAAACTTGCACTATGGTTGAAGACTACAACTGAATTGATAAATGCAAATGCTTATCTTTATCTGGACAGAGACCTAGCAAACAAATACAATTGATTCTCAATATCAAGAGCTCTTTTATCATAAATATTGATTTCAATGTATATTTCTGAGCAATTTCTGAAATTCCCTGTCTTTGTATCTCATTTGTTTTGCAGTCCGCTGTTATAATAGGTTGTACTATACATTGTATGCAACAGGCCAATACATCCCTTAAAATGAAAATTTCATTATTTTTTCCTGACAATAAAGTGTTCTATTAAAATGTATATGTCAGGGATGCGCAGGCTGGTGGAAAAAACACTGAAGCTAGTCTTAGAACTGCCAGAGATTTTTAAAATTTACATAACATGTATAAAAATCACTGATTTTAGTTAATTCACTGAAAAGACTCATCCCTGATATGCAAATGTATATGAAAATCACCAAGAAACAGAAAGCAAGAAATTATGATAGTTTCATTTATTTGTTTTAATAGTATTCAAACAGGACGGAACATTTCTTATATGTACATCTCATATTGTAAGATATTTTAAAAAAGAAAGTCATTAAAAGAAAATTCCCATTTTTGAAAAAGGACATTTGAATCTGTTTTTAATTTTAAAAAAACCACTGCTAAGGCCAATTAATCATATCATTTGGAAGATTTTATTGTGGACGGTTCAATAAGGCAATAGTGATTATTGAAAATTGTTTTAGAAATAATGGAAAATGAAAATTAGACATTTGGCCAAAAAAAGTTTGCCGTTTCTGGTCTCTGTACACGTTGCCTCAGACCCGTGCGTCAGCAATTTTAATTTCCTTTGTTTTTTGCTATGAAATGATGTCCAATTGCCGGCAAAATTGCTGGATCGATTGGAATTCTGCTGTGTTTTAAACGACTTTTTCACATATGGGTATGAACGTTTGCCCGATTTGTGAGGCCTCTCTTAGCCACCATACTTTGTATACAGGAAATTTGGTCCTCACGTGTACATATATCATGTGTTTCCCTGTGGCAAAAAAAAAAAGCCTTCAGTGCACCTATTTTAAAGGGGCCTATGACCAGAAACGAGACTATTTTATTGGCCTTAATATTTCAAGGCATTATGTGAATTATTGCAATCAGAGGTATAACAAGAAAATAATTCTTTATGCAATTAAACTAAACACTAAATAGGAAGACAATAAATACAAATTCTATATGATTTTACAATACAAAGTACCGTTCTGAGAGATTTTTACCAGAAGTCAAAATTCGGTGAATATAATCCGTTTCCGATTTCTTTGATAAAAAGGCACATGAAATTATCACTACAAATGCAAATAGCACTACTACAATACTAGCAATGAACATTATTAGCATTTATATACAAAATACCATTTTTCTTTTTACAATTTGTACACCTGAATACCGCCCTCTCTTAACTCCACGGCATGAAATATCGGGTACCACTTCAGTCATCAGACTTGTTGTCAATGGTTTTTGTCGTCATCAAAATATTTATTTGGTTCTTGCTGTTGTTGCTGTTGTCTTGTTGTTTCATATAGTCGTTGCAACAGTTATGTTGAATGTATTGAAGCAAGGCACTTCGAACTGTATTTAATTATTTTAACATTGTTTTGTTTTTGAGCTGGAGCAAATACCGTGTACATCCATCCCAACCAAAATTGGAAATTGTCAAAAAAAGACACATTAGCTTATACTGATTAGAAAGTACGAAAATAATATAGAAGATCATACCAAAATCAAACAGTTT
The DNA here is from genome assembly GCA_029582265.1 of Zoroaster sp. YZ-2022. Taxonomy (NCBI): domain Eukaryota; kingdom Metazoa; phylum Echinodermata; class Asteroidea; order Forcipulatida; family Zoroasteridae; genus Zoroaster; species Zoroaster sp. YZ-2022. The sequence continues at coordinate 2,152,835 of CM055825.1, read as the reverse complement.
GAAAAGTCTATGTTTGGTATTTTTTACGATTAGCTATTCACCAAGGGGTTAGTTATTTGTAAACTGCTCCTTGGTGAATATGCTACTTGAATTTTTTAGTCATAAACTTCACAATAGACAAATGTTGAAGTGGCTAGAGTAATCATTTATCAAATGAGGATTTTCTCAACGACAAATACATTAAAAAATGTCCATTCCCTTCATATGTCTAAGTTCACTACTGAGCTAGAACTGGTGGTAGCCTGCCTCCGGAGGGCGGCCTTTGCACAGCCATCTGCTCCGCCTCCATCAGCTGTGTCCTGAGCTTTCGGATCTCGCTGCGTTGCATGTCAATGATACGGATGTTCTCATCGTGTTTGCCCTCCCGGCTGGACGGGCTGGTGTTCATGGAAAAGGAGGACTCGGCCTGTTGCTCAAGCTGCTGGTTCTTGTTCTTCTTGTTAATGCCCAGGGCAGCTTCAAGGTCGTGCACCTGGGTACGGGCAATCTTCAACTCACGACGGAGATCGTTGATTTCTTTGATCAGGGATACATTTTCCTGTGGGATGGAGAGATCGGGTTCAATTGTTATACACTGAACCACAAACTGTTTATATGCCAAGTGACTAGAAAACTACTGACACTGCTCTTTTAAAGCTTGTGTCCTCAATTTGCTCGGTTCTGGAACTACTTCCGAAAACATATATTCCTGAATCACAGATTCCAATTAATATAAAAATATAAATAGATTTCTTTAAACTTTTCCAACATTAGGAAACAAAAAATTACACTTATATTGACAATCTAGAGCAGAGTTTTAGCAAAACAGACAGCAAGTACAAATAAAATGATGGACTTCTTAGACTTTCTATGGAGTTTCTCTTGTTATTAGAGTGTTGAAGACTCAACTTTGAGTCACTGAAAACAGCAGCATGCGTCAATTACCTGCATGATCCTGACATTGTCGGCTCTGTGGATCTCAGTATCCTTGGCAAGTTTCTTACGTAGTGAGGCCACGCTCTGCTCAAGATGTTTGCGTTGTCTGCTGTACTCTCGCTGTATGTCAGCATCGACACTGGCTGATTCAATCTACAATGACACAAAGGGCAAAGGAAAGATAATGACGGTCTATATGTCTTATTGACACAACTTGCATCATAAATAAATTGTTATTTGTCTTATTGACACAACTTACATTGTAAAACACATGTTATTTGGCTAATTTTAGGGGTAAGGAGGAGTTGTTGGCATTCTTTGGGGTGTAGATATTGTGGGATACCTTTACAATATTTCATAGAGGGGAAAACATTAGAAAACTTCTCTTTGAGGGGTGGGGGACATGGGGATTGGGGATATCCCCTATCAAATTATAATTCTGAAGAAACTAAAATTACACTGTCTGAATATGTAATAATAATAACATTTATATGTAAAATTAGAAAAATTGGATTTACTTTTCAATCAAACACTTTTATTTAATAATGATTAACTTACTGTGTCATCCTGAACATGCTTAGCATACAACTGTTTGATACACTCCTTTAGTTTCTTGGGCTCCTGGATATAAGCCACACAGTTGTGAAGATCAGTCTTGAAACGGCGGCAGACTGCCTCGGTGTCTCTGACCTGTTAAGTTACAATAAGACAAGATACACTTATCAAACCACTCTTGGTTGTAAGGAGAGCCATAAATTGTTTCCACTTTGAATTTTTTACAAAAAAGGTTGTTGTTGTGATGTGACATCTAACTTAAATTTATTTAAAATCGGGTCACTTATTTTACTTATTTGGAAGTATGGAGATCCAATCAATTTAACAATCCAAGTAAAGACTGTTTGCGGTGACACCATGCAGAAATTCTCTTTTGAATAGTAAGTGGTTTAGAAAAGAACCAGTTGGTTACATCTCAGGTTCTTTTCAGAAATATTTACTCCTCAAAAAAGAATTTCCACATGGTGTCACTGCAAACAGTCTTTACTAATCCACAGGTAAAATATTCATATGAGTAACTCAGAAATTTGTCTTTTCTATTCATTGTGCCCCTTCTTGGATGATAACCCTATTGGAGTGGAAAAGGGGTGTTCCTGAACCTGCCCTAGTTATGCCCATGATGTATATCTAAGATATGGCAGGCCTAATTATCTCTCTTACCTTTTGTCTCTCCATGTGCATCTCCTTCTCTGTAGCCTTCAGTTTCTGTCTGAGCTCGGTGATGTTCAACTCCAGCTGAGTGTTCTGCTTGTGGAATCTCTCCAGCTCGCTCTCCATCTGATCAAAATTTAAAAAAATCAAGATTTATCATCATTTTATTAAGTCTTCATCTAAGATTAACACCGGACTGAGTCTTCAGGATAAGTAGGGATTAGGGCCAAATGGATTAGTAGAAGACAAGGAATATATCGTGATCGTACCTCCTGAATTTGTTCTTTCATAGCTTTGATGTCATTCTCTCTTGGTTCAATCTGTTTCTTCAGTTCCTTGATTTTGTAGTCAAGAACAAATTTGAACTTCTCCAGTTCTTGGTTCTTCTTCTTCAAGTCATAGATTCTCTTTTCCTGAGGTGAAAAAAAGAATTTAGATAAATTGTAAGAAAATATTGCTTAACAAATTTATCTGCTAAGCAAAATTTAGCTGAGAACCTGCCAGAAGCAATATACATTATGTGGTAATGTGGCTGGTAACCTATTTTTGCTAAGCGCCAATTTTCTGTTTAACAGCTCTTTTACATTAGCCCATATGGGGATAATAATGCCATGAACGTCGTGCTTAGCGGATAACTGAGCTACTTATTCTCCTCTACTCACCTTATCTTGGATTGTCTCATCTCTCTCCTGTATTTCTTTCTTCAGACCGTATATATCCTTCTCCAGTGACTTGATAACTCCTTGCAGCTTGGTCTGTTCATTCTGTAACTTCTTAATCTCATCTTTGTGATCTTCTATCTCCTTCTGTAGGCTGGTGAACTACATGGTTAAAAGAGAAGAGTTCCTAAATTACAATTGACCATTTCATACAAAATGTTTTCCGAAAATTCTAAGCTCCCACAGAAACATCCAACATTCTTGGCAGTCACTTGCAACACAAGTAGTAATGGACAGTTCAAATCAATGATAGCACAATGCTATGCTAATAAAAATAAACAACATGTGTTTTTACCTTTTTCCTCATGATTCCAGTCTCCCCCTTCAGTCTCATGTTAGCCTCCTTCTCATCTCTTAGTCTCCTCTCGTATTTGTTCTTGATGTCCAGGATTTCTCGATCGGCGTCTTCCTCAATCTGTTTCTTAGTCTCCTCGTACTCTCTCATCTGCTGCCTCGACTCATCATGGGCCTGAGTAATACAAGACAAAAAACTCAGAATTAGACAAATTAAGTTCTTCTCTTTTGTAATCAACAAACATCAAAGGCTAACACATGACTTTTAATACATTTTTTGGGGGTGAGGGAGTTAATATACACAAGGTAAACATCTCTCAAAATATTTCTGTCTCGGGTTCCTATCGTTTTAGTCAAAATTAGTGAAATAATTTCCAAGCTGAATTTCTGTCATCTAAAGACAAAAAATTCCACTTTGGAATCAATCTGAACAATTAGAATGCATTTTCACTATTTTCTACGCTGAAACTTTTTATATGGATGTACTAATAGTGGCCATCTCTCGTTGATCTCTTGTATGGCCACTATACACAGGTTAACAATATGGTCATTGGTCCGTGGTAGTCCCTTAGGTGACCCCTTTACACAGGATTGACTAATCGAATTACTGAGCCAACTATAACCTACCTGATCCAGCAGTGTCGTCTTCTCCTGTAGTTTGGTCTCATAGTACTCCGTCAGCTCCTCCAGGGCTTGCTCCTTAGACTCCTCTGTCTCGGACAGCTGACGCTCATAATCCTCCTGCATCTTCTGACTCTTAGACTGGAGTTCCTGGTACTTCTCATACTCAATCATCAACTTCTGGTTGTTAGCCGATTCTGTGGATGGATCGCAGGATTATTATTTTCAGTTTTTATGTCCAGAATTGAAATAGTTACTTTTTTGGTTTCTGTTCTTAGAGGCAAACCAAGAACTGAGAGAATTGAGATAATTTTGTAATTTCCCCCCCAAAAAAAAAAATTTTGTAAAAATTTCAAATTGTTCAAATTCAAATTGTTCTAATGTAAATATTAATTTATAAAAAATTATTTCAATTGACATCCAGGCGAAAAGCACAGAATAATGTTACATTTTATGCTGTTAACCAAATGCAATAAACCATACGAAGCAAATATTTCTGCTCAGCTGTTCTCCAAAATTTGACCAAGAATTTCCCAGTTGTTTTCCAGGAATTCGGTAAGCAAATATATTTCATCGGAAAAATAAAATAGATATCCAGCCGAAAAGCATAAAATAATAATAAGTTTTTAGCTGGTTACTAATAAACAATACTTAGCACTAAATTCTGTTCACTCACCGAGGTCCTGTAGTTCCTTATTCTGTTTCTCGATCTGCTCAGCGACTTCCTCCTCATGCTTAGCCTCCTCCTTGTCCTTTTCTGTCTTCAAGACCTGGTTCTTTGTCTTGAGCGACTCCATCTCTTGGATGAACTTCTCCGTCAGCTCCTTGATCCGCTCATTGTAGTTCATGTCCTTCAGACGTAGCTGGTACTCATTCTCCATCTTCAGCTCCTCAACGCGCTGCTTCAGCTCGGCCATCACTGTGTTCTGATAAGCAAATGACGAATGAAGATTAGTAAGAGGAAGCTTGCGGGAGCGCCATGTCAGATCTCTAATAAGTTGTAATAGTATGTTGGTTCTGAGAAGAACCAGTGGTTTGACAACTGTTTGAGGTTTGACAACACTTCAATCTGTATACTGTGATCATCTTCAGGCGAAGATCTGAATTCCAAAGTTTGTTTTCTCAGACATTAAATTCATTTCAATATCACACTTATTTGCATACTCTCATGAAAGATAGTTACACAAAAGGTAGTATATGAAGGTAGTACATAGAAAGATAACCACTGAATAGATAATATGAAAGGAGACAATATCAATCAATGTACACATCGTTCATGAAAACACAGAGCATGGAGGCTGTTCATGTAAGCCAAGGCTTGTCAGGAACAACCTTAGACAAAGGAGACGTATGTACAAAACATATATCAGGGGACAGACAAAGTACATGTCCTTGTCCATAAAAGACTCTTTGAATTGCTCAGGACAATGATAACGCTCTTTGTAAGACACTCACCTTTTCCTCAAGATCCGATTTGGTGATGAGGATCTCTTCAGCATACCCAACCTCCTTATCTCTCTTCAAGCCACGCCCCTCCTTATCACTGATCTTCCAGATCATGAGAACCGCATCCTCAGATGTGGTGATGAGATACTGATCATCGTATGTGATGCGCATCTACAAACAAAAAAACACAGTTGAATGATTAAACTTTACACTTTAAAAACCAAACAAACTCACCTGATAACTACAATCACAATTCTCTTGTTAATTATTAACATCTTTTTTGTGTTTTTCCTTCTATATTTTAAGAAAAAGCATGTGAATTTTTTGACGGATTTTTAAAATATTTTTTTAAGGTAATCTATTGGGCACTACATGGTGTTGTTTCTTATTTTCTTTTACCCTTGTTGTCATGACTGGAGCAATGAAATAAATAGAGATATAAATACATACAAATCAACAACCAACATACCTTAGTCACAGCTGATCCATGACCCATATGTTCCTGCCATTCTCCAGGTACAGTAAGGGGGAATTTGAGAGAGCGTAGGGTACCAGTGTTGGTGCCGGCAAACAACATGCGTCCACTGTGAGACATCACAACTTGGGTCAGTGTAGTCTCTTGGGCATCAACATCACGTAAAATCTGTGAAGAAAATCAGATGCCAATTAATGATTAGGAGTGACCAATGAGAAGTGTAAAGAGAAGTGTAAAGAGAAGTGTAAAGAATTATAATAATTATAAATAGAATAGTGAAAAGAATGAAAGGCCATGATCGTTAAATTCCAACTCTGCCTACCTGTGAGTCTGAGATCTCTTTGAGGGTGCGATCTGAGCCGACAGCAAATGTTGTCTTGCCGTCGGGCGTGGACGTGACACAGGAGTAACTACATGACTTGAGGACACTCTCTCCCTCGCGTTTGCCCGAGTAGGTGTTCCACTCGTACACGGCACCATCCATACCACAGGAGATGATCTTACTGTCGTCGGCACTCCACACCACCGATCGCACCTGTTTCAAGAACATAATCATCAGTTTTCTCATACAGATTTGAGATAATTTTTGTGAAGATTTGTTAATTAATCTATTTGAAATGCTGTGAATTAAAATCTTTAAAAAAAGGGGAAATATTTATACTTTCTTCTTACACATCCAAAATGTTACTTACCTTTCCATTGTGACCTTTCAAGTTGCTGACATTCTCAAAGGTTGTTGAGGAGTAGATCTGGATGACGTTGCCATGGACGGCAGCAAAGACATGCCCACCATTGCTGAATGAACACTGGGGGTACAAACACAAGGATTCGTTTTTATTTTTTTAAAGTAAATAATGGCTGTAAGACTTGTTTTGTAATCAACCTATTCAAGTCGGTTTGTTTTTTAAATTTGTTTTCTCTATTAGGTTTTTCAAAATAAGTTATGGCTTTATAAATTATTTTGCAACCATGTTATGTAATATGACTTGAGTTTATGTTTCTATATTATTAGGAAGCATAAATGACCCACATTGACCAAAGGTGCTTTGCTCTGGCCACAGTAGCAGGTTTGACAGTATACAATTCATAGAGGCCATCAGAGGCTGCCCACATCAAGCAAGTTCATGCTTCATCCAGGTTAGCGCAATCTATTGTAATTACCTCTCTACAACCCCTGATAGTGAACTCCTTGAATGTGCGTATGTCGTCGATGAGTAGGTTCATGAGACGGAGCTTGTCACTGAAGCCAACGAGTATATAGAGACCAGAGGGATGGAGAGCAATGCTATAAGCCTCCTCCTGAAACTCCTTGTATAGCTCTAAGGCACTGATAAGAAGAGGGAGGAAACATAACTTAAGAATATTAATTACATGATAATTATTAATTACAATTATTAATTTATTTGAACTGTGTTCAAAAGTATAATTTAAATTTGAATAACTAAGATTATTTCAAGATTGTCTTCACTTACGTTGTTTCGTAGTTCCAGATCCTCACGGTTCGATCAATGGAACATGTGGCTATGAGTGGTTTCCTGCCACACACATCAAGACCTGTGATCATGTTGTAATGGAATGGTTGGGCCAAGAGTTCAAAGGTCGCCAAGTCTCCTTGCTGTGGATGGAAAAAAAAAACATTCCAATTGGATTCCCAAAATTATCTTTCTATTGATCTTTCTGAATCACAAAGTATCAGAGCAGATTTAGATTTATCACTGAAATATGGCACCTAAATATTATTTAAATGTTTTCAGTGCAAAGTAAATAATGAACTTTTGGGAATATCATTTCCCTTCACTGACAAGTAACATCATGTGCCTTTAAAAAAGTGTTCATACCCCAATATTTTCCTACAATTCATGAAAGAAAACTAGATAAATTGGATTATGTTTTTCCTTTTTTACATTTCAAGAATACATTGGCTTCCATCATCAATTTCTTTACGCATACCTTGCCAAGATCGGCACTTGATAGAGTCATGCAGTAGAGTTGGTTTGTTACAGTAGTGGCTACTAGGGTTTCCTCAGACGGACTGACTGTCAACATCTTGATCTCATGGGCCTCGGCTCTGCTTGGGTCTCCTCCAAGAACATCATAAGGAATCTGAGGAATACAAGATTTTAAAAAGTGATTTTTAATCACTCACTGACAGTAATCAGTATACTAAAATAAACAGATAAATTTACTAATCAATATTCTCTGCTTAGAATTTCTATGACATTGGGCCCAAGTTCAAAGACTTCAAAATATTGACTTGAATCTTATTCAAAATAATCACATACCTTGATTTCTCTGGTTTTCTTGTAGAAGTCCTTGTCCTCTGTCTTTTCATACAGATGGACGATTCCTTTGCCTCCGGAGCAGGCAAACCCTTTGGAGTAGGCAACGACTGCACCCACCATGGGAGGGCCTGAATTAGGGACATCCCCTTCTGTAATGCTACCTATGGCACTCCTGTAATTGTAAGAGAAAAAAGAAAAATAATGAATTTAGTCAAATTTAAAAGAACTCTGATCACAACTGAGGTGTTAACATTCTAGGGAGCTGAGATGGTTTCAAGAATGATTTTTGAGTCTGATAAGCAGTGGGTAATAAAGGCGACTTGAGCACCAGTTTGGTGAATATGTGCACTTTGTAAGTACACATTATCATTATCGTTCAAATTCTCAGAAGTACCTTATTGCAGTCATCAAAAAATAATTTTAGGACTAAAAGTTGCATATTTTGACTTAATTTAGAAAAAGAGAAAGGATTTGTTAATTGTTATGATGGTTCTAGCTAATATTTTTTTAAATTCTTTTTCTCTAACCTGCTTCATGTATTTCCTTGGATGTTAAATAAATTTACTCCCCCAAAAATGCAATCTACAAAGTATATGCTTTAAAGCTGCAAGAAAACACAAGCATCATTAAAACGGTCCATGCTTAGCAAGCTGTATGTATTATTTGTTTCTTATATGATCGTTGTCTATATTACCATAGACAATGTCTGGTCTCAGACTCACCTCTCCGAGTCCTTGCTTTGAGCAGACACCATGACAGCCAGCTCATTCTTCAACTCTCCCGCCTCAAACAGCAGAAGCTTTGCAGTGTCTGTGCCAACGATGACCCTCTCGTCCGACACCCAAGCATGGGACAGGAAGTTCTGTGGCTCCATCTTCTGGAAAGCAAACTGCTTGAGATTGCCCTCGCTGTAGCGGTACAGCTTGAAGATGCCGTTGCCTACGACACATACCTGAGTGTTGTCTTGGGGGTTGAATGATACCTGTTTGTGATGAATCAATGAAAGGTTTGGGTTGGGATTTATGCTTAAATTTGATTAAATATGAAACAATGGAAATAATTAATTTCCAGTTGGAAATGAAAAAAAAAATTATATATATATTTCCTGTGTATAAATAGTTGAATGTATTTTAATTATAAATTAGAACTTAATCAAATCTATAATCAATATATATTTTTTTGTGTAAAACCGCAATCAATACAAAAACATTAGTTAGTAATGCTATCCCAGAAAAAAACAAAAACAAAAAAACAACAGCTATAAAATTATAAATTACTTTAAAAAATCTTCAATATTCTCAACGAAAAACAACATGGTAATAAAAGTAATTTTTTTATTTCATGGAAAAGAATGTTTTGTTTTTTTAAAAGAAGGAAATGTTGATAATTTAAAGGGGCTGTCTACCCGTCTACCATACCTGGTAAATATCATTATTTGTAGCGTTAGTGGTCTTTGTGACAGCCATGACTTTAGATTTCTCCCAAGTCCAGTACACAAGTGTCCAGTCTGGCTTCCCACCCTGCGCGATCAGGTACTTGGAGTCTGGAGAAAATGCCATACTGACGATCTCATTGGACTGGATGTCCGTAGAACTCAAGACCTTCCGTCTTCTAAGTGAGTGAAGGTCGTATATTGTGACTGTGGCTTTTTCCGTTCCTTTTTCCGCCACAGCAACGTAACGTCGGTTGGGGCTGACACACATGGATGTGGTGCCCAGTGTTTTGTCTGATCCAGGGATGAATTTCTGTGACTTCTGATCGATGTTGTAAAGGATCGTGTTGGCCCCAGAGGGGTAGACGATGGTCTGTTCATCAACATAGTTGATATTTCCCGTGATTTCACCTTTGAGACCAAATACATGTTTCACTTGTGCAATGGCGATAGCCATCTTGACCTGTAAGTAAACAAAAGTTTGATTTATGTTCAAAACTCACATAAAATCATAATAAATTAATTGAATTTTTAAATTAAGATGAATGTTATGACTGGATATGGGACTGAATAAATAAAAATAATAAAAATTAAAAATAAACAATGTTAATCAAAACACTGTATCGTCCATGTACGTAATTCGCCGCACTCGTGAAATGACGCACCTACATTTGGCTTAGCATTTCTCGGAAAACTTACAAAATTATGGCGTATTACTGGTTGCAATAAACTTATCTAAGTCGTGCTTGTTACAGAAATAAAAATTATAGTGAAATTGTATGATTTACTGGAAAGTTAGTGCTTGTAAAAGTGGAAAAAGTTGTTTTACCACTGATTTTACTAGATACAAATAGTAAGAGATTTACATGACCTCAAATTTTTTTTCACGAACATCTGTGATTTTATTGTTCTATGCCGTCAACAAGCTGTTGTCTGTGGAAACCAAAATATATGAATGCTTTGCATTTGCAATGATTTTTTTAAAGAAATACTGATCCTCAAAATGGACACATTCCTTAGAAGAAGCGAATGAAGACTACTTAATTTGTTGATGTTTATTTCGACGGTAGTGTAAAATTATTGAGAAAATGAAACATTAATATCATGGTTATGAAAAGAAATCTTTTATTTGACAAAATGTTAACAGCATTTTTACACATTTCAAAGTTTTAAAGTACTTTTTGCAAAAATTTTAACCACCTACCATTTTATTGATTAAAAGTTTTGAGAGCTTCTCCAAATTATACCATTTTATTTTAAAAATCGAAAAACAATATTTTTATTTTCAAGATTAAAAACAATTTTACAACCATCTGGACTGGAATAAGATGAAGCATGATTCAACTGTTTTTCTTCTTGGGTACAATTTCTGTGCCCCCATAAACTTTAACAGTTTAGGGGTGAGTCATTATACCAACATCAATTTTCTGATGTCTGTGCGTCTCAAAAAACGGCGCTCAAGACGTCCACGCATATGATCATGCATTGAAATTCCGCATTTTACAATAGAATCCTTCACTGAAACAAACTGAAATACCAAACTGCTAATTTCATGGGTAGAATGTCGTATCTGGCCGCCACTATTTTTCATTAAATATAACCAATAATGTAATCTTACCTACCTGGTAAGGTGGAGAACATATGGATGATGATGGACATATACTTCAAATTATTCCAGGATATTTATTTCATGAAAAATCAGGCATTTTTGGTATACGATGACTTCCTCAGTCATGTCAGTCTGATCTTGTAAACTCCACAATTAGTGACCAACACAGTCATTATAGATAAGGCCATGAGAATGAAAGTCATAGATTTGCGTCCACCGCCCGCATGTCCCAAAAGCTACCGCCTAAATTTTTCATTATTTGCCAAAAAAAATCATTATTTGCACAAATAAGGTATTTCCACCAAACAAATTTAGTTCCAAATCATCAACATCAGTAAAACGAAGTTTTTACCAAATTTCCACCAGTATGTGCACTATAATCATTAGCACATGTTCTCTTACAGTCTTAGTCTCGCGTACGTCGTTCACAAAAAAGGTCGCATCGTGCTAAATCTGTATGGTAAACTCCGTCCGATCCGCACCTGCAACTGTACCGCCTTCACATGCACAACACGTTCGCTGTTGAGCCTTTGTATCTTATGCCTGTGTGTGCGGCCCACACGTATAATGATGCATGTCTTAATGATCAAAATTCTCCTTGTTACTCCTCTTTTACCCTTCACCCTTCCCTCTCTCTCTCTCGCAGGTAGAAAGCATGTACATAAAGTGATTAAGAATACGTCAAATTAGAAGAAACATCTTGTGATTGCGCTGTTATTAATGATCAATGGAAATAATGAATAATGAATAATGAATAATGAAAAAAAGCCTCATGTGTTTTCGAAATTTCCCGGACGCAAATCTATGACTTTCATTCTCTTATAATGTTAGTCATGTTAGTTTAATATTCAACCCCAGCATATTTTGTAATGCTCACAAAAAATATAACAACCCAATAAAATTATCAATGCTTATAAACATAAATAACTTCACTAAGTTAGGTAACTAGGCCTGGTTGGGATTTCGGCATTTTTGGGGGAATAGGCCTTTAAACTGTCGGAAACAGACTGTCACTGTACGCACGTAAATGTACGGTCCCAAATGTACTCTCAGTCTCACGCTGGCAATGAATAAGTCATCAAAGTCCAGAAGTCAAAACTATAGGCCTAGTTCTGATTTTTTTCTGAACTTAATTTTTTCAGTGGTTTATAAATCATACAATAATAATTGACTACGATATTCCTATTTAAAAGTTTCACACTCACACTTCTTACCTTTTACTTTACTACCCGAGTACAAAGAAAATAGCTTTTACTCGATTTTAAGCTGGATTTCCGAATCGTGTCATTTCTTTCCTATCTTCACAACACTACTCTTTTCGCGATCCCATAATCTACTGCTATTGATCTCGTTGTCATGTCAACAACTCCATTCAACCGGTTACCGCGGCTTTACTATGCGTACCGGACCAACACGTCTGGGATCCAGACTTCCAACTTCGCCTTGCTATATCCGACGACTGTTTGCAGCATGAAATACTTTTATAAAAATATAGCAGGATACCAGTTTAATCAAGGATCTGATACGTACCAAAGCAGTAAGCAAACCCTAGTCAGCCAATCCAACCGGGAATCGAATTATATTATTTTTAGTGGTTTTCGATATTTCTTTTATTTTACTTATTTTGTCAATACATGTATACCCTTTTGTAATGCTTTCTCTTATTGTATGAAACTTTTTTGCCAATACTGAGATTCTGAATAGCCTAAATATTGCAAAATGAGGACAAAAAGCCATACAAAATACCAGATTCAAAGGTTTTTGTCCAAGAGGGAGTATAATTTTTCATTTTGTATTTTTCTTTAACTGAGTGGTGATAAGAAATATTCACAAATAAGTTTTTCTTTTTTACTCAGACAATTTATTAATAATTTCAGAAAATAAATCTATTCATGAAGCCATGGAAGCAATATTTTTTTAATTTGATTATAATTAAAAACCTATGTACACATTAAAAATATTCACTCTACAAGCAAAATTGTCATGGTAATATTTAATATACATGCTTTATTATAGAAAACAACAAAGTGTTGCAACTGAAAGATACGTTAAAACGTGAAAAGGTAAAATTCTCTACATAGTTGTTTTATTTCATATATTTTAGCTTAATAATGTGCAAACTAATACACAAAGTATATTGATAATTATACTTCTGCTGTCAAAGTTGCTTGCTTGAAACTTGAGAAATGGTTATCTTGGATGGACCCTACATCTCACATCTCACAATTTGCTGATAAATATCAAGATGGCAGCATCAAACAAAACAAACAAAAATAACCTATTAACCTATTAAAGATTTGACAGCTTAACTGTTAAGCCTTCTTTATTCACAATTATGCACACATGAATACCTCTTTTTACATAGCTGATGGAAGACCATCTTAAGATTGCCTCAACAACTTATTTAAATTGATAGAAGAATCCTCATAAAATATTCCAGGCTTGTTTAGCAGACTAGTGTCACATAATTAAGTCACAGAAGTTTTTGTAATTTCAATATTGGATTGTACCGGAGGGAGGGGAAGTGTAGTATAAGCCAGCAATACTTAAGCAGATCTTGTAGATGCCTTATTCTGTAAATGGACACCATGTTGTAAGGGTTGAAAAACAATTACATTATTATGTGTTATAAGTACCGATGTTCCAGCCACTCCCTTCTGTAACCCATACAGACATAAGGCTGCCCACAATGTCTGTGTATTTCTCCCTCCCCCGTTCCCCTACGACGCCCACGTCTCCTTTCTCTTCCTCACCCGTCCCGCATCTCTGAGATTTTCATTTCATACTGACGAAGCGACTTTGAAATTCGTCGATACTCACAGGTTTGTTAGTTTTTTCATCATAGTCAGCCCATTCCTGTAACCAAATAAAATATGAAAATACAATCGAGAGTTATATAAACTGAGTTGGAAAATAATAATTTTTTCCTATGTAAGCAAGGGACAAGATAATAAATCAAGTGCTTTAGGGTCATAGACCATCTTGAAAGCACTTTTATGAAATTCCTTTTTCATCAATCACAAACTGTGATTATTTCTGAGTTTTTACGACATATTGGCACTTTTTAGAGTGAAATTCAATTTAAGAACTTTTGAAGTTTTGTGACACGGACCATATACAATAAGTACAAGAAAACCTTAATAAATGAACAAAAACAAATCAAACACACTTTTTCTGTCAAATCGACTTCAAATTGTGTCGTAGAACCTTCTCCTTGTGCGACAAAACCCACCTGAAAAAAATAACAATAAAAAAATAATCAAATAAGTAAACAAAAATTCATATTTTCTTGTAATTTTTTTTATTTAATCTCTTTTGAACATTTTGAAGTTTCTGGAAGTTTACCCTTGGTGAGAAGTCAACTGGTTCTATTCCTCGGCACTCAAACCCAACTACTGTCTTGAATTTGCCACTGTCCTCTGCGTTATAAACTTTATAAGAGTCCTTAATGATATCTGGGAAGGATATAAATAATAAATCTAGTTAGCATGCATTATATATATTTTTTTAATGAATAATTTTACTTCCATGCAAATGGATTTACAATATTGTTAGATACTTTTTAATTGATCTATATCTACACAAAGTGTGGGCATTATACTATTTTACAGGGTTTAAAATTTTTGACCAAAAAAAAAAAAAAAAAAACAAAAACTTTATCAAAAGATTTCAACATATTATGAAAGGTTTTTAAAGTCCAGAGACTCGAGACCCACCTATGTGATTTTCTCGGCCGCACATTTTGCACTTTGACACCATGCTGGCTGACCCCCGACCTCCTTTAGTCGGTGTGCTCTCCTGAAATAAATCACACAAGCAGATTAAAAATCGGTGTGTAAAAAGATAACATGTGACTTGCAACACAACAGCACGTCATGTAACTCTCAAAATTTTGTATTACCCCAAAGGGGTGTGTCACAAAATTAAGAGGGGAGGGTAGCAAAGACTAATGACAGATTCCATATTGGTTTGAAGAAATACTATTATCATAACCTACAAACCCCAACCCCACCCCCCAAAAAAAAAAAATAATAAAATAAATAAATAAATAAATAAATATATAAATAAATAAATAAATAAATAAATAAATAAATAAATAAATAAATACGAATGAAAACTTGCAAGAAAGTAACTCTACACTTTCAGGATACACTATGCTTTGCATTTTGTTCAGCAGCCCTCCACATCAATGAGCAGCTGTACCCACCCATGTGACAGAAGACACCCCCTTTTTTAAGTTCCGATCCGCCCACTGGGAGGTACCAACTTACAATGAGTGTTAAGTACTGCCATGAGTCTGTGACCGTTCCACAGTTCGAACACTTGATCTGAAAAATAACCCCAAAAATATAAAAGGTAAAGTAGGGTATAAGATTGGTAATTCAAAAATAACCAAATGGTGAAATTATAAAGTGATACTTACTAGGTGTAAAAAAGATGGTGGTATCAATCTTGCGTTGAAATAATATAGTCTTGAGTTGACGTGATTTTTAAAAAAAGAACAATAATTTCCAGTTCAAATTTAGTTAACTGAGAGTAGTCTTAAACAATTCAGAGCATTTGAAAATTTTCACATTTCCAAAATGTAAAATATTTTTTACTCAAAATGTAATTATTTTCAATCCAATGTTTCAAATTCCTAAAATAGTTCATTGAGAGGGGAAAGGATTTGATTAGAGTGAAGTTCAGGGGCAGTCATTTGAAATGGAAATTTTGAATCATCCCTCTGGCATTGACAAAAAATGTACACCACTGCTAGTTGTGGATGGATTGTTTCTCTGAACTGCCTCTTACCTTAACATACCAACGGAAATCTTCCCCATCCGGTTTAAGATTTGTCACATTCTCAAGATTGGCTTTAATCTGCAGTCCAATGCGCTAAAATAAAAGAAATATTATAATAAAACATAAAATCCAGATAAATATGGTTTTCAAAACTCAATGTTCAGATCTTGTGATGAGTGTCTTCAGGAGAATCCATGAAGAAACCGAGATCAGTGGGATCATCTTGAAAAACATCTTGTATGATCCTGTTGGGAGGGGAGGGGGGCGGGGTAGTGATGTATATATCATATTGCTTAGCTGATTGGGCTGGACTTCTGGTTGACTCTTTGGTTGGATTGGTGCACTTCAGCCCGGGCCTTCTTAATCATATGCCACACCCACATTTTGATTTTTTTTTTTGCACACAATTTCATTATGTTTACCTACCACCATTGCGTTTTCCAGTCAATCGTTTTACAACTCGCAGACACTCTGCAAAATTATGAAATGATTAAAAACAAACGTCAATTTATGAATATTATTATTTTAAAGAGTAAATAGCAAATATCAATAACTGACCTTGGTCCATTTTTGAGAGGTTATGTCATAAGAAAGCTAAACAAGTTTTATTATCTCAACCAAAGGTGAAAATATTGCTTAAAAAAGTCATTTTTTTGTTCAAACCCCTTTCGTCTCAAGAGTCAAGGACAGGTCCACTGCCACACTGGGGAAAAACAAATAGCCCCTCACACATGCAGGACACTGGCAACACCAATTTTCAGTGTTATTAATACAATTTATGGCCAATACAATAGTTGGGTAATTTTGTCCACTGAAAGGGTGACAGCACCACCCCCTGTGTACTGTCGTGTCCGACTGTCCAAACTGGTTGGAGTGTGGGTAGGCACCGTGCCATCGTCAGTCAAAGGGGGGGGGGGGGCGCACACGTCACTGCGGCCCGCCCGCAGCTAGCTAGCTGGCATATTTATCGATGGATTAAACTGAAGTGTGTATCGTTTTTTGCTTGTAACATTTTGGAAGGGCACGAACTCTCTTGCTGCGCCCAGTCACCAAACATGTAATGCAATAATTTTATAAGCAAAAGTGCAGCTTCAAATAAATTTTATACAGGCCATATTACCGTACTCTTGTACTTTTGATAAGCGAAAAGTTCCACCTCGGCAAAGTGACGTGGATGTGTGCACGTAGGATTTTCTGAATTCAGAGTAGTTGGGTTCCATCTCGATAAGATATTCAGCTCCAACTAGTCACTTCTAGGAACCAGACCTCGCCTCGCTAGGTCATATATAAAAATGGTGGAAAATTAACAAAGTTTATACCATTTATGTCTTTGTCAGCAAATTAGGTTTCTGTCATCTGGTCATGTCTGAAATTTTGTAAGTAATGTAGTAAGTAGAGTATTGCAGTATTACACTTAAGGAGAGGAAAGTGTGGTCAAGTGAGGACTGGAAACACTATTTTGGGAGATTTTGAGCATTTGTAATTGTATGTGTTGGGCGCGATCAGTCGATCTGCACGATAGCCCGATCGCGCTGCGCTATTGGGCGATCTATCGTTCGCGCAGCCATCGGTCGATCGCGCGCCATCGATCGATCGCGCAGCCATCGATCGATCGTGCAAGGACATGTTTGCGCCATCGCCAGATTGCAACGCAAGACTTGCGCGATCGTGCAGCAACGGGTTAGCACGATCGGTCGATCGAGAAGTAAGGGCGTTATATCGCGTCGGTCGATCGTCACAGAGTGCGTTGCGCGTTTGATCGATCGTGCGGGAACGGATTTGAGCGATCGGTCGATCATCTAGAAATGGTTTTGCGCGATTGGTCGATTGGGGGAAAAAGCGGCACCATCAACCAATCGCGCAACACACGACTTGCCCGATCGGTCGATCATGTAGAAAATTTCTGTCTTTGCGCTATCGGTCGATTGGGAGTAAAAGCGCCATCAACCAATCGCGCAACACACGACTTGCTTGATCGGTCGATCATGTCATAAGTTCCGTGCTGCGCGATTGATCGACCACCAAAATTCTGCCCTACAGATCGATCGATTACGCAAAAGCCATCCATGCGCGACCAACTGATCGCACAAAACTATTTCTGCACGGTCGACTGATCGCGAAGCCATTCCTGCGTGATCGATCGTGCATACTTACGCATGCACGAACGATTGACCGATCGCTCAAATCCGTTCCCGCACGATCGATCAAACGCGCAACGCACTCTGTGGCGATCGACCGATAACGCCCTTACTTCCCGATCGACCGATCGTGCTAACCCGTTGCTGCACGATCGCGCAATCGCGCAAGTCTTGCGTTGCACAATCTGGCGATGGCGCAAACATGTCCTTGCACGATCGATCGATGGCTGCGCGATCGATCGATGGCTGCGCGATCAACCGATGGCTGCGCGAACGATAGATCGCCCAATAGCGCAGCGCGATCGGGCTATCGCGCAGATCGACCGATCGCACCCAACATATGCACATCCAGCATGTCCAGTAATCTTGGGATCGACATTCTTTCTGAAAATTCTATAACTATAAATAAATCCGAGTGCAGCCTTATTAGTACTAGCTTGGTAAGCAGGTATGATTGATGTGGATACATGATTATTGTTATAATAATTTATTCATAATAATTGTTGTTTTCATTTTAATAACAGTGAGGCTGGATGGTTGGAACCAACATGACCAATGGCAAGATATGGCAGATATCATTGTGCAGATCATATAGGCCTACTGGAACTATTTCCATAGAGAACTGTTTGGTGAAATTTTGGCAGGCAATGATTGAGACCATTTCTTTAAGCAACGATTTTTGTCAAGGAAGCAGTGGATTGGATAAACAAATCTTTCTGCCAACAACTTGGCCATGGCTGATGTTCCCATGGAGACGACAGGGTTAATCCCTCCTGCGGACAAACTCACAATGAAGATGACTGATGATCCCTCATACAGCAGCAGAATGACAATTCTTCTTCTCCAGCTCATCTGCATGCTCGCTGTGTTTATCATCACTCTTGCTGGGGCTCTCTTACCTCTAAAAGTAATCAAGACGAAAACATCGACTTCTATTGAACGTCGTGAGCGCTCAGAGAGGATCTTGACTTACAGCAACTGCTTGGCAGGTGGTGTATTCCTAGCGACGTGCTTCCTGGGGCTGATTCCCTCTGCCCGAGAGAAATTCCAAGAGATATTTGAGGAGAAGAACATCACAGTACGTTATCCACTTTGCGAAGCCACTGTGATCTTAGGTTTTTTCCTGATATTGACTTTTGAGCAATTGGCGTTCTCAATGCAGCAGTACTGGCAGGGTGGGAGGAAGGAAAATTCAATCCAGATGAATAATATAAACGCAAGCCTGGAGTCTGTCAAAGAAGATGTCAAACTTAAAGTTGATGCTGAACTCGAGGATGAAGATGGAGAAGACGAGGATATCTTCAACAGGGACTCCGACAAACAACCCATGTTGAGTTCATCTAGACACGATACAGACACAAGCAATGGAGGTCGTTACAGGGTCAGAGTTCATCAACCTGGTCAAAGCCATAGCAGCGATACTGAATCCGGTCACCATTCCCATGATGCACGTTCCAGTGGACACAGTCATCTTGGCAACATTAACAACTCGGGGTTGTTACGGTCGCTCATCCTTCTCTTTGCACTCTCGACTCATTCCATCTTCGAGGGTATGGCTCTTGGTCTTCAAGAGGACATTAAGAGCATTGTATACCTCCTGATAGCGATGCTTGCTCATGAGAGCCTCGCAGCCTTCGCTCTTGGTGCTAGCCTCATCAAGAATTCTGTCAACACCTACTTATTCATCATCTACGGCATTCTCTTCGCAGGAATGATTCCGTGTGGAATTGCTCTGGGACTCTGGATCCGTGCCTCACCAGGGTTTGGAGCTGTTGTCTGCTCAGCGGTAATGCAATCCTTGGCTGCAGGAATCTTCATTTTTGTCACATTTTTTGAGATCTTGAATCATGAATTTGAGGTGCATAAGGATAGACCACAGAAGATAGCCTTTGCTTTTTTGGGTTATGTGGTTCTTGCTGCTTTAGAGGCTGTTGGATGATATGGTCCAGGCTATGGCTTTTGGCCGCAGTTGCAAGATTCCAACATTGAAATATGGCAGAAACATCGGCCAATAGCTACACAGAAATGCTCATTTTGGACATGGCCCCATAGATGTTTCTCTAAGAAAATCAATATGGCTGCTGTTTGGTAATTTGTAAGCCTTTGATCGATTACAATCATTTATTTTGAGAATAATCAGTGATTTTTAGTCCAGATTAAATTTATTAAGATGGATATTATATCATCATGTGCAATGAACCATGAACAAACATTGAAAAAAGTTTATTGAATTCAGTAAGTTGCTGGTTTCTGTTGGTGTTGAAAACAATTTTGCAAAAAAGGTGCTGAAACCCTAACCTCTAGGCATTTTGGCTAGAAACCATCCCAAAATCCATCAACATACAGGAAATATGTACCCCACTTGTTGGACTTTGATGGAATTGTTACAGTGGCAAATGGGTCATTCCATGAACGTGGGACACTTGTGTTTTCCATGTATTTCAGATATTGGGGCCTGTGCTATTCCTTACATCATACGAGCTGATGATTATAACTTTCACCTATTGTTGCATCTCATACAGACCTACTATGACAACAAACAAAAATTTCTTGGGTCTCCCCTATTTTGATCCATTAACTTTAGTCAGTATATTACACAACGTAACAAGACACGGTGTCCCCTTGTAATTTTGTTACATCGTTAACCTCATATCAGGTGAAGCAGGAAGTAAATACATGACACCAGTTTTAATGTTTGTATCTATTATTTTAAAAGATGGCAACCTACAAATCTATGATAAATAAGGTAACAAAACTGATATTTTTTTTCTTTATTTAATGAACTTGAAATTTTGACCTCCATATCACACTTTGGGTCCCACGTTCATGGAATGACCCATATGCAAAGCATTCATGGCTTGGCTATACCAGTCCTGAATCCAACAAAAGCAGCCAGTGGAGTTTGATACACATACAGCTTGGCTCTACTGTGGAGTACTGAATCCATCAAAATCAAACTAAACCAGGATGATTTTGGGTAGTTAGGGTTAAATTTTGTAATGATTTTGTCATACTCTCCACATTTTTTTTGTCTTTTTTAATTGAATATTTTGATACTTTTATAGTTGGCTTTCTTCAATTGGATATGATTTTATACAAGGGAAGAGACAGATCTATGAATTAAATAAACTAAAACATAATTTTTTATTATAAATACTGTTTATTTCACTTAATAATTTTACAATTTACTCAGAAAAACAATAACTAGAGCTCTGCTGTCCAGTATTTTTCATTAAAAAATTGAGTATCTTTCATGTATACATTATCAAACCACTTAAAATACTTCGACTGCACAGCATTAAAATGCTATCTGGCTATTTAAATGTGTGTACAATTTTCAAAGACAATTTGCATTCTCGTCAAAATTCTTGAGCTATTTTTTACAAAATTACATTCGGAAAACCATGGTTTAATAGCAGGTGAAAATTTATTATGAAATGTAACTATTTGTTCTAAACATAACCTACATGTATATGGATCCAATAATTTTAAAAGGATATTGTGTGTGTATATATCACCAAATTTAAAACTAAGTATATTTTTATTTTAAATAAATATTCCCATCACCTAGAATTTTGAAAATTTCAAATGCTATCTATATAGTTAATAATTAATACTTGAAAAATTGATAAGAGTATGAGTGACATCAAATTATATGATATAAGTAGGATGAAGTAGCTTGAAATACCCACTGGAATCGCTGACAGAATCAGTGTTTGCATTAGTACGGTGGGCTAGTGGTTGGTTTCTTACAATAATATTCAAAAAGAAAATGCTCAAAAATATTTCTGGTCTAGTTGAATAGATTCTTATCCCCGATATACTCTAAAAAATGTCTTCTCAAAAACACATTAATGATCACAGTTTACATAAAACTTTGTGTCAAGTTGGTACAAGAATCAAACATTCTGAGTAATTCTGATTTTTTTTTCTAAGATGAAAACACTTCACAGAATAGGAAAAAAAATTGAATTTCAAAAAACCTATTTGGTGTAAAGTTGATGATGGAATCTATTATTATATTAACCCTTGAAATCTTTCTGTCCGAAGTACTATCATTTAAAATGAAATTGTAGATGCATTTTCATGACACCTATTCTCTTCCTACATGCCAATGGCTGAAAACATCACTCTTGATTCTTATAAAGTATGGATGCATTTACAGACATTTTACCAAACGTTTATACATGTACATTAACTTAAATACATTCTTTTTTAACTTCAAACTGTAAACAAGATAATGGTTAAGAATGTACGTTTATTTCTCTTTATCGACTTCCTAAATTTAATTATAAATTTGAAACAAATTCACATTTTGTTTATGTAAACACAAGATTTTATTTAAAAATTTGCAAAATAAAAGGGCTAAATATTAAAATGCATATTTTGTTGCAAATGAAATTGTTTCTTAATTTTTGTTGTTAGTAACCAATCCTTTAATCCTCCCCCCCCCCAAAAAAAAATATATATATATATATATATATATATATGTATATATATATATATATATATATATATATATATATATATATATAAATATAAATATAAATAAATGCACTACTCTTTCCCTGAAAACAAACTAATCGTACTGCCTGATTTTGATTTTATATATGAAGCACACTTTTGTATTTATTTTAAATCTTATTACAATATATTTGTGAGCAGGGGCCATCCAGGGTAAAGCTAAAGTTATAAAAATTGTCATCAAAAAGACGTGACCTGCCACACATCTGCTCATAAAAATACATACACCTCCCCCAAACACATTATGAAAACAACCAAATACCAAATTATTATTTTTTCTTTCTTTAAGCAATGCCATGATGTTGAATCCACAGACATATATAAGGCCAAAAAAAGTCTTTTTTGCTATGACACAATATCCAATTGCAGCCAAAATTGCTGGATCGACTGGATTTCTGCCGTGCTGCATTTTAAATGACTTTTTCACATAGGGGTATGAATGTTTGCCCGATTTGTGAGACCTCTCTTAGCCACTATACTTTGTATATGGGAAATTTGGTCCCCGTGTATACATGTATCATGTATTTCCCTGTTGGCAAAAAAAAGAAAGAAAGATCACTGCACCGATTTTGAAGCCAACCGATGACCAGAAACAGGAGACTTGTTTTTGGCCTAACCTTTTTGACCGACCATAATCTTGGATTCTCTGAAACCATGGGCATAGATCATGCGTAATCTTAACTACTGCATGTGTGTGCGTACAAAATTACCTGTGATCCAATAAAGGATCACAGGTCTATTCCACCACGCTACATGTGACGCCCATTTGCCCATGGTCTTAACCTTAGTCAGGTGCCATCACTGTTTTCCTGACATCATTTTGAATAGCTGGGGCGTGTTTTGGCAAACACGAATAGAAACTTGTTTCTGACATCAAATTCTTGACCAGAAACAAGACAGCATAGCTACACGAAAAACGAGAACGTAACCAGAAACTTGCGACTTGTTCAATCCTCAACGTTTCTTAAAATATATGATGTAATTAAAATATTTGCAAAATGGAACTTTCTCGTGAGTGCTAGTTATAAACATAAAATATATGCTTGTATATGAACAATCATTCCATAATTTTGAACAAATAATGAGCAAAACTTTTGTTACTTTTTACAATCCGCCATCTTGAAACCAATCACAAACTTTAGTTCACGTTTGGTCAGAACAATCACTTCAATGCAGCACAACCGAACTCGCAAAAACGCTTAACCAATGACCGAAGCCCAAACATGTTTCTGGTCAGGGTCATGAATACGTGCCCCTGCTGCTTGTCTACATGTTAGATATGTCTGTGGGGAGGGGAGGGGATGTGACACTCCCCAATAATTTTTCTCAGTCGGCAAATGAAGCATCAAAAGTACTAGAACAAGTTGGTCCAGCCTAAATTTTCAGTCGGCAAACCTTGAGCCATGGGTTTGCCGACTGCAACTGTATCGTGTTTCTAAGCACGTTTATTTGTTATAAGTCGTTTATAAGCTGCGGTTTCGGGCGACTTTACAGAATGTCCATTTTGAGGAAAAAACCAAGTAAATTGGTGTTACCGCAAACCGAAACGATATCGATATTCCACCATGCAAAGCCTCAAAACTTAACTCTGATGTCAGTCGGCAAATTGGCTCCACACCCCCCAAAGAATATGCCTTCGTTACACCCCTGTCTGTGGTTGGATCCCATTAATGAGTTTACTATTCATAATACACCAGCCGTACGTCATACATGTAGACAACCGCATCATTATCACTGGTGTCCGACTCTGAGAACTTGTGGTTGACATGCTTAACAAATCTCATTGTCTCCTTATCGCGGTAGACCAGTGAAAGGGCGTTGCTCTCAGGGCAGATGCTGAGAAGCTGGGAAGGAAGAAATGAGAAAGTAACTTTAAAAATGGGCTAAGCTGTGTGGGTTGGGCTTTTGATACAGGTGGGGCCGGTTAACAGTTTTGTGTGGATCTGGGCTGGGTTGAGCTGATCGGGTTGGGGGCAAGGTAGGGTTGGGCTGGTTGGGTTGGGTATTGGATTTGACTATTTCACCCTTACAATAACCATATACATACCTCCTCATCTTCTGCCTTGGCTATATAACAGATGTACCCACCGTGCTCCATCTGCCAGTCTGTATAAACAATGCGTTATAAGCAATAAGGTGTATGCCTAATAATTATTCTCTGGAATACCCTGTTGCATAGATACAATACACCTATCTTGCCTGTCAATCAAAGACAAGGATTAACCAATAGGGTAAAGACTTTACATGACTACTGTTGTTACGTCGGTCAAGCGCTTGGCTTTTAGGAAGGTGGCATGACTGAGTTTTCAGCATTGCTATGGGTGGGTGGGGACTAAATGAATGGTCTTGCAATTCCTTAGGACTGTCAAATCACCGCACACAGGAGATAATAGATCTGTGAAAAAATCCGACTTTGGACCTTAAGTAGGTGCCACTCCACTCCAAATCTATACAAACAGTTTAAGTGTATCACTAAATGTTCTGGAAGATTAAATTTTTTTAAGTAAAACTTTGCATGGTGAAAAGGATAAGTAAAGACTATTTGCGTGTAGAAATTCTCTTGTGTAGTAAATAGTTCAGTATGCTCTGAACGCCTTCACTCAAAAGAGAATTTTGCAAACAGTCTTTACTTAAATTTGAATTTCTGTCTGACTTTCATATGCAGATCTGTTACTGGTGACACAATGAATAATTTGTTTAGGTTTCTACCTAAGGATTTGTGAAGTGTAAGAACACAAAGTGTCATACCTGTGGGGCAATTAAACTGGATGACTGCATCCAGTGCGAACTCGGACCCTTCTGTGTCTGTGTCATGCACTAGTGTGTAGCAGCCATGACTCCATCGTCTGACCTCTGCTCGACATCTAGGAATACTTGCAGACTTTTTGGCTGTAAATATGATCGAAAATCTTTTTTAAAATTTCAAATCACAGGTAAATTCAGATACTGCTCCAAAGTCTGTTAAAATTCACCAAATGCCACTCATTCAGCCATCAACTAAATGCAACTCGTTATGTGTTGTCTTAGGGGCGTGGCTAAGTCACAAATAGTGATAGGTCAATAACCTCTTGTCTCCTACTTTCTTCTGCCAATTTCTTATCTTCCTTACCTCCTTTATCTTGCTTGTTCTCACCCGTCCTCTCCGCCTCCGTGTTGTCATCCTCATCATCACTGTCATTGTCTGGAGCGATCTCGTGTAATTTCAGACCAGTGAAGTTTGAAAGTGTTAGGAACATGTGTTCTGACTGCAGCACACCGAGGCATTTCTGTATTGTCTGCGGTAACGTTGACAGATCGGCTCTCTCATAATTTCTTACATCAAAAAAGTAGACACACAGGAAGATAGATTATTACTTTTTCAAATTTAAAGCATCTATACACTAATGGTTAACTCAAAAAACACAAAGATCACAGTTTTACATGAAACATACTTGGTGTAAAGTTGATGATGGTATCAAACATTCCTTGAAATATTTCTGTCTCGGGTGCTATTATTTTAGTAAAAAAAGTTAAATCATTTTCAAAATGAAATTCTGTCACACAAACTGCAATGACAGAAATTTAATATTGGAATAAATACCAACAATCTGAATGCATTTTCACTATTTTCTCATTAACAACACATTGAAATAAGCTGAAACTTTCACAGATTGGTTTCTAAAAATATATCTGGTTTCTTATAAAGTATAGATGTATTTACAGACATTTTACGAAAAACTCACACTGACTTTAACCTTTGAGAAAATTTAGAAATGCATTAAATCCTTTTTTTAATCTCATGCATTTTCAGGGTTTCATTATGAAACTACATTAACACAAATATAAATGCAATTTATGTTTGATACAACCAAGATTTTCTTTTTAATGTAAACTGTTGATTTGTGAATAAATGTGAAAAAAATAATAATTTAAATCTAAGACAACTTTAGATACCTTTTGTTGGCCGGCCCTCTCCTTTCCCACCTGATGTCACTGCACTCGAAAGCCTTACAAATTGCCTCATATTTTTCCTCCTGTAATAAGAAACAAATATGTATGAGGTACGAGTCAAGCTGCCCCAAAATTCTTACTGAATGAGATGACCTGACATGGATTAATGACAAAATAGTAAGGAGGGCCTCTTAGAAAGATTCTGCAATGATTCAAGGGTCACCGTGTCTTTGAGAAAGATCCTGCTAGGATACGAATGTCAACTCCTAATTATTTCCCTAGTCAAGATCAACCAATGACAGTGACTGAATGGATAAATGTCTTGGTGCAGTCATGGTTAGTTTGGTGAAGTGGACTACAACATTATAACCCAACTGAGATTCAAAAGTAAGATAAAAAATCTCTAACCTACCGATATAAAGTTCTCAAGCTCAATTTCGGAGTCGTTACTGAATCTATCCTGGATTTCTGATTGGTTGAGGACGTCTAAGTATAACGGATTGATCCAGTGATAGATCTCATCCTCCTGAATATAAAGAGACATTAACCCTCCTACTACTACAAGGGTCAAAATCAGTCAAAATTTCAAAGTTCATGCCAGTGTATATCTACAGCACTTACAGGTCAAATACTGTCAAACCTAATGTGTAGCAAGTACATCAATCAGTCAAAAACAGTCGACTGTTTTTGACTGGTAGTGGTAAAAGCATTATCATGCAATGTTGAAGGTGGTCAAAATGAGTTGACCAATTTCGACTGGTAAAGGCACTTTGGTCAAAATGAGGTGACTGTTTTTAATTGGTACATGTAATGTGGATGGTGGTCAAAATGAGTCAGCGTTTTGGACTGATATGGTCAAAATAAATTAATTTATCAGTCAAAACAAGTCATTGACTCCTAGCCTAAGTGGCCCTGCACTGATTTATCAGTCAAAAACTGGCAGCCTTCAGCACCCCTATCATTGTTTGTTCAGTCAAAACAAGTCAGTGATCCCCCTGAAGCTGATAATGATCTTATCAGTCACCAGCAGTCATAGCACAGTGTGTGGCAGCTACCCAAATGGTCAAAACAAGTCACCAGTGCCCATGTGTGCACAGTTGATTCAACAGTCAAAAACGGTCAATTGACTGGTTTTGACCACTATAGCAACTTCCCACTAAAGTGCACCTAGAGTAGGAGGGTTAATAAATTTAATGAAACACATCTTCTATGGCTTAAGAAACTGCATTAATCAAAGCCAGTATGTTTTTATAAATTCAGATTTCCCTCTCGATTGTTGTCCTCAGTTTTCCTTAATTTCAGTATTTTATTTAAAAGGACAGTAACGTCATGATTTAAATTTTTTTAATTTTTTTTATGCAAGTTCGCCCCAAACAAGGCTAAAAGCCACTCTAGGTAAGGGGCTACAAGAAGAAAACAGAAGATGAAAATAACTCAGGGGGACTGAAAGTAGGAATTGATATTCCTCTTAAAACTGTCTAGATTGTAGGATGTAGGGAAACATGCACCAGGCAAGGAGTTCCAAAGAGGTGCAGTACGTGGAAAAAAGCTGCTGGAATAGCTAATGATCAGAGCAGACTTTTGACAGGGCATGAAATCGGTGTCCTAGTTTAAAATGAACACATTGACTGAAAATTACTGGCTCATTTATGCATAAGCAGCAGTAATATGACCTTATCATGTCAGGTATTATTTTCAGTCAATGAGTTAAACTAAAACTAGCACTCTGATTCCATGCCCTGTTGATCATGATGATATTGTCCCTTTAACCCTCCTACTATAGTTGCACTTTAGTGGCAAGTAGCTATAGTGGTCAAAATCAGTCAACTGCCCGTTTTGACTGTTGACCCAAGTGTGCAAACAGGGGCATTTTTTACTTGTTTTTACTGTCATTTTGGTAATGTTAGCAAAACTGCTTCTATGAGTATGCTTACTCTCTTTGAATCAAGATATACATTAAGGGAAGGTACAGCATTGGTAATGTTGGTAAAACTGCTTCTATGAGTATGCTTACTCTCTTTGAATCAAGACATACATTAAAGGGAAGGTACAGCATTGGTAATGTTGGTAAAACTGCTTCTATGAGTATGCTTACTCTCTTTGAATCAAGATATACATTAAACACAGGGGGAGGTAACGGGAGCCCTTATAGACTCTCTATAGATTCCCATAATGGTCTTTTGTAACTGTTCCTTTACCTCTATTATACAATGTGGATGGAGTTCTGGCTTGGGTTCAATATATGGTTCAGGTCTATCGACAGGGTACCCATGAATCCAGCCACTGACCGATAATCGACATTTATCTTGGCAGAGCACCTCTGCCACCTGATAAAAAACAAACAAAATTTACAATATAATGCTGTAAAAAGCATATCCAACTTGTTAAAATTCTTCATTCAAATGAAACAATGTTGGAATTTTCATAGATCATATTTAAAGATTATGATTTATATATGGATGTTAATAGTCCAGTCAATAGAAAAAGATACTATTACAAATGTCATAGCAAGTGCCCAAAAGGTAGTAGCCCTGACCTTGTTGCAGGCACTCTAATAAGGATACTTGGGTGAAATTACAGACTAAGTAAACAAAATTCACCTACTGACGTGTATCGTGGCCTACCTGATGAAATGACACCGGTGTGACCTCAAAGAACACAAAGTTATTCCATTTTGGAGGTAGGGATTTCACTACTTGGCCGGGCTGACCATGTTCTGTAGAAGAAAATCAAATATATATATATTATACAAATATAACATGGTTTGAGGGTGGACAGTCGATATTAGCTCCCCGAGGTATTGGAAGTTGAGAAACTAGTTCCCGAGGCGAAGCCGAGGGAACTAGTTTCTCAACTTCCAATACCGAGGGAGCTAATATCGACTGTCCACCCGAAATAAACCATGTTATATTTGTTTTACCACCTCATACATATTCACAATATTCTCTAGTTCGGCATCACTGAGCTTGGTAAATTCAAACGCGACATTTACGTGTGCCGCCATCTTTTCATGTGTACGTAGCTAGCTAAGGCGATGTTCGCGCGTGCGTACTACTGTTCCCTGCTGGCATGTTCCCGGATGCAGGGAACAGATCGTTGGGACTATTTCCCCGCCGGGACTGTTCCCCGATGCGACAGTCTACTACGCACTACTGCGCATGCGTATTTACCCTGTGCGTGAATACCGTACTCACGGACGCGAGGTAAACAGCAAAAATAGCATCTGGCACGTGACGGTGAATGGACCAGTGAGAATTCGGCTCTCGGTCATGAATATGTATGAGGTATAGTAAATATATATATACGATTAGCTGCTGAATTTTAAACTACTTGATAAAACATTTTTTTAAATATATTTAAAAAAAACAAATTTAATTTTGGAAATAAACCTAGGGGCAAAAGGTCATCCAAGAGGGGGTAGGTCATCCAAGAGGCTGAATGAAGGTGGTCAGAAGAGACAGGTGGCCACAATGTGCACGTTTTGCATTTGCAATTGTTGACCACATAGTGCAGGTGTCCACTTTGTCCAGGTGGCCATAATAACCAGGCATGCAACTGACCAATTAATACAAAAAAGGAAAACCTTTAGATTCAGAGTGTACGGATGCATGTATGGATGCATTTACAGACATTTTACCATAAGTGTCTGCTGGATTTAAACAAATCCGTGAAAATTTCAACTCACTTATGATATCAAAATAAGAACATTTGAAAATGTGAGTAATTTTTTTTTTGGGGGGGGGGGGGAAGAGCATAGTATTAGCCAGCAATACCTTTGGGTGTCTTTTGGATGCCCTGTTTGCTAAATGGACACACTGTTTTATTTGCAATACACATGCAAAAGTATTGTAAGTTAAAGTTTTGGACACCCTATTTTTCAAAGAATAACAAATTTGGATGCCCTATCTCCAAATCCTGGCTAATACTTGGGGGGGGGGGGGGAGGGGTTGGCTGGGGCTATGAGAACACCTTCCTTGCCACTCCTTTCCACTGATCTCTGAATAATTACCATCAACATTGAAGAGGTCAAGTGAGCCGCCATCTTGTCCCGTCCAATTGGGAACAAGATACAGGATAAAAGCAATACGTCGCCCACCTAGTTCATCATCATGGCAAAGAAGGGTATCTAAACAAACCAAAAATAAACAAATATTGTCCTTGGTTCACTTGTTTACATTTCTTATAAATATTTAGCAGTTGCAAATAGACCTGTAGTATAAATATAAAGTAGTATATCTTATGATTCCATAGGATCCCGTATGATTCCATAGGATCCCGTATGATTCCATAGGATCCCGTATGATTCCATAGGATCCCGTATGATTCCATAGGATCCCGTATGATTCCATAGGATCCCGTATGATTCCATAGGATTCTGTTTGATTCCATAGGATCCAACAAGGTGAGAGATGATTGCTTATGAATTTGATTTGGTTTATCTGTCAAATACCATACCTGTGTAGTTGTACTTTGAACACGTCATATCCACTGTTTCGTTTAGCGTTATACCTGTGACTTCCCTCAGCCAACTCAAAAAATCTTCATAAAGCAACTTCCTGAAAATTATTGAAATAAAACAGATTTATCAAATTGAACTATATCTTGTTCTATATCAAATAATGAACACATATGATTATCATTTTACGGCTATATTTTTATGAAAATTCAAAAACTTTACTAACCTTAATCCTCTGATGTGAGGGGATGAATAGTTTTGAAGTGCACCCGACTGTTACAAAATAAAAACAAATCAACATAAATTAAAAGTTTTAAGGCATAGCTTCAAAGTTGAAAGGAATTTTATACCATCGGTTAAGTAAATGCATCCATATTTTATAAGCATCAAGAAAGACAACCCATGAATGTTACAGCTCATTTCATCGTGTCACCAACAAGAAAACAGTCAAAATGATTTCTTATACCTGCTGGAATTTGTAGAGGTCGTTGGACTTTTCTTCGAAGGGTAACTCCAGAAGGTCATCTTTAAGACCCTGTAAGAAATTGATGTCCTTCACAAAGTTTGGTAGTACACAGCATTTGAAGGGGTCACTGTATAACGTAGCTCCACTCTCTAAAAAATGAAACAAAATCATACACGTAAGGGAACAAACAAATTTATTAAGGAAAAAACACAAGGTTTATATTGTGATTTCCCATAAGCCTTATCGCTAATAGCACTGAAGCAACTGCCGCAAAGCATACAGGGATACAAAAAGGGGCATCTGTTTGGCGCAGCTTTTGTGACGTCAATAATATTTTGTTTGTCCGCGCGGCGCGCAGTGGTGCTGTTGCACCCACAGACATCCCACAATTCCTTGCAGCTGCTATTAGCGATAAGGCTTATGCTCACAGTGGGTAGAATGCTGTATCCAACTGCCACTTTTTCTCATTCAATATAACCAATAATGTAATCTTACCAACCCAGTAAAGTGGAGAACATACTGGATGATGATGGACATATTCTTCAAATTATTCCAGGCATTTTTGGTATACGATGACTTCCTCAGTCATGCCAGTATGGTCTGATCATGAAGGTGTCTGATCTTGTCAACTCCCCCATTAGTGACCAACACGGTCATTGTACATGCACAGTGGCAACTATAATAGGATTCTTCTATTTTCTGAAGGAGAGGATTTTTTTTAGAAGGGAAATAAAGTCCAAAAACCATCATAAAAGTGGATTTTTGAAGGTAACGTTAGAATCATTTTTTTTAACTGGTTAGTGTTTATAGTGGTTGCAAACAAATTTTTAAAAATAATAATAATAATTGGGGGTTGGATACGACATTCTGATCTTTCCTTACCACACTATACTATTATTACTACTATTGTTGGTGATCCCCCCCCCCATTTCGGGAAGTGAGTCCACCCCCTCCTGGCTACGCAATTGACCGTGCACTTTCCAGGTCCACGCACAGCACACTGTCACTGCGGGCTAGGCTGCAACATCAACGCCTAGGGCATGATGTCCTAGCCTGTTTACGGTTTAACGTTCCTTCCTCCATTGCATTGTACTAACACTACAGTAACACAGTTATATAACACTAAGTCCTTACCATGTTCGAAAACCTCTTCACCCCTGAATGCGGCACCGAATGCATCTTTGAAACTCTGTTCTTCGTAAGTTGGTTGGATAATTGCTGGAACAAAATTTGAGGACCCTGTCTTTCTTTTCTTTTTCCCTGATTTCGATGTTTCATGACTGCTTAAATCGTGTCTTTTATTATCGGAGTTGCTCGTCATCTCGGCAGCTGGTTCGTCATCATCGTCATCATATCACTCCGGTACGTACTATAGTGCTTGCGTGCTCCTTAGCTGTTATGTATATGTATTGCATTGCCAGCCAGTGTACAGTCAACACATCCACCACGTGCTTATCATTCAAACGTGCACTTAATCAACATACAGGGCCGAGTACCATCGTGCTGCAGCGTCAATCACGTGAAAGCTTGCACGCAACAGCCGTCGGATACTATTCAATCAATTATTAATCCCCCATTGACGTAGACCGGTAGGGGTTGGACAAGGGAATTATTTAACTGCCGACTAGCCAAATCTATCCCTTTCTCTTTTTTTACATAGCATAAGGGATAAATGAAAACTTAATTCAAAAACTTGTGGAAGGACAAGATATATCTGACGGTTACTTTTTAAATCATTCACAAATAATAAATTGACCTTACAAAACAAAGTCATAATTATTCAAATATTCCAAAACTAGATGAACTTTTAACCAATCATTATTCATATTGAGCAACAGGGAAATCACCCCTCCAAAAATCATCACCACCATCATCATAAAAAACTAAAACAATATTACAAACACAGACTCAACAAAGTGGAATTTCTAACAAACTATATCAGTTTAAAGTAATTTATTTATTCCATCAGCATATAAACAAAATATTCAAATGTATTTCCAAATTTGTGTTTCCCAGAAGTTGTCTAACATTCATTAAGAGACCCTAACCCCCTAGGCTCATTTTCTAGAAACCTTCCAAAATCAACCGGTTTTCTATTTTGCGTGGTGCCCACTGCCTAAATCCTCCAAAATCAACCGGTGTTCTATTTTGTGTGGTGCCCACTGCCTAAATCCTCCAAAATCAACCAGCTGCAACATGTAACACATATCCTTGAAACTTATAAACATTATTATTATTGTACCCTAAGCTAAGTGGAAGTAACCCGAGACTTTCTGACCTTAGAACTGTTAAAACTAAAGGTGCCAGTATATGGTGAAATCGACCAAGAAAATTTGTCTAACCCTGCCATTGAACTCCTCCAAAATCAATCAAGAAAAATTGTCTAACCTGCCAAACTCCTCCAAAATCAACCAAGACAAATTTTCTAACCTGCCAAACTCCTCCAAAATCAACCAACGTTACATTGGGCCATCCTGCCAAACTCCTCCAAAATCAACCAAGAAAAATTTCCTAACCTGCCAAAATCCTCCAAAATCAACCAATTTTTTTTTTCTAACCTGCCAAAATCAACCAGAATCAACCAAATCCTCCGGTTGATTTTGGTTGAATTTGGAAGGTTAGGGTTAAGAGAAACTAACAACTGTGAAAGAAAATAACCAGAAAACATTACTCACAACGGATTATAGATTTGTTTTACACATCAGTGGAATGTAAACATAATTATTTCACAGTCCCCTCTTGGTCCAGAAGTAAAATAAAATATTGTATGAGCTCTCACAAAACTATTTGGCAGCTCAGCTCAATTGAGCCCATACCCCTTTGTGAATGAATGCTCCATTCTGTTGACCTGAAAAAAAATATTTGTACAAAACATATTCACATTGAAAACCAAATATAAAAAACAGGTTTAACAGTACTTAGATCTGCACATGACAAAATACAAACAGGGAACATTGTATGGAAATATATATTTAATAATAATCATAATACTTGAAAGTTTGCAGACAATGGAAGAAATAATATGTAACAGGTTTGCTATGATGACATAGGACCCAAAAAAAATCTCTTCCAAGATGCATAGCATTCTTATTTATGAATTAACTCATCTTCTCAAAAATGTATAACTTACAAATTTATAAATAGGGGGTGGGAATGTTCCCCTTTTTTATCACTGAGCACATAAATTCACAATATGTTTTGGTGTGCCCCCTCCTTTTCGAAACCCTGAATCCGCCTGTGCATATTTGCCTAGTTCCCTGACTGCCAATCATAAATGACCATAATTCAGTTTGAACGGCACCAGTCTATTTGGGACATGAGGCTCAGTTTGAATTTTATTGACTTGTGTATAAAACACCAAGATGGCAACTTCATGAAAAAGTCTATTTATTTTACACAGATAGCCTATTAATAACATTTTTTAAAGGTAAAAATAGAGGTAAAAATGGGGAAGTTTTTTTGTATTAGTAGTCACTGCTGGAGCTTGGAGAGCTATAACGTTTCTTTTTCTTCTTCGTCTTTTTGCTAGAAGTCTTGTATTTTCTCCTGTCTGTCTTGGCGTCACTATGATGATGTGACTTCTTCTTTGATCTTTTCTCTCTTCGATGACGAGACTCCTCTTCAGATGATGAGTCGTCGCTGTCCGAGGAGGAAAGGGGTGAGCGGGAACGACTGCGCCTGGAAAGCCAACAAAAAAACAAAGAAATATTTTTAAAGGAGTCTAATGCCAACCATACTACTGCAGGCCTACAATTTCATTCTTTTAGAGGAAAGGGCACTTCCATTAGAATATCAGAATGTCTATGGGAACATTTTTAAAGGTCACCAAGGCCAAGACCAGAGCAACTGGGGCCATTGCCTGTGTGAAATTCCAGTCCTGCACTGTCTAATGAAACAGTCAGACATCTTAATAAAATCAAGACCTGAAGATTGCCCGATTGCAAATGAGAAGCAACCAAAATTTGTGTGTCCTTTAAATGTTGCATTTTTTTTGTTTATGGGCAAGTTCCACTGCCATATAGAATAACAAGTCACACTCTTTACCTTCGACTTCTCTCCTTGTGTTTTTTCTTTTTCTTTCTTTTTTCTCTACTTTTATGTCTCTTTGAGTCTTTATCTGACTTTGAGGTAGATTCTGTAAACAAAAAGGAACAAATATTGTTATTTTCAAGCTCTTCATGTGTCAAACACAACAGCTAAATCCCAAATAGAGATCTATAAATAGATCCCAAATAGAGATCTATAAACCCTCATCTATAAACACAGTCAAAGACTGGTTTCACCAGGCTCCTAGGAGTCCTGACTCATATGAAGCCTAAAGCTTCAAAATGAGGACCTAAACTGTACTGTACTGTATTACATAACATCCATGTTTGTCTGGTATCTTGACTGCCAATCATAAACCAACATAAAATAAACCAAGGCACAAGTCTGTTTAGGACAAGAGACTCATTTTCTTTCCCATAGTAGACTTAATGTAAAAATCTAAACTTCATAGCCAGTTAACAGTGACTGTTTCATGTTAGATTGATGAATGTTTAAACAATTATCTCAATGCTGTGGCTTGAAACTTTAGTGGGGTAACACTGGGTTATGATCTTACACTTAGCACTCTCTGACAGCCTTTCATCAGTGTCAAATGTACATAAGGAGCTATGCCCTCCCTTCACATATTTTGGGATGGGATGTCAATTTTTTGTTGAAACAAACATTTTTTACCCAAAATATGAAAATGGTTGGTTTGGTTGTGCAACCCTGGTATTAAATTATTTCTTTAGCTCGATGATGACTTTCAGGAACCTGATACTGAAGAGTGAATAAAGATATGCACTTCTAGAATTGTCTCAATCAGGCATTCTGTGAATTCTCAAATCCTTCTTAAATGAAGTTCCAATATTGATTTTTAAATTCAGGGCAATCGAGAGAGTAGATCATGTAAGTCTCTCATGAGAAATGACCTTTATCATCTGTTTTCCTTGGTAACACAGGCATACAAGCATCCTCTTCATCATCACTGCCACTGCTCGTGCTGCTGACGTCCAAGGTCACATCCTTGCCGGGGTCAGCTCGGATGAAGTTGCGACATTGGTAGGTCAGGTGGCCGCTGTAACCGCACTTTCGACATGCAACTCTGGAGTTTTCTTTGTTGACATTCAGCATTTCTGTAAATGTGGAAGAAATAACAGTTAAATCTAGTTTTTACAACTTTGAACTGGGATAAATTGATAAAGAAAATTGACAAAAAGAATTTATATAATTTGACAACAAAAAAGCACTGTAATTTATAGTTATAAATACACGAAGGGAGTGGATATTGCCACATTCTTTAACATAACAATTTCATTCAAACAATTTGCATAGCAAAAGTTTTAAGCACATTATGTGTATTAGTAACTATTACTGTGCTAATTTTTAACAGCAAATCATGAATTTTAATGAGCAAATAGTGCATCTTTGTGTAGCATTCTGAAATGTTCACCAATTAAATTGTTACGGCAATCGTCTTATGCTTTCCTTTAGTGAATTTTAATGCTATCCCAAGCGAATTTCCTACAGAAAAGCATTAGACCACTGCCGCAATGATAGCCACTGTCACTGAGTTTTTTTTAAAGTAGGCAGATTCACGCAAACCGCCGATGGTGGCGCTATTTTTCATATCCTTTTTTTCTGTCGAAGTTGTGACCCGCCGAACTTTCATGGTAAAATTCTAATATAAAGGGTAGTCTACGGATGTAGTCACTTCTAGTGTCGGTAAATGGATACTACACATCGTGGTTATCTTAATTGATCAGTCCATGCCAACTGTAACGTTGGCACAAAAACAGTGCAACTTGCGCAAAATAGACTTTGTTAGTACTACAAGGATACATTGCAGGCAAATTCGGTCACAACTTTTCAAATGAAACTGGATCTTAAAAATTACCAAATATTTAAATCAACAAAAATTCGTAACTTTGCATAGGGTTAACCTATCATGACCATTGACCCCTCATTTTCTTTCTAATTTTTTGTTCTATCCAGTGATATGACATTTAAAAGCATTGAAGCAACTTCAAATTTTCATGAAACTGCCTATTTAAAGGGAAAAAGAGTGAATGAACTTCTAAGTTCTAATTTCAGCCAGTGACGCATTAATTTGTGTAATTTTACACGGTATTACAATCACAGGGTTTATCAACAAGACAACAGTTGTGTAGCCAAAGGGGCGGGTTACCCTGACCAACCAATTTAAATTTTTTAAATGTAAAAAATGGGTTCGTATTAA
The DNA here is from genome assembly GCA_029582265.1 of Zoroaster sp. YZ-2022. Lineage (NCBI taxonomy): Eukaryota > Metazoa > Echinodermata > Asteroidea > Forcipulatida > Zoroasteridae > Zoroaster > Zoroaster sp. YZ-2022. Next base: position 2,115,272 of record CM055825.1, on the reverse strand, counting down.
TGGCACAGTTATGACAGTGTCCATATCACAATTGGTTAAACCATCTGTTTTCTTCCTCCATGGTTAAACCAAGCGAATGAATGTAATGAAATATCGGATTTGATCCTGTACAAAACAACTTAAAAATCATACTAATCATTCAGCAAGAAGACTGGCCTGTACTTAACAAAATATATTCCTAATTTCCCCTATTCTGATTTAATATCACAAATTGTAAATGTGAGTTTTAATCAACAATTGCCTTACAAATAAATAAAACAAATTGCTTACTTGCTCGAAAATTCTGCCCAAATGTAAATGCAGTACACGTTGTTTAAACCTCGTTCCCAAATAACATTCCTTTATCATTAGAAGCAACACCTGATAACGAGGTTTGACTACCCATGAAAATGGCGACGTGCGTGGAGGAAAAAAATTGGACGGGAAACACGAGTTCATCATTTATTGGGTTGAAAATGTCTCTGAAATCGCACATTAGTTTGTTTGTAATTTTCTTTCTGGGCGTGATAGATGTTGCGCTAACTGAAGCTGTAACTCGGCCCCGCGGTGTTTCCTTAACAAGTGAGTACATTTCAGAGCTGAACCAAAAAAGTTGAAATTTGGGAAAACAACATAACCACACGGGCCACACACTACACTCGATCCACAGAAAATCAGTCAAGTTCAAAGCGCCGCCGGACCGCGAGTGGCTGATTGATCTAATTCGATTTCGATAATATATAATAATAACTTTTGATTTGATTGAAAATATTGTAGGTTTTGTCAAGGCTTTGCTGTTAATTGTAATTTAGCATTTTAAATAAATAATTGAAAAAAAATTATGTTCATTTCTTAATCTTCATGATCTTATTTTAAAACAAAATACAAAATTAAAAATTAGGCCTAATAAAGTAATAGTACTTAGTAGGATTAAGTTAACGTTGGGAAGAAATTAGATATAACGTTAGGCTAAAATAGATCTATGAAACATTCAAATGAGTTTATTGTCGTGATGGTCAGAACATGTATTGGAAATGTTCTCTTGATTTGAAATTTAGAAAATTTATATAGGCCTATAACCTTATATTAGAGTTTTCAGGTGAAAAATTATTCCTAAACCAATATGCTCAATATTTCCATCAAATTAAAGGTCTTGATGAAAGAAATACAATGGTTTTTAAATCAAGAAAATCGGACGAGTAGTTTTTGAGGAATCCTGTTTTATTTAATCAAGTATACAGCATTCGATGAAGCCCGACTGTCCATACATTGTGTACATCCCTAATGGCAACAAAACCGTTGAATCAGCCTACACACACAGTGACACACACACACAGCGTTCGTGCTCGTTTCCCTCATAAGAGCTTTTGAAAGGGTGTAAAAAATACACTCTCCGCTCAAAACTAAACACAATTACGGCTCAAAACTTTCACATATGATAGAAAAGAGGTGTAAAATTCATTCAGATATCGCTCTTACCTTTCAACTTGAAGATTTCACCTCGAAAAACGGTGTTTAATTTTTTATCTCTTCGTAACTCCGGTTGTAGAGTAGCTATGGAGATCGAGCAAGCATGGGTATGTAAAGGAGCCCTTTGACTCAATAGGGAAACCCGTTTTCATGTCAATCACAATGTACTCGGGCGGAGACAGCTCAAGTGGATGCCCTCAGCAGAGCGGCAAATTTTACGGGCTGAATACGCCCGATCTCGGAACACTTCACGAAAGGCTGGGCGGGACGAGTGGTTCATTCATAAAAACTTAGGCTTTCGCACGTACTTCCGATTGCTATTTTATGTACATTGTTGGATAGCTGAAACTATAAGCTTTCCAATGAGCTATTACATGTAAGATTTCGACATGTAAAAGTAATATAATTTTTTGATTTAAAATGTTGATGTTTTTTGTTGCGGGCGATGCGCTGTGCGTGTAGAGGGCTTCGGTCAAGCACGTACGAACTGAAAACCCTACTTATATTTTGCAACGTTGAGCTGCATATCACATTTAAATTTAGGCTTTTCTTTGTGTTCATGTTAACTCTTCCTCTCCGGAATTAATTGTTTTCATTGTTGTAATTTGATACTGTAAACAATCAAGGTCAAGTGTGGAAATTATTAATAATTTGTTTATCTTTGGACGATTGAAGAGAGTAAGGTATCAAAATAAAGGTTATGATTCGTATTGGTCAATTGTGCGGTCTGTTGTCAAAACAAGTCAAAACAAGACCTGTTGTCAGGTGATGATGTTCAAGCCTTTTAGAATGCTTGTTGTCAAAACACAACGCACGCAAGCCTTTTATTTTAAAATACTTGCCGTCCAGAAAGAGTTAAGAATAGCTAATTATTATTTAATTTCTCTTTTTCTATTTTTACTTGTATTTTGTAATTGATTAAGATGAGCCGTTCTACAAGGACGCTGATTGGTTTACCTGTTTAGACGGATCGAGACGGATCCGCAAAAAGCAAGTCAATGATGATTACTGTGATTGCATTGATGCATCTGACGAACCAGGTAAATAATACTTCCTGAGGAATTTTTCATCTCGCAAAACGTTGAAAATTTCGGAAACCCCTTAAAGGGATAATATCGTCACGATCAGAGCAGACTTTCAACAGGGCATGGAATCAGTGTCCTAGTTTAAGGTGAACACAGTGACTGAAAATTACTGGCTCAATTTATGCAGCAGCAACAGTAATATGACCTTATTATGTGCGGGATTATTTTCAGTCACTGAGTTAATCTAAATCTAGCACTCCCGCGATTTCATGCCCTGTTGATCGTGACGATATTGTCCCTTTAAAGTTGTATCAAACTTTTAAAGGACAAGTTTTATTTCACCTTTTTGGGAATATATAACATTTGTAATGTCATCACAAGTCCTTCTATGTCATAATGAGTGCTTATTTTCTTTGAATCGACCTGCGATAATAAGAGATATGTGTGAAAAACCATTCACAGCTTGGAGCTAAAAATTACCAACTGGCTTTTATCACATTGTAAAATACTTTACAAAATTGATAATTAATCAAATTTCATAATTTGCTATTCATCATTACATGCACACAAACACATTTCTGCCTGAAGATTTTGCTAGGCAATATTTTCGAATGAAATCATTCCTAGCAAACAGTAACAACATCAAAAATTGTTCCTGATTGAGATCTGGAATACCTTAACCCAACCACCCCATACCCTACAAAATCCTCCAAGGGGCACTTTTTTGGAAAAATTCAGCACTGTTGGAAACTCATACTTTCACCTCTTCAAATTGGACAAAGTTACTACCTGGCAAGAAGTACAGGCCATAAGTGCTGAATATTGAAAGATCAACGAAAATGCATGGTGCATTTTGAAGATAAGGGCATGTTTCCAAACGTGCACTGGAGGATTTTGGAGGATTCAGGAAGGTTCCTAGCCAGAATACCTAGGGTATTGCAGATATAAACCTGATCTATCAATGAATCTCGCTGTACTAAACCATCTATTTACAAATTATATTTCAGGTACCTCAGCATGTCCACTTGGGAAATTCCATTGCAACAATAGGGGGTTTAAACCTAAGTACATTCCCTCATCCAGGGTCAATGATGGCATTTGTGGTAAGTGTGTTACCTGGTCATGTTCTTTCATTTAAACTGTTCTTTAAGCTGCTTCCTGAAGAATAGTTTTGCAAATTTTGATTTTTTTTACTGCACTAATCTTTAAATCCTCACAGTTACATGTAGCAAAGCTTTCACTTAAATTCAATTTACGAGAAAGCACAATTTAACAATTACAGTGTTTTCCAAATATTATGAATTATTCATTGTTTATGAATATATATATTTGTTGTTCAGATTCAGCAGCCTGTTGCCAGTTGAAGGTTTTCTTTTAAAAATAAACCAGTCAATAATAATAACTATAATTACAAAAGTATTCAATGATAATTTCAACTGACCCCAACCCTTAGCCTTATTTGATTATTTGGCAGATTGCTGTGATGCCTCGGATGAGTTCAAAGGTGAAGGGGCCATCAAATGTGTGAATAATTGCCGTGAGCTAGGATGGGCCGACCTGGAGCGCAGAAAGCAAGAAATCGTCCTCATGAACCAGGGGTACGAGGTCAGACAGCAATATATCAAACAGGGTGCTGAGAAGAAGGTTGAGAAAGAGGTAGGAAAGTAGATCAACTAGTTTTATGAACCAGATTGATGGTTAATTTGGTTACAAGATAGTTGCTGTTTAATCAAACAGGTTGATGGTTAAATGATAAACCTCTTGATCAACTAGGTTATTGGTTAGATGCTAAATTGTTTACCCAATCAGGTTGAATGATAAACTGTTTATTAAACAGGCTGAAAGTTACACGGTTTAACAACCAGGTCGGTGGTTAAGTGAAGGACTATTTTATTAATCGGGTTGAAGGCTACAAGTTAACCGTTTTAAAGATTATCAATTTCGGATTGACATTTTGGTTAATTGGAAACTAATAAATTTGTCTATTTTCACATTTTAAGGAGTCGCTTAAAAAACTTAGAGAAGAAAAAGAACTTGCCGATCAGATTAAGGAACAGAAAGAAAGTAAGTACATTCTTTTCTTTCCAAAAATGTATTTGAACCAATTCATTACATGTTTTTGGTGATAAAATAATTATATAAAATTGCAAAAAAAAAGGGGCGAAACGTCTTTCACTGTATGTCAGGTTCTGTTCATGAGCCCCATGGGCCACTTTCGTAATTCTGAGCAAAGATATGTGTTAAAGGGGCAGTATCGTCACGATCAACAGGGCATGGAATCAGAGTACTAGTTTTAGATTAACTCAGTGACTGAAAATAATACCCACATGATAAGGTCATATTACCATTGCTGCTGCATAAATGAGCCAGTAATTTTCAGTCACTGTGTTCATCTTAAACTAGGACACCGATTCCATGCCCTGTTGAAAGTCTGCTAATACTGTCCCTTTAAGTAATTCTTACAGATACTTAGAAAATAATGCAGAGCAAAGAAGTGTGGTTAGTAATTAATACTGTTGACCACCAGTTTAAACCAATAAATATGTGAAATTTTGGCCAGTGGCCAATGAAATATGCCAAGTGAGAAATTCTGCTGATGACCCTTATTCTTTGGATATTATATCCATAGACTCATATCAAGGGGTGGCCATCTTGGTTTTCTGATACACAAGTCAATGAGGATCAAAATGAGGCTCATGTCCAAAATAGACTGGTGCTTTTCAAACTTTCATGGTGATTTGTTATGCACAGTCAGGGAACAAGGCAAACATGGATGCTTTATCTTTCTACAGGGCTCAAGCAGGAGGCAGAAAGCCCTGAGACGGAGGCTAAAGATGCACACAAGAAATGGTGGGATTTTCAGCAAAATATCCTTAAGGAGGAGAGAGAGAAGCAGAGGGCGGGCAACGCCTTTGAGGAACTAGACTTGGATGGAAATGGACAGTAAGAAATTCATGATGGATAACTATTAGCTAAGTACAGTGAAATGCAACTATAACGAACATCATCAGGTCCACATAAAATGCTCACTATAGTGGTCGTTTGTTAAAGTGATTAATGACTTTTTATAATAAAAAAAAGACTTTTTATACAAAACAGTTTGTCATTGTTTTCTGAAAAACATTAGCACCTATTGTGATAAAACTTTCACAGGTTAGTTTTATGATATATTTCTTGAAAATAAGAGGGTTGAAATGATGGTACAATTCCAAATACCAATGCTCTACCTTCCCTTTAACATAAGAGGTCTTTTAAATACTTATAATTTGATGGATTTGATAACAAATTCAGCCAAAAACTGGTTTTTAGATTTTTATACGGCCATATTAAGCACATGTCCTTCTACCAGCACTTTTCTGTTGTCTGTGACCATTTTTTCATTCATAAAAAAATGTGAGGGTAGTTTGGCCACAAACCCTTGTCATAAATGAAATTTGATTTGTCCCGAGTACATAATTGTTGTATTATTACATAATTTCTGATATTTATTTATGTTTACAGGGTAACCCCAGATGAGCTTTTGAATCACAAAGAATTTGACTCTGATGGTGATGGTGTCGTCTCAGAAGACGAAGCAAAGGTTAATAATATTTATTTTTTCAAAGGGAAGTGCCCCTTTTAAGATGATGAAAATAGCTATGTTGTTGATGAGTGCAAAATGTAATTTTTGTTTTTTGTTTTTGTACGTTCATACAGAATCTTTGAACAGGTACAAAGTGGTCACTCTGAACAAACTGATTGAAGAAAAAAAAATTCAAGATGTGATGTTGTTAAATTGATGTGACGATTATTAGAGAATTTGGTAAAGTGTCTGTAGATGCATCCATACTTGATAAAAATCAAGAAAAATACATTATATAAACCAACACGTCGAAGTTTCAGTTCATTATATCCTACTATAGCTGCACTTGAGTGAGAAGAAGCTATAGAGGTCAAAATCAGTCAACTGCCTGTTTTGACTGTTGACCCAAATGTGACGGAATTATTTCTCAGGATGTTTGGTACCATCACCATGGGCGGATCCAGAACATTTTTTAGGGGGGGGCTGAGAATCAAAAACAATTATTTTTCAGTACTACAAAAATTACAATGAAATAATCAAAGGGAGAGAAAAACAAAGCACAGTGAGGGGGAATGGGAGTGCATTCTCCCCTCCCCTCCCCCTCTCTCTTTTTCTCCCTTTTTTTTTTTTAAATTAAAAAAAATAACAAAATAATATGATTTTAGGGGGGCCTACAGCCCCCTTAGCCCCCCTCCTGGATCCGTCAATGATCACCAACTTCACATCAAGAAAATGCTTAGATTATAATTCAATAATTTTGTAATCGAGTAACTACTAAGGTGTGCACTCACTGTAACATTTTAATCTCAATAACAAGCCTGTGATTTCTCAGGATTTTTAACAAATCTCCCTTAACCTCAAAATTTTCTTGAGAGAAGTAGCCACCAAGGAAAGAATGAAGTAGCCTCTATTGTGCCCATACCTCTAGTTTCTTGTTTGTGGGGAGTCTGTAAATCTTCCACAATTAAACATCCAGGGGGCTTTGTCCTCTAGACCAAAGGGAGACCCAGGCCTGCTACCCATATTTCTGGATTTTTACTTTTGTCAAATCACACCCCTGATATGAATGTTTTCAGGTTGCGTTAGCTGCGGTGGAACAAATTAAAAGTACAGTCTCGGGTCCTGTCTGGGATATGATCAGGGAAAGACTAAAGTCATTGAATCAGGTATTCCTAAATTGTTTGTTTGCATGGCTTTCGTTTCAGGCCGTGCTAAAGGGCTTGGATCAAGTGTCTAAGGCTGCATTTACCGACACAATTTGGTCCGATATCAAGGAAAAGTTTAACTCACTGCAAAAGGTATTAACTCATTTAATTCATTCATTTATTAATTATAATAATGTTAATTCATTCAATCCCTTTCTTTCATTCATGCATGTACTGTTTATCTGACTATGTGTGATGTATTCATTAACAAGTTGAAATTTGTTTGTTCATTTTATCGTTCATTTTTTTCATTAAATTTTACTCACACTAATATTTGATTAATATTCAATCAATCTTTGTCTCTTTCGTCCATTTGCTATTCTGTATTAGGTTGACTTTTCATTAATTATTTTTATTAAATATATCAAAGGCAAAAAACTTTTTGCTCAAAGCAATTATATTTGATGTAGATCTGATTTTTTGTGGAAATTATACAAAACACCACACCAAGTAATACCAGATTTTTGGAAGTGAAGTTAGCGAAACAAAATATTGGGTGTATACCAAAGTTTAAAGACCAGTTTAAAGAGCGCCTTCGTGTGTTCTCCAAATGCATACTTGTTAATAATGCACTTGTTAATAGGTTGATTAACCCTCCTACTATTGCTGCACTTTAGTGGGAAGTTGCTACAGAGGTCAAAATCAGTCAACTGCCTGTTTTGACTGTTGACCCAAATGTGCACACAGGGGCATTTTTTACTGTCATTTTGACCACCCTGAACAATACAAGACGATGCTTTTACCAGTCAGAAATGGTCGACTAATTTTGACCTGTAAATGTACTTACTACATGTAAGGTTTGACAGTGTTTGACTTTTAAGTGCACTAGATATACCTTGGCAAGTATATCAACATTTTGACTAATTTTGATCCTTGTAGTAGTAGGAGGGTTAACAGGCTGGTTACATCACATATCTGTATCTTTCTTAAGAACTTTATAAAAGATATAAAAAGCAGACTTTTTATACATTTTTATATCTTTTTCTTTTGTGTTCATTTCACGCCTGACTAACTTCTGCTCACTCTTGTGTTTATATATGTATGTTGTTTGTATTCCGTCCCATTTTGCCTTTGAGAAAGAACTTGGTAGGTTCGAAACGTAAGGCCAATATCCATTATTTTGCTTAAATATAATTTGCACAAATAGGATCCACTTGAGGAAACTCCGCCCCCTCCCGCCGCACAAGACGACGACGGGGAAGGAGATGGAGAGATTGATGACGGTGACATGGGTGACCCTGGTGACGATTACGATATGGAAGATGAGGGTGAATTCGTTGATGATGATGATGATGACGATGACTACGATCAAGACATGGACCAGACAGAGATTATGGAAAAATATCGCCAGCAGCGACTAGAGAAGGAGAAAAAGGAGAAAAAGGAGAAAAAGGAAAATGGCGACACAGAAATGCCTGAGTATGATGAAGAGACCAAGCAACTTATAGAAGGTATACTGCGCTGAACTAAGAGTTACATTTTTTTTTTCATGTTTTTTTTTTGCTAGACAGAAGCTCATTGAGCCTCTCGCATCATTGATATTTCTAAGCATGCTATGGACTGCCTTTTAACCAATCACAGTAAGAGCTGTGGTTGACAACTGGGATGTAAAGAAAAACGGATCAACCAAATTACACGTTGCAAATCTTTCACCCCATTAAAACAACTTTTAAGGCCTATAAGCCATACACTATCATTAAGTTAAAAAAAAAGCTAAAAAAACAGTTTAACCTGAAAGCATTGGGAAAAATCATTCAAAGGTTGATTTCTTTAAAACAAAATTTTTTTTAAACCGTTAAAAAACAAGTAAAAATTTGGAGAAAAAAAACAACGTTATACCAGAAGTGTGCTAGGTCGTTAATTCTTTTTTTATCTTCTCTATTTTTAGTTGCCGATAAAGCTCGGGAGGAGTTCAAAGAAGCTGAAAAACGTTCGTCTGATTTAAAGAGATCCATCGAAGATCTGGAAAGAATGCTACGAGTCGATCTTGGACCACAACAGGAATTTGAACCGTTACAAAACCAATGTTATGAATACACAGATAGAGAGTAAGTTATAAGGAATGTTATTTCATTTAAAATGATTTTGTCATCAGAAACTAAATAAAAGGTTTGTTCACCATTGGGAAAATGTCTGTAAATGCATCCATACTTGATAAGAATGAAAGGATATATATAGAAACCAACCTGTGAAAGTTTCAGCTTATTGTATTGCGTCGTCAACAATAAAAATGCATTCACAGACGGCAACGAGTGTTCGAAATTAACAATTTTGCCCTGTCAAAAACATGGCGTGTATTACCATAAAAGTGTTTATTAATGTGATTATGAAGCAGTGTTATCCACATTGAAGATTTTTAAGTTTTATATTTACTGTTTTTTCCCCTCCACAGATATGTTTATAAATTATGCCCTTTTGACAGAACAAGTCAACGGCAAAAGTCTGGAGGATCAGATACCGCATTAGGGTGAGTATACTTTGTAATAGACGACAGACATGGCTAGCGTGTTATTAAAGCCAGTACAGACTTTTGGTAAAATTAATTTCTGTAATTGTACCCAACCTTTAGAATAATCAAGATATATATATATATATATAAAAACCAACGTGTGAAAGTTTCAGTTTAATCCTCTGTGTCTTTGATGAGAAAATAGTGAAAATATTAAATTTGTCGTATTAATTCCAACATGGAATTTACATGGTGTTGGTAGCAGGTTTGCATTGGCATTTAATCCCCCACCCCCCAAAATAACCTCATTCTTTTGGAATAGATATTTGTTTAAATTTGGTTTGACGTACTTAAGTTTTTGCCTTGTGATAAAGCTATTGCTAAGGTTGAGACTACAAGAAACGTTTGCAGTATCTTTATAAGATTTCACCTCTTTCTATTTCAGGACTTGGGGCCAATGGGAGGGCCCAGCTGATAATAAGTATACAAAGATGAAGTATACTAAAGGTAGAAACTGCTGGAATGCTCCCGATAGATCAACTCTGGTAAGTCTCCTAAAAAGGGTCAATAATTTTCACTTCTGTCTATTTCTCCATATTTCCATGATCAAAATCCTTTCTCTGAAAGCTTGTATGATGTAAAGGGAGAGTAAACACTGTTTTGAAACAATCTCTTTGGGACATTTGAGATTTTGAGAATTGTTGAGACCTGATCCTCTTGCACGGATAACAGTTCAAGACGCATGCAGACACTAGGGGCCATGCTTACAAGCTTTGCTTCTCCATGGTAATACTCTTCTTAAATATGTATCTTGAATGTATGTATTATTTATTAATTTGTTTTACTGTGGAAATAAATGAACCTTGAACCTTGGCCCTATACCCTTTTGTTTATTTTCAGTGATAAAAATCCTATCTCTGAAAAGTTGTTTGATGCAGAGGGAGGGTATAACAAACTGTTTGGGAAATTTGAGACTTTAAGAACGGTTGGTTTCCCTACTCCATACAGGTCATTTTACGCTGCGGCATAGAAAACAAGTTGCTGTCATCGAGTGAGCCAGAACGTTGCACCTACGAATTTGAGTTTGAAACTCCAGCACTATGCACAACAAAAATAGACCCCCAGACGGGTGAGACAGACAGTCACGATGAACTATAACCCAAGCAGGATTGTGTTTCTATTATGCCATGATATTAGGTAATCCTATAGGTTAAAAATTGTTTATTAATCTGTCAGAATAGATGGTGATTTTGGTATTTTCATACAGTTTTTCATTCAGGCGTCATGTAGGGGTGAGAATGATGTAGCGTGGACTTCAAGATAAAATAACTTCTTTTGAATGAGCATATTTATTAAAATAAAATTTAAGATGTGATTTAGAACAGCTAAGTTTGTTTTCTTCTAATTTGATGTTTTTGATACGTTACTATAAATTGAAAATTTAAAATAAATATGGGAAAAATGAAACAAGTTTATCCTTTATGTAATGTACATGTTTACTTGGTACCGCAAGGTATTATGCTTGGTCACTAATCATCTACATCATGTATGTAAATGATACGTTGTTCTCATCTCTTTGTAACAAACAAATTCTTTTAATCTTATAACAGAAACTAACTTCATATAATGACTTATTTTGCATTGCATAATAGTTTACTTCATGATCAGTCTTAATTTTAAGAATTGTACAAGTTGTTTTTATTTATTTTTGGGTACTTCGTTGATAAAGCGAGGAATTCACATGGAAAAGAAAATTATGCACATTGTTCGGTTTTTGGCCGGACATACCCTTGTCCTCCCCCTGCAGATCACAGGACCAAAAAGGGGTATGTATGCCCCACCCAACGAGAGGGAATAAGTTTCAATGTATATTTGTCTCATAATGTAGCCTGAGTTAAGAGAGATTGACCACTCCTGATTCATCCTGGCTGTTGTTGGGAGGGGGGAGGGGGTGTCGCTTCTGTTGGAGAAGTAGTCAAATGTCACCCTACTTCCTACTAACCCTGTAAATTATGACAAGTATTATTTTTATAAATTGGTCAGCAGTTGATTATCACACGTGACCAAAACCCTCCTCCATCTAATTATGTCCCCCCCACCCACAGTCCCTCCTACCTGAAGGATTCGTCAATAGATTTTGTTCATGTATTTCTGGAGTTCAATAGTTTGTTTATAAGTTTGGACAAATTGAGAGGATTTACATAAATCTGTTAAACGTAACTGCGACAATTGAAAACATCGATCTACAGCGATTTAATTATTCTGGAAGGAATCATGGGAAAGTTTACTTTTATGATTTAATTAACTTGAGGATTTCATGACATCTGTATACAAAAATGATAATTCAATTAGTTTTAGATTTTCTCATGATTATCAAAGTTACCTTCCTGAAAAGGAAACAAAAGATTCACACAACTTGGTCATGACTTTCATTGTTTGAATAAACTCTATTTTATTAAAGACAACCTCTACATGTTTTCTCTTCTTGTTTCTCTATTTAAAACAGTAATATTTGTAGGTTTGCATGGTGAAAAGGATAAGTAAAGACTGCTTGCGGTGACACCATGTGAAATTCTCAGTTGAGCAGTAATTAGTTGTGAAAAGAACTGGAGGTTACAACTCAACGTTTCGATCACAATACTCTGATTGTCTTCATTCTCTTGAAGATGATCAGAGCATACTGATCAAAACGTCAAGTTGTAACGTCAAGTTGTAACCTCCAGTTCTTTCCAGAACTAATTACTACTCAATTGAAAATTTCACATTGTGTACTTCTCCGGTTGAGTACGATATTACAATACTGTTTCAATTATGACATGTTGCTCATTTTGAAATGAGATATTTTATAAAGCCTTATATTGATAATAAAACTGTAGATATTAAGTACTTACAAAAGGCACTTGGTTTAAAAGTTACAAAAATATTAAAGGGGCACTATCATCACAATCAGAGCAGACTTTCAACAGGGCATGGAATCGGTGTTCTAGTTTAAGATGAACACAGTGACTGAAAATTACTGGCTCATTTATGCAGCAGCAATGGTAATATGACCTTATCATGTGGAGTATTATATTCAGTCACCGAGTTAATCTAAAACTAGAACTCCGATTCCATGCCCTGTTGGTCGTGACAATATTGGCCCTTTAACCAAACAGTACTTCTTATGGAATAAGAATTTTCAATATTTGTTTTTGAAATGAAAAGATGGTATTAGCTATTGAGGAATTATTGGTTTTTTTACACTAAAATGAAATAACGTCAGCTCACTCCAATATTCGGCATGTAGCAACTTAGTTTTTGGGCGGCGTAAATAATGCATATTCCTTGGTTTCCCCGAGCGTCACATGTTATTGCATAACAACTAACAAGGTGGTTCCAAATATTAAATAAAAAAGTGTGTTTGTATACTGTGTTGGAATGTTCCTCACCCACCGATCAGCCTGTTTTTTTTTCTTCTCTGAATGATCACAATCTCAAAAACATGCAAGTAAAATAATATCACTCGACGCCCCCACCCCACTTTTCTTACAATTAATCCTGATTCTTATCACAGTGATCGTAATCTATTATAAATACTATACTAAGACATATTCTAAGTACTTTAATTTATAACAAAGAATACTGTTCATTAATTGTGTAAGTCATTCAAGTAAATAATATTGAACAGAGCAGCACCCATGAAATTAAACACATTTACATTGACAAATTCTCAAGGTGATTTACTGTTTAAGTTACAAAAATTATTTAAAATTAACTTGTACATATCTGAGCAGTCCATTTTTGAATATACACAAGACAATAAAAAGCTTAAAGTAAAATTTTGTCAAACAATGCAAGATCAATATGGATGAATATAAACAACATTATGTCAATTATTATTACAAATATAAAAATGTCATTAGGAATGTTCATTATATTTAACATTATTTTGAAAAGAATTGTTCTGTTTTGACTTAGTACTATTGAGAATAATTGAAGAGTAAACTGTTGATTTGGGGTGGGCTCTAGTGGTAACTATTCTAGCAAAGAAAGATGATATCTCTACACATTATAAGAAAAAGCAATTTTTACAAAGAACATACACTTTATTTTTGCCTATTTAGGAGAAAACTAATAATCCATCTATGCCAGAATGGTTATGACAACCTTACCCTTAGCTCGCTTCAAGACATCCACAGCCTGTTGGTGAGTCGCTCCTTCAAGAGACTCTCTATTCACCGCTATGATCTGATCGCCTCGTTTGAGCTCACCACTCACGGTGGCCGCGCCCTTGTTGAATACCGTCTTGATGTAGATGGGAAGATCACCGTGGGGACTACCGAACCCGCCCACGATGCTGAAACCGAGGCCGTCGGGACCGCGTTCGAGCTTGATGTTCTTCACACGACCAGCACTACCCAAAAAGAGTAGAAAACCACTTTAATTAATGCAACTATACTGAACATTGGTAAACCAAACATGTCATTGCTTTTTGCTTCGTACTGACTTACCGCCGTTTGCCACTTAGCCACGCCCCTCAGAAAACCAATATGGAAGATTGTGTAGTATTTTTTTTAAGTGGTCGGCTTGGGCATTATTTCATTCACTGCGTAAATGGGATTCTACCACGATACAGCAATTGTCAACACCAATGAATCTTAATGAGAATTAGCCAGTCACTACATAAAACAGACCCATCATTTTTATGCAATCATTTATGTCCACTCACCCGGCTTCTTCAGTGACTGCAGGTGCTGGTTGTTGAACGCTTGCCTTGACAGCCACCATACTCTCCCCTCTACCACTTACTTGTTGACTCTTGAGGTACCAGTCTTTCATGGTGGGGTTGAGTTCACTGACCTCTAGCTTGATGACCCCTTGGGAGGATTTCAAGAGGTGGATGGCATTGGCGTAGCTTAGGCCAGCCACGCTCTGACCGTTGATACTCTCAATGCAGTCCAATACCTGGGGAGAAAGACGGAAAGGAATCGGTTCATGACAAATATTTTAGACGTTTGAATAGGTGTTGAAAATTGAAATTTTTCAAAATAATCCCAAAAGGACATGTAATTATACGGACAGAAAGAGGACAGGCAGGAACATGGAAAGACCAACAGACAGACGGATACCTTGAGATGTTTGATCCTCTCTGCCTGGCTGCCGGGATTGATGGATGCAATTATGAGTGGTACGTCCCCCATTTCACTTCCTTTACCTCCAGCGATACTCAGCCCAAGTGACTCCCCTGGTACCTTCTTAAGTTCCACCTGTCTCACTGTATTAATTACATAATTCATAGACTATAAGTTCTTTCAGAGTCTCACATGACAGAGAATTCAACCGATTAATATTATAAAGGGGTCACACAAAACACTGGGGCTAGGTACATACAAATTCCATAATAAAAACAGCATTTCCCTATCCACACATGGACTGGAATTTATTCACTTTTCTTAAAACCTCAAGCAACAATTTTTTATAGGAAATGTTAAAACCATCATCAGCTTTATGCTAACCAAGTAATTCATATAAATTTGACCATTTTTATTATTAAGGAATTATCAATCCTATACCTTACCTTAAAACAAATAGAGACAAAATTTGAAGGAAAAAAATGCAAAATGTGCATTTCTGTGATCAGTTTGGTTACCTGTTTTTCCGGCAGTTCCTGCAGGCTTCCCCTGGGTGGTTGGTTGAACCTGGGCCTGGTTGCTCTGTTCTGCTGGCTGATTTTTCTTGCGTCCGATTTCAAACAACACATGACCGTTTGTTGCCTATGATTAAAATAAATCGGTGCTATCAGTGTGGTCTTAAAGAAGAAACATTGGTTATTCTATTGTGCTTTCTAAGGAAAATTATAAAACTTTGTTTTTAATGTAACAGTAAATTTCTACAACAGTAAATTACTACAACAATTTGAACAATGGAAAAATATAAAAGATTTCAGATTAATAAAAATAATATTATTTTCTACCAACATTTAGCACATAAACATTAACTGCAAATTGACCCCTGACCTCAATATCCCATCCTATGACCCTACATGACCCTGACCATACTGACCTTCAGCAGTGCAGCGACCTCCTCTCGTGTAGAATTCTGTACATCTTTACCATTGATGGATAGGATGTGGTCACCAGCCTTCAGGGTACCCTCGGCATATGCGGCACCACCCCTAAGAATCATGGACACCACGACGCCTCTATCTGACCTAAAGGAAACAAATTCACCAAGATTTAAGAAGATAAGAATGGAATAAGAAGACAAAACTGTAGACCACAGGTAATTACTCGACCATAGAATGATCGATTATTACTTACAAGCTGACTTAGTGTTAAATGATTTTGATGAAATCAAAAATCCTGAGAAATATTTATGTCCAAGTGCAGTTCAAGTGTTGTTCAAGTTTGAACAATCTCTGTTTGACCTGCACAAGTGATGTTACAGTTGAACAGTGCTATTATCAGATATCACATGGAACATATATCTATGATAAGTGCCCATCCCTTTATCAGACATGCAACTTTGTAATTGCAAAAAAAGAGGAAATGACCGAGCACATAAAACTTTGTACAGTGTTTTTCAGTTTTCTATAGCACTATTATTAAAGAAAAGAGGAAATCAGCTGAAAAGTTGCATGCCTGCTTTATTCCCGCTTCTAGGCACGTTCTGACGTACCTTTTACCAACAATATTCATGCCTAGATTTCTTCCCGGTGTATGCTTGAGTTCTACACTGAGCATCTCGTCGTACTCATCCTCATCCTGTCTATCACGTTTCTCCTCTGTCTCCATATCCTTCATCAAAACCACCGCCTCCCTGGTGGCCTGATGATCGCGGTAAACCGTGAGTCGTACGTGGGTCGGGGATTGACGCAATGCGCTGATGGCTTCCTCATGTCTGGCGTTGGTCAGATCAATGCCGTTGACCTGAATGAGCTGGTCACCCGGCCACAGTCTGCCGTCCCGGGCAGTTGCTCTATGCTCATACACCTCATGAACCACAACAATGTTCTTGAAACAGAAGATCATTAGTACAACAGTCAGACCGATAAATATACAAGCATCTATAGTTTAGATAGAGCTAAACATGTGCTAAGCACATGTGTTATTAAGACTTCTTAAGACGTTGTATGATGGAAAGTGCAAAGTCAATACAAACATCTGCTTTTTATGAAGCTTTACCCCTGACTGCATGAGTGGCCTTCATGGTGGCCTTTTTGGACTGGCAACTTTCATAAAAATATCTTTAAAAAAAAATCATTCAACAGAATCAAGTTTCCTTACCAGTTGTGTGTCTGTTCCACCGACAATACTGAGTCCCAGTCCCGTATTTCCTTTGTCAATGATGATATCTGTCTGTATTCCTGGGTGTATTGGACAGGTGTAGGGGTCAGGGTCATCTGGAGTGTCCTCAGGTTCGATAACTACTGCTGCTGTGGCTGTGGCATCTCTATGGCTTTCAACATCCATGGTGGGCTCTGGAAGTCAATTTGAAATCATTTGGAATTGTTTGAATTGTCTACACAATTGGTCAGCATAATGTATTAATTGCAAGGAGGATGGGGATGGGAGCCTCCCCTCCAGGGCTCCCTTCCACATCACTGTAAATCCACCCCTGCTATGCACCTTTTCAATTAAGGTCTTTTCTTGTTAGGAATTCACTCACCAAGATGCTGACTCGCGACAGATGTAGGTTGGACTTCTTCATCTTGTTCACCCTCATCTTCATCCCTTCTGTCCATCTCCTCTTCTTGTTCCTCGTTTGCCTCACCCACATCTTCCTCCTGCTCCTGCTGAACCATCTGATCTTTCTCTCCTTCTCCTTCATCCCTGTCCTCCCCTTCCGTCTTTGTTTCCTCCACTCCTTCCTCTTCTCCATCTTCTTCCTCAACATGAGCATCCACAGTCAAGCCTGCTTTCGTGAGCTCCTCCATCAGCAAGGGCAGTGCATACTGCTCTGTGCTGACTTCTGCCGCTACGATCATCTCCTCCTCCTCGATAACATCTTCTTCTTCCTGCTCTTGGACACTTGTCTGGTTCTCAGCAATGGCTTCTGAGTTTATCAAAAGCTTCTCGGAGCTGACTGTTAAGCTAACCTAGATAGTATGAAGAGTAGTGTAAATTTCTCTGAATGTATTCTGAATGTATCCTAAACAGCTCTTTTTTATGGGACTTTCCTTCTAGACTACCAAGATTAGTCTCTAGACCCCAAGCAAATCTATTTGCACAACACGCTCACTATGAAGATTTCCCTTTTTTTTTTTAACTTGACCCACCCCTGAATAACTCAATATCAGTTTCTCCGCTAAATAGGTGGTAGCTAATCAATTATTTCAGAGCTTGCCTCTTTCTTTTATCAATCTTTTTTCGTGGCCCTACCTTGCCTTCCATTGCTTTCATTACAGCTATTGCCTCCTTCTTCTTGGTATCGATGAGGCTGTTACCATCCACAGATAAAATGTGATCCCCAGCACAAATACTGCCCTCCTGTGAATAGAAATAGTCATAAGTATGATTCCAAGAAATTCTTATGTCATGTTATGACAATAATGAGAAGGAAAACAAAGTGTTGAGCAAAACACAATTACTACAAACACAGAATGCCTTCCCAAAAGTTGCATCTTCATGGGCTGGGAATAGTAACCCTAACCTTGACCAGCAAATAACCTCTATAGGGTCATATTGTAGGTTCTTATGTTGTTCTCATCTTTTCAGATTTTTTCGTCAAGTTTGAATTCCAAGTATTTCTCGATTACCATGACTGGTTGAAATCATATTGATTGTTTCCTGTTTTCTATAAATCTTTTTATGTTAAGATTTCAATGATTGGTGGGGGAAATCATTAAAGTTCCTGCAATTTGTTTCTTTTTGACAATGACGGTTTTATTTCAAACACACCTCATCAGCAGCTCCGCCTGGGGTGAGGTCTCTTATAAATATCCCACACTTTCCCATCGGATCTTGTTTCTCATAGATGGCAAAACCGAGTCCCCTAGCACCCTAAAATAAAACGCAAAAGAATATTTGAAAAGTAAATAAGAGAAACAGAAACATAATACATCAGGCTGTTAAATAGAATTCAGATTTTGATCATAGATTGAATAACCTGAAATGTTACCTTGTTAAGGACGATGTCATGCACATTCGGATATGACGAGAAAACGTCAGGTTGCTCAATGTCTGCTTTCATAGGCGTAAGGTCCGGTCGGATCAAATCCAAACTTTTCTGCTGTAAATTTGGAGAAATTTGCTTGAAAAGTAAGTTGTGCTGTTATTTAGTTTGCTACTACAAACACCAACTATAGGAACATAAAAAAACATGATTCATGTAAAAACACAATCAAATCTTAGGTTAAAACTTGTAGCTTTGCATGGTGAAGAGGATAAGTAAGACTAATTGCGGTGACGCCATGTGAAATTCTCAATTAAGTAGTAATTAGTTCTGAAAAGAACTGGAGGTTACAACTCGACGTTTCGATCAGTATGCTCTGATCGTCCTCAGGAGAAATCTTAGGTTGATTCCATAAAACTGCTAGGCAATAATTTACCGAGCAGGAAAGTTTGCTTAACCAAAATGGTTTAGTAAGCATCTTTTTCTGTTCTATGGACAAATAGTCCACAAGTAGCGCACTGCAAACTTGTATTGCAATGTACCTTGTCAGCAGGGGTTGGTGTAAGTGGTGCAACAGCCAGCTGATCTCTTGCCTGAGGGTGGCGTCTGACAGTCAGTAGAACTGCTCCATCCCTAGGTATCCCCTTGATGATGGACGACGCTCTCTGGTGAGATTTGCCGTAGACTGACACACCATTAATCTTTTGTTTTACAAGAAAAAAAATATGACTTCAATCTTCAGACTCAGTTTTTTTTAGAGATGGAAAAATCTCCAAAACATTTAAACAGTTTTGCCTCAAAAGGATGAAACAAATTGTCATCACTTACATTCAGTATTTCATCAGCTACATTGAGTCGGGTATCTTGGGCAGCGGCACCATCAGGATCAATACCAACGACAAACACGCTCATCCTAGAACGATCTCGGTTACCAGCCAAACTATAAGCACAGAAAACACAAAATGGTGTGACCATTTGTCAAAAAGTCACAAATATATTTCCAAATGTTAATTTCAAGAAAAAAATTTAAAAAAATCAAAGTTTCTTCAAAAGTGACATTTCCAAAGCAAGAGAATTTTACTCTCAAAAAGATTTAAGGGTTAACATTTTTTAAACATAATTTTGAAGGTTTTGATCTATTGTACATACCTGATACCGAGTCCCTTGGATGACTTGGTGAGATTAACGATGAAAATGTCTCCATCTAAATTAGCATACTCACTATTGACTGAAAATAATCAAAACCAGAAGAATTACACAATACTCGGCTTATCTGTAGGTTGATGAAATTCTTGCATCGGGTGATGTAATTGATTTAATTTTGCCCTACACCGATGTGTGTATAGCACTGTATACTCGATGCTTTCCGAGTGTCTGTGGAAAAAAACTTCACAGGCGGGATTCGAACCCACGATCTCCTGCTTACTAGTGCAGACGTCTTAACCTCTCGACCATCGAGCTTGCCCGATGATGACTGGCTGGCTAGAATCCTATATAGTAGCGGGTTCTGCAATATTTATAGGTTGATGAATCTGGTAAGCATAATTTGAAGGGGGGGGGGGAAGAAGTTCATGTAGTTCACGTCCCATTTTCTTCTGGAACTAGCAAGCTGCGTCAAGCCCCTAGGCAGGATAGCCAAACCGGTTACTATGCTCATTGTGCTAGCGTGTACGTAATCGACTTCTGATGTTGCTAAAGGTCAATATCAAGTCAATTCAAATGAACTAAACTCACTAAATCTTGATATACTAATAGATGGAATGTAATTTTCCAAAAACTTACTTTCTGTTTGTGGTAGCAGGTGGCCATCGTTGTTCTCCTCACCCTCATCCTCGGAGCCACTCAAAGACAACTTATGCTGCAATATGAATTCACAGAGAAAGGTTGTTAAAATCTACTACTTTCTCTTACAATATAAATTCCTTTTCCTCAACCAGGGATATTGTCTGGTATAGCAATTAAGTATTTCTTTATTCAGGGTTATCAATATACAGTGGTTCAATTGTTTTGATTTTTTGCCCTACACCAATGTACATGTATGCATGATGCACATAGCATACAATGCTTCATGCATACGTCAGTTTTGGGCAATAATTAAATCAATTGTTTATCACTAATGCAAGAACATCATACAGTGGTTTATTCTAGTTGGGTAAATGGGCTGAAACGACACCCCAACCCCCAAGAAAAATATTAAGTAAAAACTGTTTGTGGTGACACCATGTAAAAATTCTCTTTTGGGCAGTAAATAGTTCTAAAAAGAACTGGTTGGTTACAACTTGACGTTTCGATCAGTATGCTCTGATTGTCTTTATGAGAAACGATCAGAGCATACTGATCAAAACGTCGAGTTGTAACCAGTAACCAACCAGTTCTTTTCAGAACTATTTACTACTAATTTTTACATGGTGTCACTGCAAATAGTCTTTACTTTTCACCATGCAAAGAAGAAATTTGTTGATGAAAATAATGATTTCCCTTACCTTGAGTGGTGATAAAGGAGCCATTTGTAGTTCATCAGTGACCTTTAAACCATTCTCCTTTATCTCCTCATCATCTTTGTGTTCCTTCTCACCAGGCTCTGCCTCCTTCTCATCCTCCTTAGCCTCTGATGATGCAGGGAGTGCCTCAGATGCCTCTGCTGTCACGGCAACCACTTGTTCTTCATCATCTACGTCAGTGATGATGGAAACAACACCAGTTGGCATCTAATGCAAAAAAAAAAAATATTCATCAAGATTATTTAAGTAACATCTCAAAATCTCAAAAGGATTTTTAAAAATTCACCCCAAAATTGTAAACAAGAAATGTTACCCTTATGCAAATAGAGCTGTGATTTGAGGGTTGGCAGAACAGAGAAATCCATGTACTAAAAATACCATATTATTTTTGGCCAGAGAGCCTCCCTTCACCTTCATCTCATCTCCATTTTGTTGTGTCCCCTCACCCTTCACCCCTGCTATGAATATTTATGACAGTAAAAGCAAGACGACTTGCCACAAGTTGTTCACAGACCCCACTGTAATAATAAAAAGCTATCAGAAACTGGCATTGTATCTAGAGCAAGTTGTTTGCAATAGTATTTCAGCAGACCTGGGGACTTGTGACAAGTCTAAGTAGGTTGGGTTATCATTCAGCATGCATGCTAAGATATGACCATCACTCTTATAATAATAAAAACCAAAAAATTTGTGCAAGAGAAGATTTGTCAGTTTTCAAGTAAAACTTGTAGCTTTGCATGGTGAAGAGGATAAATAAAGACTAATTGCGATGACACTATGTGAAATTCTCAATTGAGTAGTAATTAGTTCTGAAAAGAACTGGAGGTTACAACTCGACGTTTCGATTAGTATGCTCTGAAGACAATTAAAGCATACTGATCGAAACATCGAGTTGTAACCTCCAGTTCTTTTCAAAACTAATTACTATCTCAATTGAGAATTTCACATGGTGTCACCGCAATTAGTCTTTACTTGTCAGTTTCAACAGTTCTGATTTTCACATTTCTGCCAGTGGTCCTCCTGTTCAGTTACAAGTAAATAGAAGGAAAAACATAACCACAACCAATGATGGTGTACACTTTATGACTTTAACTAATCAGCTTGTTTTCATATTCTAGGAACATGTTGTATGTAACTCAAACTTTCTGTACACTGGAATATCAAAATGTTAATGCTTAAGAAAATTTAAACTTGCACTCTAATTCCATGCCCTGTTGATCGTGATGACACTGTCCCTTTAAAGAACGATTGTTTCAGTATAACATGTTTGCAAAAAAATGATGTAGTTAACAAAAAAGTTAATTTATATTAACCCTCCTACTTTTGGTACCTTTTTCATACAAGTTGATGCACCATTTGAAACCATTCACTTTTGTGGTTTTGAATGGTGAAATAACTGTGTACAGTATTGATTCCCCCAAATGGTTTTGAATGGTAGGTCAGCTAATACAAAACCTTGTTTGGATCTTTCCAAATGGTAGTACAGCTAATACAAAACCTTGTTTGGATACTTCTAAGTGGTGAATCAATGGACCCTCTATGCATTTGAATGGATTTGAATGGTAGTAAAGCTTGCTACCAACACTGTTCAAATGGTATCACCATGTGTGTACAAAACCAATGGGCATTTTGGTAAGTGGAAATTTTGAATGGTTTCAAATGGTCAAACAGTAGGAAGGTTAACTTGGCAAACTAACAAGTATTAAATGTATTAATAATAAGTCAAAATCAGTTCAAACTAACTTATTAGTGGCTGATTGCAAATAAACATTATGACATACAAACAAACTTAAATAAAAATCATACAAAGCATAAAAAATTGCGAGGGATTTTATGGGGATTATCAGGGACATAGAAATACAAATGGGGGTTGTAGGCTGTGGACGTAATCTCTGCCCGGCAGTAACCATCTAGGGTAGGGTTCCAACACCAACTTTTGAATACAAAGGAAAGATGTAAAATCAGCAGAACACCATGATTATGAAATCAACAAAGTATTGTCTAAAAGCTTACCCAGTGTAAAGTTGGTACATTTATCAATCACCCTGAAAATTATTACATCTCAAGTGATGTCATCTCAGAAAAAACCAAAAGTTGTCAAAGTAACTTTTGGTGAAACTTAACAGGTTTTTAACATTTTTATTTTAAACACTTGAGCACCTATTGTGTTTACACTTTCACATGTTAGTTTTATGATATTCTTCTTGAAACTAGAAGGTTGAAATGAACAAAAGTTACAAAAAAAACAATGTTGTACCTGCCCTTTAAGAATTGAGATGTGCAGGAGTACAGTTTATTCAGTTCAGTTTATTTCCCAAGCAATTAATACAAATATACAAAATAATATGCTGTGCAGTATAACAGTTACTCCTGTTTCATTAACCCTAACCTCCTAGTCATTTTGGCTAGATATCTTCCTGAATCCACCTGAAAATCAATCTATACATAACAGCAAAAGATACGTCACCCCTAAAAACATTTATTATTTTCATTTTATAATTAATATAATTTGTTTAATGAAGAATATTATGAGTATGGAGTGTAACACGAACACAATGTGGCAAATTTGGTTGACCTGGCAGCCAACCATCATAATTACTTAACAAAATTTAGGGGGTGACGTTTCTTTTGCTGTTATGTATACATGCAAAGAGTCAGTCATCCAGTTGTTGGACTTTGATGGAATTGGTACAATGGCATATAAATGTAAAGTATCCATGGCTGGGCTATACACAGTCCTGAATCCAACAAAAGCAGCCGGTGGAGTTTGATAGATATAGTACACACGGTATCATGCCCAATTCGCTGGGCTATACACAGTCCTGAATCCAACAAAAGCAGCCGGTGGAGTTTGATGGATATGGTACACACGGTATCATGTCCAATTCGCTGGGCTATGTATAGTACTGAATCCAACAAAAGCAGCCGGTGGAGTTTGATGGATATGGTACACACGGTATCATGTCCAATTCGCTGGGCTATGTATAGTACTGAATCCAACAAAAGCAGCCGGTGGAGTTTGATGGATATGGTACACACGGTATCATGCCCAATTCGCTGGGCTATGTATAGTACTGAATCCAACAAAAGCAGCTGGTGGAGTTTGATAGATATGGTACACACGGTATCATGCCCAATTCGCTGGGCTATGTATAGTACTGAATCCAACAAAAGCAGCCGGTGGAGTTTGATGGATATGGTACACACGGTATCATGCCCAATTCGCTGGGCTATGTATAGTACTGAATCCAACAAAAGCAGCCGGTGGAGTTTGATGGATATGGTAAACACGGTATCATGCCCAATTCGCTGGGCTATGTATAGTACTGAATCCAACAAAAGCAGCCGGTGGAGTTTGATAGATATAGTACACACGGTATCATGCCCAATTCGCTGGGCTATGTATAGTACTGAATCCAACAAAAGCAGCTGGTGGAGTTTGATAGATATGGTACACACGGTATCATGCCCAATTCGCTGGGCTATGTATAGTACTGAATCCAACAAAAGCAGCCGGTGGAGTTTGATAGATATGGTACACACGGTATCATGCCCAATTCGCTGGGCTATGTATAGTACTGAATCCAACAAAAGCAGCTGGTGGAGTTTGATAGATATAGTACACACGGTATCATGCCCAATTCGCTGGGCTATGTATAGTACTGAATCCAACAAAAGCAGCCGGTGGAGTTTGATGGATATAGTACACACGGTATCATGCCCAATTCGCTGGGCTATGTATAGTACTGAATCCAACAAAAGCAGCTGGTGGAGTTTGATAGATATGGTACACACGGTATCATGCCCAATTCGCTGGGCTATGTATAGTACTGAATCCAACAAAAGCAGCTGGTGGAGTTTGATGGATATGGTACACACGGTATCATGCCCAATTCGCTGAGCTATGTATAGTACTGAATCCAACAAAAGCAGCTGGTGGAGTTTGATAGATATGGTAAACACGGTATCATGCCCAATTCGCTGGGCTATGTATAGTACTGAATCCAACAAAAGCAGCCGGTGGAGTTTGATAGATATGGTACGGTATCATGCCCAATTCGCTGGGCTATGTATAGTACTGAATCCAACAAAAGCAGCCGGTGGAGTTTGATGGATATGGTACACACGGTATCATGCCCAATTCGCTGGGCTATGTATAGTACTGAATCCAACAAAAGCAGCCGGTGGAGTTTGATGGATATGGTACACACGGTATCATGCCCAATTCGCTGGGCTATGTATAGTACTGAATCCAACAAAAGCAGCTGGTGGAGTTTGATAGATATGGTACACACGGTATCATGCCCAATTCGCTGGGCTATGTATAGTACTGAATCCAACAAAAGCAGCTGGTGGAGTTTGATAGATATAGTACACACGGTATCATGCCCAATTCGCTGGGCTATGTATAGTACTGAATCCAACAAAAGCAGCTGGTGGAGTTTGATAGATATGGTACACACGGTATCATGCCCAATTCGCTGGGCTATGTATAGTACTGAATCCAACAAAAGCAGCCGGTGGAGTTTGATAGATATAGTACACACGGTATCATGCCCAATTCGCTGGGCTATGTATAGTACTGAATCCAACAAAAGCAGCTGGTGGAGTTTGATAGATATGGTACACACGGTATCATGCCCAATTCGCTGGGCTATGTATAGTACTGAATCCAACAAAAGCAGCTGGTGGAGTTTGATAGATATGGTACACGGTATCATGCCCAATTCGCTGGGCTATGTATAGTACTGAATCCAACAAAAGCAGCTGGTGGAGTTTGATGGATATAGTACACACGGTATCATGCCCAATTCGCTGGGCTATGTATAGTACTGAATCCAACAAAAGCAGCCGGTGGAGTTTGATAGATATAGTACACACGGTATCATGTCCAATTAAGCTGGGCTATGTATAGTACTGAATCCAACAAAAGCAGCCGGTGGAGTTTGATGGATATAGTACACACGGTATCATGCCCAATTCGCTGGGCTATGTATAGTACTGAATCCAACAAAAGCAGCCGGTGGAGTTTGATAGATATAGTACACACGGTATCATGCCCAATTCGCTGGGCTATGTATAGTACTGAATCCAACAAAAGCAGCTGGTGGAGTTTGATGGATATGGTACACACGGTATCATGCCCAATTCGCTGGGCTATGTATAGTACTGAATCCAACAAAATCAAGCAAAACCAGGGGGTGGATTTTGATGGATTTGGGGTTGGTTGGATTAAGAGCAGGGAAGTGCTCAGGAAGCATAGGCTTGTTAGAAGGGTTGGTGAGTCTACTATAGAAGACCTGACTACAGGGTACCCAATTGTAATTTAAAATGAGGCTGGTGATTAGCCCGAGTTAATGTCATGACAAGCGGTCTGCAAAACAAAGCAACAAAAGAGCTAGCAACAGAAAACACCAAAGCATGCACATGCAAAAAAGCATCGTCATGGAAACAGAAGCAACATGCAGAAAACCAAAAGATGATTTCCTACCAGAGGCTATGTAAGAGTGAGAGAAGATGACGATGGTCATGACAGAGAGATGTGACAGATGTTACGGTTCTTCATCTGACGGTTACTACAGCAACAAGAGTCTCTTAACTAGATCTTGCACATTGCAGGGAGATGGTGGACTAAATCCTGCACACTGAAATGAGTTGGTGGCTTATAGGCAGTGGCAAAGAAATAAAACAATGATGAACTGAAGTGAAATACAATCAAAATTGGTATGATGTTGTATTACAAATTACTAATACTAAATATTGATAAAGATAATGATTGAGTATTGACTGATGAAAACATTTATGGGGAAACATCATTATAAGAGAACTATGTGCTGTATGAACTTATTATTTTAAATAACATTTGCTTTAAATTCTCTTTTCTTGTACACAAACAACATCAAGTCTTATACATGTAGAGTTAACAAAAATTAAGTTGAATAAAATATCATTTTAGTGCTTCTTTAATCTTTAAAAGATAACTGTAAAAGATAAATTCTGACTTACCAATATAAAACTTTATCAGCATTGGGTACTTCCTTGAGATCCATTATTTTGTTTGTTTGTTTTGTTTATTTACACATTCCAAATATTCCAAAAACAACACCATGGAAAAGATCTTATTCCAAGACAAATTAATAAAAATCTAATGTTTTCGCAAACAAATCGAGAACAAATTTTATGGAGAATATGGACACGGTGAAATGGAACTTGTACACGTCATATATTTATTCAATGTACTCTACAAAAATATATATACATGTATCCTGAATTATATTGTGTCAAAACATTTAAACTGTGGGATTGAAAATGTGATGTGATGAATAATAATGACATTTAGTTTGAAACATTCACACAGAAAAAGGGTAACCAAAGGTAGCCTTTTATATGAAATTATTTCAAACATTTAAGTGATACAAAATCTATATGTATATATTTCTATATAAAACAGCCAAAATTTTGAATTTGTCAATGTCAGAGAAGTACTTGATTATATCTCATCAATTGTAAATACAAAGAAACATACACTTACAAATTGACCACCAACAGGGTTGGTTAGCTCCGGTTTGTCAATCCAGTGGTCATGGGTTCAAATTTAGTGTCAGACTAGTTTTATTTGCTCAAAATAAAACACTCAAAAGAAAACAACAAAAATCCTCAGAGGAAGTTTTGTGATAGCACCATGTTATATCTCTAATGAGTTGCAATAGTGTGTTGGTTCTGAGAAGAACCGATGGTTTAATAACTCAATGTTTTGATCACTATCATTGAGTTGTCAAACCACTGGTTCTTCTGAATGAATACTATCCTGTTCGTAAGTCGATTCGTAATACACGTGCGCATTGGTAGTACGTGCATTCTTTTCACTACTTCTGGTTCCAAAGCTGGCAATTCCCTGATTTTAACATTCAAAAGTGATTCTTGAGGCAGAAATTGACTTTGGTGATAAGATTTTTAGTCTTTACAACAAATACGTTAAATGCAAGTCCCAGGAGTTCTAATTTCTTGTGTAAATCCTTAAAGAAATGCATAATTTCCAATGGGCTTCTGATGATCGCTGGAGCCAGCATGTGCGAAGTGGGCATGGTTTATGTTGGAATTACATCACACTTGGAATTACATCACACTTATGAACAGGATTACAAATCATTAGAGATACTACATCGTGCTACCGCAAAACTTCCTCTTACTGTTTTCCACCATGCAAATTCAAATCCTACTAAACACTAATTTTAAAATTGAATACATATTGATATAATACATGGGCAGCGTAAGAGACATACAGTAGGGGTTAAAATTAACCAGAAATCAAGTTATGATATAGGTTTCTCAAGATAAATATATCGTTGACATTATGCCATTTCTTCATTCATATTATTGAAGACTGAAAAAACATCTGATGTTTAGTTTTAAAAAAGCCATTATTGTTACTTTATGTATAACTTAATGGTTCTGAATTAATCAAAGTGAAGGCCGAATAGAAGTTCCACAAATAACTTCCCACTAATTATTTGATAAAACACCAACAATGGTAGATTGACAACAAAAATAAGTTGCAATACTGAAATAATTTTTCTTGATACATGAACATGTATTTTTCAAAATATTCTTTTGCTCTGGAAGACACAATCAGGCCTATTGAAAGTGAGAAAAAAATGAGCTTAACTTGCTAAATAATTGTTACCTATCCCATAAATTCCCATTAAATAAACAAAATAAATGCTATATTCTGCAAAGTCAGTTTACAATAATTTAAATATATTGAATATAAAGCAGCTATTAATAATAAAATAATAACGAATACATTTATGATTGTCTAGATAAACACTGAAATGGTTTTGCCACATTGTCAAGGATTGGTCCCATTTGTGACTTGATGATTTTTGAGCCCTCAAAATCATCAGGAAAGGTTTGGAGGTTGGAAGACAAAGTATCACTTGTAAAAGATGGGTAGTTGATGTTGGCAAGTGGACACTGAACACAAAGAATGAAACACCGTTGGGAAGAGTGGATGTGATCAGACATGCTGACATAATTGGTTGATGGTTGGTTGAAAAGCAACACAAATGTGAACAATGGATGCAGTAGGTCATTGAAGAGTTGCTGATTCCACATGTCCAATTAGTGAATGCCAAGTTGACAAATTGGTGGGGGTTGACATAGTGTGTGGATATAGGGAACGTCCAATCTATAATGTGTGGATGTATGTTCATCAGTCAACTGGTTGAATTTGAGGTAGAAGATATCATAATGTGTACTGACCATTCAGTGTTGACACAATATGTGGATGTTACAAATTGTATGGTGAAAGCTAGTTCAACAACTACTTGATATCCACAAAACATGTAGTTGTAGTAAATTACAGCTTGGTAAAACAAAATGACTGATCAGATTATTCACAAACATGATGAGCTATGTGCAGGAAAGAGACAGATGGTATGCTGATATATAAGTGAGCAAGAGGCCCTCTGGTCTCATAAGGTGAGTGGATCAACATGTGCATGCAGTGGATTTAACAAAACTCAACAAAAATCCACACGTTCATCAACAAGGGGATGGAAGCTCATGCAAACACACACAGCATCATTCACTCATGCCGTGGTCAATGGTAAATGGCTGTAATAACAAACACAATTGACTGTGAATTAAACAAGTGGTGCGACTGGGTGCTCACAGATCATGGGCCAATTCCATAGAGCTGCCAAGCAGAAAATTTTGCTAAGCAAATATTTTTGCTAAGCAATATAAAACAGATTACCAGCTAAAATGCATACATTTTGTATGAATGTTTGGCTGGTAACCAAAGAAATCGCTAAGCAAATTTTTTCTGGTAAGCAATTTGATCTGCTTAGCAGCTCTTTGAAATTGGCCTCTGTTGATTTGTGAGAACGATTACCATCTAAACCTGCGTTCCCGTTGGACTCATTTTTAGCCATTGTACTTTATTTTAACTGTTTAAATGTTTTAAATGGACCAATTCTGGTTTACTTTATCTAGCCAGTGTTATTATTATAAAACAAGTCACATCTTTACAAATCGCTGGTATACAAGTAACAACAAAGAAACTAATATTTATTTGCTATCCACAATGGGAAAATGGGAAATAAACATCTATTAAGCTAAAAAAAAATCAAATCAAATTTGAAAATTGTACTTTGTCAAAATAAAATTTTAGTTTCTTTTAGTTTCTTTGTTGTCACATGTACAGTATACCAGTGATTTGTAAAGATGTTACTTGTTTTATAAAAATAATAATCATGGCCTTGGCCTTGGCCTTGGCCTTGGCCTTGGCTTCGGCCTTGGCCTTGAGGGTCCAGGCCTTCGCTCCAACACGGGTAAATTTACATGGGAGTACATGCTTCATCTGTACTGTTGAACACCAGTCACACAGACTAATTAAGTAATTTTTTGTCCTAGGTTAAAAGTCAAATATTAGGAAAAACTACAAGTGAAGTGTTATCCACAGACACAGCAAATTTCAAAAATGTTAAATCCAATAACAAGTCAAATGTGAAACATTGGTGACTGTTACTAGTGTTAGTCTTCAGGTGGTTAAAAAAGGTTTGATAAACGTAACAACCCCAAACCCATCGAACTCCAACAGCTGGTTCTGTTGTATTTTGATGGACTCAGTATTGTATAGCTCATGCATGGTGTTGGATTTTGGTGGATTCAGGAATGTTCTTAGCCAAAAACATTAGGGGTTAGGGTTAATGATTTTGCTGTAAACTTTATAAAAGTAAAACAAAATGTTGTCGCAAAACTGCAGTGAATGCAATCTCCAGTCTATTTCACAATAGTCATTATACTGTAGACCAACAGTCAAACAAGCCAGCGAGCAAACAAACAAACAGATTATCCACAGCTTCAACCAAGAAACAATCCAAAATACAGTTAGCCAAAAGTGTGTGCAACAAAGAGTTATCAAGCAACAAACGAATGAACACACACATGCCTGTATCAATAAATAAAATCATGTACACAGGGAACCGATGAACAAGCGGGGTGCCAGGGACAAACTTTTGCAAGGGGGTGGGGGTGAATTTA
The DNA here is from genome assembly GCA_029582265.1 of Zoroaster sp. YZ-2022. Lineage (NCBI taxonomy): Eukaryota > Metazoa > Echinodermata > Asteroidea > Forcipulatida > Zoroasteridae > Zoroaster > Zoroaster sp. YZ-2022. The sequence goes on along the minus strand of CM055825.1, from coordinate 2,083,941 downwards.
GAGGATTGGAGGGATGGATATGGTAAAGTTATCACAGTAGCAGTTTAACGTCCTATCATGGTATTGTATGAATACTGATTCTTGTGAACTTTGTGTACTATTTCAATGTCATTTGGTTACTGATCTTTTTAAGGCATAATTAAAGGTAAGATACAGGATTTGTAAATCAAAAATAACAATGGCTTTGATTCAATGAAATGTACAGACAAGAATATCAGAAAACAAAAATAAACCATCACAGATTAAATGACCAGATTTCCTAATAAATTCAAATACAAAAGCAATTAAAAAGCAATTATATTGTGGTATATTGAATGAAGACTTGATTAAATGCAGATGAATAGAGCATGAAATACATATAGCTCAGTGATGCAGTGATACTGACAAGGGTAACAGAATTTGTTTTCTGTAGGAACTTAAGGACGGTGCATACATGTACTTTACACGAATTCAAAAAGAAAGCGAATATCATGACATCAACAATGGTGAAATTATGCAATTTTATTGTCAACGTATCGGCATTGCTTTCACATTCGCTTGAAGTATGAACCAACCTATATGCAGGAATTATTCAATGTACAGTGGAGACCTAAGGGACCGAGTGCCCACATTAGACAGGTGCCCACTATGTCCAGGTTTATAATTTGAAGAATGGCATTAGCCTTCAATTTAAACTGGACCTTATAGAAAAGGCTTAGAAAACATATATTTTTAAAGAAAACGTATATTTATAGGGAAAAAAGAGCAAAAGTTGTGAATTACAGTAGGTACATATAGTCAACACTGTCAACCCCAAGTGGCGGTTAAAAAATACATATGTTGGAAATATTCCTACAAAGTCCAGCTGAATACTGTGATGAGTTAAGCTAAGGGAATGTATTCCATCTGCAGAAAATATTACCAAACTGGTATTCTGTCCCTTTCAGGATCTGAACTACACCACTGGTATTGTTTTGCAGAACGTTAATATTACTTGTTAGAATGCTGAGGTTTGTGCGCATTAGTTGACAACAGATTTAGGGAGGAGGGCCAAAGTCATGGTACAGCCAAGCCTTTGAGAAGCCTGGTCAGGCCCAGGCTACCTGGTCTCCTAATCTGCCTTTTGTGAGTCCTAATCCTGTAACAATACAGTACCTGCCAATCAACATAACCTGGGCTTCTGGAGGGCCTAGCCCAGCCAAACAGAGTTCATTATAATGGCTGCCTTTGTGAACAAAAAGACAGCTGCGGTGTCAGTCAAGTCCGAGTTAACAATAAGTGCTATTTCAGATCTATGCGTGAGTAAAGGGGTCTTTTGTGCTCAGATAAGGGATTATATAGGCCCATAGGCCTGGGGAAAGCCTGGGCCTGGGCCTGGCTTCTCAAAGGCTTGGCTGTACCATAACTTTTGCCATCATTGCTTAAGCTGTAAAGATTGGACCCTTTTTTATAGAAATATGCAAAAGTCAATGTAGCAAATCGGCAGTGAAAAATTTATTTACAAAGTATTGCAGATCCCGCTGCTATGGTTACGGAGATTATATCTACCCTGGAATAATCTTAAGTAATCAAGAAATGATTATAAATGCAGGAACAAAGAAAGAGTTCCAAAACAATTGTAATGCCAAAGTATGTGCACTTTACACGAGAGCACTCTTTCTTGGAGAGACTTTCTGATGCACATAACCAAAGTTTAGGAAAGAGCCTAACTTTGGGGATTTTGGAATAACCCACTAATCTGCTTGACCCTACTAGTGTAAGTAGTGGTCGTCTTGAACATAGTTTTAGGACTTACATTAGCTCCGGCCGACAGGCTCTGCACAACGAAGCACACAGGGCTAGCAGCATTACGGATGATGGCAACAGCATAGTCATGACTCGCGTCTCTTAAGTCGCATCCATTCACCTGTGAAATGAATAAACAAATCAGATCATATTGAAAAAGTTGGTAGGTAGTGTTTCGACTCATCCTCTCAGACCCCTTTAAAAAGACTGCACTTTAAAAGGGGATATATACCATCGGTAATTACCTGAAAAGAAACTGAGCAAAGTATTATTTAAAAATTTACTTGGTCTTGAGATGGTAATGGTACAAAACATCCTGAGAAGTTATTATGTCTGACATGGTGTCATTTTCAAGAAAGCGTGAATAAAAATTAAACTTTGAAATGGTTCACTAGCTGATGATCCGTATCTGCATAAGAATTAATGCAAATAAATGCATTTTCACAATTTTCTCCTTTATAGACGACACAACGAAATGCACTGAGACTCTTTCTGTACATTCTGATCAAGAATAAATGTCACTTACAGACCTCTTACCAAAACTATGTACTTCATTCAATTTGTGCAATTTGCTTTTTGTCATCTTATTTTTATATATTATGATTCTTTACTACAATTTTTTTTGTAATTGTCCATGTAAACTGACTTTGAGGTTTGAATAAAACCATTATATATTTTATGAATGCAAATTAATGAAGTTAAAATTAACTTACCTCCAAGATCCTATCTCCGGTTTTCAGCGCCCCAGTCCGGCCGGCCTGGCTATCGTCCAAAACATGTTTGATATAGATTCCTTGTACTGGCTGGCCATCACCTGCCCGTCCTGGAAACATAGGTGACACACAATAAAGTTACATTAGTCGATCATAAAATTTTAGCAAGGTTTTCGTCTTAAAACAACAGGCAGGCATGCTTTCTTCTTCTCTCGTTTGACTAAGGCCTAGATTTCGATATCGAGGTGTGCCAGCCAGTCGGGAACACCATCTTGGCATTTGGCAAGGGCTTCCATTCCCCCCTGAAAGAATCTTCTTGGGCATTCGTCCACCAAGTGCTTGGCGGACTGCACTGGGGCACCGCAGTCACTGGCCGGGGAGGGGCAGATCTTCCAACGATGGAGGTTGTCTCCGGTTCTTCCATGCCCTGTCAAGAGGCGGTTCAGCCGGCACCAGCTTTTCCTTAGCATGCTGGCACCTGTTGGCAGGTCAACTGTTGGAGACCGGTATTTTTTTAGAGGGTTGTCAATCTCGGCATGCTTTGAATACAATGCACTTCATTTTTGCAAAATAATCCTCATTTTTGCAGAGCTGTTGTACCCCAAGATACAAAAAGATCATATCAGAAAAACCGTGCATAAATTACAACAATTTAGTGCAACAACACAGCATCTATTACCAAACGTTTGCGTGCACATTTGGTAACTTTTGAAAGATACAGCGTTCTTGCGCTCAGAAAATTCCTGGTTTTTTAGAGATACAACCTTGCACTCACGTAACAATGGGAAACTTCTTAGACACTAGAGGGCAGCAAACTTACTGATTCTTTTCCATTGTTCTTAATATCATGCGCATGCTGATTGGGCAGTTTTGAAAAATCCATGTAAATTTTGCTAGGGGTATTAGGGCCGCTGTTGTGAACAGCGCTGGGGTGAAATCTATAGTTCTGAGCATTTGCTTTGCTTTCCTTTATTGCTTAAATCTTTAAAATCTGGAGGATCACAGCATTGCGATTTGTAAAAATCCGGACAAATCACACACCTGCAGAATTACGTAAAAAATGGGAAAAGGACTGGTAAGTCTACTGCCACCAGCGTCTCAAAAGTCTCCCATCAAAAACAACATTTAAATTTTGTTATTTATTTCAACAAGCAAACACAATAGCAAGGCCTTTGTATGATGCATTATTTGGGATCCATTGAAAGGTTTGAATACTAACCAAATCTGTTGGACACTGAACATCAGATAAAGAAAGAAAAGATGAATGTTTTATTTGAGCTCTGCTTCAGGAAGACAAACAAAAACACTTATAGGATTATGTTACTTTGGGCTAGTCTAAGATGGAAGGTTACACTAATTTCTAAAGTCTTTGATTACTGTTTGTTTATCTGTCTGTATATAAAACTGTACATCAATTTGTCTGTAAAGATAAGATGAAAGAAGTTATTCAGTTCTAATCGTCATCAGGCAAGCTCGGTGGTCTAGAGGTTATAAGGTGTCTCCATTAGTAAGCAGGAGGTCGTGGCTTTGAATTTAGGTTATGTGTATTAGCAAATGGGCCTAGGGAGTTAGGGTTAATGAGAATCCTTTACAGGAGATTGCTAATAACTGACTCACCTCCGACGATACTGATACCAAGGCTCCTATTGGGTTCCTTGTTGAGTCTCACCGTACGTATCTCTTCCCACTCGCTGTTTGATGACACACTGACTGGAGATGTTGCTACCGAGGCAAGCCTGACAGAGTCTGAGGGTTGGTTCTTTAGAGGTAGGGCAAACTTATCCGCCTCAGTGCTGCGGAGGAGAAAATGTTTATTCCAAACATAAGTTTTTTGAGATTCACCAAGTCTAGATGTAAGTTGCATTCAAACCTGCTTATTTGTGCCAATGTCTTGACCATTAAACCAATGAGCTTGCCCAATGATGATAGACCGATTAGAAACTTATAATAGCAGGTACCACAACTTTTACATTGACCCTCCTACTATAGCTGCACTTTAGTGGCATATAGCTATAGAGGACAAAATCAGTCAACTGCCTGTTTTGACTGTTGACCCAAATGTGCACACAGGGGCATTTTTGACTGGTTATTACTGTCATTTTGACCACCCTGAACAAAACCAGACAATGCTTTTACCAGTCAAAAATGGTCCACTCATTTTGACCTGTAAATGTACTACAAGGTTTGACAGTAAATGTACTGTAAGGTTTGACAGTGTTTGACTTTTAAGTGCACTAGATATACCTTGGCAAGTATTTTGACTGATTTTGACTGATTAGGGTTAATCAATTAAATTCTTGCATTGGGATTGATTTGAATTTTGCCCTACACAAATGTATATTTGATTATAATCTTGTTAAAGAGAATGTACACCTTTGGTAATAACTAAATTACTAAATTTATAATCTAAAACCTTACTTTACATGATTTTAGTAATGGTAACAACTTACCCGTCCTCTGCTGGCAAGGGTGAGGTTGGGACAGCAGGTACAGCCACTGCACTGACCTCTGGCGTAGTGGCTGTAGGGTCGGCAAAAAATAGAGGGGCTGCAGATGGGTTTTCACGATACACCGATGCTTCACTTGCTGGGATGTAGGTTATGCTGATGGTGGTGGTGGTGGTGGTGGGGGGGGGGGGGGAGGGGGGGGGAGATCAAAATGCAAATCATAACAGCAAGTTTATAATCATCATCAGTAATTTACAGTAACTATGACATCATTCGTTGATTCAAATCCAGCTCTAGTAAATATTTCTTTGTTAAAAAAAAAAAAAAACTTGAAACACATATCCATACTCAACTATTCCATCATGATGTGAACAGCTATGCCAAAATTACAAACAATTATTGGTCAAATAACTGAGATACCTGATATCGGTGCCGATCAGCGAGGCTTTTCTGAGCACTGCGCGAGCCTCAACGTTCGTCAGGCCTCGCATAGATTCGGTGTTGACCGATGTGATGAAGTCGCCTACGGCCAGCCGTCCGTCATGATGGACAGCACCACCTCGGATAATACTCTTGACCATAACACCATTAGATTTGTCCGCATTAACGGTCAGTCCTAAAATAGTAAAGAAAATATAAGGTCTAGTTCACATTCGGTCTCCTGACTGGACAAGTGATCATCTATAGAATATTATTTGATGAGCAACTGTCAAATTTGGCTCAGAGATCATTGCGACAGACCCCCGTTTTGATTGATTGATACAAATTATATTTCACGGCAACATGATGAGAGAATTAATGTGTATTTTAGTCAATGCAAATACATACACAAAATTTTAAAACATTAAAGGGACAGTATCGTCACGATCAGAGCAGACTTTCAACAGGGCATGGAATCAGTGTCCTAGTTTATGATGAACACGGTGAAAATTACTTGCTCATTTATGCAGGAGCTACAGTAATAAGACCTTATCATGTGGGGTATTATTTTCGGTCATCTAATCTATAATAATCGGTCATCTAATCTATAATAATCGGTCATCTAATCTATAATCTAAAACAAGCACTCTTCAAACAAGCATTCTGTGTCCTGTTAATCATGACGATATTGTCCCTTTAATTCAGACGTGAATGGCTGATTCACAAGTTGAGTGAGTTGCAGTTTTGAACAAGAATACAAAAACATGATATGGTGAGAGCTGCAGGAAGGATAGGTAGAGTGAACAAAATCTGAACATGATCTTACCCAACCCAGCGTTCCCTTTTTTCAAGACAATGGCCTTCTCCAGAGAGTTGGGTAAAATGACCGACGTCCGTTTCCCCGCCGGCGAGTGGGACAGTGTGATGGCTGCTACACGAGATTCCTTGTCCTTATCACTGGGCTGTGAGGCATTGGTGGTGTTTACTGTTTCTGCTGTTGCTGCAACTATGACGCTGGATCGGGGGCTTGGTTTTGGAGGGGGTGGAGGAGGGTGTCGTCTGGGTTCAGGAGGGGTACTCTGAACTGCAGGGACCTGTAACATAACACAAAGAAAGTAAATATCAAGTTATCTTTTGATTCATCAGTTTTTAGTGCTTAAAACAATAGTTGCATAAAATGAATGAAATAATTTCAAAACGTTTTTTAAATTGTTTTATGGTATGTGTAATCAAAACCTTGCAACCCTACCCTCTCCCTTGCAGTCTCATTACATTGTACAAACATCCAATTTGGTTTCTATACAAACATCGCCTTTGAACACTCATGTTTAAGTGGGTAAGTATTAACATTTATCCCTGCCTATCCCTGCCCCTACCTGCCCCCTCCCCCTAACTCTGTTATCTCAAGCAACTATCCTCTCCCAGGAAGTCAAAAACCTGGCTTTTCTAATCTCAAAGTATATCTACCGGAGCAGCAGGGGCTATTTCAGTCGAGTGTGCCTCTGGCTTAGGGAGTGAGGCTGTTGAGATGAGCACCAAGTCTGGTGGTGCCGTGCTGACAGAGGGTACAGCTGCTGGCTCAGACGTGTCACTAAATATATGGCTAAGATCCATGCTGGATTCAACGGCAGAGGAGACACTGGCACTCAATACAATTTCTGGGAAAAAGAATATTTTGAAATAGACAAAATATAATTTTGTAATAGAAATATTAATTTTTTAATGAAACTTCCAGTGTGTAATGGAAAATATCAACTTTCAAAAGAAAAACAAATATTTCATTGTGAATAGAACACAGAAAATGTTTAAGAAACACTTTTTGCAAAACCAACTCGCCAGAGCTGTTTTGAGTATACAAGCCCATACAAATAAATTGCACAATGTAAATTAATGAGAAATCGTTTTCAAAATAACATTCTTAATATCCAGAGGTTTAAATTTTTCAGGACATTCCTGAAATTTCAGTATTTTAAATTTTACCTTCAATTAGTGGCTCGCTTGGTTCATTATCCTTTGGACTGTCATCCAGTGAGGGAGACGACTGGAATGAAAGAAGAGAAGATTGCATCTCTTGTATCTTCTCTAGTTCTTCATCTCTGGATGCAATGTCTTGGTAGCTTGGAGGCGGGGCGTGGTAAACTGATGATATCTGCTGTGACGTTATTATTAAGGGCTGGGGAGTCAAAATAAGTAGGAAAGTTAATATTTTGCTTGGGATTTGATTACTGTTTTAGGTCATCAAACAGAATTTTTGTTTAGTGGATATATTTGTTAAGCAAACACAAATAAGAGTGGAAAAACAGTAGGAAGAAGTTTGTAAAAGCACAATCCAGCTGGCCCTTGACCAGAAGTGACGCATTTCTAGAGATTCGTCAGTAATTAAACCACTAACCTCTTCTTCCTCCAAAGGACCATCTACTGGCTGAGGCAACGGCTTGGCAACTCTGAGCATGACGTGACCCTGGGGTGCTCCCTTGAGTGCCTGCACGGCCATCTCTAAAGAGCAGTTGTCAAGGTTATTGTCGTTGACGAAGACCAGTCTGTCTCCAGGGATGAGACGACCGTCTTGCTCAGCGATGCCGCCTGGTACGAGGCTACGGATCACAATCACCGTCTTGGAGGGATTCAGGGGGTCCTGGAAAGAAGGAAGATTATTCAGGGAGGAATGTACTTATTATTGAGAAAAAAAAACACTTAAGAAACTAAATGGATCAATACTTCTAGGCCTGGAAAGTCAAGGAGGCCACAGAGGTCAATGCCTCCGTTGCCCTGGTCTTGGCCTTGGGAAAAAATTCCAGGCTTGTTTATCTTCAAGATACCTCACAATAGCCGTGTCAATATTAACTGTCTGCTAGAATTCTACAGACTATTTTGGATATGAGTCTCAATATGATTTCAATACACTTGTGAATTAGAAAAACCAAGATGGGTGCTCACAATAAATGCAGGAAAAGAAAGAATGCTAGGCAACCATGCCTTGTCTGAAAAATGATTAAGATCTTAACCTGGTAGTCCAAGATGCTGAACCCAAGCCCCTGGTCTCCCTTGATCAGGTCAACAGTATGAAGCTCATCATCCCAGACAGCCAGACCGCCGATAGAGTCCCTAGACATTGGGGAAGCCCTATCGACACCATCATCGCCGCCACCACTGTGTACAGCCAATGCGGCTCCAGCTAACTCCACCTCAGGAAATGGAAGAGATTCTTGAAGATTGAGCTTGCTGGCTGTAAAGACTTCTTCCTGGATGTTGGCATTGGGGATGACTTCTTCGATGGTCGGGGCAGACTGGGGGATGTCGCTTGCCTTTTTCTCGGGGAAGACAGGGTGCGGATGACGGGCACATACAATCCGTACATGCATGGGGAGTTCTTTGAGAGTTTTGACGACGTCGACGTGGTTAAGACCAAGAAGTTGTTCTCCGTTCACCTGGAAAAAGTTTTAAAATAATAAAGTAGGAAAATTAGAATCTTGGTTGAGAAGGATTTAAAAAAATTTAAGAATACAATAAACAAACAGCATAAAAAAATTGTAAATTATAATTTGAGCGACGGTTTACCTCGAGAAGTTCATCACCGCTCTTGAGGCGTCCATTTTGTCCCACCGGGCCATCGCCTAAGATGGAGCGAATGTAATGATGAGGCCTAACCTCCTCCCCAGATTCATCAATGTCAACGGTGCCCTCAAGACTGATGCCGAGTCCACCTCCTTCCCGAAATCTGCTCAGCTGTGCCACCTTGAATCAAAGCAAAAATATTGTGTTTTTAAATTACATTTGAAGGAAAAGATGCAAAAAAACAATACATGGAAAATCAAAATAGATTACTTTTAAAGCAACATTCAAGTCTTATGTAATTATTAGACTCACCACAATCATGACGTCATCTCCCAGAATGTTTTGCCATGTAGCAATAAGATGCACTTCTGTCTCTGTACTCAGCTCACCTTCTGTGATGAGAAAAAAATGTGAATTAAAAGAAAGAACCAAGCAAGGACTTTTATAAATTTTAAATTTAAACCCAATTTTGAAAGGAAAAAATACAACCCTCATGTGTTTTTCAGTATCCAAACAAGCATACAATACTTTTAATCAGAACAGGATTTCTTTAAAAAAAATTTGAAATTCAAACTAACCATATGTATCCTTGGGCACAACAGGTTCCGCATCCGGCTCAACAGGTTCCATGAATAGAACGCCGTCTGGGGGTGGGTAGGCGGGCGGAGCCAGAGGAGGGGCTTCTTCTTCATTCTCCATCTGTGTTGGTTCAATGTGTTCAACGCGCACCATGTTCGATTCTGTATAGAATATCAGTGTATGTTTAATTGACAATGTAAGGAAATGATGTTGTTGACATTGAGTCGGCTGTTCAGTGCCCTCCATTAACATTAAATGCAAGGACAATGAACTATTCTTAGATCCAGACTTGTGGCAGATACAAACATGGTGGGTAGTCCCACCCACCAAATTGAGATCATACTTGGATAGTGCCATTTTTTCCATGCAGTGTAGCTGCGTTACTGTCCCTGCATGCCATGTGAGTTTGTTCATGATGCTTTTTCCATAGCACCATGCTTGAATAAAACAGATACAACATTGATATACGTATGGTGTTTTCTCTATCACCTACAACCTGCGGCCAGTTTCATGAACTGCTTAGCAGAATAAATTGCTTGGCTTGTTTTGAAGGTATACCAGCCGATCTTTGGCTGGTAGTCTTTGTTACATTGCGTAACAAGTATATTAATCTACAGTGATGTCACACTTAGATTTGTCATTTAACCAGTTGACGTCGGGAATATTTATTTTTTTCCGGTCCCCCGTGCGGGTTTATTTTCAGTGAAAAATCTGAAAAAATTTCTAGCCATTAATAATTTTTTTTGTCAATGAAACTAAGTTCGGACAACCAAATAAACACCTTTACTCATTGACATTTCGAGAATTAAATGGCTAGTTTTTTAATTACGGTTGTGTTTGTTCAGCACAATTAGACCGTTGGCAAGCTCCGATGCAACGGCCTATTAGCGACTAGCGCCCGGTCGAAAAGATGGCATACCTGGAGAGAGATCGAATGCCTCGTAAACAATGGATATAAATCCGTCTTTACAAATGCTTGGCTGGTACGTCAAAGGAACAGGTCTTGGATAAAGGGATTAGGCAAAAATCAACAAAAAGAGTGAACTCGTTCAGTATTTGCAGTGCATTTTGTCCGGGGCCACCGAACCGTGACCCCATGGACTCCGAGACACGATTGCGTGTATACACGTCAGCTGCCACGACGGCACGCCACGTGTGGCGTGTTGACAAGTCTCCCGGTGACACACACAAAAATCGGAATGCGTGTTTAGACGCTCTCCGATCCGCTGTACAAAAAAAAATTGCGTGTATACACGGCATCCGAAGCGAACTGGTTAATAATATTGGTTTTGAATGAACTTACGGTCCATGCTGACATTTGAGATATCCAGAGTGCCTGCAGGATGCCTGGCTAGCTTGATGTGAACTACATTGCCTGTACTTCTTAGCATGTCTACTGCCTCCACATTGGTGAAGCCATCGAGGCTCTGTCCATCCACCTTAGGAACAAAAATGGAATGGAAATGTTTTTACAATTTCAGTTAAAAAGGTCTTATTAAAGAGAAGGTACAACATTGATAAATACCAGATTATCAAGTTAACAAATTATTCTCTAAAAGCTTGGGTATAAATTTGATACACGTACCAATTATCCTGATAAATTATTCCATTGAAAGTGCTCTTCTTAGAGAAAAAAATATTGTTTTGCCAAAATTCAAAAAGTTGCTTGTTACAAAACACAAAAAACATTCAAAGCTGTGACAGTTGTTTGTCCATTTCTCAAAAATAAAAGTACCTATTGTCATGAAAACTTTCACAGATTAATTTTATGATATGACTGTTGAAATGAATGTATATTTTCAAATTCAAATGGTGTACCTCTTATAATAATAACAGAAATAATAATGATAACAAAAAGATTTGTGGATATCAATATATTTCTTTTTACCTCAATAATTTGGTCGTTAACTTGAACATTGCCATTGCGGTCTGCAGCACTTCCCTCCATAATCTTCTTGATGAAAATCCCAGACACTTGTCCTGCTCAATCATAAATATAAAAGTACATGTAATTGTATATTTGCAGAACCGCCACGTTACAAAAACATGATTCAACAAAACAAATTGACTCTTGAAAGATTTGAGGGTTTGTATGGTGGAGTATTGCTATTAGTTTGCAGTAAGGTCATGTGGGTTATCTCAACTATTGCAAAAGCTTCCTTTTAACGCAGCATCATTTCCCAACTGTCTTCTGTCTCCTGACGATGACTAGAAGAGTCTAGTCAAACGTAGAGAAGACCAATACATTTCTTATCAGAGCGATAGTTTGAGATGGTGTTACCGCAAATTAAACCAAAAGCTGCTTCTTCTGAAATAGGCAGTAAATCTTGTGGATGGGAATGGTAGATTAAATAAAATAACAACATGATTTTGTACATACCGGTGGCGACATCTCGTACATAGCCAGCAATGGTTATCCCAAGTCCCTCTGCCCCCTTCTCCAAGACCACGTCAAATATTGTGATCCCTTCTACCTCCTCTTCCTGAAAGATCAAACAAAATAAATATAATTTAATTCAAAGAAGAAAAAAAATGCCTTGAAGGGATATATCGTCACGATCAGAGCATACTTTCAACAGGGCATGGAATCAGTGTCCTAGTTTAAGATGATCACAGTGACTGAATATTACTGGCTCATTTATGCAGCAGCAACGGTAATATGACCTTACCATGTGGGGTATTATTTTCAGTCACTGTGTTAATCTAAAACTAGCACTCCGATTCCATGCCCTGTTGATCAGACGATAAAGTCTCTTTAATGGTAAGGTACAATATAGCTTATTATAGTATTAATCTTCCCTATAAAAAATTGTGCTTGAAGTGCGATAACCTTTTAGAAAAGTTATATATCCAGAATGAATTTAGGAAAGAGTACTTTCCTTCATTCCACATTAGAATGAATAAAACAAATCTGAAAGCATTTTCTCTATTTTATTGTTATATGAATAATGCTTTGAATATGTTTTTAATCTTCTGGAAAATGTTATTACAAACCATATCATATGGGGGAGGTGGTTGTGAATGTTCTTCCGACATTTGCTGAGGTTGTATCATGGGTTCCTGTTGGACATTCCCCTTTGTATCTGCAGGCGACCCCTCAGCAGGAAATCCACTCCTGGCCACGGTCAGACGCACGTGACTTCCTGCTTGCCTTAGGACCATGGCGACCTGGTCAGAGGTCATGCCCTGGAGGGGCGTGTCACCAATTTGTAGGATGATGTCACCACTCTGCAGACGCCCATCCTGTGATGATAGAAGGTGTCATAATTTGGTTTTTAAAGTTTTATCGGAAAAGAAAAGAAAAAACATGATGAGCTTCTGAAATGGAAACAGACTTCACATGAAAAGGTCATTTCACTTACACGGTCAGCAGTGCCTCCGGGTAGGATGGTCTTAACCATAATCCCGACATCACGTACTCCAACGATGCCGAAGCCCAGGCCAGACCCATGGTTGTACAACTCTATCTGCTCAATTTCATGCTGTTGCTGGTCCACCGGAGCATCTTCAGGCTGCTCAAACACAAAAAGATTTTGGACACCCTATTTTATCTGTCATTTACATGTAAGTATTGTAAGTGAATAATTTGGACACCCTGTTTCTAAGCCCTGGCAAACACCTTGAAGAGATCAACCAATTTTACCAGGTCAAATTGGGTAGTATTATTGGATGCAACAAAATGATTTACAATAATTAGGAAAATCACATGTTACATTCTTCTGACATAACCCTTCTGGCATACTAACTCACAAAGCTCTTACCTGTGCAGGTGACTGTTCTTCAGTCACCTTCATATGTGACTGTTCATTTTCATTGGCGATATTATCCTTGAGGGCACTTGCTGGCAGCTGGAAGATACCCCTCGCTACAACCAGCTCCACCAAACCTTTGACCTTCTGCAGCATCTCAATGGCCTGGTATCATATAAATGAGACAAAAGTTAACCATATATGAGTGTTAATCATTTAAGCAAAAAGAGCAGTGTCGTAGTAGAGACCACCATGTCCGAGACAAGACCAAGACCGAGACCTTGAGGTCCGAGTCCGAGTCCGAGTCTGAGTCTGAGACCGAAACTTTGGGGTTTGCTACCAAGATGGAGACCTCAAGACCTTTAAATGCATGTAATACAAACATATTACTCCTCTAGTTTCAACCTTATCCCTTTCCAAAATATAATAAATAATTGTTTGTTTTTTTGTTATTCAAGGAAAAGTGAATTATATGTTGCCAGTTCATCTAATTCATTGTATGCTAGAGGAATTATATGAACAAGAGTGTTTGAAGGTTTCAGTCAACTGAACATTTTAGGTAAAGGCACTTGAGATTCTCTGATTCGACACATTTCAATCTGCTTGATTCTTTCACTGTAAATTTATGAAGACAAATTTGCTTTGCATAGTATAAAACGGCCCTAAATTTAGGGCTAACAATTAACCCTAACCCCAAACACATCAAACTCTAACAGCTGGTTGTGTTGTATTTTGATGGACTCAGTACTGTATAGCCCATGCATGGTGCTAGATTTTGTTGGATTCAGGAAGTTTCCTAGCCATTAGAGGGTTAGGGTTAATCTGGAGGGGCTTTCAAGGACTCTTCTTTAATTTTGTAATTGTGATTGTACCTGTTGGTGGGAGACACTAGCATCGAGTAGATGGCCGTTAATGGCCAATATCTGGTCGCTCTCGTGTAAATCTCCATTCCTGTCAGGAAAACACAAGACAGCCATTATTTAGATATCAAGGATGACCAAGCATGTGATGGATGGACAAGACATTTGGATATCTCTGGGTGGATATCTCTGGGTGGATATCTCTGGCAAGATATCCCATTTGTTCATTCTGCAAAAATCTAGTATGTAGGTTTCTCATCGTGGTGATGATATTAATGACTTGCCAAAACCTAGAAAAATCACACTAAAAAAAACCTACCCCCCCCCAAATGAAAAAAAAAATTAATAAATAGATTTGGTTGTTTTTGCATTTTTTTGTCAATGGGGGATTCACAAAAAAGAATGTAAATTTGGTCTTCTGGATAATCTAAAACTTAGTTTTTATTATTCAGCTTTTAAAATGAAAACTCTACCTTTCTGCCACACCATTGGGTTGTATCTGTTGGACAAAGATCCCCAATTCACCATGATTCTCGCTCTTCAGGCCCACCACACTGAACCCAAGACCTCCCTTCTCCGGTTTCATCAGTTTGACGGTCGTCACGTCCCGGCCCATGGCGAGCTCTGCAATCGAGTCCAGCAATGCATCACTGCTGTCTACTTCATCAGCTCCCACCTGGGGAGGCGGCATACTCTGCTCTACAGGTGCCGAGTTGACTTGTTGGATTTCATCTTCTAAGCTGATCTTATTGTCATATGCAAATGGATGGGTGGGACCTGGTTGATCGACCGGCTCTGGTTTGGGTGGTTCTTCCAATAGGAGTTCTCCACTGGGGGTGAAATCGAACTCCCCAATGGACTGTCCCGGGGGCGTGGATTCGACGTGGTCCCTTAGCTGCCTCATTGATTGCTGGAGGGTCAAAAGCTGGGTGAACAGAGGACTTTCCATCATACTGATCATGTCACTGAGCTGTTGGCCTAGTTCCTCGTCTCCTGTCTGCTGGAGCTCAGTCTGCATGCCATAGAGAAGCTCAACGGCATGTTGGGTATCTGACCAAAAAATATTTACTGAGTTTTTACTTCTAGTTTAATTAAATGTATTACAAACAAAAACAAAATTGTTTAATTCAGAATACTTCTTAATAATCCACCAATTTGATTAAAATTCATATATTGCTTATGTTACTATTTAAAAATGTTTTAATAAAAATGTTTATAAACAAACAATTTTCTTTTTAAATTCCGAAAGTTTATTTCACGAGATAATGCAAACATTCATTATGTACGGTGTATGCATACAAAGTACAGGTATGTTTTAATACAATGAATCAATACGATGAGGATTATTATAATACTCAACTTGAACTCTGTACTGAATTACATTTACATGTTGACACTTCCCCTTAGATAAACATGCCCACAGAATGGTATTTCACTCCATGATCCATGCATATTTGTGATTATTAAATTTAAGGGTTTCTTAAATAACAAACCAAAAACATACTTTTATTGGAAAATGACCAAACTTAAAAACGAACATCACTAAACCAGACACTCGGAAAGCACTGAGTATACAGTGCTATACACACGTAGGTGTAGGGCAAAAATTTAATCAGTTGTTTATTACCCGACGCAAGAATTTCATCAACCTATATCACTTAATCACCCCAACTTCACAAGAAGGACAATAACATAACACCAAAACCAATATCATTCAAGCACCCCCAACAACACCATAAAAACACATGCAAAACTGCCACTACCAACCAAAGACAAAAGTACAGGTAATACCAAGTGTTAGCATTAAATCCCTTACCTGCAACAAGTGCCATGGTGACTGTGAAACTCTTTCCGTCACTGTCAAATCACAAATGAATCCCTCTGAAGATTAGCAGATCTGTCAAGGCAAAGAAAATCATTAAATTGTACATATCACGCAAAATGTAAAATTATGAAATTTAAATAGTTGCCCCTAGGTATAACATTGATAACTGAATCACACTATTTTACGTCCACGTTACGTAATTGGATATAATGAAATGCGATCCAACTATAAACCAAATATGTCATCCACCATCAATGCCTGCCACATACGATTTCTATTTTAATATACGCTGCAATACAGACTGTGTAAAGTAATACATTTTTTCCCGGGCAAAACAGCAGACTAATATGTCAGATATTAATAGCTGAAGGATGGTTGAGGAAGAACTTTTTTTGTTGGCTTTGTTTAAGGTATTAGGATAAGTCAGGATGCTGACTCAATCCAGCATGAATTAAAGGGATCAGACAGTTGATAAGGCAGACCCAGGGACCACCATCCTTAGTGTGCATAACCAACCTCCGGTTTGCCGATCAGGGAACGGATGGAATTTGATCTACGGAAAACTGTGTTGAGTGCTGGAGGGTGGGACCAGCACAGACAAGGTCTTGATAGTCCCATGGGAGCACAAGGCTCAGTCAAGTATGTCAGTCCAGAAGTCTTCTCTGAAATTCTGAACCAGTATTTTTCTAGTCAAATCACCAATGCACTTAAACCAAGCTTCATTTCATCATGTGGTCTTTAAACTGAACAACCACTGTTGCTAGGATGGTTAACCGGTTAACTGACCAAAACTGGAAGTTACATTTTTTACATTGTTTTTTCAAAAACATGAGCACCTTTTGTGATAAAACTTTTACAGGTTTTATGATAAATTTCTTTAAAACTAGAGTGTTGAAATGAATGTACGTTACCAAATATTTATGTTGTACCTTCCCTTTATGTATCTAACTGGTAGTACATTGATCAGTAAAAGAATGAAATTGTCATTCCTACTTTCTGCGGAAGAAACGAATAAACCATCGTTCAAGCGTTGCAGCTTGCTATTCCATTCACCCGACCGTAGAGAGTAGATTCCTTCATCCCTTTTTCAATCCTTTTCAAACCGGTTATTCTATTTTTGCTTATTCCCTGAAAATCTACTTGTGCAATGTGCAAGACCAAACTAAGACCAAACTGCACAGTGCACATGTAGGCCTTAACATTTAAAAATAACAATTAATGTGTCACAATAACAAATGTCGAACCCAACCGCAACTATAATCATGTGTTTTTAGCAGACAACAAAATGTCCAACATTTCACTGGATGTGCATACATTCATTGCTCAGAGTCTCCCAAAATATCATTTCCAATCCTCACCTGACTACATTACTTCTCCTTAAGTGTGTCCTCTATCATCCTTTAAAGAAAATCTGTGACATTTTGTCATATTTGGACAGAAAAGTGGCGGTTGTATTCTACATTCTTTCCAAAAAAAATGTGTTTTCCCTAAACAAATAAAATTGTTTTCCCTAAACAAATAAAATTGTTTTCCCTAAACAAATAAATGTTAGGCCATGAGAATGAAAGTCATAGATTTGCGTCCACCGCCCGCATGTCCCGAAAGCTACCGCCTAAATTTTTCATTATTTGCCAAAAAAATCATTATTTGTACAAAAAAGGTATTTCCACCAAACAAATTTAGTTCCAAATCATCCACATCAGTAAAACGAAGTTTTTACCAAATTTCCACCAGTATGTGCGCTATAAATCATTAGTACATGTACATGTTCTCTTATTTTTACAGTCTTAGTCCCGCGTACGTCGTTCACAAAAAAGGTCGCATCGCGCTAAAACTGTACATGGTAAACTCCGATCCGCACCTGCAACTATACCGCCTTCACATGCACAACACGTTCGCTGTTGAACCTTTCCATTGTATCTTATGCCTGTGTGTGCGGCCTGCACGTATAATGATGCACGTACGTACACAGATTAGAAGAAACATCTTGTGATTGCGCTGTAGTGTTATTAATGATCAATGGAAATAATGAATAATGAATACTGAAAAAAAGCCTCATGTGTTTTCGAAATTTCCCGGACGCAAATCTATGACTTTCATTCTCTTGGCACAATAGAGGCAGTATGTTGCTAAATTGTTATTAGGCCATAGGCATGATTGAATGATAGGGGAAAATACCATCTCAAGTGAATGGTGTATAAACCATTGAAATTTGTGTTAAATGACTGGCATAATGACAATTAGCCACTTCGGTCTTTGTACTACAATAACATAAACTAGGCCTAATATTAGCCATTGCATATGTTAGCCCTAATTTAGACAGTCCTTACAAACAATTAATTATAAAATTATACACATGGATGGGGGATACTAAATAGGCCTGATGCTTGCTTAACCCTTGTATAGCTTGATAATGATATAGGCCTACCTCAAAACCCTATTAAAAACGAATGGGTTTGAAAATAGGACTAGGACTTAGTACTAGGAGGGTTAAACTTAATTAAATGTGTTACAATAATCAAATGTGTATTACAACAGCTTAATTTAAGCTAATTTAAGTTAATTTAAGCCACGATTCCCTTAAAAAACAACAACAGTCCAAAAACTGCAATACCAACGTGCACCAGCATGAATCTAGTTAAATGTGCAATATTATCAATATCATTGACATTGTATTGTATTGTGTGACACACTGAACGGAGCAAACCAAGAATAGATGCGTCAGCCAGTCAGTTATGAATATGAGGTGTGGTCGAATTACAACAGAAAATTTGTGTTTTTCGAACAAGAATATACTTACCTACTACTAGTACTAGTTTTCCCAACTGCCGAGTATGTCTTCCTTTTGTTGGAAGCAAATAATTATAAACATTTCACTTGTTGATCGTTAAATTGAATTTTTTTTTAGATGATTTGCTTACATTACAACCTGAACCTTCCAACTGAAGTTTGTGTACACAACCATTGTACTTTATTGCTGTGACAAATCCGACTACAGTAAACTAGTAGTAGTATCGATATAAAATAATCGATAGAATTGTTGGTTGCTTCTAGCCTGTCAACGCCTTTGCCACGGCGCTTTCAATGAATTGACTTCATTATCGATACTTGTTAATTGAAATAAAAATAGTAATGCATAGGTTGGAGTCGATATTTGTTAATTATTTTTCAAGATGGCGAAATGGAATCAGCAGCACTGTGGCCGGTTGGATGTCGTTGTTGTATGCGTTGGTAAGGTTGCGTAAAGTGACAGATTGTGAAATGTTCAAATGGAAGAGTGGAATGAGAAATACATTTTTGTAGAATAACATTAAATGCTTAGGAAAGAATGTACAATTCAGCCGCAACTTTTCATGCTTGTGTTCAAATGTTATGCACAGCCACAGGCAGCGCATGATGTGTTGTACTTGTGGTTTTAAGTTTAGCAGACGACAAAATGGCCAACAGCTCACAGGAAGTCCATATTCATTACTTAAAATCTCCTTATATGTTGCTTCCAAACCTTACTTTACAACATTTTTTCTCCTTTAGTTTGACCTTTATCATATTTTGAAGAAAATTCCATGATATTTGTCCTAATAATATAGAGAGAAAAGTGGCAGCTCTATTGTACATTTTTTCCAAAGCAGTTGGATTTCCAGCCTAACGTTACACTGAGTCTCGTGAATCATCATTCATCATATAATTTTTTTGCACATTGCGATAAGATTCTATGACTTATGATTTGGTTGTGGTTGTTATAGTTGATTCCTGTGTGATTAAAGTTGACTACTCCAAACCAAGTTTTTAGAACAAAATATCTGTTGCTTTGCTAAACAATTTATTAGGGTCTCTTCAGCCAGGAAGCTTAAAATCAAAAACAAAAAAACTACCAAAAGGGAGGGGTAAGGACCCCCCTTTGGTTCTGCCCCTGAGTGTACATCTTTGGTAAGCAATGGTACACCTTTATAGAAAATAATATGTAGCTTGCCTCAGAAATTATAACCTATTTACCTTTTGTTTCTTTCAGGAATAGTGAGACCATGAGATGTCTACGCTAGTTTTGTATTGATACATGCTCCATAAACCTCAAAACCAATTTTGTCTCGCCTGCTCAACTTGATTCCATAAGTCACCTACCATTGTTTATCAACAAAATGACTGTCTTATCAGAGCTCTGGTCTAGTCTCGGACTCATGAACATTCTCTACAGATGGCACCATGCTTTATTTTTTATCATCACAATGGGATTTTTCCCTTGTTTGTTCGCTGAACACTTGGACAATGTCAAGTGCAGAGACCTCCAATTAGGACAGTATCCTTTTTGAAACAAGAAATTTACCTTTTTTCGTCAGTTGACCTGTTGCAGCAGAATCACATAAACGCAGCTAATGAAACAATGCCCGATCCGATTACTTCAAATTAAATGCACCTCATGCCAAAAAGAAAGACATCCAAAAAATATGGCACAAACTACCATATATGGATTGTCTTAGGGATGTAGCTAAGTCACAAATGGTGATATTTTATGTCAATTGACCTCTTTCTGAAGTTCCTTTTCAAAACAAGAAATTTACTCTTTTCTTAATACCATCCTTACACAGGCTGTAACTTGGTTGCTGAAAGGTAAAAAGTTTCACCGACCAATGAAACTGTGATTTAGTTAAATTGTTCAAATATCCATTATCATTGCCTATCAAGATGGCCAATTTACTCTTCAATTATTTATTGTATGTTCTGAGTAACACTATCAAATGTCAAAGAACTTTTTTTGGCATGTGTGTTTCACAGTTATTTAAAAGAAAACAGATGTTGGATTTGATAATCTTGGCATTACTTCATCTGGTTAATCAAAACATTGATAAAGTGACAGTTGCCATGACAATGATGACATGTACAGATATTTTGAGAGTTGCCTTTTAATTTACAAAAGCTCGTGGGGGTTGATGTCAATTATACTATCCCCATTGGGATACTTTTATCTTGATTGGGACACTATTTTCCCAAGGAAACCCTTGAGTGACAACCTTACCTTCTATACTATCTCAATTGGGATATACATTTATCCCAATTGAAACCCTATTCTCCCAATGAGGATACCAATAGGCCCCAATTGGGATACGCTTGGGTGACAATAACACCTGCTATACTAAGTAGGGATTTCCTCAATGAACATTACAATACCACCTGTTGTTACATCAACACGGGAGTTGGGATATTTTGGGTTTGGGGGAGGGGAAGACGGCTTTACTTTTAAGCTGCCTTTTTTCAGTGAGTGGGTGTGGGTTGGGGGTGTGGGATGGCTAGAATCTATGTATCTTGTATGTTTCCTGTAAACATTCTTTGACAATCTCTTAGATATGTGTGTCAAGACCCTGTCATAGACCCTGTGACACAGGCTGCTGTGGGATGCACTCAGCAGCGCTTAGTCGCAGGTACGTTTCATTTTGAATGCTATGTCACCATGGGGATAGAAATAGACATTTTCTGAGAAAGTACAGTCATGTCCCACAAGAAGGCTTATGCCAATTATTTCTAATCTGTTTAGATGAGAATTGTAGATTGAAGAGTCACCCCATGCCATTTTGTTTTGTAAATTTGTTTATTTTAATAAATAAATAAATTTATTTTTTTCTCTGAATCATCAATTGTCTTGGACACCTCTCTCATGTATGCATCAATAGACCCTTATGGAGTGCCATGGTCGAGCGGTTTAGTGCATCGGATTTGTGTTGTGATGGCTGAGTCGTCAGAATGTGGGTTCGAATCCCAACCGCGGCCATGGTGCTTGTGTCCTTGAGAAAGACACTTTACCATAATTGCTTCTCTCCACCCAGGGGTAAATGGGTACCTGTGAGGGCATGAGTTGGTTGTTGTGTTTGATTAGCCCTATATGCGCTGTAATGGCAGCAATTGAGCTGTATACTCCCCAGGGAGCTGAGATGGTTTCAGGAATGATTTATGAGCCTGATGAGCAGAGGTAATATAATGTGCCTTGAGCACCAGTTTGGTGGATACGTGCGCTATATAAGTCCACATTATTATTATTATTATTATTATAACACTGACTTCATATTTGTCTAGTTCCCTGTCAAGCAATAAAAAATCCCCACAAAGAAGTAACATTTTGAAAAGCACCAGTCTATGTTAGACACGAACCTCTCTTTGATTCCAATAGACTTGTGTACAAGAAAACCAAAATGTCTGCTGTATGATACAGTTCTATAGAGAGCTTGCATTTGCCACAATGGTAAAGGTGTGTACATGTGGCGTGTGTATGTGAGCCAGTGAAAGACCTTTTGACATCAGCGAGGGCACCTGTTGGGCCTATGTCATCATATGCAACCTCTCTATTAAATTACAATGTCCTTTTGTGTCCATTTTGCAGTAAACTGTATGCCGGTACCTCAGACTATTTGTGAAGGAATTGAATACAATGGTACCACAGTGGCATTCAAAAGAGAAGTTCCTTGTAGATATACGTAAGTTACAAAAACCCATAATAAATCCCCAAAAACAAATTTGGAGGAAACTGTGATATCTACAGCCCATACAGTGTTACATAGAGTCCCAGTCAAACGCATACAGGAAATACATACTTTCAAAATTCAACATTCAACATAAAATAAAAAAGGAATAATTTTACGTAGTAAAACCCCCAAAATCTTATTTGCATCCATTATTCTTTGTCAATTGGTATGGCGGAAGTTACTCTCTCAAGTTGAAAAATTGTCTTGCAATCAAAAGGTCGTTCATTTTTCTCTGGTGAACATTTGCTGAAGTTAAATACAGTTTTGTATCAAAATCCCAATGAAGCTTTTCAGAAGGCTTGATGAAATAAAAATTGCTATGAGTATTCCTTAATGTTTGGTCAGTTATACCCCATCAGTTATAGGGCTTGTGTCAATAATACCCTCCCTTGAACTCCCCAATCCATCCCCACCCCCAAAAAATAAATAAATACATACATAAATAATCAGTGCCAATCTTGATCCACCATCCAAAAAAAGCATTTTGCTTGTGCTCAGCATTTGACTTTAACCAATAGAGTGTTCTATTTTTTTATTTTTAGGACTGGTTATTCATACAACACCACTCTGTTATTGTCAATATTTCTTGGGATGTTTGGCTTGGATCGTCTGTATCTCGGTTACCCTGCCCTGGCCCTGCTCAAGTTCTGCACAGTTGGACTACTCTTCATCGGCCATTTTCTAGATGTCCTACTCATAGCGATGCAGGTAGGTGTCATAAATAATGCTCAATATGAACAAAATTAAATAATTAAATATTAAAATTAAATATTAAAATTAAATAATAAATATCAATTGAAACAAATAAATTGCACATTTTTTCTTCAAAAAATTGTCTGGCTATGTGCTTACATATTTTCATTTCCAATACCCACTTTGTCTAAGTGACTGTACACAAATTTGTTCCATAACTCAAAATTGAATATTTAGTTTGTAATTTTTAATTTAGGGACATGCAGAAAAATAAGTAACGTCAATGAAGGAGGAACATCAATTGTGTGTATGTTTTCTTCAATGTACTGTAATATAGAACAAATTTTGTAATGATTTTGTTTTGCTTTATCGTTTCAGGTAGTAGGTCCCGCTGATGGATCGGATTACATCCTAGACTTTTATGGACCAGGTCTTTACAAGACGTCATTGGACAATTACACTTACTACATGCCTAACACAGACTGAGCAGTTTAATATCAGAGATTGTATAAATAAGATTTTAAGCTTTGCATTGTGGAAGTATAATCGATGGAAAATTTGTGGTAGCACCAATGTAAATTCTCTAATTCATTGTAAAAAGGGTGGATCTTAACAACTATCTTCCTGCCTGGGGGGCAATCTTTACATTGTGCTACTGTAAACATTCCTAGATTCAGGCCTGTGATTTCTGTGGATTTTTCCTGATTTCAGGATTTTTTACAAATCTCCCTCTGCCTCAAAATGTTCTTGCAAGAAGAGAAGTAGCCACCAAGGAAAGAAAGAAGTAGCCTGTATTGTGTCCAAACCTCTAGTTTCTTGTTTGTGGGGATGTAGAGAGTCTGTAAATCCTCCAAAATTAAACATCCAGGAGGCTCAGGAGGCTCAGGAGGCTTTGTCCTTGAGACCAAAGGGAAACCTAGGCCCGCTACCCATTTTTTGAGGATTTTTTACTTTTGTCAAAGCACACCCCTGCAAATTACTATTGTATACATATATAAGTTTTGAGGCTTTGCATGGTGGAATATCGATATCGTTTCGGTTTGCGGTAACACCATGTGTTTATCTCAACTAACGTGAAGCTGAGGTACAGGTTCTGAAAAGAACCGTATCGCACAACTCGTATCTCAACCTTCGTTAAGTGAGAAAGGTTCAAGGGAGAACCAATTTCGGGCAACTCGTTTTTCTCTACTGTCGCTAAGTGAGAAATATGGTTCAGGGAGAACCATGGGGACTTCACGGGTTAATATGGTTCAGGGAGAACCATGGGGACTTCACGGGTTATTCCTGAACCATATTAACCCGTGAAGTCCCCATGGTTCTCCCTGAACCATATTTCTCACTTAGCGACAGTAGAGAAAAACGAAATTGGTTCTCCCTTGAACCTTTCTCACTTAACGAAGGTTGAGATACGAGTTGTGCGATACAGTTCTTTTCAGAACCTGTACCTCAGCTTCACGTTAGTTGAGATAAACACATGGTGTTACCGCAAACCGAAACGATATGTATACATATAGTTTTTATATATGTATGTTTTGTATTATACTACTCAAAACAATTTAGGGAACACCGGATTTTTAACATCAAATAGGTTTGAAATGTTCCATTTGCAACCCCCTCTCTCTTTCAGTAGTCATGTCATGAAATGTGTAATCACTACATGCATCCTTTTTCATCTGTTTCATTGTGCAGTTGTTTCTCATCAATTCTGTTAAACATAGTGTTTATCTGAAATAAATGATCTTGCTTTAACTGAGATTATTCCGGTGTTCCCTAAATTATTTTGAGTAGTATATATTGAAAAGATGTACAGTACAGTAATTGATTTGATTTTGCCCTTATACTCGATGCTTTTCGAGTGTCTGTGAAAAAAAAATCCACAGGCGACTGGTGGGATTTGATCCCATGACCTGCTTACTAGTGTGTCTTAACCTCTCAAGAATTTCATCAATGAAATTTCGCAAAAATATTTCATCAATCTGTGTACAATTCAGTGTTACAATGAATATAATGGGGTTTACACAAAATGTTAACTCTATAGAATTGATCACTATTATAACCAAACTTGCTAAAAATAGATTTGCTATAATTTCGGACCTGTATATGTAGGCAGTAACAATGTACTAAATATACAATTGGGATTCATTTTCTTTTATAATATTAACATCTTTTGAAGCAATTTCTGAAAAACAAGCTGTTCAATTTACAAAACTATTTTGAGTTGCAAGTTAAAAATAAACTTTTGTAAATATTTGTAAATGTATTTTAAGTCTACTGTTTGTTTTTTATGACTTGTTTTAGTTTCATTATTTGTTTAGATCTTCCCATCCCTAACAATTTAATAAATGATTGCAAATGCAATA
The DNA here is from genome assembly GCA_029582265.1 of Zoroaster sp. YZ-2022. Classification (NCBI taxonomy): domain Eukaryota; kingdom Metazoa; phylum Echinodermata; class Asteroidea; order Forcipulatida; family Zoroasteridae; genus Zoroaster; species Zoroaster sp. YZ-2022. Next base: position 2,058,467 of record CM055825.1, on the reverse strand, counting down.
CAGTTAACGCTAATTTATAAACAGTTACCTTTATCATCCTCTCCCACAACAAAAATATTTTTAAAATGCAGTGGCTAACGTTAATTGCTGGTAATGAATTTAATAGTCACTGATCTCTAATTACACTGACTGATTGCAACCCTTGATTCAGGCTATACAGTCAGTTCATGTGCAATGACTTCTAGCTATTTAAAAAAATTAAATAAATCATGACAATAAATCATGAATGATAGACTGCTCAGATCAGTGGCCGAGTGCCACTTTAAGCGCTGAACCCCACTTTACAATTTAACACCAATAGGTGGCGCTATTTAAATTCTGCGGTGGCGTCTGGACGGAGAACGCTGTTGTTAGTGTTACTTTTCGACAGCCGTGTTTCTTAGGAATTTTACACTTTTGATCGTTCTCGGTCAAATGGATGGTTATATATGAACATCAGCACGTTACAGAAAGTCCCGCTATGATTAATAACTCTGCAAAATGGTCATGCTGGACGAGGAAGTACGTAAAATCGTATACTTTCGAAACCGACTACTAGTAATTTGTTTACATTAACTAATGCAAAGCGAAATTGTATATGTACACTGAAATATGCTGCACTGAAATCGTGATAAAATTAAGTTTGACATTAACATCGCAAGAATTAATCAAAGTAATTTCTTTCCTTTTCATTGCTTACAAGTACAACTGTAATAACATTGGTCTATACATTGTAGTTTTGTTTAAAATGTTGCTGTCATAAATCAAATTTATTTTAAATGGATTTAAGTTTGACAAAATGGCTAACGGTAACGTTATTGTTACAGCATTAACGTTAATTTAAGTTTAACACATAGTTACTTACACAATTTTGTAAGTAAAAATGTCCTATAGGCCTAGTTCCTTAATGGGAAATGGTACATTATCAAACATCTTGATTATCCACTGATTTCTTTTTCTGTTTCCAGATTAGTTTCCATACAATGAGCCCTTAGCAACCTGCAGTGATGTCGTGCTTCTGCATCCGTCTTCAGAAGGATATTGTGAAGACATTAGATTTCCGCCATTGTAGCCTTGCCTTCATTCCCCCAGAAGTGTACCAGTATGATGAGACATTGGAGGAGTTATGTCTGGACTCCAATAACATCAAGGAATTACCCAGGGTAAGAAAAACCAAAGAGACAACATTTTCAACATTGTGATAAGTCTTAAAGTCACTGGTAATCTCGAAAAACATAAAATTATCACATTTTTACATAAAACATACTTGGTATAAAGTTGATGGTATCAAATATCTCTTAAAGGGACAATATTATCAAGATCAGAGCAGACTTTCAACAGGGCATGGAATCAGTGTTATCTTATATTATAATTCAACATTTCTCATAAATGTTTTCCATCACTTTATTTGTGTGTTTTTGATTCTAGTCGCTGTTTCACTGTCAGTTCCTTCGTAAACTCAGTGTGTGTGACAATGACCTCAACTCCGTCCCTAATGCTGTGGCTGGTCTCGTTAACTTGGAACAACTGGACATCAGTAAAAATGGTAACTTTGTCTTATTCTTTTTTAAATAGAAAGAACTACCTACTGTTAACCAACTGTTAACAGTTTTGTGTTTGTTGTTTTCAACCCTCCTACTACTACAAGGGTCAAAATCAGTCAAAATCTAGTGCACTTAAAAGTCTAACACTGTCAATCCTTACGTTACGTGTAGTAAGTACATTTACAGGTCAAAATGAGTCGACCATTTTTGGCTGGTAAAACCATTGTTTTGTATGTTGCGGGTGGTCAAAATGACAGTAAAAACCAGTCAAAAATGCCCCTGTGTGCACATTTGGGTCAACAGTCAAAACAGGCAGTTGACTGATTTTGACCTCTATAGCTACTTGCCACTAAAGTGCAGCTATAGTAGGAGAGTTAAAGGAGATGCAACTACAAACTACCTTGTAATTCCTGAAATAATGTACTTTGTAAATGATATCGCTCATAAGTGTCCCAAATACCATTAACATAATTTGATGTTTATATTTAATGTAAAATCTTGCTCCTTATTAGAGTGGATTTTCCTTTGTATACAAATTACAATTTTAATTGTGATACTGAATTTCCAATGGTTCTGCAGGTATTGTGGAGCTACCAGACAGCATTAAATGCTGTAAGAACCTCAGCCTGGTTGAAATCAGTGTCAACCCTCTGGGAAAGTAAGTGCCTTCTTCTATTTTAAAACAAATCTGGTTGATGCGGTTTAATTGACAGGCCTGATAGTTGTATTAAAATGTTCACAAGCTTTATGTTGTGGTGGATTTTGTACTTTTGTACTTTTTGTACATAAGACTATTAGTTAGTTTGCAATTGCATAAAACATGTACAAATTTATTTCATGTTTTATCGATCAAATCTTCCCTTGTTCCCCTTGCAGGCTCCCAGAAGGTTTTACCCAGCTTGTCAATCTGACCCAGCTGTATCTCAACGACACGCTCCTCGATTACCTACCGGCCAACTTTGGCCGCCTCGTCAAGCTGACAGTCTTAGAACTGAGAGAGAATAGACTCAAAGCTTTACCAAGGTACAATATGAGGATACATTTTATAAAAGTGTCACCAGGGGTTAATTTCATAGAGCTGCTATCTTATGCTTAGCAAAAATAGGTTACCAGCCAAAGTGTCACGTAATGTATACATAACAGCAAAAGAAACGTCACCCCTAAAAATATTTATTATTTTCATTTTATAATTAATATAATTTGTTTAATGAAGAATATTATGAATATGGAGTGTAACACGAACACAATGTGGCAAATTTGGTTGACCTCAAAATTCGTCATGCATGACGTCTGAGGACACATAAGCTAAACACGTTCTCAGACTTATCAAAATTTAGGGGGTGACGTTTCTTTTGCTATTATGTATATATTGCTTCTGGCAGGTTATCAGCTAAATTTTGCTAAGCAGGTAAATTAGCTGAGCAATATTTTCTGGAATAATGATCTATGAATTTGATTACATTGTCCATCAAACATTGCAGTGACCAAATCCAAATGTTCTTACATGTTCTTAATTTACTAAATCCTTTTCATTTTGATGTTTTTGTGTTATCACCAGGTCCATGGCCAGACTGATAGAGCTGGAGAGATTAGATCTGGGTATGAACGCATTCAGGCAAATAGTAAGTATATCCTTGCACCAATCCTTAATCAGGAGTTGAACTTAAAGTGGCAGTATTGTCACGATGAGAGCAAACTTTCAACAGGGCATGAAATCAATGTCCTAGTTTAAGATTAACACAGTGACTGGCTCATTTATGCAGCAGCAATGGTAATATGACCTTATCATGTGGGGTGTTATGGTCGTCACTGCGTTAATCTAAAACTAGCATTCCGATTCCATGCCCTGATCGTGACAATACTGCCCCTTTAAGTTCAATGGCATTCAAAAATTCAACCAACTGCTTGTAATTTGAACTTGTCTGCCCCTGACATTTGGATGTGTGTATTAACAAGCAATAAAGTATTCATCAAGTCTACTTTTTTGGATGTTTCGTTCCATGGTTAGAGTCCAGGTACAGTGATTGTTTTGTAAGGAAATTTCATACTAGATCACTATTTCACTACTGTATTTATTAGCTAGTTTATACATTTTATGAATTTTTATTTTTGAATTAACATAAATACATCATATTTACATATTTACAGTCACTATTTCATTCATTGATTAGTTTATCAATTGTATGAATTATTTTTGTATTAGCATATTTACATTTACATTTTGTTTTTGTCATTTCAGCCTGAAGTGATTGGGTTCTTCACTAAGCTGACAGAGCTATGGGTGGACTCAAATAAGATCACTTCTATACCATCGGTAAGGGCTGATATACATTATATTGACAATCTGAGATGGGGAATTATTATTTGACATGCTTAGTGAGAATTCTAGTAGTTGGTGGATAGAATGAAGAGGGCAACAGTTGACTGACATCAGTGGTGTAACCAGCAGTGGAAGGTGGGGCAGGGGCAGGGGCGACACTCCTTACAACTCTTTGCCCCCCCCCCCCCCCCCCCCAACATGAAGTCAGCAGAAAAAGAACAAAACCTTGCCCTCCCATTTACAACTCTTTGCCTCCATTGATTTTGAAGCTGACTGATGACCAGAAACCGGAGACTGGTTTTTTGGCCTTAAATTTTAAATTATAAAAAATGTCAAATGTGAACAAATTCTTTTTCTTGCAGAGCATTGGCAATCTGAAGGAGCTTGTCTATCTAGACGCTTCCTGTAACCGCATTGAAACCCTCCCTCCGGAAATAGAAGGTCTGGAAAGTCTTTCCGATCTGCATCTCTCCAAGAACTACCTACAAGAGCTTCCTAAAACAATTGGTAAGAGACCAGTCAATGTGGATTTGAACCACAGACCTGCTGCTGAGATCCCTATCTCCTTATGATTGCCCTAGGCCCAGGGTAAGACAAGTCCTACACACTGTTAGTCAGCAGCAGCTCTGCTTAATGGAGTTGATTTGATTGTAAATGTCTTTGACTACTCTGTTGTTTTGTTATTGTATAAAAGATACTTATGACTAGGAATATAACCCAAAACACTCTGAACAGAAGTCAGGCTGCTCTACCATTACAAGTTTACCAAACTACAAGATTTTTTACATACATGTAGATCAAACCAAAAAAATGTCAGATTTCAAGATGGATTATAAATGTTTTAAAAATGTACGGACGTAAATTTATTCTTTACTTCAGGACAACTGAGCAACTTGCAGAGTCTGAAACTAGACTGTAACCAGTTGTCCTCTCTCCCGTACTCCATCGGCGGTCTGGTCTCGTTGGAGGAGCTGATATTGACTTCCAATGACCTTGAGGAGTTACCACCGAGCATCGGCCTACTGAGGAAACTCAACCACCTCAACGTGGACCAAAACATGCTCCTTGAACTGCCAGCAGAAGTAAGTTTTTGCCTGTCATTGTATCAGTATTTTCAGAGAGGACGTCATATCAATTTTGCATATGTGACCCATTCTATCACAATCAGGAATATAAGGCTGCTGAGGCTTTTTTGAGTAGTCACATTAATGTACAAACTGATGAAAAAAACATGACCTGGTGGATTTTGAGGTTTGTATGCTATAATTATTTGTTTCTCTGCGTTCATATTTTTGAAAAAACTGAAGATAAAGTAAAAACTTTGTTGTAATTCTGTTCTATGATAACAGCACTCCAGTACAAGCCTTGGCTCATTAAGACTGTTCCTCCATTCATAATTGAATTATGTGTTTTATTGGTGGTGTTTGTATGGAAATGGGTGTAACTGGTCTAACGCACCGAACTCAAGTTCTGGTGTTGCCAGCAGCAGCGTGTGAGTTCGAGACCCGGTCGTGGCACTTGTGTCCTTGAGCAAGGTACTTAACCATAATTGCTTCGTCCTTCAGATGGGACGTAAAGCCGTAGGTCCCGTGTGTTGTGTAATGCACGTAAAAAAAAATGCGCCTTGAGCACCACTTAGTTGGTGGATACGTGCGCTATATAAGTCCACACATAATAATAATAATAATAATTATTATTTCCCTTTCTGAAATTTAGCTTGGAAGTTGTAGCTCCATTAGCTTGCTATCCCTCCAGAGTAACTTCCTCCTGGTCCTGCCTGACGAGATCGGTCACATCAGTAATCTCTGTGTCTTCAATCTCAGCAACAACCAGTTACGCTACCTCCCTTATAGCACCACCAAACTCAAGAAGCTCAAAGCCATGTGGCTCTCTGAAAACCAGGTAAATACACATCAGTCTCATCAACAATCCAGATATTCAAAAAACTTCTCAAGAGCAACCTGTTTTTACTTTGTTCATAGCTTCTGCTCTGGAATGAATTGTTCTTTTTGTTGACTTTCCTTTATAAAGCATATTGATCTTTTAAACATGCTCTATAGTTTTCAATTTATAATTATTATACATGCATACATTCTCTTCAGAGGACAGGGCCCAATTTCACAGCACTGCTTACAGGTAAACAAATTTTTCTGCTAACAGAAAAATTTGCTTAAGCATAAGGGTATTTCACAGGTTAGCAAGCCTATCTCTATGCTTAGCAGCGTTATCAAATTGGGCCCAGGTAGGGTCCTATAACAACTCCTCTGTATCCTGATGAAGAGTTCTCCTTTTTAGAATTTTTGACCAGTTAATATTCCGAATGATTCTCACAAGTTGAAATTGGCCCTAGATAACAACTTAATTGCTATCATTTTGTAATTTTCTCCAGTGTAAACCGCTGATTCCTCTGCAGTCAGAGATGAAAGAAGATCTTGGCAAGAGGGTCCTCACATGCTTCTTGTTTCCACAGCAACACAGAGAGCCAGATGATGGTAAGTCTTTGCATGGGCTTATTTCATAGAGCTACTTAGCAGAAAGAAAATTGCTTAGCGAGAAATTTCGCTAAGCCATACTAACTGTGTATACTTTGGCTGGTAATCTGTTTGATAACACTAAAGAGCAAATTTTACATTCAGGATAACCAATAATGAATAGTGACTAAAACTTTGTCTTGATTCACTTGTAGATGTCTACCCAAGTGACGGGGATAGTTTCCATGCGTCGGCATGGGAAGAGCAACGTCTTAGCCGGAGGCAGATCGCTTTTGATGTTTCCGAGTCTGACTCCGAGGTATGCGGAAAAACAGAACAGTGTCGTTAGGAAGAGTATTCTTTCCTAAAATCAAACTGGGACTAATTTGACCATTACAATTTGACCATTTGATAATTTTTGAAATAACAATTCTATACCTTTTAACAGCACAACTTGAAGCGAGCACCAACGCCGTACCCTAAAGAGGGCATCAAACGGAAGTTCCGCTCACCCAGTGTACCAAGTCCTTCACAGGGTAGACAGAGTACATCTCACAGCAAGCGTGACATACTCCCAAATTATCCATCTGTGGATATGTCTGTAAGTATTTCTATGGCAAAAAAAAGTATAACTATTTCTTCATGTCATTTGGATATTTTATTAAGATTTTTTTCAGATGAAGTTAAATTAGGTTTTGGTCTCATCTACAACAGTGATATGAACTAGTCACTGTTATATGATATGATATGATATGATATGATTTGATTTGATTTCAGACAAGACAAAGTCGACCAGAAGGTCGTCATGAGGGTCAACCTCGTGAGGGGAAACCGCGACGCTCTAGGTCACCAGGTACACCAATTGCTGACAGCCTTCATCTGTTTCAAGCAGATAAGGTACATTATTTAAAAACTGTTTATCATTGAGAAAGGGGTGGGTGTGTAGCTATTATTTAAACCCCCTATACACTATTGGTAATCGCAACAAAAAAACCAAAAAAAAAAAATTTATCCCCCCCCCCAAAAAAAAACCCCAAACTATTATTTATGTTTTCAAGATTTCCAATTGTGTATAGGGGATTTAATTATATCTTTTGAAACAAAACCATTTAGCAGATTGTCTGTTGTTTGTTAAGTATTTCCTGCACCGCAGGACCATATTCAGTTGCAATATCAGAGTTAACAGAAAGTAATTATTGTACTATCTTTAGGAGATGATGGCCAAGGACAAAGCTCGTCTGCGAGGAAGCATCTCATCAGTCAGTCGGAAAGATAGCGACTGCGAGTCTGTGGCTTCGTCTGTGAGAGAAAGAGTGGTTGGACGAAGAGAAATGAGGGTACATAATTGTTTTTTAATTTTATTTTTAAAGCCTTTGGTAAAATGTTTGCAAATGCATCCATACTTTTGAAAAATTCAAGATGTAATATGTAGGGCTGTGCCGGGTATCCGGATACCCGGCACAGCCCTAGTAATATGTACAAAATCCAACCTATGAAAGTTTCAGCTTATTTCATTGTGCCTTTATCAAGAAAATAGTGAAAATGCATTAAAAAGCTGTATATTTTCACATTATTTACTAATATTTAAAAAAATTACTATCCAATCAGGCACGAACGGACAGAACCGCTATGAGTGATACTGAAGCTTTTATTCAGAGCCCTGTCTGGAGTCACACTGGAGGAAAGGACACAAACAAACAGCTGCCTACCCAGAACCGTAATGCAAGTCACAATCGAGGGTACGAGTCCGACGTAGTTGACAGTGCCAGAACTCCGCTCATGTCAACCCGACAGCCTGCCGAGAATCACAATGCAAGGACATCTCAATCTGGCAACACAAGTCACAACCGAGGGTATGAGTCCGACTACCTCAACGGTGCCCACACTCCACTCATGTCAACCCGACAGCCGCAGGTGCAACCTCAACATGATCGTACTCCGCAGAGTCGCAGAGTGAAGTACAGTCGTGGTTACGAGTCAGACCAGGTCGAAAGTACCCGGTTACCTCTGGAGGAGTATGTACACAGACAAACGAAGAACAGTTGGGAAATGAATCGCAACTCCAACGCAGCGGGTACCAGTGTGGACGGGCGCGAGTCGGTATCACGGCGCAGATCCAACCGGCGTAGTTCAGGCTACAGCACCGACCCAGAGCACAGAGCTACAATGTCATCAGCAGAAGATCGAGAATCAAGAATGGCCGACGTGAAGCTGAAAAGAGACCAGATGCTTCCGCCTCCATACCACAGAGTACGACAACTGAGACTAAGCAACAACCACGGGGGGCCTTCAGAGCCGAATCGCCACACTCCTCGTAGAAACAACCGAAAGAGCCAACCACACGATGTGAAGGACTATGGGTGGATTGATGGCCAACTCCCATCAACCCCTGAGGGAGAAGCTGTACCCGTTACCCCTCTTGAAGCTCACAATTCTGGAGTGGAAACCCCAAGATTCCGGGATACGGATGAAAACAATCAACTCATGGAGAATAATTCACCGAGCCTATCAAGAAGGACACTTCATGTCGGAGAGTCACCAAAGAGAAGCGATCCATCAGCCTTGTCAGATACAGAGGTGATGTCAGGTCGGAGACGAGACAAGTCACATAATGTTGAGCGTTTACATAGAGAAGCCATCAATGATGCTGGTTACATACCGCGTACTGATAGAACTTTCCCGAACAGCAATGAATCGTCAGTCTTTGTTCAAAATGGGCAACACGCTGATACGGGTTACCCTCCAAAAAGAGACAGAATGTTCCACAGCAGCAAAGACAGAGTTGCACCTGATGAAGGTCAAGACAGGCAGTTCAATAGGGAAAGGGTCTCCCGTCTTGACAACCAAGAGGAGCGAAACACACACCATGATAGGCAGAGAACTGCCAGGCAGCCTTATGCCAACCACACACAACCAGAACCTAGACAACAACCTCCACGACAGGTGGACATAGAATCAACTGATGATAGGAGATATTTGATGCGACACAACCAGAAACCAACAGAATCTCTACATGGATCTTACAATGGGCAGAACACCGATGACAGAAACCAGGACTACCTGAACTCTCTCAACAACCGACGCCATTCGGCAATCTCCCCAGACGAGCTCGCGAGAAACCTCCACCCGAGAGGGAGTCACAGTCTACCGAGGGATGTTGTCAGTTACTCACAGCAGCCAAACAATGCATTCACACCCGACACTGGCATCCGGCAGAGTTCATCTCTCCCCAGGTCAGACATCAGGGGTGAGGTCACAGATGAGGATGACCACAGATGGAAGTCGGTAAATAATGCACAAAATGAACGTCAAATAATTGTCAGGGTGAGTGTTCTTATTTGAGCTTGTCCCAGCTAGTGGGATCAATTAGGTTATGTTCAAATTGTTGTTATTGCTGCTGATTTCCGTGAGATTCTTAGCAGAATATTTTGCAATGTAAATATTTTTGCTAAGCATAACAATATAGACTACCAGCCAAATTCTATACAATTCTTTATAAATCTTTGGCTGGTAACCTGCTCAGCAAAATGTTCTGCCAAGCAGCTCTATGAAATTGGGTCCAGACCTTTAAAACATATTTTTTTGAAGAATTGACAATGGTGGAGACCTAATACCTAAGGAATGGCCTTGCAACCAAGGGCAAATTTCAAAGAGCTGTTTAGGAGAAAAAAATTGGTTATCAGTTAAACTTTTATATAGATTGTATGCATTTTGGCTGGTAGTCTGTTTTATATTGCGTATCAAACATATTTGTTTTGCAAATCTATAAAATTGCTAAGCATTGAATTTTGGTTTATCAATTTTTTTGCTAAGCATTTTATAACGGACTACCAGCCAAAATACAGACATTTTGTGTGGAAGTTTGGCTGGTAAGCAGCTCTATGAAATTGGCCCCTAATCTACTGAGAGATTTTATGGTTTAAATTCCTTGCACTCAATTTATCCTCAGCAGAGAAGCGACAAGAAGAAGAGGCTTCATGGCGGAGCACCAGACTATGCTTCATCTGAACCAGAACTGAGACAGCACTTCCGACCGATCGATTATGTCCACTCTAGACCTCCTCCACCGGAAACTAGAGCTGCCACCTTTGAAAACAAAAGGTCACACAGTCAGGTCTTACAAAATGAGGACTGTGTGCAAGAATCAGGCAGGTTCCCTCTCGGTTTGCCCTCGTCGACACCAAGCGTTGAAACTGGTAATAACCCCAGTGATGTAAAGCTGAGGAGTAGACCAGTTTCCCCTACGGATTTACCGCGGTCACGTCCGCAGTCCGACCGTGAATCCTATCATTCTGTCAAGTTCAATTCATACAGATCGAGTAACCTTCCACTGAAACCTAATGATAGACAATACAACAGTGATTACGGACACTCAGATTATTCAAGCATGCGTCAACAACAAAACCCACAGAAGGCCAAAGCTACCCCGTCGGGTAGTTACCCTGCTCCCCACAGCAGACCCCTCACCCCAATAGAACCCGACACCCTGCACCAGGACAGGCGGAGAATCCTCTCGTCAGAATCGGACCAACAATCACAGCTAATTTCCCAAGGTCCATCATCCAAAGTCCTCTGGCCTGACCTTTGGCCCCAGGATTCCTCTGGATACGCCAGTGACCAGAACGACCCAGGAGGTAAAAGAGGTGAGAAAAAACTGTAATATTTATTCAGTACTTAATGTTGTGTGAGCAGTAGTACTACAATATGAGTACCAGTCCAATTTCTACAAATTCCACATTAAGCTCTCCAAAAATAAATGTTTGTTTGCTTTCCTTGAGATTTGTAAAGTTACTAAATCCTCATTTTCAGCTTCCTGTAGTACGCCAACATCTTCTGTCTTCCAAGGATCATCAGCTCCTACGACATGGAGACCGGGCTCTGATATGACGCCAAACAACAGACTAAGACGTCCGTTGTCTGATCATCATAACAAGCCATTGATAACAAAAAGGGTAAGCACTTTTGTCTTTGCTGAGTGCCAGCAGAAAACCAGCCAAAGTTAGGTATATTACACAAAACTTTAATCAGTAACCACTGAGTATGCAAATTAAATCACTGGTGACAGGCGACATCTTACAGAATAAGAAACCCTGATATACTTTTCAATTAATGTGTGTTTTATCCTTTCAGCTTCCTGTTGTAATATACAAGAATCCTGGTCTTGGTTTCAGCATCACAGGTGGTAAAGATGCCCCAGGCAATCCCTTTTCACCTCGTGATCTGGTCAGTAACAATTTCATCCTCATTAACCCTCCTAGTACTACAAGGGTCAAAATGACACTAAAAACCAGTCAAAAGTCAAAACAGGCAGTTGACTGATTTTCACCTCTACAGCTACTTGCCCTATAGTAGGAGGGTTTAATACACTTTTGGTGATTATCCAAAATAAATCTAATCTCAGTAATAAACATCTGGTATATTTGGTGGAAAGATTACAATGTCTTTAAAATCTTATGTGCAAGGGAAATGACTTCACAAGGGAAATTGCCTCAGCAGTTTGGCATTAGTAACCCTGCCGACTGAATCATTGAGATTGACATAGCTTTAAACTTCTAACATCTTCCTCTTTGCCAAGACTTTGTATCATTTCAATTGATCATTTCTTTGAACTTCAGGGTATTTTTGTGACCAAGATTCAGCCAGGTGGCCCTGCCGAAGGCATCCTGATGCCTGGTGACAAAATCCTGGAGGTTAACAGCCGCAGCTATGAGAATATCCGCCATGATGATGCAGTCAAACTGCTACGCAAAAGCAACCCAGTATCCATGTTGATACAGCGACGTGTTGACGATACCTGATCATTGGGTAGATTTTTTCTTTTAGGGTGACCAAACAAATAAATAGATGTTAAAATAAATAGATTTAAAAAAAATCATTGAACTTATTCCTTATGTTTGGTTTGGAAAATTCTGTAGCATCTTATTTATAGATATGTACAAATCACCTAGTGAGTAAGACTAATTGCGGTGACACCATGTGAAATTCTCTATTGAGTGGTAATTAGTTCTGAAAAGAACTGGAGGTTACAACTTGACGTTTCGATCAGTATGATCACTGATTGAAACATCAAAATTAGTTTTACAAATCACCTAGTGATTTTCAATAGGTACAGCATAGAATCAAGCCTGTAGTTCATGAGGGTCACAGACTTCTAAAGAGTAGATAAATGGTTATGCAAGGATATCAGATGCGTACATCAACTCTGGTCAAGTTTGTAATTGAATGTATATACATGTACAAAGTATTGGGGAATTTGAAAATCTTGAAATTGGTAATACCAAAGGCTGAAATAGATTTAATTTTGTACTGCAAATGTATTGTTGATTTGAAAACCTTGAAAATTCCTCTTATTAGCAGTTTTGATCTGTATTCATATAAATCTCATGTTGTCCATTACACGTCCAAATAAACCAGCACAAAGTCTTCCCACAAAAAAAAATTGTTTCTGTATTTTCATACATATTTTGTATATTAATAACAAATCACAACCAAAGGCTGTTCTTATCATATTTATCCCTTATTAGAATAACAATGGTGCGTTATTTTTTGGTATTACTAAAAATAATTTATATTGGCTGCTTTCGGGATTGAGATTCATCCTTGATAATTTCCATAATTTTTTTAAAAAAAGATTTGATTTATTCAGTTCACATGATCAACATCTTGGGTGCTGATTTAATATCAGGGATTATACTTTTCTGTTTGAAGTTATAGGCAAGACACAGATCGTAAAGTTGGTGTAAGTATTCCGTCTAAAAGGCTTTCATTTTAGAGACAAAGTAATTGATATATCTTATTTCAAAAAGTTGCCAAAAAACATATGCAAAACCTATATCAATTTTGTTTGTTTGTTTGTTTGTTTATAAATGAGCACCTATTGTGATATATTTTTTGAAAATGAATGTATGTTACAAAATTTAAAAAAAAAAGGTTATATACACAGTTGAATTTGTCATATTTTACAAGTTAATGAAAGTGCCTTCAGAGATATAGCAAGTGGGGGGGAAAAACCCCCTCCTTTTTCACCCTCTCCACACAGAATAGTCACTCAATACCATTTTTCGTAGAGCAGGTTACAAATATCAATTGTTTTTTTTTCCTGTCCTATTTAGTTTGGTTTTAATGTTCCATGGTGCTCTTACAAACACAATTGTATGGTCTGTAATTCTAATGCTTAGCAACCCTGGCTGGAGATATAAGCGTAAATGTTGAGTAATTTAAATAAAATTTGTTGGACCATTGGTCATAAATATCTTCAGTTATTGCATTTTTTGGTACTAAATTATCTATATTGTGACTTATAAAAAGGCTCATTATTGGTTTAAGAATTATGAAATATTTCCTTAGTAAACACAGTTTGAAGTGAAGAATACTACAATTGCTATTAAATATTTATATGAAACCTAATCTTATAGCAGTAGGTAGGTATTTATAAAGAGAACTTTCCTATATTCTTTCATGTACAATATCATTTTGTATTCCTTTGACAAACATTTGTACAAAATAAATTCTGATTTTTGAATTGTTAAACAGGAAGTTTAGGTTTTCTGCCTTTTCATTATAGTACACACTGTAGTCATGACTACCATAACAAATAGAAAAGCCAATGTATAAGTTATCATAAACGAGTTATTTATTCACATGACTTTGTTAAAAACTAATGAATATTCACAAATATAACAACGTTTTCTTAAAGGAAGATCTCGCTTATAATTATTAACCTTTTATAAGCAAATCAGAGAGTAGACTGTTTATCCTAAGAAGGACAGAAACAGTCTCCGGACATACAATTCACGAGATTTCATTGTGCCAAATATCTACCATCACGCTTCAAGGCTTGCGTGTAATGCCATACAAATATCACTGGATATATTGTGCATGGAACACACAAATTTAAATGGCGGCTGGTATCTGACATCAGATCTTCAGTCTAAAACGTGCTACCAACCAAAATACACACATTTTATATGAAAGTTTTGCTGGTTACCAACTAAATCTACTAATTAGTCCCCTGTATAAGGAATAACCCACAAAGCATTTTTTCTTGACCAATTTCGGACAAATAAAAACACCTTTTCAATTAATTATCTTTATTCAAACACAATGTAAAGCCTTCTGAGCTGAAATTGCTTAACGACTGATACTTTATTGCAACTTTTTAAAAATACTTACAAAAAAATATTTAAAAAGCCTGGGCAAATCATCACAAAATAAATTAAAAGCAGGATGTGGTCATTGCATGGAGAAGACTGCCCTCTATGGGTTATCTCCTGTCATACCATTGAAAGGGTTTCATTGGATACATTGTGCTTTGAGGCTTGTCCATCATCACACGCAAGGTCAAAGTTGAATCTTGGGGAAAATAAAATGGCGACTACGGTCGATATCTGGCATAATTCACGAGCCTCAAAGCATGACGTCAGATCTTCAGGCTAGGTAGTTATTAGCATATTGCTAAAGGTCAAGGGTTACAACTGGCTGGGTCAATGATGATACTGCTCATAGGTAAAGACTTGCAGCGAATACTATGTCCCTCTTGATCTTGACAATACCTGAAACAGAACAAAATGATTTCTTGTATCCTTGAGGTAAAATATTAGAGTGGATCAATGGATCACAGACAATCGTTATTTAAAATGTCAACAAACTAAGGATGAAACCATGGGCAAATCTGTGGAATAGGCCTGCCATCCTTATTGGACGTCATGTAAATTTGTTCACGTTTACAAAGCAGAACGCCCATGATTTTAGAGTCCATCTATAAGTTATTTATGTCTGTGGACTGGATGTCATCCCAATAGACTTTTATCATGGTGCAACCATCTTGTTTTTTCTTTCATCCAAATCAATGTAACCAAACAGAGGCTGGAAGGAAAAATAGTCTGGTCCTTTTTTACTAATGAGATTTATCATTGTCATCGGGTATATAAGAAATCTGACAAAGATGTCTGTAGCGCTAATATTCCATTTGAGCCAAACTTACTCAAATTAGATCGTCATAGTAATACCCGTAGTCAAACACATTTCACCATTTTGCTGCACATACAAAGGGTAGCTTCCCCGGGTCGACGTAGGTCAGACGTCATTGCCGAGGCTTACCTGGGTAAGCCTCAAGTAACCTGCTCCTGAAGCAGGTCACTTTGAGAATATTCTGAATGGCTGCCATCTTTGTTCTCAGTGCAGCAATTTTGTGAAGTTTGACATACATTTTCAACCCTTAAACAATGAATTTGTCAGTAGAGACTATTCTTGTACTAGAAGATGTGTTGTTTTGTGCGCTCTTTCGATTAGCTCATGCTCAGGGTTCACCCATGTACCTTACTTGGGTTACATCAGGTAAGCTACTCGAATGCACCCAAAACAAACTTTCTCTTTTTTCCCCCTCCTTCTGAATGGAACAGACTATTATCATGCTCTCAGATTCCCTGTTCTCATAAGGGATGATACAGCCATGCTTAGAAGGGGACCAGACTATTTTCCCACTCAGCTTCAATTTAGTCACATCGAAAAGAAAATGAGATGTCTGCACTGTGATAAAAGTCTACACGTAGCTAATCTGATTGTTACTCTTACCTCCTGCAAATTTGTTCTCCAACTCTGTGTTTCCAATGGCTTTGGCAGCGTGGCACATCTCTCTCATCAGCTCTTCTAGCCTCCTCATGCAGCGGATTATACTTCCTGTCAATTCACATCATGAAAATCAACAGTGAGGGACTAGTACAGAAATAAAGTAACACCTGGAAACAAAGACTATTTGAGCTGAGATAATCAAGTCACATTCTGCTCCTAGTATGATCCATGTTTTAAATTTTGTATTTCTTCTGGATAAAACACAAAAAGTTATTTCCCAGTTTCCCAGTCTATGCTACTGATCCACAATCAGGAAAACACAAGAATAATCAATTATTAAATAGCGCATAGTCGAGCGGTTTAGTGCATCGGATTTGTGTTCTGATGGATGTGGGTTCGAACCACGACCGTGGTGCTTGTGTCCTCGAGCAAGGAACTTTACCATAATTGCTTCTCTCCACCCAGGGGTAAATGGGTACCTGTGAGGGCAGAGTTGGTTGTTGTGTTTGATTAGCCATATGCGCTGAAATGGCAGCAATTGAGCTGTATACTCCCCAGGGAGCTGAGATGGTTTCAGGAATGATTTATGAGCAGGGGTAATAATATAATGTGTTTGGTGGATACGTGCGCTACATAAGTCCACATTATTTTTAGTATTATTATATCATCATGAGGTCCCTATGCGCTGTCAGAGAAAGGAAGCAAGAAAACAGAAGGTTTATTTCCAGCCACGACAAAACAAAAAAGTGAAAAGGAACATCCACACATTTTCTGACCTGAGAGTTTGATTATATTGACTAGCAGAACAAAAAATCTTTAATTTAAATCTTAAATTTTGTAAGTTTTGCTTCAACACTTGGTTTTTTTACCTTCAAATACATCAGTCATTTTGCATATTTCAGCAAACGTTGCTCCGTTGGCCCACGCAAACACAACGTCCATCATCTGAGGTTTGAAGGACTCTACATAGTCCTCTTCTTCCACGGTTAGCTTAGCCTCAGCACTCACTTTGGCTATCCTACGGGCAGAATCCTAAAAAATAAATTAAGAGATAATTAGAGTTGGAGAGGGAAAAATAACTTTCCCGATGACAATATTGTAATTGTAATTGTTCTATCATATTTGATTTTTATTTTACTTAGGTTATTTTTAATTTTTATCATTACATAATCTTTCTTTTAATTGTGATGCGCATCTGAACATTTCTGTATGCAACTTGCGCAATATAAATGTATTATTATTATTAACATTCAAGCAATTCTAATGACCCTCAAGGATGGAATTTTAAACAAAACTCATGTCAGAAGAGTACATCAGTAATGGCTTTGATTTATTGCTGAGGCAATTTAGAAAATGGAAACAACAATTCCTATCCATTGCCAAAAAAACTTGAACAGGGGTCCCACCTACAAATTTTGTATTTTGTAGGTGGGACTCTTTTCCCATTCCTAATATATTTATTTCATAAATAGAGAATTAGCTGTTGCAAACTTATGTTTTGAACCTAACACGTTCTTAGGCAAAAGAAAAGTTTTTGACTTTGAGAAAGAACCTGCTAGGTTCAAAACGCAAGACCAATAGCTGCCGTTTTGTATATTTATTTCATGTTATCTTAGGCACCCTCTCAAAACTATTCTCGAATAACTTGCGCAGAGATTTACGCGCAGTTGATTTTTCAATGCTCAAAGTATCCCCAAGCAGTCCAAATATATTGCGAATATGTTTGCGGAGAAGTATTGAAGCTAGACCAGGCAATTTGTTTACATGAAGACTAAGCCAATTATATACCCTTTGCGGAGAAACTTTTCTGCAACTTATTCGGGAATAGTTTTGAGAAGGTGCCTTACCTGCATTTGCCTGAGAGGACCTGAGAGCTGCTCTGATAGCCTGGGTGTGTTCTTTGACTTTTCCTCGAATACAAAACAGCTCAGCAGTGCAACAATCTGCTCTGGTTTCAGATTATTGAACACACCATTGAAGATGAGTTCTGTGAGAAGTAACTCATCAGCACTGTGGATGAATATGATACAAAAATCAATATTCAGGATAAACAAAAGTGACAGAATTTTCCCAAACCCACCCCTAACCCAAATCTGTCCCAACTATAACCTAAACCCCACCAAACCCAAAATCCATTTATAAACGAAACCAACCGCAAGCGACTCCAACCCAAACTTACCTGCTGATTTCACAGGCGACACGTCCTTTCATCTCAATGACATCAGCCACCGTGGCGTATCCTAGTCTACGTATAACTCTCTTCCGGCACTTCAATTCCTCCAACTGGATAACTGTCTTGGCTTGTTTCAGCTCTCGCTTGGCAGCCTTCACCTCTGATGCAATCTGTCAGGTGATGATTACAATTATTGTCAACACACATTTACTGAAAAATGTTTAAAAAACTAAAAGAATTTGTGGCAAAATTACAGAATTCAAAATGTTCTGCAACCAAATACATGTCTCATTTTTCTATAAAAAATTTGCATTTACATCCCGTCTCAAAAATATTACAGCAACTCTGAAAACCCAGTTAATTCTCCCAAAGCATGACTCGTACTAATTTATACAACTGATGTGACAATTTGGTGATCCTAAATTTGTGTCATTATTTTAATACCTTTGCTTTCTGTTCATACTGGCTGTAAAGTCGCGATAGGTCAGGGCTTTTGTTCAGTGGATGGCTGTACATTCTCTCCTCAAAAGCTTCAATTTTCTGCAAGAGGATACATAAAATAAAGTGAAGTAAATCCAAGTGGCCTGAGGTCAAATGACAAGAATGAGAGTTAGAGGGCTTCAAGTTTCTGTAAGAGCATACATAAATAGAGTGAGGTAAACTTTGGGTTGAGGTGTAAGGACAAGTGTGAGAAATGGAAAGACAACTGGGGAGGGGTGGCAAAGTATAAGCCAAGATATTGAAAAAAAGGGCATCCAGATTTGGTCTTCCTTGAAAAACAGGACGTCCAAATGTATAACTTGCAATACTTTCACATGTGAAGGGCAAAATAAAACAGTGTGTCCATTTAGGGAGGACGGCGAAATAGGTAGTACAGCTAGGCCTTTGAGAATACCAGCCAGGCTCAGGCAGGGCTCAAGCCTTGCGGCCTTCGTTAATCCCCTCGCGCAAACAAAGAGGAGCCAACAGCTCCTTAGTCCCCATTGTAATATAAGACTTGACTGACAGCCCGACTCATCGCACTGACTAACAAAAGAATTTATAGACGCCAGCAGTTCCAGCGTAAAACGTAGTCATGCATAACAAGAAGTTTTACGGCATAAGACAATTTTAATAAGCCCGTCTTATCAACAGCAAGGCTGGCCACGCTTCAGCTTGACGTAATACTGTCCGTGAATTACAGCTGCCCGTATTATGGCTCAGGAATAGATCCGACCACGTCATGTTCATTGAAAACCGCGACTATTAAAAAGGATTCCAAATGTTTCAGTAAATAACGTTTACATGTATATTTCCGACCAAAGAATATCGAGCAATCCGTCCCGACTGGGTTTGTTTCCGATGTGGCCAGACCACGCCGGGGTTAAGTCCGTGCGACGTACGTGTTCAACGATGACTTTACGCCGACGCGACGGTGTTGATGCAACAGTAAAACACAACTTTATTTCCCAGCAATCCATAAAGGTTTTTCCGCAATGCCTAAAATTCTATGTGCATGCAGTATTTTCTGCTGATAGAATTAACTACAGGCGAAATTCCTGAAATGGAAAACAACGCAACAACCGCCCAGTTTTTTTTTTGGCTTCACACGTGTTTATTTTTTCTTCTCCTGAGTTTGGGGGTTGGAACATTGAGCAATTGAGCCACCCCCTATATGCGAAATAACGGTTACACGTGAGTTTTTTTTAACCACCTGTGGCTCAATTTCCGGACACTAAAAATTATTATTTCTGGTAAAATTTGGACATTCATATTATGAATCAAACGACAGTAAAGCCTTAAAAAACACCTTTACCTATGCAAACTACATACTGTAATTTTAAGCATTTTTAAATTTGCTACACAAAATTCTGAATTGCTATACAAAAAAATTATTTTGCTATGCAATAATCGTGAATACAATTTTAGTGTCCGGAAATTAGTGTAACCGTTATTTTGCCAAATTGCAATCATTCATGAAAGTTAGTCCTCCGTCCATTTTCTTTTTGTTTGTTTACATTATCGATCGCTAAAACAGAGGCAATATCACGAAAACAAATTACCGACTGCGACATGTTCAGGTGCTTTTTCAAAGTGAATTTCGCCGCTGAGTGTAACGTTAACTTTGTGGTATGATCAAGCTTGATTTTGATTTTTAAAAATTCGTCAGGAAAATGAGTGGTTGAAAGCGCGATATTGTGTGCCGAAATGATTCTAAATCTCACCACTACATATATAAATGAATGCTCATTTTGTTAATTTTCAAAAACTTTTATTATAAAACAAAGTTAGTAACGTTTCTAGAGTTCCTTTGTTGAATACGGCCGTAGTGATCGTACGAAAGCGCATATCAACTGAACACGGTACTATTGTGTATAGGGATGGCTGGAATTGCTCAATGTTCCAACCCCCAAACTCAGGAGAAGAAAAAATAAACACGTGCGAAGCTAAAAAAAAAAAATGGGCGGTTGTTGCGTGTTTTCCATTTCGGGAATTTCGCTCGTAGTTAATTCATCAGCAGAAAAATAATGCATGCACATAGAATTTTAGGCATTGCGGAAAAAAACCTTTACGGATTGCTGGAAAATAGTTGTGTTTACTGTTGCATCAACACCGTCGCGTCGGCGTAAAGTCATCGTTGATGAACACGTACGTCGCACGGACTTAACCCCCGGCGTGGTCTGGCCACACGGAAACAGACCCAGTCGGGACGGATAGCTCGATACTTTTTGGTCGGAAATATACATGTAAACGTTATTTCGGGAAAGGTTTGTGAATATGATTTCAAAAATGTTTATAAATCTGTCGAAATTTGTATCGCAAAATCTGCGATGCATTGTTTGAAATTCCATCGCAGATTGCCCAAATTACATCGCATTTTGCGATGCGATACAGGGGAAATCGTTCACTGGTTTATATTTTTGCCAAGCACAATCAACGTAAACGCAGCAATTTATAGCGCATTGTAATGGAAACAACGGACGAAATGAAAACAAAGGCACACAAAAATCATCATTTATTCCACTTTCTTCATACAAATCAGCTTTTTTGATTTATAAATATGAAAATACAGATACTAAAGAACCGCAATAATGGATAATCAGAAAATCAATTTCCAATATGTTTTCACACTCAAACCATTCATCAACCCTGTTCGTGTAAATAGGACGTGCGAGAAGCGACTCATTTTCGCAGAGCCCGTCTCATATATTCACCGCAAGTGACTTGTGCGGAGATCGTGATGGCATGACATAACATTTTATCCTGTTCTATCGGTCTTAATTCATTGTACCATGGAGGAAGGTGTTTTACAACTATGCCCTCCTTTAAATTTAAGTAGGCAAGAATCAAAGTTATGGGAAAATAATGTTGGCCAGTCGAACATTGTGTTCCATTTCTTCAGCCAGGTTTGGTGGTAATGAGTATACTCAAAGAAATTCCTCAAAATTGAACATTGGGCTTGCCGTATTACCATAACAAAAGACCATGATATGTTGGGCAAGAGGCCAAGCCGTCCAGAAGTCGAGATTTTCTAATGAGCTGGTCTTCTATTGTTAACAACTCTAGTGGGCAGGCGCTGATAGCAGCCAGGCCGTCCAGAAGCCGAGATATGCTAATAACCTGCTCTTCTATTGTTAAAAGATTACGGACATAAACAGCCGGATTAAGAGGCTCGAAGGCTTGAGCCTGGCTGGTATTCTCAAAGGCCTAGCTGTACTACCTATTTCGCCGTCCTCCCTTACCAAACAGGGCATCTAAAAGACTCCCTGAGGTATTGCTATTTTAGTAAGCTTAAATACAAACGAGTCCTTATCTCTCATTATGCGTCTTAGCTTCCTCTCCCTAATATATCTTTTCTTCCATTGCGTTCACATTATCCACATATCTAAATTTTGTTGGTCTGTTGTTTTTGCTTAATAGCCTTTTGATATTTTTTCATTATTTTAATTGCCTCTGTCATCAGTATATTTACTCTGTATCGTGTCAACTACCTATTGTCTTGTCTCTTGTCTGTCTGTCCTTTTTGTTTGTGTTTTTTGTCTGTATGGCTGTTTTTAACAAGCTTCTGCTTATATAAACAGCCCCCATGCTCTATTTAACTAATTAATTTTGCTATGAATTTAACATTTACTGCTTCATCGTTTAATGTACTTTTAATATAAAGTTTGTTAATTCTTTTATGGAAGTATGGAAATAAATGTGATGTGATTGACGACAGTAGCATTTTTTATTTTGAAGGGTGGGGGGGGGGAAGCTGTCAGATAAATAAAACAGAGGATAAGGAGGGTGATAAGGTTTACTCTACCTCAACGACTCTCTTCAGTGTCTCATCCTTGATGCCCATGTCTTCAATCGGGTCTAGCAGAGGAAGACTGTCTGGAAATCTTTTCTGTACCTCCTGTCAGACAAGATATTAAGGAAGAGCTTCTGTTATCAAGTCAGTCTTGTGAATTTAAAATGGAGAGTACAACACTGGTATTAGGTCACATATGTTCATATCAACCATCTAGCCTTCAAGAACTGTATCATAAAACTAATCTGTGAAAATTCAACCACAATAGGTATTCAAGTTTTTGAGAAAACAATGAAAAACTATTACATGATATTTTTAGTTTTTTTTGACATAGCAATTTCCGTTTTCTCCAAAATGAAAGCACGAAAATAATTTCTTGGGATTATTGATACATGTACCAATCTGACACCAAGAAAGTTTTTAGATAAGTATTTGATAATCTGGTAATTACCAATGTTGTAGCTGTCCTATAGATTTGACTAATCTTGCCCAACAAACATAAATTGCACATAAAAGAACACTGTTAGCCATTCCAATACGGTACAATTTATATATTCATTAAACTGATAACAAATTAAAATCAAACATGCTAAGCAACCATTGTGGCTTAATTAGGGTGCCATGGCCGAGTTGTCAGAATGTGGGTTCGAATCCTGGTCGCGACCGTGGTGCTTGTGTCCCTGAGCAAGACACTTAACTATAATTGCTTCTCTTCACCCAGGAGTATAAATGGGGACCTTTGAGGGCAGAGATGATAATTGTGTTTGATTAAACTCATTGCGTGTCAAACTTGGCAGATACCAGCGCAATGTAAGTGTCCATTATTAATATTAATAGTAACCATTTTTGCTCAGCCCATCGGTACATTACCTGTATTGACTTCCCCACACTCTGTCTGTTGTCTATTGGTCTGAGGTCTTTGGGTAGGTATAATCGGACGCTGCTTAGATGTGTGATTAAGTTCAACAGAACTGGAACAACCTTTACAAATAAAGACAGACAGAAATTGTTTCAGGAACGGAAACGACAAACATGAAAAATATGTGCCAGAATTAAGAAATAACATGTTAACACAAACAATTTTTTTTTTGTAGTTTGAATCAATTTTGAAACGTAGAACTTTGTGAGTGCATTTAGTGCTTTCTTATCTGTTTGACAAGTGGTTGTATTTTATCGTTTCCATTGAAATATGTTAAAAAATGGAAACTTTTCTCTTCTTTTTTTTAACTCACAGCCATTTCTCCCTTTTCTCCTGCCTTTGGTGGCTTAGCAGAATCAGTTACGGCATTCTTAACACTCTCCTTGGAACAATTCAGTAGAATTTCTGCAATGTAAAGTGGGTCGTCCTTAGGGCTGGCCATCTTTTGGTTGGCTTTCTTCCTGAAGTTGATAACTACACCCCATCCAAAATCATCATCTTCATTCTTGACCTGAGGTATATCAAAAGTTTGGTACAGTGATTCTGAATGGTTGACTGGCGCAAGGTCAAATTGTGTCACACGCAACAGAGGCTTTTACTGGCTGACCCAAGGTTAATCAAAAGCATGGTACAATGATTCTGATTGGTTGAAAACAGCGATGTCATCTTAATATGAATATGCATTACCTTGACCAGTCTGCCTGGCTGTAGGAATGGTAGACAGTACTTTGGCTTGGAGATGAAAGCTTGTATCTCTCGGCCAAGCTTGTTAAGTTGTTGTCTGATCTTGTAGTAGGCCTCGACGCTCTCCTCCTGTGGAATGTCCATCTTATTGTATTCCTCTTCCAGTCTCTTTAATTCTGCGAATGGAAACATCACAAGAAAAAAACATTTGTTAAGAGTGGTGAAGAGACTGAAGCCCAAATGCTGTTTACAAAAACAAATATTTGCCATTACAGCATTACACCTCATTCCCAAACTGATATTTGGGGTCAATTTTTGTTCCAGCAAAAGTGGGGCAGGTCTGGAATTTCACGGAGGCCATGGTCTCCCTTGCCCTTTACTCAGAAAAAGTGGCCTTGCCTCTACAAGAACGAAATTCAAGGCCTGGTGGAGATCTATAGGGTCATGAAGACATTGTTGCAATGAGAAGATTTTTGATAAAGAACTTTTTTACTTACTATTAAAGAGTTCTGGGATTGCTGTGTAGTTCTGGAATTGGTAGAATGATTTCTCCAGCATGTACTCAGGATTGATACCTTCCACCCTAAGCAGGTTGAGCACCATGTTATACGTCAGATGGAATGCACTGTTCAATGCATCTGGTTGACCCTATAGAAAGGAAGTAAAATAAGAGATATATCAATACTAAAAATGTACTCTTGCTCAATATCTTCAGATGCCCACAGTATTCAAGACTCAAGGTCGGTTCATACTTTTCATGAATTTACCGTGAATGTTTCGAGCAAGTTAAAATGTGTTGAGCTTCTGAGAATCATTTAATGATGATGACCAATTATAAATGGATTGATCATATCCATGAAACTTCGGAAAGAAACAACTTAAACAAAATTTGAACATACCTGAAGAATGGTTTTGCCTACGCCTGGACTCATCTTCTCGTCAATCATCAAGATGACAATGCCTTTGTCATCCAAGCCACGCCTACCAGCTCTTCCACTCATCTGAATATACTCCCCAGATGAAAGCTGTCAAATTTAAGAAATAACATTATTAAAGACAAATTATGAGAATTTGTATGAGTATGAGAACTTGGATACTCACTCTGTGCAATGAAAATATCCTTTGACAATCATGTGAGAACGGGGAGTACACATTGAGCATATATTTTTAAGTACATCCATTAACCTCAGTGGATATAATCTCTCCATATAAAAGCTCTAAGTGCTTCCAGCCAGCAGCGCCCTTGCATTGACAGCAGTCTCCAAATTAGCTAAGAACCTCCAATCCACTGTTAAACATAATAGATATCATTTAAATTTATTCCTTTTTCCCCCTTTTTTTGTTGGTGAATATAGTGGCAAGCAAAGACGCAGTCTTAACATACCCATCTGAAACCCTTTCCATCAAACTTGCGAGCATTTGTGAAGACGACCGTCCGAGCAGGCATGTTAAGCCCCATGGCGAATGTCTCGGTTGCAAACAGTGCCTTGATGAGACCCTCCCCGAACAGGATCTCAATGGTCTCCTTGAGGATGGGTAAGAGACCGGAGTGATGGATGCCGATCCCACGTTTCAGCAGCGGTAGGACATTTTCAACCTGTGAAATAAATGATAATATAATACTGGAGTCTTATATAGCTTGAAATCTATCACTGTGTAATACTCTAAGCGCTTTACATTATCACCCCTGGTCATTGGGCTAATATCAATCCTTAAACTTTCTCAACTCCCTGGGGAGTAAACAGCTACTGTATTGCTTCAGTGGCTTTTTCAAATACAATATCAACTTCTACCCTCACAAGTATCCATTTATATTCCTGGAAGCGATTACAAATGTCTTGTTCAAGGACACAAGCACCCAGTCCCGGCCAGGATTCGAATCCACATTCTGACAACTCAACCATCGGGACACAAATCCAATGCATTAAACTGCTTGGCCATGACACCCCAATTGTCTTGCCACCCTTGAGGGTTAAAATTATCTTACCTGAGGTAACTTCTTATCTTCATCGGACAGACTGTCCATGGCGTTGTTGAAGACCTCCGTAACCAGCGCCTTCTCCTCCTGTGTATTATTGAAGTCAAGCTTGGACATTTGCATGGCGTATGCCTCGCACTCCTTCTTACTGAAGCTAAAGACAATGACTGGCTGGAACATACGCTCCATGATCATCTTGACGATCTTAAAGATGTTGGAGGGACCTGGAGAGAAAATTGTTTGTCATTCTGCATATTATATCACAAACTGAAGGGCACCCTCATTCAGAAGAAAAAAGTCACTCATTGGTTCAGGTACGCTCACTGTGCACACGTGTGCCACGCCATATTTTGCCTCTGAATGAGGCTTCAGTTTGTGAGGCCAATGCATAAGGTCTTTACACCTACTGCCAAGGGAGATTTAGCCAAGTCAAGAAATTAAATGTTTGAAACCGTAAGTGTAGATTATAGATTTGACATTTTGATTTAAGAGAGGCGACAATTGAATACCTTTTGTTCCTCCTTTCCTTCCTTTGTTCATTGCATCTCCCTTGGCTGCGTCTCCTGCATCCCTCAAGACAGACATCGCTGCACTGAAATTATCCTGACGAAACTCACCCTGTTCACCATATAACATAACAAAGTCAGATTTAAAAACAATCACAATTTGTATTACCCAAATAATCAAATTAGAAAAATAGCATCATCTAAATTACATCAGCAACTTTTTGTAAGACATAAAACGATTTGTTGTCATTTTCTGAAAAACGTGATCACCTATTGTAATGAAACTTTTACAGTTGAGTTTAGTGATATCTTTCTTGAAAACTAGAAGGTTGAAATGAACATATTGGTATTTCCACATACCAATATTGTACTTTCCCTATAAACAACAAAATTAAAGTATAAGCAATGTTCAACTGCCCTCACTGTGTTTAAATAGTCCAACGTTTATTATTTTTAGTATTTAAGTGCTATCGTGTCAAATATATATATCACAAATGATATTGTGAGAAAATGAAAAGGTAGGAAAAATGTTTGCCATTATCATTAGGCATATACTAGCCTATAGCGGTTTACCTCTATAGCCATGCATCTTATCATCAGGCATATACTAGCCTATAGCGGTTTACCTCTATAGTCATGTATAGCAAGGAAACTGTTTTTTATCTTGGTATTTACAATAAAATGATACACAAGGAATGTTTCAATGGTCTGAAGTTAGTCGGAACCCGGTTATAAAATATATATATATAACAAAATCACATACTTTTTCGTCAACCACTAGATGAAGTCCATCACCACCAGCTGGGAAAATGTAATGCTGTAAAGGTACCGGTCTGTATTCTGTGTACACTACGTGACAAGGCTGTAGGTAGAATAAAATAATTACTGATTACAGCTTAAAGCTACTATGTATTATTTGTAATCTCGCTTGAAATAAATGCTCACAGTTTACAAAAAATACTTAGTGTAAAGCTGATGATAGTATTGATTTAATTTTGCCCTACACCAACGTGTGTATAGCACTGCATACTCAGTGCTTTCCAAGTGTCTGTGAAAAAACTTCACAGGCAACTCGTGCGGGATTCGAACCCACGACCTCCTGCTTACTCGTGCAGACCTCTTAACCTCTCGACCACCGAGCTTGCCCGATGACGATTAGCCAGCTAGAATCCTTTTTGATAGTATTACAATAAAAAGGAAAACAAAATCTTTTATTCCAGGAAAACCCAGAAATGTACATTTGATTTTCATTATGAAAACACATACCAAAAGAGTACTTGGGCTTTGAAGAAAAGTTTGGTGTAGTTGAAAAAGATATTAAAAAGAAGATTCACATGAATCATCTCGGAGAAGTACGTTTAAAAAAAAAGCAGATAATGTAAGCACCAACCTGTTTGTGTAAATGGCAGATCCACTCTGCAAACTGCCGGGCATTGGGTATGGTGGCTGATAGGAACACGTAGTGGACATTGTCTGGTAGCAATATGATGGTCTCCTCCCAAACCACTCCTCTGTCTGTGTGAAGAATGTGGAAGACATTAAGATCATGTAACAATCTCTTAGGCCATACAAAAAATTCTATGGTTTCTGATCTCTGCACGTGTCGTGGAAGACCTGTGGGTCTGCATTTTTAGTTTTCTTTTTTTTTGCTGTGAAATTATGTCCAATTGCAGCCAAAATTGCTGGCTCAATTTTACTTCTGCCGTGCTGAGTTTTACACAGTTTTTTTCACATAGGGGTATGAACGTTTGCCCGATTTGTGCGGCCTCTCAGCCTCCTTACTTTGTGTATGGGAAATTTGGTTCGGTTCCATGTTAACAAGCATCACTTTTAAAAAGAGGAAAAAAGGCCGACTGCAAGGCTCACTAAGATTCAGAGGGTAATCTGTAACCTTAAATTTTGATATGGTTCCTTGACTGCAAATTTAATATCACTATGATTATAATCACAGTTTGCAAGGCACCAGTCTATTTTGGACATGGGCCTCATTTTGATTCCCATAGAGTTGTGTATCAAAAAACCAAGTCTAATGTATCTGATGTCTCATTTCCATCTTACAGCAAACTTTGCAAACTTTTGAGACGGATACTTACTTTTGTCTCTCATGTAGTGTATTTCATCAAAGACGACCCAAGCAACTTCTCTCATGATTTCAGAGCCGCGATACAACATACTCCGTAAAATCTGCACAAAAATGTGTATAAATTTATAAGAAAAACAACTCCTTTATGAAACAAAGAAATGACAAGATTTGACAGGATGGACTTGTTAATACACAATCAACAGCGTTGTGAATGACATGTGGGTGCTGCAATAATGAACTGTTGGTAAAATAAACAGTAGTCAATTTACTTTATTTACTGAATTGTAAACAAATTGATTGAAATCCTTTTGTTCCAACAACAGTCAAATTTAGACAAAAACTGAGTCAAGCACAAGGACGGTCAAAATAATTAAATTACAGATAAGGAATATCACTGGATAGGTCAAAACCAGTCAGTTGACTGTTTTTTACCAGTGTGGCAAATTGGTTTACAATTGCTCTAAAAGTAATAGGATTTTAGTGAAATGTTGACAATTGTATAAATTTTAGTAACTGACCTCTGTGGTCATGATGAGACAACTAGCAGTGGGGTTGATGGTCACGTCTCCCGTCATCAAGCCGACATCTTGAAACTCCTCGTAAAGCTCACGGTATTTCTGATTACTCAGGGCTTTGATGGGCGTGGTGTAAATGACTCGCTGTTTGTCCCGCAGTGACATTGCGATGGCGTACCTGTACAAACAAAAATAAAATTGGTAAAAAGACTATATGGAAGTGGGACTAGAGTTTGAATCTATGTGGCCGTAGAGCAGAGGGTGAAGTACTTACTCTGCCACTACTGTCTTTCCTGCTGACGTGTGAGCCGAGACGAGGACAGACTGTGAGTTCTCCAGACATTTCAGAGCTTCTCGCTGGAACGGATCGAGAATAAATGGGTACTCCTGAAATGATAAAAATACTCATTTAGTTAAAATTGTTCACAGTACAAGTTGGTAAGTATTACACACGCTGCCCTAGTACCTTTATCATACAAAACCATTTGAATGATCAATCAACAGGAGGGATAATCGTCTTTAAGAGATGAAAATTAAAATCTCTTAACCTTGGCAGCTTTGTTTGAAGTGGGTTTCAACGGATGATATTCCTCGTCGTGTGGTAAAGCGACCTCATGTGAACAGCCTTCAATGGATTCCACAGTCTGGCTACGGACCTGAGGTAAGATTTCTGCCAAACTAGATCAATGGAAAAGAGAGAAATCTAAACCGTTAATTACAGGCAACTTTGACATTAAATACTTCAAAGGGAGTGTACACCATTGGTAATAACCTGAAAAAAAACTAAATTAATTATTATCTAAAATCTTACTTGGTAGTGAGATGGCAATTATACCAAACATCCTGAGAAATTATTCCATCTGACATGTTGTCATTTTCGAGAAAACATGAATACAAATTCTAATCTGAGCTGGTGATCCATTTCCACATTAGAATAGAATAAATACAAACAAATCTGAATGCAGACGATCAGAGCATACTGATCGAAACGTCGAGTTGTAACCACCAGTTCTTTTCAGAACTAATTATTACTCAAAAGAGTTTTTCACATGGTGTCACTGCAAACAGTCTTTACTTATCTTTTTCACCATGCAAAGCTACTGGCTTTTAGCAACACTTTTTGTCTACTTGTGCTTAAGTACAAACAAATGTATTTTTACGATTTGATTGACAGACTAGCTGTGTAAAATGTAGATCAAGGTCATATCAAGTTTAAGAGGACCCCTTTCTCTGTAGTTATACACCCATCCAGTTTTAGCCATGTCTTCATGAATGGTTCTTGGACTTACTTGAGTTCATCAGCTGTGAGGGCCAGCTTTGGTTTCTTTCCAGTTGTGTAGTCTGGTACCTCATGTTCATCTGCTTGAGGGCGCTTCTTGTCCCCTACTGAGCTGAATGAGGCGATGATTGGAAAAACACAATTATATGGGTAGAAGAAAAGAATGTCAAACCCAACCGACAAAATGACGAACAGCTCATTGGTTGTGCATACATTCATCGCTCAAAATATCATTTCCAATCCTCACTTGACTACACTTTCCTCTACTTAAGTGAATCCTCTATCATTTTTTTCGGAAAATTTGTCATATTTGGATAGAAAAAGTGGTGGTTGTATTCTACATTCTTTCCAGGTAGAACATTGAATTAAACATACACGATTCTAATGGTGCAATGTTTTTTATGTTAATTTTACTAAATACTGTACTACTACTAGTACTACTAGAGCAAGCTAATCAAAATGTCGAGTAGCCTATACTAGGCAGATTCACGGAAGCCAACGTTGGCGGCGCACTTCATCTTACATTTCTTTAGGGTCACAACCTGTCGACCGTGCTAACGCTGCTCGTGGCAAACCGGCGTGAACCGCATTACACCCTCCTCGGCGGATTGATCGTTTTTAGTGTTGATGTGATGGGGGCCTGATCTATAGGGAAGCCATTTTGTTTTCACGCAGTCATGCATCGCATACCGCAAAAATCTTGACAAAAGTTTTTGCCGTCGTCCAAATAGATCGCCGTTTTCGAGGTAATTTGAACGTTATTTTTCCCCCTCCAACTTCGATCATACTTAGGCATAATAGGGGTACCCCGTAGAAATTTAGAAATGAAGAAATGTTAATCTACGTTATTTAATCATCTTAAAACCACCAATACTTTTCATGAAAGTCTTTGCGAAAAAGTTTTAATGCGATGCGGAAAAGTTTTATGCGATGTGCGAATCAAAGATCCCAGGGGGAAACTATTGTATAATTTTGCTGCATATTTTATCATGCTGCGTGATTGTTAAGGGGGAAAATACCACATAAATGATGTCTAATGGGTCATTTTGTGAAATTTTATCGTGAAATTTATAAAAAAATGTTGTAATTTGGATAAATATTATGCCACATCGTTTTTAGGTATTGAAATGGTATAACCCATATGAAAAATGGACTCTGCCCCACACATGCCGAAAGATGTCATGAAGTGGGTCATTCCATTTTCCAAAATAGGGGGTTCACCTAAATTATGCAAATGTTAGCAGATTTGTGCAATTTATAAATGTAATTTGTACAATTTAGGATGAAATTAAAATAAAAACCGATCTTCCAATTGGATTTTTTTTTTTTAAATAAGTCATTGTTGATTATTTTGATATATTAGTAGTAGGGACTGCAAGCTATTTTTGTAAATTCTGAGTTCCCAGCTTTTAAATGTACATATGGATAGAGCAGATCATTCTGAATACAACATTTTTTGAATGGGGTCAATAGGTGTTACCGTTGTCGAGATACAGCGTTTCAAACATTTCAATCGTTCAAAATTGGGAAGATTTTTCAATTAGATGAACCGTAAAAACTGGACTGTGCTTCTTGTTGTTTACATGCAATTTTTAAGTAAACAAAGTAGTAAACAATTTGAAATTGAAACAGCTATCAGAGTATAGGCCCCAGGACCCCCTAATTTGGGATTTATGCTGTCTATGAATAGTACATTCAATTTCCACATGAAATTGCGATTAATCACCAAGCAAGAAATATTGTCGTTGCCATGGAAACCGTGGTAAACAACATAATCGTTTACTGCAGAATAACCAGTCTTACGGATAAAAATATGTATTTTGTATTATTAAATTTGTTTAAACATATTAAAGAGATGCCACAAAAAAAGATTCACACATTTTGCATGTTCTGTTTTCTGTATATAACCATTTTTATTTGTTTACCTCCCTTTACAGGGTGTCGACAGTAAACAAGACGGTAAACAAAGTAGTAAACAATTTCAAATTGTCACAAATCCTACAGTATAAGTCCTATGATCCTCAAATTTCGGCTATAAGTTGTCAAGAGATGGGCCATTGCCCTCAACTTCTAATTAGTAAAATTACTTCTTTGGTATAAATAACAGTTGCCATGGAAACCATGATAAACAAAAACTTAGTTATTGCAGTTGTTTGATGCGTCATCATACTTTATAAACAAACTCCACTTTTGAAGATCCCTGTTTTTGTTCATAAACATCCAATTTACCTTTGATAACAATAAAGAACACAGTTATGTGTGTTATTATCTGCAAATAACCAGTTTAATTTGTTTACCTCTTTTAAAAGTGTAATTTACCGCAAATGATACAGTCAACGAAGTGGTAAATAAAGTAGTAAACAATTTCAAACTGACAAATCCAAAGTCCCACGAGTCTCGACATTGAATTGTATAAAACCACATGCATTAATTAGATTTGCTGCTGTCTGCAAAGTGTTGTAACCAACTTTCAATAACAGTATATGGACTAAAACAAAGTTGTTCAAGCAAACAATTTAAAATTGATACAGAGTACAGTTTACATGTATGTTGTTAATTAATTAAACTGCAATAGCAAACATGTTCAGTGGTCTTGATGTCTTAATTACATGTACATGTTTAAAGTAAAATAGACAGGGTCTTATCTTTGTAGTCATCAATTAAACGAAGAGAGTACACTTTTGGATCCTCATCATATTTTATATTGAACCATGAAGGGAACCCTGGTACCTGACTTATTACTGTGCCATTAAACCATTCTTCACCCTCATCTGAGTTCCACATATGTTTAACCCTTTTTCCAACTAAAAGTGGAACAGTCAAGTACTCATTATCTGGTGTCTTTTGTACAGATTGAGACTCCCCCACACTCTGAGCTGCATTTATTAGTTTTAAAAGATGTCCTTTCACTTCTGAAACGGACTTGTTTACTCTCCTTTTTGAATTTGGTACAGCTGTAGTATACGTGAAACCCTTATCACCTTCCATGAACTGATTCAGAACATCCCTCCTAAATCGTATTTGCTTTTTTAAGACTTCAAACTTTTTGTTCTCACTAGTTTGTGTCGCTAAAAATTAAATCTAATTTTTCAGCTGATTGAAAGAGGCCAGTCTCTGTGATATCATTTGTCAAATTTTCCTTTTTAACAAGTACACGCTGTCTACTAGCTTGCATTGCTTTGGCTGACTCATCTTGCTTATTTCTCCAATATTGAAATATCTTTTCTTGTCTTTCTTTGTCAACTAATTTTACTTTTTCCCTTTGCGATTTCACAAGGTTAACAAGATCAGCTAGTTCCTGTTCCGTCTTTCCTTCAACAAAATTGGCTGTTTTATTAAAAGTGTATAACACTTGAGCTTCATTTGCAGCAGCTGATGCATTGGGTCTTTTTTTGACAAGGAAATCCAAATATCCAAACACTCGCTCAGGGAGCTTGTTGTGAAGTGGCACTGACACAGTTAACTTTCTTTGTTCCTCGTCATCTTTAAGTTCATAAAATTTACCACCAGGAAGATAGTCATTGGTGACCCTTTTAAAGAGCTGGTGCAAGGTGAGTATTGTTTGTTGCAACATAGAGAAGACAATCGCGTCATGTGGACCTGGGCTGAAAATGTTATCATATACTTCATCTTTTTCATACAGCTCATTGTCAAAGTACCCAATTTTGCCATAGGCAAAATCAGCAAGCATCTTTTCATCTTGTGTTAATTTTTCTAAAAACTCAACAAGCCCAGAATAAATCTCGCACAAATCCAAAATGTGCCCATTTTGCTCAGTTAAGCGCCAAAAGGGGGCACTAATTGCTTTATTCACAATGCCCAACACCTTGCATCCAGCAACATATAATGGCTCCTTAATGTCTGCCAGTAATGCCTTAAGTAGTCCATTTGGAGCTTGAAAATTTGTCAAAAACTCTTTCATGTGATCTAACACAAAATATGCCCTCCCCCCAAACATAAAAACAACATTAAATCGATTTCCTCGAAAGGGTAGAAAATATGTTTTGTTCAGGTTTACCTTTTGTTTATACACTTTCCATGCACGGTGACACCCAGATTTTTCATCACCACCTCGTGAGAGGGCCTTACATGCATTTTGTACTAATCGAATGGCACCACTACAAGTATTGAAAACCCTAATGCCTGGTTCAGCCTCTGCGCCAATTTTTCTACCATCTAAAAAATTTGATTCAAAATGCTTAAATGCTTCTGTAACAGCATCGGCCATAGAAATTAATAGGTGGAGCCCACAGAAAAAGTTATACATCTGTGCAAGTTTGCCTTTGGCAGCATCACTAAAATTCTCCCAATGCTTTGTATATAGTGGTAAACATTCTTCTCTGTAGGCCTTAATCATCTTATTGAATAGGGTTTCCGTCGCTGCCCTATCGGACATGGTGTTCCTAATTTGGCACAATACTTTGTGTCCTATATTGTCACCTGCATTTGCTTTCTCACATATGTCGGTTATGTCATCTAAGTTTTCTTTTAGTGTATCAAGCGTACATTGGGCAGACTTGGATGCCATTTGCCTGAGTCCAAGTAAGTGTGATTCACCATCTTCATCTGTGACAGCATATGTCATGAAGATGTCCGCATTCTTTGGTGTTTCATCTGTTCCTAACGTAGTATTTTGTTTGCTAACGATTGTTGCTGTTTGAATTTGTGAAACAAGTGTTCTTTCATTATTCATGTTCCTAATTGTGGTGGTACTGGGCAGTCTGTCATAGGGTATGCTCACCATGTCAAGTACAATACCAATGACCTCACTAACATTGGCAAAGACACATGCTTTGACAACAAGTTCCACACACACTTGTGTACAAGCGGAAAGAAACATCGTTTTCTGCATCGAACAAAACTAGGCATCTATTTTTGGCTTCATGAAAGGCATTGGTAACATGGTCTAATTCTTCCATTACATCATTTAATTTTTGATTAAGAGATATCACTTTCTGCTTAAGCTTTTGATTTTCATCTTCAAGGTCTTCTGCCATTTCATTATGCAAACTTATGTTCTGTTCAGCATCAGTTTTGGCAAATTTTGCTGCACTTTCAAACTCCTTCATCAACTTTCGCTTAATTTTATTTTCAGTGTGTACTTTCTGCTCTAATTTTTCATTTGTTTTCTAAAGAATTAACTAAATCATGATGTTGGGAAATTGTTGCCTTATGATTACATTCTCTGCGTTTTGTATTAGCATATGTGTGTGGAGAGGGACGTTGTTTTAGAGACTCGTTTTGCTGTTTAAGTTCCTTGTTTTCGTTGCGATATTTTTCAATATCGTCTTGAGCTTTTGAACCGGCTTTGGCAACTTCAATGTCAAATACAGATGGAGGGCTGACAGCAGCTGTACTAGTGGTCGGCTTCTCTTTTGGTGGGCGTGGTGTTGGCAATGAATAATTGGATTCCAGCCATTCTTCTAAATCTTTCTTGCCAGAAGGATGATTTTTACTTTTGTTGAGCTTTGTGTACTTTCCTTTGATTGTACTCCAACTGTCACGCAAAGTCTTTGCCACTTTTTCTTATCCTCAAAGGAATTAGAAGGGTGAAACAGCTGCATCCACTCGGTGATTTGTGCCCATTCAGTAGCTTTTTGTTCATCTCTTTTTGCAAGTAGCTGCAAAATGTGCTTCATTTTGAGGTCATGTTTGAACACTGAAGTCGAGGTGCAAGTTCCATTTTTTAGTGATGTCAACAGGTTGTCAGGAAGAGGAGGTGTTGTTGGGCCTGGATTTCTCTCGATGTCACCATACACTGTGATATCGTGCATGATCAAGTTACCAGCACACACACACAGCAGGATTAAGGCATAAGTATAACAGCCCATTCCAAAAATTGGAGCTGAAGGTGAGAAGTCTGCTTCCACAGTGCCTTTACGACTTGAAGATGGCGGCCGCTGACGAAAGGACCCAATGCGCTGACGCCAAACTTCTAAAGAAACTCCCATGGGTAGAATGAACACGATCTGAAAAAGTATATTAAAAAATAACATTATAAACAAATTCAAACAAACATGTTGAAAAGTACAAGTTCGGCGACAACAATGTCGCCGCCTCGCTAACTTACTCGAAAAAGTTGGCCTGGTGTGAACAAATTGGGCATAGGTTCCCCTCTAGGCGCTTGCCGACAATCAGCTAATGCATGGAAATATATTGGATCGTGAATATTTTATCCACAACCACAATTCATTTCATGATTAACAGCAATGTTTTTTAAAATAATAATTGGCAATGTTGATTTAAATCTACCATGAATTTAAAAAATCTTAATTAATAAATAAGATTTTTGGCATAAAATCACCCCTCTAGGCACAGGCCAGCAATTGGTTAATGCATGAAAAATACATTTGGCCATGGATATTTCATCCAAGATCAATGTATTTCCATAAATTAACCGAAAGGATTAAAAAATAATTGAATTAATAATAATTATTTAAAAAGTAATAAATACAATTTTATAATAATATACAAAGAAAACGGTTAGTCACATATTTAATTCACACTCCCATGTTAGATTGGTAGCAAGGAGTTATTTTAACTTGGTGCTAATGACAGATTTCGTTAAATTCTGAACCCCAAAATGGGTTAATTTCGCCAAGCTAACTAAGCATTCCCTTAAAGCGACCATCGCATTTATCGCTGCCGAATTCTCCTCCAACTACCTCGTTTATAACATGTTTCGGTCCCGATCTTTCCATTTCCGGCATCGGTTTTGACCGCCTCCCTACCCCTATACCCGAAATTTAAATTTTAAAAGTACTCACCTCTAAAACTGACGACAAATCAGCTCAAATCCGGTCGATTTCGATGATTTTTTTTTCAATTGAAAGCTCCGCTCAAGTTTTCAGAATGCCGATGCGTTCTCAAATGATGCTATCCCAGCATGCACCACTGTATACACGAACTGCAAGCAGTCTGGAAAAACGGTAATTTGCGCTGTGTAGTTCGCGTGCAATGTCCGGTGCGGCGCATGCGCAGTGAGTCTATGTTGCGATCCCTATTAGTAGGCCTATTTGTTAGTATATTTCTATGTACAGTAACTATTATATATAGCTCATCTGGTCACAACTTTGTATTGCCCATTTTGCATTGAAATGGCACAGATTTTCCGAACACTAAAAGTCGTGTAACCTCACTTAGCATGCTTAGGCTCACCCTATAGAAGTGGTTGACCCCTCATTTTAAAGCATATTGAAAGTACTTTCAGATAAAAATAACATCAGTGTGATCAAAACAACTTGAAATTTTCATGAATCTGCCTACCTATACCAATCTTAGCATTTCAAAACCACATTCTCAGTTGAGATTTAGAACTACATTAAGAAACTACAACCAGTTATGAAAATGCATAGACAATTCAGCAACTGCATACCACTTGCTGGCAGTTTGCAAACTGTCATGCCAGTTTCTACAAAAAATCCTTGGCCTGTGTAATTTCTCACAAAATAGATGAAATAGGCCTACACTACACTACACGGAAACCAACACGTATTTTAATGAAATTGTCAAATTGATCATTTATAATACCAGCAACTAACTTTTACCTCGTTTCAGGACCATCAGAAGTGTTTGGTTGTTGTTTTCCTTTTTGTTTCTTGGAGTTTTGGTCGTCGTTATTCTCATCAAATACGGAAAAAAGATCACCCCCAAATGCGTCTGCCATAGCTAAAATTTCAACCCAACACACATGGTATGAGTAAATTCACTGGTGACCTGATAAGGAATTTTGATTGCATTGAGGGAGACAGGAAACCAGTCAGTCTATTTGATAGGATTTTAAACTCGCCACAAATCGCTTGTTTGTTCACCAATCTACAACATTTGAAAGTACATGTACATGTACATGTGGGTAGGCTTCGCGCCCGTGGGAAAACTCAAGCTGGGCCCTGCTGAGAGAGAACATGTAACCCAGTGTAAAAATACCGGAATTCTGAAATTGTTAGTTTTGATTAAATCATTGCTAGAATAATCTAAATTTCTTATTGCAATCTAATGTATTATATAGTCCATTAGTTTAACGCAAAACAACAACTCACATTATGACAAAAACAATTTTTTATTAAGAAAGGCGCGCAATGCTGATATTCTTATAGGCCTATTAATATAAAACCTTGGAGACCTTGGTTAATTAAAGAAAATACGCACAAAACAGTTTGAATATTATCTCGAGTCGAAATTTTTAACACATCAAATGTTTGGATGATCGATTTTACCAAAATTATGGTGAAATAATTACATTGGATGATCCAGTCCCGGCTCTTCACTG
Source organism: Zoroaster sp. YZ-2022 (assembly GCA_029582265.1). NCBI lineage: Eukaryota > Metazoa > Echinodermata > Asteroidea > Forcipulatida > Zoroasteridae > Zoroaster > Zoroaster sp. YZ-2022. The sequence goes on along the minus strand of CM055825.1, from coordinate 2,019,904 downwards.
CAGCACAAACTATTCTTAGTAACGGTACCAAAGTTTCATCTAATTTGCGTATCCAAGATTTTTGGATATTGAAAGTTTCCAGTTCCTGGGCGAGAGAGCCCTGGGGACAAGGATGGCCTGCGCTTCTTTATAAGATCGGATCGGATCGGATCATATCGGATCGGATTGGATCATATCAAATTCTACCTCATTCGATGGGAAATAAGGTCTGTTAGCTTATTTCCCAACTAGTGAGGCCGAAATCGTGCATCAGACAATACGACGAATACTGCCTCAATGGCTTTGTTGGATTATTTACCAATGGAGTGCCATGGTCGAGCGGTTTAGTGCATCGGATTTGTGTTCTGGTGGCTGAGTCGTCAGAATGTGGGTTCGAATCCTGTCTGTGACCGTGGTACTTGTGTCCTTGAGCAAGACACTTTACCATAATTGCTTCTCTCCACCCAGGAGTAAATGGGTACCTGTGAGGGCAGAGTTGGTTGTTGTGTTTGATTAGCCCATATGCGCCGAAATGGCAGCAATTGAGCTGTATACTCCCCAGGGAGCTGAGATGGTTTCTGGAATGATTTATGCGCCTGATGAGCAGGGGTACTAAAAGGCCAAAAAAAAAATTGTTGAGTTGCCCTCCAGTGAAAATATTTGAAGGGGTCGGTCGGTCGGGATTTTTTTTTTTTTTTTCCCCCCCCCCCCCCCTTCTTTCTCTCTCCTTGACTGTAATTTTAAAGATTGAAATGCATTGGAACTGAAACCACATACCATGTTTTTCATTTGTATACCTCAGCAAGGAATTTTGCTTCAGAATAAAAGTATCCCAAGCATTTTTGTTGTACTTTTCGCTGTGATTGACACACCAAATTCATCCACATTGCGTGCAATGCTCAACATGCAACATGTGAGTGGCCATTCGATTTGAAAACGTGTAGATCGAGTCGCAATCGTTGACACACGTACAGTGCGGGGAGCCAGTGCACAACGTGTGAGGGCCATTTAATTTGAAAACGTGTAGATTGAGTCGCAATCGTTGACATACAAAACAGTTCGCGAAGCCAGTGGAAAACATGTGAGGGGGCATTCGATTGGAAAACGTGTAGATTTGAGTCGCAATCGTTGGCACACAGTGTGTGCGAAGGCAGTGCACCATGTGAGGGCCGGGGCCATTCGATTTGAAAACATGTAGATTGAGTCTTGGGTACCGGTAAATTTACCGGTAAAAAAAGTGGAAAATTTCACAAATCAAACGTATTATGTTTTATACAAAGAAAATTGGTAAGTTTCATTAATAAATAGGCCTATGAATGACGGGGAAAAAAAAAAAAAAAAAAAAAACCCGACCCGAGATTTCAGAACTTTTGGGTCGGTCGGTGGAGGGCAACTCAACATCTTTTTTTTTTGGCCTAATGTACAGCGCTCTGATACCTTGTTTAAGGGTGCACCCAACTAAATAAACTCCCATAGTAAACAGTGCTAAATACACAATATTCAAAAATCATGAAAAAATACTTAGAAGTCCCACAGTTTTTAAAACCAAAAGAAAAAATATTGATCGATATATAACCTTTTATTTTCTTCTCTATTCACTGTCTAAAGTCCAGGTTTCCAGGGAGTTATTCTCATCCCAATGAAAACCACCCTCTACAGTAGTGAAAACGTCCACACTGAAAAGCAGCCATTTTGGAAAAAGGCCTTACGCTTGAAATCAAATTAGGACCACTTTTTCAGGGCCTAGTGTGTCCAAAATACTCACAGTTGGAAGCCAAGGACCCCCGGGTTATGATAGTGGGCCATTTTTACACAATCCATCAAATGAATGGGCCTCAAATCTTTGTTTTTCAGAAAAATTTGAGGGCATACACTTTATGATAAATAGCTCGGCGCATGAATTCCTCACTATTTAGTGGGGTGCACCCTTAAGAGCGCATGATGCCCGACATTATTAATGTTTATCTGAATGCCAGTTATTCAATTAATGGCGTATAATGAAACGGCGATTCTCTCCGGACAGATAGATATTAATGAGTGGTGTATATTTGGGGTAATGGTACTTAAAGGGACAGTATCGTCACGATCAGAGCCGACTTTCGACAGGGCATGGAATTGGTGTTGAAGGTGACTGAAAAAAATACTAGCTCATTTATGCAGCAACAGTGACCTTATTTTCACTCAATGAGTTCTTCTAAATTTAGCAGTCCGATTTCATACCCAGTTGATCGTGACGATATTGCGCCATTAATGATTAAGAGAGTGGGGAATTTTATGTCCAAATCCTTGATCTTAAAGATGGACTTCAACGAGAGCTCGTACACTAAATCGTCTCCTGAGTCTTGTTTATGTTGTGTTTAGTTATTATTTCATTATCAGTACGATGGTTTTATTCCCCGTTATTTTGTTTAATTTTGATTGTAAAAAATAGCCCCCCTTCTTAGATTTCTGAGCGAGTGGTTTTTTCTCGCCGTTGGCTGCGCGCTTTCATGGTTCCCAGCAAAGGCCCATAGAAATACAATACGAAATGAACGGTGAAATACCAGCGGCCACGTAAACCAGCGTAAGTGTGACGTACTATCTGGGGCATAAATAAAGGAAGCCGTTTTTGTCTTTGTGTTTGGCAATGGGGATTTTACTTGCTCGAAGCTTATACACATGATTTTTTCCCCGTTTTGACAATTTTGTGTAAGACGGCATAATGCCTAGCACATGTGCTGTTGGTGGATGTACAAGAAGTGCCACCAAGATTCCAGAGGTTAGTTTTTTCCGATTTCCGCGGAATCCGGCGGCTTCCAAGGAGTGGGTGAAGTTCGTGAACAATACACGAAAGGATTTCACGTTGACAAAATGGTCGTTGATTTGTACAGCCCATTTTACGGGCGACTGTAGAGATTCTTCCAGTCAAGTGAAAGAAAGTTTTGGTTTGGATACCAAATATCGTTTGAAGCGAGGCTCTGTTCCAACTTTGAAAGCGTCAAATATCGAGAGAAGGCAAGTGAGTACGACTGGGAGTTCGTCGGCCGAGTCCTCGTTTCGTACACGTCGCTTTTTAATGCACTTTGCTGGGGAACACTCATGACATGTGGGCATAAGCAGCGAATGCCAGTCCTTGATTGTACGTCACAACTACGATATGAATTATTCATGAGTTCGGGCTTTTTGCGAAACACGACTTTTCTAGATAGTGAAATGCTGATCAAAATGAATTTTTTTTTACATTAAGAAATTACTTTATTTGAATTTTAATCATATAGAAGTAATCATTACACACTTCTTGTAAGCCTAACAGCATCAAAACACTAATATATTCCGTTGACGTCCATCTTTAAATGAACTTACGGAACGCGAACAACAAAATGTTGGTCAGTACAGGTGTCTATAGTACCACGGTTGATTGCACAGCAAGCACAATGCACCGACACAATGAAACACAGGGAGGGAAAGATCCAAGTCAAATTTAAAGGGCTTTATGTCTCTCTCAAAAGACTCCAGTTAAAACAAAAAAAACATTAATTCAAAATTAAAAGGAAAATCTTGATATCAGATTTCTTTTTAATATTCCCCCGAAATATTTGGATCCACCCATGTCCGTTAAAGGGACATTATCGTCACGATCACAGCAGACTTTCAACAGGGCATGGAATCGGTGTCCTAGTTTAAGATGAACACATGTGACTGAAAATTACTGGCTCATTTATGCAGCAGCAACAGTAATATGACCTTATGTGGGGTGTTATTTTCAGTCACTGAGTTAATCTAAAACTAGTACTCTGATTCTGTGCCCTGTTGATCGTGGCGATATTGTCCCTTTAACCATATTATGGAGAATACCCCCTCTCACGTTAAAGCACATGCCCATTAAATAAGGGTCTCATCTCGCGATTGCTAATTTCCACAGAAAAATTCTGAAAAACCGCTCCCGGTGGGTTGACAATAACTATAAGGTTAGATTTCATTAATCATACTTTCCATTACAGACTTATCACCCGTGTTTGGCTCAAGAGACCCCCAAAATAGAATTTAAAAAGCGAACGAATTTTGACAGATAATATCGTTATTAAACAAACACAATTTGTTTTATGAAATTCGGATGTCGGAAACTGTATAAAAACTGTATGGGGTGTCGTGGCCGAGCGGTCTAGCTTACCGGATTCAAGTTCTGGTGTTAGCAACATAATGTGGGTTCGAATCACGGCCGTGACACTTGTGTCCTTGAGCAAGACACTTAATCATAATTGCTTCTCTCCACCCAGGGGTTAAATGGGTACCTGTGAAGGCAGAGTTGGTTTGCTCTATATGCGCTACAAATGGCAGCAATTGAGCTGTATACTCCCCAGGGAGCTGAGATGGTTTCAGGAATGATTTATGAGCCTTATGAGCAGGGATAATAATATAATGCGCCTTGAGCACCACTTAGTTGGTGGATACGTGCGCTATATAAATCCACACATTATTATTAAAAAGTGATTTTTAAAACGCGCTTAAAGATTGCACACGCCCTCGTGTAAGCCGAGGATTAAAACAGTGGCCATTTTATTAAGTGAACATTTTATTAAGTTGAATTTTTTCGTTCAATATCTCTAATGAAAGCTTGTAACTTCCTTAACCCCAACATTTGAATCTATTTTTACTGTCAAATTGGCCCAATCACGTGCGATTATCTTTAATTTAACGCAAAACAACAATTTCCCATTACTTTTATTAAGGACATTGAACGAAAAAAATCCGTCAATGAATTAGTACCAGTAAATTAAAAACCTCAATTTAATAAAATGATGGGTCACTGCTTTAATCCTCAGCTTGCGCAATTGACCAGCACTGGCAATCAGTATCAAGCGCGTTTTAAATATCGCTTTTATACCGTTTCCGACGACATCCGAATTTCATTATTTCTTTGTTCGTTTAATAACAATATTATCTTTCAAAATTCGTTCGCTTTTTTAATTCTACTTTTTTTGGGGGGGGGGGGGGTTCTCTTGAGCCACACACGGGCAATATATATTTAAATAAATATATTCCAATAAAAAATGATGTATCGCCCGTGTTTGACGGTCAATATGCGGATTTTTTCATTGGTACATTGATAATTTTCTTTTAGAAAGGATTTCGCAAAATAGTTGTCAAAAGCTTGGTTTAACAGTATAAACATTTGTAACGGGCCCCACCATAATGTCGGTACTGTAAATCCATGCTTTTCATGATTATTTTGAGAAATGAGTCATTTAGAGCATTCCTTTCCCCTCAGTCATCAAGTAAAATAGCAATATTCCAGTGAAAAAAAAAACATTTCAAGAAATTGCCGTTAAAATAGAGAAAAACACGGGCGATACATCTTTAACATAAAATAGACTATTTAGTGAAGGTTATCATGAATGTCACACAAAGACCCTCATCACAGAGCCGCCATTTTGGTTTTCTAATACACAATACTATGGGAATCAAAAAAAGGCTAGTTTCTGATAGACTGGTGGTTTTCAAAGTAATCCGATTCATCAAAATTTTAATTGTCAGTCAGAAAACCAGACTAATAATGGACACAGTGTGATGAGGGTCTCCAGGGGATACAAATAAATGAATAAAAACCCAACTCAAAATAACGAATTGACAATTTAAAACTGGCGTTTTATTTCTTCAAAATGTATTATTATTTACTAACATGATATATTTTAATTTCATGTAAACCAAGATGGCTAAGGGGTGTACACTACTCAAAGATGGATGAAAGGGGGGTAATGTTTGAAAGTATAACAGCCAATATACTTTCTGTCTACACATTCCGGAGCGATAATTTACGTAATTTATGTTTTATCATGATTAAATTGGATTTGGAGTGCCATGGTCGAGCGGTTTAGTGCATCGGATTTGTGTTCTGGTGGCCGAGTCGTCAGAATGTGGGTTCGAATCCTGTCCGTGACCGTGGTACTTGTGTATCTTGAGCAAGACACTTTACCATAATTGCTTCTCTCCACCCAGGAGTAAATGGGTAACCTGTGAGGGCAGAGTTGGTTGTTGTGTTTGATTAGCCCATATGCGCCGAAATGGCTGCAATTGAGTTGTATACTCTCCAGGGAGCTGAGATGGTTTCTGGAATGATTTATGCGCCTGATGAGCAGGGGTAATGATGAGCAGGGGTAATAATGTACAGCGCTCTGATACCTTGTTTAAGAGCGCTTTAAAATGCCCGACATTATTTATCCCAAGCCATATTTGCTGAAAGAATAATTTAAAATCTTAATATTCTACGAAAATGTATTACTCTGGGAAAATCTTAAGACTTTATCTACTGTTTAAGAATTTAATATGGAAGGTACAACATTGGTATACGTTATCAATCACCATGAGAAATTATTTTATCTGAAGTGCTTTGATCTTAAGAGAAAAAAATGATTTTTTTTCTTCTCGAATTTACAAAAAGATGCTGGACGGCAACTTTTTTGTTAAACAAACAGAAAAACGTGTAACAGTTTTCATTGTTTTCTCAAAAACGTGAGCATCTATTGTAATTTACTTGGTTAAATATTTCTTGAAAGTATATATAGGGTTTAAATGAACTTAAATTACCAATGTTGTACCTTCCCTTTTAGCTACATATCGCATATAAATAACAATTAGACTTAAAAAGAACAATCAATAACAGTTGGGATGTTTTGAAATCATGGTACACTCTTGGGTTAAATGTCATTATGTGCATACTTAATGAAAGACGAAGTTTCAGTTTGATGAGATACTGGGTACGCATTTTTACGAAAAATGTAAAACAAAAAAAATCGATCCATAATTTCCCACGAAGGAGTTGCAATACCTTATGTCCCATTCTTGGACCTTTTATAATATGATAAGAGCCTTCGAGATGTCAACAAATTTTCAGGCAAAAATTTGATGGCATTGACATTTGGGAAATTAAACAAAAGTATACCATGTCCATGTTTACCTGGGAGAGGCGAAAAACAGATTAAAAAACCAATTGGTAAAAAAATCTGAAAATTCCTCTCCGACCCTCTTTTCTGAGCGATCGAGCTCTTTCCTCCAGGTTAAACTAAAATTTTGCAGTGACGGATCCAGAATTTGGCAGCCGCCCGAAAGGCACGTATACAAAGGAAAGGCACGTATACAAAGAAAATGATATGCCGATCTTCACATCTCTTGTGGGCTTATATTTTTGGTGAGTAATCTCAAATATTTTTTACAGAAAATAAAGAAACGTGACAGCCCAAACGCAGAGCTGGTCCATTATACAGATCCGTCACTGGGTTGGGACTAAATTGGTCAAAGCTACTAAGATCAACGGACAATGTTTAAAAGTTAAATTAATAAATTAAAAAATATAACAAATTTGATAACATGTCCTTTTGCCATCCTGGCTCCCTCAACGAGTTATAGATGCATATTCCTTAGGTTTTCACATACAACTTTCTCGTTTTAATCGGTACACTTAAATCTTCTGTTTTTTTTTAAGTTGGTAAACTACTTTAAATTGATATTTCACAGAATAATTAATAATTAACCGAAACATTGTTTCGGATAATGCTAAGATGCACCAAAAATGTATTCAGTCAATCATTTACATTTTACCAAATTTGTGTTCAATTATTCTGTGAAAAGACTTTATGAAACCAAAATCAGTTTCATATCTACAAGGAAAGGAACAATAATTGTAAATAAGGATTCACAGGAAAACAGGCTTTGCATCTTATGGATAATAAGTTGTAGAGTTCACATTTTAGTATCAATTCTTGAAATAATGTTTGCAGCTTTATATTAAATTATCTGATTTTAAAGAAGGCCTATGTGTTTTTTCTAAAACACAAAATGAGCATCGTTTGTTAATAATTAACTGGCCAGAACTTGTTTTTATGGTTTATACCAATGCTAATAGGAACAGAGACTTGGACTGATTATGTGGTGATCTGTAAGGTCGAGCTCGAGTTCCAAACTTGGGAAGGAATCTGTAATAGAAGAGAAAAAGAATGAAAGGTTGAGGGTTCATAGTTTGTTGCTCGTTTGCTGGTGACATTCTAGCAAAACTAGCAACTTAACACAGCCTCAACCAACCCCCTACTTCCACCCCTGAATGGTGGACATGAGTTTTGATTCACAACTCAATAAAAGATGTGCAGGCCTTTACCAGTGGCTACAGACCCAAAGACCAAGCATTTTATTTTACTAATTGCCTGTTCTCTGTCGAACAAACATGTGTGCCACAGCAGAAGATTTGACTTCAGTTTTGATAAAGCTGTTTCGATATATCATTACCCTATATGGATAAATTCAGACTGACTAAACATGAAATGGATGATAAATTTTTGTTCATAGTTGATTTTCCAAAAAGTGAGAGCCCTCTCTCGCAATTACTTTTCCAAAAGTCAAAACCTTTGGGACCTGCACGTCATCCGTTTCAGAATGGAAAATGTTATTGATGTTATTTTTTAAATAATTTTTTTTTTAATGTTTAAACTTACCAGAGACTAGAGAGATGTAAGCCCGAAAGAAATGTGGTTCATCTATGGTATAGAACGATGTTCCACATGCTTTGTTGATGACCCGAAGGGTATGAGGATTCCATTGGAAGGGGGTAGATGTAGTTAGGAAATCTGTATGAATGAAATGGAACAGGAATAAACAACTGTTTAGTTTTTTCAATTACAACACAAAATCAGTGTGAATAGCTTATTTCCGCTAAGGTCAGATTTTAAATTCTTCGTGTAATCATAGGCTCTGCTATCGTTTTCATTGTTATTTTAAATGATTCAATATTATGTTCAATATACCGAAAGGTGTAATAGTCAATTGTCTGTCATCATACTGCATCATTAAATCTCAGAGAAATCGGTTAAAAAGCAATAGTCTAGTTTGGAAATGAATTTTGATTACAATTGACTAACGAAGTACAAATCAAGATAGCCACTTCACAATATGCCTAATTGTTATCAAGGAACTCTATCATCCAACTTGGCCCAATGATAACCGTTTTAAAATGCTAGTTTTCATATTGTTATTATCTACAAAGCACAAAAATTGTACATTTCGAAGGGAATGGACTGCATGTATGCTTTATTTAAAGGGAATGTAAAATTTGCTATTTTACTCTCAATTCAACCATGCAGTTATCAAGAAATACATCATAAAACCAACCTGTGAACATTTCTTCACAATAGGCTATGGTGCTCACGTTATTGAGAAGACAACGATAACCATTTTTCTTCATTTAAATTAAATTCAACATTACAATTCCCGCTTTCTCTAAGATGAAAACATTTCAGACGAAATTAATTTCTCATGATGAATGATACGTGTATACCAGGTCGGTTTTTAAATAATGCATGAGACGTTTATCAATTGTATTAGGGTATATTCAATGTTATACCTTCACTTTACATATACCATGCAACACAAGGCAGAGAGTGTCCTGTGCCATCTCTGGTAGGTCTCCCATGGTCAGACGGGCCCCGTCGTCAGCACCAGCATGTTGACCAAACGCAGCACTGCTCGAGCCTCTTCTCCTTAGGCAAATGGTATCGGTAAGGGTCGCCGGTCTTTATCACATCAGGGTGCCTATGAACTGGTAGTTCCTCTGGATGGCTTTTCTCCTTTGCAATGATACGGTTGGCTATGGAGGTAAGGTAAAGTTGGCCTAGCTTTGCTAGATTGTTAGTTAATTAGGTACATCAATGCTGTGACATTATCTCACATTTAGCTTACCTCCAGAGAAGAGGACCTCAAGTGAGATCAGCAAGGATCGCTCGTCTTCATCACACCAAGGTGCTGATGAACTAGTTTCTCTGGAGGGCTTTTCACCTTGACTAGGACACGGTCAACTATAATGGAGGGAAGGAAAAGTCGGTCTAGCTTTGCTAGATTATAAGTTCAATTTAGTGTTTACCTTATCTTACCTGATGGTAACCTTGAACTTACCTAAGAAGAGAAACTAACCACCTAAGAAGAGAAATCAACGAGGGTATTAAATTTACAAACATCTCTTACGAGCTGTCGCACTAGCTGTACCAATTTATGTTTCTTTTTAATCCACAATAAAATAAGTGGTTCAGAAACATCTTAAATTAAGTCTCTTCGCCTTGGACAAATCAGCAGGGGGCACTGGTCGTCATAATTTTGCTAGATTATTATTAGGTCCAAGCGTTGACCCTCTTACCGTCGATGGAACCCTACTTTATGAGAAGAGGGTTAATCATCTTTCTTAGTGAGGCAACACATTCCCTTACAGGTCAGCGAATTAGCTGTACCCTTTTGTTTCTTTTAAACCAGAATATGCGCGGTTCACTGAATAAAATATGCCGTTTAAGCGTAGTGGTAATTGCCTCATCTTTTACTTTTGTAAGCCCCGGTTCGAATCCCACTAGGACCCACACTCTAAAAACTTCAGGGTCAAAATATTTACCATTTCGAGTAGATTTAGTTTCCAGTTCCTACTACTTGCTTACGTTGGTTTTCCCTATGGAATATTAGTCCGCTGTCTCAATGTTTCAGTCTTCAGAGCTATTAATATTTGAATATCTTAACTGGGTGATTTTATTTTATTTCCCCCTTCATTTTCGATTTTTTTTTTGTATAGACCATATAATACACCAACATTTTACAAGATGTTCAAACAGCTATAAACACCACACGAGCTTTGCGATTTTGACACCTTAAAACAGCATAATGTTCATTTTAGCAATTTCCCTTCTTAAGGCCTACAAATTCTATCACAAAACGTTCACCAATATTACTCATCTTATCAAATCGACAATTACATTATACATTTATATGGCATTACATATGCGGACTAATTAACAGATGTTACACAATTTTCAGAAAATTACACAATTATTACTTTGTACACATTTTTTGGTAATGCTACAATTGTTTTCTCTTCCTGAAAACCGTGCTCTAGATTTAAGTTTACGGGTTACAATAACATTTGTAATGGCATAGACCCTATTATAAACCGGTTATCGTCGAAAGAACGCAAAATAATTCGTATGCGCATTGCAAAAACATTGAGATATTATAAAGTATCCTAAATTTATATAATGATTACACACGCATTAATCTAACTCCGTTGCCCTTTCCATAGAAATAAAATATTCATACACCAATAATAGTAAAAAAATCAAACAAATTAAAGACATAGGCCTAGGCCCTATCATCACCATAACAATAACATTGTCAAACGAACCGAACATCATATAGGCATTTCTTTCGCTGTTTTTTCCCGTTTACAAAACTTTGAAGACAATTTCTTACACATTTTTTACTAATTATTTTTTGTCCCTTCCTATAAACCGTGCCCTATTACAGTCGAATGTATGCAGATGGCTGTCAAGTGGAACAATTGGTAGCAATTTTTATTTCTTCAGGTACACCTTCATTTAAAACGTTCATACAGCAGGAGCAGGGTAAATGATATGGTCACAAAATATAAAACGATTTACACAACCTGAAAATTCAGCATTTATGTTATTAAGTTGAGGTCAAATAAAAAAAAATGTATGCAATTGGGCTACCTAACGAAAATATATATATATTTTCCCTACCTCAACCTCCCTACAAACGTTTGGCGAACGAGGGTGCACTTCATTTTACACGGCATAAGATCGAATTTCATTACATTTTATGTTTGACACCTTTATACAGTGTTAATTTTCAACACTTCCCTTCTTTGTTGTAAGGGCTATACACATCAAAAGTTACATAAATAAAATGGCTACTCAAACGAAAATCTGATATTACATTTTGAATTGAAATACCCTTTTAAAACCTAATCGAAAATTGGGCTTTCATTCCGGTGCATCAGCTGCCAGAATGTATGTATTTATTTATTTCCCGACACCATTTAAAAAAATACTTTGCTATATCCCTAAATATAATTCAGGTTACAATAGTACCTGCTGTTACAGTCTTCATAGGATATTTGACACACTTAAATTTAATGCATTTTACAAAACAGAAAAACAAGTCACGCGTTACTCATGACAATGTTTTTCCCCTCTACAGGTACCATTATACAAGCTTATGTTTATATAAAAATAACCATTTCGCGTAACCTCGTAAAACCGCGTTTTCAAGTTACCAGGTATTGTCTTGGCGATTCAAACCCGATATACCAACAACAACAAAACATTTTTAGTTGAAAGACGAAGGCCCTGTCACTATGACTACAGACAAATCGAAATGAGTTATATCCGCGATCATATTACACCATTTTCACGAAAAGTTAACTGGCGTACACATTCTAACACTACACTTTTGCCCTTAAAAATACCGTGATTTGTCCCTAAGAATGTGGTTACAATAAATATACAATGTAAAATATTCAGGATACCGGTACATGAGGCCTATTATATAAGCACAATGCTTTGTGTCCCAACCACCAACGTTCTAAGCAACCGTAAGTTTTCAAAAAACATTTTACAAAACAGTTGCTATTACAAAACAAAACCACAAATGTTACGTGTCAATCAGGAAAATAGTTTTTCCCTCAACGGATATTATATTTTTCATATATAAAACCATTTAGCGTATCCACATAAAAATTAACACAAGTTACTCGGGTTATGCTTTGGTGATTCTCATCCAAAATGGGCCTAGGCCCTGGATTTAAACAACTTTAGGGGGTCATTTTCAATGCTTTTCCTTCTTAGTCAATATTAAAATATTCATACACCAGTAATAGGCCTACTCAAAAAAATTAGAAAGACGTAGGCCCTATGACCATAACAATAAACATTGCCAAATGATCAACTGAAAATCATATTTTTTCGTTTACATAATTTTAAAGACTTACAGGGATGTACACATTTCTATTTACTTTTTGTCCTTTCCTAAAACCGTGCCCTATCATAGCCATATTTTCTCAGGTGCCGGTACACATTTGCCTTCCGACAATTCGATCACAAATTTAAATATAATCACCGTCAATTCATATAAAAATGTTCCTTTTCCTTGCACACACAAACCATTTAGAGTCACAGTTATTTCTATATTATGTACCTTGGAGTTCATTACGTATTTCAACTCGATTTCGAAATTACAAAATATTCAAGACAAACATTGTTATTCTTTTAACCAAATACCATTTGAAACCGAAAAAGGCAACAACTATGCGGTTCCCGGCCGTGTCTCGGTAATCGAAATGGGCCGTTAATTTTACTTCTTGGTCACATTACTTTGATTTCACATCGCATGTTGACAATAAGAATCACTATACGGGGGCAGGGTAAACGAAACGATCACGAAATACAAAACTAGGCTACCTAAGAAAATATATATATTTTCCCCACCTGAAAAAAAAAAACATTTTTATGCACAAACAAAAAATACTCTGTGCACGTTAGGAGAATGAGGGCGCGTTTCATTTTACATGGCACTAGAATTTCATAACATTTTGCGTTTGAATTTTGACACCTTTTTGACATCTGAAAATACGGTGTTCATTTTCAACAATTCTCTTCTTTGTAGTAAGGCCTATACACACTAGATAAATCAATTTAATGAATTACACCAATAATACTAAAACGAAAATGTGATCTTATATTATACAAATAATCGAAAATTGGGCATATAAAATAGAAAAACAAGTCGCGTGTTACCCACGAAAATGTTTTTTCTTCGTCAGGTAACATTACATATTTGTATAAATATATTTCGCGTAAGCTCGTAAAACCGTGCTTTCAAGTTACCAGGTATTGTTTGGGCGATTCAAACCCAAAATAGGCCCTAGACATACCAACCAAAATGGTGTTTTAATCGTTCCCTTATTCTTAATCGATTTACGAAGGCCCTGTCACTATGACTACAGACAAATCGAAATGAGTTATATCCGCGATCATATTACACCATTTTCACGAAAAGTTAACTGGCGTACACATTCTAATACTACACTTTTGCCCTTAAAAATACCGTGATTTGTCCCTAAGAATGTGGTTACAATAAATATACGATGTAAAATATTCAGTATTCAGGATACCGGTACATGAGGCCTATTATATAAGCACAATGCTTTGTGTCCCAACCACCAACGTTCTAAGCAACCGTAAGTTTTCAAAAAACATTTTACAAAACAGTTGCTATTACAAAACAAAACCACAAATGTTACGTGTCAATCAGGAAAATAGTTTTTCCCTCAACGGATATTATATTTTTCATATATAAAACCATTTAGCGTATCCACATAAAAATTAACACAAGTTACTCGGGTTATGCTTTGGTGATTCTCATCCAAAATGGGCCTAGGCCCTGGATTTAAACAACTTTAGGGGGTCATTTTCAATGCTTTTCCTTCTTAGTCAATATTAAAATATTCATACACCAGTAATAGGCCTACTCAAAAAAATTAGAAAGACGTAGGCCCTATGACCATAACAATAAACATTGCCAAATGATCAACTGAAAATCATATTTTTTCGTTTACATAATTTTAAAGACTTACAGGGATGTACACATTTCTATTTACTTTTTGTCCTTTCCTAAAACCGTGCCCTATCATAGCCATATTTTCTCAGGTGCCGGTACACATTAATTTGCCTTCCGACAATTCGATCACAAATTTAAATATAATCACCGTCAATTCATATAAAAAATTTCCTTTTCCTTGCACACACAAACCATTTAGAGTCACAGTTATTTCTATATTATGTACCTTGGAGTTCATTACGTATTTCAACTCGATTTCGAAATTACAAAATATTCAAGACAAACATTGTTATTCTTTAACCAAATACCATTTGAAACCGAAAAAGGCAACAACTATGCGGTTCCCGGCCGTGTCTCGGTAATCGAAATGGGCCGTTAATTTTACTTCTTGGTCACATTACTTTGATTTCACATCGCATGTTGACAATAAGAATCACTATACGGGGGCAGGGTAAACGAAACGATCACGAAATACAAAACTAGGCTACCTAAGAAAATATATATATTTTCCCCCACCTGAAAAAAACAAACATTTTTATGCACAGACAAAAAATACTCTGTGCACGTTAGGAGAATGAGGGCGCGTTTTATTTTAAATGGCACTAGAATTTCATAACATTTTGCGTTTGAATTTTGACACCTTTTTGACATCTGAAAATACGGTGTTCATTTTCAACAATTCTCTTCTTTGTAGTAAGGTCTATACACATTAGATAAATCAATTTAATGAATTACACCAATAATACTATAACGAAAATGTGATCTTATATTATATAAATAAATCGAAAATTAGGCATATAAAATAGAAAAACAAGTCGCGTGTTACCCACGAAAATGTTTTTTCTTCGTCAGGTAACATTACATATTTGTATAAATATATTTCGCGTAACCTCTTAAAACCGTGCTTTCAAGTTACCAGGTATTGTTTGGGCGATTCAAACCCAAAATAGGCCCTAGACATACCAACCAAAATGGTGTTTTAATCGTTCCCTTATTCTTAATCGATTTACTTACAAATTATATAAATATAATTTACAATATGCTACACCATTGTTGACATCTCTCTACATTAAGTCGATCACAAACTTAAACACATCGTCAACGCTTTTGCCCCACTGTATACATTAGAAATCCATTTATGGGCATACAATTTAATGAAACAATGCATTTTGCACCTACTAATTTACACATTTGAACATATTTCTATAGCAATTACTATGGGGGATCATTGCGCATTTCAACTCGATTTTTAAACTTTAAAATAAATACTACAAAAGGTTATTTTTGTTTACCAAATTCAAACCATTTGAAACAGAAAACGAGGTGTCGGCTTTGCGCTTACTGTCCTTGTATCGAGAAGAGAAATGCGTCTTTCTTACAGATTTCTTGTTCAAATTACTTATATTACTCATCTCATGTTGACAATAACAATTGGGTCCAGGGGTTATGGAACGAGTCACGAAATATAAAGTGTCACAATTTAGCTTTATATTTATATTTTGCTCAACAATATTTTCCCAAAATACTATTCATGAAAAAAACCTATAGTGAGAACATTATACTTTGCGCATTGTTGGCGCACGAGGGCGCGCTTCTCATTACACTGCTCTGGATTTCATTACACCTCCTAAATTGATTGATTGGCAGGTGGAAATATTTGAGGTAACATTACCTCAAAGTCTACGTTTTACGCACTGTAAAAAGGGCGGCTTTTAAAACGTTTATTATAATACCTTTATGTCCAAATAATCGCATCGTTCTGTACCGTTATTAAGTATTTTCTTATATCAGTGTTTTACACCGACGAGGCTACCCCCCGTTATATACAGAGATGTCCCTTGGAAATCGGCGCTTGGCACCGAAGAGACTAATTCTCTATATATTCCAAGATGAATAAAAACAATTCCAGTTATGTTACTGTACCACCAAAACAACCACCTTAAAATCAGTTATATTTACAATACTCATCTTCACAGGGGACCCCTTGAAAATCAGCGCTTGGCACCGAAGAGGCTACCCCCGTTATATACAGAGATGTCCCTTGGAAATCGGCGCTTGGCACCGAAGAGACTAATTCTCTATACATTCCAAGATGAATAAAAACAATTCCAGTTATGTTACCGTACTGTACTAAAACAACCACCTAAGAATCAGTTATATTTACAATACTCATCTTCACAGGGGACCCCTTGAACATCAACGCTTGGCACCGAAGAGGCTACCCCCCGTTATATACAGAGATGTCCCTTGGAAATCAGCGCTTGGCACCGAAGAGAATAATTCTCTATACATTCCAAGATGAATAAAAACACAATTCCAGTTATGTTACCGTACTGTACTAAAACAACCACCTAAGAATCAGTTATATTTACAATACTCATCTTCACAGGGGACCCCTTGAAAATCAGCGCTTTGCACCGAAGAGGCTACCCCCCGTTATATACAGAGATGTCCCTTGGAAATCAGCGCTTGGCACCGAAGAGGCTACCCCCCGTTATATACAGAGATGTCCCTTGGAAATCGGCGCTTGGCACCGAAGAGACTAATTCTCTATACATTCCAAGATGAATAAAAACAATTCCCGTTATGTTACTGTACCACCAAAACAACCATGCACCTTAAAATCAGTTATATTTACAATACTCATCTTCACAGGGGACCCCTTGGAAATCAGCGCTTGGCACCGAAGAGAATAATTCTCTATACATTCCAAGATGAATAAAAACACAATTCCAGTTTTGTTACTTTACCAAAACAACCACCTAAGAATCAGTTATATTTACAATACTCATCTTCACAGGGGACCCCTTGAAAATCAGCGCTTTGCACCGAAGAGGCTACCCCCCGTTATATACAGAGATATCCCTTGGAAATCGGCGCTTGGCACCGAAGAGACTAATTCTCTATACATTCCAAGATGAATAAAAACACAATTCCAGTTATGTTACCGTACTGTACTAAAACAACCACCTAAGAATCAGTTATATTTACAATACTCATATTCACAGGTGACCCCTTGAAAATCAGCGCTTGGCACCGAAGAGGCTACCCCCGTTATATACAGAGATGTCCCTTGGAAATCAGCGCTTGGCACCGAAGAGACCAATTCTCTATACATTCCAAGATGAATAAAAACACAATTCCAGTTATGTTACTGTACCACCAAAACAACCACCTCAGAATCAGTTATATTTACAATACTCATCTTCACAGGGGACCCCTTGAAAATCAGCGCTTGGCACCGAAGAGGCTACCCCCCGTTATATACAGAGATGTCCCTTGAAAATCAGCGCTTGGCACCGAAGAGACCAATACTCTATACATTCTAAGATGAATACAAACAGTTCCAGTTATGTTACTGTACTAAAACAACCACCTAAGAATCAGTTATATTTACAATACTCATCTTCACAGGGGACCTCTTGAAAATCAGCGCTTTGCACAGAAGAGGCTACCCCGTTATATACAGAGATAAGTCCTTGAAATCGGCGCTTGGCACCGAAGAGACTAATTCTCTATACATTCCAAGATGAATAAAAACAATTCCAGTTATGTTACTTACCAAAACAACCACCTAAGAATCAGTTATATTTACAATACTCATCTTCACAGGGGACCCCTTGAAAATCAACGCTTGGCACCGAAGAGGCTACCCCCCGTTATATACAGAGATATCCCTTGGAAATCGGCGCTTGGCACCGAAGAGACTAATTCTCTATACATTCCAAGATGAATAAAAACAATTCCCGTTATGTTACTGTACCACCAAAACAACCACCTTAAAATCAGTTATATTTACAATACTCATCTTCACAGGGGACCCCTTGAAAATCAGCGCTTGGCACCGAAGAGGCTACCCCCGTTATATACAGAGATATCCCTTGGAAATCAGCGCTTGGCACCGAAGAGACTAATTCTCTATACATTCCAAGATGAATAAAAACAATTCCAGTTATGTTACTGTACCACCAAAACAACCACCTAAGAATCAGTTATATTTACAATACTCATCTTCACAGGGGACCTCTTGAAAATCAGCGCTTGGCACCGAAGAGGCTACCCCCCGATTATACAGAGATGTCCCTTGGAAATCAGCGCTTGGCACCGAAGAGACTAATTCTCTATACATTCCAAGATGAATAAAAACACAATTCCAGTTTTGTTACTTTACCAAAACAACCACCTAAGAATCAGTTATATTTACAATACTCATCTTCACAGGGGACCCCTTGAAAATCAGCGCTTTGCACCGAAGAGGCTACCCCCCGTTATATACAGAGATGTCCCTTGGAAATCGGCGCTTGGCACCGAAGAGACCAATTCTCTATACATTCTAAGATGAATACAAACAATTCCAGTTATGTTACTGTACTAAAACAACCACCTAAGAATCAGTTATATTTACAATACTCATCTTCACAGGGGACCTCTTGAACATCAACGCTTTGCACTGAAGAGGCTACCCCCAGTTATATACAGAGATGTCCCTTGGAAATCAGCGCTTGGCACCGAAGAGACTAATTCTCTATACATTCCAAGATGAATAAAAACACAATTCCAGTTATGTTACCGTACTGTACTAAAACAACCACCTAAGAATCAGTTATATTTACAATACTCATCTTCACAGGGGACCCCTTGAAAATCAGCGCTTGGCACCGAAGAGGCTACCCCCCGTTATATACAGAGATGTCCCTTGAAAATCAGCGCTTGGCACCGAAGAGACCAATACTCTATACATTCTAAGATGAATACAAACAATTCCAGTTATGTTACTGTACTAAAACAACCACCTAAGAATCAGTTATATTTACAATACTCATCTTCACAGGGGACCCCTTGAAAATCAGCGCTTTGCACCGAAGAGGCTACCCCCCGTTATATACAGAGATGTCCCTTGGAAATCAGCGCTTGGCACCGAAGAGACTAATTCTCTATACATTCCAAGATGAATAAAAACACAATTCCAGTTATGTTACTGTACTAAAACAACCACCTAAGAATCAGTTATATTTACAATACTCATCTTCACAGGGGACCCCTTGTAAATCAACGCTTGGCACCGAAGAGGCTACCCCCCGTTATATACAGAGATATCCCTTGGAAATCGGCGCTTGGCACCGAAGAGACTAATTCTCTATACATTCCAAGATGAATAAAAACAATTCCCGTTATGTTACTGTACCACCAAAACAACCACCTTAAAATCAGTTATATTTACAATACTCATCTTCACAGGGGACCCCTTGTAAATCAACGCTTGGCACCGAAGAGGCTACCGTACCCCCCGTTATATACAGAGATATCCCTTGGAAATCGGCGCTTGGCACCGAAGAGACTAATTCTCTATACATTCCAAGATGAATAAAAACAATTCCCGTTATGTTACTGTACCACCAAAACAACCACCTTAAAATCAGTTATATTTACAATACTCATCTTCACAGGGGACCTCTTGAAAATCAGCGCTTTGCACCGAAGAGGCTACCCCTTGTAATATACAGAGATGTCCCTTGGAAATCGGCGCTTGGCACCGAAGAGACCAATTCTCTATACATTCTAAGATGAATACAAACAATTCCAGTTATGTTACTGTACTAAAACAACCACCTAAGAATCAGTTATATTTACAATACTCATCTTCACAGGGGACCCCTTGAAAATCAGCGCTTGGCACCGAAGAGGCTACCCCCCGTTATATACAGAGATGTCCCTTGAAAATCAGCGCTTGGCACCGAAGAGACCAATACTCTATACATTCCAAGATGAATAAAAACAATTCCAGTTATGTTACTTTACCAAAACAACCACCTAAGAATCAGTTATATTTACAATACTCATCTTCACAGGGGACCTCTTGAAAATCAGCGCTTGGCACCGAAGAGGCTACCCCTTGTAATATACAGAGATGTCCCTTGGAAATCGGCGCTTTGCACCGAAAAGACCAATTCTCTTTATCATTCCTCCCCCTCCAGTTTATTTTCCCCCCAATCACCCCCTCAACTCCAGTTTATTTATCTCTAGCTTATCCCTCCACCTTCCCAGTATATTTCGGGACATATTTTGCCTATTTGCTCGTTTACCGCGCATGTGCTGCAGGCTAGGTACGCTCACCCATCTCATACATACACTCTCATCAGTTTATTTAAACAATGCCTACTTTTTATACATCTAACTTGTATCAACTTTCTTCAACCTACTAACTACTGATTTACATCGCAGTAAATGAAGTCAGTAAGTGTGAGAAGAAAGTATGTTAGATGTTCGCGAGACGGTACCAAGTAATCGAATTACGGTATCGGCTACTTGGAAAACTAAGAACGGAGTACTCCAATTTCTCGATTTACGACTGGCATGGCCATGCCAACGAATCCGAATGAACGATTATCCGAATGAACGATTATCCGAGTTCCCGACTATTATTTAAAAACTAAACTTGTTAAATTATCAGTCACACAGCATCACTCATAAACACGCCGCTTCGCCGCTTGTTTTGCGCATGCATCTTGGGCGGTGGACTGACCACTTACCCTAATAATGAACCCCACCTAACTAGCAGTTAAACTTATCTTTGTGTATTCATTCGATAGTCCATCCCTTATTCTTGTATCAACGGTTACCAACTATTTTAGCTCTATTACTTCAGAGATGACTGCTCCTTTAAATTAGATCTTCTAATCTTCTTGACGTCATTTGCATATTTTCTTAAACAATGGTGGACATCGGAGATCAATCTGCAATTTGTTAGCAAATCTCTAATAATATTCATCGAATGTCAATCTAGAAGTAAGATCATTGCAGCTCGCCTCATAAATGTAATTATATCTATATGTATCTTATAAACTATATATTACTATCAGAGCAGGAATCTCTTCAAACGTCGACTCCATACTACTCGTAACAACCATTGTCAACGAAACATTTTCAAATACTAAGATTACACACATTTCATTCACAGACCAACTTGGAAACCAATCACGTTTTCAAACAATTTTCGTTCTGTTGGAAACCTTCAATTCTCTAAGAAAGTCTTCATTCACAGAGCAACTGCTTGGAAATCGGTGACATTTTTATTTCAGATACTTTGCTAATTAACAGTCTACTTGGACATCACATTACACAATCATGCAGGTAGACATCTTGTAGATCTTGTAACATCTTAAGATTCAATTTTTTACAATCAGGTAGAACATCTGGGAGATCAGTTTACAAAATACACAAAACTTTCATTCACAGAGATCTCTTTTTGTAAATCAATGCTGAGCACCGGAGATTAATTCTCTGTAAATATCTCAATTTAACGCATTAACATCTTAAGATAAACATATTATACCATTTACAATCAGGTAGACATCTTGGAGATCAGTGGTGTTTACAAACTTTGATCCACGCAGAGGACATCTTTTTAATCAATGCTGTGCACTGAAGGTTACCCTCAATTCAGAGATATCTTAATAAATCAGCGCTGAACACTGAAGAGACAACTTCTGTAAATATTCAGTACATGTGGGGCGATCACTTAAAATCGGGATTTAGACTATTGAAAATTTGTGGTTTACACTATTGAAGGCCTAGCTACCTATTTAAGTTAAAAGATGAACCTCTTGTAAAATCAGCGGTGTGCACTGAAGTAGCTTTCCTCTTCGACCCCCTCCCCCAACAATTCCAAATCATTTCCCAATCCCCTGGTTTTTGGACTATTTGCTCGCTTGGCTGCTTGCTCGCCTACTGCGCATAATATGTGCGCCCTCTCTCCCATCTCTCACTCAGTTTTACATTTATAAATGGATTTAGTTTAAACTAAATTATACCTACTTGCTACATATCTAACTTCGAATAACTTTCTAAAACTATTTAACTTCTGATTTACATCGCGGTAAATATGAAGTTTTTCAGAAAGTTATTTATTTTAGATGTTCGCGATACCAAGTAACCGAATTATGATACCGGTTACTTGGAAAACGTAGAACCGAATTCTCGATTTACGGAACCGAATTCTCGACTTACGACTTGCCGTGTCAGCGAGACCGAGTAAACGATTAACCGAGTAAACGAGTTTCCGACTAGCCTATTATTATTTACTTAATTAGGTTTTATTTAATTAAGACTACTCAATCACCACCTCGGCCACACAGCCTCACTCTCAGCATATTGCGTCGCGCAGCTTTCTTGTGCTTGCTGTAGGGCCCCGCCCCCATGCATGAACCCACCTAACTAAACCAAGACCAATAGTCCTTATGTTTATATCTAAACATGTGTCGCTAATTCATTCCATACTTTATGTGGGCATTACACTTCATATGGAGTGTCATACGCTTACGTCCTTGAGCAAGACACTTTACCATATTTGCTTCTCTCCACCAAGGAGTAAATGGGTACCCGTACGGGTAGTGAATTGTAATTCAAATTAATTGTTAGTTCAGTTATTTGTAGTTCCATCTCAATGCTGTATATTGGCGGTCGACTACAAATCTAAATAACAAATTTACCAATCTATCTGTATCGTATCCCAGACTGAATTTATACCTAGGACTGCTCCTTAAATATTTTGCGTATATTTCTTGAAAAGCCAAACTCCACCAGTATCAACCTCCTCAATGCCATTTTGTGCAGTAAGTCACTTTCTCAACAAATTATTTTCCTGATATAAAAAGACCAACACAATATTTCCATCCCAATGCAATAATGCGGCGAACTACCACCAATCTCAAGTTACTTTTTATATGCATAATTATATCTTCTCCGTCTTACAATAAACTGCATCTATAACAGATGACTTAATATTTTTGTGAAGATTTCTCATGAAGCCAAACTCCTTCCTCCTTTTGACAGCCATTTTCCTAAACAAGACGAATATTTCAGTGCCATCTTGATGCAATAAATCTCAAACATATTCACAGGAATTATAAACCTTAACTTATTCTATTCAGACCAAAGGTCCAACTTAAAGCTTAATGGCGGGAAAACATCAAAGTGCCTACGAATATGTCACTTTTGATTAAATCATGAATGAATATCCATAAGGTCAACGACTGAACTGTAAAATGTTTTAACTCTGAAGTCACAAATTGCACGAGGTCAATGACTGTTCATCTCAAACTATTGGCTTGTTTACAAGTGTCCATCAAATTTACACCTGGACACAATCTCCACATACCGTTTAATTACTATTCAACTTCAGTAGCGACGCTACGTTGTCTAATCTGCACACGCACGCGAGTGCGCGTGTGCACACCTGCCCAGCACGTGGACCGTCCTTTAGCCCCGCCCATACTCAGTGGCTCAACAACCAATTACAACTACGTGTGTAGGTACATCATATTAACAGCATGTCTGGGCCTTATATTCATTTCTAACACAAAACAGTTCACATAGTCTCTGCCAGTTATAATTGATATGCAAATTACTGTCACTGCAAGTGAGCAATTAAATTCCAAATTCAATACAGTGAACAAAGTGGGTGGGGCCATCTGAACCAAACTATAGAGTAAGTGCACGAGATGCAACTTTTCTCGGCAATGCAATAGCAAACAACATTTTACACAAAAGTCATTATTTGGCGGGAACTTCACTAAGAAGAAACAAAAAATTGTTTGATGTAGTTGGTCATCAGTGATTCAAATGCAAATTACTCTTACAAAGTATGCAATAGCAGACAACATTTTACACAAAATTAATTTTTGACGTAATTGGTCATTTGTCATTCTTATGTAAATTACTCTTACAAATCACTTCATCATGTATCAATGTACGGCAACTGTACAAAAGAAAACATTCCAAGCGTGCCCCCCCCCCCCCCAACACCTTGGCTGCAAAATGCAATACGATAAATATAAATGAAGGGAATTTACTGAGGGAAACGAACTGACGTAAAAATACATTTTCTATAAAACCTAGGACTAGGAGAGCAATGTTACGTGTGGTCTTTGATATGCTCTAACCATTAAATTCAAGCTGGAACAAAAGCATTTACACACACATTCGAGCAGATTGTTTCAGAATTTTTCATTCAGAAAATATTATTCAAACCCTATTTTCTTTTAAAACGTTGACTTACCTCTCTCGAAGCTCGGTTTTTTGACTTACCGGAGATGAACTCTTCAGGTTGTATGGCACTCAAGTTCGCTTACCTCCTAGTCCTAGGGTCCTTTTCGTCAAACAGATCATTCGACAACACAAAACACCTCAAAAATCGTCATTCAGATCATTCGACAAACGTCGTTCATGAAGTTTCAGTGCAGACGGAAGTTCTAATGAAACCAGTCGCAGCTCGTCCAAGCCAAGTCCTAGATGAAAGAAAAATTAAACAGCGCGGTCAATTGTTGTCAATGTTTTGTACAAGAATGTAGAATACAACGCCACTTTTCTATCCAAATATGAGAAATATCACAGATTTTCCTTCAAAGGATGATAGAGGACACATTTAAGGAGAGGAAAGTGTAGTCAAGTGAGGATTGGAAACAATATTTTGGGAGAATTTGAGCAATTAATGTAAGCACGTCCAGTGAAACGTTGGCCATTTTGTCGTCTGCTAAAAACACATGCTTATCCATTGTGCACAAGTTGCGGTTGGGTTCGACATTCTTTCCAAAATCTTGGCAAATAGCAGGTTAGAAATAAAGGATATTTATTCAGATACTTACCTAACGATAAATACATTTTGTTTCAGCCTTTCAGGAACAAACAGTTTCCTCAAACTCACTAAGAGTATATTAATGGAAAATGTCATCATATTGTTCAGAAAATGTGTTCTTGTCTGCTGAAGTGTCACCCATCCACTCCAGCTAAATCCCGAGTGCAAAATGACCGGCCGGCGAAGCCGGCACCGCACGTACGTGCGCCAAAACAAGTGGTGATGCGGTTAAAGTTGTATACAAACCTATATATTTCTGGCTAATATATTTCTCCGCTAAACATATTTTGCTCGATTCTCGTTAATTTGTATAATGTTTTACAACAAATATTTCTGAAATTTAACTACTGAGTGAAATCTTACGAGAAAATAAATCAATTTCTTCATTTCTGAGGAACATTTATGTGATTTT
Organism: Zoroaster sp. YZ-2022; assembly: GCA_029582265.1. Taxonomy (NCBI): domain Eukaryota; kingdom Metazoa; phylum Echinodermata; class Asteroidea; order Forcipulatida; family Zoroasteridae; genus Zoroaster; species Zoroaster sp. YZ-2022. The sequence goes on along the minus strand of CM055825.1, from coordinate 1,994,465 downwards.
GACATAACTTTGCGGTTTATTTTTACTGCGCAAGGTGTACCGTTCCGCTATGGTTGATAGCCATTGGTCAAAATCAATGCTGATTTGAATATGTAGCAGGTGAACAGAACCCAAATTTGGGCATTGGGAGTTTTTACGGGAAACCTTTTGAGCGGAGGCAAGCCTAGGCGACATTAAAACATCACAGTTGCTGAGCTGAGAATCATGAATTCCTTTTTTTCAAGAGGGTTGAGGGGGAAGGACAATTTGATCCCAACACTGCCATATCCAGGGGTGGCAAGGGAGGAGTGGAGGTTGAAAAAAACATGTATGTTCAAAATTTACCATCTTTTTTCAAAATGTTTCTTTAATGATAGCTCCCTGTGGGTCATGTCTCCCATCATTTGCCCTTCTGGACCTGCCCCACCACCCATTCCATTTCCCACCACAACTCATTGTCTAGGTTTTTCATCTGTCTCATCCGCAACATAAAAATCCCAGGACAATCCATCTCTCGATTTTTTCAAAAACTTGCTCGAAATTTCAAGTTAAAATAACTACACTCACTGGCCATAAGTATTGCAACATTGAAATTCACACCAAAGTTCAGTTTGGAGAACTGTGTTAACAATATTTTATTTTATTTACACTACTTAAGACTTCTTGACAGTGCCTGTGTTTCGAAGTCAATGTTCTTTTTTACTGTTCTTGCTATGTAATACACGATCGATTAAATCGGATTAAATGATCATCTCACCTGTTACTGTAAAGTGCTATTTTGAGCATGTTGCAATACTTTTGGCCAGTGAGTGTATATCCAACAGGTGGGCATTTTTGGGCACCGTAGGAAAATCCTGAATCATTGGTTGATTAAACGGATTATTGTTCACCCCCCCCCCCCAAATAATAAAACTTTTTTGGTTAATGTATGAAAACCTCCATTGCCATCCCACAAAAACCAAAGGTGCACCTGACACGTATGGCTAACGGATTTGAGTTATTGCGCCCCCTGTTGTCTGTCTATAGGACAATGTCACTTTATGCATGCCCACATTTAAACACAAATCAAGAAATGTGATTTATGACAGCATTTTTTTTCTGAGAACATTTTTTTTAATGTAAAATTTCTGACCAAAATCAATGTAAATAATAATAATAATAATAATAATAATGTGTGGACTTATATAGCGCACGTATCCACCAACTGAGTGGTGCTCAAGGCGCATTATATTATTACCCCTGCTCATAAGGCTCATAAATCATTCCTGAAACCATCTCAGCTCCCTGCGGAGTATACAGCTCAATTGCTGCCATTACAGCGCATATAGTGCTAATCAACCAACTCTGCCCTCACAGGTACCCATTTAATCCCTTGGTGGAGAGAAGCAATTATGGTTAAGTGTCTTGCTCAAGGACACAAGTGTCACGGCCGGGATTCAAACCCACATTCTGCTGCTAACACCAGAACTTGAGTCCGGTAAGCTAGACCGCTCGGCCACGACACTCCAATGGATCAAAGAGTAAAAGATCACCAGTAATCTTGTATTCATTTACAAATTTTATTTACAAATCATATTTTGAAGTATTGATGGGGATGATTATACCTTTGTTTTGGTATTTTGAATGTTCAATCCTGGAACATATCCTACCAAAAAAAAAAATAAAACCTTAGCCAAGAAAAGAGTTGGCTTGAATACAACAAAAATTTTGTACATAAACTGACAGTTAAAACTTGTAGCTTTGCATGGTGAGGATGATAAGTAAGACTAATTGCGGTGACACCATGTGGAATCTCAATTGAGTAGTAGTTAGTTCTGAAAAGACCTGGAGGTTCAACTCGACGTTTCGATCAGTATGCTCTGATCGTCCTCAGGAGAATTAAGGACGATCAGAGCATACTGATAGAAACGTCGAGTTGTACCTCCAGTTCTTTTCAGAACTAATTACTACTCAATTGAGATTCCACATGGTGTCACCGCAATTAGTCTTACTTATAAACTGACAGGCTAGTACAAATTACTTTTAAAGATAATATAAGTTAAATTCACATATATTCCTAAAATAACATATAAAAACATTTTAACTTTAGCTAAAATCTAGTAGCGAGTAGCTAGTGGTCAAAACTAGTGAACTGTCTGTTTTGACTGTTGACTCAAATGTGCACACAGGGGCATTTTTGACTGGCTTTGACTGGCTTTTACTGTCATTTTGACCACCCTGAACAATACCAGACAATGCTTTTACCAGTCAAAAACAGTCAACTCATTTTGACCTGTAAATGTACTTACTACATGTAAGGTTTGACAGTGTTGGACTTTTCAGTGCAATAGATATACCTTGGCAAGTATATAGATAGAAGGGTTAAAGATATAAATATTACATCTAGTACCTTGTTTACCACCATATCAACAAAAATCAACAATAAAACAAGAGGCTAAATACATTATATTACTATTACCATCTCTGCACCAAACATCCGATATTCACTCTATGGATATCAGTAATACAGCCCCTTATAACGCTTTGTCCATGTTTGTCTAATTCCCCGACCACCAATCAAAACCAACATGAAAAAAATCAGAGTTTCAAAGGCACCAATCTATTTTGGACACAAGCCTCGCTTTGATTCTGATAGGCTATAATGATGTATTACACAAACATTGTAGGCCATGTTTCCAGACTAAACCATCAGACATTGTAGGCCATGTTTCCAGACTAAACCAACAGACATTAAATTATCTAAATTATATGACAAAATAACACAAAATTTACAAATATGATTTGCATACAATATTTAAGATATAATTAGTTGATCGAAACGTTGAGTTGTTAGCGACCGGTTCTTTTCATAACTATTTACTACTCAAAAGAGAATTTCCACATGGACCATGATGTCACTGCAAACAGTCCTTACTTAGCTGTAACAGTGTTGGTTCTGGAAGTGGTGGTTTGATCACTATACTCTAATCGCCTTCAGGAATAAACTGATCCAAACGTCAAGTTGTCAAACCACCAGTTCTTCTCAGACCCAACACACTATTGTAACTATAGAGATATAACACGGTTCTACCGCAAACTTCCTCTTACTGTTCTTCCACCATGCAAAGCTTCAAATATGAAGCAACTTTTCTTTGTAAGAATCTGACTGGAAGGTTACACTGATATATATTTTTTTTAACCCTAACCACCCCATACCCTCCAAAATCCTCCTAAGGGCACTTTTTTGGAAAAATTCAGCACCATTGGAATCTGGTATTTTCACCTCTTCAAATGGGGCAAAATTACTACCTGGCAAGAAGTACAGGCCATAAGTGTGGAATATAAAAGATCAATGAAAATGCATGGTGCATTTTAAAGATAAGGGCATTTTTCCAAAAGTGCACTGGAAGACTTTGGAGGATTCAGGAAGGTTCCTAGCCAGAATACCTAGGAGGTTAGGGTTAAATAAGTTGTGCGTTAAACTGGCTAACTCTGCATACAGCCATGTTCCTGGTATGCTAATCCAAAAACAATGTGACTAAACATAGTTTTGAATTCAACCAGCATTTAAATAATGATACAAAAATACTTATTTTAGTTATGAAGTTACAGTGACAGTTGCGCAAGTTACTGTTTTTATTATCCTGAGATTTCATATGACGAGAATATCTCCAGCAATCATTGGCTGGCAGAAGTACACAGGTGTTGTGTACAATAACATACGCACATAATTTGAACTCACAATGCTCACATGATGCAAAAGTGGCTATCATCAAGACACTGGGTGCAAATTCACCGCTAGAGGGCTACGATGTGTACTGAGCGGATAGAAAATCAAGATGGCAGTTTGGTGATAAAGATCTTCTCTCATCCGTGACTGAGTCAGACAACTAGAAGTCAGCATCCAGCGTGAACACATGCCTGGTGTCATCTGATGTCATCACATTTGCTCGTTGGTATTCCGACACTCGCTTCTCAAAGAAATTTGACTTCCCTTGTAAGGAAATGGCCTCCATGAAGTCAAATGGGTTGGGCGTCTTGTAAATCTGCAAATTAAGAAAGGAAAGTAAATGACCGAACAAAATGTATAGATTGGGACAACCAAATTTGTCAGAGGTCAAATTAGGGGCAGCAGGTGTTCTTCAGTTCGTAAATAGTAAATTTCACTAACTTTATTGTGGTAAAAAGACCTACATAAACAACCAATTGGCTTACTTTTAGCAACATTTCCCCTATTATGCATGAGAAAACTTTTTGGCAAGCTGGTTGTGCATACACATTTACAAAAAGAATAGCACAAAGTTTAACGCATTTTCCCCAGAAATTACGGTAACATCTTCAACATGCACAGCTTGTAATCTATGCAGTTATAAACCTGACTGATCATTAAGGGATTTTGATTGGCAGCTGCTGATTGGCCAATTTCTCAAATTCAAAAGGGCAAAAAAAATGTAAATCATAATGGTATATTACCTTATTACAGCTTAGCTCTGTTAGTAATCGATCAGCTACAAACTCTACGTACTCCATCATCAAATCTGCGTTCATTCCAATTAATCTCAGCGATAGAGCCTCCTTGAAAAACTCCTTCTCGATCGCCACGGCTTCCGCAATGATCTCTGTGATCCGAGATTGGCTTGGTTTGTGGACCAAGTAGGTGAAGAGATGACAGGCGAAATCGCAGTGGAGACCCTCGTCTCGGCTTATCAACTCGTTAGAGAATGTCAGCCCAGGCATGAGTCCCCTGAATATGTTTGATAGCAGCATGATTATCAAAATATGACAGGTGCTTTAGTAAAAAAAAATTGTTTTTCCTGAAATATTGGTTTGGTCACATTGGTCACGCCAGTATACACTTTTGGTAAAATGTCTGTAAATTAAAGGGACAATATTGTCACGATCAACAGGGCATGGAATCAGAGTGCTAGTTTTAGATTAACTCAGTGACTGAAAATAATAGCCACATGATAAGATCATATTACCATTGCTGCTGCATAAATGATTTAGTAATTGTCAGTCACTACGTTCATCTTTTTTTTATTTTTTATTTTATTTATTTAAAACCATCTTTAACGAGGGTAACCCATCCAGCACAGCTGATCATTTGGGGCCCTCATATAATATAAAAATATATCAATATTATACAAAAATTGTTACAGGAGGTACAGATGAATTAATAATAATAAAAAGTCTTAATGGACAATTACATACAAAATAAAACGTAAAGGACTAAATTGCACAAATAGACCCCCGTCCCAGTCTACCATACTGATTAAAGATGCCGATTCCATGTCCTGTTGAAAGTCTGCCCTGATCATGATGAAACTGTCCCTTTAAATCACACTTTATAAGAATCAAGAGATATCTATAACAACCAACCTGTGAAAGTTTCAGCTTATTTCATTGTGTCGTTACTTGGTGTAAAGTTGATGATGGTGTCAAACATCTCTTAAAATATTTCTATCTCGGGTGCTACCATTTTAGTAAAATTAACCCTCCTACTTCTGGTACCTTTTTCATACAAGTTGATCCACCATTTGAAACCATTCGCTTTTGTGGTTTTGAATGGTGAAATAACTGTGTACAGTATTGATTCCCCCAAATGGTTTTGAATGGTAGGTCAGCTAATACAAAACCTTGTTTGGATCTTTCCAAATGGTAGTACAGCTAATACAAAACCTTGTTTGGATACTTCTTAGTGGTAAATCAATGGACCCTCTATGCATTTGAATGGTAGTAAAGCTTGCTACCAATACTGTTTAAATGGTATCACCATGTGTGTACAAAACCAATGGGCATTTTGGTAAGTGGAAATTTTGAATGATTTCAAATGGTCTATCAGTAGGAGGGTTAAAAAAATAATATCCAAAATTCATTTATGTCATCCGAAGACAGAAATTCAACATTGGAATAAATACGAATAATCCGAATGCATTTCATTTTTTTTTACGACAAAGTAATGAAATAAGCTGAAACTTTCACAGGTTGTTTTTTATACATTTATCTTGATTTGTGTCAAGTATGGATGCATTAACAGATTTATATTTTATACTGGCTGAACACCAGAATTACCTTTTTTTCAACCAGAAGATGGCCGCAAATGAGCCAGAAAAGAAGATACCCTCTACCGCAGTGAAAGCGACTAGTCTCTCTCCAAATGTAGCCTCCTTAGATTGGATCCACCTGATAGCCCAGTCGGCTTTCTTCTTGATGCACGGTACTGTTATCGATTACAAATCAATAAAGTCAATAAATCTTTCAAAAATGCAATACCAGGGAGCATATAGTACACATACTATGTTCATAGCATGTAAAACCTAACTCACAGAAACATGAACTGATGGTATTATTTTGGGCTGTAAAAGACAGCAAACCTGCAAAAGTAACATCAGAGATTATTGATTGCAATGGAAAACCTCCACTTTTAAGATCTAGTTCACTGGGCACCGCCAAACCTGCAGTGGTACCTACATTCTGTGTCAAGCGTTTGTTTTCTACACAGTCCAGTGCTTCTTTGACCAATCTGAGCACTCTCTTTGACGAAACACGTATTTAATATACGTTTAGGCGATATCGATTTTTTTTTCATCCACATTATATCGGCAAACATATATTGCGATTTTCAATAGTATCGTGATTTTGTTTTGTTTTCATTCATGCATGATTGCTTTAGAGCTGATAACCACAGGTATGTACTCCTCTACAAGCATCGACAATAAATCCCAAATTCGTTTGTATAGTGTGTATGTACTTCTGAAGTAGTTTGCTTTTGTTTGTCACTTCCAAAAGCTGAAAAGACTGTCCAAATTTTGTTTCCATGGAAGTTCTGACTTGACTCACAATGGCGATTTTTTTTATCACAATATATATTTTTATCACGATTTGCCAATATCTTGATAACTTGAAAAGTTTCTCAATATCGTAATCAAATTTAAGAATGCGTGTGACACGCGCGTGCAGTGTGCTCCTACCGCAGTAATGGTGGAAAACATTATGGCAGATTAGTCTATAGTTGCTCATACAGGTTGGATTTAATCAAACTGGAAAACAGTAGGGAAAGTTCAAACATCTCGGCGCCATTTTGACTACCACTGACAGACTTTTCAGATGTGGGCGTAATACTTACTTGTTTCAATTGCATTAAACAGACGCATCTTTTCAGAATGGTCTTGGATGTAACTCTCTATTAGAAGACTGTACATCTCTGAGTGTACATTCTGTAAACAAAGAAACAAATAAATAACAACAACAACAAAATTACAACTAAGTAGGTTTGCTGTGACATTTGTGGCCCATTTGGGTGAGCACAGAAAAGTATTGCTTAGAAAAAAATCAGTTATATTGCTTCTGGCAGGATCTCAGCGAAATGTTGCTCAGCAGATCAATTTCCTAAGCAATAATTTTCTGCTAAGCAGCTCTGTGAAATTGGGCCCAGATGAAACATGGCTGTGATTGGAAAATAGATAAAAAGATTTTGAAAAACAGACAGGGTCTACTTTTTCCTGCATTTTTTGTTAAGAACTCTCTAGAAAATCCAAGAGGCAAATGGCGATATAAAAAAAATTGAAATCAGAAAACAACCTAGATCACTTCCTTTCTCTTTGTATATAACATACTATATATTGTTAATTAATACGTTGAACATCACATTGTATGTACACTGAGAAGAAACAAATAAATGAAATGAAATGAAAAAATGAACCTGAAAAAAACACAGGACTTATGAAAGGAACCTTTTTGGAGTTAATGGGCCATTCTGAGTTGATGGTTTAACTTTTGATCAGCATTCTCGAATTGTCATCAGATAAATGAATAAATTGCATCTCTTCTTACATACCTCCATGGCCATCTGGAAGCCATAGAAACACCTTGCTTCGGGGACCTGCACATCTTGGCTGAACCTCTCCGCTAGGTTCTCGTTGACGATGCCGTCACTCGCTGCAAAGAACGCTAGAATGTACTTGATGAAATGCTGCTCAGACGGCTATATTGAAAAAAAACAAAAAAAACATTCATCTTTTGAATATACAGATAGCTATCCTGGGGGGGGGGGAAGAACTTGATTGTGCTCGGACAGGACCTTTAAAAAGTCATAATATATTTATGTTACTTAGGAAAAGCTCAACCTTATATACGTTCATGAAGTATAAGGAGCACATTTTTATACCATGCAAACTGTTATTATCAAACATTTATGGTTTTGATAGACCTAACCCTCAAATAGAAAACACCAACAAATCCAGGACTCATCAGGTACCACATAAATCAGAGTCCCTTTTCCTTGGAGCAGATTTTGGAAAGAAAGGACCGGCCAACCGTCAAAGAAAAGGGAAAGAAATACCTTTAGATTTCTCCAATGTTCCAAGTCCTTTCCAAGATCCACTTCTTCACATGTCCAAAATGAAGCTATCAAGACAAATCAAACAGGGAAATATGAATATAACTCCTTCCATTCCATTCAGAAATGATTCATTGTATTAACCCTCCTACTTTAGCTGAACTTTAGTGGCAAGTAGCTATAGGAGTCAAAACCAGTCAACTGTGTGTTTTGACTGTTGACCCAAATGTGCACACAGGGGCATTTTTGACTGGTTTTTACTGTCATTTTGACCACCCTGAACAATTCAAGACAATGCTTTTACCAGTCAAAAATGGACAAATCATTTTAACCTGTAAATGTACTTACAACACGTAAGGTTTGACAGTAATAATAATAATAATAATGTGTGGACTTATATAGCGCACGTATCCAAGGCACATTATATTATTACCCCTGCTCATAAGGCTCATAAATCATTCCTGAAACCATCTCAGCTCCCTGGGGAGTATACAGCTCAATTGCTGCCATTACAGCGCATATAGGGCTAATTAACCAACTCTGCCCTCACAGGTACCCATTTAACCCCTGGGTGGAGAGAAGCAATTATGGTTAAGTGTCTTGCTCAAGGACACAAGTGTCATGGCCGGGATTCGAACCCACATTCTGCTGCTAACACCAGAACTTGAGTCCGGTAAGCTAGACCGCTCGGCCACGACACTCCAGTTCAACTTTTAAGTGCACTAGATATACCTTGGGAAGTATATCAACATTTTGATTGATTTTGACCCTTGTAGTAGTAGTAGGGTTAAACTTTACTCAGGAACAGTGGCCTTGCCTATACAAGAATGAAATTCCAGGCCTCATGTATGTAATTAACTTTCCACAAATGACCTGCAGGTGTGAATAGGTCCATAGTGCACACCGCTGTGGCCCCCTCCCCTCACTCAGCAAATGCAATTTTGTGAAAACATTGTGGGCTAGGACAAAGACAATATTGCTAGTGCCCCTACACATACAAACATATAAAAACAAACAAACCTTGTGCTTTCTTGTAAAATCTCCAAATATCGGGATACTGGATGGGCAAGATGACGAAGCGTCTTGGGTTGGGTCTTAGAAGTGGCTCATCTAAGAGTTCATCCTGGCTCAAAGAAGAATCTCTTTTTAAATCTTTAGAGTCTTTGTCTTTCTTTTCTGGACTCGCTTTAGTAAGTTTTCTTGTGGAATCGTCTGAGGTTTGAGGGTGTGGTTTTAATTTATCAAGAGTGTCTTGACTGGATGATGTCCTCATACAACGTCTATCCTCCTCCTCAACGTAAGACATCTGAGAGAGCAGAGCATGATCATCCTCATCCTCATCATTGTCGTCCCGGTTCCGAGTCACTTGTATCCTGTCATCCTCCTTGTCGGCCGGTAACCCCTCTAATGTTGGTAATGAGAAAGGGTACATCTCTTGGGACATGTCTATTTGCGATGAGAACAAATCCAGAGACATCTGTGAGTCTGGGTAATTGTGGTTATCTTGGGCTAAGACGAGATTTGGATGGGGACTTGTGCTGTCTTGTTGTTCCCCCTTGCCATGCATGCTGTGTGAGGACGTGCAGCTTTTCTTTGATGGAAAATCTGAATGGAGCTACAGGAAATAAATCTGATGTGTTATGAAAGAGAATATTCTAATCTATTAAAACTCAAAGTGGTAAAATAATTCCTCAAACGAAGATGCATCATCTTTTCCATACAACTTTTTTAGTGGAGCAGGATTGAATTTCCCTCTATGTTATTGTTAAGTTCAAGTTTCTAAAAATATCGCCTGCCTTCCTTAGGGAGCGTCTCAAAAGTCCGAACGGTAGGAACGTTCTAATTGGATCGGTTGAGTATTCCAGCACGCGTACATGGACCGGTCCGTTGGACCGCCGGAACGTTCCATTGGAACGTTCAAAATGCTAATGCGCGTATTCAATCATGTAGGAATGTTCCCGTAGTTCGGCACAATGTCGCGGTCCAGCAGAACGTTCTGCCGGTCCAATGGATTGCGGGCGTGTGCCCACGGGAACGTTCTTTTGCGCCTAGAACGTGCCCGACTTGTGAGACGCTCCCTTAGACATCAATAATAATAATAATAATAATGTGGACTTATATAGCGCACATATCCACCAAACTGGTGCTCAAGGCGCATTACATTATTACCCCTGCTCATCAGGCTCATAAATCATTCCTGAAACCATCTCAGCTCCCTCGGGAGTACACAGCTCAATTGCTGCCATTACAGCACATATAGGGCTAATCAAACACAACAACCAACTCTGCCCTCACAGGTACCCATTTACCCCTGGGTGGAGAGAAGCAATTATGGTAAAGTATCTTGCTCAAGGACACAAGCACCATGGTCGCGATTGGGATTCGAACCCACATTCTGACGACTCAGCCATCAGAACACAAATCCGATGCACTAAACCGCTCGACCATGGCGCTCGACCATGGCACTCCACAATAAAATTAATAATTAATTTACGAAAGGTGCTACATATTTTTTGCCCCAAACCGCAATTCTGATTTGGCTCAAAGTGGTACTTGAGGAGTGCCATGGTCGAGCGGTTTAGTGCATCGGATTTGTGTTCTGATGGCTGAGTCGTCAGAATGTGGGTTCGAATCCCAACCGCGACCATGGTGCTTGTGTCCTTGAGCAAGATACTTTACCATAATTGCTTCTCTCCACCCAGGGGTAAATGGGTACCTGTGAGGGCAGAGTTGGTTGTTGTGCTTGATTAGCCCTATATGCGCTGTAATGGCAGCAATTGAGCTGTATACTCCTCAGGGAGCTGAGATGGTTTCAGGAATGATTTATGCGCCTGATGAGCAGGGGTAATAATGTAATGCGCCTTGAGCACCAGTTTGGTGGATACGTGCGCTATATAAGTCCACATTATCATTATTATTATGGTTTAATAAACTACTATTGGTATTTTTGTATAATTTATTAAATAACTGACAAACTTTTTTCCACTGTATTTTTTTCCAAATCCACAATTCTGATTTGACTTATTGCGACAGTAAGTATTGTTGTCACCAAGGATATACCTTAGCACCCATACACCTGCTATGTGGGGGAGGGGGATAATTTTGCAAAATGAGGGCCCAGCCTAATGGTTAAAGAGACAGTAGGCCTACCTTCACAATCAATGCAGACTTTCAACAGGACATTGAATTGGTGTCCTAGTTTAAGATGAACACAGTGACTGAAAATTACTGGCTCATTTATGCAGCAGCAACGGTATATGACCTTATCACGTGGGTATTATTTTCAGTCACTGAGTTAATCTAAAAAAGCACTCCGATTCCATGCCCTGTTGATCATGAGGATATTGTCCCTTTAATATAATGGCTGGTATCATCAACCAAGTGCATTAGTTACCTCATCATCTGAAGCAGTACTTAAGATGTCCCTTTTATTTGTTTCACCAGCCTTTCCCTCCATTGGTTGTTGTTATATTATATACTGTCCATCTAAAATAAGAAGTAAGAGAACGAAATGGGTTATATTTACAACGATGTTCTGGAAGAGAAATGTAAAAAGTAAAAAAGATTGTTTTACAAATTGTTACATAACATACTTAGTACTACTACTAGTACTACTAGGCCTAACGTTTGTTTTTATCAACATGATCAATGTCAATGAAAATGCACCATTTCATTTTTATAAAACAAGAGAAAACTACACGCACGGTGTTCACCTACCTTTCTTTTCAGTGAATAACCTACAAACCGATGCAAAAGTCTCAATCTAACCAGAATTTAACCGGTCCATTTGTGACAAGCGCTGACTTGTCTACAGATTGAATGACGTAATTTTACACTGGAAGGACAGCTAGCTAGCTAGCTCGACACAAAACAAAAGATTACAGATTACAGTACATGTCCGTCTAGCTGTAGCTGTGCAGCAGTTTCGCTCGTCAGTGCAGCACGATCAAAGATACTATACCTTTGGAACGATCCATTGCCGCAGAGGGCGCTATCTCTAGACCACACCAGAGCCGGATAACGGGACGCGCTATCACACACGAACCCGCGCTAACTTTTTCTGGTCATTATTTTCCAAAACATGGATTTGTGAATAACAAAATCAAGAAATCATTTTCCAAAATGGACTCAATATAAAGACATTTTATGGGCTGAAATAGCTCAAATATGATCACACACAGCTTCCTGGATGCAAAATATTTCCGCTAAAGCGGGTCCGGACGTCAACCTCACGCCCTGAGCTCGCTTCGTTCCCTGGATTGTATTTTCCCCTACTTTCAAAATAATTCCGCCGCCCTTGATCGATCACAACCAGTGTTTTTCCCCCTCAAGACAACCAATGCTCCCAAACGAGCCTGTCACACGACTCAGTAATACACTAGAAAAAATAACAAATGCTAAATGCAAATAAATCATCAACTGACAGTTGCTGAGCCGATCTACAAAGATCAGAACCACAAATGGTAAAAACGAATGTTTTGGATAAGATAAAATAGGCTAATAATAAAGTAAATATTTATTTATTTGGTTTTCACAAATTATTTAAACTGCTGGTACATAATTGTATAATTGGTGTGTGGGTACCATATGTATCAGATGGTCAGCGACCAAATTGATTACATGGATATAATCTCTCCCCCCCCCCCCCCATCCCGCCCAAATCGTCTTCTTATAATGTGCCTGCAAGTTCAAGGTAACCACAGACAAAAAATCTAAGTTTGCAAAGAGATAATAATCTAACATTGTGCAAACATACCCTCAAAACTAGAGGGTGGATTTACTTCCAGGGTCATTTATGATTTCAAAGTCCATTGCTTTCAAATACCATGGCACAATAACACTTATTAATGGATGCTTCACACAACTTCAGAGTCACCGTCCATGTTGATTTTGTCATGCCAACGTTTTTATTTATACAAATCTTTGATTACGGTAAACATTTATAAATGTGTCTTTTTGCTCGGATGTTGTTAAATTCTGATTGAATACTTACCTTTTTTAAGTGGAGATTATTGTACTGAATAATAGATGATGGAATTACGTGTTATATTCATTCTATCTCACAGTTTAGTGTACTGGACTGGGTTTGTCACAGCACAGACAGCAGGTATGTGAGTTTACATGTGTGATGGACAGAAAATGTTGCATTTCTAGTTAAACCCTGTAATATCTGGGTTAACTGGCTAAGATAAACACTACTGGTGGATGTGGTTTCAAACATCACTGTTGTTCTTCAACACAATCCATTCCTGGCAGATCACTCATCGATTTCCGATCGGCTCTTTACTCGTTATGTTCGATCTGGCAGCAATTAAAGGGGGCATCAAATTTACATACTTTTTCATTTGATTCTCATTTTTTCCGAGTGTAGGCCTACTACATTTTCAATGCGGTTTTTAGTACTTCTGATTTGTGTTCTGATTGCGGAGTCGTCAGAATTTATTGTACTGAATAATTTATGATGGAATTGGAATATGATGGTGTTGTGTTCATTCTGTCCCACTGTTTGGTGTACTGGTTTGTCACAGCACAGACAGCAGGTATGTGAGTTTACAAAATGTGTGATGGACAGAAAATGTTGCATTTCCAGTTAAACTCTGTAATGTCTGGGCTAATTGGCTAAACACTACTGATGGATGTGGTTTCAACTGTTGTTCAGTACAGTCCATTCCTGGCAGATAAGCCAATGATTTCCGATCGGCTCTCTGCTCTTTATCTTCGATCTGAGTGGCGGAAAGTGGCATCAAATTTACATACTTTTTCATTTGATTCTCATTTTTGCCGAGTGTACTACATTTTCATTGCGGTTTTTAGTACTTCTGATTTGTGTTCTGATTGCTGAGTCGTCTGAATGGGTATACTATAAAAAGCGCTACACGGTTAACTCAGGACTAATATACTACCCAGAAGCTAAGAATGTTACCCCAATCAATGACCAGGAGTGTGAATCGCGACATATAAGAATTAAAGGGACAATATCGTCAAAATCAACAGGGCATGGAATCGGAGTGCTAGTTTTAGATAAACTCAGTGACTGAAAATAATACTCCTATATGATAAGGTCATACCGTTGCTGCTGCATAAATGGAACAATGTGTTCATCTTAAACTGAGACACCGATTCCATGCCCTGTAGAAAGTCTGCTCTGATTATGACGATATTGTCCCAGGCCTTTAAATATTAATATTAACTTTCCAACAGATCCGTGCCCTGTGGGATATGAAGAAGGTTACAGTGGTCAATGTTACTTATTTGAGACAATTAAAGGTAAGTATACTGCCTGGTAAAACTTCCTCCTAGTATCCTGTAGGTGTATATTAAAATTAGTTCCAGCTAAATCGGTTCACACGTACAATTGGAATAAAATCTTTTTCAAGTTTCTCACACAAGTTGTCAAGGAAGAGGGATGAATCTAGGGCAAAATCTTAGATTCGAATTAAAAAGCTATGGACAATAATTTTTGGATGACAGCACCCCAGATAAAAATCAAGGAAGATTAATATTACCATCAGTTTTTATATACCAAGTAAGTTTTACATAATAATTCGACAATTTGGTTAATTTGGAAATCACCTATACTACCGGTATTGCTTATGTACATTCAATGAAGGTTCGTGGAGTAAGTCAAGGACACAGTGCCGTAATATCACTGACTCGGATCTGGTTATCATAAACAACAGCGAGGAACTGGACTACATTAAGGACCGAGTTACGGATGGCATTTGGTGGATAGGTTTGTCTTTTCTGTTATCTTGGTTTTAAAGGGACAATATCGTCACGATCAACAGGGCATGGAATTGGGAGTGCTAGTTTTAGATTAACTCAGAGCACACTGACCGAAACGTCGAGGTTCTTTTTTTCTCAGTACTGTACAACTCAAGAGAGATTATTACATGGTGTTATCGCAAACATAATTATACTTTTCAACAAAGCCTGTATTATTATGCTTTGCCTTTTGTTCTGCTCATCAGCAGAATCGGTACTCTCTATAGGCCATTATCACTTCGAAGCCATCTTGTTTTTTCTATATGACCAAACTGAGGCTAGTAGGGGAAATAGTCTGGCCCCCGTTTGCCTATTGAGAATCAACACAATAATCATTATTGCGTACACAGGGGATCTGACCAAGATGGAGGCAGCATAATAAATGCCTATATTTCGTTTCCGCCTGGCTATAATTATTTATTTATACAGATCTGCCTTTATAAATCCACCTATAGGCTATACAGACCTCTCTATAGAAGGAACTATCATTATTTATTTATACAGATCTGCCTTTATAACCTATAGGCTATACAGACCTCTCTATAGAAGGAACTATCATTATTTATTTATACAGATCTGCCTTTCATGATAAACCCACCTATAGGCTATACAGACCTCTCTGCAGAAGGAACTATCATTATTTTAGTTATACAGATCTGCTTTTATAAACCCACCTATAGGCTATACAGACATCTCTGTAGAAGGAACATGGACGTGGTTGGATTGCAATAAGTCTAGTCTCTGGAACCAGTCACTCTGGGCTCCGAACCAGCCCAATAATGGAGTAGAAGATTGTGGAGCCTTTCAGGGAGCAGTTGGATTATTAGCAGACTACGAGTGCAGCAGTCGTAACTATGGTTTTATCTGTGAGATATCAAAGAAAGGTACATTAACCTGTGTGGTATAGTGAACTCGTAGCATAGCATTACTCAGCCAAAAAAGTGGTGTTAAAATAACATTAGTGTTGTCAACTTTATTCTTTCATGGTGTTCTTGGACGAGCTGGTGTAGTTTATTAACACCGCGGTTTTTGCAGTGCATATGCATAGAACAGGTATAATATCTTGCAATAGTAGGAAGACCAACACAAAACGAAATAGGAAAGATGAACCACTAACACAGTAACGATAAAAACACAGACATACAGAGCGAGACACAGCCGGACAGACCCAAAGGACTTAGGTACCACTATTGTCCTCCTGTTATCCCTTTTCTTAAGAATTTCACTTGTGCGGTGAAAAATACAAAGAAAAACGTGTAGGGTACCATTTCTCAGTGAGCGAGTATCCCACAAGTGGTTCCTCACAAGTATACAGACAGACAGACAGACCATAGAGAAAGGACACAGTCCTTTCTCTATGGACAGACCGACAAATAATGGGTTTTGTTTCTTTCCGAATTACTGCTATAAGCAAAATGGGGTTTAAACAGTAACATACAGACAAAAATGTGCTGTTGATGTTCCATTTCAATTATTTTTTTCTCTCATGCAGAGTTTTCAATCGAAGACACCAATGTACACAATGTTGCCGCTGTTGCCGTAAATGAAACGACAGTTCGAGTGACGTGGGATGTTTCCCCTTACAACTGTGACGTCATCGGATACAGAGTTTACTATCAACAAAATGACAACCCAAATAACAACGGTAGATTTTCTTTGCCTCATCCTGTTTACTCAATTAATTTGATGTGGGTGTGGTCGTATAGGCATATTACTCTCATTTTTAGGAAGAAATTAAGACAGTAACCGCTCCAATATATAAAGTAATCTTCAGTGACATCCTAATATAATCGTTGCCATTGCCATGAACGGTCAACCTTAGCCCATGGAGGAAGGAAATATTTCCTTCCTCCATGCTTAGCCTGCCCACCCATTCTTGTTTTCAAGTTTCTTGAACTAAATATCTCCAGATGTACTATTCTATACAAACAAAATAATCTTAACAGCCACTCTCACACAAACGTTGGAACTCAGTTATGTGAAATTATAATACTGCTCAAATTTTTAGACGCGGTTTTTCTCATCGCCATACAAAACATTGTTATTATAAGGCTGGTTTGGCACTAAATCAATACTATTTGCCCCAATCTTAACGAAGCTTAATTGTTGCCCTCGTCGACAGGTTCTGTCCAGGTATTTGGTGGTAATAAAACAGAGACGGATTTGTACTCTCTAACGCCATACGTGTGGTGGGAAATATACATAGCTGCGTCGCATGAAGATCAAGTGTTGGACTTAGTTGGTCCAGCATTTGTCTGGTTAGGTATGGACACAAATTAATTATTTCTAATTCACTTGTCTTTCGATCAAGATTTTAACTTTGAGATGAACTCGAGTGAGGTTGTTTCTATATAAATGTTGATTAGTTTTCCTGGGAATTTTAAGTTTCCCATGCCGCAGTTAAGTATAGGCCTATTGATAGTATTGTACTTGTAGAATTTGTTTTATCTCATTAAAAATGATTGACTTGACTGACTAAAACGAGAAAAAGGGGTCAATGAGATGTAAACCATTCCAATATTTATTTCTATCTTTATTTCTTTAATAGTCATAAGATCGTTACTTTAATGCAAGTCTTTCAATACACCTATCTTATATCTTGCCTGTCAATCAAACAGCATGGATTGACCAATTATGGTTATGCCTTTCCTTGACGACTTGTGGTACGTGGGGCAAGCTTATGGATGACACTGCTATTCACACCTACATTTGTTAAAATGTTATTTATTAATTTGTTTAAATTATTTTAACAGAGACCAAGGATTTTAACCATCGCTAATCTATACCACTACAGGCGCATGTTCAGACGGGTACGTACCGGGACCCAACGGGACTTGTTACTTGTTCCAAGTTGTCAAGGACTGGTGGTACATTCAGAGGCGTACGTGTAGAAGATTTGGGGGCGACTTGGTTATCATCAACAACCTGGAGGAACTAGCGTTCATCCAGAACCAGACGGAATCACTCGCTCCCAATGGAACCTGGTGGATTGGTAAGGAATTAATTCACAGGTTTATTGCGCTGGTTTAAATATGGTGTTGAATCTTCCTAAACGGGTTTTTTAAAGGTTTGTGCACGGAAGGGGCTTTCGAACTTGTCCCCACACTCACCTAATAGTTGGGTCCGATAGAAGTTATGACATTGGCAACTATGCGATAAGTCTATGGAGGAGTCATTTTATTGAGTAATTTGTGTTAACCTTAATAACCAGTAACTTCTTAACCAATATAAACCAGTTTACTACTCTGTTACTATGATTTGTTCTCGGAGGGGTTTATTTATAGTGAGTGGAGTGTGGTAACCTGAATTATTAGCCAAATTTAAACCAGGTTACTTTGATGCGTCTGTTGAGTGGTATGTAGTGAATGAATTGTGGTAACCTGAACTGATAACCTATTTATCATTAAAATGAGTAATGAGTAATAATGAGTGGATTATGTTAACCCATTCCAATAACCTGAACCATTAACCAATATTTAACCCAGGCTACTACGATGTGTCCGTAGAGGGATTATGGCAGTGGGTGGATTGTACAGATACCAATGATTGGCAGTCTTCTCTCTGGGCACCAGGAGAACCAGCGGAACTAGATGACTGTGCAACGCTACAGGGAAACACTGGGCAACTCAGCGGTCAAATCTGCGACCAGAAATTCTTTTTCATTTGTGAAATATCTCCTAAAAGTATGTATGAACATTCTGAGACCATTTTGGATGCCTTTTATACTATAGACATGACGTATAATTTTGTTAAAGTCGTTTGTC
This sequence comes from Zoroaster sp. YZ-2022, assembly GCA_029582265.1. Taxonomy (NCBI): domain Eukaryota; kingdom Metazoa; phylum Echinodermata; class Asteroidea; order Forcipulatida; family Zoroasteridae; genus Zoroaster; species Zoroaster sp. YZ-2022. The sequence continues at coordinate 1,975,640 of CM055825.1, read as the reverse complement.
CATTTTCTTCAAGATTTTTCCAGAGAAGATACCAAACCAACGAACGTCACCGCCGATGCTGTAACGTCATCAAGTATACAGGTGATGTGGAATGTGTCAATGTTTGCTTGTGACGTCATTGGTTACAGGGTGTACTACAATCCTACATCAAATTATGAACAAATAGGTAGGAAAACAAAAGTGTGGTATCACATTTTTTACAGTGATACTTCAAAAGTGTGATATTCAAAACATTTAATCTGCATTGTACTATAGCAATATTTTAACAGACAATAGCCAATTAAACAGGTAGGCTTATAATATAGACAATTAAACTGATAATAATTCGGCCAGATCAAAGCATTCAAGATTAAAATCAAAGATGAGCCGCTTCAACAAAGGATGGAAATGATACTTTTAAATACAGCAGGTAACTAGCTAGATTGTGCATGTAACATTACAATAGGCAAGATTGCATGGTTTACTAAAACCGATCTGAATTATTGTTAATAACCTTGCCAAATAATTTAGATTTTGATGTAGAATCTACGTATTTTGCTTCCACAGTAATTCTCAACAATATTAAGGACATATGGGTTTAATTTTTCTTCATAGATTCTTTGTTTGTCGACGGTGGACAGGTTAACACCGTGTTGCTGTCAGGATTAGATGTAGAGACGGAATATTCCATTTCAGTGGCAGCCTTGACCACAGAGGAAGAAATGGAATACATTGGACCTGTATTTGTAACCACACCTTGGGGTAAAGATATGTTATCAACTCGATTGTGTTTTAGCGAACACGACCGGAAACTTGCTGACGTCAAATTCTTGACCAGAAACAAGTTCCAAGAGCTATATATACCTGAAAACACCTACACATCCAGAAACTGTTTTGCAGTTCCTGACGTGTACATTATACAATTCTCATATTACGTCAACGGTTCTCAAATTTAATTTTAGCAAAATGGAATTATTGCTTGTGAGTAATAAACTGATATTCATAATAAACCACCATTTTGAAGTCATAACCGATAAAAAGTCACGTGAAACGCTCAACCAATGACCAAAGCCGAAACACACACTTGTGAAAAAACATGTAAATTTACAGCAAAATGCAGGCAACTCTATTTCCAACAATTTGCTGTATTACAATTTTACATAACAAGTATGTTAAACTGATTTACACAATTTCTGTAAACGCTTAATAATGAAACTGCAGTACGTTTCCGTATTTGTTTGTTTTACCCATTCTGATTTCGGCCCACAAAGAATGTTTTGATCGACCACAGGTTGCCCCTTGGGTTTTGAGGAGGGTATGATTGACCGCTCGTGCTACTTGTTCTATAACAATTCCGATGTATGGGCTTCAGGAAGAGGACGTTGCCAGAGAGCCAAGAATGGAGATTTGGTCATCGTGGATGATGAAGACGAGCTGAATTACCTTCTGGGTAGGATGGACGAGGTCATCCCAGGTCAAATGTGGTGGATAGGTAGGTCAAGGGCAGATCCAGGGTGGCAGATAATTGCAAAAAAGCAACCGAATTTTGTGTTTATACATGCATTGTAATAAGCAAGGGGACCCATGCACCCCCTCCTTGGATCTACCAAATGGTTAGTGGATTTATTGATAATCAGTGACATGATTTTCTTTTCATGATGACTGATCCAAACATTGATTATTGAGCCTAACCCTAACTGTCGATGTATTGATTTTCAAGACAAACTGTTTGTCAGCCACTCTATGTTTGCCTGCATGGATCTGATGCTACGAAAGCACATGCAGTTTTGTTACATTTTAGTCTTTATAAATGCTATAGCCATGTCCTATTTCATTGCACACAGACTTACTCGCCTGCCCATCACTTTGCAGGTTACTATGATATCTCGGTTGAGGGCGTGTGGAGATGGGTTGATTGCCAATCGACATCTGACTGGCAGATGCTTCTCTGGCCGGATGATGAACTCAGAGTAGGCGTGGAGGATTGTGCTTACATCTCGGCACAGGGGGACAACGCGCAGATCAGAGCATCTGTGTGTGATGCCAGAAAGTACATCATTTGTGAAGTCACGGAAAATAGTAAGGATTAAGAGCAGGTACAATCATTCCTGGGTCATTGTCAACATCTTGGTAACAGCCCCATCTAGAGTATAATAACTGTCCTCCAGTATTTAAATCACAAAACACCTGTTTAGTCAGCATTAAGAAAATGCAACAGTACATTTTTTATAAATTTGTTCTTTCTTGTTCGTCTTGGACAGGAGTTCTTCCCGAAGATGGCAATGCACAAAATGTCAGAGCCTCCGTCTTGAACCAGGCTAGTTTTGAGGTAACGTGGGACATCTCCTCTAACAACTGTGATGTCATTGGTTATAGTGTGTATTACAGTAAAGAGTTGATACCAGCACAGGAAGGTATATTAGTCTTGTGTTCTTCTTGTATATTTACTATACGTTTGTGTACGTGTGAACTGTTTTGGCAGTGTGCCCGTCCCTGTTTTGCCATATGCCCCTCCCCCTTTTCAAGACGCTGGATCCTCCCCTCGTCTTATTTAATAAACTAATATAGAAATGTAACAAAACAGGCTTAATTATATTTAGCTTATTGTCATAGGTTTAATAATTAACGTAGCGAGCTATATGAATCCACATCTAACAGTTTTGCTTGGGGTTAAAGAACTTAGGCTCAGGGTTTAAAGTTTGGTCTGACGAGAAGGACTTGTACTACGTCACGTATGGGCTTGACATGAAAAAGTACTTGACGACAAGTTCTACAACTATAGAATATGGAGTACCTATACTCGTACTCGTATTTAAGTATATTTTTCTGTACTCGTTACTCATGAAAAAGAACTTGACTACAATAGTCTGGACTTCATTAACCAGGGAGAGTGAACTCTAATAACTGAAGAAAAAACATTTTACTAAATTGCAGATGTAGTGACTGTTTATGGCGGTAATGTCAGTGATGTCGTGATAACGGTTTCCGTGGCAACAGAAAATACCGTTTACTTGGTTTCCGTAGCTGCGTTATATTCAGATGGGGTTCTGGATCGCGTTGGACCGGTCAGTGTCACTCTACCTCCTGGTAAGAAATTCCTCATCAATTGCTTTAATATTTGATCTTGCAAATTGAAATCATTAAATTTATTCTCATAAGAAACTGACTCTCCGAGATTCAAAATGAATAAGAAAAACCCGTCTCATGATTTTAATCATTACAAGCTCGAATAAAACAACAGATAACTGCTAAAAAACGAAAAATTATTCTATGCAGGCCCAAATACATACAGTCGATAATAACAGCGCCGTAGCAAGTGGGGTGGGGGCAACACCCCCACTGATGTCAGTGGGCAAATTGGCTTCCACACCCCAAAGAAAATTCCTTCGCTACGCCCCTGGATGATAATATTTGTAACCTTGTAACATTGTCTTATATAACTGAACCAAGGTGAGACGCAAACCACCCCAGCTTACAGCACCGCCGATGCTATACTCATTATCGTCTTCAACCAGAATGTCGGTTGGGTAAGAAATGTTTCTGTTTCACTTTATACCAATCATATCAGACATACGGTAGCTTGACTAGTCTTGCAGATTGTTGTAAACAGTTTTTGGGGATCAAGAACAAAATAACCAATTCAAGTCCTTGATTGTGGAAATTTGACTGATATAGATTATAAAGCTGATTATTGTAATGCCTTATAATCTGTAATAATCTATAAAATGTATCCAGAAAAGACGTATACACCACCATGCCTACATCAAGAAAGTTCTCCACAGAGCAACCCGACGTTTGACCCGTGAACTGTCATAATTGTTCATTCCCCAAACTTTATCTTCACATTTATGAGCAAATTCAAACTTTATCGATCCTATTGACATGTTTGTCCTCAGTTCTCCTCAATGATGCGAGTCAAATTAGCTTCAGCCATAGCCGAGGTCCTCAATCGATACAACATATCAGCTGATCATCAACGAGTCTCATCCCAAGAATTCGAGTAAGACTTCTTGGTATTAATTCTGTCCATAAGTCTATTATAGTTCATGTCACCTGTCGTAATTTTTTAGCTTCGGCATTCTTGACGAGCGGCACAATTACGTGTTTTTGTTTTTCCTGTTCTTAAAAAAATCACGCTTTTTTCCCACGGCGGTACCAGCTAGCCAAAAATCGAAACCGTCCAAGCCTAGCTATAATGCTACCGCAAACCTTCCTAGAATATACTTCTTAGAGCAAAGCTTCAAAATCTTATTACAAAAATAATGTTTCGGGCTCGTGAAATCTTATAGCTAGTGTAATGATTGTATTGTTGGTTTTCAGCCCCTCGAATGTGATGTATCTGTCCGTCTACAATGTCCCTAACGATCTTCATATTGTCACGTGGGTACGAGACGTCACTTCTACCGAACCGGGGGCACCCCTGGACCCCACCGTGGTGCTCAACGCCATCTCGACTCAGCAAGATTATTTCCAAACGTACATGGGACCAACGTTTAAATACAGCGTAAGCCTACAGATTTCACCAACGTCAATGGCACCGCCATCAGGTGGACTGGATGCTGGGCAGATCGCTGGGATCTGTGTGGGGGCCGCAGTGCTGCTGCTGCTGCTTGTGGTGGGTGCAATTATTGCCTTCAAATGGTGAGTGACAAGTTTAACCAACGGGGACTCGATGTCATAGCCGCTTTCTAAGCAAAGACATCATCTGCTCAGCATAAAATATTATTTTCATGGTGTGGTACATTAAGTGGTACAGTAGTAGACACTGTACGCAGTTTACGGCAGTCAAAACAGTATAGTCGTCATTATATAGCGCTTTCCTTATGGATCTCCTTTTATGGTGTTCCTTATGGCTATTTTCGGGTAAATTTATAAAATAGTAGTTATTGGCCTTACGTTTCGAATCTGGCATGTTATTTCTCAAAGGCAAAATGGACGAAAGTTACAATAAATTGTTTACAATTGTCCATAATGGTATACCGTAAGCCTTAGGAACCGTAGCCAATCTCGCCCGCAAAAACCACTGGGTCATTCTCCCAGTATTATTATGAGACTCGCCCGGAAAGCAGTGATAAAGCTGCAGTCTTAAAAAAACTTTCATTGTTAACTCCCTAATCCATTGACAAAAGAGTGCTCCTGCACAGACCTTTTGAATTGCCAATTAAGCCTTTCCATTGTGTGGACAGATTAATGTTAGGCTCTCCATGCCCAGTCAGACAAAGCGGTTACATCAAACTAGCATGAGCAGCTTCTATTATTAAGGTTTTTTCTAAAGGTCTGGTATAGTAGACCTGGAGTAAAAAATAGTGAGAGTGATAATTTTTGAGGGCGGGAATTTTTGCGGATGAGAATTTAGATTGTTCCAGGTGGGTGGGCGAGATTGGCTAAGGTCCCCTATATTGCTTCTGAGAACAAAGCCTTTTTTCTTTTATTCCATTTCAGCGGTTCTGATCAAACGAAAAAGAACAAAAGTTTGAACTTACAAATAGGTAAGGAATAATCATTCTAAATAATTATATGACTCTTATTATCATAATGCAGCGCCCTCTATTAGCATTATGATACGACAATCAAGATCCTTTATTATATAACTTTTTAAAATAATACAGCGAAATTATCCATCACAGTTAAACAGAATTAATCTAAGTAGGATTTGAAGCTTTGCTTGGTAGCTGGAAGAACAATAAGAGGAAGTTTGCGGAAGTACCGTGTAATATCTCTAATGAGTTGGTTCTGAGAGGAACCAGTGGTTTGACAGCCCGACGTTTCGATCAGTATACTCTGATAGTCTTCAGGAGATATTTACAGTCAAGTCAGGCGCGCCTGAAGACAATGATCAGAGTATACTGATCGAAACGTCGAGTTGTCAAACCACTGGTTCCTCTTAGAACCAACACTATTACAACACATAAGAAATATTACATGACGCTACCACAAACCGTCCTTTACAGTTCTTTTCTAAGTTTTGATCTTGTTTTTTATAGCAAATGAACACGCTGGTGGAACTAACAAAGAGAGTTTCAAAACGACATCCTTCTCCTAAGATGGAACTTGGTAAGCAAACTAGATACCAGAGGCTATATTGTACAGCTGCTAACCTCGTTCCCACTGCTCTCTCGCCCTGGAAGTGAACTATTTCAATATCCAAAAATCTCAGTCTCTGCAAATACGCGATAGTCTGATACCATTACTATAAGAATAGCGTGTAGTGCAGCGGGAAGGCCAATCGGCTCATGCATTATGCGAATAAATGTACAAAGTCATCAATAGCCTTCAGTCAAGGCCCACACGGCGTCATGTAAAGAGCGCACAAATCACATGGTGATGAAATCATGATTTTAATTCATGAACTTTCTTTGTTTTCCTTTTGCAGGAATCCAGCCAATGCAAGAAGTTCCAAAAATAATTCAGTTATATCACTGTGATAATTGAAGTCGTGAGCTGCAGTTAACTCCATTATTTTAGAAGTACACAATGTATAGTCTATAGGCCTAGGTACAGAAATTTAGTTTGTAAATAAAGCTGCCAGCGTAATGTCCTGACAACTAAAAACAACGTTTTTAAAAAATCTAAACTAACTTTATTTTTATAGCTTGCTTATACCTTCAGACCTACATGTATGTTGATAATTGTGTACCCTTGTATAGGAATATCCGCTTCACTATGTTAAATCATTTAATTCACAGTCCACTAGACAACAATATTGTGTAATTAATAGAGTAGGTTTTGCGGTAACACCATGTAATAATCTCTCTTGAGTTGTACGGTTCTGAGAAGAACCAATCCCCCAGCAGTCTTCTGAAGATGATCTGCACATACTGATCGAAACGTTGAGTTGTAATCAACCGGTTCTTTTCAGAGCATTTTACACGGTGTCACCGCAAACAGTCTTTACTTATCCCTTTTCACCATGCAAAGCTACTAGTCTTACATATAAAGAGCATGTGGGTTCAAACGTTTCGGTCAGTGTGCTCTGACCGTCTTCATGAAAATGCTACTCTGGTGGGTGAAACCACTTATTGTATAAAGAATATTAAAATAACATTTAATGAAAATACGGACATCAGTACAATTATGGCAATTATGTAAATATATTTATTAGATGTAACTCGAATAAAATGTCATTGTATTGTGAAACTTTAGGGCGATAGGTGGCAGCAGACTAACCGGCCAGTCCTTTTTCAGTTGTTTACGTAATTCTGACGAAAAGGACCGTAAGATGCTTCCACGTAGCGTCTCAACGGGAGAGCAGGAGCAGGCACTGGGTGTACATGATCGAGTCGGCACTGGGATGTGGGAACAGGCAATGGCGTGTGTAGGATCGAGTATAACGTGGGTGGAGGAAAAGGGAAAATGGTCATTTATAAATATATCAAAATGATGTCAACTTACTGGAACTCAAATAAACAGTGTATTTTCGAGTAATGCACTCAACTGTTGAAGGTCGGGGAAATCCCAATTTTCCCCATTAACCGTAACTGTTATTTTTGAAGTATTGAACAGTTGGCATTGTATCTTACCGACTCCTTGATTGTTTATTATGTAGCCCACAAGTTTGTAAAACTTTTCAACAGTATTCATGAAGTTATTTAAAATGCAGTCTCAATCTAGTCCGTGTGTTTGTTAAACAACGTCACCTGCATATTTTATTTTCTATTGTTGTAAAACGATTGACGTAAACAGAAATTTGATTACAGTAGGCCCTGTTTGCCGTACTTCATGTGAACGTGGAGAAAGGGACAGGCCCGGTCACTTTCACTTTCGGAAGAAGTCCGCGCTCAAATGACACAAGATTGATATATCTGCTAATGTCTAACGAGTGCGGTGCGGGTTTAGGGGGGACCAACCGAGGGAAACAGTTTCGATGACTTGAAAAATTTAAGGAAGTAAAAACATTTCCTTGTAAAAAATTTAATCAGAGAGAAACACAAAAATAATATGGAAATAATAAACATTGGGCACGCGATGGTACTGGGCCCAAAAAGAATGTGTGTGTGGACCATATATACTCCTATTCCCACAGCATTTACACCCATGGAACACACTCACTATCCTCAATGCAACAACATCCAACCGATGTCAAACATTGTTTGATTGTATTGCAGTGAGCAGGCTGCATTTTGCCTGTAAGGGTTTCGGTGAAGTGACAGACGCTCGAGTTACACTCAAACCAACGATACTTTCTCCTCACCCAACCACCTTTGGAATTAAAAATGAGATACTCTATGTAACGTTGAGACAACACAAATGTTTCATACACTGTTCAAGATGCCAATAATAATGTCAATTTATTTATGGGTTGTACCTGTAATAGAGCAATCAAAAATATTGTATGTTCGGCCCCTTCATTTGGCTATATTTACAAGAATGACAGGTTAATGGTAATTTAAAAAAAAACATTTGCTATATTTAATCCAATAAATATGAATAAGAAAAGTTGTTTGGTGGCCTACTAATTGTACAACCCTTTTAATAAACCATCATGGCTAGAACTCAAAACATTAAAAAAGCAGATGTAAATTCTCTGTTTTACAATAACAATTTTAGGAACAATGTATTGTCCAACTACAACTGCATGGACCTCATTTCAATTATAAATAGTTGGATTGATCATGGGTGTATCGATTTGTCTTCTTGTATTGCGAGTATGGTCAATTAATAATGTGATTAATAATGCTTAGGAGGTAATTATGCATTTTTTTAAATACTCTGTCAGCAGTCCGCATGACATGCAGCATTTTTGAACATTGAATAAAAGCAATGATACATTCATAATAATATGATAAATAGCATAAATTATCATTGTATTATAATTCAAGTTACTAATTTTCAAAAACAGATATTAAGCTCATATTGTCTGTAAAATACTGTATAAATTAATATCAAAGTAATGTCCAAACTTGTGTAGTTTGATAATATTGAAGTTTATACAAGTCTATGTCGTTTGGGAATCAAACAAATGACCAAGCAACAATTAAAACTGTCTGGCTGGGAATTCAGAAATTTAAATGTCCTGAACTTTGAAGACAAGTAAACACCTTTGGAAAACTGTTTGTGAATGCATCCATACTTCATAAGAATATGTACAGAACCTGTGAAAACCTATTTTGTTGTGTTGTTATATAGAAAACAGTGAAAATGCATTCAGATTGTTTGTTTTTATTCAAAAGTGTAAATAGCTGATGATCAATTTCATTGTATACATGTTTTCTTGAATATGACAATATGTCAGGTGAACTTAAGGGTGTTTCCATCTTTTAACCAAGTAGTCTTGTAGGTAATAATTTCATCAGATTGTTTTCAGGTAAATTCCAATAAACCTATAAACGACTGAAGACTATTTTCAATAAAGTTGGCAACAAAAAAGGAAACATTTTATAGAGAAGCTATGGGTGCTATGAAATGTTTGTTGACTTTTTATTTAAAAAAATATTTAAAAAAAGGATGCCCAAAAAAACAAAACAAAACAAGGTTGTATTTACTTCATCACCACAAGCCCAGATGTGAAAAAGGATAAAAGTTGTTGCAAATAATTTAAACAAATACCAGAATCAAAGTACATTATAATTGAATAACAGAATGTATTTTCCAATTTTGGAAAGATACTTACAAATTTTTTCTTCCAAAAACTTGTCAGAGTATTACGGGGGAAGCCTGCTGATGAGGCAGATTTTCATTTCCGCACGAGAAATATAAACAAGTTTGAAAACGGCCAAACTTTACAAACTCACTAACAAACATTGAAAAACATCAAAATGTATTACAAAAAACCCTTTCTGTGACTTCTTTTTCATAATTTACAATAAAACAAAGAGTCATATTTATGTCTACTGTACAAGAAAAACATCTTATCTTGATTTACAAAGTGCCATGACCAGGCAGTTTGTTGCGCAAAAGTTATGTTCTAGTGGCCGGATTTTAAGAAAATGAGTTTAGCTTAGTGTTCTTAAGCTAAACAATAACAGTATGCTTCACTCCTTCCACTGTTGAGGGACCTGAAGGGTAGAGATGGTTCTTGCTCTTGATTCTGCAGTCGTAACACCACAACTGCGACAGTTCAGCAAGGATTAGGGATATATCCAGAGTGACGTTATGAGTAGAAGTACATTGTCAAGACATTTGCATTTTTCCCGTCATCTTGTATTTTCAGGTGCACAAGTCATGAACTGGGAGAACATAACTTGAGTTCACAACTTGGCTGAAGGCTGATGAGCAAGTGCTCTACACATTGCGAAGTTGTGAATACGAGATACACAACGTGATTGGATCTCAGCATTGTTTTTTCTTATTCAAACTTGTCGTTCAGTAATCTTTTCAAGCAGTTGAAAGAAGTGCTGTACTACAACTCAATAGAAGCTATGCAAGAGGGTAGAGTAACAGATATATTTGCATTCTAGATGCTCTGTGGTGCATTTTTTAAGGCTAACTTTTAAAACAATATATATATTCAAAACAAAACAAATAACAAAACAAATTGTGGGTGGGGGTTGAAACCTGCAGACTACTCAGGATAGTTGCATGTCTGTTTTATTGATTGGTAATATCATTCAAAACCTTTGGTCCAAGGTGGTGCTCCATACTGAGATTCTGCTACAATCTTGAATCATAACGATACCGGCCATAGACCTTTATCACACTGCGGTCATTGTCGTCAGATTCCCTGTACACACAATGACAATGACAGTTCTATTTCTCATTTCATAAAAAGGTGCCAGACTATTTGTCCTTCCAGCCTCAGCTTGGTTACATTGATTTGAATGGAAGAAATACAAGATGGCTGCTCCATGATAAAGGTCAATTGGGTCAAGAGTATTCCATGCACATTCTAGTTGTCTACTGGTTGAGTGGGGTCAGGGTGTCAAAGGACGAAGGTCATTACACCATGAAGTCTGGATCACTCTCGTCACTCTCATCATCTTCATCACTGTCATCGACATAGTAGGATTCAAGTTAAGGAATTGTAATTAGAGGGAAGGTACGACACTGGTAATGATAAAACTGCTTCTATGAGCATGCTTACTCTCTTTGAATCAAGGTATACATTAAAGGGAAGGTACAACATTGGTAATGTTGGTAAAACTGCTTCTATGAGTATGCTTACTCTCTTTGAATCAAGGTATACATTAAAGGGAAGGTACAACATTGGTAATGTTGGTAAAACTGCTTTCTATGAGTATGCTTACTCTCTTTGAATCAAGGTATACATTAAAGGGAAGGTACAACATTGGTAATGTTGGTACAACATTGGTAATGTTGGTAAAACTGCTTTCTATGAGTATGCTTACTCTCTTTGAATCAAGGTATACATTAAAGGGAAGGTACAACATTGGTAATGTTTGCAAAACTGCCTTCTTTGGGTGTGCTTACTCTCTTTGAATCAAGATACTACATCAAGACCAAGGAAATAAAAGTTTACAGTTTTTGGTTGCAGGTCAGCTTCAAAATCTGTGTGGTGACGCGCCTTTTAAAAAAAAAATTTTTTTTTTTTGGGTAATCTTTTTTTCTCCTAACCATTGAAATACGTGATACATGTATACGCGGTTATTGGTACCAGAAAAATTTCCATACACAAAATATGGTAGCTAAGAGAAGCTGCACAAATCCAGCAAACGTTCATACCCCTATGTGAAACAGTTGTTTAAAACACAATGTGGAAAAATTTCAATCGATCCAGCAATTTTGGCTGCAATTGGACAAGATTGATAACACCATCAACTTTTCTACACCAAATAAGTTTTAGTTTAAAATTCAACCATTTTATTATTTATGAATTCCCAATTCCTTATCTTTAAGATTCCAAAAATTACTCATCAAAATAACTGCTTGAGAGAAGCATAAATGAGCAAAATTCAAAGGTTTACTTCTCATGGTTGAGTCAATAAAGAGATATAAAGTGGTGATGTTCTTCAAATGTTTTTCTGGAATATTTCAAAGGATATTTTCCGTCGTTTCTTTCTCGGCTTCGGGGTTTTCTTGATGACCTTCTGTGCTGGCCGTCGACTTTTGGGTTTAGGTCGTTTTACTTTATGTATCTAGAAACAGGAATAAATAAATAAATAAATAAATACAAAGCTTGAAAATGGTAATATAATATAAAGAAATTGAATTTTAATACTGTCTGGCTATAAAAAGAAATTTATGGCGTGATAAAAATTTAAATGTAAAAAAACTGGTTAAAGTTGATATTCTGTAAATTGGTTTCTATCTTTATTTGCTCTCAATGGAAATGTTCTTTTTCTCTGAATAGGGCAAAAATACTTTTATTATGCTGCAGCCATCTTGGTTTTCCCACACACAAGTCTATGAAAACCAGAGTGAGGCTCATGTCTAAAATGGACTGGTGCCTATGATTTGGTGATTCACTTCATAGTGTTTTTGTTACTACGCCCATTGGGAACTTGACATCACTCTACCGAATGAAACATCTTACCCGTACATCTTCAGAAGGCGGCGGTGAAGGAGCAGCATCAGACTCATCATCCTCACCTCTTACCACGACCACATCAGGACTTGCTCCAGCAGCTGGAGCTCTCCCCCTGTCCTCGTCTGTATTACCCGAGGTATTATGGGCTGGTGTGGCCGATGCAGAGGCAGCTGGTGGAGTCTTGGTTCGGCCGGGATCTGCCTTCTCATCCTCCTCATCATCGGATGGATCCATCAGCTCCATCAGTTGCTTGAACTAAAACAAAGAATGTTCAGAAATAATTCAGTACTGCCATTGGAAAATGCTAGGACATTGTTGTGTTGGCATAGAGGGGGAAGTACCTGGGAAAAACAAGTGTGGTCGCCCCGCCAAAACATGGACAGATAACCTGAAAACATGGACTGAAGGACTGACTGTCCTATGAAATTGTGCAATCTATCACCTTAGACGCCTCTGCCGGCTAGGGTTTCCTGAACTCAACACAACGCCTTTGTTGGATGCAATCGGGTAATATTGGGCACCCATACTTTTATTTGTATGACTGGAAAGATGTTTTGAAACTAGTGAGGAAATGTAGCTTAAATCTTCTATGACATTGGCCCCTCTAGTATCTATGTATTTAATCAACTCACATCTAGATACTCAGCTACGATGTCTCTCTTGTCTCGATCAGTCAGAGGGATCTTAGGCTGTCCAACACCCAGTAACTCCAGTGCCCTGGACGGGTTAAACATCACATTGGATTTACGATTTAACGCCTTGTCGTACACCTTAGCTGCTTCTGTGGGTGAGTATCTATGGATTGTGCTGTCAACAGGGAAGGAAAAGAGGAATTTATGAAAGAAATCAAACAAATTTTTCTGACGAGAATCTACACAGTCAACGATTAAAGGATCCAATTCACAAGTTTCAGCTTCTAGGAAGTGGAACATTAAAGCCCCGATACACTACAGGTATTTTTGGAAATGGTCACAGATTTACATGTTTACTTGGTGTAAAGTTGAAGATGGTATCAAACATCCCTTCAAATATTACTGTTTGCGATGCTCTCATTTTGGTAAACTTAATCAAATTATCTTGCAAATTACTGTTTGTCCTCCATAGACATTGGAATAAATACCAGGCATGCAACTGCAGTTTTTCAAAAAAAGAGGAAAATGCCAGATACAGCAAGAATTTATACAGTTTTTCAGTTTTCAATGGCACAGCTGAAAAACCAAAAAAGAGGAAATCAGCTGATCAGCTGAAAAGCCGCATTCCTGAAGTACATAAAATCAGATGCATTTTCACTATGTTCTCATTAACAACACAATGGAATGATTTGAAACTTTCACAGATTGTTTTTTATACATATGGATGCATTTACAGAAATTTAATAACAGCGAAAGCCTGCCTAGTCCAACCAATGAAATCTAGTAGGAGTCACACCCAGATCCTGTCCTTTTATACAACAATAAACAGGTTTTCACTGTAGCTGTTACCTGTCTCTGAATCCATACATGTCTTTGAGATGTTGCTTGAGGACTAAGAGCATAATACACGCCTGTGATGCCACACAACACTCTAATAATTGAGTCGGATCCTCTGGTATAAGGCCTGAAAAGATATCCAATAATACAGGGGTGTGATTTGACACAAGTAAAAAATCCTGAAAAATGGGTAGCGGGCCTGAACCTCCTGGATGTTTAATTTTTGAGGATTTACAGACTCCACATCCCCACAAACAAGAAACTAGAAGTTTGGACACAATACAGGCCACTTCTTTCTTTTCTTCCTTGGTGGCTACTTTTCTTTTGAGGTAAGGGAAGATTTGTTAAAAATCACAGGCCCAAATAATATTTACTGTGAAACCATCCTTTGCATGACTATTTTGAGAAATGTGTCATTTTAAATAATTTGTTTTCCCTTCCTCAAATAAAATAATTTTACAACCATAGTGTCAGTCAGCAATACCTTGGGTTGTCTTTTGGACGCCCCGTTTGCTAAATTGACACCTTATTTTATTTGAAATACACATGCAAAAATATTTGAATTTAAATATTTAGGCACCCTGTTTTTTGAAAGAATCACAAATTTGGACGCCCTATTTCTGAATTCTGGTTCCGACGAAAAAGAAAATTGCTGTTAAAATAGCAAAAAACATGGATGATACATCTTTACCAGAACTACACATCAAAAAGGATTGTTTTGAAAACATGAATCTCTTGAGATAGAACTTACTCATAAGCGTATCCTCATCCTCCTCCTCATCATCGCTGAAATCATTTTTCTTGCCGTCGATACTCGATCTTGATGATCGAGAAGCTGGCCGGGATGGATGCTTCTTCATAAAGGACTGAAAAAGAAAGAATAAGTCTAAAATATAAAAAAGATTTACAGACTCCACATCCCCACAAACAAGAAAATAGAGGTTTGGACACAATACAGGCTACTTCTTTCTTTCCTTGTTGGCTACTTCTCTTCTTTCAATAAATTTTGATGCAAAGGGAGATTTGTAATAAATCCTGAAATCGGGAGAAATCGGGAGAAATCGGGAGACATGACAGGCCTGATAGTGTATACAAAATACATTTGTGATGTGATCTGGGAAAACCCTTCACATGGTGAAATTTGTCATTTTTGTGTTATATACATCAAATTAACGAGGACACTGTGCCGTTTTCAAAACTGTTTTATTCATGATTCTAGGTTGTCTGTAACTTGAGTTATGCTCTCAGGAAGTTATAGCTGCCACTGTCCTTAAAAAACGATGGCGGAAACGAAAAACAAAGACGGCTTTTTAATTATCTGTCATCATAAAACTATGTTTGGAATTTTTATTTAATATTTTCAAGAATGATGATTTAGATATTAACAATTAAAATGGTAGCAAAAACTCAAATTGTCCCAAAAAAATTAGGGGACTATTTTGCCATTATCTTCAAAACAAGTTCGCCGACATCCGACGGGTTTTCCCCAGATCGCATCACATTTAACTGCTAAGAAATTTGCTTATCAGCTCTTTGAAATCAGCCGCTGGTCTAATCACTTACATCTTTGAAGGACTGAAGTAGATTGGCTCCAGAGACAGATACTGTTATCTCAATATGATGCATGACAAAGAGAGGTTCGTCTTGAACAATGTATGGGAAGTAGGCAAGATTGTCGGCTACAAACACCAGAAGATCTAATTCGGATTTCTGTCAGATAAAAAAATACCATAAAATGTAAGTGAAACATAACTTTTTATTATTATTATTATTATATCATTCTGGTAATGAATGCAAGGATTCCTCAAAAAGCACCCTAGCTTGAAGAAACTAACGAAGTGAAGCGATGAAGTTATTTTCAAAAATACCATACAATGTAAGGGAAACAAACCTTTTTATTACTATTATATCATTCTGATAATGAAACCAAGGATTCCTCAAAAAGTACTCTATCTTAAAGAAACTAGTGAAGTGAAGATGATGGACAAATTTTCAGTTTTAGATGTGGGAAGAAATTTCCCAGACAAACTAATGTAAGAATAACCCACTTAAAGAATTAAGGATGGACAACCCGATATATGCGTAGAAACCACTTTGTTCCATCCCTTTAATCAGAATTAAGAATTAAGATGATGGGGGTCGTAACTTACAGCTTGTTCGTCAAAGAGAGTGAGTAAACATAGTAAAAGTGCTCTCCTGTGTTGACGATGTCCTCTGATAATGCTGTACACATGGTTACAAAGGCTGTAGTAGCCATCTTTCTCTCCCATCCCTCGCAGTGGACATGTCTGATCATCCTGGAAAAGTTTCTGAAGACGGAAGGCCATCTTGATGCCAGCGATGGCTTTCATCTGAAATTGCCGAAGAATACAAACTTTAAGTCATCGTCATCGTTGGCATAATTGTTATCTCAATCATTATCATCATCATTTTTTCCCATCCTGATATAAATTACTTTCCAAATGTAAATTACTTTCCAATTACTTTCCAAAATTATTCCTTTCAACTTATTATCCTCATCGTCATTGTTATTGACATCGTCGTCATCATGAACAGTTTTATTTATTTTCAGGAGTCAGGGGATGGTAAAGGCGTGATCTCATTTTAGATAACACTGAAAATGTTACCTGTATGAAGCCAGGATATCTGCTGTCGATGTCGGACAATTGCTGATCCGCTTTGATCCTGATGGTAGCTTCACTGTCACTCCCCATTGCAATGAGATAAGGAACACACTACAAATGCAAACACAAGATTTAACATTAGTGAGGTGCATAGAAATACATGCTTTAGATACTGTTGTGCTAGCAATGTGAATCATAGTTCTCAAGCGTCTTGACACAAGACTAAATCAGTACCGAGATACCAGCTTTGTCTAGGTTGAGGGGGTCCTGATTTAGTATTGTGTCAAATCCATAAAAGTAAATACCAGTTTGTAATCCTACCTGTACTGGGTGCACTAGGCCCTGCTTCAGTGTAGCGATGATAACTTGTAACGCTGACAGACGTACTACTGATTGTTTATGCATCATAGCTTCCATGACCTGTTTCAAGTACAGCTGCATAACAGAACTACTCATGCTGTGGGTAAAAAAAAATGGACTCTGAAATTGCTTAGATTTATTACTAGAATGGCATATGGTGCAATCACAAACATCTCAGAGGCAAGATTTAATGATGCATTTTACGGGAAAATGTAATCACTAGCTAGACTGAGATACAACATGCGTGTATATCTGCAAAATAGTCTATGCCCTCAATGATGTGATGAATGCAAAAAAAACAGCAAGTCGTAATGGGAACGTTGCATCTCAAAAGTCTTATCTTAAAGATGTTTGGTACCTACCCTGATTGTACGTCTCCCATCTCCTTCAAGTCCTCCTTATTGCCAAGTTTATTCCCTGCAAAATTCAAAATAAAACATTTCATTACAAATCACAAGTGTTTTTTGGTAAATATTTCAGGGGGTTAATGATCACAAAATCTTCACATCTGGATTTTATTCTTTCAGAGGGTTAATGATTGTGAAGTTCTCACATTTTTAATAAGCATTTCAGGTGGGTTTATGATCATAAAATCTTTACTTTTTAATTAGTTTTGTAAAAATCCTGCTAGAGGCACTACTTGAGGACATTAACTACTATTTTTGCATCATAAAATCTTTTAAAACACATTTTTAAAACACATTATCATGAATAATCACTTTTTGTTTTAATTTTATACATATTTCAGGCAGGAGGGTTCAAACCAGTAAATTATTATTATTTTTAAATGGTGAATGATCATGAAAAAAAATTCACAGGTGTTTGCTTGTGTTTTGGTTACATTTCGGGAAGGTTTTCACAAGGGTTTAAAGGGACAGTATTGTCACGATCAACAGGGCATGGAATTGGAATGTTAGTTTTGGATTAATTCAGTGACTGCCATAATACCCCCACATGATAAGGTCATATTACCGTTGCTGCTGTATAATATAAATGAGCCAGTAATTTTCAGTCACTGTGTTAATCTTAAACTAGGACACCGATTCCTTGTCCTGTCGAAAGTCTGCTCTGATCGTGACGATACTACCCCTTTAATGGCTTACATTCTGCATCAGCTCTTCTCATTCTTTCATCCTCTTCTGTCAAATACAGCTGAATGTTCTTCAGAACCTAAATCGTAACAAAACATTCAAAACTATATTAAAAGATATTCTGGAGCTTTTTCTATGGGATAATTCATTTTTTCATCTCTATGGATTGTTTTGTCTGTCCTTTGTTCAAATCACAATTTGATAGTTTTCATACATCACTTTGAAACATTTGTACTAATATTTCATTGAGGAATCGATCAAGTTGGGTTTTAAGAAACCTGGGTAAAAAAATCCTTATCTTCTTTCCAAACAATGCTAGGTAGTGATAATCACTAACCAGGGGCCTATTTCATAGAGAGCTGCTTAGCAGAGAGTTTTGCTAAGCAAATATTTTTTTCTAAGCAATATAAAACACACTACCAGCCAAAATGCATACATTTGGTATGAAAGTTATGCCGTAACCAAAGAAATCCGCTAAGCAAATTGTTCTGGAAAGCAAATTGTTCTGGAAAGCAAATTGTACTGGAAAGCAAATTGTTCTGGAAAGCAAATTGTTCTGGAAAGCAAATTGTACTGGAAAGCAAATTGTACTGGAAAGCAAATTGTTCTGGAAAGCAAATTGTTCTGGAAAGCAAATTGTTCTGGAAAGCAAATTCTACTGGAAAGCAAATTGTACTGGAAAGCAAATTGTTCTGGAAAGCAAATTGTTCTGGAAAGCAAATTGTACTGGAAAGCAAATTGTTCTGGAAAGCAAATTGTACCTGCTAAGCAGCTCAAGTTACCGAGGATAAATAAGAAATATCAAGACAACTGACCTGGCATAGGAGTTTGATGGACGCCTGCCGATCCTCAAGAATGACACAGTATAAAGTCTTCACTTTCGTACCCAAGAGGAAGTTTGCATGACGATTGCACAAAAATCCAGCACCACTAATAGCCTTCAATCGAACTTCTTCATCCGCATGGTCACAGAAGTAGTAAAGGACATCAAATACACGTTCTCTAATCGGCACCTAGTAGTTTATAAAATACCAAACATCAAAGTGACAGCAGAAATGATTTCAGAAATGCTTTCAACGATCTTCAACATTTCAGGAGATTTTCTTTGACATAACAGTATAAATACACATTCTCTTATCGACACCTAGTGGCTTATATGAAACATCAGAGTTAAAGGGACAACATCATCACAATCAACAGGACATCGGAGTGCTAGTTTTAGATTAACTCAGTGACTGAAAATAATAACCCACATGATAAGGTCATATAACCATTACTTCTGTACAAATGAGAATGTAATCTTAAACTAGCACACCAATTCCATGTCCTGTTGAAAGTCTGCTGGTTGTGACAATATTGTCCCTTTAATTAAAACTGATTAGTTGCTATGAACTCCAAGAGTATAAAAAAATCAAAACATTATTATATTGCCCAAAAGAACCGGTATTTAATTGTTAAGTGGGAACAGATCTCAAGTGGGTTATTTTAAAATTTCAAAACAAGTTAACAAACAAGTACTATATTTTCTATGAAACAATCATTTTAATAAAAATATTTATGATCTGGTAAAACCAACGTATGTAAGGATGGTCTTCATGTAGACAGTGTTATTCATTCAAATATATTTTGCTTAACTCAGCGATTAAAAAGAAACAAATTAATGGAGTGCATAGATACAGAAGGGAGTGTGCTAAAGAGGTGTGGTTTGAAATTAACGGCAAAGAATTGAGAGCAGAAAAAGAGACACAGGGTGTGATTTGACAAAAGTAAAAAATCCTGAAAAATGGGTAGCCGGCCTGAGTCTCCCTTTGGTCTAGAGGACAAAGCCCCCTGAACCTCCTGGATGTTTAATTTTGGAGAACTTACAGACTCTCCACATCACCACAAACAAGAAACTATACGTTTGGACACAATACAGGCTACTTCTTTCTTTCCTTTGTGGCAACTTCTTTTCTTTCAAGAAAATCCTAAAGCAAAGGGAGATTTGTAACAAATCCTGATATCAGGAAAAATCCTGAAAAAATCACAGGCCTGCCAGAGACAATCCCCATAGCGTGGGGTTGTGAGTAATTCCGTCAACTAATTTATGTCATATTTTAATTTATTGGCAAAACATGATATATATAAGCTAAATATTTGTTTTCTTTATCTGATTAAAGATTAATTTTCCCTTTAACCATAATGTTAGTTTCGTTTTCCCTCTCATAGAAGTATTTTTGATACCTGTGATACAGCTGCTAAGAGATTCCTAAGATGTGGTAACGTTGGACACAAAATGTACTACGCAATCCTAATGATTACCATGGTAACACATCAATGTTAACTAATCACTGCGACCCATTTCTAAAGCAAGAAAATATCAACCTCACTCAGAATTCACACAAGTATGACATGAATATTATGGTGTACTTGGAATAAGATATGATTTCACTCTTCAAATGTTTTGATGATTATCTGCTAATAAGTAATACACACACTGAGAGAGAGAAACAGTGATTGATTGATGACAGAATGTGAATGAATTTAATATCCAAATACACGAGGTTGATATTCCATAATTGAGGATACATACCGCGTTATTGGGGATAGTTTGTGGGCTTTCACTGGTTGGCTGAGGACAAAAATCACATTGGGATAATAAATAGTGTTTAAGTCAGACCCAAAGTGTGCTAGTAGCAAAAGCATTAAGAAACCATGGCAACAAAAGGCCTACACCTGCTTGATTCAAGGAGATTCAAAGATTTTAAACAAAATATACAAAAGGAAGCAAAAGTTGGAAGAAAAAAAAAGTGCAAAAATAATTTAACACAAAAACTAAAAAGCGACAAAGACTTGGCCACGTAATCAAATAAAAATCACTAAAAATCTATATTGCAAAGGAGGAAAATATCCCAAGAAATGGGTGATTTAAGTTCAGTACTCACCGCATGTGGATTTCTAGGAGTTCTTGGGCTGTCACCCGTCTGCTGACCAACCAAACAAAATACAAACATAGGGAAATGAGACGACACTGCTGTTGGTTTTTAATGAACTTTGATTTAAATTCCATAGGTTTTTTTTATGCAACAACGGACAAATTGAGATAACCCTAATAAACTAGAAAAACTATTGTGTCAATAGTAAATAAATATTTGAATTAAAAGGTACATAAGATCATGGGAAAAACAAATACATAACTTTCATTTAAGCATCAGAGAACTAAATTTTCTGCTTTTGGGTCAAAATTTAGTTGAAGCAAAACAAAAAATATTGATATAAAAAATCTTTTAATACATACAACAAAATCCCTCTTTTGGCTTTAAAAACTGATTTGCATGACACACAAAACTCACCTTTGAGTGTTTGATACCAGCATCAAAGTCAAAGTGTTTACAGAAGAGTCCGACGGTGAACAGCGCCCTCAACAGGGTGTGTTTGTTCTTGGCCATGGTGGCGCTGTCCGGGTTGGATTCGTGCTCTGCTTTGAGTTTCGATAACACAGCTAATAAAAATATTCAAATAAAACAAATGACTTTTGGTGCCAAAAGGAGTGGCCTCCTTGCATATATTTTAAGTAAGTAAATTACCGTCAAATATGCGAAGTCTTCCGCAGAATCCGGAAGAGTTGGCAGCTCTGACATTACTAATTACAAATGTTGTACCTTTCCTTAATATACAAACATGAAAATGGAAGCTCAGAAATCGACCAGTCACAACATGCATGATGGCAGACTTTATCAACATTATTCCAAACGAGATCCCAATCCTCAAACTATGGACTCACTGAAAACTCACCAAAGTATTTCTGAAAGCAATCCCTCACTAGCTTGTAGTTGTGCGTGACATTATTAACAATAGCACCTAAACAGCTGACACAACTCTGAAGCACCTGTCACAGCAAATAACAAGGAATAATTAATTGGTTATTGGTATGGCAAAAATAATCAGGGACAAAATTGTCGCAAAATTGTGCAATAACGTTATATCTTGTTCCATAGGTTTTGTGTGAACTTTGTAAAATGATGACCTTGTTGCACTGAGCAAAATCCATGTCTGCAACAACGTCGTAACTATGATACAACCTTGTTGCACTGATGCGACAAAATCAGGGTTGTGGTGTTTGATGACAGCTACTGAAGCGCCGAGTACAGCAGCACATAACTGTACACTCACCAGCGAGTTGAGAAAGTTCAAGTATTGATATTGGGGTAATAATGTACAACACTTAGAGTACCACATTGTGATAGATTTCG
This sequence comes from Zoroaster sp. YZ-2022, assembly GCA_029582265.1. Taxonomy (NCBI): domain Eukaryota; kingdom Metazoa; phylum Echinodermata; class Asteroidea; order Forcipulatida; family Zoroasteridae; genus Zoroaster; species Zoroaster sp. YZ-2022. The sequence goes on along the minus strand of CM055825.1, from coordinate 1,953,461 downwards.
TGCTTGATAAGACTCCAACATTATTCTGATAAAAAGGCACTTAAATCTCATCCAAAGGGGTGTCATGGGGGGTGTGGCTCTCAAGATGATTGCTCCTTAGCACTTACTGTTTGACCATGTCTAATGATGAGCTTCATCATGTCCTCTTCAAGACTTGCCAGGAATATCTCACTAGGATGATCCATCAGAGGTACCACTAACTCAAGGATGCGGGCGACATTGTGTACAACTAAGAAATCACCGTGTGTCTGCAAGCAAATAATGAAAATCAATCATCTCATCTGGGCCCAATTTCAAAGAGCTGCTATACAGAGAATTTTGCTTAGCAAATATTTTTTACTAAGAAATATAAAACAGACTAACAGCCAAAATGCATACATTTTACCAAATAAATACGCAAAGCACATTTTTCTTGTAACCAATTTGATCTGCTTAGCAGCTCTATGAAATTGGCCCCAGATGAAGAACAAATTGGTTAGGAAAAGTATATAGGAATACAGACCCTCATGCAGTAGTCACTTTGTTTTTCTTCAATACACAATACTATGGGAATCAAAAGGAGGCACATATCAAAAATAGACTGGTGACTTTCAGACTTTGATCTTTTCATGGCAATTCTTCATCAGCAGTCAGAGAATCAGATCAAGATGGTAATGCATTTAGTTTCTATGACTGCAATGGTTTGAAAAGCTGGCTTGTATCATTTCAAAAAGGTGACATCCGAGTCAAACGGATTGCGGGAGCACCATGTAACGTCTCTAATGATTTGTACAACATTATTGGTTCTGAAAAGAACCAGTGGTTTGACAATTTGATGTTACAATCAGTATGCTCTGATCTTCGGTTGAATAGAAATACATTCAAAGGATCTAATCAACAAAACTGTTTTTTTTAAATTTAAAATTGTTCAACTTAAAGTTGTCATCAAATGTTTTTCAGTCTTACTGATCAATAACTAATACAATCAATAACTAATACAAAACATAACTGCCAAATGAATTACACCTTTGTAAAAAAAAATAAATAAAATAAAAATGGTTTAATTTATTCAGACACAAAATAAGTGAACAGAGTAGTTTACTTACACTACATCTTGTGCTGAGGTAGGGTTGAAATGTCATGGCATGGGCGAGCATGAGCGCTGGCTTGACTTTACTGAAAAGATATAACGTCTGAAGACAACTGACAAGACGCTGGCTGCTGACCTTGCCTTCTGCTGATGATTCTGATTGAAAAAAAAAAAATAAAAAATGACATTTTTACAATAATACCATCAATAAAATCTACAACAGTGACAATAACAGGGTTCTGCCCAGGAATTTTTTAGTGCTGGAAAAAAAAGTGTAAAAATCTCAGGACTGGAATCCCGTAACACAGAATGGGGGTGTTATATTTCAGTATAGAAATGCTTCAATTTTTACTGGTAAGACAACATGTATCATCTTTTATTGATAATCTGTGAATGGAAATAGGCAAGTTGGAAAATAAGTGGTGATCGGCATAAACAAAATTGTTGCCAGTGGTGGTCGCGGGATCCTGAGTGCCAGTGAGGGTTTCCGTCACCGACCACCGTGGGAAGAACCCTGCAATAACAGCAGCAGCAATGACAACAACTCATCCAAAGGAAACAGCCCAATTAAAGGAACAATATCGTCATGATCAACATGGCATGGAATCGGCATGCTAGTTTTTGATTAAATCAGTGACTGAAAATAATACCCCACATGTTAAGGTCATATTACCGTTTCTGCTGCATAAATGAACCAGTAATTTTCATTCACTGTTCATCTTAAACTAGGACACCGATTGCATGCCCTGTTGAAAATATGCTCTGATTGTGAAGATGCTGTCCCTTTAAGAGGCTGTTACCCTACAAATACAAAAGCAGCTGCAACAATATCCAATCCCCTAAACACAATACACTAAAGAGACTGTAAATAACAAGCAGCATCAGGGTCAACAAATATCATCAATATCATCCCATCCCAAGGACGAATCCCTCTAAAAAAGACGGTTACCTCAACAAAACTTGGTTATTACAACAATTACCAGCAACAGCATTTCATAAGAATTTGATTTTCAGAGTGTTATTGGAAACAAAATTCATGCACAGATACTTTCAAAGAATAAATATTTTACAAAATTGAGCATAGAAGCTTTTGACTGAGAGAAAGCCAGAGTGAGCTACCTGTTGACTGGAGTTCTAATCTGAGTACGTGCTCCACTAGACAGTCTGTGATCTGCAAGCAAGCTTTCTGTACCGGCTTTTGTCTAGAATCCTCCTCAGCTTTCAATAACTGAACATCCAAGCAAAAATAAAGAACAAATATTATTACTTGCAAAGCTTTTTCGACCTTTAATTTGTTGACAATTATATTTGCCTCAGTTCTGTATATATAAGGAAATATTATTCTTGAGTGAAAAGCACTGTTTTCCCAAACAGTCTTCAGAGAGGAAGGAATTTTTAAAGGTTTTTGTGGGAGGAAAAGTCTAGAATATTGGGAGAGATATAGTCAGAAAAAGGCAAAAATCTTAATCCACATTTCTACTTATAAATGAGATTTGAAGCAAGACCCATCATTTTGAGGACCCCACCATTCTGATATCAGGGAGTAATTGAATCTCAATTTCAGAAATTACATTTAAATTTTTGTCAACCTCTCATGACACTTTGTAAGACAAGTTACTTGCAAGGGTGAGTGTAAGTTAATCTTATTTTAAAGTATAATTGTTGCTCATGGAACAATTGTAGACACTTCTTTTCTTTCAAGAAAAGGAAGATTTGTAAAAAATCCTGAAATCAGGAAAAATCTTCTGAAACCACAGGCCTGGTTGTTACTTACATTGGTTAGTAGCTGTTCCAGCCAATCGTACCCAGATTCTTTGCTTGCAGCTACTACCTCGATAACGTTAAGCGCCCTCTTTAAAAGTTTGTCAGTGTTTACTGATGAGAGCGGTGTAAACCACATCTGCTGGAATGTCTCATTCACAAGTTTCTGTCAAAATTGTGAAAAATAAACACGATATGAATACATAAGACTTAAAGGTTTGCATGGTGAAAAGTGATTACTAGAGTAGGTTTTATCTGGTAAGTAATTCTGTCTACTTAGCAGCTGTGTGAAATTGGCGCCGAGTTATACCTTAATTCCTTCTTCGTCGTTCACTCTTCTGATGATCTTGTTACAGATTTCAGGCACCTTTGGGAAGTCTGGTTGCTCAATGCAGATATCTCGTAGAGTTTTGATGACTCGCTTACGTACACTGATACCGGTATCCTAAACAGTACAATGCAAGTAATTACATTTCATTATCATGGGATACACAGATTATTTTTGTGGTAACTTATCCACTTTATAAATGACTTCATAATTTTTCATAATTGTTTTTCTCCATTATATGCTTTTTCAAAAACAAGAACATACATATCAGGCTCGGAATTTCATCTTTGTAAGGGTCAAGGCCACTTTTTCAAAGTAAAGGGCACTTCCATTAGAACATCAGAATGTCTATTGTAACATTTTTAAGGGGCATCAAGGCCAAGACAATGGAGGTTATAGCCTCCATGAAATTCAAGGTCTGCCATATTAAAATGATAAATTTTTGATCAACTAAGTCAAGTATTTTTCCAACTCAAATCTTTATTTTTATTATTATCCTTGTTATTCAATATTTTTCATAAAGCTAATTTCTCAATAAAATAATTATGCAAATTATTTTGTATCTTTGATTTCCAAGTATTTATCTTACAAGTATTCTCTCAATGAGCATGTTGTAATATCGGTTGATGAGTTCTGGTTTCACCAGTACAAACTTGCCGACCAACTCCACGGCTGCCTCTCTGACACTGGTCGATTGGTCCATGAACCTACAGTGCACAGCCCGTTGAACATCAGCCTGCAGGTTATTCAATCAAATCAAATCAATAAATAACAAAAGTAAAAAATCCTGAAAAATATGTAACGGGCATGGGTCTAGAGGATAAAACCCCTGAACCTCCCGAATGTTTAACTTTGGAAGATTTACAGGCTCTCTACATCCCCACAAACAAGAAACTAGAGGTTTGAACACAATACAGGCTACTTCTCTTCTTTCATGAAAATTCTGCATCAAAGGGAGATTTGTAAAAATCCTGAAATCACAAAAAATTCCGAGAAATCACTGGCCTGAAATAACTCAGATTCTAGCCAATGAATTAGGAATTGTTTATTATAAGAGAGAACGCATAATGTGTTCCTAAGGTATGTAGGATGTGTTCCTAAGGTATGTAGGATGGTGAAACAAAACAGTAAGTAGTAAGAGTTGGGGCAAATTTTGTCAGGGGAGGGGGACTGAGCTAAATTTAATAGGGTCTTTATTCCCCATACAATAATCAAGCAAAGGATTCTTCAGTAAACTTGTAAACATATAGGTATTTGCTGCATCGGCAGATCTGAAGGTACCGCAATGACCAAAAGTGAACCTACCCTGGCCAAAACAGAAGGATCAGCTGCTACGACAGAAGACAGACACTTCATTGCTTTTGTTCTTACTGCTACTGCCGTCTCACTCAACACTCGCAGGATCTAACAAGAAAACAAGACAATCTCTATGAATCTCAAGAAAACAAGACAATCTTTATGAATTTTCGATGCTGAAGTTTAATACAAATTCATATTCCTTGTTACTTAACAAAAAAGAGTGAAGATATTCTATACACTTATAAAACAAACTCAGATAAAACAAATATTTTTAGATGAAGGAACTTACTTGGCTAAGATAGATGTCAAAACTCTGTGAAAAAGGTCTTTTGGAGGCCAAGTACCTTGCTACAAGGGATGAACTTTCATACGTTAAGATGTGTCTTGATCTCCTAAAATTGAAGAAAAATCAACCAATGGAATAGTAAAAGCACTACTAAAATGTCATTAGCGCAACTTTGCCGTAAGAGACCTTAATCACAACATAGCAATCTTGTTTTTCATTTACAAGTCCATGTTACCAAACCGAAGCTGGATGGCGAAATAGTCTGGTCCCTTTTCATGCATTGAGAGTTAGCACTATAATCTTACTTACATATACAGGGAACATGACAAAGATGGCCACAGCATGATAATGGCCTGTAGCAGAATACACCTGCTGATTCTTTATTTCTCATATAATCAAAATAAATAATTTCATTAAAATCAGTTTTCTTAATTGAATGAAAAGTTCGACTTAGAAGTGACCTTGATGAAAGATAAAAAGAAATGATTGCATTAAGATCAGTTTTCTTACTTGAATGAAAGGTTTGACTTTGATGTGACCTTGATGAAAGATTTCAAGAACAGTTTCCGCCTCTCGGCAGCTTGTATGATCTCTGTGGTGGTATCGACGACAACCTCTTCACGATCACTGTCGTCATCACTGCCTTCTCGTTGTGGCGGAGGTGCTTTGATGGTTTGCTCCACTTCAGCTGTGGTGTCGCGGAACCACTGAGCTACGTAGAACTGCCTCGCAAACTGGGAATAAATCCACAATAAACAAATTTAAATATGTTCCTCCCATATTTTTAGCTATTTTCACAGCAATTTACAGAAAAAAGTTTTCATCGGAACATTGCTGTTTCACTTGAAAAAGTGAAACAAATGCTGTCAAATGTGTATGTGTAAATGTATGTGTAAACAATCTCATTGCCTTTTTTTTTTTTACCAAATCGGCAAAGCCACATTTGTGTCAACAGGCGTTTAACATTGTTGCTTTGAATAAGTATAACGAACGACCTCTATAGAGTTAGGTTTTAATGTCTTACCAGTATGGCAGGATCATTTTGACTGTTGTATGACAGGTAGTCCAGCATGGATTGCTGTAAACTCTGAATGTAAGCATGCTTATCTAAATCACGGGGAGACTCGTTGCCACCTGCTGCACTTGTCTGTATTAGAAGAAGAGATAATTCATTGGTTAACTAAACCAAAAGAAAAAAACATTTCTCAAGTTAATGAACTGTGATAAAGGATAAGTTACCACTGCTAAAATTCACAGTGCTGACCAAGTTTCTTTGCAAAGACATTCAAATAATCCACAATACAATTTTGTAGTTTCATCAATTTTGAGTTTTCCTGTTTCTATCTTTTTGCCTTCACAAAAAAAAAATAAAAAATTAAATTTGTTATTTCTTTGTCAGAGTATATACTTCAACATAATTTATTTTATTTTTTGCAATTACCTGGTTAACAATGGTGTCGAGTGTATCTTGGTCCATGTTACTTGACACAGCATGCTTCCTTAACCTGCTGGCTATCTGTCCCAGGTAGTCCAATGACGATACACGCATCGTCATGTCGTTGGAGCGGTTGTTAAACTGATGCATCTATTTATTTATAAAGAAGAATTTTGTTACAGTTCATCAATCCAAATAAAATTTGTTTAAACATCTTTTAACAGGATAATCCATCCAGCATGGCTAATCACTTAGGGCATGCATTTATACAGAAATATCAGAAACATAATACACAATTTAAAAATAAGACTGTTAACAAAAATGTAGGAGTTGATTTCTCTTTCAACCCCTAACTAAACCCCACTCTCAACGTTCTCAAGTCAACCTACCAGCAATCTTCCTAGTAGACTCAATAGTAGCTCAGCAGCGGGCCATTCTGGTTTATTGACAGAAGACAAAAGATCTTGAACAAAGTTCTCAAAGAGAGGTCGATAGTCCTCTTCATCTCGGCTCACACACCTGTTTCAATCACGTCAAAAGCAGAGATTAAGGGAATGAATGTGTCATATAACACTTTCCATCGACCAAACAGCCACCATCTTGTTTCTTATTACACAAGTCTATAGGGATCAAAGTGAGGGTTTATGTTCAAAATAGAAAAGTACTTTTCAACAAGATTTTTTTGTTGTCAGGCAACTGTTTAAATATGGCTGCCTAAGATACACATTTTGTTTTCCTACAAGCAAATACCTTGCAAAGAAATGTCTGTGAAGCTTGTGGTGATGAGCGCTTGTACTTTTATCATGCATGTGTTAAAAAAATAGATAAAAAAGAAATATTTTGAAAAATACAGGTCCCAATCTTAACTGCAGCTACCACGGCCATTGTCGTGGTGCCTCTCAGTTCTTAAGGTTGAGGCCTGAAAAATACTTACTTCTTCAGGAAAACTGACAAGAAGTTCTGCCCAGTTCTTACAGCAGTCTCATATGTATTCACTATCACAACATCTCTATCTGTCTGTAACACAAGAAATCAGTTTATACATAAATGATTAAAACAAATCAAACAGTCATGCTTTCCAAGACGACCAAGGACTCTATTGTTCCTTTCTATTGTTCCCATTGTATTTTCAAGCACTCTCCATTGGTTTTGCACACGACGTCCTTCCGAGGACCTGGTGAATGAACACCAATTGTCCTTGGTTTTTAAGTCAAATGCTAATCTTAAACAGTAACGATTGAGATCGTAACGATTGAGATTGAGGTATAATAGTTGACCTGGTATGTATTTATGTAAAATTTTGCATCAAACACAAGAATTGTATACGATCAAGAAGTCATGCAAAGCCTCAAATCCTTGATCAAGAAGTTACCTCTTCCTTTTTTTTTAAATTTGCACGATGAATTTTTTTTTTAATTTTGTACTTTTCAATTCTGCACCCAACACAATAATTGTGTATAATCAAGTAGTAATAATACCTTTTGTGTCTTTTTGTGATCATCCTCAAAATCATACTCATAATCGTCCTCCGATCCACCATTGTTGTCGGTGGTGTCCTCTTTAGGTTGATGCAGCACGACAACACACTGAATCAACTGCAACACAAGAGCTGTCACCATCTGAATATTGGTGTCCTGGTTCAACCTGCAAACAAGGAAAAAGTTCAAGTAATCTAACATAGCACCGAGTGAATTTAGACTCACTTCATAGGATTAGGTTAAAATTAACCAATGGTTCTTCTTGGAACTCTCAAAAGAGATTCTTTTTCTGCAAATCTCACTATATCTATTCCCATCATGCATAGATTGAAGTCTTATTTAGGTTAAGATTAAATAGAAAATGGTTTCTGGAAGTATTCAACTCACCTGAAATTTCTGAGATTCTTCTTACTTGATGGTAACCTTGCAAGTGATGCGAAGATGTCTTCCAATATCAGCTGTCTGTGCTTCTCATACTTGGAAAACACCTTTTTGAAGATGATAGGAAGGGATTACTATTATTTTGTAAAAATATTAAGTGCATGTGGCAAGTTATTTCAGCCAGAATACACTTTTTGTCAAGTGTCTGTAAATCAAGAGATATGAATAAAATCCAACCTGAGAAAGTAAACGTCAACCCTCCTATTCTTAAAACCATTCGTCTTTTTCATAGTGTTCTGAGGGATCAAATTATACAAGGGTTCAATATGTCGTAAATGAAAAAATAATGAAAAGACATTCAGGTTTTTAATTTTCGGATGACATAAATACATTATATGAAACAATGGGGGCTCTTAGGTATCAGACAAAGCATCATAATAATAATAATAATAATAATACATAAGATTTATAATACGCACATATCCACCAAGAAGTGCTCAAGGCGCTTTACAGTAAACAAGAAATCATACAATAGCATAACAATACAATAGCAAATGCAATATAATACTAAACAAAAAGATAAAAAATGCATAAATGAATGTTAGTAGTCCTTATAGGCAAGACACATACAGCATGATGACTTACCGTTGAGATGAGTTTCATTGCACTAAGCTGAAGTTCACTGATATTCTCTACAAAGAAGGGAGCTGTTCCTATCGACGAAACCTTAGGACAATAATGAAATCAAGACAATTTCAGTTCTGTTCTTTCAATCAACATATTTACTGTACCGGTACTTTATCAAATAATACTTGACAAATAAAGCTACAATGTGGTTTAAGGGGAAAATGTTACTTGACAAACTTGACAAATATTTACGATACCGGTACATTTGTAACTTGACCCAAAACTTATTTACAAATAAAGCTACACTATATTTTAAGGGAAAACGTCACTAGTAAGATCTCAGTGTTCACTTAGAGTTTATTTCTACACAATGGCTATTGTTACAGCAGTCATCTAACGTTGTCTTTTAGGGAATTCACTTGGAATAGCGTACCAATTCCATTTAGGAAAGCATTAGACGACTGCCGTAACAATAACCCTGTTAGTGATGAGGTTTCCACTTACCATTAATACTGTTGAATCTGTGAGGATCTGTATATCCAACAATTCTGCTAAGTTAGAGACTAAGACACAAAGTTTGTTGTACAGGGCAAGAATGGATTTCTCAGTGGATCCATGGGCACGAGCTCGCTTCATCTTCATGTTGGTATAAACGGCATCTGACAAAACAAAAAATGCATCAAAGATTCCACTGTGGTATTAAAATCCATTTTATTCCTAAAACAGGAACATAACCTACACCCTAGGGAAGGGTTACAATGAAAATACAAATAATTGTTACATTATGGTAGACAGGTTTGCTGAGAATATTCATCTTCAAATGTTAGTTTTTGACTTTCCTTTCAAAAAGGTTATAAAGCATTAAAGTCACAAAAAAAACCATTTACGTATAACGTTGTGTGCCCGGAAGAAGGATGTAACGAAGGTGTGACTGGCAAAAGGTCGTAAGCAATTAATGTGCAAAATTGTGTTTCAAGAACACCGAGTGTGAAAATTTGGTAATTTTTCTGCCCTTTATAAGTCATTGTAGGAAAGTTAAATTCTGCATGGGAATGGGAAAACATGTCTTGAGAGTAATTCTAGCAATAAATATATAACAGTTATTCCCTAGTTTTTTTCAAAGGAGCCATTTTATTGCTTACGACCTTCTTCTGGGATAAAAAAGTTGTACGTTGTATGCCCGGAAGGTCGTAGAGCCTTACGACGATAATATCCGAGGCCAAGAAATGGCAAAGCATTGACGTAGTGAACACCAGTACCCTATCAACACTTGTTTCAAGTGGGCAGTCCAACTCCCAGCCAATTTCAACATGTATACATCAAAAAGTGAGACATGGATAGCACCTGCCTAATGTAGTAACTTTTCATCAGCCCTTTGGGTGGACAAATGCAAGTTTCCGTGGAACATGGATAGCCAGACAGAAATCAAAGTCCTGACTCACTGATTCTTACAACACAGTTTGCAAAAAAAATAATGTAAACCCAGAGGTCGAAGGTTAAAATCCTGCTCTGGTAAATTTTGTTTTGTTTACTCCAAACAATAAAAAAGGAAGAGTCAAATCAATATTTACTTTTATCCCCGCTGACTCGGTAGACCGGATCAAACTCAGGATAGATTGAATTCTGCAGCTGGAACTTGGCTAGATTAGTGATGCGGTCTATAACATCCTCAATGAACACCTCCTTCGGCATAGCATCTGATGTCATGATGTACAATGCCGTCAGGGCCGAGTCCATGGAATGTATGATCCGTTCCATGGCTAGCTCACGCCACAATCGCTCACCACGAGCCCCTTCATCCTGGTTGATAAGGGAATAATAATAATAATATTGCAGTCTTTAGGCCGGGTCATACTTCACACGAAAGTGAATGCGAAGCGAAATTCATGACGTCGACAATGGTTCATGGCAAATATTCGCGGCGAAGGTTCGCAAAAGTTGAATACATTTCAACTTGCGCAAATCATTCACCGCAAATTTGATGACGTAAAATTCGCTTCGCATTCGCTTTCGCGTCAAGTATGAACCGGGCTTTACACAGCGCCAAATCTATCACTGTGTAATACTCTAAGCGCTTTACATTATTACCCCTGGTCATTGGCCAATAGCAATCTACTCTGATGGACATGATTATTACCAACTATATTTGTTCAAAATCACAACTTACATGATTGACGTTAGGTTTCACTTTTGTGCCATCACGGATGTTTCTCTCCAAGATGTTCAACAGTCGTACAAGCCTTTCATGTGGAATCTGGAATTAAATGAAAATGTATTAATTAATAATACAAATTTATGGGCATTTATAATAGGCCACTTCTGTCATTTGATTCTTCAAAAAAGTTTAGTTTCTCACTTTGGTATTTATTTGAATCGATTCCAAGCCTACAGGCCATTCAACCTACCTGGTTCATGACTGACATCGACTTGAGTTTAGCAGACTCTGAGAGGAGATCATGCAGGAGTGGCTTGCTTATGAGTAAATCTGGATTACACTCGTCCATTTCTTCATCCTCTGCTGTGAACAGGAAGTAAACAAATAAACAACAATAAGCAAATAAACAAACGTTGTACACTTACATTACAAATATATTCATAGTTGAAGGATTCACAAACAAGAATTTTCTGCATATCTACAGTCCCTTCGAGTGAATGGAATCTTCTCTTTACCAAACACCTTGAGTCAGCTAATTTGGGACTTAACAAACCCCTGTAGATTCATCATTTCTTAAAGGTGTCTTATGAGAGGTCGACGGTGATGTTTACCTTGCTCAACAGTCAGGTCCATCTCCTCAGATCCCTCAAACACGGCTTCCATTGCTGCATGAAATCTCTTGAAAGTAGCTGATTCTGTCAGCTCTGTTTATATAGTGAAAGAAAGAACATTACCACCAAAAAAATGTCAAATCGAGTCAAAATCCCCAAAGATTCAAGTACTCAAAATACAGAAAACAAAATGATAAATACCACTGACTTATTAATCTTTAGAAAATTATTTATACACAAAAAGGTTGAAATTCAACTTAAGAACAGATCCTTGTATTTCTTTTTTTATTCCTGTTTTTAAGAAAATAACAAATTCAAGGCATTGGTCTATACTGGACAACAGTCTCACTTTGCTCCTATAGACTTGTGTATTAGAAATCATGGCTTCTCCAAGGTAACATCTTATAACTTTTCTGTAGCACCATATGAAATCTATTTTGGAGCTGTGTAGTTCTGAAATGGCCAAAAGAATTTATCAGCGGTTTAAATCCCTCTGCCTTGCCCATCTTAAAGTTATTTAAAGGTTTACGTCGCAGCTTCTTCAACTTACCATCATCGTCCAAGTGTCCGATTTTCTTGTGTGGAGCTTTATCCCTCTTCAATTTCTTCTTTGGTGCTGAAAGACAATCATAAAACAATAAGAACCCTCATTTACTAAACACTTCTTTGATTTCTGTGATTTACAAGACAGACCATGTGGATGTTATCAGTTTGAGAAAGCAGTTTCTGTGTCTTGGGCAACCAAATTGATTAACCCTAACCATGCTCAATGCAACAAAAAGCAACAAATGAAAAAAAAAATTGTTCTAGCTGTTGTATCATGTTACAATGAGCAGCCTGCACACGTTTTTGTTGATGCATTTTGTTGCATTCCACAGGGTGCCTGTGAAATGCCTGTAGGGGGTTAGGGTTAATAGTCAATCATAGCTTCAGTTGGTGGTTGCTTTGGGGCAAAACAAAAACTAATGTCTTTAATTTCACACAACTGGATGAGAAAAAGTGAACTCAATAAAATCATCTTTTTTAAAATTTAACAAAATCGCACTTAGATCCAGTTACATCCACCAAGTCATTATGTTACAAGTTAATCTTTACAAAAAGAAATACTAAAATAGATTTATTCTTCCAGTAGGTATCTCAAGAAGATCTGAGACGTCTTTCGAGAAGTTCACTTACCTTCTTCCACTTCTGCCTCATTCTCAATGAAGATCTGGGTTGGAGGGCCTTGAGCCACAGGAGACGGGAGGGCCTCTTGCCTTGAAGCAGGAGGAGGAGCTGGTTCCCATTCTTCATCGGTTTCCGTACTCTGCCTCAGCCTCTTTTTCCCTCGGCCGAGAGGTTTGCTCATCATGGCAGCCTGGTCCTCCGTAATGGAGATCTTTGTGAGTAATACCCTTGGTTGACCGATTGCACTTTTAGAAGTTGAATCTGTGGATAAATATACTGTTTAGTTGATGAATCTGTGGATAAATATTGTTTAGTTGATGATTCTGTGGATAAATATTGTTTAATAGTTGAACTGTGGATTCTGCAGCTAAATCTGTTGAATATTAGAACCTACACCAACTACACCACCATGAAAATTGCAAACGCATGACCATTTCATCATGGGAAGTGTGACCATGTCATCATGGGAAGGCGTAACCTTTTTGATAAATCTGTTTAGTTGAGAGGTAGGAATGGTCCATTGTCTCAGATTGTTCCCACATTAAGTAGTAAGTGGAAAGACCTCCCATGCCCCTAATCAAAAATTGATATACGACAAAATAATTCTAGCTTTGTAGGCCTACCCTGTCATTACATCAAATCAATTTGTCACATTTTGTCTCGGAAAAATAAAGTTGGTAAATTCACTTGAAATAACAGATCCTAAGAGAATAATAAACAGGCTACTCACCACCATCCTCTGATCCATATGCCATATTACCTGCATCCCCATTGCTGTCTTTATCCTGTGTTGTTGTTGTCTTCCTTGTTTTCCTTTGAGTCTCTTCCTTAGAAGGCTTCTCCGGAGGAGATACCTCCTCGGGTGGCTCTTCATCTTGAGCACTTATCACACCAGTTCTTTCATCCAGTGTTACATCTTCCACAAAGACATTATCTGTTTCCTTGGCAACTTTACTGACAGTGTCCTTTTTCACTTCTTCCCTCACAACTTGTTCTGGTTCTTTCAATACTTTTTCCGGCTCAGCTGTCAATACTGCTTGTTCTGGTTGCACAAGAGGTTGTTCAACAGTTTCCGGTTTAGACTCCGGCACTGGCTCAGGCAGTTTTTCTTTCTCCTTTGGCTCGGTTGGCTTCCCGGGAAACCTTGCAAGCTTGAGTTTGATCTTTGTCGACCCGCTGGCGTCGGGGGAACTAACAATGTTATACTGAGGCAGTTCCTTCTCTCGGTCCCGGTCTTCTTTGTGCGACTTATTGCGCTTTTTCCTCCGATTTGAGTCCTTCACTGATGAATCAGACTCCGTGACATCACGGGATGTATCATGGGAGGAACTCTCTTGGTTAGTTGGCTGATCTCCTTGGAAGTGGAAGGGGGACTGGTAAGAAGCGGGGGAAACACCCACATCGGACTCCTGCAAGGAAAAACATTTTTTCTTGAGGAAACATTCTTACTTTTAAACTTCAAAAGTTAGCGATGAGAAATTGGAATTGTTTGCATCTTCAGGAATAAACAAGATGCAATAAAACCACACAAATTTAGAATTTGAGAGAATGTTGCATAAATAAATAAGGGAAATTAAAAGATGAATTCCCTATAAACCTTAGAAATATTTCCTCTCTGCTCCTACAATCCAACCATCCAACCATCCCTCCCCCTAAACTAAACTTTGGTGAACATGTGTCACACAAAGAGATAATGTTGTATAAATTACCTTTCCAGAATGAGCTCTTTGATTGGCATCTTGATTTGGTGGGCGCTTACGAGGTCGCCCTCGACCCCTTGGTGCTGCCTGCAGTGCGTAGTCCCCTGATGGACCAGCTCCTACATTCAATTAAAGAAAACAATGATCATCTTCTGTCCAGCAAAAAAAACGCAGAAACCATTAGTAAATTAACGAAATAAAAAAAAAAAACTTGATTGTGACTCAAACTTTCTACACTTTAAAGGGAATGTACAACATTTTATTCCTACCATTAGGTGGTTGGGCAAGCTGAGACCTTGATTTTCCCTGCACTGGTGACGGAGTTGGAACAGGCTGACTTGGGCTTGTAGCAGTGGCTGGTGAAAACTGGTGTCCTGTGTAACCATTGACTGAAGTCGGAACAGGAGATCCTGTTCACAGAAAATAAGTGTTTCAATAAAATCTATGTAAAAACTGCTTTTCACATCTTTCCCTTGTGTCACGTCCATGAGGTCTTTTTTATGAAATAAATGATTTTTTTGCAGAATATACGTATCTGGTCTGTCAATTAAACAACACAGATTAACCAATAGGGTCACACCTTTCCATAACAATTGTTATGTCAGGCGCGTCTCCAAAGTAAACAAATTTCTGTGTGTACATAATACGTTTACAAAAAGTACACACGTTCATCAAGTTGCTGGAAATACTAGCATTGTTATACATGTATTTTACGTAGAATACGCATGGTAGCCTTGTATAATTGGTCAGTTTTTGAACGTCATCTGCAGAGCTACAATTATGAAAAGATTTTGTACAACAGACAAGTAATCCTATGCAATGGAGTCCAAAAATAACATTTTTTTTCCACAGTGACACTGCATTACCTTGACCTGCCAATCCATCCCGTTGATACTGATGCGGGCTTCCGTATGGTATCTTGACAGAGCTCCCTTGGGGGTAAGCGGCAGGGCTATTGGGGGTGAACAACGGGGATGAGTTACCTTGCATTCCTGTCATGTGACTGCGATTATATGGACTGTGTTGAACAGCGCCCTCAGGGGATGTTTGGTAGTAGGGTGACGGAGCCATGGGTTGTCTAGGAGATACACCTGATCAAATAAAACACAAAAATCATCACTGAGCATTTTTTAAATTCAGTTTTGCAAGAGAATTCAAGCTAAAACTGTAAAATCCTGCATTGGTACAACCTGAAAATAGAAGTGGTTAACCAACCAAATAAAACTCAAACAGATTAAACAAATTTAAAAGACAACTCGGCTCACCTCCCATCTGTTCCATTCGTTTTTGCTTGAAGACATTTGGATTTCGGGCAAGTATTGCTTGTAGCAGGACAGGGATGTCTCCTTCAATTTCATTACTGCTCGACTTGTCCTTGAGCTCACTATGTACAGATACAAAATTCAATTTAAGAAATCACAAATACAAAGCAATTGCCAGAAACTATTGGTTAAATAAGGAAAACCAAGGGCGATTTATCTTTTAAGGGAAGGTACATTAGTATTCATTCAACCCTCTAGTTTTCATAAAAAGTATCATACAACTAATCCGTGAAAATTCATCACGGTGTGCTCACATTTTCATGTTTTCATATTTAAAAAAATAGTTTTTGTAAATTCAGCAAAAACTATTTTTTCTCCAAGACAAACACTTCATACAAAAACCTTTCTCAGTATGATTGATAATTCTACCAACTTTACACCAACACAGTTTTAATTAAAATTTTACCATTTGGTTATTTTTGAATTATCAAACCTATATCTCACAAGATTATTTAAAAACTTACATATTGTCTGTACTAGTCTGGCTGAGAGCATGCAACAGCTGTGGTACAAGATTTTCATCCTGTATTCCCAGAAGACGTTTAGCTTCATCTGCCACACGAGGGCTGTATAACAGGCCTTTATTATTGATGGTGCATGGTAATGGTGACGGCAGGGGTAGCTCTGTTAATACTAGGGATGGAAAAATTAAATACCGCCACAAATAATAAGAAAGAACCTGCTAGGTTTGAAATAAACATTATTTTACACATAATAAGGAATGATTTCGTTCAAAAATTTTGTGTAGACATAGTTGGCTGTGTATGTTATGCTAATTTTGAATAACAAATCTTTCATTATGATTAGCAAATTGTGAATTTTGTGCAGCATTTTTAACTAATAATTTGCAAATAGAATACTTACAATCAGTGAGACTTGATATTCCAGATAACGTTGTAATAGGAACACTTGGCACCTCTCCATTCATGTTGGCTAGAGTTGGCTAAAATCTAATAAAAAACAAAACAAAATGTTAATAATAATAATAATAATAATTTGTAGCGCACACATATCCACCCTGCTGGGCGCTCAAGGCGCGGAAACAAAGAAAAAACATGAATACAAACAATATACAATGATAGCATAGAAAACATTATGTACTGAAATACATGTACCTACAATGCAATTACAAATATACACCATCTTTGAAGAATTGTGACATAAGGTGAGTTTTAAGCAGGGACTTAAATCTAGTTATACTATGACAAGATTTGAGTTTAGTTGGAAGATGATTCCAGAGTCTCAGAGCCGCAACAGAAAAAGACCTATCACCCCAGTTACGTTTTGAAGTTGGTTCCTTTAGGAGTGACATGTTGCTGGAACACAAATTGCGTGATGGAGTGTAGACTTTAAGCAGTTCAGAAATATAAATTGGAGCAATGTTATTAACCCTAACCATGGAGGAAGAATTTCTTCCTCCATGCCCTAACCCTCCAGGGTATTTTGGCTAGAAACCCTGCCAGACGCATCAGATTGCATCGTTTGTCAAAGTGACTTGGCTGCAGAGTGCAGCAAAGTGCAGCTGTGCATTTTGCTGCGTGTGGCAGTCAAGGGTGTATAGTGTATATCAGTGGTGGTACAAGTACCTTGCAAATTCCATCAATATGCACCCGTAGATGCATCAAAAGTTGCTGGGAGGGTAGTAGGTTTTCTTGGTTGCTGGGAATTTAGTTGCTGGGAAGGTTTTGTTTGGCTTTGAATATTTGAAACAAAATAGCATCACTGCCTGTTCTTTTTTATGTTTTCCTTTTGTTTCCATTCTTTTGTGGGTTTTCTGCTATTGAACTCAATTTATTTTATTTTTTTATGGATTTCTTCATTTTCTTCTTTATTTTCTTCTTATTTCTTTTGTTCCTCTTATTTACATTTTGTTTCTTTTTCAAACTTTTTCTTTGGGCCATACATGTACAATGCATCATCCCAGACTGCACTATGAAAGTAGAGTGAAACCCGAGACATACCCTTCAGACCAGGGACCCAAAGTGGTTTGCCCAATTCCCCAGCACTTAGCTGGTTTGACCTCAATTTCCATCAGTATTGCTACAAAGTTCACAGCAGTTAGTGGTTGCATTTTGCATCAAAGTGCACCAGACTTTTCCACCTGATGCACTGTGCTGCGTCTGGCAGGGTTAGGGTTAAAAGATTTGTGAAAACAATTCTCTGTGAAACAGGAAGAGTCAAAATTGGGGAAATTAAGGAAAGAAATTAAGGAAAGACTCCTTTCGGGTAGAACGCTGTATCCGACCGCCACTTTTTCTCATTCAATATAACCAATAATGTAATCTTACCTACTCAGTAAGGTGGAGAACATATGGATGATGGACGTATACTCCAAATTATTCCAGGATATTTATTTCATGAAAAATTAGGCATTTTTGGTATAAGACGACTTCCTCATAGTCATGTCAGTTTGATCTTGTCAATTCCCCCGTTAGTGACCAACATGGTCACTGTACATGCGCAGGGGCAATTATAATAAGATCCTTCTATTTTCTGAAGGGGAATATTTTTTTTACAAGGGAAATAATGTCAGAAAACCATCATAAAAGTGAATTTTAAAGATAGTTTTCGCTTTCTAACTGTTATATCACCCCCAAAAATCGATAGAATAATTGTTTAACTGGTCAGTGGTTGCAAAAAAATTCCAAAAAAACCTTAAAAAGTGGCGGTCGGATACAACATTTTTTTGCTCCTTTCTCAAACTTGTGAATTCATTCAGAGAGGGAGGCACCGATTCACATTTTTGGATATCATGATCTCAAAGCATGATCACTTTTTCACATATTTTCGTGGTCATCTTTTGCTTTCCATGTGGGCCTATGGGGAATTGTTACACCTTCGTAAATAGCTTAACTGGTAACAATTACCATCAATTGGAATACACTTTGAACAAGTACTTTCTAGCATTAAATGAATTGCCAAAATGTACTTATTTGCATTGTTTAAATACAACATTGATACAGACAAATCCCAAAGATGATGAAATTAATGTTGATCTGCACACTTCTGGGTTTGATAACGAGGCTCTCAGTGTTGATGCATGTGCTGTATGATGGGAGAATGAGTCGTTCAATTGTCTACTTCGCATCGGTGTTGTGACTTGACACAGAGAGCCTCGGATTCAATGCGGAAGTACGCAGACTGGGTCAATTTGAAATTTGTCTATTTTCCGAATTATGCAATTGTAATATTGTAACCAATATCTAAAAGATGTATTTATAATTGAACTATAAAACATTAAATCCCTATTACTTTTTTACTGATACTATCTGCTCAATTGACTTTGTGCACATCCATGTGCATTTGTTTACATTTCTTTTCCAACTTCGATACCCAGAAGTCCTTGTGCTCGCATGCATTATTATAACCATAATTCCAATATAGCACAAAGTATGAATCGAGGGTCACCACGATCATGTTCATCAGTTTGTAAGATTGAGATCATTTACTAACGTTACATTAATTAAATCACAGGCAAGTAACATTAACATTAGCCACACAGGCATAGTGTTTTGAGTTTGAACAGCTAACGTTACATTAAGTTACCTAGGCCTATTAATATTATGCCTAACATTAAAAGCAAGATAGGCCTAATACAACTAACGTCATTAGCACCATAACGTTAGCCTGACTGAGGACGAGTGATGATACTCATTACTGATGAAAAAAAAAATCGGCTTTAAAATTAACGTTAACTTTGGTGTTTAATATTAATAAGAATGTGAAAACAGTGTCGTGTGAACACCAACGAGCATGACGAGGAAACTTAAAGCCAGGTTAACGTTAGGCCTTAAAATGAGTTAGTGAAACTATGGTGTTCAATGTTTTCCTTCACCACCATCAGTCAGATTCATACAGCCACATGGACAATAGAATGGCACGGCCCCACAATTCAAGGACCCCCACCAACACCCTCCCCCCCCCCCCCCAGCCCAGCCAATGGCAATGCCAATACATGCCATTGCATCAACATCATATCGACAACGTTACAATTTTGTGAAGAAAAACACATAAAGATACCAATTAGACGAAAATTCTCACCTTTATACGGAAACAGAACACAAGCTAGTACTACCAGCAGCAACAAAGTGGTTAAATTAATGTCGGAAGGGAATTAAAAGTGAACAGGATGTCCCCAGAAATGAATCAGGGCCCGAAAAAAGTGACTACATTGTCGCGCCAAAACAAGAGATTTCCTCAGCACTACTCAAATAACATGCAATTAGGCCTTTTCATTAATGCTACGCCAAACTAATTTAGTGGCAATAGTTCATTCATTTTATCATAAAATAGACAAATTATGAATAAATATTTTAATATGATGTGTTCTGTTCAATAATTCTATGATTTAGTGGTTAAATGGAGTGGAAAATAAAACAAAACATCACAAAAGAAACTATTTCTTGACGCGTATGAATACAATATGGCGTCCCCCATTAATTTTCACTTTACCGTGGCTTACGAATTTCGGCTGCGGCCGGTGCATGTTCATCTAGTACGGTCCGATCCGCTAGCTAGCGCTGCTGTCAGACACATTAAAAAGAAACCCTTCCGGAGTATGGACGCATTTTTCATTCCGTAAGATGGCAGTGAAAGGTCTTGAATAATTAGTTCATTAAAAATTATTACTTTTAAAAAGGGAAAAATTAAAATATTTGTTTAAATGTACTGACACTTATATTGCCATCGTATGTCCAAAGACAGAAATTTAACCAAAAAGCAAAAAGCGCTTCTCGCGCTCGGACCGTACTGACCTATTAGGGGCGGATCTCGGGTGTCTGAAAAGGGGGGCACATTGATAAACAGGGCTGGAGGGCGGGGGAAACACTGCAAAAAAGGGGCCACGCGTGAGACCGTATAATAATTTTACGTGTGTGGTTATTAAAGGACAGAAGGCCTAACGTTATTTATTATTTTTAAATATATATATAAATAAATTTATTGCTTTAATGATTGATGAGGGGGCTAAAAAAATCTGTGGAAGTTTCACCTCAATCGTGTATCAGTAAATACGCCAGAAGGAATTTGGCAAATGAAGCCTATTTTTTTAATTTTTGTTTTATACAACAAAAGGTGGCACAGGCTAATTAGTTTTAACAAAAAAGGAATTTAACTGTGTCAGAAGTAACTTGACGTAAATAAACCTCATACCTTGGACCACAACAATTCAAGGGCGAGACCGGCGGCGCCGCCACATATTAGCGCAAAAAAAAAAATCAACCGGTATAAATTAAAATAAACTCGCTCCTCGAAGCTGATTTTGAATGTTTATTTTTTTTAAATGTTGACATCATGAATGTACAAAGTGTAAGTGTTGTTGTTGTTGTCCCGTTAGGGGTCGCCACAGCGTACAGTGGGGTAATAAACTGTAGACAAACTGTTTCCAAGAAATTCACGACCGACCCTTGAGGGCGCACTATCTGTGAACTGCAAACTTGATCAAGAAATTAACTCTGAATAATGGTGTTACATCGGTTATCACCGAATTATTTTGCGAAAGCTAACTTGATGTTAAAAAGTTGGTAAAGGTACAAATCTTATGGAAAATTTACTCTGTTAAAAGAGCTTTTTAATAATTCATTGAGAACACAAAATGTTTGCTCCAAATGAAAATTGTGAATAGTTCTCAACACTTTTCTCATGCAATTTGAGACTCTGCTGGTTGTTTACTGTTTATCTTGTCAAAGAAAGTTGTAGCATAAT
Source organism: Zoroaster sp. YZ-2022 (assembly GCA_029582265.1). Classification (NCBI taxonomy): domain Eukaryota; kingdom Metazoa; phylum Echinodermata; class Asteroidea; order Forcipulatida; family Zoroasteridae; genus Zoroaster; species Zoroaster sp. YZ-2022. Next base: position 1,932,139 of record CM055825.1, on the reverse strand, counting down.
CATACAAATTTTTCTAACATTTATTTTAAAGTTGCAAACAGTTACATAAGGTTATCACCGACTAAAATAATAGGTTCATAAAACTAACCAGTGAAAATTTTAGTCCCCTGCCCATTTTTAGGGCACAATTACCGCCCCCCCCCCAAATTTAAATTAAAAATAAAATAAAATAAATAAATAATAAATAAATAACAAATAACAAATTAATAAAAAAATTAGAAACATTCGATTAGTCAACTGAACCGGTTTTAACTTGTTTTGTTCAAATTTGCATAAATTTACTAACATAATTTTGCCAAGACCTACACCCCTCCATAAAATGTATGACCCCTGCCCCAAAAGAAAAAAAAAATAGAAAAAAAAATAAAATGTAAAAATAAAAATGAATACAAATGGAGACCTCTTTATATACTCCAAGGTTGCTTTCAAAGCCAAAATGTTACATAAACAAATTATGGTGATTTTTTTATGACACCATTGTTCTGGTTGGCCAATCCACACTTCTCTTTCAAAGCCAAAATGTTACATATGGTGATTTTTTTTATGACACCATTGTTCTGGTTGGCCAATCCACACTTCTCAGCAAACCAATATTGTATAATTAATACACACATCACATATGCTTCTTAATAGTGAGTTTTATAACAGAAGTTTAAAACTATGTGCATAGTACATGTACATATAAAACATACATACAAAAACACAAGTAAGTTTGTTTATGGTGTAAACTGAAGACCTATTGTTCTCTATTGTTCCCTTTATTGGTGGCCTTTTTTAGGCGTCTCCAATTTGATTTATACACATTTTTCAACCGAGGACAATTGCAAACAATAACTGCCAATAGAGGACCCATTGTTTCCTTTTGTTATAAGTCCTCGGTTTACAGAGGCATGGTTAACGAGCTTGGCATCCTATTATGTTCATATTGAAAAAAAAAATGTGTGAAGCAGTTCAATTGATCAATAATAGATTTTGATTGATAGCTGTCGATCGGGAAATTGATAACTCATTCACTTCAGGCTGGCTCATTCCTACACATAATAGAAATCCTCCGGTCTCGGGGTAACCTTTGACCTCTAAACAGTGATTCACTTTCCTTCAGAATCTCATGGGTAAACTCAAAACGCACCCTGTCCCTGTCGACAAAAACACAAATTGATGCATAAATACAGAAGTGTCTTGACAGAATTCAAAAGTTACAAAACTTACATCATCAGACATTGCTTTTCTTGTCAAATGGGTCTCAAAGTGTATTGTTAGAAAAATCTGGAGCCACAATTTTGCCATTATTTACTGTCCAATCTGTTTAATATGATATAGTTAAGCCGGCTATTATATAGTTTATTTAGATTTTGGAGGAAAGATTAGATGGCCTATGTTTTCTTCAGGGGTGTGATTTGACAAAAGTAAAAATCCTGAAAAATGGGTAGCGGGCCTGGGTCTCCCTTTGGTCTAGAGGTCAAAGCCCCCTGAACCTCCTGGATGTTTAATTTTGGAGGATTTACCTACTCTCCACATCCCCACAAACAAGAAACTTGAGGTTTGGACACAATACAGGCTACTTCTTTCTTTCCTTGGTGGCTATGTTTCTTCTTTCAAGAACATTTTGAGGCAAAGGGAGATTTGTAAAAATCCTGAAATCAGGAAAAAATCCTGAGAAATTACAGACCTATTTCTTACAGATCAGTACAAGAAAAAAAACATCAAGAAAAAAAACATCAGGAAAAAAGAAAGGAGAAAACTAACTGGGCTCAATGGGAAGATGTTGAGAGTGCTCATCAAGACATGTTATTAAAGGCTAGCCTTTGAATCCCTCTTCCCAAAAGGTTACCTCATGACATAGAGAGATCCAGGCTTGAGGACGACATTGACCCAATGCCGTGGGTCATCTTGTTTGACCAGCCTCATGATAGCAGGGGACAGCAAGCTCAGACCAGTTATTGTGGTGCCACAGAACTGAGAAAAAAACATCATGAAAGAAACTTTAAAAATAAGAAAATAATTAAACCTTGTTCTATCAAGAACATAACAGAACTTTTTAATTAAAGAGAAAAAGGCCATTTTGCCAGTGGAGCAAAGGAAAGTACAACATTGGTATTTGGTAAATTTCATACATTTTAATTCTCTAGTTTTAGGGGTAAAAGTTGATGTCAAAACATATAAACAAAAAACTATTTTTAACATTTTTTCAACCGTGAGCACCTATTGTGATGAAATTTTCTGAGGTTATTTTAATGATACATTTCCTGAGAACCAGAAGGTTTCAATGAATGTGCATTTTCAAATGCCAATGTTGTACCTTCCCTTTATCATACTAAATAGATAACTAGTAAACACCTTGACGCTATCAACATGTGGCTTGATGTATCCATCTTTGGCCAGGTCCAGTACGTGCACCAACGACAACTGTTGCTCTCTGGAGGGGAATGCTTTCAGTCTAACACGCTGCAAGATATCCTGGCTCTTCTCGGACCACCGTGACTTCTCTGTTTCTCGGTACCCATGGATTGCCTGGGATAAATAGAGACAGGTTATGGAAATTAAAGGGGCAGTGCAAACATTTTTAGACACATCTTACAAACATTTGAGAAGTAACAAATCAAGTTGGTACAAAGGGATGAAACTAGATGAAATGAGAATTTGAAAGAGAATAAAATCTGTTTTACAATGAACTTCAATAATAATATAAAAATGGTAAAATCATAAATTGTATTAAACAAGCTCACATTATCCCAGTGATCATATTGGTATTCAAGATCCTCCAGATAATCCTCTACTTCCTCAAAGAGGACACTCCCCTCTTCTTCAGACACAAAATTTTCATGAAGCTCAAAGTCTTTGGAGACAACTTTTGCCGTTTCGGTATCACTGATCTCAAAGTTATTTGAAAGTTTCTCAAGATTCAGAAGTGATGTTTCATCTGCTGCTCTGCATCCTTGATCTTGGTATTGCCTGGAAGAAGTTTGCAACAATGATGAGGCTGGAGAGGCTGAAAACAGCACACCTTGGCGCGAGAGGGCGTGGTGTCGACATCTTGAACATCCAAGAGTTTCGACCTGTGACTGTGAGGTTACCCTTTGCAATAAACATTTTCTCACAGACAATGTTACATATTTCAATCGCATAAATGCACCTGGTGTACCCATTGTTTAATAACACGATGATGTAGGCCTACTTAACGGTTGTGATTTTAAAGAAAAGCCTTGAAAAGTAACGAATGGCCATGGCCATGGCCATAATCAAAGATAAGAGGGAAATCTGAACCTAAAACGGTAGAGGGTGCACTGTACTATTTCCGCTATTATGATGCTAACAAAGAATTCGTCTGGGTATACGACAAACCAGTTCTTGTTTTTAGATATGTATAAGTCGCTTCTAGATATGTGACTTACTCTGCAAAGATACATTTTGTATTAACAATCACCATAAGTACAAACTGTAATACAAAAAGCAATTGTCTCATATGTATATTACTTTTGCATCACGCAAATCCCGTATTTTAGATTTTTAACTGAGCTAGACACTTTACATGTTTCCTTTGAAAGCATGTTGCTTTCAACAAGTTTAATGTTGGCCATGCTCTAGTCTGTACCCGGACCCTCGCGCTGTATACCTGTTATTTATATGGTTTGCATTAATTTCTAATGGTAAAATGGTATGATCATAGAGAGAAAGGTCCTTTCTCTATGGTATGATGGAGATAATCAGTTTTCCACTCCCAGGCGTAGGACCAGGCTCCAGCATCTAACGTTAGTATTTACGCCTAAAAAAAACCTTTATCAGAATATTTAATGACGGGGTATGAGTATTTTTGAAACTTTGTATTTTCTTGCACTATTCATGAATCCTAGTCTAGTCGACGTAGATAATAATAATAATAATATTAATAATGTGTGGATTTATATAGCGCACGTATCCACCAACTAAGTGGTGCTCAAGCTAGGCGCATTATATTATTATCCCTGCTCATAAGGCTCATAAGGCTCATAAATCATTCCTGAAACCATCTCAGCTCCCTGGGGAGTATACAGCTCAATTGCTGCCATTTCTAGCGCATATAGAGCAAACCAACTCTGCCTTCACAGGTACCCATTTAACCCCTGGGTGGAGAGAAGCAATTATGATTAAGTGTCTTGCTCAAGGACACAAGTGTCACGGCCGTGATTCGAACCCACATTATGTTGCTAACACCAGAACTTGAATCCGGTAAGCTAGACCGCTCGGCCACGACACCCCAGATAGTTATCATAGTATTAGTACTATTACATTACAAGTAGTTCTCACAGTGGCACTGACTAGTGACAGTGGTTTCTGGCGCGAGCGGAGGGTGGGGTGGGGTAGGGGCGGGGCGGGGCGGGGCGTGGCGTGGCGTGGCATGGCATGGCATGGCATGGAGGTGGGGTGGGGTGGGGTGGGGTGGCGTGGGATTAGACCCAATGCGGTACAACTGTAGAATGCAGGGCCACACCGAAGGTTACTTCTTATAAATTTATGTAATCTGACTTATTTTAAAGTCTTAAATATACACAACTGCGGTTCCTAGGTCAAATTCAGAAAAAGGGAAAAATTTGGCCCTGCATTCTATAGGTACTCTCTGAATGCTTCCGTTCACAGTCTCATATTTTTTAGAATAATCATCATGCATATTTACCATTAGTTTTCAAGTGCCATGTTACGCCCCTTTAATAACAGTACACCCATCCCTCCTTAGCCATTTGGGATCTGTGGAAACCAAATTTAAATGTTAAACATTTAAAAGTATTAAAATACATTTTAAAGTACATTTTTTTGCCCTGGCATGTATTTAATAATTATATTACTCTGCTTGTCTTGTTTTCATTGCAGGGTTGCAAGATTTTATCATCTTATTGATGTTATCTGCTTTGAGTTCCATGCTTTGAGGAACTATGGTGTGGGAATTTCATCCTTCCTGCCATGGCAGGAATATCACAGTGGCACAGTCTGGTTCCAAGGCTGTCCGCAATCCTGACACCTACGACAATGGAATAACATTTAGTAAATCACCAATCCAAGCTGAAGAGAAGGTATTTTTGTTCTTCAAAAAGACAACAGATCGGTGGACCGGCATACCCAGGATCGGATACACCAATCAAAATCCAGATCAAGTTGATCCCAATAACCTCCCACTGATCTACACTGAAGGGTCATCGTACCAGAGCCGAACATGGGCCACACCCCTAGAGCACGCTGGTGAAAATCTGGTGGTAGACTTTGAGTTTGATTGCGCAGGTACGGTTTGTGTGAATCAACTCGGACGACCAGACAAGATGCTCAGCACAAGAGGGACTGTTGATTTCAAGAAACCAGTGTGGGTCACCATTGACTTGTGTGGTTGCTATAGTGCTGTTTATAACAATGGTAAGGGAGCATCTATGGAATTTGTATAGGAACTGTGTTCCACTTGCGTAAACCTTGTAAGACTTAATGATTTGAGTGGCTTGTAAAGGATTCTGGGGTTGAAAAAGGGATAAATAATCATTAAATAAATGCAACGTTTGGAGTGAAGCAAAGTAAAGATGGGATGATTACCGACATAGTACTAGATGGCTCAGTATGTTAAAGTTGGTCGAGTGTTGGCTCGTTAATCCACAGGTCAAAGGTTCAAATCCTGCTTTAGTCAATTTGTTATTGATAACTCTTGTTTTCTTGTCATATTTTATCAAGACACTTGTAGGTTCATACCCCAAGAAGTTGAAATCCTAGGGTCAAGTGCACGTCAAGCGTATCTGGAGGTATTAAGGAGTGGAAGTAAGACAGTACATCAGACTCGATTGATGCTGGTCGGCCAAGAAGGGTCCGGGAAGACGAGTCTGATCAAAACACTTACCGGTCAAAAGTATGTACAAAAGAATCATTTTCAAGGATAATTCAACCCCAAACTTATTTTCCCTCAGTCTGTAGATTTGAGAATTCCTCAATTGATAAATGGGAGACTTTGAGGCGATGGTGGTAGTAGACTTACCGTTATCATTTTCCTTTAAAACATTGACTACAGATTTGATCCCAAGGAGAGTACTACAAATGGAATTTATAACACTACAGCTGCATTTGAGGCCCACAATGAAACTCATTCTTGGCACCTTCGTCTTGGAGAGAAAGGTATCTATCTAATAATATACTACTGGATTTGTCTTGATTGATAATTACCTGATAACAAAATTAACAAATTATTCTCCAAAAGCTAACTTAACCCTCCTACTACTACAAGGATCAAAATCAGTCAAAATGACAGTAAAAACCAGTCAAAAATGCCCCTAAGATCCTACTATAGCTGCACTTTAGTGGAAAGTAGCTTTAGAGGTCAAAACCAAAATGTGCACACAGGGGCATTTTTGACTGGTTGTTATTGTCATTTTGACCACCCTGAACAATACCAGACAATGCTTTTACCAGTCAAAAATGGTTGACTCATTTTGACCTGTAAATGTACTTACTACATGTAAGGTTTTGACAGTGTGTGACTTTTAAGTGCACTAGATATACCTTGGCAAGTATATCAACTTTGACTGATTTTGACCCTTGTAGTAGTAGGAGGGTTAATGTGAAGTTGGTGATGGTACCTAAAAAATTACTCTCAGTTTAGAAAAAACACTCAAAATCTTCAACTTTTTGCTCTTGTAATACTTGTTCACACTTTTCTCATGAAAGTTGAAACAATCACAGGTAAAAAACCTGGATCCTCCTATGAAAATTTATATTTGAAAACAATCCATACCAATACAAAATCATAAAAGGGAAGGTAAAGCTTTGGTAATATTGGCAAAATTGTTTCTATGTTCATTGAGCATGCTACACTTTCTTTGATTCAAGATATATAATTACCTAGCTAACCTGTGAAAGTTTCAACTCGATGCAGAATCTATATCTATGATTTAAGTTGTATATTCTATGTTTTTTATCTGAAAACAGATCAATTATTTCACAAAATGTTCATTAGAATGTTGGTTTTACAATATTTTAAATGCAATATTCTCAACACTCTAAATTAAATTATAATAGGAGTCTTAAATCGAGCTTAAATTGTTTTCAGTAAAAGTGTAAAAAATAATAATACATATATTCATGATAAATTGACCATATTCTTAAATCTTGTCCTAAGATACAGGCCAGATTCTTTTGTTTTCTGATATTGATTTTGTTCACTTTCCCTCAGCATGGTGTCCTTTTAAGACTGGTTTCCATAGTTTGTCCTTGCACTTGTTCAGGTAAATGAGATCAACTGTGAGGGGTCATTCAGAGGTCGTTTAATTTTGATTTCATTTTTGCAAGCAAGCATCATTTTCGTTAAAGGTAGAGGCTTAGATGCAGATGTGGGCGTTTCACATTAGCCCAAACCATGCTCAATGCAGCAAGATGCAATAAATGTAAAAAGTTGTTGAATCTTGTTGCCCTCAGCAGAGAACAAAAGAACTATTTTTCAAGCTGGTGGATCTTGTTGCATTGAGCAGGCTGCACACTTTTCGGTTCTTGCATTGTGTTACTTACATTCATCAGGGTGTCTGTGAAATGCCCATAGGGGTTAGTGTTAGTCAGTAAATATGATGACATGGTAAACCCATTATATCTAAATAAGGCATGTTCTCACACTAACCCTAACTTCCCCAAATCCTGTAAAATCCTCCAAGGGGTACTTTTTGGGAAAAATTCAGCACTGTTGGAAACTGGTACTTTCACCTCTTTAAATGGGGCAAAATTACTACCTGGCAAGAAGTACAGGCCATAAGTGCTGAATATGAAAGATCAACGAAAATGCATGATGCATTTTGAAGATAAGGGCATATTTCCAAAAATGCATTGATGGATTTTGGAGGATTCAGGAAGGTTCCTAGCCAGAATACCTATAAATTACCAAATTTAGCCTCAATTGGCTGGATGTAGGGTGAGAATCATTGTGTAAACACATGTTGGACTTAAACAAAAATGAATGTGGTTATACACGTGTCGGCTAATGTTGCCAGCGGGTTGACAGACCCAACAAAGTTGAAAGTGTAGAACATATTACCATGTACAGTGTAGATACATTCCCACATGAAACCATGACACATTGCTAGCAAGTACTGTATACCTTTCAAAACCTTTCAAAGGGTTTTGAGAGATCAAACTATACAAGGGTTAAAAGGCGCTATGTTTTATTCTCTGAATAGAAGCAGAGTAAAAGTATGGGGCGAGAATATGCCCTACTGTCATAATTTTATGGTGTATGGTGTTACACTATGGGAGAGGTTTTTAAGGGTCTTGAAAAGGGGTTTATGAAAATAATGAAAATTGGATGACCCCTTTAACAGGTATTGTTGTTGAGTTACTAAACAATTTCCATTTCAATACTAACACAGTTCATGAACATGATTAACTCTCCTACTTTAGCTGCACTTTAGTGGCATGGGGTGTCGTGGCCGAGCGGTCTAGCTTACCCGATTCAAGTTCTGGTGTTAGCAACATAATGTGGTTTCGAATCACGGCCGTGACACTTGTGTCCTTGAGCAAGACACTTAATCATAATTGCTTCTCTCCACCCAGGGGTTAAATGGGTACCTGTGAAGGCAGAGTTGGTTTGCTCTATATGCGCTAGAAATGGCAGCAATTGAGCTGTATACTCCCCAGGGAGCTGAGATGGTTTCAGGAATGATTTATGAGCCTTATGAGCCTTATGAGCAGGGATAATAATATAATGTGCCTTGAGCACCACTTAGTTGGTGGATACGTGCGCTATATAAATCCACACATTATTATTATTATTATTATTATTATTATTATAAGTAGGTACAGTGATCAAAACCAGTCAACTGCCTGTTTTGACTGTTGGCCCAAATGTGCACACAGGGGCATTTTTGACTGTCATTTTGACCATCTTCAACAATACAAGACAATGCCTTTATCAGTCAAAAGCGGTCAACTCATTTTGACCTGTACATGTACTTACTACATGTAAGGTTTGACAGTGTTTGACTTTTAAGTGCATGAGATATACCTTGGCAAGTATATCAACATTTTGACTGATTTTGACCCTTGCAGTCACAGAAGGGTTAATCCCATTAACATAGTTAATATAAACTATATGGCTAGGGTCTGTGGCCCACATACAAAATCATCATTTAAGCTTTTCATGCATTCATAAAAGCTGTATAATTTGTTTTTTATTTCTACTCACATTGATATTTAATATCTCTGCACTTAATACTTTTGTTTGTTTTTGTGTGTGGGGCCAAGGGGTGGAGGAAGGGGGATTTTCTTTAACTTCACAGAGACAGGCTGGACACCAAGGTAAAGTCTACAATAAGGCGTTTTGTCAAGAAGAGTGCACAGATTGGTCGAAGAAGCATTATACTGCGTATGAGATAAATGCTTGATGCAGAATATTGATTCCAATGCAGAAATGGTTGTCAGATTAGTCTATGTTGGCGAAAGTGAAAATTACAAAATGATTCATTGTCTTGTCATTCTAGTTAACAGGCATTTGCTTTGCTGCTTTCTAAAAGCAAAGCAAATTAACCATGTCAAACACAAGAGGGCGCTCTGACAGTGACCTTTTGGGGGTAAAAAACATAAATTTGCCAGTTATCAAATTTGTTGTCAAATTAGTTGGTTGTGTTAAATTTTTACAAATTTAGTTGTTTTAATTCACACGTAAAGTAAATCACTTTTATCTATACCTCTCCAAGGTCATTGTTACGAACTACTTTTTCTTGTGGTCCTGTGCTGGAACTCTTATTCATTATGTTTTCTATGAATTATTACAATTCCAGAGTATTCAAAAACCAATTCTGGAGTTTCTACTGAAGATAACAGTATCTTGATGAACATCTGGGATATTTCTGGGCATGACCTGTACTATGCCACCCATCAAGTGAGTGTACATGTATTAGTTACCCTGCTCTCTCATCCCAGATGCATATTTGAGTTGATACAAAAAACATTACTCCAAAAACTTCTAAATAGTGGAAATAAATAAGGTGACAATTTGAGAGATTTTTAGTGTCAATTTATCTGATGTAAATTAAAAATATCTCTGGACTTTTTGTTAATCTAATTTGTAATCTAATCTTAAGTGACAATTGGTCAAAAACTCCCCCCCCCCCCCTGTTTTTTCTGGAATTATTCATCAAACTCAAAGAATGTCAGTAATGGTATCTAGAACTCTTTGATAAATGGTGTTTGTTTTTCTTGCAGTTATTTTTGTCTCAACATGGGATGGTCCTCTTGATTTTTAATCTCGACCATGATTTAGATGAACGAGCCGTTATTGAAGTCTGTGGACCGAATGAAAAGGTAGGAAAACAAATAATGAAAGCCGGGCAGTTTTCCAGAATGATGAACATATTAATACAGCGGGTGTCCGATTAATTTCTTTGTAAAATATTTTTGCTAGTCAAATACAATACAGTACGGCTGAAGGGGTCGTTGTCACCCAGAGTTTTCCCCAATGGTACCCAGGCAGTCATAAAAGTACACAAACCTGCAATGAGATTGGGTGCCATTAGGTTGGGCACAGAGCGGGTAGAGAATCTTTTCTGTATAGATACTGGGTACCATTAGGTTGGGCACAGAGCGGGTAGAGAATCTTTTCTGTATAGATACTGGGTACCATTAGGTTGGGCACAGAGCGGGTAGAGAATCTTTTCTGTATAGATACTGGGTACCATTAGGTTGGGCACAGAGCGGGTAGAGAATCTTTTCTGTATAGATACTGGGTACCATTAGGTTGGGCACAGAGCGGGTAGAGAATCTTTTATGTATAGATACTGGGTACCATTAGGTTGGGCACAGAGCGGGTAGAGAATCTTTTATGTATAGATACTGGGTACCATTAGGTTGGGCACAGAGCGGGTAGAGAATCTTTTCTGTATTGATACTGGGTACCATTAGGTTGGGCACAGAGCGGGTAGAGAATCTTTTCTGTATAGATACTGGGTACCATTAGGTTGGGCACAGAGCGGGTAGAGAATCTTTTCTGTATTGATACTGGGTACCATTAGGTTGGGCACAGAGTGGGTAGAGAATCTTTTATGTATAGATACTGGGTACCATTAGGTTGGGCACAGAGCGGGTAGAGAATCTTTTCTGTATAGATACTGGGTACCATTAGGTTGGGCACAGAGCGGGTAGAGAATCTTTTATGTATAGATACTGGGTACCATTAGGTTGGGCACAGTAGGTAGAGATTCTTTTATGTGTAGATACCATGATGTTTGTAGTAGTGGCTTTAGTGTAGCATAAATTCCAGTCATCTTTTTCTGTCTCTCTTTTAGAAGACAGTTCAACACGAGTTAACCACATTGGAATGGATGGATTTCTGGATGCGTTCTGTTACTGCATATGTAAATGTTGGCAGTCAGTCATCACAAACAACTGAACAGAAATTTCCTAGAATCCTCATTATTGGAACCCACAGGAACAGCTTGAGTAAAGACGAGACGGAACGGAGAGCACTGGTGAGTACAGTAGTAACCAAATATGTAAGAGTGCTCTATAAAAATGCCTTTTATTGTTTATTATTAAAACTGGAAATTATTTCACTTGTCTCAAAAAAGAAAGCATTAATTCTTAAAACCATCACCAACTGGACACCAAGTAATTTTCACATTACAATAAAAAATAGTTTTGTTATTTTTGAATTACCAATCCTTTACATTACCTTCAACTGATTTTGTTTTCCTTTGAGGAAAATTTACTTGTGGAAATAATAACTTGTGAAAATAATAACTTGTGAAAATAATAACTTGTGAAAGTTGGTATCTGATAGTCCTATCTCATTTGTTTACAAACTTGTCAAAGTTCTCTTATTAACTTATATGTTTTTGTAAACAGGTTGATGCTAAGTTTACCAAAATTAGGGCGGCTATAAGTGATACTCCATACCACCAACATGTGGTGAGTCGGTACTTTGCAGTTGAGTGCAGCATGGATGATTCTAAGGACACTGAGGTAAGGTTTATGATAAGGTTAGGGTTGGGTACTTCATGTGGAATCATTTCTCATGGTGATTGATACTTGTAACAACTTTTCGCCAAGTACATGTTAGATAATAATTCATCTATTTAAATTACCATTGTTGCACCTTCCCTTTAACTTTTTACAGGTTGTAGCGTTAAGGAGGCTGATAGAGGACATTGCAAAATCTGAGCCTTCTATGGGAAAGGAAATCCCGCTGAAATGGTTTCAGTTTGATCAAACAAGACATACTGGTCCTCCAATACTGCCCTCGACAATGGTAATTAAATCTTCTTTCCTCATAAATAATGGTGTCTACAATGAAAACAGTTAAACCCATTTGTAACTATGGTGAAGTTGACTTACACATAAACATCAGAAATGATTGTGTCACTACCTACATATATCCAAAGGTACACATAAATTGCCTTTGAGAAAGAACCTGCTAGGTTCGAAACGTAAGGCCAATAACCATTATTTTCCACGTAAATTACCTCAAACATATGGTCTCATCATCAGCTGAAGCAAACCTTTGGAAGTGTAGTCGGTGACATGACATATGCCGAGGTCCATATGATGTTGAAGTTGTACAATGACATGGGTCATATATACTATAGAGGAGAGTCAAACACTTCTGATGAGGAGAAGGCTTTGAAGGATTTGATTTTTATGGATCTTCGATGGTTGCTTCAAGTGTTTGTGAGGTTTGTAGCAGTCCAGGAGCCTAAGGAACAGGTGAGTAAATTTGTATTATGAACGGCACATAGCCAGGGGGGGGGGGGAGGTGGGTTGAGGGGGGCATTTTTTGTTTTGGAAGAAATAACTGAGAGGGAGTGAGGATTAGGGGTGCGTTAATGGAAAGGACTTGGAGGGATCGTATGGAAGGCAAGAGAAAAGAGCAAAGAAGCTGGTATTGTGATCGACAAATCAGTCCTTTCTGATTTTTAATGATGCCAATTACATTGCGCCCCCTTTCAAAACTCCTTCAAAAGTCACCAGCCCTCGTGAAGTCTTGGAAGAGATTAAAGGAAGACGGTATTCTGGAGGAACATTTGATTGACCACATGTTGGGTGAGGTTCTTGATGAGAATCGGGACGGGAACGTCGACAGCCTAGTGGACAAGAAACGAGCTGTGGTAGACCTCATGTGCCGATTTGACCTGATATGTCAGCGACGACCTCTCCTCAGTCAGGTCTGTTAATATCATGCAGTCTTAAAAAACGTATTGGCCATTTTTTGTTTATTTTTTTAACCATCAATTTTACATGTTTTGTTTTTATATGAACATTATATCGAAAACAAATACTTTGAAATGAGAAATTCCACAAAATAGTTGTCGGAGGCTTAATTTAACAGTAAAAAAAAGTTCCACAATTATGACGGGACCCTTCTTTTCATGCGTAATTTTAATGTATTTGTTTTCCTTTCCTCAAGTAAAATAGCAGTGTTTCCGATGAGAAATAACATTTTTGGAAAATGTTCAAAATATATCCAGGAAATAAGAGCAGTTGGAGATCTGAAACAAACCAGCGAGCATTCATATTTTGTGCCGTTACTTCTCAGACCTGGAGTCAACAAAATAGCATCACATGATCCAACGTCATCTTATGTCTTCTATGTAGACTTCATGCATTTCCTACCAGGTATGTCTTTAATCCCTGGTTTCCTGGTTCGTGTTGGTCAAGGTCGACATATGATGTCGGCACACGCCATCCGGCAACTCTTTGTAAAATTGACAAAACAATTTTTGCTCTCTCTAAGATAAAAAACAATTTATATGGAATAATTTCTCAGAATAATTGAGACGTATACCAACTTTACACCAAGTAAATTTTTAGGTAATAATTTGATAATCTGGTAATTACTAATGTACCTTCCCTTTAAAAGTTGAATTATTGTTTTCAACATTATTTTTGAGATTTGAGGCTATTTTTTCTTCAACAGATGGTGTATATAATCGGCTTGTTGTGCGAATGTTACGATGGACACAGGAGCAGGGACGCGAGGAGCCAAGTATAGCTTACAGACACATCAGTTTCTTTATTGACGTCGATCATGAAGTCCAGATGGAAATGTCTTCTCTTAATCTGACTTACATCAAGGTAAGTTAGACTTGACAGTATTTTCTGTTTGTGCGTACCATTGAGAGAAAAATTGCCTGGATTGGTTTGAACAGATTATGGGTGGGGTCAAATCTGGGGAGAAAAATTTAATGGACGGCAGGTCCAGCTCCCAACAGTGGAGCGGTACGTTTTTTACTGGCCCAAAAAGGTTCCAAGTAAGTAATGTGATGTTCATTCATTTCACTGGACTGCTGGTCTGTGGTCTAAAGGTTTTACTTGACATTGTCCAGTTGAACACCATCAATGTAGCAATTTGAATAAAAACAGAGGGTGTTTTGATTCAATGGGAAACTTTTGAGACACTAGAGGGCAGCAGACTTACTGGTCCTTTTCCGTTGTTCTTGATATCGTGTGCATGTTCAAAATTACAAAAAACAATGCAGAAAGAGAGGACCGGTAAGTTGGCTGCCACTAGCATATTTTTATAAATTATATCTCATAATTCGCCCATAGAGTTTATATTGTATCCAATTGTTGACATTGTGACTGAACTTTTATGGGTAATTGTTTTCAGGTGAGTGTCACTAAGCCAACTGTTGTAAGTGCCTCAGTACAAGGGTCTTCACAGCTGAGAAGACAAGACTCGGCACCGTCAACTAGCATCACACGCAAGGTAGGACAGAAAAAATATGTGACAGATTGACTAGCGAGATGAATTTGAATGACATTCTATTCTTATTGAGAATGTGTTCAAAGTTGTGAAAATTCCAAAACCTTATTTTATAGTTTTCTCATAGCGACAGTTACTTTGTGATATATCTATACCCAAAGATCAGAGAATTCCTTGTGTATAAACTTGACCCTGTCAAGTTAAAATGAAAAATACAAAACCTTTTCATATATTTTTCTCATGACAATTACTTTATTTCTTAGTGAGTTTGATATCTTATTTATATGTACCCAAAGGTCAGAGAATTCCTCATGGATGTACTTGACCCTGCCAAGAGTAAGTGGGCCAAGGGCATCAGGTATCGCTTCTGTGTGCAGTGTCCTTGCGATCCAGAGGGCACTCTTCACTTCCTGTCACTCAACGAATGCCTTGAGAGAGAGCGGATATGGTGTCCACAGCAACCTCGCGTCAGGATTGATACCCGTGGGATCAGAGAGATGTTCTTGGACTTGGACATACAGCAAACTCTGCAACTTGGTAAGTGTAAATCTCTTGTTGAAGCCGGTGTTAACTGTTGGTGAAATGTCTGTAAATGCATCCATACATTATTTTTTTTAAAGTGTACAGAAACTAACTTAGGAAAGTTTCAGCTTGTTTTCTTGTCTTTAATGAGAAATTGGTGAAAATTTATTTAGTTTATTTGTTTTCACTTGTAACGATATTATAAGCTAAACATCCTGTTAATTTGAAAACAATGGCCTAGCCCAATTATCACTCACACTATGTCCAATCCACAACAACCCTTTACTTTGTAATAAACAATTCCCCCATTATGTCAATCACTATTATAGCTTTATCTAATGTCAGTGACCTATCAATATACTAATGTCCTCTCTCTCTCTCTCTCTCTCTCTCTCTCTCTCTCTCTCTCTCTCACTCTCTCGCTCTCTTGCTCTCTTTAGTTATCTTCCTCTCTCTACTGTCCTGCTAGTCCAATAACTTTGTGACCCTCCAGGCAGTTTTGAGTATAAGACGTATGTTTGTTAAAGCCACAGATCTAAAAAATAATAAAAATAATCTGATATAAGCCCAAAGTTACATCGTCTTAGTAAATAGATGAACAAGGAATGTGTTTACTGAAAGTATGAAATTATTGTTTTTAAATTGGCATATTTTGTCAGTTGTATTTGGAACCCTTACTAGTGCTTTGATGTCCTGATCTTCTTGTCATGCTAGATCCCTTTGTTATGAGTGAAAAACATCTGGGACGGATCGCCAAGAAACTTGGCCCAGAGTGGGAAGAACTTGCAGTGGTTCTCGGCTTCAGAGCTTCTGATGTCTACAGGTTCAAGAATGACAATTGCGGAACAGACAACCAGATCTTCAGCATGTTGGTGGCGTGGTCGCGGAAGGAAGCTGGAAGCATACGGAGAAAAGCTAGACATCTCGGCGACGCTCTGGATCAATGCGAACGCAGGGATGTGAAGGAAACAATGTTGGACCGTTACATGTAGACAAACTTACAGTCGAATACTTTTTCGAGTACAGAAAATGTACTCGAGTACGAGTTTGAGTACTCCAACTCTACAGTTGTAGTCGAGTACTTTTTCATGAGTACAAGTACAGAAAATGTACTCGAGTACGAGTTTGAGTACTCCAACTCTACAGTTGTAGTCGAGTACTTTTTCATGAGTACAAGTACAGAAAATGTACTCGAGTATGAGTTTGAGTACTCCAACTCTACAGTTGTAGTCGAGTACTTTTTCATGAGTATGAGTCCCTACAACTTAAAAATAAAAATAAATAATGCACAAAACTGCTCATAATGTCCATATTTACAGTATTATACAGTATTAACAATTGTTTTAGGAATTTGAACATTGGATGCGAGCTTACTTTGACCAGGTGGCCATCTTAGAAGGGTGGAGGGAGGCTGGAATAGGGGTAGGCTGGAAGGGGAAATAACGATTTTAGGTTCTTTTGACCGCACACTATCGGAATCTATTATAATTGTTTCATATATTATAATTTTCCTAACAACCCTCCTCCCTCCCTGAACAAAGATATTGCCAAAATAGTTAATTCCAAACAAGATAAGTTTAATGATATATTTATTGAAAATTAAAGGGTTGAAACGAACAAACGTTTTCGTATACCAGGGTTGTAACTTCCCTTTAATGAAGATATTGATTTAGTTAGTTTTTGCAAAACTTTGTTTAACTAATACACATGTATGTATTACACAAAATAATGGTTATTGGCCATACGTTTTGAACCTAGCAGGTTCTTTCTCATAGATGGAATAGAAATAAACATTTTGCCTTTGAGAAAGAACCTGCTAGGTTCGAAACATAAGGCCAATAACTATTATTTTGCATTTATACCATAATATATATTACAGTATTTCCCTCTGATATTTTGACAGCCCTGTGTGGTCTAATGATATTTTTTCAATCTTAATTTATCTGAGATGCAATATATGTAACACTTCCAAAGGTATAGTTTGTATAGTTTGATCCTCAAAACCCTATGAAAAACAAATGGTTTGAGAATAGGAAGGTTTTAATATCTATCAAAATACTAAATCTAATAATAACTTGCTCAGCAGACTTTTTAATAAATTATGTCATAGAAAAAGTTTGATATGTAGCAAAACCTGCCTTCTTTTTAAAAGTATTGTATTCTCCCCATAACAAAGTACCGGTACCTTGTTAATAATTTTGTTTTTAAATCTTCGTTAGATTGTATTAGATAGTCGTGTTTATAACTTGAAACAAAGAGAAGTTTTTTTGAAGAAAACAAAACAAATGATATAGAATGTTGTAGCTTAATCCTGTCATGGCATATTTTGATTTTTTTCAATGATTAAATGTCAAGCTGTGTATTGAATTGAATACAACATTTCTTCAGTGTGTGACTTTGTTCTTGATATTGGTATATTAAATGGACTATATCGTCATGATCAGAGCCATTCAACAGGGCATGGAATCAGTGTCATAGTTTAAGATTAACACTGAATGAAATTACTGGCTCATTAGTATGCAGCAGAAATGGTAATATGACCTTATCATGTGGGTATTATTTTCAGTCACTGATTTAATTTAAAACTAGCACTCTAATTCCATGCCCTATTGATAGTGACGATATTGTTCCTTTAACATATTGGATGACTATTTTGCTTATGTGACATGTTTGTTTTGCTACTGATTTGTGATGAGAAAAAAAATGGGCAAAACCACGTTGACTAAGAAGTGGGGGGGGGGGGCACAAGATTCCAAAATGGGGACTATTGACCCAAATTGCAATTATGATTATTTAAAATAAAAATCAATATGGCTGATTTCATCAGTCCACTCCATACATGTAATCCACAAATGTCGGGTTGTGTCATATAGTGTTGTTAAACCAAATTCGGAGTTCAAAAAATATTTAAAATTAATGAAAGCTATGGGGGTACCATTTAAGCTATATATGGCCTATTAAAGGGACAGTATCGTCATGATCAGAGCAGACTTTCAACAGGGCATGGAATCAGCGTCCTAGTTTAAGATGAACACGGCGACTGAAAATTACTGGCTCATTTATGTAGCAGCAACGGTAATATGACATTATCATGTGGAGTATTACTATCAGTCACCGAGTTCATCTAAAACGAGCACTCCGATTCCATGCACTGTTGATCGTGACGATCGATAGTGTCCCTTTAAGTACTACTATATGGATCCTCAAAGCCCAAAGTATGAAAGTTTTTTAAATAATACATTCCTTCATGTTGATTTTGTTATCTTTTACTTTAAAATCATTTTAACTATTGCAAATTACTTTCGTTTTGCGCTTTGCTTTTGTTAGGGGGTTCGCCGAGTCCTAGAGTTGTTTATGTTTACGCTTAATTGTTTTGTAAACAAATTTCCGGCTCATGCAAGCCCCCGGCCGGCCCAGTGCGCAACTTCTGCATGTGCGATCCGTGGCAGGTACCTGATCTCTAATGCATTAGATTTGTACACCTCACTATGCATGATTAAACGGGAACCAGTGTATTGATGAAAAGACGTGCATTATCGCATCATGATCATACAAATTACAAACGTACACGTACATACGTGATCGTGAGCGCGAGCGCGAGCATATCCATACGTAATATGTGGACGCTCTGTGAAACTTCATGAAAATTTGCGACCGATCTTCAACCTTTAAGTGTATTACTGAACTCTTCGAAGTTGACAGTTAAACAGGTAATTGATTCATTATTGTAATATACATTGAAAATGAGTGAATTATTATTGAAGGGAATCGCGACGGCCGGTCGAACGGACCATTATCGCTGCTGCTATAAATGTTTGTGTGATTGGCTTGCGTGTAGTACACCGACCGTGTTAACCGTTGACTGACCCGATCATCTCGAGACCTTGCCTGCGACCTACTCGACCGATTACTGACTCGATATTGACTAACTGGCGACCGGGATTGACAGCATAGACTAAAGGCCTAGACCCAAACTGACTTGACTGTTGACCGACGACAGTGATGAGTCTGAAAAAGTGGATTGTTAACAGTCAATGATTAACATTAAAAACTGTTTTTGTGTGAGGGGAGGGGGAGGGAAGGGAAAGATGGGAAGGGGAGGGGGAAAGATAGGTTATGCGAACAACGACAGTAATTAATACTAATAGTACTAATACTAATGATGTCCGTCATAGCTTACACACAGTGTGTGTCTGTACATGTGTTCAACCACAGCGAAAATTATTTTTTCGTTGGTTCGATCAAATCACACACGTGTACATGTAATGGCATTTGGGAAGGATGGAATAATTTTTCTAAATCAGTCTATTATGAGGTGATATTCAATGTAGACCTTGATTGAAACGGTTAGTTATTAATCCTTGTGGCCCCCAAAAAAATTTGTCAATTACAATTCGGCCCTCTGTTAAAAAATGATGTAGGTTGGTCACCCCTGACTTACACACAACACATCTGTTCAACCATGGAGGTAGAATTCTACCTCCATGGTTCAACTATAGAGACCCTATATAGAGAAATTTCCTTTCTCTGTGGTTCAGATTACCATGCAAAATACATTGCGTGTTAAGGTGTAATTTTGTTTGACTTCAACTTTAAAAAACTTTAAACAGATACATGTATGTCCTTGATCACGTCAAAGGTATTTTATAAACAATTTCTGGAATTTTCTTTTTCATCAGAACATCCATTGGTATTTTAATTGAAAAAGGCATACATAAATTACATATTTCTCAAAATAATTGTAAGAAGCATTGTTTTACAGTAAATATTTAATGAAATGAATAATAATTTTCAAAGAATAATTTGGCGAAGTTTTACTGTAAAACCAAGCTTCTGACAACTATTTAGTAAAATATCTCATTCTGAAAGGAAATTATCAATGTTCCAATGAAAACAAACAACTAGCGAAATTGCCGGTAAAACACATCTTTAACTTCAACTGCACACTGAGTGGTTGCAATCTCATGTTCACCATGAATTTTTTCTTTTACACTCATTTGCTAGCTACATGTATTTGCACCATGCATGTACTGTGTCAAGTTTGGCGCATTTTGCAGTTGATGTGCATATGCGCGGAATATCTCAAGCAATCATTAACCAGTTCGCGTCGGAGGCCGTGTATACACGCAATTTTTTTTGCACCACGGATCGGAGAGCATCTATACATGCCAGAGGAATCTCCGGAATATTTGTATGCATACTCGGTTGACGTGGCAACGAGCCGAGTGTACAGTAACATGCTCGGTAGACGTGGCCACGTGCTGTGGAAGCTTCCATTAACGTGTTTGTGTGGGGAAAAGAAACCCGCACAGGGGCCCAGAAAAACTTTTTTATTCCCGACGCGAACTGATTAACTGGCAGAAGTGCACACACATGTAATGCAAGTATGCAACTGCAAGTGCACACACATGCAAGTTAAGTGTACACACAATGCTCACTTGACGCCAAAGTGGCTATCATCAAGTCACTGGGTGCAAATTCACCAATAGAGGGCTACAATGTGCAGTGAGCGGATAATAGCCAGCAAATTAGTAGCTTGCCGTTTTCAATGCTTATTTAGTGGTTAACAGTTCTATGAAATTAAAAACATTGAGTAAGCAAGACATTTGCTGCTTAGTGGGTCTATCAAATGTGGTTCAGGTATTAAGAACGTAATCACTTTATTAACCCTCCTACTCTTGGTGCACTTTAGTGGGAAGTTGCTATAGAGGTCATAGAGATTCATTTTGACCTGTAAATGTACTTACTACACGTAAGGTTTGACAGTGTTTGACTTGGGCAAGTATATCAACATTTTGACCCTTGTAGTAATAGGGTTAAATGTGGTTCAGGTGAGAATTCAGTCACTTTATTTACCTGAAATTGTAGCCAACTTACTGCATTACAAATATCGCAAGATGTGAGTACACAAAGTATTAGTGAGAAATTTGAAACTAATCTGAACCATGCTTTGCGTTGTTGTTTCTTTGTGACGCTAGGACACAAGAGGATTGAAACCACTGAGGGGAAGTCTTTGATCACTCTCCAATTAGAATAAGTCCTAGTGGTTGTATGGCGGGTCAGCAACTTTTTGGTGCCATTTCCTTGGTTTCTAATCATGCAATTCCTCCTTAAGTTACTGTGTAGATTGCAATCTTCAATGCTTTCAGTTTCAGTACTGTAAGAGTAAGCCAGAATTTGGAAATAGGCCATCCAAATTCATTATTCTTTGAAAAACAGGTGTCTAAAAGCTTAACTTGCGATATTTCTGCATGTGTATTGCAAATAAAACAGGGTGTCCATTGCATCCAAAAGACAGGGCACCCAAAGATATTGCCGGCTTACATATTGAGATGAGTACTGAGCTTAGACATTTATGTACAGTATACGTATCAAATGTGTTTTGTTAAATAATTTTTCTCAAAGATGTTTTCCTTAAAACTGTACCTGCCATGTTATTCATTTTGTATTCATTTTGCCTTTGAGAAAGAACCTACTAGGTTATTTTATTTTGTATAAAACACAACATTCATTTACAATTGTACATGCACGTGTACACGAGTAGCTCTGGTAAAATATTCAAGGACAGGGGTGTTAAAACTGCTATAAATTACACATTTACAGAATGATTTCGCAAATTGCAACTGTTGAAATTCAATACTTGCTATTCAAAATAAGCCTTACATGTAAACACAAATATTTCTGCCTAAATATTTTACTATGCAAAATTGTTGAAAAAAAGTAGTTTTTTAAATAAATTGTTAGCTCAAAATATGACTTCCTAATTTTGCTGTTTACCTGCCATGATATTCCCTCTGCATGCATAACAAAAACACAATGATTATGGACTCATGGATCTCTGATAAAATATTCAAGAATGTGAGTGTAAAAACTGCTATGTATTTGCTGGTTTTACAGGATTTAACAATCAGTGTATTTCGGTGCATTCATCTGCCATAGTTACAACATTTATAGTGGTTATTTATATTGTACAGTGCAATGAACTCTGTGTTGTTTTCTATGTAGGGATAGTCCTGTCAAGGGAACTTTGCAAAAGTCCTCTTTGGACTGTCAACACCAAGCTGGTAAAACAGCCAAATGAGTCAATCTCTCATAAAAACATTGGTTTAATGTCTTGGCTAGATGATAAACAACTGCACACATTAATCAGTTCTGTGACTAGATGACAGGGATTTTGTTCTTAGCTTTGTGAAAATCATAATAATAATAATAATAATATGTGGACTTATATAGCGCACGTATCCACCAACTAAGTGGTGCTCAAGGCGCATTCTTTTTTACGTGCATTACACAACACACGGGACCTACGGCTTTACGTCCCATCCGAAGCAATTATGGTTAAGTACCTTGCTCAAGGACACAAGTGTCATGACCGGGGCTCGAACCCACACCCTGCTGATGGCAACACCAGAACTTGAGTTCGGTGCGCTAGACCGCTCGGCCATGACACTCATGAGCCTAGTTACCAAATAAATTGCCTCTAGCAGTGAGCTGAGGATTTGAACCTGCAACCCTGTTGATTGAGAGCCAAGTACCCGGTATAGAAAATATGCAATAGTAAGATGAGTGTATCTAGAGGAGTCAGCTGCAGCTCTGCAGCAAAGTTATTGTTTCCCCTTTATTTGGAGGTTAACAATTAACAACTAGGCAACTGTCTAGAGGAATAAGGCAGGCACAGTTCTATGGGGGGGGGGGGGATAAAGGGGGAGGTCTATAGGCTGGCCCAAGCCCCCCAATAAAATAAATACCTTGTTTGTCCTGTTTTGCACAATGGACCTACACCCACTTTAAAGACTATTTTTAAGGTGCAAATTTTGAATTTGGAAAAAATAATAATAATTGCTTGACTCCCCTAAAAAAAGAATCATTAACTTCATGTGATAAAGCATCCTAATCTGAGTTTGCCTTACTTCTTTATTCATATTTTAAGTTTAAAAAAAATGTTTTTACCAATTTCTAATCCTGACTTTGCACACTGTATGAAATAAAATTAACATAGAATGTCTACATTTTCTTATTAATTGACAACATTTTTACGATGAAACATTCAGTCAAACTTTGTTTCATTCATCACTGTCACATCAGGAATGGTGAACAAGCCAGAGTGCAAGTATACATTGACGTCTCCTTAAGCCATGGATCAGGTCAAAGGTCAAAGCTGAGCTGCCTCCCCCATCTGGTAGACATCCAGTCTGTTTAAGTCCTGCCGGCATGGAGGAGTAAGGCTTCGATCAAACCATGGATAGTTGGAAGCCCAACCCTAAGGCCCAGCCATTCATCCCCAGAAGGCATCACAGCTTCAGCGCAAAGGGACGGTTCTACAGGGTAGCTACCAAGAAAATGGCATCCAGACTCTTCCAGGTAGATGAATTTTTTGTTTTAAAATAAATTTATCCTTTGTACGCCATTTTCCAGTTTGCTATTAAATGGAAAATGGGAAAACACCAGATGGCGATGGTGATGCAATAAGAATTATGCAGTAAAGATAGTATTGTTCTGTTATTGTATACTGTACATAATGATGGTAAACAACCAATTTTAAAGGGAAGGTACTTTGTTGGTTTTTGAAACACTTTTTAAAACATGTAAGTTAATTTCAACCTGCAAGTTTTCTAGAAATATCTCCTAAAACCAACATGTGAAAGGTGCTTGCGTTTTTGTTTTTAACGACTATGGACTGTTAATATGTTATTAGTGTTTTTATGTTTTTAAAAATTAGTAGTCAGCAACTTTTCGCAAATTTGGTTTTCTGTAAAATGAGAGCATTTCAGACAGGATAGATTCTCAGGAGCAAGCCAAGTAAGGATTTAGATAATAATTTGTTCATTTGATAATTTGGTGATTATCCCTCCTACACATGGAGGCCACTCCAATCCACAACATTCTGTTCTTGAGCAACCTTCAGTACATACATGTACAAGCCTGCTGTCCTTTCCTAGTAATCTTACAAAATCAACTGTGTGCCACCCAAGGCCACTGTAAATGTTTTAACATATTACTAGTATGGCCTGCAATGTATCGATGGGGGACCACCTTACCCTGCAATCTCAGTAGTGTGACAGTGCACAGAAGGGTAACCATAGGAGGCCACTGGCAACAGCTAATGGCTTGGAGTGGGCTGAATGAGTTGTTTCAAAAATTGCACTGATTGTAGGAGGGTTATCAACCAATGTACTTGTAATGCCATTTTGCATTTTGTCCCTCTCTGTAAGTTGTACACATACATGTACATGTATCACATGTGCATATGTGTCTATTTTGTTTTAGGTAAAATAGAAATGGGCAAATATTCATGTTTTGGGGACACATGAAACACTTCCAAAGTACATGAGTCAGGCACGTGATGATAATCTTCGTCATTCAGATCGGTTCAAATCTGCATCACGCATCGCATAAAACAGCTGGTACATACGCGCTGCTCTGATGTTGATAAGGCATGTCTTTACCGTCTGTTAATACACCCCACGTGATTATGCTTTGTTAGACAATCAGGTTGTCTAAACTGTCTTGAGCATTTATGAATTAGTAAAAATAATAACAACAAAATCTTTATATATTTAAGAGTTATTACAGTACATTTATGTTTTTGCAGGAATGTTGATAATTTCCTTTTAAAAATGAGTAGTTAGATATTTCACAAAATACATGTAGTTGTCAGAAGCTTGATTTAACAGTAAAAAGTGTCAAAATTAATGACCAATGTTGTACCTTCCCTTTAACCGTCCTACTACTAACAAGGGTCAAAATCAGTGAAAATGTTGATATACTTGCCAAGGTATATCTAGTGCACTTAAAAGTCAAACACTGTCAAACCTTACGTGTAGTAAGTACGTTTACAGGTCCAAATGAGTCAGCCGTTTTTGACTGGTAAAAGCATTGTCTTGTATTGTTCAGGGTGGTCAAAATGACAGTAAAAACCAGTCCAAAATGCCCCTGTGTGCACATTTGGGTCAACAGTCAAAACAGGCAGTTGACTGGTTTTGACCTCTATAGCAACTTCCCACTAAAGTGCAACAATTGTAGGAGGGTTAATATATTACTAGCTTGACCAACATTCATTCTACACTAATATGTCTACAGTGCATTTTTCTAAATCTTTCTTCCCGTCATGGTGATTAATTGGACAGGTGCACCTGTAAGTTTGATGGATAAGTTATACTTAAATCTGATGACACTATACAATTTATGGTTCTTATTGTTAAATGGAAAGTAACCTCTGAATCAGTACTGGCTATTTATTCACAAATTAAACGACATGGATTATTCAGATGGAGTAATTTGTTCTCAAGTTTCAAGTGAACAAAAAGGAAGAAAACGTCTTCCATCATGGAAGTTCCATGACACCAGTTTGTTTGGTTATAAACTACAAAAACGTATTTAAATTTTTAATCACAATACATACATGCAAGTTTCATAGAACTGAAACTTAAAATGCATAGCTATGACTATTTCTTCCTGATCTATTTACCAATCCTACATTTACTTAACAAAGGGACAATATCGTCACGATCATTCAGGGCATGGAATCAAAGTGCTAGGTTTAGATTAACTCAGTAACTGAAAATAATACCCTACATGATAAGATTATTACCGTTGCTGCCACATAAATGAGCCAGTAATTTTCAGTCACTATGTTCATCTAAAACTAGGACACCGATTCCATGCCCTGTTGGAAGTCTGATCTGATTGTAAAGATACT
The DNA here is from genome assembly GCA_029582265.1 of Zoroaster sp. YZ-2022. NCBI lineage: Eukaryota > Metazoa > Echinodermata > Asteroidea > Forcipulatida > Zoroasteridae > Zoroaster > Zoroaster sp. YZ-2022. The sequence goes on along the minus strand of CM055825.1, from coordinate 1,906,235 downwards.
GTCCCTTTAAGTTATATGTACAGGCACATGTATTAAAGATGTATTGCCTGTGTTTTACCAGCAATTTCTGGAATTTTGTTGTTTTCATTAAAACCTGAAAATTTACATTGTACTGTACATGTATATGTACGTCTCCTGAGGACAAAAAATAAATTGTAAAATAATTTGATTAATTGTACTAAAAAAATAACATCTCAGAAAGAAATATTTCAAGGGATGTGTGATCCCATCATGAAGTTTACACCAAGAACATGGTGTTAGGGTTAGTGTTGTAAGTTTCATGTAAATACATGTAATAATAATAATAATAATAATAATGTGTGGACTTATATAGCGCACGTATCCACCAACTGAGTGGTGCTCAAGGCGCATTATATTATTACCCCTGCTCATAAGGCTCATAAGGCTCATAAATCATAAATAATTCCTGAAACCATCTTAGCTCCCTGGGGAGTATACAGCTCAATTGCTGCCATTACAGCGCATATAGGGCTAATCAACCAACTCTGCCCTCACAGGTACCCATTTAACCCCTGGGTGGAGAGAAGCAATTATGGTTAAGTGTCTTGCTGAAGGACACAAGTGTCACGGCCGGGATTCGAACCCACATTCTGCTGCTAACACCAGAACTTGAGTCCGGTAAGCTAGACCACTCGGCCACGACACGCCTTGTACATGTATGTATGTGATCATTTACATGTCGGCTTTTTGAAAATTCACCAATAGTGTTCAGTGGCTTTTAAGGTCATAGTGTTTTACTATGAAGGTTTATTTTTTTAGTAAGTTTGGCTCAAGGTTACTTTTAGAGTGATGTAACAAGCTTTAAATTTGATGTTTTTTTCTCTAAAAGATACCGAAGGTAAGTTGCCTGTTAGACATTATCACATTCCCTACATGCAAGTAATTCCTTATCGATTCAGTCACGCCCGTTAAGTCTCCATTCATCATCATTTCAACCCACAAACTCTTTCACTTTTGCAGGACATTTGGAAATGTGATCAGTATTTTTGTTGATTACTTACAGCATCAGGGCTGTGGGAGTAATGTTTATAAAATATCACTTTGAAAACAAGATTCCAAGCTTTAGGGGGAAAAATGAGGAGTTAATGCAATAAGGCCTCGCAAAATGTTGTCATTCATGATTAATTTTTAATCCAGTACTTAATGAGTTTATATGGTGTTTATGTTTGGTGTTTAATACGAAGCCAAGGCTATATGGTGGCTGTCTGAAATAAGAAGAGGAGAGATATATGGCTTCACTGTATAAATAATACATGGTAATGGTCAAAACAAGCATAGTTTGTGACGTTAGTCACGTCACTTCAAGTTGTATATACCGTGCACTGGTGCACAATGGCGCAACCTTGAGCACAATACATGTAAGTCTAAGCAGGCAAATATAATGTTTGCCCAAGCAAACACGTGCAAAAGTACATCCGTGATGATTTTTGTAATGGGGATCTACATGTACATGAACGTATCCTACATGCAAATTTACTGTTTTCCATTGCAAACTGTCATTCTGTCAATATATTTTGTTACTGTTTTCCGTTAACCCTCCTACATGTACTTAGTAATCTAGTTGACCGCCCACACAAAAACCAGATGGCTATCAGCTTCTGAAAGGAATTACTGTGCAAAAAGCATATTAAATGTACAGTTTAGATACATTCAGCGCATAAAACAATAACTGTCGCTGGACAGTGCTTACAATTCATCTTTCAAAAACCCTTAGATGGGTTATGTCTGTTCAAACCATGTTTTCTGTATCAGAACTATGGTATTTGTACAACATTTTATGTAATTTTTTTGTGTTGACTATTGAATTGCAGTGCTTTTTATTTGTTTAAATCCATTTGTACACCTCCACACTGTAATGGCATTTTGTTTACTGGACAGAAAGCTATGTCATCACCCCTATGAATACTAATAGTCATGTAGCGATGGTTTCCAATTGCAGTTTTTTGTTCATGTGAAGTTCCCTCTTAGAAAATATTCAGTGTACATGTACATTAGGCATAATGTAATCAAATTATTTTTATTTATTTTTTCAGTATTTAAAATCAAATTATTCCCAACCAGCCTCTAGGACATGCATACCAGTACATGAGTAGTTGTCTTAAAGGGTTCATGAAATGACTTTTTATATTTGCACAGATATCCATTCTTCTGGAGTGGAAAATTTAAACAAAATAAGTTTATTGTTAATATAAAGTGAAGATTGAGTGTACTTTCTTTAATGTGCATGTTAAGTATTGGTACATTGAAACTGTTTTGAGAGATGACAAAAAGAACTTGGTGTTACAGCAACATTGAAGACAAATCCTGTACGTGTAGCTTTCGGAATGATAATGTTGTCGTTTTGTAAAGTCCGTTTCTCACACCCAGCTCTGTCACTCCATATTTTTATTACAATTTGTGTAATAAAACCCACTAAGACAAACACAATCCTGCTGTGTATTATTTTGAACTGGGATTTGGTCTGCCAATAAGCAGTTCTCTCTGGCATTTGGTCCTCCATGCCTGACCTGCTGTGTAAATAGCAACATTGATTTTGTACCCATTTTAGTTTCTGTTCGGGCCTTATTGTTTTTATTTGGGTCATTTCAGAGGTTACAATCAAATTGCAAGTAGCAAGCATTTATTTGCACTGACCCCTGTGTGACTTTTGAGTATAACTAGAGTCCAATTATGACACCTCCGTACAGGCCACACATGCCTATAGCTTGCAATTCCATTCACAGCGTGAGACAAGCTTTGCCAAATCCAGAAATTATAATTATTAGGAGGGGGGGGGGCTGGAGAAATCTACATTGTATGGCCCAGATTTCGTTGCTGAAAAGTTGAAATATGATATGACCAATTCTTCTCCATTCTGACTTTATCTCGAGACTCATCAAAGAACCGAAGTAATATGACAGTCAGACACAGAAACTTGAGATAATCAGAAGCAGTATCTTTCTGTTTGTGACAAAAATAGGTCATGTTTTCTTGTCTTGCTGTTGAAATTAATACACTGTGCATGTATCATGTACTGTTGCCAAATATTTTTACAAAACATATTTGCCAATGAGTTTATTATCGCACAAACTTATAATATTTTTTCAAGATTTTAGATTATTGTAAAATCATTGTGTTTTCTTGCAAGAAAACAAATTATTGTTTATTTATCTACATGTATTTGGGGACGTTACAGCATCGGTAATATTTGAAAACTGCTTCTACAAGTTTGCTTAATCTCTTTGAATCAAAATAATCGTACATTAAAAACAATCAACCTGTGAAAGTATCAGATTATTGCATTGTGTCGTTAACAATTGATAATTTCCTTTTAAAAAGGACAAGTAGTTTGAAATAAGATATTTCACAAAATAGTGAACAAAATAGTTTACTGTCTAACAGTAAAAAAGTGCCAAAATGAATTTATGATGTGACCAATCATAAATTTATTCATTTTGGTACATATTTACTCTAATACCACACTTCTCCTGATTATTTATGTCTGTTTACCCTTTCTCAATTTATATAGCAATGTACTGATGAAAAATAAATCTTCCGAAAATTGCTGTCAAAATTGCGAGAAACATGGGCAATACATCTTTAATTTTTACCCAAACAGAAAAAAACCCAATTGTAAATAGAGAGACAAAGATCAAATGAAACCATTGTGATGCTACATAAAGTGAACACCAATTATCAACATGGTGCCTCTTAACCCTTCTATGGTTTGACCTTTCAAAACCTTTCAAAATCTGCTTACGGGCCAAAATGGCTATCAATTATTATGAACCCTTTAAAACCCTCCAGAATTTGTTGCTACTGAACAACCACACCTTTCAATACCCTTTGAAAGGTATTGAAACATTTCAACACCAGTTTGTTCAGAGAGTTGTTACACCTTTCGAAACCTTTCATAGGTCCCTTTTGTCAGACAGTTTTCTCACCTTTCAAAACCCTTCAGTACAGCAAACTTGAAAGGTTTTGAAAGGTCTGACAATTCTATGGCAACTGCACTGTATATAGGAGGGTTAATGTGGTAAACAGCTTTCTCTATGCTTGGACATTGGCAGTTACACCCTGGTACATCATGTGGATTTATGACTTTTGTTTCACATGTCATTAATCACTTTGTGGTTACTTAATATCACACAGTGTACTAAGTGTTCTTTCTGATGACAGACACTCAATTAAGTGCAGGATAGAGTGAAACTGGAAATGTTAGCTTTAAAATATTGGTAAAGTCCATGGCCTAATGCGTCATTGTGTAAACATTTAATCATTTGTCAAGATGTTTTGACAACCTTGTTAGAGTAATATTTAGACTTGGTCTTTAGAACATACACATGTGTATGTATTTCCTCATCTATAGTGTGGACAACTGTGAGTCTTTATTTTCTTGAATGGTTCAATTTTTGTTTTGTAAATTATGTAAATTATTCAGTGTTCAATGGAATCTGTTAATAATTCCGCTACATATACAGTACATGTAAGACTAGTTTTGTTCAAATTTGAAAAAGTTGAGTCTGATAATTTTTTGGCAATCTGAAATGTAAAACCTTACTCATTCATTTCAATGAATCCATACAAATGTTTTGTTAAAAACTGTCCTTTGTTTTTCATTTATCTTTAGGTTGTTCTTGTTGGAGTGCTTTTGGCCACAGTCATCGTCAATATCTTGTTCATCGCAGACACAGGACGGAGACTCAGAGAGGTTCATTCTTATGGTAAGAAAAGTTCAGTGAGCCCCAAACCCGATCTCGTCCCCTTCCCCTACACACACACACATTCCCGCACGGGGCATTGTGGGGACAAAATACAAAGGATTTTGGGGATTAAAAACGTTGTGGGGACACACAAAATGTCCCCACAGCTAAGTAATTCCGGATCCCTCTTTTGTTCTCTGTCCCCATAACGCGGCCAGTGCTCGAACACACACACACACACACACACACACCCTCACGCACATTGATTTGTGGGGTATTCCTTTGTTCGTTCTATTATCCCTTTTCCTTATAATTCTCCTGTGGGGTACAAGATTTTCTATAGTTACCTTGTGGGGTCCAATTGTTCTATTGTGTTTTGGACCCCACAACGAATGGTGTGTACGTTCACACACACACACACACACCCACACACTCAAAAAGAAATAATAAACTCCAAGTAAAACAGGTGATAATTATGGACTAGCAACAGAAATCGCATGGGATCGGCTGTTGTGCTCAATGAAATGAGCTGAAACTTTCATAGGTTGGTTTCAGTACATGTCTGTTGATTCTTATATCAAAATATGGATGCATTTATTGACATTCTACCAATGGTTTACGATTGGCCCAAATGGATCATTCTTATAGCAACATAACATAGCATCAAGGACAAAGGAAACCCAGAGAATTAAAGACAGAACACGATAAACAAGACTGGGGTAGTGGAAATGCACAAAAGATAAGGAGTAATGAGGGGAGACAGGGAATTATGGGAAAGAGACACAGTATAAGCCAGGATTTGGAAATAAGGCGTCCAACATGGCGTCCAAATTTGTTATTCTTTGAAAAACAGGGTCCAAATATTTAACTTACAATACTTTTGAATGTGTATTACAAATAAAACAGGGTGTCTATTTAGCGTCTAAAAGACATCCAAAGGTATTGCTGGCTAATACCATGGAAAGAGATAAAACTTGGAGAGTTTGATCAAAGAAACGAGGACAAATGAGAAGGGTTGATGATATGATGTACATGTAGAGATAGTGAGTGTTTGACAAAAGCAGGAGAAGAAATCATTGGAACGGGATGAAAATAATCAGTGATCGTACAGGGAAGGCGACAAAGAAAAGAATGGACAATTAGGGAGAGAATAGGCATCTTAGAGTTAGAGTTGCAAAAGAGAGCTGTAAAAAGAAAAAGATTCATTTATTGTCGGAGTAATTTTGTTTGTGAGGGGAAACCTAGAAAACCAAATTGCATTTGATGAATAGAACGGTGAATATTCATTAGAAGCTTGCTCTCACCCTGAAAAATGATGATTTCGCCAAATAATGTTTTGGTTAAAGGTTGTGCAAATGGGAGTTGACAGGGGTGATTGGATCATGAGATACAATGTTATATTAGGTGTCGACACCTTTTTTTTTCAAAATCAAAATCAAAATCAAATCAAATCAAATCAGTGTTTGTTACAGTGAGCAGGGTCGGGAGGTGGGGCCACATATAGTAGCAAAACAAGGGGAATTTGTGGATACACTGCCCATAAAAATGGAGCACTGAAAAACTCCTAGTAAATTAATATGTCAAAAAAGAAACTGGGGGGGGGGGGGGTGAGAAATACCTTCCTTTTTGTGTCTCCCCCCACATATCCAACAATGATAATGGGAGCTACATGGATTTCCATCTTCACATACTTTAAATCCTTTGAATGCGATCTCATATCAGACATATCTTTTTTTAGGAGCAGCTCCGGATGGAGAGATTGAGACAGAAGCGGTTGCTAATGGCAACACCTTTGAGAAAGGCCCACGCCAACTCGAGATCGAAGTTCTCTCAAGTGACAAGAAGGCGGCCATATCTGTCGGGGGAACTCAGGTATTGAAAACAAAGCACTTACAGCCAGTATTTGTCGTTCTTTCTGAAAGGAAATTATCAATGTTCCAATAAAACAAAAATTTCTGGAAATTGCTGGTAAATTATTGGTGATACATCTTTAATGTGAAAGCACCATTTAACCCTTGTATAGTTATTCCACCTTTCAAAAACTGACAGATTAAGGGTTTTGGTGGGTCTGTCAACCACTGGCAAAATGGACTCAGGAGGGTTAATGGTATAATTGATTTCTTTGAAGGCTATAATCTTGGATGTTTATTTAAAGGAAAAGTACAACATTTGTAATTACCTGATTATTATCCCACAGCTAACTTGATGTGAAGTTGGTAAAGGTACCAGTTACACTGAATAATTATTCTGTCTGAAGTACTCTCATTTCAGAGAAAACACAAATAAATATTGTATGTTTTCTGTGAAAGTCATGCTTTTCTCATGACTTAGAGGCTGCATTGAGCTGAAACCTTCATAGCATGGTTGTTGAATGGATATCTTGATTCAAAGAAAGTAGGCATACTCATTAGGCATACTCATATTTTTTTTTTTAATAACTTGGATTACGGACCCACTGCCAAAAAATCTCAGATTTTGGGGAAAAAATTTAAAAATCACTGCCCAAAAATCACAATTCCTGAAGGTTAAAAAAATGCTTGCAGTGCAGTGGCTGTATTTTGACTGTCCGTGCATGCAGCGCATATTAGAAGAAGAAATATTTATGAAAAAATGACGTTTGCACAGGTATTTTGTTTATAAAAAGTTGTTTTCCTTGAATCATAACAATGATTCCTACATGTAATTTAGGGTTTTGGGATATTTACACATGACAAAGCCCCAAAACTCCAGAGTTTTTTTTAAGAATACAAACATCAGTATCAGCCTTCATGTAAATTGTATACATTTCAATCATTCCGTGGGATTTTTTCCATGAGCAGTGCTTAATAATCTGATTATACGCATGCCTTGAACCTCACATTGGCAATGGAGGTCTTGGCTCTGTACTTTGCCTTGGTGCCCTTTGAAATATTTCCAAACATATTTAGGTTTTTTAATGGAAGTTCCTTATTACCAAGAGGAAAATTTCTCCTACAAAACCGGGGTTCAAGGCTTATATAAATCTCCACATGATCAGTTGATAACTCTCCACATATCCTCTACAAACAACTTCTCTTTGAGTCACTGGTATAAAACCAGATTGTTAAACATTTCATCACACTATTGTGTTTCACTAATAAGAAATGTTTCAAAAATAAAATGGGTTATTACAAATCCATAGAAATGGAAACAGCAGAGTTTTGTCGCAAAGTAAAATTTTAGATGACACTTCTCGTAAAAGGTATGTCTGTAAAAATGCAAGAAGTAATTTAAAAATAAAATTGCGTTAATAAAAATCCATGTTAATGGGAACAGCAGAATTTTGTTGTAAACATTTTTGTTAGTTGACATTCCTTGAAAACATGAGTGCATGTCTGTAAAATTTTGCATGGAATGTTTAAAAAGTAAATTACGTTAATAAAAATCCACGTTAATAAGAAAAGCAGAATTTTGTCGCAAAGTAAAGTTTTAGATGTCACTCCTTGAAAACGTGAGTACATTCATGTATGTCGGGGAAAAAGTTTTCAGAATTTGTGGATTAATGCTGATCGCTAATCCAGAGTTCCGACATATGCTCAAACGGTCTTGGCTGTGGTGGTAGTTTGATTATCTCTCCAGACCATTATTTGATAGGAGATAACATCTGTTTGGGAAATAAACCCAATGATGCAGAAGGATGGGTGTTTGACTTTGTTTTGTCTGGGCATTTTGGATCACGCTTGACTAAAAATATAAAAGGAGTATTTCAATTGGGTTTATTTACACATTTCAAACAATGAAAACATGCTGGAAGTTGCTATAATCTAATGAAAATATTTTGTCTGGAATGGGTTTTTGTTTTACTTTTTACTTTCTTTCTTTTTCAGAAGTAAAAACAAGTTTGCTTGTTTCACATATTGAAAAATGCTGCACAAAATTCACAATTTGCTGAGCCGAATTCAAGATTTACTTTTCAAAATTTAATATTAACATGTACATGTACATGTACACATGTACATGTACATTTTCATGTACTGATGAATTTCTTGTGGATACTAAACAGTTGATTTGACTTTTGCCCTACACCAATGTACATACATGTATCAATGAAGCACTGTATACTCGGTGCTTTCCGAGCGTCCGCTGTGTCTGCTGTAGTATAATAACAAATTTTCTGACTAAATATTTTGCTTGAGTGAAAACATTTGCATGTACCGTGCAGTGTACATTATAATTTCTGTCATCAATGCAATGTTTGTAATCAAAGAAGTTTCATAATTTTTTATCAGATTTTTTGTCTCAAATTAAGTGCAAGGACTGCACTTTCATTATGTATATTCTAATGCAGTGCATGTAAATATCAAGATTATTTTACAATTAAAGTCTTGAGGCATTGCATTGTGGAGTATCCTTTTCGGTTTGGTTTGTGGAAACACTATGAGGGCAATTTCATGGTTACCCATGTTGGGCTCACTCTTAATGCCATAATATATATTTCAATCATCGGTTTTTTCACAGTAGTTGCATTATACCCAGATCTTACTCGGCACAAAAAATAATTTCAGAAATTTGTTTTATATATGCAATATAAAGAGAAAATGCAATTTTATTTTGCATGTCCGAAACATAACCAGGAGTTTTCTCTTATGTGAATGTACATATAAAACATTTCTGACATTTTTTTTATGTTGAGTAAGGTCTGGGTGTAATGCAACTACTGTGAGAAAATGATGCAGTGAAACATATTCCGTAAGTAAGGAAATTATGGCATTAACCAGGCATGATATTCTTCCTACTTTTGTAGGAAATTCTACCTTTTGATTTTGAAAAACCTACCATGAAACCGGGTTCCGACTAACTTCAGACCATGGAAACTTTCCTTGTGTATCATTTTATTGTAAATACCAAGATAAAAAACAGTTTCCTTGCTATGCATGGTTATAGAAGTAAACCGCTATAGGCTTGTATATGCCTAATGATAATGGCAAACATTTTTCCTACTTTTTCATTTTCTCACAATGTCATCCCTGACTAACAGTGGGACTTATAAGGTGGGTAACCATGGAAATGCCCATGAGCTTTAAATCTCAGCTATCACTGTTATTTTACATACTTCCTGTGAACAAGCTTTCTTCTTCCAGACATAATCTTGATGGTTTCTTGTTTGATGATGCAGGTTCTTGAAGAGGAAGAGAAGGATGTAGGGCGGGGTATTCACGTCTTAGTCTTAAACCAAGCCACGGGTAGCGTCATGGCTAGGCGTGTCTTTGACACTTACATCTCCAAAGAGGATGAGGCTATGGTGTTGTTTCTTAACATGGTGTCCAATGGACGGATACTAATCTTCACCATCAAGGTTTGTTCTTTAATCCTTAAAGGTGCACTCTTATCATTGGTGAACCTAAACCTGACCACATGGTTCTCTGACGGACAGAGAATCTTGCAGTCATGTCAGGCATGCAAGTGATGATTACACATGTGGGTGCAAGCATACCAGCTGTGTTTTAAACATTTGGATCAAATATGAAATATTTGACAGCCATTTCTATGAAAAAACTCTATTTGTATAATATTGAACCTACTTTGAAGAATGTGTGGCTCTAGTCCAAAAAGCATACTGTGATGGGCTCCATTTATTGTTCACACATGATTCTCTGACGGACAGAGAATCTTGCAGTCATGTCAGGCATGCAAGTGATGATTACACATGTAGGTGCAAGCATACCAGCTGTGTTTTAAACATTTGGATCAAATATGAAATATTTGACAGCCATTTCTATGAAAAAACTCTATTTGTATAATATTGAACCTACTTTGAAGAATGTGTGGCTCTAGTCCAAAAAGCATACTGTGATGGGCTCCATTTATTGTTCCGAGATAGAAAAACACAATTTTTTGTTTGTTTCATGTTTCTCTGACAGGATGAGGGAACGTTCCAGTTGAAGGAGTCGGCTCGTGCATTCCTCAAGAACCTCGGCAGCGTTGAGGTGCAAGAAATGGGGTGGAGGGATACCTGGGCGTTTGTCACCCAGAAGCAGAGAAGACACGGTGAGTGAGAATCTTCACATTGTGTATCATTCAAACTGTAACAGTCTTGGCAAGAGCAGATGTTTCGTCAATGAAGAAAAACTTTTTTTAATATACATTTCTGTTGAATGGGAAACTATTGAGACGTTGGTGACAGCAGATTTACCTGTTATTTTCCCATTATTTACGAAAATCTGATCATGTGCATGATACTGAGAAAATAAATGGTGAGTCTATCACCACCTAGCATCTCAAAAGTTTCTAATTGCATCGTTACATAGTTTTTACTTATAACAATTTAAAATGACTAGAATGAAAGAGGAAAAACTATAATATACTCTGACCAATGAAAAAGTTTATTTTCCATGAGCTGTTACTGTGACATTTGATTTATCATTTTGATTTATCATTTAGTATCTCTTTGAATTCCTTGTTCATTATTGAATTGATATACCATCTGGAAAAGTTTGAAAAAAATTTATGCCACTGCTATGGTAAGATCTTGCACTATTAATTTCTGAGGGCTAATTTGAGTTTTTTCAGTGCAAACAATTTAATTGTTAACATTGACAGGTCACCCGTTTGCTGAGATGCACAATAAGGCTGCTGACTTAACCCAGTGGGCATCTCCAGTCATTCTCAAGACCACTATTCCCCTTATATCACTCAAAGGTATGAATCTTTTTATTCTATGAATACACTCATTTATTATTAACAACTGTCGTCATACATTTTGGTTCAATTTGACTGATAGAATTGTTCAAAAAGTAGTAACGAAAAACCAGAAATTCTAGAAAAACCCCACACCGTTAGGAAGAGATTGAAATTTCATTTGATATGTTGATTTGAATGGGAGTAAAACCCATGCCATATAGTAAGAAAACCCCCATCTAATAATTACAAGTAATTTGTAAAGTGCACAAAATCTGGAAGCCCATTCAAAGGCACCAGTCAATGTAAAGTCACTGTGTTTGGTTGAAGGAAATATTGAAAAGATGTGTCTTCAGATGGAGTGTGAAGAATGATTGACGCTACTCAACTTGTCTGGCAAGGAGTTCTACAGACACGGTGCAAAGATGGAGAAAGCGCAGTCTCCGTAGGTCGCCAGACAAGTCTTGGAAAAAGAACGTACATGAAATTAGGACGATCTGAAACCTGGTAGAATTTAGAAGAAAAAACCCTCACAAAGTCCAGTTGGGTTTGAAAACATGTTCCACAATTTGAGTTAGGTTGGATTGAATTGAATTGCGGTATATTTTTCACGATTCTCTTTCTCACCTTTCAGAGAGTGAATGTAATTGGCCGGAGACGGAAGCCAATCAAAGAAGGCGTACATTCTGCAATCAGGTGGAGGGTTACGGCAGTCTCTGCCGTTGTGATGACCCAGCTCCGATTGTGATGAAACCAGAACGGGTGTGTGCAATAAAACAAATAACTAGGGAAACACCACCCCCTCCGAAAGAAATTACTCATTTGGTTTTGAACATTTTTTCATTCAAAGGGTAATAAATAAAACCTCATCCAAATCCTTTTCAGCCAGGTGATGCAAATGTAAAAAGGAATTCGTACAAATCAAAATTTGTGACACTGACAAGCAATTCCCTAAACAGTTCGTGTGCTTTTTAAAATGTGCATTTTCTCATATAAAAACCCACATCAGATTAAGTTTCTTGTGGCTTTCATGTTTCTAAATAATTATATTAACATAGTCTTTGGACAATTCCTGTAAGATGTGTTCATGAAATGTTGATTTACGTACTTGTTTTCTTCAGCTGTTGAACAACACAGTCTGGGATGTTCCAGTCGTTGTGATAGCCAGTAACAGACCCAACTATTTGTACCGTATGCTGAGATCTCTACTTTCAGCTCATGGAGGTATGTGTTAAAGTAAGATTTGTAGCTTTGCATGGTGAAAAGGATAAGTAAAGACTGAGGTGACACCATGTGAAAAATTCTCTTTTGAGTAGTAGTTAGTTCTGAAAAGAACTGGTGGTTACAACTTGATGTTTCGATAAAAATTTGTGTGTAGATTACTGATATAAAAAAAGAAAATGCATTTTTCTTATTTTTGTCTTATAAAAATATTAATCTTTTTTTCTTTCTAATACTGTTTTGCTCCTTTAGTGAATCCCAAAATGATTAATGTATTCATTGATGGCTACTTTGAGGAACCGCTAGAGGTCATCAGACTGTTTGACCTAAAGGGTATCCAGCACACACCCATAGGGGTCAAGGCAGGTCGGATTAGCCAACATTACAAAGCTAGTCTTACTGCTACATTCTCTATGTATCCGGTATGTACCAGTCATGCTGCTCATGAATATTTATATGATTGGTAGACTGCTATATGATTATTTATATAATGGATAGACTTCTCATGAATATTTATATATTGGGTTTACTGCTTATGAATATTTATATACTGGGTTTACTGCTTATGAATATTTATATCCCAGTTTTGTACAAAGGGGCTACTCTTGAATATTCATACACCTGGTTTGAACCAATTGAACTGCAAATGAAAATTCATTTATTTGTTTGGTAGACTGCTATATGATTATTTGTATAATGGATAGACTTCTCATGAATATTTATATATTGGGTTTACTGCTTATGAATATTTATATACTGGGTTTACTGCTTATGAATATTTATATCCCAGTTTTGTACAAAGGGGCTACTCTTGAATATTCATACACCTGGTTTGAACCAATTGAACTGCAAATGAAAATTCATAAACTGATTTTGTATTAATCAGAATTTTGCTGAATATAATTTTCCAGTTACCTAGAATTTAACATTCAAAATACTCATAAATATTCATAAACTATGTGTTCTTTTCAGAATGCTAAATATGCAATAATTTTTGAAGAAGATTTAGACGTTTCAGAAGATGTATTCAGGTAAGATATTCTGTGATAATCTGGCATTTTGTCTCCTGTTTGTAAACAAATTGTTGTTGCTCAGACTCATTCTATATTTGAGATAATTGTGAAGACTTGTGATATATATTTGTGACATTCAATATTACCCTGTATGGGATTAAATGAAGTGAAGTGAATTTTACCTGATTATTGAATTGAGTTTTAACAGATTATTTTGCCATTGACAAAGATCCTGCTAGTTTTACAAGATATCTGTGTTAGCGCCCTCTTGTGGTTGCTGACAGTCATTGTAAACCACAGCTGGTTATCCCCTGACTTCAGCCACTTACCACCATTTCAGCGGCGTAGCCACGGGGGGGCCTGGGGGGGTACGTGCCCCCCCACAAATTTCCAGTGCCCCCCCTACGAAAAATCCTCATAATGCCCCAAAAAACAGAAAAGAAAAAGAAAAGGGAAAAAACCCATACCCCCTACTGAAAAAGTCCTGGCTACGCCGCTGCACCATTTTGTATTTAGACTAAAGCACACAAATTTGCTGAGCAGAGAAAAGTTTTGCTGAAGAAAATTAGGGTACCAGCCAAATTGTCACATAGAGTATTGCTTCTAGCAGATTCTCATTTATTATTAAAACAAATGCATTTGTAATTGTTTGATGTCCAAGATGCAGATTTATTCTTCTTTTCTCCCTGTTTCCAGTTATTTCAGTCAGACAAGTCGACTGCTTGAGGAAGACAACAGTCTCTATTGTATATCAGCATGGAATGACTTGGTTTGTATAACTTTTTTTCTTTAAAATGCTGTGATTAAACCTTAATCACCCAGCAGCCATCTTGGTTTTTCTAATGCACAATTCTATGAGAATCAAAATGAGGCTAATGTCTAAAATAAACTGGTGCCTTGCAAACTTTTTTTTATATAGTGATTTTTGGGTGAGCAGTCAAGAAACCAGACAAAAATTTACAGAGTTTTATAATGGTATGTTGATCTAAATGTATTGCTGCAAAGAAGCATCATCAGACCTAACAAGGCAGTCCGCCATTTATGATTAAATCCCCCAACCCCCAAATTCTAAGGCTAAAAAATACTAGCATACAAAATCTCTAGTGGTCAATTACCTCTCAAATCCACTTTCAATCAACCAGGCCTAGAATTTCATTCTTGTAGGGGCAAGGCCACTTTTCCCGAGAACAAGGCACAATATCAGAATGTCTATGGGAACATTTGTAAGGGACACCAAGGCCATGACCAGGGCAAGAGAGGCCAGGGCAAGAGAGGCCATCCATGACCTTCTGTGGCCATGACCTTCTGTGGCCATGACCTTCTGTGGCCATGACCTTCTGTGGCCATGACCTTCTGTGGCCATGACCTTCTGTGGCCTTCATGAAATACCAGGCTTGATCAACCCTTCAGAGTTAGAATATTCCCCTTGATGGTTTTCTGAGTTATAATCTTTTTGACTATAGATGTTCTTTCTTTCTGGCAGGGCTATGACCACACATGTCATGACCCAGCATTGTTGTATCGTGTAGAAACTATGCCAGGGCTTGGGTGGTTACTAAAGAGAAAACTGTACAAGGAGGAGTTGGAACCTTCCTGGCCGACACCAGAAAAGGTTAGAATCACTCAAAACGTTCTATGTGATCAATGGTCAGGTTAAAACAAAAAATTGTTTGAATTTTTTGTAATTATTGTGGTTTTTAACTTATATGTATACAAAATCACTTTGCAGCGTCAATACAAAAATCTAGCCTGTCAATCAAATGGCATTGGTTAAGCGTTTCGATGACAGCTGTCTGTATGTCGGTCAAGCACTTGGCTTTTATGAAAGTGACAATTGGGGTGGGTGGGTAGGGGTGGGTGTGTTGACTATGGCCACTGCAGGTTCTCCTGATCAAGATTATGGAGATGGCTTGATCGTGTTATCAGCATTTCTTAGGACGGGAGGGCATATGGCCATGACTAGATCAGTGCATTTCTGTGATCATGATTTCTGTTTTCTTAATGTTTTTATGTTTATTCATTCATTGTTTTCTCTGTGTTTGTCTGTCTGTAGGTTTGGGATTGGGACATGTGGATGCGATCGCCTCAGGTCCGCAAGGGAAGAGAGTGCATCATCCCTGATATCTCAAGGACGTTTCATTTCGGAGCCAGCGGTCTTAACATGAACAGCTATTTCCAGGTATGGTTTGAGGGTACTGATAGGCACTGCAGGGGACCCCTGTCTCACTAAACCCTTCACCAATAGAAGGTCGGCCCTCAGTGCCTAACAAATTAGTGAAGCCATGTTGCTACTACTTACACTCTTTATCCTGTTTGTATAATCACCAATCCAGCAAATATTTTAGTTTAGCCATTTTAAAGCAGATTACCAGCCAAACTCTCGACATGTTGTATGCACGTTTAGCTGGTAACCAACAGAACCTGCTAAGCACAATTTCCTGAGCAGATATTAAGACTCGGCAGAGAAAGTCCTCAGTAAACTTCTGCGGGTTCTTCACTCGCAGTTAACCAAATTCTGATTTGTCTTCATGATTTAGGAGTTATACTTCAAGAAGCACCCATACAACACAGTACCTCATGTGAAACTAAAGAGTGTAGCTACCATGACTCAAGACCCATATGAAGAAAAAATGCATCATTTAATAAGTAGAGCGACAGTACTGGACCACTCAGTGGGTGCATGTGAAGATCGCTTTATACCTAAGACGAAGGGAAAGTCATACGTCATGTATATACAGATGTACAATGAGAATGACTACGATACGTGGATGGCTCTCGCTAAGGTGAGTCAATGCTGCATTCGTGGATTGATCATTCGTCAATAAGCAACCCCCCTAACTTTTTTCATTGTGCCTCGTTTTGACAACTACTTGGATCTTTCCAGACTGTACTTATATTATGAAGTTGTATCACCCGTGTTTTTCGCTATTTTGACGACAATTTAAAAACATTTGTTTTCATCAGAACATTGCTATTTTACTTGAGGAAGGGAAAACAAATGCTTTAAAATCACACAATTCTCAAAATAATCGTGAAAAGTATGGTTTTACAGTAAATATACATTCAGAAATTAATTTATGATGGGGATTGATGGGTTTTGCATAAAATCATTTTGGCACTTTTTGCTTTTAAACCAAGCTTCTGACAACTATTTTGTGAAATATTCAATTTCAAGGTAATTATTTTCCCTTGTAAAAGGAGATTATCAATCTGGCTGGCATCTCTCTGTTTGTGTGCATTTTAGTTCTTGATAATTTAAAAAATAGTGTCAAACACCACCTGCCATTACTTGAATATCTGCCTTGTGATAACACAAGATTTCTATAACTATTTAGAAAATTTGAGAATTTGAAACATTTTCTTGCAGTGCTTCCATATCTGGGACCTTGATGCAAGAAATTTTCACAAGGCATCATGGCGATTGTTTATGAAGGAAAATGCTTTATTTGTTGTCGGCTTTCCAGCATCACCTTATGCGTAAGTTATACAAATTAATTTCATAAATACTTATTTTATTGAAATTCTTTTGAATCTAATATATTCATAAATGCCCAAAACGTTTAGAATCAAGATATACTACTCAAAACAATTTAGGGAACACCGGATTTTTAACATCAAATAGGTTTGAAATGTTCCATGAACCAGGATTTTCATTTGCAACCCCCTCTCTCTTTCAGTAGTCATGTCATGAAATGTGTAATCACTACATGCATCCTTTATCATCTGTTTCATTGTGCAGTTGTTTCTCATCAATTCTGTGAAACATTGTGTTTATCTGAAATAAATGATCTTGCTTTAACTGAGATTATTCCGGTGTTCCCTAAATTGTTTTGAGTAGTATATATAAAAACCAACCTGTGAAAGATTCAGCTTATGTCATTGTTTCAAAGTGGAATTTACGTCTTTGGAAGACAAAAGCTCTCTTTCGAAATAATTGGTTTTAAAATGAGAACACCTTAGACAGAAATATTTCAAGGGATATTTGATATCATTGAATTTACACCAAGTAAGTTTCATGTAACTCTGTGATCATTTGTTTTTTTTGGTGAAAACCTATATGGACTTTTGAAACCAATAAACATACAACACAGAATCTGACCAAGAATCTCCAACAAAAGATAAAATAAATAAATAAAAAGGCCAATTCTACAACTAAGTAAAGACTGTCTGCAGTGACACCATGTGAAATTCTCAAATTGAGTAGTAATTAGTTCTGAAAAGAACTGGTGGTTACAGATCTTTCAGAACTAATTACTACTCAATTTGAGAATTTCACATGGTGTCAACGCAAACGGTCTTTACTTATCCTTTTCACCATGCAAAGCTACAAATCTTACTAATTCTAAGTAAGACTAATTGCGGTAACACCATGTGAAATCCTCTATTTAGTAGTAATTAGTTCTGAAAAGAACTGGGGGTTACAACTTGTTTCGAGGTTACAACGTTTTGATCAGTATGCTCTGATCGTCTCCTGAAGATGATCAGAGCATACTGTTTGAAACGTCGAGTTGTAACCTCCAAAGCTACAAGTTTTACCTATTACTAATTTTACAACTGTTTTTTTGTTTACTTTTGGTTTTTTAGGAAGTACAAGCCTGCTGATGTAAAGCCCATCTATTTGAAGAAAGAATCCAAGAACAAGCTACGCTGAGGTCCAAAAGATTTCGTCTCATCATTTATGTGACCTCGGCGACAACTCTATTCAGGGAAGTATGCAAAGATTCAGATCTGGGGCCAATTTCATAGAGCTGTTTAGCAGATCAAATTGCTTATCAGAAAAATGTGCTTAGCGTATTTGTTTGGTTATCAGCTAAACTTTCATACAAAATATATGCATCTTGGGTGGTAGTCTGTTTTATATTGCTTAGCAAAATTCTCTGCTAAGCAGCTCGATGAAATTGCCGTCTACTCGTCTGCTGCTCAGCCCTGGGCCTAATTTCATTGAGCTAAGCTTTTTTTGTTAGTCACCAGCCAAACTGTCATGCAATATAAGTATAGTTTGGCTGGTTGACTGTTTAAGTTTGCTGGGAATAAAATATTCTCTTAGCAGACTTTTTTGCTTAGTAGCTCTGTGTAATTTACCCCTGGGGTTAAGGGTCTAATTACATAGTGCTGCTTAACACAGAAGTCGATGCCTATTGTCACCAATTTGTGCAGGTGGTGCAAAAATGTTCGCACAAGCATATTATACAAGCACAAAGGCATAAATTTCTTGTTCAGCTGTTAAATACGTTTACGTTAAGCACAAATAATTCTGCTTTAGTAAGCGCAGATTTTTCGCTTACGGTAAGCAGCATCATGGAATTAGAATCCGCTCAGGGACCTAATTCATAGCACTTCTATTATTTAGAAGTCATTAGTTAGCTTACTGATGTTAAGCGTGTTATAAATAGGCTTAATACTGACGGCCATATTTACTAAGCAATATTGTTACCATTATAATGGTGCAGGCACTGTGTACAACATACCCTTATAAGGGTGCTGTGAATTTGGTTCCTAATGAGTATGTGGCTTCATCAAATGGAATTATTTTGTGGTGATTTTTGTTATGTGGTGTTTCTAAAAGCCCGCAAAATGCTAGGAAAACACAAGCGAAATTGCCATTCTCAACCTGGACAAGTTTTGACTTTGTTTAGGATACCACAGACTTCTAGAAAGGTGACAACCTGTATGGTGTGAAACATTCAAAATGAACTTGAGAAACAATATAGTTTTTCAGTTTTCAAAACATGGCCCTCCAGTTGAAACAATATTGGCCATTAAAAACAAACAACTCAGGAAAAAAAATTTCCAAAGAAACTAAGGTATTATTTTTTGGAGTTTATGTGTATGTAATGTTACTTATTGGAAAAAAATTAATGTTGTATTATTTGATGTCATGGACATAAAAATTAATTGAAATATAAGCTCTGATGTAAGTTATAACCCTGTGTTATTTTCCCACATATTTTCATAGTTATTATTCTTCCTTTTATATTATTTACTTCTGGAATATGGTGTTTAATATTTGGGTATTAATATTCAGGCATGCAACTTTTCAGCTGATCAGCTGATTTCTTCTTTTTTTAAAGTATCCTAGTGCCATAGAAAACTTTAAAACACTGTACAAAGTTTTTTGTGCCTAGCTATTTCCTGTTTTTTTTTGCAATTACAAAAATGCATGCCTGATATTGTAATGATTATGATTTCGTGTTTGATTATACCCCAGTATATGATTTGGCACAACAGACAGAAATAATATGACTGATCTACAACTCTGACCTGTAACCTAGCAACTAGGGCTGTGCCGGGTATCCGGATACCCGACCGAAACGGTCATTACCCGGTTCCAATTAGGGGCCGTTCACAATTGTCAACATTTTCACGAGCGTACAAACCGTACGCTGGGGGTTAATGCCGCCCGTGCGCTTTTTTTAAATGTCGATATGTTTCTCGCCCGTTAATGCCCGCCTAACGCTTGTTTTTTTTAAATGTCGATCTGTTTTCTAGCCCGTCACCACAGCCGACAGCCGCAACCGATGCCGGCGAGCACTGGCGAGCGGTCGCGGCCGGGGCCGTCCGCATCGCATCCATGAGCGTGTAATGTGTACAGCATGCGCGGCATTGTCCCTACACGTACATGAAAATGTACTGTATTTTACATGTACATGTATACATGTCGTTCGTATCCACTGCGTGTTTTTAACGGCCGGCCCGTCCATGCACACACAATCAGACACACGTCCCACACGCACAAACAAGACTGCCTGGACAAGTTCATTTTATGTATAGGGTAAATATTATCAAAATATTATAAATAAACTAATCGGTTTCAAACAGAACATTTGTAAATGTTTTTGCATTGTAAAACTTCAGTAATGTAATAATTTAATACAAAATACAAATAAAACATTTTATATCTCTGTTTCCATTTTTAAAGAGGGATTACCGTTTAAGCGGTAATTACCTCTTTAAAAAATGCAGTGTTCAAACCGAGATTGCGCAAATAATTGCAATGTCCCTTCCGTTCCCTAGCTACCTGTACTGTAGCATACACACGCAAATCACATGCAAATGTCTATATATAGACTTGTGTGAAAAAAAATCAACATTTTTTTCGTACGCTTTTAGGGGGGGGGGGGTCTTGAAAAAGTGTACTCTTTGTACGCTCGTGAAAATGTTGACAATTGTGAACGGCCCCTTACCCGTAAACGACTTTTTAAAATTCGGACTTAACATTTGAACAATGCACTTGTACAGACAATTATCTTTAAATTCAAGAGATTACACTCCAATAAAGAAAAGATCGATAGTATGGTATCCTCTGTATTATAAAAGTCAATTTGTTACCATTTACAGTACATGTATTTGTACACCACCGGTGGCATGTTTTCAACAAAAATGAAAATGGGTATCCGGTTCCAAAAATATCCAACGTTTTCCAAAGGCAGTCATTTTAACTTTCACTGCACTCCTGAATAAAGGCTGGTTGTCCTACCCACTTTATTTCTGAATAGATTAGCTTTATGAAAAGGTTCTTTTCAGAACCCTGTATCTGTTACGAGGTGTTCGGCAACAAGTGACACTATTTGACAGGGTACATTTACGAGAGATGTTATTCCCAGCATCAGTGCAAGAAATGCCAAAATAAAATTTTAAACAAATAATTTGGTTACTTTCACATTCTCCCAGAAAGGCAGTTGGCATTAGTGGAAGAAACATCAATAGTTATTAGAATGGTGCAGTCAGATGAATTGGGGGGTTGGAGCAGTTAATCTAATATTTTATTTAGGGTGAAGGGAAATGAAATGTTGCAGAAATAACAATTAAACATTTGTAATAAGGCATGTTTTAGTTTTAATTTCTGATAAAAGATTGTGGGTTGATGTACCAGGCGAGCTGGCCTCGTCTCTTTTACATGTTTTGTCATTTTAAATGGTGATATCGTGTTTTGTTTTATGGACAGTTGCTAATGTAAACAATTTTGTTTCCTTACAAAATGAAAAACAATATCTACATAGTATACTAAACATAGAATCATTTGGTTTCTATGCACAATACACATAGTTGAGGCATGCATGTCCATAGCCTTGCTGCATTTAACCTTTCAGTGGTATAACCCAGCCATCTTGTAGTATACTAAACATAGAATCATTTGGTTTCTATGCACAATACACAGTTAAGCACAAGTGTGACCTGTCACCACAAAATGAGCGTAAAGTCGGAAATTTAAAAAATTGAGTTATTGGTATTTCTGGATTCAGTAGAACAAGAGCTTTCCAATAATATATAACACTTGGGGTTGCAGCGATTCCCCCAGAGGGGGATTTGTGGCTTTGTTTCCGTCTTTGTTTCCAGTTGTTTGTCAGAACACGATAAATGCTACAAATGAAATTGGCCTGAAATTGAGGTTTTTAATTGTCTGATGGAACTGAAAATTTGGAATTCGATATAAGGAGATTTACAAATTGCAAAAATAATAACAAAAACAAATTAGACCTCCCCTCCGATTTTTCACTTTTCCCACTGTACTGTGAAATGGTTTAATGCGACTTTACACTCATTTCGTTGTTACAGAAAGACATGCATGTGCATAGCCTTGCTGCATTTAACCTTTCAGTGGTATAACCCAGCCATATATTTAGCACTTTCCCTGGTACAACAATGGTAATTACTTCTATGTGAACTTTCTTTGAATCAAGATACCCATAAAACAAATCAATCTGTCAAGGTTTCTGCTCATTGCAGAGTCTTAAAGTTGATTCATACTGCGAAGCGCAAGTTGAGTTCAAAACCGGAGATTCTAGTGGATGATATGCAAAAGTGGAACACATTTTTAACTTGGGCAAATCATTCGCTGCAAATTTATGATGTCATGTTTTTGTTTTGTGTGCGCGTGAGGTATGAACCGGACTTGAGTCATGAAAAAAGTGTGAAAAAAACATTCACTCAGAAAACCCATTTTGAAAATGTGCATTTCTTTATTAAAGTAAGAGCATTTTAGACAGTCTTTTTATTTACAAACTTCAAGTCAATTTAGCTTTGGGATTATAAATAGAGTAATTTTGTAATTACCAATGTTGTTCATTTCACTAATATTTTGTCTATAAGAGTTGTAAATATGGTATTTATTGTATGCTTTCTCCGGTGAGGTTTCACTTTTAGATGTGAAGATAATGGCACAGGGTGCTAAACAATGAAGTGCCTGTAGATTTAGATCCGAGACCTCACGGACCATCAACTCTGTGCATTAGAAGACCACAGGATATCTATTTTGTGAGGTCAAACCCTGAGATTCACACAAATGATTTGCAAAAGTTGAACACATTTCAACTGTTGCGAGTCATTTGCCGGGAATTTATGATGTAAAAATTTGCTTTGTATGAAGTATAATCCGGCCTTTATTGTTAGAGGTACTTGAAGGAGTTTTATTCCTTTGGCTCTAGAAATGTCTAACTTGTTGGATTTATTTCAACCAAAATGGTCTGTGATTGTGAAAAGTTTACTTTGTGAAACTAAGTAATGCAAAGAATTAGCAAGGAATGTAGCGTTTTTAGGGGCTCTGCGATGTGCATGTATATATGTTTAGGGAGCTTTTTAATATTTAGTTGTAGAAGATGAGGATGAGTCAGAATGATGATGGCGATAATGATAACTTATTTGTTAAGGTTTCTCTTGGAAGATAACCTTAATGACAATGTGATGGTTATGTCAATGATGGCAAATAAAGCATGACCAAAGATGATGGTAAGGATGATGATTTAATAAAGTAATTATTCAGAACGTTAAAAATGATTTTGATAATGTCAATTATGAGTATTATAACATTGTCAGTGATAAATAGAGATATTGTTACTATGATAATGATGATACTAATTTCAACAAAAAGTATTCAGCAAGTTCCTCTTATTAGGCGGAATTTTTAATGGTGTGTGTAATATATTTGTAAGATACTAACAAAGAAAAAATTACTAATTAATTGTATAACAGTAATTTGTGCAAGTTTAAGATGTCTAATAACTTTTGTAATGCTTGAGATGATTTACTTAAACAAATATACAGAGAAAATGTCAAATTAAATATTACAAAATCTGTTTAAGTAAATTTTTTATAAATAACAGCTTGGTTGTAAGTGGACAGAATGTAACATTAAATAATTTTTTTCATTTGATTTCATCTCATAACTTGTTAATTTAGTTTCTGAGACAGCGATGGTTATGATGATATACTAATCCTATAACAAGTCATGACATTTCTGTAATTAGATTGACTAGCCTTTATTACTTTATTGGTCACTCTGTGCATAGCTACTCTCACGAGAATCAAGAAATATGGTCAGAAATGAATGTCAACATTTTAGCAGTTCTCATGATAAAACTGCTTGTTTTTTTAATTCAAGATATACATTTAGCAAACACTCAGTGTGGAGTCATGACAAAAGTTTTAAAAGCATTCATAATAAAAATAATAAATAAAAACCAAATTTCCATCTGACATCCGAACCTAGTCAGTAGGGTAATATAATGGTTATTACTCAAGCAGTTTAAGTTCTGTGCTTGAGGAAACTTAACTGCAGATTTGATAATTAGTAAAAAGTGTGGTCAGTGATTCCCTAGTACAGGAAAATTCCCACCATCATTTGTCCATTTTGATTATTTATGTCATCTATGCATTTACCACCCACCGAGAGTAACATTTTCTAAAACAAATATTTGTTTTTTTTCTTCCATTGAAATATTTTTCTTTTACAAAAAATGGCATTGATCTTTGTGTTGGCCAAAACACAATAGACCATTGTCATGATTCGGCCATCTTGTTTACTACACACAAGTCTCTTGGAACCAAAATGAGGCTATATCCTAAATAGACTGGTGCCTGTCAAACTACGGTTTTATTTTCATAGTGATTTATGAGGAAACAAGACTTAGCATGGTTGTAGCTTGATAAGGGTTAATGATGACTCATTTTCATATAAAATTCTTGCGATAGGATATTAAACAATTGATTAGATTTTTGCCCTAGGTCTATGAAGATCTGACAATGATCAAATCACATGACCCATATTGCAAATAGAAAAAACAATTGTACAATTTACAATAATTCTTTAAAAAGAAAATGTAATAATAAAACTCAAGCAGACCTGTATTAATGCTGTTGTTATTTTGTGTTAATTTCATTGAAAAAAATCATTTACTAGAAGATGCATTAAAACAAAAACAAATAGCAGTATTACACAGAAGTAAACTTGCCCTAGATTGATTATTTACTGGCAAAGGCGCTGTATTGTCCGTTAAACCACTGCTATTTTAAAATACAAGAATATCTCCTTATCAGCTTGAAAGTATTCCAGCAAATATTTAGGTTTGTTATCAAAACCTGTAATTGTTTTGGTAGATAACATGATTGATGTTCTCTTTTCTTTGTACAAATAGTTTTGACATTACTTCTTTGTTTATGTGAGCCCTCACATCTGGAGAAATAAAACTTTTGTAATCCATATCTCATGTGTTGAAGTTTTATTGGTTTGTCTACAGTTTGCAAGATATCAGTGTGACCTTTGACCTTGTGTACATACAAAGCAAATTCCAAGTGCAAATCAATTTTTCTTTATTTTATAAAGCATGACAGATTTTTTATTTCAACTCCTGTGAATATTTGTTGAGGTCAAAGAAACAATCAATTGCTTCTGATTATCTTTGGGAAATGACAAAAAATAAATTGTAACAAGAAAACAGGATTTTCTTTCTTTTTTAAAATTTAATGTACAAATGCAGGCTCTTTTTGTTGACATAAACCAGAACAACACAATCAAATGTCATTAACAATAGATTAAACAATGGGGCATAAATACATCAGACACAATCTGTAAAACTCAAATTTCCAAGCTTAGTGACCCCCCTCACCTCCATCACCCCTTGACTTTTTTTTGTATTTACTCAACAAGTACACAGGGTGTGTGTATTTTACAAGAATGTAGTATCCAAACTCTTAACGTTTTTGGCCAGACAGAACAGATATTACAAACTCAATTTGCACAATACATGTGAATGAAATGTTCTTATTAACCATAATCTATGGGACGTCGGTCATTCTGTTAAAATCACTCACACAACGTATTTTTGTACAGAACTGTATATTACAGGTAGGTTGAATATCACATTCTTTTATCTATTTCCAGAATAGATCTCACTACTTTGATGCAAATAATGTACAGCTAATTAAAATAAAAAAATACATGTTGCAAGCAGAGCTCACGCTTCAGAAATCCTTACTTTATACTTTTGATTATTACTTCCTACAAAACAAGGGCAAAATTACATCTGTACATTTTTTCAACAATGGTGTATAAAATAAACAAAATTTTGTTGTTGAAAAGACTTGTTTACATACTGAACAATGTTATTAAATACCACATTATTGTGATGTTTTATCAGTACCTGCATTTCTTACAGCATGATTTAGTACAATAAGTCATAACAAATAGTTGAAGTTATAAAAACAGCAGGTTAGGTTAAGGCTATAAAATAGAAGAATTATTGTTGAGTACTACTGTGCATTATTATGTATTATAACATTCTATTTGGCATGAATGAAAGTATTTATATAAACAGTGGATTGATCAGGAAAAAAAATGAAAAAAATAATTAATATAGAAGATAAAAACAAATTTAAAAAAAATTGTTTTCATTTGCAAATAAAAAGTAACTCCAGAATACTTCTGAAATTTAAAATGATTTTAAATAAAATTGCTTTCTTGAACACTAACGCTGCTCTGAACGTAAAAACAATTCCTCTCCCAAAAAAACAATGTTTAGAACAAAATCTGCATTTTATGCCCATCAAAGGAACAATCAATTCTACAGAAAACAAATTCATACAAATTTGCTAACAAACAAAAACACGAAGGAAATCCCGTAAAATCCCAAAAAGAAAGACATATCTATTTCAAAAAATTGTCTCTTCTATCCTCAATATCTGGATTAGTTTTTAGTCAAAATCTCCAAATCAAGAAAGACTTTCCATAAAAACGTCTTATTTTTGTTTACCCTAAATTTAAGTCACTGTTTTCCATTACAAATCATCAATTATTGTTCTTTTGTCTTACACATCATATTTGTATTATATAGAAAAGACAAAACAAAGGGGACGGAATTATGTCTTATTGGTGTATTACAGGAACTAGTATGAATTCCAATGGGGTTGTGTGTGTACAATGGGTTGGTTCAACCCTAAAGTCAAATGGACAGCATGTGTTTAAAAACACTGGTTTGGTTTACAACTAATTTATATCTGTTAATAGCCGCTTAAGAATCAATTATATCGTTTTAAAAATTCCGCAATTATTGGATACACAAATGAAAATGGTATTTACACATATAAGGCATATCATTACATTGTCCCATTACAAATCTCAAATAATATATAATGGTTTTGGTTGGTATGGCATATAATTACTGATCACTGATTGGTCGAATATGAAGTTATGGCATAAGACAAAGCTATATATGTTCCTGCCACCCCCCCCCCAAACCCAATCTGACCTCATAAAAACCCCACTATTATTTTCTTCCCTCTTTGACCCCCACTCTTCCAACAACCTACCCCAACCAACAAACTCCCCCCCCCCACCCACACTTCCAAAACCACAAATCTATGTCTGTTGCTCTTTACATAAGATTGAATGGGAGTACAACCATCGCAAACCATCTAAAATCTTAATTAGGGTCCTGTACAACCTTAGAATACAGTTTGTTAACTTTCGTTAAGTTTGTAAAATTTGCACTCAACAAAAGAACCCAACAAATACAACGATACATGAGAAACATAAACAACTTTGAAAGTGTATTTACTTAAAAATTTACTATAAAAATAGCTATGATAGACACATCTTCAGCGCAATGCTGGGGGAACAGGGCGTGCCTTCGGACTGATGGAATTGCTGTTATAAAGTGGCTATGCTGAGAGGGTGCTGTGTTTATACAGCTAATGAACCCAGAGAGCTGGGATGACTATCAAGATAGTTGGGACTTGATAAAATACCTCATGATCACTGATCACTGTACATAAAGTCATTGCATTCCCATCATGGGTACATACTTACTGACAGCATCAATCTCTCATGTTGTGTCCAGATCTCACGTCGCAACTCTCTAAATATATGACCGTTACAGCTGTAATTCCGGGAGTTATACCATCATCATTTATAAAGATACATTCTAGACATCATTTCTTTGTTCCCAAACTATTCTATCAGAGATATAGATGTCTGAAATCTTGACAACAACCGTCCCTCGATTTGGTTGGTCACACCCATGTGCCCAATGACTTGGACCAGTTTTACCCCATAAACACAGTGTCCTACACTTATTATCACAACTAAGAAAGATAGTTTATAAAAAAACTGTTTTTGTTTTACTAAATACAATGTTTATAAGTACAGTCCGTAATCATAGTTTATTAAACTTGCACCATTTTCATTTTAGAGGCAGTCAAAATGCCTTCATTTGTTGCAATAACATATATTCACAAAAAACAATACACATACAAAATATAAAACTAAAAACAAAAAAACAAAAAAACAAGATGACAAAATCGGGACAGGGGTTACCTAGATGAATGATATTTAAGCACAGTTGATGACATTACGTCCCTCTGATGGGTCTTGGTAAAGATTAAGTGTCTCCGTGTTGAGGGCAACGTTACGTATGCATCCCAGAAATCCAACAGTGTACCGTTTGAAAGATAGCTCTGCAATGTCTTTCATGCCTCCTGCATAGATAGGAAAAGAAAAATTTCATCTCATGGGTGAATTTTTTGCTGGTCTGGAGAAAGTACAGTCCAAGACAACATTTATTTTTAAGAGATTGTACATGATTGGTTTAAATGTCTGTAAATGCATCCATACTTTATAAGAATCAAGAGATTTTAATAGAAACCAACCAATGTCTGTAAATGCATCCATACTTCATAAGAATCAAGAGATATGATTAGAAACCAACCAATGTTTGTAAATGCATCCACACTTTATAAGAATCAAGAGATACATTGTATGTACAGAAACCAACCAATGTCTGTAAATGCATCCATACTTCATAAGAATCAAGAGATATGTAGAGAAACCAACCGATGTCTGTAAATGCATCCATACTTCATAAGAATCAAGAGATGTGTAGAGAAACCAACCGATGTCTGTAAATGCATCCATACTTCATAAGAATCAAGAGCTATGTTCAGAAACCAACCAATGTCTGTAAATGCATCCATACTTTATAAGAATCAAGAGATATATATAGAAACCAACCAATGTCTGTAAATGCATCCATACTTTATAAGAATCAAGAGATATGTACAGAAACCAACCAATGTCTGTAAATGCATCCATACTTCATAAGAATCAAGAGATGTGTACAGAAACCAACCGATGTCTGTAAATGCATCCATACTTCATAAGAATCAAGAGATGTGTACAGAAACCAACCGATGTCTGTAAATGCATCCATACTTCATAAGAATCAAGAGATGTGTACAGAAACCAACCGATGTCTGTAAATGCATCCATACTTCATAAGAATCAAGAGATGTGTACAGAAACCAACCGATGTCTGTAAATGCATCCATACTTCATAAGAATCAAGAGATGTACAGAAACCAACCGATGTCTGTAAATGCATCCATACTTTATAAGAATCAAGAGATGTGTACAGAAACCAACCGATGTCTGTAAATGCATCCATACTTTATAAGAATCAAGAGAGATGTACAGAAACCAACCGATGTCTGTAAATGCATCCATACTTTATAAGAATCAAGAGATGTGTACAGAAACCAACCGATGTCTGTAAATGCATCCATACTTTATAAGAATCAAGAGATGTGTACAGAAACCAACCGATGTCTGTAAATGCATCCATACTTTATAAGAATCAAGAGATGTGTACAGAAACCAACCGATGTCTGTAAATGCATCCATACTTTATAAGAATCAAGAGATGTGTACAGAAACCAACCGATGTCTGTAAATGCATCCATACTTTATAAGAATCAAGAGATGTGTACAGAAACCAACCGATGTCTGTAAATGCATCCATACTTTATAAGAATCAAGAGATGTGTACAGAAACCAACCGATGTCTGTAAATGCATCCATACTTTATAAGAATCAAGAGATGTGTACAGAAACCAACCGATGTCTGTAAATGCATCCATACTTTATAAGAATCAAGAGATGTGTACAGAAACCAACCGATGTCTGTAAATGCATCCATACTTTATAAGAATCAAGAGATGTACAGAAACCAACCGATGTCTGTAAATGCATCCATACTTTATAAGAATCAAGAGATGTGTACAGAAACCAACCGATGTCTGTAAATGCATCCATACTTTATAAGAATCAAGAGATGTGTACAGAAACCAACCAATGTCTGTAAATGCATCCATACTTTATAAGAATCAAGAGATGTGTACAGAAACCAACCAATGTCTGTAAATGCATCCATACTTTATAAGAATCAAGAGAGATGGATAGAAACCAACCAATGTCTGTAAATGCATCCATACTTTATAAGAATCAAGAGATGTGTACAGAAACCAACCAATGTCTGTAAATGCATCCATACTTTATAAGAATCAAGAGATGTGTACAGAAACCAACCAATGTCTGTAAATGCATCCATACTTATTAAGAATCACACAGAGCCACTGTACAGAAACCAACCAATGTCTGTAAATGCATCCATACTTTATAAGAATCAAGAGATGTACAAGAAACCAACCAATGTCTGTAAATGCATCCATACAAAATCAAGAGATGTACAGAAACCAACCAATGTCTGTAAATGAATCCATATTAGTATGGCCTGCAATGTATCAATGGTTTTGCAATCTATGTAACACACAGAAGGGTAAATTGTGACGCTGTATTCAGATTTGTTTTCAACATTCTAATGTAGAAAATGGATCCCGGCACAGGTTGGCACTGATATCTGTTTCCCAGTACTTATTAATGTAAAAATAAATAATTAAATAAATTACTTACCTAGAAAGATACCATTATTTATATCCAGGCTTTTCATTGGTGCCGGTGTCTTGGCCATATGTCCTTTCCCTTCATCTACGACCAATGTCCCTGATGGTCCAGCACGCTGAATAGACACTGTGTGCCAATCACCATCATTGAATGTTCTATTAGTTAGCACTGCTATGGGACCACTACCTAGGTTATAGCTAAAGCAGAGAAAATGAGAAAGAAAAATTGTTCTTAATATTATTATTATAAATTTATTTATATAATGTTGAGAGCTAGGCCTATGCTGAGTATCTGGGTTTGTAGGTACCCGACCATTGAGCTCAATACCCAGATCCTTTTTACTGGTTCAGGTACCTGAAACCCACTTTTTAATATCTGACGTAACATTTCAGAATGACAGTCTTTGATGAACACTTACCGATCTTCCACGGTTATAATAAAGGTTTCAGGTACTTTGTTTTATTTCATAAAATACATAACAATAATAAATAATTGATTTTTGTGTTATTATTATTTTTTTTTTATAAACGTAATGAACAAATGGAAATAAATAACACTGTTTTGCACTGTGATAGGCCTATGTATCATGCAAGGAATTATTGAGTGTGGTAGCATGCATTGGAAAATCTATTTTCCCCCATATGTTTACAGGTACCCGGGCAGGTACCTTATACAGGCAAACCGGACCATTACATCAGCTGGGTATCCGGTTCCAAAATTACCCATGGATGCACAGTACTATTTAGAGCTAGTGTTCTATTTAAGTAAAAACTGTTTGTGGTGACACCATGTGAAATTCTCAATTGAGTAGTAATTAGTTCTAAAAAGAATTGGTGGTTACTGATCAACTTCAGAGCATACTGTAACAAAGTTTTTCGCCAATCATTTTGTTTGTTAGTTTGTTCCTTTAAGATTTCAAATTATTAGTAGAGCCCTCTGTTGGTCACCCCTAGTCAAGTTGACTTAGTTTTCTTTTTAACATGCTGTGTAGGGCCACAGTGATTTAGTTATATTGTTATATGAATGTGGCCTTTGCGATAGGCCCAGCTGGTTAGCCCAGTAGAGAGCATTATATAACTTCTTTGTACATTTAGCATGGTCTAAATTTATTTACAATAGTACCCCCAGTGGAAATTTCCATTTCGACTCCAGCCACTTTTTATAAAAACTACTGGCAGCATGGTCCAGGGTGGACTCTATGATTGGGAATGGTGGTGGATGGTGCTGTCATTTTGTCAAGTTAGCCAAGGGCCAGGTGCCCCATTTTGGAATTATTTATTTTATTAGGGGAGTATTTTGCCTTTATTCTAGATTGCACCATCCACCACCTCATCTGTACTGTGCTGTGTAAGTACACTTTTATTTTACTACTTACCTTGTGTTAATATTTACCATGCCTATCTTCTAACATGAATTTATAACGTAGTCTATAGTTGACTGACAAATTGCTTACCCCTGGGTGCCTACAATGTAACTTGTAGCGAGAGACTGAATATTTTGTATTCATCCTATTTTATTTCTTGAGATGCCATAAAATCTGTTTCCTTACAAAACTATTTTAGTTGGTTTCTGTCATTATTTTGTTGAGCTAGTAAATCATTATTTTCTTATGGGCATTTCATGACTGGCGGTCGGCCCCTAAGTTCAGAGTAAGGGGAGCCGTTACAATACTGATCAAAATGTTGAGTTGTAACCACAAGTTCTAATTACTACTCAATTAAGAATTTCACATGGTGTCACCACAAAATGGTGTCACTGCAAATAATAACAATGAAGGCATTTTTAAAGCGCTCTTACACGAGGTATCACAGCACTTTACAACAAACTGGAAAAACAAAGCAAAAATTTATGATGATTAAAAAAAGTGGGTTTTAAGCAATGACTTGAATTGTTTAAGTGATACAACATGGTGAATGACATATGGTAGACTATTCCAAAGACTAGGTGCTGCAGTCTTTACTTATCCTTTTCACCATGCAAAGCTACAAATATTAGTGTTCTAACAAAAAGTAAATGTCACAACGGAAGATTATTTCCTTTACCTCCATTTGAGCATTCCGTTATCGAGTCCCAGTGACATGAAATCACTAGTAGATTTCATGACATCACGACCCACCCAGAATATCAGGCCATCAGAGCTCCATGTACGGAACTCAAGCTGAATGTTGTCTTCTGTTCCTCCAACTCTGTAGATGGACAAAGAATAAGACACGCTTAGACTGCCTATTAACAATAATACTGGCCACAATAGACAGGGATTTGCTATTTGTTATATGTAATTCAGAATAAGATCTCTTTGTCCAGATATGCTGAGCGGAGAATTTTGCTAAGCAGTAACGTATTACTGATAACTCAAGCCGAGTCAAACCTTTACAAAGTGGCCATACTAGACAGGTGACCACAATAAACAAGTTTCCCTATGTGTAATATGCAATTCAAGGTAATTTCAGGAAGATTTTTGTCCAGAGAATTTCGCTAAGCATATAACTGACTGAAGTTAATGACAATGATGGTCACAAAAAAGGGCATGGAAGGTCATAAATAGGTACGTTTTGAAAGATGTCTTACTTTTTCATGACCCAGTCATTGGTGAATCTGAGGTAACTACTCCCTTGGAACGAAGGCACTACAATAACTTCATCGATCTCTGCAATTGTACCCAAACGGGAATATCAATTTAATTAAATCAGTTTTTAATTTCAATTGATAAAAAAGAAATCTATGGACTTAATTACAATTTATAACTAAATAAATGGACAAACAAATACATTTACAAAAAATAAACAATCATATTACCAAGAAACGAACAAGGTAACGACCCAAAAAATTAACAAACAAATGACAAATAAACAAAACATTAACACACAAACAAATTTTAATAAAAAAAATAATAATTAAAACAAATTTTTTTTGGGCATTTTTCATAAAAATCCATCATTTCCGAATAACCTACCTTCCTCACAGATGATTCCTTGATACCACAGCGGGCATTGGCAAGAATATGTTGAGTGCTGTGCCACGCACTCACCCCTATTCTGACATGGGAATCCCACACAGGGATGATCAGCATTCATTACGTTAACTCCTCGCAGAGCCTCGTCTATCAGATCAAGGGGCTTGTCATTAATGATTACCTGCCGACCAGGGGGAAAAGTCAGTTATTGAGGAGTTATCAAGGGAACATCGTCCTTCAGAAATAACCGAAGCAAGAGAAGCATTAGGAAGATATAATTGTAGGATTACATTTGGAATTATTGATTAATGAGATTGAATTGAAGGTTTTTTCTTGACTGATGAGGACACGCTCGGGATTTTTTTGGAGAGATAAATCTGAAGCTACGTGCAAGGAAGCTACTACGAGATGATTATTCAAAGATGTGTTCCGTGCTCTGAAATATACTGACATTTTTAAGTTTGTGTTTAAGGCTATGGAACTGTCTACCTGTCTCTGTTGTGGATGTTCCATCTAATCAGTCCTTCAAATATGTTTGTTATCATTTGCTGAATCTTCCACTAGCTTGCAATAAATAAATAAGTAGCTTGCTTCTCGTGGCTAGTGTTTTAGTTAAAAACTAACAAAATTTCAACTGACAAAAATATACAAACCTTCTGAATATCACCAACAAAAGATGTTCCAATTTCGGCCTTATGAGATATGTGTGCTTTGTCCTCCACACCACCGATATAGAGGTCACCGGCAAAGGTCAACTGTGTGAAAGCGCCCTCTGCCATCCCTTCGATGACAGGTCGCTTGTCAATTTGTAGAGTGCCATCACGAGCGGTGCGCGAGGCTATGGCGATATGCCATTCATTAAGGGTTACAGGCTCGGCAGTTCTGCATTTGTGGGGGGGGGAAAAACCAAAAGTTTAAAAACATTAAACGTAAAATTGGGGTGTCGTTTATTAATTTATTTCTTATATACTTGGTAAAAAGAGCATCACTGTACTCACTCGGACCTCAGCTTTGAAAAGGAAGAGGTAAGGTTTAGGGTTGTAATTCCAAAAATCAACCAAATGGTTCGTTATTAATGTAAAACCTACTCGGTGTAAAGCTGATCAAAGTATTAATCTTCCCTAGAGATTTTGTTGTACGAGGGTCTGTCATTTTTAAGACAAGTGAAATCATTTCCAGATGGAATTTAGGAAAAGAGTTCTCTTTCTTAACCCTCTCAGTACCGAATTGTTTTGACATAAACAACCGCTGGTGACCGCATTGTTTGACCACCCAAGCGTGAAGCACACATTCTTACACAACAGAAAGCTTGTGTTCAAAGGCCAATTTTACAAACTCTATTATCACCTTGAAGATATCGTTTTACAGCAAAATAAATAATAAAAAATATCTTACTTATTGATTTCCCTTTCATAAAATCCCAAAAACATTAAGATCGGTCAATAAATGTCCAAGTTCTCGGTCTTTGTTTCGTCAGTGTGATCTGCAAACTCAAACACTTTTTTGTACACAAACACATGGCGTTCCGTAGGTGTTTGGCATTTCGGATCTTTCCACTCCAGTTTGAAGGGATTGCATAATAGCAACCTTATTTTATTACACCATCAATGGAAAGATCCGATCTTGCTCTTTCCAACCATTGTAAGCTTGGGTATGGAGGGTGAACATGGACAAAACTACAGCTTTATAACAAATGGCCTTTGTGCTCAGGCTTGAGTGCTTTTTTGTGTGAAAGCTTGGTCGACTAAAGTCGCCTATGGTAAGGAAGAGGGGGTATGAGTGCAGTCGACTAAAGTCGCAAATTCCATCTTAGAATGAGCACAAAATATCAGAATAATTTTCACTATTTTCTTGTGAGCAACACAATGTAATAAGCTAAACATGTCACTGGATACTTTGTGCATGATTCACAGAAAAGTAAGCATGCTCGTTGAAGCAGTTTTGCCAGCGTTGTACATGTCCCATCTCTCAGAAGTAATTCACCGAATGACAAAGGCACTGTTTGGTCACAATAGTGGCCATGAGTGAATACACTGTTAATGCATAGTTATATTGTGCTTAGATCATGAACACACATTCCTAAATTGATATGAAGGTCATTGCACATGAGTGTGAATCCATTATGTTTGTACTGCCCATGCTTTAACTGCAATTTCCCCGAACTTTTTTTTGTTTTCATTGGAATATTGATAATTTCTTTTTAGAAAGGAAAACTGAGATACATCACAAAATGGTTGTCAGTAGTTTGGTTTGGCAGTAAAAAAAAGTGCCAACAGTATTTTATATTTACTGTAAAACCACACTTTTCATGATTATTTTTTAGAAATATGTATTTTTAAAGCATTTGTCTTCCCTTCTTCAAATAAAAAAAACAATTTTCCGATGAAAAAGAACCTTTTCCGAAATTGCAGTTTAAATAGCCAAAAACACAGGCGATAAACCTTTAAAGATTTTTTTCCCCTTAAAAATTGTTTTTTTAACTTCCAACTTACATAGAATTTTAGCTATTCATTCAATCATTTGAAGTGCCCAAAGCACAAATATACCATACTGTGACATTCAATGAATTTTATAAGATTGATGTTTTTCCTGTTGAAGACATTATGAAAAATAATTCCACATTTATCCAAGGATTCCATTAATTCTGTCTATGACTGGAGGGAATCTTCATTCAAACAATTCCCAATAATGGACCGAATCTATAAGGGCTTTTAGGCTCATCCAATTTATAGAGCAGCATGTTTTTTTCCTGGCAAAACTCCAAACTGATTAGATTTAAAGTCATCTTCAACCGGTTATTAGGGCCTAATTTATTGTTTTTTTTAAACAAACCTTAAAACAGCTGGCCCTGATCCACAGTCGAATCTGAATTCAACATGTCCGTTGGTCATGCCCAACGAGACAAAATCTCCCGCACGCTTCAGTTTCTGCCCGCTGTAGAGGAGGACACCTGTAAGCTGGTGGGGTCGGAAGATGACTTCAATCTCAAGGAAAGACAGGTGGTTCTTGCCGAGACTTTGATGGACGAGATGAGAGGAACCGTTGAAAGAGGGGATGTGTAGAAGGACATCTGTGGATGAACAAAAGAACCAATGGTTAAAGAGTAGATGTGACTATAATTGTGGATAATATAAGTTGAAGACAGAATAAAAAAATATGTGGATCACCAACAAAGTAGAGATAACGGGTCGATCTCTACTATACTATCCTGATTGGGAGATACTTTTATACTGATTGGAACCTTATTCTCCCAATGAGGATACCGACAGGGCCCAATCAGGAAACCCTTGGGTGACAATGACACGTCTGCACTCTACAACACGTCCGTGACACCTTCTGCATTAGTTAGGCTCATAGGGTTGATGTCAACTATACTATCCCAATTGGGAGATACTTTTATCCTGATTGAAACCCTATTCTCCCAATATACCTCAATCGGGAAACCTGCCAAAGTAGATACATTCAAACCAGAGGCATGAAATAAGTACAGAACATTTCTGGATCAACTAGAATAAACTAATAGTTGAATAATTTGTTTTCTCATCAAAAACAAATGTCAGTGGATACAGTGGATATTGTAAATATTTTCAAGTACAGGGTGTATTTATTTTTTTCACAGATAAATAACACTTTTCAGAAAAAATAATAAATGCTGGAAATCGCTGGTGAATAGGTCAAGAAAAAAAGTGATGTATTCTTTAACTAAGATTTTTTTACAATATTTTTATATCTATAATATGTCTGACAAATCAGCATAATCTGATCAAGTAGTAATTTTGTTACAAAGTCATGAATTGATTGCAAGACAATATTAATCCCTCTCTGAAGACTAAAAACTGGCCTAAAATATTGACATTCCTGCGTAAAGTGTAACATATTCTTAAACCTGCACCACTCCACTGTGACACAACTGATCCATCCTCAAATTCAATTTCAATGTATCAAAATGGATTCATTAAACCCGGCCGCATAGAGGTGCTGAAAATGAATTTGATTAAATCGTTTTACCCTTTTCACAGGAAGGTCCTGCTGTTCCTAGTGGGCAGAGGCACAGATAGCGGCTAGCCGACTGGGCGACACATGAACCACCGTTACTGCACATTCCTTCATCACAAAGACCGCTACTGCATTCACCTATGACAAATAATGGAGAGAACATTTATTTAGTAGACAACATTTAATGCCAAATATGAGTTCAAAATGTTTTTTCCAGCCCTTTTCTGGCCAAATTTTACCCATCAAAAACTTAATTTAATAAACTGTTGATGGTTGAGACCATGTCGAGCGTTTTCAAATTCCAAATGGGGGCCTCAAAGGGTAAAATTAATCATCACATATATAGGGCCAAAGTAGTAACTTAAAACAAGGTAAAATTTAGTCAACATTCACTTCTTGAATAACAATAATTTTGAGCAGTGAAATTGCCCCTGTTTCTAGTGAATAAATCCAAGGGGCATACATTGTAATTATTAACAATTAGCAAGCTTTCCTGATTAACACAAAAGGTTTTTTCTTTGACCAATTCAGACACACTATACCTGAATGTTTGCTTCATTTGTTAAACAACACTTCCTTCAGAACTTTAATAATTCACTAAGAAACTATTTTCAGCTGACTGTGGACCAAACGTTCACATGTAGCAGCCATTTTGGTTGATTAATACACTAGTCTATGTGAATCTAAACGAGGCTCATGTCATAAATAGACTGGTGCTCTTCAAACCATGATTTTTTTTAATGGTGACAGTCTAGGCACCAGACTAACATGGGTTCAGTATGGAGGACAACAGCAATTATATCATGATAACTAATGAAAAGAGGGAGCCTTGATCTCTTAAGTAGAAATTATGCTCAGACATGCTCGTCATCTTGTTTGTTCCAAACGTTTCTATTTTTAGTCAAAAACTGCAATCAGACAACCATAAAAGGTTTAACCTAAATGTTCGATTCACCTGCAATGTGAATAGGAAAAAATATGCGGAAAAGCTCTTTATACTCTGTTTTTGGACTGGAATCCCTGACGTATGTATCAATTCTTTTTTTCTGGAAATGTGCTTTTAGATTTGCCTTTGGATAAATGGATTAGACTTGAATGTTCTGACGTAAACCTTTTTCAACAGTGCAACAATAAGAAATAGACAATCAAGCTTTAAAATTTGATTTGCAACTGACGTTAATAAAAGAAAATCTAGGGCAAGAGGATGAGGGATGGTTTAGAATATTGGACCAGATATGATTTTAAAGTTGTCCAATATTATGAGGACATCACATTCCATAGTTGACCTATAGGCAGCTCGAACAAAAAGGTCAACACATTTCCAGTGATCTTCCTGGGAGGAATGATGCCAGTATGAGAGTACAAAAAATGGTGACAATTTATTAGGGTGTAATTGTCGTAGATCAGAACTAATCAGACAGCTTGATGTAAATAAGATAGGTCTCTACAATACCTCTGAAACGGCTGACAAAGTTATTAACCTTTCATGTTCCCTTTTGCTCCCACGCACTTTGCATTAACCTTTGTGCTCGCGGCCTTCATTAATAATTTGAAAGTCTATATTTTTTTTGGTTTAATACATCTGCAAGATGTAACCGTATGCACAGGGCACATACACATGTATTTTACTTTAGGTTTCATTTGATGTCACACGATGCAGAATCGACCCTCTTTGCGGGCAATGACAAACCATTTTTGAATGCACAGCTTTAGATGCACACTGCGTATTGCAACCTAGGCAGCATGACAATGTTTCATAACAGTGAAGCACTTTACTGCATAACAACATTAGAACGCTTGACGCAGCTAAAATCCAAAACCGTGTTCCCCATAAAGATGGCGTCTATTAGGAACTATCTATAGCACTAATCTAAAAGAATCTTTATGCACATGAATGTATACAATAATCATTGTATTAATTATTTTTCAAGAAATAGAAATGAACTGAAAGAGAATTGCTTTAATTTGTGGACGAGCAAAGAAATTGACAGTCTGGCAATTCAATAAAGAGGGAACATTCTCGTCTGCAGAAGAACATGATAATGTATCTTCAAGGTGAAGAAAAATTACCTCTTCTGGATTGAACAATTTCACTATTTCTGCATTATCAAAAATGTCCCTTGAGTATGTTGGAATACAGCAATCTTACAATGACATCTAAACAGATTTGTCTCGTCTTTGAAAACCAGGTCACTATGAACAGTGATCTAAGTCTAAATCTCTTTTGTTAGGGACAAAATGTCTGAAACGTCACAACTGTGATTAGATTCCAGATATATTATGTCTGAAGTTTCTGAAATCTATGTACTAGTAGTTTTTAGCATAAAATGTCTGAAAATAGGAGTATTCAGATATTTAATGTCTGAGGCCTAATCCATTGTGAAGTTTCATACACTATGTCTGAGGTGCTATCTATCATTTGAGTAAAATTTACATGTATAAAAATAATTTCCCAAATGAATGTTAGACTTCATGAGATGAAAATTGCTTCAATTTGCTTGTAAGAAAAAATACAACAATTTGAATGCATTTCACTTTTCTCATTAACGAAAATGAAATTAACTGAAACATTCACATATTGGTTTCTGTACACATTATTTGATACTTACAGAATAGATTGCATTTATATACAGGTACAGTATATAACTGCTTTACAATAATCTATATTTTATGTATTATACAGTAAGTACCGTACAGTGTATGTGTGGAATGAAATTAACATTTCAGGATTTTCCATGTTTCCCAGGACACGCATGATTATGAACCTGAAACATTAAAGTTAGCGGTTTTCATTCTCATTTGGGTCCCAAATGTATTTTTCCCCTTCACAAAAGAGACTTACTGGCACCTAAGCAAGAGTTTGTGCATGTCTGCTTCATGAAAAACAACTTCCACATACATACAAGGTCTGTATGTAATTAACTGCGCTTCTCGCCGCCACACTTCCTTCTATAGATGATAAATGCTCGTCGACTCTGATGAAACATTATTGCACTTGTCGCCTGTTTCCCAAGGTCGGACGCATTCAGACAATCGAATATCATTCATTAGACCAATGGGGCAGAAGGCTGGCATTACTAATTACATCATGTTGCTGCTTGTTTTTTTTGTTACTGCGAGAAATAAATGCATCCAACAAGTTACTCAACCAATTTATACAATTGCTGAAGAACATGTCTTGAGAAAGACCTCCTGAGTGGCATTCTCACTTATGTGGTTGGCTCCTTGACTGTCAATCAAATATTATCACCACGAAAAATCACAAAATGAAAGTCACCAGTCTATTCTGGACATCAGCCTCATTTTGATTCCCATAGACTTATGTATTAAAAAACCAAGATGGCTGCTTTTCTTGAAGGTTTTAATGAAAAGATTCATCTCCTTAAACTTAAATTCTGAGGGTTTTGTAGGAGTTTTTTAAGACAAGATATCACTTTCCAGTTGCATTCATGCATTCAAAAACCCAAATCTTATTTTCCCAGATCTTTTTTCTTTTAGCAAAACAACACTGCATTCTTGCAGTCACACTCATGATAGAATTAAATCTACTGTACTTTCATAATGCTAAACGCAAAGCAGAAACAAATTCCCCAGCAAAATTTTTTTTTTGGTAACCAGCCAAGCTTCATACAAACATGGACTCTATGCCTAATTTATATTGCTTCAATGTATAAAATATTCTCTAAATTATCTGCAGCACTTAGGATCTCAAAGAAATTTGCCCCTGGACATGCTAGATGTTTTCCCAGAGGCAAACGAGCTAGACATGACTGAAAACAGAAAAACGTCTTTAGAAGTTGCTCTATCGGATGTATTAAGATGGATCACTATATAAGTTCCATTCTTCACTTTTCACAAAGCGCCGTTGAACACGTACAGGAGATTTCCCGTGGGGCGTTTGTATGATTCTTAACTCTCATCTGCTTTTATATATAAATAAAAACCAATAACTTAGCTTACGCTAGACAATAAATATCATCCATCTCTCCGACAGTAAAATTGATTTTTTTTTTAAATTATGAATTTGGATATTCCAATCATGTGTATACTCTCAACTTATGATTCTATATTTCATTGTAGTGGGTATATAAACAGACCTAGGGAGAATATTTCATGTGAATTTTTTCTAAATGTCAGACATAGTGTAAATCTGATCGTAGGCGATCGTCTTACAGTGCCGTTGACAAAAACACGTCTTCACTTCAAAGTAATCTGACCCCGACGTGCTACAACCCTGTATCCGTGCTTCAACGAGGAGAAATAGATAGGATAGTCTTCACTTAAGTATCTTAAGTGATCATTTACATTGATCTGTGCAGATACGCCATCGGTCAAGCTCCATATTAACTGTAGTCTGTTTGAAGGGAAAAAAAGTCAAACCTTTCACATCTTTCAGGGGGATTTTATCATAACTGACTTCCTTGACTTCTCTGGTTACCCAGAGGCCTTGGCCTTCGTGACTACGAAAAATCATCGGCAACTTTCTAGCAAGGAGTCACTGGAAAGGTCTTCTAGTTGATGATTTTGTTCTTGTAAGATGTGTGTAACAGCACTTGTGATACCAGAAGCAGGGGTCATTAAAGGGTGAATGATCCCCAGGGGGTCGGAAGTCAAGCTCCTTCCAATGACAGTGGTAATGTAGGCAATGATCTAATTTGATTATTTACTGGTTGAAGGTCATCTGTGGATAAATATTTGGTATCTTCTCACTCAAGGAAAGAACCAGGACTGGAACGGGGATCCTGGAATGCTACTTTATGTACAGTAAATGGCTTGAAGCCAATAGTTGAAGGTTATATCTCTGGAAATGGAGCTTATGGTTGATGGTTGTCTGTCTAAACAGAGGAAGTATGAGGAGTTGAATATGAGTATAGGACTCAACCTGGATCCAAAATGGAGCTTATGGTTGATGGTTGTCTGTCTAAACAGAGGAAGTATGAGGAGTTGAATATGAGTATAGGACTCAACCTGGATCCAAAATGGCACTACCATTTTGTAAAATATTTTGTATAGCAAATTTTTAAGCAGAATTATTTTTTGTGTCAAGGCTAATTTTGCTTAGCAAAAAAAGGAAGTTTGGTTAGGAAATGTGTTAACTTTGTGTAGCATTCTGCCATGTGATACAAGTGAAATAGTTCAGTGATGGTTGGGTGACAAACTATACAGGAAGCATGGATTCTAAAACGAACCCATTAAGCAAAAGACAGCTACAGGCTTATACATGTATGTAGCTTGCCTCCTCATTACTATGGCCAAAGAAATCAACAGTTCAAACCCTCGCCAATGTTTTTCCACTAGGGAACATTGAAGTGGGCATATTCTCTACCTACGTACCTTCCTACTGACCTCCGTAATGAGCTGTCCGAAATTAAGATGTATGTGGCGTGAATTCCACATACATCCCTTGATATAGCAGTCTGTGTGTGCGTGCTTAACATATGCATACCACAGATTCCAAAAGCTGTCAGCTTTGGAGGGGTATGGCAATATTTTATAAGAAGCGATTTTAAAATAACCGATGGTTGTGCCCTCGTACAAGAGTATAAGAAGTTGACATAATTTTACTTGCCCCTACATGTACTTGAACGAATAAATATATACATGATTTACTTACTGGACTTGTTAAGATAACAATTATTTAATTAATTATATTATCGCTATTTCCCATTAGGTTGTGCACAAATCTTATTTAAACCAATTCACTCGAATGTGGATTTGAACAAACCAACTCGTTTCCAATACATGGTTTAGGGAGAACGGAGGATGTGAATAGCGCACAGACTAATGTACATGTCGTACAAATGAATTTTACTGATTAAGTTTGACCTTCCCAAAATTTATCAGTATAATTTTTTTGCCCAAGTCTCCATCCCTTGATATATGTTTTGTCCATACGTCTCCTTTGTCTAAGGTTGTTCCTGACAAGCCTTGGCTTACATGAACAGCCTCCATGCTCTGTGTTT
The DNA here is from genome assembly GCA_029582265.1 of Zoroaster sp. YZ-2022. NCBI lineage: Eukaryota > Metazoa > Echinodermata > Asteroidea > Forcipulatida > Zoroasteridae > Zoroaster > Zoroaster sp. YZ-2022. The sequence continues at coordinate 1,862,742 of CM055825.1, read as the reverse complement.
TCATGAACGATGTGTACATTGATTGATATTGTCTCCTTTCATATTATCTATTCAGTGGTTTAATAATTATCTACGTATAACCTACCTTTTATGTAACCATTTTTCATGCGAGTATGGAAATAAATGTGTTCACTGAATTATGGAAAATTACAAGGCACATCCCGTGTGTGCAACTATCACTAGCATGTTTTGGTTTCAATTTTGATTTTAGTAACAACCGAGATTCAAGTTTTGGGCTCCCTACATGGTATTAAACAGATCAAAAGGACACACTGAACTTTGAGGAGGGGGAGGGGGCATAGCGTTAGCCAGCTTTGGGTGTCTTTTGATCGTCCTGTTTGCTAAATGGACAACCTGCTTTATTTGCAATACACATGCAAAAGAATTGGACATCATGTTTTTTTAATTAACCCTCCTACACATGGAGGCCACTCCCAACCACTAAATTCTGTTCTTTAGCAACCTTCAGTACATACATATACAAGCCTGCTGTCCTTTCCAAGTAATCTTACAAAATCAACTGTGTGCCACCCAAGGCCACTGTAAATGTTTGAACATATTAGTATGGTCTGCAATGTATCAATGGGAGACCACCTTACCCTGCAATCTCAGTGGTGTGACAGTACACAGAAGGGTAACCATAGGAGGCCACTGGCAACAGCTAATGGCTTGGAGTGGCCTGAATGGGTTGTTTCAAGAATTGCACCGATTGTAGGAGGGTTTTAAAGAAGATGCCTTATTTCCAAATCCTGCCTTATACTCTGGGGAGAGGGAGGGGGGAGGATTACTTACCGACATCGATGCCAGCGACTGCGAACCCCCTTGGTGCCTGCCTCATATCCTGGTCTGCATTGTTGATGACGAGTCGCTCTACACACCCTGAGAATCCTGTATTGATATTGATGTTGCTTAGCGCTGTGAAGTTACCATGACCACCGAGGTATAACGGGCTGCGTAACGTCAGCTTAGAGTATAAGCCCTGAAGAGAGAGAGAGAGAAAAAAATATCATATCAGCTGATTTTCACGCAAGGAAGAAATGCACTAGATGGTCATTGACCCTAACAACTACCACCTTAAATTACACCTATAACAGTTTTATTGCATTTTGATGGACTCAGTACTGCATATCCCAACCAGTGATACTTTACATGGGGCTGGGCATCCTACATGTAGTTTCTTCTACATGTGTATAAAGTCCAGCCAGTGGCAGAGTATTACGGCATGGCGTTGGATTTTGGCAGATGCAGGAAGATTCTGAGCCAAAATAGCTAGAGGGTTAGGGTTTTCATCGACCGTAATTACTCTGTAAATGTGACTTGATGCTTCGCATGGTGGATTGGAAAAGAAAGATTGGATTTACGGGCAACGCTGTGTGTAATAATCTCTTCTTGGGAGAAGTGATGAGGTTCTGAAAAGGTTATTTCTATGGGTTCTTTTCAGAACCAAACTACTTCTTCCAAGAAGAGGATGTCACACATGTTACCTATAAACCTCATCTTTCTTATAATACCTATATAATTGAATATAGTAAAATGAAAAACACAGACTGACTGACTAATAATGACAAACTCCTCAGTTGGTAATACGTACATGGCTGCAATACAAAAGTCAACTGAGTACATGTAGGTTTTGCTATCCTATGGGATTATCCATGCAGACTCACTGGGTTAAAACAAGAAATTTATAAAAGCAAATACCAGGTGTATCAAGAAGTACATCGGAGAGCGGGGGGTAGGGGAGGAAGAGGAATTACACACATGTAACTGAAGGGTTTGCCGAAAAAAAACTCTTCTTCAGACAATTTGAAATACCTATTACCTACTGTAAGGCATGGTGGAACAATAACAAATAGATGTATATCAACTGTTACATTTTTATTGATGGAATTCTTGGGTTGGGATAATGGATGGAAAGAATGTAGAATACAACTGCCACTTTTCTATCCAAATATGACAAAATATCACAGATTTTCCTTTAAAAGATGATAGAGGACACACTTAAGGAGAGGAAAGTGTTGTCAACTGAGGATTGAAAATGATATTTTGGGGGATTTTGAGATGTTGGCCATTTTGTCGTCTGCTAAAAACACATGCTTAGACATTGTGCACAAGTGGCGGTTGGGTTCAACATTCTTTCCTAATTGATTTGATTTTTGCCCTACACTGACGTATCAAAATGTAATTGCAGTCCCTGTTGGCCTGTCGTCATCAGGCAGACTTGGTAGTCAGGAGGTTGGGACATCTACTGGAGTAAGCGGGAGATCGTGGGTTTGATTGCTGCCCGAGATGCCTGTGGAATTATTTCCGCAGACACTCGGAAAGCACCAAGTATATAGAGTGATTAATGGAGACATCGGTGTTAGGCAACAATCAACTCAATTGACTATAACATTGATGAAACTACACGTGAACGTTTACCTTGTTATGTTTATGTACTCGATTATGCTATGTCCATCATGAATATTTATGAAGAAAATTAAAGAGAACAGTTAGTTTGTAAATCATGAAAATAGAAAAAAATATCCAACATCTTAGAAGGTGAATATCACCTATGTTTTTTACCATTTTATTGGCAATTTCCATATTTTGATTTTCATCAGGACACCGATTATTTCCTTTGATGCCCAAATGAATTTGAGGTTACCCTTCATTACTTCATTACTGCACAACCATGCTTCTCACAATTATTTTAAAATATATATATATATTTAAAAGCACCTGTTTTGCTTTCCTCAAGCATAATAGCAATGTTTTGATAAGAAAAAATTGCTGACAAAAAGTGAAAAATATGGGCGATACATCTTTGACCAAAAATGGGAAAATTTTTAATTAACCCGCCTACTGATAGACCATTTGAAACCATTCAAAATTTGCACTTTCAAAAATGCCCATTGGTTTTGTACACACATGGTGATACCATTTGAACAGTGTTGGTAGCAAGCTTTACTACCATTCAAATCCATTCAAATGCATAGAGGGTCCATTGATTCACCACTTAGAAGTATCCAAACAAGGTTTTGTATTACATGTAGCTGTACTACCATTTGGAAAGATTCAAACAAGGTTTTGTATTAGCTGACCTACCATTCAAAACCATTTGGGGAAATCAATACTGTACACAGTTATTTCACCATTCAAAACCACAAAAGCGAATGGTTTCAAATGGTGCATCAACTTGTATGAAAAAGGTACCAAAAGTACAGTAGGAGGGTTAAAATGTTCAATCGTACACGAACCGCTCATCAATTGAGCTGTTACATTAAAAAGAATATTTTTTTTTTAAACATTCCCCCTCCCCTGCCTGCCCACATGCCAACTTGAACTTCCAATGCCTATTTCTCCAAGACTAACCTTTGACTTTCCCTTAACAGGTTGTTCCTCGTCAACTTGGATCCAGCCATTCCAATTATCTCTGTTGACTGTAACAGTGTGCCATTTGCCAAGGGTGACGACCAAGTTGCTAGTTATAACAGCAGGGGCTGTGCCGCCGAGTTCGTATCTACGTCGGAGCAAACAGAAAAATCGATATGAAAAAGAAAAAAAAACTTTTCAAACTACTACCTCCCAGGGGTGGACCTAAGGTTTGGCAAATATAATTTGAAAATCCCTCTTCTGAGTGTATGGATTCACCAGTGCTGCATCCAACACAAAATATCAATTTTCTTAAAACCAAATCGAACAAAATATTTAATGTTTCGCCCAAAAGCATCTGGCATGAATCAGCAGATGAAAGAATCAAACTTCCTGAAAAATGTCCTTTTGCTGATAGTGCCCATACATGTACATGTATATTACAGAACACTACCATACATATTAAAACTATTTTCTATGGGCGATTGAACTTTGAAATACATATTCATGAAATACATATTCATGAAATACATATTCATGAAATACATATTCATGAAATACATATTCATGAAATACATATTCATGCAAAGTTGCAGCAGACTTGTAGATGAGTACAAATACTGAAATGTAGATGATTACGAGAATGAGTACAAATACGAGTACTAAAAAAAATGTACTCGAGTATGAGTACAAGCACTACAACTCTGCAGAAGTCGGAGGTTAGCGAACTATTTCAAACAAAAAATAACCCTTCTTAGCATATCTCTGATGAGACCACTGGGACTACAGTATCCTGGCCCCCCCAAAAAACAGTGTCTGGCTCAATTGAAACAACTTCTGTTTATGTTATTTTAGCCGGAAATACTTCAACCAAAGGGTGGTGAGTGGGGGTGGGGGGGGGGGTCATAAATCTCAAGTGGTGAGGTCCCCTTTGAAATTGATACCATCCAGATGCACTACAACTCAAAATTCACGTTTTGACTTACTATCAACTTGATTACCTTTTCCTGTCATGATGAGAATCTGCGTTATCGCTTAGTGATAACTGTTATTCAGTTATATAGCTGAGGAACTTGTCGTACTTAATGGACTTGTGGTATATGCATATATATTTTGTACACGCAATACACACATGGCTAATTCAATTAATTATTATTATTTTTATTATTAATAATCTGATTAGTAGGATTTGAAGCTTTGCATGGTGACACCATGTGAAAATCTCAATTGAAAAGTAATTAGTTCTGAAAAGAACTGGAGGTTACAACTCGACGTTTTGATCAGTATGCTCTGATTGTCTTCAGGAGAATTCTGGGAAATGCTGCTAGTTACCATGAAAATTGGCTTAACGGTAAGCAGCGCTATGAAACTGGGCCCTGGTTACAATCAATGTTTGACATTGTCAACAGAACACTCCTCAAAAAGACAGCTATGAATGCTCATTATAAAATAATGCATCATGAATACAGTGTGTGCCGATATACAAAATATTCTACAATGCGAAATGCCATGACATTCACCCACACGATAACAAAAAAATTGAACACACCCAAATTATGATGTACTATGGACAACTGTGATGGACCAAATATTTTTTTTTATTTTTTTTTTACAGCAGCTGATATGCATAAACCTTCATTTGCCAAAATATAACATTTGATTTTACAGCAACAAATTTTAGATTTTGGCATTGTGTTTGCCAATGTACATGTACATGTTGTTTATTGTACTGATTTTTGCTCTTTGATACACCAATACCATTTATGTTTTTACACTTATTCCCATCAGCAGAGATACTGCCAGGGGACACCATGTGGAGTAGTCGTTCCAATAAAATCCATATCTGACCTCCCTGCGACCCACATGGCCTAGGCTACATTGCTCTTTACCCTGTGGGGAATAATACACATATCCAACCAGCGACACCGGCACACCCAAATTTAATAATGTACACCTGACCTTTCCTAATTACCAGAAACTGGGCCATTAATAAACATCTTCAGCATCTGTTTCAGGGCTGGGGATTACATCCATCGTATTTTTACAAAAATATTTTGCTCGGACATCTATGACCAGAGGTTTCGGATCTTACCTTGGTGAGGTCATTCCCCCTGTTATCCCACGCCCGAGTACACTGACACCCACTGCGGCTTAAATGAGCCTATTATTTAAGGCAGTCAACTTGAGTCATCATTCATACAATACTTAAGGTACTTAAACCAAAAAAAACTTTGTTTCAACAGAAAATCATTATTTAAAAACAGTCCTGTTCAACATAGTTTTGCGTACTTGAATAGTCTAAGACATTAATATACAGGAAAGCTAAAAAAAAAAAAATTTTTAATAAAAAAAACCTACTTAATGCATACTCATTTAAGTTTAATTTATGACTTATATTGAATTTTTGTATGATGCCTTATCTTAGTACCTGCTTGTACACAATGAACATCCATCTGTCTGTCACTGTAGCCCATTGTCTTGTTACACTCAGCACACATCATAGCTCTCTAGTGGTGACATTGCACCCAGTGTCTTGATGATAGACACTTTGGCATCAAGTAAGCACTGTGTGTACACTCTATGCGCTTATGTCATGGTAATACACATTGTATACTTTTAATCGCTGGAGATATTCCGCGCATACGCACATCAACTACAAAATATGCCAAACGCGACGCGGTGCGAATAGCTTGACTGGCCCAACTCTAGTGTTGTATTGTCGTAGTGTCGTAGGCCCAACTTCAACATTACAGTTGGGATGGGCCCAACAATAGTTGGGCCAAACCCATAGTTGGGATGTAACAGTTGTACCTTCCCTTTTAATCCTTAAAGTCTCCTCATGTTGATCAGAGAACCTTAACAGAAATGTTGAATTCAACCATTCCTATTTTCTCCACAAACACTCCAACTCAAAATAGATCAACTTACCTGGTGGTACTGAAAAACTAATATCTACATTCTACCGTGGACAATCTAATAATGTCAATTTTCTAACATATGCAGCCTTAAGACATTCTATATGATTGCAAAAAAGTCAAATAAAACCCAGGCCAGTGTTTCTTGCATTAAAGGGAATGTAGTTATGTACAGCATTGGATTGGAAATGTACATGTACTAATGTAAGTTCAATTCAACCCTCTACTTTTACTTTATATGTCGCTTTTATTTAAAGGGACAACAATCAGAGCAGACTGTCAACAGGACATGGAATTTGCCCCTGGGGCCTATTACATAGAGCTGCTTAGCAGATAAAAATTGCTCACCAGAAATTTGCTTAGCAGATTTCATTGGTTACCAGCCAAACTTTCATACAAAATGTATGCATTTTAGCTGGTAGTCTGTTTTATATTGCTTAGCACAAATATCTGCTTAACAACATGTTCTGCTTAGCATGTTCTGCTCTATGTAATTAGCCTTAGGTTTGAGGCTTAGTCTGTTCATGGAGGTATAAAATAGATGGTCTGTTGTTCGGCCACACAATAAACCCCACTTCCAATCACATTTTTCAGTGAGCAACTAGAGGGATTATGGGTAATAAATGAGTAAGTAGCCACTCAACAATTACCCTTTCACTTGGTAAGCATTAACAGATGAAAAGAATAACAATGTGGTGTAAGGATCTATTCAGGTACACATAGTCATCTTTCAAATAATAATAATAAAAATGTGGACTTATATAGCGCACGTATTCACCAAACTGGTGCTCAAGTTGATCTACAAAGGAGCAAGAAAATCAAAGTGACAGTTTAGGCCCCCCCCAAAAAAAGTCTGTTGTTTCTGGTCTCTGCGAGTCAGCATTTTTAGTTTTCTTTTTTGTTGTTATGAAACAATGTCCAATTGCAGCCAAAATTGCTGGATTTTTGGAATTCTGCTGTGCTGTGTTTTAAATGACTTTTCACATAGGGTATGAACGTTTTCCTTTTGTGAGGCCTCTCTTAGCCGCCATACTTTGTATTATGGGAAATTTGGTCTGGTTCCAATAACCGCATATACATATACACGTATCACGTATTTCACTGTTGGGCAAAAAAATCAATAATCATGAGAACCACGGTTTTACAGTAAATATGTATCAAAATTAATTTACATTTTTTTTACCTGTCATAAATGTTTGCACTTTTTTACTGTTAAACCAAGCTTCAAACAACTGTTCTATGAAAAAATTTCATTTTGAAGCATTTGTATTCCTTCAAATAGGAAATTATCGATGTTCCAATAAAAACAATAATTTCTGGAAATTAATGGTAACATAATGGCGATTCATATTTAATGAACAAAGTTAATGAACAAGAAAGACAAAGACAGACGAACAGATGATATGATCATGAACGAACAAGATCAGGTACAGAGTATCAACCACCGACCTTACCCAATGACGACAGACCAACTACAGTCATGAGTATAGCAGTGGGTACCACAATTTATATACATTCATGGAATACTTGGGTTGGTTATTGAACAAACACAAAACTAGACGAGTGGTAAATGCCTTTGATCTCCCTCAAAAAGAACCCTCTCATCACGTCCTCACGGCCAGGGCATTTCTCTGATGAAAATGTTTTCTATAAATGAGACATGTTTGTCAGGAGACTCATTCCAATACAATTAGGATTTTTCCTGGTTTTCAATTCCCCCTGCAAAGATATTATCACAGAGGATTAAGATAAATACTTCTGGAAGAGAAAAATTGAAAACTCTTGGGTGTCTGTGGGCTAAGAATGTGGTCAAGTCCCCACATACATGTAAGGAGGTCAGTATCATTATTAGCTGGTAGCTAGCCAACATGACTATGAATAGGGTCAGTGGTGTGAGGATAATAATGGCTAATCCGGGGAGCACATATTTGGGACAACTGGTACCTCTTACTCCATGGAATTCCATATTCTTTTGCTTCATTAAAAATTAACTCTTCTCCGACTCATTTACAAATCACGCTCATTAATATTGGTAATCTGTAAGCTTGGTGAACACACTGTATGGTAACTGGATGTATCTTGGCTTTTAGCTCTAACCCACTAGCTATTTTGGCTAAGACCCTTCCTGAATCCATCAAAATACAACACCATGCAGTAACACTACCACCCAACTGTTGGACTTAGCTGAAATTGGGACACCCGGCCCCATGTAAAGTATCCCTGTCTGGGCTATACAGTACCGAGTCCATCAAAATCATCACCATGCAGTAACACTACCACCCAACTGTTGGACTTAGCTGGAATTGGGACACCCGGCCCCATGTAAAGTATCCCTGTCTGGGCTATACAGTACTGAGTCCATCAAAACACAACAAACCAAGCTGTTAGAGTTTGAATACATGTAGTTTGGGGTGGTTAGGGTTAGTAATAACACAGTGCCGAGGTAAAATTTTGTTCAAAAACTTGTAATGCAAATGGAACATGTAGGACTTTAAACTTTGCATGGTGGAAGTACAGTAGGAGTACGGTTTGTGGTACATGTAGCACCATGTAATAATCTCTTAGGAGTTGGTTTTGAGAAGAACGGGCATTGATCCATTGAAAATGGTAATTGATACAGTAGTTACAAATCTAACTAACCTTATACAGTGTAACTGTGTCTGGAAATAATTTTGCTAAAATTATACATATTAGTTGGAAAATAACAAATTCACAAAAATAAGTAATTTGCCAGTGACTGGATGTTACAGATGCAGAGCTGCCAACTCTTCCGGATTCTGCGGAAGACTTCGCGTATTTGACGGTAATTTACTTACTTAAAATACATGTATATGCAAGGAGGCCTCTCCTTTTGGCACCAAAAGGAGAGGCCTCCTTGCATATATTTTAAGTAAGTAAATTACCGTCAAATACGCGAAGTCTTCCGCAGAATCCGGAAGAGTTGGCAGCTCTGCAGATGCGATATCCATGTGTTTTGGCTATTTTAAAGGCAATTTCTGTAAATTTTCTGTAAAGTTTTCTCTGAAGAAGGGAAAACAAATACTTTATAACTGACACATTTCTCAAAATGATTGGGAGATGATGGTTTCACAGAATGGTTTTACTTTACTGACAAATTTTTCCAACTATTTCTTTAGGTTTCAAGACCCTAATAGAATCAATTGCAAGTAAAGTTTTGTGCCCTAAAAAGTTTAAAACAAAATGCACTTAGTGGAGTGGAGTGTCGTGGCCGAGCGGTCTAGCGCACCGAACTCAAGTTCTGGTGTTGCCAGCAGCAGGGTGTGGGTTCGAGCCCCGGTCGTGACACTTGTGTCCTTGAGCAAGGTACTTAACCATAATTGCTTCGTCCTTCGGATGGGACGTAAGCCGTGGGTCCCGTGTGTTGTATAATGCACGTAAAGTGGATTGTCGTGCGGTCTAGCGCACTGAACTCAAGTTCTGGTGTTGCCAGCAACAGAGTGTGGGTTCGAGCCCGGCCGTGACACCTGTGTCCTTGAGCAAGACACTTAACCATAATTGCTTCTCCACCCAGGGTTAAATGGGTACCTGTGAAGGCAGAGATGGTTTGCTCTATATGCGCTAGAAATGGCAGCAATTGAGCTGTATACTCCCCAGGGAGCTGAGATGGTTTCAGGAATGATTTATGAGCCTTATGAGCCTTATGAGCAGGGATAATAATATAATGCGCCTTGAGCGCCACTTAGTTGGTGGATACGTGCGCTATATAAATCTATACATTATTATTATTATTATTATATCTGTTTACAATAGCATCCACACTTCATAAGAATCAATATGTGTATAAAAAACAAAATTGTGAAGATTTCAGCTTAATTCATTGTCATTAACTATAAAATTGTGAAAATGCTTTCAGTTTGTTTGTATTCATTCCAATGCAGAATTTACATCTTGGGATGACAGAAATTAATTTTTGAAATTACTTTACTAAACGATAGAAACTGAGACATATTTTTGAGGGGATGTGTAATACATGTACCATCATAATGTGACACTGTCAACACTTACGTTTTTCAAGAAATAGTGCATATTGGTTTTAATAATAAATATTTATAAGATTAATAAATTATGCAAGTTGCTGACAACAAAACAAAGAATCTTATTGTATCAATCCATGCTTCTCTTTTGCCTTCAGGGATGCAATATAATGCAGTTATGAATGTAGTTGTGTTTCTGAGGGAGTCGGCTGGGATGTCGTGAAGCTACAATGTAAATGCCTAAACATTTGAAACGTGACTACACTCCTTCCCCCGTCAATATCGAAGATTTATAACAAAATGAATGTACTCTCTGATGACTTGGAGTCTCACAACAAAGCAACCCAAGGAGGGAAGATGCATCGTGTTTATCTCGGGATGATCTCGTCTTTCAGTCAACCAACGTGACGTCTGCGTAACAGACACTTTCATTAAAATATCAATAGGTTCTTAGGGCTGAGGTAAATTAGATAAAAGGCCACCCTAGGGGGCCCCGCACAGGCCAATAAAACATCAACACGATCCGAGTAGAATATCTTAAAATAGCTCACGGCAGTGACGATCCAAGCTATCATCTGCCTCTTCTAGTCAAGCAAAAAAAAATTGAAAAGAAAAAAGTCTTTACAGTATTAAACAAAATAAAACTTTTGATTTTAATTTTGCCCTACATAAATTTCTGAGGACGATCAGAGCTTACTGATCGAAACATCGAGTTGTACCTCCAGTTCTTTTCAGAACTAATTACTACTCAATTGAGATTCCACATGGTGTCACCGCAATTAGTCTTACTTATGGTGATATTGGCAAACATTTGTCCTATTGATAAGTACATGTAAAGGCAGAGGTGGACACAGGGTCTCGAAAAAGGGCTTAAGTTTTACCCCAAATAATACATTGTGAACACAGCTTAAAGGGACAATATTATCACGATCAATAGGATCAATATGGAATTGGAGTGCTACATGTACATGTAGTTCTAAATTAACTCAGTGACTGAAAATAATACCCCACATGATAAGGTCATATTACTGTTGCTGCTGCATAAATGAGCCGGTAATTTTCAGTCACTGTGTTCATCTTAAACTAGGACACCGATTCCTTGCCCTGTTGAAAGTCTGCTCTGATCGTGATGACACTGCCCCTTTAATTAAGCCACATGAAAATCTTCTGTTTGAAGATAGGAAGCGTCAATAAGACAAAATCAACAGAATTCCTAGAAATGAAATATGATTTGTCGTCTGTGTAATCTACAAGATGAACTGCCTTGAGAGGTGGCGTGCAGCAGAAGTACCTAGCAATCCAGTCAACCCTCAATTTTGTAGCAATTTTTTGTCAAACAAAAACCCAACAAATCTCTCATCCCCTTTCAAAGGAATATTTTCAATAGTTCTCCCAATTCCAGCGCAAACCTTGGGGCCTGATTTTTACTAAATAGTCTGCATTTTTATCGGATTACGATATTAAAGACTTGGAATGAGGGTCTTAAAGAAATGAATCTCCTCCTGCCGTCGGTGGGTGTTTACCAAAAGGTGCTAAACCTCCCGGGGGGGGGGGTTCTTTCCACTGATGTCATCAATGTTATCTTCGCACCGCTGGGATTTCTAAGGCTACATGAATTGAGTAACTGTATCCCCGCAGAGCTCTTGGCTGTACAACGCCTCTGGATTCCCTAAGCTATTTTGGCATTGGATCAGGGGACCGGGGCAGATTGCATGGTCGCCGGTGTGAGCTGATTGCACTGCATTTTATTTCATCCTTTTGTTGAACGGGGTCACAGTTGCACGCCGGTGTGAATGGGACAGATTTAGCTGTTTACACAACCTAGTATTTGTCATTGGGAAGTTGTCAGCCTGTACATTGCACATATACATTGTGTCTTCATTGCTTCCTCAGTCAGTGGCTATAAACCTACTCCGATTTCTCCAAACATGAAGACTCCTGATAATAAAATTGGTCATTATCAATGATCTTGACCCACACATACTGTTCCTGTGCCGATACTGTAATATTACTGGTTAGAATTTTCTAACTGCAGGATGTACACATCAATGCATTTGATGCACAAATAATGTTCAAGTACACATATGTGTCTCGACACAGTACATTAAAGATCACTGCAATGGCTCAAAATCCAGAAGTGAATAGGCCTCATAATCGAGTTGTTTCGGGTACACCATGTAATGATCTCTTCTTGGAAGAAGTGATGGCTCTGAGAAGAGTCGGTTGGTTTGTTCTCAACGTTTCGACTAGTCTACTCTAGCCGTCATCAGGAGACTGAATAAAGTGTAGAATGCAGGAGCTTTTTTCGAAAAAACTCAATTATATCCATCTCCACCATGCAAAGCCTCAAATCCTACATGAATAAGCCTCATCGAAATGCGTGCATGCGCAGTGACTTGTAAAACTACCTTGTGTTACAGAAAAATTTAGTACCCTTGCGTACAAGGTTGTGTACAAAATCATTGGGGGCGGGGGTCGATGTTTTTGGTGAGTTTGTACATGTACAAGTCACAATGCACCACCCCTAAACTCATTAGATGAGAGTGTGGGAGGATTGCTTCACCTCTTCCCACCAGCTCAACTCTCTGTTCCAAACCTCCAAATTACAAATCCATAGAAAAAAATATAATCATACTAGTTCAAAAAAAAAAAAATCAGAGCTGCGATTTCAATAATTCCTCTGTGTGTTTTTGCCTGATGCAAACTTGACGTCTTGACCAAACAGAATCCTTCATCCACATTTCAGTGACATACATTGTATAATGAGCTGAAAGGACATCATGCGCTTGAAATGCAGTAAGATGGAAAACATCTCACAGGGAATAATTTCGCTTGAATTGCACAGCCAAATGCAACAAAAGAAATTCACAATTTGCTACGCAAAACTGCTAGAACAAAACTGGCATAATATACACTACACAAACATTTCTACCTTTTATGTTCAGTTCCTTCATTTAATAATGTATTATGATCTTACACTTCTACATATTTGCAAGTGGATCAAATTGGCCTGTGTGAGTGGTTGAAAGAACGTCTCCAGTCTGGAGTGGTCCTTCTGAGCACCGCGACCGTGCTATGAATGCATTATGGCCTCTTAACTCAGCACTGCTTCAGGCAGGAGCAACTAGCCCATGACCCCCTACCACTTTTAATGACACAATAATGACCGACACAATAATGACCGGTCAGTAACACTTTAATTTCCATTCATAAAACCTTTCCTCTGTGTTTATATTGTGGGGAGAAGAAAAAAGGGTTTAATTTGTGTGGTTTTGTTGTTGCAAAATTATGACCGATTGGAAAAAATTTGGCTTAAATCGAACATCACTAGAACACCTGCCATTCTTGATTTTGCTTCCGATTGGTGGACTGATCATCCAGCGATGCGTGAGAAACGTTTTGCAATGGACCTCCGTGGTGCGAGTGTCACAGACGTTATCGTTTCATCTCTGAAATACAATTCTATGTTCAAAACTCCCTGAGGTATTTATAAAAATCAATATGCGCAGTCTGTAACTCACTTGAACACCATCTTGCCCTCCATGAGACTGAGCGAGAAGTAATCACCCGACGTGCCGTCCTGCTCCCCACAGAATAGAAGCAGCCCGTCTAACATCTCCGGCTTGAAGTCCACACTGATCTGGAATGTTCTGTAGAGACCATACGGAGTTGGAAACTCCATGAACGAATGGCTCTGGAAATTGGGGAACTTAACTTCAACCGCTGAAAGAAAAAGGAATACAAACAAGATTAATTATTAATTAAAATCTTTGCAAAATTGACGATCAGATGAAGTCTTTAAATTTTTATAAAATTCAATGATAGTGTAAGGTGTGGTCAATGAAATTTCCAGCTGGATATAAATGTTAGAAATGGAATAAGAATAATCTAAAGCAGAAATGAATGTTGGTTAAGTAAATTACCTGAAATAAAACATGTAATTTAATGTACATGTGTACATTGACAGAAATGTAAAAAACAAATTGATAAAATGTAAACAATTTCCTGATGCCCCCTTGCAAAGTGGGCAAAAAGTCAGTGGACAAAATCACTTAAGTATTGCAGTGTGTAGATGTAAGAGGGCCATTTGTTTCCCCCCCCCCCCCTCCCATCAGTGGAAATTAGGCTTTTCAAAAAGGCTTCGGACAAAAAAAATTTTTTTTACAATAATTTATCTTGGGTTGAGATAATAAAAGTTATATTCCTTATAAAGAAAACACTCAAAATTTGAAAAGGTCAATTATTTACATAATTTACTGAGAGCCCCGCTTTAATTATTGCCTTTTTAAGCCCATAATCAACATCAGATCAATGCCAGCATAATGTGTATATACATTTAACAAACTCTGAAGCAAAAAGTGACTGTGCATAATATTTGATTGATGTACATGTACTGTACATGTATGTCCATGGAGGAAGGAACATGGTATGTCCATGTACCGTACAAGACAAAATATATTTTTTAAGTTGGTCCCGAAACAAAAATCGCCCCAAGACCAGTCTCCAAGTACCAGTCAAATCCATTTGACAACAGAACTCTGTTCTGGGGATGCAGGTACCAGTAGGTTACAGTGTTGGTACCTTAGATCCATAATCTCTTTAACAAAAAGTTCACTATGGCTCAAAGGAACTCAGCTGAACCTACATGTAATAGATTGCCATAGTATCAATCCATCTTACCCCTTTCACTCAACCAAGACCCATTTTTTGACAAAAAACCGGCAAGAAAACAACCAGCCCTTAACAAACAAACATGTAAATAAAAGATAGCACAAAGGGGAGCCCAAACCAGTAGAGGAAATTTTAGCGGGCGGCGTGCAATGTGTATGTAAAATACCAGGGGTGATTTAGTGTGAATAGAGCGAGGTGAATTGGTGAATTATTCCAGAACTATTCCCTAGACTGGCTGGCTGTGTGGACTGTGTTAATCCCCTGCCTTTTCACCTTGTCAAAACATTTTACACATAGTGGACATGTGTTAGATTGTCTAGAGAATAGTGGCCCAGTCCTGAGGTTGATATTGCTTGATGGGCCGTGTAGGAAAGTTATTCATTACCGCTTAGATGTTTACGTTTTGTTGGTGTACATATAGTTATTCAGGCTTCATGATTGGTAATTACACTAATCGAAAATGATTGAACTTTTTACCAAAAGCTTGCTTAGTACCATGGTAATGCTGCTTAATAATTATTCTGAACAGTTTTCTCATATTTCAGAGAATTGTAGGAAACTAATTCAATTTCCGAAAGTACTGTCAGTTGTTGAAACAAGTCCTATACCCTCTGTTGAAGTGAAAAAATAATTTTTCCAACCTTTTACTTTTTTTTAGTATTTAATGCACGTCTGATCGATAGTGTACTGGAATAGTTTGAAATCACGAAAAATAAGTGAACTTAAAATTTAAGAAGAACATGGCTGAAGAATATAGATTTCAGAATCAACTCCAGAATACTGTATCTGATTTAAAAAAATTGTACATGAAGCAGAATTTGTTATCTTTCCTTGAAACTTTTCAGACATGTTTAACAAAGAGGAAACATTCTGAAAACCTGTATGAAATGAATGAGAGTTCCAAACACAATACATGTGTACCTCAAAAACAAAATAAAATGGGGGGGGGGGGGCAATCAAAAGTAGAAAGAACTGAATAATTGATCAAAAAATAAACCATATATCCAGACAATGTTCCTTGAATTTCAATTCACTAAACAAAGGATCATTTTTGTCTATTGGTTTTCATAACATTTGTGATAATAGAGTGCAATGGCTGATAACCTACTGTATACATGTATGTAGTTTATCTGAGAGATAACTCAACATGAGTGTCAGTAACTAAATATCACACCACTTGGGAAGATAAATTGCAATAATTTGAATATTCCAATCTTAGATGACGGGTTAGGGTGCATCCTAAATAAAGAACACATCCTCTTTGTACTTAGACAAACACCAAATCAAAAGTGAACAAACATCCTGTATGAAGCAAAGAGTCAGACTACAAATATTGCTATTTAGATGGGAGAGGAAATACCACAGGTACATTGTATCATACGAGCATGGAGTTGTGGTCAGACAGGGTTTAGAAACTACAGTAAATAAAATTAAGCCATGTTCACATTAATTTATAGTCAGGGCAAAACTAAAAGAGATCAAAGAACACTGTATCCACCGCACCCCTAGTGTTCCCCAAAATGTTACAGATCTCAATAATTCAAGTACACAACTTGTTTCACTAAGTAAAACAGGTTTTGACACATAGGCCTACATGCAGGCCTGAAATTTCACAGAGGCCATTGTCTCTGTTGCCCTGGTCTTAGCCCTAACTCCCTAGGCATTGTATTAAAACAATAAAAATCCTTCAAAATCCTCCAACTGGCTTTGTTGTCTAGGGATTTAGGGTTAAGTAAGACTAATTGCGTTGACACCATGTGAAATTCTCAATTGAGTAGTAATTAGTTCTGAAAAGAACTGGAGGTATAACTCGACGTTTCGATCAGTATGCTCTGATCGTCCTCAGGAGAATGCCGGACTCTGGGAAATGCTGCTGCGTAAGTAGGCTGCTGGAGGATTACGCGATGACAGGATGCTGGAGGATTAGTTCGTTGAGGCATGCAGGCGGGAACTGTGGATCCACGACACTGTGCCACAGGACATTGGCTTCTACATCAGCGATATTTGGTGACCACTCCCTTATAAAAAACCACTGCATTATTACTATAGTTTTTATTATAATTTTACTGTTGTTTTCCTACAGTGGTATTATAGTAAAAACACAGTAAACATGCAATATTTTCTTATTTGTACTGTAATAACACTACAGAATAACTGTAGTTTTATCATAATAGATTACTGTAGTAACTGTAGTAGAACTATAGTGTTTTGGCCAAAATCGTGTGATAAAACTATGTTAAAATTATGTTAAAACTGTAGTTTTAACGCACTTTCACTACAATATCACTGTAATTGTACTGTAGTTTTATTACAGTTTTACTACACTGTAGTTTCACTGTAATATCACTGCAGTTTTTATTATAGTTTCAGCATAGTTTTACTACAATTTTTGTGTAGTAAAACAATGTTGAAACTGTAGTTTAATTCATCTTTACTAGATTATCACTGTAATTCTACTGTGGTTTTATTACAGTTTTAGTACACTGTAGTTTCACTGTAATATTACTGCAGTTTTTATTATAGTTTCAGCATAGTTTTGCTACAATTTCTGTGTAGTAAAACAATGTTGAAACTGTAGTTTAATTCATTTTACTAGAATATCACTGTAATTGTACTGTAGTTTATTACAGTTTTACTACACTGTAGTTTCACTGTAATATTACTGCAGTTTTTATTATAGTTTCAGCATAATTTTGATACAATTTTTGTGTAGTAAAACAATGTTGAAACTGTAGTTTAATTCATCTTTACTAGATTATCACTGTAATTGTACTGTAGTTTTATTACAGTTTTACTACACTGTAGTTTCACTGTAATATTACTGCAGTTTTATTATAGTTTCAGCATAGTTTTGCTACAATTTCTGTGTAGTAAAACAATGTTGAAACTGTAGTTTAATTCATTTTTACTAGAATATCACTGTAATTGTACTGTAGTTTTATTACAGTTTTACTACACTGTAGTTTCACTGTAATATTACTGCAGTTTTTATTATAGTTTCAGCCTAATTTTGATACAATTTTTGTGTAGTAAAACAATGTTGAAACTGTAGTTTAATTCATTTTTACTAGATTATCACTGTAATTGTACTGTAGTTTTATTACAGTTTTACTACAATGTAGTTTCACTGTAATATAACTGCAGGTTTCTGAGTACCTGCAAGTTTACTGTATTTTTCCTGTTCCTACTGCTGTAAAATAATTATTTTGTTGTGGATCTTGACCACAATTAATTAACAGGTTCCTATAACATTACACTGACTTAAACAGGTCTAGCAACAATAAACCGACAGTAATCATGATGATTCTATCAGACGAAATTACATAACACAAACAAAATCGTTTGGTACATGATACATCTTCAGTCTTATTCTTGAGCACCTGGTCACCATGAAACAAAATAATAAAATAAAATACATAGTTTAAAATTAACCCATATTAAAAATTTTTAAATGTTTTTGTAATAGTCGCCTGATGACCATGAAAAACAAAATACAAAGTTGAATTATAAAAACTAAAGATAAAGTAATGCTTTGGTACATTCGCTTTGAGATTGCACTTTATCTTATGAATGTGCAAAGAAAATATGTCTATAAGATTATAAATAAATGTAATGTAAATTTACCTGAGTAAAACAACAAATTGTTGTTATAAAATAAATGTTTTAGACTATGAAATGGCAAGTTTATTTCCATAGATGCTAATTAAAATATAGGCCAGTCTCATATAAACTTAGGTCACGTCAATGTATGTACGGAACATGAACATTCAATGCTGGCCATTGGTAAAAAGGGTTATGGAAACAGGAGAGACACACTTTCAATGTTGAGGTCAACTAGTACTGTTTTATCAGCAGGCTTGGTACTGGTATGAACTTGTTATTTCAACTCTCCTAAAGGCAATTAGAACACACTAATTGAAACATGAATTTTTGTTCATTTTTACACGGTGCCATAGCAAACCTCTAGAATATGAGATCTAAAATCAATGATCAATAATGTTAAAGCTCAACCAAACAGGTAAAATGAACTGACTTATATCCACTTAAAAAAGGATTTCTGACAAACATCCGAGTCCTGTAGGTGTTGCAGCATCTTGACAGCTCAGTAGACCGTATGTTCAACCGTGTGAGGGTGCCATTCAGGGGTAAGGCCATTCCAATTTTATTAGTTGGTTTACGGATTTTTTAGGTGCTGAAAAAAGTTGTCAGACAGGAAATAAAATTTAAAAAATGATGGCAAGTGTTGTATACATGTACATGTAAATCCATTGGACGACGATCATAAGGTGTTTTTTATACTGGGATTTGCCTCCGTCTACAATTCCATGTCAGTTATAATAAGCATTCTATGCATCTTTTAAATTTCTGTTTAATAACCATTATAATTTATTTATTATTTTGTATTATTTTAATAATTGTTACTGTGAATTGGAAAGGGTTTTTTGGAATTTTTTAACAACCACTAACCAGTTAAAAATGATTCCATCGATTTTTGGAGGTACAGAAAGCGAAAACTATCTTTAAAATCCACTTTTATGATGGTTTTCGGACTTGATTTCCCTTCTAAAAAAATCCTCCCCTTCAGAAAATAGAAGGATGATCCTATTATAGGCTCCTAGTTGCCACTACACATGTACAATGACTGTGTTGGTCACTAAATTTGTGGAGTTTACAAGATCAGACTGACATGACTGAGGAAGTCATCGTATACCAAAAATGCCTGATTTTTAATGAAATAAATATCCTGGAATAATTTGAAGTATATTTCCATCATCATCCATATGTTCTTCACCTTACTAAAAAATACTAGGTAGGTAACGTAAGATTAACATAATTGGTTATATTTAATGAGAAAAAGTGGCGGTCGGATACGACATTCTACCCAAGGATCCTTCTATTTTCTGAAGGGGAGGATTTTTTAGAAGGGAATAAATTCTGAAAACCATCATAACACTAAAAAAAGTGGAGTTAAGATAGTTTATGTTTTCTGTACCCCAAAAAAACGATAGAATAATTTTTTACCTGGTTAGTGGTTGCAAAAAAAATCCAAAAATCCTCTTAAAAAGTGGCGGTCGGAGACGACATTCTTCAGTAGCACTAGCAGAAGTACAAGTGGATTGCTTCTCTTCCTTCTTCCCTGCAGGGTTTATCTTCATTTCGATAAATTTCCACCTGAACGAAGCTGTGGATTACAGCCATCGGTGTAGGCCATTATTACTTTAGTTAGGCCATAGCCTAACGTCAGTTATCACATTTCTAGCCGTTCCGGTGGCAGTCATGTCGACGGCACTTGCAGTGATTCAAGGGATTGTTCACCGACGCCCATTGCATTGGACAATGAACCAATACTTTCACATCAAGGGATGCGGCAATAAAGCATTTATCCAGCTTTCCTCCCTCCTTTACAGTCATAGAATTCAGAAAAGTATTCGTTGCTGACAGAACGAACGTGCAACAGCATGGAATTTGATTACATACAAGTATAAAGGGACGGGTATCAAACTATTATGTTTACATCGCGTATTACACTTTCCGTCTAACACCCAATCCCACGGCCGCTGGTCTAGCACCGAACAGTGCACATGGGCTGTTCTCACGGTTCAGCACGCCCCGCTGCGCTGTATGTATTTGATATCAAGACATGAGGGAGGCACGGAGTCGGATCGCCGCGCGGCCGGCCGGGGCCGATGCACATCATCAGGACGGCACGTATGGATGCGTGATCGAAACGTATGGCATTCAAGTACACAGACACGTAGCCTTCACGATTTTTTTTTTCGCAATTGTTTTCTCGACACGAAAAATCAACTTATTTATTTTTTAATTTTTTTTAAATATTCAGACCAATGTTTTGAATATTCGTCGCCGGGCAAAAAAAAAAAAAAAAAAAGTACAGATTTCTAATTTTTTTTTTTCTTCAAAACTCTAGTTAAATCATAATAAAACTACAGTAATACCAAATGAGTATAATACAGGAATACTGCAATTTTACTGCAGTATTACTATAGTTGTATTACATTCAAAACTCTAGTTAAATCATAATAAAACTACAGTAATACCAAATGAGTATAATACAGGAATACTGCAATTTTACTGCAGTATTACTATAGTTGTATTACATTCAAAACTCTAGTTAAATCAACAAAACTACAGTAATACCAAATGAGTATAATACAGGAATACTGCAATTTTACTGCAGTATTACTATAGTTGTATTACATTCAAAACTCTAGTTAAATCAGAACAAAACTACAGTAATACCAAATGAGTATAATACAGGAATACTGCAATTTTACTGCAGTATTACTATAGTTGTATTACATTCAAACCTCTAGTTAAATCAACAAAACTACAGTAATACCAAATGAGTATAATACAGGAATACTGCAATTTTACTGCAGTATTACTATAGTTGTATTACATTCAAAACTCTAGTTAAATCAGAACAAAACTACAGTAATACCAAATGAGTGTAATACAGGAATACTACAATTTTACTGCAGTATTACTATAGTTGTATTACATTCAAAACTCTGGTTAAATCATAATAAAACTACAGTAATACCAAATGAGTATAATACAGGAATACTGCAATTTTACTGCAGTATTAATACAGTTATATGACATTAAAAACTGTAGTTAGATCATAATAAAACTACAGTAATACCAAATGAGTATAATACAGGAATACTACAATTTTACTGCAGTATTACTATAGTTGTATTACATTCAAAACTCTGGTTAAATCATAATAAAAGTACAGTAATACCAAATGAGTATAATACAGGAATACTGCAATTTTACTGCAGTATTAATAATTATATGACATTAAAAACTGTAGTTAGATCATAATAAAACTACAGTAATACCAAATGAGTATAATACAGGAATACTACAATTTTACTGTAGTATTAATACAGTTATATGACATTAAAAACTGTAGTTAGATCATAATAAAACTACAGTAATACTAAATGAGTATAATACAGGAATAGTACAATTTTACTGCAATAATATTATAATTGAATTACATTGAAAATGTAGTAACAATGCAGTATTATTAAAGGGAAAGTAACATAGGATTACTGTAATTTTACTACAGTTTTAGTGTAGTTTTACTACATTAAATTATCATAGTAAAACTACAGTAAAAAATATACTCCACTTTTAGTGTAAATTTACTATAGTTTCTTGCTTCTACAGTTACTGTAATAAAACTGTAGTAACACAAACTTCATGTTTACTTCAATTATTATAGTAAAACTTTAAATACCACAGTAAAACTACAGTTTTATTACAGTAAAACTGCAGTGGATTTTTATAAGGGCTACTACGGACTGAAGGATCTTCTATATCCAAAGTCCATAACCCACCCCAGTCTGAGGGATCTCCTATATCCTAAGTCAACCCCCGTGCTTGTCTTCAACTGATTAGGTTCAGTGAGCACACACTCCTTCCCCCAACTCCTAGGATCCACAGTTCCCGCCTGCACGAACTAATCCTCCAGCATCCTGTCATCGCGTAATCCTCCAGCAGCCTACTTAAGCAGCAGCATTTTCCAGAGTCCGGCATTCTCCTGAGGACGATCGGACGATCAGACCATACTGAGCAAAACGTCGAGTTGTACCTCCAGTTCTTTTCAGAACTAATTACTACTCAATTGAGAATTTCACATGGTGTCACAGCAATTAGTCTTACTTATCCTCTTCACTATGCAAAGCTACAAGTTTTGCCCTGGTCTTGGCCCTGGTGCCTCTTACAAATGATCCCATAGACATTCTGATATTCTAATGGATGTGCCTTTTACTCAGGAAAAGTGGTCTTGCCCCTACAAGAATGAAACATCTAACAAAATAATTGAACAGACTTCACAGAATGGTGATAATTAAAAGTACAGTATCGGCACAATCAGAGTAGACTTTCAACAGGGCATGGAATTGGTGTCCTCATTTAAAATAAACACAGTACCTAAAATTTACTGGCTCATTTATGCAGCAGCAACAGTAACATGTCATTATCTAAAGGGTATTATTTTCAGTCACTGTGTTAATCCAAAACTAGCACTCCGATTCCGTGCCCTGTTAATCATGATGATAGTGTCCCTTTAAGCTGTGTTCACACAGTATTATTTTGGGGTCAAACTTAAGCCCCGTTCACACCAGAGTATAAGGCCAGGATTTGGAAACAGTAAGTCCAAATTTGTTATTCTTTGAAAAACAGGGTGTCCAAAAGTTTAACTTACAATACTCTGGCATGTGTATAACCATAGATGTAGCTCTATGGTATAACTAATATATACAGGGGTGCCGTGGCCAAGCGGTCTAGTGCATCGGACTCAAGTTCTAGTGTTGTCAGAATGTGGGTTCGAATCCCGGCCTGGCCAGTCACGGCGCTTGTGTCCCTAAGCAAGACACTTAACTATAATTGCTTCGTCCTTCGGATAGGACGTTAAGCCGTAGGTCCCGTGTACTAGATTAAGTAATGCACGTAAAAGAACCCAGAACACTTATCGTGGAAGAGTAGGGGTTTACCCCGGTGTTTCTGGTTCACATAGCAAGCGCCCTTGTTTACAGGTTTCCTCAGGCTTCCAAGCTACAGTGCTTAAGTGTGCTTTTGAGGCATCCTTGGTTTCATTACCAGAAATGTATAATAATAATAATAATAATAATAATACATCCAGGATACACTGTAGTATGTCCATTATAGGGTTGTCCATTTAGCAAACAGGGCATCCGATTTAAGACACCCAAAGGAATTGCTAGCTACATAATTTTGATCATTACCCCAATACTGTACAGATCTCAAAATACTTCCATAAACCTTGTTTGATGTAAAGGCTGGATTGAAACAAAACATCTGCCAAAATATTTTTCTAAATCTTGAAATAGAATCCCTTTCTTTTTGTCAAGACAGAAATAATGTAAAACAAAACTGTGAGGTATTTTAAAACTTTTTTTTCACAGAAATGCAGGATAACAAACCTGCATAAATGTAAAAATGTCTGCACCTATAATTTTCTTTGTATGAATTGGTTTTACGTGACGTGTGGCGACTGGGTCATTGTATGCAAAGTAACACCCCCCAAAGGTATATACGGGTTCACAGGGGTACCAAAGAATGGTATTCCAGGGACATCCTGAAAAATACCTTTTTATTTTTTGCTTACTTGAGACATTTCATCTGAACACTGCAGTTTTTGGGGAGACAAAATAATTTCTTAAGCAAAATCTTAACTGCTTTAAAGGGGTGTGATTGGGCAGTTTTGAAAAATCCGCGTAAATTTTTCTAGGGGTATTGGGGACGGTGTTGTGAACAGTGCTGGGGTGAAATCTATAGTTCTGAGCGTTTGCTTTGCTTTCCTTTATTGCTTAAATCTTTAAAATCCAGAAGATCACACCCTTGTGCTTAGCATGTCTTTGAAAATTGGCACCAGAAATTGACATGGAACACTGATCTCTGAATACTCACCTAATTCACACATCTCTCCTTCAAACCCTAGCAGACAGTGGCACATTGCTTTGTCCATCTCTTCGTTGATGTAACAGCTACCACCGTTGTTGCACTTGTACTCGTCGCATGAGGTTGGTACGGTCTCCCCACTGCTGTTATCTCCCCCATCTCCATCTCCACTCCCGCCCTCTTGATCCCCACCCTCTCCAGTGCCACTCCCTTCTACTTCCACTGCTCCGCTGCCCTGCTGGTCTGTGGATTTGTCATCCATTTCGGGGATCAGTGTTTCTGTGTCTTTAGGGTTTGTGTCAATGTCAATCTCATCCTCTGCAAGAAATGGAGATAAAATTTTGAGAATGAATACCAAATATTGTTATCTTTAGAGACAAAAGGGAATGCATTATTAAACAAGTTGAGAAACCTGTCAACACATATTGTTAAGATTCAATGCCTGTGGACATTTAGCCATAAATGTATCCTGGACGAATAAACAACACAGATTTGGCAATAACAAAACTCTGACATGTCTAGTCTTTCACCAAGACATTTATGGAAAATCTATTAGCAATGCACACAGTGTGTGGACACAGCTCGATAGGAACACATTCACTGAACGTCTGAGCTCAAGACTAAGATCTGTATGTATGTACATGTATGTACAAAAGGGAATGCATTATTAAACAAGTTGAGAAACCTGTCAACACATATTGTTAAGATTCAATGCCTGTGGACATTTAGCCATAAATGTATCCTGGACGAATAAACAACACAGATTTGGCAATAACAAAACTCTGACATGTCTAGTCTTTCACCAAGACATTTATGGAAAATCTATTAGCAATGCACACAGTGTGTGGACACAGCTCGATAGGAACACATTCACTGAACGTCTGAGCTCAAGACTAAGATCTGTACATGTATGTACATGTATGCAGTCAAGTTCAACGTTATTCTTAACATCACCAGACAGGTGATTATGAGAGAAAGAAAAATAGCTTTCTCTAAACACAATGTGCACACAAATAAGTATCACAAGAGACAAAAGGTTTCACGATAAATTGGCCAAGTATAATTTTGTTAACCCCAGAAGCAGAAATGTTTACCCTAACCCCCTTCAATAATTGGTTCTAAAGACAACCTGCTCTTTGTAAAAAGATTGATCTTTTGTCCAAATGTGCAACAAGATCCATCAGCAAGATCCAACAGAATTTTACATTTGTTGTATTCTGTTGTATTCAGTATGGTTGAGGAATTCCTTGGAAAGTTTGATTGACAAAAAATTGTAGATAGTAACAGTTGTCAGTTATAGTCTAACCATGGAGGAAGGAAAATAGATCTTTTTTCCTTCCTCCGTGGTCTAACCTTATTGGCAAATCCCTGCTGTTTGATTTATAAGCTAGACACATGTACATGTATACATTGTATGTAGAGTGTTGGTCAGTGATAGGTTTAGACAGCATGGAATGGTAGATGGCTTGCAAGCAGAAGTCAAACAATCATTCACTGAATATGACAGACAGGCAAACAGTGAAGGTAAAGTGGAATGATGAATGGACATAGTGTCAGAAAGCTTGAAGGGTAGATAGAATAATAGCCAGAGACCGACAGCCAAACAGAGATGATGGTCATATAGAGAAAGTGGATAAACAGAAGATATGATAGATGGATAACGACAGGCAATAAACCAACTACTGACTGATTTAATCCTAACCACCCTGAATCCATCAAAATCCATCCCCCTGTATTGGAAGATTTTGGCGGATTCAGGATACCTCCACATTGAGCATGTGGCGGATTTTGATGGATTCAGGATTTCAATAGTTTTTAACTGCTTGGTCATGTTGGTTGATGGATTATAGTTACATGTACTGTATATGTTAGATTTTGATGGATTCTATGCAGCAACATACTATACAAATTTTCATGTGAGCATGGTATCCTGAATCTGCCAAAATCCACCAAAAATTTAGTGGTGGATTTTGGCGGATTCAGGATATGTCCAATATCTACACTGGCGGATTTTGATGGATTCAGGACACCAGCATTTTGTGTGTGACAAAATTGGTGGATTTTGGTGGATTCAGGATACTTTCTAGTAAAAATACCCAAGGGGTTAGGGTTAATCATACTGACTGAATAAAAACATTTGGAAGAACAAGGTCAGCCCTACAGACCAACAGACAAACACTGGACAGACAAACAGATATAAAAACATTTTTTAATGAAAATCACCCTTCACAAGATGAATTTGACCACTCAAGGTGGCAGCTATAAGTTACAGAGAAGATAGTGCAGATACTTATTAATATATATTTCTTTTGATCTAGAGACAGATATCAAGATCAGATCTATGTACTATTTGTAATTTACAGTTCCATCCAATGAATTATATTAATTTTCAAGATACACAAATGCATTTCATATTTTCTTCCCACAAAGATTTAAGTGGAATTTGGACCTCAGAAATTAAGTGTTTATATATAAGGGTTTTGTAGAAAAACAACATAAATGGATACTGTTTATGAATGAGAGTGCTGAGTGAGTGTTTTTATACAGACACTATCTGAACAGTTCTGGATACAGACTACCAGCCCAAGGTCTCCTCTGGCAAAAGCAAACAGGCGGTAACCTCCACCAAAGTTATCCTTTCAATGTGAGCAACATCCCAAGACTGTGTGGCATGTCAGGAATGTTGGCCCTCTAACCCTGGGGCATGTTGCAAGGTGACACAACCAATGGGAAAGTGAGAGTTGATGGGAAGGAGTTAGATGTTGTGAAGATGTGTCTTCACGTGTCCTGATATGAGGTCATAGCCTGTCCTGATATAATTCCAAAGTTTAGTGGACTACATGTAGATAGTGTAGATAAGGCAACCAAAAAAAAGTCTCCGGTTTCTGGTCATCGGTCGGCTTCAAAATCGGTGTGGTGACATGCTTTTTTTCTTCTTGCGGCCATCTTTTTTTTTTACTGCCAACAGGGAAATACGTGATACATTGTATACACAGAGACCAAATTTCCCATACAAAGTATGGTGGCTAAGAGAGGCCTCACAAATCGGGTAAACGTTCATACCTCTACATGTACATGTATGTCAAAAAGAACAGCACGGCAGAATTCCAATCGATCCAGCAACTTTGGCTGCAATTGGACATCGTTTCATAGCAACAAAAAAAGAAACTTAAAAATGCCAATGTGCGGGTCTGAGGCGACGCGCGTAGAAACCAGAAACCTGAGACCTGTTTTTTGGCCTAACAAGAAGTATTTTATCTGTTGGTGTATCATCCATGTTTATGTCTGCCCACTATAGGGGCGGATCCAGGGTGGCTCTAAAAGGGGAGGCAGTAAGACTGTCAAAAAAAAAAAAGGGGGGGGGGAATTTTCCCCATTTGACCTGCTGGGTCTGTCAATGGCCCACTGTGTTGGATCTTCAGTGAACTCAACATCTCAAATATTTTTTTATTGAAATTTTGTTGTTTGAATTTACTTTACTGTTTCTATTTACACAGTGGTTGAGCAAAAAATAAAGTGTGGCTGGGACCACTGCTTTCGGGTAAATGTAAGGATGAAGAAAACCTTTAATGTGGATCCATCACATAGAATCCACTTAAGTGTAAATGTCACATCAATTGCTATTTGGAACTGTGCGTACATTTCAACCCTCTAGTTTTCAAGAAATACATGGACTTGTTCAAGTTTGAACCAATAGAAGCTCACGTTTTTCAGAAAACTTAAAACTGTTACTTGTTTTTTGTTTGTATGTTTTACAAAAAGATTTTGAAAATTATCTGAGATGAATGCACTTCAGGCGGAATAATTTCTCAAGTAGCTTTTAGATTATAAACTCATTAATGTGATAATCTGTTAATTACCAATGTTGTACCTTTCTATTTAAAACTTTAAAATTTACAGTTAATTTAAAAAAATACTGAATACGAGTTGTTTTATTTTGGTGTATTTTTGTCACAGTGAAGAAGCTAGGCTCAGTGTGGTGTAAAGTAAACAAAACTTGTTTATTTTCGTCAATGTTTGTTCAAGTCATCCTGGAATGTTTTACAAGTGTCTTTTATAGTCAATAGGTGAGGGTGGGTGCCCCACTCATGGTGATAAACATTATCATTGTTTGTTTGTTTTAAACCTGAAATATTTCTGGGAAAAAAAAGGAAAAAAACGGAAACTATTTAGTTAAAAAAACGCAAAGTTTATAACTCACCAGTGTTATAAATCACAGACTGACACCACATTTGATACAAATAAATTGTCAATTTTCCGATGCCATTTTCTTTATGACTGTTTCTGTTACTAGGGTTTACGAGTGGAATGTACAGCCTGCACTCTGGTGGATGGTAATTTCCGGGACATAAAAGTTCAATCAAGTAACTAGTCCAGTCTGAAGACTTTTCCCTCTGGACTCAAAGGAGTTCCCACTGAAACTATACAACAAGTGACTTCATACTAGACTGCTCTCACCTACATTCCAAGAGTCTAGTGTGGAGTGACCTAATTATCAAATAGTCCAACTATAGCATTATTCACAACCATTTGATGCTGGCTATTAACAAACTCAATATACATCAAATGTAGATTACTCAAATGATGACAGTGGTGTATGCATATTACATCACACTTACCATTCTACATGTATGTTCCAAAACAAAAACATTCCAAATGCAAGTGGCGTGTCCCTTTAACTATCCAAGCCAGGACAGAGGAATTTAAGGTCCTCTAGCAGGGGAGGTCATAGATATGACTGTGTCAACAACTCTCGCAAATCTCCAAAATTGTCAGAACCACAACATAATTGAAACAAAAAATATCAGAGGAGGAACTCAAATCTGAAAATGTGGAGCAAGTGCGTCGCAAAAGATGTCTATTGAGACCACACAGGTTTCTAAATCCGAGGGTATGCAAGCCTGTACTTTCCCTCACTGTGTATAGTTAAATGGCTTTTAACCAGCTCAAGGGAAAACAAGGCTAGAAAGTGTGTAAGGTTCATTCACTCTAAAATACATACATGTACATTCCCAGAACCTTTCCAGGTTTTAACAATAACATTTATGTTTTTGAGAAATCAAGAACAACTGTTACATTTAAAAACAAAAAAATGTTTTACATACTGTTTTACAAAAGGCTGCCATCTATAAATTCGACAAAGCACCTCTGATGGAATAATTTCACTTGTGTAATAATGTTTTAGTTTGATATTCTGGTAATAACTAACATTATACCTTTCTTTTAACAGACCCTTTCACTTCTAATACAAAGGATTCTTTCCCTTTGCCTCAGCCATATTTTGTTCTCTTCCCTGACTTGAAAGCATCTACATGTAGTTAACACAAACACCACAGCAATGAAATAATTGCTAATGCTATTGATTAAAACATATTATGCCCAGCGCACAGTTATAGTCTCCCTTCAAGCAATCCAAAACACAGATTCAATGCGAGTGCATGAAGCAGCTCCAAGTGTTTTTTCTTGTGCGGAGTTTACATAACTGCCAGCGTATATACAGTAATTACCGTCACTTACCAAGTGATTTCTCATTGATGCAAAGAAACCCATTTGCAGCCAATATGTGTCCGGACTCACACTCACATCTTACACGTTCCATGCCAATTATACTCTTACAAATCTGCGCACAGGGATGGGACATGTCACATTTTCCTGGAATGGAGAAAAAAAAGAGGGGAAAATGTTATTGATTTTAGAAGATTTATGGGTTTTTTTTATTAAAAGGAAGGTGAATAACATTGGTAATGTTGGCAAGGCTGGTTCTTAAAGGGACAGTATCGTCACAATCGGAACAGACTTTCAACAGGGCATGGAATCAGTGTCCTAATTTTGAATGGTTTTAAATGGTCAAACAGTAGGAGTACTGTTTGACCATTTGAAACCATTCAAAATTTCCACTTACCAAAATGCCCATTTGTTTTGTACACACATGGTGATACCATTTGAACAGTGTTGGTAGCAAGCTTTACTACCATTCAAATCCATTCAAATGCATATAGAGGGTCCATTGATTCACCACTTAGAAGTATCCAAACAAGGTTTTGTATTAGCTGTACTACCATTTGGAAAGATCCAAACTTGGTTTTGTATTTGCTGACCTACCATTCAAAACCATTTGGGTGAATCAATACTGTACACAGTTATTTCACCATTCAAAACCACAAAAGCGAATGGTTTCAAATGGTGGATCAACTTGTTTCAAATGGTAGATCAACTTGTATCAAAAAAGTACCAGAAGTAGGAGGGTTAAGATAACACAGTGAATGAAAATCACTGGCTCATTTTAATATACATGTACATCAGCAACAGTAACATGACCTTATCATGTAGGTATTATTTTCAGTCACTGGGCTAATCTAAAACTCCATTCCATTCTACCAAGCTTTCCACCTTGAAAATGCTCACGAGACATAAAATCACAGACCCATTTCAGCTTGGTTTTATTTGCCAATAAACTCGGAAATTTTATCATTTAATGACACTGCATAAAACTAACCACCCAAATATTTGAAGTATCCACTTCAGGCTATTATACTTACTGTCTATATACTTCAGACTAAACACAAATAATAATAATAATAATAATGTAGTAATAATAAATATATCGCATGTATCCACCAAACTGGTGCTCAAGGCACATTATATCATTACCCCTGCTCATCAGGCTCATAAATCATTCCTGAAACCATCTCAGCTCCCTGGGGAGTATACAGCTCAATTGCTGCCATTTTGGTGCATATTGGGCTAATCAAACACAACAACCAACTCTGCCCTCACAGGTACCCATTTACCCCTGGGTGGAGAGAAGCAATTATGGTAAAGTGTCTTGCTCAAGGACACAAGCACCATGGTCGCGGTTGGGATTTGAACCCACATTCTGACGACTCAGCCAACAGAACACAAATCCGATGCACTAAACCGCTCGACCATGGCACTCCATGGCACTCCACACAGACACCAGTCAAATTTATTCCTATACTTTCTCTTAATAAAAGGGACAGTATCATCACGATCAGAGCTGACTTTCAACAGGGCATGGAATCAGTGTCCTAATTTAAAATAAACACAGTGACTGAAAATGACTGGCTCATTTATGCAGTAGCAATGGTAATGACCTTATCATGTG
Source organism: Zoroaster sp. YZ-2022 (assembly GCA_029582265.1). Classification (NCBI taxonomy): domain Eukaryota; kingdom Metazoa; phylum Echinodermata; class Asteroidea; order Forcipulatida; family Zoroasteridae; genus Zoroaster; species Zoroaster sp. YZ-2022. The sequence goes on along the minus strand of CM055825.1, from coordinate 1,831,225 downwards.
GGTTATTATATTCAGTCACAGAGTTAATCTAAAACTAACACTCTGATTCCATGTCATGCCCATGTTGATCTTAATGATATTGTCCCTTTAAACACATTTGACATATTTTCCACAAAGAAACAAAGAATGTCATTTTCAAAGATTGTATTGGTGTATAATAATTTGTATTAAAACTACATGTAGTTTGATCCCTCGGAACTTTTTAAAAGGTTTTGAAAGGTAAAACATAATTGGCAACGACATACACATACATGTAGGGATTTACTCCAGTGTTTCTGGTTCACTTACATGTAGCAAGCGCCCTTGTTTACAGGTTTCCTCAGGCTTCCGAGCTACATGTACCAGTGCTTAAGTGTGCTTTTGAGAGACCCTTGGTTGCATTACCAGAAATGTAATTAAATACATACAATGTACATGTACACACAATTAATTCCACCTTTCAATTTATAACTGACACAGCATCATGGTTTTGGCAGGTAAAGTGGAAGAATTGACAGAGTACATACATATGTACATGCACATGTGTATCATACAATGATCAGCGTGAGAATACCCACACTTAATCTATGATGTACACACATATTGCTTACAATACACACACACACACACACACACACAGTAATTAAGTCATTTCAATTCAAACATGTCCTTCCAGATAGGACATTACAAATTTGCCATCTGAAGTATCACCCTGATCTAAATACAGAGTATGAACGATGTAGCGGAGTCAATATAACCAGTGTCAATCAAATATCGGAGAAGTTTTCCACCGCAATTTAGATGGTGTGTACCGAAACACTAAATATTGCATTAAAGCCGAAAGCATGTATACACAGAATCACACCTAAAGATTGGTGTGATCAAAGTGTGGGATGACACTTTGTCAAAAAATTTACATCTTAATAAAATCTGCATACATACATGGGCACGGAAGGCAGACGAGTTGTTGGCGAAACTGCATCTATGGGTATGCTTAATTAGGCTTACTAGAAAATAGTGAGTTCGCTAGAAATAATTTTAAAAATACAGGCAAATACAGCACAATTATGTACACAATTGAAAGCCTGCACGAAATCACTCCTACTGATTGGTGTGATAAAATTATGTGATAACCCTTATTTACAGAATTTACATCTTAATAAAATCTCAAAATCTGCATACTATAAAATTTGTCTGTATTTTTTAATTTGTATTTTTTGATTTGTGTTTTTTAATTTGTATTTTTTGATGTGTTTTTTAATTTGTATTTTTTGATTTGTGTTTCTAGTGACGGCCCATTGGAAATCATCTGATGGTGACATGGTTACCATGGCAAATGTACATATGTACATTAGCTTTCATTATTATTATAAACAGACATGTAAAGTTTTTCTTGATGAAATTTAATGGTGTTGAGTTAAGGCTGTGCAACTTGTTTAATTGAGACGCCGACTTGCCAAATAGAAACTTCAATTAATCATTGATCAAACCATTTAGGGGATGGATACTGTATATGTGGCAAATATGTATGTCGGAGGCTTATCCGTTCCCATTAGAATTTCTTAACTAATGGGGCGCCAGTCGAAAGCAAACCATCTGCCTGTGTGCCCCGAGTTCTTGCCCTGTGAATGTTGCAATTTATTCAATTTCTTTAACATACATGTACATTGAGACCACTTCCATTCACCTTTCATAAAATGTACCCTTTTTTTCGGTGGCCGACTCTTTGTAACACAAAACCTTTTTTGAAACTCTCAAAAGGGTAGGAACACTGTTACAGTGGCTCTCTGATTGAAATCATGCTTTTGAAGGCAAATAAGTTCATAAGTCATGGGGGAGGGATGTGGAACACTAATCCTAATTGAAAATTTCTTCTCAGTATAAATCAGGGTCCTTGGAATAAAAGTTAGCGAACTTGTTAGAATGACACACATGAAATTTGTGTCAATTATGAGGGTCTACCCGGCAGCATGCCGCTAGATGAATATTTCATTTCCATTTTGACACCTGCTGTTTAGTTTAGTTTCTTATTCTGTCACAACTAGCTTGGGGGGGGGGGGGGGTTATCTACTGCAGGAAAACATACAAGGTGTATTTGAGAATTTGTGGAAGGCATTGGCAGTGGATGTGTGGGTGTGTTGGTAGTGGATGTAGGAGTTTGAATCCCAGCCAGGCTTATGCTAAATGTCCTTGGGCAAGACATTTAACCATGAACTGCTTCTCTCCACCCAGGAGTAAATGGGTTAGCTGCAAGGGTAAATGGTATTGTTGTGTTTGATCATCTACGTATCCACCGTAATAACTGCTGGTGTTGCATACTCACCAGGGAGTTGAGTTGGTTTTAGGGAATGGTTTCATTGGCCCGGGTTACCAGGGGTAATAATATTAATTCACTTTGACGCCTCCCTAAAGATGACTAATACATAAATGCTGATAAACATCCAGATCATTTACTCATCAATAAAAATGGTGCATACATGTACATGTACCATATTCTTTCATTTAACTAACACATGGGGTTTTTACCAGATGCCTTTGCAATAAATCCAAAGGAATATTTCAGAGAATTTAGCCAGATTAACCGTTTTTTGTCAGGATACTGAGATTTTACAAGGTTGGGGTCAACAATGGCACTGTGATGTGGTTTCCCAGTTCTATGGGGGAAATATACATGTAGGTACCTGTATTCATTGGCATTAATGGCAATGTCAGATGAAGAGAATGATAATGGTGACGTTCCGTCTCCAGCAATTGATCATTCTTATGAACCTACGGGTTCACATCAACTGTATTTACATTTTTATTGAATGAGTTCGGCAGACCAAAAATTGAGTGAACACTGACTAAATTCCCTATGACAACCTCATTCAAGTATAATTGAGCTTTCCAACCATTACAGTTTCAAATGAAAAAAAAAATCAAATCAAAATCCTTTTGAGTGTTTCGACTTCACTGAAAGGAATTATTTAGACCCACTGTGCATGTACTACAATTTTTTGTTCGAGGCAACAAAGGAAGAGCCTGACCTTTTAGTTTTCTTTCAGAATTGGATGTTTTAATAGTATAATGTACTTTGTACTTGGTAATAAAGAGAGAAGTCTGGGGAACGTTACCTCGCACCGTTGGGTAAGCTACCGTAGAGTCACTATTAATCAATCAGGCGAAAGCTGACTTGGTGTGAGTAGTTGTGTTAAGCATTTGTATGAAAATGTGTAATAATATTTATGTACATGAATGTCTTGTGGACCTACGGTGCTGTTATGAACAAGCGTTTGTACTTTTTGTAGTGTGAATACATGTACATACATGAAAGGATGCGTTAAAAGCATGATCAATTATTTGTATGAGAAAAATGACAGAAAAATCCAGTTCAATGGAACGTTTCACAATGAGACTAAATATTTTGAAACACATTTTCGGGGATAATCGACTATATATTCGTATGCACTGTACTATACATATTTTGTACACATCAATAGTATAACCTACATACTGTATGTATTGTACACATTTTGTTTAACAAAAAACAGTAACCATTACATCCAAAAATATGTTTTTGTGGGAATCTGCATTTTGGTCTTGAGAACTTCAGAAGAATTAATGCTGAAGTTTATTTTCTAAGATGGAAATCCGTGTTTGGTTTCTTATTGTAGCAACATTGAAAACAACAGTAACCGGTACGTTGTAGATTTAAACAGAGGACAAACATTAATAAACAAACATAAATGTATTAAACAAAACGAGATCCGTTACAATTGACTTATTGTAGCAGAATCGCATGAACAATGTCCAATCCGATCATTTCAAATCAAACACTCAACGCACGAAAAACTAAAAAACACACCAAAAAAATGCTGAAAAAACTTCCAGATGGGTTGTCTCTTGGGCGTGGCTAAGTCACAAACAACGACAGGTCAACAGCCACCTGAATACACATCTATACATAACTTTACAGAGTTTGAAATCAATGTTTTGTGTTTTTCTTTCCTGCTAGAGCACCTGCTGAAATGCATCATTTTTATTGTTTATAAATTGTCTGTAAATTCCTAGAGGAAAAACTACCGTAAAATAAAGGCTCTATATTTTTTTTTAAAGTTGTTTTTCCTCTGGGTTTAACTAGCATACTACTTTACATAAGGGACCATATTTCATTCAATATACAGTACCTTATGTCACCATCAGTTTGGTTTGTAATAAGAAAACCTGAACATTTATTGCCGTCCAAAACTTCCACCAATACTAACATGTCAATTTTGTTGCAGTTAACGCATGTACGTAGGTTTTAACCTGGATTGTTTGTATAATTTCTCAATCACAAAAAATAAACAATGTATGGAGGTTGATGAGTCGACAGAGAAACACATTCAGAGGAGGATGACTCTCCAAAGCCTGGCATTTAATTAATTATCCAAAGGAGGAAACAATCGATATATTGGTTAATTCGTCAGGAGGCTAAATTAAGTTACAATTCAATTCGGCTGAATGTCACAGGGCTTAGTACACTGGGCAGTTCCGAGTTCAGCGTTAGCTAGGGGAAAAAAAACCGAAGGAAATTAAATCCGAATTACGAACGGTTGGTTGGTAACGTAGCCGGTGCGTTGTGTGGACTGTTTACGCATATAAAGTGATGTGTATGATGTAGGTATTTATTATTCTCCTTTAAGTTAAAGGCCTGGTGAATTGCGAATAGGAAATTACAATGTACTGTACATGATACGAAGTAGACAGGCTGATTTAACAGAATCAATTTCCTAAATTGCGTACAAGTAGAGGGGTTGTGTGTGTGTGTGGGGGGGGGGGGGGAGACACAAAAAGGGAGGGAGCGAAAGATGGTGGGTCCAAGTAGGGGATAAGAGTTGAGGGGAAATTGTTTTAATAATATAACAAAGTAATTAGGTTTCTTTATTAACACAGAAAGTTGCATACAAATATATTACAACTTACAAGAGTTATACTGCTGTATGTACAACTATGAACCATTTCAATGATTTGCCTTACCATTATTAAATCTATAATCATTCAATAATTTCGCTAACAAAATATTGTAACAAGCTGAAACTTTCACAGGTTGGTATAAACGTAGTTTAGTATAGTAACATGTATATTAAACTACCAACCTGTGAACATGTATCTTGATTCAAAGAGAGTAAGCATACTCGTAGAAGCAGCTTTGCCAACATTACCAATGTTGCACCTTCCCTTGAGTGTATGATTCAAAGATAGTAAGCATACTCATGGAAGCAGGTTGCCAACATTACCAATGTTGCACCTTCCCTTTAATGTATATCTTGATTCAAAGAGAGTAAGCATACTCATAGAAGCAGTTTTGCCAACATTACCAATGTTGTACCTTCCCTTTAATGTATATATCTTGATTCAAAGAGAGTAAGCATACTCACAGAAGCAGTTTGCCAACATTACCAATGTTGCACCTTCCCTTTAATGTATATCTTGATTCAAAGAGAGTAAGCATACTCATAGAAGCAGTTTTGCCAACATTACCAATGTTGTACCTTCCCTTTAATGTATATCTTGATTCAAAGAGAGTAAGCATACTCATAGAAGCAGTTTTGCCAACATTACCAATGTTGTACCGTCCCTTTAATGTATCTTGATTCAAAGAGAGCAAGCATACTCATAGAAGCAGTTTTGCCAACATTACCAATGTTGCACCTTCCCTTCAATGTATATCTTGATTCAAAGAGAGTAAGCATACTCATAGAAGCAGTTTGCCAACATTACCAATGTTGTATCTTCCCTTCAATGTATATCTTGATTCAAAGAGAGCAAGCATACTCATGGAAGCAGTTTTGCCAACATTACCAATGTTGCACCTTCCCTTCAATGTATATCTTGATTCAAAGAGAGCAAGCATACTCATGGAAGCAGTTTGCCAACATTACCAATGTTGTACCTTCCCTTGCATCTGATGAAGTAGCTGTAGCTACGAAAGCTTATGCCTATTTTTAAGTTTATTAGTCTTAAAAGTGCTACCATTTATTCTACCTGACTAACACGGCTGCATACAGATCTATGTACCTTCCCTTGAAATGGTTCATTCTCATTATACTGGAACGGTTCTATTCCTATCCTGTCCTGTTTTATGAGGTGGTATAAATTACAATACACAAAGTTGGCAAGGACTGTATTTACAAGGTCCAGCTACCTCACGGTCAGACTACATTGATAGATTTCAATTTAGCCTTACAAATCAGACATCCGTGAGGTACTGTCTCCAACCCAGCGATACTGTTTCAAAAGAATGTGTACAAAAAATGACGTATGTAGGGGGGGTTTGGAAGTGGATTAAATTACTGGTGGGGCTTAGGGCTTGATAAGAGTTCAGTACAGCAACAATAATCTTGTTAATAAATTTGCACATGGCCCACAAGAAGAAATAAATGCACAGAATGTACAGATGTATTTGAAGGTTTCTTCAAACATAGATTCATAGTACTGTACATGTACATTGTACTCTGTATGAATGTCAATATTTATTTTTTTAAATGTTTCGAGCACTTGGTCAATTTTAAAACACCCGTAAAACAAAATGTGAAAACAGAGCATCCAGGCTGTTCAAATGTACAGTTGTACACTGCCAAATGTAATGTTCATTCAGTAAACATGACTTGGACAGTGAAACTGAAATAATGATTCATTGCCTTCTGTAGAGATGTAGAGGTTCAATGTTAATTTGTGAATTTCATTTGGAAATGTAGGTGAATACAAACGTTACTCATGATGACAATAAAATTATTGAAAATTGTGTCATGCCATAACACAAACTGGAAGGTTTCACAGTCTGCAAGATTGAACACCTCCTCCCTCCCCCCCCCCCCCCCAGTGCAGCTCTATGGGTACTATCAGTACAGTGGTATACATGTACAGATAAGGTTCCCTCATACAAAATAATGAAATACAGTGTATTCAGCAGACCCAAAATGGGGACAGTTGGGGGGAGGGGGGAGGAGGGAGTGGTGGGGGTAGGGGTTGATAGGGAGAGAACAGAGAAAATGAAGCACTCACATTACTATGGCCAAAGTATAGGGATAAATCAAATTCTAAGATTAGACTTTTTGGAGGATGGGCCTTCCCTTTTTAAAATCTGGGTCAGCACTTCTTGGTATTTTGAGGATCTCCATACTGTACAAATTTAATTTTAAAAAGTCAATTTGCAAGTCCAAGATTGTTTTTTCCTTGGTATCTTCGATTCTTGTCAACGTCTCAAAGCCTCAACCCTACCCCTTCCTTTTTCAAAACCACTAAATCAATTTATGATGAATATAACAGGATCATGAAATCCCAAAGCACTCCAGGAAATAATATATATACCGACATCCTGCCACACATGTTCAGACCATTAAATACCTGCCCATATCAGTTCAAAAATTCTGCATTTTCTAACCTCAATTGACCCAAAAATATCAAATTATTTGATAATCAAATCCCAGAAGTGTGTGTGAACTTTGTGTACACCTCGGGACAGTAAGTAAGTTGAATATATATGTAAAACTAAAAGCAATTTATTGGATGAGCTACGTAAAAGGTGAATATTTAGCAAACTAAGGCCACATGCCGAGTTGTACTTTATACTTGTACTCTTAGTCTTACTTAAGTCTCAAGTACATTTTGTTGTACTCATACTCATGAAAAAGTACATGGGGTAGAATGTCGTATCCGACCGCCACTTTTTCTCATTCAATATAAACAATAATGTAATCTTACCTACCCAACCCAGCAAGGTGTAGAACATATGGATGATGGACATATACTTCAAATTATTCCAGGATATTTATTTTATGAAAAAAATCAGGCATTTTTGGTATACAATGACTTCCTCAGTCACGTAAGTCTGATCTTGTCAACTCCCCCATTAGTGACCAACACGGTCATTGTACATGCGCAGTGGCAATTATAATTAATAGGATGTTTCTATTTTTTATGAAGGGGAGAATTTTTTCAGAAGGGAAATAAAGTCCGAAAACCATCATAAAAGTGGATTTTAAAGATAGTCTTCTCTTTCTGTACCCCCAAAAATCGATAGAATCATTTTTTAACATGGTTAGTGGTTGCAAAAAAATTCCAAAAAAACCCTTAAAAAGTGGCGGTCAGATACGTCATTCTTTCCAGTACTTGACTAGTAGTATAAAGAGTACTCGAACATCTGTACATGTACATGTAGGCCTACTTGAAGAAATGAAGAAAGGCAGATATGACAAAAGTTACAAAGGAAAAGAAAATAATGAGACCCCCAGACAATAAACCCAGAGTTCGACCATGTAGAGGAAGTATTAAATTTCTCTCTCTACCTAATGGTTTAACCATGGAGGAAGGAAAACAGTTTTCCTTCCTCCATGGTTTAACGTGATAATTAAATGATCTCACTGGTTGCAAGTATGAACTTGTCTTGTTTTGATTTTTTTGCCTTAAAATAACATCTTAACATTTTTACAAATTCCCACCTTGAAAAGTCATTTCTGCTGCGACAGACATCACAGTGGAAGCTACAAACATCCAAGCCAGAATACTTAAACAATGCCGCTCCATGATTGCCGCAAAGTTCAGTCTCCACACAAAAAACCTTGGTCTTGCCGATACCGGTGCTCAGTGTAGTTTCCCCCGTCAGTTATCCAGAAGCTCTTTGGTCTTGGGAAGAAATTTTCCTCGGAACTTTGCTGGACACCGTAACTGCAGTTACGAAAACACTGCAAATATTTTGTCCATATAACTTCACCACAAAACAGATAGGAACCGAACTTACATCCTTTATGGAAGTTCCTGGTAATTAGCAAAGAATAACGGAGTTAAAGACTCAGTAATGGAGAAAGTTTGTGAGGTACATGTATTCAGGCAAAATTGCTGGACGTGCCAACCCCGTTAGTTCAGAAAGCTAAATAAAGAATGCATGTGTCATAACGTACGTCTAACTATGCATGCAGCAGTCGTCGTACTACGGGGTTGGTTACAAAACATGCGCATTCATCCCCATTCACACGAAACTTTTGATAGGAAAAATTAGCCACTAGAGGGAGCTGTTGACATTTTACGTCACTAATTTACAGTCAGAATATAATTTTTTGACAAGAGTAATCTTTGTGTGATATTTCCTATCGACAGTGCTTGTAACAAAAATAAATTAAAACATAAAAAATAATAAATAATAAATTAAGGATGCGGTGGTAGATATAAATTGAGAATATGGCATGAGAATATTGCATGGTTATTCAATGAAAATATTTAGTTATTTAAATGGAAGGTATACCGTAGTAATAGCTTTGACAGGACATAATTACCGATTTATTAGAATGTTAAAACACAATAGTCAGCTGCGTTACCGCCCTCTATTGGGGGAAATGCACATAAACGCTACTTTGGCTTAGAAATCTCATTTGTAAAATAATATTATTGATAGAATATCTCTCAGTTTTGATATAGGCCCCTACGAGATATTGCGAGATGTGATTTTGACTCAGTCTAAATCAGACCATGTATCAGGATCCCGAAGTCGAAGCATTTTCTTACCTTCGTCTTTCTTTTAAATTTCTTGTTGATAAAGTGTTCCGCCATTTGACGTCTTTGTCACAGCATGTATAAAATAGATTTTATACCTCCATGGTCACAGAGAGACAAATAACACCAACACAAATAACTCAACTTGAGGCAGTGTTTTCTACAACTATGGAGTGCCATGGTCGAGCGGTTTAGTGCATTGGATTTGTGTTCTGTTGGCCGAGTCGTCAGAAATGCGTTCGAATCCCAACCGCGAGCGTGGTACTTGTGTCATTGAGCAAGACACTTTACCATAATTGCTTCTCTCCACCCAGGGGGTGAATAGGTACCTGTAAGGGCAGAGTTGGTTATTGTGTTGATTAGCCCTATATGCGCTGTAATGGCAGCAATTGAGCTGTATACTCCCCAGGGAGCTGAGATGGTTGTAGGAATTATTTATGAGCCTGATGAGCAGGGGGTAATAATATAATGCGCCTTGAGCACCAGTTTGGTGGATACGTGCGCTATATAAGTCTATATTATTATTATTATTAAGTATTTTATTTCAAACAGAAACACAGAATACATTAAAGAAAGATGTCGTATGTTTTTCCCCCGCACATACATTTTTATATTCTGGTGTTAATTACACTAAGGTAATTCTTTCTCCATGTTATACAACAGTTGCAAAGAGCTGCCATGCCGCAAGTACACAAATTTTCTGAGCACAGAAAATGTATGCTTAGCTAAAATAGGTCACAGCCCCTTTATTACGTAATAAATATTGCTTCTTGCAAGGTTCTCAGCCAAATTTTGCTTCTGAGATAAATTTGCTAAGAAAATGGGCCCTTGTGTATTGAATAACAAAGGTTACAATCCTGATAGTTGACCACACTAACTTGCGACATCACAGTTAATTTTGAACTGCAGACCTAAATATACCTTCGTTTTTACTGGGTGAAGAGAAATACACGCAGTATGTACACGTTCTCGTGAAAAAGTATAATCGAATACGGCTTTGCTAAAAAAGCACAAGTTAAATATAAAAAACATCCCACATAATTGCTGGGAATACAATTTGCGTTAATGCTTACAATTTTTACGTTGATTACAATACAAACTCCGGAATTGTTGCAATTTTTGTATTAAAAATGCATTTTATTGTTTTTAAACGCATGGTAAACTATATCAAAACTACGATAGAAAAGATATACAAATACAAGTATAAAAAAAACCTGATCGACCAAAAATATTAAACCTTTTCAAACCTTAAAGAATGTTTTTGGGACCTTTAATACAATAATTTCCACTTAAAATATGAAAGTATATGATCTTATGAAAAGTACGATATCACATCGAAGAAAAAATATACAAATATAAGTACAAAACCCTGATCGACCAAAACCTTATAAAGCGGGTACGTTCTCTCTCGACCATTAGGCCCTATTATAGTTATTTTCACTGAGTATATATTTTCACTGAGTATATATTTTCACTGAGTATATATTTTCACCAGAGGGGAACATAGGCCTGTTTTTATTTTTGAAAAACAACCTGATGGGCCAATATTTTCTCTGCTTGCAGAGACTTTTTGCTAAGCAAATATTTTCGCTAAGCAATACAAAACAAACTACCGGACCAGCCAAAATGCATAGTATTTTGTTTGAAAGTTTGGCTGGTAACCACTGAAATCCACTTAGCAAATCGTTCTGGTAAGCAAATAATATCCACTATAGCAGCTCTATGAAACGAAAAATTCAAAATTTACTATTTATATTGCCATTGTGCATAGTGTCCCAGCCACTGAGGTCCCATTGTTGGCCCAGTACCTCTCCTAATTCACCCCTCTGAACCCACTATGTACCCTGCACTAACTGGGGAGTTAAAATAACACCAGTTGTGTCAAATGTATTCTTCGAAATCAGGCGGGGTGCCGCTGGAGTAAATTTTGACACCTCATTTTGTTGCAGTGTATTAAGCCAATTCTAATGTTTAATGTTTATAACTGCTGTTTCTTGGATATGCTTTCTACAGTTTGGTATTGTACTCCTTAAGTTCCGGATAATATTCAGTGTCCGGGCCAATCTTGTTGAGGTCTTGACTTTTCAGGTCATCCAGGGCTCCCAGACGATCCTGTGAGCGGTAGTGGACAATCCCAGCACCGAAGGAGTCACCGGCCACGTTGACAGTGGTACGGATACGATCCCTGCAAAATTGAAATAATAATTCACTTCAGACACTGAGTTATTTCATAGTTTTGTTTGGCCATTACACAAACAGATCCTACTCAATCTTGACATTTTTTTTATAAAAAGCCTACCGATAGTCAGATATTCAAATATTTTTTTCAGATAATTATTATAACCTAGAAAATTTTTACAAATTGGTCCGTTTTAGAATGTTAAATATCACATATATTTGAAAATATAGATTTTGAAATAAGAGTTTTACTCACAGGAACCAATCAATGACAATGATGAGAGTGACGTCATCAGATGGGAGACCAACCGCGTTGAGTACAATGATCAGTGTGACAAGTCCAGCTTGAGGTATTCCTGCAGCTCCAATGCTAGCCAGTGTGGCGGTCACGCTGTTACCAAAAAGGTAATTGTTTGGTTTATTTGTGTAAATATCTCTTGATTCTTAGTATGTATACCTGTGCAGACATTTTACCAATGATGTACAACTCATTGAAAGTGAGACTTAAATTTTACTAGAATTAAAATTTTACAACATAAATATCCCCTTCATTATTTTGATTAAATTTGAGAATGTAAGGTTGCTGAATGATCACCACTTACCTGATCGTTATAATGGTAGCCACGTCCAAATCCAGACCGTTGACCTGAGCGATAAAGATGGCGGCCACAGCCTCGTACAAGGCAGTACCATCCATGTTGACCGTCGCTCCAATAGGAAGCATGAAGCGGGTCACACGCTTGTCCAGTCCGTTATTATTTTCCAGACAGCTGATGGTCAGCGGCAGGGTGGCCGAGCTGAAATATATTCGGCAAAGAAAACATTACAATATGTTATTTCACTGTATTTGCCCCCTTTTGGTTATTGCCATGGAGTTTACCATAGTTTTCGTGTACCCCCTTTTGGACTGGCAGTTCTCTACCCTGGCCTTTTGTCGTGTGCCTCCCCCTTTTCAATTTAAGATCCACCCCTTAGGAACTACATGGCAGTTTCAAGACCCAATAATTAACTGGATATACATTCAAATGCGCTTGAATAACACTATTATTCGACTACAATACGTCTCAATATGTCTCAAAGTATTTCATTATTTTGTTATTCATAAATGCCAAAGACAGTTTAGACAATCTGATTTGACACAACGTAATCACGCAGGGTGTATTAACGGATGGTAAAGACATACCTTATCAAAAGTAGAGCAGCGCGTATGTGCCAGCTGTTCGCCAGCTGTTTTGTGCGATGCGGATTTGAGCCAATCAGAGTAACGAAGATTGTCATCGCGTGACTCATGTACTTTGGAAGTGTTTCGTGTGTCCCCAAACTTTAATTTGCCCATTTCTATTTGGCTTTATGAAACAAAAATTACATTTTTTTAAACATTTTGTAAACGAAACCGATACGGGCGGAATATTCAGTTTGACGCTTGGTCTTCACCGCAGTCGTCCATTTTCTTCGGCTCGGTCATTATCGCCCGTGACCACGCCCAAAACCGGTCATTAACTTGCAGTAAAGTCCGCGCGACGAACTGTTATTCCCTTATTTTATTGTACTCTACATTACCTTGAAGCAGTAGCGAAGGCAGTCATAAGCGCTGGTGACACACCCTTGATAAAGGTTAGGGGGTTCTTACGAGTGAAGATCAGGAAGATTAGGGGTAACACAATCAGGCCGTGGATGAGCAGACCTGAGATGACAGTAACCGAATATAGACCAATCTGACTGAACACTTTCACCCAGTCGTCCATTTCCAAGATCTTACCAAGAATCAGGAAGAAAATGCCGATGGGAGAGATCCTATGAAAATAGGTCACAAATTAATGAGAATTATTACCGATATTGACGCAAGTAAAGTCGATTCTTTTCAATCTAACAAGAGTCGATTATTTAGATAATACTTGAACTGTCTTCCTTTCTTCCCACATTGAATGAGTACTTTTGGCTCTGATAGGCTTATGCGATAATGTTAAGTAAAGACTGTTTGCGGTGCTTAAGACTTGACGTTTCGATCAGTATGCTCTGATCGTCTTCAGGAGAATGCTGAACTATGGGAGATACTGCTGCTTAAGTAGACTGCTGTACTGGGGATAATGTACAAAACCAAGATGATATGAAGAGTGATGCCTTTTTATTTTGTGAATGATTCCCAAAAGTGACTTCACATACCAGATGACTAGGCTGACAAGTCTCATAATGGTCTCCATCAGTGAGTTGGCGAATGCCTTCAGTGGGTCTCCTTCAGGCCCCATCCGGCCCAGTACAATCCCCAACACACATGAAAACACCACCAGGCCCAGTACGTTACTGCGATCCTTGTACCCTCCCACCGACTCAAACATAATCTCACTCTCTGGTGTGGTGCCCATCGTAGCGCCCTCTTCGGTGGACATAGTCGTCGTCATCATGTCTGGGGCTATCTGTTCAGTTTTGTACTGAAAACAAATAAATAAACAAAACAACAAAAATATCTTACGTTAAATTTAATTATCACTATTCAAAGGTATCATTAAATAATAAGTAGGCCTAATTTACAAATGGACCAAATCAACAATGCCACCAAAGATTTAGGGTGGAGGATTCGCTCAATGCACAGCCTGCTGAGGGCGCGCTTTACTCAAGCAGTTGCTTTCGCAAGTGCATTCAGTTTATCGCTGGTTAACATGCGCTATACATTCAAGTGTCAACATAGTTACCGATAAAAGTGTTTTCATCGAATAAGGCCAAATACGTCACCGGTTTCTGGTCTCTGCGCGTCGCCTCAGACCCGCGCGTCGGCATTTTTAATTGTTTGTTTGTTTGTTTGTTGTTGGGGGGGGGGGGCTATGAAACGATATGGATCGATTTAAACGTCTTTTTGACATAGGGGTATGAACGTTAGCCCAATTTGTGAGGCCTCTCTTACCCGCCATACTTTGTATATTGGAAATTTGGTCCCCGCGTATACATGTAGCACGTATTTCCCTGTTGGCAAAAAAAATAAGTAAATAGCGCGTCATCGCACCGCTTTTGAAGCCGACCTATGACCAGGAACCCATAATAGTAACACAGCTTTATGTACTAAGCCAAGCCGACCTTTGACCAGGAATCCATAATAGTAACACAGCTTTATGTACTAAGCCATCCATACAGTTTTATGAATCGACTCTTATATTGACACAAGGCGCGGAAAACGAACAATGCGAAGTCTAGCAAATACATGTCACAAAATAATTTAACTAGAAGCTATGTCTGTGTCAACCCTTTAGCCAGTGTTGGGGTTGTGCAATCGAACAAACAACGCTTTTTCACCTTGTGCCCTTTTTACGGTGTATCGCGGCGCCGAGATGAAATCAAGTCATGAATTAAAAAGGTATATTTAATTGATTAAAATGGGACAAACTGGGGAAAAAATGTATGAAAAAAAGCAACAAATTGGCTTAGTTGTTCAAAAATAGTCATATATTTTCTTTAAAATACTAATAATTGTTGTAATCAAAATTAATGTTTCAAACCCTATAAGACTTAAAATGTGGTGGGGTGACAAGAAATTTATGGCCACCTTTCAAAATCATTCCTCCGTTCCTGTAGTGTAAAGGACATAATATCCTATTAAAGAAGATATATGGACAACAGGGACATGTTAATTCCTAACGAAATAGTGTAAAATAATGCAGTTAAGCCCTTTTGACGAAATTAGAGCTCCCCTCAATAAACCGTGATTGCTAGCTTGTTCTTGGTGTACCCATGATATTATTTTATATAACGCATATTTTATCAGATATTTTCAATCAAAGAAACGCTTTGATTTCTTCGATTAGGCCTATAAGCTAGACAATAAATATCTATAGAGAGAAATTTGAAATCAAAGACAAAACTCACTGTGCGGAAACAGGCCTCTACAATGTTTGGTGGAATCATGTTCCTGGATTAAAAAATTAAAACAAAACAAAAAACAAAACAAAACAAAACAAATGTCAAAATGCATCCTTTGGGCACAGTCAACAAAAATATTTCTGGTATCTTGTCCCATTGCAGCGTCACCTCCAGACCCCCAGATAAATATATATATAGGCCTATATAATTATATTTTTTTTCAAGGCCAAAACCTGATCGGATTAACAGGGGAAATAGGAGAGTTTTTATTCGAACAATTTATAGGTAATGTCTATTCCATTTCATTCAAGAACATAGTATCTAAATCGGTTCTGTTTAAAAAACAAAACAATAAAACCAATCACAAATTATTCCACGAAATGATAAATACTAATAAAATTATAATGTAAACTTGCGTAAAAGGAATGAGGTATTTATCCCATGTTATTATACATTAAATCAGCACTTATAGTTTGTGATGATTTTAGAGTGGAAGTATACTATCTTGAGCGCAAGGGAAGAGTGGTTGACTTCAGAGAGCCTATAAAGTATGTTGAGAACTCTTTTCTACGTTTCAATTTTCAAATCGTGGATGCGGTTTAGGCCTATACCTTTTTGTGCATTTTCTGGTTTATACGCTAATAGAAATTTGCATATTCATGAGAAAATCTGTGATGTCACTGCAGGATCAGATGCAGAATCATGGTTGATTTGTGCATAACATTTGACGAATTTTCCTTGTCTTTTCAAAAGTCAGTTCTCTTAATTGTTTGTTTTGTCTTGTCAACTGAGTGTTTGGCTACCAACCGGTAAAGTTATTCAGGTAACCATTATTTTCTTGAGCTAGGTTTGGGGTTTTGATTTTGTGTACTTTCAGTGCTGCTGTGACACTAAGTTCCTGTTGTGTTCTCACAAAACAGCGCCCTCACGTGTTAAGGAAAAGCATGAAAATTTCTTTTCAATTTAAACAGGATGCTTAATCGTCTCAAAATAATTATTTCCCGTTTGTAAAACTGTATACATGACAGGTCCTTTAAGTCAATGCTTCCATATATACCCCCAATGCTTCTATATTTACATATTTTATTTATTCATCCATCATGGGTAAATATTATGGGATGTCGCTGTTGTTCATTATTACTTGTGATACGGGAGGTGAAAATACGGCCACAATGTTTTGTAAAAAACACACAACCTGCAAGCCAAACAGTTTTTCGATCTTTACAAAAGAACACACCCAAGGTTGAAATTAGCATTATAAAGAGCATTATATTAAAGCCCAAACTGGGACTAAATCGGCTTGTATTAAAAAACTCTTATATGAAATCAGCCAGCAGATTACTTTTGTACTGAGGGAGCTTTCTACAATAGCGTTTAGTTCACGGTAAACTTCCAGGCCTGGATTTTCATTACAAAGGGCATTTTTAAGCCCAACCAGATAATAAAACTTGTATCAAAATATTGTTTTTATACGGTTTGAAATCAGCCAAGGATTCCTTTTGTTCACAGAGATTTTCAGTGAGCTTACATAAAATAATAGTGTTTAGTTCACATACTTCTGGCCTGGAATTTCATGTAGGCCACAAAGGCCTCTGTAGCCCTAGTCTTGGCCCTGGTGTCCCTTAAAAATGTTCCCATAGACATTCTGATCTAATGAAAGTGCCCTTTACTCAGGAAAAGTGGCTTTGCCCATTTAAGAATGAAATTCCAGGTCTGTACTTCTGTACATTACTTCATGGATACAAATCATCAAACGTTTAACTGGATATAGAACATCAACACGTTCGTTAAGCGATTATCGTATTATTTTAACATTTTGTTTGGGGGGCGGTGTGTTTGTATTCCCTGTTTTAAGGGAAAGAATTGGTAATTTAAAAGTAACACAATTTTCGAATTATAATGTGAAATTTGATGTAAAGGCGGCATGACGGCATCAACTATTTTTGTCTGAGGTGCTTAGAAAAAAGTGAAATAATTTACAATTTTCTTTCCTAAACTCCACATTAGAATGAATACGAAAAAAAGCTGAATAGGGGAATAAAAAGTTCGTCGCGCGGTCTTTATCTCAGGATAAAGACCGATGGTTGAGGCCATCGGGCGATAATGGACCGAGCCTAGCAGAAGGTGTGTAATGAGGAAGAAAATATGAGAATTCTATAAATATGGACTGAGAAGGAAAAGAAAAGAATTGTGACGAACAAGTGGAAACCAGACTGGGCTGAGGAAGAGAGTTAAGAGCAAAGAAAGCTCGATGAGAGGAATACGATGATAAAGATGAGAAAAACGAGTTATGAGAAAAGTAGAAATAAATGGAAAAGACGAGGAATGACAGGGTGTAACGGAGGATACATGGGTCAAGAGATGGCTGAAAGAGTTTATGAAAAAGATGATTTTCGAGTCTTACCTGAGGAGATCCAAGATGGAATCTGCAGTGTTCACATGCTCACTGCTACCAGACGGATCGATATCTTCCTTACCATTATTGCTTCCTGGTCTTATAGCCATTACCATCACGATACCGAGGATGACGGCCATTAGGGTTGTAATGGAGTAGTACACCAAAGCCTGTCGGGAGTCGAATTCAATATTTGATTGGGGTAACTCTGAGTGGTAAACTAACACCAGTGATGTCATCTTTATTCTTCATCGGGGCACATATTTGGCAGTTGCTCAATATGAACACTACAGGGATATTTTTTTAAAGAATTGTTCTCACCTTGAGACCAAGAACTCCAGAGACTCGTTTATCAAGAGATGACATCCCTGCCACCAAACTGGACACTATCAGGGGAACAATGATACTTTTCAGCATGTTCAGGAATAGGGTCCCTGGGAAGGAGATGTACCCAAGTTCCTTCTTGGTGAACGTCAGCTCAGTGGCGAATTTGATGTAGAATCCAACCCCAACACCAAGAAGCAGAGAGATGAGGAGGAGAAAGACCAGGAGGTTGCGGCGGAGAAACCCAGAGCAACAGGCTCGCCAGGAACCCCGGGAGCGACCGCCCCCGGGGACCAGGCCTGCTGTCCCAACCTCTGAATCTTTCATTTCTTCAATGTCACTCATTCTGGCTTCGTGTATCGCTACTTCTTATATCAACACGGATTTCTGGAACAAAAACAATGTTAAGTAAGACTAATTGCGGTGACACCATGTGGAATCTCAATTGAGTAGTAATTAGTTCTGAAAAGAACTGGAGATACAACTCAAAAACAATGTTGATTTGTGTATACTGTTTGGAATAATATTATATTGCTAGACTAAACTCAAAACAGAAATCACAATGTCAGTCAAGTGAACGGGTCTCAACTATCGTTGTGGAATGGAATGGTGGATCTAAGTGTACTGGTACCCTACTATAGGCCTACAGGTAAGGCGTTCATTGTGTTGATCCAACTTATAAATTTGTTCTTATCATAGAATATATTTGCAGAGAAAACAAAGTTATAAACATCAAACAAACACATGCAAAGTTAAATATTTAATCTGTACAGCAAACTGTATTCATTCCCGACTACAGCAAACAGCTGAAGAAGTACATTGAGAGGGGGGAGTGGGGGGGGGGGGTACAAGAATTGCCGAAAAGCCTCTGCACCGACACGGAATCTTTATATATAAAAGTGGGCTCTATAAGCACAATTCACCTTTCCCCATTTTTGAAATTTAACAACATACCGGTATGTTTTATTATCTAAACTCGTAGTAACATATTGAAGAAAAATGATCCGCATACGTTTAAAATCTCCTTCCTGATGTCAACCTTGCAAAGCTACCTCTTCAGTGGACTAATGTACTCAAGTAATGGACATAAATGATGTAGATAACACCGAAAATAAACATTGTTGCATGCGTAAAGTAAAAGGGGTCATTTGTTTCCCACAGTGGACTCCAGGGTTTCTGTTTCCCTATGACATCACCATGTTTCCCTATGACATCACCATGTTGTTTCCCTATGACATCACCATGTTTCCCTGTGACATCACCATGTTTCCCTATGACATCACCATGTTTCCCTATGACATCACCATGTTTCCCTATGACATCACCATGTTTCCCTATGACATCACCATGTTTCCCTATGACATCACCTCTCTTAAAATGGTGAAAAGTAAATTTCATCAATCTATACAAATCGCGGTACCCGCTGCTATGTTGAACTCTAGCCGGCCAATCGCATGGGAAAGCTCGGCGGTCGAGAGGTCAGGATATCTGCGCTAGTAATCAAGAGGTCGCGGGTTCGAATCCACCCCAGTTGCATGTATTTTTTTGTCACAGACACTTGGGAAAGCACTAGTATGCAGTGCTTCGTACATTACGTCAGTGTAAGGGTAAAATCAAGTCAATTGTTCATCACCCGACGCAAGAATTTCCTCGTAGATATTACACGTTTCACTAGAAAAACATAAATGACCACAGTTTTTGTATCAGGTGGTATCATTTTAGTAACATTTGTAAAACAATTTCCAAAATTAATTTCTGTAATCTGAAGACAGAAATTATTATGAATAATCTGAATGTCTGAGTGCAGCCATGCAGCGTATTGTTAATCTTGTTGGTGAAGAGTTGGGATCATCGTTACAACCTCTTTCTCACCGTAGGTCTGTAACCAGCCTCTGTCTTTTCTACAGATATTTTCATGGCAAATGTGCCACCAGTGTGTCCAATCTGGTTCCTCCTATCAGGGTGTTTAAGCATGAGACCAGGCTTTCTGCTTATTCTCACCCATACACTCTAGTTTTGCCGAGATGTAGAACAAAGAGCTATTCCAACAGCTTTTTTCCACGTACTGCATCTCTTTGGAACTCCTTGCCTGGTGCATGTTTCCCTACATCCTACAATCTAGACGGTTTTAAGAGGAATATCAATTCCTACCTTCAGTCCCCCTGAGTTATTTTCATCTTTTATGTTTCTCTTCTTGTAGCCCCTTACCAAGAGTGGCTTTTAGCCTTGTATGGGGCGAACTTGCATAACAAATGTATTTTCTTGTAATAAACGACACAATGAAATTATTATTATTATTTTATATATAAATATCTCTTGATTCTTATAAAGTACGGATGCATTTACAGATATTTTACCAAACGTATGTGGCTTTGAGCGGTTTATCAGTGAGAGAAGGTTCAATGATATCACCAGCCTATACGCGCAGGTCACTAGCAGATCACCTTTTTCAAAAGCATTTACTTGTACGATCTATAAAAGCATTTAAAAACTCTTATGTTTGTCATAATTAGATAATTAGCTGTTGCAAACTGCTTACCAACCTAAAGGAAATTTAAATGCAAAAGAGTAATTACAAGTAAGTTGTTTTGTCAATTGGAGACTTCTTTATTATACAGCAAATTCTTTGTGTAAAACAGCAGAATTTTCCCTTGTGCATCAACAGCAGACCTGCTGTAACTTTACAGAGAATAGGAAAGTAACCGTTTAGTAACGGCACATTTCTGTAGATTCACAGGAAAATCTGAAAATCACCATGCAATTCACATGCGTGATGAGTAATTCCTTTAATAATGTTGCATCTGAAATAATTTTTAATTAGAATTCTCAACAACTAGTTTGTTTTCTTTAAAGTGAATCATCCATATTTAATATTTATTAATATTATTAATAACTAAGTTAAATCTGAACACTTACGGAAGATACGAACAGCAACAGTCCCAAACTGACGACTGTATTCACCCAAATGGGTTCTTACAATTAACCCAGGTAATATAGACTACTAGTATACTGATTCGTCACGTAACTATGGAAGCTAATTACTGAACCGTGGCGTGTCACCCCGAAAGTTTCAGCAATGATAACACACCCAACTTCTATGGTCTACAGTGTGATAGCCAGGATTTTCAGTGTGGGTGTGTGTGTGTATGGGGGGGGGGGGGGGGGGAGAGAAACATTTTTGAGGGTAAATTTCCCGGGGGCATGCTTAAAACAACACTAACGTACTGATTCTATGATTCTATGACGTCAAAATGTGACATTGGTAAATTAATCTGTTCAAAATGCATGCTTGCGGCAAAAAGTGTTAACTTTTAAAAGCCATGGTTATTCATAGAACGAATGACATGTTTTTAAGAGGGTTTGGGGAGTGAGTGTTTTTTTTAATGCAATCATCATTGTGCATTGCCAAGTGACCACCAGCAGAAAAATCAAAACCGATCATTTGTTATTACACTTTAGAAAATACCACAAAAAAAATAAGGTCAAACAATCATCATTGTGAAAATGACCACCAGCAGAAAACTCAAAACCGATCATTTGTTATTACGCTTTAGAAAATACCAAAACAAATAAGGTCAAACAATCATCATTGTGAAAATGACCACCAGCAGAAAACTCAAAACCGATCATTTGTTATTACCCTTTAGAAAATACCAACAAAACAAATAAGGCCAAACTAAAAAAGTATCTGGTTTCTGGTCTCCGC
The DNA here is from genome assembly GCA_029582265.1 of Zoroaster sp. YZ-2022. Lineage (NCBI taxonomy): Eukaryota > Metazoa > Echinodermata > Asteroidea > Forcipulatida > Zoroasteridae > Zoroaster > Zoroaster sp. YZ-2022. Next base: position 1,809,284 of record CM055825.1, on the reverse strand, counting down.
GCGTCACCTTAGACCCACGCGTCGGCATTTTTTAATTGAGGCCTCGCTTAGCCACCATACTTTATATAATATGGGGAAATTTGGTCCCCGCGTATACACTGTATCACGTATTTCCCTATTGGCAAAAAATAGAAAAAAATGGCCGGGAAAAAAACGCGTCACCGCACCGATTTTGAAGCCGACTGATGACCAGAAACCGGAGATGTTTTTGGCCTACCAGTAAAAAAGAAAAATAGGCTTATGGGATTGGTAATAAAAAAAACATTGGTAAATCTGTTCAAAATGCATGTTTGCAGCACTGTAAAAACAAGTCGTACCTTTTAAAAGCCTTGAGTTATTTTGTAAATGTAAATGTTCTGTCCAAAACACGTTTAGTTGTTAATTAATTTAAACATGATTACACGTTTAGGCGTTAAAAACTGAGACACGTTTATTGTGTGTGATATTTTTAGGACATTGACTGTTTTATTTAGATCATAATCTTCAATCATCATGGCGATGGAAACACCTTCAGAACGATTCAAGTAAGTATTCTATTATTTGCATATTCAATTTAACCGAAAGGGTATAGGCCTAATGTACCATATGAATTGATTTAATTTTAAAACAAAATTAAATATGGAATTCATGCTGACCTTGCCAAGTCGTGAAAATAATAATCTATCATAAACCGTTAAACTAAATGCTTTGCATTATAAGACTTTTAATACTTATTTGTGTCATGTTAACCTCTTTATTTTCCTTTCCTGTATTTATTCTAATTGAAGGGCTGGTTTTATAACTGCTTCCAAGAACTTCGACGACTCTGACCTTGATGTTGATTTGTCTGGGAAATCGTTTATGTTAACAGGAGCTAATACAGGCATCGGCAAATACGTTACCATGGATCTTGCCAAAAGAGGTATAAGGTTTCAAAGATATATCTGCCGTGTTTGGCTCAAGAGTCCCCCCAAAAATAGAATTTAAAAAGCAAATTTGATTGATTTTTTTTGTATTAGTATTTTGTACATTTTCTCGAAACCGTATCTAGCACAAGTCATGTAACACAGGTTTTGAAGTGCTTTACAAAATGATAATATTCACAGTCATCTCTTTTTTTTCAGGAGGCACAGTCCATATGTTGTGCCAGTATGCAGATGAGGAAACGCGGAAAGAGGTTGTAAACAAAACAGGGAACAAGGTAGGGCATGACTATTAACAATTCACCTTTTTCCTTACATGTTGACAAAAAAAAAAAATAGATATTCGTGGATTTTCCCCACCAGGGTCTAGCCGTGAGAGCAAGGTGGTCCCTAGGAATGAGGTTGCTGCTCGTCATTATGACAAATAAGATGGTAGATCCAGGAAGCCTCTTAGCTCAGTCCCCGAGGTTGGAAAGATTTCACGAGATGTTTTAAACCTTGGTTGATGTCATTTTTTAACGAATTGAGAATTCGTAAATGGGGCTCATGTAATGAGACTGCACTTGGTGACGTCATACACGAAGTGCCTGGCTTATAGCCGCACTCTTGTAAGTAAGCCCTCACATAAAATATCATAAGAGCGCCCTCACATCAATGGTTGTAAGTACGCCCTCACATAAAAGGTTGTACGCCCTCATAATTATCAAGGATTGTAAAAGGCTGAAGATGTGACGTCACGCTTCGAGGCTCGTGAAAGATGCTGATACCGTCCTCTCAGTTTGGGGGAGATTCAACTTTGACCTTGGTTGGTAGCTATAGCACGCTAGCCTCGAAGCGTGACGTCAGATAAAGACACGGAACCAGTCTAGTACACCCTCACATCCAGGGTTGTAGCTACTCCCTCACATCAATGATTGTACGTATACGCCCTCACATCAATTAATGTAAGTATTTTTTTAGAAGGGAAAAAAAGTCCGAAAACAATCATAAAAGTGGGTTTTAAAGATAGTCTTCTCTTTCTGTACCCCAAAAATCGATAGAATCATTTTTTAACATGGTTAGTGGTTGCAAAAAAATTCCAAAAAACCCTTAAAAAGTGGCGGTCGGATACGTCATTCTTTCCAGTACTTGACTACTATAGAGTTAGAGTACTCGAACATCTGTACATGTAGGCCTACTTGAAGAAATGAAGAAAGTCAGACATGACAAAAGTTACAAAGGAAAAGAAAATAATGAGACCCCAGACAATAAACCCAGAGTTCGACCATAGAGGAAGTATTAATTTTCTCTCTTTATCTAATGGTTTAACCATGGAGGAAGGAAAACAGTTTTCCTTCCTCCATGGTTTAACGTGATAAATGATCTCACTGGTTGCAAGTATGAACTTGTCTTGTTTTTATTTTTTAGCCTTAAGATAACATCTTAAATTTAAAAAAAATTCCCACCTTGAAAAGTCATTTCTCCTGCGACAGTCATCACAGTGGAAGCTACAAACATCCAAGCCAGAATACTTAAACAAAGCCGCTCCATGATTGCCGCAAAGTTCAGTCTCCACACAAAAAACCTTGGTCTTGCCGATACCAAACGCCGACACCGGTGCTCAATGTAGTTTTCCCCGTCAGTTATCCAGAAGCTCTTTGGTCTATCTTGGGAAGAAATTTTCCTCGGAACTTTGCTGGACACCGTAACTACAGTTACGAAACACTGCAAATGTTTTGTCCCTATAATTTCACCACAAAGCAGATAGGAACCGAACTTACATGTACCTTTATGGAAGTCCCTGGTAATTAGCAAAGAATAACGGAGAAAGTTTGTAAGGTATTCAGGCAAAATTGCTGGACGTGCCAACCCCGTTAGTTCAGAAAGCTAAATAAAGAATGCATGTGTCATATTATATATATCAGTACGTCTATGCGCGCATGCAGCAGCAGTCGTACTACTACGGGGTTGGTTACAAAACATGTGCATTCGTCCCCATTCACACGAAACTTTTGATAGGAATAAATTAGCCACTAGAGGGAGCTGTTGACATTTTACGTCACTAATTTACAGTCAGAATATAATTGTTCGACAAGAGTAATCTTTGTGTGATATTTCCTATCGACAGTGCTTGTAACAAAAAAATAAAAAAATAAAAATAAATTAAGGATGCGATGGTAGATATTAATTGAGAATATGGCATGAGAATATTGCATGGTTATTCAATGAAAATATTTGAATATATGAAGTTATTTAAATGGAAGGTATACATTAGTAATAGCTTTGGCAGTACATAATTACCGATTTATTAGAATGTTAAAACACAACAGTCAGCTGCGTTACCGCCCTCTATTGTGGGAAATGCACATAAACGCTACCTTGGCTTAGAAATCTCATTTGTAAAATAATATTATTGATAGAATATCTCTCAGTTTTGATATAGGCCCCTATGAGATGTGATTTTGCCTCAGTCTAAATCAGACCATGTATCAGGATCCCGTAGTCGAAGCATTTTCTTACCTTCGCCTTTCTTAAGTTTTAAATTTCTTGTTGATAAAGTGTTCCGCCATTTGACGTCTTTGTCACAGAGAGACAAATAACACCAACACAAATAACTCAAATTGAGGCAGTATTTTCTGCAACAGCTATGGAGTGCCGGCCATGGTCGAGCGGTTTAGTGCATCGAATTTGTGTTCTGATGGCCGAGTCGTCAGAATATGGGTTCGAATCCCAACCGCGAGCGGGGTACTTGTGTCCTTGAGCAAGACACTTTACCATAATTGCTTCTCTCCACCCAGGGATGAATGGGTACCTGTGAGGGCAGAGTTAGTTGTTGTGTTTGATTCGCCCTATATGCGCTGTAATAAATATTGCTTCTTGCAAGGTTCTCAGCCAAATTTTGCTTCTGAGATAAATTTGCTAAGAAAATGGGCCCTTGTGTATTGAATAACAAAGGTTACAATCCTGATAGTTGACCATACTATTGGGCTTGCGACATCACAGTTAATTTTGAACTGTAGGCCTAAATATCTGTGTTTCAACCTTCGCTTTTACTGCATGGATGAAGAGAAATACACGCCGTATGCGCACGTTCTCGTGAAAAAGTATAATCGAATACGGCTTTGCTAAAAAATTACAAATTAAATACCAAAAACATCCCACATAATTGCTGGGAATAAAATTTGCGTTAATGCTTTCAATGTTTACGTTGATTACAATACAAACTCCGGAATTGTTGCAATTTTTGTAATGCATTTTATTGTTTTTAAACGCATGGTAAACTATATCAAAACTACGATATCACATCGAAAAAAGATATACAAATAAAAGTTTTAAAAAAAACCTGATCGACCAAAAATATAAAACCTTTTCAAACCTTAAAGAATGTTTTGGGGACCTTTAATACAATAATTTCCCGTTAAAATATGAAGGTATATGATCTTATGAAAAGTACGAAATCACATCGAAGGAAAGATATACAAATCTAAGTACAAACCCTGATCGACCAAACCTTATAAAGCAGGTACGTTCTCTCTCGACCATTAGGCCCTATTATTTAAACGCATGGTAAACTACCAACTACGATAGAAAAGATATACAAATACAAGTAAAAAAAAACTGATCGACCAAAAATATTAAACCTTTTCAAACCTTAAAGAATGTTTTTGGGACCTTTAATACAATAATTTCCACTTAAAATATGAAGGTATATGATCTTATGAAAAGTACGATATCACATCGAAGAAAAGATATACAAATATAAGTACAAAACCCTGATCGACCAAAACCTTATAAAGCGGGTACGTTCTCTCTCGACCATTAGGCCCTATTATAGTTATTTTCACTGAGTATATATTTTCACTGAGTATATATTTTCACTGAGTATATATTTTCACCGAGTATATATTTTCACCAGAGGGGAACATAGGCCTATTTTTTCTTTTTGAAAAACAACCTGATGGGCCAATATTTTCATAGAGCTGCTTAGCAGAGACTTTTTGCTCAGCAAATATTTTTGCTAAAAACTACCGGACCAGCCAAAATGCATATATTTTGTTTGAGAGTTTGGCTGGTAACCACAGAAATCCACTTAGCAAATCGTTCTGGTAAGCAAATAATATCCACTTAGCAGCTCTATGAAACGACAAATTCAAAATTTACCATTTATATTGTCATTGTGGATAGTGTCCCAGCCACTGAGGTCCCCGCCCATTATTGGTCCAGTGCCCCTCCTAATTCACCCCTCTGAACCCACTATGTACCCTGCACTAACCATGGAGTTAAAATAACACCAGTAGTGTCAAATGTATTCTTCGAAAGTGTTCATATCAGGCGGGGTGCCGCTGGAGTACATTTTGACACCTCAATTCTAATGTTTAATGTTTATGTCACCTTATAACTGCCGTTTCTTGGATATGCTTTCTACAGTTTGGTATTGTACTCCTTAAGTTCCGGATAATATTCAGTGTCCGGGTCAATCTTGTTGAGGTCTTGACTTTTCAGGTCATCCAGGGCTCCCAGATGATGCTGTGAGCAGTAGTGGACGATCCCAGCACCGAAGGAGTTACTGGCCACGTTGACAGTGGTACGGATACGATCCCTGCAAAATTTAAATAATAATTCACTTCAGACACTGAGTTATTTCATAGTTTTGTTTGGCCATTACACAAACAGATCCTACTCAATCTTGACACAAACAGATCCTACTCAATCTTGACATTTTTTGATAAAAAGCCTACCAATAGTCAGATATTCAAATATTATTTTCAGATAATTATTATAACCTAGAAAATTTTTACAAATTGGTCCGTTTCAGAATGTTAAATGTATGTGCTCCTTATTTCAAATATTTGAAAATATAGATTTTGAAATAAGAGTTTTACTCACACGAACCAATCAATGACAATGATGAGAATGACGTCATCAGCTGGGAGACCAACCGCGTTGAGTACAATGACCAGTGTGACAAGTCCAGCTTGAGGTATTCCTACAGCTCCAATGCTAGCCAGTGTGGCGGTCACGCTGTTACCAAAAAGGTAATTGTTTGGTTTATTTGTGTAAATATCTCTTGATTCTTAGTATGTATACCTGTACAGACATTTTACCAATGATGTACAACTCCTTGAAAGTGAGACTTAAATTTTACTAGAATTAAAATTTTATAACATAAATATCCCCTTCATTATTTTGATTAAATTTGAGAATGTAAGGTTGCTGAATGATCACCACTTACCTGACCGTTATAATGGTAGCCACGTCCAAATCCAGACCGTTGACCTGAGCGATAAAGATGGCGGCCACAGCCTCGTACAAGGCGGTACCATCCGTATTGACCATCGTTCCAATAGGAAGCATGAAGCGGGTCACACGCTTGTCCAGTCCGTTATTATTTTCCAGACAGCTGATGGTCAGCGGTAGGGTGGCCGAGCTGAAATATATTCGGCAAAGAAAACATTGCAATATGTTATTTCACTGCATTTTCCCCCTTTTGGTTATTGCCATGGAGTTTACCATAGTTTTCGTGTACCCCATTTTGGACTGGCAGTTCCCTACCCTGGCCTTTTGTTATGTGCCTCCTCCTTTTCAATTTAAGATCCACCCCTTAGGAGCTACATGGCAGTTTCAAGACCCAATAATTAACTGGATATACATTCACCGAACTCAAGTTCTGGTGTTGCCAGCAGCAGGGTGTGGGTTCGAGCCCCGGTCGTGACACTTGTATCCTTGAGCAAGGTACTTAACCATAATTGCTTCGTCCTTCGGATGGGACGTAAAGCCGTAGGTCCCGTGTGTTGTATAATGCACGTAAAGTGGATTGTCGTGGCCGAGCGGTCTAGCGCACTGAACTCAAGTTCTGGTGTTGCCAGCAGCAGAGTGTGGGTTCGAGCCCCAGCCGTGACACCTGTGTCCTTGAGCAAGACACTTAACCATAATTGCTTCTCTCCACCCAGGGGTTAAATGGGTACCTGTGAAGGCAGAGATGGTTTGCTCTCTATGCGCTAGAAATGGCAGCAATTGAGCTGTATACTCCCCAGGGAGCTGAGATGGTTTCAGGAATGATTTATGAGCCTTATGAGCAGGGATAATAATATAATGCGCCTTGAGCGCCACTTAGTTGGTGGATACGTGCGCTTTATAAATCTATACATTATTATTATTATTACAATACGTTTCAATATGTCTCAAAGTATTTCATTATTTTGTTATTCATAAATGCCAAAGACAGTTTAGACAATCTGATTTGACAAAACGTAATCACGCAGGGTGTATTAACGGATGGTAAAGACATACCTTATCAAAAGTAGAGCAGCGCGTATGTGCCAGCTGTTCGCCAGCTGTTTTGTGCGATGCGGATTTGAGCCAATCAGAGTAACAAAGATTATCATCACGTGACTCATGTACATTGGAAGTGTTTCGTGTGTCTCCAAACTTTCATTTGCCCATTTCTATTTGGCTTTATTCAACAAAAATTTCATTTTTTTTACATTTTGTAAACGAAACCGATACGGGTGGAATATTCAGTTTGACACTTGGTCTTTACCGCAGTCGTCCATTTTCTTTGGCTCGGTCATTATCGCCTGTGACCACGCCCAAAACCAGGGGCGCCGGAGCCGGGGGGGCCGGGGGGGCCCGGGCCCCCCCACTTTTTTATTTTATTTAAAAAAAAAAAAAAAATTTAAATTAATTTATTTAAAAAAAAAGATTATGTTGGGAGGGGAAAAAAGGGGGGGAGGAATTAATGGAACAAAGGGGATGCAGTAGGTGAAAAAAAAATAGAGGGAAAATGGGCACACCAAAAATTTCATTACCCAAACACCCAAGGTTGGAAATTGTTGGTGCCCCCCCACTTTTAAATACCTTCCGGCGGGCCTGCCAAAACCGGTCATTAACTTGCAGTAAAGTCCGCGCGATGAACTGTTATTCCCTTATTTTATTGTACTCTACATTACCTTGAAGCAGTAGCGAATGCAGTCATAAGCGCTGGTGACACACCCTTGATAAAGGTTAGGGGGTTCTTACGAGTGAAGATCAGGAAGATTAGGGGTAACACAATCAGGCCGTGGATGAGCAGACCTGAGATGACGGTAACCGAATAGAGACCAATCTGACTGAAATCGTCCTTTTCCAAGATCTTACCAAGAATCAGGAAGAAAATGCCGATGGGAGAGATCCTATAAAAATAGGTCAAAAATTAATGAGAATCGATTACCGATATTGACGCAAGTAAAGTCGATTCTTTTCAATCTAACAAGAGTCGATTATTTAGATAATACTTGAACTGTCTTCCTGCCGTCCATTGTTCTCAAAGTGTACCGGGTATATAAGTACAGTCAATGAGTAGTCTTTATCCACTTCATATGCACAATATGAGTTCAAATTATTGGAATATGGCGAAGTTGCTGGGGAGGCTTACCGGATTCAAGTTCTGGTGTTAGCAACATAACGTGGGTTCGAATCACGGCCGTGACACTTGTGTCCTTGAGCAAGACACTTAATCATAATTGCTTCTCTCCACCCAGGGGTTAAATGGGTACCTGTGAAGGCAGAGTTGGTTTGCTCTATATGCGCTAGAAATGGCAGCAATTGAGCTGTATACTCCCCAGGGAGCTGAGATGGTTTCAGGAATGATTTATGAGCCTTATGAGCAGGGATAATAATATAATGCGCCTTGAGCACCACTTAGTTGGTGGATACGTGCGCTATATAAATCCACACATTATTATTATTATTATTATTAAGGAACGGGGCCTCATTGCTGGTGCATCGGAGTGTCGATACTGCCGGCATCCTTTGTCCTGGTCTGTGAAAGCAGACCGGGGCGACGGGTTTGCTTGGCGGTGTCACAACCGGAGGTGCCGCAAGAGGTCCCGTACTTGTAGTATCCGGCATGACAGCTGGTTTAGCGATAGCAAGTTGTCACTCAAGAAAATCCTGGTGCTAACTTACTGCTGGGCTACAAGAATGTCAAACGAAGCGGCACTAAGAGAGTCTGGTCTTGACGAAGGTGTGGCTACAGGTAGCCACACTGTCGTCGACTGGTTCACTTTTTGCCGTGAAATTTGCCTTCATGTAGTCCAGCAGAAGAACAGCAAGGCGATAGGCGAACAATTCATGTGTCAAATTACATTTTTCAAAAGCCACGTGTATTTCCCGGGCACGCCAATATCTGTGCTTTCCATTAATTTTAGCATTGACTGACCCACTTCAGAAAATAGAAAGATCCATTCTTAGTTACCACTGCGCATGTACGATGACCGGATTGGCCACTGGGGGAGGTGACAAGATCAGACTGACATGACTGAGGAAACAAACATGGCGTCCACATTGATTGCTGTTCCGCAGTCACCGTACACCAAAAATGCTTGATTCTTTTCATGAAAAAAAATATGTAGAATCATCTGAAGTACATGTCCATCATCATCCATATGTTCTCGACCTTACTGAGCAGGTAAGATTACACTATTGGTTATAATGAGCGAGAAAAAGTGGCGGTCGGATACGACATTCTACCCATTTATCACTTACTTTGCTGAGCTGACTTGGGTTGTCGAAATTAAATTGTTCTGTTTTGAGTGATTTTATCTTCTAAATTTAGCAACTAACTGGTTGTAAAAAGGTAACTGACTGAAGTGCGCCCTAAATTGATCAAGAAAAATGGCGAGTCGCTGCACTCGTGGAAAATATTTGTTATCAAACTAAAAGGATATTCTGGCGACAACAATGCCTTTTTATTTTGTGAATGATTCCCAAAAGTGACGTCACATACCAGATGACTAGGCTGACAAGTCTCATAATGGTCTCCATCAGTGAGTTGGCGAATGCCTTCAGTGGGTCTCCTTCAGGCCCCATTCGACCCAGTACAATCCCCAACACACATGAAAACACCACCAGGCCCAGTACGTTACTGCGATCCTTGTACCCTCCCACCGACTCAAACATAATCTCACTCTCTGGTGTGGTGCCCATCGTAGCGCCCTCTTCGGTGGACATAGTCGTCGTCATCATGTCTGGGGCTATCTGTTCAGTTTTGTACTGAAAACAAATAAATAAACAAAACAACAAAAATACATTACGTTAAATTTAATTATCACTATAAGGGCGCGCTTTACTCAAGCAGTTGCTTTCGCAAGGACATAACAGTTTATCGCTGGTTAACGTGTGCTATACATACATTCAAGTGTCAACATAGTTACCGATAAAAGTGTTTTCACCGAATAAGGCCAAATACGTCACCGGTTTCTGGTCTCCGCGCGCGTCGCATCAGACCCGCGCGTCGGCATTTTTAATTAATTTATTTTTTTAAATTTAATTTTTTTTAAATTGTATTATTATTATTCTGATTATTTTATTTTTTTTTTTATCTGGGGGGGGGGCTGTAAAACGATGTGGAGTGATTTAAACGTCTTTTTGACATAGGGGTATGAACGTTTGCCCAATTTGTGAGGCCTCTCTTAGCCACCATACTTTATATTGGAAATTTTGTCCTCGCGTATACATGTAGCACGTATTTCCCTGTTGGAAAAAAAAAAAAGATTACCAAAAAATAAATAAATAAAACGCGTCATCGCACCGATTTTGAAGCCGACCTATGACCAGGAACCCATAAATAATAACACAGCTTTATGTACTAAGCCATCCATACAGTTTTTATAAATCGACTCTTATATTGACACAAGGCGCGGAAAACGAACAATGCGAAGTCTAGCAAATGCATGATCACAAAATAATTTAACTAGAAGCTATGTCTGGGTCAATCCTTTAGCCAGTGTTGGGGTTGTGCAATCGAACGAACAACACTTTTTCAAATGTGCCCTTTTTACGGTGTATCGCGGCGCCGAGATGAAATCAAGTCATGAATTAAAAAGGTATATTTAATTGATTAAAATGGGACAAACTGGGGAAAAATGTATGAAAAAAAGCAACAAATTGGCTTAGTTGTTCAAAAATAGTCATATATTTTCTTTAAAATACTAATAATTGTTGTAATCAAAATGAATGTTTCAAACCCTATAAGACTTAAAATGTGGTGGGGTGACAAGAAATTTATGGGCACCTTTCAAAATCATTCCTCCGTTCCTGTAGTGTAAAGGACATAATATCCTAGAGATAAGGACACCAGGGACATGTTAATTCCTAACGAAATAGTGTAAAATAATGCAATTAACCCCTTTTGACGAAATTAGAGCTCCCCTCAATAAACCGTGATTGCTAGCTTGTTCTTGGTGTATCCATGATATTATTTTATATAACGCATATTTTATCAGATATTTTCAATCAAAGAAACGCTTTGAATTCTTCGATTATAAGCTAGACAATAAATATCTATAGAGAGAAATTTGAAATCAAAGACAAAACTCACTGTGCGGAAACAGGCCTCTACAATGTTTGGTGGAATCATGTTCCTGGATTAAAAAATGAAAACAAAACAAAAAACAAAACAAAACAAAACAAATGTCAAAATGCATCCTTTGGGCACAGTCAACAAAAATATTTCTGGTACATGTACCTTGTCCCATTGCAGCGTCACCTCCAGACCCCCAGATAAATAAATATATATATATATATATATATATATATATATATATATATATATATATATATATACACATATACATATATATATATATATATACATATATATATATATATATATATATTTGGTGTAAAGGCTGCATGACGGCATCAACTATTTTTGTCTCTGAGGTGCTTATAAAAATTGAAATAATTTCCAATTTTCTTTCCTAAACTCCACATTAGAATGAATACGAAAAAAAGCTGAATAGGGGAACAAAAAAGTTCGTCGCGCGGTCTTTATAACAGGATAATGACCGATGGTCGAGGCCATTAGACGATAATGGACCGAGCCTAGCAGAAAGTGTGTAATGAGGAAGAAAATATGAGAATTCTGTAAATATGGACTGAGAAGGAAAAGAAAAGAATTGTGATGAACAAGTGGAAACCAGAATGGGCTGAGGAAGAGAGTTAAGAGCAAAGAAAGCTCGATAAGAGGAATACGATGATAAAGATGAGAAAAACGAGTTTTGAGAAAAGTAGAAATGAATGGAAAAGACGAGGAATGGTGTAACGGAGGATACATGGGTCAAGAGATGGCTGAAAGAGTTTATGATAAAGATGATTTTCGAGTCTTACCTGAGGAGATCCAAGATGGAATCTGCAGTGTTCACATGCTCACTGCTACCAGATGGATCGATATCTTCCTTACCATTATTGCTTCCTGGTCTTATAGCCATTACCATCACGATACCGAGGATGACGGCCATTAGGGTTGTAATGGAGTAGTACACCAAAGCCTGTCGGGAGTCGAATTCAATATTTGATTGGGGTAACTCTGAGTGGTAAACTAACACCAGTGATGTCATCTTTATTCTTCATCGGGGTACATATGGCGGTTGCTCAATATGATATTTTTTAAAAGAATTGTTCTCACCTTGAGACCAAGAACTCCAGAGACTCGTTTATCAAGAGATGACATCCCTGCCACCAAACTGGACACTATCAGGGGAACAATGATAATTTTCAGCATGTTCAGGAATAGGGTCCCTGGGAAGGAGATGTACCCAAGTTCCTTCTTGGTGAACGTCAGCTCAGTGGCGAATTTGATGTAGAATCCAACCCCAACACCAAGAAGCAGAGAGATGAGGAGGAGAAAGACCAGGAGGTTGCGACGGAGAAACCCAGAGCAACAGGCTCGCCAGGAACCCCGGGAGCGACCGCCCCCGGGGACCAGGCCTGCTGTCCCAACCTCTGAACCATTCATTTCTTCAATGTCACTCATTCTGGCTTCGTGTATCGCTACTTCTTCAACACGGATTTCTGGAACAAAAACAATGTTGATTTGTGTGTACTGTTTGGAATAATATTATATTGCTAGACTAAACTTAAAACAGAAATCACAATGTCAGTCAAGTGAACGGGTCTCAACTATTGTTGTGGAATGGAATGGTGGATCTAAGTGTATCGGTACCCTACTATAGGCCTACAGGTAAGGCGTTCATTGTGTTGATCCAACTTATAAATTTGTTCTTAGCATAGAATATATTTGCAGAGAAAACAAAGTTATAAACATCAAACAAACACATGCAAAGTTAATTATTTAATCTGTACAGCAAACTGTATTCATTCCCGACTACAGCAAACAGCTGAAGAAGTACATTGAGAGGGGGGGGGGGAGGGGAGGTACAAGAATTGCCGAAAAGCCTCTGCACCGAAACGGAATCTTTATATATAAAAGTGGGCTCTATAAGCACATATTTATAATTCACCTTTCCCCATTTTTGAAATTTAACAACATACCGGTATGTTTTATTATCTAAACTCGTAGTAACATATTGAAGAAAAATGATCCGCATACGTTTAAAATCGCCTTCCTGATGTCAACCTTGCAAAGTTACCCCTTCAGTGGACTAATGTACTCAAGTAATGGACATAAATGATGTAGATAACACCGAAAATAAATATTGTTGCATGCGTAAAGTAAAAGGGGTCATTTGTTTCCCACAGTGGACTCCGGGCTTTTCTGTTTCCCTATGACATCACCATGTTTCCCTATGACATCACCATGTTTCCCTATGACATCACCATGTTTCCCTATGACATCACCATGTATCCCTATGACATCACTATGTTTCCCTATGACATCACTATGTTTCCCTATGACATCACCATGTATCCCTATGACATCACCATGTTTCCCTATGACATCACCTCTCTTAAAATGGTGAAAAGTAAATTTCATCAATCTATACATATCGCGGTACCCGCTGCTATGTTGAACTCTAGATGGCCAATCGCATGGGAAAGCTCGGCGGTCGAGAGGTCAGGATATCTGCGCTAGTAATCAAGAGGTCGCGGGTTCGAATCCACCCCAGTTGTATGTAAATATTTGTCACAGACACTTGGGAAAGCACTAGTATGCAGTGCTTCGTACATTACGTCGGTGTAAGGGTAAAATCAAGTCAATTGTTCATCACCCGATGCAAGAATTTCCTCGTAGCTATTACACGTTTCACTAGAAAAATATAAATGACCACAGTTTTTGTATCAGGTGGTATCATTTTAGTAACATTTGTAAAACAATTTCCAAAATTAATTTCTGTAATCTGAAGACAGAAATTATTATGAATAATCTGAATGTATTTTCTTGTAATAAACGACACAATGAAATTATTATTATTTTATATATAAATATCTCTTGATTCTTATAAAGTACGGATGCATTTACAGACATTTTACCAAACGTATGTGGCTTTGAGCGGTTTATCATTGAGAGAAGGTTCAATGATATAATATCACCAGCCTATACGCGCAGGTCACTAGCACTTAGCAGATCACCTTTTTCAAAAGCATTTACTTGTACGATCTGTAAAAACATTTAAAAACTCTTATGTTTGTCATAATTAGATAATTAGCTGTTGCAAACTGCTTACCGACCTAAAGGACATGTAAATGTCGTGGCCGAGCGGTCTAGCTTACCGGACTCAAGTTCTGGTGTTAGCAGCAGAATGTGGGTTCGAATCCCGGCCGTGACACTTGTGTCCTTGAGCAAGACAATTAACCATAATTGCTTCTCCCCACCCAGGGGTTAAATGGGTACCTGTGAGGGCAGAGTTGGTTGATTAGCCCTATATGCGCTGTAATGGCAGCAATTGAGCTGTATACTCCCCAGGGAGATGAGATGGTTTCAGGAATGATTTATGAGCCTTATGAGCCTCATGAGCCTTATGAGCAGGGGTAATAATATAATGCGCCTTGAGCACCACTCAGTTGGTGGACGGTGCGCTATATAAGTCCACACATTATTATTATTATTATTATTATTATTAGTTACAACTAAGTTGTTTTGTCAGTTGGCATGACGGAGACTTCTTTATTATACAGCAGATTCTTTGTGTAAAACAGCAGAATAGACCTGCTGTAACTTTACAGAGAATAGGAAAGTAACCGTTTAGTAAAGGCACATTTCTGTAGATTCACAGGAAAATCTGAAAATCACCATGCAATTCACATGCGTGATGAGTAATTCCTTTAATAATGTTGCATCTGAAATAATTACCCAATTAGAATTCTCAACAACTAGTTTGTTTTCTTTAAAGTGAATCAACAACCTATATGAATCATCCATATTTAATAACTAAGTTAAATCTGAACACTTACGGAAGATACGAACAGCAACAATCCCAAACTGACGACTGTATTCACCCAAATGGGTTCTTACAATTAACTCAGATAATATAGACTACTAGTATACTGATTCGTCACGTAAATATGGAAGCTAATTACTGAACCGTGGCGTGTCACCCAAAGTTTCAGAAATGAAAACACACCCAACTTCTATGGTCTACAGTGGGATAGCCAGGATTTTCAGTGTGTGGGTGTGTGTGTGTGTGTGTGTGTGGGGGGGGGGGCATTTTTGGAGGGTAAATTTCCCGGGGGCATGCATGCATACCCTCCCCTAAACACTTCTTAAAACAACACTAACGTACTGCCTGTTCAACAGATTCTATGACGTCAAAATGTGACATTGGTAAATTAATCTGTTCAAAATGCATGCTTGCGGCACTGTAAAAACATGTGTTAACTTTTAAAAGCCATGGTTATTCATGGAACGAATGACATGTTTTTAAGAGGGTTTGGGGAGTGAGTGTTTTTTTTTTATGCAATCATCATTGTGCATTGCCAAGTGACCACCAGCAGAAAACTCAAAACCGATCATTTGTTATTACCCTTTAGAAAATACCAACAAGACCCACGCGTCGGCATTTTTAATTGTGGCCTCGCTTAGCCACCATACTTTATTTAATATGGGGAAATTTGGTCCCCGCGTATACACTGTATCACGTATTTCCTTATTGGCAAAAAAAGGGGGAAAAACGGGCGGGAACAAAACGCGTCACCGCACCGATTTTGAAGCCGACTGATGACCAGAAACCGGAGATGTTTTTGGCCTACCAGTAAAAAAGAAAAATAGGCTTATGGGATTGGTAATAAAAAAACATTGGTAAATCTGTTCAAAATGCATGTTTGCAGCACTGTAAAAACAAGTCTTACCGTTTAAAAGCCTTGTTCTGTCCAAAACACGTTTAGTTGTTAATTAATTTAAACACGATTACAAGTTTAGGCGTTAAAAACTGAGACACGTTTATTGTGTTTGATATTTTTAGGATATTGACTGTTTTATTTAGATCATAATCTTCAATCATCATGGCGATGGAAACACCTTCAGAACGATTCAAGTAAGTATTCTATTATTTGCATAGGCCTATTCAATTTAACCGAAAGGGTATAGGCCTAATGTACCATATGAATTGATTTAATTTTAAAACAAAATTAAATATGGAATTCATGCTGACCTTGCCAAGCACGGTGAAAATAATAATCTATCATAAACCGTTAAACTAAATGCTTTGCATTATAAGACTTTTAATACTTATTTGTGTCATGTTAACCTCTTTATTTTCCTTTCCTGTATTTATTCTTATTTAAGGGCTGGTTTTATAACTGCTTCCAAGAACTTCGACGACTCTGACCTTGATGTTGATTTGTCTGGGAAATCATTTATGTTAACGGGAGCTAATACGGGCATCGGCAAATGCGTTACCATGGAACTTGCCAAAAGAGGTATAAGGTTTCAAAGATATATCGGCCGTGTTTGGCTCAAGAGTCCCCCTAAAAATAGAATTTAAAAAGCATTTGATTGAGTTTTTTTGTATTAGGATTTTGTACATTCTCTTGAAACCGTATCCAGCACAAGTCATGTAACACAGGTTTTTGAAGTGCTTTACAAAATGATAATATTCACAGTCATCTCTTTTTTTTTCAGGAGGCACAGTCCATATGTTGTGCCAGTATGCAGATGAGGAAACGCGGAAAGAGGTTGTAAAAAAAACAGGGAACAAGGTAGGGCATGACTATTAAAAATTCACTTTTTTCCTTACATGTTGACAAAAAGAAGAAGATATTCGTGGATTTTCCCCACCAGGGTCTAGCCGTGAGAGCAAGGTGGTCCCTAGGAATGAGGTTGCTGCTCGTCATTATGACAAATAAGATGGTAGATCCAGGAAGCCTCTTAGCTCAGTCCCCGAGGTTGGAAATATTTCATGAGATGTTTTAAACCTTGGTTTCATCTCATGTTTCCTGAAGTTGGGGACTTTAATGGATTCAACGTTAAGTTTCACAAACGTTCCTAACTATAAATCAAAATGGCGAAAGGCCACATTTTGCGATGAACTTTACGTCATGTGCGTTTTGTTTTCACTGATGAAAATGGGCGCAGGTTTGCCAGGTTGGCTACCGAAATAGGGATTTTTAAGGGACATTTTTAATAGGCCTAGAATGTACAAACATGTGCACCTCAACCATGGCTGAGGTATATATGCACTCCCCAAATGACCGAATGATCGCTCTTGTTTTCTGTCTGTTTTAGAACGTACACCTTCATGTATTAGAATTGTCTCAGTCCAGACGTGTATACGAATTTGCTAAACACTTCGCACAGCGCTGGAAGGAACTGCATGCTTTGGTAAGGAAGACTTAGATTTATTTATTGTATAATATTTTATTTGTTTTAAAATTAACAAGTTTTAATATAGGCCTATGCCCCCCCCCCCCCCATTTTCAAATCTAGTTGAATTACAATAAAACAATCTTGTTATACTGACTCCGTGATCAAGGTTAACAATGCTGCGGACGTTCTGATATCAAGAGAAGTGACAGACTGTGGTCTAGAGAAGAATTTTGCAATCAACACCATGGGACCGTATCTTCTCACAAAGACATTACTTCCACTCCTAAACACAACGCTTGGATCAAGAGTTGTAAGTACGCGTACGCCCACACATCAAAGGTCATAAGTGTGCCCTCACATCAATGGTTGTAAGCCCTCACAGAAAAGATCATAAGAGCGCCCTCACATCAATGGTTGTAAGTAAGCCCTCACATAAAATATTATAAGAGCGCCCTCACATTAATGGTTGTAAGTACGCCCTCACACAAAAGGTTGTAACTACGCCCTCATTATCAGGGATTGTAAAAGCCTGAAGATGTGACGTCACGCTTCGAGGCTCGTGAAAGATGCTGATACCGTTCTCTCAGTTTGGGGGCGATTCAACTTTGACCTTGGTTGGTAGCTATAGCACGCCAGCCTCGAAGCGTGACGTCAGATAAAGACACGGAACCAGTCTAGTACACCCTCACATCCAGGGTTGTAGCTACTCCCTCACATCAATGATTGTAAGTATACGCCCTCACATCAATGATTGTAAGTATACGCCCTTACATCAAGGGATGTATGCCCTCACAAAACTCAACGAAATCAAGAGCTGTTCTGACATACGTTCCGCCATATGTAAAACACGACTAATAAACCACCCAGCTGAGCATACACGACAGACCCTTTTGTTTTTAAAATGAAGGTTTTCGTCATCTAAACAAAATAATATTGATGGTTTCTAATGTATTGTGTCATTACTCTTAGATCATGGTGTCTACATACGGCGTTTATCCTGAGAAGCTGAATCTATCTGATCTGAACAATGAGTACATTGAACCATTCAGTGGTCATGATTGCTACACTCGAAGTAAGGTATGTTTTACACAATAAGGAGTCGACCAGTTTGAATGTAAGATCCCTTCAATGGAAAACGGTCTTTTGTCGAGACACATTGTAATAAAAGAAATCCCAGTTAAAATAGTATATAATATATAATATATTTTGTCTTTTTAAATTTCCTGTAGTTGAACTCCAAATTGTTTTCCCATAGAAGCCAGATTGTTGTTTGTCGGTCTCCTCCATGGTTACTGCTCACTGGTTGCCAAAGAATTATGTAGGCGAAGTCATGTAAAATTACCTCAAATTCCATTTATTTTCCCATCATCCAGCGTCACCATCTCATCATGAACGAGATGTGGTCCAAGGAATACCCATTGGTCCATTTCTCCACGATGCGTCCAGGGATAGTAGACACACCGTTGTTAGAGAAATACCTGCCGTCTGCGATATTCCAACAGCTAAGGACAAAAGATCGCTTAAGGACACCAGCGCAGGGGGCTGACACGATAGTGTGGCTGTGCATTGCTGAGAGAGCCATTCAACAAGCTAGTGCACAATTATATTTTGGTGAGTTTCACTGAATTATTTCCAGTTGAATTATTTCTATATGTGCTGTGGGATTTGTGGCAACAACCAATTGAAGTTAATTTGTCCATATGATATCAACTTCAATTATCCTGGTTTAAAGGGACAGTATCATCACGATCAGAGCAGACTTTCAACAAGGCATGGAATCGATGTCTTAGTTTAAGTTTAACACCGTGACTGAAAATCACTGGCTCATTGATGCAGCAACAACGGTAATATGCCCTTATCATGTGGGGGTATTCACTGAGTTAATCTAAACTAGCATTCCTATTCCATGCCATGTTGTTCGTGATGATACTGTCCCTTTAAATTATTGGTATAGTTTTCTGGTTTATTTATTTATTTTATATATTAACAAAATCAACTGGCAGAACCTGGGGCTTCAGTTACAATATAGATTAAAAAGTACCCACAAAGATGGCGTCCAATCTATATAAAAGAGAGCATGTTTCGAGAGATATTGTACAGAAGAATTATTTAATGAAAAAACATTGACGACAATTCATTTTCAGATCGTATGGTCGTCCCTGTCCATCTACCCGGGCTGGAGACTGACTCAACCGACGAAGAGAAGCAAGAACTCATGCGCACTCTGGAGGGAATAGCTGATGACATCAGAGGAGAAGCAGAGGTCAAAGGCCAAAGTGTAAAAGTATAGAGATCGAGATTTATCGAGGATGGCCGTATATTTTTCACCCTTAATATGGAAATTTCTGGCAATTCGCGCCACTATTTATGTGCTTTAAAGCGAAGGTACAGCTTTGGTAATTACCAGATTGTCAAAATTGTGAAATGTCTTGGTTTGAAGCGTTTTCGTCAAAGATAATCATGAGCGTAATTATTATGTTGAATTAAAACAAAGAATGTTTTCTCAAACAACTTTTTGTGAAACATACAAAACGTGTAACAAGTTTTCTCAAAAACGTGAGCATCTTTTACAAGTTAGTTTTATGATATATTTATTGAAAACTGGAGAGTTGGCATGAACGTAAATAACCAACAACCAACAATGTATTTTTCCTTAAAAAAGAGGAAATGATCAACATTAAACAAATGATAAGAAGTTACATAGATTTAAAGAAATTAGAAAGTAGATTTTAAGAAATTAAATGAGATTATACACTTCGCTCGTTTACATAATATAGTTTGTCCGTTTAAGAATATTTTGTCTGTGTCTAAGATGTTTGTATTTTTTTATTTTATTGATGTTTGATTTTTTTTAAAGTTATTTTCTCTCTTCGTCTTCCTTGCTTTTCTTTTTGGTCGTTTTGCTTTAAATGGAAGACACAACTTTGCTTTGGTTATTACCACTTTTTTGTTTTACCAGATTATCAAATAAAATAAAAAGTTGTTGAAGAAGAAGTTAGTCAGGTGTGAAATGAACACAAAGGAAGCAGAGTGCTCTTCATTTTACGTGTATGTTGTTTATACCCCGTTTCACACTTTGCCTTTGAGAAAGAACCTGCTAGGTTCGAAACGTAAGGCCAATAACATTTATTTTGCATTTATACTACAGGTCCTTTAGGTCAGTAAGCAGCTAATTATCTATCTATTAAAAAATGTTTATTTGTACTTTCATCTTAAATCATGTAACAATTTGTTGATGTTCTCTCAAGAACTTGATCACGTACTGTGATGAAACTTTCACAGGTTAATTAAAGACATATTTCTAGAAAAATTAATTACCAAGTTATAATAAAATAATGAAATTATTAGAAAGAAAAACAAATATTAAAGTTTGCAAAAAGACAAATTCGCTCTTTTGTGTTATTTTGTTTCAACCGACGAGAAAGCAAGACGATCCACCCGTCTATGATCGGTATAAGCTCGGTCCAAGACTCCTAGGTATCGAACTAAAACTTTGAACTAGGTGTGTCTATATTGCCCAAAAGCAAACCAAATGACTTTAATACAAAACATACTTTTTCCTAAAGGAAAGACTCATTTAGAATAACAAAAATCAGTACAGTTATCCATACTTTAACCATCATTATGTATATACAAACATCTTTTTACCAATAAGTTTGACTAGTTTACATTATTGTTAATTTTTTGCTAAAACATGGTAAAAACAAGGCCTAAAAGTTAACATAAATGTTGGTCAATATTTGGGTGCATGGATTATCCACTGATATCTGTTATACTGACAAGATAGAAGGTAATGCGCTTACGTTGAAGCCACTGTATGCCATGTTACCACTCTCATAAATCACGCATTGCATGGCTACACAGGCATCAGCCTCCCCATTGTATGTGCATTCCTTTTGTGGTCTTTATGTATGTGGAGTGGTAAAATGGTCCCACGGTACCTTCACTTATTTATTAGGCACCAATGGGCTAACCCTGTACCGTATCCAGTCAGTATAACAGAGATCAGTGGGATCCCTGAGATTTAAGCGCCAATAACTGAGCTGACAGGTGGCGCCCTCATAGTGTGCTCTGGATGGCGAGTTCTGTACTCGATTGCCTCTTCTAGACACTGTAAGGCAATAGGATCAAATGCATAGTCAAACTTATTGGCAAAGAGATGCTTGACAGACGTAAGATACTGCAGATAGCCCATGCTGAAAACACATACTGCTCTGATCGTTCGACCGCGACATCTTGGCATACCCGTGGAGCCGTGCCATCGGATAAAACGCACGACTGACCCACCCGGTGGGTTATATCGTCCGCCAGGGGTTCCGGCCGCAAATTGCAACGTCCCCCAGAAATTTTCATCCGGGCTGTATGTATCATTGCACCACTCCAGCAAATCTTGCGCAGTCTGATTGTTCAGAACGTAATCAACAAACTGTCGGCTGGCAATGTAATAAGCGATACCACTTAACACCATCATCTTGTGAGGAGCAGGTTTTTTAAGTTCGCCAGTTTTCAAGATCAATCCGCGGGATTTTTCTATATAATGGTACGCTGTCCGTCTTTGTTTATAAGCAGGAGGTTTGAGTCCCTCTATGTCATTATGATTCTTGTAAGATTTTAACTGCCGTACGATTTCCAAGTTGGATTTGAGTGGGAAATCTTGACCACATAAATTTATGACGTACCTCCAGGGGTAACCGGAAGCCCTAGGCCCCATTAAATCCCTCATACAATTTATGTCAGCCAATAGCCGTGTGTATCCAGCATACGTCACACTCTCTATTTTGGAAGCGACGAAGACGTTGTCGAAACAAGCCGCTATACCCCTGATGGCGTTCTTGAAATCTTCGGACGATTTACTATCCGGATGTATGCAGTGTATATTGTGAGGCTGGTACAGCGCCCTTAACAGGCGTTCTACTTGAGCAGAACCCTTGTGGACCACAATGATGTAAGCTATGGGGAAAGCTGTCTCTTCTTCGGATAGTGAGTGTCTCTGATAATTTCTGATATTTTTGAACATTTCACAGTCTTTCGTCCATGTCCATACTTCAGCATCAGGAGGCATGAATGGATCGAAGTGCGTGGCTTTGTAGCGCCCTCCGTTGAGCATATGAACAGATCGCTTAATCTCCGTCTTATTTCCAAGAAGAATTTCAGAACAATTGACTTTCCATTTCTTGTGGAAGACCGGCAAGCTCGGAGCGATTGCGGAGCGATTAGGAAGCCCCTCCTGTAGATTAAGGATTAGTCTTGGATTCTGTATTTGTACAGATGTTTCGTCGATGCTGTGTTGTGTAGTCATCGCCATGGTTGGCTGTATATCCACAGGATATCGTTTCTTGAATAGTGGAGGAATTAGCTTCACAGGTGACGATCTCTTTGTGAACTTCCACTGTACACAAATGTTAATCAGAAAAATCAAAATCAATCCGATAAAGAGTAATCTCCATTTTGTAATGAAAATACCCTCGATGTTTCCATTTTGTTTTACAGTCGCCATATTGGTGTTTGAAAGCGCCTGCATCACTTTACACCATCACAACATAATGATCAGTATAGGCCGGTCTGCACCTAATTAATGAAAAATAAGCGGAGAGTTCTCTTCGCCTGATAGATTGTTCTCTATAAAATCATCGATCTTTATGTATCCTACGTTAATTGTCACACCTTTCCAATTTCATACTCATAGATTGCTATAATGATGATGAATGAATAATGTACTGTCTATTGTCTGCTATATAGCTGGATATGATCGATATTACATCGACACAATGACAAACGTTGTTTCATATCCATTGTTAACACTGTTGGGATAATAATAATAATAATAATAAAGATTTTTTGCGCGCACATATCCACCCTGCTGGGCGCTCAAGGCGCGGAAACAAAGAAAAACATGAATACAAACAATGAATATTTCATGAGAGCAAGCCACACGTGAGGACACTGTGGTTTGACTGTCTGGGCCCAATCACAGGCTCTGGAAGCTTTATTGTTCTAGATGCTTTGATATTATTTCAAATCGCATTCAAAAGTGGCGTAAATATGTGTCAAAACGTGTGGGGGATGATATTGAAATTTGTGTACAACGAAGTACTGCAGCGTACAACCAATCAGAATCCCATGGCTATAATAAAGATGACACCCAAACAGACAAAGAAACAAAAAACAATAACTTAAACAAACTAAAAAAATTCCCCTTTTCCCTTGTTTTGCATGGATTATTCGCTTAATATTATTATTTATTTCACCGCATGAACAATTCTGGGGTGATGATCCTATGGACCACTCCCCAGGCCAAAATTTCCTTATATGCATTTCGTGGGGTCAATCTTTATTAATATACAGGGTTTGAAGCGTGGTTGATGAAAATTTATAATAAGTGGACAAAATCAGTAGGGAGGACGGTTGCATGGGTCACCCTTATATGATTATTATTGTGGAATATTATAAACCCCGCCCCAATGTGTCTATCCCCCCACGGTTCCCCCTTCAGAATTCGGATCCCTAAGAACAAATAGAGCTCCAAAGTGTGATGTCACGTGTGATGTCATTGTTTCATCATCATTCTATGATTACAACACATACAAAATTATTCAGAATGGTTCAGTGTTTTATTATTAATGGGACATCATTAATTTGGTGCTCTAAAAAGGCCTATATAAATAAAACAAATACAATTAATTTTTAGCAAAACAATTAGCAGGAAAGTAGATAGTAAAATGTTAAATTATTTACAAAACGTTCATTGGCGGATCCAGTGGAGCTGTAGCCCCCCCCCCCAATCGTAAAAAAAAAAAAAGAAAAAAAAAGAGAAAGCGAGAGAGAGAGAGAGGGGGAGGGGAGGGGAAAACGCACGCTCATTTCCCCCTCACTGTGCTTTGTTTTTCTCTCCCTTTGATTATTTCATTGTAATTTTTGTAGTACTGAAAAATAATTGTTTTTGATTCTCAGCCCCCTAAAAATTGTTCTGGATCCGCCCATGACGTTTCAGTACTAACCATCTGAAATTTTGCGCCGTGCAATCTCGATACGAGAGAACAGCCGTTCATTATTTAATTGAATGTGAAGTATGTACGCACGTGAATTGCACGCACGTGATTCGTGTTGGTATGAAGCAATACAACACGAGAATTATTGCAACTTGCTTCTTGACGTATAAAAACCGCTGAAAGGGTACACACCATTACACAATTCAGGTGTAAGCTGTAAAGAGAACAACCTGTTTTCGTTGATCAATTGGACTGTGACTGAACAAAAGGGACATATCTGTGTTCACTGCCACTCCTTATTGTAGCGTGTTCACATTCAGCAGCAGCGTGTCTACTGGAAGTATTCTACCGACGATGGGGCAGTTTTCGCGGCCGAGCATCAATGGCTTGCTCCGCTGTCTTGCCGTTGTACTGTGCATCGCCGTTGTGACAGAAGGTTCATTAGTGAGGTACAAGTTAGAACAGTCAAAATACAATTTCCATGTTTGTAATATCTGCCAAATCGTAGTTGTCCAGGCTATATAATGGCATGTACTGTAATTGTAAACCAGGACTTGTTCATGTTGGTTAGAACTTGGGCCTAATTAATCTAGTTATAACCATGGACAGGTAGAAAGAGACCTTTTTCTCCCTCCATGTTAATTGTTAGTAACATTTGCGATAATAGCTCTTTTATTTTTATTTAGGAAAGAATGTCGTATCCGGCCGCCACTTTTTAAGGGCTTTTTTGGATTTTTTTTGCAACCACTAACCAGTTAAAAAAATCATTCTATCGATTTTTGGTGGTACAGAAAGCAAAAACTATCTTTAAAATCCACTTTCATGATGGTTTTCGGACTTGATTTCCCTTCTAAAAAAATCCTCCCCTTCAGAAAATAGAAGGATCCTATTATAGTTGCCACTACACATGTACAATGACTGTGTTGGTCACTAATTGTGGAGTTTACAAGATCAGACTGACATGATTGAGGAAGTCATCGTATACCAAAAATGCCTGATTTTTCATGAAATAAATATCCTGGAATAATTTGAAGTATATGTCCATCATCATCCATATGTTCTCCACCTTACCAGGTAGGTAAGATTACATTATTGGTTATATTTAATGAAAAATAGTGGCGGCCAGATAAGACATTCTACCCTTTATGTATTTAAAAAAAAATAGTTTTACAGGGTCATTATTCATAGACTGTAAGTTACTGACTATTATTTGATGACAAGGTTTAGAAGAAAACCATTATCACCCCATTAATATTAGTACCAGTAGGTTTATTAGTGGCTTAGCAAGCGGGTGTATAAAAACAGGACTACTATAGAAGTAGCTAGTCACTTGTAGTACTTTTCTAGGCATAGTAATTGCATGGGAGTTTGGTAGAGATCGACTACGTTCGCAAGTGGGGAAGGGGATGATTTGTCAAAAAGTATAACTCAAAACATTTTGGTACTTTCTAATTTTAGAATACACTTGTCACTAATGAAATTCTAGATAATGTCCATGCAAGGAATATGTAAGGAAAGGGGCCAAGTTGTTTCTGACACATAAGAAGCAAAACTTACATCTTGAATTAAAAAAATAAAATTAAAAATGTACCGAGGAAAAAGGGCTACCATTAAAAAGTATAGGCATAGTGACCCCTACAAAAAATCTTGTCCCCCAGTCAGTGTCTAGCAGTACTTAAACATTTGAAGTAGGGTAGACTTGACTTGTGAGCCAATCCCTAAATGGCCACCAATTGTGGTAACCGGAATCAGAATAGGATTCAGTTTCAATTTCTACATGATGGTAGTTTTTGATTACATGTTTTGGTTATTATTGACACAGAGTGAAGCTCACACATTTTAAGAGTCTTCGTAAGCAACTGAGCGAAACTGGTAAACTACCCACGTATTACCATCACGTATCTCAGTCAAAGTACAACAAAGTGTTCAAGAGTACTGGCCTGGTACCCGAGCCTCTTCAAAACTACTTCGATGTAAGTATTAGATTGAAGAAAGTCATTAAAATTTAAGGAACCATAAGACATATTAGTTGCTTGTTCTTGTATAAACCTTTACGTTCTGGAACATCATACTTCAACTACTTTAGTAGTACAATGTAAACCCATGCATTGTTTTTGCGTGCATAAAGGTTATGCTTTCGGTTCTGGTTTCCTTTTAAATGAACAATAGGATGTAATTTGAGAACTGAACTATATGACCTTACATTTAGTCCGGATTTTTCCTGATTTCCGGATTGTTACAAATCTCAATGTTGTGATCCTCCGGATTTTAAAGATTTAAGCAATAAAGGAAAGCAAAGCAAATGTTTAGAACTATAGATTTCACCCCAGCGCTGTTCACAACAGCGGCCCCTAGCAAATATTTACGTTGATTTTTCAAAACTGCCTAATCACACCCCAAACATTTGCTCATTGTATTTCAGCTTAAAATGTGATTTTTGTTGAGTATTTTGAAAAAATAGATTTTTTTAAAACCTTAACCAGTGTGCAAAGCGAGCTCATGGCGTGGGGTCTGGGGCCCGCTTAAGGGCCCAGGGAAATTGTGCATTCAGGAGGCTCTGTGTTGAGCATTTGTGAACTATTTCAGTTTATAAAATGTGATTTTTTTTTAATTATAAATTTTTGTATTGAGTCCATTTTGCAGATGTGATAGTAAAATCTTTCACATCATGATGTTCATGTAGACGAAGCCAAATCAATATTGAGGTTAGACTGCAGTTTCAACAACAAAACCTAATACTAATAGACCCTACACTATGGCGACTTTATTTATATACAACGGCGTAGCTGGGTGCCTGGGGGAACGTGCCCCCCCCAAAATTTTTTCCAGTTTTCCCCAGGTGTGCCCCCCCCACGAAAAATCCCAATAGTGCCCCCCCCCCAAAAAGGGAAAACCCATACCCCCTGGGGCCCCCCCCCACTGAAAAGCAATCCCCCTGTGCCCCCACTGAAAAAGTCCTATATATACTAATTTATTTTTCAGTCTGTCAGTGTCAGATATTTTTCTGTCGCAGTGTCTCCCATATTTGATTGTTTATTTGGTTTCTACAGGCGGAATATTATGGCCCGATAAATATCGGAACACCACCTCAGACTTTTCTGGTTGTCTTTGATACTGGTTCTTCCAATCTCTGGGTCCCTTCATCAACGTGTCCTTCTACTGACCAGGCCTGCCGTGAGTCCGCTCATTTGAGTCTAATCTTATCAGCTTTGTTTGTCCATCTATGGTTTGTCTATCTCTTGATTGTCATTGATCTACGATTGAAGGACATATCCCTTAAACACATTAAATTCTAAAGGTTACTTAAATCTATAAATGATATATAATTAAATAAACCACAAGGGAAACTGACTAGATACATCAATCTATTTTAGAGTGAAGAAAGAAGAAATTGACATGTGCCCCCCCCTTTTTCATCAATTAACCATACTTTTGTCCCCTCCCTCCTTTTTGGCAGAGTACCTTCCCTTTTTCTTGAACCTTTAATGTATTACATTTCCCTTAGATTAACACTGTTGTTACTCTGATATACTGGTATTGTTTATAAACATTGAATGTATTATTACAGAATCACATAAGCGTTACTACCATTCGAAATCCACTACGTATTACCGTAACGGTACCAACTTGGAAATCCATTATGGCACTGGAAGTATGACGGGATTCCTTAGTACGGATGTTGTGGATGTAAGTTGATAATGGATTTCACAGTACATTTTCAGTCCACCACGGTACTACATTTGTTGTCAAATATGATCCTAAATGGTTTGTAAGTGTATATCCGCTCTGTGCACATCGTATCCCTCTAGCGGTGAAAATGCATCCATTGCTTGATGATTGGTGGACTGTCTTTATCCTGTCGAGGATAGACAGGCTCCGGTCGTTATTATTCAAGCAATTGTATTGGATACGATGTTCCCTAGATCTGACGTCACGCTTCCCGGTTTGCGCACTAGCTACCAACCAAGGTCAAAGTTGAATCTCCATGAAACCATGGAGGAAGGAATCCTTGAAACTAAGAGGGCGGTATCTGGCGTCAAGTGAGCGTTGCGTACACTTTACGCGCGTACATTAAGATACTACGCGTGGGTGTTCAGCCTGCCAACAATCGCCGGAGATATTCCGCGCATACAAAACTATTTTTATGCCCTATCGATAAACATTTAATTTTTTTTTCTTTTAATTTTTTTTAATTTTTTTTATTTAGTGGATGTGTAATGTAAGATTTAAGTGGATCCGTGGAATACACCCATGGCTTTTCATAGTACGAAAAACGGCAAACACCATTCCCTGACGTCATTCCTTAACCCTACCCATAGATACAAACAGTCAAGGTTGTGAATCAGACTTTTGGCGAGGCAACCTCGGAAACAGGTGATGTCTTCTTAGATGTTGCATTTGATGGTATTTTGGGGATGGGTTACCCCACCATAGCTGCGGATGGTGCCACGCCTGTATTCAACTCTATGGTACAGCAGGGCTTAGTCGACAAACCTGTCTTCTCGTTTTATCTTAACAGGTACGGATATTCAAGATGTTATTTAAATGTGTACATTTTAAATACAGGATGTTTGGTAATATTATGATCTGGCGGCGAACGAGTAGAATGCAATAAACCATTATCTATCTACATGTAATTCACAACTTTTATTTTCGGGCCAGAACTAATTTTGACTAATTTTGACCAACTGCCTTTGAGAATGAAAAGTGTACTTAATGTCGGCCAAATAAGAAATGTTTTTCAAGGGCCTTTTTGGAAAAGAAAATAATCAGGAGATGTCCCATAGCTTGACCAAAATATATTTTATAAATGTTTTGTTTGTAATAATAAACCAGATGCAGGCCTGAAATTTAATTCTTGTTGGGGCAAGGCCACTTTTCCTGAGTCAAGGGCACTATTAGAATATTAGAATGTCTATGGGAACATTTTTAAGGGGTACCAAGGCCAGGGCCTCTGGTGGCCCTCCGTGAACTTCCAGGACTGCAGGTGTTGATGATAAACATTGAATACATTTACTAAGTCTGTTCTCATTTTGCAGAAATATGAACGACAGCATTGGAGGGGAGCTCATCTTGGGAGGTTCTGATCCTCGTTACTACAGAGGGAGCTTCACCTATGCCCCAGTCACAAAGCAAGCATATTGGGAATTTGGTGTGGACGGGTAACTCGAACTCATTTGCATCTTTTGAAATTGCAATACAATGTTTTTTTTCAGAATAGGTTTCCATCTAAAAAGCTGATTTTTGTGATTTTTGTGATACATGTTTGAATTGATGATCCTAATAATGGGAAGGTACAAAATTAGAAATGTTGGCAAAACTGCTCTTAAGAGTATGCATACTCACTTTAAAGCATGTGCATGTATGAATTTGTATCGCACATCTAGGAACATTTTAAACGGCGCTCACTGAAATTTTTGTCCTTGAAACTCTTAGCTGACAAGGCCTAGGCCCTATATTTAAATGTTTTATTTGTTCAGTCTTGTCTCCATTACTCATCGTGCACGAAAAACAAAAGCTCAGAAATTTGCAAAGATTTTGATATTTGGACTCAAAATGGTTGATAACGTGCACCCATTGAGTGTTCATAAACATTTTATGTGCACTGGATTGTTAACTACATATTTTGTGTTCAGATGTTGGTACGTCACAGTGCAACTCTCTGTAGACGGCTCTGGCGCCCTCAACAGGTCATGCACAGAAATCAAAATTATCTAATGATGAAAATAACATAGCCTCGTATTTATACAAAGGGTGTTTGTCAGAGGACAATCAGTGTGTGAAGCAGGGTGCGAGGCCATAGCTGATACCGGTACGTCACTGATCACGTGTCCACCTGATGACTGTAGGCAACTCAACAACAAACTTGGTGCAACCTTGAACCCAGACATAGGCCAGGTGCGTGAATATAGTTTATTACAAAGGTTTTAAATATGTAGATCTTTCCGCGTTTTCTCTTAAATGAAAGCACTTTGGGTAATAATTACTTTAAAAAATACTTGCTTTCAGTCAAAAGAGACTCTACCAATTCGTTCGGTCATGTACTCATAATTTTAAAAGGAAATGAATCAATGAGAAGATTTGACCACACCCTGCCTTCTAACTTTTCCAAGCAAACCTTTCGGTGGGTGTCTCGGTGTAAACTCGGTTGTACCTTTTCGTTTTAGTACCTCTTCGATTGCAACAAGATCTTCAATCTCCCGGATGTGGTGTTTGTCATCTCTCGGGTGAAGATGCCTCTGTCTTGGATGGACTATGTGATAACGGTAAATCCCTAACTGCTCTCGTATCTCAGGCTGACTTAATATGAGAATATACATTGAAAATCAGGTGCCATACGAGATTGTACATTATTTGACAGTGGGTTGTCAAGTATCTTTTTTGTTGAGCAAAATTGACTGCTAATCTCTCTGAAATTGGCCCTTACTCTTTTTGTAGACAAGTTCACATTCTGTCACCAAGAAACGGCATTAAGATTTAATGTTGAAAAGTCATGATATAGGCGGTTTCCTTATAAACTACCGGTACACAAATATGATGAATTGACAAAAACAATTGTATATAAGTCATGTATATCATAAGCATTATTATAATACTTTTCAGCAGCTTTTATTGCCCCAAGGCCCAAAAGTCTCCGGTTTCTGGTCATCGGCCGGCTTCAAAATCGGTGCGGTGACGCGCTTTTTTCGGCCATCTTTCTTTTTGCCAACAGGGAAATACGTGATACATTGTATATGCGGGGACCAAATTTCCCATTATACAAAGTATGGTGGCTAAGACTAGAGAGGTCTCACAAATCGGGCAAACGTTCCTACATCTTTGTGGAAAAAGTCGTTTAAAGCACAGCACGGTCGAATTCCAATCGATCCAGCAATTGGACATCGTTTCACACATTATATATATATATATATATATATATATATATATATATATATATATATATATATATATATATATATATATATATATATATATATATATATATATATATATATATATATATATATATATATATATATATATATATATATATATATATATATCTCAAAAAAGAATAAAATTAAAAATGCCGGCGCGCGGGTCTGAGGCTTTATTGGCATAAAGAAATCACTTGCATATATTTTTAGTTATGTCTTGGCAAATGAAATATGTATCCTTTCATTAACTCGTTATAGCAAGAGGTTTCGGGGACGACATATTGCATGAGTGCCTTTTTACCGGCAGATATCCCTCCGCCACTTGGCCCAATGTGGATCCTTGGTGATGTCTTCCTAGGACGGTACTACGCCGAGTTTGACTTCGGTAACAACCGTGTTGGCTTCGCTGAAGCAGTGTAATGGAATAGTACTTTATCGTTTCGGTTTGTGGTAACACCATGTGGTTTGGAGCTTGACTTCAATAATACTTGGTATCATCAAAGATAACACAATACGTCCCTAATTTGCCATAGTGACCAATCCCGAATTAAGTTGGCATAGTGACCAATGCAGTATTGGTCACTTTGCCAAATTACAAAAATAGCCAGTTAGAGCATTCGTCATTTGAATGCGTGCTCTATCTCCAAAACTATAAGGAATACATGCATGTGGATTAGATACAATGGTAGGTCTATTCCTGAATGTACTAATGGCGGGAAAACTTAAAATTGAAAAAAGTCGGATAGGTCACTATGGCAAATTAGGGACGAATAGTAGTATGTAACAATGGTCAGTGGGGTAGCCAGGATTTTCAGAATGGGGGTGGGGCAACAATTTTGGGGTGTAAACTTTAACCGACGCAAAACTCAAATGAGCCGACAAATTATGTCAATCAGAAACACCAACAAGTTTGGGAATTTACCGACAGACACTTGCAAACAAGTGGGAGGCTTACGCCCCCTGGCTTACGCCCCCTGGCACAATGGTAACATCACCAAGAAAGTACTTGATCAACTCGCTAAAAGTGTGTACTAGTAGACAAGTGTTATATTATATACTCCTCAAAACAATTTAGGGAACACCAGAATAATCTCAGTTAAAGCAATATCATTTATTTCAGATAAACACAATGTTTCACAGAATTGATGAGAAACAACTGCACAATGAAACAGGTGATAAAGGATGCATGTAGTGATTACACATTTTATGACATGACTACTGAAAGAGAGAGGGGTTGCAAATGAAAATCCCAGTTAATGGAACATTTCAAACCTATTTGTTGTTAAAAATCCGGTGTTCCCTAAATTGTTTTGAGTAGTATATATACAAATTATCTTTTAAAGATTTGTCCAGATACTGGTTAATATATTTTACTGTCAGTGGTTATAATCAAGCAAAAATAACGCAAGCATCGACGTATGTGAATCAGAAAGCAATTTATTTGAGAATATATATTTAAAACAAAAGATCAGCATAATTTGACGCCAATCGTTGCACATTTAACAAACGGTAACTTATTAGTTTAGCAATTGCAGTAATAATTACTATTGTTTTATATTGTAATATTTTAAAACACAGTGACGGATATTTAATTATTTGATGTGGTGAATGCCACTGGAATTAAATCATTTATTTTATTTCATGAGAATGTGAACTTGCATGATAATTATGTACAGCTTTTACGAACATCACTTTATCAATCGGCCGGGGTCTATTGTGGTGGAACAAACTACAGAACGGGGACGAGATTGTATTGTGTACGATTCGTGACGTTATTTGGCTCTTTTTGTTATGCTAAACATATACAGCAGGGAACACCTATATATATAAAAATATACATTCAGATTGAACTTAATGAAATTATATGGAATTATAATATGACATTTACTTGGTGTAAAGCCGGTGGTAAAACTTCCCTAGAAATGAACTTTGTCTCGGTTGCAGTCACTTTTAAGAAAAGTGAAATTATTTCCATTTCGAATTCACATTGAGAATGAATACCAAAAATGAGCAAAGCACTAAAAGTTCCCATCCGTTTTTAATTATACAACTGGTGATCAGTTACGCACAATACCGGTTTTCAAACCAACCGCCTCCCAACCCCCAAACACAAGGATCTCATCACAGGATAATACAACACGGTTCATCTCCCGTAGAGCTCCTATAGTGGTTTAAGTTAATACGCCCATCGGTCTCGTAGGTCCCGTAGTCGGAACTCCGTGAGGCTACTTTTTTTGATCGCCGTGGAGCGGAGAAATAACACGGCTTTCCTTCCTGACAGCGCTCACACAGGTCAGTACGATGTGGCTTAGTGCGGTCGACATGGCGGTCATCACGCTCACAATCACAGCCGGTGTTGGAAAAGCATTCTGGGCATTGTAGACGATCCACATTGTAAGGTTTGACCATCTCGTCAGGACAGTTTTGACACTTTTGTCCTGATGACGGCTAAATAAAACGAAGCAAAACAAACCAGAAATAATTATAACGCCTACCACCACTGATCTCTATTATATATTATCACTGGAGGGTTGGCTTATTGGTAACTAATAAATTAGTGCAGCCACTGTGATACCATTTTACCACTCCACATGCATAAAGACCACAAAAGGAACACACAAGGAGAGGCTGATTTAATCCCTGCAATGCCTGGGTTTATGAGAGTGGTAACATGGCATACAGTGGCTTCAATGTAAGTACATGACTATCGTTCCAGTCTGTATAATATCAGTGTTTGCAATGCATGAAACTTTAGAAACCACTGTTAGCGAACCGTTCTTTTTCCCAGAATGTCGCGTGCACATCATATTAAAACATTTTGCAGGTAGAACGGTGCAAGCTCAGACACAGTCGCTACTTTCAGCTCACCATATTTGTTCCTTTATAGCACCATGTTAACGAGCTCTCCCACTCTCGCCTGCATCTTGGGCAACGGAAGAAGCCATATCGTCGCTCTGACATGGTGAGATAAATGCACTGTGATAAATCTGTATACGAATGGATCGTAATAATGTTAGTTCCCCGGACGGGCAGATATAAATCCCCAAAAAGTCTACAGATTAACTGGTAAGAGGTCATCAAGGTTTCTCTGTCTATACTACTAAGAATACATAAATATAGACCAAGTACGCGGCTAATGGCGATACTTTGTGATGGTATTTAATAGAAAATGAGACAACGTAATTAAGACAATAATGTCTTGGGAGATTGTATGTACATTATGTTTTCTTATGTAGGTCTCCTCCAAATTTGTAGTACATTAACAATTTTTCTCGGTAAAATCATAGTGCACGTAATGATTGATCTGGCTCGTAGTGTTAAGATTACCCAACAGTCGATCGCGTGATCGAACAACATGCCCTCATCAGGGGTGTATCCCGTGTGGATGAAATGGAGCACGATGCCAGTAAACGGGGACGCAAATAAAAATTCAGTCCAGGTAAATTGTCCCGCATGGTGATAAAAATAAGAATGTCTAATTCCCCCTCACCCACCAACCAAACGTGCACTCTTCCTGGATTCGCAAATACATGAAGTCACTGGCAACCGTACAGCAAGCTTGTACTAGGCCAGGATGACAGACGCTGCAGTGGGATGGATATAGACCTCATTGTACACGTAAAAGCCCGGAAGATGAGGGACATGTCCCCCCAGTATTTTGGAAGGGGTTGGTTTGACAATTTTTACCCCCCACACATCCAGAGCGTTACTTACAATACGTACCTGAAACACTAGTTTTCAATATTAAAGCAGCTTCGTCTCTTTGTCAAGAATATATACAGCACCGAAGAAGAGGGATTGCGTGCTCGGGGAATTCCCGTCACCTGATTTATGTATGACGTCACCAATCAGTGAAACGTCCCGCTTTGAGCTATAGCTAGAGGCGGGTGAATTACGCCAGATCATGGCCGTACAGCCGCCATATTTTCCCGATGCTCAACTTTGGCCTTGGTTGGCAGCCAGCTCGCGAGCCTCGAAGCGTGACGTCAGATCTTCAGCACAATGTATCCAATGAAACTCCTTGAATGGTGCGCCGATAATGATAAAGACTGGGGACCAGTCTAGGCGAAGAGCCCCCAACTTCGTCCCCAGAGTCTATTCGCTCTCATTACTAGACCCTAGTAGGGATAGTGCTTTCAGCAACGTTGGTTGGTTACTTAAAAAAAAACTACGCAAATATTTGAATACTATTTCGAGGAAACAACACATTTTATCTACTTTGTACTATAATGAATATATGGATTTGTTTAACACATCAAATGTGAAGACCCCTGTATGGCAATCTGGATCCATTCCAATTGCTTTATTTGTATTTTATGCAAATATACAACACAAGAACTGATAACACGTGTATTACAGTACCATCAAATTGGTTATTTATGTCATCTTCTCCATGCAATTATATTGTTAGGGTTTAACCGTTAAAGTAAAATATTAACAATGATAAGCAGGAAATCAAACATTATTGATGAAATAGAAGCTGTTATAATCATTACTGAATCCCATCATGATAGAGTGTTATTACATCTATTGATCTAATCAGACAATCAAGCAGTACGTATTTGACCAACAGGGTTACGCCTTTCCATGACCACTGCTGCTATCTGGGTCAAGCGTTTTACAATACTAATACGGTGGCGCGGGTGGCGTAATTGACAGTTCGTCTAAGCGTTGCTAAGCAATGGGCGGGGCCTAGGGTGATATCTGGAGTGGTCTAATAACGCCCAATCTCACGTGACAGTAGTGGGTACAAAATCCTGTCTGCTCGTTAACTTAAGTTAGCGAACTTGGCCATGATTTTACGAAGAACACTGCCACCGATATAGAATCACATGAAATGTTATTATTTGCAGGTTAATGGTTAGGCCTAAAGGGAAGGTACAACACTTTGTATTCTAAAAAATAATGTCTAATAATAATAATAATAATAATAATAATAATAATAATAATAATAATAATAATAATAATAATAATAATAATAATAATAATAATAATAATAATAATAATAATAATAATAATAATAATAATAATAATAATAATAATAATAATAATAATAATAATAATAATAATAATAATAATAATAATAATAATAATAATAATAATAATAATAATAATATGTAATGTTTACATGAAAGCTTACCTGTAACAAATTAATATGGCCTTAAACATCCATTGTATTAATGTGTGAATTGCTGTAATTTTAGAATTAGTAAACGTATTTCTGAACTGAATTAACATCTTAAAGATGAACATTCGATATTCCACATTAGGATGAACATGAATCGTTCGTGCTTGCCAATCTAAAAATGCATTATTTTCGCTATTTTCTCTTAAAGTAAAGGAAAAACATTGGTAATTATTCTACAAGTGAACTGCCTTTAAAGATTGTTATTGCGAGATTGGCTGTTTACCAACTTGGCATTCTCACATTGAAAATGAGCCATGTCGACCCTCCAAGTTGAGTGTTTAATTGTTGTACTTTACACTGTTATTGCTCGGTGGTGAATTCCCTGTATTGTGAAATCGAGTGACTAACAGCTACGTACAACCTCGTCCCCAATCGCAAAATATATAAGCTTTTACGAATATTACTTTGCCAACTGGCCGAGGTCTATTGTGGTGGAACAAGCTACAGCACGGGGACGAGCTTGTATTGTGTAAGATTCATGACATTTTGACGCTTTTTAATATGCTAAACATATACAGCAGTGAATACCTATATATGGACATATATTCAGGCAGAACTAAACGAAATTTAAGTTATATGGTAACAAAAACTAAATATACACAATAATAGAGGGGGCCTTTTAGCTCGTTTAACTGAAATCAGTTTGGACAAAGCTGAAAATTATGTATACACTGAATAATGGCCTTATATTATTTATTTATTATTTTATCTTCGAGCGCTTTACAAATGTTTTACGTAATAGACCTTTGGTACCGTAATAGTCTTCTGTTAATAGCGCAATTTACTTACGCATTAGTGTTACAGTTCCAGCCTGTCCATATAACGGCACGTATTAACCAATAGGATTACGCCTTTCCATGACAATTGTTACTATGCAGGTCAAGATCTTGGATTTTATGCCGGTGGCGTGACCAAGGTTTTTAATATTGACCGAGGTTTTTAACTATCAAGCAAAATTAGGCATAATAAACACTCCAATCTCAGTTCAGCTATATTGTTAATCATTCAGAGATAATTAGCTAAATTGTGTAGGCCTATAGTATCTTAGGCCTATAGATATTGTTGATATGATCGTCTGAATCGTAGCCTATGCATCCCGACTGAACATGGCTTTACTAACGATAGTTGCAGCGCTGTCCTTTCTTGCAGCGTTCACACAGGTCACTACGGTGCGGCTTGTTTGGGTCAACGTGGCGGTCGT
This sequence comes from Zoroaster sp. YZ-2022, assembly GCA_029582265.1. Classification (NCBI taxonomy): domain Eukaryota; kingdom Metazoa; phylum Echinodermata; class Asteroidea; order Forcipulatida; family Zoroasteridae; genus Zoroaster; species Zoroaster sp. YZ-2022. The sequence continues at coordinate 1,771,583 of CM055825.1, read as the reverse complement.
CCCGATCACAGTGGCAGTCTGCAGCGATGGAACCGCACATCGAGCATTTCAGAGCTTCTACTTTGTAAGGTTTCACCATCTGACCGGGGCAATCTTGACACTCCTGTCCCGATGACGGCTGGAACGGGACAAAAATAATAATCACAAACTGTGTACCACTTTGCCAATACAGTTCGAGCTAAGAATTGTTTAATAATTATCTTTCTATTCCCAGAATAGTGTGTAATTGTTTTCATGTATGGAAATAATATAATGAGATATTAAATAAAATCGGATGAATTGAGGTTGACTCTTTTGAAACCTTACACTATTGAAACAATGAATTTTTATTTTATTTGTTCATCCAAACAATTAGTTTGGGTTTTCAGTCAGAACTCCAAAATGGCATTGACTTACGTTATTAGTTCCTCGATGGCACCAGGCCCACGAGCTCTCCCAGCCCCGGTTGCAGCTCGGGCAAGTAAAGAAGCCATATCTTCGGACTTCGTTAGACCCTCCTCCATGACGGTACATGATCGAACGGTTGTACGGTGCTCAACGGGTCGATCTGGGTACGAAAAAGACGTTTGCCTTTATAGCTATACCTATAGCCTCAAGACAGCCTTGTAGTAATGAGAAATTCCATACGTACCTAGTAAAAATTGTAAACTTTTCCTGAAAATGCTTGTGTACACTGTCGCGTCAACATCCGACAACTCCCACTGTATGACTTTCGATGTCAACATGTCGGTTTATATATATACCTATAATTATTCAGAATATGTAGAGCTATTATTCGGATTGCGTGCTCGGGGTATTCCCCGATTGTGCATGCTGGGATTGTGCATGATTATGCATGCCAGGGATGATTATGAAACGGCGATAATTCTCAATTGGGAAGTACCCTTAAAGATAAGGGAGGGGGTAGAGGGGTATGGGGAAGTAGAAATTAGTCAACCTCGTCCTCAGATTCAAGCTCATTCTCACGACTAGGCCCTGGTTGGAAAGTGCGTTCCAACCAACGCTCGCATTGGTTACTTAAAAAATACGCAAAATACAGTGTTAATATTATTATTTTCGAGGCAACAACATTTTAATTTATTGTTTTTTTTCCTTCATACTATAATGTCTTTATGAATTTTTTAATACATCAAATGTTTGGATAATTGAGTTTACCGAAATTATGATGAAAAAATTGGATGGTCTAGTCCCGGCCTCTTCACTGCAGCACATGCTATTCTTAAAGTAACAGTAATCAACTAATATCTAATTTGCATATCCATATATTTTTGGATACTGTGACTTATTGGCTTATAGATCAGCAAAACATATATGTCTATAATTATAAGTTTTCATTAATGGCAATTACAAAACAATAAAATAAAATTAGGCCTACATCATTTAGAAAACATCCACTCAATATTAAGCATTCGGTGATAGTTATCTAAGTTTTGCATCTAGTCTTGATATGATCGCCTGAATCGTCGCATACTCTAGGGCTTACTCATCCTAGGCTTACTTATACTTAGAGGAGCTATGAAATGCAATTTTATGTAGACACATTATTATACCAAATATCCATGCTTCTGGGTTGTTTAAACACAATTTGGGATCTGTTTTTATATAATGTGGAGATTAGGTAAACTGTGAAAAGTTTAAAAATATGTCATATCCTTGACACATGAGGGCGCTGTTCGTCGAGATCACAACAGAAACTCGGTGAAATAGCAACACCAAAAAGACAGTACACACAATCAGAAAGCATTGATTTCCTCAGATTATTTCATAGATAGGCTCTTAAAAATGATATTCCTATTGATAGTTGCAGTGATCTCCGTTAATACAGCGTTCACACAGGTCACTCCGGTGCGGCTTTTTTGGGTCAACATTGCGCTTAACACAGCTGCAGTCCCCAGCGATGGAACCGCACATCGAGCATTTCAGAGGTTCTACTTTGTAAGGTTTCACCATCTGACCGGGGCAATCCTCACACTTCTGTCCCGATGACGGCTGGAACGAAACAAACACAAAATGCGTAATATATGCAGATTGGGCTATCGAGTTGTTTAATAATTATCTTTCTATGTACAACTTTAGGTACAACTCTAGCCTAAATGTGGAACTGTTTTCATGTGTGGAAATAAAATAATGAGATATCGAATGGATTATCGATTTTATTTGAATTTAAATGAATTGAGGTTTTCCAAACAATTAGTTTGGGTTTTCAGTCAGAATTGCAAAATGGCATTGACTTACGTTATTAGTTCCTCGATAGCACCAGGCCCAAGAGCTCTCCCAGCCCCGGTTGCAGCTCGGGCATTTAAAGAAGCCATATCGTCGCTCAACGTTGCCAGACATGATCGAAGTTGTGAGTGCTCAAAGACCGGACGATCTGGATATGAATGCGACAGACATGTTTGAGACATCTATGCCTAATGAAGTTCTGTATAAGCATGATGGTTCCACTGGGGTGGGGGAAGGGGTGGGGGAAGGGGTGGGGGAAGGGGAGGAGGAAGGGGAAGGGGACGGTCGGGTGTGAAAGTAAATTGGGACATGTTAATTCCACGAGCTTGCCTGTAGCATAAACATTATAGGAAATTACCAACATTGTATTAACACTTCTTTCTCCTGATTTCCATTTTCTCCAAAAAGACACCCTTAGTCCCACCCCATGTACAAACCACTACGATCCTGCTTTTTTGCCTTAAACAAAAAGGATCGACAGCTGTTTTTTGTTAAATTGTTGAACAGGCGAGGGACACGTTTTGTAAAGTATAAATCCAGCAAAGTTACTCTTACTGCTTATACATTTCTAGATCATGGATTGAAATTTACGATTAGATATTTAGTCCAGGGCTAAAATCTTCTACAATCTTAACTGAAGAAAAGAACTGAGGAAGACCTACATGCCTGTCTGAATAATATACAGCACCAACCCCACCCCACTAGTCAAATAAAGACTGAAGTTGGTTTTAAAAAAGACATTTGACATAAAACACAATAAAGGGGGCCACTTTCCTACCGTCACATTAGCAGTTTTTCTAATGGTTGTAATTTTTTTTTAAATATCTGAAACCACCCAAAAAGAATTTCAACATTTGAATAGACATGCATGCTTATTCTAAAGATAATTTGAGTTGATTATTACTATTATTTTATCATTCTAAAATTTCCATCAACAAATGGACGGAAAAGTGAGGTAACTTTTTCCGTCCAATTTTTATGGAAATTTGAGGGTAAAAAAATAAATAAAAGATAAAAAAATAAAATAACTCAACTCAAATTAGTTCTAGTATAAGCCTGCATATCCATTCACATGTTGAAACACTTCTTGGGCGGTTTCAGGTACATACAAATAAATAACAACCATTGGGAAAACTGCTAATGTGACGGATGCAAAGTGGCCCCCTTTATTGTGTTTTATGTCATTTGCATTTATAGCTATACATAATGCGATTGGAAATAAATGTTAAGTTTTTCCAAAAAGGAAGCAAACAAGTAAGGGGTGGCAATTGGCACCCTTAATAAACCTCCTTCATAACAGAGTTAAATGCATAATGAAATATTTATGAAAGCAGTCTTTAAAGATCCTGTATGGGGTGGCAATTGCCACCCCTTATAAACTTTCATAACAAAACATAACAGAGTTCAATTTGGTTGCTCCACAAATAAAACATTGGTTTTTCAAGATTAAAATGAATGTTTGTTGTCAGGAGTCTTGTGGATGTGAAATGGAATTGAAATTTATTTGAGAATCGTTACTGACTTCCAATAAGGACAAAATGTTTCCATTGCGTTTCATAAATCCTCAAGACAGCCACTCCCTGTAGTAATGATAAAATTCATATACATACCTGGTAAAATTGTAAAGATTTCCTGAAAAATGCTTGTACACTGTCACTTCACTGAACAACTCCCACTAATATGAATTTTGGTGTCAACATGTTATTTATATTTTATATTCAGAATAATTATGTGGATTGCGTGCTCGCGGTATTCCCCGCTTGTGTTGGGAGGCTGTGGCGTACGTGCGAGTGGTATGGGGGTGATCATGAAACTGCGCTATTTGAGAATTACCCTTAAAGATAAGGGAGGGTAGAAGGATAGAGGCAACCTCGTTTCCAGGGTCTAGGGTGGTTCTCACGAATAGACCCTAGTGGGAAAAGTGCTTTCCGCAACGCCGATTGGTTACTTCAAAACATACACAAAACAGTTTGATTATTTATTTTGAGGAAACAAATTATTTTAATTGTTTTTCTTCATACTATAATGCCTATTTTGAATTATGATGAAATAAAATAGATGGTCTAGTCTCGGCCTCTCCCTGCAGCACACGCTATTCTTAGTAACGGTAACCGACTATCATCTAATTTGCATATCCACAGATTTGTTGATATTGTTACGTATTGGTCCATAGATCAGCAAAATATAAAGGTCTATTATGTTTCAATACAGTTTTCAATTTATGGTGAGTACAAAACAATAAAACAAATTAGGCCTCCATCATTTAGAAAGCATCCACTCAATATTAAGCATTCGGTGATAGTTAGTTATGTTTTGCATCTTGTCTTGATACAATCGTCTGAATCGTCGCATGCTATCCTTGGCACATGAGAGCGCTGTTCGGTGAGATCACAACAATGTCACAGTAGCACTAAAAACCGTGCATACACGCAATCAAAACCCCAAACCTTGCCCACGAAATCAATGATGACTGGTAACTAAACAATCAGTTGCAATGGCAATACACAAATTAAGAGAACTGACTTGTGAAAAGATGAGAAACCAACTATGATGTTGCATCTGGTCCCGCTGTGACATCATAGATGTGCTCATGAATATGCAAATTTTCATGTGCATAAAAAAACCAACAAGACGATTCTAAAAAGGGATCAAACACCCATAAGTTGGCAATTAAATGATAGTAAAATTATGTCAATATGGATACTAAATTGTGCTAAATGTTTTCAAGTTGAATAATTTTTTTTTTTTTGCATAGGCTCTTAAAAATGATTTTCCGAACGATCGTTGCAGCGCTGACCGCTTTTAATGCAGCGTTCACACAGGTCACTCCGGTGCGGCTTTTTGGGGTCAACATGGTGCTTATCACAGTTGCATTTCCCAGCGATGGAACCGCACTTGGAGCATTTCAGAGGTTCTATTTTGTAAGGTTTCACCATCGGACCAGGACAACTCTTACACTCCTGTCCCGATGACGGCTGGAACGAAGCAAAACAAAGACACAATTCGTAATTTCTGCAGGTTGGGCTATCGGGTTGTTAGTACTTGTCTTTTTAATGTACAACTTTTCTACCTAATGGAATGTGAAACAATTTTCAATGTATGGAAATCAAATAATGATAATAATTTGATTTGAATTTAAATATTTAAATAAACTGAGGCTGACTCTTTTGAAAGTTTACACTATCGAAACAATGTAATTGTTTTATTTGTTTTTTCCAAACAATTAGTTTGGGTTTTCAGTCAGAATTGCAAAATGGCATTGACTTACGTTATTAGTTCCTTTATAGCACCAGGCCCAAGAACTCTCCCAGCTCCGTTTGCAGGTCAGGCATTTAAAGAAACCATATCTTCGCGCAAAACCAGACATTGTTTGATGTCGTGCTCCTCAAAGGACGGTCGATCTGGGTATGAATGCAATAGACTTTTTTGAGACATGGTCTGTATGAGAATAGGCCTGAATTCAAGCTTGTATATGTGCTCTTACTTTCGCTACCTTGTGGAGTCCTATAACAAAAGGGAAAGGCAAGAACAATTGGTCTCCACAGGGGAATTCTAAAGGACTCGGTGCTCCACAAGGAAATTTGTGTACAAATCCTATGGGAAATGGTTAAGTACAGGGACAAAGGAAAGAACAATAGAGGTCTCCACAAGGATGCAAAAATGAGAATGTGTGTGTGTGTGGGGGGGGGGGGTGTTCACACACCCCCACCTCCGAGGAAGACGTTTCTGGTTTTGTTGAACAGGTATATTTCCGAGGACTTTATAAAACAAGGGAACAATAGTCCACAGAAGAAAATCTCATAATCCTTGGAAGTCATTCGTGTACAAATCCTAAGGGACATGCTCAAGAAAGTCCAACAAAGGGAACAATGAGAAGGGAACAGTGGACTGCTCAGATCCTCGGAAGTATATAGTAATACCAATGTGTATGTTGGGTTTGTTTGCGGAGTAAACCGAGGATTTATAACAAAAGGGAACAATGGGGTATCGGTTGGCGGTTACTGTTTGCAAATGTCCTCGGTTGAAAACCGTGTAAAAATCTAAAGTTAAAGTGAACAATAGGAGGTCCTCGGTTTACACCATACGGTGTGTGTATGCGGGGTGTGTATTTGTGTGTGTTTTAATATGAAGTATAATGTAATCAACTGTACCCAGTCAAGTTAACTGGCCATTATTGATGTAATAAGTAATTGAACTTTGCGATTAAATCTGTAATCTTATAGGTCTTCAAGAATATCACTGAAAAAACCAAAATAATATAGCCGTCCGAATAATATACAGCACCGACCCCACCCCTAAGATTAAAAGTTGATTCGATAAAGACGTTTGCCTTAATTTATAGCTACCTAGCCTCAAAACAGCCACACCCTGCAGAATGAGAAAATTCATGCCACTTTGACCATTTTTTGACCTCATCCCCCACTTGAACAACATAATAGACAATTCATTGAACACTGAACATACCTGGTAATTTTGTAAAGTGAGCTTCACTGAACTTAAATGCTTGACACTGACTGTCGCTTCACTGAACAAGTCAATTTATTACCTTTTATTAATAACATAATGTGGATTGCGTGCTCGGGGTATTCCCCGCTTGTTATGGGGGGGGGGCCTATGACGTACATGGGGGTAATGATTATGAAATGGCGATAATTTGAGAAGTACCCGTAAAGATATGATAAGGAAGGGGTTACAGAGGCGGAAATGAGTGTTTATTTCTTCTGGCGCGCCGCATGCGCACAGCGCTAGCGCGCACTGCCCTCACTGCCCTCTATCTCGCGTGACGCGTGGCGGCACGAACACAAAAGTTTCATGTGGTGGCAAATTCAAGTTCAGAAGTTAGTGGTTTGCAACCGATTGATTTAATTTCGCTTCTGGGTAGGCTTAGAATGTCACAATCTTTATATATTGGAAATGTTAATTATGTTAAGTATATCTGTTGATGCAACTGAATTAGTAGTTTTTTATCGACCTTGTTCACCATGACTTAAATTTCATCGGGTTCTTTCGTGTTTCGTTTGGAGTTTGTTGAGACTGCATCAATTCCGTGAGAAATGAGAATTTTGCTCTGACCGGCATATGATCATGTGTGACTGACAGACCATCGAATGGTCCCGAACAAATGAGGACAAATCAAATAAGTATTAGTACTTGAGAGAAAATGGTTCTTTGTACACTACACGTGCCAGTGTTCTTCAAGTTCAAGACTGTGTTGGTTGTGTTTGTCATGACGTGGTCAGCTAGATTAGGTAACTTTTGTCCACAAGTTTAGGGTCTAACATTAACCATGTTAACCACTGTCAATTTTTAGTTTGTAAAAGATTAATAATAAATTAAAAACTAAACTTTATTCCTTTTGACCATCGCTGCTGCCACACATCTATCCTGGGGATTGTCTCACAATCACATGAATTATCCATATCTCAACAAAGTAGGCATATAGGGCAAGTGGAAAATAAATAAATATTGTAAAAACAAAGGGGGGGGGGGTGATGTGGTTGCCTGGTTGGGACAACAATAAGGGCTTTGAAAAACACAATTTGATAGCCACATATAGATAGAGAGGTCAGTGTTCCTATTCTTTTGTTGATTACTTTGTCTTGGTGTTGTTTTCTGTTAATTGTAGGCTAATATAGTGGGGGGGGGGTGAGCAAAATATGGTAACAACATATAAACAAAGTATAACATTGTTGATGTTTACATTTGGCTTACAGTGGACAGTGGATGGACAGACTGGTCCAGCTGGACAGATTGTACCATTACCTGCGGAGAGGGGGGATATGCAACAAGGACCCGTGCATGTCTTGAGGATGGGTCACCTTGTCTTGGAGATCACATTGACGGGAGCGCTTGTAATGTGCATCCGTGCCCCGGTAAGCCCCAGGATAAATTTGTGATTGAGCTGCTAAGCAGAAACTTATGCTAAACAAATACAGAAAGTAGAATGAAACTGATGGACAATCTGAAGTGCATTTTATGAAAATGTAGGATAGTATCCATTTGCTAAGTATAATTAGTTAACCATTTTATTAATATATTGTAGTTGTAATAATAATAATAATAACAGGATTTATAGAGTGCCAAATTGCCAAAGAATACAAGGCGCTTTTACTTTATTATCCCTGGTCGTTGGGCCAATATCAATCCTTAAACTTTCTCAGCTCCCTGGGGAGTATACAGCCCTGAGCTACCGTAGCGCATCGGAAGCTTTTTCAACCACAATATCAACCTCTACCCTCACAGGTACCCATTTATACTCCTGGTTGGAGTACACTGTACAGTGGAACACTGTACAGCGAAGTGCCTTGCGCCAGGATTCGAACCCACATTCTGACGACTCAGCCATCAGAACACAAGTCTGATGCACTAGACCGTTCGGCCATGGCAGCCCAAATAATTGTACAATTATCAAAGAGTTATAAGCAGTAACTGAGATCTTGGAAAATCTGGGCCAACATAAATCAGGGCCAAACATTCAGCTTACAAGTTAACCCTTACCCTTTGCTTGAGTGTTTTCAAAAACGTAAATTTACAAATTCTTGGTGTCTGATATTGGCTTTTCCTTACACAGTTGATGGTGTCTGGTTGGAGTGGACTCCTTGGACTAATTGCACCTTACCCTGTGGATCAGGAACGCAGTTCCACAAGAGAGAATGTCAGGAACCCATCTATGGAGGAACGCCATGTCAGGGAGATTACAATGAGACAGAAGCCTGCAATGTCAACCCATGCCCAGGTAAAGGAAGTCATCTGGTGGTTTGGGGAACGGAGGGATCCTCCAAGTTAGAGTTTTTTGGGGCGAAAATTGTTGGTGTGGAAGATATCACACAGGCCTGTGTGCACATCTCAGAATGCATAGAGATTCAGTGAAGGATTTGCCTTTTAACAAAATACTACATAAAATTCATAGATCAGGTAGGTAGGTAGGTAGGTCAGACAAGCTCCCTTGTTCACAAGGAAGCTTAAATGTTGGATTGCAAAAAATGTTGGCAGAAATATTTTGTTGTGTATACATGAATGCGAATTTTGAAAAGCAAATCTTGAATTTTGAAAAGCAAATGTTGTGTCCTTACATGACCTTACATGACCTTACATGACCTTACATAATCTTACATCATCTTACATCATTTTTTATATTGAAAGTAGACTTTTCTTCATGTAATCATTTCTATGTTATTTTTATGAAATCACCGTGCAGTGGATGGGAACTGGACTCTTTGGAGTGACTGGAAGCCCTGCCCCGTCTCCTGTGGTGGCAGCACCCATGCCAGGAATCGAACCTGCATCGGTCCGTATCACGGTGGATTGCCATGTGAAGGAGTCGGACTAGAGGAGAGAGAATGTAATTCAGATGCATGTCCAAGTAGGTTTCTATGTCTCGCTGGTTGGTTTCATGAATCATCAAGGGCAAGAGCTGCTAATATGATATTTTTGCTTAGCAATATAAAACAGACTACCAGCCAAAATACACACATTTTGTATGACAGTTTGGCTGGTATCTAACAAATTCTTCAAAATTTTTGTAGTAACCAAGTTTTTTTTCTGCTTAAAAAGGAAGCACTAATTCTGGTGAAGGGGAGTTTTGAAAAGGATGGCTCTCATGAATGAGTTGACAATTTTAGACAGAAAGCTTATCTCAAAGGTACAATGTTGTCACGATCAATATGGCATGGAATCGGAGTGCTAGTTTTAGATTAACTCAGTGACTGAAAATAATACCCCAGATAATAAGGTCATATTACTGTTGCTACTGTAATTTTCATTCACTGTGTTCATCTTAAACTAGGATGCCGATTCACTGTAGAAAGTCTGCTCTGAATATGACAATATTGTGTCTTTAAGAAAGCTTTGGTTATTGAATTGATCACAGATCAACTGATATATAAAAATATATTAAATATTTTTTTTCTTTTTTCAGTTGATGGTTCTTGGTCGGAGTGGTCTGGTTGGACACAGTGTAGCACCACCTGTAACCTTGGACAGAAATCCAGGCAGAGGTCATGTGATAATCCAATGCCACAGTATGGGGGAGATTCCTGCCCTAACCGTGCCAAGGAAACCAGAGTGTGCTTTCCTTTGATGTGTCCTCGTAAGTTTGGCCAAAGGGGTCATTGTCACCTGGGGTACCCAGGCAAGCTCAATGCTGTGAATGTGAGAGGACATTTGATGATTGCCTGGGTACCATCATGGATTACCCTAGGTGACATGCGTACGCAATGTTTACAACACGCAGGGCAGTAAGAATAGTTAAATTCTTAGTGCGTTTTTATTGTCAAGATTATTTTAGCTGTATTTTGAAAATTTTCTTGACGGTATCAACAAATTATACAAAAATCAGTCATGTGGATATCAAAATCACAAAATGGTAACAAATTTGACTCTACAGGTAATATTAATTTCTTTATATGATTAGACAAGTTCTTTTTATATACTTAACCAAAAATTTTCCCTTCTCTGTTGTTTGTTTCAGAGAATGGTGGATGGTCCCATTGGTCACCTTGGTCAGAGTGTTCTGAATCCTGTGATTGGGGATTCCGTGAGCGATGGCGTACTTGTGATAATCCTAAGCCAGCCTATGGAGGGTATTACTGTATTGGATCACAGACAGGTGGAGAGAGCTGCATGATGACTCCGTGCCCAGGTCAGTGTAAATTAAGTCCATGCCCGGGTCAGTGCATATTGAGTCCATGCCTAGGTCAGTGCATAATTGAGTCAATACCCAGGTTAGTGCATATTGAGTCCATGCCCAGGTCAGTGCATATTGAGTCCATGCCCAGGTCAGCGCATATTGAGTTCATGCCCAGGTCAGTGCATAATGACTCCATGCCCAGGTCAGTGCATATTGAGTTCATGCCCAGGTCAGTGCATATTGAGTCCATGCCCAGGTCAATGCACACTGAGTCAATGCCCAGGTCGGTCAAGTCAATTTTTAATATTTTTTTTTGGAATATGGTAAAAAGAATTAGACAATTCCTGTTGGTTTTCGGTCCACAGTTGATGCCAGCTGGGCTCCGTGGAGTGAATGGAGTACCTGTTCGCAGTCATGTGGCTCTGGTGGTAACTACACCCGTACCAGACAATGTAACTTCCCTCCTGCCTTATATGGAGGTAAAGAATGCAGTGGTGTCAACTGGGAGATGGCTGATTGCTATGTAGACAGATGTGAAGGTACTTCATTTCATTTTTAATTAAAAAAACAAAAGATTTCTAAAGATTTCTAAAAGGCCTGTATGCCATGGTGATGGAATGAATTATACTTTATTTACAATCCTCACTAAATAAGTAAACTATGCTTGTACTTAGTAAATGGCACATTACTGTTTTGGAGAACCAATATTTGAGAACCACAAATTTCTACATGCCCACATTTGTAAATATAAAATTTAAAAAAATGTCTTATTTATAGTCTTAATTCCTTTTTTTTTTTTAACAGAGTATACTTTTTGGTATGTGTATAATTTGTCACTGGGCTAATTTAAGTAAAGACTGTTTGCGGTGACACCATGCATGTACAAGTAAAGACTGTTGGCGGTGACACCATGCATGTACAAGTAAAGACTGTTGGCGGTGACACCATGCATGTACAAGTAAAGACTGTTTGCGGTGACACCATGCATGTACAAGTAAAGACTGTTTGCGGTGACACCATGCATGTACAAGTAAAGACTGTTTATGTGACACCATGCATGTACAAGTAAAGACTGTTTGCGGTGACACCATGCATGTACAAGTAAAGACTGTTTGCGGTGACACCATGCATGTACAAGTAAAGACTGTTTGCGGTGACACCATGCATGTACAAGTAAAGACTGTTTGCGGTGACACCATGCATGTACAAGTAAAGACTGTTTGCGGTGACACCATGCATGTACAAGTAAAGACTGTTTATGACACCATGCATGTACAAGTAAAGACTGTTTTGGTGACACCATGCATGTACAAGTAAAGACTGTTTTGTGACACCATGCATGTACAAGTAAAGACTGTTTGCGGTGACACCATGCATGTACAAGTAAAGACTGTTTGCGGTGACACCATGCATGTACAAGTAAAGACTGTTGGCGGTGACACCATGCATGTACAAGTAAAGACTGTTGGCGGTGACACCATGCATGTACAAGTAAAGACTGTTTGCGGTGACACCATGCATGTACAAGTAAAGACTGTTTGCGGTGACACCATGCATGTACAAGTAAAGACTGTTTGCGGTGACACCATGCATGTACAAGTAAAGACTGTTTGCGGTGACACCATGCATGTACAAGTAAAGACTGTTTGCGGTGACACCATGCATGTACAAGTAAAGACTGTTTGCGGTGACACCATGCATGTACAAGTAAAGACTGTTTGCGGTGACACCATGCATGTACAAGTAAAGACTGTTTGCGGTGACACCATGCATGTACAAGTAAAGACTGTTTGTGGTGACACCATGCATGTACAAGTAAAGACTGTTTGCGGTGACACCATGCATGTACAAGTAAAGACTGTTTGCGGTGACACCATGCATGTACAAGTAAAGACTGTTTGCGGTGACACCATGCATGTACATGCAGAAATTCTCTTTTGAGTAGTAAAATATTCTTAAAAGAACCGGTTGGTTATAACTCAAGGTTTCGATCAGTATGCTCTGATCGTCTTTAGGGGAACACATATATATGGCTTAAAACAGTATATGGAAATTGAAGTTATTGTTGTCTTTGTTCCAAGACGATGGAGGCTGGTCTGAATGGAGTGAATGGAGTAACTGTAACAAGGAGTGTGAGACTGGTATACAGGTCCGGAACCATACCTGTAACAACCCATCACCCATCCCACCAGACGGCGAAGAGTGCCGTGGACCTGCTAATGAAACACAGATATGCAACTCGCATATATGTCCAGGTTAGGATTTTTTGAAGATGTACAATATTGGTAATGCTGGCAAAACTTCTTCTATAAATTTTGTTGCTTTTTTTTCGTTCCCCCTTCTGTGTAGAGGCTGTGCCCCCCCACCCCTTGTGGCAAGATAGCCAATGTAGTCGTTGTGGACTCCCATATACAATTAAGCAACATTTGTGCCTAACCACACCCAGTTGGTGCCCCCCACCCCCCCCCCTAAGTTTGAATTTCTGGCTACAGTTGTCTCTTTTTTATTTTACCAAAGACTGGGCTGAATGCCATATCTTTGATACTGATATATCTTTCACTAATGACCTAATAACTGATGTTTATTCCATCAATGTTTCAGTTCACGGTGGGTGGTCCCCTTGGTCACCATGGACCCAGTGTCCCATCACCTGTGGAGGGGACATTGAGACCCGCTATCACACCTGTAATAACCCTCCACCGTTATTCAATGGTGAGGATTGTGAAGGATTGCCCAATGAGGAGAGAGATTGCAGCACGAATGGATGCCCAGGTATGATTGGTCAAATCAAATTGAGGTGCAGCAATGGACAGACAGGGAAGCTCCAGGAAGCTATTTTTTTTCTGCAGCATACTTCGCCAATGGCTTGGAAATTGGCGTAGAAATCTAATTTAAAAAAGGTTCTTCAATAATTATTTCACCGTCAACATCGAGTGGCACGGTAGTCTACTTGAGGTTTGGTTTATTTTGAGCAGTTGCTCACTGTATTGTGTGCCAACAAATACATCCATAATCTCAGTTTTAAGACAAATTCTCTAAAACAATGAAAACAATTTTTTTACACCTTAGCTGATGATATTATAATTTTGTTGACAGTTGATGGAGCATGGACGAGCTGGTCAAATTGGGTGGACTGTTCCGCAAGTTGTGGAGGAGGGACTAAATCAAGGAGTCGTTCTTGTACAGACCCTGCTACAGTATGGGGAGGGACTCCGTGCCCTGAGACCGACCCCAGTGAAGAATGGTTGGACTGCAATATGTTTCCTTGTCCAAGTAGGTTTTAAATAAATTTAATTGAACTCGAACTAAGCCTGTTATTTCTTAGAATTTTTCCTGATTTCAGAATTTTTTACAAATCTCCCTTTGCCTCTAAGGAAAGAAAGAAAGAACTAGCCTGTATTGTGTCCAAACCTCTATTTCCTTGTTTGTGGGGATGTGGAGAGCCTGTAAATCCAAAATTAAACATCCAGGAGGTTCAGGGGGCTATTTTCTTGAGACCAAAGGGAGACCCAGGTCCGCTACCCATTTTTCAGGATTTTTTACTCTTGTCAAAAGACACTTTTGTTGTTGTAAACATCATACAGTTGTATAAAGACGTATTGAGAACTCGTACTCATGATAAAGTATGTCATGTTGTACTTCTAGCTGAAATTTTAAATAAGTTTTTTTGACTCCACAGTTGATGGCAGTTGGTCAGCCTGGTCATCATGGTTGGATTGTCCAGTAACCTGCGGTGGTCATGAGCTGGTTCGAGTGAGAGAATGCAATGACCCTACCCCTAAGCATGGAGGGGAGGATTGTGAGGGAGATCCACAAGATACCCATGTGTGTAACAACGCCCCTTGCCCAGGTAGGTAACAAGGGGAGGATTGTGAGGGGATCTACAAGATACCCATGTGTGCAATGACAACCCTTGCCCAGGTAGATTAAGAGGGGAGGATTGTGAGGGAATCTTCAGGATACCCATGTGTGCAATGACGAGCAGTGGGACGAGGCAGTGGGCAAATGTGGGTTTACCGATAAGGTGACAAGTACTGCTATTGGCCAAAACCCTCTTTTTGGAACCAAACTTTTTCCTAGATAAATATTACATATGACAAGCTCTGTTAACCTCCAGCTTAACTTTCACCTCTTCAACATTTACAAATATTTTTATTGAAATGTTTTAGAATCGTACAATAGCCCTTATATTTATGACTGAAAGGAACCATTGCTCAGAGGTACAAGAAGTTACTCAGTTGTTCATGTATGCACACTGTACTTTGTGCAGCGCCTTTGATTGTGCATCTTCGCAATGCACATACAAGAATCAATGAGTATTTTCTTTTGCCTCGAGGGCACCCTTTAAGTTTGTGACATCAATGCATATAAAGGTCTATTGATTTGAAATCCTCTTCTCCTCCTGACAGTAAATGGCAGTTGGACACAGTGGTCAGCATGGAGTGAGTGCAGCGTGTTATGCGAGGGCGGGGTTCAGTCTAGGGAACGCACCTGTGATGATCCGACACCAGCTCATGGTGGAGCCCATTGCCATGGAAACTGGACCGAGGAGGACATTGGGGAACAGAGAGAGATTGAAGACAGAGGATGCAACCCTCAGACGTGTCCAAGTAAGAAACAAGAATGGAGCTATTCAGAATGTGGGTTAGAATCCTGGCCATGATAGTCATAGCTCTTGTGACACTGAGTAAGACACTTTACCTTGAGTTGTTCTCTCCATCATGGAGTAGAAAGGGGAACTGGAATGGGTTTGGAGATGGTGACAGCCAGGCCTGTATACTTCTCAGGAAGCTCCTGGAAGTTCCTGGAACTATTTTAATAAAGTGGTCTGATGAAGTTGCGATACCTTATATTAACCCTCCTATGCCCATGCTGAAATTTGGCCCAGTCAGCACGGCACCCACAGACAGTCACTTGAGTATTTTTGGTTGCATTGCCAATTGGTAGGTCAAACCACAGAGTCACACAGAGCTGTGTATGTACTGTCGAGTGGTTTTGGTTTGACCTATCCTAGCCACATGTCCTTGCATTTATTTGAGTGCACTGCACAAAGTCAGTGGGTTGGGAGTTACATACAAATTTTGAGTGTCTTTGGGTTTGACCTCCTATCACAGCCACATGTGCTTGCATGTATTTGAGTGCACTGCACAAAGTCAATGGGTTAAGAGAGACATACAAATTTTGAGTGTCTTTGAGTGTTAAACCTATAGGAAGGTTAAGAGTCCGTCATATATAAAATTTTGCTCAGTAGATATCTCAGTCCACAAGTCTTAACACTTTGAGATTAATTGGGATGTTACTGGAATGATAATTTCCTTGCATTTATCACTAGTCAATGGAGGGTTCACCCAGTGGACAGAGTGGCCGAATTGCCCAGTATCCTGCGGTGGTGCCACCATCTATCGTCATCGTAACTGCACAAATCCCATCCCCATGTATGGAGGTCTAGACTGTAGAGGAAGTAACGAGAGTCACATGATTTGTAACGGTAACATCCAGTGTCCAAGTAAGTAACAACGTTGTGTTTGCATAAACACAGAAAATTATGAAAACTGCATTACTGTATTTTAAGGTTTTTTTCCTAGGGAAGGGGAGGGGGTTTGGGGAATTGGAAGACCCCCCTCTCCCCTTAGGTCCTGAGTAATAAAATCAAATGGATCAGTCTTTTTCAAATTCCCAAATTGTCCATCCAATGTTTATTTAAAAAAAAAAAAAACTTTTTACATTGGTTCCCAGGAAGAAGAAAAAAGTTGTGCAAATTTTATATTCCCACATTTGCTAATGATTTCATAAGCCTTTTTAATAAAAAAAGAAACAAGCTCTTTAATTTCAAGAAGTTTTCAAGAGCATTAATCCCTGAACCTAACTCTCCTTCATTCAATCAGTTCATGGTGAATGGGGCAGGTGGCTGAACTGGGCCCCTTGCTCCAAACTCTGCGAGAACGGCACCACCTCTCGCATCCGTCTCTGCAACAAACCATCTCCCCTGTACGGTGGTGATAACTGTGTAGGTTACATGAAGGTGTCAGCCATCTGTAACACCCATAAATGCCCTGGTAGGTATTCTGTTAGCAAGATATGACTTGGGTAACAAGAAGAGAGAATTATAAATCGTCCTGTCAGAACAAGGTCATATCTAAAAATGCTTCTGCACTCATTTTTCTGTACTCATTCTCATACTCATGAACAAGTACTCGACTACAACTCTACAGATGGAGTACTCGTACTCATACTCGAGTACATTTTTCTGTACTCGTTCTCATACACATGAACAAGTACTCGACTACAACTCTACAGATGGAGTACTCGTACTCATACTCGAGTACATTTTTCTGTACTCGTTCTCATACACATGAACAAGTACTCGACTACAACTCTACAGATGGAGTACTCGTACTCATACTCGAGTACATTTTTCTGTACTCGTTCTCATACACATGAACAAGTACTCGACTACAACTCTACAGATGGAGTACTCGTACTCATACTCGAGTACATTTTTCTGTACTCGTTCTCATACACATGAACAAGTACTCGACTACAACTCTACAGATGGAGTACTTATACTCATACTCAAGTACATTTTTCTGTACTCGTTCTCATACACATGAACAAGTACTCGACTACAACTCTACAGATGGAGTACTTATACTCATACTCAAGTACATTTTTCTGTACTCATTTTAATACTCATGAACAAGTACTCGACTACAACTCTACAGATGGAGTACTCGTACTCGTACTCGAGTACATTTTTCTGTACTCGTTCTCATACTCATGAACAAGTACTCGACTACAACTCTACAGATGAGTACTCGTACTTGAGTACATTTTTCTGTACTCGTTCTCATACTCATGAACAAGTACTCGACTACAACCCTACAGATGGAGTACTCGTACTCATACTCGAGTACATTTTTCTGTACTCATTTTAATACTCTTGAACAAGTACTCGACAACAACTCTAGAGATGGAGTACTCATACTTGTACTCCAGTACATTTTTCTTTACTCATACTCATGAAAAAGTACTTGACTACAACTCAGACAAATAATATTGTTACATATCCTGTAATCTTGTCTGGTCAGTTCATGGTGGTTTCTCACAGTGGACGGTATGGAGTCCTTGCACTAAGACCTGTGGTGGTGGTCAAACACAACATACTAGAGAGTGTAACAGTCCCTCGCCGGCGTCTGGCGGTAAACCATGCTTTGGGCCGGCCATAGAGAAAAGGCTATGTGCAGCTTTCTACTGTCCAGGTAAGAAACAATCTCATCTTCTGGATAATGTTCACAGTCCTGGGGACTAATCTTCTGACCACTCTGCCACCTTTTTTGTGAGTCTTGTGACCAAGGCTGTGCATGCCATTTGATGAAATTCTGAAATGCATAACGCACCTCGTATTGAAGTTCACCACTGCAGTAATGGCAGCATACAGGGGTTGGTAGGTTGCTGTTTAAAATTCTGTTCTATGTCGACTAATCTCTGAAGTCTTGTTTGTAGGTTTGGTAATTATAACCAATTGCCAACAATAATAACTCATAAAATGTGCCCTTTTCTGTCATTAAGTTTGACATGCCTTTCATAACTGGATTTGTTATCAAACATGTAGTTCATGGTGGGTTCTCTCCTTGGGGTGAGTGGATGCAATGTCCAGTCACGTGTGGCGGAGCTGTTGTTAATCGGACCCGTTCTTGTAATAACCCATCACCTCGACACAATGGCCAGCTATGCGAGGGACAAATAAGATCATCAACTCTGTGTGCCGATATTGCATGCCCAGGTATGTTAAAACCATTACCCTAATACTCAGCGAATTATTATCACAAATCTTACCTGGGCCCAATTTCATAGAGCTGCTAAGCAAATATTTTTGCTAAGCAAGATAAAACAGACTACCAGCCAAAATTAATACATTGTTATATGAAAGATTGGCTGGTAACAAAGAAATCTGCTTAGCAAATGTTTTTGGTAAGCAATTTTTTCTGCTCAGCAGCTATATGAAATTGGCCCCTGGTTTTTATTACAGATGGTTATGATGCCAAACATCCTGGGAAGTTTCATTTTAAACATGAAATATCCAAAGCTGAAATCGATCAGCTGATGATCATTTTCCATGTTGGAATAAATACCTTGATCTATCCCCCTCCCCCCCCTAAAAAAATTCTGATCATCTGATCATATAGCTTGACTTGAGTATAAATTACACACTGTCTCCCGTTTAAGAAAATATTTACTGGGGATTTAAATGTTTCACAGTCGATGGTTCCTGGACGTCCTGGCTTCCATGGTCACAATGTTCAGCGACATGTAACGACGGTCATCAAATGACCAGGAGGAATTGTTCCGACCCTTCTCCGGCCTTTGGCGGAGCAGACTGTGTGGGTGAGGGTTACAGGAAGGTGATGTGTTACAATCAAGACCAATGCCCAGGTAGGAACAGCTCCTCAAATCTTAAAAAGATAATACTTTGTTTCCATGACCACAGAACATGTTCAAGGAAAGGTCACACCATTATCAGATTATCAAATTAAGCATCATCTCATCCTGAGAAATGATTCCTTCTGAAGTGCTTTCATCTTAGAGAAAACAGGAATTATTTTGTTGAATTTACATTCGACATAAAACTACGGAGCTCTGGAAGTGAAATCTGACTTGTTGAGATCCTGAGATAATTTCTATCAGGATGACGACATCCTAAATGTAGGATGTTGTCTTCCCGCGATAATGTATCTCGAGATATTTATTCCCGAGATAATTTATCTTGGGATGTCGATATCCTAAACTTATCTTGGGATGATGACACCCTACTTTCAGGATGTCGATATCCCAAGATGAATTATCTCGGGAAGACGTCCTACTACTTGTAGGATGTCAACATCCTGAGATAAATTATGTCGGGATCTCAACTAGTTGGATGGCACTTCCAGAGCTCTGTATAAAACAAAAAATATCTACAAGTTTATTGTCTTCCCCAAACTAGAGGCTTGAAATGAATGTATGCTACCAAACACAAATATTGTACCTTCCCTTTAATTCATGACCACATTCAAGAAAATACTGCAGAATTAACAGCTAAGAATTTCTTCACCTGAGATTTATTATTAAAGTCAGAAGTTGGTCGAAGTGAATGATAAATCAATAATTTGAATGACATTTTCCTTGTAGTTCTACCTCCAGCGCCATCTAATATCACATTCTCAGTGAGTGTAGCCAAAGGCGGTCTGGTTTCTGTCTACATCAGTTGGGAACCAGTCCAGACTGATGAAGCAACCACTGAATACTTCATTGTGCAGGTGAGATATCATAAACGCTTCATGTTCCATCTATTATTATAAACAGTCCTTGAAAACATTCTGGTGTTGCCAGCAGCAGAGTGTGGGTTCGAGCCCCGGCCGTGACACCTGTGTCCTTGAGCAAGACACTTAACCATAATTGCTTCTCTCCACCCAGGGGTTAAATGGGTACCTGTGAAGGCAGAGATGGTTTGCTCTCTATGCGCTAGAAATGGCAGCAATTGAGCTGTATACTCCCCAGGGAGCTGAGATGGTTTCAGGAATGATTTATGAGCCTTATGAGCCTTATGAGCAGGGATAATAATATAATGCGCCTTGAGCGCCACTTAGTTGGTGGATACGTGCGCTATATAAATCTATACATTATTATTATTATTATTATTATTTAATGGATCTGCTTATGGTAAGCAAAAAATTGCCGCTTACTAAGAAATGCAGATAATGAGGTGCTTAAGGCACAGTATTGTCACGATCAGAGCAGACTTTCAACAGGGCATGGAATCGTTGCCTTAGTTTAAGATGAATACAGTGATTAAAAATTACTGGTTCATTTATGCAAAAGCAACGGTTATATGACCTCATGTGGGGTATTATTTTCAGTCACTGAGTTATTCTAAAACTAGCACTTCGATTTCATGCCCTGTTGATCGTGATGTTTTGTTCCGGCAATGCACTACTTCTGTATGACAATTTGTTTCTAGTCTGATAGACTTCTGATATAACCAAATGTTTGGTATAGTTCACTAAAGTGACGTTTTTACTTTTCCCAAACTATACTGTCCAGGCCAAACGTGTCCACACCCAAGGGGCACCAAAAGGTAATATCTCGGCCTATGAGTGGCAGACATATGGTACTGTCATGGAGGTACATCATAGCTTACCGGTCAGGGATCGTAAACAGACTAGTGTAGGGTTATTCAAGGGAGACTTCATGGTACGTGTTGTTGCTGGTAATCAGTATGGGGAGACAAGCTCAGAGGAACATCCCTTTAATGGTGAGTGACCTCAACTGTGTATTTGTGTATTTGCTTTCTCTATTTGAACACAATGTACGAGGGATTTTTTTTAATTATTAAATTTATGCCTTAAAGGGATGGTACAGCATTGGAAATTGGCAACATACGTTTATTTCAACCCTCTGTTTTTTTCAAGAAATTTATCATAAAGTTAACCTGTAATTTCATGGCAAAAGGTGCTTACGTTATTCAGAAAAGAATGAAAAACTGTTTTTTGTGTTTTTTAATTTAAAAAAAATTCTCAAAAAGTTCTATGATGAAAGTACATCAGGTAAAAAAAATTGATATGTGTACCAACATTACACCAACATTTTGATATAATAGTTGGTTAATTACCACTGTTGTACCTTCCCTTACTTAACCTAAAAGCAACCCTAATTAAATAACTGACATGTTTTGGCAATCCAGTTTGTTTATTGTTATTTGTTTTGTTCATCTTCTCAAGTTTTGAAACATTTCCAAATTGATGCATATGTGTGTGTTTGCTTTTCAGTGATAACATACCTACGAGGAGGATCTGAACCTACTACAGTCTGTCCTAGTCTTGCATTGATGAGTCTACTTCTGGCCTTCAGTATCTCTCTGTGTATCTCATAATTACCAACACTGTACCTTCCCTTTAAATTAGCCTTTAATTAACCTATCTGAAATATGTGTTGACATTCTTGCCATTAAATAAATTATTGGTTTATTTATTTAAATATTTCTAAATATTATGCAAAAATGCTGTTTGGTTTAAAATCACAAATATGTGACTGGCTCTGGCAATTTTCAAAAGTGACCTCCCAAATTTATCGTGAAAATTAACGATGTTCCCAACAACTTTTTAGGATTTTTCTTTTTCCATCAAAATCTAGAGAAAATGTTCTATATGGTGACATGAAAACTGGTCCCTGGGGTCCAGTTTTTGACCTTTTCATGGCTGTTACACATTTATGGTAAATGCCGAGAAGTTTCGGATTTTGCCAGAGTGGGGTCACATATATGTATTCAATTTATGTAAGAATGGCAACTAGCAAATTAGACTGGCCTACTTTTGGGGGCAAGTGTCTTTAAGTGGCTCAAATGATTCATCTTGACAAAGAACTTTATCAAAGGCCAAAGAGTTGATTTTGTAAATATAAATCATTAAAACACAGATGCTTGAAATTTGTACAATTGTCCAAATAAAATTATATAAATATATCAGAATTTATGAAATATTTGCCAAATTTTGAAAGTTGCAATAATTTTGTGTATATGTTGTGTATCCTGCTGTTTAACTATTCAATGAACTTTAAACTTTTTGTGACTATATTGTATATCTTGTTTTTGAAAAGTGAAAATGTTTAAAAGTAAACTATATATACAAACATTCAGTGTTGCTCTTCCATGATTCGTCTGTATTCCTTCTGGTGGTCCACCATTCTCAAGAAAACGCTGTGTTTTCTATCGTGATATTGTGTTGTCTTGGTGTTGGGTCGGATGATGTCACCTGCTCTGCACATTGACTTCATAGCATCCTGTGGAAAACGAAAGATAAAGATGCCTTGACATTGTAACAGCATAATACTATATGTGAATTCTTGTTGTACCGTTTCATCAAATTGCATCAGACAAAATCATATATGGAAAGTCTGATGTACATATGAAAGAGGCTTCATTGACCAATCGTATTTGTGACATTCCTAGCATGATTGTATGCATAAAATAACTATATATGTAAAGATGATGTAATCTATGACATCACATGTTTACAAAAGAGCCCCAAAAGTCAAACTGTACTGGGCACAATATGTACAGCTGGTCTATGACAAGAAACCATAACATTACATCTTTTTCAATTCAATTCATTTTATTCATCATGTGATACACATGAAATTTGTTATCCTTTGTACAGCAGTAAACATTTCTTTAAAATATCAATAAAATACACACATTGCACAATAAATAAATCTTAAATCTTATTCAGCTGAAAATTAAACAAATTCTTGATGTTATGTGGAGAAGTATATACCTAGAGTGTATAGTTATAACCAGGGATCCATTGTTCTATAAGCTTAATCTACAGTCAGTGTTGACTAGTATGGTACATTGGGTGGTTCAAAATGGCTGCCAGTGACTTCATGCTTATTAGGCCAGTTAGTGCTGTATACACAACCCATGGAGTTAGTATTGAGATCATGCCTAGTGGTTCCAATCACTTACCTGAACAGTTGGGAACCAGCTAGAGGCACGAGCACCGAGTATAGATGCACCAATGAGAACGGACTCGCTTTCTTTAGGGAGAACAATCGGAAGACCTACAGAACAAAGGAGGCACAGAACAAAGGAGGAACGAAACAAAGGAAAAGGTTATTGATTTTGAAAGAGACGTCTCTCTGCATGATCTCAAACACAAGAATAGCACTCCCATCATGAATATTCCATCAAGCCATTTCAATGTTAGTTGACTAATCACTGTTGGAAATATAACAAAATTTGCATCCTTGCATTGAAAATTTGAACAGGTAAAAATGGTTAAAAAGATTATTAAAACCATTCCTGAAAAACCTTAGTGATGCATCGGCAGATAATCAGTTCATTTAAGCAGATGGTATTATATAAGGGAACGGGAACGTGAATGTGTTCTCGCGATAAATATTTACAAATGAGGCTGTTCTGCAGGCTGTGTTTTTGCAAGGTGTGCTTGGAAAAAAATAAAAAATAAAATAAATAAATATATATATATTTCACAAAAAACTGAATACAAAGAAAAGTATCAATTTGCTACAATGAGATTTATATTTCCAGACCTGGAATTTCATTCTTATAGGGGCAAGGCCACTTTTCCTGAGTAAAGGGCACTTCATTAGAATATCAGAATGTCTATATGGGGCACCAAGGCCAAGACCAGGGCAACAGAGGCCATGGCCTCTGTGTAAATCCAGGCCTCTTTTTCAGCAAATTAAATTACTGTCATACAACACAACTTTATCTCATTACCTATGATATCGGCGTGTATCTGTACAAAGAGATGGTTCTTACTGAGCCCACCGCATGCAAATATTGATGATATATGGTGACCTGCGCCCTCTATTGATGATAGGATATGCCTGGTACCATGCTGAATGGAAAATTAATAATGGATAAATGTTACTCTCAAACAAGGGCAGATTTAGGGTCACGAAAAAGAGGGACAAGGTATGACAAAACTGCAGGGTAAAACTGACAAAAACGTATGGTAGAGTTATGTGTACGGCAATGAAATAAAATGGTGAATTGCTCCTTCTCACCCCCCCCCCTCAATCAATTAAAATAAATACAACAATCTAATGAAACAATAAAAATCAAACATTTCTTCCTAATTCATTTTTCATTTTTTTTTTTTTGCCATTTGAATCCATGTAAAACATTTACAATAACACAGACAATATGGACCACACCTTCATATACTTGCCACACCCCTGGCCACACCCAAGTCTTTGATCTGATCTAAGACTCATGGAGCATCAGACTTCAATTCCCCTAATATCTCTGCTGATACTTACAGCAATAGATTGTACTGTAGCCAGGTAGAGTAAGGCAAGGTCATTGATAGTGGTCGACAGTGAAAGGCCGCTGATCTAATCAGTACAATAGAAGTCAGAAGAGCACCGAGATTAAAGGGAAGGTACAACATTGGTAATTATCAAATTAACAAATTATTATCTAAAAACTTGATGTTAAGTCGGTGAAATTATCAATCATCCTGAGAAATTATTGATGTGCTTTCATCTTACAGAAAACAGGAATTACTATGTTGAATTTAGACAATTTTGTCTTCTTAGACACTAGTGCATTCTGAGCATGTTTAAAGAGAATTTAAAAAAATATATAATTTGTTTTTATTTAACCTACCATTCCTTTAAGACTTGAATCAGCCAATGGTGACCGGTTGCCATGGAAATCTGGCCAAACGTGTAAATCTTTTGTCAACTCTGCTAAGGATGATGTCTGTTGAGTTGTTGCCATGGTTTCAAGTAAGTCGTACAAGAACTGGTATATGGATACACCCCTGTGAGACAGACAAATTGATTATTCATAACATAACTAAGTAAAAAAAGACCTCACTTGAACCCACAACCTCTTGCTTACTAGTGCAGATGTTTTACCTCTTGACCACTAAGCTTGCCTGATGATGACAGACCATCTTGAGTCCTATATAGCAGCAAGTACCATAATGTCAACCACTGGGTGTCTTATGGATGCCCTGTTTGCTAAATGGACACTCTGTAATAGTTATACACATGCCAAAGTATTGTAAGTTAAAATTTTGGACACCCTGTGTTTCAAAGAATAACAAATTGTAATGTCTTATTTGTGGGTACAACAATTTGCATTAAATTGTGTATTGGATTGGGATATTGAAAACTTTTCCCATCACCAACATACCTATAATGCACTGTATATTCATTTTTTTTGGCAGAGTCGGTGAAAAAGAAAATTACCAAAAAGAAAGATTTTGGATATTTCCTGGCTACACATACCTCTGATCAGCTTCTGTCATGAGTGTCTGATACGTTGGATGTGTTTCTATAACATGGTCTATGAGTTTACCAGAAGCACTCTGCCCTCCTTCATTCAACCAGTAACCTGGGACCATTGCACTGTAGTACGGACCCCATACCCCTGGGACGAAGGTTGGCTCCTTGCTTATCTGTAGCAATGAAAAACTAACGCTTGAAACAAAAAACCTAAGATGGTGCTTAAAGGGACCATACCGTTATGATCAATAGGGCATGGAATTAGAGTGATAGTTTTAGATTAACTCAGTCACTGAAAACAATATAACACATGATAAGGTCATATTACCGTTGCTGCTGCATAAATGAGCCAGTAATTTTCAGTCACTGCGTTCATCTTAAACTAGGACACTGATTCCATGCCCTGTTGAAAGTCTGCTGGTAGCTTACCGCCATATGGCATGATGATGTCCCACAAATTAGAGCAAGACGTGATGTCATCGTGGCATCTTCACTCGACAGTCCGAAGAGAGATACATCGGCACCAAGCACACCTTTAATATAAAAAAAAATTAAAATAAACATATTTTGTCTGTATCCTTATTTTATTCCAGAGTATTTTTGAATACATGTTGTTTTTGAAATTCATGAAACATACATTTTCCTTATTGTTCTCTTGTGGGGGATTTTTTTATGTCATTCGCTATAAAGTCTTCAACCAAACTTGTCATACAAATTCCATATATTTTCCATTTATTATTTCACATTTTCTTTTGAGTTAAATATTTTATATTTTAATATTTGTAGCTTTGCATGGTGAAAAGGATAAGTGAAAAGGATAGTAATTAGTTCTGAATTACTCCAGTAACCTCCAGATATTTTCAGAACTAATTACTACTAAATTTGAGAATTTCACAGTGTCACCGCAAACAGTCTTTACATGTTTTATATTTTGTTGTTTTTGATTTCAGAGTCAAAGAAGAGAAATATATTAAGTGTAGAATTCAACTGTGTTTGGTTTTCACAATTGCTCAAAATATAGATATTTTGATAACATACCTAGTCCTCCTGCATGGGCATCAATAATAGAGGTACCCACTGGAGTTCCTGGCTGGAGGCCAAGTTCTGCAGCCGCCTGATTGGTCAGTCCAGAACCAACGGGTTCCCCTGGCGACAGCACAGTATAAGTACCTGAAAAGAAAAAAGTTGTGTAGGATTTTATTTTATGTAGGGGCGATATTTGTTCAATAAAATAGTTGCCCCTCAACTCAAGGTGTTGATTATGAAAAATTAAATTTGTGATAGGAATCATCAGGGAATCATTTATGTGATTTACATGTTTCAGAATTAGCTGTGAGTGATGCTTTCATAAATCATTATTCAATTTATTTATATTTATATTTTATTTATATCACATGTAAACTATTTTACATAATACAAAACATATTGATACATATTTGATCACTTGTTGCAAAACAGGAGGGTGAAATGTTGTACAGGATCAAAGGTACACTGTTCTTTACAAGTCATTCCATTCAAAAGTTTAAGGGAGTTTTCAGATTCGATCGCTTCTTTGAAGCCTTACCAATTTTGGCATAATTATTCTCTTTAAGTTCACCAAGACCAGTCTGCTCCCAGAATGAATCTACCCATTCTCTCCTTCCTGCCTGATTGGCTTGGTATGCCCATTTACAAACAACGGAACACAAAGATCTGTTTATATAAATGGAATATAAATCAGAAAACTTTTAATTACTCCAATGAAAACAAACACACAAAAAAAAACAATTGTCAGTTTTCTTTATTTCATTCCATAGAACTCTTCACTCTCACCAAATCTTATAAGCCACTATACACAATTGATGATAGTCTGTAAATGCATCCATACTTTTAAAGATAAATCAAGATAAATATTATGTATAAAACTAATCTGTGAAAGTTTCAGATTATTTCAAAATAGTGAAAATGTATTCAGATTGTTTGTGTTCATTCCAACGTGGAATTTCTGTCTTTGGATGACAGCTAGAAATTAATTTGGGAAATTATTTCACTAACTTTGCTTTAAGGATAGCAACTGAGACGGAGGTATTTCAAGGGATTTTTTTATACCTTCATCAACTTATTCCACCTTTCAAATACTGACAGTTAAAAGGGTTGTAGTGAGACTGTCAATCCGCTGGCAAATGAGAGTAGGAGGGTTTATGCAATATAAAACAGACAACCATGGCAACCAAAAGCTACAGTTTTGATTAAAATTAGCTGGTAACCGTGAAAACTGTCAATCAATTGTTTCTTTTTAGCAGCTAAATTGGCAACGGTACATGTGGGTCTAAACAGCCAGTGGTTCATGCGTTATGGATACTCACCTTGTCAATGCTCCAGTTGCCCTCCATGTTAAGAAGTCCGGTAGGTCAAAGAAATGTCCGGCTTTATCCCAACATTCAGTTTTAAGATTCTGATTTTAAAAAAAGAGGAAAGATTTCTGTAAATACCAGTCAAAGTTACAATGTCAACATTTTGCAAAAGGAATAGCAACCGACGTACAATTTTTTGATCTCTCAAATGCCACCTGCTCAATTGGCTGTCACCCAAAAAAAAATTAGTTAAAGGGACAGTATTGTCATGATCAACAGGGCATGGAATTGGAGTGTTTGTTTAGATTAACTCAGTCACTGAATATAATACCCCACATGATAAGGTCATAATAATTTTCAATCACTGTGCTCATCTTAACCTAGGACACCGATTCCATGCCCTATTGAAAGTCTCCTCTGATCTTGACGATACTGTCCCTTTAAATATACATTATTAACCTGCACAATGTGATCACCTGTCCAATGTTGTAGTTTTCCATCTATGTACAGGAATTTACTGCCATACAAAATATGACCCACAGGAAGACCTTTAAGATGCTAGGGTGGAAGTAGACATGCAAGTCCTTTTTTGTTTTTACCACAACTCTTAAGGAAGCACACAAAATGTTTAAGAATGTTTAGAACAGTGGTGATCCTAACCAAATAAAACCTTATGTACCTGTTTTAACCACAGCAGTTTTGAAGGTTGCATTTCCAGAGACATGTTCCCACCTACGTATTGCAAGACATCATGTTTGGTTGTATTTATTGCAGCTGCTTGATCTGATGCTCGATGGTCCATCCACATTATAATGTTTCTAATATTATCTCCTGATTCAAATAAAAATGCCACAAAACTACTTGAGTAACAAATATTAAAAAGAAGGTACAACATTGGTATTTGGTAATTGTACATTCATCTCAACCCTTCAGTTCTCAAGAAATATTAAAATAAACTAATCTGTGAAAGTTTTATCACAACAGGTGATACTCACTTTTAGAAGAAAACAGCAGAAAACTGTTGTTTTTGTAAATTTGTAAATTTTACATTTACAATTCCTGTTTTATCTAAGATGACAGTACTTTAGGAAAAATAATTCCCCAGTACAAGACTTTACACCAAGTAAGTTTTTAAATGTAAATTAATTAATTTGAAAATCAGGAAATTTCTAATGACATACCTTAATAGATTGAAATAAAAAAAAACATGTATTACTAAATAATAATAATAATAATTGTGTGGACTTATATAGCGCACGTATCCACCAACTAAGTGGTGCTCAAGGCGCATTATATCATTACCCCTGCTCATAAGGCTCATAAATCATTCCTGAAACCATCTGAGCTCCCTGGGGAGTATACAGCTCAATTGCTGCCATTACAGCGCATATAGGGCTAATCAACCAACTCTGCCCTCACAGGTACCCATTTAACCCCTGGGTGGAGAGAAGCAATTATGGTTAAGTGTCTTGCTCAAGGACACAAGTGTCACGGCCGGGATTCGAACCCACATTCTGCTGCTAACACCAGAACTCGAGTCCGGTAAGCTAGACCGCTCGGCCACGACACTCAAATTTCACTGATAAACTGGTTATTTGTGAATAATTAAAAAAATTCCAAACATTCTCTCACCACTGGTACTGACAGTGATTGGTTGAAAGTTGGTATCCATGGCAACAAGTGAGCAGGTTGCATCAAATCCAATGCCTTTGATTCGACTTGTATCAAGTCCTTCCACCACTTCCTGTATGAAAGAAGAGAGGTTCAATGTCAATTGTCCTTAAATAGTCAATTCTCAGGATTATATGCACCTAATTCCGGTAACCCTGGTAACCCTTTTAAGATTTTAACCCACTTTTTGCCCTAACCCCTTTCAGAAAAAAAAATCAAATAAAATAATAAAACAATTGCATGATTGGATTCCTCTTATGTTAAAACCAACACAAGGTGATAGAGGTCAACTTTTTTGACCTACTTTCATAGCTAGGCAGCATTCTTCCCAGATATTGTCCGATGATTGCTCATAGATAACTCCTCTAGAGTGCCAGATTGTGATTGGTCGACTTGTTGTTGCTAAGATGACTCCTGTGTTATCAACTACTGCTGTGCGCACACTGGATGTGCCTACATCTACGCCGATGAACAAACTGGAGTCGGGCATTTTAATTTTTTTTTACTGAAATCAAAAATACATAAATTATCAGGTCTACGGACAATTGGAGTACAAACATGTAGAAATGTTTTTGTACAATAATAAGTACAGTTTTTAAGGTAGGCCTACTATAGCATATTCCCTCCTATAACAATTCCCTCCAATAAAAAAATAATAAATAATAAACACTCATGTCTGAAGGGAAAGAATGTAGAATACAACCGCCACTTTTCTATCAAAATTATGACAAATATAAGAGATTTTCTTTTAAAAGGTGATAGAGGAGACACTTAAGGAGAGTAAAGTGTAGTCAAGTGAGGACTGGAAACGATATTTAGGGAGATTTTGATCAAGCAAGATTATGAATGTATGGATGCACATTCAGTGAGAGATGTTGGCCATTTTGTCGTCTGCTAAAATAAAAGTAAAAACACATGCTTAGACATTTTGCACAAGTGGCGGTTGGGTTCGACATTCTTTCAATCTTTCCCACTATGGGATCGCGACTGATACTCAAGCAACTAAAGTTTATGATGAACTCTGTAATCAATAGTTAATTTACATGCATACTGTTGTCGTAAACCAAAACTTTTCGTTTTTTCTACACCATAAAAAGTCTGGCTCTTGTCAACTTCACATCCCTTAATCATCATGTAAAGCCTGGGTACAAGTCTAGTGCTAGTGGGGGGGGGGAGGTACATCGTGGTTTATCATGTGAGTGTCATGTGATCATTATTATTGTTCACACAAGTGCTACGTGCAGAAAGAGAAAGAGTATAATTTTTTTATTTTTCAAAGGTTTTTGTACGGTGATGATCTCGTCATGTTCTTCACACTTTTTTAACCGAATGTTTCCACCAGAGCGAAGTTGAACATTGCAATAGTAGTTTGACGAATTATTCAAGTGAACATGAGGAGTTTGGTGTGTTTTGTGTTGGTATTTTGGTATGGATTTCACAATGTTCAGACGACTGCCAATCATACCAATGCACGGAATAAATCGGTGACAGTGCCTTCGCATTCACAAGGTCAGAAAGGTGACGCAACTTTTTATAAATTGAACGTAACAATTCCTTTTTTTCTCTAGAATGAAAACACTTCAGATGGATTAATTTCTCAGAATGATTGACATGATTGATACTTGATTTTTAATTTTGCCCTACACCGACGCGTGATTGATACTTGTCATGCTTGTTGTAGTTGTACCAACTTCACACCACGTAATTAAGATAAATATTTGTTATTTTGAAAATCTGGTAAGGTTTAAAGTTAAACTAATCAGTAATCTAACCAGTCCAATGTTGTACCTTCCCTTTATTTTTTAACATTTTAAGGCAGACCAGAATAAACAAGTAAATAAAAAATTTCACAAATATACAAAACAAACATAATGAAAAGCAACAAGCAAAAAACCCAAACAGCAAAACGTTTGCAGAAAAACAAGTTTTTTTTAATCAAATATTTTAAAAAGTTTGTAAACATGGTACAGTGGTTCATGTATTTAGAACATAAGTTGTCAAATAAACGTTGTCATCATTTCTGTTTATTTACAGATAAAGTTGGTGGATTTGGAACTCTGCCCTTCCTCGTCATAGGAGATTGGGGAGGACAAACTGCCTATCCTTACACCACTCAAGATGAAGTTGCTTGTGCCAAACAGATGGGCGTAATCGCAGACAAGATGTGGTCACAATTTGTTCTTGCTCTTGGGGATAATTTCTATGAGCAAGGAATAAAAACTGATGCCTATGATAAACGATTCAAGGTAAGTGTCTCAAGTGGAGGTGTAGCTATTGGAAGATTGGGGGAACTCCTTCTGTATTAGGGAATATGGATCTAATTAAAAAGTTGACTCTAAACTTGATAAAAGTGATACAATTAGTATTATGTTTTTATCCTTTTTTTAACAGTATACATTTGAAGATGTTTTTACGGCCGACTGGTTACAGCAACCCTGGTTTGTGATTGCAGGAAACCATGACTGGAGGGGAAATGTCACAGCCGAGTTGGAGTACACTAAATTATCTAAGCGATGGTAAATACTTGATATTCCTAAGCAACACAAACACCAAGTCAAAAGTTAGGGCTGTATATTCGCACCGTGCATGAGCTGTTGAGGACACATGTTTTATGTCACTGTCAGTGTTAATCTAAAGGGCAGCGATAGTGCATTGTGTTTGGTGTATGTTCATATGTACGGAATATCTCCAGCGATCATTGGCTGGCAGAAGAACAATTGTGTAGTACAGTAATATACTCACTTATAGTGTACGCACAACGTTCATTTGACGCCAAAGTGGTTATCACCAAGACACTGGGTGCAAATTCACTGCTGGAGGGCTATGGTGTGCACTGAGCAAATGACTGCAGTAATCATAGCTCCCCAGTCCAGCTTAAAAAATGCCGAGTCATGGGAGACATGAACAAAAATAATTATATAACTTGCAAGGCACCAGTCTATTTTGGACACAAGCCTCATTTTGATTCCAATTGATTTTACATTTAAAAAAAATCAAGATGGCAGGGCTACAATGTAAATGCTATTGATTTTGGTTTTTTCTTGGTCAGGATGTTTCCCTCTTTATACTACTCATTCAAACGCACCCTCGAAGGGACAGAATCAACCGTTGTGTTCATTATGATTGACACAATTGTGTTGTGTGGCCAACTTGATGAGTGGAGCACACCAGAAGAGTTAGAGGGACCGTCGGATAAAAATGCTTCCGAAGTTCAATGGCAGTGGATTGAGAAACAGCTTCAGGATTCTATAGCGTAAGTTTCAAGTAAACGGAGCATTTCTTATTAGGCTGAGTAGTGCGTGTTCCTACAAAAGTCTAAATTGTATTCGGCAAGTCAATGTCAAGAGGGCCAGGGGTTTGAAATCAGGTCCCAGGGGAGAATCCTGGGAGTGGGGAGGAAATACTTATGCAAGGGGTCGTTGTCATCCATGGTATACACAGACCTCATAAATGTACACAGACCTGCATAGGATTGAGATTGCCTGGGTACCATTATTAGTACCCTACAGGTGACAATGACTCCTTCTGCAATACTTGTATCAGTCAGCTCACTGTGTTGTTGCTTACTTGTGCTGAAGGGGTCGTTGTCACCCAGGGTACTCCCAAATGGTTCCCAGGCAATCATGAAAGTACACAAACCTGCATAGGTTTGAGATTGCCTGGTACCATTGGGAGTACCCTAGGTGACAACGACCCCTGTTGCATTGTTTACTTGTGCTGAAGGGGTCGTTGTTACCTAGGGTACTCCCTAGTGGTACCCAGGCAATCCCAAACCTTTGTATGTTAGGACTTTTATGATTGCCTGGGTACCATTAGGGAGTACCCTGGGTGACAACGACCCCTGTTGCATTACTAATGTACATATAGGATTGAGATTGCCTGGGTACCATTGGGGAGTACCCTGGGTGACAACGACCCTTTCTGCTGTACTTGTTGAAATACATATTTCTCCAAAGAGGTTTAAATGTGGGGTATCCTTGTAGGCAAGATGCTTAGGCATATATCAGTCTGACATAAGGGGGCAGACAAAATAACATGATAAATTAACATGCAAAGTCAGGGGGGGGGGAACCCTGTATTCTTCCAAAGCATACTTAACCCTAACTCCCTAGGCCCGTTTGCTTACATATAACCTGAATCCTCCAAAATCCTGCAGTAGTAAAGCAAGCACATGACATGTATGCACACATGTGTTCCTAATCTGTGATACATGTACATGGCCAGGGACCCTCCCTGCATGCATGGAGCAATAAACAGTGTCCACTGACCCAAACACTGACCTTGCAATCACTACAACAAACATGGATGTACATGTACCATGGAAAGGCAAGCATGCCAAATAACCTCAATCCTCCAAAATCCTTCACTTTAGCAAAGAGGATTTTGGAGGATTTGGGAAGGTTAGGGTTAATATACACTTTATTTTTTTTCCCCTGTCTCCTTCATACAGTGATGATTATGTCATTGTCTCAGGTCATTATCCAGTGTGGTCAATCGCAGAACATGGACCGACTGAATGTTTAGTATCCCGTCTCAGGCCCTTGCTTATGAAGTACAAAGTCAACGCTTATTTCAGTGGGCACGACCATAACCTCCAGGTTTGGAAATTATATTTCTCACGTTTCAAAGGATCTTATCACATTTTCTCTCAATTGAGAAACCAGCAAAAATTGTCAAGGTTTTTGCATATAAGCTTTGTTAGATCTTTTTGAAACTACAATCTGGTCAGGGGAGGTTTGTTTTTCCCTTTTCCCACAAGAAAACTTCTCTCAATGTATTTTTATGTTTTGGAGTAAAAGCAAATTCATCAGCAATTTGTCAATATGAGAAGTTGTGATTGGAAGTGCTATGAGCATTATACACTGAACAAAATTATAAACGCCCCATGTGGCACTTTGAAACTTTTATTAGCCTTAGAGGTTGCAAAATCATACAAAATTCATTTTGTTGTTCAATATGCTACAGATTACTGTCCGTTAGAACACGATAGTGGCGTCTGGCAATCATGGACATGCATGTGGACACGGTGGGGGTCAGGTTGAAACATGGGGCGTTTATATTTTTGCTCAGTATATATATATATATATTTTTATAAAAGGGAAGGTACAACAATATTGGTATATGTTCATTTCAACCTTCTAGTTTTCAAGAAATATATCATAAAACTAACCTGTGAGAATTTTTATCGCAACAGGTTCTTAAGTTTTTCAAAAGCTCTTGGATGGCAGTTTTTTGAAAATTCAAAGTAGTAATTCCTGTTTCTCCACGATGAAAGCACAGATGAAATCATTTCTCAGAATGGTTGATAAGTGTACCAACTTTCACCCAGATAATAATTTGTTAATTTGATAAGCTCTGGTAATAACTAAACTTGTACCTTCCCTTTATTGAACCAATTATTGTAAACATTTGTGAGAGAGAAAAAATTGGGTCATGTCTTATGGATTAATCCATGTCTGGAGGGCATGACCACCAGTTATTTTGCCATGGCCTAATAAAATGATACATTTGTGATTCATTTGTGACTCTGTATTTTGTAATTTAATTTTTTTTCATAATTTAAATTTTACCAAATTGTATGTATTGTTTCTCTTAAAAAAAAAATCTTTTGATGTATTTGTCACATGTAATTTGGGCCTTGGACCACGAATTGTGATTTTTAATAAATAAATCAAATCTAAGAATCTATTTCCTTTCTCATTCAGCATATACGTGAAGATTATTCCACGGTTGAATACTTTGTGATCGGAGCGGGCCACATCGTGAACAGCTCCAAGAAACACAAAGACAAAATTCCCAAGGGCTCACTCAAATACTCCTTTAGCGATGAAACCAGCAAGGGTGGATTTGCTTACATCGTTGCCACCCCAATAAGCATGAGGTTAGTATTTGCTGCTGGACTCACAGGTCAAGACCTATACATGGCAGACATTCAACCACGGACCAGAGCAAAGAGGAAGGGTACAAAGTGGATCGATAAAGTGCCCCTTAACCGCACTGCAGTCAGAGGCAGGTCAAGACCCCACAAATTTGATGGCCAATAATTTTGTTTTCATTTGGGATAATTTGATGGTCATTAAGATTTTTTTCTTTGGATTCTGCCACTTGGGAAGAAGACAGGGTACAATATTTCTTATTTGTTGAGGGGATTGGCTAGACAATCTGTTTTCTTGGAGAAGGGGAAAAAATGTTTTGCTCATACCCACTCGTCTAGATCTAAGCAAAGGGTGTGATTGGACAGTTTGGAAAAATCCACGTAAATTTTGCTAGGGGTACTCATTAGATAAGGCACTTAGTACAACCAAGACTTTCCTTTATTGCTTAAATCTTTAAAATCTGGAGGATCACAACATTGTGAAAAAACGGAAAAATCACACCCCTGTCTAAGACAGTCAAAAATTCTCTCACAAGATCTTGTAATTGCAGTCTCAATGTATCTCGGAGGATCATTATTGTCAATATCCAAAGAACAATCCACAAATGGTTACGGTTTCCACTTTAAAAACTATATTTGAATGTAAATACCTTCCAATCAACTGCAAGGGACAGAAACATTTTTGCAATAACTAAGAAAATTGTCAAATAAGTGCTTCCTCCCCACACCTCTTTGATCTGGTTATCCCTTTTTACCACAAGTTAAAACCATTGCATTTAGATAAGGTATTTGGGAATATAATATATTTAAGTTTTCAGGAGAAAAGGTATTTTTTTGTAGTTTTTCCTTTTCTATGAAATGAAATTGACACTGGTCACTTCTTTTTACTGTATTTCTTTATTTTTGTATTCATGTATATTATGACTGTATTAAGCCAAAAAATGATATATGTACCATTTGATACAAAGTAAGGTGACTAAAATGAGATTGTTTTATAACACTTCTTATTCTAACATCCAATTGACTTATTTGTTGCAGGTTGTAGTACTTAACTTAATATTTAGTTAATTAATTTAATTTATAAATACCATATGACCGATGTACTGAATTTTTTTAGTTAACTTAAAACTTTTTCAAGATGCAACATTTCTGAAAACTGTGCCACTCATGTACTAACCTAGTCCATGGCATAGTACTCCAAGAACAATGTATTTTTGCCATTCATGACGTATTGTTCCACAAACTGACGCATAAGGTCTTAAAAAGTAGGAGTATAAGATCAGCATCTCATGATGCCATGCGGTAGGCTAGTAAAACTCGTAACCATACTCATTGTGTATGCGTGGACTTGGTTATAGCTGGCTGGCACACGTGTCCATCTTGTATTAAATAATGTACAAATTGTTTTGGGGGAAAAAAAAAAACTTAATGAATTCTTTAAATTATTTGCCTATACTTAAAACCTTCTCACAATACCATCTTTGTTATTTTGAATAGATTACTTAAACAAATTACAGTGTTGATAAAAGAGCAGCATTTTATAACAATCTATTTTGATATTTAACAAAAACTACATTACTTTCACCCCCTCCCCCCAGCCAAAGCATTTGACGCAAATCTTGGGCTGAGCATTTATGTTAAGTACAAACCAGGTGTCAACCACTCATTAGGTTTTAGTCAATCTCGTTCTCTGTCCCCTCACACAGTGTTATACATGGGAAGCAAAACTTTCATTCATTTCAGTATAAATTAGAGTTGTAGTACACATACTCGTCCTTGAGTACTCGTCTACAACAATAGAGTTGGAGTAAGAGCCGGATGGAGTACTCAATCATACTCGTACTTGAGTACATTATTTGTACTCGTACTCATGGACAAGTACTGCACTACAATCCGTCAACACAGTGCTTGTTCTGAATTGCGAAACGGAAAATTGTGCTTGTATGTTAGGATGTGCAGCTAAAACGGTAAAAATATGTCCAAACGCTTTAAATAAAAGTGCATTTGTGTTACTTATAACAATTATTTTTAGTTCGGTGACAATGTCACAAACACTGCATCTGCACCCAGTTGTCATAACCTGTCTGAACTCGGTTTTTTACAACAAATTTTTTAACAAATTAGGCTAATAATGATCGTTAACGTTAGCAATAAAGCACTTATGCTTTCTCTTTTAAATTGCTCTCCAGAAAAAATAAAAATAACTACTTGAAAACTGGAAATACTGATCTTAATCATTAATGGGCATTTTACAAGCAAGTAACTAACTGCAAATATACATGCTGTTTTGCTCAAGACTTATTGTGGGTATTTCGAGTTAAAAATTGTTTTAAAAATAATATCCATGTTTCCATGATCTCAAAAACCAAATTGATCACAGCTTTATGTAAAGTTGATTGTGGTATCCCTAGGATCTTTCAAACTAGATGAATACCAACATCCCAAAGCCAAATTTTCTTTCATCTGCAATGTTTCAAGGGACAATATTGTCATGATCAACAGGGCATGGAATTAGAGTGCTACTTTAAGATTAACTCTGTGACTGAAAATAATACCCCACGTGATAAGGTCGTATTACTGTTGCTGCTACATAAATGAGCCAGTTTTCAGTCATTGTGTTCATCTTAAACTAGGACGCTGATTCCATGCCCTGTTGAAAGTCTGCTCTGATCGTGATGATACTGTCCCTTTAAGAGAACACGGTGACATGACATTTCTTATTGAAAATTTGGGGCCAATCAAGCATAATTACATATTTTGTTTACAGTCATGCACGCCTTGTCCCCATAAAATGATAGGTTACCCCAATAAAGGTGGTGTGTATCTAAAATATAATTTCAATCTGCTCAGATTTCATTTTTTTTTAATGATGATCACATTATTCACAAATCTTTATCGCATATCAAAATCACAAATCCTTGTAAAACAATCCAATTCATGTGACAAATCATTATCAACTGATTCCATTACTTCTACAATAAAATAACTGTGCATGTACATACCTTGTGAGAATCATGTGAGCTCTTAGAGGATAATATTTCAAAATGGCTTGAATGGCCTTGGACCATTGATTACCAGACAATCCCCCACTGTCTTACATAATATTACATTTCAGCACCAGGCTCATCTAGGACACATTCACTGTTAACCAAGCTCAGTGTTGTAGAGGAAACATACACTAATGTGCCCTGTAAGAAAGAGGAAAGACGACAAAACATAAGTAAATGGAAATATTCTCCTAGTCCTCAAGTGTTTTGTTCTCATTGTACAATCCACTAACAGCCACCTATCATCAAACACAGTTCCAAGATGGCTGAAAAAGGAGCATACAATTTGTCCGATTATTTAACATCTTTTTATCTTCCTCCCATTTCCCATCTGACCCTCATGTGCTCCCTTTCTGTTTCATTCAATCAAGATGCACACAACGTTTAAATTTTAAATAAAATTCAGGGCTGTGAAGAAAAAGTAAACCACTGTTACTAAAATTAAGGTTGTAGAGTCAAAAATATGGTGGTGAGTGGGGGTGAGAATAATCCCCTTACACAACCCCTTAATTTTTGGTACAACTATTTTAATTCTAGTCCAGATATACCTTATTGGTCATAGATCAATCCCCGAAATCAAAGGTACAATAGATGAGGCACTACTGAATTGGACACATACATTTTATCACCTATCCTAAACCTAGCACCCAAACCTGATACCATGGTCGCACAGCCCACTTCGTAGATTAGCGCGACCGGGAGCGATGACACCTCTGCTTGCTATCGTCCGTTCTCGTTGGGGAGCGAGACCGTTGCCTCTTCTCTGGTGTCCTGCTACGACTCGAGTTACCATGCTTATGATCCTTCCGATCACGGGAATGTGACCGGGATCTATCAGGAGAAATGGTGATTTACCACAGAGAGTGATTTGTGTTTTCCTTAATACAACTGCAGAAAAGTTTGCTCCAGCATATATGAAAAACAGAAAGTTTGGATGCATTCCCTGAGACAAACAATCTTTTCTTACATTTCTGAAAAATTTCGAACTATGGGTTATTCGATGTTTTTTTGAGGGGTGTTATTTAATACAAAATTCAGCAAAAGAAACTGCATTCAACCTCGGTGAAAGCTTAAAATTCTGGTGGGGAATGTCAAGAGCGCTTTTTACGCAGCGCAGCAGAGAGGCACCTTGTGACTCAATCCCACCGTTACCTGGACCTCGATCGGCTGGACCTCGATCGGCTGGAGCTCGAACTGCTGGAGGATCCAGACTTTGAGGAACGGGAACTCGAAGAGTAGGAGCCAGAGCTTCGAGATGGAGATCGAGAGCGGGACCTCGAGGCGGTGTCTGTGCTGCGCTTCTTTTCAGCATCCTTGGTAGGTGGTTTAGTGGGGGAAATATCATCATCGGCATCGAGGTCATACTTTGATAAGTCTTCATCATCGCCATCTTCTTCTTCCTCCTAAAAACAACATGTGAACGATTGATGAAAGAAATGACATCATTAGAACTGACAATGTTGGGGTCACAGGTTTAAATCACTTTTTTTGTTCACTCCAAACAAAGTACTTATTCTTTTGTGGTTTATTTCATACTTTCAAACTCATTTGAGATATGACATGGTACTACTGCAAATTTCCTCAAAACATTTGAGATTGTTTCATATCCTCAGAAGGAGTTAGACATCTCAGCAGCAGGTATTACTGACTATATCCTCTGCATGACTTACAGTTCTTCAGAAGAAAGAATGTTCATATATGGGCCGAGTGTTGTGAAGTTCATTTCTGTAGAGGAAAGGCCAATTTTCCTTAGAATATCAGAATGTCAATGGGAACATTAGCCTAGGCCAAGACTTGGGAGCTTACATCAGATTGTAGTTTATATGCATCTAGGTCTCCATCATCTCCACTCTCCTCTTCCTCATCCTCTGCCTCCTTCGTGTCCTCCACGGCTATTGGCTTGGGAGGAAGACTACCACGGAACTTCTTTTTCTTTCTGCCAAACTGGAATGATGAAAAAAAGAGGGAAAAATAAAATGACTTCATGAAATGAAATAATGTAAAGTATTTTGGAACATTATGTGAAATGTGCTATACAAGAATGAATATTATTATTTATGCCAAAGATTAGAGTAGCCTAAAGTGAGAGAATGTCTGAAAACCATGGGTTACTATGGTTACAAGGGCCTAACAAGTTGATGTACTTGATAAAATAATCAGTTTTATGACTTCGGTGGGGAGTCAGCGGATCTTTTGATTAGATTTTGGGAGTAATAAATACAGGTATGAAATATTTGTTAGAAATAGAGTAACGTAGGAGCAGCTGGCAGGGGTATTTTTAAACTCAATTTCACTCATTTTTTTATCACTGATTTTTAAGAAAGACGTACATCATCAAATTCTCCATCTGAATCTTCTTTGTCTGATTTGTATTCCACTCCTTGCCTCTCATTGTAGCCACCTCCATAACCTGTGAAGAACAACAAATAACACAAACTTGAAGCTTTGCATGGTGCATGTATTGGACGACAATTTCTGTGTAAAATCAACATAACAATTTCTGTTTGATCTAAGATGAAAACACTCCTGTCAAAACAATTTCTCAGAATGATTGAAACTTGTTCGGACTTTACACCAGGTAAGTTTTAAGATAATAATTATTTAACCCTCCTACTTCTGGTACCTTTTTCATACAAGTTGATCCACCATTTGAAACCATTCGCTTTTGTGGTTTTGAATGGTGAAATAACTGTGTACAGTATTGATTCCCCCAAATGGTTTTGAATGGTAGGTCAGCTAATACAAAACCTTGTTTGGATACTTCTAAGTGGTGAATCAATGGACCCTCTATGCATTTGAATGGTAGTAAAGCTTGCTACCAACACTGTTCAAATGGTATCACCATGTGTGTACAAAACCAATGGGCATTTTGGTAAGTGGAAATTTTGAATGGTTTCAAATGGTCAAACAGTAGGAGGGTTAATTTTATAATATGGTAGTTACCAATGTTGTATCTTCCCTTTACATAGGAGAATTTGACATTTTCATGACTACAAACATTGTTTCTGTCCCCACAATTCTTAATAACCAGGTTTATGAAATCTATCTATGACAGTTTGAAACTCGTCTCCGTGTCCAATGACCTACCTGTCCGTGCTTCCACTTTGCCAAACTTTGGTGACTTACAGAGGTTGCAATCAGAACGTCTTGCCCAGTTGACATTACCACAGCTGTAAGTGAAAAAAGATTGAGAATAGTTAGACTGTACCATTAAGCTAATCTAAAATCAGGTATTTACAATTAACTGAATAAGTTTTTCTTGCCATATTTTGTATAATCAGCTGGAGTTTTTATTTTATTAGTGACCTATCTGTGACGACTGTGACAGTAATTTTTATAATTTTCACAGAAATTATTTATACCTTTCACAGGTACAGCTTTTAAACATTAGTTCTTATCCTGTTCTAGAAATTGCTGTTAAAATAGCTTAAAATACAGGTGATAGATCTTTACGATAAGAATGTCTTACGTTTTACACTGCCAGTCATCCTCGTTGAAGAGACCTTTACTTTTCTCCGCTAGCTGTTTACCAATTGCTGTGCCTCCTGCCTTGATTGTAGTATGACTCTTTGCTAAAGAATCAAAGAAAATAACAGGGTTAAATAAACGGATCTCTAAGTGCATTAACCCTAACCTTCCTAAATCCTCCAAAATCCTTTTTGCTAAAGTGAAGGATTTTGAAGGATTGAGGTTACATGCTACATGCTCTTTGCTAAAGTGAAGGATTTTGGAGGATTGAGGTTATTAGGCATACTTGCCTTTCCATGGTACATGTACATCCATGTTTGTTGTAGTGATTGCAAGGTCAGTGCTTGGGTCAGTGGACACTGTTTATTGCTCCATGTATGCAGGGAGGGTCCCTGGCCATGTACATGTATCACAGTTTAGAAACACATGTGTGCATACAATGTACATGTCATGTGCTTGCTTTACTACTGAAGGATTTTGGAGTATTCAGGTTATGTGTAAGCAAATGGGCCTAGGGAGTTAGGGTTAAATATGTGATTTTTAATTTTTTCTTGTGATTTAAATTGTGATTAAAATCAATGATTAAAATCAAATGATTTAAACCTTGGCTACAGCTATGATTTATAGCAGTTTCATCAATAACTGTACTACTTACCAGCACCACATCGATTGCACTGATGTCTGCGAGAGAAGTTTACATTTCCACATCTGAAAAAATGAATTGAAATATGTCACAATAATTTTAGCTTTCTGGTAAATGTACACTTCTACTGGAACTTGGACGGGGTGAGGTAGGCAGTCCTTGCATGCAACCTTTTCCCACATATGAGCGTAAAAAATTATATTATTTTCTAAAAATTTAACAACTAAAATTATTAGAAGGTATGACTATTTAAAATGTTCACAGATGTTAAGTGTGCACCCAAGTGTTTGTTGCCGTTGGTAAGCTCATTTTTTATAGAATGGTTGCAAATGATGTCACATGCCCAAAGGACGCCTTCGTTGAGGTAAAAAGGTCTCTCATTGGCTCATGACAAGAGCTGCACGTTCCCATTGTTTGACCTCAAACAGCAGTGAATGCAAGATCTCTCTAGACCTTATGCATATGATGTCACAAACTGAGGGCACAATTGTTTAAAGGAGGTAGGCCTAGGCCTAACTCATTGGTTCATGTTTACGCATAAGGTTTATCGCAAATATCACTGAAGCAACTGCCGCAAAGCATTACAGGGATACCATTTGGAGCATCTGTTTGGCACAGCTTTTGTGACGTCAGTAATATTTTGTTTGTCCGCGCGGCACGCAGTGGCGCTGACCGCTGTTGCGCCCACAGACATCCCACAATTCCTTGCAGCTGCTATTTGCGATAAGCCTTATTGCACGTAGGCCTACCTGTTCCGTGATTTTTACTTGTGTGTGTACGCACAGCACGCATACATGAACCAATGAATGAGGGCAGCTTTCAGTTTGTGACGTCAATGCAGGTCTATTGACATGACTGATACGTGATTTAGGCCTAGGACAAACATGGACTGGACATGATGGAAGGAAGAGACAAGGCACGTTAAAATAAGGCAGGCCTAACGATGTTTGCATGATGATTAACACGCAAGAGAATACATCAAATAAGGCATACGGAAATCAGGTCTTACAGTCACTGCATTGCGACTTTAGTTAATGGCAGGCGTACCCCATGTAACACATTATTAATGTGCATTAATAAGACCAGTTTGTGATTAATAAAAATTTATAAACAGTCTTACTTTGGATCTGCACAGACCCAATCACCGTCACTGGTTGAGTGCTTACGCGACATCTTGAAACAAGTTGATG
This sequence comes from Zoroaster sp. YZ-2022, assembly GCA_029582265.1. Taxonomy (NCBI): domain Eukaryota; kingdom Metazoa; phylum Echinodermata; class Asteroidea; order Forcipulatida; family Zoroasteridae; genus Zoroaster; species Zoroaster sp. YZ-2022. Next base: position 1,727,708 of record CM055825.1, on the reverse strand, counting down.
GTACCCGACCAAACTCATTTACTATACAGTTAGGATGAGTGCGTTATAGATGCATGATGACGATCACCAGCGTGGAGTCTGTGTAGTCGTGAGCTGCCACATGAGGGCGCGATTCCTTTCACCGCGTGGTGTGATGTGATGAATTATTTTTTGCTGGCTTCAACCAAAGCTTCAACATAACATGCTATATTATTATACAGTACATACATACCGCACCGTACCACCTTTTTGAGATCTGTGATATTTCGATATCAGCTGTCGATGTCGGTGTACGCAATTTTTAAACAATTTTCTGAAGTGATGGGTGAGTATTGTAATTTATGTTTTACTTTGTTATTGTTGATTTGTTAAAGAATTACCCCAAAACGTAGTTTGTTTGCATGTTAAGGCGAGATTTTAACGAGAAATATTACTTTGACTTGAGTGTTTTCCAACACAGCGGTTTTTATCAATATTATCAGTGATGAAGTCGCATGGTTGCTGTAAATGTGTGTGATCAGTCCCGTGTGATCTGCCCGCCTGTGTGATTCATGTGATGAATTCGGGAAATTATTTCACAATCACAATTGAATTTGTTTGTCTTCTGGAGATGTCAATTCCACGTTAGAATGAAAACAAAAGACAATTAATAACATTATTGGTCCAATACCCAGAATGTAGGGCCACACCGAAGGTTATTTCTTATAAATTTACGTAATCTGAGTTCTGACTTAAAAATACACAACTGCGGTTCCTAGGTCAAATTCAGAAAAAGGGAAAAATTTTGCCCTGCATTCTATAGGTACTCCATTTTAATTTGTAACAATTTTACATGTGGGGTGTCGTGGCCGAGCGGTCTAGCTTACCGGATTCAAGTTCTGGTGTTAGCAACATAATGTGGGTTCGAATCACGGCCGTGACACTTGTGTCCTTGAGCAAGACACTTAATCATAATTGCTTCTCTCCACCCAGGGGTTAAATGGGTACCTGTGAAGGCAGAGTTGGTTTGCTCTATATGCGCTAGAAATGGCAGCAATTGAGCTGTTTACTCCCCAGGGAGCTGAGATGGTTTCAGGAATGATTTATGAGCCTTATGAGCCTTATGAGCAGGGATAATAATATAATGCGCCTTGAGCACCACTTAGTTGGTGGATACGTGCGCTATATAAATCCACACATTATTATTATTATTATTATTATTATTATTATTATTATGTCTGTAAAAAAAAGTTTGTGATTTTCCTTTCAAGTCTAATTCTTGCATCAGGGCCCCCCCAAAAAAGTATCCGGTTTCTGGTCATCGGTTGACTTCAAAATCTGTGGGGTGACCCGCTTTTTTTTTTTTTTGGCCATCTTTTCTTTTCTTTTTTGCTAACACTACAGGGAAATATGTGATACATTGTATACGCATGGTGGCTAAGAGAGGCCTCACAAATCGGGCAAACGTTCATACCCCTAGGTGAAAAAGTCATTTAAAGCACAGCACGGCAGAATTCCGATCGATCCAGCAATTTTGGTTGCAATTTTGGTTGCAATTGAACATCATTTCATAGCAAAAAAAAGAAACATTAAAAATGCCGACGCGCGGGTCTTAGGCAACGCGCACAGAGACCAGAAACCGGAAGCAGATAAAATGTACCATTATGTACCATTTATTATAATTGATTATGACTCCCAATTAACATTATTGTAACTGCCTATTCATGGCACAGAGATTGATTTTATTGTAATATATGAAGAATAACTGAGAATGTGCACTCATAATAAGGATAATGAATGGTACATCTTACTTAACTTAACAAGGATACCATGTCACAAAGCTTACCCCAACCTGGTGGAATGACCAAAGAACGTACACTCATAATAAGAATAAACGGTACATCTACCTACGTAACAAGGACACCATGTCACAAAGCTTGCCCCAACCTGGTGGAATGACCCGGTTCAGAAATAATATTTTCTACTTCTAGTAGTTACCGACCATTTTTGCTACTATACTTTAACCCTAACTTCCTTCACTGACACCCTGCTCAATGCAACAACATCCATCAGTTGTCCACGTATGAAGCCTGCTGAGTGCAACAAGATCCATCAGCAAGAACAAAAGATCTTTTGTTCTCTGCTCACTTCAACAAGATCCAACAGATTTTACATTGTTGGATTCTGTTGCATTCAGTATGCTTAGGGTTGTAATATTTGTAGCTTTGCATGGTGAAAAGGATTTAAGTAAACTAGACTGTTTGCGGTGACACCATGTGAAATTCTCAATTGAGTAGTAAGTAGTTCTGTCAAGAACTGGTGGTTACAACTCAGTGTTTCGATCAGTATGCTCTGACTGATGAGTCGTAACCATCAGTTCTTTTTAAAACTAATTACTACTCATTTGAGAATTTCACATGGTCAAGATGTTAGCCAGGATTTAGAAATAGGGTGTCCAAATTTGCCAGAAATTTCAAAACAGAGTGTCCAAATTGTTCACTTACAATACTTTTACATGTAAATGACAGATGAGGGTGTCCAAAAAGACACCCAGACACCCCTCTGTCTAACACTGCACATGGTGTCACCACAAACAGTCTTTACTTAGGGTTGATGTAATTTACATGTAGGAAAATTATTTTAAAAAGGTATAATGCCTGTAAATAAATAAAGGTGTTGTCTTGAGTTGAATTGAGTGTGTACATTCACTGTAGACACTCTAGCTTTAATCTGATAAACTATGCTGGAACTATGAGACCGCGTTTACACTAGATCCGGCAAGGGCGATCAACGGAGGATCAGATCCTGCAAGGGCGATCAAACTGATCGCGGACGCGTTCACACTTGAGTCTGATCGTGCATTGATCCCCCTAGCCCGACCGTCGGTTCAACGGAAGTTCCACACTGCTCGTGTGACAGGTCAACTGAGCAAGGTCATTGATTGTGCGCACACGCAGGCACACGCGTTGCCCGGGGTGATGCATGCTTCGGCCATGTCGTACAAGAAATAACGTAAACAACCACCAACAACACTAAACCTTAAGTGTACTATAATACTGCGACAAGAAAATACAAAATATGGATATACAAAATGATTTTCAAATACTAATGAAAACCGTGGTATTATGATAAAAAAACACGAAAGCCTGATGAGAAGGAAACTGGTCGATGCATAGAGGTAGAAATGGTCGAAGCATGTGGTTAAATCACGCACGGTTGTTGCATGCAGAACAGGGATGCAAATGCCAAGTACCATTCAAATCGTGTAATGTTCATTTGTGCACAGAAATGCTGTGTTACGTGTTGGAACCAGTGTAATAAGGGGACGCTCTCATTGCATAACCAACACTGGTTGTTTACAAGCTTTCGCGGTTTATTTTTTTTCAACTCGCGCTCCAGTCTGTTTGATTAGACCGGAAGTCGGTGGGTCAAATTGCGGGGTCTGATCCTGCGTTGCGTTCACACTACGTTTTTGATCCACCTTGCAGGATCAGATCCTCCTTTGATCCCGCAATAAAGGGGGATCAAAAAGGAGGATCAGATCCTGATCGCTCTTGCGTTCACACTAGCTGTTGATCGCCCTTTGATCGCCCTTGCAGGATCTGATCCTCCTTTGATCGCCCTTGCCGGATCAAGTGTGAACGCGGCCTGAGAGAACCTTGTAATAGAAAAAGAGTGACCACTTCAGTGACTTGCTTAGTCACCTTCACATCACAATGGGAACTGTCAAACAATGGACTACATGTAGGTAACCCTACATTCATATTTGCTCACAACTGGCTTGTGGTACAACAATGAGACACTCTGAACCAGTGGGAGTCTAGGCAGGGCTATTTTCCTTGTATTCCTTAGATATATCCCTGCCCAGATTTTCCTTTGGAGGCTGTGAAGTTATTTAATGTGGCAGAGAGGTCATGGAGTGTATGGGGTATGAATTAGAATTGAAGTAGTCGTTTGTGTTGTTGTTATTGGACTGCATGGTTTGGTAAATGTTCCGTGTCCTTAAAAGACCTTTGTAAGGTTCCAATTGGAACATGTCGAAATTTGTAAAGTAACGCCCACAATGCGGATAAATTATACTCTTATTATTTTTGTGTACCAGAGCTTGAAATTAAAGGCAAGTTGATGATGGTATTAATCTTCCCAAGAAATAAATGTCTGATTACTCTATCAGTGTCCTCGTTTAAGATGAACACAGTGACTGAAAATGACTGGCTCATTTATGCAGCAGCAACGATAATATGACCTTATCATGTGGGGTATTATTTTCAGTCACTGAGTTAATCTAAAACTAGCACTCTGATTCCATGTCCTGTTGATCATGACGATATTGTCCCTTTTAATAATCTGAAACTTTCACAGATTGGTTGTTTTATGTTTCAAAGAAAGCATACTCACAGAAGCAGCTTTGCTAACATTACCAATGTTGTACCTTCCCTTTTATTTATTTATTTATTTATTTATTTTTTTTTTTTATTAAGGAAGGTTTATGAGTTTGAAGATTGGGTGTGGTACACATGTTTTACAAATAATGTATTTCATAATGATTTAGATCAAAACATGGCTGTTATCACTAAGACTGTGCCGGGTATCCGGGTACCCAACCGAAACTGTCATTACCCCGTTCCATTTTTTGGTTCCAATTACTTGTAAACGACTTTTGAAAATTTTGACTGACCATTTAAGCCACGAAAATGGAAGTCTCCAATTAAATTTTTTTTTTTTTAATATAGGTTCACAAAATTCCACATTTATTATGACTCTAATAAAATAAGAGAAACTTGTGTTCATATTGGTTATTTTATACATTCAGGGGTCTTTGTGTGTTTTTACAAAATTGTTAATACGGGTAAGTGTACCCAAGTATCCGAAGATTTCCAATTTCGGGTATCCAGTTCCCGAAATAACCGCAAACGCACAGCCTTAGTTATCACTGGATCAAAAGGAAGCTCTTAAAGTTATTTTCAAGCAAAAAACCTCAAAAACCGCAAAAACACAACAACAAAAACATAAAAAAACAAATTTTTACAGCAAATTAAATTTGAAGGAGTAATAATACTTTCTAATTAAAACTGTAAGCCTTGGGATTTTAGATAAATGTGTACATTTCAACATGCTTTTATCTTTCACAAAAAAACTTCCACAAAAACATTTTTTGCTTAAATATTATCTTCTGGAATGAAATTACAGAAAATATTTCAAACTTGTTCATACTTTATGATCTTTTTGAATGACTCGGTACATTTATGTAAAATTAAAGCTTTACAAAAATATTAATAGAGGAACTGTCGTTTATCCTAAAATCTTTCTAAAAGGCAAAGTTTAAAAATAAGCATGCATATTTAGTTTTTTTTAAATCTCTTTTGCCGTCTAAAAAAAGCTCCAATGTCTTCAAATATCCCTGCTTTGTCAATTCGACTGATTTCCTGTAAATCGTTATCAGTAATTTCCAGTTACAATCAGTGACAGTTCTAATAAAAGCCTGCCGCAAAATGCTATATATGCATCAAGTGTCGATATTCTCACTTCACAAATTAAGACATAATTCAAGATGGAGTGAAGAGACAGCTTAAGACATTTCTATCACCACCTTCATATTACATAAATTTGTGTCAGTGTGTAATTCTAGCCAATACATGAACTTCAATTACAGTAAGGCTGTGCGTTTTCGGTTATTTCAGGAACCGGATATCAGAAATTGGAAATCTTCGGATATCTGGGTACCTGTAAACAATTTTGTAAAGATACATAAATACTCCTGAATGCAAGTTTCTCTTGTTTTATTAGTCATAATACATACATGTAGATGTGAACTTACTGTAATAATTTACACATTACATACTGTAGATTAAGTTAAGCACAGAAGTTTCTGCTTAAGTAAGCTGCCACTTTTGACTGCCACTGACGACCTTTTCAGAAGTGGGCCATGTGATCAATTTATTCATGCATGCAATTACATTTTACTGTTTGCTATGTGATGATGTTCAGTTGTAGGTAGAATGGTCTGGGAAAAAAAGAAAAAACCCTTAAAACTTTTCAGAAGTGAGCCACATGATCAAATATGCAAATAATGTTAAGGGTTATACACATGTACATTTTTGGACACAAATTATCAAAAGAGCAAATGAAATATTGCAAGGTAAATAGAATTGTCAATGGAAACTATGTGCGCAATACAAACAAACGACAATATTATCTATCATAACAACAAAAGAAACGTCACCCCTAAAAATATTTATTATTTTCATTTTATAATTAATATAATTTGTTTAACCCTAACTCCCTAGACAACAAAGGCAGTTGGAGGATTCTGAAGGATTTTTATTGTTCAGTAACAATGCTTAGGGAGTTAGAGTTAATGAAGAATATTATGAGTATGGAGTGTAACACGAACACAATGTGGAAAATTTGGTTGACCTCAAAATTCGTCATGCATGACGTCTGAGGACACATAAGCTAATTCTCAGACTTATCAAAATTTAGGGGGTGACGTTTCTTTTGCTGTTATGTATATAAAGATTGTCATCATTTTAGTATGAAGTCATCATTTATCAAGGCGGTCATAGAACCCTCTGCGAGGCCATTGATCTTGCTCACAAACAGCCAATCCAACTCGTAGGTCACATCTCAAATATCTCTGAGTCAACCCCCTTTAAATTGGCACCCCACCATGGTTGTCAGAAGTGCCAAAATAAATCGGTCCAACTCTGATATCAAAAATTGGTTAATATGGCTTGTGGTTTACCTTTAACTTTTAAAACCCAATTGGAATTCACCATATTTAGATTAAACCTCTATTTCTGTTTTTATTTTTTCATATATATTATTTGAATTACATGTATCTAGGTTTGACCAAATAGACTTATAGGCGTTTCCTTTTGAAAACTTCTGAGGTTGGTTTCATGTTGACTTAAATCTACTGAAACTGTTAATGAGTTTAAAGGGAAGGCACAACATTGGTTGATAATGCGTTCATCTCAACCCTCTAGTTTTCAAAACTAAATCATAAATTACCAAATTTCAATCCAAATAATAAAATTACTATCTGAAAGCTAACTTGATAAGTTGGTAAAGGTACAGTACTTAGAATCATCCTGAAAATGCTTTCATTTTAGAAAAAATTCAAATAAAGTATGCACATTTTTGCCATTTTTTTTCTAAAAAAATATTTTTTTCCACACTTAACTCATGACTTAGACTAAAGGCTTACTTAATGACAATTCATTATGAAAATATTTCTGTCTGAAGTGCTTGCATTTCAGAGAAAAATATAATTTAAAAAAATATTTTGCTCTGTCTTTCTGTTCAAATTGTGAATGATTTTTTTCATGACTCTGCATTGAGCAGAAGCTTTAACATGTTTTTTTTTAATGAATGTAATCTTGATTCAGAGAAAGTAAGCATCAGTTTTTCCCAACATTACCAATGTTGTAATTTCCCTTAAAGGGACAGTATCGTCAAGATCAGAGCAGACTTTCAACAGGGCATGGAATCGGTATCCTAGTTTAAGATGACCACAGAGACTGAAAATTACAGGCTCATTTATGCAGCAGCAACCTTATATTACCTTATCATGGTGGGGTATTATTTTCAGTCACTGAGTTAATCTAGAACTAGCACTCTGATTCCATGCCCTGTTGACCCGATATTGTCCTTTTAAGGAAAAACAAAGAAAACAGAATCACAGTGTTTGAATTGAAACTAGAACCTGTGCTTATTTCAATAAATTGTGGTTTCTAATAATAATAATAATTGTTTTGTAACTTTGCTCCACCTCTTCGTAACCCCTATAATATAGTGGTACATTCTTGGCTATCCAACAGTTAAATACACACCTTTAAAAATGTAATATTATAGTCTGGCTCATCTAACCTTGTAATGTATATTGTCAGTGTAAACATCAGCACCAGACCATTCCGAAGGCCATCACATTGTAGGTAAACATGCATTCATACAACTTGACACTTTCTGGTACTCAGACATGCCCTGCTGTTTTGATAGATCATATTCAGCACTGCTTTTAGTTTTACATGGAGTGTAGTTCCCAGGGACTTGGGTGAGGTTCAACAAAAGTATCTTTGGATGTATCTCAATGTCTTAATATCTTTCTGGCATTTTATGTGTAGGGTGAATTTATGCAGCCACATATCTTGTTGTGATATAAAAATTGAACAATGTAAGTATGAAAAATAGTAAATTTACATGCATTGGATTTGTGCACTGTGATCATATAATAACATTTACACTGTACTGAAGTATATTGTATATAATGTAAGTATAAGTATATTGTAACTGCATCTAATTATATTTTATTAAGTGTGTACAATGTACATACAATGTAATTGAATATATTGTACAGAATTATGATTGTACGCTTAACGAGTATGTACGTACACATATGACCACTGGTGTGGAAAGTGATGATACAGTTGGCTGCATGTGTTTTCCCAACAAAGAAATTCATGAATTTTTTTTTCCAATTAAAATTTCCAGCATTCCTCACAATTTGCCACACTCTAATGAACAAACCAATATCTCAACCCATTATGTCAGCAAGGTGAATATTTCTCTAAAAATTTTGTTTTCTTTTTTTCCCCATTACAGACGATATCAGCAATCTATCCTGAGACTGTGATATTACTGATGAATTGACCAAGAATAATCGTATCTACATTAACAGAATACAAAAAAACCCATTTCCACACCGTTGAACTAAGGTGACCCAGCTTGGATAGAACTCATTGTCGTTTGAGACCAATGCTTAAACTGTAAAAGGTACAAATCCTTTGTTGCACACTTGATTACTTTCATAGACCTTGCCAATTGGAGAATTTTGCTGGTTGTGTACATGTACGTCAATGGAGGGAATCACCACTGACGGACCAGTGTTGCTCCTGCGTAATTGGTAAGTAACTCAGTGGTTCATCAATGAGTCACACTTCCGTACAGATTCTTAACTTTGGTGTTGTTGTTCTGAACTATTTTGTCAAAGCTATTCTGTATAAATTTCCTAAACATTTTCACAGTTTTGTTTGATTTGTCGATTCAAGCAACCATTATTTTTTGTTTCAGATATTCCTAATGAGTGCCTCGAAACCTTTGAAGACGATGATATCTGTACTTTTTATAAATTTTTGAATAAAAACATTGTTTGAATGTGAAAATGTTTTTTTCACATAGTGATACAAAATGGGCGTGATTCATATTTCTGCAATTTACCTGTAATGTTATGTTTAGTTTTAAGCTTTTTGACCCTCATTCAGAAGGCCATTCTTGTTGACCTGAAGGAATAACCTTTGGATCATAACAGTCATCAACAGAGAATGTGTTGCTCCATGCACCATGAAGCGTATTACAAGTTTTTATTTGTATTTTGTTTGAAATCTCTGCCAGTTACGTGGACAGCCTACACGTTTACCAAAACATGTAGTTAAAGTAAATGTGTATCTGTATTTGTGTACAAAAGATATCACTCAAGTTTGGAACGATGCACATTCCACACATATTTGTTTTAAGACTAGAGAAGGGTATGCTAAAATGTATTTTATATACGGTATTTGACATATATAATAATTGTTTTTAATTAAAACAAATCACAAACTTATCATTTGACTGATATTATGTATGCATACATGTACATACACACAATGTACAATAATGCAGTATATCAAATGTAGTACATTTTACACTACAGTGACAATATAGACCGATCAATACTCAAGGTTTTCTATTATAATTAACCTTAATTTTCCTAATAAAAATTTTTGCTACATAAAATAACATTGTACCAACAATGAATCTGAACATTTAGAATCAAGTAATATTTGTTTTAAATATTTTTTTCAAAGTGACACAGCAGTATTTTCACACCCATGGCCATAATTTAAATAAATTACTTGTTGTATATTACTTGTCAGTGACACTTCATCAGCCATAGGTATTAAGCATCATATTTCCTGTCTTGAGAGTTTTCCCATGGTATGATTTAACGCGTTCGGCGGAACCATTCATCACTGGCCAACCTGCTGTAGTCATATAATACCAGCATGGAGAGTAAATTGAAACCAATTATCTTTATCTTCTGACCAATTAAATGAGATTGAAATGAATACCTTGATAAATTGAATCCAGAGGATCAGATGTTCGGTAGTTGAAAGATTTGTGCAATTTGCAGGAGCAGGACTTCTCAAGACAAATATAGTAGTGAGCCTATCAAAATATACCATGATGTTTACTTCTTTGCATGCCCACTAAGATGTTTACACTTAATACAATAATGGAGTTTTCACATGGTGTCACTGCAAATAGTCTTTACAGAGCATACTGATCAAAACATTGAGTTGTAACTTGCAGTTCTATTCAGAACTAATTACTACTCAATTCAGAATTTCACATAGTGTCACCGCAAATAGTCTTACTTAAAAAGTTGCTTCACTGGTATGACTTGTTAAGTGCAAAATATTTTTATGTTAAACACTTTGATTGATTGATTGATGGATGGATTAAGTGACACATTGGTTATATATTTGTACCTTTTTTATTTTATTTATTTATTTATTTTTTTTTGGGGGGGGGGAGGGAATGATCTATATGTATAATCCTTTTTGTCATGATTTTTTTTCTTCAAAATTCCTTATACGATGTACAGTACATGTTCATCAACGCTGCTAGTAATTGTTGCAGATGTTTTGACAGGCCCTGGGATTTACCTTATAAATGAAAGTGAAGTACATTTTTTTTCATTTCCGTTCCTTGATCATATTGCGTCAGAGTTGACCTTTCTTAAGCAATAAAAGTTTCAGAATTCATTATGGACATTACATGTTATATGAACCATGTTATGCACATGTTGGTACAAAAAATGCTAAAAGGAAATAGCTTGCTGAATGAGATTTGAAAATATCAATTGAACAATTTAGAGCCAGCAGTATGTGGAATTCCGTAGATAAATGGATTTGATCTTGCTTCTTGGTTTTATAAGTCCTTGCTACATGTGCATGGTATCTTTGTGCACTGTTGGAGTACCGAAATGACAACAATTAATTACTTGTAGATGACCCTGAGCAATCATAAACAGAATCTGAAAATATCAATTGAGCAATTTAGAGCCAGCGGTATGTGTAACTGTTATTTCATCCAAGCGGAATTCCGTAGATAAATGCATCTGATCTTGCTTCTTGGTTTTATAAGTCCTTGCTACATGGTGTCTATGTACGTGTACACTGTTGGAGTGGCAGAATAAGGCATAAAAAAAAAAAATGTTATGTTGGCGTAACCCGACCGACCCTAAAAATACGGCCGACCCTGGATATTTTTTTTTTTTCAAGGGAAGAAATTTAATGATTAAAATCTATATAAATTAGTTATAAATACGTTTGAAACCTTTTCTGACCGTTTCTCATTGTTGTGTTGTCTGACGCTTGCGCTCGTGGAACTTTGGAATGCACAATGTTGCACAACGATCGAACATGCAGAAGATTGCGCAGGCCCCCTATAACAATGTACATGTACATGTACATACGGAGATAGATGCACCATGTACCGTACATGTATAGTCGCGTACCCGACTCCCACTATACTGCGCTGCGTTTCACAATGGTGAATACACGGGCTGCTTTCTTGGAAGTCTGGTTCAGCGAGCGTGAGGCTGCTCTACAATGAAAAACATGGTAGCCTCGTCCTAGACTGTTGCACGGCGCGGACTGCTACTATACAATATTAAAAATACTTGGCTATTTATTTCGTGTTAAAAAAATCGTTCGTTACAATATAAATTATTTTAATTATTGTTCCAGCATTTTACACAATAAAAATTGATATATATACATTCTAAAAATTATAAACTATTTGTTGTGTGTAGCCTTGTTTTCTTTTGTTATCGTGTATTACTACCGGCTTAAACAATTAGAAAACATGTCATTTTCATTGCTGGGAGGAAAAAAAAAAAGAGGAAAAAAAAAAAAGAATCCCTACCTACCTACCCTATTTTTTTTGGCCCGTTATGCCAACATAACATTTTTTTTTTTTATGCCTAACTTGCCCTTCTGTGACTGCAAGGGTTAAAATTTTGAAATACTGGCTTGCCATTGAATACAGTATCAAGTGCACTTAAAAGTCAAACACTGTCAAACCTTATGTGTAGTAAACTACATTTACAGGTCAAAATGAGTGAACTATTTTTGACTGATAACGGCATTGTCTTGTATTGTTGAGGCCTGAGGGTGGTCAATATGACAGCCAGTCAATTTTGGTCAATAGTCTTCAAAACAGGCAGTTAACTGATTTTGACCACTATAGCTACTTGTACTTGCCACTAAAGTTCAGCTATAGTAGGAAGGATAATTAATGCCGAGTCATTGACATATGGTCGATTTCCTATTTGACAATGCATGTGCTCAGTAAATGAATAATCAAAAGGACCATGGTTGTAAAAAAAAAAAAAAAAAAACGAAAAACAAAACAAAACAAAAACAAATGTTTGTGACAAAACATGAAATCAGTGAAGCAACCATACCCTAAAGTCTCGAAAAGATTTGATCCTACTTTATTACGCACTGATTGGAATCACTTCCTTAATTCAATTTCAGCTGAAAAAAACCCCGATTCTCTGCCATATAGGAAGTCAATTGAGGAGTGATTAAAGGATGGAACAAATTCATCCAGGAAATACTTCAGGAAGTGCACTATGGGTGACATTTCACTCAGCAATTTGGTGACATTTTGGTTCACTCAAGAAGGAAACTTGCACAATATTGAACAGACAACCAGCCAAGCTCTGTACATTTTGTATTAACTATTTGCTGGTAACCATCAGCAAAAAGTTTTGATAAGCAATTATACATGTATCTGCTTAGCAACTATTCTCTCTCTCTCTCTGTCTGAATCTCACAACAAGGTGATACTCACATGTATGGTTATATTATATAGACTTGCATTTAATGTAAAATTTGTAGCTTTGCATGGTGAAGAGGATAAGTAAAGACTAATTGTGGTGACACCATGTGAAATTCTCAATTGAGTAGTAATTAGTTCTGAAAAGAACTGGAGGTTACCACTTGACGATTTGATCAGTCTACTCTGATCGTATGCTCCTGAAGACAATCAGTACATACTGATTGAAACGTCTGAGTTGTAACCTCCAGTTCTTTTCAGAACTAATTACTACTCAATAGAGAATTTCACATTGTGTCATCGCAATTAGTTATTACTTGCATAACATGTATGTGAATGCATGAACTCATTTCACTCAGTTATTCATAAGATGATCATGAAACAGTATGCTTAACCTCAATCAGCAACTAATGTCATTTGAAACCCTTGCCTTTATTTAATTTATGACATCCTTGGAACTCCATGTTGGCTTAAAAGGCTCAGTCTAGTCCCCATTCATCCTTGGATTTGGAATGAAATTCCTACATAATAACTAAAAGAGGAAACTACTGACAGAGGAAGAGTGTTTTGTCTGGGAATTGTAATTTTGTCAGAACTCTTCTGACTTGATTAGTTGATGTATACCATATATCTTGGATTGAGGATCTGTAATATGAACTGTCCATATAGGTGTAAACTCAATGGTTCTTTTCAGTATTACAATTGACCAGTCTTCCTGCAAACTACATGTACTTGTAAATTGTCTTGGGAAGATTGCTTTTCACAAACCATGAAGTTCCCAGTTGTACAAAAAAAAACTATCCCTCCCCCTTCTTGAAACAGTAACATTACAAGGAGGAATTACAAGGAGGCTACTGTCTCTGTTGCCCTGGTCTTGGCCTTGGTGCCCCTTAATAATTTTCCCATAGATAAATGGGAAATATTCTGATATTCTAACGGAAGTGCCCTTTACTCAGGAAAAGTAGCCTTGCAGAATAGGGCAGAATAATTAATTTTTTTAGACAATTACACACACTTTTCATAAATGGATAAGGGGTATGACGGAAGTGAGTACGATAGACATTGCTCTTTAATAAGAAATCTCCGCATCATTCCGGTAATGACCACAAAACCAAAATCCGATCGTAACTCAGACCAAAGCATAACGGAAGACTTTTTTGCACCTTCCTCAATTGAAGGAATGTCAGCTGTGATTGATCATCATCATAAAACTGAGGATGAAACCAGCGGCGAAAACATTTATTTGGGCGAAAACATTTATTTCTTCCGCATCCATCTAGCAAGGTTCCAATTAGGGGAAGCAGGAACTCAATCTGGTCCTGTGGTGTTGGAAGTCCAGGGGTCCTGGTTAAAAAAGCAGAAACTTGACCCTGAAGGATGCCTACAAGATGACTGGTTGGTGTATGGTTGCAGCCAACACGCCCCCTTTGGATTTGAGTGCCCATGGGAAAATAGTGGGTGGTTGCTGGTTTTCCTTCTAGAAAGAAATGCGTCTGGCTGGGAGTTGCCCTGAGGGAAAGGTTATGAAAAACATAGGCCTGGGTTTGACCTTGCATTAGAATTGTACAACAAGCCTTGGGTATCCAACGTGGTTACATACATGTACTATGAACAAAAATATACAGTTTGTACTGTACATGCACACTACAGTAGTAGCCTTTTTTATACCGATTTGGTTCTGTTGAGCAGTCAGTACTATTTTTTAAACAATTGAATTTCATATACATTTAGTACAATTACATTCGTGTGAAAGCCTGCCATGTGCAGCAATAGACTTGTATACCATGGGAATTACATGTATGTACACTGCCTTGTAGAGACATTATAGGACAAACATCATTTTGTACCGGAAATACAATTTGATTTAACAAGTCATTTGATTTGAAGTGTCACTGACTGGGATTGCACCATCAGTTTTATTCATTTTTGCTTTTATACTCCCATGCTTTTATACTTTCCCCATCCCATTGTGGGTATTGTGGGTGGATGGAAAGCTACCTACACAATGTACACAATTGCCTTGAGTGCCAACATTTTAGTAAAACTAAATAGCTAAAACTAAAACCCAGTAGATTTATTAAAGGGACAATATCGTCATGATTAACAGGGCATGGAATCAGAGTGCTAGTTTTAGATTAAGTCAGTGACTGAAAATAATACCCCACATGATTAGGTCATTGCTGCTGCATAAATGAGCCAGTAATTTTCAGTCTCTGTGAAGATTAAACTAGGATACTGATTCCTTGCCCTGTTGAAAGTCTGCTGTGATCGTGACGATACTGTCCCGGGACAAGAATACATGTAAATAAAATCACACATTTTGGAAATTGGTGAAAATAGTTGTGTTCATAGTGCAAAGATTTGTGAACAAGGGACATACATGTAGTGTGTACTTACATGCATGAATTGTACACTTCCTCTTTTGTAATGTATAATGTTGAGACATGAGTGCCTGGGTTATAATTAGTGGCTTCTGGCTAGACAATATTCACCTGGATCAAGAACTCTGTCAACATACCTGTACAATATAAGTATACAGTGTGTACATATCGGCCAGTTTTAGACATGCTGATGTTGTCAGTGCTTTCTTAGCCTAATTTACTGAACTGAAAATAGGTTGATGGAGATCTAGAGTGTAGAGTGCACATTGGCAGTGCTTTCTTAGCCTAATTTATTATTTATTGAACTGAAAATAGATTGATGTACATGTACATGTGTATGTACGCTACAGTACGTGCATGTTGGTAAAACCAGAACATAATCTGTACAATGTAGTGTGCCAGTATGTTATGCAGTAATTACTTTTAAACATTTTATTCCCCCAAAATTGTTGCTATCAAATTAATTTCTACACAGAAGTGTTATGCTTTATGACTTGTTACATTAAATTGGTTGATCATGTGTACAGAACAGGTCATTGTACAGCTACTGAAGCAAGATTTAGACTTAACCTGCAGCGTGCCATAAGGCAAAATGTGCCAAGACTAGCAAGTCTTCATTATATTGTTCACACCCTGTCAAAATTGATCAAATTGGAAGTATGGTAACATCACCTAAAATTAATCACATTCCTGACATAGATTATGATGATTTGTGTACAGTTGATGTACCAGAGTGATCTCTAAGTCTAATACCAAATAAAATGCCATTCTCAGATCTTAAAATAATACCCCGACCAGGTGTTGTCAGATAATCTCTTCGGACCAAAAACTCCCGTCACAGAAGCAGACATGGTTGACTGTGAATACCAATGCAGTCTTGGGTAACATGTGGAGGCTCTGTGTTTATTTGCTGAGCATTGAGTGATACCAATCAAGATATAATCAGTTTTAATATTGAAGGTGTCTGGGATGTTGCTATGCAGCAGAGGTGGCCTTACTGTCTTGGTTTACCATCATCCATCAACTTTATGTAAATTATAAAAACATAAAAAAAATTATTGTTTACTCAAATATATGAGCGTCGATCTATTGATGAAATTTTCACAGGTTAGTATTAAGATATATTTCTTAAAAGCTATCGTGTTGAAATGACAAACATTTCAAAAAATCAATGTTGTACCTTCCCTTTAATATTATAATATAGAACTGAGATATATTTTAGGAATGGTATTTGCTGAATGACCAGGGATAAGTCTTTGTGAAATGCAATATTTTTTATAAGAATTATATACAGTACATACCTGTACAGAAGATTGTACATGCACAGTGCTAACTGTATGGGATACTGTACAAATCATGTTTATTTTAGCATTGACACAATTCATACACTGTAGGCCTACATGTACATATACAATGTACTTACTTATTGCTGTTGTGCTGTTTCAAGGCCACATTTGTTGAGCTGTAAAGGTTATTTCAAAACAACTCCACTGTATAGCACAAATAAATTTCTGATTGTTATTGTCGCAATCGAACCCTGAGTCTGACGTCACGTTCCCATGGCAACACAAAAAAAGGGCGGCTGATTCTACAATTCATTTGTTCCTTTTTTGTTCTGTGTTGCAACACTTTAACATGGTTTGGCAATGTGGTGTAGTGATGTTGTGATGATGATGTAAACATGACATCAACACTTGTACTCTCATGTAACGTAAAGTGTACAAAACAACTTTAAACAGCTAGAAGTCACATGACATCATGTTTATGCTAACTTTGGTCATTTCTATTAATTTCAAACTTGAGTGCATGAGTCACGAAACCCCCTCCAGGGAACAATTATAAAATCTTTGGAAGTTAATAAAATGCAATTTGCCCTTACCCAGGCCCTCTGTGTGAGATTGCAGGAAAACTGTGAAGTCTCCAACCATCTGTTAGTAAATTTGTACTGGAAATTCACGGATATTTACATACTGTGTCCTGATGTCCCTTATATTGCAAAATAAAATGCTACACAAAATTAATGATTGTTCACAGAACAGTACACACAAGTATTTCTACCTAAATATTTGACACTGAGAGACATACATGTATGTGTACTTTGTACATAATTTGATATTTCTGGATGATACATGTACAGGTGTACTTGTACCCAGTTGCATGTACCTGTTACCATCCAGGAACCTTAGAAAGAACAATTTGTGTCCATATCAAAATTAGATACAGATTCAAGTTATCTAATATTCTCTATACCGATACTTTTACTGACGTTAGGCAAAGAAGCTACTGTGTTTTCCATTGTTCAATTTGATCATGGTGAGCCTGCTTAATTTAAGTACTAATCAAATATATCTGATTAAAAATTGCCTTTAATCAAGCCATACTGCAGAATTATGATACAGTTCGCACTTTTAATTCATTGTTCCAAAAATCAAAATGACTATGGAATATTTGTAGACAAACATGTACAAGTTAAGTACACACTGTACAATGTACATGTACCGTCTACGGAAATGTTATTTCTCGTAGCCATAATTTTATTAGCATTTTAAGGAGCAGAAAGGAAATCTCTATCATCCATGAATTTATTTGTTTAAAGAGTAAATTATTAGTCTCTGCCTCCCTTCTCTAGACGCCAGACATTGTCTTCTCATTCAGCTGTCAGAGTAAATAAAGACATCATTCACAGAATTACTAGGATTGAATATTATTAACCACATGATTGTGCTATGAATGATCGTTTAATCAACGTAGGCATGGCTTAACTATAGCAACTTTGTGGAGAATCGAGTTGGTTTGGAGCCAGACAGACAATCACCAGAAGCTGGGGAATTCAAACAGTATTGCAGACAAAAATGTCTTGATTGATCTGAGAAATGGGAGGATGAGTGAAATAGCAAATAAGCCGATGTAATTTGAGCTGTCAACGGCAAGTGGTCTTTGTAGTAAATGTGTTAGAATGTGGACAATAATGAGACAATCCATCAGCCCCCAGGCAACAGAATTCATCCATATTTGACAAGGGCAGTTTACTTGTTTTGACCTACATGTACATGTATGTTTTGACTCATGAGTCTTGGTGTGTATGTTCACCAACTGTATGGTTATTTACAGAAGGTACATTCAGAAATGATGCTTCTTCTCCTTCCAACCAAAAAATAGTAATTAATAAATAAATAAATAAATTAAAAAATATTTATATAAACATTTTCTTTACTAAAACATTTTAGTAGATAAATTTCAAAACTACTAAATATTTTTTTATACAAATGAAAAATGAGCATGGACAGACTCCATCATTCATATGATACAGGTACGTTAAAATGCAGGTACACTGTACAATTGTACCACATAATTACAGACATAAAAATCAATTAAAACATGTACATGTAAGCATCAGTTTTTGAAATTGAATTAATTAACTTGACAAAATAAGGTCGTCCCCCTTGCCTGAAATAATACAATTATAATTCATTTCCACACAGTCTCAATTTATTTAAATCAAACCATTCCTAGAATCTTGGACTTTACCAAATGACTCATCTCATTATAGCAGACACAGTAGTATGTATCATCGGCAAACATGCTGGGATTGCTGGCACTCAATTATTATCATAATGCAGTTAGCATTTACTGTCCACTCCATTAAATGGTGGCTGAATTTTTATTGACTCAGCGGCAATAATAAGTTATGTATTGCAGGAGCTGTTCAAACATCTCATCTATTGCACGCCGTGTTGAAAGAATTCTGCAACATCTTAAAAGTAAACTATAGAAAAAGTCTGAAAGGAGGTTGAATAATTCTGTGTCCACCTCTGGCGGAGAATTTTCTTTGCCAATGAAAGAAAATATGTCATGAGGCATGACTGACAGAACCAAACAAAATGTAGAATCAAAATAGTAGTTAATGGCCTTAATTTCAAACCAAATAGAGAATTAGCGGTTGCCAACTGCTTACCAACCTAAAGGACCTGTAGTATAATGTATGCAAAATAGAGAATGTATTTTGCTAATACCACAGTACGCACATGCAAACTGATTCAATGTGTGCTGGACTAGCTAGTAATTAATTACTGCAAAACTGACCTTTTAACTCCCAAATTGTTATCTATTGGCCATAAATATCTATTTATTTTTTCCAGGAAAATCTTAGTCATGATCTACATTTGATGATATGAACACAGTATGTATCGATAATGGATGGATGTACAATTGTATGTAAAAAAAAACCCAATGAAATGATTTGGTCTATGGAGCCAGCCAAGCCAAATTGGGAATTTGTTTTTTATGAATGTGAACCTCGGAGATTTATAGCTTTATTTTTTTCCCATCAGAAAAGAACCAGCTGTCTTCATTGAACAAAAACCACTGGCGGGTTTATTAAATTGTGTCCCGCATCTTACTGGAGGCAAAACAGATCCCTTTGGACTTTTCAAAAGAGATATTTTTTGTGATATGAGTCACTCCTGGTATTATCTAAGGTGTTGTAAAGCTGTCACAACTGTGAGGTAATCTGTCACCAGCCAGGCAAGGAATAATAGAAAACTCCAAGTTTGATTGAGTCTGGAGGGCTTGTGTATGAACCCTGCAACCTTGTGAGTTTACTCAGTCAGCCAACCTCAGCCCCATTGTCAAGTTTGGTTCCTACCACTTCTCCTCCCATGTGAACAACAGTGGGGTAAACAAGATTTGTCAGTTGGGGGCGGGATAGTTAGGGGGTGGGGGCACCAGGAATTTCACATGAAGTCCCTTTTTTTTTTACTGGCCCTTATTTTTTTCCTTAGGGATCCAAATTCTGAGGGGGGAGGGGTATAGGACTCGGCCCCCCCCCCTATAGTTAATGCTATTGGTATACACAACTATGATCTACACGTTGTATTTTGCAGTACTTGGTTTAGCACCGGACCCCTCACTCACTGATGCATGATGCACTAGCTTTCCTGCAGTAAGGGCAATACGTGTAGAGTATACATGTAGGTCTCAGCTGGGGGGAGGGGGGCTATTCCCCCTGTACCCCCCCTCCACCCCCCACTCTCACCATTTGTATCTACTGGTATGCATCTTTGATTGATTAGAGCAGTACTTGGTCTTGTACCATACCCCTTCTCACTAACTGTTATACAGTATCAAACTTTATTGTTTAGTTGCGCATTGTTCACACATAACATAACACCTGCAATACACCAAATAATGATATCCAACATAACACCTGCAATACACCAAATAATGATATCTAAGATTCATGGATATATATTCAAATTGCCCAATAACAGGATGAAAAAGCTACCAGGTCGCTCACCATGGGAACGAGGTCACATACTGTAGGCCCTGAATGCCCCTCTCCACCGGAAAAATGGTGAATCATAAAGATAATATTGGAAACCAATGATGTATGCAGTTTGATGTACGTGTAAGTGTGTATGATTGCCCTGATCCAATCTTACTCGGGTATTAAAAGTTCACCCACTACCATGGATGACTCATACTTTTGGAATTTGAATCCCGATGGATACCAAAAGTAAAGCACCCTCATTGTAAATAACCGGAGAATTTATGATATTGGGAACTGTATTTTGGCATGGTGTGCGTGACATGTTTCTTGCTATAGTGTTCCTCTGTTGATGTTGAGGATTATTATTTTAATCTGTTGTCATTTATGTTTGTTGCATTGAAGCTTTAAAAAAAAGATGTGTGTCCAAAATTACCACATTGCAAGAATACCATGGTAGCAACTAGTGGAGATTTATTTCTATTCATAAGCATACCTGTTTTGGATAGATTTACAATGTGCAGTGCAGGATGCATATTGAAAATGATGTAGATGTCCTCCCCCCCCCCCCCATCTCCCTCATTTTCATCACAATCCAGTGGCTGTTTGGGGGATTTTTGATGGATTCTTAAGTAGCCAAGCCAACAATACTTTGCATGTGTTGGGTGGTTTTGAAATATGTATGTATTTTGATGGATTGTGGAAGATAGACAATGCACATATGTACCGTATGGGCAATTCCATGGTTATGTTACATTTTGTATGTATTGGCCCAGAGTATTAGTCGGGATTTGGAGGGGTGTCCAAATTTGTTATTCTTTGAAAAACAGGGTGTCCAAAACTTACTTTTTTACGTACATGTATGTGTATTGCAAATTAAAACAGGGTGTTCATTTAGCAAACTGGACATCTGAAAGACACCCAAAGGTATTGCTGACTAACACTATTATTGGCACACTCTTAATGCCATAATTTCCTTATTAAATATATTTCACTCATCATTTTTTTTTCACAGTAGTTGCATTATACCCAGACTTTACCCAACAGAAAAAAACTAATTTCAGAAATTTGTTATACACATGTATGTATGCTGTATACAGGTACAAGTAAGAGAAAAATGCTTGGTTATTCACGTTACATTGATATGTTTTCTCTTATACATGTATAGTGTACATGTAATAGCATGTGCCGAGTTACATGTAGGTCTGGGTATAATGTGAAAAAAAGTGATGAGTGAAATATTATGGCATTAAAAGTGGGCCCAAAACCTCAAAAATGTGATGTGAGTAACAATGGAATTTCCCATATATATCGCTAAACATGTAGAGGGTTAAGGTTGTACTAACAACCCTAACCCCCTAGGTATTCTGGCTAGGAACCTTCCTGAACCCTAACCCCCTAGGTATTCTGGCTAGGAACCTTCCTGAATCCTCCAAAATCCATCAGTGTACTTTTGGAAATATTGCCCTTATCTTCAAAATGCACCCTGCATTTTCGTTGATCTTTCATATTCAGCACTTATGGCCTGTACTTCTTGCCAGGTAGTAATTTTCTCCCATTTGAAGAGGTGAAAGTACCAGTTTCCAACAGTGCTGAATTTTTCCCAAAAAGTGCCCCTTGGAGGATTTTGCAGGATTTAATAATAATAATAATAATAATAAACACTACTGAAGAATACTAGTTAGACACCACTCTCCTAAGGTCTCCTTGTTAAGTTCCCTAGTGGAAGATTCAGGAGGACACCAACCAAGTACCAAGGGTTAATGCAATACAATGCCCAACAAATTAGTAATTGAGACAGTTACTGGTACAAATGTTTGTTCCTGATTGTATGGTAAATGTACCGGTATATGTACACAATACAGCATAAGAAGACCAGGGGTTAGTTTCATAGAGCTGCTTAGCAGATAAAAATTATTACCCAAAACGTTTGCTTTAATAGTGGAATTCTTTGGTTACCAGCCAAACCTTCATAAAAAAATGTATGCATTTTGGCTGGTAGTCTGTTTTATATTGCTTAGCAAAAATATTTGCTTAGCAGAATTCTAAGCTTGGGCGATAACACGAAAATATCGAATACTGCAATACTTTTTTTGTTTGACTATGATATCGAGAACCTTTTTAAGTTATCGAGATATTTAAAAAAAAAATCGCCATTGTGAGTCAAATCAGAAATTCAATGGAAACAAAATTACGAAAGTTTTGACGATTTGGAAGTGAGAAACAAAATTGAACTACTGTACATGTACATGTACTTCAGAAGTACATACACGCTATGCAAACGAATTTGCGATTTGTTGTGACGCTTGTAGAGGGGTACATCGTGGTTATCGGCTTGTAGAGGGGTACATCGTGGTTATCGGCTTGTAGAGGGGTACATCGTGGTTATCGGCTTGTAGAGGGGTACATCGTGGTTATCGGCTTGTAGAGGGGTACATCGTGGTTATCAGCTTGTAGAGGGGTACATCGTGGTTATCAGCTTGTAGAGGGGTACATCGTGGTTATCGGCTTGTAGAGGGGTACATCGTGGTTATCGGCTTGTAGAGGGGTACGTCGTGGTTATCGGCTTGTAGAGGGGTACATCGTGGTTATCGGCTTGTGGTTATCGTTACATCGTGGTTATCAGCTTGTAGAGGTACATCGTGGTTATCAACTTGTAGAGACATATCGGTTTTATCGTGGTTATCAACTTGTGAGGGGTACATCGTGGTTATCGGCTTGTAGAGATCGGCTTGTAGAGGGGTACATCGTGGTTATCGGCTTGTAGAGGGGTACATCGTGGTTATCGGCTTGTAGAGGGGTACATCGTGGTTATCGGCTTGTAGAGGGGTACATCGTGGTTATCGGCTTGTAGAGGGGTACATCGTGGTTATGGGCTCTAAAGCAATCATGCATGAATGAAAAAAATAATCAATATCGCCCAAGCATACAAAATTCTCTACTTAGTAGCTCTATGAAATTAGCCCCAATATGGTCATGTCCACCACGTACACAATGTACATGTATTTATACACATTGTATATTTTTGTTGTGCCATTAAACTTTTTTCTAATAAAAAGATGCTGGTATATGTAGGTCAGGTGCATTTTGCATAATTTATCAACAACAGTAAGGACAAATACAAGTGATTGAGAATGTTGGAAGGCATCATCAACAACGCATCATCAACTTTTCAGGGGTGTGATTTGACAGAAGTAAAAAAAATCCTGAACCTCCTGGATGTTTAATTTTGGAGGATTTACAGACACTCCACATCCCCACAAACAAGAAACTAGAGGTTTGGACACAATACAGGCCACTTCTTTCTTTCCTTGGTGGCTAATTCTCTTCTTGTCACAACCTGGTGGAATGTCCTCCATATCTCTTGGTTCTTATAAAGAACTGTACATGTATGTTGCATGCATTTACAGACATTTTACCAATAAAACATGTACAATGTTCACAAATATTTCAATTTTACAGTATGTGCTAGTTTTGTTCCAAATAAAGTTGCCCTGAATTAAGCAATCTCTGGAGACTTTTATTGGCCTTAGAACTAATTTGAACAAAGCATTCAACCATTTTTTACCAGGAAATTACTGGGATAATTTGTGAAACTACACGTAATGTGCGTGTAATGTGCGTATGTTTACGTATAAGTGTTTGTGTGTGGGCGCCAATTAACTTTCTCCATTATTACATCATTGTCAGTGACTGTTATTGAATTCAACAGAATCACCAAGTAGGCACTGATAGATCCACAGATACTCACGTGGGTGGATATACTTATCCAAGCCACTTATTAAATCAACATATCCTTTTTATGAAAGTGAAATCATGACAAAGTACTTGTACTTTTGTATATCTGCATAATTTGTTTTTGTAGTCGGTATGTATGCTGCATTCACCAAAAAAATCTTCGACATTCCATGTTCCAAACACTCATGGGGGGACCGTTCCTTTACACGCTCTGGGCCTTCTCTGTGGAATAACCTTCCGCCCCAACTCAGAGAAGCAGACACATGTACAGTATGTGGTCAACATTTACAATGAACCTTAACCCGTATCCGCCTAACCATGTAAACACACAAAAGACTGGATATGTGCCATAAGCCCCCGCACAGAGATACATTGTTTTTGCACACAATCAGAAAGATTCCTTATTTATAGAATATTACAATCACTGACACAGACACATTATATACTGATGGAAAGAGGAGAACATGCACTTTATTATGTCAAACTTGTCTAATTTCATATCTACATGTATAATCATGAAATACAGTCATCGGAAAAACGTAGTAAATTGGAATTGGACAAAAACACGGTACAGAAAATCACGTACATGTAGGTCGGCGTTTGTAGCGTTTTACATATCTACGGGTTATCACGTAGATCGGCGGATATGGGTTAAAACCCACTTATTCCCAAAACTGTTATAGCCAGGCATCTGGCCATTGTGCTTTGTAGGCAGAGTTATTATTAACCCTCCTACTGTTTGACCATTTGAAACCATTCAAAATTTCCACTTACCAAAATGCCCATTGGTTTTGTACACACATGGTGATACCATTTGAACAGTGTTGGTAGCAAGCTTTACTACCATTCAAATCCATTCAAATAATAATAATAATAATAATGTGTGGACTTATATAGCGCACGTATCCACCAACTACATGTATGTAAGTGGTGCTCAAGGCGCATTCTTTTTTACATGCATTACACAACACACGGGACCTACGGCTTTACGTCCCATCCGAAGGACGAAGCAATTATGGTTAAGTACCTTGCTCAAGGACACAAGTGTCACGACCGGGGCTCGAACTCACACCCTGCTGCTGGCAACACCAGAACTTGAGTTCGGTGCGCTAGTGTCGTGGCCGAGCGGTCTATAGACCGCTCGGCCACGACACTCCATATGGAGGGTCCATTGATTCACCACTTAGAAGTATCCAAACAAGGTTTTGT
This sequence comes from Zoroaster sp. YZ-2022, assembly GCA_029582265.1. Taxonomy (NCBI): domain Eukaryota; kingdom Metazoa; phylum Echinodermata; class Asteroidea; order Forcipulatida; family Zoroasteridae; genus Zoroaster; species Zoroaster sp. YZ-2022. The sequence goes on along the minus strand of CM055825.1, from coordinate 1,702,265 downwards.
ATTAGCTGTACTACCATTCAAAACCATTTGGGGGAATCAATACTGTACACAGTTATTTCACCATTCAAAAACCACAAAAGCGAATGGTTTCAAATGGTGGATCAACTTGTATGAAAAAGATACCAGAAGTAGGAGGGTTAATTGTGCCAGGAGTGTAATTTGTCACAGACATGGCGCATTATAAATATACATTTTTATTATATGATGTTCATACATTCTGTATGCTTTCTAAATATCTTATAAGGTAGTGCTGGGTATCCGTATACCTGACCAAAACTGTCATTACCCGGTTCCATTATTCGGTTCCAATTACCCGTAAATGACTTGAACATTTTGACTGAACATGTGAGCCACACAAATGGAAGTGTGGGGATGCAACGAGTTGTTTTTAATATAGAGGCGGAAAATTATTATTGTGACTCTAATAAAACAAGAGAATCTTGTGTTCATATCATATTGGTTATTTTATACATTTGGGAGTATTTATGTGTTTTTACCAAATTGTTTATGGTTATCTGAAGATTTCCAATTTCGGGTATCCGGTTCCCGAAAAAAACAAAAACGGACAACCTTATCTTAAATATTTTTTCAGTTCCCACAATCTGGTATGGTTTATGGTTAAGAAAATATGATCTCATTTATTCCTGGTTTCCAATAGTTACAGCTGTCCATTAAAAGACTTGATTTTCTGTTTAACAGAAAGGTGAAGTGCCACAATATGCGTGACAAATCAGGAATAGAAACTAAATGTAACCTGAGAAAGGTCAAAGTTCAGCCTAATGGAGGGATCATATTCTTAGAATATTGTAAAACGCAGCTACATTCCTTGACTCATGAAACCTACTGATTCTCTTGGCACAATAATTGAATTTTTCGCCTGTATCACACAGCAATAAACTAATAAGAATTCACAAAGTTCTACTCAAGATTTGTTATTAAAAAATAGCATAACATACACACAAATATTTCTACCATAAAAAAAAAAGATATTTTAAAATAAAAAATGAAACACTTTTAAATCCAGCCTTGGTTTTAACCCTTCTGTAACACAAAACCTAAACCCAAAAAAATTCTTTGGGTTGCGTTGAAATACTCTATTAGTTTTCAGTTAAAATAACAGCCATTTTTTGTTTGTTTTAATTGGTATGTACTGTACTGTTCTGTAGCCATGACCTTGACCTATCAGTATCGTATCTTGGATTAGGTCTAGTGTTGGGTGGCAGTCAAAATCTCTAGGGGGGAAAATATGTCTCTTTTTATGCTTAATAATCACAATTTAAAGGGACATTATTGTCACAATCACAGCAGACTTTCAACAGGGCATGGAATCGGTGTCCTATTTTCAGATGAATACAAATTACTGGCTCATTTACATGTATGTAGCAGCAACAGTAATATGACCTTATCATGTGAGGTATTATTTTCAGTCACTGAGTTAATCTAAAACTAGCACTCCGATTCCATGCCCTGTTGATCGTGATGATATTGTCCCTTTAACCCTAACTCCCTAGACAACAAAAGCAGTTGGAGGATTTTGAAGGATTTTTATTGTTCAGTAACAATGCTTAGGGAGTTAGGGTTAATCCTTGAATGGAAATTCAGATTGCATTAAAAAGCTGTACATGTATGTGATGATTCCTAGAACCCTCGAACCCTCCTACAATCAGTGCAATTTTTGAAACAACCCATTCAGGCGCACTCCAAGCCATTAGCTGTTGGCAGTGGCCTCCTGTGGTTACCCTTCTGTGCACTGTCACACCACTGAGATTGCAGGGTAAGGTGGTCTCCCATTGATACATTGTAGGCCATACTAATATGTACAAACATTTACAGTGTCCTTGGGTGGCACACAGTTGATTTTGTAAGATTACTTGGAAAGGACAGCAGGCTTGTACATGTACAGTATGTACTGAAGGTTGCTCAAGAACAGAATGTTGTGGATCGGAGTGGCCTCCATGTGTAGGAGGGTTAAGATGCGTTTGCTACATGTACTCTTGCAATTGTCATGTACATTTGTTTTTTAAACTCGTGAAGTTGTACACATCACTATGTACTATTGTAAAGATCTGCAGTATGTCAGTCCAGTGGTCAATAACTTGGGACATGTACACTTGAGTTTCATTGGACCATGCAAACACAAGTCTAGAGTTTCATTCTTGTCATTGCAGGGTTTAATTAAGACATTTCATCCAGGGTCCCCCGCTCAATGAATCAGGCCTTGACGTGTCGTGGCGTCATCTCTTCTGAGTTTCAGCTGATAGTTTCAAGCCAGGATGTTACTGTACTGGATAAAACACTACAAACTGCTTATCTTAATTGTGCAGCACATGTACTGTACAATGTATCAAACTGCATCCGTAACAACTCCAAGCTTTCAACGGCTTGAAATAATAGGAAATGTAATCAATTACATGCATAATATACAGTGTATAAATAGTTAATGTACATATGTGTTGTTCAGTCTATATGTGTTCACATTGTGTTCACTGATGTGTTCTACATGTATGATTAATGTTTGGGGGTTTTGGAATGGCTTCTTATCATTTGATGAGGGTTATTTAAACTTTTACCCTGCCCTGGCCGGCCCTGGCAGGCGCCTGCACCAATAATTATGTTATATTGTTGAAAGATTTAAAATAAAAATAAATATGCATCTTACAGTGCCATGGAGGTAGAATACTTCAGAGCATGTAAATATGAACAATGCCTCTTCAAAGAGGACTATGAATTCTAGCAGCTCATAATAAATTGTGTGATACATGTACATTGTACATGTATCTAGGCATTCACATGATTCCAGCATGTAGACTATACCAATGTTTACACTACGTATTTATATAAATTTGCACAACTGACCTAGCATTAGTTGTAAATGGTTTTATGTGCAATAGGTCTTCATAAAATGCCAACAGCCTAAAACCTTTCTTTGGCTGAATATAGTTTTATTGTCTTCTTAATAATGCTATGATTACAGCAGGTTGAATTGTGGTTTTTTTTATAGTCAAATTTTGTGGGCACCCATTTGTGTGGGAAAGTTATGTTACCCATTAGAGTACACAGACTTTATGGGTCACACTGCTTGCGGTTGAGCAGTGGTCAAGTGAATTGCTTGCATACTTTGTGGCTTGACTTAGATCTTGGCTTTAGCAGGTCAAATCGGGGGCAAGTCTGTATCTATATTGGCAAATATGGGGGTGGAGAGATGGTCCATGAAAAAAATTCATAAATTCTGCTAAAATAATGATGGTGCAATGCATGTGTGAGTATTGAATTACAATGTACAAATACGTGTACATGAAATCCTCTCCCCATGTCCACTATGGTCCACTTTCTTCGAAAACAACATATGTAATTACATGATTTTTAGTACCTGTAACCACATTCCCCGTCCCGTAATCTTGTGAATTAAAACCCTAAACAGTTTGATCCCTCAAAACCCTTCAAAAGATAAAAGTACATGTATTTGCCAGTGATGTGTAGTGGTTTGGTTTGGGAATGCATCTACACTGTACACGGCATTATGTTCTACACAGTTATATCACCTTTCAAAAACTAACAGAGGAATGGTGTTGGCAGGTCTGTCAACCCACTGACATAATGGACTGAGAGTAGGAAAGTTAACACAAAGAGTGAAAAATCCTGCTTACATGTGGATCCAAATGTTACACCCCCAAAATATGTCTAACTTTCAAAAAGCTGGTTCATGTGAACATGAATGCAAAGTCAATTTTTATGTCAAAACCTGAGATTTGCATGAATACATGTAGTTCTCAACAGATGAACACATTGTGTGAATCATTTGTTGTGAATTTATGACGTCAAAATTAGCTATGCATTCAAATTAGTGTGAAATATCAACCGGGCGTATGTATGGCGGTTGGCATTTGCAACAGTTAAACTATTAGTTTAACTGTTAAAGATATGTGTATGAATGTACATGTAAGTCAAGTCTGCATGTCAAGGAAGTGCATGTACGCGTACAGGGTAAGAAGTAATTTGCTACCCTGGAAATAGTAGCTATAATTACTCTTTATTTAATTGCAATTGTACTGTCCCTCCGGATCTGCAAAACAGACTAGCATATCATGTGGTGATGATGACAAGTTACACTTTTTCTTTTTATACTATCACCGATTAATAACTGGGCTTATTCATCTCCACTTGATTCTTTATCTCTGCAGACACATGTAACCATACCGATCATCTGGGTAACCACTGGATCACCACAGGGTCTATTTGAGCCAGATCGTACATCGGATTACCCCCTGTGACCAGGTTAAGGATCTCAATCAGCGGCGCCGCAGTGTGGCTGTAAATGTCAAGCACTCCTGGTCGTTGAGCAAGCAGTGCTGAGATTACTGACACTACTGCTGCGACAGTATTTATAAACTCTACGAAGGCGTTGCGGATCGAGGTGGAAAGGGACCTAACAAGATGGCCACCTGGCCAAATATGGAGAGGATTTTACTATCGGGTAGAGTGGTATATTTGCTGCTCCTGGTACTTTGTACAGTTCATAATGAAGTAGGTAAGTTGGTAATAAATGGCATGGTAACCTGGGTCTAATTTCATAGTTGCTAAGCAGAAAATATTGTTTAGAAAATATATCTGCTAAGTAAAATATTATCGAGAACCAACCAGAAGCAATATACATCACATGACAATTTGGCTGGTAACCTATTTTTGCTAAGCATAACTTTTTTATAGTCAGCAAATTTTTTGCGCTTTGCAGCTCTTGGCCCCAGGTGCCAATTTGGTAGATCAGAAAGTTGCTAAGCAAGGTTATTGGTCACCTTACCAGCCAAATTTGCATCAGAATCAATACACTTGTTTCGATTGGTTGCCATCTTTTTTATTGCTAAATAGCAAACATTTACAAAGCAGTTTTGCTAAGAAAGTTACAAACTCATCAACAAAAATCAAATTGGGATCATATTTAAAACATGGAATCTTCTTTTATTACTAGGTGGAGTGCCATCAGCTAACAGAGTAAAGCGAGAGGGTATACTGTATAGTAGTGTGTGTGAGGGAACCACTATGGATCTGCGCTGTCATCCAGGCATGCAGATTCTGATAGAATCGGCTAACTTTGGACGGACGGACACCGAGACCTGCCCACGAGCCTCCATCAAAGATACCAACTGTATTCAGCCCAGGTCATTCGATATTGTTTCAGAGAGGTATAGGCATGTCTTGCTAATGTTACTGCACCATAAAACATAAAGAGATTGAAGAGTGTACCAATGTTTTCCTCTTTTGAGCATGTATTTGATGGATGCAAGGTCATTTATGTATTCAATTGAAGTTGGTAGAATGTCTACTTTGAGATCATGCATGACCAGCTATGGTCAAATTAAAGCACTTGGCATCTGGTGTGCGTAAGAGAAATACAACCAGACGTCTATTACCTACACAAAGTTCAAGCCTACTGTCCGCTGTGTGCATTGGTTCTTGACCTACATGTTGACCAGCTTGATCATCAATATGGTTGACTGTTAAAGGGGCAGTATCATCATGATCAACAGGGCATGGAATCAGAGTGCTAGTTTTAGATTAACTCAATCACTGAAAATAATACCCCACATGATAAGGTCATATTAACGTTGCTGCTGCATAAATGAACCAGTCATTTTCAGTCTCTGTGTTCATCTTAAACTAGGATACCGATTCCATGCCCTGTTGAAAATCTGGTCTGATCATGATGATACTGCCCCTTTAAACCTCTATAAAGGCTGGGTCATACTTCATAGTGTGCAGACCTTATCCATATGATGTCACAAATTGAAGTGCACCCTCGCTCAGAGGGAAACGAAAGCCACTCGTTGGTTAATGTATGCGCACTGCATGTACACACACAGCACTTTTGAGTGTGCCTATATGCAGTGTGCAAACATGAACCAATGAGTGACCTTCTTTTGTCTGAGTGACCTTCTTTTGTCTTCAGTTCATGATGTCAATTCATTTAAGGTCTGTACAAAGCGAAGCAAATTGCTGTCATGTTGACAGCTTCTCTTGTTGACAGCTTCTCTTGTTGACGGCTTCTCTTGTTGACGGCTTCTCTTGTTGACGACTTCTCGTGTTGACATCATGAATTTAGTTTTGTTTTGTATGTACTCAAGTGAAGTATCAGTACATATGAATTGGCACTATGTTGAACAGAATTGCCAAGAATATTTTGTACAGAAAACATTGGTACCCCATATAATAAAACCATGTCATTTCATTTCGTTTTCATTTTTCTTAAAAACTTGACCCTCTTAACCATTAACTGTGCCCAACATCTTTCTTGTTTTTCTTAATAATGCACTGGATGCACATAGTCTATGAACCAATCTTCTTGATTTGAAACAGACGAGTGACAGAGTTCTACTTTTGAGACATTGAATCAAAGCTATAAATAGATGTGTAGTTTAATCTAGTACAATGTGCCCGCTGCTATAATGAACATTGGGGGGGGGGGGTCCCACGTCCCACGTCCCACGTCCCACGTCCCACGTCCCACTTCCCACTTAAAATGAAGTTTGAGCCAAAGTTTGTGTTGTGTGTAGCTAAATGTACCTTATAGTGATGTTCATTGAGTCGCATGCTACTGAATTGTTCAATTTTCTTTTTAGGGGAGGGATGGGGATGTGAACTTGCACAATGCATTTGAAACAAATTTGAATGTGTACCATTCAAAACACCAATTCAGTTTTGGCCATAAGTTCCTCACCCACCCTTAGCAGAGCTAGATAACATGGTCATACAACTGTTTAAAAGTTAAGCATTTGACCGACATAGTTACGATTATCATGGAAAGGCGTGACCCTATTGGTTAATCAGTGCTGTTTGATTGACAGGCATGATAGGTGTGTTATATACTCAATGTTTCAGTGCACTTTTGCTTGATACAAACTGCAAAGTTTCTAATGTGGCAAATTACAGCTGACTGTTCAATTCTATCCTGAATTGTCTCAAACTATTGTGCACACGTGTTTCCTTGATGGGTTTTCTGCACATTGCACTTGCACTTGTTTTTCACAGAGAATATGCACACAGTCTGGCCATGGTCTGACACTAGAGGGCAACAGACTTACCGGTCCTTTCCCATTGTTATCAATATCATGCGCATGCTCAGAATTACGAAAACCATGGGTAAAGGACAGGTAAGTCTCCTGAAGTCTCCCATTAAATCGTGGCTTCTTGCTTATAAAAGTGTTCATTCAAGGAAGTTATGAACGAATTTGTTTGGGGCACTCATTGCAGAAACTGAACATGCTGTTAAGATGGAAGCTCACCACATAGAATGTTAACATGAATGTTAATGGGGCCTACATTGCATGAATGTTAATGTGACCTTTGACCCAGTCTGCATACTCTCCGTTGTGACCTTCTGCATATCTCTGTTCTTGTTTCTTTGGTATTATTCTGTGATAGCCATAATCACGTTGGCTAATCTTTTAACACTTGGTCTGCATACAGTTTGCCATTAATTATGATTTGCATAATAGTGGGTTCATGTTACTTATCTGTGAGGCAGTTCGGTATTCACTTCCCCACACATTTTTAAAATCATCGTCATTCATTTATCATCGTAACCCCCTTTTTGACCCCAATACCCTAATATTTTAGCTGTGCAATTATCGAGTCATGAAATTGGTTACCCTGGTATCTTGACCCATAAAATTACCCTTTCACCACATTTATTTTATCACCATTGTGACCTTTGACCTAGTATCACTACTTATTGTATCTGTAATGAATTATAGAACCATGAAATTGGTTCTGTGTCTCCCTCTCTATCATTCTACCTGTTCACCACATTATATTTCACCATGATGATCCCATTTGACCTCAGTGTCTTGATCTTGAAGTTGTATACTAGTTATAACTATTTGACATCAATTTTTTAATCTTGTATAACTGGACTTACAAGGCCTATTATGTTCCTGCATCTTCCTCTCATCATCTTTATGCTTTCACCATTTATTTTCACCATCGTGACCCCCCCATTTGATCCCCAATGTCTTTAATACTCTTTGTAGCTGTAATAATTGGACGCAATGTTCCATTCCCGTTAATATCAACATCTTTGGGGATCCCTGCCCTGGTACCTCAAAGTTCCTTGAGGTGAAACTTCAATGCGTACCTAAGCGTAAGTATGGGATCTCCTGCAACGGTGCATGACATCTCGGTAGCCTGAAGAGACGAGCTTTAGATCGTAGTACATGTACCTACAGATATGATTGAAGGCTCAGCAATGCACTGCATTAATACAACGGCTGCATGAGTGGCTATTACAACTCGCAATTCTTACTAACTTCCATTCGTTTATTAATCATTCTTAACCTGAATATTCCTAACCTTAACTAAAACATGTGTGTTAAACATTATGTGTGTTCATGTGTTAGTAGGATTGATATGTTGTGTTAGTTGCTTGATTCATAAAGTGTGTATTTTGTATGTAAAAATGTAGTCTGAACTTTCATTATAGATTAATCCGATGACTATTATACTGGGCTTTGCCATTACTGCAGTGGTACCAATATTATGCATCCAGCATTAATTTATGTATGTTCTGCTTTGCCCAATGCTGTGCACTCCATTTTAATGAAACGCCAGTGCACTGCATATTTAAGAATGCGTGTGATCCATTTGGCAATGCGGTACCTGCAGGAACGGTAGGAAATAGTGGTCAGCGGATTAATCTGTACGCGCTAGCACTGAGTATACAGTGCTTCAGACATTACGTCTGTGTAAGGGTAAAATCAATGCACTACAACCTATAAAATAAACAATTACATTGCTACACAAACTCCCATATGAGTGCAGTGGGGCGTGGCAAAGTTTTCAATGACAATAGGTATATCACAAAAACATCCGTCCTTTGCCAGTATGTGGAGGGGTACTTTTTGGATATTCTGTTGATTATGTCTCACATCGATGGTGAATAATCTCTCATCCGAGCCTAATTTTAAGGAAACACTGGCTTTACTTCAGATGTACATGGATGCAGGCAATTACTGCTAAAATTGTGACTGAAATGACAACTTTGGGATTGCAAATTTTTGAAAATTGCATCCATTTTACCATCTCTGTTAGTAGTATACCTACTGATTTTTTGCAAGAACTATCCTCACTACCGGTTCTTTTCAGAACCCCATCACTTCTTCCGAGAAGAGATTATTACACATGGTGTTCCTGTAAACCTTGTCTTATACAAACTGATCGTACCTCATCTATCCTTGGGTAGGCTTTCTACACTGTAGATAATGTCCATACAAGTTCTGAAGGACATGATTGACAGAATTGTCCATGCTAGCTCCATCCCTAAATCTCCCATAATGCCTGCCGTCTGATACCATTGCATACAATCCTCATCATGTTAGTCTTCATTGCATGTTCTTGTGTTCTAACCTTCTCTGATTCAGATGCGACTATAAGACCTCCTGCTCTATACGGGCCACCAATGGGGTGTTTGGGAACCCCTGTCCAGGCACCTTCAAATACTTGGAGGTCCAGTTTGAGTGCATCGTGCCTCGTAAGTATCTTGAGTTTGGCAGCATTGGTGTTAGACAATAACTGTTCTTAAATTGGGCAGTATCGAAAATTTAGAATTCATAGTCATATAAAGCTAGGCACAATAAAACTCGAAACAAAACAGACAATGTTTTCAAGTGTTTTCGTAGCCCTTCATAATTTGAGCTAGACTTTTCAATGTCGCGATTGCACCAAATTCAACCCAACAAATCTTGTAAGCTGAGATTTTCACATTGGAATTGCACTGTGGTGTGGATAATTAAAAGCTGTATTTTTTAAATTGAAAACATTCTGACAGTCCTGTCAGTTCTAAATGTAGAAGTTTACATCAACCATTATTGATTGGCCAGTCACATCGACTTCTCATACTGGGACTTTTTTAAATATAATTAGCCATACTCTTGTCAAAAGTTCCCACTCTTCTAAAATCTTTTCCAAAACAGGAGTTTGGCTTTAACCTTCAGCCCTTCATATTGCGTTGATGGAGTTTATGTTTTGATTGAAGTGTCAGGAAAAAACTAACAATCTTTTATTAATGCTTTGCATGTTATAGTTCTGTCATTTCATTCTAACAGATTTAACAATGCTTTGTAGCGATAATGATTTATTTAATATGAGAATTATTCAGTTAATGAATGAGTAATAATGTAACAATTATTTAGTTAATGAATGAGAAATAGTGGTAAGAGTAGGTTTGAGGTTAAACCGTGTAATTAATCTCACCTGAGTTGTGTGGTTCTGAGACAAACCTGTGGGTTTACTTGTTATTTCTGTTGGTGAGCTCCCCTGAATACAGCTCCTGGAGACAGTCAGAGCACACTGACTGAAACGTCAAGTTAACCCACAGGTTCTCAACAGAACCTCACAACTCAAGAAAGATTACTTAAATGCAGGCCTGTGATTTCTCAGGATTTTTTACAAATCTCCCTTTGCCAAATATTTTCTTGAAAGAAGACAAGTAGCCACCAAGGATAGAAAGAAGTAGCCTGTATTGTGTCCAAACCTCTAGTTTCTTGTTTGTGGGGATGTGGAGAGTCTGTAAATCCTCCAAAAATTAAACATCCAGGAGGTTCAAGGGACTTTGTCCTCTAGACCAAAGGGAGACCCAGACCAGCTACCTATTTTTCCGGATTTTTTACTTTTGTCAAATCACAGCTCTGTACATGGTGTTACTGCAAACTTTCTCCATAATCACTTTCCACGATGCAAACATTTTTATTCTTATTTCATATCATAAGGTTTTACTTTTGGTTTTTCAATTTAAAAAAATGGAATAAACTTCCGTGATTTGTCTATCTCTCCTGCCCAGTCTGTCAGGACTGTAGAAGAGAACATTTCAAAATAGGAAAAATTTTCAGCTTAAAAAAAAAAAACGCTTTGCACATGTGTTTTACAGATGTTATAATTACTGCTGGTAATTGGGCCAACTATGAATTTCCTCAGCTTCTTGGGGACAGATTGCATGCCCTGAGCTGTAGTGGCAGCTGACTTAACACAATAAACATCTCTACCCTCACATATACTCATTTTAGTGCTCCTAAGGGAAGCAGTTATGGTAATGTGCGTTGCTCAGAACATTCTTCAAGTTTATTTTGGTTTGTGGTATTTTATATTCAGTGTCGGTCTCTGTAAAATATATATATATATATATATATATATATATATATATATATATATATATATGTATGTATATATACTTGTAGTAAAACTAGTGGAATGCTGGTAGTTGTAACTCCGAGTTTCACGCGTTATGCGATCATCAGACAACTGATCAGTTGTCTGATGATCGCATAACGCGTGAAACTCGGAGTTACAACTACCAGCGTTCCACTAGTTTTACTACAAGTATATTACGCTCTGTCTATGTGGCATTGAGCACTCTACTTCAAGATAGACCGCTACATTTAAATATATATATATATATGTGGTAATTTCCTTGTCTAGATAAATAAAGAAAAAGAATCATTCTTGGAAATATGTGTTTGTAGCATACTTAAAAAAAAACCTAAAACTTAGTTTTTCTCTATTTTACTGGTAATTTCCAGCCATTTTTGTTTGAGTTATTTTTGTTTTGATCAGAATGTTGATATTTTACTTGAGAAAAGAACAAATACTTTAAAATGACATGGTTTTGCAGTAAATATATCCCCAAATTAATTTATATTGGGTTTCATCATAAATTAATTTGGGCACTTAATTGCTGTTAAACAAATCTTATTTTGAGAAACATTATTTCAAAGTATTTGGTTTCCCTGTTAAAAGGAAATTTGTGATGTTCCAGTTGGAACAAATATTGCCCATTACTGGTACAATAGGGAAATACAAGTCACATCTTACATGGTATCTTACATGGTACCCTTTCTATTTCAAATTGTGTGTATTTTTGTTTCTGTTTTGGTCACGTTTTCTCTCTTTTACTCATTGTTTTGTGAATGTTCATCTGCAATTATTCACAGGAGACACAAGGATACATTATCTTGTCACTCTTGCAGAACGCCCCATCATCGGTAAATATTCTGGTGATTCAAAAAAAAAACTCTCAGAGAATTTGCCCAAGTTAAGAAGCAGTTGGCTAGTGTTAATGATTGGAAATTTAAATGTGTATAAACTTGTAGAAATTATAAGTCTTGATGTTCCTTTGTCTTAATGATAACACTCATCAGTCATTTCTAAAATGCAAGTTTAACAGAATCACAAAATGAATTTATAATAAGTGTATCTCAAATACCTTAACCTAAATTTGCATGATTTATACTGCGGTACTGCATGAAAGCATATTTGATTTGTCGTTAAACAAAATTGCAACATTTGTCTCATTAGCAACAGTAATACCGACAACCACACCTGCTACCACAGAAGCACCGCAGGTACATACCACGGATCATGTAATTCTGACTACTCATCATACAACACCCCTGATTACTGAGCCTCCTTCCACCACTAAAGCTGATGTCGCCACTCAGACCACCACAACCAAGCCTACTTCTGCTACTATGACTATGTCACCAACAACTAAGGAAGCTGTGATAGGTTAGTTTATATTAGGGGTTGTAGCTCGTATCAGGGGTCATAGCTCATATCAGGGGTCACAGCTCATATTAGGGGTCGTAGCTCATATTAGGGGTCGTAGCTCATATTAGGGGTCATACATAGCTCATATTATGGGTCATAGCTCATATTAGGAGTCGTAGCTCATATTAGGGGTCGTAGCTCATATTAGGGGTCGTAGCTCATATTAGGGGTCGTAGCTCATATTAGGGGTCATAGCTCATATTAGGGGTCATAGCTCATATTAGGGGTCATACATAGCTCATATTATCGGTCATAGCTCATATTATGGGTCATAGCTCATATTATGGGTCATAGCTCATATTATGGGTCATAGCTCATATTAGGGGTCATAGCTCATTTTAGGGGTCATAGCTCATTATTGGTCATACATAGCTCATATTATAGGCCATAGCTCATGTTAGGGGTCATAGCTCATGTTAGGGGTCATAGCTCATGTTAGGGGTCATACATGTAGCTCATGTTAGGGGTCACAGCTCATGTTAGGGGTCACAGCTCATATTAGGGGTTGGAGTTCATGTCAGGTCATTGTTCACATTAAAGGTCTTAGTTAATATCGGGGTAACTCTTTCACCATCAAAATAGCCAAAAACCAGGCCATACAACTTTAACCCTCCTATGTACAGTGCAGTTGCCATAGAATTGTCAGACCTTTCAAAACCTTTCAAGTTTGCTGTACTGAAGGGTTTTGAAAGGTGAGAAAACTGTCTGACAAAAGGGACCTATGAAAGGTTTCGAAAGGTGTAACAACTCTCTGAACAAACTGGTGTTGAAATGTTTCAATACCTTTCAAAGGGTATTGAAAGGTGTGGTTGTTCAGTAGCAACAAATTCTGGAGGGTTTTAAAGGGTTCATAATTATTGATAGCCATTTTGGCCCGTAAGCAGATTTTGACAGGTTTTGAAAGGTCAAACCATAGGAGGGTTAATGTTAATAGTAATAAAAATAATTCAAATTAAATATCCCTAACCCCCTAAGCATTTTCGAAAGAAACCATCCAAAATCCGCCAAAACATGCAGTAAAAAGGTACCCCAATTGTTGGAATTTGATGGAATTGGTGCAGTGGCAAATGAGGTGAATTGGCTATACACAGTCCTGAATCCAACAGCCATTGGAGTATGATGGATTTGGTACGCATGGCTACATGCTCTGTTCACTGGGATATACTGTGGAAAACCAGGAGAAGGATTTTGGAGGGTTTAGGGTAGTTAGGGATAGCATCAAAGTCGCCCCCCCCAAAAAAAAAAAAAAAAATACTCTTAAGACACCTCAGACTGTTCTACAGATTAGAAACCCAATGTACACACACACAGGTGTATATATCTTTTAAAATGTGGGCAAACATTTATTTTGAAAAAAGTTTTATCCAAGATGTCATATTTGCTTGTTCAGAGTAGTTTTCTTATCGTGTTTTATTTTCCCTTTTTCCCCAGAATCAACCATTATGATCCTTGACTTCTGCCCAGAGACCTATCAGAGGGATATAAATTGGCCACGTACGCAGTCGGGGAAAATAAGTAAACAGCCTTGCCCAGAAGGAACTAGTGGTAAGCATTTTAACAAGATTGGGAGCACCCTAGGCGTCCACCAGACATTCCTGTACACACCCAGACGTACAGTAATAGGGGAATTGTGGATGATGGGACACTCACAATGTTTGGTGAAGCTTGCATTAATAATGTACAACATTGTTAATCTTAGCAAAACTGCTTCTACGAGTGTGCTTACTTTCTTTGATTTAGGTCTTAGTCAGTCAAAAGGATTACCTAATTTGGGCTTGAGAGTTTAATTGATGATTTGAAAATGTAATGATAGAATCTTGACCAGAATTACAGTAAAACCGTAGATTGAAACGTGTCTTTTTGGTGCTTTGAACTTCAGTGGTGATAAAACAGTATAAAAATATGTTCAAAATTAGAGTAGTATCCCAGTGAATTCTTGGCTGATCTTATCCATGTCATTGGTCATGTTCCTGGTAATTAGTGTGATCTAGACCAAACAGGTGCATGACACCTGTCAGTTATAGGTCATGAACTTAGACAGGGTAGGTTAAACACTCAGCTGCTTCTCATAGAGAGAGAACCAAATGATCTTTAGGGAAAAACGGAAATTGAATAAAAGATGTTGGGGGGGGGGGGGGGAAGAGTTGGCATGGTGACAATATTCCCCCCCCATAGGAATTTGTTTTGTTGATTCAAAGCCCTGATGTGATACTGCCAATATTTGGTTTAATCTGTGTAAATTTATATAATAGTTATATTGTTGGTTTTTTTTTCATTGTTTTCTTTTTTTTTTTTTAGGGGGGGGGGTCTTTGCCAAATTTGGCTTTTTATCATCAGTGATTTAAAGGATGTCTTGATATAATTGACTGCATATCTTGACTGCATTTTGTGTTTTGTTGCAATGGGTCACTCTTGTGATTTCAGTTATGTAGTTTTCTCTGTCACTGTCGTTTCTCGGCACTTCATACTTTGTGTTTTGTAGTGTCTGTTTTGTATTTGTTATTATTGCATGCTTGTAATTCAAATCTTTGATGAGTATAATCTGATTTTGAGATCTAACAATTCACCAACAAGCATTTGAATATAACTACAGTCACTTCCTCATCAAGCATTCATTAAAACATTTTAGATGTCAACAATCCTCTTAATTGATTGTAAGCAGCTTAGGTGCCACCGCAATCCCATATTCATGATACCGCTTCAAAGGAAATGCTTAATAACTCTTATTTATTCCACCAAGCTAGATGCATATACATGTATGTCATTGACCCCTATGTCTGTCGCTGCATCAATACAAGAACCTAGAAATACTTTTATGTACAGAAACCAACCTGAAAGTTTGTGTTCATTTCGTGCTGCCATTAATCCTCCTATGACTACAAGGGTCAAAATCAGTCAAAATGTTGATTTACTTGAAACGTATATCTAGTGCACTTAAAAGTCAAACACTGTCAAACCTTACGTGTAGTAAGTACATTTACAGGTCAAAATGAGTTGACCGTTTTTGACTGGTAAAAGAATCGTCTTGTATTGTTCAGGGTGGTCAAAATGACAGTAAAAACCAGTCAAAAATGCCCCTGTGTGCACATTTGGGTCAACAGTCAAAACGGTCAGTTGACTAGTTTTTGACCACTATAGCTACTTGCCACTGAAGATCAGCTAAATTAGGAGGGTTAAACAAGAAAAGAGTTAAAATTGCATGCAGAAATGGATCAAGGTCATGAACCATTTCAAATTTTCTAAAAAATGACTGGATGTCAGACGGAATAATTTCAGAGGTTGTTTGGTACCATCACATACATTTCAGCCTTACATCAAGAAAGATTTATATAATAATTCAGTACTTTTAAAATCAGGTAAACTGTTCATTCCTTTTAAGCATACATGTACATACATAAAAACCTTTTAGATGCTGATAATCTTTCTAATTGATTTTAAACGGAGCAGGTGGCGTCTCCGTCCCAAATTAATGATACCCCTTTCAGAGGAAGTGTTTAATTACCCTTCTTTAATCCATGAAGCCAGATACATATATGTCATTGACCCCTACATTATATCCTTCCCCTTCCCCTCCCCCCACTCCGATACGGAAGCATGTGAACCTTGACGCAAGTTGAATCAATGTCATATCCTTGATTGTATGGTCAGATACACAGATCTAACAGTCGACCAACAATCCTTTGAAGAACTACTGTTCAAGGTTCAAGGTTCATTTATTTCCACAGTAAAAAAAATTAACAATGAATACATTCAAGATGCATATGTATCCCTCAAAACCCTTTGAAAGATTTTGAAAGGTAAAAAGTACATGTATTTGCCAGTGATCGTCGTCGTCGTTAAGGTTTCCCACGTGCGTGTTTCAATGTGCTTGGGGATCCATGGCTATATCTTTGATCTAGCCACTTGTTGAAATCATCACGTTTGAACATGATTTTTCGCAGTTGCATTGGTTCAATCTGGGCATTTTTGTGTAGTGATGTGTAGTGGTTTTGTGTGGGAATTCATCTACACTGTACAGTACAGTTATGCAACCTTTCAAAAACTAACAGAGGAATGGTGTTGGCAGGTCTGTCAACCCGCTGACATAATGGACTGAGAGGAGGAGGGTTAAGAAGCACATCATGGACTGATGGTGCATGTATGTGTCTTGAGTTGTTAACAGTACAAGAGGGCCAGGTCAAATGGCATCTAAAACCACTGTGGTGAAAAGCTCAATGCACATGCTGTATTCTGTTTCCTTCACCATCAAGCATTCACAAAAAACCTCTGAGGTTTCCAAATATCCTCCTAATTGATTGTAAGCATAGCAGGTGCTGACTATATTCACGATAGCCCTTCAAAGGAAATGCTTAATAACCCTTATTTAATCCAACTTATACGTCTCTGTCACCCCTATGTAATATCCTTCCACCTGGTTCGGTAGCACGTGAACATTGACGCAAGTTGAACCAATGTTTGCCTGTAGAGGGGTGAATGCTCGTAATCAGTTTGCCTAGAAGGGAAGGGGGAAAGAGGAAAGAGGGGGGGGGGTGATCACATCACCTACTTGGCACTGTTTTACCTTCCTGTACCCCTCTGAGTTGGCATGACTGAGATTGTGGGTTATATAGAGGTCCTGGCCTTCAGGCACTTTGCAATGTCAGAAAAGAGTGCATGGGAGTCAAGATTGAAGACTGCTTTTGAAAATTTGAACCCAGTTCATTTTGGGGTTAAATTGTGGAAATCTAAGCAAACGAGGGATATTATAAAGTCCTAAGGTAAATAGGAATGTAGATGCATCAATATTTGATAAGAATGAGGAGAGATCTACAGAAACTAACTTAGGTAAATAGGAATGTAGATGCATCAATATTTGATAAGAATCAGGAGAGATCTACAGAAACTAACTGATGTATATATTGATGAAATTCTTGCGTCGGGTGATGAACAATTGATCTAATTTCAGCCTTACAAAAAATCCACAAGCAACTCGGGAGGGATTTGAATCCAATGGCCTAGCCGACCATTCATCATCAGGCAAGCTCGGTGGTCGCGAGGTCTGCACTATTTTTTTCACAGACACTCGGAAAGCACTGAGTATACATAATTTCATACATTACGTCGGTGTAAGGGCAAAAATCCAATCAACTGATACATGTAGTTATAATGTACCTTCTCTTTAACTTTGGGACCATGGCCGAGATTTAGTTCTGGGACGACTAGGTCAGGCTGTAAAGCAACCTTAAGTACTAAGCCGATAATTTGTACAGACATCATTTTCTACTATTATACAGTCTGTTCATTCATGCCCCTAATTCATACAGTATGTTGAATCACGATGTGTGTCTGCGTTTTTACTTGCTCAAGGATGCAATGTTTCATCTGTGACCATGACACAGGATTCTTTCCTGTAGAAACGGCTGATAGATCAGGTAGAAATTAGGGATAGGGAAGGGGTGTGCTTCAATTTCAAATGTCAGAATTCTGAGTAGCTGTCTGCATAGAGCAAAGACCAGTGTCAGACATGATTAGAAAGACAAGAACCCACCTGCTGCAACTTTCAAATAAAAACTATGAACACATTTTTTTTTACAATGATATAAACTGTGAATAAACTTTTTTTTTTATAAAACCCATTTTTCAGAACGGTCTACATTTGATCTGCTTTTCAGCTGAAAATGTTTGATCTGCTTGCAAATTAGTAGAAAAGCAGAATTTTACCCAAACTTTCAATTTGGTTTCTTGGTAGTGGAAATGCAGAATAACAGATGTCCACTTTTAGACAGGAGAAAAAGTAAAATCGGCATTTCTGACAGCCAGAGAAGTCGTTAATTCTGCTTTTTGACTGTCAAAATAGCTTTAAAAAATAAGTTATCCACTTTTGGTCGTCCATAGCTTTCAGTTAGTTACAGCCTTCACATTCACTTTAGCCTTCTATTAAACAAGGTGAAAAGAAATGTTAATTCTGTTCACAAGTATTGTTCCCTGATGATTCCAACATCTGTAATATTATACCCTAAATAGACCTTAATAAGGTCCTTACAAGGAAAATCAACAACCCTCAAATTCACCTATTGTAAGACCTCCCAGTCTCCATGGACCATATACCCTACCTATGTCTTCCTTCTCTGTCTCGCTTTTGACCTCCAAGGCTAAATGTCAATTGTCAGCAATTCTCTTTAATTCAATAAAGTAAATGTAGTTAGCACATGCAGTTCCCATAAATGACTATGACAGGAATGTTGTGATTATTGTAAGGCATTCCCCAAAGAGATCGATCATTACATTGATGAGGATCCCATATGTTAAAACATTTCATTCTTATTTATCTGATTGAAAAAGAACAACACTGTACAAGAGATAATGTTGAATGGTGTTCCCTTTTCTATGGGTCATGCTTGGCATGGATCGAATGTCTGCTTGCAAACACAGTCTGTGACCAAGCAAAAGTTATGGAATCTTCATCAAAGATTCAGCTGGCAAATTGATTTACTAATTTTACTTCAATGATACCACTTCCGACAGAAATATTTTAAATAGAGAATTAGATGTTGCAAACTGCTTACCAACCTGTAGTATCAATGGAAAGTAGTAGTTTATATTGGCCTTGCGTTTCGAACCTAGCAGGTTTTGCTTTTGAGAAAGAACTCGCTAGGTTTGAAACGTAAGGCCAATAACTACTATTTTGCAGAAACATTTTAAAGGATATTAGATACCATTATAAACTTATCTGATCAACAAGTATAAAACTGTTTAAGTTTGGTTTATGCTTGCCACGGATTGAATGTCTGCTTTTGAACACAAACTGTGAGTAAGCATAAGTTATGGAATCTGTATCAAAGATTCACCTGGCAAATTGATTTACTCATTTTACTTACATGATACCACCTCCGACAGAAATATTTCAAGGGATGTTTGATACCATCATCTTATCACCAAGTAAGTTGGATGTAAAACTGCTTGGGATGGGTCGATTGTCTGCTTGCGAACACAGACTTCGAGCAAGCATAAGTTCTGTAACTCGTGATTCGGTGCTAACAGTACATGGTTAATTGTAGTGTGATGCTACTGCTGGGACATGGCCCTACATTTACACTGTATACATACACACATATAGCTCATTATTTTGTTTGTGTAGAACTCTAGATTCATTGTGCAGATTGCTTTCGACGTGTGGATTAACTTTTATCCTTGAGGATATTTCCTAGATTTCAGTGGTGCTCCTTTTGAGTGGGTTAGTAAAATATTTGCTCGCCTTAATAATAGCACAAAACATTGTTGTCTCATAAGCCAGACTTCTCTGTTAGTAGCTCTATAATATTACCCTTGGAAACCAGGATGTGCATTTCACCCCCCCCCCCCCAAAAAAAAAGACAATTTAAAAATTTTTTTTTTTAATATACACGTCTATATACATTTTCAGGGGTTCGGTTATACACCGAACACCCTCTTGAAATTATTTGTGTTTTTTTGTTTGGT
Source organism: Zoroaster sp. YZ-2022 (assembly GCA_029582265.1). Classification (NCBI taxonomy): domain Eukaryota; kingdom Metazoa; phylum Echinodermata; class Asteroidea; order Forcipulatida; family Zoroasteridae; genus Zoroaster; species Zoroaster sp. YZ-2022. The sequence continues at coordinate 1,682,216 of CM055825.1, read as the reverse complement.
TTTCATTTAGTTATTTTACAAAACGTTTTTAGAAACCAGTATTTTTATTTATTTTATTTATTTTTGTTTTCATTCATGGTCATCCTGGGGGAAATACCTACCCAGGACATATGTGATATTTGACTTGTTTATTCATGGATTGGTGTTTATTAACAGGTGCAGGTGAGGCAAGGTGGCACTGTATTGATGGAAGCCCAGCTAAGTGGATTCCTGAGACTGGACCTGATCTCAGTTTGTGTGTATCAGACTGGGCCAAGGACATCAAGGAACAGGTAGGTAGTATAAAGAGGATGTGACATCACATGTTGACAACAACAACGCCCTCTACTGATCAGTGACAGGCAGTGTAGTAGCGTTGCCTTCTCTGGCCGAGTGGTTTTAGCGCATCAGACTTGTGTTCTGATGGCTGAGCCTTCAGAATGTGGGTTCAAATCCAGTCCGCGTCCGTGGTACTTAGGTTCTTGAACAAGACATAAATAAACTGAGTATAAATGGGTACCTGTGAGGGTAGATGTTGATAATGTGTTTGAAAAAACCTCAAGTGCTACGGTTGCTCAAGGCTGTATACTCGCCAGGGAGCTGAGAAAGATTACAGGAAAGATATTGGCACAGTGACCAGGGGTAATATGTAAAGTACATTGGGATATTATGTGAAATAAGCTTTATAAGAATAAAATTAAATATTATTACTATTATTGGAAGTTGGCATTTGGCTGGCATGATTCTCTTGATGGTAATAGGAGGTTCTCCAGATGTAAACTGGTGGAACACGGTCTAAAAACCCTTCATCTCTCCCCTCGCCCTTCCAAAGAATAGAAAGAAGGGTATGATAATAATTATAAGATTTCTTAAACTCTAGCTACGCTGAATGCAGAAGTGAGCAGAGAAATTATTTTTTCTTGCTGATGGATCTTGTTGCACTCAGCAGGCGTTCACACTTGGACAACTGATGGATCTTTGTGCATTGAGCCAGTTATTGAAAGGGGCTAGAGTTAAGCACTCAGTTTGATCTAAATAATAACCAAGTATTTGTCTGTCTTGTTGTTCATCTAGTTTGGCAGTTCATCAGCCTCTGCATTCTCTGATGTCATGGCAAGAACAGTCGAGTCCAATGATAATGTCTACGGTGGGGATCTTCTCATCGTCACAGGTCTCATGAATGGAACTGTGGGTAACTTCAAAGAGGAGTTAGTGGGCCTCAATGAAACATATAAGAGTGAAGTAGCCAAGAGAGTGACAAAGGTAGGCTTGAAAGTCGTTTGTAAGTGACCCCTCCAGGGTCATATCAAGGGTTCACGGTGCCAAATTAAGGGTTGCTGGTTGTTTGGGGCAACCAAAACTTCAACCCAAAATAGACAGGAGCAACCTTGCAAACTGTGATGGTGGCCTGTCAGGCAACCTCGGTTGTTTTTGTCAAATCATATATTCGTTTTAAATACGTACTTCATAATCACAAACAGGTTCCTCTTTGAATTTGAAGATTTGAAAAGAAATTAAGAATTTTTTGCCTTTGAGAAAGAACCTGCTAGCTTCGAAATGTAAGGCCAATAACTATTTTACAAATTAAGAAAAAGTAAATCAAGGTAGACTATATCAGAAAGAAAGATTTCAAGGGATATTAGATATCGTCATCAACTTTTAATACAACTTCTATACAAGTATAAAGTTTAGAGAATAACCCGTGAAGTCAACATGGTTCTCCCTGAACCATATTTCTCACTTAGCGACAGTAGAGAGAAAAAATGAGTTGCCCGACATTGGTTCTCCCTTTAAACCTTTCTCACTTAGCAAAAGTTGAGATACGAGTTGTGCGATAAGGTTCTTTTCAGAAACTTTTCCTCAGCTTCGCGATAGTTGAGATAAACACATGGTGTTACCGCAGACCGAAACGATATCGATATTCCACCATGCAAAGCCTCAAATCTTATATATAAAGTCTCAAATCTTATATATAAAGTTTAATGTAAAACTGTATACAATAACGTATTTCTAGATTGCAAAGTTGCTTTAACCAAACAAGATCCATCCCCCCCCCCCCAAAAAAAAATAAAAAGAAGACTAGGTCAGGATATTGAACCGTATCTGCCATATGAAGAATATCTCTAGAGTAACCAGTGTAATAATAATAATAATAATAATAAAGATTTTTAGCGCGCACATATCCTGCTGGGCGCTCAAGGCGCGGAAACAAAGAAAAAACATTAACACAAACAATATACAATGATAGCATAGGGAGAAAAAATTATGTACCGAGATACATGTACCTACAAATTACAATGCAATTACAAATATACATCATCTTTGAAGAGTTGTGACATAAGATGAGTTTTAAGCATCGACTTGAATCTGGTTATACTATGACAAGATTTGAGTTTAGTTGGAAGATGATTCCAGAGTCTCGGAGCTGCGACAGAAAACGACCTATCACCCCAGTTTCGTTTTGAAGTTGGTTCCTTTAGGAGTGACATGTTGCTGGAGCATTGACAGTGATTAATTGATAACTGTCTGGGTAACAAGTGGTTTTAGTTAAGGGTACATGAAGCTAGACTTAGTGTGCTCTTTGCTTGATGTGTCATTTATCACCAGGAGGTACTCAGATGGCAACAGGGAATAAACACTATTATTGCTCAGCCGACATCCGTCAATCAAAATTCTTAAATGACCAATCAGATTCACAGAACGGCGGAGTGGGTGGGGTGTGTATACACATTTGCAAACCACAATGCCAATAAGTTTGGCAAGCCCTTTGGACATGTGTATCTATGTACATGTTTTAGAATATGCACACTTTGGATTTGTTTAGAGTTCTCAGGTGGGCGTGGCATAGATAGGTCATATTAGAATTTTAGAAATATTAATGTGAAATTGTTGAAGGTACCAAACATCCTGGGCAATTTGTTTCGTCTGACATGATGTCATTATAAATTTGAAATGGAACATTCATAGGTTGATGAAATTCTTGCGTCAGGTGATAAACAATTGATTTAATTTTGCCCTACACCGACGTGTGTATAGCACTGTATACTCTGTGCTTTCCGAGTGTCTGTGAAAAAGATTCACAGGCAACTCGGGCGGGATTCGAACTGAGCATTGCTGTGATCTATTTTCCACATTAGAAATGACTTCATCTGTTAGATATCCATTACTCAATCTGATGAAAATGGTATTGATGGGTTCCCCCCCCTCCCACAATCCATCAACATTGACCAAATATTATCATGTTTCTCCCTTTCTCACCATTCTCCTTCCTCTTATATCCACCCTGGATCTGCCGTCTGCCAATGTTTTTTTAATCTAATTTTCTTTTGTTAAACAAAAATAAATTTATGCTATTCACTACATCTGGTAAATGTTGTGGATTGATGGAAGAGATAATGATAGGTTTTTGATGGGGTTATTGCACAAAAAAAAGGTAGCATAAATGTTCTAAAGGTAGTTTTCAGATAACCAAACTGTAAAAATTAACCGAAGACATTTGGTTAACAGAGTAACCTAATAATCATTGCAGCACTAGTTAAATGGTTTTGAAGTGCTGTCACATGCATGTATTTAGTATCAATTCATTGTCTTGGTTTAATCCTCAAGAGGATTTTTTTTGTTTGACGGCTGAAATTTGCACTTCCCGTGCTTTACGCCTTGAAGGTGGGTATAACCTAATATATGTACAGTGTATGTGTCTGAATGATAAGGGACAGCCTGGCGATTTCTGAAACATGTGCTACAGATCATTCAACATCCTCTAGGTACCAGATTGTAAAGATTAAAGATTTCCTCTTGTCGGATTTGTATCCAGATGTATTCTAACAAAATAATTCAATGATGAGAAATCCAAACACTGATGTTGTATTGTTTCAATAAAATTTGCCTTTGAAGATTGATTGAGAGTCCTTGTGTGGTTTGAACTGACAAAACCCACTGATTGGTTCTGAAAGGTAGTGCTGAATGCATCTACACTGTGCACATGTAGTACCGTTTTCTGGTAAATCAACTTGCTGGCAGAATGGTCTGAAAACATAAGTTGTGAATTATTGTGTTAAGGCTTACATGTGGTTCCAAACATCTTGTTAAGAAATGTTATCTGTTAGAAATGTCACTGAAACCTGACCTTTTGTTGGAAATATCAGCACCCATTGAGTTGAAATATTCAAGTCAGTTTTTATACACATTATTTTCATAAAATATGCATGTTTGACATTTATATACACATTTTTAACTGTGTTATATCAGTCTCTTATTAAGAAGTCAGAATGGTTAAATTACTTCATCAACCTTTGAAATTTCTGCTTTTAAAGTGTGCTTTATGATAAGCCAAAATACTTTTTATTCAGTCAGTACACGTAATAATGCAGTCAAGTGTACCTAATTTATAAACAAGATTTGAGTAAATTTTTTAATTATTTCTGATTTCAGAACTACATTAAGATTGGGAGCCGCGTTCTAGAGAACTCCAACTTACAGTCATGGCAGGACCTGCCGGGATCAAAAAAATCTAAGACGGCAACCAGTCTCCTTACGTCTATAGAAGAGATGGGATTTGTACTGGCCGACAATCTCGGTTCGGAAGATGCTCTAACTAGCGAAGAAGGCAATGTTTGTAAGTTAACTAATACAAAGTTCATTTCATTTGCATGTTGGTCAAACTTTAAACTGGTTTAACAAAAAGTGAGTTTTGCTTCCTGGGAATATTGACAGGGAAGAAAGTAGTTTGGGAAATGTGTTTCTTGATGTACTTTCAATGTATTTTCAATATTAAAATGAAAACAAAAAATTCAGAAATTGCTAGAAAAATATTGGTGATACATTGTTAAGCTAGATTTATTTCATGAAACAAAAACGTCAATCTCTTCAAGATACTATTAATGGTCAAATTGTTATAGTTTGATGAAATTCTTGCATCGGGTGATAAACAATTGACTTAATTTTGCCCTCGGAAAGCACTGGGTATAATAATAATAATAATGTGTGGATTTATATAGCGCACGTATCCACCAACTAAGTGGTGCTCAAGGCGCATTATATTATTATCCCCGATCATAAGGCTCATAAATCATTCCTGAAACCATCTCAGCTCCCTGGGGAGTATACAACTCAATTGCTGCCATTTCTAGCGCATATAGAGCAAACCAACTCTGCCTTCACAGGTACCCATTTAACCCCTGGGTGGAAAGAAGCAATTATGATTAAGTGTCTTGCTCAAGGACACAAGTGTCATGGCCGTGATTCGAACCCACATTATGTTGCTAACACCAGAACTTGAATCCGGTAAGCTAGACCGCTCGGCCACGACAACCCACGTCAGTGGTGGGCAAAATTAAGTTAATGGTCAAATTGTTTTGGTGTTTTTTAACACTGAGAAGGACACATTAGAACTGTTTTCTAGAAGTAAGGTTTGCAATAGCACCATGTAAACAATCTCTTATGTGTTGTAATAATTGTTGGTTCTGAGAAACTCAATTATTATACTTTGATTATCTTACCACCGGTTCTTCTCAGAACCAATAAAAAACTCCTACGGGATACTGCCACTATGCAAAGCTTTACATCTGTTTTTTAGGTGTACGATGTTTAAGTCATGAATTAGTACATGTATATCTAGCAGACATGCAACTTTTCAGCTGATCAGCTGATTTCCTCGTTTTTGGTTACTCAGCTGTGCCATTGAAAACTGAAAAACAAAGTACAAAGTCTGGCTGTAGCTGGCACTTTCCTCTCTTTTGGACAAACTGCAGTTGCATGCCTGATCTAGGCATCTAGGGTCTGTCAGAATACATCACAGCTCTGTGACAAGGAAACAGATGATTTTACCTGTATATATTATTGGCAGCTTGACTAATTAATGGCAAGGATGACCATATCTGTCCTCGTTAGGTTAATTGGTAACTTACCGGGTAACAAGATGAAATATGAGAGTGTGATAAGTATATATGACAAGTGGCTGCTGATATGATACATGTGTCGTGGCCGAGCGCTCTAGTGCATCAGACTGGTGCTGTCAGAATGTGGGTTCGAATCCCGGACTGGCCAGTCGCGACTCTTGTGTCCTTAAGCAAGACACTTTAATAACCATAATTGCTTCGTCCTTCAGATGGGACGTTAAGCTGTAGGTCCCGTGTACTGGATTATTAAAGTAATGCACGTAAAAGAACCCAGAACACTTATCATGGAAGAGTAGGGGTTTACCCCGGTGTTTCTGGTTCACATAGCAAGCGCCCTTGTTTACAGGTTTCCTGGGCACCTTTGAAAAACAGTGTTTCACTGAAAGGTCTCCCCAGGTTAAATAAGAAATAAATAAAAAATATACACCTAGATTTTGATTAGTCTTGATTTTCATTATGATACATGTGTCATGGCCGAGCGGTCTAGTGCATCAGACTCGAGTTCTGTACATGCATACATGTATGTATCCTTAATCTTATAGGATTGGTAATTTGTGAAAAAACAAATTGAAAATTTTCTTGTAAACCTACTTAATGTAAAGTTGATGATGGTTTTAATCTTCATTAGAAATCTATTTGTCTCAGGTGCTGTCTTTAAAAAAAGAAAATAAAAAAATAATTTCCAAAAATTCCATGTTAGAATGAATACCAAATATCCTATTGTATTTTCACTATTTTCTTGTGAATTACACAACTTAAAAAGCTGAATCTTTCACAGGTTAGTTGTTAAATGTCTATCTTGATTCAAAGAGAGTAAGCATACTCATAGAAGCAGTTTGGCCAACATTACCAATGTTGTACCTTCCCTTCAATGTATATCTTGATTCAAAGAGAGTAATCATACTCATAGAAGCAGTTTGGCCAACATTACCAATGTTGTACCTTCCCTTCAATGTATATCTTGATTCAAAGAGAGTAAGCATACTCATAGAAGCAGTTTGCCCACATTACCAATGCTGTACCTTCCCTTCAATGTATATCTTGATTCAAAGAGAGTAAGCATACTCATAGAAGCAGTTTGGCCAACATTACCAATGTTGTACCTTCCCTTCAATGTATATCTTGATTCATAGAGAGTAAGCATACTCATAGAAGCAGTTTGGCCAACATTACCAATGTTGTACCTTCCCTTCAATGTATATCTTGATTCATAGAGAGTAAGCATACTCATAGAAGCAGTTTGGCCAACATTACCAATGTTGTACCTTCCCTTCAATGTATATCTTGATTCAAAGAGAGTAAGCATACTCATAGAAGCAGTTTGGCCAACATTACCAATGTTGTACCTTCCCCTTCAATGTATATCTTGATTCAAAGAGAGTAAGCATACTCATAGAAGCAGTTTGGCCAACATTATCGATGTTGTACCTTCCCTTCAATGTATATCTTGATTCAAAGAGAGTAAGCATACTCATAGAAGCAGTTTGGCCAACATTACCGATGTTGTACCTTCCCTTCAATGTATATCTTGATTCAAAGAGAGCAAGCATACTCATAGAAGCAGTTTGGCCAACATTACCGATGTTGTACCTTCCCTTCAATGTATATCTTGATTCAAAGAGAGCAAGCATACTCATAGAAGCAGTTTGGCCAACATTACCGATGTTGTACCTTCCCTTCAATGTATATCTTGATTCAAAGAGAGCAAGCATACTCATAGAAGCAGTTTGGCCAACATTACCGATGTTGTACCTTCCCTTCAATGTATATCTTGATTCAAAGAGAGCAAGCATACTCATAGAAGCAGTTTGGCCAACATTACCGATGTTGTACCTTCCCTTCAATGTATATCTTGATTCAAAGAGAGCAAGCATACTCATAGAAGCAGTTTGGCCAACATTACCGATGTTGTACCTTCCCTTCAATGTATATCTTGATTCAAAGAGAGCAAGCATACTCATAGAAGCAGTTTGGCCAACATTACCGATGTTGTACCTTCCCTTCAATGTATATCTTGATTCAAAGAGAGTAAGCATACTCATAGAAGCAGTTTGCCCACATTACCAAAGCTGTACCTTCTCTTTAATGAAAGTTTTCATTGATATTTGTAGTTCTAGAAGTGATGGTTCAAGACGCCTCAAAGGGTGACTACCAGGATGCAAAGTTCCCTCGTTCATCTCAGCCGATGTCTAATGATTGGCAGGATATCTCCAATTCTATCTTCATACCTAAGGCGAGCCTGCAAGACAGAAGCAAAGATGGTAAGACCCTTCATCAAGAAAGAAGGAAATATCTTTTTGCAACAGTGTCTTGACATTCTTTTCAGAGCAAGAACTTGTGGCTTCCAGAAGTTCCTTGATACACACACAAACCTACAATGTATGGTAGTGAATACGACATTGTGCAATGCCATTCAGTGTTAAAACACATACGAGACTAGATGTCAACAAGTTTAATTAGAGGCACAATATCATCGCATGCCCGGTAAAAGGACGTAAGTCCTTCTTCCAGTCATCACTATCAACAGGGCATGGAATCGGAGTGCTAGTTTTAGATTAACTCAGTGACTGAAAATAATACCCCACATGATAAGGTCATAGTACCATTGCTGCTGCAGTAATTTTCAGTGTTCATCTTAAACTAGGTTCCATGCCCTGTTGAAAGTCTGCTGTGATCGTGACGATATTGTCCCTTTGATAAGGGACAATTTGTATTTTTATACAGTGTACTTGTGCTTTATTGTCTATTTTTTTTATTTATGCGAGCATTCAATTACCCTATATGGGGTTTAATAAAGTTGATCTCATCTTATCTTATCTTATCTTATCTTATCTTATAATAATAGATGCAACAAGTCTAAATATGTAAATTTATGCGCTGTTGCAGGTATGACCTGTTTACACTGTAAGGTACACAGGCACCATGGTATAAGCTGTATTTTTAGTCTATTAGTTTTATATATAGGAAACATGTACCTATGTACATTTATATGAACATGATGATGTTAATTATTTATGTGTTTGAATGAAATCAAAATAAACTTTGAAATCTTCCTCTTTTACAGGCCAAGCTAAAGTAGTCTTCCTGGCCTACAAGAATCTCGGTGATCTACTTGAATCAGTTAAGTTTGACAAGAAGAAGAACACCAAAGATTACATTGTCAATTCCAACGTGATCTCGGCATCCATCGGTCATGCTAAAGCCTCATCAGATCTGTCCGAGCCTGCCATTATCGTCTTTGAGCATTCCGCAGAGAATCTGACAAGCCCAATGTGTTCCTACTGGAAGTTTGTCAAGAAGTAAGATCCTTCACTGGCTTTCACGTCACATGAACCTGAAAATCATAATTTCTTTTGTACAGATATGTACCAGGGTTTATTCTTGCTAAAGATGTCGTCACCTAGGGTACTCCCCAGTGGTACCCAGGCATAGGATGTCGTCACCCAGGGTACTCCCCAGTGGTACCCAGGCATAGGATTCTTGCTGAAGATGTCGTCACCCAGGGTACTCCCCAGTGGTACCCAGGCATAGGTTTTAGCTAGCCTCAATCTAACCCCAACCTTACCCTTACTATTGGGGAGTACCGTAGGTGACACAACCCCTTCTGCCTCTTTCTCATGTTACTGGGCCCCTTTTCAGAGTGTTTTTGATAATGTTCCTCTGACATTTGTGCTCCATGTTTTTTTTTTTTTTAAACAGAAGCATGAACATCATGCCATTGTATGAGGCTGCACAACATTCATAATTTCCATATCTAAATTGAAGATTTGCTTTACAAAGTTATTATTCCATACATGCACAAATACTGCTGCCAAAAAATATTCTTTTGCAAACAAGTTTGATGAAAATCATTCTCGGCATGTTTTGTTTTTAATGTCCACATTAATGCCATGCAGTGACACATGACACTCTCCACTTTCAGCAAATTTTAGCATAATTCAAAACTCAAATCAACTGTTTTTTATCCCCATGCAAGAATTTTATTTATTTATTTATTTCCGCAGACACTCGGAATGCATAGAGTATACAGTGTTTCATATATTCCGCGGTGTACGGCAAAAATCAAAATAATAAATTATAAATTCCTCTAATCTTAGCTGTTCCATTGTCACAGCCGTCTTCAAGATACAACCCTGTTCATTTTAAGATACAACAATGATGCACTGATGCACTGATGCAATTGTATATATATAGCTAAGAAAACATATTGTTTCCTCTGGACAAATCTAGAAAGGAAACATTGAAGGTTTTGAGGATGCTGAATTAACTTGACTGAGTCAAAATTTCCTGAGAAGTTTTAAGCTTTTATTAAACCTTCTTTCCGCCGGACACGAACTATATTATTAGTGCCTTGAGTAACAGTTTGATGAATACGTGCACATTATAAGTTCATGTTATCATTAGTTGTAGCAATATTGCCATTGAAAATAACCTCAATTCTTATTTTAACCACACTTACTTTTTGTTCTTGAACAGTTACCTTGGGGAGTGGTCAGATACCGGATGTACCTTGGTATCAACCAACAAAACCCACACAACCTGTTCCTGCACTCATCTGACAAACTTTGCTATTCTCATGAACACCAGGGGTGTCCCTGTAAGTTCTTGAGTTTCTATAAAGTGTTTTAAGGATTACACATCTCCGACCCACTGTCGTTAAAGATTGTTCTCCAAAATCGTCACCCTCCAATGTCCCCATCTTTCCAACCGAACAGAATCTATCCACATTTTTCCGACCGAACAGAATCTAGAAACTTACCGCTTATCAACTGATCCTCCCATCTTGTCACTGAGGATATCTTGGCATGTGTTTGAGATTCCTAAAATAATCACCCAGGTTGTGAACATAATCCCTCTACCCATTAACCCTAACTCCCTAAGCATTGTTACTGAACAATAAAAATCCTTCAAAATCCTCCAACTGCCTTTGTTGTCTAGGGAGTTAGTGTTAATATATATAATCCCTCCCAAATAACATAATACCCACCCAATTAACATACCCCTCCCCCCAATTATAAATATATTCCTCAAAATGATCATAATCCCTCTCCCAATTAACATAATTCACCTCAGGATATATTCTCACCTCTATAATTCCCCTATCTCACAAACTAAACTTAAAGTGAAGGTTTTGACTGTTGACCCAAATGTGCACACGGGGGCATTTTTGACTGGTTTTTACTGTCATTTTGACCACCCTACACAATACCAGACAATGCTTTTACCAGTCAAAAATGGTAGACTCATTTTGACCTGTAAATGTACTTACTACATGTAAGGTTTGACAGTGTTTGACTTTTACGTGCACTAGATATACCTTGCCAAGTATATCAACATTTTGACTGATTTTGACCCTTGCAGTCATAGGAGGGTAAGATGCCTGACACTGCCGGATTTGGAGCCATATTTTCAATATTTTGTTACATTCTAAGCACTAAAACTGGGAGGTAAATCACAGGTTGAAAGGTTGAATCCTTTCCCTGATTGATTGATTGTATTTAACCTGTTTCCTCTTTACCTCTGTCTCACCTTCGCCCCTCTTCCTGTAGCTTGCTCAGTCTCATCAATTAGTCCTCGCCGTCATCACGTACGTTGGCTTCATCATCTCAAGCATATGTCTCTTGATAGCGTTCCTGACGTTCGCCTACTTCAAGTAAGTAACGACTCCCATATTTAGCTCTGTAAGAATCCAGGGTTGTGATCATTCCAGGGACCTAACTCTCTGGGGAGTTCTTACTCCAGATACTATCCGTTGAGTGTTTCTTGTATTCTGGGTTTTCATTGGCTTTTGTTGTATCATGGCTGATTTGATCCGTTGAGTGTTTCTTGTATTCTGGGTTTTCATTGGCTTTTGTTGTATCATGGCTGATTCGGTCTGTTGAGTGTTTCTCGTATTCTGGGTTTTCATTGGCTTTTGTTGTATCATGGCTGATTCGATCCGTTGAGTGTTTCTCGTATTCTGGGTTTTCATTGGCTTTTGTTGTATCATGGCTGATTCGGTCTGTTGAGTGTTTCTCGTATTCTGGGTTTTCATTGGCTTTTGTTGTATCATGGCTGATTCGATCCGTTGAGTGTTTCTCGTATTCTGGGTTTTCATTGGCTTATGTTGTATCATGGCTGTAAGGAACGTTTATTTCTTTTAACTATTTCATCAGTTTTGTTTCATTATTGTTCTGAGCAGAAATCTTTCTTAAGAACACCAGTGTTGGATGTTGGATGTTGGGTGTTGGGTGTTGGGGGGTGGGTGTTGGGGTGGGTGTTGGGGTGTTGGGGTGTTGTATGTTGGTGCTTTTTCCCTACAAAACCTTTCCTTTAAAAAAAGGAAAATATAATTTACACAGGTCTACAATACACCTTACACTCAAACTTTTAACTTTTTTATACTAGTGTTCCTGGGAAAAAGACACAATGTTACTTATATTTGAATGTTTGTATGTGATTTTCCTTTGTTTTGTCTCGTTTTGTTTTTATTTCTTTAGATTTGATTTTTGTCCTACACTGACCTCTTTATGAAGCAGTGTATACTAAGTGCTTTCTGAATGTTTGTGGAAAAAAACTCTACATATCACTTTAAGGGTCAAACAAAAAGGAGTCTTATTCTCGTTGTGTTGAAGAAAGGAGAATTGTTCAACTGGCAGGACTTGACTCAGACACGTACATGTCTGGTTCTAATGTGAACATTTTGGTCAGTCTATAACCAGCATGAACGTGGTATAATTATCAAGCACTCAACACCACTAGCCGTCTGCATCTGATTTCTGTATCATATATACTGCCTGTAGCCCAGGAAACATGCTGGATGTTGATTTAAATTACACCCAAATTCAGATTGGGTAATCTTGCCGTACCACCCCCCCCCCCCCAACCCCTCCCCTTCATAGTCTGCCAACATGTCTGGCACCGAACTCAGATTAAACTATGATTTGGCAGAAACTAGAATGAAAAAAGTTTACATGGTAGTACAATACAAAGGCTGGGTGATTAGCCTGTTGATATCTAGTATACACCAGCTTCTGGGCTTGATGCCAAAGTTGGTTCGCCATCCAGGTTTGTTGACGTCTTCCTGTCCTTAAGACTGGGATGTGTGGTCGACAACCTGTGAACTGACCTCCCAAATGCCAAATCCAGTTTTAGGGTAGGAGTAATTCCTTGTCTTTTATGGAAACATTGGCAAGGGTTCATATATACACATCCATGAAAACACATAAAGTCTAAGAATGTTTTAGATCATCCCAACAAAATTCATAAAAGTGCTAAATTACTATAAAAACTAGAAACTTATGTGTTTGTACTTGTTGTTTTTGAAACACATTTGATACAACAGTGAGGAAAAACAAAATGGCTGATATCCCATTAGAATAAATAATTAAACAAATAAATACATAAAAAAAAGGTTTTGCTAATTTTTTTATTTCTCTAAATTTCAGTCGTGTTTGTGTCTTCTCTCATATGTGATAGATGGATGCTCATAATTTGCTTTTATAGAAAATAGATTTTATTGTCAATTACCGAAGCTTGAAATTAATATTACTAGTCTGTGTTGTTTTTATTGTTGCTGTTATCGACAGAGCAAACTCTTAATTTCTGACTTTCTTTCCTTGGTAGGAATTTACAGAATGATCGTAATACGATTCATAAGAACTTGTGTGTCTGTCTGCTTATTGCCGAGATCATCTTCATGGCTGGCATCGACCAATCATCACGCACGGTAAGTATTATCAGTCATAGATATATATATATATATAGGAACTAGATCGGATGTCTCAGAAATGTTGACATCTGTACATGCAAAGAGTTAAATCCGAATCATTTTCACTCAAAAGACCAATCAGGATTTGGCCCTGTCTTTAGTAACATACATGCACTGCATCTTTGGCTTTTAAAAATTCTTCCGATTTAAGAGAAAATGACATCTAATAATATTTAACCTTGGGTTTAGATAATGTATGTCATATACATAAGGCATGTGATTTCTTTGGATTTTTCCTGATTTTAGTATTTTTTTTTACAAATATCCCGTTGCCTCAAAATTTTCTTGAAAGAAGAGAAGTAGCCACCAAGGAAAGAAAGAAGTCGTCTGTATTGTGTCAAATCCTGTAGTTTATTGTTTGTGGGGATGTGGAGAGTCTGTAAATCCTCCAAAATTAAACATCCAGGAGGTTCATGGGGTTTTGCCCTCTAGACCAAAGGGAGACCCAGGCCCACTAGCCACAGGAGGTTCAGGGGGTTTTGCCCTCTAGACCAAAGGGAGACCCAGGCCCACTACCCACAGGAGGTTCAGGGGGTTTTGCCCTCTAGACCAAAGGGAGACCCAGGCCCACTAGCCACAGGAGGTTCAGGGGGTTTTGCCCTCTAGACCAAAGGGAGACCCAGGCCCACTACCCACAGGAGGTTCAGGGGGTTTTGCCCTCTAGACCAAAGGGAGACCTAGGCCCACTAGCCACAGGAGGTTCATGGGGTTTTGCCCTCTAGACCAAAGGGAGACCCAGGCCCACTAGCCACAGGAGGTTCAGGGGGCTTTGTCCTCTAGACCAAAGGGAGACCCAGGCCCGCTACCCACAGGAGGTTCAGGGGGCTTTGTCCTCTAGACCAAAGGGAGACTCAGGCCCGCTACCCACAGGAGGTTCAGGGGGGTTTGTCCTCTAGACCAAAGGGAGACCCAGGCCCGCTACCCACAGGAGGTTCAGGGGGCTTTGTCCTCTAGACCAAAGGGAGACCCAGGCCCGATACCCACAGGAGGTTCAGGGGGTTTTGCCCTCTAGACCAAAGGGAGACCCAGGCCCGCTACCCACAGGAGGTTCAGGGGGTTTTGCCCTCTAGACCAAAGGGAGACCCAGGCCCGCTACCCACAGGAGGTTCAGGGGGTTTTGCCCTCTAGACCAAAGGGAGACCCAGGCCCGCTACCCACAGGAGGTTCAGGGGGTTTTGCCCTCTAGACCAAAGGGAGACCCAGGCCCGCTAGCCACAGGAGGTTCAGGGGGTTTTGCCCTCTAGACCAAAGGGAGACCCAGGCCCACTAGCCACAGGAGGTTCAGGGGGTTTTGCCCTCTAGACCAAAGGGAGACCCAGGCCTGCTAGCCATGTTTCAGGATTTTTTTACTTTTGCCAGATCACACCCCTGATACATGTATTTTCTTTACAACATAACCTCTCGAAAAATGAGGAAAAGTCAATTATGATTTGTCCGGATTTTTCCAGATTTCCTGATTTATACAAATCGCATTGTTGTGATCCTCCGGATTTTTAAGATTTAAGCAATAAAGGAAAGCAAAGCAAACGCTCAGAACTATAGATTTCACCCCAGCGCTGTTCTCAACAGTGGCCCCAATACTCCTAGCAAAATTTACGTGGATTTTTCAAAAACTGCCCAGTCACACCTCTGATATATCTGATCTGTGTTGTTCCTCTGTTTAGACCATCTGCACGGTAGTCGCTCTGTTACTTCACTACTTCTTCCTCGCCGCCTTTGCCTGGATGTGTCTTGAAGGAATCCAGCTCTACGTCATGCTGGTGCAGGTCTTTGAAGCGGAGAGTTCCAGACGCAAGTATTACTATCCGTTTGGTTATGGTGAGTATTGAGATGCTTTGGCCATGCCCATACATGGCAGGGATGGATGGGATATCCTTCTCCCCATTCTATCCAAGGGAATATACAACATTGGTATTCGGTAGCGTACGTTCATTTCAAACCTCTGGCATAAAACTAACCTGTTTCATCACATTCGGTGCTCACAGGCTTTGTCATCTAGACTATTTTTCAGGATTTTTGAATTTTGTCACATCATAACCCTGAAATTATCATGAATATTTAACGGATACTAAACTGATTTACTTTGTGCTTATATAAGACTTTCACTCTGTCCTGTACAGGTCTTCCGTTGTTTGTTGTTGGTGTAGCAGCAGCGATTGATATTTCCAGCTTTGGAACTGAAGAGTAGTAAGTACATGAATGAAATGAAGTATTGCTTGCTGGGAACAACTTAGTGACAGTCATACAGCAGGGATAGTCATTGGTGAATGTCTGTCTGTCTGTCTGTTGGTCGGGCTATGTGTCTGACTGTCTGTCTGTCTAGCCTATTTCGCTCCACTGCAAGAGGAATGCATCTTCATTAGCTTTCCATTTCACTCTATCCTGTGCTGCCCTCTTCCACGTAACACTACCATATTCTTTGATGTCATCCATCCACCTTTTGCTTTGTCTACCTCTCCCTCTGGTATATGCTCTAGGTGTCCAGTCAGTCAGCTTACGGGTCCACCTGTGAATGTACTGACAACTAATTTTAGGGTAGTGAAGTAGAAAAATTACATCTTTATCGACAGACACATCTGGACAGACAGACGGGGGCAGCCTGGCCCCTGCCAGCCCCTTTTTAGATTTGCAACTGTTGGGTTGATCTCCGTTTGAGCTGTAGGCATCAGACAAGAAGACAATAATTCCCCTGAATATAACAGACCTGCTTGTCTTACGTCAGCCCCAAATGAGTTTTCTCCGCCACGAGGCATCGTGCCTGTCAGAGATTTCCAACCTAATTAAATTTGAAAATTGCCATGCCCTCCACAAAATATAGAAATTGTTTAATTTGAACTTTGTGAACAAACTAGGTCATGAATAAGTTGACTGTAAGCTAATTAGTCACTTGTCGTATTTCATTAATTGGCGTTTTCTTTTTATTAACAAGTCATTGATTAGCTGTGACTGCTTTATTCCCTTGTCACTCGTTACTGTTGACGTTTGACGCACACATCTGATAAGTAGTTATTGCTACAAAAACTGGTGCATTTTAGTCGTTGACATAGTTAGTGTTTATTATTAGTGCTGTTTCCGTTGTTTTCCTGTTTCACTTAAAGGTCAGTAAATGTAAAAATATTGGTTAAAGGGATTGTACACCTTTTGGTAATTGACTGATTACAAAGTTACTGAATCATAATCTAAAGACTTACTTGATTTGAAGTTGGTGATACTGCTGAGAAATTATTTTGTCTGACATGCATGCTGTCATATGCGTGAATCATAATCTATTATAAACTTACTTGATGTGAGGTTGGTGATGGAACCAAACATCCTGAAAAATTATTCTGTCTGACATGCTGTCAATTTTGTGAAAACATGAAATGTATAAAACATTTGAAATTAATCACGGCATGTGATCCATTTTCCATATTAGAATGAATGCAAACAAGATCTGAATGCATTTTCTTGTTAATGGCACAATGAAATGAGCTGAAACTATCACAGGTTGGTTTTTGTACATCTCTCTTGATTCTGATAAAGTATGGATGCATTTACAGACATTGGTTGGTTTCTGTACATCTCTCTTGATTCTGATAAAGTATGGATGCATTTACAGACATTGGTTGGTTTCTGTACATCTCTCTTGATTCTGATAAAGTATGGATGCATTTACAGACATTGGTTGGTTTCTGTACATCTCTCTTGATTCTTATAAAGTATGGATGCATTTACAGACATTGGTTGGTTTCTGTACATCTCTCTTGATTCTTATAAAGTATGGATGCATTTACAGACATTGGTTGGTTTCTGTACATATCTCTTGATTCTAATAAAGTATGGATGCATTTACAGACATTGGTTGGTTTCTGTACATATCTCTTGATTCTGATAAAGTATGGATGCATTTACAGACATTGGTTGGTTTCTGTACATATCTCTTGATTCTGATAAAGTATGGATGCATTTACAGACATTGGTTGGTTTCTGTACATATCTCTTGATTCTCATCAAGTATGGATGCATTTACAGACATTGGTTGGTTTCTGTACATATCTCTTGATTCTCATCAAGTATGGATGCATTTACGGTTGGTTTCTGTACATATCTCTTGATTATTATCAAGTATGGATGCATTTACTGACATTTTAATAAAATGGTTTACAGTTCCTTGAAGGGATAGGATAAATTTGCATGTTTTGATATTTGACTGGTTCCGGCTAAACTGTACGTGGTGGCAAAGATTAGACTTTTTGTTATAATTAAATCTTTTTATTTCCCTTTCGTTTAAAACGTATCGCCCTTGTTTTTGGTGGATTTTGTTTTGATGTTTTTTTGTTTTTTTTTTGTTATGTTATCGCAATATCATGATTTTGTGTTTTCATAAGAACATTGATACTTTCCCTTCAGAAAGGAAAACAAATACTTTGAAATGAGATATTTCCCAAAATAAAACTTTCCTTTTAAAACCATGCTTCTCAGAATTTTGTGTGTGAGATGTGTCATTTGCAGAGCTGCCAACTTTTCCGGATTCTGCGGAAGACTTTGCGTATTTGACGGTAATTTACTTACTTAAATATATGCATGGAGGCCTCTCCTTTTGGCACCAAAAGGAGAGGCCTCCTTGCATATATTTTAAGTAAGTAAATTACCGTCAAATACGCAAAGTCTTCCACAGAATCTGGAAGAGTTGGCAGCTCTGCATTTGATAACATTTATTACTTTCTCCTCAAGTAAAATAGCAGTGTTCTGATGAAAAAGAAAATTTCCTAAAATTGCTGGTAAAATAATGAAAAACATGGGCCATACAACTTTATCATTGTCTACCAAAAAATAATTGAAAACAATATTTTAACTCTTAATAGCTTTTGCCACAAAGCATCTGGGTTAACATGAACCATTCGCACATTTGTCCACTGAAAAATTATCTGAATTACAGAACTAGAGCTTATCATTTTCAGTAGCTGTGGTAACTAAAATCACATCATATATTTTTTCCCTCAGTTGCTGGTTGGCTGTGAAGAATAACTTTATCTGGGCATTTGTGGCTCCTGTCGTAGTGATCATTGTCGTAAGTTGAACATCTAAAATTTATTAGCCGTTTTTTTTGACAAAACTAGTAGTAAGCGGAGTTTGTGTTACAAGTACAGGGCTCTGCCTATTTCGTTTCACAGATTATCAATAAAATTTGACAGATGTTATCTTTACCAGTACAAATTTTACCATTTCTATACTGGATAGGTCAAAATAATGCCCCCATTCTGTGTTATGGGATTCCAGTCCTGAGACTTTTCTTCTTTTTTTCCCAGGTAGAACCCTGCAAGTCAGTTTGTTATTTTGTCAACTTTTATTTTGTATTGAATTGTTTGTTTACAGTTAAGTATTACTGTCTGGTGATCTCCACTTAACACACACACACACACACACACACGTGTGTAAACACCGGCATTCGGGGACTTCCTTTGTCAAATTCCTTTGTCCAAAAATACGGGGACGGATTGTTCTCCATTGTGAGAGCAACCGGGGACCATTGTCCCTTTTGTTATACGTCCCCGGTTTGAATGCGCTCACACACGCACACACACACACACACACACACACACACACACACAGTCAGGCATCGTACTTGTGGGGACATTTACATGTTGTCAGACACAGTTGTGGGGACAAATTACGGCCGAAAATGTTGTGGGGACATACACTTTAAGTCAATACCTATGAAAACCTCATAATGACAACAGTGATACAGAAAAGTGCAAGCAATCAAACGTTTAAAAAAATGTTTCTTAGAAAACACCCACTAGAAACCACTAGGTGTGCTTTTATGACTTTAAATTTGACATAGAACTGAGGTAGATGGTTTTGTATGTAATTCTTTCTGTTGCTAGGTGAACACCATGTTCCTCTCCATGGCGATATTCATCATGTGTCGCCATAGCACTATGCAGACCAATCAGAAGGAGAAGACAAACAAAGAGAAGATAACGTAAGTATTCATGAAAAAATATCAAAGTGAAATCTAACTACAGCAATTTTGAACATAAAACAACATCTGGGTGGATATTGAAGTATATATGAGAAACAAAGTTACTAAATTTGTGTATGATAAATTTATATTTTCAAAAGCAACTCACAATACGAGAAACTGGCAAAAATGACTTGATTGTAGAGATAACGAATCAAACAAAAGGTGTATTGTTAAAAAAAAAATACAAAAATGAAATTTCATTGAGCTAAAACTAAAGGTGGCATTCAGTAACTATTTATTGATTGCTGAATTCTTAGTAAACGTTTGCCTGCACATGTGGCCATGTGATAAAAATGTATACATCATTGTAGCGACAATCACATGTTGCAGGTACTTTGCGATTTATGGAGATGGATATGATAAATGCCTCTAAAATCAGCGAAAACCCTGCATGTATTAATCCATTAATCCCAGTAAAGTCCTTTGATAGAAACCAGGGCAGTGCTTCAAATGTATGCAGATGATAACAGTGAGCCCAGGTTGCAAGTCCTAATACCGAGTCTGAACAACGAGCTAGAGACCCTTGTTTAAATTACATCTATAAGTCCTTCCCCCCGTAGCAAGTCACCCTAGGATTTCTCATTATATTGTTGTGTCTATCTGTTCGTCTGGGCCTTGTGAGCTAATCCCATGACGTTTCCCTCAATTTCCTCCCAATACTGTCAGCAGCGAACCCAACTATGGAAGCAGCCAACAGATTGTGTAAGAACTTTGTGAAGTACTGTCTTGATTGAGACGGAAAGTAGGGATGTGGTTGATAAACAAAGCATTCGGTCCTTGAAATTTGACTTGTATAATGCAATGGTTTATCAATCAATTCTGCATGTTAAAGGCCTGCTACCCATTTTTAATGTCAAATCACACCCTCATATATATCTCATCTCTCTTATAAAGTATGGATGCATTTATAAGCATTATACCAATAGTGTACACTGCCTGAATAATGGCACTGTTAGCAGTTGACCTGAATCAAAGTGTGTGACTTAGCCACATTGCTTAGCCACATTGCTTAGCCATGTCGCTTAGCCACTTTGACAACTCATATGGAAGTTTTTCAATGTCTGAAAAAAAGTGCGTTTAATTTCAAGTGATCGGGTTGGGCAGTCTTTTCATTAAATGCATTCACATGATTCTGCTACGACGGGTTAATAGTTATGCTATCTATGTTGGACATATCGAGTACTTGCAGCACAAACATGTTAAGTGTATTTTTTTTAGTTTTGAGAAAAACATGATTCAAGGTTTGGACCATTATCCAAAATCAGGTTTCTGTTCATGCCCAAATGGAAATATGCACTTCACGGGTGTGATTTTTCCGGATTTTTCCGGATTTTTACAAATCGCAATGTTGTGATCCTCCGGATTTTAAAGATATAAGCAATAAAGGAAAGCAAAGCAAATGCTCAGAACTATAGATTTCACAACAGCAGCCCTGATACCCTTAGCAAAATTTACGTGGATTTTTCAAAACTGCCCAATCACACCCCTGACACCATCAATGCATGCCATTAGCGTTTATCTGACATGTGTATCATCCACAGATTATAATATTACGTATATGCTAAAACCCCCAAATCGCCAAAAATGCACTACACATGTTTGTGCTCCAAGCACCCGATATTGTGATAGAGCGTCTGTGATATATTTATATATTTGGTTGTCACGGTGTGTCACTCATGTGGTTGTAGATTTGTATGTTGTTGATTTACATGGTGTATTATTTATTAAGGGAATAACAGTTATCGCAGGAAGACATTTGGCGGTTGTTTCCATGGGCAATAAAAAACCAATCATAAACAGCACATTATCCAGGGTTGGATAAAATACTTTGGGTCCTTTGGGATGAGATATGTTCACTGCTGATAGTGGTAGAATGAATACGGTAAATATAAACCTGCTGTTTCTTGTACGAGCCTCCTCCTGTCTGATTTCCAGGTACTAGATTGCTTTTATTACCAAGTTTCACTCTTTGAACCCATTCTACTTTCGGATCATTTTTGGAGTTAAGCAAAACCTGACCACCGTCAGGTTTTGAAAGGCAGGATAACTGTGCAGAATCCACTTGTACAGTGTAGTCACATATATTGAACCATGACCTTCCCTAGACAATGCTTTCAATTATCAAGCGAGCAACTTTTCCATGGATCTCCGCATCTACATAAAAGTTCAACGCTCGGTCTTTACCTCATGGTCATGGCTATAAAAGACTTCACAATTTCAATATTCAGTCATTTGTTCATTTTGTTGGTATCCTCAGTGGGAAAATAGGGTTTCAATCAAGATAAAAGTATCTGCCAATTGGGATGGTTATACGGTACATGTAGTTGTTAGCAGCTCGGTGAGCCTCAGCAAGGCAGAAGGTGTCGTTATCACCCAAGGGTTTCCTGATTGGGGCCTATTAGTATCCTCATTGGGAGAATAGGATTCAATCAGGATAAAAGTATCTCCCAATTGGGATAGTATAGTTGACATCGACCCTGTGAGCCTTACTAAGGCAGAAGGTGTCGTTATCACCCAAGGGTTTCCTGATTGGGGGTCTATTGTATCCTCATTGGGAGAATAGGATTCAATCAGGATAACAGTATCTCCCAATTGGGATAGTATAGTTGACATCAACCCTGTGAGCCTTACTAAGGCAGAAGGTGTCATTGTCACCCAAGGTTTTCCTGATTGGGGTCTATTAGTATCCTCATTGGGAGAATAGGATTCAATCAGGATAACAGTATCTCCCAATTGGGATAGTATAGTTGATATCAACCCTATGAGTCATGTCATTCATGCAATGTTTTTATTTATGCACAGTGTCATTGGTTCAATTCTAGGGGGTGGTTTGGGTAACTAAACAAAGTGGTATTTTAATTATGTATTTATTTATTTCAATATATAAATGATTGTATGATAATTTGATGTCTGCACATAGTGTGTATATAATTCATTACCATATGTTTTTGTGTTTTGATATGTTCTTATTTTTACTGTATGTACACTAGTTGTAAGTCAGAGGACCTTTCTTCCTTAAATGGAATAGACCAATCCATTAAGCCCCACCCACCATAGTAACTGCCTAGCAACGGCACACATGGGTATAACACATGAGCCATGCCCCTTGATCGAGTCGCTGATGCGTGCCATGTGTGTACATACAAAATGGCAGCTTGTTGAACATGTAAGACGGCTGTGATTGGTCAGTACGTAATGGGGCAGGGCTTGAATGATGGATCAATCTATTGTATCTTGTGTCAATCTTTTTCTGCACATGATATCGTTCTGATTACAGAATGTTGTGGTTCTTGTTATTGTGTCGATCGTTAAAATGTTATCCACTGTTTCTCTCTTTGTTCAATTTGCTCCAAACTCTCCAGTCTAGGAGAAAGCAATTTGGAAGTAGCAGCGTAAGTACATATTGGCATAGCAGATGTTTCTTTCTACCCCGTCTTTACATATGTTGCATGCATAATATCATTTCCTATCATATAATATCTAGTATCATGCAGCGGCCATCTTGGAGTTTTAATACACAAGTCTATGAGACTCAAAATGAGGCTGTTGTCTTGAATAGACTAGTGCTAAGTAAGACTAATTGCGGTGACACCATGTGGAATCTCAATTGAGTAGTAATTAGTTCTGAAAAGAACTGGAGGTACAACTAGACAAGTGCTGTTTAAATAATTATTTTTTCATGGTGTTATTTAATTTGAGGTGGCAACCGAATGAACCAACACATTATGGGTTTGGAATTAACAGTAACTGCTACCAAACGTAACACTTGTATCAATGGCATGATGGTGTTATTGATTCTGTTAACATGGTGGTAACTGCTTGTTTTTTTCCCCCATTTCCCCAGCTGGTCTTGCAATTGTAAAACCAATATATATCTCCTTTGCTGAAATACTGTTGTGTGTCAGCATGATTGTGGATGTACATATTTCATTGAAGAGACAACATCGTCATGATCAGAGCAGACTTTCAACAGGGCATTGAATTGGTGTCCTAGTTTAAGATGAACACAGTGACTGAAAATTACTGGCTCATTTATCCAGTAGCAACAGTAATATGACCTTATCATGTGGGGTATTATTTTCAGTCACTGAGTTAATCTGAAATTAGTACTCCGATTCCATGCCCTGTTGATCGTGATGATGTTGTCCCTTTAAGTCTATGTGGTTTATTTTTAATGATCCTTATTCTTTTGAAACCTTTTGTCCATAACTGTAGTAGCAAGGATACATGGTTAAAAAACAACTTGTGTTTTATTTTAACTGTTTGTTGTTGCAGAAGTTTTGATTTTTAAATGAAGCAGCTACCACGATTAAGTGGTGTGTTTTGGCATCATCACCTTGACACCTAGCAACGCATCCTTGTTGTATTCATCTTAATGATCTCTTGGTGCTGCCACCCAGCGCCTGTTCTCCATCAGTCATGTCTTTCACTCATGTCTTTCACATGTCTTCATCATTCTGTGGCATTTATTATTTAACTGCTCAAGAAGTGTATTAGTTTATTTGGTGTCTCAGTTGAGGAGTTGGTCTCCTATGTACTTTTTAAAAAGATATAGAAATAGAACAAGAGTGATGACCAAAGGGCTTGGTTACTTTTCCAAAAGGGGGCCACTGGAATGCCATTTTGGGTTCTCGTGTTAAAGGGAAGGTACAACATTGGTAATGCTGGCAAAACGTTCCTCTACTGTCATGCTTACTTTCTGTGCAGCAAGATATACGTTAAATAATCAAGTATTCAGCTTAATGTGGAGATTAAATCATGTATTCAGCTTAATGTGGAGATTAAATCATGTGAAAAGTTCATACAAGCATAATAATAATAATAATGTATAGATTTATATAGCGCACGTATCCACCAACTAAGTGGCGCTCAAGGCGCATTATATTATTATCCCTGCTCATAAGGCTCATAAGGCTCATAAATCATTCCTGAAACCATCTCAGCTCCCTGGGGAGTATACAGCTCAATTGCTGCCATTTCTAGCGCATAGAGAGCAAACCATCTCTGCCTTCACAGGTACCCATTTAACCCCTGGGTGGAGAGAAGCAATTATGGTTAAGTGTCTTGCTCAAGGACACAGGTGTCACGGCTGGGGCTCGAACCCACACTCTGCTGCTGGCAACACCAGAACTTGAGTTCAGTGCGCTAGACCGCTCGGCCACGACAATCCACTTTACGTGCATTATACAACACACGGGACCTACGGCTTTACGTCCCATCCGACGGACGAAGCAATTATGGTTAAGTACCTTGCTCAAGGATACAAGTGTCACGACCGGGGCTCGAACCCACACCCTGCTGCTGGCAACACCAGAACTTGAGTTCGGTGCGCTAGACCGCTCGGCCACGACACATTTTTGTCAGAAGTTGGGCAACTATTTGTAAATGTACATCGTTTTGTTGTGTTATATCTGGAATGACAGTGCTTCAGACATCATTTTTCTAGATGATTGATACCTTTACCAACTTCAAAGCAATTTAGCTTTCATATAATAATTGGGTAATTTTGCAATCAGGTAATTACAAATGTTGTACCTTCCATTTAACACTCAACCCTCCATGTGACTTGGCATGACAGCATTGGCATAGAGTAAAAGATAGTTCCAAAACTGACATTGTGGTGTAATTTGATTAGAAATAAGTGCTTCTCAATGGAATACATTTGGAGTTGCTTTTTTCCCATTGGTTTTATTGAAGAAAAACGAATTGAATTTATAATGGCTGTACTGCATTGTGCTGTGACAGGTTAAAGTCTAATCATCCTCATTGGAGGAATAAGTGTTTCCCCCAATAGGGTCACACCCTTCTCCTCCTTCCCAAGGTTTTGAAAGTTCTACTTGTTCCAAATTAAAATAAATGAATATGTAAATCATAATCATGGTTGGTATACAATAATGACTTTTGATATGTCTTTGTTGTCAGATCTTGGCTACGTGGTGCTTTGGTCTTGCTATGTCTCCTGGGGATTACGTGGGCATTTGGCCTCCTGTATGTCACAGAGGATCTGACAGTCTTCGCTTACATCTTCACCATCGCAAATTCGTTTCAAGGAGTCTTCATCTTTATCTTCCACTGCTTCATGAATGAGAAGGTGAGGGAGTTGATCCAAGTCTCGCTAGCCAGTGGCTCATTTATTCTGTGATGGCATCATCACTTCAGCACTGCCAAAATTGTTTATGAATATTCAGTAATTAATCATAATTAATCTTATGTATTCATGAATAAATCATCAATAAATGTATATCATTAATAAATCATGAATAATCAGGCATATTCATAAGTAAAACATGCTGTTCATTGATACAAAATCAACATTTCACGAGTTGGATCCAAGATGGTCATTGATTGTTTATGAATATTCATGAATTTATCTTGCCTGCCCTGAAAATCAAGTACAAATCTGTTACATTTTTCTGTTATTACAGGTAGTGAAAGAGTATCGTCGTTATATCCGTAATAGTATGTGGATGCCGGAATGCATACGAGACCGGTATGGCGCTACATTCTTCACTGGTTCCAATCAACATCGTTCAACCTCTTCATCAGGGGTGAGTACATAAAGAACAGGTCGGAAATCTGTGTTAAGTGGTTGACTGAGGGGATGGCCACAATACACAAGTGGTCACAATAGACAGGTTTCACACGGTAATGCCTTAAAACAAAGAGAAGGATTTCCCATCACTAAGGAAGAAGCAAGCGATCGCTGTTTTTGAAATAATTAAGATCATTGAATTCTAACGTGACAATCATGGTACTGTGGTCTTCGTAAGCATTCTTCCATTCTCCTGAGGACGATCAGAGCACACTGATCGAAACGTCGTGTTGTACCTCAAGTTCTTTTCAGAACTAATTCTACTCAATTGAGAATTTCACATGGTGTCACCGCAATTAGTCTTACTTTATAAACTTTTCCTTCTAATAGAAACGCCGAATCTGGAGCCAAGAGGAGAAACGATTGAGTAACACCACGGGATCCTGTAGCGTAGATCATCGCAAACTTTCCTCTTCTTCCAATGGCAGAAACTCTGGTGAGAGGACTTGAAAAAATGCTGACATATGACAATTCATAGTTGTATTTCTCATAAAAGCTTGGTTTTAATAAACAGTGAAATAAACCAAACTATTGATTTTAAGACTGGTCTGAGCAGGGCATGTCATAGGTAAAGTTACAGGTCGTGTTGGCACACCTTAACACAAGTACACTTCTCACTGATAAATCTCATCTCCATCCGATGCCAATGTTGAGCACTTCTCAGTTTTACTGTGATACCACCCGGCGAATGTTTGTAAGGACATTTTAGATTTGAATTGTCATTTTGTGGGGGGTGTGCCAACAGGTTCTGACCCAGATAGGCAGGTTTATATCAATGATGACATCATATCATTGACCAATTTCAGACAGCTGCTGAGCAGATAAATTTGCTTATTTTCCTTTAAGACAAATGAAAACATGTATTCTGCTAAGCTTGATTATATTCATCAGGCCTAGATTACTAGCTTTCAAGTGTTACCACATGCACACGTTTTCTCCATTGGCTACACCTGTCAAGGGGTGGATCCACGTTGGCTGGAAGGGTGAGGGTAGGGGGGGGGGGGTCCCATGGCAAACAAGAGGTTGCTCAGGGAGGAGGGCCAAAGTCATGGTACAGCCAAGCCTTTGAGAAGCCTGGCCAGGCTACCTGGCCAATCAATATAACCTGGGCTTCTGGAGGACATAACCCAGCTCATTATACTGGCTGAGATATCAGTCTAGTCAGTGTTAACAATAAGAGCTATTTGAGGTCTATTCATTAGTAAGGGTCTTTTGAGCTGAGCTTGGGGATTATATAGGCCTCTAGGCCAGGGCAAAGCCTCGGCCTAGCTGGGCTTCCCAAAGGCTTGGCTGTACCACGACTTTGCCCCTCCTCCCTAACTGCCAAAAAAGGGCACACTTTATAAGAATCAAGAATGATGAAGAATGGGGAGGAATTCGCCCCCTTTGAACCCAGTCCCTAGCATCTGCCATTGGCAACTGCCTTCTGTTCACAACGTGGTGTAAACTCCACAGCCAGTGCTTACTTTATCCTTGCTGGGATGGGCCCCTATTGCTGACACCAACAGACCCATGTTTGTGTCAAACGAGGACCTCCTATTGTTCCCCTCTTTTGTTCCCCTCTTTTGTTCCCTATATTGACTTTATCTTTTTTAGGCATCTCCCATTTGATTTGTACACATCTTTCAACTGAGGACATTTATAAACAATAACCACCAACCGAGGATCCATTGTTCCCTTTTGTTATAAGTCCTCGGTTTACACCAAAAAAAAATGCCAGCATAATCTTTGTTTTACACCTATGGGGAAACATTGTCCCTTCATCTCTCCCCATCCCCCCTTGCAGAATTATTGTTTCTTGATGACCCACCTTCCTGCCTTCCTTTGCTTTCCCCCTCTGTGTGTCCGCTTAACAGGTTCATGTCTCAGACCTAGCGCTATCCAGTATGCATCGTCCGTGTAGGTAGACATCACCAACCCCCCGGGGGAACCGCCAACCAATGAGAAGTAATCTTACAAATGCTTCGAAATTCACCTCTCTCTAATTTTGTATTCACATTCAGCAACTAAAACCTGTTTGTCTCAGCTGACAATTGTTAAAGCCTTGCATGATCAACTTAATTAACCATACACCAAACGGGATCCTACTCTTGGGGAATATATATGACCTACCTGTCACTTTAACCTTTGACCCTTTAAGCAGGATAACAGATGGAGATGCATTATGGGATAATGCTGGAGCATGTGTTACTGAAGTGTCCAATCAGAGTTTGATATGTAGTGTTTGCACTTTGTTTTTACTCATCTGCGGTTGTTATCTTTCTATGAAATATTTCATGAACTTTCTTATGGTTTCAATTCGAATTGCATTCTCTGCTTTTTTTTTACTTGACTAAATTATTTGCATGCTTAAAGGGATAGTACAACATTGGTTATGACCAAATTGTCACATTAACAAATTTTTATCTAAAAACTGCCTTTATAAATGAAGTTAGACCACAATAATGTACACAAACCATATCAATAAACAATTTAATGTTGGCTGTGCATGTTCTTAACAGCTTCATCTCACTCACAGTTTTTTTTAATGAATTCACAGCTTTGTTAAAACATTTATATATATATATATATGTATATGTATATATATATATATATATATGTATATGTATATATATATATATATATATATATAGATATATATAGATATATATATATATATATATATATATATATATATATATATAACTCCCTTTCCACCAATAGGGCGACCGCTCCATAGAAACGTGCACAAAATTCCCTCTTACCTTTCCCTTTTTTTATATATCCTCCAACCGTCCAAAACTCTGGGAAAAAAAATGTTTACACTAATTAGAGGCTAAGGAAGCGATGATTTTTAGACTTTATGACAAAATTATGACTTTAAAGGGTAGCTGAGCGTTAAGGCGACCGGCAACGGTCGCCTTAACGCAGAGAAATAGCAATTTCTATAGAAGTCGGTCGCCCTATGTCCGAACAAGTAAACATATATATATATATATATATATAATATAATATAATATAATCATAAACAGACGTCATGTTTTTATTCTTTACTTCTTATTATAACTGGGAAACCAATCTTCCATGGATCCAAGAATGAATTAAGTTGAGTTATAAAGTTAAATGGAATGTACATCATTGGTTACCAGATGATCAAATTAACAAAGTATTATTTAAATACTTTGTTGATACACATATCAATCATCCTGAAAAATGACCTCAATTAATTACATCTGTAATTGAAGTGCTTTCATCTTAGAGAACACAATTGTTATGTTGTTATGATGAAGAATGACTTCAATTAATTACATCTGTAATTGAAGTGCTTTCATCTTAGAGAACACAATTGTTATGTTGTTATGATGAAGAATGACCTCAATTAATTAGGTGTTCGGGCATGTGTCCGAAACACCTATTGTTTTTGTACGTTTTTTAAATTTTTTACTTCTTCTCCCCCGCGACTGTCCGGTAACAAACACATACTTGCAAACTTCACATGAACTTGAAACTTGGCATGTACTTAGAACTTAACAAGTAGATGAAACACGAGTTGTGAGTGACCCCAATTTGACCTTGCTTCCTGTCCAAACCGGAAGTCAAAGTTTAATATTTAAAAAAATCATATCTCAACAACCACAAGAGGTAAATTCACAATTTTTGTACCATTGTACAGATCGCTAATTGTCGAAAAATATTTACACAAAGGTGACCCCAATTTGACCTTACTTCCTGTCCAAACCGGAAGTCAAAGTTTAATATTTAAAAAAATCATATCTCAACAACCACAAGAGGTAAATTCACAATTGTTGTACCATTGTACAAAATATTTACACAAAGGTGACCCCAATTTGACCTTACTTCCTGTCCAAACCGGAAGTCAAAGTTTAATATTAAAAAAATCATATCTCAACAACCACAAGAGGTAAATTCACAATTTTTGTACCATTGTACAGATCGCTAATTGTCGAAAAATATTTACACAAAGGTGACCCCAATTTGACCTTACTTCCTGTCCAAACCGGAAGTCAAAGTTTAATATTTAAAAAATCATATCTCAACAACCACAAGAGGTAAATTCACAATTTTTGTACCATTGTACAGATCGTTAATTGTCAAAAAATATTTACAAAAAAGTGACCCTATTTGACCTTACTTCCTGTCTAAACCGGAAGTCAAAGTTTAATATTTAAAAAAAATCATATCTCAACAACCACAAGATGTATTTTTTGCACCATTGGATAGATCGTTAATTGTCGAAAAATATTTACACAAAGGTGACCCCAATTTGACCTTACTTCCTGTCCAAACCGGAAGTCAAAGTTTAATATTTAAAAAATCATATCTCAACAACCACAAGAGGTAAATTCACAATTTTTGTCCCATTGTACAGATCGTTAATTGTCAAAAAATATTTACAAAAAAGTGACCCTATTTGACCTTACTTCCTGTCCAAACCGGAAGTCAAAGTTTAATATTTAAAAAAATCATATCTCAACAACCACAAGATGTATTTTTTGCACCATTGGATAGATCGTTAATTGTCGAAAAATATTTACACAAAGGTGACCCCAATTTGACCTTTACTTCTCAACAACCACAAGATGTTCATTGACATTTTGTGCACCATTGTATAGATTGTTAATTGTCGAAAAATATTTACACAAAGGTGACCCCAATTTGACCTTACTTCCTGTCCAAACCGGAAGCCTAAGTTTAATATTTAAAAAATCATATTTCAACAACCACAACAGGTAAATTCACAATTTTTGTACCATTGTACTGATCGTTAATTGTCAAAAAATATTTACAAAAAGGTGACCCCAATTTGATCTGTACTTCCTGTCTAAACCGGAAGTCAAAGTTTCATATTTAAAACAAAATCTTCCACAAGAGGTACATTCACAATCTTTGCACCATTGTACAGATCGTTATTTGTCAAAACAATTTTACACAAAGGTGACCCCAATTTGACCTTTACTTCCTCCTGAACACCTAGAGTTTGTGTAAACAAACTCGAATTTCTAGTTAGATCTGTAATTGAAGTGCTTTCATCTTAGAGAACACAATTGTTATGTTGTTATGATGAAGAATGATTTCAATTAATTACATCTGTAATTGAAGTGCTTTCATCTTAGAGAACACAATTGTTATGTTGTTATGATGAAGTTGTTGGGCAGCAACTTGTTGTAATATTGTGATGAACAAATTTGTTAAAGGGGCAGTATCGTCACAATCAGAGCAGACTTTTGACAGGGTATGGAATCGGTGTCCTAGTTTAAGATTAACACAGTGACTGAAAAATACTGGCTCATTTATGCAGCAGCAATGGCAATATGACCTTATCATGTAGGGTGTTATTTTCAATCACTTGAGTTATTCTAAAACTAGCATTCTGATTCCATGCCCTGTTGATCGTTACGATACTGCCCCAAAGTTTTGTGTTGTTTTCTCGAACAAAACATGAGCCCCTATTGTGATGAAACTTACACAGGTTAGTTTTATTCTTCTTGAAAATAAGAGGGTTGAAATGAATTGAAGGTACCAACTATCTATGTTTTACATTCCCTTTAAACAAAATGGGGACATTTATAATCCACAGGTTGGCCCAGGTTGGATGTGAACCCCAGTGGAGGAAATTAATATATTACTATAAAACCTGTTCTCTCTAACCAGACCTGCAAAATATTCTATACATAGAGACACGCACATGTAAATAAACACCGTCATTTCAACAATCAACAATATTGTTGAAATTGGAAAAATTCAGAATAACTGATATAACATCAACCATTATTGTAATTTTGCATGGTTTAATCTGATACAATATATTGTTGTGTACTGACTGCATGATGTACATGTATTGTAGGCTCACATTAAGCACAGTTGCTGCTGAGGCTTATGGTTCTCTAGGTCAGCATTTATGAAACTTTACCCTACACCCCCCCACCCCCACACACACACACACACACCTTTCAAAACAAAAACATGAATAAATAAAATAAGAAAAATAAATCATTAGAAAATAAAAATTAAATAAATAAATAAATAAAAAAATGTCAAAGAATCTATGAACATTACTCCCTGAAACTCATTATGGTTTATAACCTCACAAAAATGATAAGAATAATATCTTGTACAATTTATGTATAAGATATTTGGCCTTTATGTTTTGAAATTCTTTTCCCTGGTCAGTGCCTGGTCAAAGAGTGACCACTGGCTTTTCGGTCAGTTTATTGCTCAGTAGGCAATCGGCTAGTTGGTTAGTGCCTTGCTGGTATGTCTGGGGATTGGGTATAAACACCATGGCAATGTTGTCCTCTTGTGATTAATGGGTCGTTCCTGTCATCTGATCATTGACTTACTGTTTACCTTTTGTTTTATATTTCAGGTGAGTATGTACCGGTGAAATTCACTGCAACAAACAAGGAGGCCAATCCCCGATTGTCAGACGAAGGTATCGGCTTAGAGATGGAAGACGGACACATCGAGATAGCTCAGGTAGCTAACAACACCTCAGAAAGCCAACAGAGTACCCCCACTCCACCTCTAAGACGGAACCACACCACAAGAGATTCCCCGGTCAGCCCCAATGAGGTCCGACCATTGCTCAGCTCACCCAAAGAACAAGTTGAAAATCTGCCTCCATCTTACAAACAACCACCACCAGCGCATCGACCCAAAAGTGGCAATTTCTGTAGTTTGCCTGACCTGTTACATGCAGAATCCACAACAGATGGGGAGCATGCAAAGGTGATGAAGAAGAGCAGCTTGCCTGATCTTCCACGATCACCAAAAGTTTTAAGGAGAAAAATTGAGAGAATGCATAGTGACTCTCAAAAGGTGGGACAATGGTCTCCATTGGAGGAGTATAGACCAAGCGAAGATGATGCTGATAATTCAGGCGTCGAGTTCCTGGGAATCACAAATTTGTCGCCAAGAAGAGAAACGCTTATATAAGTGGAGAAATCATCATCAAGTTGCTCTTGAAACTTTGAAAGTACTGTCTGTATAAAAGTGGTCCTGCTCTGAGAGATTATTTGAAAGCCCCGTTGGTCATTACAGATCAGATGTGGAGAACTCTCTGGAGAGTACAGCCTTGTCGGTACCATGTACCTAAGAAGCGTAACTGTAGTATTGGTATCCTGCTTGTACTCTTCTTCCATCTTGTGATCGGTAAACCGAATGAATTAAAGAGGAACCATGGTCGTGAAAAGGGGGCGGAGACACATGGGCAATGGGGGGGCATAAAAACGTATACATGTAAAATGTTGATATCCCCCTTGCCACCTTGATCCGCCAAAGTATGAAACCATGTACATGTACCTGTCCTCAAGCTGTAATTGATTAAAGAAAACATCTACAGCTTCATAGTAGATGTTCGCTTAAATTATTTTGCTGTAATGAAATTATAAGCATCTGTGCATAATACTTTATAGCTGTCAATTAATTAGTGGTGCACCCAGGATTGCACTCATCACTCCCCCAGGAGCAGATCAGGGGAACATAAGGGTTTACACACCTCCCCCAATTTGTTGGCCATCAAACGCAAGCACATAACCCCCCCTCCCAACCACATTTCATACAGTGTCTTACTCTATACATATTCATGAGAGGACAAGGTCAGAGGTCAGTGGAGACAACATAAATGAGTACTACATTTAACACTTGTGTATATATATTCATTTTATTTGTGTGATTGTAAAATTGTTTATCATTTTCACTGTATTTTTTGTTCTCTCTTTTACACATTTGCAGCAAGACTTTTTAAACAGTGAAATTAACATGGGTTGATGTGACAAGATGTATGTGTGTAGAAACGATGCTTGTATTTGTACATTATTAGATTACCAACAATGTAAAGGTGCTGCAGTCTTTGACAAGAAACTCTTCCATCAAAAAATTGTCTCCACTATGTTCCAAAAATCATTACCCTGCAAAAATTATTTCAAGGACAAAACCAGCAGCTTAATTTGATTACCAGGCGAGTAACCCAGTCATGAAATGTAATAAATATTTTCATGTCTAAAGAATGTTTTTCTCGTTTTAAATTTTAATTAGGGGGAAGGGAGGTTATATAATGTGAGTGAAACCAGTCTGACATGAAGCACAGGTGTGAGTGGACACAAATTTTAATTGTCATTCATTTCCTCAGAATTGGGGTGTGGGGAGATAGGGTTGGTATAGCGTACTTAATAATAATAATAATAATAATAATAATGTGTGGACTTATATAGCACACGTATCCACCAACTGAGTGGTGCTCAAGGTGCATTATATCATTACCCCTGCTCATAAGGCTCATAAATCATTCCTGAAACCATCTCAGCTCACTTAGTCATGTGGTTGGGGGATAGTATCATAGAGCACTTAATGTTGCTCATCAAATTATTTTGCTGAGCATTATAAGACAGACTACCAGCCAAAGTGCACACATTTTGTATGGAGGTTTGGTTGGTAAGCATCACAATCTGCTAAGCAAATATTTCTGGTAAGCAAGTTATGATATTGCCATTTTTATAGAACCAATTCCTGATCCGGAGCTGCCAAACAGCATTTTTACTTGATTACCAACCAAACTTGTGCATAAAAGTAGTGCTCTTTCGCTGGTAGTCTGTTTTATAATGCTTAGCAAAATTTATGTATAACCTAAGAACTTTAAGACAAAGGTTAGACAAAGGCTTTGTTATGGTCAGTTGTAGACACAGTAAGAATCTTCATTTTTATAGGATGTCAGCAAATTTGGTGTTTGTTTCTTGAAGTGAGGGACTAATATCTCCAGTCTTATTCATCAGTGAAATTTACAATTCTTGGTGTTATGTGGTGATCCAACGTGTAAAAACTACACATAATAAACATGCTTACTGATTCCTACCATGAAATCCATGAAATTAATGCATTATTTGATGTGTTTTCATCACATGAAAGTTTGCTATATATGCTTGCCTGAACGGTAGTTTAAGTAATGGTCGATATTTTTTGCTGAAATTTATCTTTGAGGCAAATCTTGCAGTGTCTTGCTGTCAACTGCTGAAAATTAAGGACAAAGTTTTTTGGAATAAAAATGTGGATATTTTGTAATTGATTTCGGCAAATGATGAACAAATAATTGAAATACTTGTAGATCATTCCCTGTGATAAATAAGATGAAAACTTTGTAAATTTCATGACAAAAAATTATGTAAATTTGTCGATAAGCTGGTCTTATTATGCCAAAATATAAATGCTGTTATGTTTGCTAGAAGCACTGGCAGTAAACATTATACGCTAGCCAAACTAGATATGTATATATGTAGATGATGTTCTTTCGATGTTTAAAAAAAGGTTGTAGATTTTACCAAAAAGAAATTTATAGAACATGGCAAGATTTCGAAATATCGTTTGATGATGTAGCTAACTTAGTTTGAAGAACAGAAAGTAGTTCTGCATGTATGTAAAAAATATTGTACAGCTGTTTGAGTTCAGATGGTTATAAAACTGTTTTTTGTTGCTTTTAAGTTTGGTTTAAATTTGTTGGTATGATTATATTGCACGGTTAATTATTTAAACATACTTCTATCCTCTCCGTACACGGCCTGTAAAGGGCGCACATTTAAGGCCGGATCATTCTTCACGCGAACGTGAAGCGAATTTTATGACATCAACAATGGTGAAATAGCGCGATTTCAACGGCACAGTAATTCGCTTTGCTTTCACATTCGCGTGAAGGATAACACAATTTTAATTCTAATTTTATTTATTTATTATTTTTTTAATACAAAATAATCACACAGGGACTGTGATGATTATGAATTTTTTTGGTTATTTGTTTATATTTCCTTTTTATGGTTAAAGAGAGGAGAGAGGGTATCTTTCGTTTGTACCTTATCCTGTATTCACCATATGGAAACTTCCAAAGAATTGTTGGACATCATTAATTGACTTACATGTACAGTAGATTGAAGCCAATCTCATGCTGTTTGTATACACAGTCATGCATGCTATTAGTTTTATGCAGTGGGAGATTTTAGTTTAAAAAGGTGCTGACGGTAGAATGCAATCGTGTGACTAATTTTGAAAGCAACAATTTACATAAATTTACATAAATTTACATAACCTGCTGTTATTGGTGTTTGTAGCTGTGTCTTGATTAAAGTATTCAGTTCAAATAATATTCTCGTAACAAATGATATAAGACATTCGTGTGTTTTAATCACAAATAAAATAATTTTGTTATCTTAATTTTCTAG
Source organism: Zoroaster sp. YZ-2022 (assembly GCA_029582265.1). NCBI lineage: Eukaryota > Metazoa > Echinodermata > Asteroidea > Forcipulatida > Zoroasteridae > Zoroaster > Zoroaster sp. YZ-2022. Next base: position 1,645,786 of record CM055825.1, on the reverse strand, counting down.
ACACATTGTTATGTTTAATCCTATAATATCACTCCCTAAATGTACACAATTAGAAACAATTTTTATGCCGTTCTTAGGCGTAAAACCAGCTTACGGTAAATAAGTAAAATTGTCTATAAATTTATTTTCATATTAAAATAAGAATCAAGAGATAGTTAGAAACCAACCTGTGAAAGATTTAGCTTATTTCATGGTGTCATTAACGTGACAAAAGATTTGTTATATCCATTGCAATGTGGAATTTTACTCGGATATATCACATCAATGTTTTATTCAATCATCAACTTTACACCAAGTAACTTTGATGTAAAACTGATCAATTGTGTTTTAGACTACCAATGCACGCAGTGGCTTGAAACCTGAAATTGTTCTAAACCTGGAATTGATTGAGCATAAACTTTCACTAGTCGGTTTGTTAACTTCTTTATTCTGATTAAGATGCACAAAATGACTGTTTCGATCACCTTATATAAAGGTTTTGTTTTCAGGGTGCAAAAATCTTATTATTTTAAAACAAAATTTGTTTTTATTAATTGTGTTTTAGTATTGCTACCATTGTTGTTAAAGCAATGGATTATTACTGACAAAGCAATCCTACAAACAAGTATATCGCTAGCTTAAATATTTTTAATTTATTCATTTGAAATCCTGATTTCCAATTATGTGTGATTGGTTTAAAGATTGTAATTCCAGCAAGCTTAGTAATGTAAACTCAAGCGCTAGTTGTGAGAAATAAACCTCGGCAAAGCAACCCAACAATGTGTGTTAAGTATTACTCATAATTTTCTTAGTTTTGGCAGAAAGTTTTTCGAGAGTGGCCACTAGGCATACTCGAATGTCCGGCGAACCGGCGTAAGGATCCTCTTCTGGGAGTCGGCCAAACCCAAGTCTGTCCTTGTCCTTTCCCACCCGTACAAACCCACGACTAGCAGGGGAACACGTACCAGTCCCCAAGCCATTGCCGCTGGCCAGCAAACTACCTTGTTCCTACCCTATATAATGACTTTGATTCGAACTGGGCGTTTACGACAAAATGAAATAAGTTGGTTACGTTTCTATGCATATATCTTGATTATTATGATGTTATTTATACTTTTACCAATATTTTACTATCCCTTAAAATTATATCTTAAAATCGTGTGCCAAGAGTAGGATTTAAAGGTGAATATTATTTGTATTGCCATACACGATCACAAATGGCGGAGACCACAAGGCATTGTGCTTCTGGGACAATTACAAGACTTTGGCAACACACATGATTTTTTTGGTGGAAAGCTACAAGGCTAACATACCCCCTTCTAACATTCAGAGGAATTGTTATATCCTTGAACATCTTAAATTGCCAAAAGCATGTTGTGAACGCTTAGAATGTTTGAGTTCCTTGCTTGATACACGGCTTGAAGCGTATAATCTTACTTGAATATTATCATATGACATTAGCGTAATGCGAAGACGCCAGGTTTCGAACTCAAAGACCTGGGTTCGAATCCCGCTCATAGTAAGCTTTTTTCTTTCTTTTGTTGTTGCACAATGACAGTAGTTTAAATTGCATCTCCAAATACCAATGGGGCTTCGTGGCCCAGTCGCTTAGCTGCTGGTTTGTTCAATTGCGGACATTCCAGAGTTGGGACGGTCCGGTTCAAGTCCAGCTCCTGATACATAGGGACATGACAACTGTTGGCTGCAGCAATGGCTTGGGGACCGTCATGTTTCTACCCCAAAGGAGTGGATGGTGGACAAAGGGGGTGGGAAAGGACAAGGAGGGACCGGGGGATGGTTACCCCCCAGAAGGGTGCTAAGGAGGTTATAACGCTGGGTTCGCCTAGAATATTCAACGCTCCCCAATGCCTGGTCGTCACTCTGACTAACTTTCTGCAGAAATTTTATTTCAAAAAATTTAAAGTATATTAAACAAATGTATGTAAGGGGAAAAATTACAAGGGGTTATCTCTTTTATTACGTTTTTAAAGGAAAAACTACAAGTCTAAAAACTGATATAAGGTGGAATTTATAGACAAGACTTGTTGAATCAAGTCAAAGGGTACCCATTGTCGTTTTTTTTCACCTCGAAAATTTTTTTTCTCCGATTTGCTTCAAATTTTCATGGAAGGTAGCTCTGGGTCTGCAGAAGACACTCACCGAGTTATAGCCTTCTTGGACAAGTTTTTAATTTTAAGTTTTTTTTACCCATATTTTGTAAAGAATTATTGATTTTCTTAAAAAGTTGGAAAGATATGCGACTCAAATTAAGAAAAATGAGATCTAGGCACTCTATTGCGTCTATCCAAGAAATATTAGGCATTTAAAAAAAATTATGAATTTCGGCCAAATTTGGAAAAAAACGACAAGGGGTCGTTTTTTCACCTCGAAAATAAAATGAGATCCAGGCACTCTATTGCATCTTTCCAAGAAGTATCAGGCATTTGAAAAAAATCAAGAATTTAGGCCAAATTTCGTTTTTTTTCACCTCGAAAATAAATTGTCTCCGATTCTCTTCTAATTTACACAGAATGTAGCTTTGGGTCTGCAGAATACAGCCACCGATTTATAGCCTTCTACAGCAATTTTTAAATTTCATTCTTTTACCTATATTTTGTAAGGAAAATATTAATTTTCTGAAAAGTTGGAAAGATAGGCGACTCAAATTACAAAAAATGAGATATAGGCACTCTATTGTGTCTTTCCAACAAGTATTAGGCATTTGACAAAAAAATCAAGAATTTAGGCCAAATTATGAAAAAACGACAAGGGGTACCCCTTGTCGTTTTTTTCACCTCGAAAATAAATTGTCTCCGATTCTCTTCTAATTTACACAGAATGTAGCTTTGGGTCTGCAGAATACAGCCACCGATTTATAGCCTTCTACAGCAATTTTAAAATTTCATTCTGTTACCTATATTTTGTAAGGAAAATATTGATTTTCTGAAAAAGTTGGAAAGATAGGCGACTCAAATTACGAAAAATGAGATCCAGGCACTCTATTGAGTCTCTCCAAGAAGAATTAGGCATTTGAAAAAAATCAAGAATTTAGGCCAAATTTGGAAAAAACGACAAGGGGTACCCCTTGTCGTTTTTTTTCACCTCGAAAATAAATTGTCTCCGATTCTCTTCTAATTTACACAGAATGTAGCTTTGGGTCTGCAGAATACAGCCACCGATTTATAGCATTCTCCAGCAATTTAAAAATGTCATTCTTTTACCTATATTTTGTAAGGAAAATATTGATTTTCTGGAAAAAAAAGTTGCAAAGATAGGCGACTCAAATTACGAAAAATGAGATCCAGGCACGCTATTGTGTCTTTCCAAGAAGAATTAGGCATTTGACAAAAAATCAAGAATTTAGGCCAAATTTGGAAAAAACGACAAGGGGTACCCCTTGTCGTTTTTTTTCACCTCGAAAATAAATTGTCTCCGATTCTCTTCTAATTTACACAGAATGTAGCTTTGGGTCTGCAGAATACAGCCACCGATTTATAGCCTTCTACAGCAATTTTAAAATTTCATTCTGTTACCTATATTTTGTAAGGAAAATATTGATTTTCTGAAAAAGTTGGAAAGATAGGCGACTCAAATTATGAAAAATTAGATATAGGCACTCCTTTGCATCTTTCCAAGAAGAATTAGGCATTTGAAAAAAAAAATCATTTTTAGGCCAAATTATGAAAAAACGACAAGGGGTACCCCTTGTCGTTTTTTTCACCTCGAAAATAAATTGTCTCCGATTCTCTTCTAATTTACACAGAATGACAAGGGGTCGTTTTTTCACCTCGAAAATAAAATGAGATCCAGGCACTCTATTGCATCTTTCCAAGAAGTATCAGGCATTTGAAAAAAATCAAGAATTTAGGCCAAATTTCGTTTTTTTTCACCTCGAAAATAAATTGTCTCCGATTCTCTTCTAATTTACACAGAATGTAGCTTTGGGTCTGCAGAATACAGCCACCGATTTATAGCCTTCTACAGCAATTTTAAAATTTCATTCTGTTACCTATATTTTGTAAGGAAAATATTGATTTTCTGAAAAAGTTGGAAAGATAGGCACTCAAATTACGAAAAATGAGATCCAGGCACTCTATTGAGTCTCTCCAAGAAGAATTAGGCATTTGACAAAAAATCAAGAATTTAGGCCAAATTTGGAAAAAACGACAAGGGGTACCCCTTGTCGTTTTTTTCACCTCGAAAATAAATTGTCTCCGATTCTCTTCTAATTTACACAGAATGTAGCTTTGGGTCTGCAGAATACAGCCACCGATTTATAGCCTTCTACAGCAATTTTAAAATTTCATTCTGTTACCTATATTTTGTAAGGAAAATATTGATTTTCTGAAAAAGTTGGAAAGATAGGCGACTCAAATTACGAAAAACTACAGTCTTTTGTCCAACGAATGTCTCATGATTTGTATTGATTTATTTATTAATTAATGCTTATAAAAGAAATCTAAACGTGATTTCCTTTCTTTATAGAAATGTCATTTTCCAATTCCAACAGAAACGTGCCTAGTGTAGTCAGTACATGCTCAGAATGTACGGTATATCAGGATAGCATTAACTTGATTTAGTTTCTGGGGCGTGCTCAAGTTAAGGCCAGACGGCGGTACACCGTAACGGCTTCGCATTAACAATGACTTGCAGAAGATATAGGCCCTATGACCTATATATATTTCCTTCATTTCATTTCTGGATCCTCTTTCAACAATTGCTGGATCCTCCCAAGTTGGCTAGACATACTGTAATTCTTTTCCTTTAGTGGAGTTATTCCATTTTCTTATGTGGGGGTTGTTTCTTCTCGTGCTCCTGCCGAGACGTCTCGGCATTATCGATACCAAGGCATCGATTTCAAATGTAGAACTTTATAATACAAGCTGCCAGACGAATTATATACTACTCAAAACAATTCAGGGAACACCGGATTTTTAACATCAAATAGGTTTGAAATGTTCCATGAACCGGGATTTTCATTTGCAACCCCCTCTCTCTTTCAGTAGTCATGTCATGAAATGTGTAATCACTACATGCATCCTTTATCATCTGTTTCATTGTGCAGTTGTTTCTCATCATTTCTGTGAAACATTGTGTTTATCTGAAATAAATGATCTTGCTTTAACTGAGAGTATTCCGGTGTTCCCTAAATTGTTTCGAGTAGTATATAAAATCCAAAATGACAGACCAATACTCAGTAGAAGCTAGAGATCAAATTCATTGTGAGCATGAAAGCAAACGATTTGTGGTTGTGCCAAAACACAATATTAGATATTTGAACCCGAAATCTTGAAACAAAATCAATAAAGCTACATAAACTGCAGTCATAATCACATTCATATCACTATTTATTTAGATTATTTATACATTGAGCGAGCTAAAATTCCTCAAAATCCAATAAATAATTAATATGAAATTATTATAATGATGACTTAGCATTGGTGGCCATATTTGATTCCCAGAAAGGGTCACATGATTAAATTTGTATTCTGTTCAGTGAATAGAAATCTGTATCAAAACCAAAAATATGTATAAGTTTTTCATTATCGACAATCTGCTAGTTTTATTGGTTTTTACATAAACAAATGTGAATTCAATTCGATTTTTGTCAAATAAACTGTTGCCATGGCAATTCACAAACATCGGTGATGTAGGTTGCTGAACTATTTGTCTGTGGGTTTTCTCCCACATCTAAAACTGATAATTTCTCCATCGTCTTCTTGTACACGTACTACAATGCTAGTAGTAAATTTTGAGGAATTATTCTGGTTTCATTACTAGAAATATAATTACAAAGTGTGATAGTTCATTTATAACACATGCATGAAGTAATACTTTCGGTCGAAGGCAATCCGAAAATGTAACTATCTACCAATAAATAAGACACTTCAGAATTAATGATAAAAGATATTGACACAATAGGGAGACTGCACCACCATTAATGGTTAAGTTGTTAGAGCGCCACCACGGTTACTCGGAGGTCCAAGTTAATAAAAATCTGAACTCGTCAGACTTGTATTTGTTTACTCTAAAAATTGATTTATGGCACTAAGTCAGTTATCCTTGAACCCCTGTGGGTTTAATTAATTATAAAATAATAAATTTATAATATTTGTCATAATGACATTTCTACAGATAGTGCATTCACTATACCCGGTGGCTTAACTATGAGGGGAGGGAGGGGGAGTGGAGTGGGGAGGGAAGTGGGAGCGTGCCCCTCAAGCCGAGGTCAGTGCCCATCGGGTTCCCCATTCAGAATTTTGAAAAAATATGTCCCTATTTGAGACTGCGGGATTCAAGTATTGACATGCCCCCTAGAAAAAGTGGTGCACCCCTAGTGCCCCCCCCCCCCTGAAAATTGGACCCTAGTTACGCCACCGACGATGATCGTAATATGTTAGGTTACTGCCTGAAGTGTTTACCCATCAAGAATAGAGTTCACCTACTGTGAATTCAACGATGATTCCTCATCCATCCATCCATCCATCCATCCATCCATCCATCCATCCATCCATCCATCCATCCATCCATCCATCCATCCATCCACCCCCCCCCCCCATGGATTAAGTGGATCCTGGTTTGTTTAATAGTATCTATCCATTTGTTAAAAAGGTAATTGTTAAAGAATTTGTAATTTAAAAAAACCAAATGGTCTAACATTAATGTAAAATTTACTAACTGTAAAACAGGCGAAGGTATTAATCTTACCTAGAAACAATTTTGTCCGAGGTTCATTCCTAAATGCCACAATAGAATGAGTACAAAATATCTGAATGTAGTTTTGGTAAAAGCATAGAGAAAGGAATATTCCTTTCTACATGGTAATAATAATAGAAATTTATATAGCGCAAATTGCAAGTGCCTCTAAGCGCTTACATAGAAGAAAGATACCAAAAGTGATGAATATTAACATGACAAGAAATTATACTAGAGCAACCAACTTTACAATACAATCAGATGTAGGTAGATTTAAACAAATGAGTCTTTAACATTGATTTGAAAATAGTAAATGGTAATAGTAATTTTTTTTTTTTTTTAAATAAATGTATATCTTGATTTAAAAAGACAAAGCATACTCACATAAGCAGTTTTGTCAACATTACCAATGTTGTACCTTCCCTTTAATACATATATATTGATTCAAAGAGAGTAAGCATACTCACAGAAGCAGTTTTGTCAACATGACCAATGTTGTATCTTCCCTTTAATGTATAATAATAATGTGTGGACTTATATAGCGCACGTATCCACCAACTGAGTGGTGCTCAAGGCGCATTATATTATACCCCTGCTCATAAGGCTCATAAATCATTCCTGAAACCATCTCAGCTCCCTGGGGAGTATACAGCTCAATTGCTGCCATTACAGCGCATATAGGGCTAATCAACCAACTTTGCCCTCACAGGTACCCATTTAACCCCTGGGTGGAGAGAAGCAATTATGGTTAAGTGTCTTGCTCAAGGACACAAGTGTCACGGCCGGGTTTCGAACCCACATTCTGCTGTTAACACCAGAACTTGTGTCCGGTAAGCTAGACCGCTCGGCCACGACACTCCACATATCTTGATTCAAAGAGAGTAAGCATACTCATAGAAGCAGTTTGCCAACATTACCAATGTTGTATCTTCCTTTTAAAAAAGGTATATTTGTATTTTGGAAAGCGATTACCACCACTTGTGTAACTAGTTTAATGAGAGTATTTAAAATGAATGTGATATTGAATGGAGTTGAAAAAATATAACCTAGTTACTAGAGCGTACTGGTGTGCAAAAATATCTGATATCATGTACAGTAAATTTACAACACTTTATATTTACTAAAATATTTACAGAAAGGGCAAGGACACTTCGCACTAGTTGGCCAGCCTCTTGCTAATCATCAACACCCGCCTGATGTTTCTGACACTATTCCGGAGGATTTATATTAAACACTATCAAGAGTGTTCTGGACAAGATCAGACTAAGTGAATCTTGACACTAGGCCGTAGATTTCCTGCACAAGTATCCATATGTGGGTTCGTTTCTGCCAACTCAAGCTTGTGACCTTAATTATCGGATATCTAATGCAAAGCTTCCTCCTGGCGAGGATGTCAATCAAACTGTTTTTTTAAACATCTACTTCATGTTATTTGATTAAAGTAAAGTAACATGTTATGAATTTTATTCTATATACATCTTCCCTTATTCATAATCAATATTAGGATAGTTGAATGTTTCGCCTGTTGTATTTTTATCCGCTACTACGAATTTAGCTGTTCCAGCGCTGTGCAGCCATGAATTTTCTCTAGGAGTTTCCTCCGCCATGTTGGTGCTCTCATCCGCCAAGTTACAACCATCTTCAGTTGCCGTAGTAACGTCGTCATCCACCAGCTCTACATTGACCACTGGGTTGTTGAAGCCCTCACCGTTGGCCATCTCGGTGTGACCCGCTTCGGTCAAGGAGGTGAAAGCAGTGGACTTCTCTGTGTTAGCTACACAACAAAATGGGTTCAATCAATAATATGACATGTGACATCAGTTATTAAAAAATGAATAAATAAAAACAAAAAACAACCTCAAGGTCAAACGGATGAAGGCAAAAGTTGTACATTTGTCAATGTAATTCACCATAAAGTCCGAGATTTTGAGACGTCATCAGAAAAAAAACCTTATTTTGGGGAATTTTTTTAAGTTAGGTATTACATTTTCAGCTGTATGCTGGTAACACTTGATGTTATGTGGATATCAAAGTAAAACTGCACATATAAACATGTACTGTGTGCCGTCCATGAAATAGCTCTGGCACAAGCAAGACATTGCCAGTGTAAACGTGTGACATGGTCTATAGAATATTTACTGCAAAGGAACAGGGTTGACTGAAGGGTGGGCGGGGCGGTGGTGGAGTTCAGAGATGGCAAAAGAGGTACATTGACCAACCAACATTTCTGGTAAGTATATTTTGTTTTTACATTGATGCAAATGAAATGGGGTTCACTGTCAAACTCCCTAGGATCGGCTAATATAGGATTCTAGGAATAATGACTGCTTGGTGATAATACTGTTCTTTCACCTATAACAATACATACTGTGGTATAATTCAGTCCGACATGCCTGACGTCTGTGGACGACAGATGTGGCTCTTGTCTGAGGGGAAAAACAATAAAATGAAATCACTTAAATGAAGTCACTCGCTGGGTGATTTCCTTTCCTCCTTCCACTTCAATTCTTAAAAAATCCACAATTTTGTTTCACATGAAATGAATCTAATTAGAGTAATTACCACGGTACTGTTTGTAGAGGCATGTTTGCCGTAGCGTTCCCGGATGCAGGACGGCAGCCATTTTTGACGGGTGATGAGCTTACGCATCTCCGTGTTCACTCGCTCGTTGCCAAGGCAATAGAACACGAAAATGAACAGGCCCTGAATGTATAAAGAAAACATTACCCGTAACTACTCATTTCTTATTAAGATAATCCAAATTCATATCAAGTTATGTCTTCTTAGCACCATTTATAAAACTTGACCATCTGTACAAAATCACTCTATTTTCCATGTAATTTTGAGAACGTTACATGATTTTTCTTCTGTTAACAGAAGAATATAATTCATTAATGAAGACGAAGTTATGTGTATACTTTATTGAAAGTAAAACATAAAAAAGCTATGATTTTTATTAAATGAAATGGCTTGCTTTGTCCAACCATACTCAACAATTGTGCAAAACATGGACATAGTTTGGATCACACTTTTGGTTCGTACCTGTAGAGAGTTGAGGATGGTGAACACATAAGCAATAACCAACGAATATTGATTAATGAAGAGAAATCCAATGCCCCATGTGATCCCAAGGAGGAATAAAAGAGTTGCTGCTCCTTTAATCCATGGTCTGAAAGAAAGAAAATTATATCAACTGTCACTTTAAATAGCTCCTTTGTTTATTAAGTGACATAGCCAAGTGGTTTATTGCATGCTTTATTGCGTAGGATATATTCAGATGACTGATGAGGCGTCAGGTTAAAATCCTGACCAAGACCATGATGCTCGTGTCCTTGAACAAGACGCTGAACCATAATTGCTTCTCTCCACACAGGAGTTTAAATTGGTAGCCGTAAGGCTCGAGATGGTTGTTGCGTTTGATTAGCCGCTAAAACACTGTACAACTTCACAGGGTTGTCAAATCCTATGCGGCTGAAAAGTTAAGAGAATGATATTGGCCCAATGACCAGGGTAATATGTACAGCACATTATGTGAAATGCGATTTATAAAATTTAAATATACTATTTATTTACTCTCCTGGTCACAAACATTGCGAAATGATGGCGTTCTAACGAAAGTACACTCCTCACCTGAACACGAGTACAGTTTGAGAGTAACAGTAAAAACATTTGACATAACCTTACAGTTCTGGTGACCATGAATATGCCTACTGGTGTCATCGTGACTGAGTAACTGGTTAAATCGCACTCTGTTATATCAACAGTCTGGACTATAATTATTTGTGGAATAATATAAAAGTCTACCTGATGTCGTTATTCTGGGCAACACCTTTACTGATGGACGATCGGGACGAGTAGGCTTTGTGAAGTGAAACTATCAACAACACCACATTCACCTGCAGTCAGGATTGTGAAACAAGGTTTAGAATATCTAAAAGGATATTTGGCTTGTTTGTTTTCTTCAATTTGTTTGTCTGTGTGTCTGTCGGACTGTCTGTATGTGATGTTTATTTTGTCTTTTTGGCCGTGTCTGTTCGTCTCTCCTCCTTTTAGATGGACAATTGATTTACGTTTCAAAATTTAAATTCCCAATGAGGGTTCGAGTTTAATTTGTCACCGGACAGTCCATAAACTAACTTATTTTCTTACTGCACATTTAAACATACATATCAGAAACTTATATTATTTCAGTACATTTTACATTATAAAAAACTATATTTCTGTTTACAAAAGGTTGAATGCTGCCTAAAACTTGGCTGTAAATACGGAAACATTAACACAAGTAAAACATTACTCCTATATCTTAAATGTAGAGGCTTAGGAGTCTAGCTCCTTCAGGGCTAGGTCTCAAGTTATATAATATCTCTATATTGTATTATTTTTAAGTATTGTAAACGTACGGTATGCGCCCTTGGAGTGTTTCTTTGGGATTGGGCGCATTGTTACTACAGTACGACTTAATATTTATAGTTAAATAATTATGGTTTAAGTCTGTATATTTTACATACGGCAATAATCGCAGCAACGGGTCCGGTGAAACTCCAGATGAAATAGTCGTCGGTTGATAACCAGCAACTAATTCACAAATGAAACATCCAATGATATCAATGGCTACTCTTTCTATGGCCTACTATAGCAATATGATCGTGGGTGTCATGATCATGGATAGTGGAATGACAGTCAGTGACAAGAGTGTGCTTGTAGATTGATTGGGTTCAAAACAACTTGGGGCTGGGTCACATAGTAAGGCATAGACTGGGTCAAGCTTAAGAAAACTGGGTCAAGGTTAAACACAAACCAGGTCAAATTTATATATGTGCCAAAGTGAAAGAACAACAATGGGTAAAAGTATGACAAAAACTGGGCTGAAGTTGGACTCAAACGGGGTCAAGGTTGGGGTCAAGGTTGGACACGAGCTTGGTCAACATTGGAGTCAAACTGGGTCCGAGTCAAACCAGGCTTTTTTCACTTACTAGTTATCAGTACCGTAACCAGAAGGATTGATGCCTGCTGAAACACCTACGATTATCGCTGGAATACCTGAACAGATAAAATACACCCAAAAAAATTAATAATAAAACAATAAATAATAGTAAAAGGGGCAGGCCTATGCTGAAGGGATAAATTAGTCTGGAATTCAAGGCTCATCATGTGGTTGATAACAACTATTGTTTTTTCCTAAGAATTGCAGGCTGGAAAGATTATTTTATGTCATTTTCTTAATCTTTTCAAACAAAACAAATTATACCAGATATTGGCATATGTATCTTTTGTAATGCCTTAATTTTTGTGACCTTCATGGTTTTTGTATAACTTAAAATTACCTTACCGTAACCCGCCAAGTAGTAGGGCCAATATCTGGACTGTGTGGAGAACACGTGTACAAGCATGATGTAGAACTGGATGGCCTCTAAGGACATCCATACAAAGGCGGCCAGAAAAGAGTAATGTAAGAGACCCGCAATCACAGAGCATAAAATCTGGGGGAAAAAAAAAATTTCAGATGGGTTTCATCAACATGCTTGCTATAATTTAATTTTTTTTTTTAAATAATTAAAAAACAACCGGTTCTTTTCCATTGTTCTCAATATCGTGCGCATGCTTAGAATTACATAAACAATGGAAAAAGAACTGGTAGCCTGGCTGCCACCAGCATGTCAAATGTTTTCCATTGTACTCATTTGATGTGAGTTTGCTGATGATCGCTTTCTTAGAGTTTTCACTACCTTTATATGTGTTTGTTCCACACCGACAAGAAAGAGCGCATTGGCTATGAGGAGATTCAGACAAAGGTTACGATGAATGGTCACTCGTAGACTCCATAGGTTCCTGCCAATACAATGGGGAGGAAAATACAGTTACTGAAAAAGTTTAAATCGGAGGACTGTACACACCTTCGTGCAAGCTGAAGATTAAAACGATGACCTATCTTTTTATTATTTTGTATTCAGGCATGCATTTTTGTAATTGCAAAAAAGAGTTAACAGCTAGGCACAACAAACTTTGTACAATGTTTTAAAGTTTTCTATGGCACTAGGATACTTTTAAAAAAGAGGAAATCAGCTGATCAGCTGAAAAGTTGCATGCCTGTGTATTTTGAGTTAACTGCCACTAATTGTGGACTGATGTTTTCGTTCCATGTCTCAAATGAAAGCATATTTAACCCCCGACAAAAGCAATTCAACATTTCAATCTATTTTTTACCGTCAAATCGGCCCAAACACGGGCGATATGTTTTTTTTTTTTTTAAATATAATTAATTTTTAATCATGTACAGACAAGAGAAACAAAAGCAATTAATTGTTGTGTATGCTTTACCAAATTGATCAATGGAAAAAAATTATTATTTTATTGGCCTAGTTTTAAAAACAACCAATTTAACACTATATTATAGTTTAAAAAAGGAGGGAACTTACTTAAAAAACGTGAATGCGAAAATAGAGATCGCTAAACACAAGATGGATACAGAACATCCGATAAACGTTAGTGACGTAAGTATGGCGTTGTGGATATCAGGAATCTGTACACGTGAGAAAAGGGCCAAGGCAATGCAAAGGTTGCGGTGAAGGCACATGTTCAAAGTTCACATCATTCAAATCTTAACTTGTTTACGTTTACCCTTTTGGGTATCACAAAATATGCATCAAATTAGATATAATTAATAAAAGTCGATTTATTTAAACTTCTCATTAACCCTGCTACTATAGCTGCACTTTAGTGGCAAGTAGCTATAGAGGTCAAAACCAGTCAACTGACTGTTTTGACTGTTGTCCCAAATGTGCACACAGGCATTTTGACTGGTTTTCACTGTCATTTTGACCACCCTCAACAATACCAGACAATGCTTTTACCAGTTAAAACCGGTCGACTCATTTTGACCTGTAAATGTATACTACACATAAGGTTCGACAGTGTTTGACTGTTTAAGTGCACTAGATATACCTTGGCAAGTATACCAACATTCTGACTGATTTTGACCCTTGCAGTCACGGAAGGGTTAATCATACATAGTTGGCAGTATATATCTTTAGTTATCTCAATAAAACATAACATGATCAAAATTCTACATTAACCCAAACCAACCCTAACCAACCTAAACCATTCAAACTCCAACAGCAGGGTTTGTTTGATTTTGATGGACTCAGTACTGTATACTTGGTGTTAGAAATGTATGATAACAAACATCCAATGAAATCTATTTGTTTGAGATGCTATCGTTATGAATACTATGAATGTGTAGTGTCGTGGCCGAGCGGTCTAGCTTACCGGACTCAAGTTCTGGTGTTAGCAGCAGAATGTGGGTTCGAATCCCGGCCGTCGGTGACACTTGTGTCCTTGAGCAAGACACTTATCCATAATTGCTTCTCTCCACCCAGGGGTTAAATGGGTACCTGTGAGGGCAAAGTTGGTTGATTAGCCCTATATGTGCTGTAATGGCAGCAATTGAGCTGTATACTCCCCAGGGAGCTGAGATGTTTCAGGAATGATTTATGAGCCTTATGAGCAGGGGTAATAATATAATGCGCCTTGAGCACCACTCAGTTGGTGGATACGTGCGCTATATAAGTCCACACATTATTATTATTCTAGTCAACAGCGTTCCCCAATACTTTACTGTAGATATTTGGTAACGAACTGTTTGTATTAAAATTCCACGTTTATAGAAAGAATACGAAGTTCGTGCTTGCTGAGCGAAATTTCTGAATGCATTTTCATTATGACAAGATGAAACTTTTAAATGTAAAACTGATTTGATTTTTTTTCTCTCATATGTTTTTGGTGTTATGTTTTACACATTTTTGTAAATTTGACTTAAAGGGGCAGTATCACCACGATCAAAGCAGACTTTCAACAGGGCATGGAATCGGTGTCCTAGTTTAAGACGAACACAGTGACTGAAAATTACTGGCTCATTTATGCAGCAGAAATGGTAATTTGACCTTATCATGTGAGGTATTATGGTAGTCACTCAGTTAATCCAAAAATAGCATTCCGATTCCACTCATCTTATGTCACAACTCTTCAAAGATGATGCATATTTGTAATTGCATTGTAGGTACATGTATCTCGGTACATAATTTGTTTTCCCTATGCTATCATTGTATATTGTTTGTATTAATGTTTTTCTTTGTTTTCCGCGCCTTGAGCGCCCAGCAGGGTGGATATGTGCGCGCTAAAAATCTTTATTATTATTATTATTATGCCCTGTTGATCGTGACGATACTGCCTCTTTAACAATTCCTCTTTCTCTAAGTTTAATGCTTTTCATACGAAACTATTTATCAGTATATTTGATACTTGTATCAACATTACAACAAGTAGAAAGCTTTTAACAATTAATAAGTCGTTTATTTGATAATTTGGTTATATCACCAATGTTGTTACCGTCCCTCTAAGCTGTTTTGTTTTATTTAGAGTGCTTTATTGATTTTTCTTTTTCTTGGTATAGGCCTATGAGATAAAATTGTGTACTTTGAGTTTTAGTATACCTTTTAGTATACCTTTTAGTATACCTTTTAGTATACCTTTTCATGTGTGCCAGACGTGTTGCCAGACGTGTTCATGGGTATGCCAGACGTGTCCATGAATGTGCCAGACGTGTCCATGAGTATAGCAAAATTAGTGAGATGGCTACAGGCGCAGACGCTGTAGGTTCGATTGCTTGAAACGAGACGGCATCCAGCATCTGACCATGCGCCGCCATTCTTACCGAGGCTGTAACGGGGAAAAACGTTTAAAATATGAAGAAAAAACACAAGATTTAGAACATAACGTGCTCAAGCTAACTTTACGTTGACAGTAGATTTGAATTTTGAATGGATGTACAATTTTTCTCAGAGATTTGTATTAGTTTAATTAACTATCTGTTTAAAGCTGACATTGAAAATCTTCTGCTTATTATGTCTACATCATGTTTTCTCCGTGTTTTTATTCTTATACTCTGTATTGTACATGTTATAAATATGTCCATTTATAATGCATCTGAAGAATGGAAATAAATGTAATATTGAATTGAATTGAATCATGGTAGTTATGGAAAATGAGACACTAAACCTCATAAGGGGGGTGTGGCTACGTACCTACGTTTAAAAAACCCAATTTTATCTTTAAACTAACAAATATTGACATACCATTTAAACAAAGACATGAATTTATGACGTAACGTCGTGAACTGATGACGTTCGTCGTTAGTCATGAGGTAATTACATAAATACGTCTGTAAGTTTCTAATTCAATAATCAATGTAGAAAAATTATTAGTTATTTGTTGTGTTAGCCTATTTTGTTAAAAATTATGATAAAATAGTAACGTTTCAATAACCTTTTTGAGGAATTCCAGAACACGCAGGTAACATTTCCAGTAATGTTCGTCTGAAAAAGGAAGAAAAAGAAACCGAATTAAAATAAATGACGGTTTTACATGAAACATGATGGTATCAAACATTCCTGAAATCGTTGTACCAGAGGTGATATAAATTTTTTTTAAATAGTAAAATAAAATTCTCAACCATTGTCCCTTAGGACTATTAATATTAATTATCAAACCGTGTTTGGGCCGATTTGATGGTAAAAAAAGTATATTTAAATATTGAATTGCTATTTTTCTGGAGTTAAGGAAGTTATAACTTATAAGCTTTCATTTGAGACACTGAACGAAAAATCCGTCAAGGATTAGTGCCAGTAAAATAAAAACTCAAATTGATAAAACGATGGCCCACTATTTTAATCATCAGTTTCCACGATGGCGTGTGCAGTCTTCCGATTGGCTAGCGTGACTGTCAATCAGAATTCATGCCCGTCAGCGCAGCTGTCAATCTTTCATAATACGTTCGCTTTTTAAAATTTAATTTGGTTGCATTCCTCAGCCAAACACGGGTGATATATCTTTAAAGAGTTTTAAGAATGAAATCCCGTACATCGCTATGTTTAATGGTGAGAAACGCCTCCTCATCATTGTAAAAGGTCTTCACATCCTCCGTAAGTTTCCTCACTGAGGCTGATACAACTGCAGAGTTCAAGATAGGACCTCTTCTCTGTCCTGTCTCATTGCTCGATTCCTCGCTATCATTTAAAGTTCTGGATTGAGAGACAAAACATACATACAAAATCAATGAATTGTCTGTATTTGCCCTTCACTGATATAGGTCAGTACTATATATTCAAGTACTCAAATACACTAGTACCTTCTTTCCAGTTTCCTCAGGCACTCGAATCTTCTAACCGAGAGAACGATACGGAGCCTCCTTGAGGAAACGGCCATCCTTATAAGTTCAGTAATAATTGTTTATTGTCCCCAAAGAATAGGTCTATCAATTAAGATTACTGCAATTTAATCTCGTCAATCTAGAAAAATCCAATCAAACCATTAAAAACCAAATTGGAAAACGAATACGGGACACAAATAATTGTGGAATATGAAAAATTTTGTAGGAAAAAAAATTGATTAAAAAAGTCCAATACTAAATCTACACAGACGTTTATGCAAGTAGTTTATTTATTTGGGACTGCATGTCTGTTGTTCGACCTGTTCTTAGATTTAATTGACGGCTGTTATTCTCAGGGAGATGACGGTATCAGTCATTGTTACGTGTGCCTATAACAATCGCAATTATATGCATATACAACAATAATTTATAATCCAAGAAAAATAAACCGTTCGTACCGTTACAAAAGATGGATAGATTGAAATCAGTGAAATTTAAAAGGACTCCAGTAGTTCATTATAATAACCGGGTCTTGACCAGGGTTGCATTGCGTTGGCACTGAGGCGTGGACAGCAAGGTTGATGGCTCGTCGCTGGCTCGGTATATGGAAAGGGCTCGGCCACTGGTGCTCTGAACCGGTCTGATCCAGGCAATCTACGAAATGCTGGTCTGGTTTAGGCCAGCGTTGTAGAGTGTAAGAACCGGCAGGTTCAAACCAACAACTTGAAGAAGAAGTGAGAACAGTGGTAACTCACTGTCTTGGCTGATCAAGTCATATAGGGCTGACGCAACCATGACTGACTGGGCTATACTGTGGAAAACGGGTAAGGGTGACCCCCATCATATCAGCGGAGAAGAAGTGGACAGAGCCTCAAGCTGACCTCGTGGTGGTGTTCAAAATGAGTGTGCCAAGACAGTGCAAACCCAGTATCAGTCTTAGACAATAGTTGCACACTAACAATGCATTCCACTTTCATAATAGCTGTTACAAATGCATTGTATACTAAATACTCTCGCATGGTGGTTCTTAAGACGTAATTTTACTTCATAACCCGTAAATCAGTCATCCATGATGCATGTTTACGTCATACCTTGGTTGCTCTTGTAGACCATCGATGGCCACGTCAGTCAGGTATTCTCCCAAAGTCTCATACACGAGGAATACCACCTGCACGGGTTCTGTTAAACAAAACGTTTTTAAGAACTGGAGCTGTTTAACAAATTTTCAACCCGTTACAGGTTTTAGTCAAGTTTATAGCAATAATACCATGCAGTGGGCGGATCAAGAATCTCGACAAAGGGAGGGGGCACATATATTTCACATTAGGCAAATTGATGAAATCTAATTTATATTTTGCCTTACACCGTAGACACTCACATAGCACCGAGTATCAGTGCATCATTGATATGAATACCTCAGTGTAGGGCAAAAATTAAATCAAATGTATTATTTGGTTTCAAAAAGAAATCACCCCATCTGTGTCTCCATGGATCTTCAAAAAGAAATCACCCCATCTGTGTCTCAATGGATCTTCATAAAACAGCAGCATTTAAACTCATAACGAGGCTGATGTCGTAAATAAGTCTGGTGCCATTGACTTGGACACCGTTCACAGTGATGTTCACAATGCCCTTCATTGGGGACCCGACAATGGTAGTCGCATCGTTACCACAAACTCAATTCACATCCTTACCACTGTAGTTAGACACCCAGCCTCCAGGTTGAGTAGCGGAAGGAGGGAGCTGTACCGCGTGTCTTACACCGCCGTTTTCCTCGTCGGTCGGTCTGGTGTCTTTGACATAAATGCTCTTACCGGTGTTTTCATGTGGTACTGCTTCAACTGTCATCACTAGCAATGAATCAGAAATTAATTTCAATATTGAAATATTATACAGTAAAGTAAGTTAAGCTAAGCAATTCTAAGTAAATATATGTTATAACTTGATTTAAAGGGAAAGTACAGCGTTATTATATCTGATGTAAAGTTGGATTACAAGTATCATATGTTATAACTTGATTTAAAGGGAAAGTACAGCGTTATTATATCTGATGTAAAGTTGGATTACAAGTATCATATGTTATAACTTGATTTAAAGGGAAAGTACAGCGTTATTATATCTGATGTAAAGTTGGATTACAAGTATCAATCATCCTGATAAATGACTCTGCCTGAAATGATTTCATCTTAGATCATCAAAACAAACAAACATCTAACAGTTTTTCCTGATTTATCAAAAACGTGAGTACCTACAACAATTAAACGTTCTCAGATGAGTTTTTATTACGGTTGAAATGAATGTATGTTTCCAAAAACCAATGTTGTACCTTCCCTTTAAAACTCAACATTTGATTAAAATGTTGAAGACGTCAAGCTCCATGAAGCAACCGACATGAAGCAACCGACATGACATCAGAGTGAGTGAGTGAGTGAGTGAGTCCGTCCGTCCGTCCGTCCGTCCGTCCGTCCGTCCGTCCAGTCAGACTTTTAGCCAACTGACCAGCCGGCCCAGCCAATTGACCGACCGTCAATCTCACTGCACGTCTGTTATAGTTTGTCCACAATTTACTAATAATTGTCGCTGAGTCTTACGGATATTTTTCGAGGTGAAAGTAAGGGTACTAGTGTTTGGAGAAATAAACTTGGCGACTAAGAAGCCGGTGTTTTCCATGCTATCTGTGACAGTTGTTGGAGATGCTTGCAGTGGGGTTGTTGTATCTTCATCCTGAACAAAAAAAGAAAAAATTCGCATCTTTTTAAATTTTATCAGAAAATTAATCGATGTATTTATTCACTTCCGGAAAAAGTTTGTCATTGTGGCTAGGTAGTTGAATTTCATTCAAATTTGAACAAAACATTTTTAAAATCAAAACTATACAAAAATAGTCTTAATTGTTACAATTCGATCAATATATGAAAAATAGTAGTTCGTGGACTTAAGTTTCGAACCTAGCACACACACCCCTATATTTTTATGTTCTCTTACTCTTTTAACTTTAAAATTTACCGAGTCACTCTAATCTGATGGAAATTACGGACAAATCTTCCCAGATTATCTCCAGTTAGAAGTTACACACAGTATATAATCTTACCGAACTGTCTGACGTTATTGTGGCCCATGTACTCTGCTTTGACGTGTCCAACAGACTACTACCAAAATATAGCAAGATCTTTTGGGATGAAATAATAATAACATTTTAAGAATATTTTAAATATCCCATAAATAGTTCTATCCATAGTTGTTCCTCATTCAATGACTGACTAGAAATCTATATCACCCATGTATTTTGTTATTGGTACTTATTTAATTAGCAAGCTTTGTTTCCATCAGAACATTGATTTTAATATCAATTGAAGGAAAAAGGAAACCAAATAAGCCTAGATATTTCACAGTATCATTTATTACATTATGTGCCGATGTATTTTGTCGACAATTATTGTCAAACATAAAGACATAAAAAATAATGTAACAGTTTGTTGTTGTCTTCTCAAAAACGTGAGCCTCTATTGAGATGACATTTTCACATGTTAGTTTAATTATATATTTCTTGAGAATAAGAGGGTTGAAACGACCGCAAATAATTAAACACCAATGATTTACTTTCCCTATATCTTCTAAGTGAACTTAAAATTGTTAGATTTACCTCTCCAAACTTCTGAGCTCCGGCCTCTTGCTCGTCCGGTTGCAAAAGTTCCAGTTGATTATCTTGTTGTATCACGATGTCTTCCATCAATACTACACTCTCTATAATATCTCTAAACCGGGATGAGATGAGAAAGCAAAAAAAACAACAACAAAAAAACAGTTTACATAAGCGGCCAATAATTGCTTTCAACTTATACAGAATACCACTCCACCTGTGGTTACATAACCAATAAATATTCTCATATCACACCTGTATCAAGAAATTTCCACTGGTTACCAATCTCATTTATAATAATAATAATTATTATTATCTTAAGACTAATTGCGGTGACACCATGTGAACTTCTCTATTGAGTAGTAATTAGTTCTGAAAAGAACTGGAACCTCCATTAATGTTTAATTGCTACGGCAGATTTCTAAAGAAACAAGACAAAATAATATTAAATAATCGTTTGTCGAAAAAGCAATACCTGTCCTGCACTTCTCCGTTTGTATTATTAAGAACAGCTTCTGCCAAATATGCCAATTCATTAGCAGATAAAGATCCATCAGCAATCTGAAATAATCAACGAAAGTATTAATCAAATAAAAAACAATTTATTACTGCATGTTTAAAAAAAATAAAGTTCGTTCAAACGCTATAGACCCTGGTGCATGGGCAAAGTGATTTCGCAATTCTGATTGGTTGTTACAACAGGTCTAGTTCGCTGACAACCATACACAGCAGTTAGTCATTAGAGTATCAGTTTGACGGTTAAACACACAAGTGATGTTAGATATATTTTCTGATTCCCGCCTGACTGGAGGGCAGCCTTTAAGACGAGGTGCACAAACCTAAGTTATTAAACATGACCCTGGGTTTGAGAAGTAATTGAGTTTAGCACCATAGCAACGCCCTTGAGACATCCAATGTTTTGTTCTGCTTTGAAAGAAATCATGACAAATGGATCTTACTCAACAAATGTTCATGATGAACCCTTTCAACCAATCTAGTCCGATGGATCCCAGACGTCATGTAGGTTATTATGTGAATCTCGCATTTTTAATTTATTACCGGTACTTTTCTTTGATGTTAGGATTGGAATGCAAGTGAATCCCTTTTCATATCTGTGAGTGAACACGCATGCCTTTTTCTGAACACACGTTTTGAGATACAGCCTGACATTGCCTACTTTTAATGTCAAATATACATCAACATTTACCTGTTTATAGATATCCCCGATCCATGATGATGTACACTGTGTTAAGTCTGGCCCAGACGAAGATCTTTCACCTGGGGTGTTCCCATCACATGACCAGAACGCTAAACCTGCCCATAAAGATAAAGATCCATCATGGATTACATGGTTTACCGGTATTTCAATAAATCGTCTAATTTGTTAGATTTGTTGGAACTTTAAACAAAATTGTGTTATATATTGAAATATGAGTACCGATTTGCTTTTCTCCTAAAATGCCACCAACTCCTTCTCAGTAGGCTTCATGACTATGTTTTATACAAAATCACTAAAAATGTAGGGCTTTAATATTAAAAACAACCTTTATTTTCGATTCAATGCTAAGTTTGATTAAATCAGATTAATCAACTGAACAGGATTTGATTTCCTAATTGAATCACCGGGACCAATACCCCAGCTGCAATATATCTTTTCTGTAATATGTTTGTTTTCTTCCATTATCTTAATATAAACTGATTTAAACAAGGTACTTGTATAACTAATTCACCGAAATTTTCGAATGGCATGATAGCATAGTAAGAACGCTCGTCTTTTATGTCAATAAAACCGAGTTCGGAAAAATTCTTAAACCAAAATTATTTATATTTCGTATTATTATTTTTTAATAATTCTGTATAATAGTAAATCATGGCTGTGGATGATATTTTAAAGGAAAAAAAGGCCAAAATTAATTTTTAGAATACAAATAGGCCGAGTTGAGTGTACAGTGGTAATTCTATTGCAGACAAAAAATGACACCCGGCCGGTTTCTTACCATCTTGTCCGTCTACACAGCTTTGTATATCTGTAAGTCCTTCCGCGATTCGTCGCCATTGTATACCAGAGTGGTTCACAGCTGGGCAGTGGACAGGTGGAGCTAGAGTTGGTATGCCGTACGTTAGATGATACAGAGCCGTTGCTTCAGTGACGTCTGCCAAAAAGAAATCTCATGAAGAAATAAACATGGACTTGTCATCTTTGAAGAGTGTACTTCGAAACCTCACTTGAATGTGAAAGCGAAATGAATGTATTCAACTTCGCCGAGCCAATCTCGACTTTTGGGTACAATCGATTCGCTTCGCCTTCACGGTTGTGTTTTACAAAGTTTTCTTAAAGAGTCACGAAGCATCCAAATCGAAAAACCAGTTGCAATAATCTGACTTACTTGATAAACATTCAAAGCTGACAGACAGGTACTTAAAGGTGCCCGTACAAGGATCCTTAAAGACATCATTACACGCAGTGATGTCACAGGAATGGTACCCATTGCACCTGTAGAGATAATTAAGAAAAGGTACAACATTGGTCATGTTGGCCAAACTGCTTCTATGAGTATGCTTACTCTCTTTGAATCAAGATATACATTGAAGGGAAGGTACAACATTGGTAATGTTGGCAAAACTGCTTCTATGAGTATGCTTACTCTCTTTGAATCAAGATATACATTGAAGGGAAGATACAACATTGGTAATGTTGGCCAAACTGCTTCTATGAGTATGCTTACTCTCTTTGAATCAAGATATACATTGAAGGGAAGGTACAGCATTGGTAATGTTGGCAACACTGCTTCTGTGAGTATGCTTACTCTCTTTGAATCAAGATATACATTTAACAACCAACCTGTGAAAGTTTCAGCTTATTTCATTGTGTCGTTATAACAAGAAAATAGTGAAAAATGCATTCTTCGTATTCATTCTAACGTGGAATTCAGGAAAGAATCTCGTTTATTTTGTTGTATTACACCATGGATATACACCAGTTGATTCTTCTATATGAGTTATAGGCTTATATGCCTTTCGCATGTCAGCGTAGTATTCCACACTTTCCCCAACCGTTAAAAATTACCTTGCTGCGGCCACATCGAGCGTGTTGATCGCTCGACAGTTCCTAATGGGCAGCCCTTCGGGTGATAGAGTTGTCGAGGCGCACAGCGAGCTCTCCCGCAGTCTCCCGTAGACGGCGAACCTGATGCGGATATAAGGAAGACTCGGGGTGGCTTCACAGGATAGATGAGCTGTCTTTGTTTCACAAGCTTCCATTTGAACAGTGTAGGTATCTTTACATAAATATATTTACATAATATTAAACTCACATGGGCATCTGAGGTTTGGTAGTCATCAAATACTTTGTTGGGATAGAAGGACGGACGTAAAGGGGCCAGGAACCACACCCCCTCAGAAAAACTCTCAATGAATAATCATAAGCTATTTCAATCACTATGTAGGTTTAAAATATACAACTGACATGTGAAAGGTTCTCAGAATAATAGATGCTCACGTTTTTGAGAAAACTACGAAACACTTATTTATTTGGGGGGGGGGGGTGGAGGAGTGTGGCCGTGTTGCTTTCGATCCACACATGACCCTTATACTGTCTTTGTGCTGAATTAAAGTGAAAGTAAACTTCCATTCTGCTGTGTATCACTCTGCAAATAAATAGGTCCTGGCCTGTCAAACAACTGACTGTTACAGCTCATTAAACTCTCTTGTTAATAACTCGGACATACACAATTACGGATTTTTATTTCTGTCTGAATATAGCCACCGTTTGTAAGAATTGCAAACTCGGACAGATAAAATTCAAGTAATGTTTGACACGATCATAAACCCAGTTACACCAAGTACGTTTTATGTAAAACTGTGACCATGTTTTTTTGTTTTTTTTTGAATACCAAGGTTTACACTGCCTTTAAGATTAAGAAATAATATGAGATGAAAGAAAGATAGTCTTTCTGCAAACATACTTAACTTATTATTTATTTCATCTGTTTTCGTCAGTTTTCCATTTTTAAGGCTTCAAATGTGTCCATCACAGGGCCAGTCTGTCTTGAGTATCGGGCATTTCGTCAGTTTCTGTTTAATAGTATCCTATATTATACTGAGCGACCCTCGTCCTTTATACGTACATTTCAGTCATTACTATCACAAAAAGACCCTGCTTAGTGGTCAGAAAATAAGGTCACTTCCTACTTTGTGCATTTATACTACAGGTCCTTTCTCTATGGTTCAACCTCTGAACATATCTGTCTGTTTGTTTGTCTATTCGTTGATTGTCTGTAAGGACTCACCTCCCGCAAGCTTATACCTCCATTTCCACTGATGTACCCGGTACTGTAAACAATCTGACTTTGATTGTAATAATTGTTACCGGTACTTACTGACTTTGTTTGATTGTATTTTTCTTACAATTCTGAAATGGAAATAAATGAAAGAAATGAAAATTTGCAAAAAGCTAATTCTTAATTCCCTTATAAACGTACCTGTACACGTATAATTAACCACGGTGTACTTATTATGCTTCGGGCACACGTCAAATTTCGCCACAGCGTGGGTGATATTGATGGTACATTGCTCCTGACCTTCACACATCGGTTTGAGAACCTAAGACAGACGGAATACAGATATATGATGATGGAGAAGACTGGCGATAAAAATGGCCGTTTCCAAAGAGACTCTTCCCCATTTTATAGTAATGCATGGCAATTTATCAACCTTTTAATTCCGACTTCCTTGATCCGCTCAAGCAATTTAGATGTATGTCAAGCCTAGTATAAAGATCATTTTCGTTTACAACCGTTGATAAATTTCATAGAGATGTTAAATGGAAAAAAATGAAAATTTTTTGTTGATTATCAAGAAATTAATAATAACTTGGACGTTTGTTTGTTTGTTTGTTTGTTTGTTTGTTCTCCTTAAAAAAAGTTCGAAAACTCAAGTTTGACTGACGATTTCTCTCTTGTTACCAATTCATTTTCCTTGTATTTGGTATAATTGGAAAGCCCTGTTATTCCTCTTTACAATGATGTGCCATTTGTTATGATTACGCAATTGGGGGATGTGCAGCACAGCTGAATATGGGGGTGGGTGTAAAGTGAAATGTTGCAAAATGCATTGCTATTGTCAAAGGTGTATTGACTCTTGCTGTTAGGAGTTGTTTGGAAGATGGATGTGTCTTGAATGATTGTCTGCTTACTAACCAATATTTAAAGGTTTTAGGCCATAAATGTGCGGGAAAAGTTCAGAAATCCACATGGCCTGTCACAATAAATTGCCTCCGGGATAGCAACTCTGTTGTTAATGTGGTTGAGTTTCAAACAGAGTAAAAGAATTTGTCATTTTCTGCACTCAAACACCCAGTAATTCTCCATCAGTAACAACAAATCTCTCTCACAGTACAAGTACAATGAAACTCTCTATCACTAACAAAAGACAAAACAAGACGTAAGGAAAGTCTTTTTTTCTGGTT
This sequence comes from Zoroaster sp. YZ-2022, assembly GCA_029582265.1. Lineage (NCBI taxonomy): Eukaryota > Metazoa > Echinodermata > Asteroidea > Forcipulatida > Zoroasteridae > Zoroaster > Zoroaster sp. YZ-2022. The sequence goes on along the minus strand of CM055825.1, from coordinate 1,619,800 downwards.
TAATCATTGAACAGCTTCCTTCATTGAACAAACAATGTTAAGTCAAGAGCGTCCTCCAAGCAAAAGGGGAATGCACTGTATGACAATAGCAATGCATTTTGCAACATTTCACTTTACACCCACCCCCATATTCAGCTGTGCTGCACATCTCCCAATTGCGTAATCATAACAAATGGCACATCATTGTAAAGAGGAATAACAGGGCTTTCCAATGATACCAAATGCAAGGAAAATGAGTTGGTAACAAGAGAGAAATCGTCAGTCAAACTTGAGTTTCCGAACTTTTTTTGAGGAGTTTATTTCAGTCCAAAATAATACATTTTGCGGCTGAGAAACATCTTGACTAAAGAAACTTACCCTAAGTAGGTACACGTTGATCCCCTCAGAATTGGAGCAGGTGTCTGCAGGGGACACCACAGACGAATTTGAACAGGGAGAGTTTTCTGCGGACGACAACAAAACAGCGGCATCGACAATACTGAGGATTTTGCCTGGCTCGCAAGTTATTTCAAGAAGGTCGTGGTTGCACACGTAGTCAACCTGCAGATCTGATCAAGAAATGTCAAATACAAATTATCCGTGAATCCTAAACAACATTCAAACATTAATGTGTTACTAGTGAATGTAGTTGAATGCCTTGATTTATCTCAGGTAGGATATGAACCTTTACATGGTGGAAGTACAACAGGAGTAAGGTTTGCGGTAGTTATGTAACAATCTCTTAGAAGTTGTAATAATTAATTCAACAAACAAACAAACAGAAACACCGACAAAATGTCACATTGAAGCAATAATATGCGTATATACTGCAAAAACTGTGATGTTAAAAACTACACCATTGGTGTTTATATGAAGCAACTCGCACAATATAAACACCATTGAAGAATAAAGTTGACACCACTAGTGTTGTTTTAACACCTCAGTTTTTGCAGTGTATACTACCAAATATAACTTTGGCTCTTTAAATTAAATAATTTAATAACAATTAATTTTAGTAATTCAATAATAATTAACTTCATAATGGAATAAATCGAGTGTCTCGCTGAGAGGAAATTATGAAAGGGAGCCTCGAAGGCCGAAGTCATAGAATTGTGACGAGAAGAAATGAAGGGAGACACGAGGATATTTTTCGATTTACAGAGGAGGATTCTTACCTGAGGTGTCATTGCACAATGGTCCAGAATATCCATCTTGACAGAGACATTGAAACGTCCTCTCTGAATGATGGAGGAGAACAACGGGAGTTAATGAAATTCGGCACATAACCATTTACAACAACTCAATTCACGATTTTAGGGTTCTATAGTTTCAAGATACACGGGCTAGGCTGGTCTTGGACAGTTCTTAAAACCAAAGATAACACATCTATGGTAAGATGTCTGTAAATGCATCCATACTTTATAAGTCAAGTGATATGTACAGAAATCAACCTGTGATAATATCAACTTATTTCGTCATTATTAAGGAGAACCTAATGAAAATGCGTACAGAGTCTTCCATTTCACCTACATGGAACTTTTGTCTCATGAAGCCGAAACTTCAGTTAGAAATTATTTTACGAATTTTACTAAAATGATAGCACCTCGTTTTGTCCTTAAAAATTAAAACAAATAATCTAGGCCTATTTTATAAACAAAATAATATCCAAACTACAATCATGAAGTGTCATAAATTCATCTTGGGATTGAATTAACTTCAAAACCATGATAATGATCAACATTTTGTGAAAGAAGTCATTTTAATAATATCTGTTTTCAGATTAAAGAGAGAATGGATGGACAATTGCCAGTATAGAACAAGGCAAAACACGTGCGATATATATATTTTAAACATTAAAACAAATGGGCAATTAACACGCCATGTCTGTCACTAATTACCCCTGAACTGATGAACCATTAACGAAAAGAACTGTGTTACTGTGTAGTATAAATAAACCTCTATATGCAAGAACATTGAACACTGTAGATATCCTTGACCTCTGACCCTCA